>OX465295.1:290958439-293798846 GCA_949987735.1 Leucophora obtusa | reverse complement strand
TAACTCAACACTACTTGAAACAATATTGGCATTGTAAACAGATTGGGATCTTCCAGTTAAATAAGAATACATCAGTTTTGTGGCTGTAGATGAAAAGTTGAAAAATTTGTTCAGCTTTAGTGCAAGAATATCAGCATTAACGGTGTCAAATGCCTTGGAATGATCCAGAAGTATTAAAAATGCAGCTTTGTCATCGTCAAGTTGTGATCTTAAATATTCTGTGACGTCAATCAAGGCGACACACAACTATGTTGTGGTCGAAATCCCGATTGACGTGAAGTAAGCAGGTTGTCTTGTTGTACAAATTCAATAATTTGATTGTGCATTAAACGCTCTAATACCTTGGACAGATAAGGAAGAATAGCTATAGGACGAAACTCATATTCTGATTTTGGAATTGGAACAATCTTTGCGTGTTTCCACTTGGAAGGAAAAGTTGATTTAGTAATAATTGAGTTAAACAAATTGGTAATGTAAGGCAATATATACGGGAAAATCATTTTAATAAATTTAGGATGTACTCCATCATAGCTTCTAGCATTGGATTTAATACTGAGGAAACTTTTATATACCTCTGCTTCAGAAAAACAATTAAACTGAAATTCAATGCGATCATTAGTTACTATATGGTTTCTATAATGGGCAACATTAGCATTAGACTTTGGTAGATCAGTAAATTTACGATTTAATTCATCGACATTTATCTTATCCATACTAGCTTGAGATTTACCAGTTATTCCAATATTACGGATTTCATTCCATCTCGCCTTGCTATCTATACAGTTCGTAAACTTGGATTTATAATAAGAAGATTTTGCTACTTTAATGCTGGTATTAACCCTATTCCTCAATGACTTAAACATTGATTGTAATTCGGACGTTTTAAATCGCTTCCACCTTGCGTAGGCTATATTACGTTGATCAATTAACCATTTTATGTCTGAAGTAAACCACGGATTCATATTCGTTATTTTTCTTTTCGTTCTTAATGGCACAAATTGATGGAAAAGCTGTTCAATATTATGCTGAATAAAATTAAGCTGTTCATCAACTTCAGACATATAGTACGTGTTATCCCATTCAATTTGTGAGAGTTTTATGGGCTACAATGTATTCGATTATAGGTGACATGCCATAACGCCATAACCATAACCGTAGAAACCAATTGAATTTTGGTTGTCTGCTATGGCGTTATGGTTACGGCTATGGCGTTATGGCACGTCTAATTGAACCTTTAAACTGATACTTACGTTTCTAATTAAGGTTGAAAATATAAAGTCCCTCGTGTAAGTACATGTATCTTTTCGCGGGTTCTTCGTTTTTCCTATTTTCCAAAATAATTTTCCATATTTTTTTATTTGTTGTTATTATAAAAACTGTTGAAATATATTCAAATCTTTATCAAATGCTATTATACAATACTTTTCAACTAAGAAAAATATTTGATGAAAACTTGAAATATCTCAAACAACATCTTAAAGTAAAAATACACTTGAGAAACACACTTTAGGTCAGGGCTGGCAAAATTATGACACGCGTGTCAATAGTGACACGCGAGTGAATTTTAGGTGGCACGCGACGTTTTGTTGGATATTTTTTTTTTTTTAATTTAAACTATTAGAAGACCAGCAAAAAATTCAGTTAAATGTTTAATTTCGCTACAAAAATGTGTAATTTAACTCAATTCTGGTGAAATTTTTCATAGAGCTTGTAAATCGTTTTTTAAAATGAATAAAACTCTGTATTGTCACCACTTTTTGTTTAAAGAAATATGGCTAATTCAGAACTCGCAAATTCGATTATCAGAAAATTCTGCGAAAATTTCTAAAATTCTAGACTGAAAGAAGTTTAAATGTTTCGATGAGAAAAAGCCTCATAATCGGAGAAATAAAAAGTATCAGAGAATTGCAGAAAAATGGAAAACAACTTGTACTAAAATTGGATCTAAAAAATTAAGTTTTTTTAAAGGGAAAATAGGTGCTACGAAATAAAGGCTGAAAATAAGTTTCATAATGAAATAACCCCCTTTGTTGAAATTTGAAATTGTGTTTTGATCGTGTTTCGCCGAGCCATTTCATCTGAAATAGAAATTTCTCTGTTCAAATCCATAATATTCGCTTTTTATTCATTATTATGATGATAAAAACCGCGCGATTTATTTTAAAAAAATCAAATTTTTGCCCGAAGCACATTTTTCAACTATTGTAGTTTCTTACGTACTTAAAAAATTTTTGGCGCCCATTAATTTAACTTTTTTTTAACAAAATGAAATAACCACCAAAAATGGAATAACCCCCCAAAAAAAAAGTAAAGGCAATAATGTTCAAACTGTTTTAATTTTATTTCATTAGGGATTTTTTCATAATGAAATAATCTCAATATTTAAATATTAAATTAACCTCCAAAAATTAAATAACCGTCAAACATTTTTAAGTAATTTCTTGGAAGTTATTTAATTTTTCCCTTTGTGGGGTATTTCATGGGGGTTATCCGTAGCGCTGATAAATATGTACATCTGCGATGCTATTTTTAAGAGGAATTTTCCAAATTTTAAAAATTTGTAAAAAAAATGATTTTTAAAGGACAACCAAAATTAAGGTGGCACGCGAGAAATTTTTACAAAAAAAATTGTCCGTTTCTGGCATGCAGAGAAAAAAGTCTTGCCACCCCTGCTTTAGGTTAACGCAACAATTTGAAAATTTTCCAAATAAATTCCATTGTATTTTTTAAATTGTTGCCGAATGTTTCTCAAATTGAATTAAAAAACTAGATTTGTTGTATGGAGAATAATTTGAAAAATGCGTTTGAAATCAAATAAAAATTTCAAAATTTCTCAAAGGTTTAAATCGATGTTTGTTGGGTTATAACACATTTATGAAATTAATTTTGTATGGAAAATTTGTTTTATAAGTCACTTATAAATTTTTTAAGTGATTATGCATTATGCATATGACCTTAAATGTTTCCAAATAAATTTATTTTTGTTTCATTGCTCCACAAAATATATCGCCATTTTTTCACCGTCTGTCAATAAAGAGAAACAATTTTTATAAGAATATTAACCGATTTTTTAATAAATCCAAAAAGTAGTTCTCAAAGTGCACAATAGATGGAGTTAGCTTCCACCTATTATAACAGAATTTTTCTATCCGACCTTCTTTCATTATTGTTAGTTTAAGTTATTATATTGTATATAAAACGTTAAAAAACAGTCTTTCTTTTGGGTTTCATCACTTCAATTTATATTTATTTCTACACAATTAAATATTCCACTGCAATATTTGATATTCACCAATTGGATTTAATTAAATTACTTACAGTAGAGTGAAAAATTGCCATTTCAGCTATTTCACCACGTCCTACACAGAAAGAATTTACAAAATTCTAATTAAATTTTTAAAAAGACACAACAAAGAAATTTGTAAATCCAAAAATTTTTTATTTTTTTTTTTGTAATTTTGAATTTTTATTTTTAATCAATTTTTATATTAAAGATAACAATTTACAAACGAGTTACAAATATTTCAAACAAAAAATTATTGGAAATAAAATTTCTATTTAAAAGAAAATGTGATTGCGGGTACATTCGTAAATGCAGTAGTTACGCATCACTGCGGCATAATAAAAGTAAAACGTTCAAAAATGCATCACTTGACAGCACTGATTTACGTCAAACGTTTTTTTATGCATACAATTGGCAGTGATGCCGCAAATTTCTGCAACTATCGCATCATTTTAATTTCTGATGCAATAGTGCGCGTTCTAAATTTTTATGTTAAAATCATTTAATACAAAAAGAAAACTAAACATTGGTGCATAATGGAAGAGTTATTATATAAAAATTCTTAATACAAATTTAAATAATTTTTATTTTTTAACATTTTTTGGATTTTTAATAATCAAAAGTATTAAATGACTTTTCTTTTAAGTCTCTTTTTATTATAACTTAACAAAAAATTGTCATTTTTACCATCAAAATTTTCAATTAATATTTGTTAATGTGCGAACATGTTTTTTATTTTTTGCAAAACGTTCTAAAAAGCAAACTCTGTGCAGTCGTTGAGCAGTAGCAAAGCATCTGCAACAGTTGATTATGCATCAGCAACAAAACTTGGCGTAACTGCCGCAGTCTTGCACAAATTTACTGCTTTTACAAATTCCATTGTTGGCGCCTACTGTTTTTTCTGTGTACACAGAGAGAATTCCTTGGACGAGTTTTACTGAAATTTTTTCACTAAACTAATGAAGTCTTCTTCACAATAGGACTGAAAAATTTCTTAAACTCTATGAAAAAGCTTCATAGTTTTAATGAAAATATTTTTAATGAAACTTTTTCATTAGTCGTATTAAATTTTTAATAAATAATATGAAATTTTTCATTAACTTTTATGAAAAATTGCATTAATTTAATGAAAAGTTTCAATGGACGAATTCCAGTGACAATTCATAGATCTAATGCAAAAATTCATTGATATCATGCAGATAATTCTCTCAGTGTAGGTGGAAAATAAGTATTTGGTGAAATGTAGTTTTTTTCTTATTACATTTAATACAAAAAATTTAAAGAAAAAGCTTTTGTTTGCTAGTTTTTCAATTTTTTTATGTCCTAAAATCAACGACAATTGGAGATTCCTTGGCGGACAAGGACAAACATTTAAATTTAAAATTACATTTCATTTCGGGTCCTGGGATCAGTGCTACTCTTGATTAATTTCTCATCGGCATTATTATCCAGATATGAATAAATACGAGGGTGGATCAATAAATCCGTGTGACTGTTTAAATAAAAGACAGTTATTTTAGAAAAAAAAGAAATATTCCTTTACACAATCTTCTTTCAGCTAAATACACTTAGGCCCATTAACTTTTCTCGAGCAGTTAACTTTACCTTAACCATGGGTAACTAACCAATACTAAATATTTATCCCACATAATAACCATAATAACTTATCAATATTTTAACTCTGGGTAGTTAACCTTAGTATGAAATGTCAGAATAAAACAAAAGGAAAAACAAAAATTAATAACAAAAAATCTTTTTTCAATACGGGAAAATTAAAAGTTTTTCTCGCGGTTTTTTGTGCGTTTCTGGTCATAAAAAAATAATACACTTGACCACGTCGTTTTTTTTTTAAGATTCGCGGTCGCTAAATGCTATAAAATGATTGTGTCTTTTTGCATACGAGAGGTGATTTAATTAAATTCATTTGGTAAGTCTATAAAATAAAAGTGGATTATTTGAACTACTACTAAGTTTTTCGAGCTAATCGAATTTTGTGATAGATTATTAAATTAAGGCAATTTATGCGATCAGCACATCAAAGTGAGTAGAAAAATAATCGCTGTGCATGATTTTGTATCTTTTTGTAATTGCGAGTCAAAACTGTGGGTTGTCCAGGGGTTCCTCACATACTTTTAAAATATTTAAAACATGATTGGTTCACATTTCGTAAATTCGAGAATGATTTCTATGCGCTTTTTTATATTTAAGAATCAAATTCAGTAGTCTTGTACTTCACGTGTACCAAAATTCTGCAATCCTTGATAACACACCTCAACAAACTTTCAGAGGTTTGAGCTTTGATACATGACTCATTTTGAATTTGATACGCTGATTCCAAATTCTTAAATGTAAGTTACCAAAAATTGATGGAATAATTGTTTTTCTGAGAGTGGGTTTCAAAAGAATTTTTTCCTATAACGGTACACAAATTAAACATGTTTTCCTAAGTAGTTTAGAGAACAAAATTCATTCTTTACTACCATCGTAACAGAAAGTCTTAGAGAATAGATATTTGGAATCAGCAAGTAAAATACTAAAAGTATGTATCAAGCTTCTACCGACAGCGACTTTTCATTTTGTAGAGGTGTATAATTCGTGTCAAATTGTTATAATATTGATCACTATTTTTGGTTTTAATTATTCAAGACAGATTTTGGCTTATTGAACCATAAAAAAATAAATTTTTCCTATTTCCTTATATGAGGCCAATTTCTGTAAGCTATCGCAGAAACCTTGTGGCTCTTTGTTCCCAATAGGAACCAGAGGACATAATAATATATCGCAGAAACCTAAATCCTAAATAGCAAAAATTTATGCACGCTTTTAAGTACTGATGCAATTTTTTTAAGTTTAATATATATCATAAAAGATTCTTAGTCAAAGTTTGGTTAAAGCTGCGCTTTCAATTTTTTTAATAATCATCATTACCAGTTTAATTTATTAAAATTTCTTATGTAGGGAATTGTTCTAAAATAAACTTTGTTAAGTTTCTTAACCATAGAAATTTCTATGGTTGAATTTTAGCATTGGTTAGAAGAAATGCTTGGTTAAAATTTAGATAAGTTATTCAAAAAATATGTTTACCAATGGTTAAGGCTAGTAGAGGACTTAACCAGGGTATAAATTGAGATAAGTTAACGGGCCTTAGTCCAACATTTCTCCAGTTTTTTTATTCCTTCCAAAAAATTGAATTTCTCGAGGTCCTCAAAAAAGGCAATTGTTTGAGCAATAATTTCATCGTTGGAGCTAAATCTTTTTGCATCGAGCCATTTCTTTAGGTTTGGAAATAGCAAATAGTTATTGGAGGATAAATCAGTATATCCCAGGGGTTAAATCCGTATTACGGATAAACAACGCCAAACACTTCTTTGAAGTTGTCACACATGTACCTATTCCTTCCTACATTAAAAACGTAACTATACTTAGGTACGATCGCTTAACCATCTCACCCAAGTAAGGGCTTGAATGAAATATAACTAATTCGTTGTTTTCTTTTCTATTCAGCTTTCTGTTATTGTTTTTTTACTCAGAAGTGAGCAACACAGACACATACAAACATTATATTTTTAAATTTTTGCAGGGGTCTCTCATGTTCCTGATGAATGGCAACACCGGTTTTTAATGCAACAGATGACGCTGACTGCTGTTTTATTTTTTCTGGCAATACTGTTTCATTTTATTGGGGAGCAGTGTTGCCCAAAAAGTTTTAGCTTATTCCCATTTTAAATATTTAAATCCCCAATGTTAGACCCAATTCATTTTAATTTAAACAAAACCTCAAGAAAAAAGGAGCTAAGTTTCCATCGCTCTTAAGTTCAGAAAATTATTAAGAAATGAGTGAGCAAATTAAATAAAATTGAATATTTTACGAAGAAATATTTACGTTTTCACTCGAACTTTAAAGTCCTCAAATCTTTGTTAAAATTGTGAAAGTAAAAAATTTTATTATACGAAAGACAAACCACAATTAAGCTGAAATGTCACCGTTTCAAAATAAAAGTCGCATATTAAATTTTCGGGAGAAAAAATTCTACACAATTTTCACACGAACTTCATTATGATGAAAAGTCTTTTTTTCTAAAATTTGTAAATCTAGTAAGGTGTAAGTTCTAGGGTCGTAAAATCTTTTGAACATTAAGTTGGCATAAGTCGAGTTTACACGATTCGGAAGGTACATAAGAGGTTATATGAAAACTCCTAGTACTTTTTGAGCCTATACAAAATTTATTTTTTCTAAGGCCTTTGCATGTAACAATTTCAGTATTTGGAAAATAGAAATTTTTTTTGATTAATTACACAGTACAACAACCATTCTGGGGGGTGAGAAATTCCAAGTCAGGGTGATGGTACTAGGTCAGTATAGTAAAACCCTCAAAGGGTTTGGCGTTTTATGACCTTTTAAATTTTTTCCTTATCTTGATGTTTTTTTTTGTTAAGAGCATTCTCGGAAATTGGTGTCCACATGTCCTTGAAAATCCATTATTTACATCATCATCTGGACTACTTCAGCAAACAATTGGCTACCGAATCTGATGAACAAGGTGAACGCTATCATCAAGTTGCTATGCCATTTGAAATGAGGTAATACTGATTTTTTATTTTTTCAAACTCATTTTAATAAAACAAAAACTTACAGATATAGAGGCAAAAAGTCGCCGAGTGCAATAATTGCGGAAATTTGCTGGTGGAGTAAGTTAGTGTGGCAAGACAAGGATGATCTTGATGATAAAGAATTTTCAGGAGATGCAGAAGGGCCAACAGTGGAGTCACACATTGACATTATGTGTGGTTCAGAAACTGATGATAGCGATGAATGCGATGCCACTAGTCCCGAACAACCACCATCGAAAAAGTCTAGGCAATATTTATTAAAATAAATAAAAATAAATAAATAAAATAAAAATAAAAAATTATAAAAATGTTTACTTAATTTTTTTAGTAGTTTATGGCCAGAAGTCTGGAGTTATTGGGGAAAATTTATGAAAAAGGCGATAAATGACACTTTTTTGAATAAAAACAAATATCAATATTCTTGTCAAAATGGGATATCTTCACTTAATTGTAAATAAAAGCAGAACGCGTTAAATTTTGTTTATAGGTTATGTGACTTTACATGAAATTAATAACACTTGATCCTTTTTTCCGTTTTGGATTTTTTATGAATTTAAAAAAAAAATTTTTAATTTTTAGGCAAAAAAATATTTTTTTTTCTCCACAAATTTATTTTTACCGGCAAAACTGTTGATTATAAAGAAAAACGTTATATGAACGGATTAAAGAAATTGTAATTCTAAATTTTTCTAAATTTGTTTCATCAAAATCGGACAAGTGGTTCTCGAGTTATGTTAAACTACGTTTTTGCCAAAATGTTACAACTAATGTTACAACTACGATGTTTCTGTCCTTGCGACAGAAACATCGTAGTTGTTAGAACGATGCTTTCCCAAAAAGCCTTCTATTACTTCTTTGATTGCCTGCCATGCATTCAATTCAGCGTCAATCAAAATATTGTTAAATGCGTCATTTTTAATCAGCTTTCGTATATCTGGACCATTTAGTACGCCTGATTGGAAAAAATTAATTTGTTAAGATGGAAAATCATGGGAAATGAATGTGATATTATAACTTACCTTCTTTAATTTTACTTTCGCTGAGTCTCGGGTAAATTAGTTTCAAACACAAGAAAACTTCATCTCTTTTGGCGACAGTTTTGATAAAATTCTTAACAATTCCAAGTTTAATATACAATAGAGGCAGCAATATCTTCTCCTTCGGCACTAGAGGCTCACGAATAATATTGGCCGTTTGTAACCTGCTGTGCCCTCTGAGTTTCCATCCGTGGCATGCATATTGGTCACCGGAAAATCGTGTGTCCCAATCGCACAAAAAGCACATATATTTTATATAGCCGCTTTGAAGACCGCAAAGCATTGCTACAACTTTTAAATCGCAGCATATGCGCCACATATGTTTGGCGTAGTTAACCATTTTTAAAATATTTTCCAGTGCATCATATGTTTCTTTCGTTTCTGTATTGTAGGCGATTGGAACTGAAGGTTTTTTATTGGTCTTATGCAGTAAAACCGCCTTCAAGCTGAGTTTTGAACTGTCAATAAATAATCTCCAGTCATCTGCTTCATATTTTATTTCCATTGCGTCCATCAATTTTCCTACATCCGGGCAATATGCAGAAGTTTTTTCATCATTCACAAGGAATAAACTTTGGAGTAATGCCTGACGACTTCGATAAGCTGTGACTTTCACACCGGGTGCCAACAATATGTTTGATTTCAAAATGGAAGCCAGCTCTTCCGATTTATGCTGTGTTAATTCCAACTTGGCAACAATTGAATCAAGCTTATTTTGATTTATTAAAATTGGCTCATTGGATACTGATGGCTCATATGGGGAATCATCACGTGCATGATATGTCGGAGCAGTCGTAGGAGAGAAAATATCTGGGCTAGAAGCTTTTGGCACAGGAATGTGGTCCGAATGAGGCAATGGTGTTGCGGCACTTGCAACACCAACGTAATTATACGATTTTCTTATCCTTTTTGCGGCTCCTTTATTCGCACATGCATAGCAATTCAATGGATTGTGACCTTCGCCAGGATTAGTCCAAGTCATTGGGCATACTTTCACGTCTTCTATTTTTCCAATCCATTAGACGGTTGTAGCAGCTTTTACACACTATATTTGGTACCCAATTTTCGTTCACTATAACATTTTGGTTGAAGTACATCTCGTATGTTTGAACAAAATCAGTACTGAAATTTCCCCTTTTTTTATGTGTTGAGACATATTGACCACAGCAGTAGCAAAAGCTATTTATATCTGGCTTGCACAGTTCCATATTCTGTTCTCTTTTGTTTACTTTTAAAAAACTGGAGAAAAATCACTTTTACTGTTCGCGTTCGTCGGCACTTGTTGAATGACAAAAATCACAGAACCAGTGTGAGAAAGAGAAGAAGTATAATGACAATGCATGTTTTATGTGAACATTACAGAACCAGTATTGCCACATCAATATTTCTCTTTTAGTACAGTAGAAAAATATGAGAGAGTTCGGCTTGTGAGTGTCAATGTTTTCTCCAAATAATGTTGTGCATATCTGGAGCAAATTTTTGAAATTCATACATTTACCTAATTGTGAATAAATGAGAAACGCGTGCATCGATTTTCATGATCTATGCCTTTTTTTGCTCATGAGTTATGTGACTTTACGCGAAAGTAATTAGTTTTGGCACTTTTTTCCATTTTGGATTTTTTATGAATTTTTAAAAAAAAATATTTAAATTTTTAGGCAAAAAATACTTTTTTCCCTTCATACATTCATTTTTAACTTCGAAAGTGTTGCACATATAGGAAAACGGTATAGAAACAGATTAGAGAAATTGTAATTCTAAATTTTTCTAAATTTGTTTCATCAAAATCGGACAAGTGGTTCTCGAGTTATGTTAAACTACGTTTTTGCCAAAATGTTACAACTAAGCGAAAAAACATCAAGATAAGGAAAAAATTTAAAAGGTCATAAAAAAAATGACACATACGAACGCCAAACCCTTTGAGGGTTTTACTATACTGACCTAGTACCATCACCCTGACTTGGAATTTCTCACCCCCCCAGACAATAATCCCAAAAATGTTCCATAGTGTTATTGAGCTTGGTTGCTTTTCGTTATTTCAAGATTTATAAATATTTGGAGAACATTTTTTCAATAATTCAAATATTTTGTAGAAATTTTTAAATTCTTTAGCAGACCTAATTTGATCGACTTTAATTTGAAATAATACGCATACACGCAGAAAAAAAACAGGTGGAACTTTATCTAAGTGCTATGTAATTATACAACTACATAAGTTCGGAGTAAGTTTTACAATTTTATAGCAAAATATATGTAATTTTTCGGATATTTTCCGCTACACATGTATATATTTTGCAAGGATTGTATATATTTTACAATAAAATTTACATATTTTACTAGAACTTTGTAAAACTAACTTTAAAATTATGTAGTTGTATAATTACATAGCTCTTAGGTAATGTTCCTCCTGATTTTTTCTGTGTGTATAATTTATACCAAAATTCTTCTTAGTTTGGGCCTAAAACTAAATCTTTTCAAATTTTTAATCTGTCCCCAAAACGAAGTCGAAATCCCTAATTTGGGCCCAAATTCCCTTACCTAACAACTCTGTAAAACCTCATTTGACATAAAAAAATCCTCCTTTGAGAAAATTTCCCAAAATAAAATCCTCCTTTGACAAAATTTCCCAAATGCTAGCGACATCTACAGTTTGTTTATAAAATTATCGATGTTGCATCTCTATATTATATGTCTCTGGATTTTTGTTTACTCCAATCTCCATCGTGTCTACTTTTTCTCAAATGTTGTTCAAGAGCAGGTAGTTTGCGTATATATTGAGACAGGTTGCCGCAGGGCACATAATGTTGTTTTAACGTCACATAGACAGCTTGAATTAATGTCGTAATTAATATGCATTTTATCAATTTTTGTTTAGTAGGTTTGAGGTTAAGAAGAAGAATAAATAAATGTTTTCTTCTACTTCTTGCAAATGGACTTTAGAAAATTTATTTTGTAATTAATTATACTATTAATTACGATTGTCCTATGCGATGGTTACAAACACTTTAGTGAAAAATATTTATGATTTGTCTACCACTTCAATTTTAAGACAACAATAAACATTTGGTCTTAAAGTTACGGATTGACAAACTAATGATATTTTAGCTATTTGGTTTAACGACGGTTTCTGGGTACTAAATAACAGTACTCACAGTTCAGTTATTTTTCCCATAGTGACTAGTTCATGCTTCATTTGAATATTTATTTAAGCGGGACAACCGACTTTACATACATACGGGAACAATCAGAGCATACATTTTTAACAATTTCTGTAAATTTAGCATTATTTAATATTTTAGGATGAATTTTCTGAGAAATCTGCTACCTCTTCCTGATCAAAGATGACAATTTTGTCATAGAAAAAAGCGCAAAAAAGTTAAAAATAAAATCGAATAACTTTCGCAATATGTATTTTTTATTTTTATTCAATATGTATAATCTGATTATAATAAATATCCGAGAAAATTATTTGATTTTTAAAAAATTGTAAATGTTTGCTATAAATAAATTCTTTTTTAAATTTATGCAAATGATGCTATGTGCGAAATTAAAAATTTTCGCTTATGGCACAACAAAAAATATTACATTTAGCGGGGACATCATTTAGCATTCCTGTTTCTTTTAATTAAAGACACCATATCAAAATATTACAACTTTTCTTCGATATTTTAATGTACCCGTACAATTATTACTGAAAAAACCAAAAGTTGCTAGATTCCTTAATGCGGCATTCACACACATGTAGGTGTTTAACTCGATTTTAAGAACAGAAGATGTGTTGTGTTTCTTGTTTCATTATTATGCATTCAATATAGAGCAAACGTAAATACACAACACGAAATCTATTCAAAACATATTTTTGTGCCAGTGCCAGTATTTTTAAAAAAGCCAAAAAAGTGTTTTTTTCGCATTGTAAATCGTATTTCAAATTTCAGCGCCGATGCGGCACGTGTTTCCGTTATACGATCACCTTAACTTTTTCCATTGTGTATTTTTATACCCAATAGCGAGGGACGCACAGTGCTTTAATCCCATATAACGATTGGAAAAAAATAAAAGGAGTGGAGAGAGTTTTGGAATTTGGTACATTGACATATAACCCCTTAGTTAAGAAAAATTTTAATATCTGGAAATATCGGGCCAAGGACACGCCCACCTCCCATAGGTCATGAAATTTAAATAAAACTGGAAACGTTTGTGCCAATTTTTATCAAAATCGAAGCAAGGACTCTTACTCCTGCCATATATCCTTTATTTTAAAATTTTTATAAAACCTGCAAAAATTATCCGATTACCATGAAATTTAGCACGACTCATAAAATCGATACATTAATAAAAATAAATTATTCTCATAAAAAAATGATTTTTCCTTAGAATGATTTTTCTAAAACAAAAAAAAAATTAAATAGGTTAAAATAGAAAACCATGTGAGGCCTCCATTTTAGGCATAGGGTATGTTCAGCGAACTTATGTAAAACCCTACGGAAATTATTTTTGTGGAACATTTTAACCTTCTAACTCTTCAATTAAAGGGCCTTTTTTGGCCCCTTTTTTAAAACGGACAAAAAAGACCCGTAAGTTGAAGAGTTCGAGGGTTAAAATGTTCCACAAAAATATTTGCCATAAAATTCTACTATAAGTCTTTGATGACATCAGCATTGAAAATTTAACTTAAGAACCAGTAATAAGTAAAAACTTAAAATGTGTTTAAGGGTTAATTTCGTACTTATTCAGAATTGGCGCTCAAATGTCCCACAAACCTGGATTTTAGGGAGAAACCATGGGAATCATCCATTTTCGGTATAGGATGTGTTCAGCGAACTTATGTAAAACACTACGAGGAACATTTTAACCCTCTTACTCTTCAACTTACGGGTCTTTTTGTCCCTTTTTAAAAAGGGGCCAAAAAATTCCCTTTCAGTGAGGAGTTAGAGGGTTAGACTGTTCCACAAAAATGTTCCTCGTAGTGTTTTACATAAGTCCGCTCAACACATCTTATACCTAAAATGGAAGGTTCACATGGATTCCTATACCGCTTTACAATAATGAGTGAAGTTTGAGTAAAAATCATGAATTTAGGAATTTCAAAAACCACATTTTTTTTAATTTGTGGTAAAAACTAGTAACTACCCTTTAGAAAAACGTGTAAGGCCACACAATGTAATCGATTTGGTGTACTTCACTTTGTGCGTACTTACGATATGGGATACCTGTGTATAACAATTGTATATGAAACACAAAATATTTGAAAATTTTCAAAAATTTTGTCTAACTTACATGCCACTATACTTGTGTGTACTTACGAAGTATATTGGCTTGTGGGCCATTACAATGCGGCCATACCCTGGGTAAAGTAAGCCAGCTTGTGTGTAGAGTTTGAAAGCACTCGGAGATACTAGTAAGTACACACAAGTATCTCCGAGTACTTTAAGTACGTACAAAGAGTCAAAATTTCAAATGTCTTATACCACCACTAGAGGGCGAGCCTAAGCAATAAAAATTATAAAAAATGTATACTGCGAAACAGATCTAACCTTCTTCCAAGTTTTATCAAAAAATTCGAAATAGAAACAGAAACAAATTTATCAGTGAAAGTCCCAGTTAGCAATTAACTGAACATTCAGTAATCGTGCCTAAACTAGAGATGAGCGATATTTTCATACCGATGATTTAATCACAGTTATTGATAAATCACTGGTAACGGCAGTGATCAAATATTTCAAGTCGCAGTTACTCGGAATGTCGTTCTTTTAATATGTGTGTACTATTCTTTCTTGCAAACTTCATTGCGCACAGTAATACATGTTTTTTTTTCAATAACAGTGACTTGCTTTCACACTCTTCTGAATAAAATGTCTCCTTCTATCATGCCTTTGTTACCGGTCGCAACTATTCTTCTTTTAAGGCCCAGTTTTTAGGAAGTGGATTATTTTTAAACTTAGTTTAACGCAGTTTGTAACTGGAATACTGCTTTTAAAATGTGGTTTATTTTTTTTATTTCAATAAAGAAATAAATTATACTCAAGAAAAAGATTTTCCGGCAAATTTTTGTTAATAAACTTTGAAATGGCTGACAAAATTCGTTTTCGGTTTAACTAAACCAAGTTTAACTGACATCTTAAAAACTCGCCATAAATATTATTTCGTTTATTTATCAGAAAATCGCAGTCTTTTCCATAGAAAAACCGTGATCACGACCACAGTTTAAAAGAACAGCGATTTGCAAATCACATTCACTGAGAACAATGTTACTAAAAAATCGCCGGATCGCCCATATCTATTACAAACCCGTGATCACGGTCACTGTTTAAAAGAACGGTGATTTGAAAATCACGATCACTGGAAGCAGCGTTAATCAAAAATCACCGGATCGCTCATCTCTAGCCTAAACATATTAACTGTTAAATGACTAGATTCAAATATTTTATAACCGACTTGCTTAATGCTTATCGGATTATGAATTCTTAAAGTTTTTATGCAATATTAAGCCCAAACCACATAGTAAAATTGCCAGTGGACAGTGGCAGTGCTGTCAAACTTTGTTCTTGAATTTCTCGAAAACGATTTAATATTTTTAAAAATTTCTGATTGCGTTTTTTTTAAAAACAGCTCTTGTTTATTTACAAACTTTTCTAATTTCTCGGCAGTGACAAATAGAGAAGATACAAAAACTGCTTTATCGACAAAACGTCGCACTGCGGTCGACACTGCGTTTATGTGGTTTAGGCTTAGGGCCGAACTGGAAAAAATTTTAAGTTTCATCTAAATATTTTAAGGACAATTCACACGTCGACTACTATACCTATCTACAATTTCCCAGTATTGTGGGTATAATTGATCAAATTTTTGACATTTTGTATCCCCAATAGCGTGTGAATCAAGCTGTATTTTCAGAATTAATAAATTGATTATAAGTGCAGTAAATTGACCATTGCTTTTACTAGATTATATTTTGCGTTATGCATGCAATAGTACACTTTGACCACTGTGAACTTTGGAGTTTGATTCACAATTTATTGTTTGTTGCTAAAATTCCATTATTGTCATGCGTAATGGTTTTTAGTTTCAATTTAAGATAAAACAACGACAACATCAACTAGAATAACAGCAAATAGACAAAATGAACACAAATGCAACCAAAAACAAAACCTAAAATAACACATTTCCACTTCATTTGAGTACGCGCAATTTCTAAAAAAAGTACTTCAGAGTTATTTCTTTTATATTATGTACTACTAACTACTAATGCGGCAAATAGACTATACAAGTCACTTGCACAATAACGAGTTTGTTCAAGTCACCTTACTCGCCACACACCACTCAAGTAAACTGTGCAATATTCATTTTAATTTACACATAGCAGCAGAAACATATAGCGGATTGTTATTGCTATGAGGAAATATTAGTCCTTAAAAACTTTATTTTACACTTTGCGCAGGCCAAAATACCAGAAATTCGTTGGTGATGTCAATAAATTTATATTAACATTTTTTACTTTACGTTTATTGATACTTTTAATTTTTTTATCCGTATTTATGATGTTCACTCTTCAAAAATTACTGCTGAACTGTGCTAATTTCAGCATACACCTCGCAAATGACTTGCACAAGTTCTAAAATATTGCGTAAAAATCAAAATCGTTTTGATTTTTACTCAAGTCTAAAAATATACTTGTACAAGTACACAAACCAGGCCACACACTGTTCAACTGACCTGCACAAACTCATTATTGTGCAAGTAACTTGAGTAGTCTATAGGCCGCATAACCAGTATTTTTTTTTATATTCAAAACGTTAACACACACAGTCATTCATAAACATCATTGTCATCATCATTCTCCCATCTATTCGTATGTAAGTAGTTATTATGAGTGTTTGTGCATTTTTTATATGAACATTCAAAGTTTTTAACAAAACCTACGAAAGGATATAGCAGAGAAAAAACATCCTTTAAGGCTTAAACAACAATCCTTGTAGGCCTATTTTCTGTATGAATAAAAAAATATTTTTTTTCATTTACTAACATGCCGAAACTCCTATATATGTATGTATGGCATTACACTCATAAAATAATCTCAATTTTAGGAATTTTGCAAATTGGTAACAATTTTCCACAGAATAGAATACAGGTTGGAATTGCATTAATTATATTTGCGCAAAATAACCTTAAATAACTTGCTAAATATCTGGCATGTGCCAAAACACGCCACTCCCAGTGTTTTAATAGGAAATTATTTTTGTTTTATACTGCACTCACATATCAAAGTAAATCCAGTAAATACGCGATTAAGTTCTTAATTGATGAAATCATATTTTGTTAACAGTTTCGATTAAAGGTAAATTTACGATAATGGAGTACTCCACTCTGCATAGTGTAGTGTACAAAAACTGTTTAAGTTCAAAAAAGAATGTACCTATCCATCATTTTAAATCCAGCTTAAAGCCCGGTATTTTGTTCATACTTTTGCGAAAAAACCTGTCAAACTCCATATAAAAAAATGATTTTTCACTTGCGTGGAATTGTTGCGAAATTGCGGTGGAATTTTTTTCTCATCAATTTAATAGACAGGCCCATTTGAAAATGTAGCGAAAAAAAAATAGTTTTTGAGCTCCAAACATAGAGCGAAATTTGTTCGCTCTTTTGAACAAAATACTGGGCTTTAGAGTTAATTTTATATTTAGGCCCTTTGCGAGGTAGCTATTTATTTTATTTATTCCAAACTAAATACAAATTTACAACATGGTATAAAATTTGTTTGAAAAATATTTGAAAAACTTTAAAATTTCATAGAAATTTATAAACCTTAATTAAGTTTAGAACTATTTTAGCCAGTTGGTACCCAGCCTAATAATAATAACACTGTGAGACAAATGGTAGGGGTCAGTGATCGGGAAGGGTTCAAACTACCGGGGAAAGTTATATCGGTAAAAAAGAAGTTATACGTGTCCCGGCGTTTCGCTGGGTCACCCCTAGGAATCGAGATATATCGATTTGACCTTTGGTGGTCTTTTTTTTGACATAACTCGAGAACCACTAGTCCGATTTTGCTCAAACAATTTTAAAAAAATTAAAAATTACAATTCCTTTAATCTGTTCATATAACGTTTTTCTATATACTCAACAGTTTTGCCGGTAAGAATAAATGTATGAAGAAAAAAATATTTTTTGCCTAAAATATTAAAAAAAATTAATAAACAAAAGGTTATTGATTTTTATGGTAGCGGTAACAAACATTTATTTTTACCGGCAAAACTGTTGAGTATATAGAAAAACGTTATATGAACAGATTAAAGGAATTGTAATTTTTAATTTTTTTAAAATTGTTTGAGCAAAATCGGACTAGTGGTTCTCGAGTTATGTCAAAAAAAGATATATCTCGATTCCTTAGGTGAGCCAGCGAAACGCCGGGACACGTATAACTTGTTTTTGACCGATATAACATTTCCCGTTGGTTTCATCCCATCCCGATTTTGACTGTCGCATAGTGTAATAATAATAAAGTAAGTATGCAACTTTCGGTGGGTCTCATACATAAGAGTTACCCAAAAATTTGTTGTTGTTTATTATACACTCAGAAAAGTTCTGCAGTTACTACATGACAGTTATTTGTGTAGTAATGCGGTTGTAGTTATTTTAACTACAATTGTAGTTAATTTACTTAGAGCAAAATTGTTCAATGTTTTTGACAGTTATTTTTTTAAACAAACTACAAAAACTACTACATTGTAGTAACATTTATTTTATGCAGTTATTTTGAATTTTTTTACAAAAAATAAAGGGTTCTTCAACAGGGACGCTACAAAAGTAGAAAGACAGGGACAGCAAACGACGCCATAATTCTTGCCGCTCTTTTGACATTTCTCTTCAGTAAGGTTTGCCATTTCATGATGGAAAGATATACGAACCAACAACGAGTCGAAATTATTAAAATTTACTACCGAAATTCGGAGTCAGTGGCCTCAACGTTAAGAGCGCTACGTCCAATTTGTGGTCGTCATAATGAATGGCTTCGTCAATAAACAAAATATACGTTATTGGTCAGACAGCAATCCACACGTACTCCATGAGTCATTATTGCATCCCGAAAAAATTACGGTTTGGTGCGGTTTATGGGCCGGCGGCGTCATTGGGCCGTACTTCTTCCGTGATGATCAAGACCGGCACGTTACTGTGAATGGGAATCGCTACCGTTCAATGATAACCGAATATTTTTGGCCCCAATTGGATGATATGGACTTGGAGGACATGTGGTTCCAACAGGACGGCGCCAGAAGCCACACAGCGAATGTCACAATCAATTTATTGCAAACCAAGTTTGGAGAACGTGTTATCTCACGAAATGGTCCAGTCGATTGGCCGCCTCGGTCGTGCGATTTGACGCCGTTGGACTATTTCCTGTAGGGCTACGTCAAATCTATGGTCTATTCCAACAAGCCAGCGAAGATTGATGAACTTCGTACGAATATCGGCCGATTTATGCTTGAAAACCGTCGAAAATTGGGTTCAGCGTCTGGACTTCTGCAAGCGTGCCCGTGGTGGCCATGCAAAAGAGATCGATTTCCATACATATGGCATCGAACGTACTTTCACAGGAATAAAGAATTTCATTGATATCCAAAACCGTTTTTGTTTTATTTAAAAAAACGTTTGTAGCGCTCTTATTGAACAACCCTTTACTTAAATTTTCAAGTGTGTCTGCACACAAACGAAGCAAACAGGAGCATGTGTACGAAGCGCTTGTTTAGAAATTTCTAGTGAAAGAATATGAGAAGAACATGTTTTCTCTTGTCTTAGTCATAAAACAACGCCAAAGAGTGAAGACGCGTAATACAGAAAAAGGAAGCCAAAAAACACCATATTTCATCCCTCAAAGACGGAAATCTACAACAATATCTTGATAGTGAAAAATAAAAGTGACATTAAGTGAAAATTTTGATTTCTCAATTTTAAATTTATTATAGAATAAAATTAAGTTAAGAGTGTTTACAAAAATTTGTTTTTATTAAATTTATAATTTTTAAAATAATTTTTATTTATGTTATTTCAACTACATTTGCAGTTGTTTGTACAGTTTTACAATAATTTGCATGTATGTTGTTTTAATTGCATTTGTATTTGTTTTTACTACAGTTGTCAGTTGATTTTCAACAGTTAAAAATAACTACCCTAAAACTCGCGCGAATTTTTCATTTCCAACCGATTTACACTCAACCAAAATTTTTTCTCTACCAAGATCATGCCAAAACTATTAAATCGTTGGCTATATATTTTTGGAGCGCGATCGGCTGGAAATAAAAATTTAGAAATTTTGATTTCCAACAGATTTATGATAAAGAACTCTTCATTCGTTAGCTATAAATTGTCTGAGGGTAGAACAGTTAGTTATGAAAAATCCGCAAAATTTTTTCTTCACCAAAACTATTCCATTCTGTATTTTTGCTACACTCATTAAATTATATTAAATAATGGTTTTATACACTTATTTTTTAATAAAATTGTTCTACATTTTACCACGTAGTTCTAGGAACAATTTTTAGGATCACTGTAATTGATATTTACTCCACGGTGTAATTTTACTGTTTTCGTAAAAAATTGTATATGCGCGTAATAATTCCATCTATTTTTAGCTTGTATTTTGAAAGAATCTTAATTTTAGAGAAAATGAAATAACTCCCCAAAAAAATATTTGGGGATTTATTTCATTTTTAGAATTTGAGGATTTATTTCATAATGAAATAAGTCCCCAATTAAAATACGATGTTGTTTTCTGTACAAAAGTTTGGGGATTTATTTCATTTTAATTTTGGAAAATTATTTCGTGGGGGGTTATTTCATGGAGGCTAAGACTTTTTGTTGCGATGTTAGTAAAGAATGAACTTTGTTGTCTAAAATAAATAAGATAACATTTTCTAATTTGTGTACCGTTATAGGAAAAAATTCTTTTGTAAACCACTCTCAGAAAAACAATTATTCGATCAATTTTGGGTAACTTGTATTATATAAATTCAATTTTATATTTAAAATGATTGTTAAATTAATATATTAAATGAAAGTTTATTTGTTACAGATATATTAATGACTAAAATTGGTTCGCGAATCATAAAAATACAATTTTAATTAGCGAATCAAAAAATAAAATGATAAATCGAGCGAATCAAACAAATCTAGACATAATTCGCGAATGAAATATAAATTTTATTGATTCTTTTTTAGAAACTGAATTATTACTGATGATTGAATTATTTTGTTAAAGGTCTAGCTACTGCTTACTAGCTCAAATATTTGTTGCTTTTTGTGTAAAATTTTTGACATTTTCGCTTGTTCAATAGTTAAGTTAAAGTTTACCTGTAGTATGAAACCCGGCGAAAGTCATCTTAAGATAACCGTAATGACACTGACACAAATATCGGACATTTTTGGCGAAGTCGAGGGTAGAGACTCCTTACATAAACCGGCTGGCCTGAGGCAAACCCACATCACTTTCCCTTCAGTTGATGTGATTAAACGTTTCAGTTCTTAAGCGGAAGTCCTTTATCAATTCCAATTGCGCAATTTCCTTTAAGTTATCGAATTCAGCTTTGTCGAAAATCGAAAAGCGATTTCTTGCCAGGCGGACAATGACAATAAATATTTTCTACTATTGTCTCTTCAGAATTTGATTCATCGCATCTCCTATAGAGAGAATCAGAAATGAGTCTTGTTCTTTTCGCACTTTTAGAGCAATTATACTTTAAAAGCAATACTTAAGTGACTTTTTGGATCTTGTTGAGAAGTAATTCTAAAAAAGCAGTAAAAATACACTAACGGATACTTGTGAAGCAGTGAAAAAAGCAATTTGTAAAGCATTACTTCCAATTCTTTTTGTTGGGAGATCAGAGAGAGTGAAGTAGTTCATACACCGGTTTAGAAAATCGCTCGAATGCTTATTTCTACATTTCTCACATGATTTTTCCAGCGCTATCAATTGAAAAAAATTGTGAAATGAACGAGTGAACTAGGATAATCTGTGCTATATAATGCCCAAATCTAGTACAAAGGTTGTTTAACGCTTGTAACGCGACTTTGACTATCAACATAAATGTTGATCGACTTTTCCATTTACACCGAGAAACACTCAGGCGCTTAAAATAAAATTGTTATTAAGTGTTTTCAAACTTTCCACATTTTATTAAAATAAAAAGAAATTTCGAGTTTCCCTTTTTTACTGTAAAGAGTTTCAGTGTTGCTTAAAAACCGCAACATACATAGGTACTGTTGAAATGTATTAAAAATGCACCTAAAAATTCCGTAAATATAGTAAAGATATTTCCAAACTAATTTGTTCTTAAGCATAGGCGTACCTAGACCATTTTTCTGGGGTGGGCAAGGATGCTCGGTTGTTTATTAGATTAAAGACACTTGCGACACTATGCTTACAACTTTTTCATACAAAAAAACTTTTAGAAATGATTCCCTCCCTCCTGATACAATTTCCATAATTTTCTAAATTCAATAATCCTGGCAGCTTATGCTATTTGTAGGTTTTTATAGGGAACCCTGAAAAGTGCGCTTTTTCGGAAGAAAATCTCGTACAAGCAATGCATTCCAAGCTATTCTCTCAGATTAGTATGAAATTTGGATATTTGATAGAGTTAGAAATCTAAGATCAAACTATCTCATATTTTCGTCAACCTTGGGCGAACCCATTCTAATACCATGTTTTGACCTCTTAAATTACCGAGATGGTCAAAAACCGTGACATGTTCTTCTTAGAATTTTTCTTTTTACAACATATGGAAATTTCATAAAAATTGTAGTGTTTATTTTAAAGTAATTTCCTTGTTAAATATTAACTAATTATTCCTTTGAAAAACTATTAAATCTAAGATGTTTATCGCACCAAAAAAGATTCGAACTATGTTATTCTTATAATTAGGTTGTTCATAAAGGGTGTGCTATCTGTTGTATCGTTGTATCGTCCTAACAGAAAACAGAGTTGTTCAAATTTTTATTTGAGTTTAACAACGATTTTCTATTCAGTTTTCTATCTGTTAACACACTGAAACATAGGACACTAAACATACGTAAAAATGTTGTATCGTGCTATTCTCAAATGTTGTATTTTTTCAATTTAATTTTTAACAACTCTGTTTTTTGTTAGGACGATACAACGATACAACAAATAGCACACCCCTTGTGAAAACCCTTAATATTTCTTTAAAGCTAGTTTTGTGATCAGAACTAAGATCGATTTGTTTCTTAAATACTTCTTAAGTAAGAACTTTTCAAACAATATTTCTTAAATATTTAGGAGATTTTTAATAATAAAAAACGATCTTAGTTCTGACTATAAAACCGATCCTTAGATTCCAACAAATTATCTTCCTAGGAAACCAATTGATATTTTTCCAACCAAAATTACAGGATTAATTGACATTTAAAAAAAATAATATTGTAATACTTTTTGCCACTAAATTATATTTACAAGAATTATAAGTAGATGTTTTAAAATTCTGGGGTGGGCAAAAAGCATTCTAGGGTGGGCTTTGCCCACCCCAGACCGGCCTAAGTCCGTCAATGTTCTTAAGCCTAAAACGCAGCGTGACAGTTTGTAGATAAAACAGGTTTTTCTATTTTCTTTATTTCTCACTATCGAGAAATTAGAAAAGTTTCTAAATAAACAAGAGCCGACTTCAAACAAAGCTCATTAAAAAATTTGTAAAAAGAGTAAATAGTTTTTATTTAAAAGCCAGTGGCAGTGCTGTCAAATTTTGTTCTCAAACTTTGCGAAAACTTTTCAATACTTAAAAAAAAGGGAAAAAGGGAAAAAGTTAAATAAACCTCAAAAAAATTTAGTAAAAATTTGGGACTTATTCCATATTTAAATTTGAAGAATATTTCATTATAAAAAATCCCCGAAGGAATAAACTCCAAAATTAAGCCCTATTTTATGTAGTACGAAAATCGTCTCAACGAAAGTAAAGTAACGAAATTTTGTTTTTGTTTCCCATGTATTTTTAACGTAAACAATTGTCAATTTATATCGTTTAGACCATTTTAGTAAAATTGTTAAGAGTTTATTAATTAATTAGAAATTAAAAAAAAAACAATTTTTATTTTTTTGAATAAAAATTAAAACCCAACATTTCGTTAAGAGTTTATTTCATTTCTTTTTGGGAGTTATTTCATTTCTTTTTTTTTTTTGTGATTATTTCATTTCATTTTATCTTCATATTAATGAATAAATATTATGGATTTTAACAGAGCAATTTTCGTTTTAGATTATGAAATGGCTATGCGAAATGCGATCAAAAACAGATTCCGACGTCGAAATTATTCGGATATTTGTTTCATTTTTGCCAGCCAGTACTTCGTTAAATTCCAAAAAGGAATTAGCATTAAATAAATATCTTTTGGGACTTCTTTTCATTCTGTTTAGGTATTATTTTATTTTGTAACTTATTTAATTTTTTTGGCTATATTTCATTGGGAGTTATTTCATTTCTTCGTTTGGGTGTTATTGCATTGGGGGTTATTTCGTAGCGGCTATTTGCGCTGATGTACTAGACATAATTTCGAGCGTATATATGAATAAGAAAAATAAGTCACATAATTTGAAAATTAGAAAAATATCACAACAATAACAACAACAAGCTTAACATACAAAGTATTTACTTTTATCCAAGCCGTCTGTATTACAGAAAAGTATGTTGATATAACATATATTGCAGCAAATTATGTTACAGATAAACAGAAAAGAAAAGAGATTTTAAAGTTTGTAAACTCTGGAAACTTTTGACCTTTCTTATTTGGAGTTAGAATAGAACAAATATATGAATGCTTCAGAAGCCAAATCGATTAACTCCACTTTATGAATTTTGTAAAACTTTAATTTCAAGGCGCTTTATTGACTGCTAACTGTATAATATTCAAAACAAATTTCTCTGATAATAAATATAAACACTGCAAAAGGTTTTAAAATTTATCAGAAAACTTCTGAATTTAGCCAGTTCGCACCCCCCCTAAATGATAAAATTTATAATTTAACAGGAATACTAAAAAAACAGTATTTGCTATTTTCTTATTTTTCTCATTGAGACTCAAACATTTCTCTTAATGGAGTTAATCGATTTTGCAACTGAAGCATTCATATACCAAATATAGTGTAAATTAAATCTAATGAGTAGGGCAACCAAAAAAAAAAGCGCTAATAGCCTTGTTTTAAGACCTTAAATAAAGCTGGAAAAAACATTAAAATAAGCACTTAAAATAAAAAAAAGTTGTTAAGCCCAAACCAGATAATGGAAGTATCAGTGAACAGTGGCAGTATTGTCAAACTTTATTCTTAAATTTCGCGAAAACTATTCAATATTTTTAAGAATTTCTTATTGAATGTTATTTAAAAACAGCTCTTGTTTATTTATAAAATTTTCTAATTTCTCGGCAGTGATAAATAAAGAAAATACAAAAACCTGCTTTATCGACAAAACGTCGCACTACGGTCGACACTGCGTTTATCGGGTTTAGGCTTTACAATGGATTGTAAGCTGTTGAGACAAATTTTCAAAAAGAAAACTTTGCTTATTTGGAGACCATACATTCTTAAGCCCAAACCACATAGTGAAAGTGCCAGTGGACAGTGTCAACGCTGTCAAACTTTGTTCTTGAATTCCGCGAAAAAGATTTAATATTTTTAAAAAATTCTTATTGCGTTTTGTTTAAAAACAGCTCTTGTTTATTTATAAACTTTTCTAATTTCTTGGCAGTGACAAATTAAGAAGATACAAAAACTGCTTTATCGACAAAACGTCGCACTGTGGTCGACACTGCCTTTATACATCGAAAAACTACGTTCCACATCTACGAATGTTAAAGGTGCATATTTAAAATTGATTATTTGTTTAGAATTATATATTAGATGAAGGGATTCTGAATTTCTCTTGCCGCTCAACATGTAGCAATATCGGTTGCAACGGAAAAGAAAATTTGCTGATATATAGACCATCTGGTTACGTAAAATATCATCTTCAATTAAAGATTGGCATATACGCACGGCTGAAGAGTCAGTGGTACTGAGCTTTGCAAAAATGTTTAAGAACTGATCAAAGTATTTAGCATAATAATTTACAGTTATTATCCAAGTGCCCCATCGAGTTATTACAGGTTGATGTGGAAGAGGCAAACTTGGAGCAGTTTCACGTAGAA
The DNA here is from genome assembly GCA_949987735.1 of Leucophora obtusa. NCBI lineage: Eukaryota > Metazoa > Arthropoda > Insecta > Diptera > Anthomyiidae > Leucophora > Leucophora obtusa. Next base: position 293,772,731 of record OX465295.1, on the reverse strand, counting down.
TTTGGAACCTTGCTGGAGACATCAGAAATGTTTTTTTTTTGGCATTCGATATAAATAAGTCGACATTCGAATAGCATTCTCGAACTGTTCCACATATTCTATGTATACCATGTGCAAGGCATGTAATGTGAGTAATGTTTGGGTAGAATAGCTTTATAGCACTAGCAGCTTTCACCATATATGGTGCAGGATCTGAAAAATTTGATTTGAAAATTTATTTTAAAGTTTATATATACCCAGGAAAATTTTCTGTTCCAAAGAATCGGTTGTAGAATAGCTACTTTTCATTCACAACCCCTTCTACTGTCAATTCTAATACCGATTCTTTTTGTTTGAAATTGTCCCAAAAGCAACCCCTTCTATAGCTCTAAAGTGGAACCGGTTGCTCTATAATCAGTTCTGGAACTGATTCTAGAGCAACCGGTTCCACTTTGGACCTATAGAAGGGGTTGCTTTTGGGACAATTTCAAACAAAAAGAATCGGTGTTAGAATCGACAGTAGAAGGGGTTGTGAATGAAAAGTAGCTATTCTACAACCGATTCTTTGGAACAAAAAATTTTCCTGGGATGTCACATACAAACGGATTTATTCCAACAAATCCTGGGGGGCTCTTCTTCTGAGCCTAGTAAAAGTAGTTGGGTTTGACATAAGCACTGCTGCTAGTGGGTTCGGATGATTTTCGATTCTATATCTGTATGACGATAGTTGATTTTGTATTTCTTCTTTTATTATTGGAGTTCTCTGTGAAATTGGTTGTTTGTAATATATATAGGAGCATTTGTGATCTTTCTTAGAACCTTTGATTGCAATATCTGTAATATTTCAATATTTGAGTTTGAAGTTGTTCCCCACAGTTGAATGCCGTAAGTCCAGATTGGTTTAAGGATGCATTTGTATATCAGCAACTTATTATCGAGTGAGAGTTTTGAATGCGATCCAATGAGAGGATTTATTTTGATAAGTTGTAAATCAAGGGATTTTCTTTTGCTTTTAATGTGTTTTTTCCATATTTTTCTGTCGAGATGTATACCTAGATACTTGACTTCATTTTCCTGAGGGATTTCGTTTTGGTTTAGTCTTACAGGTGGGCAGGTTTCTTTTCTAAGGGTAAATGTTAATTGTACTGATTTGTTTTCATTGGCTTTTATACGCCAATCTTTAAGCCATTTTGAGATGTAATCTATACATTTTTGCAAAATATTACTAGCTGAGATAGGATTTGAATGAACAGCCAAGGCTGCTGTGTCATCAGCAAAGGTGCCTATTACTACACCATCTGATTGTGGGAGCTCAAAGGTATAAATAAGATATAAAGTAGGTCCCAAAACACTACCTTGCGGAACACCAGCATTGAAAATATAAAGGTCGCTGATTTCGCCATTTTCTTTAACATAAAAGTAACGATTTTCGAGATAAGATTTGATGAAAGTATAATACTCGTAGTTTATGGGAAGCGGTTTTTTATTTTATAAAGTAATCCATCATGCCAGACTTTAGCAAATGCTTGCGAGATGTCGAGAAAAGCAGCCATGAAGTACGTTCTATTTTCAAAAGTGTGTTGAATTGTTTCAACAAGTCTTTGCACTTGTTCAATTGTACCATGATTTTTTCTGAATCCAAACTGGTGGCTTGGAATGAGTGATTTTGATTCAATTATGGGCATTAGTTTTTTAGTTAAGTGTTTGTAACCGTCGCATAGGACAATCGTAATTAATATTAGAATTAATTACTAAAGAATTTTTTTATAGTTGATTTCTAGGAAGAAGAAGAAGAAAACATTTTTATTGAAAAATTTAACAGACACAAGGGAATCACCAGACTGCCGCAGTTTCGTCTCACCCAAAGACTCGTCAGTGGTTAGTTTATGTGTCAACTGATCAAAGTAATTTTTAATTGTTAATTTGTCTCTATATGAAAAACTTTTTGTGTATTGCCATGACCGGGGATTGAACCCGGTCTTAGTCTTTTTAGAAAAAGGGTTTCGAGAATTTTAGATGGGATTGGGAGTAGACTTATTGGTCGATACGAGGTTTTAATGTGGGCGCATTTACCTGGCTTTTGAATCATGTTTATTTGAGCAACTTTTCATTGTGGTGAGAAGAATTTTCTGATTAAACAAGCATTAAATATACTAGTGATATATATTAACCCTTCTTTGGGTAGCTCCTTTAATGTTTTTGCTGTAATATGGTCGTAACCTGTGGCTTTGTTTAATTTGGGCTTGTTGATGACATTTGCCACTTCATTTCGCCTGAATTTCTTGATCGGGAGGTCCAGTTGAAAATTTTCATTTAAAGTTTGTTTATCGTGTTCTGGGGTATGCTCTTTGTTTATTGGTGTAAACACATTTTTCAAGTGTTCAGCAAAAACGGTAGCCTTTTCCAAGTTTGTTTTAATCCAATTGTTATCACTCTTACGTATTGGGTGGTTTATTTTTACATGTGGTCCAACCTTTTTCGTCATCTTCCACAGTGAATAGTCTGTAGACTTATTTAGTTTAGTCTTATCTGAAGGTAATCTAGTCATCTGCCATGTCTTTCTCGCCTTTCGTTTTTCTGATAATTTAGAACGAACTTTTGCAGAGAGTTTTGGGACATAATTGCAACTGCTTTTTGGGGTAGAGTTCCAAGCAGCAAATTGAGTAGTTTTGTTAAAGTGTTCAATGGCAACCATTATTTCCTCATCACTTTTTAACGAAACGTGAAGGTTTAGATAGGTTTTTACCAAATATTGGAAATATGTCCAATTAGTTTTTCTATTATGGAGGTTGCAGGGTTTTTCAGAGAGATGCACTGAGGATTTTAGACTTAATATGACAGGTGAGTGATCATAAGATAAATCAGAGCAGGTATAGCAGTAGCAAGAGTTTTGGGATACTCCTTTAGATATACAGATATCTATTAAATCGGGGATTTTGTTTACGTCGGTTGGCCAATGTGTTGGGTATCCGGGGGATATTATATTCAGACATTGCACTTTTAACTGTTTTCCTTTTGTATTATTTAGTCGAGAACCCCAAGCAGTATGCTTGGCGTTGTAATCGCCACATGCGAGGAATCTGTTTCCGAGAGAATTAACGAAAGTTTCATAATCTTCCTTTTTTTTCAAACACGGTTTTTAGATGTTTGTTACGAAGCGACGATTCAGAGGGCACTTTGAATGATGTATATTTTTGAAGATATTCCTAAATTTTTAAATGGCGAATTTTGTACAATGGGAGTTCGGCAGACACAAAGGCTAAAAATTATTGTTCTAAATGTTTAATGGATGCCTTTTCCTTTAGTTCTTTGTGTTTTTATACCCTACACCACTACGTGGAGAGGGTATTATAAGTTTGTGCTGATATTTGTAACACCAAAAAATATTGGTCCTAGACCTGGTCCACCTTATAGTATACCGATCTGCTCAGAATCACTTTTTATTTCGATTTAACGATGTCCGTCTGTCCGTCCGTCTGTCTGTCTGCCTGTCCATGCATTCTTGTGCGCACTCTACACATCGCAAATATTAAGATATTTAATGAAATCTTGTACACCGACTATTGATTTTTGTTGAAATCGGTCCATGTTTAGACCTAGTGCCCATATAAGGGCACCCCCCCCCCCCCCAAAAGTTTCTTTTTTACACGCTGCAGGTCGCAAATACGAAGATATTTCAATGAAATTTGGTCGGCCCAAGAACGGAGCCTATTAATTTTAGTTGCAATCGGTTGCAATGTTTAGACCTAGTGCCCACCTAAATTGGCTTGTTTACATGCTACAGGTCGCAAATACGAATATATTTCAATGAAAATTGGTTTGTTGACTCACATGGTCCCAAGGAAAAAGCATATTGATTCTAGATAGCATCGGTCCATATTTGGACCTATCGCCCATATGGGATATATTTTCGATTTTCTCTTCTTTTATGATTTTATAGAAAATTTTGACACAAGTCTGTTTTAACCCATTCAAATTTCGTATCCAAACATTAGTTGGCTTTAAATCAGACTGGTGTAGGGTATCATATAGTCGGCATGCCCGACTTTAACTTTTTTACTCGTTTTGTATCTACATATGTAAGTGTTGTTTAATGTTGAATCTTTTATCTGCACAAATTGGTTTAGAGCATATAGTGCATAGTAAAACCGAGCCATCAGTTTTCAAATCTGGTTACTCTTTAGGCACTTTATACAATGCAGCTGATTTTCTTCCTTTAATTTTTGGCATTTTCTTGAAATAAGTGGATATATTTTAGCACATATGTACATATATTTTTACAAATTATAAAAATACTTACATTCTCGATATATGGCTGCAATAAATAGCTCTTGTTAATGTTAACTTCATTTTGGTATATGCCTTCCTAACTTTAACTGACCGTAGCGTCCTATAAAATTCACTAGAAATTAAAAATTGCAATGATTGGCAGTTAAAACTTGGTCTTCTTTGATTTAAATAACGATAGAAATTTTAAAACCAGATTTGTTACAATGTCACATTTTCAGGGTTGGTTTTTTATTCCTTTAAAAAAAAAAAATGTTGCCACTTAAAAAAAATCCTAATAGTTTCTTTTAAATAAAAATAGCAAAATTCCAAAAAAAAATTGTAAAAATATGCAAAAACAAGCAGATACTAGTAAAATAAGCAAAAACAAGCAAATTTGATCAAAATATGCAAATAAAAAGCTCTAACAAATGCAGCTCAAAATTTAGATTAGGGGTTTTCATATAAACTCGTACCGGAGCACTCACAAATTTTTACCTCCTCCCGACAGGGTTGCCAACTATCTTAGTTCATACCTGGATTTAAAATCAAATTCCCCATATAAAGAAATCCATTTTCATTACCAAATTTTGGGGAAATCAAGTTTCATAAATAAGTTGTCACAAAAAAAATTAAAACAAAATAATTAAACAATACGTATGAGTTGTAAATCGATTATAATTGTGTTGTTAATTGAAAATTCAATTCCAATTTCTCATTTTGAATCTGTGCAAAAACATTGGAATAGTGACGGCAAGAACTATCATGAACAAAGTAAAATGTCATGCATCCTAATAGTCATCCCTTCTCAATACAATTTTATACGCTATATTAAAATTTAATGAATTCACAGAAATAGAAAGTTGTATAATTTACGATAAATGCTACTTTACAGGTGCTTTCACAATGATAGAGTAACTCTACTCTGCAGCACAGATTAAAATGTTAACTGTTCACAATGAAGTGTAGAGTTACTTCAAAAAATACTTGACACTTAAATACTTACATTTTGTTTCGCGAATTCCTAGGCTTTATTCCATTTGAAATAGTTTTGAAATAATTTTTTATTTTATTATAAATTTTCCAATACAAATATTTTGTGTTGGTTTTATGTTTTTTAATATATTTTTTTTTTAATTTGTTGACAATTAGAGATGTGAACAAATTAGTGATGTGTTTTTTTAGTTATATTTGTCATGTTAAACAGTTAACAGAGTGGTGTTAACTCTAGAGTGCAACAAATCCGTACTCCAGAGTCAAACAACTTTGACTCAGGAGTGGAATAAAAAAAGATAGCAAAATACAAAAATGTATTAGTAAGAAAGAGAAAAAACTAAATTTGCTACAGATTAGTGTACTAAATATATAAAAATAAATAAAATATCATAATTTTTTGGACTACCGGTAATGACACCGACTTACCTTCTGAATTATTTTAAAACGTATAATAATAAGTTACTGATGATGACTTATTTTTATCATTATTTCAAATAGAAAGGAATTTTCTAAATTTTTTTGTAAATTTTTTGAAATCTATTTTTAGACTCAATGTTTTTACAACACTGGTAAGGATATATGTAACCACATATTTTTTGATTTTTTATATGCCCGGTGTAGAAACGGTAATGATATATCATTATTTTTTGGACTACCAGTAATGACACCGACTTACTTTCTGCATTATTTTAAAAAATAGAATAATGAGTTAATAGTAAATACTTACTTTTTTATTTATTTCAAAATAAATAATAATGTATTACCAATAATGACTTATTTTTATCATTATCTCAAAAAAAGTAAAGTTCTAAATTTTTTTTGTAAATTTTTTTGAAATCTAATTTTAGACTCAATATTTTTTCAACACTGGTAACAATATATGTAACCACATATTTTTTTATTTTTTGTATGTTGGCGTTTAAGCTAACTTGAGCGCAGCAAGTCAATTATGTTTTTACCTATGAAATATTACATATCGAGATAGCTCAGATGGTACAGCTATAGACTGGCAGTCTGGAGTCCCAGGTTCGATTCCCGCACAAGAAAATTTTATTTAAAAAATTTTTACATTAAAAAAATATTTTTTTTATAAAACTTATTTTTTTGAAAATCCATTTTTTAGATCATTATTTTAGTCAATACTGGTAAGCACATAGGTAACGACATATTTTTTGATTTTTCGTACGCTGGTGTGTAAACAGAACTCATTATTTTGCGCGACATCGCCAAACAAAAGTAATAAGGAATGTATTAAAAAAACTAGTTACCATTACCAGGTATGTAGTTACATAACCACATATCTGATATATGTGTTGAAAATCATTATAATGATTTTCAACACTGGAATAGTACGAAATGCGAATTCCATCACTGATTCTTTCACAGTGATAATAAATTTTGTACTCCGCCAGTAAATTAATAGCTTTTTAGAAAAATATTCAATTTAAGAAGGTCACATTTTTATTTTAGATGTATTTTTGCTCATACCTATCAACGTTATATATTTAAGGCAAATCTAAGTTAAACCGATTAAAGTAAACTAGATCTAGTCTGATTTGCAAATTTAATGTGTTTATAACTTTTGAGGAAGGTTTATTCTTCTTCTTAACCTCAAACCTACTAAAAGTAAACAAATTTTGTAATATTTGAGGTATAATCTCTATATATAAAAGAATAACGTGACTGACTGACTGACTGACTGACTGACTGACTGACTCAACATCGCCCAGCCCAAACCGCTGAAGCTAGGAAGTTGAAATTTGGTATGTAGGTTCCTCTTTCGGGGTAGACGTCCACTAAGACGGGATTTTTGGAAATTCCTACCGGAACGGGCAAAAAGGGGGAAAGTGTCCCCCTTGACGGCCTGCCAAAACCCCTTTGGCTAGAAAGCTGAAATTTAAGATATGTGTTCCTTGGAGTAGGGGCTAACTTTTCTGGAAAGTACTTTCTAGAATTTTGGACAGGGACGTTGTAAAAATGGGGGTTAAAAAGGGGAAAAAGGCCCCCCTTGACGGCCTGCCCAAACCGCTGGAGGTAGGAAGTTGAAATTTGGTATAAAGGTTCCTCTCCACTATCGTAGACATCCACCAAGTTTTGGGAGTTTTGGAAATTTTTACAGGGACGGGCAAAACGGGGAAAAAGTCTCCCCCTTGACGGCCTGCTCAAACTGCTGGAGCTATGAAGTTGAAATTTGGTATGTAGGTTCCTCGACCTGTGTAGACGTCCGTTGAGACGGCATTTTTGGAAATTCTTATCGGGAGGGGCAAAAAGGGGACAAAAAAAGTACCTTTTTTCAAAAAAGTACCTTTTCCCAAAAAAAGTACCTTTTCCCAAAAAAAGTACCTTTTTCCAAAAAAAGTACCTTTTTCCAAAAAAAGTACCTTTTTCCAAAAAAAGTACCTTTTTCCAAAAAAAGTACCTTTTTCCAAAAAAAAGTACCTTTTTCCAAAAAAAGTACCTTTTTCCAAAAAAAGTACCTTTTTCCAAAAAAAGTACCTTTTTCCAAAAAAAGTACCTTTTTCCAAAAAAAGTACCTTTTTCCAAAAAAAAGTACCTTTTTCCAAAAAAAGTACCTTTTTCCAAAAAAAGTACATTTTTCCAAAAAAAGTACCTTTTTCCAAAAAAAAGTACCTCTTTCCAAAAAAAGTACCTTTTTCCAAAAAAAAGTACCTCTTTCCAAAAAAAGTACCTTTTTCCAAAAAAAGTACCTTTTTCGAAAAAAAGTACCTTTTTCCAAAAAAAATTCCTTTTTCCAAAAAAAGTACCTTTTTCCAAAAAAGTACCTTTTTCCAAAAAAGTACCTTTTTCCAAAAAAAAGTACCTTTTTTCAAAAAAAGTACCTTTTTCCAAAAAAGTACCTTTTTTTCAAAAAAAGTACCTTTTTCCAAAAAAAATTCCTTTTTCCAAAAAAAGTACCTCTTCCCAAAAAAAGTACCTTTTTCCAAAAAAAGTACCTTTTTCAAAAAAAAGTACCTTTTTCAAAAAAAAGTACCTTTTTCCAAAAAAAATTCCTTTTTCAAAAAAAAGTACCTTTTTCCAAAAAAAATTCCTTTTTCCAAAAAAAGTACCTTTTTCCAAAAAAAGTACCTTTTTCCAAAAAAAGTACCTTATTCCAAAAAAAGTACCTTTTTCCAAAAAAAGTACCTTTTTCCAAAAAAAGTACCTTTTTCGAAAAAAAATTCCTTTTTCCAAAAAAGTACATTTTTCCAAAAAAAAGTACCTTTTTTAAAAAAGTACCTTTTTCCAAAAAATGTACCTTTTTCTAAAAAAATTAACCTTTTCCAAAAAAAAAGTACTTTTTCCCAAAAAAAAGTACCTTTTCCCAAAAAACATATATTTTTCCAAAAAAAATACCTTTTTCAAAAAAAAGTACCTTATCCAAGAAAAAGTACCTTTTCCCATAAAAAGTTCTTTTTCTAAAAAAATTTTCCTTTTCCCAAAAAACATACATTTTTTTAAAAAAATACCTTTTTCAAAAAAAGTACCTTTTCCAAAAAAAGTACCTTTTTCCAAAAAAAAGTACCTTTTTCAAAAAAAAGTACCTTTTTCCAAAAAAATTCCTTTTTCCAAAAAAAGTACCTTTTTCCAAAATAAGTACCTTTTTCCAAAAAAAAGTACCCTTTTCCAAAAAAAAGTACCTTTTTCCAAAAAAAAGTACCTTTTTTCAAAAAAAGTACCTTTTTTCAAAAAAAGTACCTTTTTCCAAAAAAAGGACCTTTTTCCAAAAAAAGTACCTTTTTCCAAAAAAGTACTTTTTTCCAAAAAAAAGTACCTTTTTCCAAAAAAAATTCCTTTTTCCAAAAAAGTACATTTTTCCAATAAAAAGTACCTTTTTTAAAAAAGTACCTTTTTCCAAAAAATGTACCTTTTTCTAAAAAAATGAACCTTTTCCAAAAAAAAAGTACCTTTTCCCAAAAAAAAATACCTTTTCCCAAAAAACATATATTTTTCCAAAAAAAATACCTTTTTCAAAAAAAAGTACCTTTTCCCAGAAAAAGTACCTTTTCCCAAAAAAGTACCTTTTTCTAAAAAAATTTTCCTTTTCCCAAAAAACATACATTTTTTTAAAAAAATACCTTTTTCAAAAAAAGTACCTTTTCCCAAAAAAAAGTACCTTTTTCTAAAAAAATTTTCCTTTTCCAAAAGAAGTACCTTTTCCAAAAAAGTACCTTTTTCCAAAAAAAGTACCTTTTTCCAAAAAAAGTACCTTTTTCGAAAAAAAGTACCTTTTTCCAAAAAAAATTCCTTTTTCCAAAAAAAGTACCTTTTTCCAAAAAAGTACCTTTTTCCAAAAAAGTACCTTTTTCCAAAAAAAAGTACCTTTTTTCAAAAAAAGTACCTTTTTCCAAAAAAGTACCTTTTTTCAAAAAAAGTCCCTTTTTCCAAAAAAAATTCCTTTTTCCAAAAAAAGTACCTCTTTCCAAAAAAAGTACCTTTTTCCAAAAAAAGTACCTTTTTCAAAAAAAAGTACCTTTTTCCAAAAAAAATTCCTTTTTCAAAAAAAAGTACCTTTTTCCAAAAAAATTCCTTTTTCCAAAAAAAGTACCTTTTTCCAAAAAAAGTACCTTTTTCCAAAAAAAGTACCTTTTTCCAAAAAAAGTACCTTTTTCCAAAAAAAAGTACCCTTTTCCAAAAAAAAGTACCTTTTTCCAAAAAAAAGTACCTTTTTTCAAAAAAGTACCTTTTTTCAAAAAAAGTACCTTTTTCCAAAAAAAGTACCTTTTCCCGAAAAAGTACCTTTTTCCAAAAAAAGTACTTTTTTCCAAAAAAAGTACCTTTTTCCAAAAAAAGTACCTTTTTCCAAAAAAAATTCCTTTTTCCAAAAAAGTACATTTTTCCAATAAAAAGTACCTTTTTTAAAAAAGTACCTTTTTCCAAAAAATGTACCTTTTTCTAAAAAAATGAACCTTTTCCAAAAAAAAAGTACCTTTTCCCAAAAAAAAGTACCTTTTCCCAAAAAACATATATTTTTCCAAAAAAAAAGTACCTTTTCCCAGAAAAAGTACCTTTTCCCAAAAAAGTACCTTTTTCTAAAAAAATTTTCCTTTTCCCAAAAAACATACATTTTTTTAAAAAAATACCTTTTTCAAAAAAAGTACCTTTTCCCAAAAAAAAGTACCTTTTTCTAAAAAAATTTTCCTTTTCCAAAAGAAGTGCCTTTTCCAAAAAAGTACCTTTTTCCAAAAAACATACATTTTTCCAAAAAAAAACACCTTATTAAAAAAATACCTTTTCCAAAAAAAGTACAAATAAAGTACTTTTTAAAAACAACGTATCTTTTTCCAAAAAATTTCGTTTTTCCAAAAAGTACCATTTAAAATAATATATAATTTCAAAAAAACTACTTTTTTCCCTCCCCCACGGATATCTCCACTAAAACAAGGTTTCTTGATATTCGGCATAGACGTGCGCTAAGACGGGATTTTTGGAAATTCCTACCGGAACGGTCAAAAAGGGGAAAGTCTACCCATAAACAGTCTCACAAATTGGAAAAGTGCCTGATCAAACCACTGGAGGTAAGAAGTTGAAATTTGGTATAAAGGTTCCTCCACTGTAGTAGACATCGACTAAGTTTGTATTTTTGGAATTCCCTACAGGATATTCCAAAAGGAAACTCGGTATGTGAGTTCCTCCTTCTGTGTAGGCGTCCGCTTAGACGGAATTTTTGAAATTCCTATCAGGAGGGGAAATAAGATAAAAGTCTCCTCCTGACGGCTTGCCCAATCCCTTTTGGCCAACCTAAAATTTTAAATATGTATTCCTTGGAGTAGGACTAACTCACCGGCAACGTAATTTTTCTATTTTGGAACAGGAACATAGTAAAAATGGTGGTTGAAAGGGAAAAATGTCCCCAATAACGGCCTGCCCAAACCGCTTAGGCAATGCAGTTGAAATTTGGTATGAATGTTCCTCATACATCGCAGATAGCCGCGAAGATGGAATTTTTGTAAATTCCTAAAGGGAGGGGCAAAAAGAAGAAAACCCTCACCTTGGGGGCCGGTAAAAACCCCTTCGGCTAGAAACCTGAAGATTAAAATGTGGGTCCCTGGAGTAAGGGCTAACTTATTAGAAAGATCCTTTTTTGAATTTTGGACAGGGTCGTTATAAAATCGGGGCTCAAAAAGGGAAAGTTGCCCCTTAACGACCTGTCCAAACTGCTGGAACTAGGAAGCTGAAATTCGGTACTTAGGTTCCTCTTCCAGCCTAATTCCAACCGGGAGGGACAAAAAAAGAAAAAGTGTCCCCCTTGACAGCCTGCTCAAACTGCTGGAACTAGGAAGCTGAAATTCCCTGTCGATGGATTTTCGGATATTTCTACCGAGAGGGACACAAATAGTAAAAGTTGGCTAGAAACCTGAAATATGTTACTTGGAGTATGGGCTTTTTGGACCGGGAAGGTGCTTTTTGGACAGGGACATTGCAAAAATGGGGATTAATGAAGCGAAAAGTGCCGCTTAAAGGCCTGCCCAAACCGCTGGAGGTAGGAAGCTGAAATTTGGTATTAAAGTTCCTCCTCTATTGTAGACATCCGCTAAGATGAGATTTTTGGAAATTTCTACAGGTAGGGTCAAAAACAGGAAAAGTCTCCCCCTTAATGGCCTGGCCAAACTGCTGAAACAAGGGAGCTTAAATTCGGTATTTGGGTTCCTTCTCCAACGTTGACGTCCCCTAAGATGGTATTTTTGGAAATTCATACCGGGAGGGGTAAAAAGGGAAAAAACTTCCCCCTTGACGGCCTGGCCAAACTGCTGGATATAGAGACCTAAAATTATGTATGTAGTAGGTTCCTCCTCCAAGGCAGACGTCCTCTAAGACGGAATTTTTGGAAATTCCTACCGGGAGGGGTAAAAACGGAATAATTCTCCCCCTTGATGGCCTAACCGAACCCTTCGGCTAGAAACCTGTAATATATAATATGTTTTCCTTGGAGTATGGGCTAACTTATCGACAAGGCATTTCTAGGACTTTGGACAGGAACGTGGTAAAAATGGTGGTTCAAAAGGGGAAAATTGCCCCCCCCCCCCTTAACGTCTGCGTCTTTAGCTAGAAACCTAAAACTTAAAGAACAAGTGTATATGAAATACTAAAATTAAGAAACTAAATAGGAAACGAGTGGAATTGAAACACTACACAAGTGGAATGAAATGGATATAAACGTTGAACGAGTGGAATTGAAATTATAGACAATGCAAATGGATTGGAAGAGGGAATTACCTGTTCAAACACTATCCACGGAATATGAAACTTATGTAGCATTGAAACATACTCTCCAAAAAGTTAAACAAATTTTCTAAAAGAGAAAAAACCTTAGAAAAGGAATGGAATTTATATATTCCGATATTTAAACTTCATGTAACGAAGCACCGGTGGAAGAAACCGACGCAGTAAATTTTCCAACTGAATTTGTGAATTTACTTGAATTGCCAGGTCTACCTTTACATAAACTGGAATTAAAAAAAAAACTTTAAGGCACGCTAACAACCCTGCTTTACGTTATTTATTTTCATTCAAAACACAAATGAACAAAACTACTTACGGGTCTATCTACCTAAGTTCGCACTTTACCAAATTATCTTAACATACACACGTATATTGCAATTTATTTTGGATTCATTACTAACAATCCACTTTCATGAGAAAAAGTGATCAAATATTTATTTTAAACCCATTGTTGTGTAGAATTATTTATTTGTGGTGGCTGGGTGAAGGCTTTAAATAAAAAAACGAATTTAATAAAAATTGTGGGGGGCGCAGCCCCCCGGGGGGGAGGGCGCAGCCCTCCCCCCCTTAACCCTTAAGGCACGCTAACAACGTAGCGGGCTGCGCCCGCTAGTCGAATATATGTCAGAAGAATTTTATTGGTAGTACCGCGAAGAAGTTACTTTAGAAGTGAAAATGTATAAACGTTGTTGAAAGTTAAGGGCGGATTATAGGACCGTAAACGTATATGTGATGTAACTGTACCGTGCCGTAGCTAAAAAGTACACTTATAGATTATCGTAAACGACATTACTATTTCATGTGGTTTTATATTTTATTCTAAATGTTTCCATTTATTTGTTAATTTTTATTCCTTATTTGTTGTTTGAATCATTTTTCTTTATTCATTTCATATTTTTTCCGACTAAAATCAGTCAGCTGTTTCGATGCCGGATAGAAAATTCTGATTTCAACAGAATGATCCGGCAAGTTCGTTTACATTTACGTGTTAGTAACCATTCGTATACATTTCTTCTTGTGGTATCGAAACAGCTGATTCGTTACAGATACGTTTACGGTTGGGTAACTCAGCCTTTACCGGTCATACGAAAAGTAATGTGTCAATTTTCGCCTAAAACGCATTTCTATATATTTTAGCTTTTTTAAGTGTTAACGGATATAGTTAACTCGAAAACACGGCTTTTGTTTTGTATACAAAATGTTGTGGTTGTCAAATCGAAATCCAGTTTAGCTGTCAAATTTCATAATGTACCCGGGAATAATTAGTAACTCAATTTTAAACGAGATTTCGGAAAATTGTAAATGTGCTCTAACCTTCTTACATAAATTATTGCAAATGTTGAGTTAAAGGTACCCAAACACTATGATTTCTTGTGCAATTTTTGATAATTTTTTGTGCCATTTTTATATTTTTTTATCTTCAATATAGACGACGGGTATGGTTTTACAAATAAAGAATGGCAAAGTAAAAGAAATAAATATTTTCAAAGTACAACACAACATACGAGTAGTGCTCTTTGTAAGAACACGAATTTGAGGAAAAAAATATCGTCATATAAAATCCAAAAAGCCGTAGGTAAGTTACATTTAACAAATTTTACAGGAGAAACAAAAAACTTAATAAAATGAAAAAGAAACCAGATTTTATCAAAATATTTTCAGGTTAAGCTTATTTTTGGTTATCGAATTAGTACTTAACCCTTTAACCGGCAAGCCCGCCTCCAGGCGGGGTATATTAAATTGACAAGAAATGCGCCAAAGGGGTATTTTATAATAAGAAATTATACCTTTTTAACAGAAAACAAAATTTATAAAATTTTTTGTGAAGAATTTTTTTGTATACAATGCACGGTTTGGAAGCGAAAAAGTCTCAAAGATAAAATTTCGTAAAATTTCAAAAATTATATATTTTAAAATAACCAAAAGTTTCAAAAATCTTAAAAACATATTCAAATTGACTAAAACAATTGATAGTGACCATGAAGTGAGATTAGAGCTTAAGCTATTCAAAAAGTTCCTTACTTTGGTCCAAGGACGCACAGGATTCCATAAGGACACCTTTAAAGGACATCGCCTTAACTTCAAAGCGAATGGACGGATTTTTTTGAAATTTGGTAAAAGGAATATATTTGGTATAGATAGCAAAGCTTATAAGTTTGAATAATATATAATATATATTGAAGTTTTGGTGCATTTTCGCTCAATTTCGCATTTTTCAAAAAACGAAAATCGCTACATCCTCTTAAGTAACAGCACAAAAAATGTAATTTTTTTATTGCAATTATATCTTGGTAAGAGAAATAATTTGTTCCTAGGCCTAGTAATTTTTATGCGCTAGTTTTCGAGATTCACCCTTAAACTGTTTTGGCCCATATCGCCTAAAGTAGGCAACGAAAAAAAATTTTGTAGAAGAACTTATTGTTTATTTTTCGTGAGGAACACATGGTATAAATTTCATTGCAAAAAAGCTTAGGCCGGTTAGAGGGTTAAAGAAATTTCCAATTTTTGCATTATTTACAGAGCTACGAAACTTACGCCGTTGAGGATTGGTTTTATCTAAAACCGAAAAGGGAGATAGTCAAATTAAAAAACTGGTTTTGGTAATTTTTAGTAAATATTTTCTTATTTTCTTCATTAAAAATCAGACCTGGGGGATTTCAATTACATTTCAATTAAAATTACTAGCACATATTCAACTACAATTACTTCAAAATTTTCAATTTCAATTACAAGCAAATGTAGTTAAAATTAAAAAAAAAATCAATTACATTTACATGTAATTGTAATTGAAAATTTTCAATTATAAATTGTATGTAACTGAAAGTGATTTCAATTTCAAATTTCAATTACATTTATAATTATTGGGTATACAAGTTAATAATGTCGATTTTGACAACATATGGCATAACTGTCACATGGTTTGTGTGAATAATAACAAATATGGTATTTTGATGGGTAAACATCTGTCATTATACTTCAGTATTCGATAGACGCCAAAGTGTAAACACACATTATTTCAATCACTATAATAATGTCGAATTTTGTGCCTAAAAAAGATGTTTTGCGGGGAAGTCGGATAAACTTCTTTCATTTGAAGAAAACGGCTGCTGAAAGTTGCCGATTGTTGGTAGAAGCTTACGGTCAACATGCACGAACTCAGAAAACTTGTGAACGATGGTTTGCGTGATTCAAAAGTGGTGATTTCGACACAGAAGACAAGGAGAGGCCTGGTCAGCCGAAAAAGTTTGAAGATGAGGAATTGGAAGCATTACTCCACGAAGATTATTGTCAAACGCAAGAAGAACTTGCATTATCATTGGGAGTCACACAACAAGCCATTTCCCTACGTTTAAAAGCATTGGGATTCATTCAAAAACAAGGAAATTGGGTTCCATATGAATTGAAGCCGAGCGACGTTGAAAGGCGATTTTGCATGTCGGAAATGCTGCTTGAACGCTACAAAAAGAAATAATTTTTGCATCGTATTGTTACTACTGATGAAAAATGGATACATTACTATAACCCCAAGCGCAAAAAGTCATATGTAAAGCCCGGCCAACCAGCCAAATCAACGCCGAAGCCGAATATACATGGCGCCAAGGTAATGCTCTGTATTTGGTAGGATCAGAAGGGTGTTTTGTATTATGAGCTGTTGAAATCGGGTCAGACGATCACAGGGAACCTGTACCGAATACAATTGATACGTTTGAACAGAGCAATCAACGAAAAACGACCAGAATATGCGACCAAACATGAGTCAATAATATTCCATCATGACAACGCTCGACCACATGTTGCAAGATCAGTCAAAACTTATTTGGAAAACAGTAGATGGGAAGTTTTGGCTCACCCGCCTTATAGCCCAGACCTTGCCCCTTCTGACTACCATTTGTTTCGATCGATGCAGAACACCCTTACTCGAATACACTTCCCAATAAGCACATAGGTTTGAAAAATTCAAGTGCTTTAAATTTTGCTTGAAGTAAAGTATATTTCAAATTCTAGCATTTGTATATTTAAAAAAAATATTTCAAACTTGAATTTTTGTTTCCCTTTTGCTGGAGTATGCTATTGAAATAAAATGTAATTAAAGTTGTATTCAAGCCTTGAAACTGGAAAACAGGGCTGGAATTGGACTTGTTTTCAACTTGAATTCCAGTGAAATTGTTTAAAGGGTTCACTTCAGAACAGGGTATCAGAAATTGGCTTGATTCATTCTTTACCTCAAACCCGGAGCAGTTCTTTTGGCGGTGAATGGGAAAAAAGTAGTGGATAACGATGGACGATTTGAATAATGTATCAATTCATTTTGTTGTTATAATAAATGCATTTTTTAAGCAAACAATCGACATTATTAACTTGTATACCCAATAGAAAATGTTTCTTGTTAAAATTTTGCAAAAAATTGGCTGGGATAGGCGTGGCGTGGATTGATCCCTAAATCGAGCCTTCTATCATTATTTTTTTTTTTTTTTCAATAAAATTCAATTCTAATTGCCATGTAACTGCTTATAAAAACACAGTTAGTTTTTTTTCGAAAGACTTACGTAACTTTTTTGCGGTATGAACTTTTGCGCTTGCATTTAGGGTTTTTGCAATTTTGTTAATAAAATCGTCGTTTTTAGTCGCAGGAACGTAAAATTTTGCACGAATGTGTATTTTGATACGGTGAATCATAATCAATCAAAAAGTCGATTTTGAATTTTTTATAACTTGCAGCTTTTTTGCTTTCATATGACGATATGAACTTTTTTGAAACATTTTGAATTATTAATTGTACATATTTTCTAATGTTGAAATAAAAATATGAAGGAGCAATATTTGATTTTAAATATTTATAAATATTAAAATTTTGCATATAGCTAAAATATATATATGTACATATATACCATAAAATGTGTGTATTGTGCGTCTGAATAAACAAATTTTGCCTCCTCCCCCCAACATCCGGTTATAACCGGAAACTTAATCTGTATGTCATACAAATTTTATTTTACCCAAGTTTATAACGTTTCTTTGTCTTTCTCGATTTAAGTAATTCTTTGTGTATTTAGTTAATAATTATACAATTATTAAAATACTATATGATAGTATTATCAACACTCAAGTTTATTTGGAAATCATAAAACGAACCATAAATATTTATCGTATGATAAATTTAGTTACCCCTTTTGCCAGTGACGATTTTGTCTATCTGTTTGTCTGCTTTTCTTCTTTTGTCTTTTTGTTTACGTAATATTTCACAATATTGTATTTTTATTGGCCAATTTAATCACCACCACATTTTATTACTTTAACTCGGGTAATTTAACGTAATTTAGTATGTTGGTTGAAGCTTTCGGCAAATATTTTTCTATTATACACTCGAATAAAAATGTATGTAAAACTCTGTAAATGTTACAGAAAAGTTAGTTAATTTTATGCCAGCAGCAGAAATGTAAGCCTCCGAGATATTTTTTCTTAGCCACAGCTGTCACTCTTATTTCCCAAATTTATTAGTAAAAGTTACAGAAAAGTCTACAATTGTTACAGGAAAGTTAGCTAATTTTATACCAGCAGCAGAAATGCAAGCCTCCGAGAGATTTTTTGTTAACCACAGCCATCACTTTTATTTCCCAATTTTATTTTGAAATTTTCAATAAATACCTAGGTTATAATTAGTACAGGAGTCGTAGTTCTGGAAAAACATAAGCCGGGATGTGTTTGCCTTTTGCCGGGGCTATTTTTGAGCGGCTAGCAGACCGTTTAGATAATTTCAGCTAAACGTGTCTGTAAATATTAGTAAAATAAAAATAGTAGCAAAAATTAGTAACCATTGCTAAATGTAAGTATAAATTTTGTAAACTACAAATGTAAATCCATCTGATGAAATGAGCCAATTTGATTACTTAATATAACTTAATAAATTTTTTCAAATTCAAATTTACTTTTAGATTATATTAACCCATTTCTGCTTATTGGGTATTTAAATACCCATAAAAGAGTAATCTTAGTAAAAATCTAACTAGATCCAGGAAAGAGTTAAAGCAAATTTGTTTTCATGCACAGATAGGGAAAGGATAGGAATACCTAAAAAAAATGCTGCGTTAACCCATTAATGGGTTAATTTTCAATTTTTACATGCAAAAAAATTTTGCTCTCAATTGTGAAAAAAAACAATGGAAATTTTTGCTAATTTTAGCAACTTGACTTTAAAAAAAATTAGTGAAGTATTTTGCTAAACTCAGCAAGAAAAATACACTCACAATATATTTTCCATAACCGATTGAGGTTTATTTAAAAAGTTTGTTTTCAATTGAAGAATCAATTAAAATCCATTGAAACATATTGTTTAACTTTTTATATTCGTCAATAAAAAACAAACCAAAAAAAAAAAATATGTATCGTCTGTAGGAGTTGTTATTTTCAGCCAAATATTATATTTTTAGATTTCTATTTTTAGAAAAACTAATTTAAGTAAGTTCGTTGTATTCTGTTTTAAAACAAAAAATTCAAATATTTTCGGTTTTCTTTTTTATTAAAATAGTTTGTATATATACAAAATTATTTCAATTCAAATTACAAGAAATTCTTTACTCATACACACAAATAAAGCCAATAAAAATACCCTGTAAGCATTTTGAAGATATCTTCTAAGAAAATATTAAAGCGATATCTTCTATTTTTCATTTGAATGAAATTAATCAAGTAGTATTTTGAAATTGTCTTCCTTTTATCATTTGGAAGATAAATCGGTGATATTTGTAAAAAATAATTCCAAAATTGAATTTTCTGTCATAATTTTTTATGATAATATTGCCGCAATATTACCTTTTTATCATCCGGAAGATAAAGAAAATATGTATGGGGTATTGCTTTCGTATTGCCTGGAAGTATTGCTTTCGGGTAACAGCTGTTCCCGAAGGAGGAAACTTCCGCAATACGAAATTGATATTGCCGGCAATAAATGTTTTCTTCCTAGCAATATGATCGGGGAATCTTCTTCGTATTGCCATGCTTACTGGGTATGAACGTGTGTGTTGTGTGTGTGTGAGTGTTTTGAAAATCCAAACAAAAAAAAACTTTCAAATAAGAAAAAACAAACCATAAAATCGTTTTTTTTTACGTTTTGTCAGTTAAAAATTGATGATTTATTTAATAGACTTTTCAATTATTTTTATTGCTTTTATATATATATATATGTTCCCTCGGGTCCTATAAGGAGCATAGGGCCTTAACAAATTTTCGCCATTCTGATTTATCCGGTGCCAGGTTCTTGATTTCACCCCAACTTCTTCTAGACATTGTGACTTCCTTCTTGACCTGTCTACTCCATGTATGCGCTGGACGCCCTCTTCTACGGCTACCTTGGGGGTTCACTTCAATTGCAGTACGGGCTATATCATCAGGATCTTTTCTGAGGGTGTGACCAATCCAATTCCACTTCCGCCTTCGTACTTCAAGGTCAATTGGTGTTTGTTGTGCGAGTGACCATAACCTTGAGTTAGATATTGCAATGGGCCAGAAAATCCTCAGAATTCTACGCAGACATCTGTTGACAAAGACCTGTACCCCGTTTCTGTATCTAATGCGAGAAGTTTTCGCATCGAGAAATTAATGGTCACCCTGCATTATACAGGCTGATTAAAGACGTGATAAAATGGACTGCAGTTTTTGTTGTAATTCGTTCAGATAATGTAACTTAAAGAACTGTTGACACATGTTGTTTTGTAAAACACCTAATTAAATTAGAAATAACTTACTATGCAACGTATTACTAGCTGATTTGGTTTCATATATATTTTATTGTCTGCGACTCACCCTATATAAAGCAGAGCAGGGTTGCATTTCACATGTTTTTTCCGCAAACTTTTTCTATGCGAGAAATACAGAAACGGGGTACTGCATTGCGTTTATGTCAGGAGGTGCTGCATTCCAGGTCTCACATCCATAAAGCATGATAGACTTAACGTTGGAATTAAATATTCTTATCTTAACATGTCGGGATAATGTTGTTGATCTCCACACGTTACTGAGACGTCCAAAAGCCTGTTTTGCTGTTTTTATTCTGTTTGCGATGTCCGCTTTGGATCCACCAGATGTTGTTAGAATACTACCTAAGTAACAAAAGGAATACACGTCTTCAATAATATCATCCTGAATTCTAAATACTCGCGATTCATCGGAATTTATGCGCAACGCTTTCGTTTTATTTATATTTATCCTCAGCCCTGCTGATTTTGCTGAGTTGACAATAGTTTCAAGCTTCGTCATCATGTATGAGAAACTGTGTGACAACAGACAAATGTCATCCGCGTAGTCGAGATCTTCCAGCCGTGCATTCATTCCCCACATTATACCTCGACCTAATCTTGTTGCACGCCTCATAACTATATCCAATACGATGTTAAATAGCAGTGGAGACAACACACAGCCTTGCCTTACACCCGTATTTACCGATATGTTCCTACTTAATTGGTTTTCTTGCAGGATACGACAGCTGGCGTCCTCATATAAAGCCTTAATGAGGGATATTAGTTTCTTCGGTACCTGTTTATATTCGAGTGCGGACCAAAGATATTATGCAGCAATGTGTCAAAAGCCTTTTCAAAATCAATGAAGATCAGATACAAAGGCGATCGCCATTCAACAGATTGCTCTACAATTATCCTAAGGCTATTAACGTGGTCTACACAAGATTTATTTGGACGAAATCCGGCTTGTTCTGGGCGCAACTCGGGTGTTAATTTATCCGATAGCCTTTTTGTTATTATATGGGCAATAACTTTATACACCATACTAAGAAGTGTTATACCCCGCCAATTAGTACGTTCAGTTAAATCTCCCTTCTTTGGTATCTTAATAATAATTCCTTCTTTAAGTTCATCACGCAGCATTTCACTCGACCAAAATGTTCTTATTAGAGGCATAATGAGTTGTGCACTTATGTTAGGGTCAGCTTTCAGTAGCTGTGGTGCTATACCGTCAAAGCCAGGCACTTTGTTGTTCTTCAGCGCTTTGATAGAGTCAATTATCTCGCATAGTGATGGAAAATCAGTAGGAATATCCGCTCTCTCAGTATGTGATTGGCATTCACACAAAGTATTTGACATGGGGTTATCTAGCGACAACATGCCCGAATAATAGTCAGCCCATAGCTCTAACTGTTCATCTATTGATGTAATTAGATTACCCCTATCATCTCTTAGAGGCTTGCCTGTTGCGGTCGTGTGACTAACCAGCTTTTATATGGTTTTATACAGGTCACCATTACGATTAGTTTCGGCTGCTGTTTGTGCCTCTCGGGCAAGTTCGTTTGACCAATTTCGTTTGTCCCTTCGTGCGCTATGTTTTACCGCACGGTCTAAGTTTTTGTAGCTTATTTGGAGTGTTGCTTTTAAGATTATTATTATTTCTTTTATGGATTGTTTAAACAATGTTTGAAAATAAATAGCAAAGTGGTTTGAATATAATGAAAAATCAGTAGACCTTTTTTAATTGTGTTTTTAATTAATTTAATATGTATTTTAGGTTGTTTTTAACGATAAAATATTGTGTGTGTAGTAATTTGTAAAGAAAAATTTATTTATACTTGTTTGTAAAACGTTTTACCAATTTTTCTACTAACTTTTTTATTTGAGTATAAAATTTTTTTTTATTTCTATTTCTGTTTTATGCATATTAATTGAATATTATTAATTATTAGCTGATAAGAATTCCGCCAATTATTGATAGTGATTGTTTGCCTTTTGGTGTCGAATTTACATAATGCGAATGGATACCAAGAAATTATATTCAGTAAGGGCTATATCCACGCATTATGAATATTTTATTAAATTATTCTTCTAAAGTATTTATACAAAAATCTCTACTAATTCCTACACATACATTTTTTGTTCAAGTTTTATGATTTTCATGTTTTTATAGTAGATAGCTCTTATTGCCTTCGAATACTTTACATTAAAATTTGTAGTTAGCCCTTTTATGATTATTAATTATACCCTACACCAGGGATGGCAAGACTTTTTTCGCTGCGTGCCAGAAACGGACAAATTTTTTATGTAAAAATTTCTCTCGTGTCACCTTAGATTTAGTTGTCTTTTAAAAGTCCTTTTTTAAAAATTTTTAAAATTTCTATTAAAAATATTATCGCAGATGTACATATTTATCAGCGCTACGGATAACCCCCATGAAATAATCCCCAAAGGGAAAAATTAAATAACATTCAAGAAATTACGTAAAAATGTTTGACGGTTATTTAATTTTTGGGGGTTTATTTAATCTTTAAATATTGAGATTATTTCATTATGTAAAAATCCCCAATGAAATATTTTTGGTGGATATTTCTTTTTTGTTAAAAAAAAAAGTTAATTATTTAAGTACGTAAGAAATTACCCAGGAAAAAAAGTGAGGAAAAAGAAGTAGTAAAAATATAACAACAGTTGAATAGGAAGTTGTGAAAATTTGTGGTTTTCATTGATGAATTTAACATTGGCTTGTCATAGGAGGGAAGTTGTTCTTTTTTGAAACAAATTATGTATATATGAACCAATGAAAGGGAAGTTCTTTTTCACTTGTTTTTATATTAATTTAATTAAAAAAAAAATAGTCATGCATCGTGTGGGGTTTCAATCCACACTCGTTGGTATTTCAAGCAGACGCTCTACCCCCTATGCTATGGCTTGTTATAACTGATAGCTGACTTTTAGCAGACTTGTTCAGTAAATTGTTATCTTTATTTCTTTCTATTTTTTTATCAACAAAAATATATAATATATTGGAAAATATATAAAGTTGTTTTTTTAAAGTGTTTTTTTTTTTATAAAAATAATACACTCAGAAATAAAGCTGTGAAAATAAGAGAAAAAGCTACTAAAAATTATGTAATTAAAAATAACCTTGCAAAAAAACTGCTGATGTTAGCAGATTGTTTTTTTTTGCTAAATACTAGTAAGATAAGAAGGAAAAATAAAACTGTTAAATTTACAAAATTTTGACTGGCATAAAAACACCACTTTGCTACTGCGAGATATTGTTCCTTATTCTCTTCAATAAAAGTACTTATTAAACAAGTGTAAAAGGTGCACTCCAATTCAATATTGTTTTCAGTACTATTTTAACAGGTGTATAAAAAGCAATTTCTAACCATTTTTTTATATATACATAATTTTTAAAATTTTAAAATTAAAAAAATATTGAATTTAAACAAATTAATTATAGATATTAAAAAAAATTAATAGAACAAAAAAAAATTAAAAGAAAATAAAAAAATATTGGACCCGCAGGGAATCGAACCCGTGAACCTCTATTTGGAAATGCCAAATTATACCAAAATCACTTTTAGAGCAATTACTCTTTAGAAGCTATACTTAAGTGATTTTTTGAATGTTGTTCAGAAGTAATTCTAAAAAAGCTGTAAAAATATACTAACGGATACTTTGGAAGCAATGGAAAAATGAGTTTTTGAAGTTGTTCAGAATAACTTCTAAAAAGCATTAAAAATACACTAACGTATATTTGTGAAGTAGTGAAAGAAGTAGTTTTTAAAGCATTACTTCCAATTTTTTTGCTGGCAAATAGTGCTCACAGCCAACTTTGGCTCAGTTGCTACCGGTTTTTTAACTGAAAGCCAAAATATTGCAAATTTTGATGGCGCTTTCGTTCATTTCATTCTTTGGTATAACATTTTTGAATGGACCGTACCCAGTTCAAAAGTAGAACTTATTTCCCCAATTTTGTCGATAATTCACAATAAGTAATTGATCTTACAGTTAGTGGATGTTAAATTATCCCAAATAAATTCTGCTGAAATAACTGAAAATTATACCTATATTTGAGCCAGCAGAATTTTCAATGAAGTTGAAAATCATGGTCTGCTATAATTTAGGTAAGCTAAATTTTACATACTGCTAAATATACAGGCAATTTTAGTTAAATTAGGTAGGAAATTTGAGCTGAATTCAGCAGAAATTTTACCTGATTTAACTAAAAAGTTATGTTAAAATGTCGCTTAAAATTTCGATTTCCGGGATCTGACCCTAGACGAGCTCATATTTATTATTGGGATAACTTATAAGCCACCTGGCCCTTTAAGCTCTCCTTAGAGCTCAGGAATCTTGCTGGATAGTTATCGCCTAACCGCAATTACGCTGCGCTCTCTAAGATAAGACTGTTTAATATCTAGAAAACAACTCACTTCTCAATGGTCGACAGTATGGCTTTAATAGAAGTCGTTCTACGGCAGACCTGCTGCAGTTCCTTTGGGAAAGTTTGGGTCGGTCTATTCACAGATTTAGTGAGAGCAAAGTGGTTCCTCTAGATATTTCCAATGCGCTCGATTGTGTGTGGCATGTAGGGTTTGGGATTTCCCGGACTTTTTTATTTCCCGGGAAACGGGAATGAAAAAATTTGATTCCCGGGATTCCCGGGAATCCCGGGAAATATTTTTGAACAAAATTGTTAATGAAAACCACATATATAAGTAATTTTTGTTAAAAAAAAAAAAATCTATTTCACTACAAATGCAGTCTGTGTAGTGAGAATTCAAAGTAAAAAATATCAGAATGTTAAACATTTGATTTCACATAAATTACTCGCAGCACTGCCAAATGAATTGCATGATTCCAGCAGAAAGCACCTATTATTGGACTGTCGGAAATAAACCGTTTCATCACACTTGGCCCATTAGATATGGTGGCCACAATGTTATTTTCCAAAGACAAATAAAACTCTTCTAGTCTTATTTCTACAATTCTTCTTATTTCATCAGCATTACATCTTCCTGATATATAAACCAACCCCAGGGTATAAAATGAATTATTTCCGTTTATACATATGTTCAAATATCTCTTTTGTGATATTCTTGTCCATTCATCTAAGATTATAGTAAATCTCCTATTGTTAGAAATATTGCTCGATATTTCTTTTATCATGATATCTTTTACATGATTGTAGTAATTTAATATAATGTTCTTTACATCGGTTTCATTTTTTT
Source organism: Leucophora obtusa (assembly GCA_949987735.1). Classification (NCBI taxonomy): domain Eukaryota; kingdom Metazoa; phylum Arthropoda; class Insecta; order Diptera; family Anthomyiidae; genus Leucophora; species Leucophora obtusa. The sequence continues at coordinate 293,747,296 of OX465295.1, read as the reverse complement.
GCAATGCAAGGTTTTTATTATAAAAACTTTCTCGAATAAACGAAGATCTAGTTATGGTGCGGATTGACTGCGGCTAATTTGGATACCATTTCAGGAAATGTTTGCCCTACCATAAAACCTTTAATGCCTATTCAGCTTACACTTTTTTCTTCGGGTACTTTGCTAATTTTAGCTGAAACGTTATTCTTGTTGTTGTTTTCTTCAAGAGAAGTTGCATGACCATCAATTTTATTTTTTTTTTTGTGAACCAAATTTAGGTGTCGGATAATCAAATTTTGATACCACCGTTAACCATTAGTAAAGGAGTATTTTAAATTTAAAGTCGACGTTATTTTTAATCAAACGGTTTTGTTCATTTTGTGTATGAAAACCTTACAAAAATATTTATATTTTCAAATATTTTGATTGGTTGAAAATAAATTAACCAATCAGAATGCTCCAAAAATAAACCAAGTCAAGGTATACTGCCACCCAATATTTTAACTAAAGTCGACTTTACCTAAATTATACATTTGAAATACTTAGATAGTAAGGGCGATTATTTGTATGAAACAAAGCTTTTTTTCATATTTCTTTTAAACATTTTACCAAGTTCTTAGGTTTTACTACTTAAATTTTGAATAAGTTATGCGAAAAATCTTTATTAGTTGAAATGCTCCTAATTACTTGGCAAAGATTTTATTTGTGTGTCAAATAAATCTATTCCCTTTTAAAAAATTTTAACAATGACATTTTTGTTTTGGTATTTAAAATGTTTTTTATGACTAAAATTAAAAAATCCTATTCCAAACAAAAACAATTTAAAAAATTTAATATTTTTAAAATTTCCCCGGGAAAAATTTATTATTTTCCCGGGAATTCCCGGCAAACTTTTCCCGGGATTTCCCGGGAGTTCCCGCCAGGGAATTCCCGAACCCCAAACCCTAGTGGCATGTCGCACCAGTATAAAACTTTGTTACTTTATGTGACGGTAATGATTTCGCTCGTTTTATTTCGAACTTTTCAGGAATCACACTATGCGTGTTGTTATATACGAGTACGACTACTCGTATATAAGGACTGATTATGGGACCGTAAATGTGATGTAACTGTACCGTGCCGTAGCTAAAAAGTACAATTATAGAATACCGTAAACGACATTACTATTTAGCATCTATTTCATGTGGTTTTATATTTGACTCTAAATTTTTCCATTTATTTGTTAATTTTCATTTCTTATTTGTTGTTTGAATCTATTTTCTTTATTCACTTCATAATTTTCCCGACTATAATCATTCAGCTGTTTCGATGACGGATAGAAAATTCTGATTTCAACAGAATAATCCGGCAAGTACGTTTCCATTTACGCGTTAGTAACTATTTGTATACACTTCTTCTTGTGATTTCGAAATAGCTGATTCGTTACAGTTACGTTTACGGTTGGTATAAAAAGTTCCGTTTCCTTCTACTTCCATATTTCTTATCTGTCTACCCAACCTACTCTTTCGCAGATGACAGCAACATTTATCATCAATTTTCCTTCTATTTTAGGCAAGGTCATTTAGAGGTCACATTATGCAGTATAGCGAAGAAGCTCCAATGGGAGTGATGTAATTATATTATTTATAAGAACATTAACTAAAATAAAAAAATAGCGAAGTCGCTTTAGATGCCTTGATTCATATTTTTTTCAGTAACTAAAAGAATTTATTAATATTAACCAATGGATTATGATGAAATATATTAAAATGAGCAAATTAGAAAAAGATTGATTAAGCTAACCATTATCGGCCTGTAAAAAGAAACCCTGTCGACTTTCCCAAAATTACTTTAGAACTGGTCTTGTGGACACTTGTATGAACTTCCTTACTAAATTAGGATAATGTCCCAATTTTGAGGTTTAAATGGAAATGTATTGTATTTATTTATCGGTCTCAAAAACTATCGGAGAAATAAACTAAACTACATTTATTTTGGAAGATTAAATCAAAATATTAAAGATTTGTTGTTTTTATAAATTTTTAGCTATCGCGATATTTATATTTATAACAATAGTAAATATAATTATATATACATATACTTTTTTTTCGCATATAAAAATTAATTTTTCAATTAAAACCATTCCATATAAAAATAAATGTTGTTTGTATGATCCAATTTTTTTATCTGTTTACTATAACCGAATTAAATAGATACAAAGAAAAAAACCATTTGCAAACAAATACAATTATCAGTTTTTTACGCGTTAACAATTTTACTATTTATTGTTGATACACAAAACAATCGCTTGCATTTCTTGCTGCAGTTGCATATGTTGCAGTTGGAACAAATTCATATAGTAAAGTGAGTGAATCATGGAACATCATATGTTTGCTTAACTGTTGCATACATAAATTCGTGTATACGAAATATGAACCCATAACAAAAAATAAAACCTACATGAATCGGTTAACAACGATATATGCATGCGCTTCAATTTGAAAAGAAGAAAGTATTTGCAGTATATAAGGCAGAATTCATGTTTAAAATGATCCGCTTAGAAACAGTAAATACAGAAAACTGTAAATAGCTTTGGAACAGGGATGGGAAAGTTGATACGATCGTACTTTTTTTGATACTATTTGATCCAAAAAAATACCGTAGTACTCCCGGGTGTAAGTAGTTATGATGATACTCTAGCATCATCATAACTACTCAAGGCTTAGAACATGCAAAGAACAGTCTGAGCTTTATTACATTAGTGCAAATCACGATCGTGAATACCATCTGTATTTACTTTTTTTCCTCTATTGTCAATTTAGCTATTTGCTCATAAAATCTAGCTATTTTTAAATGCATTTAGCGTAATAAAATATGATACTGCTATAATCGGTAATTCTATCGATTTTTACAAGTCTTCTGAATGTTTTAACGTGAAATTCTAAGCAAAACTTGATGTGTCCGAAAATTTTAGGTATTTTTCATATTTTTCAATCATATCTTTATTTATAATAAATATAAAAATTTTAAAAAATCTCTAAAATTTGCAGAAATATGTGAAAATCAGCGAATTTAAATAAGCCAAATATGCATGCCGTTTAATTTGTGGTAAACTTAGGTAAAATTTTGTTGACTTTTATCGGAAATTTAACGTAACGTAATTTAATTTTCGTAGTGTTAATTCATACACGCATTATAAAATTAATGGAGGCTTACAAAATAAATTTTTCGTATAAAATTTCATAAAGCGTTTATGAATTACGGGGGAAGACTATAAAAAAACTCAAAAATAAATTAATTTTGTTATTTTAGTTCATTTTTGTAGACAAGTTTAATGGGAGTAAAAATGAGAAATATAGGTATTTTTTAAAATAAAAGTCCGGGTTTAATCGAAATTTATCACGCGAAAAAAAACAAAAAATTTATCGATTTAAAAAATCGCAATGCACTTAAAAGCAAAATAGACAAAAGTATTGGATCAAAATCTTTTTTAAACTACTAAATAAATACAAACATGCATTTGCATGAAATTTGCTACACTGCTTTATTGGAGCTATATCGAAATTTCGATAACGATATACATCGATAGATTATGTATTTTTTGTTATACATTAACTTTACTTATTCCTGATCTCTTCTATCTTGCAGTGTAGAGGCGATGTGGTATAAAGGTTAGTGCGTTGGACTGTTACACGTGAGGTTGCGGGTTCGAGCCCCAACCAAGGCAACATCAATTTATGAAAAATAGTAATATGTATGAGTTTTTTCTATCCCTCATACATTTCGCAGCGTCCTCCTTCGGTGTTCCCATAGCACTTAACCCCATCGACGTAAAATAAAATAACAGGGCTATGAACTAAAAAGCTTCAACAAAGTTTGCCAACTCACCATCAGATGGCGTGCAACAACTGTTCTAAAAAATTCAACATCTCGCGCAATTACAGTGTTGAAATATTTGAAGCTCTTTATCTTTCACCTCCTTTCACTTCTTCTCTATCCCCTTTCAAGAGGAACCAACACGTTAATTAATAGGAAGAATATCCTGAGTGTTGCTTCTCTTTAAAAAAAAAAACTAAAAGTAACAAAACAATTTTTTAGTACTCTTGTGGTCGAAAAAGTACTCTCCAAACAATTTTTTGATACCGACATAGAAATCTCATTTTCCATTCCTGCTTTGGAATAAAACTAACTAGTTTTCTTTAATATTTTAATTTAAATATGAAAAATTTTATTTTAACTAAAATGATATACATATACTTTAAAAACATTCGTTGTTTAGGTGACATGAGAGCCCGGCAAAAGGACCGCTTAGCTCAACGGTCATAAGGTCCACTGAAATTTCCCCAGTCTCCACCACATCCACATGGAAAGAAAAATCCGAAAACCCTATACGATCGCCATCACGCGGACTGACAAAAAGTCGAAAAACCTTATTCCCAGTTATCTTAGTCGCCACTGCTTCAGTCCCGGACAATCGCAAAGCAGATGTTGCACTCTCCTCGTGTTCTGGTCCCCACAATCCTATTTCAGTTGAAACAACAAAAATAGGGTTGTGACAACCGAATTTTCGGTTGCAGCCACCGAACGATTCGGTTGGAAGCAAATTCGGTTGGGACAACAAAATTTGTTTGTAGGTGTAGAAACTTAAGCCCTGTTTATGTATTACGAAAATACTCTAAACGAAAGCAAAGTTACGAAAATTTGTTTCTGTTTCTCATGTATTTCTGATGAAAGTGATTGTCAATTTCTTTCGTTTAGACTATTTTCATAATAGATAAACAGGCCCTAAAGTTTTCTCTATTTTTTGTTTTTCCGAATTTGGTGGTATACGTCAAGAGTTTAATAGATTGCCGTCACTAACACATATGCATGATGAATGCAACCATGTTATGTTACTATAATCCAGTGGTCGGCACAAAGAGAGAATGCGAATGTATTGTGTTTCTACACTGTGAGAAATGAGTTTATCATTTCTAAATTTATATTTGTAAATATATTAAGAACATAAAATAATGAAGAAATTTAATAATGAATGAATGTATGAATGAATTAAAGAAATAAAAAAAAATAATTTATAGTAATTTAATTTTTTTAAATAATTCATAATAAATTTTATTATACACATTATTTAAAAAATATTAATTTTTTTGTATATAAATTATTTATTCTTAAAAAAGTATTCCATTAGTTAGTAAATTTTATTGCACTAAAGAATAAAAATAATTCATAATAAATTTCCTGTTTTTGTAAAATTTTAAGAGTGTAATATTTTTCTAAAATTTCTTAAACAAAGCGACGTCAACCTGCTTTGTTGAAAGCTACCATGCTACTGAATAAATTTTACGCTCTTAGTTGAGAGTTTTGTTGCCATTCGTGTTGTGTACGTGTGAAAAGCAAGGTTGCCAACTCTAGGACATAAAAAATAGCTATATTACAAAATAAAAATCGCTAGAAATCGTTAAATTTTAAAAAAATGCAAAAAAGTTTGTTATTTATTTATTTAAAAATTTAATAGTTTAAGGTAGTCTATTTCTTAAAAATTACCCAATTTTCATTTCCTTTAAAAAAGTCTTTGGTCAAATAGCAATGGAAAATGGAAGAAGTTATCGTTTAAGGTTAAAATTTTTTTGGAATATATATTTGAATAAACTATAGACATCCAATTGAAAATTCATTCATGTTTCCTTTTTCATCTCTTCAATTTTGTCGTATATACACACAAAAAAATATTTTCCAAGTAATTAGGAGCATCTCTGCCTAGTTTTTTCTATCTCCTGTTTTGAATAATTTATGCGAAAATATTTAATTAGATGAAGTACTCGTAAATAATTGGCACCGATATTTTTTTGTGTATTTGATTTTAATTTGAAATAAACAATTCTATCAAACATTAATCGTATGAAAAAAATAGAACAGCATTGCACTGAGCTCACAAACTTAATAAAGGATTCAAAAAAATTTGAAAGCCACTGATGAAAACTAACTAGGAAGAAAAAGATATGCCGCCTAGATGCAACCTAAATAGTTTTTTATGACTTGTTAAAAAAAAAAAACGATGGGTTAATCTGCAAAATGGCTTAGTGGGCTTTAAAAAACTCCAAGTTAAAAAAATGGCTAAAAATAGCTATGAAGAAAATTTAATGGCTAAATCTTCCGGCTAGATGCAATCTAGCGATTTTTTTATAGCTAGATGAAAAAAAAATCGCTAGATCTAGCCGGAAAATAGCTAAAATGGCAACCTTGGTGAAAAGCCGATTATGATCGGCCACTGGTGGCTATGAGTGCCGACCACTGCTATAATCTGTCAGAGATTGATTTTATTTTTCATAGAAAATCTAGTAAATTTTACGAGATTATATCTGCAATGTAAATACCCTATTAACGTATGTAGGGTACCAAAAGCCATTGTTTGATGTGGAATATAAAATGATTTTCATATAGTACTACACAATTTCAAATTTTATTGCAAAATTTGATTTGATTTATAAATTTTTTATATTTGTGATTTTTTAATCAAACACCCAAAAAAGTTCGTTGGTAGAATATATCGAAATTAACAGTTAAAACAAAGGGATATGCTGTTAAAAAGCTGACAAAGGCATTTAACTTTAAAATAACTAAAATAATGTAAAATAAATAACATATGCATTACAAATAACTAATAATTTACTAAAACAACTGACCAAACTGGTAAAATCTACTGTTTCTTGCAGTTATTTTTTTTTTTATAAAAACATATTTTAGTAAAAAAAAAATATATATATTTTTCTTACGATTACAAACAATTTAAAATTTGAAGTCAAAACTCCAAAATGCCCTTCAGTCATTTCTTTTTATGCATTAGAGATGCAATAAAATTTTCTAATCTTTATTTGCTAAGAGGGAAGAGTTATTTGTTATACATATTTTTTAGTTTAAGTAAACTAAAATAAAGAAAAAGTTTTATGAAAGAAATAATTAAAGATTTTAAATTACAAATTACATGTTATTGTACTTGTAATTGTTCTTTTTTAAATTACAATTACAAATAATATGTAAGTGTAACTGAGTGTTTTCAATTACAATTAAACTTAATTGTATAATTGCATGTGTTATTAATTACAAAATATAATGATAAACCCCCAGGTCTGGATTTAACATCACAGTGTCGAAAATCTTTACCAGATGTGTAGTTATGCAACAACATAAGTACCTGGTTACTTTTCTTATTACTTTTGTATGGCAATAATGAGTTATGCACTGAGAGAATTATCTTCATGATATTAATGAATTTTTGTATAAAACGAATGAAAATTCACTGAAACTCGTCCATTTTCATGGAATTAATAGAATTTTACATAAAATGTTGTGAAAAATTTGATTTTATTTACTAAAAGTTTCATTAAAACAAGATTCATAAAATACATGGAGCTTTTTCATCAAATTTAAGAAATTCTTCATTTACTTTGTAAAGAAAACTTCATTAGTTTACTGAAAATTTTTATTAAAACTCGTCCAGCAAAATTCTCTCTGTGTGCTTACGAAAATTAAAAACTATGACGGTACCTATATGCTTACTAGTTTTGACAAAAATAATGATTCTAAAAATAGATATTAAACAGATATTCCAAAAAAAAAAATTTAATAAAAGAAAATATTTTTTTCATTGCTAATTTTTTTTAAATAAAATTTTCTACAAATGAAATAAAATACGCAATAAAATTTTAAAATAATTTGTTGGCTCCACCACACATAAAGCTGCCTACACACTAGGGAGCATTCCATTCCACATGGCCATTTTTTACGAATGTTGAAATATGTTTAGCATCGTGTCATGTTGTTTTCAAAATTTTTTGATATTTTTTGTTTCCAAACTCTATTTTTTATCGTGTGTATCTATGTTACTGTTTTTGCTGTATTTAGTTCATTGATAGCAGTCACGCTATCAGGAGCTTTTGTAATTACGCATTTGAGAAAATGAAAATAACGACAATTATAAATAATGAAAACTGCATTAATTCTATAAATGAATATATTTGCGAGAATTATGGGACATAAAATGTGATAACTAAAAAAATAAAACTAAAAAAACAGCAGCATATGTGACCTTCTCCCAGAAAAGGGACATTCAAAATTTTCATTTTTATCGATTTTCCCAAGTTCCCGTTTTTTGACACACTAGGTCCCTTTTCTCGGAGAAGGTCACATATGGAAAACTAACAATTAACAAATTAATTAACTTGATTTTCTCCCGCCCATATTTCATGTGATCAGTTCTACAAACAAAAATGATGTTTCGTTTGACGTTTTGTTGTCGTGTGTGCTTCGTCTGTATAAAAAATGAAAAAAGCAGAAACACATGTTCTGTCACGAATATTCCCCAGTGTGTAGGCAGCTTTAGGTTTAATATTTTTTTTATCAATTAACTTCAAAATCAATCGCAGAGAAAATTATTTTACGTGGAGAGTTATAATTCATAAACAAAAAATGCATGTAGGGAAAATGATGAAAGCATACTTATTAAAAATTTGTTCATTAAAATTCGTGGATTTTATCAAGTTTTGTATAAATTGTGTACTTCATTGTGTTAATGATGTTTCGTTAGAAGTTGACAACACTCATTTCAAAGAAGAATAATGAAAAAGGAAATTTTACGTCATCACATTTTTCCCCTCACAGTACTCACAGCATCTTTTGTGTGCGCAAACTGTTTTCACCTGGTTTTTATTTGCTCGCCCGAGTTCGCTAAAAATATAAGAGAGTCATAGGAAGGATCGTCTCTCTCTATATGTATACTCTTTGGTTTAACAGCACTGCCACTGTCCACTGGCACATTCACTATGTGGTTTGGGCTTTATTTTCAAAATATTAGTTTGATAAAAAAAATTTTTATTTTTTTAGCATAGTTACTTATACACTCAAAATAATATGTTTATATGCTTAATATTATTTACTCGTATTAGCTTAACAAAAGTTATTCCAATTTTTGGCTTAGAATCAAATTTTTTGATTTTTAATAATTTTTGGTTAAATTTAAAAAATCGAAATTTAAGTAAATAATTTATAAAAGTACAGTTTTATGGTATTTGTACTTCTTTCCGGGCCTGATCTATAACTGCTACGGATACATGTATGTATCGTTTTGTCCTTTTTGTATCGCTTAGTTTTCGAAATATGTGACGTTTTCAAAAATCGGGAGGTAAAACAATAAAACGATTTTTAAAACACGGATAGGGTCATTTACTAGGTAATGGAAGAGAGATTAAAATCATATATTTTAACAATAATATTTAAATTTAAGAAAATTATAAAATTGTATTTTTGTAGGTAGGTTTTTTGCGTGTATGTTCTGCTGAAATTATTTGAAAATTTTACTTTTAGCCGACCTTAGCCTATTATCTGCCTGCCGCTAGTCGACTATATTTTTTAAGCCAGCCGCCGCCGGTAACAATAACAGAACAAAACCGTTTCCACGACAGTTGGATCAATGAGCCGAAACGACTCGGAGCAGTATGTACCCCGACCAAGGACTGTCACCTCAGCAACACCAGCAACTCACGTATGTATACATTGGTTTTTTTTCTTATTGTAGCAGTTTATCCGGTCTTATCCTGCTCCAAATATTACTGGTCCGTGCCGGAACCGAGACCAACCCGGGACCATGGTTCTGTTCTGTTTGCCAGAACCAACTGCACAGAAATTCAGTTCTGTGTAACGGCTGCAACGGGTGGGTTCACATCTGAAAGAAAAATAATTGCTCTGGTCTGAATAGCCACAGGTAATGGAGCGACGCAAATGTTGCATCATGTTGCCAGAATCGACAAGGCAGCACCTCGGTGTCATCGGTGGCGTCATCATCGTATATAACACCACCTCCATCTCCCCGCCAATAGCAGCAACAACACTCACAACGGCAACTACACCTACAGCCGCAATGAACACCTCAGTTGGCCATAGCCAGACCGGAGGTGATATCGCTAATGCAGCTAAAATAAAATCATGGAGATCACAAATTTTATGCGGCAATACCTTTGTCGCGACGATCCAGGAGACAAAGCTTGGTAACACCTCTAGCATCCAGAATTGTAATGCATACAACATTCTGCGTCACGATCTCATGAGAAGTGATGGTGGAGGCATCGCGTCCTACACCATTCGGTGCAATACAGACTAATCTCGCCTGATCGAACCATCACCGACCAATACCTAGAACACCAAGGTATTGCTGTCAGATCAGGAACTGCCGAGATTGAGCTGTACAACGTGTATATTCCGCCAGTAAACAGCTGCCCGCCAGGTTATCACCCAAACATAAGTTTCTTGCTTGAGGGTGATAACCGCATGGTAATGGGTGATTTCAATGCCCAACTTGAGCTCTGGCACTCGAACCTCGGGGACGAGCAGAGGGGACCAGCCCTGGCATAACAGATCAATTATTTGACGTTCTGCGCCATGAACGACGATGCCCCCACCAGAATTGTGGAAATATGCGAAAGCTCCTCAGACATCACCATCGCCAGCGCAAATCTGATAAATAACGCGACCTGGCAAGCAGTGATTCACTAGCGTCAGACCACCTTCCCATAATCGTGACACTTGACCGACCAAATGATTTTGTACTCTCGGAACGCCGTACCTACATGAATCAAAAGAAGGCAGATTGGGTCGGCGTCAGAAAGTATACAAATCGCAAATTCGGTGAACTACCAACTCCCTCCAATGTCCGAATTGCGGAGAAGATTTTCCGAACGACCGTCACAACAGCAGTTGCTCGCTTTATAACTGCTGGCACGATACAGGTAGTTCGAACGAACTTACCAGCAGAGGCAGTAGTTCTAGCGGATGAACGTAATGTGAGCGATCCCAGAATGGGCCAAATAAACCTGGAGATAAGTAAGTTGATCAGCGAATACAAAAGGAACAAGTGGGTAGATCACCTGAAAAACTGCAACATAAGCTCCGGAGCGGTCAAGCTGTGGTCAACAGTATAATCCCTCTCGCTTCTCATGAAGCGAAATGATGGGGTCGCAATAACATTCGGAGACAAAACTTTATTAGACCCCATTAGGTGCGCAAGCCATTTCAATTGGAAATTCGTAGAGCACCCCGAGAGAGACAAGGTGAAGAGAAGTGTTGTGAGGAAAGCTCACAACCTTCCAGTCAATAACGTACCACCAGCTGTCAAAAACGCAAAACCATCCAAAGCGTTAGGCCCTGACGGAATCTTGATGCTGATGTTAAAATATCTGGATATGCCGGGAGTTGAATTCCTCACCAAAGTCGTCAACTTGTCACTAGCTACTCTGATTATACCCGAAGCCTGGAAAATGGGTAGAGTATTCCCGATCTTAAAATCGCGGAAAAGCGCGAATCTAGGAGAGTCGTACAGGCCGATCTCCTTACTGTCTCTAGTCGCGAAGATACTTGAGGCACTTCTCTTCCCCAACCTGGTACAGCACCTACCAATGGCATCAAATCAGCACGGATTCCGTAAACAACATAGCACGACAACAGCGTTCTCAGCCATCACCACACATATCTGCCATGGTCTAAATCAAAACAAACCATGCGAGCGAAAGATCCTAGTTGCAGTCGATCTGTCGAAGACATTCGACATGGTCAGCCATACAAACCTCTTTGAGGACATTACCAATTCGAGCCTTCCTAAAACCATAAAGAGATGGGTTCTTAACTATATGTGTGGTCGTCAGTCGTTCGTGGAATTTAGAAACAAGTGATCGAAAGCCCGCAGAGTTATACAAGGAGTCCCTCAGAGTGGAGTTCTCTTCCCGGTCTTGTATAACTTCTATCTCTCTAAACTCCGGCACCACCGAATGGAGTGAACATAATATCATATCAGGCAAGAGGCCAAAATATTGACGAGCTATGCCATAAAATAAATGCCTATCTCCATGAGCTCACGAATTACTTCTCCAATAGCTGAATCCCACGACGTACAAAGCAGCTCTGGACTCTATCCACAAGAACAAGGTAAGCGAAACCCTAGCAAGCTATCGTAGTAATGTCATTTTTGGAGGCCGACCCCCACCCATTGCAGAAGAATACCCTGATCTTAGTGATTGCACAACTAAGATCAGGGTATCGCAGTCGCCTTAACTCTTATTGGTCGAGAATTAACGCGACTATCGCCAATACCTGCCCTGCATGCGGTCCAAGCCCGCATGACGTATCCCACCTCTTCGACTGCGCAGCTAAACCGACACCTCTAAATACTACATCCTGCCGAGGTGGCACGCAACTTGGAGCTAGACTTAGAGCAAAATTTTTCAATGCTTTTGGCTGTTATTTTTTAAACAAACTACAAAAATTACTACATTGTAGTTACATTTATTTTATGCAGTTGTTTTGAATTTTGTTACAAATACTTCAATTTTCAAGTGTGTGTGTGTACGAAGCAAACAAGTGTATGTGTACGAAGGGCTTGTTTAGAAATTTCTAGTGAAAGAATATGAAAAGAACGTGTTTTCTCTTTTGTCTTTAGTCATAAAACAACGCTAAAGAGTGAAGACGCGAGGTTATATATTTTATTAAATTATTAAAATAATAAGGTAAATTTTATAATATAAAATATAAATCTATTTACGGGAATATTAAAAAATGTTGTTTTTATTTTCTTTCAGTGCTTTTATATGTTCATCTCTTTCTACATGGAGAAAAAAAGGAAGCCAAACAATATTTCATCCCTCACAGACGGACATATAGAACAATATCTTAATAGTGAACAATAAAAGTGATATTAAGAGTAAATTGTGATTTCTGAATTTTAAATTTATTCGAGAATAAAATTAAGTTAATTAAGTATTTACATAAATTTGTTTTTGTTAAATAAATAATTTTTAAAATATTTTTTGTTTATGTTATTTTAACTATATGTGCAGTAGTTTGTACAGTTTTACAATAATTTGCATGTACATTAGAGCGTACCACCTTACAGGCAAAAAAAAAAAGTGCGCCGTACACCCTCCAATATGAAGTATTTTTGCAAGGAGGTTTCGAAAAAAAAATTTTATTTTTTTTGCCGAACGTAGGGGTCGCCATTTTACATTTTTCGTTATATCTTTGGTATTTACAGTCGGATCTTAAAGTATGATACATCGATATTTTTCTCTCGAGGAGGCCAGTGTTTTGCTCTAAGGACATTTTGACCTCAAGTATCCCGTTCTAGTAGTTACCCACCAGATCTCAGTAGCTAACACCCTAATGTACCACCCTAATGTCAGAAAATTAAAGCTCGCAAAAAATCCTTAAACTTTTGCTAAGGAAGTTTTTCGCTAAACCCAGTAGAATTTTTTTTTATATATTGGTTGCCGAACGTAGGGGTCGCCTTTTAAAAATTTTTTTAATTGGATTTTTACTATATAGCAAAACACTGGTCTCCTCGAGGCAAAAAAATCGATATATCACACTTTAAAATCCGATTTTAAATGCCAAAGCTATAACAAAAAATTAAAAATGGCGACCCCTGCGGTCGACAAAAAAAAAATTTTTTTTGAAATCGCCTTCCAAAAATAAATCATATTGGAGGGTGTACGGCGAACTTTTTTTTAGGTACGGTCTAATGTACATATGTTGTTTTAATTGCTTTTGTAGTTGTTTTTACTACATTTGTCAGTTGATTTTGAACAGTTAAAAATAACTTAATATTGTTGTTGATTTAAATGCAAATGTAGTGTACACCTTTTTAACTGCAAATGCAGTTATTTTAACTGTTGATTTTACCTACATAATTCCCTGAGTGTACGTTTGTAATGTAGGAATAGGCACAGGTTCGAAAAATTATCATACAGAGACAATCTGACAATAAAATATAAACAATAATACAATTTAATGGAAAATCGCTGATGAAGCCTGTCCATAGAAAAATAAAGGCAGAAAATAGATCTAGTCTGATTTAAAAATTAATGTTTATAATTTTTAGAGAAAAAGGTATATTCTTTTTCTTAACCTCAAACCTACTAAATTGAAATTAATAAAATGCATATTAATTACAATATTAATTACAGCTGGTCTATATGACGTTAAAACATCACTGTACTAAAATTTTTTAATGTGATTAGAAACCATAAATAAGAAATATTTTAGATTTTATTTGGTAATTGGGCCTAATTATCTCAATAGCCGATATTTTTGGTCTAATTTATGTTTTACCGAAGGAAAAACATTTGTTTTTATCTGCATAAATCAGGTAGTAACCAACTGGTACAGTACCATTTCAAAAGTGACACATTAGTACTAGTTTTGCTCCCTATTTTTCATCTTTAAATCGTAATTTCAAAACTAGTTCTACAACTAGTACCAAAGTGAGAGTTTGTCGACAATTCCCCCATCCCTATGACATCTCCATGTTAAATTCTACAGTTGTTTGTATTGTAGTAGTTGCCTGGTTTAAAGAAACTAGTACATAACTAGTTCTGAACTAGTATTTTTTGCTACTGGGGATGTATAGAGCAGAAACACTTCTAATTATGCAGTACTCGGTAGTATTGCGGAATGAGATTGAGATTCTAAAATAAAGCTGTAAATGGTCTAGTGCTTCATTTTTTAAGTGAAAATATTGTTGGTAAATACAGTGTCCATTTCAAATTGAATTATTTTTATACATACATAAGTATTACAGCTTTATATAGTTTTAAAATGTGGGTGATTTATTTAATACTTTACCGTATCCAGTGGTATGTTAATTACATATACGTATGTGTTTTCACATAAAATTTAATTAACATTATTGCTTTTATTATTGTTTGCGTTTGCAATGCATTGCCCAAAATACTATCTAAAGGCATATTTACACGCGAGAGTAAACTGCTAGTGATAGAGCAAAAAATAATTCTAAATAGCTCTATTGTGAATTATTCAAGAAAATTATGGGTATTTTTAGCTATATCTCTAGCAGTTTTTTCTCGCGTGTAAATGTGCCTTAACTCATTTGTTACCAATGTGACTTTAAAATCACATCTACTTTTAAGAGCCTATAACTATTGGTAGCATTCGGCGGAGAAACCTTAAACTGATACCGGTGACTTGTAATGCTTTGTGATTACTTACTCTGCTGAATGATGTTTTCTTTGTTTTGTTTTAATACACTTTTTCTATAGTTTCCTTTTATTTTTTTTAAGTTTTTGTTTTCGAATTATATTTGTATGTTTTTATTCGTCATTCTTACAAAACAATTTTCATTGTAAATGAACAACAACAAATGTATCACTTATTGATCAAAAGTAGCAAACATTTTTTACGCTCCTAAAATATGACAGCGCTACCTGAGCGCTCAGACTGAGCGGTTAGTGATCAGGTCGTTCAGCAGATAGTTGTACAACTGTTGTAGAACTGTTTACTATTAAATTGTATCTGCCGAACGCACCCATTGATAGGAAGGTGATATAACAATGGCGTAGAAAGCATGTGATACTTTGATGCTTTGACTATATTTAAAAAATTACAAAAATTTGACTTTCAGGGTTGCCTACAATGATTTGAAAAAAAAACTATATTTGACTTTTTTCAAAGCACTTTTTTCAAAAAATATTTAAAAATATAAGGAAAAGCGACGTAGTAAAAGTAATATGTTAATTTCGATAAAGACATGTAATAAATTACACTATGGAACATTTTTAGGATTATTGTCTGGGGGGTGAGAAATTCCAAGTCAGGGTGATGGTACTAGGTCAGTATAGTAAAACCGTCAAAGGGTTTGGCGTTCGTATGTGTCATTTTTATGACCTTTTAAATTTTTTCCTTATCTTGATGTTTTTTCGCTTAGTTGTAACATTTTGGCAAAAACGTAGTTTAACATAACTCGAGAACCACTTGTCCGATTTTGATGAAACAAATTTAGAAAAATTTAGAATTACAATTTCTCTAATCTGTTTCTATACCGTTTTCCTATATGTGAAAACACTTTCGAAGTTAAAAATGAATGTATGAAGGGAAAAAAGTATTTTTTGCCTAAAAATTTAAATATTTTTTTTTAAAAATTCATAAAAAATCCAAAATGGAAAAAAGTGCCAAAACTAATTACTTTCGCGTAAAGTCACATAACTCATGAGCAAAAAAAGGCATAGATCATGAAAATCGATGCACGCGTTTCTCATTTATTCACAATTAGGTAAATGTATGAATTTCAAAAATTTGCTCCAGATATGCACAACATTATTTGGAGAAAACATTGACACTCACAAGCCGAACTCTCTCATATTTTTCTACTGTACTAAAAGAGAAATATTGATGTGGCAACACTGGTTCTGTAATGTTCACATAAAACATGCATTGTCATTATACTTCTTCTCTTTCTCACACTGGTTGTGTGATTTTTGTCATTCAACAAGTGCCGACGAACGCGAACAGTAAAAGTGATTTTTCTCCAGTTTTTTAAAAGTGAACAAAAGAGAACAGAATATGGAACTGTGCAAGCCAGATATAAATAGCTTTTGCTACTGCTGTGGTCAATATGTCTCAACACATAAAAAAAGGGGAAATTTCAGTACTGATTTTGTTCAAACATACGAGATGTACTTCAACCAAAATGTTATAGTGAACGAAAATTGGGTACCAAATATAGTGTGTAAAAGCTGCTACAACCGTCTAATGGATTGGAAAAATAGAAGACGTGAAAGTATGCCATTCGGTATCCCAATGACTTGGACTAATCCTGGCGAAGGTCACAATCCATTGAATTGCTATGCATGTGCGAATAAAGGAGCCGCAAAAAGGATAAGAAAATCGTATAATTACGTTGGTGTTGCAAGTGCCGCAACACCATTGCCTCATTAGGACCACATTCCTGTGCCAAAAGCTTCTAGCTTACTTCTGTTTACTTAATTTTTTTAGTAGTTTATGGCCAGAAGTCTGGAGTTATTGGGGAAAATTTATGAAAAAGGCGATAAATGACACTTTTTTGAATAAAAACAAATATCAATATTCTTGTCAAAATGGGATACCTTCACTTAATTGTAAATAAAAGCAGAACGCGTTAAATTTTGTTTATAGGTTATGTGACTTTACATGAAATTAATAACACTTGATCCTTTTTTCCGTTTTGGATTTTTTATGAATTTAAAAAAAAAAAATTTTAATTTTTAGGCAAAAAAATATTTTTTTTCTCCACAAATTAATTTTTACCGGCAAAACTGTTGGTTATAAAGAAAAACGTTATATGAACGGATTAAAGAAATTGTAATTCTAAATTTTTCTAAATTTGTTTCATCAAAATCGGACAAGTGGTTCTCGAGTTATGTTAAACTATGTTTTTGCCAAAATGTTACAACTAAGCGAAAAAACATCAAGATAAGGAAAAAATTTAAAAGGTCATAAAAAAAAATGACACATACGAACGCCAAACCCTTTGAGGGTTTTACTATACTGACCTAGTACCATCACCCTGACTTGGAATTTCTCACCCCCCAGATTGGCTGTTGTACTGTGTTTAGGGTTTGGGGTTCGGGAATTCCCGGGCGGGATTTCCCGGGAAATCCCGGGAAAAGTTTGCCGGGAATTCCCGGGAAAATAATATATTTTTCCCGGGAAAACGGGAAATTTTAAAAATATTAAATTTTTTTAAACATTTTAAATACCAAAACAAAAATGTCATTGTTAAAATCTTTTAAAAGGGAATACATTTATTTGACACACAAATAAAATCTTTGCCAAGTAATTAGGATCATTTCAACTAATAAAGATTTTTCGCATAACTTATTCAAAATTTAAGTAGTAAAACCTAAAAACTTGGTTAAATGTTTAAAAGAAATATGAAAAAAGCTTTGTTTCTTACAAATAATCGCCCTTACTATCTAAATTTTTCAAATGTATAATTTAGGTAAAGTCGACTTTAGTTAAAATATTGGGTGGCAGTATACCTTGACTTGGTTTATTTTTGGAGCATTCTGATTGGTTAATTTATTTTCAACCAATCAAAATATTTGAAAATATAAATATTTTTGTAAGGTTTTAATACACAAAATGAACAAAACCGTTTGATTAAAAATAAAGTCGACTTTAAATTTAAAATACTCCTTTATATTAAGGGTCAATAATTTTATAAGTAACGTTTTCATTAATAAATGTGAAAAGACTGGTTAACGGTGGTATCTAAATTTGGTTATCCGACATCTAAATTTGGTTCACAAAAAATAAAAAATTGATGGTCATGCAACTTCTCTTGAAGAAAACAACAACAAGAATAACGTTTCAGCTAAAATTAGCAAAGTACCCAAAGAAAAAAGTGTAAGCTGAATAGGCATTAAATGTTTTATGGTAGGGCAAGCATTTCCTGAAATGGTATCCAAATTAGCCGCAGTCAATCCGCACCATAACTAGATCTTCGTTTATTCGAGAAAGTTTTTATAATAAAAACCTGGCATTGCAAAAAAATGAAACCGATGTAAAGAACATTATATTAAATTACTACAATCATGTAAAAGATATCATGATAAAAGAAATATCGAGCAATATTTCTAACAATAGGAAATTTACTATAATCTTAGATGAATGGACAAGAATATCACAAAAGAGATATTTGAACATATGTATAAACGGAAATAATTCTTTTTATAACCTGGGGTTGGTTTATATATCAGGAAGATGTAATGCTGATGAAATAAGAAGAATTGTAGAAATAAGACTAGAAGAGTTTTATTTGTCTTTGGAAAATAACATTGTGGCCACCATATCTAATAGGCCAAGTGTGATGAAACGGTTTGTTTCCGACAGTCCAGTAGTAGGTGCTTTCTGCTGGAATCATGCAATTCATTTGGCAGTGCTGCGAGTAATTTATGTGAAATCAAATGTTCAACATTCTGATATTTTTTACTTTGAATTCTCACTACACAGACTGCATTTGTACTGAAATTGTGTGTTTTTTTTTTTTTTTTAATTACATATATAGGTGGTTTTCATTAACAATTTTGTTCAAAAATATTTCCCGGGATTCCCGGGATTCCCGGGAATCAAATTTTTTCATTCCCGT
Source organism: Leucophora obtusa (assembly GCA_949987735.1). Taxonomy (NCBI): domain Eukaryota; kingdom Metazoa; phylum Arthropoda; class Insecta; order Diptera; family Anthomyiidae; genus Leucophora; species Leucophora obtusa. Next base: position 293,728,377 of record OX465295.1, on the reverse strand, counting down.
TTCCCGGGAAATAAAAAAGTCCGGGAAATCCCAAACCCTAACTGTGTTATTAAACGGAAGTATAATTCTGAGTTCAGTTCGCACTTTAACAAATAAATTGACTAATCTCATCAAGGGTTTATATTTTTTTTATTGTCAGATTGTCTCTATATGAATACTTTCAGAAGTGATCAAACAGACATACTTAGACGAACCCTCGGTTAAAACGAACTTTTTCTGATGGTTGCACAAAGTTATCAACATTTGTTAATGCAAATTTAGCTGTATAACTTTTTATTAAAACGTTTTTATGCACATTGCTAGCTGGAATTTATAGTTTACACTCAGAAAAGTTCTGCAGTTACTACATGACAGTTATTTGTGTAGTAATGCGGTTGTAGTTATTTTAACTACAATTGCAGTTAATTTACTTAAAGCAAAATTTTTCAATGTTTTTGACAGTTATTTTTTAAACATACTTCAAGTTAATAATGTCGATTTTTTTGCTTGAAAAATGCATTTATAATAACAAAATGAATTGATACATTACTCAAAGTATTGTCCATCGTTAGCCACTACTTTTTCCCATCTTTCTGGTAGCATATGGATTCCGCGCCAAAAGAACTGCTCCGTTTTTGAGGTAAAGAATGAATCAAGCCAATTTCTGATACCCTGTTCTAAAGTGAAGCGTATTCAGTAAGGGCGTTCTGCATCGATCGAAACAAATAGTAGTCATAAGGGCCAAGGTCTGAGCTATAAGGCGGGTGAGCCAAAACTTCCCATCCACTGTTTTCCAAATAGGTTTTGATCGGTCTTGCAACATGTGGCCGAGATTATTGTCATGATGGAAGATTATTGACTCATTTTTTGTCGCATATTCTGGTCGTTTTTCGTTGATTGCTCTCTTCAAACGAATCAATTGTGTTCGATACAGGTCCCCTGTGATGGTCTGACCCGATTTCAACAGCTCATAATACAAAACACCCTTCTGATCCCACCAAATACAGAGCATTACCTTGACGCCATTGATATTCGGCTTCAGCGTGGATTTGGCTGGTTGGCCGGGCTTTACATATGACTTTTTGCGCTTGGGGTTGTCGTAATGTATCCATTTTTCATCAGCAGTAACAATACGATGCAAAAATTATTTCTTTTTGTAGCGTTCAAGCAGCATTTCCGACATGCAAAATCGCCTTTCAACGTCTCTCGGCTTCAATTCATATGGAACCCAATTTCCTTGCTTTTGAATGAATCCCAATGCTTTTAAACGTAGGGCTTGTTGTGTGACTCCCAATGATAATGAAAGTTCTTCTTCCGTTTGCCAACAATCTTCGTGGAGTAATGCTTCCAATTCCTCATTTTCAAACTTTTTCGGCTGACCAGGCCTCTCCTTGTCTTCTGTGTCGAAATCACCACTTTTGAATCGCGCAAACTATCGTTCACAAGTTTTTTGAGTTGGTGCATGTTGATCGTAAGCTTCTACCAAACATCGATAACTTTCAGTAGCCGTTTTCTTCAAATGAAAGAAGGTTATCAGACTTCCCCGCAAAACATCTTTTTTAAGCACAAAATTCGACATTATTATAGTGATTGAAAAAATGTGTGTTTACACTTTGGCGTCTATCGAATACTGAATTATAATGACAGATGTTTGCCCACCAAAATACCATATTTTTTATTATTCACACAAATCATATGTGACAGTTATACCTTATGTTGTCCAAATCGACATTATTAAATTGTAGTAACATTTATTTTATGCAGTTATTTTGAATTTTGTTACAAATACTTTAATTTCAAGTGTGCATGTGTCCAAAGCAAAGAAGAATGTGTGTACGAAGCATTTATTTAGAAATTTCTAGTGGAAGAATATGAGAAGATCATGTTTTCTCTTTTCTTAGTCATAAAACAACGCTAAAGAGTGAAGACGCGTAATACGGAAAAGTTATATATTTTATTGAATTATTTACAGGAATATTAAATTATATTGTATTTATTTTCTTTTATATTTTCATCCCTGGAGGAAAAAAGGAAGCCAAAAAACACCATATTTCATCCCTCACAGACGGACATCTATTAACTTCTATTTATGTTATTTTAACTACATTTGCAGTTATTTGTACAGTTTTACAATAATTTGCATGTACGTTATTTTATTTGCATTTGTAGTTATTTTTGCTACATTTGTCAGTTGATTTTTAACAGTTAAAAATAACTTCACAATGCAGTTGATTTAAATGCAAATGTTGTCTACGCCTTTTTAACTGCAAATGCAGTTATTTTAACTGTCATTTGCAGTTCATTTTACCTACATAATTCCCTGAGTGTATGTTATTGGCAATATATTTACAAAATACGAATCGTCAAGAGCTTAATAGAAAAAAATTTTAAAATTCCACTGAAACTTAAAGAAAATTTGGAAGGATGGGCACGTGCGCAGAATTTTGCGTGATTCACGTGTGAGCGTTAGTGAAACCTTAATTTACTCACGTGGTCGTGAGTGAGTGTGAGTAGAAAAAATTTCTTCGTGAGTGAGTGTGCGTGAGTCGAATTTCACCGAATTTTTTTTTTCGGCTTCTAGTAGGCTATTTTATATTTTTGGCGTTTTGAAATAAAAAATAAGTAAATCATATATTCGTAGCAACCCAGTCAGAAATCGCCAGTGGTATAAAAATCAAGCACTGGCATACCACTGGGTAACCATGGTTTTAAAAATAAATGACTGGCAGAACACTTATTTGGGGCGCTTTGACAGCGTTTGCAAAAAGCGTTTTCCCAGTATTTGTTTTACAAAAATTTCGGTGGTTTTTAAAAAAATCCCACTGGCAAAGATGGGCTTAGAGTCCTATGCCAAGGTTTGCAACCAGTGGTTATCAAGTGCTACCTAGTCAGAAATTGCCAGCGGTGCAAAAGTCAATTCACTGATAGAACAATGATTTTATAAAAATGCTGACGCTTCGTTAAAAAAGGTTTGTAGTCAGAAGGTTCCGAGTTCAAATCCGATTCAACTAAATACTTGTTTAGAAACAATTTTTAGTTTTAATATATATTTAATTAGATATTTAAGGTTAATATTTTTTTCTGTGTAAGACTAACTTTTTTTACTTTCCCAACGCTAGCATATTAGTTCCAAAAAATGGTTTGCCAGTGCTAGTATTGCAGCACAGCCAGTAGTTGTCCAGCTGTTATCACTCATTTATGTTTTTAGCCACCAAATATTATACATATGTCTCCTTAGCTCAGTGGGTAGAGCTGTCGTCTGCCAATCTGAAGGCCTGGGTTCAAACCACGGCAGGACCAAAAAAAAATACATATGATCTTTTTTTATAAATGAATGAATTTACTATAAAAAATAAAAATGCCCTGTTGGCTGTCCGTCTCCAATATACACAAATTGCCTGCACTTGTACGTACAAACCATACGTCAATGTGGCAATATTTGTGAAAAGGTGACACAGAGGAAATAAGAAGATAAACAGAGAAAATCGGAAGTAGAATGCTTGTATATGTCTGTTTGTTCACTTCTGAAATTATTCATATAGAGAAAATCTGACAATAAAAATATAAACAATAATACAATTTTATGGAAGATCACTGATGAAGCCTGTCCATAAAAAGGCAGAAACTAGATCTAGTCTGATTTGCAAATTTAATGTGTTTATAACTTTTGAGGAAGGTTTATTCTTCTTCTTAACCTCAAACCTACTAAATTAGAATTAATAAAAATACATATTAACGAGTAAAAAGATTAAAGTCGGGCATGCCGACTATACAATACCCTACACCAGTCTGGTGTATTGTTTGGATCCGAAATTCGAATGGGTTAAAATGGGGCTTATGTCAAAATTTTCTATAATGTGAGTCAGCGCACCAAATTTCATTAAAATATCTTAATATTTGCGACCTGCAGTTTGTAACCAAGCCAATTTTGGGGGGACCCTTATATGGGCACTAGTTCTAAACATGGACCGATGTTCACCAAAATCAATAGGCTTCGTCCTTGGGCCAACATAGGTCTATGTACCAAATTTCATCAAAATATCTTAATATTTGCGACCTGCACCGTATAAACATTATAATTTTGGTAGGACCCTTATATGGGCACTAGGTCTAAACATGGACCGATGTTCACCAAAATCAATAGGCTGCGTTATTGGGCCAATGTAGGTCTGTGTACTAAATTTCATCAAAATATCTTAATATTTACGACCTGCAGCGTATAAACAGTATAATTTTGGTAGGACCCTTATATGGGCACTAGGTCTAAACATGGACCGATGTTCACCAAAATCAATAGGCTGCGTTATTGGGCCAATATAGGTCTGTGTACCAAATTTCATCGAAATATCTTAATATTTGCGACCTGCACCGTATAAACATTATAATTTTGGTAGGACCCTTATATGGGCACTAGGTCTAAACATGGACCGATGTTCACCAAAATCAATAGGCTGCGTTATTGGGCCAATGTAGGTCTGTGTACTAAATTTCATCAAAATATCTTAATATTTACGACCTGCAGCGTATAAACAGTATAATTTTGGTAGGACCCTTATATGGGCACTAGGTCTAAACATGGACCGATGTTCACCAAAATCAATAGGCTGCGTTATTGGGCCAATATAGGTCTGTGTACCAAATTTCATCGAAATATCTTAATATTTACGACCTACAGCGTATAAACAGTATAATTTTGGTAGGACCCTTATATGGGCACTAGGTCTAAACATGGACCGATGTTCACCAAAATCAATAGGCTGCGTTATTGGGCTAACATAGGTCTGTGTGCCAAATTTCGTCGAAATATCTTAATATTTACGACCTGCAGCGTATAAACAGTATAATTTTGGTAGGACCCTTATATGGGCACTAGGTCTAAACATGGACCGATATTCACCAAAATCAAAAGGCTGCGTTTTTGGGCCAATATAGGTCTGTGTACCAAATTTCATCAAAATATCTTAATATTTACGACCTTCAGCGTATAAACAGTATAATTTTGGTAGGACCCTTATTTGGGCACTAGGTCTAAACATGGACCGATGTTCACCAAAATCAATAGGCTGCGTTATTGGGCCAATGTAGGGCTGTGTACCAAATTTCATCAAAATATCTTCTTAATATTTACGACCTGCAGCGTATAAACAGTATAATTTTGGTAGGACCCTTATATGGGCACTAGGTCTAAACATGGACCGATGTTCACCAAAATCAATAGGCTGCGTTATTGGGCTAACATATGTCTGTGTACCAAATTTCGTCAAAATATCTTAATATTTACGACCTGCAGCGTATAAACAATATAATTTTGGTAGGACCCTTATATGGGCACTAGGTCTAAACATGGACCGATGTTCACCAAAATCAATAGGCTGCGTTATTGGGCTAACATATGTCTGTGTACCAAATTCCGTCAAAATATCTTAATATTTACGACCTGCAGCGTATAAACAATATAATTTTGGTAGGACCCTTATATGGGCACTAGGTCTAAACATGGACCGATGTTCAAAAAAATCAAACTTGTTCGTCCTTGGGCCAACATAGGTCTGCGTACCAAATTTCATCAAAATATCTTAATAGTTGCGACCTGTAGAGTGCGCACAAGATTGCATGGACAGACAGACAGACGGACGGACGGACAGACGGACATCGTTAAATCGAAATAAAAAAAAATTCTGAACCGATCGGTATACTATAAGGTGGGTCTACGACCAATATTTTTTGGTGTTACAAACATCAGCACAAACTTATAATACCCTGACCACATAGTGGTGTAGGGTATAATGACAATGTTAATTGTATTTGGTCTATACGACGCGTTTGAAAAAACAATACTTTCCTATGAATGTTTTTTAGTTTGACTCTAGATCAGAGAAACAAGCCAGCCGCCGTGAGCCGTTTAAGCCGCCGCCGCCGGGCATTTTTGGCTTAGCCACCGCCGCCGATTTTTTTCGGCTCATTTCGGCTGGAAGTATCAATTTTCCAAAATAAAAAAATTAAAAACAAATGTCATTTTTAAAACAAATTTTCAACTTTATCATTTCCTGAACCATCAAGAGTATATTTTTTAGTTCAAAAGAAATAAAAGAACCAGTTTTATAGTCAGAGCTAAGAAGGATTTTTGTCATAAATATTTCTTAAGTTGGAAGCTTTGCTTGAAAACTTCTGACATATTTTGCCGAAATTTGGATATGCAATTAGCTTAATTCGCACAAAACCGAATTCAGCTTTAGAAATTGAGTATATATCTTTCCATCAAACCCTTCCTTTATAATTAATTCATATGTTTCATTTTCAAAGTTTAATATTAAATAGAATGCATTCCTATGTTGAATACATTCCTTATAGAATTACAATCAATTTAAATAATTAATTTTTTCATTAATTCTAATCTTCTACAAAATGGCTTATCAAAATTGTCATTTTATTCAATCCGTAAAAGATCTAAGGTACACACAGAAAACAGTCTCAGTTGTGGCCACCGAATTTGTTGCCAATCGAATTCGTGCGGTTACGACAACTATCTCTATATTAAATTATATTTTTCGTCGTGAACGCCAATATTCGGTTGTCTAATTCAATATTATGTTCCACATAAATATTATTATGTTCTACAAAATTTTATTGAAATTAAAAAACTTTTTTGAATTTTCTGGTATTGAACCCGGCCCTTCAGGTTAATAGTTCACACTTTTACCCACTGCACCACAACTACTTTTAAATTTCTTAGCCATATTTACTGTTTATACATATGAATATTTTATTTTAATTAAAAAAAAAACATCTAAATTTTTGTCTTTTCCGGGATTCGAACCCGGAAATCCGGCGTACTAGGCCAACTCCTCACCCACTACACCACAAACACTTAATATTTTTAATGACTAATTTTGAATTTATATGTTTTATTAATACAGTATAAAATTCGTTTATCAATACCAATTAATAGTTGTGTGTGTAATCAATACAATCCACAATTCGGTTGGTTCTAAAGAAACTTGAATTTAAGGTCATATTTGATTAGGATACCCGTATTTGTAGTTACCACTTTCGAATATTGAAATTTTTTTAAAAAAGGTTATAGATAACACCAATTTTCTTGTATATTCACAAAATAAATGGCTGCTTCTACTGCATAGAATTACTAAACTGATACTAATTTTAAAATTGATTGGAGATACCAATAATTTGTTAAAAGGATTGTTTTTTAGTTCATTTTCCCTATTTTTAATACCTAGTAAAATATTTTTGATGTAGTATTCAATTATAGGTAATTCCAAATAAAATAAAGTACTGGCAAATTCATTTTAATGGTTTTGATCGAAAGCCAACCAATCTTTTTCCTGGGTGTATGAATATACTAATGATTCTGACAACATTTTAGTTTATAATTACAAATTAAATAAAAATATGGCTTATTTTAGGGATTAAGTTGCATATTCCTACGAAAAGTCTGTGACTCTTCGATGTGACAATATTCCCCATGTATTTGTTGTTGCAAAGTCACAATAAATTATATTTATTCAAATTTTTGTTTGAAAACTTCAAAAAAAATTAAGACCTGGACCGACACAATTATAACATTGACAAATAAAATTTTAATTTTTTGAATTTGTTGTTGTTTTGTATGAAAAGTTAAGACTCTCAGTCTTAAAAATAGTCTTATGACGATCACAATGAGTCACAAGTAGGAATAGGCACCTTAATATTGATATCATATACACAACCCATAAAAATAATGAAGGTAATTAACCAAAATTTAAAAACGCAAACATTTGTTTTAATCTTTTACAAACCGAATAAAACGTGAAAGATCATTATAAAAATAATGAATTCATGAAAGAATTCATTCACTATGCATGAAAATTAAAAGAATGAAGCCAGTGAATGAATTCATAAGGAATGGTATAAACGAATGATATATTAGTAAATTTTAATTAAAAATCCAAAAGTCAATTAAAGAATTAATTCATTCGAATCTATGGTCATAGGTTTGTTTAAGTTGGTTAAGTAGATCACATCACATTTTTCAGAAATTTCAGTACACCTGAAATTATTATCAAAAGACACATTTTTAAGACATTGCCGACGAAAAAAATCTTAAGTTTTTGTTATATTATTATCGACTTATAAAATTGGGGAGATCTTTACACTAATAGACGCTGTTCTGAGTTCCGAATCCACATAAAAAAATTCTAAAGTGAAACATTCCGAATTTTTTTTCTGTTCTGTGATCCACATCCGAATTATTTTCTTCGTTTTATTTTGTGTTGAAAAAGCTTGGTGAAAGTAAAACGAATATTTTGTTGCAAAAATTGATGTTCGGCGCTGTTCCCAGTTCCGAATCCACATAAAGAAATTCTAAAGTGTAACATTCCAAACATTTATGCTGTTTTGTGATTCACATCCACAAAAATTTTTGTGAAATATTCCCTGTATAAAAAGCTGAGTGGAAGTAAAAACGAATGCACTTTTTTCTATGAAATATTTATTAAATTATTAAAAAAAACATTTGTGAACAAAATTTTGAAATGTTTTCTTTGTATTTTCACTAAAACATTGAAATTTGTAGAACATACTTACAAATAATACATAAAAAGATTATTTTAAAAATGTCTACAAATTTTAACATTTTCTTTCGGAATAAAAACAAAGAGGAAGAAGAAGAAAAAATGATTTAATCAAAATTTCAAATTTATTTTCACAACTGTTTTTTGTTTATATTTACATCAGCTGTGTTACCTAAGTTTACCCGAAGAAAAAGTCTGGGTAAATTTTGGTAAAAAGAGAAAAACTAATACACTCTCATTAGCGCTCTCATTTACCCAATTTTCGAGAACGGGAACGCTTTTAGGTAAATTTCGGTAACTTTGGGTAAATTTCGTTAACTTTGGGTACGTACGGGAACGCACTTAATATGTGAATACCAAAACAACAAATTTCCGAATATTTTAATTCCACGTGCTTTTAGAAATCCATTCTAAATCAAAACCCTCTAAACTCAGAACAGCGGTGGTTATAATTTATTTTAAAATTTTTCAGTTTGCTAAAATTTGTTCGAAACAGTCAATTTCCGACATTTTGAATTTTGTGTGATTTTACAAAACTACTCTAATTAAAAAATTTCGGAATTCAGAACAGGGGTGAATTTAATTTAAAATTATTTTTTATTTGATAATTCCAAATTTTTTGTACAATTTTCTATTGCTATATTTTGGAAAAAACCTTAAACATCTTTAAATTACGTGTATAATGTTCTATCAAGCCGATCAAGCCGCCGCCGCCGCCGATTATTTGGTTGCGCCGCCACCGCCGATTTTTTATTCGGCTCAACATTAATCGCCGCCGCCGCCACCGATTATTTTGATCGGCTTGTTTCTCTGCTCTAGATCATAAATTAATATCACTTTCTGTTTAAATTATTTTTCAAATTAAAGAAAGATGATACAATTTTCACAAGTAAATTACAAAGAATAAAATTTTTTTTTTTTAAGAATTCGATAAGGCCAGCAAGACAGAATACGTATTTTCGGCATTCGCTACAAAGCCATCATCAGTGTCGTTTGCCTTGACGGGTTAATAATTGATAATCGTCTACTTATGTCAAAGTTGAAAGCAAATCGAATATGTTAACAACAACTCAACTTAGACTAACATCAACGAAATCTAACAATGCTATTTTTATCCTTTGTTATTATTACTCTTTTTTGCTTTGAACCTTAATGCTGTATCATCTTTCTTTAATTTGAAAAATAATTTAAACAGAAAGTGATATTAATTTATGATCTAGAGTCAAACTAAAAACCATTCATTTACCAGAATAAAATATCAACGGAAAATTCCCTCATTCATCTTAAATAACACATGACACGGTGCAAAATATAGTTTAAATAACATACATTTAAATTTAACGGTTCGTTGTAATTCAAAAAATTGTGGTTATCATACACAGAGTTGAACAGAACCAGCTGAGATACCTTAAGAATAAAGGTTCAAAGCTAAAAAGAATAATAATAATAAAAGGATAAAAATAGCATTGTTACATTTCGTGGATGTTAGTCTAAGTTGAGTTTTTGTTAACATATTCGATTTGCTTTCAACTTTTGCTTTCAATTGTCACATAAGTAGACGATCATCAATTATAAACCCATTCAAGGCAAACGACACTGATCATGGCTTTGTAGCGAAAGCCGGAAATACGTATTCTGTCTTGCTGGCCCTATCGAATTCTTTCAAATTTTTATTATTTATAGTTTACTTGTGGAAATTACATCATCTTTCTTTGATTTGAAAAATAATTTAAACATAAAGTGATATTAATTTATGATCTAGAGTCAAACTAAAAACATTCATTTACCAAAATAAAAGATCAACTAAAAATTCCTTTTTTTATTTTATTTCCAGACCACCTATTTACTGGTTTTGCCAGCGTTTTGCCAAAGTTGAAAATTTTTGTTTCTCCAGTGCTTTTCCGGCGCTTTTTGAACAGCCGGTCCTTTTGTCTAATGATGTTATTATTTTGGGAATGGGAAAGCACTTTTGCCAGTACCTACTTGTACCACCCGTTAAAGTGCTTTGCCATCGCTTTCCCGTTTGTATTATTCTGACTGGGAATTTTTAGTTTAACATTCACAGTTTTCCAAGATTTTTGCATTTCATTTTTTACGGGAATATTTTATTTCGTTAATTTGCGTGATTCACACGTGATGACGCGTGAGTGTGAGCAAAATCTGAATTTACTGACGTGAACGCAGTGTTTGTAAATTTTAATTTTTATACATTTTCCCAGGATTCTATAATATTTCCGTACTGTTGTGATGTATTTTGTATAAATACACGATGTTCAAGACTACATACACGATGTTGCTACGAAAATAAATGTTATTACTACTGGGGTAGTAGTAGTAACAAGCAAAAGAAACATTTGTTCAACAAAATAAACAGCACAGTCCTGCTAGGAAAAAATATTTGTTGAGCAACATAGTTTAAACCAGGGATCGGCAAAAATATACAACCTTATTTTGTGCTTGTATGAGTGAGTTGCAGCCTCTCACTCTCAATGCACTGACAAAGAACGTTTGTATAATAATTCGAAAATTTTAAGTGTTTATAATGGGAATATAAAATAAAAATTTAAAAGCAAACAACAACTACGAAAACAAATATCAAAAAACAACAACACAAAAAAAATAAAACAAAAAAACTTAAAAATAAATTACCAAAAAAATGTATCAATAAACATTATGCAGAGTGTAAAAAATCTGGCAAACAAGCGATGTGACAACCTACTTCATTCAAATCTTGTATGCGACTGATTATTTTTTTGTTCTATGTGTGAGCTTATGTAGGTGTGAGAGAGCGCCCATGGGCATAGGTGTTGCCGACCTCTGGTTTAAACACAAATATATGTTAGAAGTGTGCTGAAATTTGTTGTGAACATATTAATAAAAAACACACAATGTTGCAGAGAAAACACGCATACATACAAAAACATATTGTGCGAAAAAAACAACTGCACATCTCTATATATAAAAGAATAACGTGACTGACTGACTGACTGACTGACTCAACATCGCCCAGCCCAAACCGCTAAAGCTAGGAAGTTGAAATTTGGTATGTAGGTTCCTCTTTCGGGGTAGACGTCCACTAAGACGGGATTTTTGGAAATTCCTACCGGAACGGGCAAAAAGGGGGAAAGTGTCCCCCTTGACGGCCTGCCAAAACCCCTTTGGCTAGAAAGCTGAAATTTAAGATATGTGTTCCTTGGAGTAGGGGCTAACTTTTCTGGAAAGTACTTTCTAGAATTTTGGACAGGGACGTTGTAAAAATGGGGGGAAAAAGGCCCCCCCTGACGGCCTGCCCAAACCGCTGGAGGTAGGAAGTTGAAATTTGGTATAAAGGTTCCTCCACTATCGTAGACATCCGCCAAGACGGGAGTTTTGGAAATTTTTACAGGGACGGGCAAAAAGGGGAAAAAGTCTCCCCCTTGAGGGCCTGCTCAAACTGCTGGAGCTATGAAGTTGAAATTTGGTATGTAGATCCCTCGACCGGTGTAGACGTCCGTTGAGACGGCATTTTTGGAAATTCTTATCGGGAGGGGCAAAAAGGGGACAAAAAAAGTACCTTTTTCCAAAAAAGTACCTTTTCCCAAAAAAAGTACCTTTTCCCAAAAAAAGTACCATTTTCCCAAAAAAGTACCTTTTTCCAAAAAAAGTACCTTTTTCAAAAAAAAGTACCTTTTTCCAAAAAAAGTACCTTTTTCCAAAAAAAGTACCTTTTTCCAAAAAAAGTACCTTTTTCCAAAAAAAGTACCTTTTTCCGAAAAAAGTACCTTTTTCCGAAAAAAGTACCTTTTCCAAAAAAAGGTACCTTTTTCCAAAAAAAGTACCTTATTCCAAAAAAAGTACCTCTTTCCAAAAAAAGTACCTTTTTCCAAAAAAAGTACCTTTTTCCAAAAAAAAGTACCTTGTAGTACATTTTTCCAAAAGTACCTTTTTCCAAAAAAAAGTACCTTTTTCCAAAAAAAGTACCTTTTCCCAAAAAAAGTACCTTTTTCTAAAAAAATGTTCCTTTTCCCAAAAAACATACATTTTTTCAAAAAAATACCTTTTTCAAAAAAAAGTACCTTTTCTAAAAAAAAGTACCTTTTCCCCAAAAAAAAAGTACCAAAAGAAGTACCTTTTCCAAAAAAGTACCTTTTTCCAAAAAACATAAATTTTTCCAAAAAAAAAACACCTTTTTAAAAAAAAATACCTTTTCCAAAAAAAGTACAAATAAAGTACTTTGTAAAAACAAAGTATCTTTTTCCAAAAAATTTCGTTTTTCCAAAAAGTACCATTTAAAATAGTATATAATTTCAAAAAAACTATTTTTTTCCTCCCCCCACGGATATCTCCACTAAAACAAGGTTTCTTGATATTCGGCATAGACGTGCGCTAAGACGGGATTTTTGGAAATTCCAACCGGAACGGGCAAAAAGGGGAAAAGTCTCCCCATAAACAGTCTCACAAATTGGAAAAGTGCCTGCCCAAACCACTGGAGGTAAGAAGTTGAAATTTGGTATAAAGGTTCCTCCACTGTAGTAGACATCGACTAAGTTTGTATTTTTGGAATTCCCTACAGGATATCCCAAAAGGAAACTCGGTATGTGAGTTCCTCCTTCTGTGTAGGCGTCCGCTTAGACGGAATTTTTGAAATTCCTATCGGGAGGGGAAATAGGGTAAAAGTCTCCTCCTCAAGGCTTGCCCAATCCCTTTTGGCCAACTTAAAATTTTAAATATGTATTCCTTGGAGTAGGACTAACTCACCGGCAACGTAATTTTTCTATTTTGGAACAGGAACATAGTAAAAATGGTGGTTGAAAGGAAAAAATGTCCCCACTAACGGCCTGCCCAAACCGCTTAGGCAATGCAGTTGAAATTTGGTATGAATGTTCCTCATCCATCGCAGATAGCCGCGAAGATGGAATTTTTGTAAATTCCTAAAGGGAGGGGCAAAAAGAAGAAAAGCCTCACCTTGGGGGCCGGTAAAAACCCCTTCGGCTAGAAACCTGAAGCTTAAAATGTGGGTCCCTGGAGTGAGGGCTAACTTATTAGAAAGATACTTTTTTGAATTTTGGACAGGGTCGTTATAAAATGGGGGCTCAAAAAGGGAAAGTTGCCCCTTAACGACCTGTCCAAACTGCTGGAACTAGGAAGCCGAAATTCGGTACTTAAGTTCCTCTCAGCCTGCTCAAACTGCTGGAACTAGGAAGCTGGAATTCCCTGTCGATGGATTTTCGGAAATTCCTACCGAGAGGGGCACAAATAGTAAAAGTTGGCTAGAAACCTGAAATGTAAAACATATGTTACTTGGAGTATGTGCTCACTTACCGAGAAGGTGCTTTTTGGACAGGGACATTGCAAAAATGGGGATTAATGAAGCGAAAAGTGCCGCTTAAAGGCCTGCCCAAACCGCTGGAGGTAGGAAGTTGAAATTTGGTATTAAAGTTCCTCCTCTATTGTAGACATCCGCTAAGATGAGATTTTTCGAAATTTCTACAGGTAGGGTCAAAAACAGGAAAAGTCTCCCCCTTAACGGCCTGGCCAAACTGCTGGAACAAGGGATCTTAAATTCGGTATTTGGGTTCCTTCTCCAACGTTGACGTCCCCTAAGGTGGTATTTTTGTAAATTCATACCGGGAGAGGTAAAAAGGGAAAAAACTTCCCCCTTGACGGCCTGGCCAAACTGCTGGATATAGAGACCTAAAATTATGTATGTAGTAGGTTCCTCCTCCAACGCAGACGTCCTCTAAGACGGAATTTTTGAAAATTCCTACCGGGAGGGGTAAAAACGGAATAATTCTCCCTCTTGATGGCCTAACCGAACCCTTCTGCTAGAAACCTGTAATATATAATATGTTTTCCTTGGAGTATGGGCTAACTTATCGACAAGGCATTTCTAGGACTTTGGACAGGAACGTGGTAAAAATGGTGGTTCAAAAGGGGAAAATTGCCCCCCCCCCTTAACGTCTGCGTCTTTAGCTAGAAACCTAAAACTTAAAGAACAAGTGTATATGAAACACTAAAATTAAGAAACTAAATAGGAAACGAGTGGGATTGAAACACTACACAAGTGGAATGAAATGGATATAAACGTTGAACGAGTGGAATTGAAATTATAGACATTGCAAATGGATTGGAAGAGGGAATTACCTGTTCAAACACTATCAACGGAATATGAAACTTATGTAGCATTGAAACATACTCTCCAAAAAGTTAAACAAATTTCCGAAAGAGAAAAAACCTTAGAAAAGGAATGGAACTTATGTATTCCGATATTTAAACTTCATGTAACGAAGCACCGGTGGAAGAAACCGACGCAGTAAATTTTCCAACTGAATTTGTGAATTTACTTGAATTGCCAGGTCTACCTTTACATAAACTGGAATTAAAAAAAAAACTTTAAGACACGCTAACAACGTAGCTTTGCCCGCTATTTTTAATATTATAAAATGCTTTTCAACCCTGCTTTACGTTATTTATTTTCATTCAAAACACAAATGAACAAAACTACTTACGGGTCTATCTACCTAAGTTCGCACTTTACCAAATTATCTTGACATACACACGTATATTGCAAATTATTATGGATTCATTACTAACAATCCACTCTCATGAGCAAAAGTGATCAAATACAGAGAAACAAGCCAGCCGCCGTGAGCCGTTTAAGCCGCCGCCGCCGGTAATTTTTGCTTCAGCCGCCGCCGCCGATTTTTTTCGGCTTATTTCGGCTGGAAGTATCAATTTTCAAATATAAAAAATTTTAAAATAAATATATATTTTTAAAAAGAATTTACTAATTCATTAAACTTGAACAACCAGAGCTAAAAACAATTTTTTTACATGAAAAGAAAAAAGTTAAAATCTTCTAAATATTAAATTTTTATAAATATAATTTTTTTAAGCTATAAAAGTACATAAGCTTTTATAATTATTTTTTTTTTTTATTTAATTTATACTGTGAAAAAAATTTTAAAAAAAAGTTCTTAATGGGTTAATATAATATTTCAGAATGCAGCTCTTTGCAGATGTGTAAAAAATCAATTAAAAAAAAAACAGCTGCTTAACTTTGCATTTAAAACTCAATATATGTATTTGGTGTATGCATTTTTATCAAAAATTATGACGAAAAATCGTTACAGAGTTGAAGTTGTGTTAGCATAGATATACGAAAAAGTTTGTAAAATGTATTCATTTTTGTTAAAAACGTTACTTCTCCTCTTCATATAAATTCTTACAGTTAGTGTTTAGCTTCATTGGTTATTAAAATATAAGCTATTAAAGTTAAAAAACCGTATGAGTTACTGGTTACGGAGTTTACATTTGGCCTATAAAATTGGTTACAAATTTTATGTATTAAACAAAAATTGGTCAGATTGTTATAAATTTTGTAAAACAGGTGACAATGCGCTGATATATATCGAAATATATAACTCAAATGTAATCAATGCATTTGAAATTAGCTGGTTACATGGTTTTTATCACATTTTTTAATATCACCCATACATATTTTTTCAATTCTAAATACATTTTTAAAAATGGTCCAGTTGAATATTTTGGATAAATTAAACAAATAAATGAAAAAGTAAAGATAAACGATATTGTAAAATTCTATAATATTTAGAAAAGGACACTTTTACGGATAAAATGCTCAAACCAATGTTCGAATTGATCACATAATTTCATCATTTAAGGACATTATTGATTGGGCATCTAATTCAAATGGGTCCCTACAAGATATGTGCATTAGACCGTACCTCAAAAAAAAAGTTCGCCGTACACCCTCCAATATGATGTATTTTTCTAAGGCGATTTCAAAAAAAAAATTTCTTTTTGCCGAACGTAGGGGTCGCCTTTTTTAATTTTTTGTTATAGCTTTGGCATTTAAAATCGGATTTTAAAGTGTGATATATCGATTTTTTGCCTCGAGGAGACCAGTGTTTTGCTATATAGTAAAAATCCAACTAAAAAAAATTTAAAAAGGCGACCCCTACCTTCGGCAAGCAATAATAAAAAAAAAATTTCTACTGGGTTTAGCGAAAAACTTCCTTAGCAAAAGTTTAAAGATTTTTTGCGAGCTTTAATTTTCTGACATTAGGGTGGTACATTAGGGTGGTAGCAACTGAGATCTGGTGGGTAACTACTAGAACGGGATACTTTAGGTCAAAATGTCATTAGAGAAAAACACTGGTCTCCTCAAAAGAAAAAGATCGATGTATCATACTTTAAGATCCGACTGTAAATACCAAAGATATAACGAAAAATGTAAAATGGCGACCCCTACGTTCGGCATAAAAAAATAATAAAAAATTTTTTGAAACCTCCTTGCAAAAATACTTTATATTGGAGGGTGTACGGCGCACTTTTTTTTTGCCTGTAAGGTGGTACGCTCTAATGTGCATCCTGCCCAAACTTTCTAACAAAGCCTCCATTCAAAAGTCTTCAAACAAGTTTAATTTCTTAAATCAATCGATATGTATTTTTTCCATGGTCTTTATTTATTCCTTAATTTGTTAAAATTAAAAAGAATAAATAAAAAAAATTGATTCCCAGTATGCTTTAATTGTCTGAAAATTCTATAAGAGGCAAAAATTGTTTTGAGTTCCAAGGGGGTTACATTTTCCCAATGTTGGGATTACTTTGGAGCCCTAAAAGGGTATGTTTATAATTTATTAAATAAAACTTGTATGTTATATTACATATTTAGGACCATTTGTTAGATATAGTCTTGACTAGCCATGGATCTGTGCGAACATGAAACAAATCACACGTGAACCAACAACAAATCTTATATAAATTGATTTTATATATATTTTTTGCGAGTGATTTTCTGACCGTGATAAAGTGCAGACGTTAATTGTGATTTCTTTTCTATAATTCTATTTAAAATTAAAAGCAATAACTATTGTTTTAAGAAAAAACTTTTTTTTAATACATTGTATCAGTGTTACCATTACGGCGATTTTCTCGTCAGATCTAGCGATTTCATTTCGCCCCTAGCGGGAAAAATTGTGTTGTAGCTATTAGCCAAAAATCTAGAGATTTTTTTATCAGCCGTAATAATTTTTAAAACTCGGTTTTATGTTGAAAAATATTATAAAACTCGCAAATTGAAATATAAAACACAACATCTTAAACGATGTTAGTAAAAAAAACTCTAAAAATACACATTTCGATAAAATATGGGTATGCACTTTTTCATCGTACAACGCCCTCTATTGTGTATTCTCAATACTAAGATTAATTCAATGAAAATCAGGATTCATTATTTGAAGCTTAATCGTAAAATTTTTCATTATTTAAAAGTTTATAACACTTCTTATTCACATATTAAAGAAATTTTTGAGTAAAAACTGCTTTAAGTACCATTTTTCAACAATCTAGCGATAAAATCTATAAATATTTACACTGTTTATAATCTAGAGATTTTCTAGCGATTTTTGGGTCTGATCTAGCCATTTATTTTGAAAATTTGTTGGCAACACTGCATTTTATATTGAAATCAACAACAAATTATTACTTATTAAGTAGTAAACAAAGGGATTAATATTCTGCTATACTAATCCTCTGCTGTTACAGCAGAATGGATAGTAGCAGCGAGTCTACTGAAGAAAGCGTTATTGTCTGGTAGACAGTCGCTGAAAACAAAATAACGAAACGACGACAAAATCGATCACCAGTATTAGTTAAGCATGTAATCAAAATAACAAAAACTACCAACAATGATGATTAGGGCAAGGAATTCCATGCAAATGCATGTTATTTCTCGATAGTCCAAAACTAATATGGACTAAACATTTATCCGACTCATCAAATATAGAACTGGCATCGATTTGTGGTTGCATATTTTGACATAAATGCATGTTTTTGCATATTTCGACTTTAAATACATATTTGGTTGCTTTTTAATGCATATTTTGTGCTTTTTAATGCATATTTGTGCATATTTTTAGTAGCATTTTTTATTTTGTAAAAAAATATAAAAAATTGATACGTTTTCATATTTTGATTCAATCAAAATAAACATTTTTAAAACTTTATTGACCAATGGGAAATCTTCGAGTTCTGTGTCTGTTTGCAAAATAACTAACTTAAATATATTTTTAAGTTTTAAAGTGCATTATTTTTGCAAAAATTATAGTTTTTAGTGAATATTTCATATATTGTGAGTGCATATTTTTCTTTTTTAACCGCATATTTTTCATTTTTAAGTGCATGAAATTCCTTGCCCTAATGATGATATACCAGGTACCTACTAGCAACAACATGTTTGCTGCACTTGATGTAGACAATAATGATGATAATTATATTAACGATAATGCTAACAAAGAGCTTTCTGAAGAAAAACCACCTCCAATAATTATTCCAAATGTTTCAGATATAAGAGCGATGATGAATAAATTTTCAAAAATAGTAAACCTTGAAGATTATTCGTACAAATCTTTGAGAGATTGTCAGGTAACATAGGGGTTACACGATCAATTTTTTCCTTTCAAGTTTTAATACACTCACACTTTTTTACTAACACACTCACATTTTAAAAATTGAACAGCAACTTGATATCAATTTTTGCTTTCAAGTTTTGAGAAAACTTGACGGTCAATTTTTAAACAGCTGATCAAATTTCTTGTAAATTTGTTTTTCTTTTTACAAATATTGTGCCGCAATAAAATACGATAGATAAAATACGGGATGTGAATATTCCGGTATATCGACGAAATGATTTAAAAATAAAAATAAATAAAAAACCAATTTCTGCTGACATGAAAATGTCTGTTTAAGATGTGAAGAAAAAAATAAAGTCTTTTCGAACAGCCTACAGTGCGGAAACAGCCCACAGAGGCGAGCAATTTTAGTTCTTTCCTTGACGACGGCATCTTGAAAGCAAAATTGACTATCAAGTTGGATGCAGCCTACGTCACAGCTTCAAGTTCAACTGAATTTGACAAGCTTTATGTGTTATCAACTTGAAAGCAAAATCTTGATCACCCGAGTAAAAAAGTTTTGATATAATCATATATTATTTTATGTAATTGCATATAGTAACTTATAGTTACATAAGGCCACATATGCTTTTAAATTCAAGCAGATATACTTTTATATAGTCATATGTTAGATATTTTTTCCTCAAAGGTTTTAATATGGAGACATATGTGATTTTATATTATTACATATTGGCCTACATATATATGTATGTGCTATATATAAGTACATAAAGTAACATATAAAAGACATAATTACATGTACGTTTATATATAATTTAGTATGACACTATACATAATAATATAAAACTATGTGGATCCATATAAGAAATCTTTTATAATTTGTGTTAGTTATGATTATATATTGACGAATATGAACCCATATATAACTTATAACATTCTTTATAAAATCATCTATAATGATATATCATCCCACATAGGCAATTTTTTCAAAGTGATTTTATATAAAAATATATAAGGTCCATATAAAACCGTATTGTATTATATTTGGTTCCATGTTATCAATGATTTTGAACTAGTTTTAGATTTAGTAATTACTAGGGATTGGCGCGTGACACGAAATGTTCGTGAGTCACGTTATTCACACGTGATCGTGAGTAATAATTACTATACTTAAGTGATTCGTGCGTGAGAGTGAGTAAGAATAACCCGTGATTGATTCGTGTGTGAGTTTATTTTTTGCATCATATGTTTTTAGTAATTTTTACTGTTTTGTGTGAGAATTTTGTGATTGTAAGTTTAATAAATAAGTTAATATAATCATGTGTGCTGAGTAAAAAACGAAATGCTCGTGCGTGAGTAATTTGTTTTTTTTTTGGTTTTTTTTTTGAGCATGAGTAAAAATTGCCTTTAATACGAAATTCTCTATACTATAACGTACACTTGACTGATTTCTTATATCTTGGTTGTATATCATAATCCTATTAACTTTAAAATTTCAGTGTTGTTAACTTTATTTTAAAATTACTAAATTAAAAGAAATTTTTTTTCATGTTTATTGCACTGTCATGATAAATCTGGATAAAAGTAATGGAAGATTTATCGAAATTATAAGATCTCCAGCAGGCCTGAGGTTAATCATTACATGTAATTAATTACACATGCAATTACACAATTACATGTAATTGTAATTGAAAAAAAAACTCATCTATAATTACATATTCGGCCTTATTACGAGGTTCGTAGTCGTAGTCGAAACTAAGTCGAATTTGCTGAAAATTCACTAAAAACGCAACTTTTGAACAATTTTTCAATTGGATTTACCATAGCACTCAGATTTAAAAAAATCCAGCATCAGAGTTTCATTTCTTTATAATTTCCATTATATACAAAATCATTTTATATGGAGTCGAAAATTTCGACTACAAATTCGACACTTGTAATCAGGCCGATTATTTGTAATTGCAATTCAAAAAAGAACAATTACAATTACAAGCAATTGAAAATTTTTTTTTATTTAAAAAAATTATTTTTGTATGTATATTGTTAGATATGGTCCTATGTAAAGTATAAGGTTAATATTTAGATATAATTGTATCAAACTATGTCCACTTTTATAACATTTTATATAATTTTATACAAAAAGATATAATTTGATGTAATTGGATGAGGACAAAATTCGGATACAATTGTATCGAATTGCATTAAATTGTATCAAATTGTACCAAATTGTATACAATTGTATACAATTCGATACAATATGATACAATAAGGCGTTCTCATTTTTCGGATATAATTATATCTAATTACATAAAAGATTATATATAATTAAATATAATTTCATATGGCTCCATATCAATTTTTTTTACTTGGGCATGTAACCTCACTGTAAGAGTAATGGCAAAAAACGTAGTAAAGGCATATAGAGTAATAGTAAAATAGCTATCTTTCGTAAAAAAACTTAAACGTTTTCAAATCACATTACAAAATGTTGTTTTCAGTTTGCGCCGCCGCCGCCGATTATTTTGGTCGGCTTGTTTCTCTGATCAAATATTTATTTATTTTAAACCCATTGTTGTGCAGAATTATTTATTTGTGGTGGCTGGGTGAAGGCTTTAAATAAAAAAACGAATTTAATAAAAATTGTGGGAGGCGCAGCCCTCCCCCCCCCCTTAACCTTTAAGGCACGCTAACAACGTAGCGGGCTGCGCCCGCTAGTTACTAATAAAGAAGGATAGAGCTTGCAAGAAATATTTATTTTTTTAATTAATTCGTATAAAAATGTATTCATTTTATGAATCAGTGAATAATAAAATAAGTAAGTAAAATCTAAGAAAAAATCTGACTACAAAATATAGGAAATCAAAATAGCAAACAAATTAAATAGTATTGCCTCATTGCAGAGATGAAATTTTTGCTATTAATTTGTTATTAATTAATTTAATTTTTAAACAAATTTTCTTTATTTTGCGGAAAAGTAAATGCTAAATACTAAAGAATTAAATAAAAGGAAATATTTCAAACAAAAATTAACTTCCTTATTTTTCATCTCTGTTCTATTGTAACTGAAAAAACCTAAAAATAATACACTACTTGTTATCCAAAAGATAACAATTAATTTCAAAATGGAAATCCAACTCAAATGATTCTTTCTGCAAGTTAAAAAATTGCAATTTCTTTTCAAAGCTTTATTTGAAATTAATAAAATATACATAATAATCAAAGAACCACTTTTGTATTTTGTAACTAGCAATTTTAAATGAAAAAATGCCTTTTGAAGTTCAAAAAATACCAAACTGAAATTAAAAAATATTATTTCAAATTCAAAAAACACCATTTGCTATTAAAAAAATACCAATTGAAATTAAAAAATATATATCAATTAAAAAGCAAAAAACCAAATGAAATTGAAAAATATCAATTGCAATTCAAAAATACCAAATAAATTAAAAAATATAAATTTATTTTCAAAACATACAAAATGAAATAAAAAATATCAATTGAAATTAAATAAATGTAAACTGAATTTAATTTGTTATTTTGTGAGCTTTTTTATTTCAATTTTTTGTTTTTTTAATGTCCATTGGAATTTTTTTGGCTTTATTTGGTACCCTATAAATAATTTCACTGGAATTCAAGTTGAAAACAAGTTCAATTCCAGCCCTGTTTTCCAGTTTCAAGGCTTGAATACAACTTTAATTACATTTTATTTCAATAGCATACTCCAGCAAAAGGGAAACAAAAATTCAAGTTTGAAATATTTTTGTTAAATATACAAATGGTAGAATTTGAAATATACTTTACTTCAAGCAAAATTTAAAGCACTTGAATTTTTAAAACCTATGTGGTTATTGGGTAGTTTTTACCTTTAAATTTTATTTGATATTTCTTAAATTTCAAACGGTAGCTTTTGAGTTTTATGCATTTCAGGCTTTGAATTTTAAAAATTTCATTAAAAAATCGCACTTTTTATAATGTAAAAAAATAGCTTAGCTTAATGACAATTTAAAAATAATTAATTAAAAACTAAGTTAAAAAATAAAACAAAGCAATAAAAATAAATTAAAAGAAGAACAAAAAAACGGCACCCCATCTATAACGATCTGGTATTGGTATTGGAAGAAACCAAGAATAGACTTATTTAAACCCTTATGACACTTGCTTAACTTTCCTATACCCGCGCGTTGGTCTGCGAGACCGACAAAACTCTTTTTTCAAATATATTTAATTTAAGGCTGTTTTGTAAACGACTGAAAGTCGATAAAATTACTGAAAATAAAGTTATTGCATGGTATAATTTTTTTCATTATATCTTAAAGTTTAAAGAAAAGTATTAACTATATAGATTGTGTTAGGAAAAACTATGAAGAAACAGGTTTCGAAACCTTCGGTCTGTGATACCGAGCGCGGGTATAGGTGTTACAAAAATTAGCGCGGGTATAGGAAGGTTAATGGATATAGGATTGATGAAATGAATCAACAAATATTAGATAGAGTAAAAAATATAATTTATAAACTAAATTTTTTCGAACGGAAAATCGTTAAAAATTATTAAAAATCGTTACAAACACGGAAAAAACGTTAGAAACAGAGAAAAACTTACAAAATTTACAATATTCTCAATAATCAATTACTGATCCCCTGTTTTTCTAAAGCGAAAGGAAATATTCTTCCAGAGTAATGTATTTTATTATTGTTACAATAACAAAATACACACATTCCCCTGGCGGAATTATTCCGCTCGCTTTATAAAAACAAGGGGGTAAATGTAATTTTAAGTTGCATTTACATCTGCACCCAAATCCCGAGATTTCGACTGAAATTTAGACTTCAATCAAAATCTCATGTGAAATCCCGAGATTCCCCATATAAATGAAATCCCGTAAATTCGCAAGATATGTAAGAAATTGCACAAATGTTTAGACTTTCATATAATACAATACTGCGTGCATGTCTTTCTTCCATCAAAATATTGAAAAATCCGGCATCTAGCTTGTCGTCCTTACAAAAAAACGAATTTACTAACATAATTGGCGTTAGATCTTTACATAAAAAAATGTAAATTGTACTCCGCCAATGAATAAAATGGTTTTAAGTAATATTTTTAATTTAAGGTTATTTTTTATGGTTCTTTATTTGTAAAAAAATGCGGTTGTCAAATAGAAATCTCGCTACTGTCATAAAGTGCAAATGTAAACGGTCAAGAATTCTGGTCGAGATTTACATTGAAATCTCCGGATTTAAAAATATTAATGAACGCAGCATTAAAGTTAAAATTTTTTAATTTTTTTTACCGTTTATCATTTATTTCCCTGATATGCAAGTATGGTTGTACTTTTTTCACTTGTGTAATTTTCCTATGACCATAGATTTGCACTGTTCTCAAATATTTGTGGAGAACACTCAATTGAAAACTTCACCGCACGTCCCTGGTGTACACTCATAAAAAAAGCCCGTACAAATAGTTCAAAATTCTGATAAATAAAATAACAGGAAATTGTACGTGTATTTGCGCCAACAGAATTTTCAATGAAGTTGAGAATTATAGTCTGCTAAATTTAGGTAAGCTAAATTTTACACACTGCTAAATAGACAGACAATTCTAGTTAACTGAGTTAAGCAATTTGAGCTAAATTCAACAGAAACATTAACTTATTTAACTGACAATTTCTGCTAAAATATCACTTATAGTATTGGTTTTTGGGCTCTACGGACCTGTCCCCCGATATATTATAAAGACTGATAAGTTCATAGTATCGTATTTTTGTATATTTTGCTCTATCTCGCTTAGTTTTCGAGATATAAGCCATTTTGTGATTATACAATAAAAAGTTATGGGGGGGGGGGGGGGAATGGGAAATTTCTCCCCAAAACGAAATCGAAAACGAAAAAAAAGAGGAGAGAAAAGAGAAAAAGGAAAAGAGAAAAAGAAAAAGAAAAAAGGGAAAGGTAAAAAGGGAAAGGAAAAAGGGAAAAGAAAAATGGGAAAAGAAAAAAGGAAGAGATAAATAGAAAAAAAATTTAAACAGAAAGCAATATAGAAACAAAAGTTTTTCCAAAGTGAAAAACTGTGCTAAAGCAATTTGACAAAAAAGTCACCCCTATACTCGAACGTTTCAGATTCTGAAAAAATCACAAAATATTTAATCAATTACAAGAAAAAAATACACAAATTACCAAATACTTAAGTAAATTTTTATTTCTGGCAATCTTTCATTTAGAAAAAAAACTGCAAGTGAATACGTTTATGTAAATTTTCCTAAAGAACATTTGGGATATTTTTCGTTTGAGAACTCTTTTTATGAAAAGTTTGCCAAACTATAAAAAGATTTTTTTAAGAATTAAATTTAATTAAATATCAATTGTGATACTGTTTTTCGTAAGAACATTTTTTTTTATATAAAATTATATAATAGTAAAAATCAAAGAATCTATATTTAGGGCAAAGGCTTTAAAAACTACATTTTTACAGTAACCTTAGGAATTTTTTTCCCCTTTTCCCTTGAAAAAAATTCACCCGAACTTGAACTCTAAAGGCCTCAAATGGTTATTTAAATTGTGAATAAAAACATTTTGTATTTTGTAGAAAAGATGTTGTTACAACAAACACAAAACGTTAATTTTTCACCATATAAATAATACTAAATTTAGTGAAAAGCAAATGATATAGAATTTTCACACATAACACTAATCTTTAAAACCATTTTGCTTATATGAAAAATCGAAACAACTTACTGAGCTTAAAATAACAAATTTTTACAAATCAATTTTTTTTTTTTCTTATTCCGCAGACTCTACAATTTTGAAACTGTCGAGTGCCCAGCAAAAACTTTCATTACCAAATAAGTGGTTATATAATAGAAATTCATAGCTCCGTACAACTTATTTTTTGGCGTCTAAACTCATTATTTTTGTTTGGCGTGGTCGTTTTTATAAGTAGTCACGCTTACCCGCTCGCTTACGAAAAAATGAGAAATAAGTAGTTATGAGAATTTGAATAATAAGTGATTACACACATGCTTACAAAAAGTTGAATTATAAGTGGCTATCCGATTGCTTACTTGATTCTTAAAAATAAGGAGTTAGGCAAATACTATTAGCCTAAGGAAATAAATTCAGAAAAGTTTAAGTTTTCTCTAGTGTGTAATTTTAGGACTCGTCATAAAAATTTAAACATAAAACATATTTACATATAATAAATAAAAATGTATAAAATTTAACTGTGTAAAAGTACTTATTTAAACTATTACGAGTCATTATTTTATATATAGAAACAATGAATACAATAGGCCGTTATTAGGAAGTCATTATTTTATATTACAAAATAATGCAAAAGGTAATGATATATCATTTTTGGTAATGCAGATAGTAACGAGGTGTCATTACCAATATTTTGCTGGGTGTATATTAAAACTTCAAAATATGATAATAAATTTTAATTTTTGCAATAATAGAATAGATAAATTTTTTAAATGAGAATTTGATTGAGATCTGAGGATTTTCTACACACAAGAAATTTAAATAAACTATATTTTCAAATTGGAAATTTATTTATTCTAGTTTGAGGCCGATTTCCTTATTATGAATTAATATAACTAATAAGCAATTTTACAAAAACTGCAATCTGTCTTCATCAGGATATTCTCCTGACAAATACTTCACAGAGTTTTTGCTTAAAAAAAGGACATGTTAATTCATAATAAGGAAATTGGCCTCGAACTAGAATTAATAAATTTCCAATTTATCAATTAAAAAGGTCGAAAAAACAATTTTTATTTCAAAACAAAAATTGAAAACCAACATTTTAACTATATTTTCGCTAAAAACGCATTGAAGTAAAATTTAAATATAAAATGTTAAAAATTATTTATGGTCTTGAAATCTAAGGAGATTAAGTTTGCATTTGAGTATAATAATGTATTTGTATGTACGAAGATTTTCCAGGAATGAAAAAATTTTAATTTTTTAGTTCAGTTACCATTTTTCGGATGAAATTATATCCATATATATCCATATAATATATCCATTCACATATAATTTTATATACACTTTTTTTACTCGGGTAGATAATTTAATAAGCAATGCCTCAAAATATTAAAAAAAAATCGAAATTTCAACCAAACTTTACATGAAAGTTAAAGTTTTTCTTAAATGAAAAACAGTGTTTCTTATAATAGTTAAAACAGTTTTATCATTAAATAAAAGAATCATTAAAATTTATGTTAAAATTTCGATTTGTTATTCAAATATTTTAGAGCATATCCAACGTTTAGGTACACAATTTTAATACAAAATAGTGTTTATGAAAGACAAAATATAAACCCATTGATTATTGTGAAAAATTATTTTCCTTTTATGGAGCGTAATAGTTGTTTCACATGAAACACGAACTACTTTCCAAAAAAAGAAAATTCTATATACAGTAACTCGACAATCTCAATGCCGTTAATCCGAACGTTTTGTGCTTCAGATCTCTAATTAATTTCATTATTCTCGAAGTTTTTCAAAAATTTCTTAAATTTTATTAAAAGGTTCATGATTGTTATGAAACTCCTTTTAATGAAACTTTTTCATTGGGTGTATGATATTTATAATAAATAATATGAAATTTCTGTTAAAACTTTATGAAAAACTGCATTAAGACCTGCTAACTTATCTTAAAATAATCTGACTTTAGTTCTTAACCAAAGTTATGAATTTCAAATTTATATGGAAATATCTGTAGTTAATGTTTAACCTTGGTTATGTTTGAAATAAGTTACTCGCCCTAAATCAATTAAAAGTTTCAATGGACGAATTCCAGCGAAACTCCATTAATTAAATGTAGAAATTCATAGAGGAATATCTATTTTAAGGAGGATTTCCTGTACGTCAAAGTTTCCAGAATTAAACGAGTTTTGTAAAATAAATATCCTGGAAATCTAAGTGGTTTTCTACGACAGAGTCCTCACTATTTGAGTAATATTTTCATAAAAGGGTCTTTTAAATGTTAGGGATGAATTTCTCAAAATCGTTAAGTTATCGTCATAAATTGCTGTTAGAATCTTACAATTTTTTAAAGAAATTGTAAGAGATTTCATTATGAAATAGTCCTCAGAATCCGAAATAATTTTCATAAAAGTAAATCCCTATAATCTTAAAATTACACACGTTATAAGATACTATTCGGCAAATATTCTCCCAATATATTACTAAGAAAAATACACAGAGGGAATTTTTCTGGACGAGTTTGTTTTTAAATTTTTTTAATAATTAAAATGCTATTTGTCACAACATTTAATTCAATGAAAAGTTTCAAAGGTCGAGTTCCATTAAAACTTCATTGGCTTAATGCAAAAATTCATTAATACCATACAGGTAATTCTCTTAGTGTAGTGCTGAAGCTTCACAATAAATTTTAGGTCTTTCTTCAGATATGCTTACTTTTAAATTTTTTTTATTTTTTTAAAGAGAACAAAAACTCAAGAAATTTGTTACATTAATTAATATGCTACCTTCTTTGGAAAGAAGATAGAGGACAGATAAAAGGTGGTGAGAGATGAAAAGCTTGCATTAGTAATATTACTACCTATTTAAAAAATAAAACCATTGGCCCTTACTATAAAAGAGTATTTTAAATTTAAAGTCGACTTTATTTTTAATCATACGGTTTTGCTCATTTTGTGTATGAAAACCCTACAAAAATATTTGTATTTTCAAACATTTTGATTCGCTGAAAATAAATTAACCAATCAGAATGCTCCAAAAATAAACGAAGTCAAGGCATACTGCCACCCAATATTTTAGCTAAGGTCGACTTTAACTAAAATATGTGTTTGGAAAATATTGATAGTAAGGCTGATAATTTTTTTACCCCATTCAGTAAAAGGAATATTTTGATAATCAGAACTTAAAACGATTTTTTGTCTTAAATGCAACTTACCATAGACGAATAGCATTGTATACCATATTTCGCGAACACTTTAATATTTTAGCAATTTCAGTTGGAGATTTAATCTGGTTGTGGAATTGAGATATAAGTCTTCGTTTTTCTGGATTACAATGTTTTCTACGTCCCATATTGGTACAATTAGAAAAGAATTTACTTATTTCAAACGCAAAGTGCATCGAGTAAAATTTTGACACTTATTGCAAGTGTCCTATTTTTATGTCCAAGTCAAATATGAACAAAGTAAAGTAATTTTGTTGTAAATATTTGCATGTTTTAAATATTGCAAAGTTTTGAGATTACTTGATTGCAGTTTACTATAATAGAAAAGAAATATAATTATTGCTTTATAATTACCCTACGGGGAATGTGGGGTCAATTGCCCTCCAGGGACCTATCCCGTGACCGGTCAACCGAAGGCATATTACTAAATTAGTACAAATATGTACAAAAGGGCATGAATTAATTTTCTAAGTATTTTCCGATCCATCACGCATAAGCAGCATTAGCTCACACGGTAGAGCGTTTGCCTCACAAGCACGGGGTTGTGTTATCGAGCCCTACTTCGACGTCAAGTAGATTATTTTTAATTCTTAATTTTTTATTAGTTTATTTGAAAAGCTATTTTTAGACACACCACATTACTGCCACAAGGTGTCTAAAATGTGGCAATTTGTCATTTCCAATGACAACGCCATGTTAAAGTGATATGTCTCTTTCAAAGAAAAAGACCGATCAACGACCGATCTCCGCCCCCTTGGGACCTATCCTGCGTGTCATCTGGGACCGGTCCCTTTCCCCGTAGGGAACATTGGCTCAAACGGTAGAGCATTTGCCTTACAAGCAGGAGGTTGTGTTATCGAGCCCTACTTCGAAGCCAAGAAGATTATTTTTAATTCTTAATTTTTTATTAGTTTATTTGAAAAGCTATTTTTAGACACACCACCTTACGGTCACAAGGTGTCTTAACTGTGGCAATTGGTCATTTCCAATGACAACGTCATGTTAAAGTGATATGTCTCTTTCAAACAAAAAGACCGATCAACGACCGGTCTCCGCCCCTTTGGGACCTATCCTGCATGTCATCTGGGACCGGTCCCTTTCCCCGTAGGGTATTAAGAGAAATGCATGAAGATAATTTTGTATGAAGTGTCCTATTTCTGTGTCCATAGCTTTATATGAGAAATTTTGTTTAAAATTTTATTACTTAAGTCAAATTTTAGAAAAAATAATTCTTAGTTTTCGTCCATAATAGTTTGTTCTAAAACAATTACAAAAGGATTCGTTACTTCCGAAAAATTACTCAGTTTCGGTCTAAATCCGGCCGAAGATGGAATACAACTGCCATATATGGGCAGGGGCTCGGCTCTCATTAATTACAGTAGGGTATCCAGCTCTAATGACTCATTGGAGCATCGTCGGAATGTGGGTTGTGTAACACTGTTCTATCGTTACTACCATGGGAAGTGTTCTGCTGAGATAAGTGTACTTATCCCGGGGTCACGTGTTTTTGGCCGCAACACGCGCTTGTCTAGTAGATCTCATCAGTTTGTGGTCGATTGTCCAGTTAGTCGCACAACGCATTATAGAGAGAATTCGTTCATTAGTCGAACCGCCCGTATGTGGAATAAACTCCCCGCAGATGTCTTCCCTGATACTTACAATTTAGAGAAATTCAAGTCAAACGTTCATAAACACTACTCCCTATTTCCTCCTTCCCATAACCTATTTTCCTAATATCAACACAATGCGTTGCATCAGTAGGGGACATCCCCTGAGTGTTGGTCTAATGTAAAAAAAAAACCCAATTTCGAATTTTGAAAAATATAACATGTAATTTTTTCACACAAAGGTAGTCACAAAATTGTGGATAGAACAATTAGTGGGCAAAAATGGGTTAACAGGTGGTTAATTATAAATATTTCGACTGATATAGCAACCCTATGGATTATACGTGACGTATGAGTAATAAACAAAATCGAAAGCTGGAACCGCCACTGGTTCAATCCTAAATTTTAAGACAAAATAACAGAAAAAATCAGTTCATTTGCGCGTTTCACAGACTTTTGTACTAACTTTTTTTTTATAGGTGTATAGTGTAACCGGCCAGCTTAACCCAACCCATTGAAAAGTGTTGAGAATCGGTACAATGATATTTTTTAGAACTTAATGACTTTTAAGCATCGACTACCCCCATCTACTGTTAACAAATATTGGCAATATGAATTTTAAAATTTTTCTAAATTCTATTTTGAAAATGCTGTTTTGTATCGCCAATATTTGGGAAACAGTAGATATGGATAGGCAACGTACTGTATGGATCAAGCTTTCTTCTTATTTTCACAATGCCCCGTTAGCTATTAACTGGTACTTTCACTGACAGGTTTGTTGTTGTTTCCCTATACAATTTGAATTTAGCAGTAAGTTAAATTTTAAAGGGACATAAAGTTAATAATTCAACAAAAAAGAATAGAATATTATAAAAACAAGGCAAAGCATTTTTTCCACAATATTTCTCTAAAGAAAACAATAACTAGTTGGTATAAAATGCCTCTAGACATTTAAGTAGTTAAATGCTTTAATATAAAATTGTAACCTCTATAAAAATTGCTATAACCAAAAGTTATATATATTTTTAAACGACACAAGACAATTTAAATGCAAATTATGAAAAGAAATCTTAAGATAAGGAAAATTATTATTTGTTGCAGTAGTTGTCTTAAGCAATTTTTATGAATTTAAACTTTCATAATTTCATGTTGAACAAATTTCATTGTAGTACATGGATTATGCTAGAACAATAGCTGAAGTGTTAAAAAGCATGTAATTGCAACAAAAATATAAACCGTTGTTTTTTTTTTTAATGACGATGATGATGTAGAAGTTTGCGCTTTTGGTCTGTCCTCATTAAGAAAATCTCATTCTATGAAATTGTTTTTATTTTTATCCCTCAACAAGCATTCACTTTTCATTGTTTTTCTGTTAAATGAAGATTCAATTCACTTCACTACACTGAATTTCCGTTTCCGGTTTTGCTCTTTTCGAGGTACATATGTATGTATCTATGTGTGTTCGTTTATGTGTGTTTATTTATATGTGTGTGTGTGTGTTAAAAATATCCTTAAGTACGTTGCTTACCAAAATAAATGTTTAAAAAAGCTCACTTCATAAGTTTCGTTTTATTGTAGTTAGTAGAGGTATTGCTGGCATTGAAGAATTAAAATACTCACATATGTATGTTTAGGTGTGTTTGTGTGTATCTGTGTAGGTATACGTGTGCTTGCTGATTGCATCCTTTCAGCGTTATTGCAACCAGAGCTTTGAAGAATTAATTCCTTAATTCAATTTTTCAATTCTGAATTAAAAATTCGATGAATTAATTCACTAAGCAATATATATTGAATGGAATTAATTCATATTTGCTTTCGTTCGATTTATTTTGTTACGATTTAATTCAATTGCAATAGTTCTTTTTATTAAATCAAATGAATTAATTCACTGGTGAATTAATTCCTTATTGAATTAATTCACTACTGAATTCGTTCAATTTCATTTTCGTTCAGTGAATTAAAAAAAATAAAATTACGTTCAGTGAATTAAAAAAAAATAAAATTACGTTCAGTGAATTAAAAAAAAAATAATAAGTTCACTGAATTGAAAAAAAAATAAAATAAGTTCACTGAATTGAAAAAAATAAAATAAGTTCACTGAATTCAAAGCCTGTTTTCTGCCGTTCAGTAGAAGAAAACAATAATCTACAAATAAATTTTTTAAATAAGCAATTTTACAGCGTGTGCTAGTAAAAATAAACAAAATAGAAACCGGATGCTGTTTATCAACCTACATGATTCAAAAATAAATCCTTTTACTATTAAAAATAAAAACTTTACAGATATAGATAAATTTGGAAAAAAAAATATAACTATTAATTTTTCAAACTAGTTATATAGTTATATTTTTTTCCAAATTTATCTATATCTGTAAAGTTTTTATTTTTAATAGTAAAAGGCTTTATTTTTGAATCATGTAGGTTGGTAAACAGCATCCGGTTTCTAATTTGTTAATTTTTACTAGCACACGCTGTAAAATTGCTTATTTAAAAATTTTATTTGTACATTATTGTTTTCTTCTACTGAACGGCAGAAAACAGGCTTTGAATTCAGTGAACTTATTTTATTTTTTTTCAATTCAGTGAACTTATTTTATTTTTTTTTTCAATTCAGTGAACTTATTATTTTTTTTTTTAATTCACTGAACGTAATTTTATTTTTTTTAATTCACTGAACGAAAATGAAATTGAACGAATTCAGTAGTGAATTAATTAATTAAATTAATTATTTTACTACTGAAATAAGGAATTAATTCACTTTTTTCCGTTCGATTTATAAAATTGAACGCGTTCACCGGTGAATTAATTCATTTGATTTAATAAAAAGAACTTTTGCAATTGAATTAATTCTTTGAATTTGTTGTTTGATGAACGCATTCAGTTGAACGAATTCAGTGAATTACTTAAGAAAAGGAATTCATTCAATTGTAGAGAAAATTGAATTCGATTGGTAGTGAATTCATTCAAAAAGGAATTATTTCTTCAAAGCTCTGATTGCAACACACAATTCTTTTTGTAGGCGAACATCATTAACTTTTATAGCTTAGTGTTTAATTTTAATCGTCCTTAGCTTAGATAACAAAATTAATCTGATTTTTTCGCTTAATTTCTATTCTTAGTTATTTTCAATTAGTTGTTTCAACGAAAAAAGCATTATTTTTATAAATTTTATTTTTTGGCCAAATCATTATGCAACATTTTATGATTGAGCCAAATCAGAACTTGAACAATAGCAAAAAATTTGGAATCCCAAATAAAACGAATTACATTTAGTCCCTTTAACACAATGTCCTCTTTGAAAAATGGGTCCATATAATTGTAACCTATATTAATCAGTTTGTATCGATTCAGAAAGTATTTAATAAAATTATGTACATATAAATCTGATGAAACTACACACAGAAAATAAATTGGTTGGAATTCTATCGGAACCAACGAAATTTTTTCGTTATTTAATAATTTTAATTGCAATTGGTACTTAAAATTTATCATCAGAAAAGTTAAGGTATGAACAGATAATATATAAGATTAACCAAAACACTGTTACATTAACCAAAATATTGGCTTTTGTAATCAATATTGAAAAAATACTAATTTCTATTTTACCTTCAATATATAAAATCTCGGCAGCAAAAATCTAGTATCAGTTCTGTTTCAAAAAAATCTATCACTCTATCCAAAGCACTAGTTTTTACAATCAATTTAAAATTTTTTTGTCAATTTCAATGCAATCAATTTAATTTCCATTATTTTGGTAATTATAATTATTATTTTTTAATGTTAAAATGTAAAAACTCTATAACTGTTGTTACGATTTGATTTTGATTTAATAATTTAATAATTCAATGTTAAATAGTATCTAATAATTACACAGCTCTACAAAATAAGGCAATATTTATAAGTTTTACAACTTTGCAGTGGATTTAGAATAATTGCGGGATGCTGATTTCAAATCTGCAACCAGTTTGTCAAATTGGCTCTAGACTTTGCACAATTCGCAATTTTACTTTTTTTTCATTTTTCATACGATTTTTTCAATAAAAAATTTATACTTTAGTAACTATAGCTCCAGAAAGAAAACTCTTTACACAGTTTAAGCCTAATTCCGTGCTTTATTTTTCAGACTTAAGTGTGTATCTCAATAACTTTTGTAAATATTGTAGCTTAAAATCAAGATTTCAAAATTTTTTTAAGGTTTTTTTAGAAAAAAAAATTTTAATATAAGACGAAGTCCGATTTTAAATATCAAAACCAATTTGGAAAGAAAAAAGTCCAAAATTTGTATATATGTATGTCATATTTAAGGTGACCATTTTTTCTGATTTCAAATCAGTACAAATTTTAAAAAATATTATCAGCCAAAAAAATGATTATGCGGCCAACCTTATTTTTTTGTGAACCGAATGGTTTGGTTGAGGAACAAAATTTTTTCGGTAAACCATCAAACCATCCTCAAAACCTTACACATTTCTCCCAAGACAAAAATATTTTTTTTGCATGAAGAAATTTTAAAGCTGCCTACACACTAGGGAACATACTTAAAAAAAGAGAGCATTTTTTGTGAATGTGTGAGTGCGTTTGTGTGTGTGTGAGTGTTGAGAGCGTGCATTTCGTGTTTACAAAATTTTTTGATATTTTTTGTTCCCTCAACCATGTTCCCTAGTGTGTAGGCAGCTTAATGATCTGTTAGCATTTCTTTTCTAATTTATTTGTAACAGATTGATGAAATGTAGCCATGCTGTGAATGGAGTCGAATATGACCCCAGGATAGTATGAATGTTAATTCTGTTAATTCTGAATTTCTGTTGTCATGAGCAAATTGCATTGCCTAAACTAATTTTCTGTAGATACAAACTAACCAATAGATTGGCTACAAATTTAGCTGTCAGAACAAATATTTTTCTTTCTGCTAATTTCTGCATGATTTCTGAAACTTCACATTTTGGCTACGTTTTTCTACAAAAACACGTAACGTTTTTAAAAATGAAAATCATAAGGTTTTATGTGCTTTTTTTCTATCGAAAATCCCACAGGTTTTTTTCATGGAAATACCCACATATATTTCTTCAGATTTTAAGGATTTTTGTACGGAAAAACTTTCAGCTTTTGATGTCGTTTCCTAAACTCAGAAAACAGAATCATTCTGACAACCACTCTGACAACCAGATAATTAAAATATTTTTATCACAATGGAACCATTTAATAAATTCGAAATTTACATGTAGAAAAATCATTTTGATTGCTTTCTGGTAGAGAAAACCTCTCACATTCACAAAAATTTATCCTATAAAAAAAAACTAGGTACACTCAGAGCTTTGAAGAATTAATTCCTTTTTGAATGAATTCACTACCAATCGAATTCAATTTTCTCTACAATTGAATGAATTCCTTTTCTTAAGTAATTCACTGAATTCGTTCAACTGAATGCGTTCATCAAACAACAAATTCAAAGAATTAATTCAATTGCAATAGTTCTTTTTATTAAATCAAATGAATTAATTCACCGGTGAACGCGTTCAATTTTATAAATCGAACGGAAAAAAAGTGAATTAATTCCTTACTGAATTAATTCACTACTGAATTCGTTCAATTTCATTTTCGTTCAGTGAATTAAAAAAAATAAAATTACGTTCAGTGAATTAAAAAAAAAATAATAAGTTCACTGAATTGAAAAAAAATAAAATAAGTTCACTGAATTGAAAAAAAATAAAATAAGTTCACTGAATTTTGAACTGTTTTCTGCCGTTCAGTAGAAGAAAACAATAATCTACAAATAAATTTTTTAAATAAGCAATTTTACAGCGTGTGCTAGTAAAAATAAACCAAATAGAAACCGGATGCTGTTTATCAACCTACATGATTCAAAAATAAAGCCTTTTACTATTAAAAATAAAAACTTTACAGATATAAATAAATTTGGAAAAAAAATATAACTATATAACTAGTTTGAAAAATTAATAGTTATATTTTTTTCCAAATTTATCTATATCTGTAAAGTTTTTATAATTCACCAGTGAATTAATTCATTTGATTTAATAAAAAGAACTATTGCAATTGAATTAATTCGTAACAAAATAAATCGAACGAAAGCAAATATGAATTAATTCCATTCAATATATATTGCTTAGTGAATTAATTCATCGAATTTTTAATTCAGAATTGAAAAATTGAATTAAGGAATTAATTCTTCAAAGCTCTGGGTACACTGTACTTCCATTTTGGCTTGTTTTTACTAAAAAAAATGTTATATTTTTTTTAAATGCCAAAAATCAGTACAATCAGTACAAATTATAAAAAATCAGTACAAATCAGTACACGACTTTTTCATCAGTACATATGGCCAAAAATCAGTACATGTACTGATCAAATCAGTACGACTGGTCACCCTAGTCATATTGCATAAACAAATTATATGCACTTTATAGTCTACTGTACTACAAATCTACACTCATAAAAAAGCCCGTAGAAATAGTTCAAAATTCTGCTAAAATAACAGGAAATAGTACCAGAATTTTCAATGAAGTTGACAATTATGATCTGCTAAATTTAGGTAAGCTAAATTTTATACACTGCTAAATACACAGACAATTCTAGTTAACTTAGCTAAGAAATTTGAGCTAAATTCAACAGAAACATTATCTGAATTAACTGAAAATTTCTGCGGATCTGTCCCGAGACAGGCCCATATTTATTTTTGGGAGTATAGGTGGCTTATAAAAATTGATAAGTTCAGAGTATCGAGTTTTGATCCATTTTGCTCTATATCGATTAGTTTCCGAGATATAAGCCATTTTGTGATTTTCAATAAAAAATTATGAAAATATAGCGCCATCTCTATGTGATATTGATAGCAGAGACACAAAAATAAAAACATTGGGAAATAATTGTGGTTTAAATTAACTGAAAATTTTGTAAAATTAAGAAACATAAATTACTAAAATTTAGGATGCAAAGTTAGTTCAAATACGGATGAAAGTAATTGTTATGCTAAATTTCTAAAAACATCAGATTTCGTTCACTAATGATCTTTTTGTTAGTTATGTTTTTTTTAATAATGTATTGTTTTAAATTATCCATTTAGCAAAATGTGAATCTTAAAATTATATTTCTACACGCTGAAAAAAATCGCCCTGCAGGAAACATATTTGCTGGTGATATATATATATGTTTGGAAGAACTGTCAAAATATATTTGCCGTATTTTTAATATAATATGTTTGCCAGCAAATATAATATTTTTGCCTGTAAACATATGTATGTTTGAATCATATGAAATACATCTACTCGCAAATATATAAATGTTTGCAGGCAAACATATATATATTTATCATTATTATATTTGCACTCCACAAACATAATAATGATAAAATAAAAAAATGCTTAATAATGAAGAAAATAATAAAGGTTTATAGTTGGTACTCACTAACTTTAAACCTTTTATAAAGTTTGGAGTGAGGAAGCCACCATTTAATTGTTAATTATTTAATTTTCAGGCATGAAATGATTTATTATAGCCATCCCATCCCTAGAATGTGTGGCTTCCAACAACTTGCATCCATCAAACTGAAAAAAACTACAACAATTGCGTAGCCAATGACCATTTTCGAAAAAATTTCCAAAAAAATGTAAAAATTAAATTAAAAAGAAAAACAAAACAATAGTGATGTACAGACTGTCAAAACATTATTCGAAATTCGATTACTTTTGTATGCTTTGAATAATATGTTCTAAAAAATTACTTTTTTACACACATTTCCATTGATTTGCTTTATAAATAAAAAAAAATATTTTTAATGGTTTTTAAATTTATCTTAGCACATCATTAGTTCTCTAATTTAAGGAAATACATTTTCACTTCCGATTACCGAGTCAATCGTTTACTAAATTTGTAAATCACTTACGACTTATTTGGGAGAAGAGAGAAAATAAACAATAGTGTTGCCAGTATCAAATCGAAAAATTAAGTTATAGTTAAAATACGATTATGAATCAAGATTTCTAATAACTCTTTATTAAGCGAAATATCTACTTTAACTATAGCAAGCTTCAAATACCAAATACATTTTTTTTATGAATTAGCACATATATTTTTATATATGTATGTATTTAGTTACAATATTCCCATTTGGAAATATCATCAAACAGATTAGTGACTTGTCGCTGTCACTGCCGACTTGCTGATCCGGTCCCATACAAAATCCTTAAGATATCTGATGACATTTTCATACAAATGTAAAAATATCATCACGACAAGTCATCAAGTGGTCTTTACGCGGATTAAATGATGACATATACTTATAGCGGCCCTATGTTCCACTGGGAATTAAAGGATTAAATATATATACTTAAGGTATCTGGAGGAATTGTTTCACTAAACGACGACTTTAAGATATTTCTTATAAACGTCAGTTTGACATGACAGCATTTTGTCGTAAAAAATACAAAAATTCCAAAAATATTCCTTAATAAAATAATTTTATAATTTTTAATAATTTATTGAAATAAAAAAATAGTATTATTGCCAGTGTTGCCATTTCAGTGCTTTTCGGGTATTTTTTGGTGCTTTTTTCCTTCCCGTACCCGGTGATTTTTTACAAATACCCGTTTTAAAAAAGCGGGTATTTACAGTGCTTTTTACTATTTCTGGCAGTGCTTTTAGTGCTTTTTGTACAGTTTATATGTTTGGTATTTGTTCTCGCCTTTTTCAATTTTCTGTCAAAGTTGAAAAAATAATACGAACTAAACAAAAAATACATTTTTTCACAATGTTTGCAGTACAATTTTAAATAGCAACTTCGATATATTTAAACTTCTAAATTTTTAAATATTAGTTTGGTGCTTT
Organism: Leucophora obtusa; assembly: GCA_949987735.1. Classification (NCBI taxonomy): domain Eukaryota; kingdom Metazoa; phylum Arthropoda; class Insecta; order Diptera; family Anthomyiidae; genus Leucophora; species Leucophora obtusa. The sequence continues at coordinate 293,689,038 of OX465295.1, read as the reverse complement.
TTTACCCCTTTTTTGGTTATTTTTTGAACTTTTTTTACACGATGTTACAAAGCTAAAATGTGTTTTTAAATTCTTGACTTAAATTTTTCAAAAAATTAATATCGTGCTTTTTTACCCCATTTTTGGTAAATTTTTACCCTTGTTACCCGTTTTCACAATGCTCACGGTGCTTTCCTACCTTCAAGAGTTGGCAACACTGATTATTGCTGACTTAATGTCATACTTTAGTTGCCCGGTACTAACAAGTCTGCAGTTAGTCAGCGTTTTTAAAAACAAAATACAAAATGCTGACATGTATTTAAGACCTCTTAAGTAAAATGTCTTAAGCTCATGACTTGTATATAACAAGTCGCTGATGACATTGTCTAGCTGGGTTGTTTTACCTCAAGTCCACATTCTAATATGATATTGTCATATTAGATTTTATTGTTGTTTCAGGAAGGTTGATCATTTTTATTATAGACAATACAATTGTTTCGTGGGCATCACCCCAACTCTTCAGTTGTCCGCAATAAGAAAATGATTAATGGTAAATACAAACCGAGACATTACATAAGGTACAAAAATTCAACGAGACGAGAATTTTGTACTTTTGTATATGAAAGATGGATTTCCTATATTTTACCATATTTATAGAAGAGCCAATATCAAAACAATAAATTGTTATATTAAACCTAATATAAACCTTAACAAATATTGGTGGCTCACTCAATAATTATCCTTTGTATTTTAACCCTTGACCCTATTTTTTAGGGTCAATATAAAAGTAGGTTTTTTGTTATCCTTTTTGCTTACATTTAATCTTACCCGAGTAAAAATAGTTATATAGGAAATTATATAATTTAATATGAATTAATATGTTTATATATAGTCAAGTGTAACACTATATATTTGCGGATATAATTATGTATAGCTTTTAGTTTTTCAAAAATTTCTTATATGGTGTCATATATAGATCAGTATAAATATACATGTCCCCATATATATTTATATGTGCCATATCTATTTACATATGCTATGACAATTTTAATACATCGTCATATATAATTAAAAATGGCTTTATCGGAAAATATATAAAGTTTTATATAGCTTAATGTTAATTTTTTTTTCTAAGTTGTTTTAGATATGTTTAAGTATAGCGCAATGTAAAAGAAATTCTATGTTTTTTTGAGATATATTTATGTATGATTTCAAAATATAAAAGGCGTACTCATTATAACTCCTAAATTCCTTGTAAACCTTGTATAAATACAAGCCATATTTTTATGTATGGAATTTGACATTAAACTCATAAACATACTAGGTTTACACAGTTTACGCTTAGAATACAAGTTTATATGAGAAGGCTTCCCAGGTAGACAAATACAAACGGCACAACGTCGGCCCGGTATTGGAGACGGTAGTACATGCACTGGCAATGCGTAGGATTTTCACTTTCACTGTACTGGCATGTTGTCGAAATGATAACACCAATAAACGCTTGGCCGTAGTTATTTCCCAACGTTGGCGCAGGCTTAGGATTTTATTTTTTTGGTATTATCCCAGTACATTTAATAACAAATTTAGTAGTTTGCTAGTACTTTACTGTCCTTTTAGTAAACATCAGATTTTTAGTGTATTCTTTCGAAACTTCACATGAAAATAATGGCTATGTCTCTCTTATATAAATAATTGTGTAATAGGTGCATAAAATTTATAAAATTGTTAATTTTAATAAATTAAAAAAAGCTCAATAATTTTCAGAAAACACTACTAGCAAAGCACGTTTTAAGTAGTACCGGTATTTCGTAAAGAACAGTGCTCTCTCAGTACAATTTTTGTTGCAACGTTGGCAATTTCTACCTGGGTTGGCTACAATTATGTTCAACTTCTTCTAAATTTTTATTTAAATTTTTAATTCTTAACTTAAGGGTGTTATTTTTCAGTACTTTTTAATAGTTTTTGTTTTGATCTTGAAGTATGAAGCGTTATATAATTATGTCTTTCTACATCAAATTAGATATAATTATATCGGGTCAAAATCCGGATAAGATTCTATATGATTCAATATATTTAGATCTTATCCGATATAATTTTATCCACCATTTTTCGGATCATAGCATATCTCCAATGAGCAGTGTTACCATATATTTTTTTAGAAAAACTGTAAAAAAAAACTGTTTCTTTATAGAAAAACTGTTTTTCGAAAAAATTTAAAAAATCGGAAGAAATTCTGGGATCCCGAAGTATAGTGGGATTAAAATATTTCAAAATTTTCAATTTTCAAAATATCTAGATTTGAACAATTTAATTGCGTTTGGCATTTATATTAATCGACTTTTTGCACAGCCTTCTAACAAAACTTTTTTAAGAATTTTGGTCTCCTAAGCCCGAATCTGAAGTTGAAAAAAAGTTCATCGAATCACCCTTCCGAGATGTGAGCCTTTTTTTATTAACTCCTGACTTATGATAGAATACTTTACTGGTCAATGTTATACTTCAAAATATTTTTTATGGATTTGCATTCTGCATAAAACTACCTTTTATTCGATTAAGTATTATTATGTCGGGAATTGTTTGACGACGTGTAAAAACCCCGTAAAAATCTCGAAAATCACGTTTTTTGGAATAGTCCTTGATCATAATTTAAAATTAAAAAAAAATTTATTAAATTGATTGATCAAATTTAAAAAAGTAGTAAACTGTTATCCAGAATTTGCAAATATTTATTTAAAAAAAATGAATTTCGGACTTTTTTGATGAGACATTGTTTTAAAATTTTTTTCAAAAAAATATAACTTTCTAAATTATCCTTCATTTAGAAATGATCAGAAAAGTTCGGCTAAAAAATGTCCATGTCAGATGTGGTTTAGCTAATTTTATTCCATGCTAATATTTGATGAAATTTGTTAAAAGTGTCGTTTTTTCAGTAAGCATATTTTGTAGTATAATAATGGCATTTTTAAATTTATTTATGTTTCGATTTGTACCTAATTTTTCAGCACAATATGAAAGTTTTATTGTAATTTTTGGGTCATATGCATAATCACTTTCTAAGTTTATAAATGGCTTATAAGAAAAATATTTTATACAAAATTCATTTTATAAACGTGTTATAAGGTTTTCAAATTATTATGCATAAGCACTTTTATATTTGAATTCTTAATTTTTAGTTAAAAAATTAAAAAAAAATTGTAAATGAAACAAATATGCCGATTTAATATGAAAAAACTGTAAAAAAATCCATGAATTTAAAAAAAAACTGTTTTTTACATGCAAAAACTGAAAAACTGTTAGGCTTCCCAAAAAACTGTAAAAAACAGTTAAAACTGGCTATATGGCAACGCTGCCAATGAGATATCATCATATTTTTTTTTTACCCGGGTATATAAAAATTTTTTCTTGTTATTACCTATACAGTTAGATAATAGAAAAATAAATTTAGTATTAAGGGTGGGTGCGAACTGGCTAAATAAAATCTAAACTAAATTCAGGTTTCCAAATTTCTAGGAAATTTTTAAATGTTTTCAAAAAAATTTCCAAAGAAATTTTAAAGCTTTTTGGCAATTTGTATTTAGTTTAGAATTTATTTAGCCACCTCGCACAGGGCCTAAATAAATATTATACTTGAGAGCTCGTTAAAATGGGACTTTGTATATGTATAGAATAAGTTATCTTTATACTTCTTGTTTATTTGGAGTTTGTAATTATATCTTTCATATGGATTAAATAAACAATTAAAAAAAAATATTGATCTTGCTAAACTAACAACTGCTTTACATTCTACTAAATCGAATGCTGCAGGTTGTGATCGGGTTTCCTTGAAATTTTTGAAATTGATTTTACCAAAGAGTAGAGAGAGACGATCCTTCCTATGACTCTCTTATATTTTTAGCGAACTCGGGCGAGCAAATAAAAACCGGGTGAAAACAGTTTTCGCACACAAAAGATTCTGTGAGTACTGTGAGAGGAAAAATGTGATGACGTAAAATTTCCTTTTTCATTATTCTTCTTTGAAATGAGTTGTCATGAAGTACACAATTTATACAAAACTTGATAATATCCACGAATTTTAATGAACAAATTTTTAATAAGTATGCTTTCATCATTTTCCCTACAGGAATTTTTTGTGTATGAATTATATAATCTCCACGTAAAATAATTTTCTGTGCGATTGATTTTAAAGTTAATTGATAAAAAATATATTAAACCTAATGTGTGGTGGAGACACCGAATTATTTTAAAATTTTATTGCGTATTTTATTTCATTTGTAGCCACTACATTACGTTTTTTTCGATTCCTAGCACTTTTCATGTTAAATTTTGTGTTTTTCGGCCAAAAATGCTAACAGTGAACACATTAAATTAAATTATGACGCATTAGGAAATTATCTCGTTCCCCTTAAAAGCATCAAATTTTCCCGCAATTCCCCTGTATTATAGTTGGAATTTCTCCTTATTTTACGCTCTTTGATTTTACACAAGCAAAATGTGTTAGAGGTTAATCACTACTGTGTCGATTGTCGACCGACGACAGCAAAAGTCGTCGCGAATAATTTAAATTCAGCGACAATCGATTGTCGACATTTTTTGACATTTAGAAAAAAATTAAAGCAAAACAAGAATATGATTGTATTTTTTTCGCCACAATTCTTCACCAATTCAATTGGTTTTCCATTAATTCTTGTTGTTTTACATTTTTTTGTATTTAATTTTGCTTTTTTGCGGTAAATTATGCATTTTTATTTTCAATTATATTTTTTCTGTCAAAAAAATAATTTCTTTGTAAACAAAGTACGAATTTTTGCAACTCTAATACGAATTTCTGCAACTCTGTTCCCTTAATTAGTTAAAAATATGGCAACTATTTGACAAATATTTTGAGTGTGTCGTCACGAAAATAGAATAGATTCTATTACGACGACAAATCGCCGGACGACATGGCGACATTTTGCTTCCCATACACAATATATGAAAAAGCACATGTCGTTGTCGTTGTCGACCCAGTTCTGATTAATCTCTTATTTTGCTTGTGCCCGAGTTCGTGAACAAATAAAAAGAGAGCCGATTGAGCGAGACAAGGGGGGATCGATACCCACTAATATTATCAAGTTTTGTATAAATTGTGTACTTCATTGTGTTAATGATGTTGTGTTAGAAGTTGACAACACTCCCCAGGTGGAAATTGCCCACGGTAGAAAAAAATAATACTGGGAGAGCACTGTTTTTCTTATTATGCCAGTAACACCTTAAATGTGCTTTGCCACTATCTTCTGCTATTTTAACAAGATTTTTCTTTCTGACACTTATTTTACCCTAATTTTTAATAGAATTTCAATATAACTTTTTTCATAATATTTTTTATAAGGAGTGAGATCATAAAAATGTTAACACACATAAAGTTAAATAAAAAACAAACCACCAAATTTTTATTAAATGAAATTTAATACAAAATCAAACCATACTTGGTATTTTTTCATTGGCATTGAAATTTCATTATCATTAGTTGACTAATGCTAATGGCAAAAAAATTTCATTACCATTTAATGGTACTGAAATTTTCTGGCATTAGAATTTGTAATACTAATGCTAATGAAATCGCACTAATGCCTTAAAAACTATGAACAATTGAGTAAAAAAAAGTATTTGTTTACAAAAAAAAAGGGGGATGGATAGATTGCTTTTTTTTCAACTAGCCCCCGAACTTTGTTCTATAAAATGGGTGTTATAGTCCTTAGATTATAAATTTTAAAAAACCGCACTTAAAAAATTGCAAAATAATCGCGGAACGCGAAAAAAGTCTTTATGGTACAAAAATTTAATTAAAAAACTTAATCAGTGATTTTCATTCTGCAAACAAACATACTGATGTAAGAATTTTCCTTTGGGAAATTTTTTTCCGCGACTTTTTTCGCGATTTCTTTTTTCAATTAATCACCGAACTTTGTTCTATGAATTGGGTATTATAGTCCCTAGATTATAAATTTTAAAAAACCACACTAAAAAAATTGCAAAATAATCGCGGAACGCGGAAAAAAATTTCCAAAAAGGAAAATTCTTACATCAGTATGTTTGTTTGCAGAATAAAAATCGCTGATTTAGTTTTTTAATTCAACTTTTGTACCATACTTTTTTCGCGTTCCGCGGTTATTTTGCAATTTTTTAAGTGTGGTTTTTTAAAATTTATAATCTAGGGACTATAATACCCAATTCATAGAACAAAGTTCTGTGATTAATTGAAAAAAGAAATCGCAAAAAAGTCGCGGAAAAAAAATTTACAAAAAGGAAAATTCTTACATCAGTATGTTTGTTTTCAGGATAAAAATCGCTGATTTAGTTTTTTAATTCAAGTTTTGTACTATAAAGTCTTTTTTCGCGTTCCGCGATTATTTTGCAATTTTTTAAGTGCGATTTTTTTAAATTTATAATCTAGGGACTATAACACCCATTTCATAGAACAAAGTTCGGTGGCTAGTTGAAAAAAAATCGCGAAAAAATGTCGCGGAAAAAAATTTGCAAAAAGGAAAATTCTTACATCAGTATAAATATTTATTTGCAGAATGAAAATCGCTGATAAAGTTTTTGTACCATAAAGCTTTTTTTCGCGTTCCGCCATTATTTTGCAATTTTTTAAGTGTGGTTTTTGTAAAATTAGAATCTGGTTACTATAATACTCATAACTCATGCCAAAGACTGGTGGTTAGTTTGAAAAAAAAAGTTTGCGAAAATAATTTTGCAAAAAGTAAAATTCTTGCATCAATATATTCCTTTGCACAATGTAAATCGCTGATTAAGTATTTTAATTAATTTTTTATACCACAAAACCCTTTTCGCATTCCGCATTTGCAAGCTCAGAAATGAATTTGAAATCTATAAAATGACGTTTACAAATGCCAATTCTTTCTTATAATTGAGGCATTAGTAATCGTAATGAATTTACCATACAATTGGAATTAGTAATGAAATCGATGTATTTCAAAGCATTAGCATTAGTCCAAGTAATAATAATGCCAAAAATTTCATTAGCATTAGTTTCAATTTAATGGTAATGAAATCACCGATTAATTTGTCCAAATAATTAATTAGTCTCATGTATGAATCAAACATAAAAAACCGCATAGAATTCTAACCACTACGAACAAAGTTATCCACTTTTTCCGGAAACCCTACCATTAAGGCTTTTATGGTAGTTTCTGTCACCTTTTTAGAGCAGGTGGTCTATCTACGTTTGAAATCTTGCATGTCCTGGGAGACCTTTTTAGTGCCCTTTAATTCTCTTTTAACAAGAGCTCAATATCTCTCCACTGGCCTGAGCTCCGGGCAGTTTGGTGGATTTGCCTCTCTTGGTACAAAAACCACATTATTACCATTATACCACTCCAGCGCTTTCTTGCTGTAGTGACAAGATGCTAAATCGGGCCATAAGTAAGTGGATACATTGTGCTGACTCAAACATGGAAGAAGTCTCTTCTGCAAACACTCCTTGATATAAATTTCGCTGTTTATAGAGCCAGATGTCACAAATGACTGGCTTCTTTGACCGCAACTACATATGGCTTGCCATACTAGGAATTTTTAGGGAATTTCGTTTGCTTTTTCGACCTAAATTTTTCCGCAACATTTCCTCGAACATCGGAAACATAAAATTCTTGACCAGGGAGCTGCGAAAAATCAGCCAGGACATAAGTTTCGTCGTCCATTACACAACAGTTGTATTTTTGTATAAAATTTGATTTCAATTTTCGAGCTCTGGTTTTGGCCTCCAAATTTTTAAAAGCGTTTCTATCGGGAACTTTGTAGGACTTTAGTCCTGCCTTACGTTTCACTTTACGTACAAAAAATCCGAGCATTGGGATAATCGAGCTGTTTTTCTGCCAGATGTGTTAGGAGCTCTCTAAAGGATGCTTTTAACTTCATATGCCTTACCAATGTTTCGATAACCAGTCGTTGTTCCTGTTCCCGGCTTTCTTTCACTTGTTAGGTATTCCAGATACATTTTTACCACTTTTGAAACTGTTTGGCGGCGTACATTAGTCTCTTTGGGAATTTTTTTGTATGTCCATGTTTGGTTTTGTTAAAAGTATTTAATTATTTTTGAACGCACTTTTCTTTCATCGTCCATTGTGTAAAAAATTTCAAATTAAAACTCATGATGTAAATTAATTTATTAACTGACATATTTTTAAAATGTAAATTGCCAAAAAAAAAAAATATTAGAAGCTTTAAACCAAAGTTATAGGCGAAAATGTGTGTTAACTTTTTTATGATCTCACTCCTTATAAAACAGCGAGAAACCAGAAAATTTAAGAAAAACTTTTTTTTCTAGTTTTGCAATTATTTAGGCTTGTATTCACAAAAATGTTTTAAATTTTATTAGAGCTTAATAAAACAAATTAACGTGCAAAACAACAACAAAAATCGTTCAATTAGTTTCTAATAAGACAAAAAGTTTTTTTGTGAATAAACATGTTAATATTTTATAACACAATAAAAAACAACAAAATTAATTTGAAACAAAAATATATATTTTTTATTATTTTATTAAAATTTAGGGTGATTCACCACCAGATTTTTAATTGTTTTTATAGGACTGGCTATACACTGATTTTTTGTATTTGAAGTACTGGCAAGTTACAAAATCCAACACTGGGCCAACGTGTGCAAATACCTACGGCCAAGCGTATATTGGTGTTATCATTTCGACACCATGCCAGTACTGGAAACTTAAAAAATCCGACACATCGCCAGTACATGCACTACCGTCTCCAACGCTGAGCCAGTACTGTGCCGTTCGTATTTATCTATCTGGGTCATTTCGAGGAAGAATAATGAAAAAGGAAATTTTACGTCATCACATCCCAGGTAGAAATAGCCGACGTTGCAACAAAAATTGTACTGGGAGAGCCCTGTTTTTTAGGAAATGCCGGTACTACTTAAAACGTGCTTTGCCAGTACTGTTTTCTGAAAATTAACGAGCTGTTTTTAATTTATTAAAATTAAAAATATTATAAATTTTATGTATTTTTGCATCTATTACACAATTATTTATGTAAGAGAGACATAGCCAATCTTTTCTCGTGAAGTTTCGAAAGAATACATTAAAAATCTGTGATGTACACTAAAAGGACGGTAAAGTACTAGCAAACTACAAAATTCGTTATTAAATGTACTGAGATAATACCAAAAAAATAAAATCCCAAGCCTGCGCCAACGTTGGGAAATAACTACGGCCAAGCGTTTATTGGTGTTATCATTTCGACCACATGCCAGTACAGTGAAAGTTGAAAATCCGACGCATTGCCAGTACATGTACTACCGTCTGCAATACCGGGCCGACGTTGTGCCGTTTGTATTTTTCTACCTGGGATGTTTCCCCTCACAGTACTCACAGCATCTTTTGTGTGCGCAAACTGTTTTCACCCGGTTTTGATTTGCTCGCCCGAGTTCGCTAAAAATATAAGAGAGTCATAGGAAGGATCGTCTCTCTCTATATGTATACTCTTTAACTTAATGCACTAAAATTACTCAATAACCATGTACAATTACCAAAAGCAGAAAACTAGAAATAACGGCAACGGTATCTTAGGGATAACGGTATTTCATTTATTACCAGAAGCAGAAAACTAAAAATAAAGGCAACGGTATCTTAGGGATAACGGAAGTTTTTGCAGATTTAAATTTTCGATTATGTTAACAATATTATCAAATTCAACATGGCTTTTTAAATTTATATTGCTAATTGTAAATAAACAGTTTGTGTTATTAAAATCAAACCATTTATTCAAGTACTCTAAGGATTTATCAATATATAATAAAAAATTCGTGTGAATTTCTCTAGTCAGTTCCGGTGAAGACAACAGTTTAATTTTTTTGCTCGTTTCATAGCCAAAGAAAATATCTTATTTTCTTATGAATTAAAATTTTCTTGAATTCATTCAATTAAAATGATAAATGAAATTCATTCGGTTCTTATTAAAGATTTGGGAATGCTGCCAATGAATTAATTCTTTAGGAATGGTTACACGCAAGGTTGGCAACCGATACCGTTATAATACCGTTATCCGTTTCAAAACCCTTTCAAATTGACAACCGATACCGATACCAATACCGAAATTCTTGATTTCAAAAAATACCGGTATTCAAAAACCTTTTCCCTTAATACCGGTATCGTACCGGTATGGAATCGGTTTTAAAAAATTGTTTTTTTCACGTTTTTAGCAAAAATACAAATTTTTTTAATATAAAATTGTTAAACAATTAAACTTTATTTATTATCCATTGTTAATAGAAAATCGTGTTATAAATTCAAAGTGCGGTTATCAGCCTTTAGTTTGCATTGGCAACATTGTTTTTAATTTATTTAACTTCATAAATATTCTCTAACTTGTGACAAATTTAGTAAATATACTGGTTTCTTAAACCTTTAATTGAATTTACAGTTTCTTTTAGAGAATCCTTTTATTAATTTTATAAACTTATTTTTTTTTTTATTTTATTATATGATCTCAATACAAATATAAAATATTTGTAGTGAATCAAATTGTGTTCCGAAAATCAAAAACAAAGACAAAACACTCTAATATAGGGCCTATATTCTGCAAAATAACCATTGGTACTTTTTTTGTAAGAGAGCATAAATTAAATGCCTTTATTCCCTTATTTTATTTAACGACGGTTACAAAATTTTTGAAAATTTTAAAACAGGAAATTCGAAAGAGCAAAAAAGTACCAAAATAAGCTACCAGTGAAAATAAGCTACCAGTGAAAATTGCTTTCCAACAATACCACACTTGCACATGGTTCCTTTGGTCGAAATATCTTAAAAAGCAAAAAAACCTAAAAGGACCCATTTTTAAACCCCTTTTTGGACCCTTAAAATTCCGAGGTGGCCGATAAGCTGAGACAGGTCGATCTTAGATTTTTTTTCTCAATCACATATCCAAATTTCATCAAAATCGGAGTGTTTAGGCTGAAGTACTTCCGTTGTTAGAAATTTTTAATAACTTTAATACTTATCCTTTATAAAAATTTAATATAATTGAGTTTTTTTATAATTAAGAACGTTTTTTTATATTCTTGTAAATTTTTTCAATAATACCGGTATATACCGGTATTAATGTTTCGGTATCGGTTATACCGATACCGAAATGATTAAAATACCGTTACCGATACCGATACCGAAACAAATAAAAAATCGATACCAATACCGATACCTATACCGTTATTCGTTTCGGTTGCCAACCTTGGTTACACGTAATGGTGTACATAGAAACATTTTCTTAAGCTGAATTAAAATTTTCATGAATTAAACTTAAAATTCTTTAGAAGCTCTGAGCAAAATTTAAATCATTTGAATTTTTAAAATTCTATGGGTTCCCGAGTAAAAAAGTTTATATATCTTATATATGAGAATATAAAATAATCATATAAGTGGTTATATGATCTGATCCGCAAAATGGGTCTATAAAATTATATCAGATTGTATTATTTTAGATACAATTCAATCTAATATTATACAATTGCATATACTCTGATGCAATTGCATCCCAAAATTGGGCACATCTAATTGAATCGTATGTTGAGGGTGCAGAGGGGGTCCAACAAAGGACCTATTGGGAATCGGTGAGAATCTTACCGTTTGAGATAGCAGGAATGGGTACCGGGATATTTGGTTTGCCTGTTGAACATTTTCTGGAGCAGTAGGTGATTTGGGGTGGATGTTAAATACCTCTAGTTGATCTGTTTTTATAAGTAAATGAAGGGTGAGAACAGTTTGGATGGGATACTGTATCACACTTACCGCTTTTCCTTTTTCTCAATGGACAGATCGTTTGACAGCGGAATCGTTCCTGGGTGATCGGGAGAATGTTTGGCCCGATTCCGGGGTCGCCTGGGTAGTATGTTAGTGGCAGAACTCTGGGGCACCGAGCTGCTCATCTGACGGATGTGAGAATTCCAGGGGGATCTGAAAGTAGAATAGTTAAATTAATGAAACGGAGTTTATATTAGTAAGTTTATATTACTATTAGAATAATTAGTAATTATTTATTGTGTTTGGCCTGCTTGTTTTTTTTTGTGGCAAATCGCATGTTTTGTTCTTCAGTTGTTCATTCCAGTGTCGTAGTTTTGTAGATTTTGTTGGTGAAATGACGGTAATTTTTTTTTGTTCTTTTAATTTAGCAAAAATATTAGAATTGTAGTTTTTTTTGTAGGTTTTTATTCTTAAATTTTTATTTTTTAATATTTGTTTTGTATAAATGTCATTATTGTAGGAATAAAGTTAAACATATGTTTTTGACAATTGAAAATTGTGGAAGGTAATTTTGGTAGAGTTGTATTTATAGGGTACATTTTTCGCATAAGGGAAGGAATTTTAATAATTACATGAAGGGGAAGTGGCAATGGAAATTTTCTCTTTTCATGTTACTTTCGATGCATATGCGTATGCGTAGCTTTTATGTGGTAAATACCGCTCTTAGGACGTTTCATGTAAGATGGACGCTCAGGAGATAGAGGTTTTTATGTAGTCAGTGGTTTTTATGTAATTGGGTATATGTTAAATAAAAACCTGACTTAGCTAGGATTTTGGAAAAATGGCTAACAGCATATAATTCGCTGGCGCGAAAGAGTGAAGTTCTATATTTTTTATGTAACGAAAATCTATGTCGGAGTGAAAATAAAATAAAGTGATATAGTATATCAGATATATATTTTTTTTAATAAAAAAAGTAAATTTTGGTTGTGAGGAAAAGCAAATCCCAATAGCCAATAGTTAATTTTGAATTTGTCCTGGAAGTAAAGAAAAAAAAGGTAAAAGTGAACTGAAATCTCATAGACCAGAAGAGTTGAGTAAATTTTAACCTTTCATAGAAACCATAACTGTGCGGAAAGTGTTATCCTTGAAAGAAAAGGGCTTTAGCGGCGTTATCCTACTTGGAACGGACACTGTTAAGACTTTTCCTTGTCCTGCGGAGCGTAGGCCGGAAAACCGTAAGTGTTAATTAAATGTTAGAAGTAAAGTCGAGTATGTTTTAATGAGGGGAATTTTGGGCTTTATTTTTATAGTGTGGTCACGGAGTTTTTATACGAGGAGTGGGAAAATAACAAGTGAGCGTAGGCGGAATAGATTGCCGATTGTGTTCCCAAGTGACCGCAGCAGTTTCTGTAAAGGTAACGCTTTAAAGTTTTATATTTGTGTGATTTTTGCTAAGCCAGCGGGTAAACTGGGGAAGATTACCGGGAAGTGCAGAGTAGTGGTAACTTCCCGGGTTTTAATTTTATTGGAGTGTTCCTACAGTGCGGTTAAGAATAGTCAGGACCACAACCGTACAAAAATCTTCCCAGCCAGGTCATTCTCAATTATATGGCAATTGAATTTTTAATTTAAAGATTGTTCTGTTCCCAGAAAAAAAACCTGGGCTTGCAAGGAATGCAATCTTGAGTTTTGTTTGATGGTTAAAATTTATTTTTTTTTGATAGTATTTTATGATAATTTATTTTTTTTTGATTGGTGTAAAAATTTTTTTATCTCTGTTTATTGTTATATTTGCATGTTAGGTGTAAGGATTTAATTAAATCGTTTAAAGTGATAGGGATTTACCAAAAGCTGGTCGTGAGAGTGAATGCAGAAATAAAATATATAGGTCAGAATATTTAAAAGGACCAAATTTTGGAAGATTCCTCCTGAGAGCTCTTTAGGGGTTACTCTGAAGATCATTATAGGTGACCAGGATGGGTGGGTGAAGAAGGAGAAGTACCATCGAATTCTCCATTTGTCTTTCGTGTTATTTGTTAGTTTTCAGGTGATTTTAGTCCATCGTTACAATAGTTTTTTTTCTGTTAGTCCTTCGAGAAACGGGTTGAGGACCTACGACCACTGTGATAGCCGGGTGGCAACAGCTCTAAAGAAGGAAACATAACAGATTGGCGCCCAATGGTAAAAAGGAAATATAAGTCAATAGAAAGGTTTTAATTTTGTAGGGTAAAATCGTATATTCATTTAGGTGAATTACTGAATTTTTAAGTTAACCGGCATATAGTGTCTTGATATTATGTAAATTTCAATAGCCTATATGTTGGATAGTTAACATAATTTTTAGCGAATATCTGGATTATTGTTTTATAAACCTAACTGACGTCTTAGTTTTTTTTATTAGGGACTAATAGCGCAGTAGGAAAAATTTTAAATTAATAAGTTTTTTTTTCAATTTGAAATAATACTGGCTTAACACTAAAGTAGTTAATTGCAATATTATTTTCAACGAATCAATAGTGATGATCACGTTTGTAAAAGAACAAGCGTTTGTCAAAATTTTTTTTTAGTAATGAACTAACAAATGACATGAAAGTTTATTTTTGAGATACACCAGCGAAACACTAATTTTTATATTTTTTGTAAAGTCACGAGAAAACTATTGTCCTTTTTAAGTACCCCCGTGTGTGAAATTGTCTGGTAGAAAAGTTTGTAGAATAAATAGTGTGAAAGTGTTTTATGTAATATTGTATTTATTATATTATTTATTTTTATGTATATTTTTATTTATTTAGTTTTTTTTATTTTGTTTAATTTTTTTTTGTTGCTCCAATTAATTTTCAATTTCAAAAGAAATTAAAATTTTGAATTTCGGCAAAATTAGATATTTGAGTTTTTTTTGATAGCATTGGTGATAGAAAATTTTATAGATAGCATGGGTATGGAACATTCCGAAAAGAGAAAGAGTCAGGGGGGAAATAATGAACCTCCGGTCAATACACCGATTCAAAACAATTTTTATGATTTTTCTGGTTCAATAAATAGAAATCCAACGGGAGCAATTCCTCGGTTGAATAACCAAACACCGGCAGCTAATGTTCTACCATTAGCGGGTGATTTTTCACAGCCTCCTCCTAATTATAATTTTCCACCGAGAAATATTCCTCAATCTCATACTAACCGTAGGGATGAAACCGGAAAATATGCTACAATGATTAGGGAAATAATAGCCGAATCTAATTCAAAATATCGTGTGGAAATCGAAAATACAATTGATCACAAAATAAGTGAAAGTATGAAGGCCGGTTTTAGTGAGATGCTTAAGGAGTTGCGCAGTATGCATACTGGTCCTAGAAGTGAGGAAAACGATAGTGAAAGTTTAGGTAGAATTTCTGAAGAAGAAGGTGCAGTAGGTGGCCAGGTGGGGATACCGTTAGCTCCTCAAAAGAAGAAAACGGTAACCGAGAACCCAGCGCTTAGGAGATTAGATTTCGGACAATCACTTTTAGCTAATCAAAACAACAATTTAGTAAGAAACCGTCCAACTTCTATTGCCTCCAGTGACCCAATACCATTTGGAAGGGATATTCGAATTGACAAATGGGATGTTACTTTTGACGGAAACCCGGATGGAATTTACGTGGAAGATTTTATTTTCAGAATAGAATATCTACAACGATATCACGCGTGTCCATGGCTTGAACTCAAAAGGAATTTTCATCAACTTTTAAAAGGAGATGCCAAAGATTGGTATTGGCTAATGATTCAGAGTAGGGATATAGATGAGTGGAGAGACCTGAAGGAGGCCTTACTCCAAGAATATAAATCTAACCGAAGCGAGTATGAATACATGAGGGATTTAGAAGAACGCAAACAACGCCCTGGTGAGTCAATTGATGCATATTTTCACGCGATGAAAAAATTAAGATCCCGATTAAGAAACCCTTTGCCTGAGTCTGAGATGATAAGAATAATAAAGAGAAACTTACGTTCAAATATGGCGCAGATTTTATATGGCACCAGAACATACACCGTCGAGCAACTCCGTGACAACTGCAAAGATGTGGAAAAGAACTATTTGAGGCGAGATCCACCAGCTAATGCCCCAACCAAGTTTCCAATGCAGCGAAGGCAATACCAAGTCAATGAAATATCGTATGATGAAGATGATGATGGCGGTAAGACCGATAAGAATATTGAGCATTTGGAAGAAATAAATAATCAACCAAAATCAAATTTAAAGAAAACCAATATACTCACTTGTTGGAACTGCCAAGCGACGGGCCATACGTTTATGGACTGTCAGGTGACTCAACGCAGATTGTTCTGCTACCGGTGTGGTTTGCCTGATGTAACCTGTCCTACTTGTCCCAGGTGTTTGGGAAACTCCCAGAAGGGTGTGTGCAAATCGGGGGACACACGCTCAACACAGACTCCCGATATGTAGAGCAGTCCACCCAAACGGAACCGGAAACGAAATTTAGCATTCTGAAAAATGAAAACGGAAGTAAAAATAAAATTAACAACATTTGTAGGAAATTTCATAACTATAGAAAAATCATCCCGTATGAAGAAAGGTTAGCCAGTTATAATAAAATAAGAAATAAAATATTTAATGATGAAATTGTTAAACGAAAAATTAATAAATTGAGGAAAATTAGGGAACGGTTTAAGGAGAGAAAAGCTATTAGGAAAATGGTTATTAATTCAATTTTAAGTTGTTCGGCATTTGAAGGTGATATGGGGAAAGATCCTCGCGCTTTTGTTGAGATTCAAATAGAGAATATGGTAATTAAAGGACTTTTAGATTCAGGTGCTTCTGTTAGTATACTGGGCAAAGATTGCTCTGACATTGTGAGGAAAATAAATGTTAAGGTTAGACCTTTTTATAGTACAATTAGTACAGCAGGCGGAAATAATTTTACAGTTGTGGGGAAAATTATAGTACCCGTTAAATACAAAAATTTATCCGCTGAAATTACATTTTATTTATGCCCAGATCTGATACAAACAGCCTATTTTGGAGTAGATTTTTTTAAATTATTTAAATTAGCGCCAGAAATTTTTCCGATTGATGAAATAAGCCCTGAAGTACTTAATGAATTTCCGGTGGAACTAGATAAGGTGGCACAACATGAACTGAATGCTGAAATGATTTATGAACTAAATAAAGTGAAAAGGAAATTCCAGTCATATGAAGAATATGGTTTGGGCAAAACAAACCTTGAACGGCACACAATCGAGTTGATAGAAGGAGCTCAACCAATAAAAGAGCGATATTATCCAGTTTCGCCAGCTATTCAAGAATTAATATATGCAGAAGTGGATGAAATGCTACGACTTGGGGTGATTGAGGAGTGTCAAAGCCCATGGAGTAATAGGTCCACACTGGTCAGAAAACCTGGAAAGAATAGGTTGTGTTTAGACGCAAGGAAATTGAATGAACGAACCATTAAAGACGCGTATCCGATACAAAACATTGAAGGAATTTTAAGCCGTCTGGATGAAACATACTTCATAAGCAGTGTGGACTTAAAATTTGCATTTTGGCAAATTGAACTCGAGGAAAAATCCAGAGCTTACACAGCCTTCACGGTGCCGGGACGCCCTCTTTATCAATACGTGGTTATGCCGTTTGGTTTATGTAACGCGGCACAAAGGCTGTGTAGGCTCATGGACAAAGTGATCCCCCAAGAGTTAAAGTCGAATGTTTTCATATATTTGGATGACTTACTGGTAATATCAGCAGATTTTGACAGTCACCTTGAACTACTAGGTAAAGTGGCCAGTTGTTTAGAAAAAGCGAATCTCACTATAGGGTTAAAAAAATCGAAATTCTGCTTCAAGGAGCTTCACTATTTAGGCTTTATTATAGGGGGAGGAATAATGCGACCTGATCCCGAAAAAGTCAACGCGATAAATAAAATACCGTTACCGAAAACCGTAAGGGAGGTACGAAGTTTCCTTGGTACTGCAGGCTGGTACCGCAGATTTATTAGAAACTTTTCTGAAATGACTGCACCCCTCTCGGACCTTATAAAAAAGGGAAAGAAGTTTCAGGTCAACGATGAGGCTGTAAAAAGTTTTAGTAGAGTGAAATATGCACTAACCCATGCACCAGTGTTAGCTCACCCAAATTTTAAAGAAAGATTTTACATCCAATGTGATGCATCAAATGTAGGTGTAGGGGCAGTTTTGTTCCAAAAGGATGCCGAAGGTAATGAAAGACCGATTTCATTTTTTTCTCAAAAATTGAACGCGGCACAAGGCAACTATAGCGTCACCGAGAAAGAATGCCTAGCTGCAGTTCTCGCGGTAAAAAGATTCAGACCTTATGTTGAACTTATGCCGTTTACAATTATCACGGACCACGCGAGTTTAAAGTGGTTAATGTCACTTCGAGACTTAAACGGTAGATTGGCCAGATGGGCATTGCAGCTACAGACCTATGATTTCCAGATCGAGCACAAAAAGGGGTCAGAAAATGTAGTAGCTGATACTTTGTCTAGGATGGTTGAAGAGGTTTTAAGTCCCGAGGACTTTTTAGGGTTTGCCACCACGGAATTTGAATCGCCAGAATATCTAGAATTGATAAAGACTGTAAATGAAAATAGTGAACGTTTTCCTGATATAAAAATAGAAAATGGATTTGTATTTCGCAGAAACAACCTAGCTGCAGATAAAGAACTGGATGAATTCGAATGGAAATTATGGGTTCCCGAAAACTTAACTACAACACTAATCAAAGAGGCCCATGAACCAGAAAACAAATCTCATGGTGGAATCAGGAAAACGCTGTATCATCTCAGACAGAAATTTTACTGGCCTAACATGATCGTGCAGGTGAAAAATTTTGTTAACAACTGTAGGGTGTGTAAAGAGTGCAAAAGTTCTAATGAACACATGATGCCTGAAATAGGAGATGAAGTTGTGACGGAACGACCGTTCCAGAAAATTTACATTGATTTTCTGGGGAAGTATCCGAGATCGAAAAGGGGAAATTCATATGTATTAGTGGTGGTGGATCATTTCACTAAATTTGTTTTTATCAAAGCTATGCGAGAGGCTACTGCTAATAATGTAGTAAAATTTTTAGTAGAACAGGTCTTTCAAAATTTTGGGGTACCTGAAACCATCCATTCGGACAATGGAAAACAGTTTGTCTCCAAAGAGTTTAGGAAAATGGCCGATGACTACAAAATTAATCATATGAGAACTCCCGTTTACTCCCCTCAATCGAACGCAGCGGAACGGGTAAATCAGAGTATTGTTAATGCGATTAGGTCTTATTTAGGAAACGATCATACCGATTGGGATCTTAATTTGGCGAATATTGAAATAGCCTTGAGAACCTCTGTACAGACTGCTATAGGAGTCACGCCATTTTTCTCACTTTTTGGACACAGTATGTTTACTTGTGGCAAAGATTACAAATTGGCTCGAAAACTAAAGGCACTGAGTGATGGTGAACTAAATTTGCTGCCTAGAAAGGACCGTATTGAAATAATTCGGAATAAAATTAAAGAGAATTTGCACGGTGCCTATGAGAGAAGCGCTCTCAGATACAATCGTAGGGCAAGAACAACGAGATTTGTACCAGGTCAAGAGGTGTTCAAACGAAATTTTGTTTTGAGTAGTTTTAAAGATAATCGCAATGCTAAATTTTGCCGTAAATTTACAAAATGTAGAATCGTGGAAGTTTTAGGCAACAACATGTATAGGTTGGAAACGTTAGCAGGTGAACCATTGGGAATATATCATTCAAAGGATATAAAACAGTAGAGCTGTGATAAGGGAAAGTGCAATAAGGCTAGTTTTAAGGAGATACGTTATCTCACTACTGCAGTATTTTATTTTAATAAGGTACAATATTGGTGTAAGTTGTGTCTCCGTTTTTGAGTCTTTATTTTATATTTAAATTTTACAAGCCTTATAGAATTTTTCCTGGTCCAATGTTTTGTGTTTCTGCTGTGATATATTTTTAATGATAGATTTAGAAAAAATTTGTAAAGGTAATGGCAATATTTTTTTAAAGTTTTATTTGCATAGTGCAAAAGTTATAAATTTGCTATACCTTCATACTGATATTAAAAAAATTTCCAGCTTACATCATTGAAGTGCCAGAATAAAATAGATAGGATTTAAGAAATTCAAAATTTTATAATATTTTGATACGTGATGACAATAATGACCCAGTGGAGCAAATAGGTTTACTAAATTTTATTTGTTGGTTTGTTAAATGTTGTTTGTGTGGTAAAAGTTAATTGTTGTAGTTTAATGTTAATAGTTCTAATTGTATCATTTTTTTTTCAGCTTATTCATAATTTTAAGTCTTCTTTTGCAGTTACTAGTAAAATTTAGTTTTTAGGATAATTGCTTTTTTGATAAATTTAGGCTTTAACAATAACTAGTTGTAAGGATACATTTTAGTATAAGCTGATACACTGAGAGGTGAATTTCAGTGGAAATAGAAATTTAGATCAGTCAAAGCCAAAAGTGGCAACTCCGTAAAAACCGGGTTTTAAATGGTATAATACGGATGGATATGGTGAAAACTTAAGTTTTTTTTTGAATGTTTTGAAACCGCTAAATAAATTAATTCATCTGTAATAGTTTTTTTTACTTCGGAAAATAAAACTGGGAAAATCATTTGATTTTTTTAAATCGTGTTCAAGATCTAATTCACCACAGATAAATGCGAATTTTTAGCTGAAATTCGCATATTGTTTGAGAATTTGTTTTGAACAATTTTGAAAAGTATGAATGAATGGTTAAAAGGGTAAGACAAAGCAAGCCCGGCGTTTCAGAATTTTTGAAAATTTTGAATCTTGAAATCATATCCACCGTATAATATAAAATTGATATTGGAATTTTTTTTTGGTTATAGACCCTAATGACAATTTTTTGGGTGAATTTTAAATGAAATCAAAATATGTAATATTTTTTTTTCGAGCTTTCGAATCGCTTGAAATTGAAATATGATTGGAGGAACTAAAGGCGTAATCAACCTTTTTTATATTCAAATTAATTTATATATTAATTTGAGATCGTTTAACTGAAATTTTAGATCAATGAACATTTATGAATCATAATCGTAATTGAATTTTAAAATTACTATTCGGTAGAAAAGAGTAGATACAAACGCTAGAATAAGACTGTATAAGGAAAACCATTTTGCAAAGGAAGACTTAAAATTATGAATAGGGAGAAGGTTGTTTTTTTTGGTAAAGTAGAATAAAGTTAGAGGTATTGAAGATTGGTTAACCACGAACGAAAATCTGCACCCAGGACAAGTTTGCCATTAGAATCAGCTGAAAATTGAGGTAAAAGTAATGGTGATAACAGCCAAAAGGCAACGAAGATATTTTTATATTTTTGGAAAATAACCAAAATGCGTATGAGTAGTAGAAATAGCCGACGAATTTTATTAAGTTTGCCCGGAACATATCGGGGAAAAGGGAGGGATGGTAATCCTATACTGCACTATTTTATGGCCCGGCTAACTCACGGTATTAGTGTAACTAGGAAGTGGGTGTAGCCTACGTTGGGCGCTTGTAACCTATGGTGACACTGTACCCCGGGCAAAGGTTCAGAAGATTGAATTCTTTAATTAAAATTTTGGAAAGTTAAGGAAATTTGGGGTTGAAATCTGATTTAAAATTTTCCTGTCATAAACTTAAACAGAACTATGTCGTTTATACCTCTGACCATGATGGACAATTTCCAGGGCAGCACCCGTCACACTGACGTTTATGGCACGGGTTAATAAACCTCAGAGTTTTGTTGAGGGTGCAGAGGGGGTCCAACAAAGGACCTATTGGGAATCGGTGAGAATCTTACCGTTTGAGATAGCAGGAATGGGTACCGGGATATTTGGTTTGCCTGTTGAACATTTTCTGGAGCAGTAGGTGATTTGGGGTGGATGTTAAATACCTCTAGTTGATCTGTTTTTATAAGTAAATGAAGGGTGAGAACAGTTTGGATGGGATACTGTATCACACTTACCGCTTTTCCTTTTTCTCAATGGACAGATCGTTTGACAGCGGAATCGTTCCTGGGTGATCGGGAGAATGTTTGGCCCGATTCCGGGGTCGCCTGGGTAGTATGTTAGTGGCAGAACTCTGGGGCACCGAGCTGCTCATCTGACGGATGTGAGAATTCCAGGGGGATCTGAAAGTAGAATAGTTAAATTAATGAAACGGAGTTTATATTAGTAAGTTTATATTACTATTAGAATAATTAGTAATTATTTATTGTGTTTGGCCTGCTTGTTTTTTTTTGTGGCAAATCGCATGTTTTGTTCTTCAGTTGTTCATTCCAGTGTCGTAGTTTTGTAGATTTTGTTGGTGAAATGACGGTAATTTTTTTTTGTTCTTTTAATTTAGCAAAAATATTAGAATTGTAGTTTTTTTTGTAGGTTTTTATTCTTAAATTTTTATTTTTTAATATTTGTTTTGTATAAATGTCATTATTGTAGGAATAAAGTTAAACATATGTTTTTGACAATTGAAAATTGTGGAAGGTAATTTTGGTAGAGTTGTATTTATAGGGTACATTTTTCGCATAAGGGAAGGAATTTTAATAATTACATGAAGGGGAAGTGGCAATGGAAATTTTCTCTTTTCATGTTACTTTCGATGCATATGCGTATGCGTAGCTTTTATGTGGTAAATACCGCTCTTAGGACGTTTCATGTAAGATGGACGCTCAGGAGATAGAGGTTTTTATGTAGTCAGTGGTTTTTATGTAATTGGGTATATGTTAAATAAAAACCTGACTTAGCTAGGATTTTGGAAAAATGGCTAACAGCATATAATTCGCTGGCGCGAAAGAGTGAAGTTCTATATTTTTTATGTAACGAAAATCTATGTCGGAGTGAAAATAAAATAAAGTGATATAGTATATCAGATATATATTTTTTTTAATAAAAAAAGTAAATTTTGGTTGTGAGGAAAAGCAAATCCCAATAGCCAATAGTTAATTTTGAATTTGTCCTGGAAGTAAAGAAAAAAAAGGTAAAAGTGAACTGAAATCTCATAGACCAGAAGAGTTGAGTAAATTTTAACCTTTCATAGAAACCATAACTGTGCGGAAAGTGTTATCCTTGAAAGAAAAGGGCTTTAGCGGCGTTATCCTACTTGGAACGGACACTGTTAAGACTTTTCCTTGTCCTGCGGAGCGTAGGCCGGAAAACCGTAAGTGTTAATTAAATGTTAGAAGTAAAGTCGAGTATGTTTTAATGAGGGGAATTTTGGGCTTTATTTTTATAGTGTGGTCACGGAGTTTTTATACGAGGAGTGGGAAAATAACAAGTGAGCGTAGGCGGAATAGATTGCCGATTGTGTTCCCAAGTGACCGCAGCAGTTTCTGTAAAGGTAACGCTTTAAAGTTTTATATTTGTGTGATTTTTGCTAAGCCAGCGGGTAAACTGGGGAAGATTACCGGGAAGTGCAGAGTAGTGGTAACTTCCCGGGTTTTAATTTTATTGGAGTGTTCCTACAGTGCGGTTAAGAATAGTCAGGACCACAACCGTACAAAAATCTTCCCAGCCAGGTCATTCTCAATTATATGGCAATTGAATTTTTAATTTAAAGATTGTTCTGTTCCCAGAAAAAAAACCTGGGCTTGCAAGGAATGCAATCTTGAGTTTTGTTTGATGGTTAAAATTTATTTTTTTTTGATAGTATTTTATGATAATTTATTTTTTTTTGATTGGTGTAAAAATTTTTTTATCTCTGTTTATTGTTATATTTGCATGTTAGGTGTAAGGATTTAATTAAATCGTTTAAAGTGATAGGGATTTACCAAAAGCTGGTCGTGAGAGTGAATGCAGAAATAAAATATATAGGTCAGAATATTTAAAAGGACCAAATTTTGGAAGATTCCTCCTGAGAGCTCTTTAGGGGTTACTCTGAAGATCATTATAGGTGACCAGGATGGGTGGGTGAAGAAGGAGAAGTACCATCGAATTCTCCATTTGTCTTTCGTGTTATTTGTTAGTTTTCAGGTGATTTTAGTCCATCGTTACAATAGTTTTTTTTCTGTTAGTCCTTCGAGAAACGGGTTGAGGACCTACGACCACTGTGATAGCCGGGTGGCAACAGCTCTAAAGAAGGAAACATAACACGTATTATATCCAATCTGATATAGTTATATACTATTTTCATATGAAAAAAGTGTAATTTTTCATAAAAAAGTAACTAAATTTTTTTTTTTTTTAATTATGTTTTTTCAAAAAAAAATACATTTTTCAAAAAAAGTAAAAAAAACTTAGATTTTTCAATAAAGTATCATTTTTCAAAAAAAAAATACAATTTAAAAAAAGTTCAATTTTTCAAAAAAGTACTATTTTAAAAAAAGTACTATTTTTCGACAAAAGTATAGTCTTCAAAAAAGTACTATTGTTCGAAAAAAGTACCATTTTTAAAAAAAAAAGTAACATTTTTAAAAAAACTACCATTTTTAAAAAAGTACCATTTTCCATGAAAGTACTAGTTTTCAAAAAAGTACTATTTTTCAAAAAAAAACTACTAAAAATCACTATTTTTCAAAAAAAGTACTATTTTTCAAAAAAGCGCTATTTTTCAAAAAGTACTATTTTTCAAAATAAAGTACTATTTTTCAAAAAAAGTACTATTTTTCACAAAAAGTACTATTTTTCAAAACAAGTATTTCAAAAAACGGTAAATTTCAAAAAAAGTACAAATTTTCAAAATAGTATTGTATGTATTTTACAAAAAATTTACCATTTTTAAAAAAAGGAAATAAAAAAAAGCAAAAAGTGCAATATTTTAAAGAAGTACTGTATGCTCTATCTAGTTTTTAAGATATACACTCAGATAAAATAGTTAGTAAAAAAATTTGTAAACAGTTTCCCATCGAAGTTTACTATTTTTATACTGATTTTTAGTATAATTTTTTTAGTAATCATTTTTGCTATTCTCTTATTACAAAGTACGGATTTTTTTACTAATTCTCGCTGCTGATTTTAGCAAAACATTTTACTAATTTTGCAAAAAAAAATATACTAATTTAAATTTTGTTTTTTTTTTATTTTTTACAATTCTTGTTTAGTTTATATTTGTTACTATTGATATATTCTTAGTTTGGAAATAACACTCAGAAAATGCATAAAAAGGTCATAACTGGGGAACCGTTTGCAATTTTGACTCCAAATTTCAAGTACGACGAAGTAATTATACGCTTGTTACAATCGAATGAAAAAATTTTTTTTTAGATTTTACAGTTTTTGTTTATTTTAGTACAATTTTTGGCTAATTTCAGCATATTGATTTTAAATTACAGTTTACAACAATTTACTGAAATTTAGTAGCTGACACTAATTATTTATACTAATTTCATTGTACTAAAATTATGATATTTAGTAAGTTTTTTAACTGATTTTAGCAAATCGATTTTTAATTGCAGTTTACATTAATTTTACCGCTGGCCTCAACAGTTAAATTTCACGTAATAACAGCAAAATTTTCAGTAGCCATTACAGATTACAAATCTTGCTAAGGTAGGCCTGATCTGGCCACTGCCTATATTAATACCCAAAAAAATTGGGTATTAATATATGTGCTGGAGCATTCACATTTCGGATGTGAATGTGCTAATACTTTCAGCACATTCACATTTCAGATGTAAATGTGCCGATACCTCCAGGTATCAGCATATTTACATTTGAAATGTGAAATGTGCCGATGCCAACAGCACATTCACATGTAAATGTAAATGTGCCAACACAAAATTCAAATGTAAATGTGCCGTTTAGTTAATGCACATACACATTTTAGATTTACAAGTGCATCACATAATATTGAATTTACTTACCCTGGTTACGGCTGTGAAAAATCGCTAGCCGTTCTGGCAATAGTGCTGAGTTGTTACTTTTGAGTATTGTCAATATTTAGTACTTAGTACCGGAATAATCAATTGTTTTACAACTGTAAAACGAAATCAAAACAACAAACCTAGAATCCACCAAATATTTATAATTAACAAAAATTAAAGAAAAAACATTATAAATAGAAAAATTAGAAGCTGCCAATTATTTGTAATTACCAAAAATTAAAAAAAAGCAATAAAATGAAAGAAGAATTTGAAACCAACAGTTGCCGTGTCTGTTTAACAAAAACCAAAAAACTACGTTCACTATACAGACCAGTGGTCGAAGGAGACGAACCGCCAAATAAAATGTTGTTAAAAATTACAGGAATTCAAGTAGAAAAGGTATAGTAATAGAAATATGTAAATGTTTGGCTTAAATCCTAATTATTGTATGGGCCATTTTTAAATTTTAGTTGAATGAAAGCACTATGCTGCCAAAGAATATCTGCAAAAATTGTGAATTGTCCCTTAGTATGGCATTTGAGTTTCGCGAAAATGCTTTAAAAACTCAGCAGATGATTGTTTCATATTTAAAGGAATTAAAGGAACCACAAACTGTATTGGAAAACACCAAGAATATAACAAAAACAAAATTACAAATTAAAAGAGAATTAGTGATTGATAAAATGGATATGGAATCAATAGAACCTTTAGACGATAATTTAACTGTCTGTAATATGCAAAATATGCCAATTGAAAATAAACAAATAATTGGTGTGGAAGATGACATGCTACAGGATGAAGCTTATGCGAATGTTGCACGAAATGAAACTCAACAATACACAGAGGAAACAACAGAATTTATATTACCACAAAATGAAAAACACGAGAGTTCCTATGAAATTAATGAAAATTATTCTGATGCTGATGATAATGAAGATGCAGGAAATTTGGAAGAAGAAAGAATTGATGAAGAGGAAGAAGATGATCAAGAAGAAATGGAACTAGAGGAACAGAAAGAAGTAGAAGTCGAAGATTCCAAATTAGATATCAAGATTATTACAACACCTTGCGAAAAACAACTTTTAAAAGTTGAAATACTAAAAAAACACGAAGAAATTAAAATTAAGCAAGAAAATGTGAAACAAATTCCACGAAGAGGCCGTAAACCCATGAATTCATCAAGTAATTTGGAATATATCTGCGATGTATGCGGCAATGTATATGCCAAACGTAGTCGTATGATGGAACATCGACAAAGACATGATAAGGAATTAAAATATGCATGCGAGTAAGTAAAGTTTTTAAGCAAAATGATTCTTTTTAGGTACCTAAATTTGTATCACCTAGTACCCAAATTTATAAAATTTCTAAGATTTGTATTCAGAATTAATGATATTTTGTATCAGTTACCTTTTTGTACTAATTTAGTTTGTTGGTGCTCCCATTTGTAGTACTAATAATACTTTATAGTACTAATGTTAAGTTTTTAGTATTTATTATACTTTTTGATACAAAAGCTTTTGGAAAAATAATGGGTAAATTGAAGAAAACTAATATGGACCAAAAATGTATAAAAAATATTAGCTAGCTTCTTTTGAAGGATGTATTCCAGGGTAGGGGTCGTAGTCTAATGTGGAAAAAATTGCCAGTGTGTATGTCAAAGTGGAAAGTTGTACAGTATATTGGAAGAAATCAAAACAGATTTGATTCTCATTGCACAAGCATGAAAAGTGAAAAATATTTTTTAATGTGAAGGCCATATTGTGACATTTTTATATAGAAGAAAACAGTTGTGCCATATCTTATGACAACAATATATTTTATTTTAAGAAAGAATGCTTTTTAAGGAGACCCACAAATCTGCTCTATTTCAGCCTATCTCGAAACTTCTTCTAAAAAACAAAGCCTAGACAGAATATAAAGACCTAATTTAGGCGGCAAACACATAATTTTTGAAAACAAATTAGTATTTCGAACATACTTTTGTATTTTTATCAGGGTTGGCATTCAATACCGCTAAAATACCGTTACCTAAATAACCGAAATACCGTTATCTTTAAAATACCGTTACCGAAATAACTGAAATACCGTTATCCTTAAAATACCGATACCGAAATAAATTAAATATCGATACCCTTAAAATACCGTTTCCGAAATAAATGATATACCGTTACCCCTAAAATACCGTTACCGTTATAATTAATTTTCTGTTTTTGGTAATTCCACGTGGTTATTGAGTATTTTTCGTACTTTAAGTTGGTAAATTGGTTCTGTTTTTAATCTCGTTTGGTTTTTGTAAAAAAAATTGCGGGATGCATCGAAATAACTCACTACCGTTATCCTTAAATTACCGTTACCAAAATAACTCAAATATCGCTAACCTTAAAATACCGATACCGAAATAATCAAAAAACCGTTATCCTTAAAATATCGTTACCGAAATAACTAGAAAACCGTTATCTTTAAAATACCGATACCGAAATAAATGAAATAGCGTTACCCTTAAAATACCGTTACCGAAATTATCTGAAATAGCGATACCCTTACCGATAACCGCATCGTTTCGGTTACCATCCATGATTTTTATTTATAAATTTCTATATCAATAAGCCTTTTAGATTAATGAGATTTTTTAGTATCAGATATTTTGCAGAGTTTTTTAAACCGACAATTTAAAATCAATTTATTTTGTTTCTTTTTAGGCTTTGTGATGAAAAATTTCACATGCGTGAACTTCTACGAAAGCATATGTACTCCCACAGTGGTGGTAAACCATTAAAATGTGAATTTTGTTCCCGAACATTTTACTATGAAAGTGTGCGAAAAGCTCATGAGGCGTAAGTTAGTCGAATTTATAAAAACTATAACTTTAATCCTAAATTTTAATGTTTACCTTTCATAGAGTCCATCAAGGAGTTAAACCTTATGTATGTGAAGTTTGTGGTAAAGCCTTTGGTTATGCTCATGCTCTGAAGAAACACACATTAATACATGCCGAAATTAAGTTATATCGTTGTAATTATTGTAATAAAGATTTTCGTTTGCAACATCATATGAAACAACATGAATTAACACGAATGCATAAAAATATTGTACGCGTTGCAGAAGCTGGTAGGATACCAGATGTTTCTGGTGGCGGTGAAGATAATGATGATACAACACATGTTGAAGAAAATTTGGCGGATGATATTTTAGTGGAAGAAACAACAGATGAACCGTATTATGGTAGCTAATATATTTTAAAAAAATGTTAATTTGATTTAAATAAACAATATAAAAAATTAACTGTATTCATTCTCTTAAAAATAGCAAAATTTCACAACATTTTTTTGAAGAAAAATACTGACCATGAAATTTTTAAAAAAAATCAAACATGTATTTTTTTTATACCACTACAAAATATAATTATATAATCAAATATTAAACTATGATTTTAATGAGTATTTCCTGTGCACAAACACAAAATATGCCTTCTCTATCACTTACAATGCTAAAAATGAACGTCTAAAATCAGTGTCACATGAACTTCTGTAGAATCCTACTTTTTTGTTGGTCATTTGACGAAATCGTCTTATACCCTCATGTATCTCTTGAACACTAATGGGCTTAACAACTTCCATACCACGACCCTGTGTAACTTCTGGACAAATATGCATCATAGCTGGCGAGGCACCAGTCGATGTCACGCGACTATATGGTTCGGTAACACGATTTGAAGAATTCAAACGTGTCAATATGGCATAATCCACAATAACAGCTATTGTTTCATGAGCAAAATATGCCAAAATATTCATTGTTGTAGTGGGTATCCGTAAATCTGCTGGGAGATCTAGGAAACGGCGGAATTTATTTTTAATCTTTTCACCATGACGACAATAAAAAGATGTTTTGCGTGCTTCATTAAATTCCAAATACTGTTGACCACTTAGTATCTGTGATATACGATCAGCACGAAATAGACGGCGAGTCCTATCTTCATCATACATTTCGGGAACATCAATGCCCAGTTCTTCATCGGAATCTTGTTGATCTAGATCTTCCATAAAATCTTGTGGGCGTCCAGTGCGTATACTTAAGAACTTTTTCAATATGCGCATATCCTTTAAGTGCTTACGCATACGTGCTATCTTCACCGGATGATTGCGCATAAGAAATTCAAAATCCGCTTGGGAAGGACAGGGGTTATTCTTACGTTTCATAGCCACCAAAGAAGCTTCATTAAACATGCCTCTTAATTGCTGTTGTAAAATATGTTCTACCAATTTAACACTTTCCATGCGTGGTTGGTCGCTATCGCCAAAACTACGCATAATATCTGAGATTTCCGAAAGCAATGATACTGGAGAATCATCGACCACAGTAGAGACAGTCGCATTTGCATTAGTACCCGTTACTGAGGATAAACTAGGATTTATAACTGTGGCGACATTAGTAGAATTGCTGATGTTACAATTCATATTTTTCTCGTTATCTGTTTCCTTTTTAACTTTTTTTAATTTTATTTACAAAATTTTCTAAATTTCAGAAAATCATTTTTTAGCAGTGTTGCCAACGCCGATTTTCAAACAAAAATCGTCGTGTTCGAGAACACAAGTTCGCTCGTTAAAACTTATAAGCTGCCTACACACAGAAAAAAACAGGGGGAATATTACCTAAGAGCTATGTAATTATACAACTACATAATTTTCAAGTTAGTTTTACAAAGTTCTAGTAAAATATCCACATTTTTTTGTAAAATATATACAATCCTTGCAAAATATATACATGTGTAGTGGAAAATATCCGAAAATTTATATATATTTTGCTAGAAATTTGTAAAACTTACTTCGAACTTATGTAGTTGTATAATTACATAGCACTTAGATAAAGTTCCACCTGTTTTTTTCCTGCGTGTACACACTAGGGAACATGGTTGAGGGAACAAAAAATATCAAAAATTTTGTAAACACGAAATGCACGCTCTCAACACGCACACACACACAAACGCACTCACCCATTCACAAAAAATGCTCTCTTTTTTTAAGTATGTTCCCTAGTGTGTAGGCAGCTATAGGTCGCGAACACAACGATTTTTTTTAGCCCTTTTCATCAGAGTTCTACACTTTTTAGTGTCATTTTGGCGGCGGCTTAGCTTAGCCGGTTTAAGCCATTCATTGCAGATCTCAAAAGAGCAGCTGTCAACTTACTGTCACTTGCTTAAGGTTAAAGGCTCAATTAGACGTGCCATAACCATAACCATATAAAACAGCTGTTCAAACCAATCTTATGGGCTACAATGTATACGATTATTGGTGACATGCCATAACGCCATAACCGTAACCATAGAAACCAATTGAATTTTGGTTGTCTGCTATGGCGTTATGGTTACGGCTATGGCGTTATGGCACGTCTAATTTAACCTTAAATTAGACCATTATTTATACCAGATATGAATCAGCTGATTTGGGCAATATGGCCGACAGAAAATGAGCAAAACAAAACGGAAAATTTAAGAAAAACACAAAAGATAAAGCACAATAATCTAAAAAGAGACAGATATATACACAAAATGCGCAATACAAAATGTATGGAGATTTTATATTGTTATCTCCCTCTTGACTTTACTTCCATGTAAACAATACCATACGGTTAGAGAATACTTTTTTGACACCTGTCATTAGTTTCACATCTGGTATTAATCTGTGACGTTGACTGAACAAGAACAAAACATGAACAAGAGTGGTCCGCGCGAGACAAATTCATGGGCGAACAAGAATTTGTTCGTTGGTTGAACAAATCGATGTCTCGTACATTGGCGGACTTAGGCCGATCTGGGGTGGGCAAAGCCCACCTTAGACTGCTTTTTGCCCACCCCAGAATTTAAAAAACATGTGTCTATAATCCTGTGTTTTTGAGTGGGAAAATGTCTTCTAATTTCCTAGGAAGATAATTAGTTTTTATAGGCACTTTTTAGCTACGGCACGGTACAGTTACATCACATTTACGTTTACGGTCCCATAATCCGCACTTAAGCCTATTCATATTGTAAGCCGTAGCAAGTCGGCAGCTACGTAACTCTCCAAAAATTAACCAGCCGCATTTAGCCGCCGATTTTTAGGCGGTCAGCTTAGTTCTCTGATGTCATCCCTGTTATTAATGCATTTTTCTTTACGGTTGGCAAGTCGGTACAGATTTTTTCCACAGACAGCGGCATTTTTCTTTACGCGATTTTTATATTAAATTTTTGTTGAAAAAAATGCTAATTATTTAATTATAACTGAAGAAAAATAATCTTTAAATGTAAAAATATGTTATTAAGTGAATCGATGAAATCTTCAAATATCTCACATTTAAATGTAAGTGGCAGTGCATCAAATACAATTGGCGTCACCTCTGCCAACGCTGCGGGTTCAACAACTACCGGAACACCTTTGAGGTCACGCAATCAAAACAGGGATAGACAGCAGTCAGATGACAAACAGGAATCTGCTAATATTAAGGGTAAAAATCCCCCGAAACCCCCGAAAGAATTTTACAAGGATTTACAACTGTTTCATGAGAAAAGAGGGTAAGCCAACAAACACTGCTATAGGAAAATTACGCATACCAAATGGTTTTTAGAAGAATGAATAAATTTTGGCCCGTTTTTTTTTTTAATTTTGTTTAATACTAGTGGCTGATAACAGAAAGAATCATATATTTAGTTAAATTCTAGGGTCATTTTCAATCCGCTGAAGAAGTAGTATTTTAAGCAAGTATAATAAATGTTATTTTTTTGGCTAAATTAAGAAATTTGACATTTGTTAAACTTGGACTGAAAAATAACACTCAGACTTGGTTTATTTTTGTTTTCAGATTAAGGTGTTGGTTTAGTTAAACCGAAAACGAATAATGTCAGCCATTTCCAAGTTTATTAACAAAAATTTGTTGCAACAACTTTTTTTGTTTAGAATTTTTGTTTTTATTGAAATAAAACAAAATAAACCACATTTAAAAGGTAGTATACTAGTTACAAATTGCGTTAAACTATGTTTAAAGATAATCTACATCCGAAAAACGGCCTAACTAAATAGCCTGTTAAACTAAGTTTATTTGGCATTAAAAAACTAAATTGTCTATCACATAAGAGAAACCCGCTAAGACCGTTTCGGAGGGTGTGGCAAAAAAGAAATATATTTTTGAAATCAGTTCAAAATGTTCTACATTGTTCAAAGAACAAAAATGGAAAATTTATATATCAAATTTGATCCTCAATATCTGCGGTGTTAGAAGGATCAAATTATATTTATAATTAAAGCTTTAGCTACAATTAAATACATATTAGCTTTTTTGTACCTTTTATAGGCAAAATATTGAGATAGCACCTTTTTTTTGGGAAAATTACATTTCAAACCCGGAAAATTATGAGTTGCCTCGCAATGGGTTATTAGTTTCGAGTTTTTTTTATGGTAGACTAGCGTGCGAAGCCCGCTACGTTGTTAACGTGCCTTAAAGTTTAGAATTAAATTTCTTTTAGATAAAATAAAACAATATTTGTTGTTAAGGTAAAATATTTGTTAAGGCAAATTTATTGTAATGTTTAAGAACAAACACTATATTTTGCCTCTTCATTTTTATATAAATAAATCATTTAGTATACCAACACGTGAGCATGTAACAACTTATTGTCTGTCGTTCAACCATCGGCGTAGATAGTTCGTATTCGTAATATTACAGATAGCGGGTAAAGCCCGCTACGTTGTTAGCGTGCCTTAAAGCTTTTTTTAATTCCAGTTTATGTAAAGGTAGACCTAGCAATTCAAGTAAATTCACAAATTCAGTTGGAAAATTTACTGTGTCGGTTTCTTCCACCGGTGCTTCGTTACCTGTAGTTTAAATATTAGAATATATAAGTTCCATTCCTTTTCTAAGGTTTTTTCTCTTTTAAAAAATTTGTTTAACTTTTTGGAGAGTATGTTTCAATGCTACATAAGTTTCATATTCCGTGGATAGAGTTTGAACAGGTAATTAAGAGGTGTTCACCCCTTTTTATTCTTCCCAGTAAAAATCCCAAATATATATAATCTTGCCTCAATCACATGCAAAATTTCAAGTACCAAACTCCGGCAGTTTGAGTCGTTCAAAGTCCATTCCATTCTGTTTAAAAATTTCAGCGTTCCAATGCAACTCCTTCCAAGATTCCATTTCGTTCACCATTCCATTCCATTGCATTTCGTTCCCATTAACTGTTATTCCAATTCCACTCGTTCGACGTTTCATTCCATTTCGTTCCTACTGTCTTGTGTATCGATATTGATATCAGTCGCTTCTATTTCCATTTAATTGCACTTGCTCCGTTCCATTCCTCTTTTAACTGCAGTGTTTCAATTCCACTCGTTCCCCATTCTATGCCATCTCGCTCCTCATTCCATTTCATTCTATAGTCCATTCCATTTCGTTCCCTCTTCCAATCCATTTCCATTGTCTATGATTTCAATTCCACTCCTTCAACGTTTATATCCATTCGTTCCACTTGTGTAGTGTTTCAATTCCACTCGTTTCCTATTTAGTTTCTTAATTTTAGTGATCCATATACACTTGTTCTTTAAGTTTTAGATTTCTAGCTAAAGACGCAGACGTTAAGGGCCCCCCCCCCTTAATTTTCCCCTTTTGAACCACCAATTTTACCACGTTCCTGTCCAAAGTCCTAAAAATGTCTTGTCGATAAATTAGCCCATACTCCAAGGAAAACATATTATAGATTACAGGTTTCTAGCCGAAGGGTTCGGTTAGGTCCTCAAGGGGGAGAATTATTCCGTTTTTACCCCTCCCGGTAGGAATTTCCAAAAATTCCGTCTTAGAGGACGTCTGCGCGTTGGAGGAGGAACCTACTACATACATAATTTTAGGTCTCTATATCCAGCAGTTTGGCCAGGCCGCCAAGGGGGAGGTTTTTTCCCTTTTTATCCCTCCCGGTATGAATTTCCAAAAATACCGTCTTAGGGGACGTCAACGTTGGAGAAGGAACCCAAATACCGAATTAAAGCTCGCTAGTTCCAGCAGTTTGGCCAGGCCGTTAGGGGACGTCATCGTTGGAGAAGGAACCCAAATACCGAATTAAAGCTCCCTAGTTCCAGCAGTTTGGTCAGGCCGTTAAGGGGGAGACTTTTCCTGTTTTTGACCCTACCTGTGCAAATTTCCAAAAATCTCATCTTAGCGGATGTCTACAATAGAGGAAGAACTTTAATACCAAATTTCAACTTCCTACCTCCAGCTGTTTGGGCAGGCCTTTAATCGGAACTTTTCGCTTCATTAATCTCAATTTTTGCAATCTCCCTGTCCAAAATTCCAAAGCACCTTCCCGATAAGTGAGCCCATACTCCATGGAACATATGTTTTACATTTCAGGTTTTTAGCCAACTTAGTATTGTGCCACTCTCGGTAGGAATTTCCGAAAATCCATCGACAGGGAATTTTAGCTTCCTAGTTCCAGCAGTTTGAGGAGGCTGTCAAGTGGGACGCTTTTTCTTTTTTTGTCCCTCCCGGTTGGAATTATGCTGGAAGAGGAACCTAAGTACCGAATTTCAGCTTCCTAGTTCCAGCAGTTTGGACAGGTCGTTAAGGGGCCACTTTCCCTTTTTGAGCCCCCATTTTATAACGACCCTGCCCAAAATTCAAAAAAGTATCCTTCTAATAAGTTAGCCCTTACTCCAGGTACCCACATTTTAAATTTCACGTTTCTAGCCGAAGGGGTTTTTACAGGCCACCAAGTGGAGGCTTTTCTTCTTTTTGCCCCTCCCTTTAGTAATTTACAAAAATTCCATCTTCGCGGCTATCTGCGATGGATGAGGAACATTCAAAGCAAATTTCAACTTCTTACCTCCAGGGGTTTGGGCAGGCACTTTTCCAATTTGTGAGACTGTTTATGGGGAGACTTTTCCCATTTTTGCCCGTTCCGGTAGGAATTTCCGAAAATCACGTCTTAGCGCATGTCTATGCCGAATATCAAGAAACCTTGTTTGAGTGGAGATATCCGTGGGGGGAGGAAAAAAAGTACTTTTATTGAAATTATATTTTTTTAAATGGATATTTTTTTAAATGGTACTTTTTGGAAAAAGCGAAATTTTTTGGAAAAAGATACTTTGTTTTTACAAAGTACTTTTTTGTACTTTTTTTGAAAAAGGTATTTTTTTTGGAAAAAGGTACTTTTTTTTGGAAAAAGGTACTTTTTTTTTGGAAAAAGGTACTTTTTTTGGAAAAAGGTACTTTTTTTGGAAAAAGGTACTTTTTTTGGAAAAAGGTACTTTTTTTTTGGAAAAAGTTATTTATTTGGAAAAAGGTACTTTTTTGAAAAAAGGTACTTTTTTTGGAAAAACGTACCCCTTTTTGCCCCTCCCGATAAGAATTTCCAAAAATGCCGTCTCAACGGACGTCTACACCGGTCGAGGAACCTACATACCAAATTTCAACTTCATAGCTCCAGCAGTTTGAGCAGGCCGTCAAGGGGAGACTTTTTCCCCTTTTTGCCCCTCCCTGTAAAAATTTCCAAAATTCCGTCTTGGTGGATGTCTACGATAGTGGAGGAACCTTTATACCAAATTTCAAGTTCCTACCTACAGCGGTTTGTGCAGGCCGTCAAGGGGGGCTTTCTTCCCCTTTTTAACCCCCATTTTTACAACGTCCCTGTCCAAAATTCTAGAAAGTACTTTCCAGAAAAGTTAGCCCCTACTCCAAGCAACACGTATCTTAAATTTCAGCTTTCTAGCCAAAGGGGTTTTGGCAGGCCGTCAAGGGGGAGACTTTCCCCATTTTTGCCCGTTCCGGTAGGAATTTCCAAAAATCCGTCTTAGCGGACGTCTACACCGAAAGAGGAACCTACATACCAAATTTCAACTTCCTAGCTTCAACAGTTTGGGCTGGGCGATGTTGAGTCAGTCAGTCAGTCAGTCACGTTATTCTTTTATATATAGAGAATTAAAGGTGCTTAAAACCCGTATGATCTTTTTCACCACTTTTTTGCCTTTTTTAGAGTTTTTGCTTATTTACGAAAAAGTTAAAAAGAAATAGAAAAAAATCAAATAAAAACCATAAAAAAGTCAAGAAAAAGTAAAGAAAAAAAGCAAGTGTCATACGGTCTTAAATAAGTTTTGCAATGATACCCATTTCGTATCATTTCGATTACGCATACTATGTTAAAAATATATAAATTAAATAATACATCCAAACTTAAGAGGCCTTTAAATCGGAAAATTTGTTTTTATTAACTAGCCTATCTAACCCCTATTTTCGGTTTTTTAGCTATTCGCGTAAACTACACATATTTTTTCCTTCAATTTTAGATCGATATAAAATTTATATAACTTTATCTAGCCAGAAATTAATGATAATACAAAACACTAAGTACTCTCAAAGCATAGTCTATACCAAAAATAAAACGTTTTGACAACGTTTCAAAAATACCATCTTTGATAACACTTGTTAACAAATTTTACAACTGTTTATTTAAAGGAAAATTTTATGTGTGTATGTGTTTTAGTATTAAGAGTGGGTAAGAATTGGCTAAACTAAATTCAGATTTACAAGTTTATTTGAAACTAAAAAATTTTGTAAAACAATTTTCAATAAAATTTTAAATCCTTTTGTCAATTTGTATTTAGTTTAGAACAAATTTAGCCACCACACAATAAACCATGAAACGATACAGTATCGTTAACGAATTCATATTAAGTATCATATTTGCTATCGTTTATGATATAAAAATATGAACTCGTAATGATATCATAATTTTTAAAAATAACGATAAATTTTCTGAAAAAGTGACATTTGCTTGTTGTAATTTAATCGTTAAAGATATCATATATACTTCTTTATTTCGATATCGTTAATGATATCATATTTTCATCGAATACCCAGCAAAAAAAAACCGAATGCTTTCTACAAGAATACATTTTTCACTGCATATAAAGTAGCTATACATGCTGATTTCTTACTTCCAACAAACGTATTTTAAATGACTTCCAAAATGCCATTAATTAAAAAATTTTTTTACTTCCCAGAAAAAAAATACCTGACCAAGATCCGTAAAACCACCTATACTGTTCGGCACAAATGCGTTCAAATTGAGGTGAAAAACGCATTTTTTTAACATTGACTTGTCATAGGAGAGAAGGTGTTTATGCTACTCTTCAAATATATATTTAAGATGTGATATTTATGACTTTTGAATGCATTCCCAAGAAGTTACTTTTCATCTCTCCTTAGATAGTAAAAAAAATTAATTGCTTTCCTGTATAAAAAAGAACATCCAAGCACTCATTTTTATGACGTGCAAAGCAGACTTAAAGTAGCATAAACACCTTCTCTCCTATGACAAGCCAATGTTAAAAAAATGCCTTTTTCACCTCAATTTGAACGCATTCGTGCCGAACAATATAGGCGATTTTACGGATCTTGGTCAGGTATTTTTTTGCTGGGTAGTGATAAAATAACGACAAAAATTTTGCAATATGACGAAAATATTATCGCATTGCCTGATATTTTCAATATCATAACGATATCGTTATTTCATGAAAAAACGATATCATTAACGAATGTGCACTTTTCTTCACAGTACCTATTACTTATGAATCGTTAATGATATCGTTTGGTTTGTTGGGCAGGGACTAAATACAAATTATGTTTATTTTTGTTCTTTTGAAATGTTTCGTTATAATTATTTATGTATGTAAAAGAGAAATAGCAATTGATTCATTATAAATTATTTTAACAATGCATTTAACTTACACCATATGTATACCAACATATTTCAGTCTTGTTTTCATCTAAATTTGTTACATTATTTAATTCTATCTCCTTTGATGAGATCGGATAGTCAAAAAATTTTTTTAGTTTCCTTGAAATAGTTGGCTTTTAAATGTACAATTGTGTCCAAGCGTTTAAGTCAATTCAAGTTTTTTTTCTAATTTTATTGTTGTTGCCTTTATTTTTAAAGATCAAAATAGTGGCTAAATTCGCCACGAAAGGCAAGGAGATGGTTCAGAAAATTGTACAGTATTTTTAACGTAATGTTTGTTTTTTTCAATTTATCACTTGTTTTAAATGGGCGTGGCTCTTAACGAAAAATTAGTGATATAAACCTCTTATCAAATTACATAGTAAAATTTAGGCAGTACTGATCGGTTCCATACAAACTGTATATTTTTGGAAATCCTATAAAATTTCCCTAAGTCTTGCATTATTTTTATCTACAAATAATCGCCAGACTTAAAAGTGCAGCACTTTAAACGTGACCAAATTTTTCTTTG
Organism: Leucophora obtusa; assembly: GCA_949987735.1. NCBI lineage: Eukaryota > Metazoa > Arthropoda > Insecta > Diptera > Anthomyiidae > Leucophora > Leucophora obtusa. The sequence goes on along the minus strand of OX465295.1, from coordinate 293,650,209 downwards.
TTTTTAGCGATTTTTAATAAAGTTAACAGCACTGAAATTTTAAAGTGAATAGTTTTATGCTTTTCTTACCACAATATAGCAAATCAGTCAAAATTTTTTTTACGTAATAGTAAAAAGCATTTCATGATAAAATTTCAGTGTTGTTAACTTTCTTTTAAAATCGCTAAAAACAAAGAAAAATTTGGTCATGTTTAAAGTGCTGCAATTTTAAGTCTAGTGACTATTTGTAGATAAAGATAATGCAAGACTTAAGGAAATTTTATAGGATTTCCAAAAATATAAAGTTTGTACAGAACCGATCAGTACTGCCTAAATTTTACTACGTAATTTGATAAGAGGTTTATATCGCTAATTTTTCGTTAAAAGCCACGCCCACTTAAAACAAGTGACAAAATGAAAAAACGTTAAAATTCTGTACAATTTTTTGAACCATCTCCTTGCCTTTCGTGTCGAATTCAGCCACTATTTTGATCTTTCAAAATAAAGGCAACAACAATAAAATTAGAAAAAAACTTGAATGGACTTAAATGCTTGGCCACAACTGTATATCACTGCATTTATTTCGTATGTTTGTAAACCTTTTATAAATACAAGAAATCCATACATGCTTAAAGGTTGCCCAAGACAATAGTTGCTGCTCTTATTGAGTGGATATACTAATGGAATACTGTTGATATAAGTATTAGATTATGAATATTCATTGTCACTGAGCTTTCAAAAAGCAACGAAATTACGTTGCTTTATGCAGCAATGAAAGTTTTTGATCCTGTTTAATGTTACAAGAACTTTATTTAGTGGTTATGGCAAACCAAATGGAGTGTCCAAACAAAATCTAAGTGCTACTCAAATTTATAAAGAATTAATGATTATAAATAGTAACAGAGTTTCGAACGACTGCTAATAGCAGTCGTAATTTAGTTAAATTTTTATATTTTGTAAGCAACGTGCTTAAAAAAAAGCACTCGCTTTCATTTTATATTATGAACTTGCTTATTTCATTCTAACTGTGTAAGTAGATTTCAAATACACACACAGTCATCATTTACATTTTTTAAGTTGTCAAACTAAGCGCAGCTTAACTCTGTTAATTCAGCAACAAAACAAAGTGTGTTTCTTCTGCTTGCTGCGTTTTGAGTTACAGGTTAATGTGTTTTTACTTGACTAACGAAAAAAAACTGCATAGTAGACTGGGGATAGCAGACTGGGAACAGCAAACTATGTAGTTGGAACTTAAAAGAGTTTTGTATATGCAAACAAAAGAAAAAAGAAACACTAGCAGCTTTAAAAAGAAAATACAATTAAACTTATCATATTTCCTATTTTATTTATTACTAGCGGGCGCAGCCCGCTACGTTGTTAGCGTGCCTTAAAGGTTAGAATTAAATTTCTTTTATATAAAATAAAACAAAATATTTGTTGCTAAGGTAAAATAATTGTTAAGGTAAATTTATTATAGATAAGTTGTATTCGTGGTTGAAGGAGGGGGGCGCAGCCCCCCCTGATTTTTATAAAATTTGCTTTTTTTAAATACAACCTTCACTCACCCAGCCACCACAAATAAATAATTCTGACACAACAATAATTCTTGACAATATACGTGTGTATGTCAAGATAATTTGGTAAAGTGCGCACATAGGTAGATGGAACCGTAAATAGTTTTGTTCATTTGTGTTTTGAATGAAAATAAAAAAACATTTAAAGCAGCCCGCTACGTTGTTAGCGTGCCTTAAAGTTTAGAATTAAATTTCTTTTAGATAAAATAAAACACAATATTTGTTATTAAGATAAAATAATAGTTAAGGTAAATTTATTGTAATGTTTAAGTACAAACACTATTTTTTGCCTCTTCATTTTTATATAAATAAATCATTTAGTATACCAACACGTGAGCATGTAACAACTAATTGTCTGTAGTTCAAGCCATCAGCGTAAATAGGTCGTATTCGTGGTTGGGTGGGTAAATTCGCTTTGTATATTTAAAGTACAGTTTTTATAATAAAAGCCTTCACCCAGCCACCACAAATAAATAATTCTGACACAACAGTGGGTTTAAAATAAATAAATATTTGATCACTTTTTCTCATGAAAGTGGATTGTTATTAATGAATCCATTACAAATTGCAATATACGTGTGTATGTCAAGATAATTTGGTAAAGTGCGAACTTAGGTAGATAGACCCGTAAGTAGTTTTATTCATTTGTGTTTTGAATGAAAATAAATAACGTAAAGCAGGGTTGGCAAGCGATTTATAATATTAAAGATAGCGGGCAAAGCTACGTATCTACGTTGTTAGCGGGCATTGAAGTTTTTTTTAATTCCAATTTATGTAAAGGTAGACTTGGCAATTCAAGTAAATTCACAAATTTAGTTGGAAAATTTACTGCGTCGGTTTCTTCCTCCGGTGCTTCGTTACCTGCAGTTTAAATATCAGAATATATAAGTTCCATTTTTTTCTCTTTTAGAAAATTTGTTTAACTTTTTGGAGAGTATGTTTCAATGCTACATAAGTTTCATATTCCGTGGATAGTGTTTGAATAGGTAATTAAAAGGGGTTCTTCACCCCTTTTTGTTCCTCCCAGTAAAAATCCCAAATATATATAATCTGCCTCAATCGCATGCGAAATTTCAAGTACCAAACTCCGGCAGTTTGAGTCATTCAAATTCCATTCCATTTTGTTTAACAATTTCATTGTTCCGATGCAACTCCTTCCAAGATTCCATTTCGTTCACCATTCCATTGCATTTCGTTCCCATTATCTGTTATTCCAATTCCACTCGTTCCTCGTTTCATTCCATTTCGTTCCTACTGTCTTGTGTATCGATTTTGATATTAGTCGCTTCTCTTTCCATTCCATTTCTTTGCACTTGCTCCGTTCCATTCCTCTTTTAACTGCAGTGTTTCAATTCCACTCGTTCCCCATTCTATGCCATCACGCTCCTCATTCCATTTCGTTCTATAGTCCATTCCTTTTCGTTCCCTCTTCCAATCCATTTCCATTGTCTATAATTTCAATTCCACTCGTTCAACGTTTATATCCATTTCGTTCCACTTGTGTAGTGTTTCAATTTCACTCGTTTCCTATTTAGTTTCTTAATTTTAGTGTTCCATATACACTCGTTCTTTAAATCTTAGGTTTCTAGCTAAAGACGCAGATGTTCAGGGTGGGGGGCAATTTTCCCCTTTTGAGCTACCATTTTTACCACGTTCCTGTCCAAAGTCCTAAAAATGCATTGTCGATAAGTTAGCCCATACTCCAAGGAAAACATATTATAGATTACTGGTTTCTAGCCGAAGGGTTCGGTTAGGCCATCCGTTTTTACCCCTCCCGGTAGGAATTTCCAAAAATTCCGAGAACGTCTGCGTTGGAGGAGGAACCTACTACATACATAATTTTAGGTCTCTATATCCAGCAGTTTGCCCAACTCGGCAAGGGGGAAGTTTTTTCACTTTTAAACCCGCCCGGTAAGAGTTTCCAAAAATACCGTCTTAGGAACCCAAATACCGAATTTAAGCTCCCTAGTTCCAGCAGTTTGGCCAGGCCGTTAAGGGGGAGACTTCCTGTTTTTGACCCTACCTGTGCAAATTTCCAAAAATCTCATCTTAGCGGATGTCTACAATAGAGGAGGAACTTTAGTACCAAATTTCAACTTCCTACCTCCAGCAGTTTGGGCAGGCCTTTAAGGGGCACTTTTCGCTTCATTAATTCCCATTTTTGCAATGTCCCTGTCCAAAATTCCACAAAGCACCTTCCCGATAAGTGAGCCCACACTCCAATGAACATATGTTTTACATTTCAGGTTTCTAGCCAACTTTTACTATTTGTGCCCCTCTGGGTAGGAATTTCCGAAAATCCATCGACAGGGACTTTCAGCTTCCTAGTTCCAGCAGTTTGAGCAGGCTGTCAAGTGGGACACTTTTTCTTTTTTTGTCCCTCCCGGTTGGAATTAGGCTGGAAGAGGAACCTAAGTACCGAATTTCAGCTTCCTAGTTCCAGCAGTTTGAACAGGTCGTTAAGGGGCCACTTTCCCTGTTTGAGCCCCTATTTTATAACGACCCTGTCCAAAATTCAAAATACTATCTTTCTAATAAGTTAGCCCTTACTCCAGGGACCCACATTTTAAATTTCAGGTTTCTAGCCGAAGGGGTTTTTACAGGCCACCAAGGGGAGGCTTTCTTCTTTTTGCCCCTCCCTTAGGAATTTACAAAAATTCCATCTTCGCTGCTGTCTGCGATGGATGAGGAACATTCATACCAAATTTCAACTTCATTGCCTCAGCGGTTTGGGCGGGCCGTTATTGGGGACATTTTTCCCTTTCAACCCACATTTTTATTATGTTTCTGTTCCAAAATAGAAAAATTACGTTGCCGGTGAGTTAGTCCTACTCCAGGGAATACATATTTAAAATTTTAGGTTGGCCAGAAGGGATTGGCAGGCCGTCAAGGAGAATACTTTTCCTCTTATCTCCCTCCCGAAAGGAATTTCAAAAATTCCGTCTAAGCGGACGCCTACACAGAAGGAGGAACTCACATACCGAATTTCGGCTACATAATTTCAGCAGTTTGGGCAGGCCGTCAAGGGGGAAACATCCCCCTTTTGGGATATCCTGTAGGGAATTCCAAAAATACAAACTTAGTTGATGTCTACTACAGTGGAGGAACCTTTATGCCAAATTTCAACTTCTTATCTCCAGTGGTTTGGGCAGGCAGTTAAGGGGGACACTTTTCCAATTTGTGAGACCGTCTATGGGGACGTCTATGCCGAATAGGTACTTTTTTGGAAAAAGGTACTTTTTTTTGGAAAAAGGTACTTTTTTTGGAAAAAGGTACTTCTTTTGGAAAAAGGTACTTCTTTTGGACAAAGGTACTTTTTTGTCCCCTTTTTGCCCCTCCCGATAAGAATTTGCAAAAATCCCGTCTCAACGGACTTCTACACAGGTCGAGGAACCTACATACCAAATTTCAACTTCATAGCTCCAGCAGTTTGAGCAGGCCGTCAAGGGGGAGACTTTTTCCTCTTTTTGCCCGTCCCTGTAAAAATTTCCAAAAAATCCCGTCTTGGTGGATGTCTACGATAGTGGAGGAACCTTTATACCAAATTTCAACTTCCTACCTCCAGCGGTTTGGGCAGGCCGTCAAGGGGGGCTCTTTTCCCCTTTTTAACCCCCATTTTTACAACGTCCCTGTCCAAAATTCTTGAAAGTACTTTCTAGAAAAGTTAGCCCCTACTCCAAGGAACACATATCTAAAATTTCAGCTTTCTAGCCAAAGGGGTTTTGGCAGGCCGTCAAGGGGGAGACTTTCCCCCTTTTTTGCCCGTTCCGGTAGGAATTTCCAACGCCGAAAGAGGAACCTACATACCAAATTTCAACTTCCTAGCTTCAGCGGTTTGGGCTGGGCGATGTTGAGTCAGTCAGTCAGTCACGTTATTCTTTTATATATGGGTGATATCAAAAAATGTGATAAAAACCATGTAACCAGCTAATTTCTAATGCATGGATTACATTTGAGTTATATATTTTGATATATATCAGCGCATTGTCACTTTTTTTACAAAATTTATAACAATCTGACCAATTTTTGGTTAATACATAAAATTTGTGACCAATTTCATAGACCAAATGTAAACACCGTAACCAGTAACTCATAAGGTTTTTCAACTATAATAGCTTATATTTTAATAACCAATGAAGATAAACACTAACTGTAAGAATTTATATGAAGAGGAAAAGTTACGCTATTAACAAAAATTAATACATTTTACAAACTTTTTCGCATATCTATGCTAACACGACTTCAACTCTGTAACGATTTTTCGTCATAATTTTTGATAAAAATGAATACACCAGAATTTTGGTGTTATCTATTAATTACATTGCGAAAAGTATAATGTTATTTGTACTCAAATGATCGTTGGACTGTAAATAATCATCTAGTATAATAGACTTAAAGTTTTTCTGCACCATGTAACATTCTCGAAAAGAAAAAGGATGTCTTTAATAAGATTTGAAAAAATGTTGTAAACTCCGTTCCTAATTTTTACACCAAACTATTTAACGAGTACGAAAAACAACGACATATCTGGATTCACCTTGTAGGCATCATTCGATTTTGTTTCGGAAAGCAAATTCTGATAAAGCGTTTCTGAAAGAAAACTAAAAAGTAACCAAATGTGAACTCCGTAAGTGTAAACTCCGTAAGTGTAAACTCCGTAACCAAAATTGTTTGCATCAGATTGCATTCAAAAAAATGTAGGTAAATGTTTAAAATATTTTAAAATAACCATAAACAGAGGGGATTCAATTAATATTTATGCGTCAAAAGATGATTCAACTAATAATTTTGCGTCAAATCAATAAAAGTTATCAGTTTTTTACTCCAAACTGCTGGAGCGAAAAACGATTGATTTTGTATTTCATTGGTTTAGAATCGATATCTCGGGCCATTACTGACATTAGTTTGACAAATTAAATTTGTTTCACACAATTTAAGAATTTTTTGATAACGAAATGTTATGTTTTTAATATATTATTTTGTAACTTCGCAACCGCTGACTGGATTTTAAAAAATTTTATATTTTTGAAAATCATTTAAAAGGACAAAAAATACAAAACTAAAAAAACAAAAAATTTTTTTTTCGCGAAATGAATTGTATTTTTATTTGCGAAACCGCCTATTTGATAAACACAAATTGTATATTATTGAAAAGCATGTTGAAAACCCAAACACGAAAAACTAATAAATTAAAGAAAATTCGTATACAATTTTTTTTTTGTTATATCTTTTGCTTGTGGAAATGTAAACTCCGTTACCACAAAAAAGATTAAAATTGTGCAAAAAAGTTATTGCGACAACTTGTAGAAGAGATTTTTTGCAATTAGGTTTATAATGACTAAACTTACTGATTTCATTAAGAAACAAGTAAAAAGGTTAAAGTCGGGCATGCCGACTATACAATACCCTACACCAGTCTGATGTATTGTTTGGATCCGAAATTCGAATGGGTTAAAATGGGGCCTATGTCAAAATTTTCTATAATGTGAGTCAGAGCACCAAATTTCATCAAAATATCTTAATATTTGCGACCTGCAGTTTGTAACCAAGCCAATTTTGGGGGGACCCTTATATGGGCACTAGTTCTAAATATGGACCGATGTTCACCAAAATCAATAGGCTTCGTCCTTGGGCCAACATAGGTCTATGTACCAAATTTCATCAAAATATCTTAATATTTGCGACCTGCAGCGTATAAACAATATAATTTTGGGGGGACCCTTATATGGGCACTAGTTCTAAACATGGACCGATGTTCACCAAAATCAATAGGCTTCGTCCTTGGGCCAACATAGGTCTATGTACCAAATTTCATCAAAATATCTTAATATTTGCGACCTGCAGCGTATAAACAGTATAATTTGGTAGGACCCTTATATGGGCACTAGGTCTAAACATAGACCGATGTTCACCAAAATCAATAGGCTGCGTTATTGGGCCAATATAGGTCTGTGTATCAAATTTCATCAAAATATCTTAATATTTGCGACCTGCAGCGTATAAACATTATACTTTTGGTAGGACCCTTATATGGGCACTAGGTCTAAACATGGACCGATGTTCACCAAAATCAATAGGCTGCGTTATTGGGCCAATGTAGGTCTGTGTACCAAATTTCATCAAAATATCTAAATATTTACGACCTGCAGCGTATAAAAAGTATAATTTTGGTAGGACCCTTATATGGGCACTAGGTCTAAACATGGACCGATGTTCACCAAAATCAATAGGCTGCGTTATTGGGCCAATATAGGTCTGTGTACCAAATTTCATCAAAATATCTTAATATTTACGACCTGCAGCGTATAAACAGTATAATTTTGGTAGGACCCTTATATGGGCACTAGGTCTAAACATGGACCGATGTTCACCAAAATCAATAGGCTGCGTTATTGGGCTAACATAGGTCTGTGTACCAAATTTCGTCAAAATATCTTAATATTTACGACCTGCAGCGTATAAACAATATAATTTTGGTAGGACCCTTATATGGGCACTAGGTCTAAACATAGACCGATGTTCACCAAAATCAATAGGCTGCGTTATTGGGCCAATATAGGTCTGTGTACCAAATTTCATCAAAATATCTTAATATTTGCGACCTGCAGCGTATAAACATTATAATTTTGGTAGGACCCTTATATGGGCACTAGGTCTAAACATAGACCGATGTTCACCAAAATCAATAGGCTGCGTTTTTGGGCTAACATAGGTCTGTGTACCAAATTTCGTCAAAATATCTTAATATTTACGACCTGCAGCGTATAAACAGTATAATTTTGGTAGGACCCTTATATGGGCACTAGGTCTAAACATGGACCGATGTTCACCAAAATCAATAGGCTGCGTTATTGGGCTAACATAGGTCTGTGTACCAAATTTCGTCAAAATATCTTAATATTTACGACCTGCAGCGTATAAACAATATAATTTTGGTAGGACCCTTATATGGGCACTAGGTCTAAACATAGACCGATGTTCACCAAAATCAATAGGCTGCGTTATTGGGCCAATATAGGTCTGTGTACCAAATTTCATCAAAATATCTTAATATTTGCGACCTGCAGCGTATAAACATTATAATTTTGGTAGGACCCTTATATGGGCACTAGGTCTAAACATAGACCGATGTTCACCAAAATCAATAGGCTGCGTTATTGGGCTAACATAGGTCTGTGTACCAAATTTCGTCAAAATATCTTAATATTTACGACCTGCAGCGTATAAACAATATAATTTTGGTAGGACCCTTATATGGGCACTAGGTCTAAACATGGACCGATGTTCACCAAAATCAAACTTGTTCGTCCTTGGGCCAACATAGGTCTGCGTACCAAATTTCATCAAAATATCTTAATAGTTGCGACCTGTAGAGTGCGCACAAGATTGCATGGACAGACAGACAGACGGACGGACGGACAGACGGACATCGTTAAATCGAAATAAAAAAAAATTCTGAACCGATCGGTATACTATAAGGTGGGTCTACGACCAATATTTTTTGGTGTTACAAACATCAGCACAAACTTATAATACCCTGACCACATAGTGGTGTAGGGTATAAAAACCGAAATATTAAAACTTTTTGCTTCTCACAAATTTGGCCCAAAAACTTATCACATTTTTTGATTTGAACCATATATACGTCTTACTCAATGTGGGAAGCACAGAAATGTTTTTAACAAAAAATTAGGAAAAATAATGAATTTTTTTGAATTAAACACATTTTTATGAATTTTAATTTACTAATGTTGTCCATGCGTTAATTATGCCAATTTTTTTATATGGCTTGGAAGTCTATTCTGGGGCTTTGGGTTATGTAATGAAGAAGGTAAAGTTAGCTGTCAATCGTGTTATGAGATATTTATACTCTCTTAGATTGTGTCAGCATATTTCGTCTTATGTTTTAAAATTTTTAGGATGTTCATTTGATAACCTTGTTCAAATTAGAAATATTATGCACTTTTATAAAGTGTTTAAATTGCAAATGCCGTTGTTCCTGGTTGATATATTTGAATTTGGTAGATCTAATAGGAATAGACAATTAGTTATTCCAAAGCTTACACCGTTGTTAGGCCGATCTTTTTTTGTAAGGGTTGCTCGAAAATACAACAAATTGCCACCTGACTTAAAGACTTTTAATTTGTCTATTGATACGTTCAGGAAGAAACTTTTTGAAGAATTTTCACTTAATGCTTAATTTTTCAGGCATTGTTTTTTTTAATTAAAGCTTACATATACTATTTATTTTTTTTTATATAGAATTTAGGGAATTTAGAAACTATTATCGCTAATTTTTTTTAATTTTTTATAACTTTTACTTTAAATTTTTTGCATTTAATAATTTTATTTTTACATTGTTATTTAATTATACATCTAATATTATATTTTATACCTTAACTTTTTTTATTTTAAGCAAATTTTATTGCTTGTTTTGTTACTTTTAGTAGAAATTTGTAACCGATTATGGCCTATAGGCTAGGTTATTGTAATAAATAAAGAAATTAAATTAAATTAAAATTAATGTTGTAAGCAATTGATTTATTAACTTTGTAATTACCCTACGGGAAATTTTAACAAACTGTCACCGAACTGGCACCTTTATATGAAATAGACTGGTCACTTTTACATAGCGTTGTCATAGGAGGGGGAAATTGACCCCTTGTGACATGTCACAAGACAAATCCTAGGACAGGTTACTGAAAAACAAAGTTCAGAGACCTGTCCTGGGATTTGTCTTGTGACATGTCACAAGGGGTCAATTTCCCCTTCCTATGACAACGCCATGTAAAAGTGACCAGTCTATTTCATATAAAGGGGCCAGTTCGGTGACAGTTTGTTAAAATTTCCCGTAGGGTATATAAAGATAACTAATTCATATTTTTCTTATGATAATTCCTAATTACTCGATAATATCTTATATTTTCAAATCAAAAATTAAAAGCTTATTGTCATTCCATAGATTTTCTATTGGATTAAAATCCGGACTTTGGGCTGGCCAGTCTAAAACCTTAATTTGTTCTTGTAAAAACCAATCCTTCACTACCCAGCAAAAAAAACCGAATGCATTCTACAAGAATGCATTTTTCACTGCATATAAAGAAGCTATATATGCTGATTTCTTACTTCCAATAAACGTATTTTCAATTCAATTCTTTATTGATATAACCGAGCCCAGTGGGCCATATATGGTTAAAAAATACTACATTAAATAATACTATAAATTAGATTGAAATAGTTAACTAAAAATAAATTAATTAAAGTTTCTATAAAAAAAACAATTGATGCAACTCCAAAAATGTAACAAACATAATAATTATAATAAAATTTAATAAAAACTAAATAAATATACAATAGCTAACGGCACTGTTAAAAATAATGAATAAATAGAATCTCAATTATAGCAGTGAAATCACAATAAAAAAACGTTAATTATTACCTATAATTTAAACCTCATTTCCTTGGACATGTTCAAAAATTCTTCGTTTATCAGTTTGGTAAGAATAATCTATGGACTTAAGTGGCTCTGGTAAATTATTATAAAATCGAGCTACCCTTACATAAAATGAGCGTCCCAAAAGGGAAGTAACGAAAGGATACTGTATTTGACGATTACGTGTAGTTCTACTAAATGAAAAAAATTAATTCAAGTATGTAAGATCAGGATTATGTTGTAACTTATAAAAACAAAGCAAATGACTTCCAAAATGCCATTAATTAAAAACTTTTTTTACTTCCCAGAAAAAAATACCTGACCAAGATCCGTAAAAGCACCTATACTGTTCAGCACAAATGCATTCAAATTAAGGTGAAAAACGCATTCTTTTAACATTGGCTTGTCATAGGAGAGAAGGTGTTTATGCTACTTTAAGTCTTTTGCACGTCATAAAAATGAGTGCTAGGATGTTCTTTTTTATATAGGAAAGCAATTCATTTTTGTTACTATCTAAGGAGAAATGAAAAGTAACTTCTTGGGAATGCATTCAAATATATATTTGAGAAGTGATATTTATGACTTTTGAATGCATTCCCAAGAAGTTACTTTTCATCTCTCCTTAGATAGTAAAAAAAATTAATTGCTTTCCTATATAAAAAAGAACATCCAAGCACACATTTTTATGACGTACAAAGCAGACTTAAAGTATCATAAACACCTTCTCTCCTATGACAAGCCAATGTTAAAAGAATGCGTTTTTCACCTCAATTTGAACGCATTTGTGCCGAACAGTATAGGTGCTTTTACGGATCTTGGTCAGGTATTTTTTTCTGTGTATGTTCGACGAATGCTTGTGATCATTGTCTTGCATAAATGTCCACTTAACTGCCATATTTTCATAGGCAAATGGCTCCATAACATTCTTAAGATTGCTCAACTATTGGAACCTCTCCATTTTATTTTATTTGTTTATTTATTATTCAAATAAACCAACTGAGCCCTTAGGGCCTCTACTTTTACGATAGGCCCAACACCACGCCAGGAAAAAGCCCCCCATACCATAATATTACCCATACCGTGTTTCAAGGTCTTCTGAGTGTACTTAATGTTTAAAGCCTGGTTTTTTGGACGGTGTACAAATGTTCTACCATCTGGTCCGACACGATTTACCTTCTTTCCTCGCTCCAAAGCACATTTTTCCAAAAGGACAACTCATTTCCTTTGTGGGTTTTGGCAAAATCAATACGTTTCTTAATATTTTTTCTTGAAAGAAGAGTTTTCTTTCTACTTATTCGTCCAAAAAAGTTTGCTTCATTCAGTCTTCTTCTTACTAACCTGTCTGACACTTTAACGTTGAATTTTTCCCTGATTTCATTATTTATTTGACGGGAGGACATAAAAGGTTTGAGTTTGCTTTTGCGTACTATAGTCCTGTCCATATAAGTTGTAGTTTTACGAAGGATTGGCTTACGTTCTTTATTTTGCGTATGATATTTCTTGTCGGCAGCACATAGACGAATAGCATTGTATACCATATTTCGCGAACACTTTAGTATTTTAGCAATTTCAGTTGGAGATTTCATCTCGTTGTGGAATTGAGATATAAGTCTTCGTTTTTCTGGACTGCAATGTTTTCCACGTCCCATATTGGTACAATTAGAAAAGAATTTACTTATTTCAAACGCAAATTATGAAAAGAAAATTATTACTAAGTGCATCGAGTAAAATTTTGACAATTATTGCAAGTGTCCTATTTTTATGTCCAAGTCAAATATGAACAATGTAAAGTAATTTTGTTGTAAATATTTGCATCCCAGTGTAGAAAATCATTACCAGATATGTGGTTATGTAACTACATACTTGGTAATGGTAACTAGTTACTTTTGTTATTACATTTCTTATTACCTTTATATGGAGATGTCGCGAAAAATAATGAGTTATGGTTACACACCAGCATACGAAAAATCAAAAAATATATCGTTACCTATGTGCTTACTAGTACTGACAAAAATAATGAGTCTAAAATAGATTTTCAAAAAAATAAATTATATAAAAAAATATTTTTTATTGTTTTTTTTTTTTTTAATAAAATTTGCTGGTGCGGGAATCGAACCTGGGTCTACAGATTGCCAGTCAATAGCTCTACCATCTGAGCTATATCGACATGTAATATTTAATAGATAAAAACATAATTGACCTGCTGCACACAAGTAACTTACTCGCCAACATACAAAAAATCAAAATATGTGGTTGCTTATATCCTTACCAGTGTTTAAAAAATATTGAGTCTAAAATAGATCTTAAAAAATTTTCAAAAAAATGTAGAAAATTATTTTCTATTTGAAATAAGGATATAAATAAGTCATTGTCAGTAACTCATTATTATATGTTTTAAAATAATGCAGAAGGTAAGTGGGTGTCATTACTGTTAGTCAAAAAAATAATGATATGTCATTACCGTTTCTACACTGGGATGTTTTAAATATTGCAAAGTTTTATATATAATCTGAGACTACTTGATTACAGTTTACTATAATAGAAAAGATAAATTAGATTCATTCATTATATTAAAAAAAAAAAATAAATTTGGCAGCCATAAGTACGGTTGCAATTTGGACGTATATATACGTCTTACGCAACAGAATAGGGATTTAATAAAAATGCTAATAAATCCTAAATGTTATGTCACCGTTTTTTGTTAACATTTAGAAAGCTGCATACCGTATTTGATTCGTTCGCCTTTTCAAAAAAAATAAAATTTTTCATAACGCATTGTAGCACTTAAATATTTGAGCTGGACGTATTACGAAAAAACGTATATATACGTCTTACGCAGCAGAAGGGTTAACAACCCAGGAAAAAGAGTGAGGAAAAAGAAGTAGTTGAAGCACTGCAACTGTTGAATAGGGAGTTGTTCTTTTTCAGGTTTTTCACCGATCAATTTAACATTGGCTTGTCATAGGAAGGAAGTTGTTCTTTTTTAAAACAAATTATGTATATTTGAACCAATGAAAAGGAAGTTCTTTTTCACTTCATTTTAATTAAAAAAAAATCATCATGCATCGTGTGGGGTTTGAACCTACACTCGTTGGCATTTCAAGCAGATGCTCTACCCCCTATGCTATCGCTTGTTATAACTTATAGCTGACTTTTAGCAGTCTTGTTCAGTAAATTGTTGTTATCTTCATTTCATTCATTTTTTATTAACAAAAATATATATCATATTGGAAAATATATAAAGTTGTGTTTTTAAGTGTTTTTTTTTTATAAAAAATAATACACTCATAGAAAGAAATAAAGTTGTAAAAATAGAAGAAAAAGCTACTAAAAATGATGTAATTAAAAATTACCTTGCAAAAAAACTGCTGATATTAGCAGCTTGTGTTTTGCTAAATACTAGTAAGATAAGGAGGAAAAATAAAACTGTTAAATTTAAAAATTTTGGTTCCAATTAAGTTAAATTTTAGTTAATTGAAAATAACGAATTACCTTTATAAACTCCGGAAAAAATTTTGCAGCATATTAGTAGATAAAAAATTGTTTTTTCTGCAAGGTAATTTTTAATTTATTTTTACTAGTTCTAACTAATATATTTACAGGATTTATCTTTTTCTGTTATATTTAGTTTCTAAATATATTTAGTAAAAATTTGATCAAAATGGATTTTTTAAATACAAACAAAATTGTAATATTTACCTTTTTGGTATTTTAACAAAAAATATTGGAAGAATTACATATTTATTTATATTTCCATAAAATTTCATTAAAAATTAATAGAAAATGAAAAAAAAATTTAAATCGTTTCAAAAATTAATTTTTGAGTGTACAAAAATAAAAAAAATAAAAATTTTACAGTGAAAACTACAAAAAATTATTAATTGTGTAAAAAAAGTTCCAAAAATTTTTTTCGACCTGGTGGGATGCGAAACCGAAAACCTCTGATTTCTGTGCCAGCACGTTCCTATGCAACCCCCATACAAAAAATTAACTTCTTATCACCCATGAAAAAGAACTTCTGAGTAGCATATACAGCTATGGACACATAAATGACACAAATTTAAATTGCGCATAAATTTAAGTATTTTCCAACTAAATATATTTAAAAATGCAAGTTTTATATCTTCTGATTGTTGTTGAAAAAATGTTTGTCTTAATAATGCTCAAATGTTCCATTATGTTTTGCTTATTATTTACCGTTATCATTTTTGCGTTAACAATGCTGATTTAAAGTGGACATTAAGGTTATGACTTTTTGATTTTTTTTTGCATATATCAAATTTTACATGCCCTAGCCAAAAAGGCCATAAAAAAATATTAAGAAACGCAATCTTACTTTTTCGCTGCAGTCAAAAAAGTTCCCGCACCAAAAGGGTTGAAATTTGGTCTATATGGTTTTAGTTTAATAAAAATATTTCTCTGAAATTTTAAACAAATGAGACTCAAACGATGCTTATTAAAAGCTATATACGGTAAATATTACGAAACCTCTTTGGAGGGACTTCTGGATACATCTTTTGTCGATTACAATAATTTTTGTAATAATTCGTTATGTAAATTAAACAAAATCCCCGAGCAAAAATTATTTTTAGAAATTGCATTTGGTGCGGAAGGTTTTTTTGCCGAAATGACCCGCAAACACGATTTTTATTATTAATTTAGTATTGCCTATCATGTGGTGATAGGTAAAAATTTTGTTAAAAATGAGTCATAACCCTAGTGGACATATAAATGGCACAATTTACTTAAAATAGGCAGTAGTCGTGTAGATTTAATTCAAAGCAATAAATATTTTTCGTAGTTCAAAAATAAATATAAAAAGTTAAAAATTTTTTAAAATGGGTGGGATCATATGGAAAATGTATGAAAATGGAAAAAAGTAGCGGAAATTGCTGACATAATGCAAATTTCTCGCAAAAAAGTCTACAATGCAATTAATTCTTGTGTTGAGGATCCCGATATATTGACTAAGGGTAAAAGTCGGAAGCCAAGGCCACGCAAAACAGATGAGCGTACTGATGCAGCTATAGTACGAATGGTGAAAATTGATCCATTCAAGTCATCAAGGCAGATAGCATCGGATATTAATGAAAATTTTAACATGGAAATATCAAGCAGACTTGTCAGAAGAAGACTTAACGAGGCAAATTTGTTTGGGCGCATTTCCTGAAAAAAGCCCCTGCCGCAAAAAAAAAAAAATATTTCAAAACGACTAACCTTCGCCAGAACCCATGAGGAAAATCCCATTAATTTTTGGAAAAACGTGATATGGAGTGACGAAACAAAAATTAACAGGATAGGACCAGATGGCAGAATCTTTGTTCGTCGTCCTAAAGGCCAAGAGTTTAATCCTCGGTTCACTCAGAAGACGGTAAAACATGGAGGTGGCAGTGTTATGGTTTGGGGTGCATTTTCTTGGCATGGCGTAGGTCCGCTTATAAAAATCAATGGAAAAATGGACAAGTTTCAGTATTTAGATATTTTAAAAAACCATATGGAGCCATATGCCTTCAACTCCATGCCAATAAAATGGAAATTCATGCAAGATAATGACCCCAAACACTCAATTTTATTCTCCCAAAAATCGTTATCTATATGAGCTCTAGTTTTTAATAAAATTTTGAATTAAAAAATTTGACCATTATTTTAAAAGTTATTAAACTAAGGCAAAAAAGTCATATTTTATGAAAAATTGCCAGGATAACCTTATCCTTAAATTTATAAAATAAAATATTTTTTTTGTGCAGAGTGGCTCGAAAAAAAATTCAAAATTATATTTTGTGTTTTTTGCGAAAACGGTTAACAGTTATATAGATTTTATTTCATATTCCTAAAGTATATAAAATTGTGATTCAAAATGTATGGAGAAATCTTGAAAGACATAATCTTAGGTGATAACAAAATTGATTTATTTTTTTTTTATTTATTTGTAATTCTCCATTACAAAAGGTTAGAAAAATCTGCGATTTTCAGGGACCTATAAACGTGATCCAATTTCTTTTAAATGTGGTACAGATGGTGTCGTAGTCTATTCAGTACGATCCGGGCTTGAGGAGCAAAAATCGGACTACGTCTAATTAAATATAATAGGGGGTTTCATATAAACTCGTATTCTACTTGTAAACGGTGTAAACCTGGTATGTTTATGAGTTTAATGTCAAACTCCATACATAAAAAATATGGTTTGTATTTATACAAAGAATTTACGAGCTTATATGAAAACCCCTATTATTTTTATTTAAAAGATTAAGTGCATTTAAAAGTTTTGTTAGTTTTGAAAAAATTTTAAATATTTTAAATTTTTAGAATAAAAAATATATAATAAAAATTGACAAAAAAAAAACAATACGAAAAATTTTTGTTAGTTTCGTAAATTTACTCAATTCTCGCCTAAACTGAATTTTGTAGAATATACGAAAAATTCGTATTTATTACGAAAAAATTTTTTTTTCGTAAATTGTTGCATGGATTATTTTCAGTGTCCAATGTAAACAGTTGACTGGTTAAATTTAATAAATTATTACTTTCTTCTGTCCACTTTTAGCACCGCCATTATGAATACTCCTAAAATTACTGGACGTGAGGTTGATCTTCATCGTTTATATTGTGAGGTTACGGAAAGAGGTGGTTTTCAAAAAGTCAATATGCGAGATGAATGGGAAGAAGTTTTACCCAAATTAGGGTTAAAAGAAAAAATCGTTAATGGATCGCAAGCATTAAAATACATATATCGTCGTATTTTAGAAAAGTATGAACGCTTAAATTATTTCGGTGAAGATCCAGATAAAGTTGATGCCGTGGAAGGCTCGGATATATCAGAACTTAACATGAGTGCGGTACGAGGTAGAGGATCAAGATATCCATCAACTTATGGTAGTTCCAACTCGGCCATAATACACACTGTAGCCATGTCATACAACTATCGGCAACATAATGTTAATATGGATAGAAGAACACAATATAAATTATCTACTGACTTACACAAGCCGTCACCATATGAAAAACTAATGCTATCACTCTTATCGCCATTGCCAAATGAACAAGATTTTGCTATAAATGCCTGTACATTAATGGCTAATGAAAGTAAACATACCTTGAAATTGAATGACTATCCCAAGATATTAGATGCTCTATTGGCTCATACAGGAGTATTTTCAGATTATACTATGAGAAAATTATTTCAACATATTTATAGTGGCGTAAGACACCATTCCCTGTATGGATTTTGGTATGATCTATTAAATGATAAACCGCAAATATTGGATTTATATACCGATGAACAGGCATTGCGAGACGCCGCTCTTATCGATGATTATGATGATGGTAAACCAGAAATGGAAGGAATATGGCAAGATTGTAAAGAATTGGATTTCTTGAATTTACGCACTGGTTTGGGTACTCAAGATTACGTGGGTCAAAGAGTTTTACAGGTTATATCCATATTAAGAAATTTAAGTTTTCTAGAAGAAAACTTAACGATTTTAGTGAAAAACAAAACATTTTTACGATTTTTGGTAATGAGTTCAAATATACGTTGGGGTAATGTGCATATACATGCCTTGGAAATTACTGGCAATATAGCAGGAGAATTGGAAATATTAGATCCTTCTGTGGATGATCTATCACGCTGTCTTATGGCAACTTTATGTGATGGTATTGAAGGTCCCGATAGGGGTGTTATTATCAATTGTATGGAGATTTTATATAAACTTTGTCAAAAGGATACTAACGAGGAATATATATTAAAATGTTTAAGTTTAAATTTCTATAATACCATTGCCTTGTTTCTATCGCTTAATGATATAATGCTATTATTATTCACTTTAGAAGCTATTTATGCTTTAACTTCTTTAGGATCTAAAAGTTGTTCTTCTATGATGCAAATTAAGGGTATAGTTGATCAATTAATATCACTGATAACGGTAGAGGCACAGTCTTATGGTCCGGATGGTTGTATATTGATGAGAGTAGTGGAAACTGTACCCGGTAATATGCTACCTATTGTAGCACAAAATATTGCCAATTTACAAAATGCAGCCATCATACAAAAACAACCACAAGCCGTGCAACAAATGACGACACAAATTAAACCACAAATTCTGGCACCTACGGCTATACAAGCCTCAGATTGTACAGAATCAACTGGAGACTCAGCTCCAATACAAATGCCTCAAAATTATACACAAGACGATGAACAGTATGCTTTATCTTGGCTAGGGGCCACCTTCGAAAGAACCTCTAGTATTGAGAGCCATATTGAGACACAAGAATTATATCGCATGTATTTGTCTCACTGTCAAAAATCGGGTAAACATTCAGTCGTTAATCATTTACATTTTCCAAAATTGGTACGTTTAATTTTTACCAACACAGTAGGTCCGGCTGTGGTAAGAAAATTAGATGGACCAGACTTGCCGGGGTTACATTATGTCTCTATAAGATTAAGAGCTCAACCGTTGCCATTGCAACAAAAAACCAATATAACAACGGGAGGTCAGACTTCTCCCGGAGGCAAGCAGACAGATAATCCAGGAACTGGGAGAAAAACTAAAAAGAAATTAAAAGCTCAAGTAGAAACAGCACAATCTAATACAATAGCTTCCACTACCGCTACTACAACGCCAAATACATCAAGTGATAATAATTCCACTGTTGTAAAGGAAACAATTAAACCAGAACCTATTATACCACCCGCTGCTATTACTACTGAGGACGATTCCGAAAAACCTTTAACTCCTCAACCTATTGATACAAAATGTGAAGAAAAAATGGATTTAGATGAATTGGAAGAGACTATTAAATCTGAAAATCAACGAGAAACATTGCAAGTTTCGGAATCCACCATTACAGACTCCTCCCAATTTACACAAGCTGGAGTTGCGACTGCAGGCAATCCAACTTCTTTAATCAAAAGTTTGTTAGCCAATAAAGTCAATCAAAGGCAACAAAAACAAAATGTTAATACAAATCCTTCCGCAACTACTACTTCTACTACCAGTAATCTTCCTCCTCCCCCTTCTATAATAACAACATCCACAACACAGCCTATAACACAACCTATTAAGGTAGCTAGTACGGCTATTACTTCCTTGGTTAATAATCCTCTTATGCAGCATACTCCGGTTAAAGTAGGACAAACTACCATAAAGCCTCTAAATCCGCATGTGGCATTGGATAAAAAACCTACACCACAAATATCAGAATCTACACCTCCCCCTTTGGCTCCGCTAAGTGGAGTTAATGTTGTCAAAGATGCTTCTGGAAGACCTATAATATTGGCTAATCAAATGCTGGTGGACATTTTAGATAAAAAAATGGTAGATCCTCCCCTACCGGGTATTATACAAAAACGTAAACTTGATGAACAATTGGTCAATAATAAACGGTTAGCAGTAGATTCCTCTGTTGCCAACACCAACCCCTCATCATCAGTAGCATCTTCTTGCTCAGCCGTTAATAAAGAAGAACCACAAGTAACACCCTCAAAAAATGCAGCAAATTTATACGCTGAAATGGCTGCTTCTATACTAGAAGATGAAGATCTTGAAGAATTTAACACACAACCACCACCATTGGAACAACAACAACAATCAATACAACAGCAGACTTCTCTTATAATACCAGCTAAAACTATACAGCAACAACAATCGACAGCTCCACCTATACAAAATGTTCAACGGCAATTGGTATTTCAAGCTAGTCAGCCACCACAGCTAAAATTAGCCCAAACGACGGCAGGAAACAACCAGCAAATGCCAAATGCTGTAGCTACCATAAAAACGGATCAAGGACTACAAACTGTACCGGTTATACTACAGCAAAAACCAATTGAAGTACAACATCAGCAACAACAACAAATAATACAGCAAATGATACAACCAGCTCAACAGCAACAACAACAAACACAATACGTTTTAGCAACAAATCAACAAGGACAAACATACTTGGTGGCCCAACAAACTCAAACACCACAGCATCCACCACAACAGGGCCAACCAACACAAACAGTATTGGTAACACAAACACCACAACAGCAGACAACCGGACAAAAAACTATAATAATCTTACAACAACAAACAATGCCAGGACAACAACAACAGATAATCACTACCGGACCAACGGGACAGGGACAAAAAATGATAATGACTACATCTCAAGGTCAACAAGTGCTGGTAACACAAAGACCACAAACACCACAACAAATTTTTATAAATCCTCAGACAGGCCAGGCCACCCACATGCAACATATACAACCGGTACAGCAACAACAAACCAGACAAATAATACAAACAACTACAACGCAGCAGCAGCAACAACAACAAACTCAACAAATACAAGCAGGACAAATGTCTCCCTCTTTACTCAATCAATTAAATCAAATACCAGCTACCATAAAACTACATCAACCCATACCCCAACCTACACAAACAACATCTCAGCAAGCTACTATTACACGTATGGGACAAAAAGTATCAATAGTACAAGGTGGCGTACCAGCCCCACCACCATCATCCACCACACCACCAGCACCTGTAGCTATACCACAGCTACAGCAACATCAATCTATAATACAACAACATATAATATCAGGACCAGCCGAAAAACGTCATGTTATTCTAGGTGGTGGTCGTGCCATAGAAATAAAAGAAACTGTTATCACTCAGGCACAACCACCACCACAGCAATGTCAACTTAATTCTCAAACTATAATAACAACACAACAACCATCGGTGGTGGCATCCTCCTCCACACCACCACTTTTGCAGCAACAACAGGTACAACAACAAATTCGTGCTGTTATTGAACAACAGCAACATCCTTCGATAATACAACAAAAAATTTCTTCGTTGTCTGCAATGCAACCGCAGCAACAGCAGCAACAACAGACGCAGTCACAGCCACAAAGTCAAGTTGTAGTGCAAGCATCTGTTGCTGCACCCGCTACCCATAATACACCACAACCCCAACAAACACCTACGCTTATAGCGGCTAAGGTTTGATTTAGAAAACAAAAAGCTATTTTTGTTTTCAAATTTCATATCATTTGAGTTTGTAACGCTTTCTATATTATCTACACCATTTTCAATTGAATTTTAAAGAAATTGCTGATAAAATAGTAAAAGTAAAAAAAGTCACGGATTCTTGAATACTCGGTTTAACAAATTGACCATATGATTACAGTTCTTTTAATGAACGAGCCTAAAATATCGTTTTTAACCGAGACTACTCTAATTGTCACTAATAAGTTAGTTGCTTAGGATCCAACGATTTGGATGAATTCATAATATATTATGACAGAGGGGAGAAAACCAGAACACGTGTATACATCTTTGCCGACCTTATCTCAAATCTAGGGGTAGAAAATGGGATATAAATACCTTCTTATTTCTGTTGTTTTTAACAATTTTATACATTTTAAGGTTGACCTCCCATATACCCCAAAAAATCAAACGAAATTGTTTCGATACCATTATGATACGATTTCGATGATAAGTTTACCCGAGAATAATATTAACGATATATGAATAAAAGGGGCACGTTCGGTCCTTCAAAAAATAACGATGTCATTATGATATCGAAAATCTCAGGTAACGCCATATTTTGGCCATATTTCATGAAATGTGTTATTAAATTATTGCTATCCCATTAAAAAATATGATATTATTTACAATATCGAATTTTTTTATAAAATACATATCGGTCATACAATGAAAGATCCGCAAATAAGCACCCTTTTTTAATCAAAAAAGAAGGCTCCTTTGGATTAACCACTTCCATACAATTGTTTGCTGGCTGGGATATAAAAAATATAAATTTAATGAATTTAAAAATATTTTCAAGTTGCTATAAGCACTGTGTTCGTTTACTCGAAATTCTTACTACTTTTACTACAATTGGAAATTTTTGTTTATTTTTTGTATTGAATTTTTTTAGCTGTAGTAAAAGTAGTAACTTGTAGTAAGTAAACGAACAAGCTTATGGTAGCAATGCGATTAGGTTACAAAAAAATATTTTATTCAGAACTAATAAGAAATCACCATATAATAACTAATTCAGCTTTATATTTTAGTTTTTTTCTTTTTTGACAAACTTGTCTAAAAATATGCTCAATTCAATTAATGCTATTTTCATGCAAATTTTCATGGTTAAGGTTTCATGCTAATTTTGAATTTATTTTTAGATAAGTTAGCCGACTTTAAAATTAACACAAGGCTAAAATTTAGTAAACAGTTTAAACCCGGTAAAGTCACCAAAAAATGTTGCTGTGTCAGCAAATTTTTAGTAGGAGCGAGCTGATTTTTACCAAGAAAATAGTAATCTCAGCAAAAGATTTGCTAGCACTTAGTCGATGAAAAAAATGCTTGCTAAAATCAATAAAACTTTTTGCTGAATATTAGTAAACTGGAAAAAACTCAAAAAATTTGCAGAGAAATTACTTTAGTTAATTTATTTGCTGAAAATTTGAGTCTAAAAATTATTTAGGAAACTTCCTAAATTATATAAATGTCCAGACCATAGATTACATAGATCTCTTACTCTTTGACATTCGCTGTCAGTGCACGTGTCTCATGAGAATGTGTTAGACATACGTGGTATACCTATACAAAAAAAATTTCAATGTATGTGTAAAAATTTGTTTGTTGACAAAAGAAGAAGAAGAGTGAGATATATATGTAATCTATGGTCCAGACTTCCATATTAGTAGACAATTGTAAAGAAAAAAAAGCATAAAAACCTTTTTCTTAAAAAAGCGAACACAAAAATTACCGAAACTACTGAAAAAGATGTATGTCCTTGTATTTCACATATTCAGTATTAATAAACATTTTGTTAATACATTCAGTTTTTATCTTTATCTTCACTAAATTTAAGTATTTTATTTTGTCTATAATTTAAATCATATTTTATCTTATTGTGTTATATTTCTATGTACCTATGTGCTATCTTCTGGCGTGCTTTTGTTTTATGTATTTTATTATATGTCTTAGAAGAGTTGTATTTAAATAGAATTTTCTTTGTCCGCACTACATCTAATGTCTAAAATGCAACATCTACATACATCTTGTCTCTCTGGTTGTTATCCGCACTATAAATGTGTTTATGAGCACAATTTTGGTAGCAAAATAAATTAGTAAAACATTAGTGCTAAAACAAAAATATAACTAATACAATTTCAGCAAAAAATTTGCTAAAAACTAGTATACTTGAAATACAAGACGTTTTACTAATTTATTTTTTTGAGTGTACTTTTGTAAGAAAAATATAAAAATAATAAGCCCAAACTACAAAAATAATAGAAGGTGTTTTCATATAAACTAGTATTATACTTGTAAACGGTGTAAACCTGGTATTTTTATGAGTTTAATGTCAAACTACATAACAAATTTGGTTTGTATTTATACAAGGTTTACGAGGAATTTACGAGTTTATATGAAAACCCCTAGAGATAATAACAAAATACGATAAAAGCATAAAAATATTATTACCCTTTAGAAAAACGTGTAAGTCCACACAGTGTAAATGTTTTTATGGTCAATTGAGAGCAAATGCGGCACCCAACTTGCGGATAGCCTTCTAAAACCCAACTGATCATTTGAAATCGATACCACAGTACCTTATGAAATGCATATGGCATCAACAATCACACGCACTTTCACTCTCCGATCGGCCAACACCATATCGTGAATATTTTCGACATTTTCTGGTGTATTGACCTCAATTGACCGTCCAGAACGTTCAGCGCCACAAGTTCTTCTACGACCACAACGAAACTCAGTCCCCATGTACTTATCAAACTTTTCTTTGGTTTGAGTGACGGGTTTTTTTTTTCGCAAAAAATAATGTTTGATGAGCACTCGAAATTAACTTTTTTCCATTTTTACAAAAATCCACGAGGTTGTATGCTTTGAGCACCTGAAACGCAAAGTTAATAACGGAACTTGCTCAAAATTTGACAGTAGTCTATTAACAGATGGTACTTGGAAGGAGGAGTATTGCATTTCATGTAACTACGAGAGAAGTTCAAAAAGTCACGGAGCTGATCTGCCCTCTTTGTTTCGTTTGTTTTGAACTGACTACCGTTGTTACCCTTAAAATACCCTTAACGAAATAACTGAAATACCATTAACCTTAAAATACCGTTACCGAAATAATTAAAATACCTTCAACCTTAAAATGCCGATACCGAAATGAATGAGATAGCATTACACTTAAAATATCGTTACCGAAATAATCTAAAATAGCGTTACCATTGCTGATAACAGAATGGTTCGGTTACCATCTATGATTGTGAGAAATTTTGTTATTGAAGCATACCTGAAATATCGGAAAGAAAAGTTGTATCAAAAACAAATTGGCTTGCGATAGTAAACTAGCCCATGGTTAGGATATGTGTTAACTGTAAGGGCGGTGTACGTCTTTTCAATTGAAATTTTTATTTTCAATTGATTCTGACCTTTGGCCTACTTTTAATTCAGAAGTCTTTCTAATATACATTTTAAATGGTGTAGATTCTACAGTATATAATGTTTGTGCGGCAAGCTATCAACGTTGGCTTATGTCATTCCCATATAAATTTGACATTAGCCAACGTTTACTGTTAACTCTCAACGTTACTAATGTCAAATTTGTATTGAAATGACATAAAGCAACGTTGATAGCTTTTCGCACAAGCACAGCTATTGCTTAAATTTCTTTTAATTTGCTGCTTTTTTTATTTTTTTTTATGATTTTAATGCTTTTTTTTAATTTTCATTCATTTCCGGACGGTCTTATACTGAAGGGTTAATTTATAAAAAAAATTGCAAAACAGGGTTAACTAATAGTTAACTCGTATCCCCTCAGTATAAAACCCACCATTAAACAAATGCAATTTTTATAGAAAATATTATCTGAAGTCATATTATGCTTTACTTTTTTCCATAACCTTTTCTTTTCATGGCGTTAATTTATAGCGAAAATTCTTACTTTGGTAGTATACACAGTTTCCAATTAAAATTGCGAAAATTTCAATAAAAATTAGAATTTTCTATTTAAACAAGACGTTTGACTATATTAGATTTCTAAACAATCTCCGCGTTATTGTGACCAAAAATAAGTAAAAAGAAAATTGGATAATTGCGAATTGGAATTGGTTCAAGTCTTAAATCTTATAAAAATGGGTCATAGAAACATATTCAATTTAAGCTTATTTTTTATTTTGTTTGGTTTACAAAACGTTGCCAAATCGAAATTAACCAAGTGTAAATCAAAAAATATGTCGTAACCTATATGCCTACCAGTATTGACAAATGAGTCTAAAACTAGATTTTCAAAAAAATAAAAGTTATATAAAAAAAAAATAGAAAGTGACACGGCGCATTATCTTGGTGAAAGAGCACTTTTGTCTTTCTCATATGGGGCCGTTTGGCCATGTAGTGATTGATATTGATGGAATGGCATTTTTCAAGGTTTTTGGTGCACTGTAAGCAAACGCGGCACCCATTTCGAAAACTGCTTTCTCATGGACAAATGTTCATGCAAAATAAAGACGACACGTTCCTTCGATATCTTTAAGGTATCAGCTATCTCCTGCAACTTCACTTTACGGACTTCCAAAACGATTTTGTGAAATTTTTTTATATTTTCCGGTATCACCACCTCTTTTGGGCGACCAGAGCGTGTTTGTCCCATTAAAAATCAATGAGAAATCATAACACGAAATTGCTTTGAATCCATTGTTTTCAAAATCACAAAAATAGCTTCACGAAAACAGCTGTAACTTGTTCACTAATAAACGAATTGTCATTAAATTTTGAGAGGTATCATCTGAAGGTTGGTAGTTCCGAACAATCATATGGATTTTTCATTAGTGGCGCCACCTATGTGTCATCCTACGGATTTTTCAGCCGATGTTTTATTTGAAATAATCGGCCTGATTACGAGTGTCGAATTTGTAGTCGAAATTTTCGACTCCATATAAAATGATTTTGTATATAATGGAAATTATAAAGAAATGAAACTCTGATACTGGATTTTTTTAAATCTGAGTGTTATATATGCTAAATCCAATTGAAAAATTGTTCAAAAGTTGTGTTTTTAGCGAAATTTCAGCAAATTCGACTTAGTTTCGACTACGACTACGACACTCGTAATAATGCCGAATAATAAGGATAGGTCATCAAGTATTTATCCGAAACATCAAATTTAGAACAATATGACATTGACTTGTAGTTGCATATTTTGGCTTGAATGCATATTTTGTGCTTTTTAATGCATATTTGTGCATAGTTTTAATTGTTGGAAGCATTTTTTTAATTTGAAAAAAAAAATTGAAAATTAACCGAATTAATAGAGGTGGAACTTTACGAAAGTTGACTTGAGCTTAATATGGGTGCTTCAATGTGTTTCCATTGTATCGCTCTTGACCTTAATTCAACTTCGCCAAATATAGTTGGGTTTATTTGCAAAATAACTAACTCACATATGTTTTTAAATGCATTATATCTGCAAAAATAGTTGTTTTGGAACATATTTTTACTGCATATTTGTCATTTTTAGGGGCCTATTTCCGATTTATATATATTTTAAAATAATGCAGAAATAAAATCGGTGTCACTACTGGTGGTCCAAAAAATAATTATATGTCATTACCAGGGCAAGTTTTTTTTTGGCATTTGCCATTTTTGCCATTTTTTCACTTATTTTGTAAAAATGCCATTTTTACAAATCCTTGCCAAAAAAAGCCATTTTCTCTATTTTTTGACTTTTCTTTAAAAAAATCCTATAAAATTCAGTAAAAACTCAATGTTTGTAAATAATTTTTGGAAAAAATTTACAAAAAAACAATAGTTTTTTTTTAATACATAATAAAATTCCTGATTTTTTTTTAATCCTAGTAATATACGGCGAATGCACTTTAGCAGTTCAACGGTAAATTCCTTCATTATTGTATTTTTGTTAAAAACATTCATAACACTTAAATCAACTATTATACTTTAAAATTTTTGGAATAAGCGTGCCATTTTTGCTTTTTTGTGCCAATTTTACTATTTTTTCGTGCCATTTTGCCTGCTAATTTCAACTTTTTTTGTGCCATTTTAAAATTGCCCTGGTCAATACCGTTTCTACACTGGATAGTTGAGCTGTCAAATTTTGTAATGTAAACGATTTAACTTGATTTTAAACGGGATTTCGGAGACTAAATGTGACTTTAACTGGCATTATTGTTGCTTCCCATAAAAAATTTGAATTAAAAAAATGTAACTAGACATTCAGTAATTGGGCCTAAAGGCTTCATTAGTCTAATCGTAAAGTAAAAAAACGTATCTGTAATCAATTCAATGTGTTAAAATAATATAGAAATATATTTTTATCTTTTTTCTATGCATTGAAACTGTTGTCAAGTAAAATCGTAAAAAAGTTCTGTTGAAAATAGAAATTTTCTATTTTATTACTTGACATTTAATTCTATGCACAAGAAAAAGATAAAAAACGCAATATTTTTATTTTTTATACTCTTTTTATTAATTATGAGAATGATACGTTACTTTTTTTACGATACTTCCAAAATAATTTGGTCTTAAGAATACATTTTAAATAAAAAATCTAAATTTTATTTGAAAGTGTTTTCAATTTAAAATGGAAAATCTTATTAAAAAAAAAACAAAATATTTTTATGTGAGAAAAATATTCTATAAAACGATACAGAAAAGCTATTTTTGTTTGTTCTAATTTAATCGTAAAGATAATGATATCAGATTTTCATGAAAAAGTGATAAAATAACGACAAAAATTTTGGAATACGACAAACTTACAATCGAAATGGTATCGTTACGATTTCGAAGCGATATAGGTTGATTTGGTTGTTTTATTTTTGAATAAGTTTATTTTTTGTTGTATTTTTTTTTTATTATAAAAACTTTTAAAATATAATATTAATACATTTACTAACTCTCTTTAGCTACCGGATCCAACACCATCTCTTATGCAACCCAAGACACAAAATGTTGTTCAAACTATTGCGCCAACGGTTGCTGCAAATAATCCACCAACTCTGATTAATGTTAAAAAACCGCCAAGTTTAATAAAGCCAACATTACCAACAGTGAAATTACCCACACATGCTAACTCAGGACCACCACCATTGGCAGCAGTTAATAGTAGTTCGAATATAAACACAACACAAGCCACACAAAATCCGACACAAGGCGAATCAATGAAAGATGCTTATAAGAAAGAGGAAGTAGCCCAAACTGCAAACACATCATCAACAGCAGCAACTACACAAAATCAAATTCAAAGCAATAGTACTACACAATCCGCTCAAACTCTGATGACCACAAGTTCAACAACATCAACTACAGCCACTTCACAAACTATGCAACAAACTGGCCAAACACCACAGCAGCAACAACTTCAACCATTACAACTACAGCCACAATCGGCTGTTCCTCCACCACAAGCCCAATTGTCACCGGCAGAAGCTCAATGGCTTTATATTTGCGATTGGCGTAATTGTCCGCGTAAAAAATTCAAATCAGTTTCTGATTTGCAACATCATGTTTGCACCTCACATGCTCCTGATCATTTAGATCATTCTGCTGAAATCTTTTGTCAATGGGGTGTTGGTCCAGGTCTTTGCGATGGTATACCACGTAAACGTTTTTCTCTTATGACGCATTTAATAGACCGTCATTTAACAGCGGAAAGTTTAAGAGCTGCTGTTCAACGTAGAATTGCCACAGGCATACACAATATAGCACCTTCAAAGCCACCCGTTACTATAGTGCGTAATATAGAGCTAGCACAAAGAGCTAACAATGCCTCCCCAGCTCCTTCGACTTCATCATCATCCAGTTCTCAAACACCCGCCACTGGGTCATCAGCATTGCAAGCTATAAAACGTCATACCGCAGATTTTATAAACTCTAAAGAGCTAATGGATGAAAATGAGGGCCCCGTTACGAAGAGTATACGTCTAACAGCTTCATTAATCTTGCGTAATTTGGTTACTTATACCACCACAGCAAAACGTAGCATTCGCCGTTTTGAACCACATTTGGCAAATATCGCTTTAAGTAATGTTGAATCTAGTGGCACTATATCTCACATTCTCTATGAGTTAAATAACTAAAAATGTGACAAATGTATAATTAATTTCTTTTTCGTTACATTTTCCAGATAGTTTTTTTTTTTAATTCTGCATTTTTTTATTCATATATTTATGCTTAATCTTAAAAGTGCTCTTCGTTTTTTTTTTATTTTTTTTAAATATTTTCAGTTTGATTTGGAACCTTTTTTTTATTGGTATTTATGTATATTTTAATATAAAAATGCATATTACTGGATTTTGAATAAAATTCACATTATTATTTCCATTCGAAATGTTTGTAACATTTATAATTTTTATTTTACAATAAAAATGGGTTTATAAAATCAATATCTGCATACTGTTTTATTTTAATTTAGAAGAGAAGAATTTAAGGGGCCAGTCACTTATCTAAACATAACAGTTTCATTTATTTGGAAGATAAAAATCACGCCGATTTTAGACGCCGTAGGCACCAACAATGGGAATTTGTAAAAGCAATCACATTTTCTTTTAAATTGAAATTTTATTTCCAACAATTTTTTTGTTTGAAATGTTTGTAACTCGCTTTAAATTGATATCTTTCATATAAAAATTGTTTAAAAATAAAAATTCAAAGTTACAAAAAAAAATAAATTTTTTTTTGGATTTACAAATTTTTTTTTGTTTTGTGTTTAAAAATTTAATTAGAATTTTGTAAATTCTTTCTGTGTATATTTAATGTTCGAATCATACTAAACCTGACCAAACATCCCACTTCTGGCGTCATTATACCGTTTTTAGTGGGCAATCCCACCTTGATTTTTTTTATAAACATAATAAAATGTTTAAAAAACGTTCGTTCAATGTCGATCTTGTGATTACATTTTAGAAATTTTTAATAGAAATAAAGTCATTAGAATATGATCGTTTTTAACCCTCTTATGCTCTCTTTGGCGAATTTGGCACTAAACATTAACAAATTTTGACTAAATAAATTCTGCTTAATACTACCTCTGAGTATATTCTTTGTGTTTAATTTGGCTACTTTTTGAGTTATCCTGTGAGTCCTGGAGAAAAATTTTTAACTGATTTTACAATTAGGGACTAAACTAGCTTTGTTATTATCGATAATGTACGCCAGATCGTAAATCTATTTTTGGCGATTTTTCAAATATTTTTTTCTTTTTTAAAAAGTTAATTTTTCAAATTTACTAAATTTTCACTTTACATGCTTCTTGCTTGAAAACCGTTCTTTATAGAAAAAAGTTTGAAGGTAAAGAAGTAGATAACACTGCATGACAAAATCTTGTCTTTTAAAAATTAATAGATCTCTGACCATCAATTCTATATATTTCGGACATGCTGATTACAATGGCGTACTCTATTTTTCGATCAATGGTACAAATTTTTCGCATATGTCTTTAAAGTTTGGCGGTTTTCCATTTAGTTTTTTATATACATACAAAAATTTTGAAATGCATTCAAAATAAATTTTTTGTGGTGAAATGTAGGCACAGGACCTGAATTCATATTTAGACTTAAAATTTGATGCATAAAACTTGATATTAAAACCACTGTTCGCG
Source organism: Leucophora obtusa (assembly GCA_949987735.1). Classification (NCBI taxonomy): domain Eukaryota; kingdom Metazoa; phylum Arthropoda; class Insecta; order Diptera; family Anthomyiidae; genus Leucophora; species Leucophora obtusa. The sequence continues at coordinate 293,618,589 of OX465295.1, read as the reverse complement.
TTTTAGATGGATTTTTACGGTTTTTTAAGGTTTTAGCCCATTGAATCGCATCGCTGAAAGCAAAATCGGCCTTAATATATGATATGGCTTAGTAAAGAAGCAATTAAAAGGAAAATATTTCAACAAAAAGAAATGTATTCATCTATAGCGGCCTATACGTTAAAATCGCTATTTTTCAAAAATTTTGTATGGCAGCATAGCTTTCCAAGATGTCCCCAAAGTCCAAAGGCGTACCTAGACCATTTTTCTGGGGTGGGAAACCCATTAATGTTCGGCTGTTTATTTGCACATTCTCAAACTCTTAACCTTGAAAACCACTTTCGACATTATGCTTACAATTTTTTCATACAAAAAAACTTTTAAAAATGGCTCCCTCCCTTCTCATAAAATTTCCTTAGCAAAATCGACATGTTTTTATAGAAAACTCTGAAAAGTTCATCTATTTTTCTGACGAAAACCTCGTACAAGGAATGTATTCCAAGCTATGTATACTCTCAGATTAGTATGAAATTTAGATATTTGATAGAGAAAAGAAATCTAAAATCAATTTTGTCGTCGACCTCTGACGAATCCACTCTAACCCTATATTTTGACCACTTAAATTACCGAGGTGGCTAAAAACCGTGAGATGTTCATCTTAAAACTTTTGTTTCTACAACATATTAAAATATCATCAAAATAGTAGTGTTTAGTTTGCAGTAACTAGTTAATAGAAAAATTAGTAAAACGTCTTGTATATCAAGTTTACTAGTTTTCAGCAACTTTTTTTTGCTGAAATTGCGATTTTCTCTTTTTCAGCAAAAGTTTTAGTTATATGTTTTTAGCACTAAACTAATTTTGAACTAATGTTTTACTAATTTATTTTGCTACAAAAATTGTGCTGGTAACCGCAATTATAGCGTGGACGACAACCAGATAGACAAATGTAGATGTCGCAGCTTGTCTGGATATAGTACAGACAACGGAAATGATAATTAAAGAAACAACTTTACACAATTTCTATATTTAAATTTTCAGCAAATAAATTAACTAAAGTAAAATTTATCTACAAATTTTTTGAGTTCTTTTCAGTCTACTAATATTCAGCAAAAAGTTTAGTGATGTTAGCAAGGATTTTTTTCATTTGCAATCGACTAAGTGTTAGCAAAACTTTTGCTAAGATTACTATTTTTTGTGGTAAAAATCAGCTCGCTTTTTGCTGAAATTACCAACTTTTTTGCAAGCACGTTCCTGACTAAAAATTTGCTGACAGAGCAATATTTTTTGCTGACTTTACTGACTTTTTTTTTTAGTGTATTAAAAATCTTTTTCCATTTTCGTATCAAATGCCTTCAAATGCTTATTGAACAACTATGTGATTCTATTGTAATAATTTTTCTTAAAGTGTTATGAACCCTCTAGGTGGCGCTAGGGGATGTGGCCGACTAGCTCCCGTCAGACCTCTCTGGGTGTGTTACCATCCCTCAACCCTAGCCCATAAGGACCATACCAATTACAAACAAAAACGAACAAAAACTTCTACTCCATTACAAAACACATCTGGAGTGGGAGGAAGATGTAGTCCTCCAGCCGCCCTACCCATCCTTGGTCACTTATCTCCATCATACGTATATATAATGACCCCTTTACTCCGCTCACACTTTCACCACTTACCTTTTATTAACTTCCCCTGCAAATAAATTTACTCACACATTATTTAAATTTTCTTAATTCCAATACATAATTTTATTATTATAAATCCTAATTTTGCTAAACCTACCTTAATACAACCTATTCTATAATTTTTGTTTAGCTTTAATATTTTATATTTTCAGATAATTAGAGATTTTAAAGTTTTCCAAAATATAACCGTCAATTCAACGAAAGGTCAATAAGACCAAACAACGAGCCCTGTAATACAGGAATATTCAAAAAAATACAAAAAAATGGTAACTCTGGACATCAAAATAAAAATGTTATATTGTCTATTTAAATATGTTAACGCCAAAAGACGCAAAAAAAAACTTTAAAAACCATGAATTTAATATTATTGATACTTCTTATTTTTTTTTTTTTTAACTAATAAAATTAATCTCTCTAATAAAAATTTAAATTTGTTGTTTATATATATGTTAAGAAAATCTGTAAGTCCTAGTAAGTATAAAGTACATTGTTATATAAAAAGAACACTAACCATCTAATGTCATAATCACATAGAAAACACAAACAAAAACAGCCATATAACGAATTAAAATAATAAAGTCAATTTACGCGTTGATATGCGTTGATACGCGTTCAGTGATCTGACACCGTAATACCCAACACTTAAAATTTTTACAATATTCAAAACTGGCCGTACTCTTTTTTTTATCAACGGCTGATTCACAATAATGCGGGTATATCGTTGCCCTATTTCCGGGATATGGATATGATTTTTACTAAAATTGAAGTGGCCTGAAGGAGCTCCCTTAAACCTTACAATTGAATACTAATTCTTTCAATATTCTTTTTCTTTGAATTCTTCTACCACTATTATTGTGAAATTAACTCTTAACCAAAAAAAAAGGAAAGTAAAACAAAAAAAACTATTTTATTATCTTTGGGTATTTTGGGCAATTTCTCCGTCCGTAACTATTTCAGTCCGTCCCTAAACTAGATACGTAAACTTAAATTAACATGCATTGATATAACTTAACTTAACACTGACACTAAAATTTTCCTAATTATGCTTCCTTTCTTTTCTGAACAGCTGCGCTTCTGACCACTTTCTATTAACGGTATGCCTTGATCTATAGTCACGCCGGTTGTTAAGTGTCTTCAACAAAAAAAAGGTTACCTGGTAATATTTACTTCTTCACAAAAGGATCGAATTTTAATCTGCTCTTCAAATCCTTTTTTTCAGGAGAACTTTGGTGGGTGATTCCCTGAACCGTTTGGCCTCCACTTTAAATGTCACTGTACTGGCTGGCCCTGCTCCAGATGGAAGCCAGTTCCAAGTTCTCCAAATATTTAGTATAATTTCCCAGGGAAAATTTACACGGCTATATAGTTGGTGGTTCACCTTATAAAAATATATCAAAAAACCAGGACCTTAATTTGTTTTTAAATATTTAGGTAATTAAAAAAAAAATAACACCGACACACTTTTTAATAATTTTCGTTCAATTAATAGAGTTAAAAAAAATTTGTTCAATTTCATATAATGTCTTTACCGGCTTTTAACTTTAGTTTATTACTTATTACTGTAGGAAACTTCTTTTTCATACTAATTGCAGAGCACTTACGACCACTTTACTTCGCGCCTTTCTTAGGAATCCTCCAAAAAGATGGCTGAACCAATTTTTAACTATGTAGTTCTAGCTATATACCAATAAATAAAAATTAATCTTTCTGTATATCCAAATTTCTGCTCATGACTTTATCCCTTTCTACATATTTTCTAGTATTTTACTAAAACACTTATATGATTGCTATCCTTTTCTATTTATTCTGTCTCATTTGGTTCATTCTCCTGCAATTCTAGATTCAAACCATTTTTATCTGTTCAAAATTGAAAATAAAACGCAACGGATTTTCATTCATAAAAACGTTCTGCTATAAATTTGGCACTAACAAAAATAGTTCATACCCTGCTTTTTCCTCCCAACCCTCATAGTACTCTTTTAATACAACTACGTACACAATTCAGCAAATTCAGTAAAAAGGTAAACAAGGTAAGTAATTTTTGTCAAGCTAATATTTAATTAAAATTCTATCTATTTTCAGCCAATTTTCCCATTAATATTCCACCATTCTTTTTCCATTTGCAGATTCCCCTGGACCTGGTCAATGCGTACTGAACTTCCTTCTACTTCAGTACACATATTCATCGCGGTAAGGCGGTATCGTTCTGACACATGGTTTTTTCCATTTTGTTAATAATTTATTTCATTTCCCTTCTATTTTCAGCAGAGTCCGGGGCTGACTGTGGTAATACTCGGCCACCTGAGTGTCTTCCCTGCTGCCGATGGTGTCCACCGAGGACTGGCCATCCTCTGATGCAATGGTGGCCCATCACAACCTGAGAGCCGGTAATGGGTGGGAATTTGAAATAATAAAAAAAAAATATATTATTGGCTCGTCCCATATTCAAAAAAAACCCATTACCAAATGAAATATAAAAAAAACGAATTGTGTGGGGCACGGCCACTTAGGGGTTTTTTTTTTCTTTTTCTCGGCGATTGGCCATACCGAATAGTGCCCAAAAATCGTTAACCCTAAGACGGCGCCACGCAAAATTTTTTTTTTTTTTTTGCGTCTGGCCATCAAATTGCGCGCAGGGGCGCACTAGAACGGGTGCCAAACAGGCGAATGGTGTCTCGGGGCCCCCATAGACTAGGACCACCGCAACAAAACTCCAGGATTATCGAGGCAACGATGATAAAGCTGGTGTGCGTGGGCCGTTTGTTGAGTCTTCCGTACGTGGGGAACTCCCACACCCTGATGTCTCACAAGCCGGGCAATCAACAACATAATCCACAAATCAATCGGAACTATTCGGTGAGTAAAAACTTTCTATTACCACCAGAATCTCTGCGTAACTAATTTCACTAAGAAAAAGAATTATGAAAGAAAGTCAACGTTGGGGCTGCTATATAACAGTCTGTTTGACACTAACTTCGTGTTCGGAACCGCGATTTTAATGGGTTTAACTGAACTTTTGTCGAGATTTACCCACAAAAGAAAACTATCAAAAGAAAGTTTGATTCTATTCAATATTAGGTGCGTTCACCTACAATTTTGCAGTGTATACTTCCCCTATACATTTACGTTTTTGTTTCCTTATGTTGCAATTTAAAACAAATGAATTTCCCTTCACATGGTCCGTTCCATTGACGAAAATATAAATTGCCTACAAAATCGGAATAATGAACCGACAATGTAACATCATTAATTCAATCTTGTACGTTTGTACATGTGTACTACAGGCATATATGACTACAACAAAAACACCGCGATATATGAATACCATCAACTTAAGTGTTTTGTATTTCGATCAAATGTATAAATTCATGCACAAAAATTTGTTCGATACTAAAACAAATGTGAAGGATCTTTCTGCAACTAAAAGCAAAACTAATGTCAATACCCCATTTTATAGAAATTATAAAGGACTCAAAAATTTTGAACAGTAGGAATCAGAGAAAGCCTATATTGAAAACATTTTTAAATTATTTTGAAAATTCAAAATGATTTGTCTATGATTATACTATAGAAAGTGTGTGTAGACCGTTTTGATATGTTTCCTTCTTTTGTTTTGTAAATTTGGTAAGAAAAAACTCAACAACTCATTGCACTATCAAAGAATGCAATGATTATAATCGTGTTTCCATATTAAAATTTCAGAATTTTTTCAAATTTACAATAGAATGGAAACTAACGATAATTTCAACTTTATAATAATATTCTAATAACACTATAGATATGTTAATATAACAAAAATTTATATATACAGAAAAATCAATTATATAGACCGTTTCTACTCTGATTTAAAAAAGAACTTTACAACCAATATAATTTTACAATTTTGAAAATTCAAATGAGCTAATATACGTTTCCAATTTCAGATTTTGCGAGTATTGGCGTTTATGACTATTTTCCATACTCTGGATTCAATTTTAGGGAAGTTAATTTCATAAAAATTCAAATTTAGATTTTACTTTGTGTTTTATTTCCTTGCTTACAGGTGGCCATTCAATCTATAGCTGACATAATGAGGATAATGCACGACATACCAATTTATCTGGTAGATATTGTTGATACATTCTGAGATGGTATGTATAAATTGTATATACTAAAAGTTTAAATTTTATCGCAACAGAAAATCTATTTCCCCGGGTATTGCGCGAATTATATATATTAGTAAAAACACAACTTTTAATTAAAAGTAGGCTCTTAATAATAAATTGTCTTTGCTATTGTCCTATTACAGATTCATTTTCCTTTTTTTTCAATAGTTTGTACCTTTAGGCTTTGATATCCTTTACATGAAATACTCCTATCGGTTTCCCCTGCATATCCTCCAGTTCATACATATTATTACCCACTGGTTTTACTATTCTGCACTTCAAAAATTTTTTACAAAATTTAGCGTTAACATTTTTACTAAAATTGCTCAAAACCGTGTTCCTTCGGTACACTTCCTGACCTGGTATGAACTTAATATTCCGAGCCCGCTTATTATATCTCTCGGCACTTTTCTCAAAAGCCTCATGCATATTTATCCTAATTTTTTCTCTTAATAATTCCTGTTTCTCGTTTCGCTCCAATTTACCTATCTCATGATCTGACAATGATAACAGTTTTCTCGCAAGTCTATAATCAGAACCACTTGAAAACATATGGAATCCAAAAAGAGCAAAAAATGGAGTAACTCCTGTAGCGGAATGAACTGAATTTCTCAATGCGCATTCTATTTCCGATAAATATAAATCCCAGTCCCTGTGATCCTCATCTAAATACGCCCTAATCGCTGCCAATATAGATTGGTTCACCCTCTCTGACGCATTTGATTGTGGTGAATAGGGAGCGGTTCTCATATGCCTTATTTTATACGCCTCTATCATTTCTTGAAATCCCTTTGCAGTAAACTGTGCGCCGTTATCGCTATGAATCACCTCTGGTACTCCAAATTTATGGAATACTTCTTGTACTAAAAATTTTATCACATTATTAGTAGTAGCCTCTTTCATAGCTTTCAATAGAGTAAATTTTGTAAAATGATCCACAACAATAAAAACGTAGCAATTTCCACTTTTAGAGCGTGGGTATTTTCCTAAGAAATCTATGTACAGTTTTTGGAACGGTCTTTCCGTTATGACTTCCTGACCGATACCTGGCATTAAATTTCGATTTGCTGGTTTTGTTTCCTTGCATATTTGACATGATTTCACATATTGTTTGATTTGACTTGTCATCCTAGGCCAATAAAAGAATCGTTTCACTTTTTCAAGCGTTTTTGAAATTCCACCATGAGCTGATGTGTTTGCATTATGAGCCTTTTCAATAATAGCGTGTGAGATACTTGTTGGAATCCACAATTTCCATTTAAAATCATCTCCAAGGTTTTGATCGAATTCTGTTTTTTTGAATATCATTCCATCTTCTATTTTTAAGTCAGGTACTTGTTCTAAATTTTGCTGTATATTCTTTATAAGTTCTAGATACTCCTCGCTTTCGAACTCTGTGGTTTCAAAATCTAAAAGATCACTTCTCTCTAACCCTACTTCACATATTTCACAATCCAGTGGCAGACGTGACAGCATATCAGCTACGACATTCTCAGAGCCTTTTCGATGAATGATTTCAAAATCATACGCTTGCAATTGTAAGGACCATCTAGCTAATCTCCCACTCAAGTCCTTCAAGGTCATCAACCACTTTAGGCTTGCGTGGTCTGTCACAACTGTGAAAGGCATCATTTCAACGTATTGCCTATATTTTCGAATCGCCATTACCGCTGCCAAGCACTCCTTCTCTGTCACACTATAGTTTCTTTGACAGCTATTCAACTTTTGTGAGTAAAATGCGATCGGATGCTCTTCCTTTTCACCGTTTAATTGGTACAAAACGGCTCCTATTCCATAGTCCGATGCATCGCATTGTATATAAAACCGTTTTGTAAAGTCAGCGTGTCTCAAAACTGGAGCTGTGGTGAGTGTCCTTTTTAGTTTTTCGAACGCTTCAATGGCTTCGGGGGTCATCACAAATTTCTTAGATTTTTTTAAGGTGTCCGTCAGTGGTGCGGATATTGTGGCAAAGTCTTTGATGAACCGCCTATACCATCCGGCAGTTCCTAGAAAGCTGCGAACCTCTCTTGTGGTTTTCGGCAATTTAATACTACGAATAGCACGTATCTTTTCGGGATCAGTTTTCAACATTCCGCCGCCTATAATAAAACCTAAATATTTCAATTCCTGAAAACAAAATTGAGACTTTTTCAGTCCTATTGTAAGGTTTGCCTCTCGAAGACATTTAGCCACTTCCTTTAAAAGCTTAATATGTTCCTCAAATGTACTTGATATAACCAATAAATCGTCTAAGTAGATAAAAACATTTTCCTTTAATTTTTGTGGGACCACTTTATCCATAAGACGGCATAATCGTTGGGCCGCATTACACAGCCCGAACGGCATTACCCTAAATTGATAAAGCGGTCTACCAGCTACTGTAAATGCCGTAAATGCTTTGCTTTCCTCGTCGAGCTCGATCTGCCAGAATGCGTATTTCAAATCTACACTGCTTATAAAATACGTTTCGTCGATTCTGCTTAAAATGCCATCAATATTTTGCAAAGGATATGCATCTTTGACGGTCAATTTGTTAAGCTTCCTAGCATCCAAACAAAAACGATTTTTTCCTGGCTTCCGGACAACTGTCGTTCTGTTGCTCCATGGACTTTCACTTTCTTCGATGACATTTAATTTTAACATCATATCAATTTCGTTGTATGTTATCTCTTGGACGGCTGGAGAAATCGGATAATATCTGTCTTTGACCGCTACAGCGCCCTCTAACAAAGTAATCGTATGCTTTTCTAGCGATGTACGGCCTAAACCCTTCTCCTCAAACGTATCAAAACTTTTTACTGCCTTCTCCAATTCTGCCTTTTGTTCAATTGTAAGTTCATGTGGTCTTAATCGGTATTCTGATCTATCATCTACAAAATCTTGCTGAACCTTATCCAAATCTATTGCTTCTACACCTATGATTTCAGGGGCCAAGCGGAAAATTCTCCAAAAATCTATGCCTAAGTAGAGGACCTGTTCCAAATCAGGACAAAGATACAGCAACATTTGATGCTCCTGCTCTTTATACTTTATGGATAACTTTACTTTGCCAAGTATTCGATGTAGCTGACCACTGGCAGTTTTCACGTTGGTTAATATTGGGAGAACACTTAACTCTAAATCCTGGATAAGTTCTCTACATCCCCTGCCCAAGATGCTAACAGATGCTCCTGTATCCAATAGCCCACTTAGTTGTTGGTCACCTACTATAACCTTAACAAAAACTCGGGGATCCATGTTTACACTGGTGGCCCTATGGATAGATTCTACAATATAACGTCTTAATTGTCGGCGTTCAGCAAACTTTTCCCTAATCTTTATAATACGCTTAGATGGTGTTTTAAGTCCTAACTCGGAATTAAAAATACGTGCCCTAACCCTTTCGTAATTCTGTTTCCTAATCTCCGTGGGGATATAATGCCTCATTCCGGGTAAGTACCCTATTGTATTTGCACTCTTAATCTTTCCTAATAAACTATTTTTCTTTGCCACCGATATATTACGATCTTTTTCTAATCCTTCGAGGATGCAGGGTTTTCGGCACGACGCGGGCCCCCCATCATTCCCACGCCCCGTTTGGAGTTTCCCTGTTGGCAAACTGGGCATTCAGGTGTGATGACATTCGGTTTCCCGCATCTATAACAAAATATGTTTCTTTCCTTTGAAGGACATTCCTTAAAAATATGACCTTGAACTTTGCAGTTCCAACATACGATCGGTTGTTTTTGTTGTTGGTTAAGGCGAACAGCAGCCAATTCTTCATATATTGATGGATGGTTTTCAACTTCAGTTTGGTAATCGAATTGATCTACATACATTTCGTTTACTTGTCTTATTGGCCTGGATTGTGGTTGCATGTTTCTTAAGTCTCTTCTAGGAAAATTTCGCTCGGCTTCATTACATTCAATTCTAAGTTCTTCTACCGACGATACACCAATTGGATAAACGATTCGGGCTACACTTTCTTTAATGTTCCGTTTTAGGATTTTAATCATATCATATTCAGGTATTGATTGAATTAATCTAGCACGCAATTGACACATAACTTGGAAAAATTGATCAATTGATTCATTTTGTTGTTGTTTTCTTTCTACTAGGTCTCGCATGATTTCAAAATTCGAACGCGATGTCTGATATTGACTGAGTAAGGCCTGTTTAAGTCCTGGCCATTTTACGTCATAATGGGTCTGCATAAATAACCAGTACCAATCTTTGGCTGGGCCCGAAAGCAATAAGTGAAAATCTCTTAAAACTTCATCAAAAGATATGTCATATTGAGCCTGTAAACGCTCAATTCGAAATATGAAATCTTCAACACTCAACCGCATCGAATTGCCATCAAAATTCAGACCCCACTTATCAATTCTAATCCAAGTTTTCGGAATATTTGGATACATCATATTACCGCTTATTGGCATATTTGGCTGGGAATAACCATTTGCAGAATTCGTACTACTCGACGGAATGTAATTGTAAAATGGATAAATTACGGGCTGATTTGGTATTGTCATATTTTCTCTCATTGGTAAGTTTCTAGCCCCATTCGAACCGGCATTAGGCAATGCATGAACTGCACCTGCTGCCTGGGTTGTTTGAAAAACGTTCTGGTTATCTGTTGGTATAAAATTTGAAAAAAAATTGCCCACAGCGCGGTTTGCAACCGGTATGTTGCTCGCCACTGTGGGGTTATTCACGCGATTAAGATTAAAACTATCCCTTTGCGCTTGTTCGATACCTTGAACACTTGAAACTGGTATATTCTGTGATGTTCCTATTGACGGTTGTACATTCGTAGCACCCTGATTACCGGCAGTAGTACCCACGGGTGGATTTGCTACCAGTCCGTTCATAGAGTTCGGTGCCATATTGACATTACGATTAGATTCTATGCGAGTCGTGGTAATACCGATATCCGCCACTGGCTCTTTTCGCAATGTCGCCTGAGAAAGTTCTCTTAACGCCTTCTCTAAATTACCTAACGATTTTCTCACATCTACCATCTCTCCCTGAACCATTTCTCTTACTTGTTCTTCCAAAGACCTGCGTACTATCAAAGCCTCACCTACTACCATATCTCTAACTTCAGGCGCTATATCGTCAACTACCTCACTGTTGTTTACCGATGTTGCTCTGAAACCGTTATCGGTTGGTGGGTTTCTAGAAGTTCCTGGACCTCCGGCTATTATAGAGTTGGACAAATCTGTTATTTGACCTCCTCCTGTATTCATTTGAACATTACCCTCCGTATTCGACATTGTCGCTCTGGGTGGTTTTCTCCTAGGCTTTTTCGGTTGAGTATGTTGAAATGATCTATTTGAGTCAAAACCGGCTCCGCGTTTTCTATTCCTAGTTCTCGTATTTATCGGATCTCCTACTTGGCCTTCAGATGTTGTTGTCATAACCTGAATAATCGAGACTTAAGTTCTCCAAACTACTGAATAACAAAACAAAATCTTTAAAAAAATGTACTCTAAATAAAGCCACTAAAAAAATTTTTTCAAAAAAAAATTTGTGTGAGAATTTAAATAATTTCGTGCAATATTACGAGTATATAAAAAAAATATATTAAACTACAAAAAAAACCTTTTTTTTTTTTTATGTATGTAAATTTGCTAATCTCAGATAAAATAATATATAAAGTATAAATAAAATATAAATAAAATAAATAAGTAAATAATCAATGGGTTTATAATAAATCAATAGGTTAATAACATTCATATAGAAGGGGTTGTTAATAAAAAGTGGTGGTGTGTGCGGTTTACTTTAATATTGACTCTCGTTTGAAGAGCTTCTCCCATGATGTGTCATTCGATACACTAACTAAAAAATGCAAAAAAAATAAACGATATAGTTCATGCCTTGGCATGTCATTTCACACCAAAGGCCAGTCATTACCCCTTCCGATACACCAGACCTCTAGGCCCTAGTCCTGAGCGGCTATTGGACAGTTCGAATACTGCTCCATGAACTAATCTCAAGCTGTAACTAATAAAAAAAATTTATATAAAAGATGGAGGACATTGTGTACTAATAGGGTCGCTTTCAGCCGAACTCCTATGAACAATCAGAGACCCCCACTGGCATAAAACGAATTTCCCCTAAATTCCTCCAGAATCCAAAGCAACAGGTCCTTGTACATCGGACTCCTGGTCTACTATCCAGAACGGCTACAAGGGTTGTTACCTTGTTTTCTGACCTCATTTAACAGAACTCGATAGGCTATTTTCAATAAACTAGTGGTCTATAGTACTGTGTGTAGGTCTTTTACACAACGAAAAAATATACTGTTTGGAGGCGTCTATGACGCCGAAATTCTTCCGTTTGGGCGCCACATTGTTATGAACCCTCTAGGTGGCGCTAGGGGATGTGGCCGACTAGCTCCCGTCAGACCTCTCTGGGTGTGTTACCATCCCTCAACCCTAGCCCATAAGGACCATACCAATTACAAACAAAAACGAACAAAAACTTCTACTCTATTACAAAACACATCTGGAGTGGGAGGAAGATGTAGTCCTCCAGCCGCCCTACCCATCCTTGGTCACTTATCTCCATCATACGTATATATAATGACCCCTTTACTCCGCTCACACTTTCACCACTTACCTTTTATTAACTTCCCCTGCAAATAAATTTACTCACACATTATTTAAATTTTCTTAATTCCAATACATAATTTTATTATTATAAATCCTAATTTTGCTAAACCTACCTTAATACAACCTATTCTATAATTTTTGTTTAGCTTTAATATTTTATATTTTCAGATAATTAGAGATTTTAAAGTTTTCCAAAATATAACCGTCAATTCAACGAAAGGTCAATAAGACCAAACAACGAGCCCTGTAATACAGGAATATTCAAAAAAATACAAAAAAATGGTAACTCTGGGCATCAAAATAAAAATGTTATATTGTCTATTTAAATATGTTAACGCCAAAAGACGCAAAAAAAAACTTTAAAAACCATGAATTTAATATTATTGATACTTCTTATTTTTTTTTTTTTTAACTAATAAAATTAATCTCTCTAATAAAAATTTAAATTTGTTGTTTATATATATGTTAAGAAAATCTGTAAGTCCTAGTAAGTATAAAGTACATTGTTATATAAAAAGAACACTAACCATCTAATGTCATAATCACATAGAAAACACAAACAAAAACAGCCATATAACGAATTAAAATAATAAAGTCAATTTACGCGTTGATATGCGTTGATACGCGTTCAGTGATCTGACACCGTAATACCCAACACTTAAAATTTTTACAATATTCAAAACTGGCCGTACTCTTTTTTTTATCAACGGCTGATTCACAATAATGCGGGTATATCGTTGCCCTATTTCCGGGATATGGATATGATTTTTACTAAAATTGAAGTGGCCTGAAGGAGCTCCCTTAAACCTTACAATTGAATACTAATTCTTTCAATATTCTTTTTCTTTGAATTCTTCTACCACTATTATTGTGAAATTAACTCTTAACCAAAAAAAAAGGAAAGTAAAACAAAAAAAACTATTTTATTATCTTTGGGTATTTTGGGCAATTTCTCCGTCCGTAACTATTTCAGTCCGTCCCTAAACTAGATACGTAAACTTAAATTAACATGCATTGATATAACATAACTTAACTTAACACTGACACTAAAATTTTCCTAATTATGCTTCCTTTCTTTTCTGAACAGCTGCGCTTCTGACCACTTTCTATTAACGGTATGCCTTGATCTATAGTCACGCCGGTTGTTAAGTGTCTTCAACAAAAAAAAGGTTACCTGGTAATATTTACTTCTTCACAAAAGGATCGAATTTTAATCTGCTCTTCAAATCCTTTTTTTCAGGAGAACTTTGGTGGGTGATTCCCTGAACCGTTTGGCCTCCACTTTAAATGTCACTGTACTGGCTGGCCCTGCTCCAGATGGAAGCCAGTTCCAAGTTCTCCAAATATTTAGTATAATTTCCCAGGGAAAATTTACACGGCTATATAGTTGGTGGTTCACCTTATAAAAATATATCAAAAAACCAGGACCTTAATTTGTTTTTAAATATTTAGGTAATTAAAAAAAAAATAACACCGACACACTTTTTAATAATTTTCGTTCAATTAATAGAGTTAAAAAAAATTTGTTCAATTTCATATAATGTCTTTACCGGCTTTTAACTTTAGTTTATTACTTATTACTGTAGGAAACTTCTTTTTCATACTAATTGCAGAGCACTTACGACCACTTTACTTCGCGCCTTTCTTAGGAATCCTCCAAAAAGATGGCTGAACCAATTTTTAACTATGTAGTTCTAGCTATATACCAATAAATAAAAATTAATCTTTCTGTATATCCAAATTTCTGCTCATGACTTTATCCCTTTCTACATATTTTCTAGTATTTTACTAAAACACTTATATGATTGCTATCCTTTTCTATTTATTCTGTCTCATTTGGTTCATTCTCCTGCAATTCTAGATTCAAACCATTTTTATCTGTTCAAAATTGAAAATAAAACGCAACGGATTTTCATTCATAAAAACGTTCTGCTATAAATTTGGCACTAACAAAAATAGTTCATACCCTGCTTTTTCCTCCCAACCCTCATAGTACTCTTTTAATACAACTACGTACACAATTCAGCAAATTCAGTAAAAAGGTAAACAAGGTAAGTAATTTTTGTCAAGCTAATATTTAATTAAAATTCTATCTATTTTCAGCCAATTTTCCCATTAATATTCCACCATTCTTTTTCCATTTGCAGATTCCCCTGGACCTGGTCAATGCGTACTGAACTTCTACTTCAGTACACATATTCATCGCGGTAAGGCGGTATCGTTCTGACACATGGTTTTTTCCATTTTGTTAATAATTTATTTCATTTCCCTTCTATTTTCAGCAGAGTCCGGGGCTGACTGTGGTAATACTCGGCCACCTGAGTGTCTTCCCTGCTGCCGATGGTGTCCACCGAGGACTGGCCATCCTCTGATGCAATGGTGGCCCATCACAACCTGAGAGCCGGTAATGGGTGGGAATTTGAAATAATAAAAAAAAAATATATTATTGGCTCGTCCCATATTCAAAAAAAACCCATTACCAAATGAAATATAAAAAAAACGAATTGTGTGGGGCACGGCCACTTAGGGGTTTTTTTTTTCTTTTTCTCGGCGATTGGCCATACCGAATAGTGCCCAAAAATCGTTAACCCTAAGACGGCGCCACGCAAAATTTTTTTTTTTTTTTTGCGTCTGGCCATCAAATTGCGCGCAGGGGCGCACTAGAACGGGTGCCAAACAGGCGAATGGTGTCTCGGGGCCCCCATAGACTAGGACCACCGCAACAAAAGGAAAACCCTTAGGTCCAGTTTTATATTCAGAGCTAAGATCGATTTGTTTCTTAAATATTTCTTGTGTAAGAATTTTTCAAACAAATTATCTTCCTAGGAAACCAGTAGACATTTTCCCAACTAAAAATACAGGATTAATTGATATTAAAAAAAAAAAAAATGTTATACTTTTTGCCATCAAAATCATAAATAAAAGAATTAAAGGTAGATTTCTTTAAATTCTGGGGTGGGCAAAAATAAGTATAGGGTGGGCAAAGCCCAGAAAAGCTTAAAATTTAAAATTCTTTATTGATAAAATTCTTCAAGTATTTTTTTGAAAAATATACTTCATAACTTTTAAAAAAACTCTATGATATTTTTTAAAATTCAGTAAAGAGTTCTAAAGATAAAATTCTCTATTGAATAGTATTTTGAATTTTATGGAGTTTTATTTTCCTATAAAAAAATATACATAAATTTATTTAAAATTGGTAAAATTTTAAATTTGTGATAAAGATTAGCATGTAGTTAACAAAATTTTATATTAACATTCTGAACATTTTGTTCCCTTCATACAATAATATCACGACATGCTTTTTCGCATTTAGCCATTATTTTGGAATTTTTTAAGTGAGGTTTTTTAAAATTTATAATCAAGAGATCATAATACCTTATACCAAAGTTTGGTAATTAGTTTGCAAAAAAATTCGCGAAAAAAATATTTCGCAAAAAGGAAAATGTTTGCATCAATATATTCGTTTGCAGAATGTAAGCTAACTAAGCTTGTTAATAAATATTTTGTACCATAAAGGCTTTTTTCGCGTTCCGCCATTATTTTGAATATTTTTAAGTGCGGTTTTTTAATTCATAATCTACTAACTTTAATACTCATTAATCAAAAAATTTGGTGGTTAGTTTGCAAAAAAAATTCGCAAAAAAATTTTTGCAAAAAGGAAAATGTTTGTATCAATATATTTGTTTGCAGCATGAATAAGCCTTTTAGCAAATAATTTGTTCCATAAAGACCTTTTTCGCGTTCCGCTATTATTTTGCAATTTTTTAAGTGCGGTTATTTTAAATTCATAATATAGGAATTATAATAATATTTTAATAAATATTTTGCACCATAAAGACTATTTTCGCGTTCCGCCATTACTTTGCAATGTCTTAAGTGCGCTTTTTTTAAGTTCATATTCTAGGAACTATAATAACCATTTCTTATAAAAAAGTTTGGTGATTAGTTTGCAAAAAAATTCGCAAAAAAATTTTTGCAAAAAGGAAAATGTTTGTATCAATATATTTGTTTGCAGCATGTAAATCACTGAATAAGCCTTTTAGCAAATATTTTGTTCCATAAAGACTTTTTTCGCGTTCCGCTATTATTTTGCAATTTTTTAAGTTTTAAATTCATAATATAGGAATTATAATAATATTTTAATATTTTGCACCATAAAGACTATTTTCGCGTTCCGCCATTACTTTGCAATGTCTTGAGTGCGCTTTTTTTAAGTTCATATTCTAGGAACTATAATAACCATTTCTTATAAAAATAGTTTGGTGATTAGTTTGCAAAAAAAATCGCAAAAAAATTTTGCAAAAAGGAAAATGTTTGCATCAATATTTTCGTTTGCAGAATATAAATCGCTGAATAAGCCTTTTAGCAAATATTTTGTACCATAAAGAATTTTTTCGCGTTCCGCTATTTTGCAATTTTTTAAGTGCGGTTATTTTAAATTCATAATCTAGGAATAATAATACCCATTTTTTATACAAAGTTTAGTGGTTAGTTTGCAAAAATAATTCGCAAGAAAAAATATTTTGCAAAAACGAAAATTTTTGAATCAATATATTCGTTAGCGGAATATAAATCGCTGATTAAGTTTTTTAATTAATTTTTTGTATCATATACAATTTTCCACAATTGCGCGTTTTGAATATAAGGTATTAATTTATCGATCAAATCTGCGAACACCATAAAAACTAATTTATTGATAAAATTTGCAAACACCGAAAAATTAGAAAAAAATGCGAAATTGCTGGTTTGATTTCAAGTTTTGTGTATTTAATATTTTTCTTTTAGGTTTTTATTTTTTCATTTTGAATTGTTCAAATAACTACCCAGTCAGAAAAATACAAACGGGAAAGCGGTGGCAAAGCACTTTAACAGGTGGTACAAGGACTGGCAAAAATTGTTTTCCCATTCCCAAAATGATAACATCATTAGACAAAAGGACCGGCTGTTCAAAAAGCGCCGGAAAAGCACTGGAGGAACAAAATTTTTAAACGTTGGCAAAACGCTGGCAAAACCAATAAATAGGTGGTCTGGAAATAAGTTTTCCAAAATAAAATTTAAAAAAAGTTCATATGTATTTTTTTGGTCCTGCCGTGATTTGAACCCAGGTCGTCAGATTGGCAGACGATTGCTCTACCCACTGAGCTAAAGAGACATATAATATTTGATGGCTAAACACATAAATGAGTTATAATCGCTCTACAACTACTGGCTGTGCCAAAATGCTAGTACTGGCAAACAATTTTTTGTAACTAGTATGCCAGTGTTGGGAGGGCAACAAAAAAGTTGGTCTTGAATGAGCTTGCCTACAAACAAATAAATTGATTTTATAAAACAAAAAAAATTTTAAATTAAAAAAAGTCCAAAAAAATTGTTTGCTTGCAACCGGATTTGAACTCGGAACCTCCGTACTACAAACATTTTTTAACGAAGCGTCAGCATTTTTATAAAATCATTGGTCTACCAGTGAATTGATTTTGGTACGCCTGGTAGCATTGGCTAGGTAGCACTGGATAACCACTGGTTGCAAACCTTGGCATTTCACTCTAAGCCAATTCTTTGCCAGTGGTTTTTTTTATAAACCACCGAAATTTTTGTAAAACAAATACTGGTAAAACGCTTTTTGCAAACGCTAGCAAAGCGTCCCAAATGAATGTTCTGCCAGTCATTTTTAACACCGTGTGCCAGTGCTTGATTTTTTGTACCACTGGCGATTTCTGACTGGGTATTCAAAGAATTATTCAAACATTTATTAAAAATAAAATTCTCTAAATTTTGAGATTTTTATTTTCCAAATTTAAAATTCACACATGTTTGGGATTTTTATTTTAAACAAAAATAAAATTTCAATTATTTATGGATTTTTAAATAAAATTCAGAATTTTTCCTTGTCTGCTTGGAACTTAAGTTTAAATTTATAGAATAACATCTATCAGACTTTTATTAAATTGGGATATGCGATAGAGGGTACAAAACTAACGAATTTTAGTTGTTCAATCGTATTAGATTCTAATTAAAAGCTTATTTTATTATGCATTTATTGTTTTCTATTTGGAAAGACGTTATTCTGTAAATTTCCAAGTGGGTATTTTTTGCGGAAAAGTGAAAACATTAACCCTATATGGATCAAGTTACACAAAATACTAATTTTTATATAGTGGAAAAAAGATTTTTTGATTTGTAGTGATTTTTTCATTTGTAGTGATATTTTTTTCGAAAATTATGAAAGGTGTTATTCTGTAAATTTCGTAGAGGGTCGTTTTTGGCCAAAAGTGTAAAAATTAACCCTCTATGGATCATGTTACATAAAATAATTATTTTTATCCAGTTAAGATTTTTTTGTCAATTTAATGGCTTTACAATCTCGTAGTCATAATTAATATTAAGTTTCATGGGTCTTTTCTGACCCTAGGCCACTAAGGGTTAACGCTTTCTTAAACAAATTTAAAGATAATTATAGTCTTACCAAATTTAATTGATACTTTTCCGAAAACTATGATGAAAACCTTCAAATTTTGTTAAATTTTTGACAAAATAAGCAATTTTTGTAAAATGTCCTTGAAAGCAGTCGCTCCAAACACAAAGTCGAATTAATATTTTTCCAAATTATTATTTTTTGTTTAATATCCCACTATTATGTGGTACAAATAGCAATCGGCATCTCCAAATTAGGCATTTTAAAAAATCTTTAAAATTAATAAAAAAAAAAACACCTTTTTGCATTTTTATCAAGTTCGTGGGTGTCTGATGAAGTCAAAATGCCATATCTGAATCATTTTGACTATATTAAATGAATAAATGAAATAAAAAATAATTTTTTTCTAAATTTCACCAAACTTTAACACCAAATTTTAAAATTAGCTCTAGTTTTTGAAATATTCGCAAGTTTAATTTTTTATTTATTCATATATCTGACTAAACTAGGGATAATTTTTAATATGGTTTAAAAGTATAGACTTTGGGCTTTTAGGACCATACCAAGTTATTTTTGTTAGATAAAGGATCTAGGATATAATTGCAATTCAAATGAAAACTTCACTTACTTTCCTATTTTGCAAAGAAAGCAAAATCCCTTAATCGGATTTGCAAAGTCTTAACACATGATGTAAACTCATATTCCACTAAATTGTTTTTGTCAAAAAAATCACAACTTTTGCATCAACATTTCCCGAAAATTCAATCTGAAACACGAATTTTATCGCCAATATACAAAAATGTATATTTTTGTTGAAGTCGATTTCATTTAAAATTTTGGGTGGCAGTAGTGCTTTGACTTGGTTTATTTTTGGAGCATTCTGATTGGTTAATTTATTTTCAACCAATCAAAATGTTTGAAAATATAAATATTTTTGTAGGGTTTTTATACACAAAATGAACAAAACCGTATGTTTAACAATAAAACGGACTAAATTTGAAATGCTTTTTTGAACATGCATATTTTAAAATCGTTATTTTTTAGGAATTTGCACTTAAATTATCCAAAACTTTTTTGAAATTGATTAGAAAATATGTGTGTTACATATTTCAATGGTTTTATCTGAGTTTTTTAATTTCAGATTCGTCACAGACTCCTTAATTTTTAGGTATTAAAAAAATAAATCTTTTTCAGCTTTAGCCAATTTTTACTTAAAATTAAAACACAAAGTGCGAAAGTTTTTTGATAAATTAAGTAACATAAAATGTTTAGTAATGGTATAAATTAAAAAAATGGATATTCCTTTCATCGCAGATTTATTATTGACGAAATCGTGAAAAAAAGAGAAATTTCAATTTCAAGTGCACAATAGAGAATATTATCGCAGTTGTCAAAACGTGCGATATATCAAATCAAAGGGCATGTTTCATCCTATTAAAATTTTGTAAATAATAGCGTTCATACTTTCAATTTTGTTTTTTTTTGCAAAAAGTTTATTACAAAATTGAATTTTTCTGCAAATACGGTTTTGCAAATATTTCTTAAACTATAGCTAACTTTAAAATTCGAAAGCCGTATTCGTGATCTGCGTCCCAAAGTCTATTAGAAATGATGTGTCGGAATCCCGATGCATGAAATTTTTCTTATTTTGTTGTACTGTGTAATATTTACTTTAATTAAATTCATATTTAATTTAAAAAAATTGATGTTAATTCCGAGCCATCTGGATATAAGCGGAAATGAAAAGGTAGACCAACTTGCCAAAGATTATTTAATGGAAAATATATCTACGGAATTCAAATATCAGTCTTCGGACTATAGAAAGTCGATTGCGAAATATATATCTCTGGGACAACCTGTGAAAAAATGATTATGACACCAAGCTATATGAAATTCAAAAAAATATTGTCCACAAATTTAAAGTTCCTACTCTACCCAAAACTGATTTTATCAAACTGAACAGACTTAAAATTGGTCACTGTTTGTTCTCGCATAAACATCTTATTGAAAAGACACAGCCTCCACTTTTCAATTGTGGTGAAACAATTAGTGGTGCTCACTTATATAATTCTATTTAATTCTAGTGTCTAAAACATAAGTATATATAACAAAAATTGTAATTCCTAATAATAAAGGGCCTATATAACTTTACTGTGTTGGGGCCTTCCAAAATTTAAATAAATATAATAGTTAATTTAACTATGATTTTATTTCTTTGTGTAGTTCCTTTCTGAAAAAAAATAATGTCGACTCCTCTAAAATTGAATTGACAAAAAATAGTTTTTTTTAGTTTGGTAGCGGAAAATAATAGTTAAATCGTTAAATTTACGCAAATCGTGTTTTTAATTATTTTTCCTAGTAAAATCAGTAGAAAATGTTGAGTATTATAGGCTTAAAACATGGTAAACAATTTCAAACTTACAAAGTTGTTTTAGAATTTTTTTAATGAATCTACCGTTCTGAAATCACCACTCTATTCCAACAAATATATTTTGTTGAATTCAGCAGAATAATTGTTACTGGTATTCAACTAGATTAAATAAAATAAAATATAACTAACATTTGTAGATATAACGTGTTTTCTTGCTGTTTTTGTCATTTGCAATTTACTAAAATACTTACAACTAAAATTTTTTAAATTTAGAATTGACAGATTTTTTCTTGCTGTTTTTAACGCACCAATATTTAGCAAATGGATTCTGCCGGATTATGGATTAGCCGTATCCCTTTCAGACCTGTATAGTAAAACGGTTGTAGTCATTGCAAAATCATCAATATATAATTTCTTTTTAGCAAAGTCTACCAAGATAAGCGTGTTCTAAATTTTTGTAATGTCCTTTTTTTGAAAAAGGACATAGCACGATTGTGTGGGCTGGGTTATAAACTGAAATATAATTTTGATGAATGAAAAACAAATTTTATTGCTTCATTGCGTTTATTTCACTTTTTAGTTATTACCCAGTAGCAAATGGTCGAACTAGTTCTAAAAAGTACTAGTTTTTTTGACTAGTAACTATAAAACTAGTTCTCAAAATAACCATTTTGAACCAGTTGTGAACTAGTTTAATACGATTTATGTAGGGACTGTAAAACAAATTAACTAAATTAAAATGCGAGATTTGAAATTCTCATTTTGTTTACATTTGTATATGTAAAACATCAGAATTTGCAAATAAACACTTAAATTTTATTTTTTACTGTGAATTGACTTGAAGTGCAAATCAACTGGTACAGTTCTGGTACCAACGAGTCACTCCGGAACTAGTTTGGTAAATTTCTCATAAGTACCAGTACAGCTCCCTGTTGTTATTCTTAAAACAATAATTTGGAACCATTTGTGTACCTATTAATTTCATTGAAACAATGCGAGACCATTTCGAAAGATTAAATTAAGAGTTTTAAAATTCTAATTTTGTTTACATTTGTTTTTAATAATATAGTCTGAGTTTGCGAATAAAAACTAAAATATTTTATTGTGATTAGAAATCATAAACACAAAATATTTTAGATTTCATTTGGTAAATGGACCTAATTATCTCAGTAAGGAAACTATCGGTCTCGTCTACGTTTCATCAAAGAAAAAGCCTTTGTTTTTAATATATATAATTTAGGTCTTTACCAACTGGTACAGTACTATTTCCTAAGAGTCACTTCGGAACTGGTTCCGCGAATTACAGATTAGTACCAGTTTTTCGTCCTTAAATTGTAATTTCCAAACTAGCTCTACAACAAGTACCAAAGTCGGAGTTTGGTAACAATTGTCCCCATCCCTATGACATCTCCATGTTAAATTCTACAGTTATTTGTATGGAGAGGCGGTAGAACTCGTACTAGTTGCCTGGTTCAATTAAACTAGTACATAACTGGTTCTGAACTAGTATTTTTTGCTACTGGGTAAATAACAAATAAGTAATAAGAAAACAAAAACAATATATCCCTATTCATATTTAGGTACTTCGTTGCCTTTTAATACTAAGAAAATAATAAAATTAATAGCTCTATTCCGCGTACGTTACCGCGGGAACCCAATCTTACCAAAAAGCGTTTCTATTGTTAAAAATTGGGTAAATGAGAGCGTTGATGAGAGAATAATTTGTTTCTCTTTTTACCAGAAGTTACCCGTACTTTTTTTGCGGGTAAAATGGTAAAACTGTCAAATCACTAGTTGTTTGTAAATCAGCTGTTTTTTAAATTTGTAAAAATAATTTAAATATTTAACAAAACTTGTAAACAATAATTAATATCGTTAACAAATACCACGTTCTAACATTTTTTCTTTATTCCCTTCGATATTTTATTATTAAAAATAGCTTTTGTTTATATGAATAACTTTGACTTTCATTTTTGGGCTTGAAATGTGGTTTTGTGCGTTCCAGGTATTGTGAGCAATTTTACCATTTTTTGAGATTATAATTTGTTTACTCTCATTTTACCAGACTTTACCCAGAATTACGTGGAACAAACCTATTGTTTGATATGTGAGAAAATAACATGAATTCATGACTGTTTGCAAACTAAATTTTTGTTTCACCTTCATTATTTTAAATGAAACAATCTTCATTTTTTGCGAGACAAAGGCTGCTCAACATTTTTGGGATCGTCTTCGCCAGAGAACTCAGGCCAATGGTCATATCTGATATCAGACTGGTCTAAAATCGACAATGCAGCTTCTGACAAATTAAAGTGTTTTCCTAAAGAAAATAATGAGATCACAAAATCGTGAGCATAGAAAAAAACGTCAAGTTGTGCCTAAACAGCACAATTGTGATATCTGTTTTTTAATTTAATAAGATTCTCTAAAAATGTAAAATTTTGTTAGTTTTATTTTGTAAGGGGAACGTACGTTTTCGGAATCACCAGAAATCACTAATTAAAGTTAAATTTATTGCTTAATAAAAACAATATCACTGACCACGTGGCCGCATGTCAACCCTTATCAGAAGACGATATTAAATTAATTTAATTTTATAACATATTTCTTTTTCATTTTTAATTCTCTTTTGAGCAAAGGAAAAACAGGAGAACTCACAAGTACTCCATACTTGTAAAAAAGCAAAAAAAAATTGTTTTATCTGTATTTTAAGCAATTTAAACCAGATCTCACAATCGGTATAGCCAGGTCTGAAAGGGGTATGAAACCCAGAGTATGAGAATTATTTATGTAGGTAAAGTTAACTGCAATTACCGTTAAAAAGTTCAAACTGCAAAATAACTGATATTGCATTTATTTGAACTATAATTTCAATTAAAAATAACTGCAATTGTAGTTAATTTAAGTGATATTTCTTTTTAACTGCAATTGCAGTTAATTTTACCGATATAATCTGAGTGTAGATTTTTCTGTAATTTATTCAGGTTTGTTTATATGGGTGAAAAACGGTTCATCATTTGTGTACGTTCAAGGGAT
Source organism: Leucophora obtusa (assembly GCA_949987735.1). NCBI lineage: Eukaryota > Metazoa > Arthropoda > Insecta > Diptera > Anthomyiidae > Leucophora > Leucophora obtusa. The sequence goes on along the minus strand of OX465295.1, from coordinate 293,594,364 downwards.
TCTAATCAGATTCAAAGTTTCTTAAAATCCGCGGTCGGACTGCGTTTATGCGATAAACGAAATATCTTGTTTGTTTGGTAGTTTAAAGATCACAAAAAGGGATTTGAACCGATAATGGTATTTAGCGGTTTTGTTTGCGAGCTCGTTTTTGGGGATATTTTTTTTTTTGGTTTTATAATAGTGTCTTCTTATAAATGAAAATAAAACAATCAAAATTATTGTGTTGTGTATATTTATTACATTTCACTACAAAAAAAATTATACTGCTTACAAAAAAGAACAGAAATTATACAGACTGATTGGGGGGATAATATATAATAATATACATATTGTTTAATTATGAATAAAATTGGTTTATTGTTTTAAGATTTAACTTGTTTTTGTATATTTGTGTTTTAATATTAATTTATGATCAACATATGAATTTTAAAGGTAAATTTAATTTTTAATTATTAATAATAATCATAATAATAATAATTATATTTAAAGGCTATTTTAGACAGACACTGTTACAATTGATTAAGTCTATGAGTTAATATAAAGGGGAGGTAAAGGCTATTAGGATTTTAAAAATAAGGAAGAAGGTTGTAAGGACACATGAAAATATAATATACAAACATACACATACAATTAACTGTTTAATTAATTGTTTTTTTAATGATTGCTGCCTTAACTAATTTATAATAAAAACTAGGAAAAAAATAAAATAAAAAAGATATAATAACTAACAAAAAAAATTAAACGAATAACAATTAAAAAAAAAGACTAAAATATTTGGATTTGAAATAATAACACAGTGTTACAAAATAGAAAAACTTAATATACTTTTCAAATGACCTAGTGTAGGTTGTAGGTCTGGTTGAGTAGAACACATTACAATTATCAGAAATTTTAATACACCCCCAAAATCTGAAGTTATTGTCAGAAAACAGTTTTTTAAGACCTTGGAGACGAAAAAATGTTAAGTTATTTTTTGGTCGGATTTGGAAAAACAATAGCTGAGCTTTCCAAATATGTGTACATGATTATAGGATTAATAAATTTTGTAGGGAGATATTTGCAATATCTGAATTTTTTTTAATTTTTCTTCTAAAAGATGTCAAAATCTTTTCTAGCATACTTAAAAAAAAAAAAAAAAATTTTTTGTTTTTTAATTTATTCAAAAAGTGCATTTAATTTTGTGTGAAAGGAGCTTTTGTGTATGTTTAAAGTCTGTTTTTGAAAGACTGCAGGCACTTAAGAATTTGCAACTCAGTAACGCTTCAACAGATTTTGAATCTTGGAACGGTTTTGAAAACAGAAGTAATTTAGCTTTCTAAAAATTATATATACTGAAGTATGTCGAAACATTTTTAAAAATGCCTAAATTAAAAACCTTTTTTCTTATAGAAAAAAATTTTAGTTAAAACTACCAAAAATTAGTTAAAAATGACCTTTCAGAAAAAACTGTTGAAATTAGCAGATAATTGTTGCTAAATATTTTGGTGAAATAGGAAGACCAAAAATAAATTGTTAGATATACAGAAATTAAGTTAAATTTTTGAGTTAAATTCTGGTTAGTAGAAAATAACAACTTAACCTGCTAAAATAAGAAAAAAAAAGATTCCTAAATAATTAGTAGACTATAAAATCTCAAAAAAATTTTCTGTTTTTTTTTTTATTTTGTTTTTTAATGCAAATAAGAATCTGGCCTTCTGAAATCGGCAGTTCACTATTTTTTAGCAAATATTTCTGTTGATTTTAGAAGAATAGACTATTTGCATTCACTAAATTCAGCTTAAAAATAACAAACATTTTTTTAGATATAAAGTTTGTTTATGCTATTTTTAATTTACTAGTATTTAGCAAAATTTTCTGCAGATAATTTGTAATTTTCAATTAACTAATTAAAACAGTTTTGATATAGTCATATATTATCATATAATATTTCGTATAATTATATATTGGAACAAATATATAATTATATAAAAATTTTACGATATTACATCTTAAATATATAACCATATCTTGTTATATATAGCACTAGAGACGTGCGGTAAAGTTTTTAATTGGGTGTTCTCCACAAATATTTGAGAACAGTGCAAATCTATGGTCATAGGAAAATTACAAAAGTGCAAAAAGTACAACCATACTTGCATATCAGGGAAATCAATGATAAATGGTAAAAAAATTAAAAAATTTTAACTTTAATGCTGCGTTAATTTATATTTTTAAATCCCGCGATTTCAATGGAAATCTCGACCCGAATTCTTGACCGTTTACATTTGCACTTTATGACAGTAGCGTGATTTCTATTTAACAACCGCATTTTTTTTTGTAAATAAAGTACCATAAAAAATAACCTTAAACTAAAAATATTACTAAAACCATTTTATTCATTGGCGGAGTACAATTTACATTATTTTTATATAACGCCAATTATGTTAGTAAATTCGTTTTTTTGTAAGGACGACAAGCTAGATGCCGGATTTTTCAATATTTTGATGGAAGAAAGACATGCACGCAGTATTGTATTATATGAAAGTCTAAACATTTGTGAAATTTCTTACATATCTTGCGAATTTACGGGATTTCATTTGTATGGGGAATCTCGGGATTTCACATGAGATTTTGATTGAAGTCGAAATCTCGGGATTTGGGTGCAGATGTAAATGCAACTTAAAATTACATTTACCCCTTTGTTTTTATAAAGCGAGCGGAATAATTCCGCCAGAGGAATGTGTGTATTTTGTTATTGTAACAAAAATAAAATACATTCCTTTCGCTTTAGAAAAACAGGGGATCAGTAATTGATTGTTGAGAATGTTGTAAATTTTCTAAGTTTTTCTCTGTTTCTAGCGTTTTTTCCTTATTTGTAACGATTTTTAATAATTTTTTGCGATTTTCAGTTCGAAAAAACTTTGTTTATAAATTATATTTTTTACTCTCTAATATTTGTTGTTTCATTTCAAACAAAATTAAGCAAGTGTCATACGGGTTTAAATAAGTCTATTCTTGGTTTCTTCCAATACCAATACCAGATCGTTATAGATGGGGTGCCGTTTTTTTGTTCTTCTTTTAATTTATTTTTATTGTTTTGTTTTATTTTTTTATGTTTTTTAATTAATTATTTTTAAATTGTCATTATCTTTTTTTACATTACAAAAAGTACGATTTTTTAATGAAATTTTTAAAATTAAAAACCTGAAATTCATAAAATTCAAAAGCTATCGTTTGAAATTCAAGAAATATCAAATAAAATTTAAAGGTAAAAACTACCAAATAAAGCCAAAAAAATTCCAATTGACATTAAAAAAAAGATCGAAATAAAGCTCAAAAAATACCAAATTAAATTCAGTTTACATTTATTTAATTTCAATTGATATTTTTTATTTCATTTTGTATGTTTTGAATTTAAATTTATATTTTTTAATTTATTTGGTATTTTTGAATTGCAATTGACATTTTTCAATTTCATTTGGTTTTTGCCTTTTTAATTGATATATTTTTTTTAATTCCAATTCGTATTTTTTTAATAGCAAATCGTGTTTTTTGATTTCGAATTGATATTTTTTTAATATTAAGCGGTATTGGTATTTTTTATTTCATTTAAAATTTTGTGAATAACAATTTGTATTTTTTAAATTTCATTTGTGTTTTTTATTCCGTATTTTTTTTTTTTAATTTCAAATGGTGTTTTTTGAATTTGAAATAATATTTTTTAATTTGAATTTGGCATTTTTTGAACTTCAAAAGACATTTTTTCATTTAAAATTGCTAGTTACAAAATACAAAAGCTGTTCTTTGGTTATTGTGTATATTTGATTAATTTCAAATAAAGCTTTAAAAAGAAATTGCAATTTTTTATTTGCAGAAAGAATTATTTGAGTTTAATTTCCATTTTGAAATTAATTGTTATTTTTTGGATAACAAGTAGTGTATTATTTTTAGGTTTTCTCAGTTACAATAGAACAGAGATGAAAAATTAGGAAGTTAATTTTTGTTTGAAATATTTCCTTTTATTTATTTCTTAAGTATTTAGCATTTACTTTTCTGCAAAATGAAGAAAATTTTTAAAAAAAATAAAATAAATAGTAATCTATGAAATGGTCTTCAACGATTTCTTTAAGACATTTTAGAAATTTTCGCTAACGACATTTGTCGCTGAAATTGTCTTGAAAGGCTATGTAAAGGAAATCATCTTTAACGATTAGCTGCATGAACAAAATATTAGCTGTTGGTGACAAGTTCAGCGACATTATAATGTATTTGTTGTATAACCCACTATGTTGACGAAATGGTGAGCGACAAAATATTATTACTGTCGTCTTACGACTCCGTTGACGACAAGATGAGCGAGATTGTCTTTAGATGTCTTATTTTTAGAAATTCTCATTTAGTTCATCATTTTATCGCTTAAATATAAAACTTTGATATTAACTTTTAGTATTAACATTACTTAATACAAGCGCTTTATTTTTAAATTAATAAAGCAATTTTTGAAATGAAATGTTATTTATTTAAATGAGTTAAATTGTTTAAATAAAAATTTAAATTAACAGCAAATAATAAATATAATTAAATTATAAAAAAAAAATATTTTTACATATGCAAAAAAAAATTAAAAACCGTTTTTTTGCGCCGTTTGTTTCACATTTAAGTAAATAAAAATATTAACTCGATGAGAAATTTTTAGTTTAAATTTGTTTGAAAAAATAATAAAAAAATCAGTGTTGTCAGTGACCATCTAGGCGAAGCTGTCACCAGCAAGGTTGTCTACGTTAGCATTGTGAACAATGTCATCTATTTCGACGTCAACGACAAAGTGGAGCCAATTGTCGCCCAAATGGTCAAATATAATTCAAGGACAATCTCAGCGAAAATGTCGCTCAGGTGGTCGTGTACGATTTTGCGGACAATCGTTTGAAAACGTCGTCAACGATTTGTATGGACTGTCACTAATATGTCGTTTACGAATATTCTATTTCATCCCCAGCGTCGAGGATGTCTTCAAGACAGAGCCAAATGGGATCATTTACAATAAAAATTTCCAAATAATTATCAGCGTATACATAGTTGCCATATTTACATTTTTTTTTGGCAATTCTTGTTCTTTAATTATTAAAAAATATTGGAAATGCCCGCTTTCTAAATTTCTTAGGATAGTTTTATTAAGAGAGTTTCATAGTTTATGGGAATATTCAAAAAATTGTTTCCCAACAACACATTTTTCCAAAATTTTACCGATCGGTAAATGAAGATTTCGTCTACATAAAATGACAAATTTACAGATATGTGCAATGGCCCTGCAAATCGCTCAATATTTTTTGTGGAACAAAATATTACACAGACTTGTTAATCAGGGATGGAAAATGCTCGCTCCTTCGGTTTTTTGAAATTGTATTTTTATTCAAACACAAAAGTATTCGGCTTTGGTTTCGACCGAACTTAGTAATTTTGGCCGAAGTTCGGCTTCGGCTTCGGTTCGGCCTTAAAAAAGTGATTTCGGTCGGACACTAATCATAATCCTATAGTGCTTGGATATTCATACCCATATTTTATACAAAAAATTAATGGTTAGTTTGCAAATAAAAAAATTCAGAAAAAAATGTTCCGTAAACGCAAAATTTTGCATCATTAACATTCGTTTGCAGAATGTTAATTTTTTCCCACTCCGCCATTGTTTTGAAATATCTTAATTGCGGTATATTTTAATTCATAATCCAAACACTATAATACCCATATCTTAAACCAAAGTTTGGTAGTTAGGTTGCAAAAAAAGAAATATAAAAAAAATTTTGCAAAAAGGAAAATTTGTGCATCAATATATTCGTTTGCAGAATGTCAATCGCTGATTAGCTCTTTTAAATCATTTTCTGCACAATAAAGCCCTTTTTCGCAGTCCACTGTTATTTTTAAATGCGATTTCCTAAAATGTATAATCTAGGGACTATAATACCCAATTCATACAATAAAGTTTGGTGGTGGATTGCAAAAAAAAAAATTTTTGCAAAAGGAAAATTATTGCAATAATATATTTGTTTACAGAACGTAAATCGGTGATTAAGTTTTTTAAATTAATTTTAGTAACAGAAAGACTTTTTTTTTGCAAAAAGAAAATGTTTCCATCATTATTTTTGTTTGCAGAGTGCTAATAGCTGATGGAGTTTTTTAATTATTTTTTTTCCACCATAAAGTCTATTTTCGCGTTCCGCTATTATTTTGCAATTTTTTAAGTGCGGTTTTTTTAAATTAATAATCTAGGGAATATATTGTACATGTCCTAAAAGAAAGTTTAGTGGTTAGTTGCAAAAAAACTTTGCGACAAAAAAAATTTGCATATCAGAAAATTTTGGCATCATTATTCGTTTGCAGAATGTAAATCGCTAATTAAGTTTTTCAATTCATTTTTTTTTAACCACAACACCTTTTTCATTCAATTCATAATCTAGGGCTATAATACTGTTGGATATAAGTAGTGTAATTAAGGTTCCATTCTTGATTTTTATAATCATTTTGGATGGCTCGCCCTAGCTTTTTTACATCCCTGGTTACAATTGATGTTTGAGTCATATAGAGAGAGCAAATAATAATGTTTGACGTAAATATTTGGGTTTTATGACTACATTAGTATTGGTTTGAGTATGTTTCTGTATGAAGGCACATGATAGAATAAAATCTTTCTCAGTGATAGAGCGTCCCGCAATCTCTTTATAAAATATATGTATACTTTTTGATATGTGTTTTTTTAATTTTGATAAAAAATTTGACATTTTTGCTCTAAAAATGATTTAATTTAATAAAAATATTTACAACAGGGTTGCTATATAAAATTTTAAAAAGTGGTCTAAAATTGAGATTTTTCCCAAAAGTTCTCAAAATTCGAGCATCAATGTTCGAAAAACTCTTTTTATTTTGTATAGAGTTTTGTAGCGGAAATAACACAAAATTTAAATTTAGAAAAAAAAACACTAACCGACCTATGTTTTTTTTTTTTTGCAATGAAATATAGTTAAATTTTCGTTGGGCCCGAAAATCAAGTTCTTCTACAAAATTTTGTTTCGTTGCCTACATTTGACGATGTGGGTCAAAATAGGTTTACACTACAACACATTTTACGCTTAACCAAAGTAGTAATTTTTTAAAACTACTTGTATGTACTAAATAGTCAAAGTCCATACTACTAGTTTTTGGTTGTAGTGTAAACTAGGAATAAATCCCAAAAAAAAACTTTCAATCAACTTTTAGTTTTTAATTCGAAACTTTTATGCAATTATTGGTTAATGGTAGCATTCGGCAGAGAAACCTTAAACTGATACCGGTGACTTGTAGCGATTTGTGATTAGTTACTCTGCTGAACGACGTTTTCTTTGTTTTGTTTTTAATACACTTTTTCTATAGTTTCCTTTTTTTTTTAATTTTTGTTTTCGAATTATATTTGTATGTTTTTATTTGTCATTCTTACAAAACAATTTTTATTGTAAATGAACAACAACAAATGTATTACTCGTACTTATTGATCAAAAGTAGCAAATATTTTTTACGCTACGAAAATACGACAGCGCTACCTGAGAGCTCAGACTGAGCGGTTAGTGATCAGGTCGTTCAGCAGATAGTTGTATACGAGTAACTGTTGTGGAACTATAGACTATTAAATTGTATCTACCGAACGCACCCAATGTTAAACACTACCTAGATTTTGGCTTTTCATAGTTCTAGTTCTTGAAGTCATTTCTGAGTTTATGAATTTACACATTAGTTTTTAAGATTTGAATGCTTATTGTGAATTTCTATTAGAAAGATTCAATAAACCAAATACATATACGAAAAAAAATTGGGTTCACTGGGGGCTCTTCCCAACGAACCGATTTTATAGAAAAAGGATGAAAATCGTTTGTATTATAAGTATTGCTGCTAGATTTATTATTATTATTTGAAACTCGTAACAGCTAAACAAATTTATTAATTTTATTTCACTTTAATGTTAATCCGAAAATCATATATAATAACCCAGCAAAATTGTCGGATGCAAAGAACCAGTTGTAGAACAACTTGTACTTGCATGCAACCTGTTCTAATTTATGTTCTATCATCGGTGATTTTTGTTTGAGTTTGTCCCAAAAGCAACAGGTTCTGTTCTTCCAAACTAGAACAGGTTGCTTTGGAACAGGTTCTAGAACCAGTTATAGAACCGGTTCTACGACAGTGAAGCCTTTTATTTTGACTTGCAGGAATCAGTTCTAGAACCTGTTCCACGGAACCGGTAGTAAAAACAGCTTTTCTAGAACAGATTCAAAGGCAACCAGTTCAAAATAATTTTGCTGGGAAAGGATAAATGGGATATGAAAGGGAATGTTTTAGGATTAATATAATATAAAATTACAAAACCAAAAAAATAAAATAGGAAGATGAATAGGACGTAACAATCTTTCGCGTAAAATTTTTTTAGGTATGTAGGTATGTATAAAATTTTATATAAAGAACTATTTGTATTTATTAATTTGTATTATTAATTTTTTTTATTATGTTTGTTATTAATATATAAATATATAAGAATATATTTATAGTAAATATTCGTAAAAGAATAATTTGTTTTTATTTTATGTATATGTATGTATATTTTGTTTTTATATTATTTTGTTGTTTTACAATAAGCCTGAGGCACATATTTAACATCTTAACATTCCTTCATTCATTTTGCATAGTCCCATGTAAAAAATATCAGATCTGACCAGATCTCATTAGGTCTGATTGTACCAGAACGAATTAGATCTCTAAATTAAGAACATATTTGAGATCTAATTAAATCCGATGAGAATACAATAGCAGGGGGGTAACCGCGTAACACGATTCGAAAAAAATTTTCGAATTCGTAAATCTTGCAAATATTGTTAAAAATATAATTCTGTATAAAAATTTTACTTTTTAATTTATTTTTATCCCAAAACTTGTGCACTGCACATAAAAATTCAAAAAGTAAGATTTTTGCTAAAACTTTTCCTTTTACGAAAGGTACAAAATTTAGGAATTCGAAAATTTTATTTCGAATCCAGTTACGCGGTAACCCCCCTGATCTGATCAGATTAACTCTGGCCATAAAGTGTATCACATATGAAAAATCTGATCAAATACTATATTATCTGGCACCAGATCTAATTGGATTCAATCATATCTAATTAGATCTGATCAGATATAATAATTTTTACATGGGATGTTACTATTTGTGTAGAATTTATATTATTCAGACAAAATTCTACGTAAGTTTTGTTTTGTGATTCTATATACATATAAATTGTTAAACAATATTATAGTTAAATTACAATTACATTTGTATATTACCATATTTTATATAAATATATATATACCTACTATTACACATAATACATTAAGGTAGTTCACAAGGGGTGTGCTATTTGTTGTATCGTCTTAACACAAAACAGAGTTGTTAAAATTTAAATTGAAAAAATACAACATTTGAGAACAGCACGATACAACATTTTTGCGTATGTTTAGTGTCATATGTTTGCGTGTGCTAACAGATAGAAAACCGAATAGAAAATACTTGTTAAAGTCAAAATGTAAAAATGTTAACAACTCAGGTTTTTGTTAGGACGATACAACAGATAGCACACCCTTGTGAACAACCTAATTTTAATAGTCTTCTTCATTATATTTTTCAAAATATTTTACTATTACACATAAAACATTTTAATAGTCTTTTTCATAATATTTTTCAAGATATTTTATGGTTAGGACGATTTTTCATTGACTACAGCACGTTTTTTTAGGTCTGGGCCCAGAACGTGACATAAAGCGATTGCCGTCGTAAGAGAAATTCAGCCCAAACTTTTAATCTGATGGCAAGAGGTGTGCCATTTTAAGCGTGAAAAAATAATTGCATTGAAATTGGTTTTATGGAATATACCAACGGTGGGCAAATGCGGCCCATTGGGCTGCATGCGGCCCTTTGCTGACTTTTGTGCGGCCCTTGTTGATATTAAAATTTTTTTATTACAAACAATTTTTTTTAATATCTTATTTCGCAATGTTTTATAATTTTTTATTTCGAAAATTTTTAGATAAAAAATTAGGGCCAGTTTTATTGTCAGGGCTATGATCGATTTGAAAATTTCTTACACTCAACCAAAAAAGGCTGTAATGGCTACTGAAAATGTTGCTGTTATTACGGGAAATTTAACTGTTTTGAGGCCAGCGGTATTTTTTGCTAATTTTAGCAACACATGTCTGCTGATCTGTAGTACAATAAAATTAGTAGCCGCTACTAAATTTTAGTAAAATTTATGTAAAATGCAATTCAAAATCGAAATCAGTTAAAAAACTTACTACATATCATCCCTGTGAAAAATGTCCATATATGAACATTTATGATTCAACCATATATGTATGGATCCGAAAAATGAGGTAACACCTAAGTATATGTTCATATATGAACATATACGTTTATTAAATATATGCGAATATATGCGAACTTTGCTGTTCTTTATTATAAGGTTAATATAGATATAAATTTATGTATGACATTCAAATTAGTCCATATGTTCCTTTTTTTATTCATCGCATTAAATATAATTCCCCAGTGAAAAATTCTCATATACGCTTTATCCAAATATGAGTTCCTTTTGCACATATGGAAAAATGTATTCTTCCAAATCTCTATATATAAAAGAATAACGTGACTGACTGACTGACTGACTGACTGACTGACTGACTCAACATCGCCCAGCCCAAACCGCTGAAGCTAGGAAGTTGAAATTTGGTATGTAGGTTCCTCTTTCGGGGTAGACGTCCACTAAGACGGGATTTTTGGAAATTCCTACCGGAACGGGCAAAAAGGGGGAAAGTGTCCCCCTTGACGGCCTGCCAAAACCCCTTTGGCTAGAAAGCTGAAATTTAAGATATGTGTTCCTTGGAGTAGGGGCTAACTTTTCTGGAAAGTACTTTCTAGAATTTTGGACAGGGACGTTGTAAAAATGGGGGGAAAAGGCCCCCCTTGACGGCCTGCCCAAACCGCTGGAGGTAGGAAGTTGAAATTTGGTATAAAGGTTCCTCCACTATCGTAGACATCCGCCAAGACGGGAGTTTTGGAAATTTTTACAGGGACGGGCAAAAAGGGGAAAAAGTCTCCCCCTTGAGGGCCTGCTCAAACTGCTGGAGCTATGAAGTTGAAATTTGGTATGTAGATTCCTCGACCGGTGTAGACGTCCGTTGAGACGGCATTTTTGGAAATTCTTATCGGGAGGGGCAAAAAGGGGACAAAAAAAGTACCTTTTTCCAAAAAAGTACCTTTTCCCAAAAAAAGTACCTTTTCCCAAAAAAAGTACCTTTTTCCCAAAAAAGTACCTTTTTCCAAAAAAAAGTACCTTTTTCCAAAAAAAGTACCTTTTTCCAAAAAAAGTACCTTTTTCCAAAAAAAGTACCTTTTTCCAAAAAAAGTACCTTTTTCCAAAAAAAAGTACCTTTTTCCAAAAAAAGTACCTTATTCCAAAAAAAGTACCTTTTTCCAAAAAAAGTACCTTTTTCCAAAAAAAGTACCTTTTTCCAAAAAAAATTCCTTTTTTCAAAAAAAGTACCTTTTCCCAAAAAAAGTACCTTTTCCCAAAAAAAGTACCTTTTTCCCAAAAAAGTACCTTTTTCCAAAAAAAGTACCTTTTTCAAAAAAAATTACCTTTTTCCAAAAAAAGTACCTTTTTCCAAAAAAAGTACCTTTTTCCAAAAAAAGGACCTTTTTCCAAAAAAAGTACCTTTTTCCAAAAAAAGTACCTTTTTCCAAAAAAAAGTACCTTTTTCCAAAAAAAGTACCTTATTCCAAAAAAAGTACATTTTTCCAAAAAAAGTACCTTTTCCAAAAAAAGTACCTTTTTCCAAAAAAAATTCCATTTTTCAAAAAAAGTACCTTTTTCCAAAAAAAAGTACCTTTTTCCAAAATAAGTACCTTTTTCCAAAAAAAGTACCTTTTTCCAAAAAAAGTTCCTTTTTCCAAAAAAAAGTACCTTTTTCCAAAAAAAGTACCTTTTCCAAAAAAAGTACCTTTTTCCAAAAAAAGTAACTTTTTCCAAAAAAAGTACCTTTTTCCAAAAAAAGTACCTTTTTCCAAAAAAAAGTACCTTTTTCCAAAAAAAAGTACCTTTTTCCAAAAAAAAGTACCTTTTTCCGAAAAAAGTACCTTTTTCCAAAAAAAGTACCTTTTTCCAAAAAAAAATCCTTTTTCCAAAAAAAGTACCTTTTTCCAAAAAAAGTACCTTTTTTAAAAAAAGTACCTTTTTCCAAAAAATGTACCTTTTTCTAAAAAAATGTACCTTTTCCAAAAAAAAGTACCGTTTCCCAAAAAACATACATTTTTCCAAAAAAATAACTTTTTCAAAAAAAGTACCTTTTCCAAAAAAAGTACCTTTTCCCAAAAAAAGTACCTTTTTCTAAAAAAATGTTCCTTTTCCCAAAAAACATACATTTTTTCAAAAAAATACCTTTTTCAAAAAAAGTACCTTTTCTAAAAAAAAGTACCTTTTCCCAAAAAAAACAGTACCTTTTTCTAAAAAAATTTTCCTTTTCCAAAAGAAGTACCTTTTCCAAAAAAGTACCTTTTTCCAAAAAACATACATTTTTCCAAAAAAAAACACCTTTTTAAAAAAAAATACCTTTTCCAAAAAAAGTACAAATAAAGTACTTTGTAAAAACAAAGTATCTTTTTCCAAAAAATTTCGTTTTTCCAAAAAGTACCATTTAAAATAGTATATAATCCACTAAAACAAGGTTTCTTGATATTCGGCATAGACGTGCGCTAAGACGGGATTTTTGGAAATTCCAATCGGAACGGGCAAAAAAGGGAAAAGTCTCCCCATAAACAGTCTCACAAATTGGAAAAGTGCCTGCCCAAACCACTGGAGGTAAGAAGTTGAAATTTGGTATAAAGGTTCCTCCACTGTAGTAGACATCGACTAAGTTTGTATTTTTGGAATTCCCTACAGGATATCCCAAAAGGAAACTCGGTATGTGAGTTCCTCCTTCTGTGTAGGCGTCCGCTTAGACGGAATTTTTGAAATTCCTATCGGGAGGGGAAATAAGGTAAAAGTCTCCTCCTGACGGCTTGCCCAATCCCTTTTGGCCAACCTAAAATTTTAAATATGTATTCCTTGGAGTAGGACTAACTCACCGGCAACGTAATTTTTCTATTTTGGAACAGGAACATAGTAAAAATGGTGGTTGAAAGGGAAATATGTCCCCACTAACGGCCTGCCCAAACCGCTTAGGCAATGCAGTTGAAATTTGGTATGAATGTTCCTCATCCATCGCAGATAGCCGCGAAGATGGAATTTTTGTAAATTCCTAAAGGGAGGGGCAAAAAGAAGAAAAGCCTCACCTTGGGGGCCGGTAAAAACCCCTTCGGCTAGAAACCTGAAGCTTAAAATATGGGTCCCTGGAGTGAGGGCTAACTTATTAGAAAGATACTTTTTTGAATTTTGGACAGGGTCGTTATAAAATGGGAGCTCAAAAAGGGAAAGTTGCCCCTTAACGACCTGTCCAAACTGCTGGAACTAGGAAGCCGAAATTCGGTACTTAAGTTCCTCTCAGCCTGCTCCAACTACTGGAACTAGGAAGCTGGAATTCCCTGTCGATGGATTTTCGGAAATTCCTACCGAGAGGGGCACAAATAGTAAAAGTTGGCTAGAAACCTGAAATGTATAACATATGTTACTTGGAGTATGGGCTTTTTGGACCGGGAAGGTGCTTTTTGGACAGGGACATTGCAAAAATGGGGATTAATGAAGCGAAAAGTGCCGCTTAAAGGCCTGCCCAAATCGCTGGAGGTAGGAAGTTGAAATTTGGTATTAAAGTTCCTCCTATATTGTAGACATCCGCTAAGATGAGATTTTTGGAAATTTCTACAGGTAGGGTCAAAAACAGGAAAAGTCTCCCCCTTAACGGCCAGGCCAAACTGCTGGAACAAGGGATCTTAAATTCGGTATTTGGGTTCCTTCTCCAACGTTGACGTCCCCTAAGATGGTATTTTTGGAAATTCATACCGGGAGGGGTAAAAAGGGAAAAAACTTCCCCCTTGACGGCCTGGCCAAACTGCTGGATATAGAGACCTAAAATTAAGTATGTAGTAGGTTCCTCCTCCAACGCAGACGTCCTCTAAGACGGAATTTTTGGAAATTCCTACCGGGAGGGGTAAAAACGGAATAATTCTCCCCCTTGATGGCCTAACCGAACCCTTCGGCTAGAAACCTGTAATATATAATATGTTTTCCTTGGAGTTTGGGCTAACTTATCGACAAGGCATTTCTAGGACTTTGGACAGGAACGTGGTAAAAATGGTGGTTCAAAAGGGGAAAATTGCCCCCCCCCCCCCTTAACGTCTGCGTCTTTAGCTAGAAACCTAAAACTTAAAGAACAAGTGTATATGAAACACTAAAATTAAGAAACTAAATAGGAAACGAGTGGGATTGAAACACTACACAAGTGGAATGAAATGGATATAAACGTTGAACGAGTGGAATTGAAATTATAGACAATGCAAATGGATTGGAAGAGGGAATTACCTGTTCAAACACTATCAACGGAATATGAAACTTATGTAGCATTGAAACATACTCTCCAAAAAGTTAAAAGTTAAAGTGAAAGAGAAAAAACCTTAGAAAAGGAACGGAACTTATTTATATATTCCGATATTTAAACTTCATGTAACGAAGCACCGGTGGAAGAAACCGACGCAGTAAATTTTCCAACTGAATTTGTGAATTTACTTGAATTGCATAAACTGGAATTAAAAAAAAAACTTTAAGACACGCTAACAACGTAGCTTTGCCCGCTATTTTTAATATTATAAAATACTTTTCAACCCTGCTTTACGTTATTTATTCTCATTCAAAACACAAATGAACAAAACTACTTACGGGTCTATCTACCTAAGTTCGCACTTTACCAAATTATCTTAACATACACACGTATATTGCAATTTATTATGGATTCATGAGAAAAAGTGATCAAATATTTATTTATTTTAAACCCATTGTTGTGCAGAATTATTTATTTGTGGTGGCTGGGTGAAGGCTTTAAATAAAAAAACTTTAAATAAAAAAACGAATTTAATAAAAATTGTGGGGGGCGCAGCCCCCCCGGGGGGGAGGGCGTAGCCCTCCCCTCCCCCTTAACCTTTAAGGCACGCTAACAACGTAGCGGGCTGCGCCCGCTAGTATGTTCATATACAAGTCCCTTTTGCAAAAATTTAATAACATATACTTCTATATTTGTCCATATACGAGTGCCATTTCCATTTATGAAATAACAGATGCCTCCATATATGTCTGTATATGAAATCTTTTTCCATATATGGAATCACATATACTTCCATATATGTTCATATAAAATCCATATATGTTCATACAAAATCCATACATAGACCTTATACGAAGATGTTCGAGGGCATATGATCATTTTTCACCGGGATAATTTTAGTACAATGAAATTAGTATAAATAATTAGTTGCAGCTACTAAATTTCAGTAAATTGCTGTAAACTGTAATTTAAAATCAATCTGCTGAAATTAGCAAAACATTGTACTAAAAAATAAAAAAACTGTAAAATCTAAAAAAAAAAAATTTCTTTCGATTGTAACAAGCATATAATTACTTCATCGTACTTGAAATTTGGAGTAAAAATTGCAAACGATTCTCCAGTTATTGCTGTTTTATGCATTGGAGATGCAATAAAATTTTCTGGGTGTTATTTCTAAACTAAGAATATATCAATAGTAAAAAATATAAACTAAACAAGAATTATAACACTCGGTTGTTTTGATTGTTTTGAAAAAAATCCGGTTAATTTAAAGGAAAAAAAAGCCAAAGTTTTTAAAAGGTAAAAACGTAACAATATATCACTTTAGCTTCCCCATTGGCTAAAACGGGACCAGCAGATGTAGAAAATATCGAAAATCAACCGCTTTTTCGAGTATGTTCCTAGTCAACAAATTATGAGTCCTGATAATTCAATACAATTATATGACTCTAAAAATAAAAAAAAATGTATACTGCATTTAGTCTGAGAAAAACCTACCTACTTTTTCAAACTTCCTAAATAAAATAAAAATAAAAAATAGTTATCAAAACCCATACACTGAACCAAAAGTCGTAAGTGAAATCGACATAAAGATTGTGTTACTTTTTGATGAAACGAGTTGTTAAAACAATAAGGCTTTCTTTAATGACCGGATTTATTTTTGAATTTATTTTATTTCATTAAAAATTTCACGTTTTAATTTTTGATTTGAAAAAATTAATATTTTTATCAAAATCTAATACTTATTCGCTAATATAATGTAAACGAAATTCATTAAATTTTGTAAAAACGTAACCACAGGAATTTAATTAAGCTAAATCCATATTGGATTTATAAAAGAAATAAATCCATTTTGGATTTAGCGTAATTTAATTCCAGAAATTGCACTTTCACAAAATTTAAATTTTTTCAAAATGTTGGTTTTTAATTTTTATTTAAAAATTAAAATAGTTTTTTTCGAATTTTTTAATTGATTAATTAGAAATTTATTAATTTAGTTCGAGGCCAATTTCTTTATTATGAATTAACATAATAAGTACTTTTTTCAAAAATAGCTATTTTTCGTCATCAGAATACTCTCCTGACAAATTCTTCACAGAGATTTTGCTTTCAAAAACCTCTACACTTTCAGGGGATTTTTCAGGTCCCATAGAGTAACTTTGAAGGGGTGTAATGGCTCTTCGTGTGTTATACGCGGATTTTCGGTGCCCCAGAAGCGAAAATTATGCTTATTCACGTATCCACAGAGATGGAAATGGGCCTTGTCGCTCATGATAATTTTCGATGAAAAGTCGTCTTCCTCGTGGTCGTGGCTTGAACGTAGGTTACACGCGCTTGGCGGTCAACGGCTAGTAGCTGATGCACTGTCTGAACTTTGTAAAAGGCATTTAAAAGGCATAAAAAGCATCCTGTACAGTAGACCGTACCTCAAAAAAAAAGTTCGCCGTACACCCTCCAATATGATGTATTTTTGGAAGGCGATTTCAAAAAAAATTTTTTTTTTTTTGCCGACCGTAGGGGTCGCCTTTTTCAATTTTTCGTTATAGCTTCGGCATTTAAAATCGGATTTTAAAGTGTGATATATCGATTTTTTTGCCTCGAGGAGACCAGTGTTTTGCTATAAAGAAAAAATCCAATTAAAAAAAATTTAAAAAGGCGACCCCTACGTTCGGCAACCAATATATAAAAAAAATTTCTACTGGGTTTAGCGAAAAACTTCCTTAGCAAAAGTTTAATGATTTTTTGCGAGCTTTAATTTTCTGACATTAGGGTGGTAGCAACTGAGATCTGGTGGGTAACTACTAGAACGGGATACTTGAGGTCAAAATGTCCTTAGAGCAAAACACTGGTCTCCTCGAGAGAAAAACATCGATGTATCATACTTTAAGATCCGACTGTAAATACCAAAGATATAACGAAAAAGGTAAAATGGCGACCCCTACGTTCGGCAAAAACAAATAAAAAATTGTTTTTTGAAACCTCCTTGCAGAAGTACCACCTTACTTTTGCCTGTAAGTTGGTACGCTCTACTGTACAGCTTGCGTTTATGGTTCAGTGTATTTGTTTTTGTAATTTCCATCAAACAAGGCATTACACGATCAAATGCTGTACATGTTGTACAGCATGCTTGACCGTATATAGGACGCTTAAGGGAACATCTTCAAGTCTTTCACCAAAATTCTCTGTAAAGACCGCCAATTGATGCTCAATTGCATGGCAGGTCGTCTGGTCAATACTCCGGAGTTCTCTGCGACATCTTCAGCCACAGCCGCGATATTCTCAGCAAAACGGGTGCTCTTGGGCCGCACAGATCTGACAGCATCTCGTGTTGTACCATACTCTTCTAGGCGAGCTGCTAAACGCCGTAGTGTTTGCCCAGTTGGTGTCGGACGACCAGCAAATCTACGGAAACACCGCGGACGAATTATTACGCAAAAAAATGGAAACAATTTTCCGCGTTCTTGAGAAGTATAGCGATTCATGTCTTGTCGACGTGTATTTTGTATCTGTTTACTTCACAAACGTAAAGCAGAACTGACATCTTCCCCCATTTGCAAAAATTATAGCATTTTCCGATAGGGTGATGACTTTTGCGCCACCTTGTATTAGCAAATAAGAGTTAGATTTGGATAAAAATATTAAATTTTGAAAATTAAAAAACAAAATGTGAATTTTTTAACAAAACTAAAATAAATCCAGTTTCTAAAAAAGGCCTAATGTCTTTTTTATTCAAATTGATGCGTGTTATTTTTTGAAATCAACAAATTTTTTTTTTAACACACACTTATTGTTGTTAAAGATACTCTACGATGCAATTGTGCACTCACAACAGTTTGTCGGTAGAATCTACTGAAAATGACAGTTGAAACAAAGATAAAAAAGTTAGTAAAAAAATTTGTAAGCAGTTTCCAATCGAACTTTACTATTTTTATATTGATTTTTAGTACAATTTTTTTAGTTATCATTTTTGCTATTCTCTTATTACAAATTACGGATTTTTTACTAATTCTCGCTGCTGATTTTAGCAAAACATTTTTACTAATTTTTCAAAACCGAGTGCTAAATTTAGCAGAAAAATATACTAATTTAAATTTTTTTTTTTTGATTTTTTACAATTCTTGTTTAGTTTATATTTGTTACTATTGATATATTCTTAGTTTGGAAATAACACTCAGAAAATTTTTTTGTATCTCCAATGCATAAAAAGGTCATAACTGGAGAACCGTTTGCAATTTTGACTCCAAATTTCAAGTACGATGAAGTATTTATACGCTTGTTACAATCGAAAGAAATTTTTTTTTATATTTTACAGTTTTTGTTTTTTTAGTACAATTTTTTGCTAATTTCAGCATATTGATATTAAATTACAGTTTACAACAATTTACTGAAATTTAGTAGCTGCAACTAATTATTTATGCTAATTTCATTGTACTAAAATTATGATATTTAGTAAGTTTTTTTGCTGATTTTAGCAAATCGATTTTGAATTGCAGTTTACATAAATTTTACTAAACTTTAGTAGCGGCTACTAATTTTTTCTACTAATTTTATTGTACTACAGATCAGCAGACATGTGTTGCTAAAATTAGCAAAAAAAATACCGCTGGCCTCAAAACAGTTAAATTTCCCGTAATAACAGCAAAATTTTCAGTAGCCATTACAGACTTTTTTGGTTGAGTGTATATGCAGTTAAAAAGGCGACAATGGTATTTACCTTTAGAATAACTAAAACTTTTGTTATTTTTAACTGTTGAAAAAAAACTAACAAATGTATTAAAAATAACTACCAAAAAAAAAACTTTAGAACAACTGACAAAATGGCTAAAAACTACTGTTTTTACAGTTAATTCTTTTCGTATTATAAAAGTATATTTTAATAAAAAACCAATTTTTTTCTTTCGATTAGAAAAATATATTAGAGTTGTGTCATTCATGAACGAACTAGTTCATTAGAACGGTTCAGTTCATTGAACGATATGACATCGTTCACCATTATTCGTTCTTTTCGTTCATTTCGTTATTTTTTTTAGTCAGAAAATTTGTATCCCTTTCTTAATAATTTTATTACAGAATTAAATGTTTTTCTTAATAATTTAAAATTTTTAATAAAATTGTAATTTTCTGACGCTATTAGTCTATGCACAATAAAATTAATATAAACATGTTACATGTAGTGCGCCAATAAATTGTCGAACGAACGACACCGTTCACGAATCACTGTTCAGACACAGCTCATGACAAAAAAGAACGATTGAACGATTTGAACGAACTAGTTCAATGAATTTTATTGAACGATAAGACTGAGTCACCAAAAAGAACGATTAAGCACAACTCTAAAATATATGTAATTACTGCAGCATATTTAAAATTTGAAGTGGAAATTACAAACGATTCTTCAGTTCCCGAGTAAAAATAGTTATATATAATGTGATTAAGTTATATCTGTATAAACATGCAGTCTCATCCGGAAAATGGCCCGATATAACTGTATAAATTTTGGATCAATTTTTATCTAATTATATCAGCTTAGATCATAACTGATTAAATTATATATTAATCAGATGAAATTGCATCCGATATTTGACCTAATACAATTTTATCGGATTATATCTAATGCTATCTCCTTAGATCGTAATCGGTACAATTTTATATAAATAAAATATAATTGTATCCGACATTTACCTTATACATTTGTATCAAATGTTGGATCCTGATATGATTGTATCAGGTCAAAACTCGGATAAAACTATATAAGTTTGTATACAATTGTATCTATTTGGATCTAAGCTGATAGCATGCGACATAAACCGATGATATTGTATCAGGTCAAAAATCGGATAAAATTTCACCTGATTAATGTATAATTTAATCAGTTAAGATCTAAACTGATACAATTAGATAAAAACTGATTAACAGCTGATACGATTATATCGGGCCATTTTTCGGATGAAATGGTATATGGATAACATTTAGTTATATATTACCATATAAAGCTCCATATTAATTTTTTTTAATAGGGTTATTATGCTTTTATGCATTGGAGATGCAATACAAGTTTCAGATTTTTATTTGCAAACTAGGAATATATCAATAATAACAAATATAAACTAAACAAGAATATTTAAAATTCAAAGAAATTCAATAATTTTACTTTTTAGGTATCTAACAAAAACAACTGTTTACTGTAAAATTACTGTTTTGGTAGTTGTTTATTCTGATATTAAAAATAACTGCTTTAAACAACTGTTACGGAATTATGGTACTTTTTTAGTTGTTTTCTTAAAGAACCGTCATAAGAGTTGTTTTTCATTTTTCTATAGAAAAACAACAGTAATTATTGTTAAAAATAACAACTACTGATTACTACACCAACAATTGTCATGCAGTCACTTGATTGGCTGACTTTTTTAATATCATACTGCAAATTACAAACAACAAATTTTTAAATTGATCATTCCCTTTATTAGGGGTGTATGCTCGCCACTTCCACCGGCGACAGACGTCGCTAGATCAACTTCGCGAAAAATATTATGAAAAGAACATTTATTGAATATTTATTTTTGTTTTATAAATTTTTTATTAGATTTTTAGATGAAAATGGTATGGTTTTTAATTATGTTTTTGTTTTGTTAATAAATTAACAAAATAATTGATATACAAACAGCACTTTTACTTTTAACTAAAATTGAAATTTTTAACTTTAAACTTATACTGAATTTAAACTGAGCAAAAACTACCTAGTTTTTGTACAAAACTAGTTTTTACTTTTTTTTAACTTTAAACTTATACTGAATTTAAACTGAGCAAAAACTACCTAGTTTTTGTACAAAACTAGTTTTTACTTGTTTTTTTTTATATTCGTTTTGACAACCAAAAGCTATCAAGAGCCAAAAACTAGGTAGTCTAAATGCAGTATTATACTACAAATGTAAAATATTTAACATAACAGTTAAAAAAAAAATATTAAAAATTCCGGGTAGTTTTTAAATGGTTATATAACAGATGTGCTCAAACGAATAGCAGTGTATATATAGCTTAAGCAAAAAGAATCAAGTTTGAAACATAAAATTATAGCACAAAATATATTTTATAGTAAAATATACCCAATAACCGAAAATATATTGAACATATAATTGCAAAATCACTTGTAACTAGAGATGAGCGATCCGGTTATTTTTGAATAACGCTGCTACCAGTGATCGTGATTTTCAAATCACCGTTCTTTTAAACAGTGACCGTGGTCACAAGTTTGTAATAGATATGGGCGATCCGGCGATTTTTCAGTAACATTGTTCTCAGTGAATGTGATTTGCAAATCGCTGTTCTTTTAAACTGTGGTCGTGATCACGGTTTTTCTATGGAAAAGACTGCGATTTTCTGATAAATAAACGAAATAATATTTATGGCGAGTTTTTAAGATGTCAGTTAAACTTGGTTTAGTTAAACCGAAAACGAATTTTATCAGCCATTTCAAAGTTTATTAACAAAAATTTGCCGGAAAAACTTTTTCTTGAGTATAATTTATTTCTTTATTGAAATAAAAAAAATAAACCACATTTTAAAAGCAGTATTCCAGTTACAAACTGCGTTAAACTAAGTTTAAAAATAATCCACTTCCTAAAAACTGGGCCTTAAAAGAAGAATAGTTGCGACCGGTAACAAAGACATGATAGAAGGAGACATTTTATTCAGAAGAGTGTGAAAGCAAGTCACTGTTATTGAAAAAAAAAACATGTATTACTGTGCGCAATGAAGTTTGCAAGAAAGAATAGTACACACATATTAAAAGAACGACATTCCGAGTAACTGCGACTTGAAATATTTGATCACTGCCGTTACCAGTGATTTATCAATAACTGTGATTAAATCACCGGTATGAAAATATCGCTCATCTCTACTGGTAACCCTAGCGATTGAATATTTCAAGTAGCTGTTACCCGGAATTTCGTTATTTAAATATTTGTGCATCATTCTTTCTTGAATACTTCACTGTGTAGGGTAAAGGGGGATCCTTCGCCAGTGCTCATAATAATGAATAATGACATTTTTGTGTAGTTTTTGTGTAATTTCACTTTTTAGAGAAATTTCCGTAAATTCATTTCCAGAGCTTTTAAATTATGAAATGAAAATTAGTCGATATTTAGATTTAATGAACTTGTGAAATATTTACCACAAATTTCAATTTTTTTCCTGTAGTTTCTCCATGATCAGAGAAAAATGTTGTTAACTCATCACAGTGGTTCAGAATCAAATTATTTTGAAAATAATTCAGCAATTTAGAAATAGTTAACCTAGAAAGGTTTCTTTTAACTATGAACGACACCATATAATTCACTATTTTAAGCCTGAAAAATATATTGCATTTAATCAAT
Organism: Leucophora obtusa; assembly: GCA_949987735.1. NCBI lineage: Eukaryota > Metazoa > Arthropoda > Insecta > Diptera > Anthomyiidae > Leucophora > Leucophora obtusa. The sequence continues at coordinate 293,571,436 of OX465295.1, read as the reverse complement.
ATTTTTCAGAAAAATTGGCTTTGATTTGGCTCTGCAGAAAACTGGACCACGTTATTGAAAAAATGCAAAATTTCAGGCAGCCTTTCACAATGCTCGAGGGGGTCTAGTTTGTATCAAGTGGCACAGTGAGATCGGCCGAAAAAACTTAAGCTCGAAATTACTTCGACTTCGACCCTGAGAAATTTCAGAGTAATCCAACCAGCCGGTAAGAAATCACTACATTATTTCCAAAATATTTTGATTCTGCCCCACAACGCGCAGAAGAGTTGGTCTAAATGGCCTCATATATTTAGCGTGTTTTTTAATCACCTGGATTTAGAATTTTTCATAGAAAAAGTGGATTTATTAAATCCAAAAAAAAAGCTGGATTTAATAAATCCATAATAAAAGCACAAATATATGAAACAGCCTATTAATTTAATGTCAGAAAAAAATACGAATAAAAATTAAAAGAGAAACAAAAAAATTGAAAACTAACAAATAAAAGGTTTTTATTAAATTTTTTTTTATGAAATATGTTCAGAAAAAAAACTACACCTCACCAAATATATATTTTTAATCTTGCACATGGAGAAATAGCTGAAATAAAATTGGCAATTTTTCACTCTACAGTAATTTAATTAAATCCAATTAGTGAACATTAAATATTGCAATGGAATTTTTCAATTGTGTAAAAATATAAATTGAAGTGATAAAACTGAAATGGCAGACTGTTTATCGCTGTTTTATATAAAATATAATTAAAAATTAAAAGTTAAAGTAAAATCCTCCATCATCGAATTCGGTATTAAAAATTAGGGTGAAAGAAGTGTCGGACAGAAAATTCTTTTTAAAATAGGGAGAATCTAACGCCATCTGTTGAGAACTTTTAGAAATACTTTTTGGATTTATTAAATCCAAGTGATTAGAAAAAACGGCTATTATTTGGAAAAATACAAAAAAAAATGTATAAACTTTTTTGTGTAATTTCATACAGTTTTGGATAATTTTTTACCTACCGTTGTGTATTTTCTTGTTTTACTGGTGGCAACACTGGTCCTAGGAAATCATTTTGAATAAACTCTATTCTAATTAGCTGCTAGGCCTAAAAAACATTCTAGTTAACAGCTCGTTGTGTGCGATGTATAAGAATCTACTAACTTTTTATTTTGAAGACGGGGGTAAACATACATATGGTAATTTTCATAAAAAGGCCCACCGTGACCAAAAAATTAAAAGCCGATAAAAAATCCCTTCTGACTTGTATTAATAAAAAAAAAATACTTAAATATAATTAAATTAAAGATCCCAAAGCTTATCTTATGTTATAAAACGGACTATAAAGTTGCGTTCATGTTTTCGTCACCTTTCTCGATTGTAATATCATTTTCTCCTTAAGGGGCATTTTAAAGGACATTATTCAACGGTTGTCAAAAATTTAAATAATAGTGTAGTGGCCAAAAATTAGTAGTAGTGGCCAAAAACTAGTAGTTTTTGGCCATTTTTAGTTTTTGAGCCGAAAACTACAAAATTAATTTAGTTTTTCCATATAATTTTCATACAAATTGAAAACCAGATTCTACCTGGTTTTTTCCATCTGAAATGTGCATTTTTGATACACCCGGTATCATTTATAGTTAACTTTCGACGCATCCTTTTACAACAAGAAGTAAAGCAAGTGTCAAAAAAATATTTTTTAGTTTTTTAAGAATATTTCTATTTTAGTTTGAAATTGTGTGTTGTTATTAATTTTTAAATGTATTAATAATTTTTCGGCATTAATTTAACAATAAAAACAGAAAGAAAAATGTGTAATAAAAAAGTGTTGTGACAAAGAAAAACTAAATAACCAGTGTAAATGACTTGGTTTTTCTAATTTAGTTTTGTACAAAAACCAGCTGGTTTTTGCTTAGTAGTAATACTGAATTTAGATACCAGTGGTTTTTGTACAAAACTAAATTACAAAAGCAAATTCATTTACACTGAATTTTTAGTTTTTCTTTGTCACACCACTTTTTTATTAAACACATTTCTTTATGTTTTTATGGTTAAATTAAATTAAAAAAATTTTTAACACATTTAAAAATGTATAACAACACACAATTTTAAACTAAAACTGAAATATTTAAAAAAAAAATTAAAAAATATATTTTTGACGCTTGCTTTAATTCTATATTCGTTGTAACAGGAAAAATAACGAAAAATTAGTTATAAAAGAAATCGGGTGTATCAAAAATACAAATTTCAGATATTTTTACTTGGTTTTTTTTTGCCGAAAACCAGGTAGAATCTGGTTTTCAGTTTGTATAACAATTGTATGGAAAAACTAAATTAATTTTATAGTTTTCGGCTCAAAACCTAAAAATTACCAAAAACTACTAGTTTTTGCCCAGTCTAAATATACTATAAATTCAGTATAACAATATTTTTATAATTTTATTTTTCTATTTAAAATATATGTTTTCAAAGTGTTTTGGAAAATTATTGGTTTTAAATTCCGTCAACTCAAATATACAGAGTTGCCAATTCATTATTGGCCTTTTTTTAAAAAAGGCAAAATCGGCCTGTGCAGCCTTCATTAAATATCGGAAAATAAAAATGTAAAGTGATTCTTAATACCAGATAAATTCTCTAGTCCTTATCGCGGCCCGATTTTTATTTTTTAATTTTTTTAACAAAGTTGCCATTAGGGATGCCGGACAGGACTGGTTTTTATTGTAATAATTGTAAGTTAAATTTAGGTAAATTGCAAATTACAATTTATTTCTGAAGCTTCTAAGAAAAAAACTTTTTAACTAAAAGTAGCAAAAAAACACTGCTATATTTACAAATTTTTAGTTATATTTGGCTGAAATTCATTGAATGCAAATACAAGCTACTCTGCAGAAATCATCAGAAATATTTTGTGATTTATAAAATATTGAGCACATATCTCTGCTGATTTCAGAAAGGTCGATTGTTAGATTTTACTAAATACTTTAACAAAAATTTCCTGTTTTTGGTACACTAATATTCGGCAAAATTATTTTTCTGAAGTTATGATTTCAGTAAATCATCAATAGCTAGCTGTATTTTGTCTCATGCCCAATGTTACCATATATTTTTTTAGAAAAACTGTAAATAAAAACTGTTTCTTTATAGAAAAACTGTTTTTCGAAAAAAATTAAAAATCAGAAGAAATTCTGGGATCACGAAGTATCCTGGGACTAAAATATCCTAAGGTCTCAATTTGGCATTTATAGTAATCGACTTTTTGCACATCCTCCTAATAAAACTTTTTTTAAGAATTTTGGTCTCCTAGGCACGAATCTGAAGTTAAAAAATTTCATTGAATCACCCTTGCGAGATGTGAACCTTTTTTTATTAACCCCTGACTTAGGATAGAATACTTTACTGGCCAATGTTGTACTTCAAAATATTCTTTATGGATTTGCATTCCACATAAAATTACCTTTCAGTTGATTGAGTATTGTTATGTTGGAAGTTGTTTGACGGTGTGTAAAACCCCGTAAAAAAATTACGTTTTTTGGAATAGTCCTTGACCATAATTGGAAAAATAGTAGTAAATTGTTATCCCGAATTGGCAAATATCTATTAAAGAAAATATAAAATCAATTTCGGCGTTTTTTGATGAGATATTGTTTTAAAATTTTTTTCAAAAAAATATAAATTTCTAAATTATCCTTCATTTAGAAATGATCTAAAAAGTTCGGCTAAAAAATTTCCGTCGGATCTATGACGTGTTGGATATGGTTTAGCCAATTTTATTCCGTGCTAATTTTTGATGAAAGTTTTTATAAAAATGTTTCCTTTTTCCAGTAAGCATATTCTGTAGTATTATATTTGTACCTAATTTTTTTTTTTACAATATGAAAGATTCATTGTAATGTTTCACTTTCTAAGTTTATAAATGGCCTATAAAACAAATATTTTATACAAAATTCATTTTATAAACGTGTTATAAGGATTCCAAATTATTATGCATAAGCACTTATATTTTAATTTTTAAATTTTAGTTAAAAAAATAAAAAAAAAAAATTGTAAATGCAACAAATGTACCTACCCGTGTAAAAAATTTAGATCCGAACAGATTTGTTTAGATCCTATTAGATATGATTAAATCTAATTGGATTCGATGCCAGATCAGATCATATATTATAAGATATGACATGTTATACACTTTATCGCCAGATCTGATCAGATCTAGTACCGGATCTGTCCATATCTAAAGGGATCTGGAAAATTCTGTAATTTTTATGCCCATATATGAACTGATCTGGTCATATATTATCATATCTGATGCCATATCTTAGTCTCTTTGTCCAGATCTGGTACCAGATCTCCAAAAAATATGAAAGTGCAATGGAAAAGGGACAAGCAACATTGTGCATCTACATTTAAGTTCTATTCACTTGCATAGTTTTTGTATCATTCTGTCTCTATATTTGTTGAATTCAGTTTGCATTTTATTAATTTTTTTTTAAATATTTCTTTTTGATGTTCAGGAAAATTTGTCAATTGAAAAGAAATTGTTATAATTAAAAAAAATTAAAACAAAAAACATTTTTTGGTCTCTATGAAATGCAAGGCCTACAATACGCAGCAAATTACATGCAAAGCTAATCACAAATGGTGTTTTCTATTGCTATTTATTTTGTAAAATTTATGTTTTTTATATTTATTTTTGTTTCGTTCATTGTATATTTTGTTATTTGAATTTAGATTAAATAAAGTTACGCATATTTTTCACATTTTAACAAATTAAATAAAAAAAATATAATCTATTCATAAATTCGCGGATTATATTGGATAAAATTTGATCAGATCAAAATAGACCTGAATATATATGGTGTACCAGATCTGGCACAATCAAATCTAATGAGATCTGGTCAGATCTCATCGTTTTTACACGGGTATTAATTATGAAAAAAACTGTAAAAAAATCCATGAATTTAAAAAAACTGCTTTTCACATGAAAAAACTGGAAAACTGTTAGGCATCCTAAAAAACAGTTAAAACTGGCTATATGGCAACACTGCTCATGCCTATCAACGTTAAGTATTTAAAGCAAATCTACGTTAAACCAATTGTAGTATAAAAAAATGTTAAACAGGTAGGTAATGTTTATAATTGTTCCGTTATAATCGAACGTACCGTCAGCAAAAGTTTTTAGGAAGTAACGCGAATAAGTTATGTTAGACGTGATAGTGTATGAACGTTGAGTTTTTAATGTTGTTAATTATCCGTGTTGAAAGTTACCGTGCATACGAAAAGTAATGTGTTAGTTTCGTCTTTTTATGCACGTTGAGTTTTTTTATGAGTTACCGGATATAGTTAAGTCGAAAATACAGCAAATAAAATAAATAAAAACATGTCCGTTAAAAGATTAAATAAATCCGAATTACGATTTTAAAAGTTTAAAAGCTGAATAAGTTTTTAAATTATTAAGGTTTTTATTAAGATCTATTTAATGTGTAATCTATTTTAATCTATTACACAGGCCGACAAGGTTTTTTAACCAAGAATCAGACTATACTTTTTTAAGGTTTTAGACGTACTGAATCCGAATCTGACCTCAGAATAGCCCTATCACGATTTTTTTTATCATGTTTTCGAGATATTCTAACCTAAATGTGCAATTGGATACATTTGAGGTCCTGGAACTTCCAGAAACTTTTTTTTAAAACTATCGTTACGGTATTTAAAAGTGCTATTCCTCCCCTACAAAATCCATTTTGAATTTTTAAGAAATCGTAATTTGTCACTAAGAAGCAGTGATACACACTTCTTAACACTTCATTATTTGCGTCTGTACCCGTGTTTCACATGCAATGGGTTAAGGGTGCTAAATATATGTTTGCGTTCCGATTTATAATTATATTCTTATATAACCCTTTGACACGGAAATTTTTTCAAAATTTTAATTTTATATTTTTTTTATTACTAAACTCTACATAAAATATTTAGAGGTTTTGAATATTGAGGTTGTTCATAAGGGGTGTGCTATCTGTTGTATCGTTGTATCGTCCTAACAAAAAACAGAGTTGTTAAAATTTTTATTTGTGTTTAACAACGATTTTCTATTCAGTTTTCTATCTGTTAGCACACTCAAATATAGGACACTAAACATACGTAAAAATGTTGTATCGTGCTATTCTCAAATGTTGTATTTTTTCAATTTAATTTTTAACAACTCTGTTTTTTGTTAGGACGATACAGCGATACAACAAATAGTACACTCCTTGTGAAAACCCTTATTATTTATCACACAATTTTTGAGACTAAACCTTTGCCTTTTTTTAATTTTTAAGAGACAAAACGCACTCTTCACGGTTTTTAGAAATTTTGCTGTTTACTCAGCGTAAAATTAATTTTAAACTTTAAACGCGTTTTCCCACAACCATGAGTTCAAAATCGGCTGCCACTGTTGTTTTTCTTGCATTTTTTGAAATTTGGCAACTTTTTTAAAAAAAATTTAAAAAATAAAAATCGGGCCACGATAAGAACTAGAGAATTTATCTGGCAATAAGAATCACTTTACATTTTTATTTTCCGATAACTATTGAAGTCTGCACAGTGGCAGCCGATTTTGCATTTTTTAAAAAATGCCAGTAATGAAGTGGCAACTTCGGCGATTTTGGCTGGGGAAATTTAAAATTGATACTTTTTAAAAATACTACAATAACATGATTTTTAAATAAAAAATTAGATATTAAAATATTATTAATTGAATTTTTGACAACCGTTGAAATATGCCCTTTAAAATGCTGTTGTTACAGTATTTACCCCCCTTAAGTCCTACGACTGAAGTATTTTTTATACCTTGGCTGAAAACGACTTAAATCGCTTTGACATAATAGCAATAATTAAAAATATAATAATAAATTTGAATAAATTAATCAAATTTACGCAAAATATTTCAAAACAAAAACAAAATTGGTGAGGGCAGATATTATTCAGCCTCTAGTTCGATGTTTTTATTTTTTATTTATTTAAATAAAAACCGTGCATATTAGTTTTTCAAAATTTTGTTCTTGCAAACAGGATAGACAGCTGTTTCGAAGACGTTACTCCCCCTCATCAGTATCCGCGCAAGATCATAACCATAAAAGATTATGAATAAAGTTAGTTTGATTACTTATGTCCAAATCATCAGAGTTTACAGTGATTCCCACTTTAAATAAATTAGAATTCTGTGTTCTCCGAAGTTTAAAAAGTACCTAACCACAACAAAATTATATCAAACTACAGTGAAACTCGCTTAAGACGAACTCCGGGGGACCAACCAAATTAGTTCGTTGTAAGCTAGGTTCGTAATAACCGAGGCAAAATTTAGTTTAAATTTTTTTAATTATCCATAAAATATTTAATAATCCTAAAAAGAATTTCAAGTATTGTAAAATTTTTTAATTTGATTTCTGAAATAACTTGTTTGCAATATATTTAAGAAAAAATGTCTGGTATTCGGTTTAAAATTTGTCAAAATACAAAAAAAAATATATTAAAAAAATTCCCAAATTTTGGAAAGTTCGTATTAAAAATGGAAAATATTATGAAAATTTGTTTGTGGGACCATCACAAACAGTTCGTTGTAACCGAGGGTTCGTATTAAGAGAGTTCGTATTAACGGATGTTTTTTTTATATTGAAATTGTTGCCAAAAAGTCGGGATTTTCAAATTCGTATTAACCAAGAATTCGTCTAATCCGAGTTCGTATTAAACGAGTTTCACTGTAATATAATGTGTAAGTAGGCCAGCAGTTCGAACAAACAAGTTTTGTTTTCATTAATTGAAAACAAAATAATCAATTTAAAACAAAATGTTTTGGTATACAATTGTTGTTTAAAATTGTAAAAATTATAAATAAAAATTATATTTTTTAAAAGAAACTTTCTTAAAAAGCTAATTCTTCAGTCTTAATACTCGTAAAACAGGTTTTATAGAGGTTTTACTGCGCATATAAACTGCTATTATTTTCAACACATCTGCATTAAAACAGTTTTTGTAAAAAAAATATTTAAATGAATAAGTTCAAAACTTACTTTCAATTTTATTGAGAACCATATTTTACGTTAAGAACAATGATTATAAAAACCACAAAAAAATACAAACATAAAATATAATCCATACATAAAAGTGGTCAATTAATATATATAAAAAAAATAGATTTCAAAAAAAGATTTAACAGTAAGGCTGATATGATGTTGGGTTTTTTAATTTTGTCTTGCCCCTTTTAGCGCTTTTAGTGGACATTTTAAGAGAAATAAGCAAAACAAATACAATAAAAAAGCCAACATCACACTAGTATTAAAAGAATTAAGAAAAATTTAAATATTTTAAACGTCTCGGACGTTTTCAACTAATTGATTATGCTTTTGAAAGCATATTTTTTAGTCTTCACTGGACTTATTTTCTTTTTTTAAAGCAAGTAAAGAAAAATACAAAATTATAATAAAAGAGTTTAAAGAGTAAAGTTTATACTTAGGAAGTAGAAATATAAAACAAAAACAAACATTATAAACTAAATTAAATCAAAAAGTATTAAATATTATTATAACAATTTCAAAGACATATTAGATATAGATTACTAAATATTTTACTAAATTTATACTGAAGGGCAAGCTAACGTTTTTAAAGGATTGTAACGTTGAAATGTAAAAGGGTTTAACTATATTTTCAACGGGGATTTAATGAATAAATTATTATTATTATATCATATTTTTTACCCTCTACGGTGAATTATGTCTTTAAAATTAACTGCAATTGCAGTTAAAAAAGTGCACACTGCAATTGCATTTAAATTAACTACAATTGAAGCAGTTTTTAATTGCAATTGCAGTTAATTTTAAGTGCAATTGTAGTGTACACTTGTTTAACTGTAACTGCATTTAATATTACCGACATAATTCTCTTAGTGTAGCTTTAAGATTGGGCCACTAAAAATGTATACATGGGTGTTAGTTTTTCTCCCTTCTAACACATCACTAAGTTTTATTTAAATCGGTGAAAGGATACCTTTCTTGTAAGATGTTTTTAAAATTTTCTTTCTAACGTTATATCTTGAAAATGACCGAAGGTGATATAAACATACCAATAATTAAAATTTTAATGTTATTACTTAAGTTCATGACATGACTTAACTTTAATATATTTTGATACTAACATAAAAAAGAGTACTTTAGAAACTTATTAAGCAAATAATTCTAATATTAATAACGATTCTCTATACCGTAAGGTTAAATTTTTCGGTTGTATAGAGGAGATGCAAAAAATATCGCTAGACAATATATAAATTCGTTAATAAAACAGATAGTTTTCATTATAGAACCATAAAATTGTGTAGTTCAATGTAGTGCTTCATAATTACTAAACCCCATTTCACATTTTTACAGAGCAACCAAAAACCACTAAAAATTAAAAACACTACATTCAGCAGTAACAAAAAAAAAATTGTTAGTTGCGTTGTTTTGCATTGTAAAATTTGCCCGCGACAACAACATCTCTGATCTGCATAATAATTTGAGAATTAATTGTAAAAATATATGATAATAGTAAAAATAAAATATATAACAATAGGATTAAAAAGATGAATAATTTTATTTAAAAAACATATTGTTTGTCAAACCTCGATTTACGGCTCTTCTTGGGACAGCGTAAATCTGCCAGAAGGAGGGGTGTGAACCGAATTTAAAGCTCACGGCTTTTCTTTAATTATTTTCTTTTCGGAAAATTACTGTTTTCTAATTTATTTTATTTTTTCACGGAGTAAACAAAAATATATTTTTTTCGTAAAGTACACTGGAAAAAATTCATTCCACATTGGTGCTTACTTCTTAGGTAGAATATATTGTATAATCGTGTATTTTACGAAATTCAGCTGATTCGGAAATTTCAACTCTTTAAAATTAATTCACAGTAACGCAAGAGTACGATAATCCAAAATTATGATTGGAGGTCTGATTCAGATTAACGATATAGATTACTGGATATCAGACCTTTAAAACTATAATTCTTTAAATTAATCTTTAAATCTGGTTAAATTTTCAACACACCTGATAGCTATATTTCTACGATAACTCTGCACTCACAAAAGTTTGTCGGTAGAATCTACTGAAAATGACAGTTAAAACAAAGGTATATGCAGTTAAAACGGCGACAAAGGTATTTACCTTTAAAATAACTAAAACTTTTGTTATTTTTAACTGTTGAAAAATAACTAACAAATGCATTAAAAATAACTACCAATGTCGTAAAATTAACTGATAAATTTTTTCTACAAAAATTTCAAAACAACTGAAAAAATCGGTAAAAACTACTGTTTTTTACAGTCAATTCTTTTTGTTTATAAAAGTATATTTTAATAAAAAAAATAAATAATTTTTTTCCTCTCGATTACCATTTAAAATTTTGAAGTTAAAATTCCAAACCGTTCTCCAGTTATTATGCTTTTATGCATTGGAGATACAATAAAAGTTTCTGATTTTTATTTGCAAACTAGAAATATATCAATAATAACAATTATAAACTAAACAATAATTTTTAAAATTCAAAAAAATTCAACGAAATTTTTTATTTTTTAAATATCATAAAATAAAAAATAAACAAGAATTTTTAAAATTCAAAGAAACTCAACAAAATTTTTTATTTTTAAAATAACTAGCAAAACCAACTGTTTACTGTAAAATTACTGTTTTGGTAGTTCTTTATTATGATATTAAAAATAACTGATTTTAACAACTGCTACGAAATTACAGTACTTTTCGTTGGTTGTTTTCTTAAATAACCGTCTTGTTTTGCATTTTTCTATAGAAAAACAACTGTAATTTCTGTTAAAAACAACTACTGATTACTACACAAACAACTGTCATGTAGTAATGGTCAAATTTTTTGAGGGTGGTCATTTTCCAATTAAACATTTCCTTGTGATTTGTGTTAGAGCGAAATGCTTTATATACGTATCCGAACGTATCCGAAAAAAATCTACGCTATATTTTTCTGACGCAACAAATTTGTTTTAATACAGATAATGAAATAGTACACTCAAAAAAGTTTGACAGTTACTACATTACAGTTGTTGGTGTAGCAATCAGTAGTTGTTGCTTTTAACAGTAATTACAGTCGTTTTTCTATAGAAAAATGCAACTAACGAAAAGTACCGTAATTTCGTAACAGTTGTTTAAAACAGTTATTTTTAATATCATAAAAAGCAACTACCAAAACAGTAATTTTACAGAAAGCACTTGGTTGTTTAGATATATTTAGTTAGAACTCTTGTTTAGTTTATATTTGTTATTTAACCCTTAAATGCATGGTGTAGCCATTTGGCAACATACCGGTTTTTTAGTAAAAAACCCACTTAATGCACAAAACTGTATTTTTGGGCATTACAGGCCCCTTCTGTACATAGTGTTCCTATAGTTTAGCGCAGAATTTTTAAACAGAGTAAAAATTTCGGTTTTGCTCTGTATATTTGTGAAAAATCTAAAACACGCGTTTTTTTTTGCAAAAAGTGTAATATTCCAAAATATTTGTTTAAATATTTAAAGTGGTATTCTCGCAATAAAATTCATTTTGGCGACAATAAATGTATAAATAATAGTTTATAGATTTTTTTTTTGTTTTTTTTCACACACGTTAAAATAATCACGATTTAGATATTTGGCATAAAACCTTATTTTTCAATAAAAATCACCTTTTTTTTAAAAAATTAATTTTTTTTAGTATTTTTCTTGAAATGTACACGCCTTTAGAAATCATATATAAAAAAATGTTTAAAATCGAAGAGATCATGCATTTAAGGGTTAAGAAAAATCAGAAACTTGTATTTTGTCTCCAATGCATAAAAGCGTAACCACTGGAGAACCGTTTGGAATTTTTACTTCGAAATTTAAATAGGCTGAAGTAATTACACATATTTTTGTTATCAAAAGAAAAACTTTTTTTTATTAAAATATACTTTTAATAAAAAAATTAACTTTAAAAAAACAGTAGTTTTTAACCATTTTGTCAGTTGTTTTGAAATTTTTGTAGTAAATATTTATCAGATAATTTTACCACATTGTTAGTTATTTTTAATGCATTTGTTAGTTATTTTTCAACAATTAAAATAACAAAAGTTTTAGTTATTTTAAAGGTAAATACCTTTGTCGCCCTTTTAACTGCATATACCTTTGTTTTAACTGTCATTTGCAGTAGATTCTACCAACAAACTTTTACGAGTCTATCTTCTCACTATTGTCTTACAACATGTGTAATTGTTAGCATTCTAAGGTCTCGTTTCCTTAAATTCTATTGACTGTTTCACATAAAAATCCTTTACAATTTCTTTAAAAATTGTTATCACTCATCGAAGCTCATGGGGACAATTTAGAAATTAAAAAAAAAAAATAAATTCACATATAACCACTGACGAGTCCTCGGATGAGACTATACAATGGGAGTCTGACATGAATTACCTTTTTTATTCTTCCTTCAAAAGAGTGCTTAAGAAAATTCTTAAGTAATTAATCTAATATTAATTACGATTGTAATTTTGACAGTTACAAACACTTTCGTCAAAAATACTATACATTTTGCCAAATGTTACTAAATTTAAAGCAGTTTCGTGCATTAGGTGTAAATATTTTTTTCTCAATTTTAAAAAACATTGTTTGATATGCCCCAAATTTTTGATACGGCCGTCGCAATTTACGTTTGTCTCAAAAAGGGCGCAAATCGTAATTTCGATGTAGTTAATTTTAGTTTTTTTTTGCATTCCCTTTATAAAATGCAGTTAAGCCCTTTTACCATTAACTCATAACGAAGTTTATAAACTGAATTTTTGTATTACATTTTACAACTTTCCTACTTCAGCTAACAAAAGTCTTACAGCTCCATTATTACAATCATCACCATTGTCTTGATTATTATCAACATTTAAAATTTGTTCTTCTAATTCTTCAGTACTTTGTTTTAATATAGACTCTTGAGACTTTTGTGTAAGCTTTAAACGTCTACCTTGTTTAACTTGCTCTTCAGACAAATTCTACAAATTATCTAATAAATCGGAACCCACGCCAATAACAACAGATGACTCACCCATAACTCCCGCCATACCAACCCCAACGGAAGATGTTTCAGAATGACACACAAAATCAGGACTTATAACACCGTCGACACGATTTAAACGTGAAGAACCATTCACCAGAGAATCTTCTTCGCTTAGTAGTGATTCAGAGTTTAAAGGAGCATCTACTCCCACTACATCAGAACCCATTAGATTATCATTACCTGCTACACCGGCACTAAACGAAGATGTTATAGTATCATCTATGGTATTGCCATTTATAAGAAAATCTCTGGTAAATTCTGAAGGACTATAACGAAAACTACTCGGTGTTGTTGTTATGGGAGTAGAAGGCATTGATTTTGATATATCGCAGGCGGATCGAGACAATGAGGAATTAATATTACCATAGGCATATTTACCGGTTGATGAAAAATTATTAGTAAATGTATGTAAATTATCTAAACCATTATTTTGGTTTTGACAATTATTAACAAAACGTCTTCTATAGAAATTATTACTATTACCAAATAATGACTGTGGATTTTGATGAGGCAAAGGAGTAGAAGGTACTGATCTTGATATAGATGAAGATATTAAATTTGTAGCATTACCAGTGACACCTCCACCTCCTCCCATACTATAGCTGCCTGATGATAGTGAAAAATGACCAGCACTACTATAACCCGAAGAAGAGCCCACTGAAGAACAAGTGGTTTTTGTTGTTAATGATTGATTAAGGCTGGAAAATTTGGTTACAAAATCTGGAGATGATAATATTTCACTAACATCCACCTCATCTAATATGGCTGTAGAGTCAGAAGCCACTACGTTTGCCACCTCTTCAAGTTTAATGCTAGCACTTTGTTGACTACAACTATTTTCCGATATCATGGTCACAGAATCCATAAATTCCGAGGGTACTGGTGTTTGAGCCAAAGAATTACAAGCCGAAAAGGCTGAGGTAATATTTGCACCGCCACCACCACCATGAAAAGTTCGATTAAATGTGGGCGAATGCGAACGTTGTAATTGTGATAGGGGAACTGATTGTGATCGTTGTGTTACATCATTTAATTGTTGGCTATCATGATGACCTATTATACCTGCTTCACCTAGTTGGTTAATATTTATATTAAATTGTTGACGTTGTCCAAAACTGCAATTTGTTGCTGTTGAGGCGGCAGCTGCAGCAGCTTCGCCAAATAAATCTAAATCTAAAGAATTTTGATCGACCATTAACGAATTGGCAACACTGGTCGATGTTGTTGGATTGTTATAGTTTGCTGTATGAGAAGACCATTGATCAATTAATAAATTGTGAGGTATACCAAATAGTTGTTGTTCTTGTTGTTGTTTTAAAACCGACGGACTTGGTGGTGCTGAAGCTGAAGTCATCACTGTGTTATATGAACGTTGTCGTCTTGTGGCTCCTATCATGGGATCTGATGATGAATCACAATCTAAAGACTGTTGTTTTATTAATAAACGTGATAGTCCTGGGCTTGCAAAAAATCCGGTATTGCTTGTAGTATTATTTATAGATGATAATGATGATGTTGTTGTTGCTATTGTGTTGTTCTTGTTGTTGTTAGATGGTGTTGTATTAATATTTGGTGATATGGGTAGAAAACTATAATTTCTTCTTGCAGCTGTTATATCCGAAGTGGTGGATGAAGTATTTAAGTTAATTTTACGTTTAATAGAAACCTTTGATAATGTTACAGATTGGTTAAGATGCTGTTGCAATTGTTGCTGTTGTTGAATTTGAGTTTGTTGCATTTGTTGTTGATGCTTTTGTGTTAATTGTGCAAGAGACGCTGAGGCAGTACCAACAGTATTTATTAAACTAGATGTTGATGATGTTGTAGATGTTGTTGTTGACGTTATTGGTAATTTAATTAAAGAAGCTGTTGAGCGACTAGTATAACCACTCAATGTTAATAATTGTGTTTTACCATTCTGTAATTGATTGTTGGAATTAGTTTCATTTATCGTATTGGAATTATTTAATTTACAAATTGTATTCATCATCATATTAGTTGCTGTTGTTGTTATAGTATTTGACGTCATTAAGCTTGTTGTTGTTTTAGATGTTGTTGTTGTCGCTGTTGTTGTTGTTGCAGCGGACGTCATTTGTGTTACTGTTGAATTACTGTTCCGTTTAGCATCAGAGGAAGAATTTTTTGTTAATTTTTCCTCAGCGTCTCCCATCTGAAAATATTGAAGCAATTCGGTTTCTTGATCTTCAGAATTTTCCTCTTCCACTGGTAAAAAGTAATCATCTAATTCATGTTTATCCATATTGCATATGCTGATAACACGTTCTCTGGGTAAACCCAAATTTTCGGGTAAATCAGCAGCATCTTTTACCGCACTCAAATCCGGAGGTTCACAATTAGCCGAAGCCGCAGCCGCAGCAGCCATTATTCGTTTGGCTCGCAAGGCCTGTAAATTACGTGAAAAAACCTTGGGTTGTCCCAGTACCAATGTGCCCTCATCTATACTATTATGCAGTGATTGACTATTGGGGCTAGTTGAAGGGGCCATTTGTGTGGGTGGTCCCATATTATAAACCACTGCGGAATCTAAATTATTACTATTATTTGGTGGTGATGTTATAACACTAGCTGGAACGGGTGGTGGTGTTGAAGCTGTTGTTGTTATAATTGGTAAATTCCTCAATGTAGAAGCAGACGCCGGAGACGTTTTTTGGGGGGTTGGCGAATTTGCCCAAAAACCTTTAGTTTGTTGAGCTTTTCGTACTTTCTTACAAAAAATATTAGAAGTATTATAGTCATCTGCTCCAATTTCTTGTTTAATTACAGTTTGTGTTGGTGGCGAGGAGGAAATGGCCTGACTATCCGCCGATAGTTCCATAATTTTTGGTGTTAAATTCTTTACAGCTCCAGTAGGTGTTATTACACCCGTTGGCCTCACATGTTCAAAAGCACTTGTTGTTAAGGATGGTGTTGACATAGGGGGCGGAGCTCTAGTTAAAACACTTGATATACCGCCTCTTGTTTCGGCTGCCAAATTCATGGGCATTATTTGATGTTGCGGCAACTGTAATGTAGATATATTCGCGGTAGTTGCTGTTTGATATTGTGTTACATTTGTTGAATCTGTTGACAAAGAATGCGTTGATAAGCTGCCAACAGATGGTGGATAACCGGGAGAATCTAATATTTCCTGTTTAATCTTAATTTTTTGTTCATCCATGGTAGCCGGTGATAGAACAGCATGATGACTACTTTTCGAGCTATTAGCTGGTGATAGTTGAGGTTGATAAATTTGTTGTTGCAGCTGTTGATGTTGTTCTTCTCCGATAGCTGTTTGATGGCATGATGATTCAGAGGAAGAAGATCCCTTGCGTTTCTTTTTGCGTCGTTTCTTTAAGGGTCCCATGTCCTAGTTAAAAAAAGAAAAATATAAAAATGAATAAATTATGGTATTCTAATCACTCTTTAACTTACTGCCATAACCCTTTTCTCTTTAGGTTCTCTTTGCGTATATTTCTTGTGCGTTACACTTGCTGCTCCTCTTCCTGTTCCAGTGAACGGCGTATGTGTACCAGTTCCTAATCCTGTGGGACCATTTGTTTTTATATGTGTAGCCAAATCTTTAATATTATCAACTTTGACATGTAACATTGTTTCAGCCCATTGCTTAATCACACTCCATGATTCTTCTTGTTCATCTGTAGTATCTATGATTGTTGTGTTTGTTTCAACACTTCCCTCTTTCTCTCCGCTTGTTGTCGTTTTCATCGTTGCTAATGTGGGTAAGTGTGGTGCTGGCAATTTACTTGTCTTACGCATAGCTGCATAGCAATATCGCGAATGACCTCTGGTTCCTAAACGCCTGGGACGTATACCAGGAAAAACTTGTTTCATAACTTTTCCAAAGTCTGCTGTGGATAATGGTTTGATATCCAAACGATCACAATAAATCCTAGAAAAGAATTAATGGTTAATTTAAAAACTGCACTTAATAATTTTCCCCACAAACGTTTAGAAGATATATTCCGAGAAGATATGAAAGTAATAACCTCCTTTTTATTTGAATTATGATAAAACAATAGATATTTCACTCCCATTGGCTACCCAATATTTAGCGAAACGACACCTGGAAAAACACTTGATAAACAAAAAAAAAAATTTCATAAAAAAAATGCTAGCAAATATTCTTAATTTTGTGTGTTAAAAACTGGGTCGTCTTCAAAGAGTATATAATGTTCGAATCGCGGAGACGATGTTCCAGAAAAGCGTCACAATAGCAGCTGCTCGATTTATACCTGCTGGCAGAATACACGTTGTCAGACCGAACTTCCCAACAGAGGCAGCAGTTCTAGCGGATGAACGTGACGAGATTCGTAGGACCAATCCCAACTATCACAGGATCGGCCAACTAAACCTGGAGATCAGCAAGTTGGTCAACGAATATAAAATGAATAAGCGGATAGATCACCTGAAAACTGCAACCTAAGCTCCTGAGCAGGCAAGCCATGGTCAAGAGTCAAGTCCCTCTCACATCCCACGAAGCGGGTGGAGTTTTCTCCCCGATCTTGTTTAACTTCTATCTCTCTAAACTCCCATCACCACCGATTGGAGTGCACATACTTAATAACATATATGTCGACGACTACATTATCATGGCAAGAGCACAAAATATTGACGAGCTGTGATAGAATAAATGCCTATATCCATGATTTTACAAATTTCTTCACTGCAAGGAACATGCAGTTGTCTCCCGCCAAATCATCGATGACGCTCTTCACCACATGGACGAAGGAAGTACCACTGGTTGTGAATGTTATAGTCGATGGCGTCAGAATTCCGACCGAGAATCGCCCCAAAATTCTGGGGGTAACATTCGACAGTATGTACTCATCCTCAGCACAGGCCTCTACAACTTGCAACAAGCTGCGAAGTAGAAACAAGGTCCTCAAGTCGCTACGTATAAAACAATTGGCCAGTCGGTGGCAAACTATACTCCGCCTGTGTGGTCCCCGAGTGGGAGCGACACGTAGTATAGAAAACGCCAGAGCTGCCAAAACGCAGCCTTGAGAACCATAACGGCCTGTCTGCAGATGTCCTCGGAACATCACCTGCACGAGACAAAGATCCTTCCAGGAACATAGTCAGATGTTGACGAAATAGTTCCTTCTGATATGTCATCGGAGGGGGAATCCTAACCACCATTTAACGGAATTAGACCCAACCGAGACATGTCAGAAAGAATCTAATATACGATGTTATGAAAGGGATATCCAGCAATACGATCTTCAAGAGCTGAATCCCGCATCGTACAAAGCAGCTCTGGACGATATCCACAGAAACACGGTAAGCACAACTCTGGCAAGCTACCGTAATAATATCATACAGGAGGGATGACCCCACCCATCGCAGAACAAGGCAACAAGGTAGTGCTTGCACAATAGTGTTATGACTTATTGATTTTTTTTTTTGCAAATATCAAATTTTACATACCCTAGCCAAAAAGGGCATGTAAAATATTAAGAAACCCAATCCTACTTTTTCGATACTGTCAAAAAAGTTCCCGCAGCAAAAAGGTTGAAATTTGGTCTATATTGTTTTAGTTTAATTAAAATATTTCTCCGAAGTTTTAAACAAATGAAACTCAAACAATGCGTATTAAAAGCTATTTACGGTAAAAATTACGAAACCTTTCTGAAGGGACTTTTGGATACATATTTTGTCATTTACAATAATTCTTGTAATAATTCGTTATTCATGGCATTAAATATAATTCCATATTTATCCAAATATGAGTTCCTTTTACATATATGGAAAAATGTATTCTTCGAAATATGTTCATATACAAGTCCCTTTTGCATAAATTTAATAACATATACTTTCATATTTGTCCATATATGAGTGCCATTTCCATATATGAAATAACAGATGCTTCCATATATGTCTGTATATGAAATTTTTTCCATATATGGAATCACATATACTTCCATATATGTTCATATAAAATCCATATATGTTCATAAAAAATCCATATTTGTTCATATGTGTCCATACATAAACCATATATGAACATGTTTGAGCGTATATGAACATTTTTCACCGGGTAGTTGTTTTTTTTTTAATTATCATTTCCGTTGTCTACTACATCCAGACAAGCTGCGACATCTACATCTTGTATATGGTTGTCGTCCACGCTATAAATGCGGTTATCAGCACAATTTTTGTAACAAAATAAATTAGTAAAACATTAGTTCAAAATTAGTTTAGTGCTAAAAAATATAACTAAAATTTTTGCTGAAAAGGGAATTTCATCAAAAAAATTGCTGGAAACTAGTACACTTGATATACAAGACGTTTTACTAATTTTTCTACTAACTTATTTTTTTGAGTTATAATTGATGAAAGGCTCAGTTTTGATAAACATATTAATGCTTTGACACCTAGAATTATTTATTCTATACGTAGTTTATTTAATGTTGACATTTATTTGCCTCTACATATTAAGCGAAGGGTGGCATTTGCGCTCCTAACATCGCAGTTGTGTTATTGTTTAGAAGCAACGAGGATATAGGCTAAAGAGTTCCCATAAGAAAAAAGTGTACTCTTTGGTTCCCTTAAAATTTATATGGATTGGGTTCCTGTTAATTCCTTTGAAGAATAAGAGAAACAAAAGGAAACCCGAAAAAGTTAACAGGGCACTGTTTTTATTGTTTCTTATGATTATTGATTAAAGCGGTACCAAAAACAACTTTAAGAGTGAAATAAATAATAAATAATCAATTTTAATTATTTTTTTATTGTTTTCAATGATTTTTTTGCTTGTAAACACGTTTTTATTAAATTTATTGTTATCGCGACGTCCTTCATTTTCTCTCGTTCGCTGTTAAATTTCTTCAAATTCTATGTTGTACAGTTTTTAGGTTGCACTTTCAGAAAATTTGTTGAATTCAGATTGTTATTATTTTTTTATAAACTTATAGTAAGTGGCTCACCACCTAACTTGCGTACTACCTTTCATTTTCTACACTCAAAAAAATAAGTTAGTAGAAAAATTAGTAAAACGTCTTGTATATCAAGTGTACTAGTTTTCAGCAATTTTTTTACTAAAATTCCGTTTTCAGCAAAAATTTTAGTTATATTTTTTTTAGCACTAAACTAATTTTGAACTAATGTTTTACTAATTTATTTTACTACAAAAATTGTGCTGATAACAGCATTCATAGTGTGGACGACAACCAGATAGACTAGATGTAGATGTCGCAGCTTGTCTGGAAACGGAAATGACAAAAAAAGGAAAACAACTCTACACATATTCTATATTTAAATTTTCAGCAAATAAATTAACTAAAGTAAAATTTCGCTACAAGTTTTTTGAGTTTTTTTCAGTCTACTAATATTCAGCAAAAAGTTTAGTGATTTTAGCAAGGACTTTTTTTCATTTGCAGTCGACTAAGTGTTAGCAAAACTTTTGCTGAAGATTACTATTTTTTTGGTAAAAATCAGCTCGCTGATTTTCAGCAAACCTTTTGCTGAAATTACCAACTTTTTTGCAAGCACGCTCCTGACTAAAAATTTGCTGACACAGCAACTTTACTGACTTTTTTTTTGAGTGTAGGTCAAGTAGGCATGTACAGATAATAGTACCACGTATCACTAGCTCCGTTTTTGAAAGGTTCATTTCTGGTTATGGTGTCCCGTCTATGGAACAAGTTACCCAGTAATTTTAGAATTTTCGCAGACATAATGTTTTCAGAGATAAACTTTTTTCATATATTTGTGAATCCATGGAAGATTGAACATCATCTGAAGCATAGCAGCTTTTTATTTCTATTATTTTTTACTTCAACTTTTTATACTTTTTCTTATCTAAAATATCCTCGTTTTATTTGTCGGATGATATAAAGTTTTTCGCTAACATGGACTCAACAAAAAGAATTTTTTTTTGTGAATATTTATTATTGGTGTTATACTGCTTTTTGGCTGGGGGGGCCATATCCTTAAATTAAAAGCTTTAATTGAAAATTTATTTGTTTTGTTGGTATAAGAATTTTTTAAACTCTGTAATATTTAGTATTAGTATTGATATGAAATGTATTAGTATTAATATAATTGGCCAAATGTGGCTTTAAATATTACAATAAATGAAATGAAATATCGTTATCCTTAAAATACCGTTACCGAAATAATTCAAATACCGTTATCCTTCAAATACCGATACCGAAATAAATGAAATACACTAAGAGAATTATCATAGAATCTATGAAACAGGTTTCATTAAAGTCAATGTTTAAGAAAAGTTCATAAAATTAATGAAACTCTTCATAAAACTAATAGGCCTCTCGTCCAATTAATAAATCATTCAGCCAATGAAGAGCTTCATAATGGAACAAATTTGTTGTGGCCCTATGTTCCGTATAGGAACTACGGGAACTTATATATATATATATATATATTTTACGGATGTACAAAATATATCTAAAGAAAGAATTCATTAAATATTTTTTAAAAGAAACTTCGAAAAAATTAATATGATTTATAAAAAAATTTCATAGTCCAAAATTAAAAATAAAAAATTAATTAAAAAAAAAATAAAAATTGTAAAAGATTATTCTCTCAGGAAATGACGATATTTTATAAAAAAAAGTAAATACTATTGAACAATTTCATATACATATATAAAGAACATTTTTCATTAAATTTATGGAGATCTAATTTATGAAATTCAATGAATTTTTTTAATGAAATTATGATATTTTATGAAAGAAAAGTTATGAAAAATTTCATAATATTAATTAAATATTATATACATAATGAAATTATTCATTGGTTCTACGAAAAAAAATTCTATGAAATTATATCATTAATATCATGAAGGATAATTCTCTCAGTGTAGCATTACCCTTAAAATACCGTTACCGAAATAACCTAAAATATTTATTTTATTTATTTACTAATATCCTGCACAACAAGATTGTCTCTTATAATTAAAGTACAGGAAGAAAATTAAACAAAAATGTCCACAGTGATTAAAATTTGGAATTAACAATTAAAAATTAAAAATGTTGAAATTAAATTTATAACATTTAGTTAAGTTAATGAAAAAAAAATAATTTAAAAAAATACAAATAATACAAAGTACTATAAACAATATTACGATTACTGAAATAAAATATATAAAGATTTTTTTTAAAATGCTGGTTGTTTGTAGGGTATGTGGTAATGTATTCCAAAGACCAATTGCATTTATATAAAATAGATGTTCTGAGACAACGGAATGAGCGTCGGAGGTATTAATCTTTTACCCCTTTCAAATCTTCCAAACCAAACTCTCGTCAAAGTGGGGCAAAGAATGGTTACCTGTTAATGGGATTCAATTATTGGATTGGCCAGCTCAATCTTCAGACTTAACTCCCATAGAAAACCTATTCGGCATTTTGAACCGCAGGGACGGAACTCGCCGTTTTAATAATAAGCGGGAGCTGATTAATTGCTTAAAATCAGAGGGGGAATCAATACCAACCATAACACTATCAAATCGAATAGATTCTATGGCAAAACTATATGCGGAGGTCATATGCAAGAAAAGGTATCATAGGAAGTACTGAAAGTTGCTTAAGTTTCGAACAGCAATATATGGAGTCAATTTCATTTTTGTTTTTTTTTTTTTACTGGCAAGGAAATGGAATTAAATTTTTCTTGTTATTATTAGAATGTAGGCACATAACATAATAAAAATTAAAAGTGTTATCTCTATATATAAAAGAATAACGTGACTGACTGACTGACTGACTGACTCAACATCGCCCAGCCCAAACCGCTGAAGCTAGGAAGTTGAAATTTGGTATGTAGGTTCCTCTTTCGGGGTAGACATCCGCTAAGACGGGATTTTTGGAAATTCCTACCGGAATTACCTTTTTTAAAAAAAAGTACCTTTTTCCAAAAAAAGTACCTTTTTCCAAAAAAAGTACCTTTTTCCAAAAAAAGTACCTTTTTCCAAAAAAGTACCTTTTTCCAAAAAAAATTCCTTTTTCCAAAAAAAGTACCTTTTTTCAAAAAAAGTACCTTTTTAAAAAAAAGTACCTTTTCCCAAAAAACATACATTTTTCCAAAAAAATAACTTTTTCAAAAAAAGTACCTTTTCCAAAAAAAAGTACCTTTTCCCAAAAAAAGTACCTTTTTCTAAAAAAATTTTCCTTTCCCCAAAAAACATACATTTTTTCAAAAAAATACCTATTTTCAAAAAAAGTACCTTTTCCAAAAAAAAAGTACCTTTTCCCAAAAAAAAAGTACCTTTTTCTAAAAAAATTTTCCTTTTCCAAAAGAAGTACCTTTTCCAAAAAAAATACCTTTTTCCAAAAAAAAACACCTTTTTAAAAAAAAATACCTTTTCCAAAAAAAGTACAAATAAAGTACTTTGTAAAAACAAAGTATCTTTTTCCAAAAAATTTCGTTTTTCCAAAAGTACCATTTAAAATAATATATAAAATAAAATATAAATAAATTTCCAAAAAAAGTACCTTTTTCCAAAAAAAGTACCTTTTTCCAAAAAAAGTACCTTTTTCCAAAAAAAGTACCTTTTTCCAAAAAAAGTACCTTTTTCCAAAAAAAGTACCCTTTTCCAAAAAAAAGTACCTTTTTCCAAAAAAAGTACCTTTTTCCAAAAAAAGTACCTTTTTCCAAAAAAAGTACCTTTTTCCAAAAAAAGTACCTTTTTTCAAAAAAAGTACCTTTTTTCAAAAAAAGTACCTTTTTCCAAAAAAAAGTACCTTTTTCCAAAAAAAATTCCTTTTTCCAAAAAAAGTACCTTTTTTCAAAAAAAGTACCTTTTTTCAAAAAAAGTACCTTTTTTTAAAAAAGTACCTTTTCCCAAAAAACATACATTTTTCCAAAAAAATAACTTTTTCAAAAAAAGTACCTTTTCCAAAAAAAAGTACCTTTTTCTAAAAAAATTTTCCTTTTCCCAAAAAACATACATTTTTTCAAAAAAATACCTATTTTCAAAAAAAGTACCTTTTCCAAAAAAAAAGTACCTTTTCCCAAAAAAAAGTACCTTTTTCTAAAAAAATTTTCCTTTTCCAAAAGAAGTACCTTTTCCAAAAAAAAATACCTTTTTCCAAAAAAAAACACCTTTTAAAAAAAAAATACCTTTTCCAAAAAAAGTACAAATAAAGTACTTTGTAAAAACAAAGTATCTTTTTCCAAAAAATTTCGTTTTTCCAAAAGTACCATTTAAAATAATATATAATTTCAAAAAAACTACTTTTTTTCCTCCCCCCACGGATATCAAAAAAAGTACCCTTTTCCAAAAAAAAGTACCTTTTTCCAAAAAAAGTACCTTTTTCCAAAAAAAGTACCTTTTTCCAAAAAAAGTACCTTTTTCCAAAAAAAAGTACCTTTTTTCAAAAAAAGTACCTTTTTTCAAAAAAAGGACCTTTTTTCAAAAAAAGTACCTTTTTCCAAAAAAAGTACCTTTTTCCAAAAAAAAGTACCTTTTTCCAAAAAAGTACCTTTTTCCAAAAAAAATTCCTTTTTCCAAAAAAAGTACCTTTTTTCAAAAAAAGTACCTTTTCCCAAAAAAAGTACCTTTTTCTAAAAAAATTTTCCTTTTCCCAAAAAACATACATTTTTTCAAAAAAATACCTATTTTCAAAAAAAGTACCTTTTCCAAAAAAAAAGTACCTTTTCCCAAAAAAAAGTACCTTTTTCTAAAAAAATTTTCCTTTTCCAAAAGAAGTACCTTTTCCAAAAAAAATACCTTTTTCCAAAAAAAAACACCTTTTTAAAAAAAAATACCTTTTCCAAAAAAAGTACAAATAAAGTACTTTGTAAAAACAAAGTATCTTTTTCCAAAAAATTTCGTTTTTCCAAAAGTACCATTTAAAATAATATATAAAATAAAATATAAATAAATTTCCAAAAAAAGTACCTTTTTCCAAAAAAAGTACCTTTTTCCAAAAAAAGTACCTTTTTCCAAAAAAAGTACCCTTTTCCAAAAAAAAGTACCTTTTTCCAAAAAAAGTACCTTTTTCCAAAAAAAGTACCTTTTTCCAAAAAAAGTACCTTTTTCCAAAAAAAGTACCTTTTTCCAAAAAAAAGTACCTTTTTTCAAAAAAAGTACCTTTTTTCAAAAAAAGTACCTTTTTCCAAAAAAAGTACCTTTTTCCAAAAAAAGTACCTTTTTCCAATAAAAGTACCTTTTTCCAAAAAAAGTACCTTTTTCCAAAAAAAGTACCTTTTTCCAAAAAAAGTACCTTTTTCCAAAAAAAAGTACCTTTTTCCAAAAAAAGTACCTTTTTCCAAAAAAAGTACCTTTTTCCAAAAAAAGTACCTTTTTCCAAAAAAAGTACCTTTTTCCAAAAAAAGTACCTTTTTCCAAAAAAGTACCCTTTTCCAAAAAAAAGTACCTTTTTCTAAAAAGATGTTCCTTTTCCCAAAAAACATACATTTTTTCAAAAAAATACCTTTTTCAAAAAAAGTACCTTTTCCAAAAAAAAGTACCTTTTCCCAAAAAAAAGTACCTTTTTCTAAAAAAATTTTCCTTTTCCAAAAGAAGTACCTTTTCCAAAAAAAGTACCTTTTTCCAAAAAACATACATTTTTCCAAAAAAAACACCTTTTTTAAAAAAAATACCTTTACCAAAAAAAGTACAAATAAAGTACTTTGTAAAAACAAAGTATCTTTTTCCAAAAAATTTCGTTTTTCCAAAAGCACCATTTAAAATAATATATAATTTCAAAAAAACTACTTTTTTTCCTCCCCCCACGGATATCTCCACTAAACAAGGTTTCTTGATATTCGGCATAGACGTGCGCTAAGACGGGATTTTTGGAAATTCATACCGGAACGGGTAAAAAGGGGAAAAGTCTCCCCATAAACAGGCTCACAAATTGGAAAAGTGCCTGCCAAAACCACTGGAGGTAAGAAGTTGAAATTTGGTATAAAGGTTCCTCCACTGTAGTAGACATCGACTAAGTTTGTATTTTTGGAATTCCCTACAGGATATCCCAAAAGGAAACTCGGTATGTGAGTTCCTCCTTCTGTGTAGGCGTCCGCTTAGACGGAATTTTTGAAATTCCTATCGGGAGGGGAAATAAGGTAAGTCTCCTCCTGACGGCTTGCCCAATCCCTTTTGGCCAACCTAAAATTTTAAATATGTATTCCTTGGAGTAGGACTAACTCACCGGCAACGTAATTTTTCTATTTTGGAACAGGAACATAGTAAAAATGGTGGTTGAAAGGGAAAAATGTCCCCACTAACGGCCTGCCCAAACCGCTAAGGCAATGCAGTTGAAATTTGATATGAATGTTCCTCATCCATCGCAGATAGCCGCGAAGATGGAATTTTTGTAAATTCCTAAAGGGAGGGGCAAAAAGAAGAAAAGCCTCACCTTGGGGGCCGGTAAAAACCCCTTCGGCTAGAAACCTGAAGCTTAAAATGTGGGTCCCTGGAGTGAGGGCTAACTTATTAGAAAGATACTTTTTTGAATTTTGGAGAGGGTCTTTATAAAATGGGGGCTCAAAAAGGGAGAGTTGCCCCTTAACGACCTGTCCAAACTGCTGGAACTAGGAAGCTGAAATTCGGTACTTAAGTTCCTCTCAGCCTGCTCAAACTGCTGGAACTAGGAAGCTGGAATTCCCTGTCGATGGATTTTCGGAAATTCCTACCGAGAGGGGCACAAATAGTAAAAGTTGGCTAGAAACCTGAAATGTAAAACATATGTTACTTGGAGTATGTGCTCACTTACCGAGAAGGTGATTTTTGGACAGGGACATTGCAAAAATGGGGATTAATGAAGAGAAAAGTGCCGCTTAAAGGCCTGCCCCAACCCGCTGGAGGTAGGAAGTTGAAATTTGGTATTAAAGTTCCTCCTCTATTGTAGACATCCGCTAAGATGAGATTTTTGGAAATTTCTACAGGTAGGGTCAAAAACAGGAAAAGTCTCCCCCTTAACGACCTGGCCAAACTGCTGGAACAAGGGATCTTAAATTGGGAGGGGTAAAAACGGAATAATTCTCCCCCTTGATGGCCTAACCGAACCCTTCGGCTAGAAACCTGTAATATATAATATGTTTTCCTTGGAGTATGGGCTAACTTATCGACAAGGCATTTCTAGGACTTTGGACAGGAACGTGGTAAAAATGGTGGTTCAAAAGGGGAAAATTCCCCCCCCCCCTTAACGTCTGCGTCTTTAGCTAGAAACCTAAAACTTAAAGAACAAGTGTATATGAAACACTAAAATTAAGAAACTAAATAGGAAATGAGTGGAATTGAAACACTACACAAGTGGAATGAAATGGATATAAACGTTGAACGAGTGGAATTGAAATTATAGACAATGCAAATGGATTGGAAGAGGGAATTACCTCTTCAAACACTATCAACGGAATATGAAACTTATGTAGCATTGAAACATACTCTCCAAAAAGTTAAACAAATTTTCTGAAAAAAAAAACCTTAGAAAAGGAATGGAACTTATATATTCCGATATTTAAACTTCATGTAACGAAGCACCGGTGGAAGAAACCGACGCAGTAAATTTTCCAACTGAATTTGTGAATTTACTTGAATTGCCAGGTCTACCTTTACATAAACTGGAATTAAAAAAAAAACTTTAAGACACGCTAACAACGTAGCTTTGCTCGCTATTTTTAATATTATAAAATGCTTTCCAACCCTGCTTTACGTTATTTATTTTCATTCAAAACACAAATGAACAAAACTACTTACGGGTCTATCTACCTAAGTTCGCACTTTACCAAATTATCTTAACATACACACGTATATTGCAATTTATTATGGATTCATTACTAACAATCCACTTTCATGAGAAAAAGTGATCAAATATTTATTTATTTTAAACCCATTGTTGTGCAGAATTATTTATTTGTGGTGGCTGGGAGAAGGCTTTTATTATAAAAACTGTACTTTAAATAAAAAGCGAATTTAAACAAAATTGTCGGGGGGAGGGGTGCCCCCCCCCCCTAAACCTTAAGGCACGCCAACAACGTAGCGGGCTGCGACCGCTATCTTTAATATTATAAATCGCTTGCCAACCCTGCTTTACGTTTTTTATTTTCATTTAAAACACAAATGAATAAAATTACTTATGGGTCTATCTACCTAAGTTCGCACTTTACCAAATTATCTTGACATACACACGTATATTGCAAATTATTATGGATTCATTACTAACAAACCACTTTCATGAGAAAAAGTGATCAAATATTTATTTATTTTAAACCCATTGTTGTGCAGAATTATTTATTTGTGGTGGCTGGGTGAAGGCTTTAAATAAAAAAACTTTAAATAAAAAACGAATTTAATAAAAATTGTGGGGGGCGAAGCTGCGCCCGCTAGTTTTGTATAAACCAATTTAAAAAGAATATGTAGGACTTTGATTACTTTATTAGGAAAAGTTGCTTAGGTTTCGAACAATACTGTATATACATATCCACATAAAATTGGGATATGTAGAAAAAGTTAAAAATTTTAAATTTGCGGTTCGAAATTTTAATTTTTTTTTACAGAAAATTATACATCTTAATGGACTATCTAAATCGTAAAAAAAAATAGACGTTATTATTTATATTTTTTTTAAATTTCACTAAACTTTATAAAATTTTAGGTTTTCCGCAAAAAAAAGTGTTATTATTTAAATTTTTTTTAAGTGTCTTGAATTTTTTTTTTATTTTTACACCACATTAAAACGAAGCTTGTGTTTCAATTTTCAAGTTCTTTTGTTTTTAAAAAAATGTTATTATTTTAATTTTTGGTGGTAGGTACCTTAAAATTTAGCTCTTTCTAACTTTGTTAAAACTCAGGTAAAAGCGTTTGGAAAATGTATAAAATTTTTAAATTTGCGGCTAAAAAAACAATTTTTTTTTTCAAATTCTATTAAAAAACTTCAAGATGTTCTAAAATCATAAATAAAAAAAGACGTTCTTCCATATTTTTTTTTTTTTTTACTCTTCCAAACTTAAGCAACTTTGGGATTTTCAGTCAAAAAATGTCTTAAGTTTTCGATACCACCAAATATTATTCTATAAAAAATTTTCACTTTAAATAATTTCTGCTTATTGCGAATATATTGAATAACAAAACCACCGTGTTTCAAAGAATTATCTTTAAAAATGAATTTTTGCCAATTTTTTTTGTAAAGCAGTTAAAATTAGATTTTCGTTTAACTATTTTAGCTCAAAATTTTTTGACTTTAGCGCCCTCTATTGTTAACAAAAAGAGGAGATACTAAATTCCTCATTCATATTTATTTAGGGTGTTATGTCAAAAGTTTACGTGATCAGCCCATGTTAGGGTACTATTAAAAAATATGCCCAACTTTTTGGCTACTGGAACAATTGAAATTCTCTCGTCGTTTATACGTATATTGTTACCAATATCTGGTTTAATTGATTTTTTGTGAATCATAAGGCATTTTGACTTTTTAGGGTTTAAATAGAGACCATTTGCCATAGCCCAACGATGTATTTTACCTAAATCATAATTAAGTCTATCAATAGTCTCCCTAACGGATTGTACCGTGGAACTAAGATATAACTGTACATCATCCGCATACATATGTACTTTACATTGAGTGAGTTGCAGAGGAAGACCGTTTGCATATAAAGAAAACAGAAGCGGTCCCAGATTTGAACCCTGGGGCACACCTCTTGCTAGATTCAGAGGTTGAGACGATAAAGTATCAATACAAACAGATTGCGTACGGTTAAATAAATAAGAAAAAATAAGTTGAGATGAGCTTGATGAAAAATTAAAAAGATTTCTAAATTTTATGTACAAAGTTTGGTGATTGACACACGGAGGAAAAAGATGTTTTTGTATATGTTTAGAGGTAATTAATGTATGTTTACAAACTACCGTATATGTATTTGGAGTATGCTTCCAATTATATTGTTTTTATAGTTACGATTCATATATTTCCCGGTAAACATGGGTTTGTTTGTAAATTAGTCATATTTCGTCATCTAAGAATACATATTTTTGCATTTTTAACTTTATAATAATTATATTTGTGGGATACAATTAACATATATTTGGAAAAACGGCGAATTTCCATTCTTGATACATATAAAGTTGTATGTAGCCATTATAACTTTTGTAGTTGGTAATAATCGTTTAGTTTAGCTAGACTGCATCTAGTCATAAAATGTTGTGATATTTTTCCTTTATTTATTAATTTTATTGTGAAAAATGTGAAAAAATAAAATAAATTAGTATAAATAAAACATAAAATTGTGTTAAAAAGAAAAAAAAAATATTTAATTGTGTATATTAAAGTATTAACTTATTATAAGAGTTTTTATTAATATTTGTTAATAAAAATAAATAAAAGATAAATGAAAGATTTGTATTACATATAAAATTCAATGTGATTTATAATATATTTAGTTATTAAATAATCGCCAAACAGTAGATGTATTAATTTTACTTTTTATGTTTTTCCATTAAAATATAGATAAATTTGGAGAGTAGAATAAATACGCCTATTGTTTGGCATATATTAATAATTGCTTTATAACTAAATATATTATTTATATATGTGACGCGCAAAATAGAAAGGGACCTAAGGATGGAAAGGGACCTAAGGTCAGGAGAGCATGGGATCGGTCTCATTCGATGCTCAGATGTTGTCCACAACTAATGATGTCTAGTTAAAACACGGCGAATATGTTTAACAATTTCTCCAAATATATATATTACCAGCAAAAATATGTTTGGGACAGGCCGTTTTTTTCACCGTGCAGTGTCAAAGGCCTTGGAATGGTCAAGAAGTACCAAAAAAGTTACTTTATTATCATCCAGCCCACGCCTGATGTTCTCAGTTACTTCAGTAAGAGTAGTTATACAGCTAGTTATTCGCTATCGAAATCGCCTGGAATAACGATAGTGTTTCGATGCTGGACCGATTTTACTATCGTTATTCCAGCGAATTTCGATAGCGAAAACGGTATCATAATTCCTTGGGAAAACGATATCGTTAGAAAAGGTACATTTTAGAACAAAAAATCTAAAGTTTTCGTATCACAAGTGATTATAATATACACTCAAAAAAATAAGTTAGTAGAAAAATTAGTAAAACGTCTTGTATATCAAGTGTACTAGTTTTCAGCAATTTTTTTGCTAAAGTTCCGTTTTCAGCAAAAGTTTTAGTTATATTTTTTTAGCACTAAAATAATTTTGAACTAATGTTTTACTAATTTATTTTGCTACAAAAATTGTGCTGATAACCGCATTTATAGCGTGGACGACAACCAGATAAACAAGATGTAGATGTCGCAGCTTGTCTTGACAACGGAAATGATAAAAAAAGAAAAATAACTACACAATTTCTACATTTAAATTTTCAGCAAATAAATTAACTAAAGTAAAATTTCGCTACAAGTTTTTTGAGTTTTTTTCAGTCTATTAATATTCAGCGAAAAGTTTAGTGATTTTAGCAAGGATTTTCTCATTTGCTATCGACTAAGTGTTAGCAAAACTTTTGCTGAAGATTACTATTTTTTGGTAGAAATCAGATAGCTGATTTTCAGCATTTTTTTGCAAGCACGCTCCTGACTAAAAATTTGCTGACACAGCAACATTTTTTGCTGACTTAACTGACTTTTTTTTGAGAGTATGATAATAAATATCACCTAGGCGATATCGTTTCGATATCGTGACGATTCGTTTGGTTTATTGGGTAGGTACTTACACTTTGGTCACATAACACATTATTTTAAAATGGGGGTGTCATTGGAGGTAAATGGTTGCCTAAATCTTACCGGTATAGGCTCAAATAAGTGATTACTAAGAAAGAAGTAATAAGTTGTTGCTTGTATGGAGTAAAATAAGTCGTTACAAATTAGTACATATTTCATTGGTTACATATGGGGGAATTAAATAAATAAATAAATGAATAAATAAAAATAAAATAAAAAATAAACTCGTTACCAGTAATGTAATGTCTTTAAACATTACAAATAAGAACTTACGTAATTGCCCAGCCAGAAATTGATGATGGTACAAAAAACTAAGTACTCTCAAACCATTGTTTATACCAAAAATAAAACGTTTCGAGAACGTTTGGAAAATACAACATTTGATTAAAAGAAAGATTGTATGTGTTTTAGTAGTATACTAAAAATAATTTTTATTACTTTTGTAATGTTTTGTTACAATTATTTATGTAAAAGAGAAATAGCAATTGATTCATTATAAAATGTTTTAAGAATGCATTTAGCTTCCAACATATTATACCTATTTCAGTGTTGTTTTCATCTAAATTTGTTACATTATATAATCAGATCTCCTTTGATTAGATCGGGTAGTCAAAAAATGTTTTAGTTTCCTTGCAAAAGTTGCTTTTCAAATGCATTTCGAATTCGTATGTTTTGTACTAAAAATTTCTTTTACAATCATATTGTTCCCATTGTGTAATAAACATATATTATCAGGATGTAATTCGAAATCCATAAATGTTTACCAAAGAAAAAAAACAACTCTAGATTCAGAAGTGTGTAAAGGTTGCTGCTCTTACACAGAAAGAATTTACAAAATTCTAATTAAATTTTCAAACACCTTTCTCATACCAATTTAGTAAATAAAAAAAAAACTTTTTAAAAAGGTACTAACAAAGAAATTTGTAAATCAAAAAAAAAAATCTTTTTTTTTGTAACTTTGAATTTTTATTTTTAAAGAATTTTTATATGAAAGATAATAATTTACAAACGAGTTACAAATATTTCAAACAAAAAGATTGTTGGGAATAAAATTTCAATTTAAAAGAAAATGTGATTGCTTTTACAAATTCCCATTGTTGGTGCCTGCTGTTTTTTCTGTGTATAGAGAGGATATACTAATGGAATATTATTTGGGAAATTGTTATTAACAACATGCAATTTCCTTTGTATTTGGGAAATGGGATTAGTTGGCGATTTACAATAGATTTAATAAAACCTAAGCTATTTTCAAAATCAAATGCTGAAAATTGTGATATAGGCGGCCCCATATTATTTACGTCATCTGAAATATGTATTAGATTATGAATATTCATTGTCACTGAGCTTGAGCCATAAAAATGTGGCATAAGTTCAAATTTTCTTAAAATCGCCTTTACATAATGTGTTTTTAGTGTGGCCAATTTATTTGAAGACAAAATGTATATAAAATAAGAATATATCAATGATCAATTTCGAATACACGTCTTAAAACAATAGCACCAGCATACAGCAAAAAGAAACGAAATTGAGTTGCTTTCCAGTTTGCAACAAATCAAATAATTCCCTCTGGAATTATGTCGGTACATGCTTTGATATTTTTATAATGAAGAATTATAACATTTTCCTCTGAAATACATGGATTTGAAATTTTTAAAATTAGTTTTTTTAAGTAAATATTTGCTTGTGTCTAGATATAGCATACGCATTTCATATAGCACCACAAACTTAACTGGATCGAAGTTAACTATTTCCAGCAGTGGGCTATCTTCTTTTTTTGAATGATGCTGCTTATTAGTTTCATCTCTATCGGATTAGTTTCATTAGTTAAAAACTTGGCTTCCAAAACAAGTTCTTCCAGAAATTCTTTAGCCGAATGCGGTTTTGAATTTCCATAACAGAGACCAATCAAAAATGGATTGGTAATGTATGCGGTTGAAAACACCTTTCCCATTATGGACCAAAAGTTCTTTTTCGATTTTTCAAACACATCCATTCCATCTACATGAATTATTTTAATTTCCTTTTCATTATAATTAAGATTGGGATATCAAGATTAAACTTTATTCCAAAATATTGAAATTTTCCCAAAGTATCGTCTAAACCTAGCATCACTTTAGAATCACCGCTCAAAGTAGAAGTTCCTAATAAAGTTTTAGAACATTTCGGAAGAGATGTATAACCTTCTGATCTGAGTACCATTAATATTTCGTCTATAGAGGTTTGTGTGAGTTTTTTGATTTTCTTACAATCCAATTTTTCAGTATTTGCTCAATATGACCACATGTAAGTGTGCCTAAATCACTATTAGATTCCTCAGTAATAAATTCATCCGAACTTGTTTCTCCAGGTGTGCTTAAACTGGAACTACCAACGTCCTCATCATCTGAATCTAAATTTTCCTCTATTACTTCTTCATCAAACACTTCAGTTTTAACTATTTCATTGTCGTCAGAACCCTACACCACCAAAAAATTGAACACATCTACATTTCTCTTAATATCCTATAATTTTTTAACTTAATCATTTAAAACTAATTTAAGGTGGTGTTTCTAGATGACGTTTTGCTTCACACGAACGAAAATACAATAACAAAATACATGCAATACAAAAACACTATCGCTTTAAAATCACTTTATTTTTTGCTTTGGCAACGTTTCTAAAATACTCTAAATACAAACATGAGACCGTAAATCATGGTTATCATTTTAGTGTTCTGAGAACACTATAAAACCCAAAAATATTTTGCTTTGAAAACGCTTCAACCACCATACAAAGTGCTTTCAGAACGCTTTTATGTTTGTCAATTTCTGGCTGGGTGCTTACATATCAACAATTTCATAATATTGCAATAACATTGAAAATAAGTGTCTTCACTTCAGATGAAATCATTTTGATAATTCCTTGATATCGTTTTATTTTATGTCAGGACACTAGGTTATGTTTAGATGTACAACAATCCGAGCAATGTAATTAAATTATAAATTTTTATTAAATCGTACTTCTGCGTAACAAGTAGCTATGTATATAATGCAATACCAATGACTTATTTTTACCCTTATTAATAAGTTATCATATAACACAATATCAGTAATGTATTATTTTAAAGCCTCCAAATAAGAACTGATATATCTCTATATCGGTAACTCACTATTTCATACTTCCCACATAAGTATTAATATATCACAATATAAGTAACGTCCCAGCAAAATCTTTCATTACCAAATAAGTGGTTATATAATAGAAATTCATAGCTCCGCACAACTTATTTTTTGGCGTCTAAACGTGGTGGCGTGGTCGTTTTTATAAGTAGTCACGCTTACCCGCTCGCTTACGAAAAAATGAGAAATAAGTAGTTATGAGATTTTGAATAATAAGTGGATACACACATGCTTACAAAAAGTTGAATTATAAGTGGTTATCTGATTGCTTACTTGATTCTTAAAAATAAGGAGTTAAGCAAATACTATTAGCTTAAGGAAATACATTCAGAAAAATTAAATTTTCTCTAGTGTGTAATTTTAGGACTCGTCATAAAAATTTAAACATAAAACATATTTACATATAATAAATAAAAATGTATAAAATTTAACTGTGTAAAAGTACTTATTTAAACTATTACGAGTAAGTCATTATTTTATATATAGAAACAATGAATACAATAGGCCGTTATTAGGAAGTCATTATTTTATATTATAAAATAATGCAAAAGGTAATGATATATCATTTTTGGTAATGCAGATAGTAATGAGGTGTCATTACCAATATTTTGCTGGGGTATTGCTTTAGGTTTTTACATAAGTGAAACAAAGGGTAAAGGGGTACCCATTGCCAGGCAATGCGTGAAAAAGCTCCAACCTATTACCAAGGTTTAGCTAGGAACTATGAGCTAGTAACTTATCTTAAAAGTAGACAAAGTAAAACACTATAATTTTTCTATATTTTTCCATTCATACACTCAAAAAATAAGTTAGTAAAAAAATTAGTAAATTTTGTTTTTTCTTGAAATTGCGTTTTTATTTAATAAAACAACAAAAATGTTTCATTATTTAAAAAAAATATAAATATAGCAGACTTTTTATTAATTTTGTAGATTTTCTTTATTTTACTAAGGCCTGGTATCTTATGTAATATTAAACAATGATAAGAATAAATTGTTTAGCACTTAATTACAGTAACTTGTCAAATTTTAAACTCTGATTTTACTCTAAACATTGATTCAATTTAATTACAGAAATTTCTGTGATTAAGACCTTAAACATAGATTTTCCACCCTACAAATCATGTTACTATTTACATTTTTTTCTAATGTTGGTAACTTTTTAAAAAGTTTTACGTAGACCAATTAATTTGTAAATAAACACCTTACAACATCTTTATGTGCCATCTGAATTAGGGATGCCGAACGGGACTGGTTTTTACAAATCCCTTGATTCGGGATTTTGAAAATTTAAATTCCGGGATTTTTCGGGATCCCGGGATCCCGGGATTTTTTTTTTCATTATATTTTTAATTTTAAAAATAAATACCTGAAATAAATCCTACAAATTAAAATAATTCATTATAAATCCACTTATTATTTCTTGTATTATGAAGAAATAAATAAATTAAGCCGGATTCACAATGCTGGAGTACTCCACGCTGCAGAGTGCGAGTGTGTAAAATAGAGATAGCTTGATACAAAAAATATGTGAGTGCAAAAAAGAAAGGAACAAAATCCACTCAGAGTGAAGTACTACAGCATTGTGAATCTGGATTTAAACAGCTACACTCATAGAAATAAGTATGTAAAAATAGCAGAAAAGCTACTAAAAAAAAGGTTCCGCGATTAAAACTACTGAAATCAGCAGAACTTGTTTGCGAAATAATTGTTAAATTTCCGAAATATAAGAAATATACTTATGAGTTAAATTTAAGCAAATTGCAAATTACGATTTACCTCTGAAGAAACTTTTTAAACAAAAGTAGCTAAAACACTGCTATATCTACAAATTTTTAGTTATATTTGGCTAAAATTAATTTAATGCACTACTACTCTTCTGAAATCATCAGAAATATTTAGTGACTATTAGTTTTTTACTTACAAAAAATATTAAGAACATACCTCTGCTGATTTCAGAAAGGCAGATTGTTAGATTTTTCTAATTTAACAAAAAGTTGCTGTTTTTAGTCGGCAAAATTATTTTCCATGAAGTTATGAAAAAATAAAATAAATAAAAACATGTCCGTTAAAATTTTTAATTATTAAGGTTTTTATTCAGATTTATTTAATCTGTACCAATAAAAACAAATAAAAAAAGATATAAAATATGCCAAATAATGAAATCGAAAATCCCGGGATTTTTTCAAGACCAATCCCGGGATTTTCGGGATTTAGAAATCGGGATCGGTATCCCTTATCTGAATAATGAACATCTTTAGTATCTTGCGTAGTAATTGACATATATCTTCTCTAAAAATACAAATTGGAATTAAAAAAATATTTGGGGGAAATTTTAACAATATGACACAATATATTGGAGTCTGTACTAATAGTTTGTTAGAATCGGTCATAATTTTGATGTTTATTTAATAGAAACCACGATTCGTGGGAGGAAAATTTGACCAAAATATGAGTTTAAGGTGTTTCAGAATAATTTTCTTAATTCTGCCATTTTTAATTACAAATAATTTAAATTTTTGAATTTTCTGGAAAAATATGAGATATATGAAGATATAAGACATACTTCACTTGCTCTTGCAAGACCTTAAATTGCAGTTAATGAGTATATTTTTTTATTAAATTTTTTCTTATTTTGCTTATTTATTGAACCAATTTTTACTATTTATTAAAATTTAACCATAAAACAGAGTCAGTTAACAGAGGTTAAGATTTATGCATACTGCTGAGATTCTATGCTAATTGTTTAGATCATGATTAATCCTCGGGAAAAATACAGTTATTGGCATACTTAAATATTTCCTGCAGTAGGTACGAGGAATATTTTTGGATTCATATCTTTTAATTTCCCGGGTAAAAATCTTAATATGGTGTCATATATAATTATATCTTATTTGATAAGTCCCCATATACAATCACATACAGCTTGATCCGAAAAATGGGTCATCTACATGTGTCTAATTATATAAAATTAGATATAATTTGATACAATTTGATCCGAGATTTGTCCATATCCAGGACATCATATTATATCTAATTCGATGTAAAAATATTTGATTTTATATAATTTTATCTGATAGTAGGTGTACTTTTTATGCATACCAGCTATTACTCGGGTTCTACAAAATTCGAAAATTCTAATTTTTTCAATTAAGACATGACTCTTCAGAAGATTTTTGCTTTGTACACAAAATTGTTGGAAGATATCTTAAAAATAGAATCAAGAAAATCAAGCGTTTACGTTTCACGGGTTGTAAAAATTTACTGCTTTGGGATATGTCACTGTATGTGTATGGATAATTCCATCTCAAATCGACCAATGGTTGGAATCGACCCCTTTCGATTTGGATGAATTTTGGTCAGAACTTTTCTTTCATCATATAACGAAGTTTTGCCAAAGAAAAAAATTACAATTTTTTTTTTTCAAAAGTTATGCAATATTTAAAATTTCAAAAAATGTCATAATTTTTCTCATTTTTTGCTTTTTTACGAGGTTATTTTTTGAATATCTACAAAAATGGTTCTTAGCTCGTTTTAAAGAGGATATTTAGCCGTATTAAAAATGAGGGGGAATATTTAGTTGATCTCTTATTATTTGTTTTTCAAACTATGTATTTGTTTTTCAAACTATTACCATAAAAATAAAAGCGTAATTTGGATTTAAAATTTTTTCTGTGCTTCTAAAGCCTTCAATTTGTTTTTTATTGCTCAAAATTTCAAAATTGGATATTTGTTTAATTTTATTGTATTAAGATTCAACTTAAAAAAAGAGAATAAAAAAATTCGAAAAATTCATCTTTTTTTTTAAAAAAAATTGAGCAAAAAAATAGGTTTTTGAGTTTTTCGATTTTTAAAATTGTAATATTTTTTTTTAATATT
Organism: Leucophora obtusa; assembly: GCA_949987735.1. Classification (NCBI taxonomy): domain Eukaryota; kingdom Metazoa; phylum Arthropoda; class Insecta; order Diptera; family Anthomyiidae; genus Leucophora; species Leucophora obtusa. The sequence continues at coordinate 293,532,660 of OX465295.1, read as the reverse complement.
ATTTTAATACGGCTAAATATCCTCTTTAAAACGAGCTAAGAACCATTTTTGTAGCTATTATAGTTATCGAGATATTCAAAAAATAACCTCGTAACAAAGCAATTAATGAGAAAAATTATGACATTTTTGAAATTTTAAATATTGCATAAATTTTGAAAAAAAAAATTATAATTTTTTCCTTTGGCAGAACTTCGTTATATGATGAAAGAAAAGTTCTGACCAAAATTCATCCAAATCGAAAGGGGTCTATTCCTACCATTGGTCGATTTGAGATGGAATGACCCGTATATTAAATCTGATCCAGTTATACATATTTACCTAAACGAATAACAAATAATATAGAGGCAGAGTTATTTTAGTTTTCTTCTGAACCTAGTTTTCCAAAAAATTCTGACTATAAAATTCGTATTATCCTTCATAACCTTGTTAACCCGTGCTGAAAGTTAGACGAAAATGGCCCATTTTGGAAAAAAGTGTATTATTATTAAAAATTCCCAAAATTCGAAATTTAGAAAAAAATTATGTTGTCATAGTACACTCAAAAAAAAAAAGTCAGTAAAGTCGGCAAAAAATGTTGCTATGTCAGCAAATTTTTAGTCAGGAGCGTGCTTGCAAAAAATTTGGTAATTTCAGCAAAAGTGTTTGCTGAAAATCAGCGAGCTGATTTTTACCAAAACAAAAGTAATCTCAGCAAAAGTTTTGCTAACACTTAGTCTATTGAAAATGAAAAAAATTCTTGCTAAAATCACTAAACTTTTTGCTGAATATTAGTAGACTGAAAAAAACTCCAAAAATTTTTAGAGAAATTAGTTAATTTATTTGCTGAAAATTTAAATATAGAAATTGTGTAGAGTTGTTTTTTTTTAATTTTTTACCACTAAACATTAGTTCAAAATTAGTTTAGTGGTAAAAAAATATAACTAAAAAATGCTAAAAACTAGTAAACTTGATATACAAGCAGGCGGTATTTGTCGCTCTCTTTCGAAGATTGACAATTTATATCGAAAATGTTAGCCTTTGGAGAAGTGTGTAATTCTCTTATGGCTGAATTTTCGATTGATAGTCTTTTAATTATATAGTCGTTGATACAAGACGAAGGGTAAATATAAAATTTGTATTTACTTATACCAATGGTATGAAATACAAAAACAAAAAACTTTCATAATATTTCTATTGTTGGCTATGCTTTGCAGAACACTTCGAAAACATGTTTTATTGTTTGCTCCATTTCCATTTTGTTAATGTAGCAGACTACATTTAATTTGAGATTTTGTTGCTTCAAATTGCATTGCACTACTGCCACCACTTTCTAAAGAAAACTGATGAAGGACACCTGGAAAATCCCCGAAAGTATCGTCTTTTTATTCCTGAAAGTGTAGAGGTTTTTGAAAGCAAAAACTCTGTGTAGTATTTGTCAGGAGAGTATACTGATGAAGAAAAATAGCAGTTTTTGAAATAAAGTACTTATTATGTTAATTCATAATAAGGAAATTGGCCTCGAACTGAATTAATAAATTTCGAATGAATAATTTTTTATTTCATTTATTTATTTCCAAGTGGGTATTTTTTGCCGAAAAGTGAAAACATTAACCCTATATGGATCAAGTTACATCGGAAAAAAAGACTTTTTTGATACATTAGTTGTGACATTTTTTCGAAAATTATGAAAGGTGTTACAGTAGACGCTCGCAAATTAGAACCGCTTTGTTTTTGAGGCAATTCTAATTTCTGAATTATTCTAATTTCTGGACGTTTTTTTTCGAAAAAAAAATTGAGTAAATTTCCTTCCAAAAACTTAAATAAAACTCTTTTTAATATTTTTTAATTCAATTTTATTTGATAAAAACAAGAAAACAAAACACAACAAGCTTTTCTAATATTTTGACTTTAGTTTCCAATGATAAAGTGTTTTTTTACGTTTATTTAACATTTTAAATGACACACTTTCACTATTTAATAGAGACTGCCAAATAATATGTACACGCGTATCAAATTTCACAAATAAACTAGCCAAAAATGTACATAAATGCGACAAAAAAACAAATAGGGAAAAACATATATAATTTGGTGATTCCCCTTTTTAGTTTTACTTTATTCAAACAGAATAAAAATAATTTGGGGATTTCCTGTGTATTCAAATAACCAAAAAAAAAAAAACGCTCAGAAATTAGAATTTTAAATTCGAATTTCAGAGCGTTTAATGTATTGCAAACATTGATTCTAATTTCTGGACGTTCGAATTACTGAAAGCTCTAATTTGCGAGCGTCTACTGTATTCTGTAAATTTACTAGTGGGTTGTTTTTGGCCAATAGTGTAAAAATTAACCCTATATGGATCATGTTACATAAAATAATTATTTTTATCCAGTTGAGATTTTTTTTTGTCAAATTTAAAGGCTTTACAATCTCGTAGTCATAATTAATATTAAGTTTCCAGGGTCTTTTCTGACCCCAGGCCACTAAGGGTTAACGATTTTTTAAACAAATGTAAAGATAATTATAGTCTTACCAAATTTAAGTGATACTTTTCCGAAAACTATGTAAACTTTGATGAAAAGATTAAAATTTTGTTAAATTTTTGACAAGATGAACAATTTTTGTAAAATGTCCTGGAAAGCAGTCGCTCCAAGCACAAAATCGAATTATTATTTTTCGAATATATTTTATTTTCTTTAATATCAACTATTATGTGCTGCAAATAACAATTGACATCAAATTCGTGGGTCATTTTGGATTCCAGGCTAAAGCGGGTTAATGATATCCGATGAAGTCAAAATTCCATATCTGAATCATTTTGACTATATTAAATGAATAAATGAAATGAATGGCAACACCAGTTTTTAATGCAACAAATGGCGCTGACTGCTGTTTTGTTTTTTCTGGCAATACTGTTTCATTTTATTGGGGAGCAGTGTTGCCCAAAAAGTTTTAGCTTATTCCCATTTTAAATGTTTAAATCCCCAATGTTATACCCAATTCATTTTAATTTAAACAAAAACTCAAAAAAAGGAGCTCAGTTACCATCGCTCTTAAGTTCAGAAACTTATTAAGAAATGAGTGAGCAAATTAAATAAAATTGAATATTTTTCGAAGAAATATTTACGTTTTCACTCGAACTTTAAAGGCCTCAAATCTTTGTTAAAATTGTGAAACTAAAAAAATTTTATTATACGAAAGACAAATCACAATTAAGCTGAAATGTCACCCTTTCAAAATAAAAGTCGTGTATTAAATTTTCGAGAGAAAAAATTCTACACAATTTTCACACGAAGTTCATTATGGTGGTCTTTTTTCTAAAATTCATAAATCTAGTAAGGTGTTAGTTCTAGGGCTCGTAAACTCTTTTGAACGTTAAGTTTGCATAAGTCGAGTTTACACGATTCAGAAGGTACATAAGAGGTTATATGAAAACCCCTGGTACTTTTTGAGCCTACACAAAATTTATTTTTTCTGAGTCCTTTGCATGTAACAATTTCAGTATTTGGAAAATAGAAAATTTTTTCATTAATTATTGAACTTGGTTGCTTTTCGTTTTTTCAAGATTTATATATATTTGGAGAACATTTCTTCAATAATACAAATATTTTGTAGAAATTTGGAAATTCTTTAACAGACCTAATTTGATTGACTTTAATTTGAAATAATACGCATATAACACTATGGAACATTTTTGGGATTAGGGGGGTGAGAAATTCCAAGTCAGGGTGATGGTACTAGGTCAGTATAGTAAAACCCTCAAAGGGTTTGGCGTTCGTATGTGTCATTTTTTTTTATGACCTTTTAAATTTTTTCCTTATCTTGATGTTTTTTCGCTTAGTTGTAACATTTTGGCAAAAACGTAGTTTAACATAACTCGAGAACCACTTGTCCGATTTTGATAAAACAAATTTAGAAAAATTTAGAATTACAATTTCTCTAATCTGTTTCTGTACCGTTTTCCTATATGTGCAACACTTTCGAAGTTAAAAATGAATGTATGAAGGGAAAAAAGTATTTTTTGCCTAAAAATTTAAATATTTTTTTTTAAAAATTCATAAAAAATCCAAAATGGAAAAAAGTGCCAAAACTAATTACTTTCGCGTAAAGTCACATAACTCATGAGCAAAAAAAGGCATAGATCATGAAAATCGATGCACGCGTTTCTCATTTATTCACAATTAGGTAAATGTATGAATTTCAAAAATTTGCTCCAGATATGCACAACATTATTTGGAGAAAACATTGACACTCACAAGCCGAACTCTCTCATATTTTTCTACTGTACTAAAAGAGAAATATTGATGTGGCAACACTGGTTCTGTAATGTTCACATAAAACATGCATTGTCATTATACTTCTTCTCTTTCTCACACTGGTTCTGTGATTTTTGTCATTCAACAAGTGCCGACGAACGCGAACAGTAAAAGTGATTTTTCTCCAGTTTTTTAAAAGTGAACAAAAGAGAACAGAATATGGAACTGTGCAAGCCAGATATAAATAGCTTTTGCTACTGCTGTGGTCAATATGTCTCAACACATAAAAAAAGGGGAAATTTCAGTAAGTGGAGTAAGAAATTTGCTGGTGGAGTAAGTTAGTGTGGCAAGACAAGGATGATCTTGATGATAAAGAATTTTCAGGAGATGCAGAAGGGCCAACGGTAGAGTCACACATTGACATTATGTGTGGTTCAGAAACTGATGATAGCGATGAATGCGATGCCACTAGTCCCGAACAACCACCATCGAAAAAGTCTAGGCAATATTTATTAAAATAAATAAAAATAAATAAATAAAATAAAAATAAAAAATTATAAAAATGTTTACTTAATTTTTTTAGTAGTTTATGGCCAGAAGTCTGGAGTTATTGGGGAAAATTTATGAAAAAGGCGATAAATGACACTTTTTTGAATAAAAACAAATATCAATATTCTTGTCAAAATGGGATACCTTCACTTAATTGTAAATAAAAGCAGAACGCGTTAAATTTTGTTTATAGGTTATGTGACTTTACATAAAATTAATAACACTTGATCCTTTTTTCCGTTTTGGATTTTTTATGAATTTAAAAAAAAAAATTTTAATTTTTAGGCAAAAAAATATTTTTTTTTCTCCACAAATTTATTTTTACCGGCAAAACTGTTGATTATAAAGAAAAACGTTATATGAACGGATTAAAGAAATTGTAATTCTAAATTTTTCTGAATTTGTTTCATCAAAATCGGACAAGTGGTTCTCGAGTTATGTTAAACTACGTTTTTGCCAAAATGTTACAACTAAGCGAAAAAACATCAAGATAAGGAAAAAATTTAAAAGGTCATAAAAAAAATGACACATACGAACGCCAAACCCTTTGAGGGTTTTACTATACTGACCTAGTACCATCACCCTGACTTGGAATTTCTCACCCCCCAGATTGGCTGTTGTACTGTGTAATTTATACCAAAATTCTTCTTATTTTGGGCCAAAAACTAAATCTATTAAAATTTACAACTTTTTTAATCTGTCCCCAAAACGAAGTCGAAATCCCTAATTTGGGCCCAAATCCCCTTACCTAACAACTATGTAAAACCTCATTTGACATAAAAAAATCCTGCCTTGAGAAAATTTCCCAAAATAAAATCCTCCTTTGACAAAATTTCCCACATGCTAGCGACATCTACAGTTTGTTTACAAAATTATCGATGTTGCATCTCTATATTATATATCTCTGAATGAAATAAAATATAATTTTTTTCTAAATTTCAAATTTGGGAATTTTTAATAATAGTACACTTTTTTCCAACATGAACCATTTTCGTTCAACTTTCGGCAGGGGTTAACGTTTTCCAAAAAAAAAAATTGATTCCTTCCATTTGGGACCATTTCCAATAAAACTGGGGGCTGTAATGACGAATCTGTTTTTAAGGGACATCCTAATATTCATATCTAATCAAATAAGGGTTAGCAAAATATTTGCTAAATTGACCAATTTTTTGCTAACAATCAGCTAATGATTTTCCCCAAAATATTCGCAGCTGTTCTAAGTTCCGAATCCACATGAAAAAATTCTAAAGTGAAACATTCCGAATTTTTTTGCTGTTCTGTGATCCACATCCGAATTATTTTTTCGTTTTATTTCGTGTATAAAAAGCTTTGTGAAAGTAAAACGAATATCTACATTTTTTGCAACAATATATAAAAATTTATCTAAATATTTGTTTAAAAATTCTAAAATTTGTTCGAAACAGCATATTTCCGAAATTTTTAATTCCGTGTGATTTTACAAATCCACTCTAATAAAAAGTTTCGGAACCCAGAACAGGGATGATTATAAAAACCTTTTTCTTAAAAAAGCGAAAGGGAATACAAAAAAATTAACCAAACTACTGAAAAAAATGTCTGTGCTTGTATTTTATATAATCAATATTAATAAACATTTTGTTTATATATATATATTTTGTTATTTTATACATTCACTTTTTATCTTTATCTTTATAAAATTTAAATATTTATGTGCCAATTCATAAACAAAATTTATTTGTTACAAATTCGCTTAATAAGGAGTTATTAGAAATCTTGATTCATAATCGTATTTTAACTATAAATTAATTTTTCGATTAGATACTGGCAACACTATTGTTCATTTTCTCTCTTCTCCCAAATAAGTCGTAAGTGATTTACAAATTTAGTAAACGATTGACTCGGTAATCGGAAGTGAAAACTTTATTTCCTTAAATTAGAGAACTAATGATGTGCTAAGCTAAATTTAAAAGCCATTAAAAATTATTTTTTTTTATTTATAAAGCAAATCAATGGAAATGTGTGTAAAAAAGTAATTTTTTAGAACATATTATTCAAAGCATACAAAAGTAATCGAATTTCGAATAATGTTTTGACAGTCTACACATCACTATTGTTTTGTTTTTCTTTTTAATTTTATTTTTACTTTTTTTTGGAAATTTTTTCGAAAAAGGTCATTGGCTACCCAATTGTTGTAGTTTTTTTCAGTTTGATGGATGCAAGTTGTTGGAAGCCACACATTCTAGGGATGGGATGGCTTTAATAAATCATTTCATGCCTGAAAATGAAATAATTAGCAATTAAATGGTGGCTTCCTCACTCCAAACTTTATAAAAGGTTTAAAGTTAGTGAGTACCAACTATAAACCTTTATTATTTTCTTCATTATTAAGTAAATATGAATACTGTTTTTCACAAATTAGCTTAAAATCCTGCAATAAGACTGTTGTAAAAGTTTATGAATTAGACCATTAATATTTTGTCTATAATTTAAATCATATTTAATCTTACTGTGGTATATTTTTATGTATATGCGTCATTTTGTTTCATGTATGAAACACGGATTATTATATATCTTGGAAGAGCTGTGTTAAGTATCAATTTCTTTGTCCGCATTATATCTAATGTCTAATCTGCGACATCTACATCTTGTCTTTCTGGTTGTTGTCCGGACTATAAATGTGTTTATTAGCACAATTTTGGTAGCAAGATAAATTAGTTAAACATTAGTTGAAATTAGTTTAGTGCTAAATATGAAATACAATAAAAAAATTTGAGCAAAAAAGTTGCTAAAAACTAGCCCCCGTATTCAAAATGAAAGTTAGTAGCTTCTTATACATCGCACACAACGAGCTGTTAACTAGAATGTTTTTTAGGCCAAGCAACTTGTTAGCATAGAGTTTATTCAAAATGATTTCTTAGCACACCGATTAAGACCAACCCTGTGTTTGAAAATACAAGGCTTTTTTATTATTGTGAATGGAATTTTTTGTTTTTTTGCGTTTGATAACAGATACTTAGAAGGAATTTAGCAACAACAGTAGAATGAGGTTAACAACAGTATTATGAATAAAACTCATGTTAACACTATGCTAAATTTTCATTTTGAATACCGCTGTAGTATACTTCATATACAAGACGTTTTACTAATTTTTCTAGTAACTTATTTTTTTTTTAGTGTAGTAGATATTACTCTAAATGCTGTTACATGTTCAGATTACATGATATTTGCAACAAGTGCAATCAAGGTCCTCATACTACCCTAAATCTTTTTAATTGTACAACGAACCCAACTGATCTGTATCCACTATTCTTTAGACACATCCAGTGATGCTGCTTGTTTCTTGGAACTCGATTTGTTCGAAACTCTTCCAATTCGTACCCGTAAAACCTTAAACTACAAATTTAAAAACATTTCAAAATATGTATATATTACTCTAAATGTTGTTACAATAACTACACTAAAGTCGACGAGGTGTGAATTTTTTTTTAATAAGGCTCAAAATTTGCGTAACAAGGAGCACAGTTTAAAAAAGTATAATTTTTTTTTAACATAAGGCAAGTATATGAAAATTAAACTTACAAATAATCATTGTAGACATCTTGCTTTGGTATGGATACCTGGGGATCTTGTTCCAAATGCGTACGAACCCAATTTATTGTATGATTAATCTCAGAACGTGTACCCAACGGATTTTGAGGCTGGCGCAAAGGATCTAAAATAAAAACAATATTATAGTAAACAAAATTAAATAAAAAACAAAAACCTCCATGAAATTTTATTCATATACTAACCAGTTTCTGGTTGTTCACCAGGTAAACGTAAATAAAGCAATAATTTTTCTACTGGCCTCAAAGTAGAAATACGATCTAATATTTGAACTATTTGTTGTTTGGCATGATCGCTGATGATTTTTTTTATTGAAGCGAACAAAATATACACAAAAAAAAAACAAATCCAATAAAACAAAATAAATTATGAAAAGAATTTGATAATAAGCAATATACAAATATACTGCTAAATTTGTTATGCTTGAATACACACCCTATACCGGATTCTACAACATGTTGTATACGTCGGAGTTTCTCTTCGTCTGGTGCATGAACACCTAGTCCCATTAGTCGACCATGTATGGGCGTAGTAGCTAATTTGGTGTTGGCACTACAACCCGTACTTATGGCGCTGATAACTTGATCGGCTATTTGGCTATTAATGGCTCCTGAAGTGGAAGCCTCAGCGGATGGTGGTGGATGAGAGTGAGGATGACGTCCAGTTGTGGTAGTTGTTGTTGAAGTGGACGAAGGCAGCGGCAGTCCTGATGGATTACTAGATGTTGGATTGGATGAAAGATTTGTTGGTCCTGCTGATGTTATCGAAACAGCGGCCGCCGTTGCTGTTTGTTGGGTTGTAAAAGAAGCTGCCATTAATTTACTAAGCTCATATTGTTGTTGGGCATTTAGATGTTGAAACTGTTCCATACCAAAGTGGGCATGGTGAGGCGATGGAGGTGTTGGATGTGCTCCAGTAAAATGTGGTGCTGGATTTGGAGGCGGATGATTAGTACTTGTATTTATTGATCCTAATTGTGGTGCGGTAAGGGAGGCAACTGCATATGGGTTGGGTGTCAGTACAGATGTAGCAGCTGCAGCAGCAGTTGGAAATGGTGGTGGTATAAAACCACTAGGTACAGGTACGTTGGAAGTGGAAGATGACGGTGCTGGTGGTACTGTATGGGAGGACGATGGTCCAGTATGGCGATGCTGATGATGATCTAATGGTGGCGCTTGAAAACGAGCTGCTGCATATGAAACAACATCACCTGGATGACCGCCTAACTGTCCAGTACCACCATATAAGGCTGATATAGAACCAAGAGAAGGCGACGTTAAACGTAAAGCTGCCGCCGCCGTTGGTGCTGCATTATAAATTGGTATATGTCCATGTTGCAATTGTTGTTGCTGGTGTTGTTGTTGATGATGTTTTTGTGCTGCTGCTACTGCACCTTTCGACCACTGCGCTCCTTGTCCATTTTTGTCGGACATATCGCGTTTGTTTATGTCTTAAAAAGTTGATAGCGGCTCAAATGCAGCAATAACTCTACGCGCAGCTTATGTTCACTGTTGGTCTCTATCACTGATTTTCTTTTTTTTTATATATTTTTTAGTCTTAAAACTCTACGCTTCCAACAATAACAAAAGCACTTGTTCTTATCTTAAAACTAATGTATACACTATTTGGCGAGTTAGGGTTAAACACCCTAACTCTGGTTTCTTCTTGTCAATATTTAACACTAAATTAGATTACAAAATATATATAGTTAATAAAAAAATCCTTCAAAACTTTTATAGACTTCCGAACTTTTGGTAACACAGATTATTAATTAAAGATACAGCAAAAGCGATAATAAACGCGGCTGCAATGTCTGCTGCTCGATAATAAAACATTTTTTTTATTCTTATTCTTCACTCATATTTCTATTCGTTTTTTGCGTTCTTCCTTTTATATACGTGATTTAGTTCCATCACTATTTTTTTATAATTTTTTTTTCACGGTTTTACGTTGTGTATACTTTATAAAACATTTTGCTAATTTATTGAAATTTTATTACAAAATAATAATGCATTTGCAAACGATAATTTCCATTTTTTTTAAATGAAAAAAATATTTTCTTTATCTGCGTTGTAACGTGTGTCCTTTTTCGTCTATAATTCGTCGTCTCGTACAATTGTTCGCAGGCATGCCAGACTTCGGGTTTCGTCCCCAATTTAAAGATTTTTTATGATGTTGGGGAACCAATTTTTCTGCTGCACACAAAAAATATTTTCCAATAATTATCCAAAACATTTTTACGGACTCTCCTGCGCATACTAAATCGTTAGCCAGGATTTTATGGCATGATTATGACCGTATACTCGGTTTTTCAAAGACATTTCGTTTTGATTCTGTTTTGGTGTACCTTTTTCCTTGCCGTTAAAGCACCGTAAGTTATCTGCGTTTCACGTGAAAAAACTGTTATACTCCATATAAAAAAATAATATTTCACGGCAACGAGTTTCATGTGAAATTTGTGTAGACTTTGTTTTAACGCAAATTTAATACCCAAGTCTATTATTTTTTTTTTTGTGAAAAAATTACATTTTCAGATTTTATGACTTCACCGTTTTTATTTTAAAAACATTGATCAATAATATTGAACGTCTATGCTTGCCTTTAAATGAGTTCATGTGCATTTATTAAGGCACATGTACACGAGAGAGATAACTGCTAGAGATAGAGGAAAAAGCAACCCTAAATAGCTTAAATCATTAACAATAGAGTTATTTAGAAGCGTGGAAATGTGCCTTTAGATGGTAAACATTTATGATATTCAGAACGCGTTTTCACGATGCGGGCAAATGAATGCCATTGTGCCAATAGAAATAATTGATGTCTGCCAATAGTAGTTTTTTGAAAAGATTTTGCAAATTTGTATCATGTACAAAAATCCATCGTGAATGCAAGATTATTTTTCATGTAGGAAAGTGACGTTTTGTGTTATGAATTAACTTAAGGTCTCTTAAGTTTGAATGAAAATTTTTCACACATGAAATAACTTAAAGTGCTTAATGTCGAGGAGTCCCAGATGTTTATAGAAAAAGGGATTAAATTTAAAATTCAATGGATTTTAGCTAAACATAATTCAAATTCTCTCAAAAAGTCTTAATATCTGAGTAATTCTTATTCGAATAACATTTTTCAGAATTTGATTTTTTTTGCAAAATTAGTTCCAACTGGAATTTTTTTATCAAGAGATTTTTAGGGATATATTGCAATTTGTTTCGGAACAACGAAAAAATTATCTGGCAAGCCTAATTTTTCAATTGACATTTCCCCTGCTCTTGTATAATTTAAAAGAAAACAGCGTTGTATACATCAATTATTTAATTTCAAATCTGATTAGAATGGGGAGTTTATTCGTATAACAGTTAATAAAAATGTGGCAATCCTACTACAGTAAAACTTGGTTTAAAGTTATCCGTTCATTTTAGAAGTATGACTGGGCATAGAATAAAGAACTAAAGAAAGAAATAAACCAAGGTTGGTTACCGAAACGAATAACGGTAAGGGTAACGGTAACGGTAACGGTATCAGATTTCGTTTGTTTAGGTAACGGTATTTAAGACTGTTTCGGTAACGGTATACCGTTATCGAAACAGCAATACGGGTATGTACCGGTATTAAAAATTATGTTAAAAACATATAAAAACAAGTAAAAACATGGCATATTTTTAATTTTAAGTACTGAAAATACAGATTTTAAGCTATAAATTCAATACTGGTAGTTTTAATAAGTAAAATTATTATCTATAAATTTTTTTGTAAAAAAAAACACTCAAGATTATGAAATAAAAAATAAAAAAATTGTCATTTTTATATAAAATAATAAATACCGGTAAAATACCGGTAACTACCCATAAAAATAACGGTATCGGTAACGATAACGGTATTTAGAAATTTTTTTAGAGGTATCGATAACGGTAACGGTATTCAATTTGAAACGGTATTTTAGCGATAACGGTATTATAACGATAACGGTAACCAACCTTGAAATAAACACAAAATGTCACTTTTTCCCAAGAAAAATAATAGTCTTGTATATTAAATTTGCGTGAAAACAAAGTCTACACAGTTTTCACTTGAAACTCATTGTCGTGAAAAATTAATTTTTTATATGGAGTATAACAGTTTTTTCACGTGAAACTCAAACATCTTACGGTGCTTTCACATGAAAAAGCTGTTATACTCCATATAAAAAAACGACTTTTTTCACGATATTGAATTTCACGTGAAAATCGTGTAGACTTTGGTTTCACACAAATTTAATACACAAGACTATTATTTTCTTGTGTAAAAGTTACATTTTGTGTTTATTGCAATTGCGTCTTTCTAATAAAATAAAAAAAAAAAATTGTAAGTTTTTACCCTTAAATTCATAAACGCTTTGTAAAATTATAGGAGGTTTATTGAACAAATTTTGTATGAATATGACGTTTTGTAAACCTGCTATAACTTTCAAAGTATTTATGAATTGAGGGGTTAGAATTTAAAGGAACTCTTGAAATCTTTTAATTTTGAGTGAATTTTTTCACGTGAAAAACAGCTTACAGTGCTTTAAATTAAAGTTAACCCTTTAGCACCGTAAGTTGTTTTTAACGCGTAAAAATTTCACTCAAACTTTAAAGGCTTCAAACTGAAATTTAAGTTATAAAAATGAACAATTTTTTAATTTTATAACTAATACTGCATTTAGACTGAGCAAAAACTACCTAGTTTTTGTACAAAACTAGTTTTTGTTTGTTTTTTATATATGCGTTTTGACAAGTAAAAACTACAAATGGCCAAAAACTAGGTAGTTTTTACTCAGTCTAAATGCAGTATAAGACACAATCACAATATACACAAAATGTCAATTTTCACCAGAAAAATAATAGTCTTGTATATTAAATTTGCGTGAAAACAAAAGCTGTATTTGTGTGGCATGCCTATCAATGCTGTCTCGAACAATTTTGACAGTAGAAAGCTGCAATAAGTTAAAAAACTGTCAAAATCGCTCTGGATAACACTGATAAGTAGACAAACAAACACAGCGAAAGTCTACACCATTTTCACGTAAAACTCATTGTCGTGAAAAATTTCATTTATATGAAGTATAACAGTTTTTTCACGTGAAACAAGCACCGTAAGTTGTTTTTCATGTGGAAAATGTTCGCTTATTATCGTGAAAAATGGTTTTTTTATATGGAGTATAACAGTTTTTTCACATGAAATTGAAACAAATTACGGTACTTTTTGAACAAAATATTGGGCTTTAGATCGCATTGGCTTTTATCCGGGGCGCGTTAAATGTGTTTTACTGTATTACAGATTTTATTGTTAAAAAACTTGGTGACCCTAGTGAAGTGATGATATTTTTCAAGTTTCTAGTTTCTTTTAGCAAAATAATAAATATTTTTTTTTAATAATTACGCCATCATACAAAAATAAACAAAAAACTGTTGCTAATTTGAAAAAAAAATAAAAAAGCTATTTAATTAAAATAAAACTTAAAACATTGCCTGATAAGAAAAACGACAAGGTCTACGTTCTCAGGAAATGGAGGAAGACAAAATGGATACAACACCACAGCAAGGGGTAAATATAATTTTCCAGCATTAAAATTCGTGTGTTTACAAGTGAATTCTGTTATTAATAATATTTAACAATAAATTTACAGCTAAAAATGTCGTTAGAAACCTTGGGTAAAGAAGAAATTATCAATAAATATAAAGGACTGTTGGCTATAGCCAAAAAGGCCAAACAAGCCAAAGACGGTAAGTAGATACAGGAGAATCAGAGAATTAGCATTAAAGATTCTTTTTGCAATTGAAATATGTATAATTTACTACTTAAAACTAAATCGTTATAATAAAATTTTTTGTTGACTACGTGGTTTACAATGTTGATACAGTTACACGCACAGAAATATGTAGATAAAATCAACTGCTATCAATAAAAAAAGAAGACATCCCAATTTTTAAAGTATGACTATCCTTTACATACAATAAGAAAATGCAAAATTAAAATATTAGAGCAATAAAAACACATGCATATCCATTAGTGACTCCAAAAAAATATGAAATTGGAAAATGCTTTAATTGCAACTATGCATTGAAATTCGTAAAATCCCTCAATTCATAAATTCTTTGTAAAGTTATAGCAGGTTTACAAAACGTCATTTTCATACAAAATTTGTCCAATAAACCTCCTATAATTTTATAGTAGCTGTATTTTGTCTCATGCCTATCAACGTTAAGTATTTAAAGCAAATCTACGTTAAGCCGATTGTAGTATAAAAAAATTTTAAAATTGGATAACTAACAACTTTCTAAAATCTAACTATATAATTCTATAGTAGCTGTATTTTGTCTCATGCCTATCAACGTTAAGTATTTAAAGCAAATCTACGTTAAGCCGATTGTAGTATAAAAAAATTTTAAAATTGGATAACTAACAACTTTCTAAACAACGGATTTAAACGAAAACAACAGGGAAAATTAGTCCAAATAAATTAGACTTTTGTACTAACTTTTTTTATGGGTTCAGAAAAGAATTACGACGATGGACATACCCTTGTTAAAATAATAGGTTTTGTAATAGAGGTTACCTACCTTTATTTCTTCTTACCAAAGTCATTACCGCATAATAGAAAGTTTTGCTGTCGATGGACATACCCTTGTTAAAATAATAGGTTTTGTAATAGAGGTTACCTACCTTTATTTCTTCTTACCAAAGTCATTACCGCATAATAGAAAGTTTTGCTGTCGATCTATACGACAACATAGCTTTCCAAGTTGTCCCCAAAGTAAAACTTAATATAATATGGGTTACTTCTCAAAACTGTTCTTGCAAAATTTCAAACAAAAAGTTTTTATTTGCCAAAGTTTCGCAATAAATATACTTATTTTCTAAGGATAGTATCGTACTAAAGAAATTATAATACTAATTTTAGTAAAAACTAAACAAAATTTATAGTATATTTTTGGGATGAAATAAATTTTCGTGCCACGCGTGATTCATGCGAGATCGTGAGTTAAAATGATAGCACTCACGTGAGTCGTGCGTGAGCGTGAGTTAAAAAAATGTTCGTGCGGAAGTCGTGCGTGAGTTTGCGTGATTATATTAAACCAGATTGCGATAATTTACAATTTTGGGAAAATTCCACAGATCTTCCCCTCCTTCAAATAATGTGTATTCCAGTTGGTTCAGGTACTAGCGAACGGGTGTTTTCTACTTCTGCCAGAATTCTTATGTAAAGAAGAAATCGACTTCTTGTACAAACACTGAAAAATTGTGTCCCTCCACAAAAATTTGGAATAACATTTAAAGATTTACGGTGAATTTTTTACGATTTTTAAAAATTTTAAATATAAAATTAAATTAAAGTAATTAAATGCGCTAAAATCCCAAAACCTAATTAACAAATTATGAAAAATAATCTGTTAAAAGTATGTCCCTATCCAAATTTTGTTCTTGAATAAGGAAATCGTCAGGGGGCGACGTTTTTAGTATTTCTGTAAATATTTGTTAAGTTAATGTGCAAACTCAATGAGAATTTCTTCTTCTCGGCTAGGAGCGTTTCTAAACATTTAAAATATCAAACAAAAAACAACAAAAAATACCACAATTTACTTTGTCATCTTCCAATATACTACTCTGTTGTTTTGACAGATCTAGCAATGTAGTGACATCCATTCAAGTATAATCAACATTAGAAAATAAAAGTTTTTCTAATATATTTGCACAAGCATTTACATATTAGTTAAATTTTTAACAAAATTTTTTTATAGTTAAGCTAATTTTAATTCTAACCTCCTTTAACAATAAATAAATAACCTAAAGTTAAATTAAAATTAACATTATTGTTAATGGCCCTAAATAAATAAAACTTATATTCAATAAAGAAAGTTTCCTTAAATAATTAAGATAATATCTGGGTTGGCACACGCAGAAAAAAAAGGTGTAACATTTACAAAAATTAGAGTAAAAACTTACAAAGTTCCGTGGTAGATATACAACTACATAAAATTAACAACAAATTTGTCAAGACGCTTAGGTAAATTTTCAAAGAGATGTACAGCTATGGACATATAATTGGCACAAATTTAAATTGCGCATAAATTTAAGTATTTTCCAACTAAATATATTTAAAAATGCAAGTTTTATATCTTCTGATTGTTGTTGAAAAAGATGTTTGTCTTAATAGTGCTCAAATGTTCCATTATGTTTTGCTTATTATTTACCGTTATCATGTTTGCGTTAACAATGCTGATTTAAAGTGGACATATAAATGGCACAATTTACTTAAAATAGGCAGTAGTCGTGTAGATTTAATTCAAAGCAATAAATATTTTTCGTAGTTCAAAAATAAATATAAAAATTTTAAAATGGGATCAGGAAAACATACCACAGGTGAGGAAAGGCGGATCATATGGAAAATGTATGAAAATGGAAAAAAGTAGCGGAAATTGCTGACATAATGCAAATTTCGCGCAAAAAAGCCTACAATGCAATTAATTCTTGTGTTGAGGATCCCGATATATCGACTAAGGGTAAAATTCGGAAGCCAAGGCCACGAAAATCAGATGAGCGTACGGATGCAGCTATAGTACGAATGGTGAAAATTGATCCATTCAAGTCATCAAGGCAGATAGCATCGGATATTAATGAAAATTTTAACATGGAAATATCAAGCAGACTTGTCAGAAGAAGACTAAACGAAGCAAATTTGTTTAGGCGCCAAACAGAAAAAAGGACCATATCCCAAAAAATAAGGAAAATCCCATTAGTTTTTGGAAAAACGTGTTATGGAGTGACGAAACAGAAATTAACAGGATAGGACCAGATGGCAGAATCTTTGTTCGTCGTCCTAAAGGCCAAGAGTTTAATCCTCGGTTCACTCAGAAGACGGTAAAACATGGAGGTGGCAGTATTATGATTTGGCGTGTATTTTCTTGGCATGGCGTAGGTCCGCTTATAAAAATCAATGGAAAAATGGACAAGTTTCAGTATTTAGATATTTTAAAAAACCATATGGAGCCATATGCCTTCCATTCCATGCCAATAAAATGGAAATGCATGCAATATAATGACCCCAAACACTCCTCCAAACTAGTAAAAAAATGGTTTTGTGCGGAGAAGATTGATGTTTTGGATTGGCCAGCCCAGAACCCTGACTTTAATCCAATAGAGAACCTGTGGAATGAAGTCAAGGTTGAAATCGCCAAGAAAAATTACAAAAATATGGACGAACTGTGGTCGGCCGCACAGGAAGCTTGGTACGCCATCACCAAAACAAAATGCCAAAAACTAGTGGAAAGTATGGGTCGCAGGTGCGAAGCTGTCATCAGAAACAAAGGCCACAGCACTAAATATTAACGGTAAAATATTTGTACACACCAAAAAATTTAACAAATGCAATATTAAAACCATTTCTTCTCTTTTTTTTTAAGATTGTGCCATTTATGTGTCCAGCTCATTTCAATGGGTTTTTTTTCATAATGATAATTTTTTTATTTACATTAATGAATCTCAATTAAAATTTATAGCAATATTAAATGTGCATAATAAACATTAGGAAAAAACAAAAACTTGTTGGTTGTTAATAGTATTTGCAATATAGTAGCATAAGAAAGAAATCATGATAAAATGTGCCATTTATATGTCCATAGCTGTATATGTAATTAAATCGAAGCCTTTGTTTAATATAACAACACGCAAAGGAAAATTAACTTTTTTCTTTTAGTAAAAAAAAACATGGTTTATTTTTAATATAAAAGAAAAATTGCAAATTCTCTATTTTAATTTTAGTTTGTTTATTTTAATTTTATTTACATTTTAATATTTTTGTAAACTGTTTCCAATCGCACTATACTATTTTTATACTGATTATTAGTACAATTTTTATTTTTAGTAATCATTTTTGCTATTCTCTTGTTACAAATTACTGATTTTTTTTACTAATATTCGCTGCTGATTTCAGAAAAACATTTCACTAATTTTTCAAAACCGAGTGTTAAATTTAGCAGAAAAATATACTAATTTAAAAATATTTTTTTTTTGATTTTTTACAATTCTTGTTTAGTTTATATTTGTTACTATTGATACAAAATGTGCACTTAAATAAGACAATTGCGTACATAATTTGGTAAAATAGAAACGAAACCAAAATTTTGTGCAGTTATAGACAATGTGCACTTAAGAAAAAGGCAGTTAAATCAAAACTACTGTAGTTCAATACTATGCAAATTTTACATAGCAGGCTTTTTTACAGACACCTGTTTTTTTTCTGCGTGTATATAAAAATGGGGAAAAATACGAAATAATTTAAAAACTGTACAAAATTATAGCATTTTTACAAAATAATATGAGTAGCATTATGTATACTTATATATTTATATTTCAAGTTTGTGTGGCAACTTTGTTAAAAAAAATTAAAAAATAAAAATCGGGCCACGATAAGGACTAGAGAATTTATCTGGTATTAAGAATCACTTTACATTTTTATTTTCCAATAATTAATGAAGGCTGTACAGTGGCAGCCGATTTTGCCTTTTTTAAAAAGGCTAATAATGAAGTGGCAACCCTGGTAATTTTGGTTGGAGAAATTTAAAACTAATATTTTTTAAAAATACTACAATAATATTTGTTTCAAATAAAAAAATAATATAGTAAAAATATTGTTATTTGAATTTTTGACAACGGTGTAAATTAGAGATGAGCGATATTTTCATACCGGTACAGGTACAAAATGTGCACTTAAATAAGACAATTGCGTACATAATTTGGTAAAATAGAAACGAAACCAAAATTTTGTGCAGTTATAGACAATGTGCACTTAAGAAAAAGGCAGTTAAATCAAAACTACTGTAGTTCAATACTATGCAAATTTTACATAGCAGGCTTTTTTACAGACACCTGTTTTTTTTCTGCGTGTATATAAAAATGGGGAAAAATACGAAATAATTTAAAAACTGTACAAAATTATAGCATTTTTACAAAATAATATGAGTAGCATTATGTATACTTATATATTTATATTTCAAGTTTGTGTGGCAACTTTGTTAAAAAAAATTAAAAAATAAAAATCGGGCCACGATAAGGACTAGAGAATTTATCTGGTATTAAGAATCACTTTACATTTTTATTTTCCAATAATTAATGAAGGCTGTACAGTGGCAGCCGATTTTGCCTTTTTTAAAAAGGCTAATAATGAAGTGGCAACCCTGGTAATTTTGGTTGGAGAAATTTAAAACTAATATTTTTTAAAAATACTACAATAATATTTGTTTCAAATAAAAAAATAATATAGTAAAAATATTGTTATTTGAATTTTTGACAACGGTGTAAATTAGAGATGAGCGATATTTTCATACCGGTGATTTAATCACAGTTATTGATAAATCACTGGTAACGGCAGTGATCAAATATTTCAAGTCGCAGTTACTCGGAATGTCGTTCTTTTAATATTTTTGTACTATTCTTTCTTGCAAACTTCATTGTGCACAGTAATACATGTTGTTTTTTTAATAACAATGACTTGCTTTCACACTCTTCTGACTAAAATGTCTCCTTCTATCATGTCTCTGTTACCGGTCGCAACTATTCTTCTTTTAAGGCCCAGTTTTTAGGAAGTGGATTATCTTTAAACTTAGTTTAACGCAGTTTGTAACTGGAATACTGCTTTTAAAATGTGGTTTATTTTGTTTTATTTCAATAAAGAAATAAATTATACTCGAGAAAAAGATTTTCCGGCAAATTTTTGTTAATAAACTTTGAAATGGCTGACAAAATTCGTTTTCGGTTTAACTAAACCAAGTTTAACTGACATCTTAAAAACTCGCCATAAATATTATTTCGTTTATTTATCAGAAAATCGCAGTATTTTCCATTGAAAAACCGTGATCACGATCACAGTTCAAAAGAAAAACGATTTGCAAATCACATTCACTGAGAACAATGTTACTGAAAAAGCGCCAGATCGCCCATCTCTATTACAAACTCGTGATCACGGTCACTGTTTAAAAGAACGGTGATTTGAAAATCACGATCACTGGTAGCAGCGTTATTCAATTGTAGGTTGCCTAAAATTGTAGGTTGATATCACCTATTTTAAAAGGCAACATAGAGTTTGCTATCTTTTACGGTAATATTGCCATTAAAAATAGGTAATTTTTATTTGACTTTTATGTTCGAAAAATTACCTATATTTTAGTTAAATTTACTTTTACACATTGGTTTATTAGCTATTATAATATCGGCAAAATATACATCCCATTTGGTACACTCATAGAAAAAAGTTTGTAGAAAATTTAGTAAAACTGTTAGTACTTCAACTTAACGAATTTTTAACTAATTTTTAGTTAAAATTTAATTTTTAGTTAATTTTTTTGCTACCTCCACATTACTAACTTACAAATTTTTTTGCTATTTTTTTTTTACTGAATTTAGTTACTAATTTTTAACAATAAATTTGCTAACTTTACAGTATTTTGCTGAATTTTAGTTACTAATTTTTAAGAGAAGATTTGCTAATTTTACAAATTTTTTGTAAACTAAACCACCAATTTTGGAGCGTTTATAAACAGAATGTTAAATGACTCATAAAAATTACTGCATATTTTAAACTCGCCAAAAATAATGCAAAAAGTTTTTAAATAAAGCTAAATTGAAATGGTTGAAAATTTGTGCTACTCATAAAATATCTAAATTATTAAAATTTATGAGAAAATTTTCTATTTATCGTAATACATTAATTTTCAAAGATCAAGGTTTATTTTGGACGAACCATTTTAATATGAAAATTGTGATTAAAAGTATCTCTGGGGAGCAAGTGGAGTTTACGGGGATGACCCTTCAAACACCGAAGATATTAGAAGTCAAGCCTAATTTTTTTGCAGATAGTACAAGATACAATTTTGACTCTAACCAAGAGATGGCACTGCTAGCTCCAAACTTTTTTTTTCTCCAGTTGGTATAACTGTCCTGAGAACACATGCAAAGTTGCAAGTCATTCTGTCAATTCATTCTTTGTTTACAAGCCATTTGAAATTGACGTGTCATTGATTTTTTTTAATATGGAAAAAATTGAATATCGTGCAATCATTAGATTCTTTGTTTTGAAGGGTTTAAAGCAAAGGAAATTTATGAACAATTGTTAGAAGTGTATAAGGAGTCCTCACCATCAAAACGCACCGTTGAATTTTGGGCTGGTGAATCTAAACATGGTCGTACTAGCCTTGAAGACGATCCACGCCAAGGACGACCAAAAACTGCAACCACAGCAGAAATCATTGAGCAAGTACATAATATGGTTAGTGAAGATTCAAGTTTGACTTAGCGTGAAGTTTCTAATGCCATAGGCATCTCAGACGAACGAGTACTCCATATTTTACATGAAGAATTACGTATGAAAAAACTGTTTGGAAAGTTAGTGCCGCACACATTAACAATTCAACAAAAACTGGATCGAAAACAAATTTCTCAGCGTAATTTGGAGCGTTTTAAGCAGAATAAAACCGACTTCTTGCGTCGTTTTATAACTATGGATGAGACTTGGATCTACCACCATGATCCTAAATTGAAACAAGAACATTTACACTGGACTGAAGGTGGTTGTTCAGCTTCAAAGCAGGTGAAGTCACAACGATCAGCAAAGAAGATTATGGCATCAGTTTTTTGGGATGCAAAAGGAATTTTGTTGATTGATTATCTTCAGAAAGGTAAAACAATAAACTCTGAATATTATTGCAGCCTTTTGGATCAGCTGGATGAAAAAATTCGTAAGAAAAGATCTGGTTTAAAGAAGAAAAAAATCATTTTTCAGCAAGACAATGCACCTGTTCACAAAAGTGTTTTGACGATGGCTAAATTCAAAGAATTAAAGTACGAATTGCTTGAACATCCACCGTATTCACCAGATTTGGCTCCCAGTGACTACTATCTCTTCAGAAATCTTAAACAATTCCTTCGTGGAAAGCAGACGGTTATTTTGCAGAGCTTCCGGAAAACCATTATAAGGATGGGATAAAATTATTGGAAGATAATTGGAACAAGTGTATTGAGCTTCTAGGAGATTATATTGAATAAAAAAATATATTTCGTAATAAAAACATTATTCTTTCATTTCGAGCGCAGAAACTTTTCAACCAACCTGTATGTATTTAGAATTCATAACAAAATATGTCAATCACATTTTATTAGAGATGTATTTCTATTTTATTAATATTTATTTAATATTTCGTTTAAAGTAAATGGATTTCGTTGTTCTAGGATAATACGTAAACTAGAAATATTCGTGATCAATATTTTGTATCGCAGTTGCAAATTATTTGTATATGTCAAAAAATATTTCAAAAACAATTCGGAATTTCAACCAAAATTAAAATTTTTTATATCAAAAAATGGAGTTTATGATAATGTTGGTAAGTTAATTTTTTTCAATTAAAATCGATTTTTATATAAATAAAATCAAAAACAACAATAATAAAATTAAAGTTGATATTTTGATTAGCTTTTAAAATATTTTAGGGCATATCTAATATTTTCAGGGGTTTAAATGAAATGTAAATTCGAAAAAATCTGGAAAACTGCTCGCCCCATTCAATTTTTTTTGCCAATTTGTGTTTGACGCGTCAATATTATAAACATAAGATGTATTGCAAGTGCAGGAAATCCAAAAAAAAAATAAATTTTCCTAATAGTGTTATCAAATAACGAACATTTTAGTATTATTTAATGTTTTTAACAAAAAAAAGTACAAAAAGAAGTACACAGGTTAAAAAAAAGTACATTTGCGTACTTCTTTGGGAGTTATGCAGAAAGCAGTACAATCAGTAAAAAAAAGTACGCGTACTGCTGAAAACAGTACGTCTGGCAAGCCTATTTTGGAACCTATTGTCGGTATTGAGATTTTTCATTTGTCAAAAGTTAGCCATACTTTGAAAGAAAAAAATCTCACGATTTTGACCTCTAATATCTTCGGTGTTTGAAGTGATCAAAACTTGATCTATATATCAAATAAAAGCTTTTCGTCTTGATAACATTCTAATAAGCACAATTTTTGTTCTTATATAGGTTTTTTATGGAATAAAAACATTAAAAAAACAAAAAAATTAAAATTCCTACGCCGAATCATAATGGGTCAACAAAAAAATGCTATCCTAAAGATATTTTTATTACCTTTCCAATGGTGTACATATTGTTCCAACCCTATCATAAGTGAAGAAAATATAGTTAAGTTCATTTTTAAACTTTAAACCGAAGTAACTCCCCATACAGGCTTTTCGCTGAAAAAAAAATTTCTTCGGGCCCCCAAAAGAGAATTATATCAGTAGTAAAAATTTAGAATCAATCGGTGAGGTGCCTCTAAAGCCAACATACGTCCAAATTATTCAATAGAATCGAAATTGAATCAACACAAATAGGAACAAATCTTATCTCACTTTATTCAATGTCCAATCATTGATTTAAAGGCATTATGAATTATTCAGTAATTTATAAAATGAATCCAATTTTATGCATATAAATTCAAAAAAAGAATTAACTCTTTCAAGGTCTGGGTGTGTATGTTTGTATTTTTTTCTTATTCAGTACAACAATAACACACAGTTAATATATTTTTCATGTTAATATGGAAAATTCTAGAGGTGCTTCTACATTTTCTTTCATAACTTTTAAACGTCTGGACCAAATATGCCCATTTCCAATACCAAACTGCTTAAGAAATTGGGCAAAAATTTTTACTAAAAATTAACATCCTAGCACAACTATTTTGAGCGTGATTTCAACAGACAGACAGACGGACACGGCTATTATATTTTCTTATATAGGTTTAAAAAAAAAAAAAAAAAATTAAAATTCCTACGCCGAATCATAATGGGTCAACAAAAAAATGCTATCCTAAAGATATTTTTATTACCTTTCCAATGGTGTACATATTGTTCCAACCCTATCATAAATGAAGAAAATATAGTTAAGTTCATTTTTAAACTTTAAACCGAAGTAACTCCCCATACAGGCTTTTCGCTGAAAAAAAAATTTCTTCGGGCCCCCAAAAGAGAGTTATATCAGTAGTAAAAATTTAGAATCAATCGGTGAGGTGCCTCTAAAGCAGGAGTCGGCCAGTGTTGCCATTTCAGTGCTTTTCGGGTATTTTTTGGTGCTTTTTTCCTTCCCATACCCGGTGATTTTTTACAAATACCCGTTTAAAAAAAGCGGGTATTTACAGTGCTTTTTCAGATTTCCGGCAGTGCTTTTAGTGCTTTTTGTATAGTTTATATGTTTGGTATTTATTCTCGTTTTTTTTAATTTTTATTCAATTTTCTGTCAAAGTTGAAAAACTTATACGAACTATACAAAAAATACATTTTTTCACAATGTTTGTATTACAATTTTAAATAGCAACTTCGTTATATTTAAACTTGAAAATTTTGAAATATTAATTTGGTGCTTTTCTACCCCTTTTTGGTTACTTTTTGAACCCTTTTTACACAATTTTACAAAGCTAAAATGTGTATTTAAATTCTTGACTTAAATTTTTCAAAAAATTAATATCGTGCTTTTTTACCCCATTTTTGGTAAATTTTTACCCTTTTTACCCGTTTTCACAATGCTCACGGTGCTTTCCTGCCTGCAAGAGTTGGCAAAACTGGAGTCGGCAAACATATACGTTATTTTGTGCTTGTATGAGTGAGTTGCAGCCTCTCTCTCTCAATGCACTGACAAAGAACGTTTGTATAATAATTTAAAAATTTTAAATGTTTATAATGGGAATATAAAATAAAAATTTAAAAGCAAACAACAACTACAAAAACAAGTAGCAAAAAACAACAACACAAAAAAAAAAAAAACAATTGAACTTAAAAATAAATTACCAAAAAAATGTATCAATAAACATTATGCTGAGTGTAAAAAGTCTGGCAAACAAGCGATCTGACAACCTACTTCATTGAATGTTTGTTTGCGACTGAGTTATTTTTTTGTTATATGTGTGAGCTTATGTAGGTGTGAGAGAGCGCCCATGGGCATAGGTGTTGCCGACGTCTGCTCTAAAGCCAACATACGTCCAAATTATTCAATAGAATCGAAATTGAATCAACACAAATAGGAACAAATCTTATCTCACTTTATTCAATGTCCAATCATTGATTTAAAGGCATTATGAATTATTCAGTAATTTATAAAATGAATCCAATTTTATGCATATAAATTCAAAAAAAGAATTAACTCTTTCAAGGTCTGGGTGTGTATGTTTGTATTTTTTTCTTATTCAGTAACAACAACAACACACAGTTAATATATTTTTCATGTTAATATGGAAAATTCTAGAGGTGCTTCTACATTTTCTTTTATAACTTTTAAACGTCTGGACCAAATATGCCCATTTCCAATAGCAAACTGCTTAAGAAATTGGATCAAAATTTTGACTAAAAATTAACATCCTAGCACAACTATTTTGAGCGTGATCGTGGTTTCAACAGACAGACAGACGGACACGGCTATATCGGTTTCGCTATTGATAACGATCAGGAATATATATTTTTTTTATGTCCCAGATTTTTTTTTCGATGAGTTACAAACGGAATGACAAAATAATATATACCCTCCTGCACAGTGGGATGGAGGGTATAAAAAAGCAAAAAAAAAATTCACATTTACTTATAAATATATAAAGTTAGTTCAAAAAAATAATGAAACTTAAAAAATAGGATAATAGAACTAAATGTTTGCAATGTATTAACCATGTACTCATAAATCTTATAGGAACCCATACACGATTTTGCATGTCGCTGGATGGACGTGTGCATTTTGTTTTTGTAATGGTCGTCAAACAAGCCCATACACGATCAAAATCGCATTTTCATCCAACAAATTGTACATCATACAGTATCGAAAAGAAAATAATTGCTAAAATTTATTTTCAAAAGCGAAAGTTAAGTAAGAATATGAACAGAACAAGCACGGCACGACATTTTTCATACGATTTGACACAAAAAGCCGGTTACCCGGCGTGAAATAAAATTTGTTGTAATTTTTAAAGGAAACCGTCCCTCGTGCCGTGCTTGTACTGTTCATACTATAAAATCAATAATAAAAAATATAAATCATGCTTTTAAAAAAAAGATGATAAAAGATGACTGATTATGAAAAAGATGACAGAAAGAGGACACAAATTTTATAGATGACAGCGAGTGAAAACAGATGATTGTCCTCCAAAAAAGATGACATATGGTCACCTTAGGTAACGGTATTTTAAAGATAACACTACCCGGTGAAAAATGTCCATATATGAACATTTATGGTTCAACCATATATGTATGGATCCGAAAAATGAGGTAACACCTAAGTATATGTTCATATATGGACATATATGAACATATACATTTATTAAATATATGCGAATACAACGAAAGCAACGTTCGCTGCTGTCCTTTCCCTATTAAAAAAATTAATGAGGTACAACATGAAATCATATCTTTCAAAATTTGATCCGAAAATTGGTGTATCATGCTGTATTCATTTATATGCACCGTAGATCTAATATGATGAAATACGATCCGAAACATAATGACAATCAAAAACTAATTTCAATAGAATGGACGATTTAATGCAATATGAGCGAACTTTGAATGAAGTATTTTTGTCTAATGGTATCATATAAAATGTAACTTTATTGTACTAAATCTAATTATATATAGTAAGATAAACCTATTTTTCAGATCGTATTTCATCATATTAGATCCAAGGTATATCTAAATTAATACAGTACGATCCACCACTTTTCGGATCAAATTGTAGTTTAGGCAATATCAAAAAAGGATACGTTTGTATTTTATAACATCTAACTTTTTTTACTCGGGTTATTATAAGGTTGTACGAGAGATATAAATTTATGTATGACATTCAAATTAGGCGCTACATATGTTCCTTTTTTATTCATGGCATTAAATATAATTCCATATTTATCCAAATATGAGTTCCTTTTACATATATGGAAAAATGTATTCTTCGAAATATGTTCATATACAAGTCCCTTTTGCATAAATTGAATAACATATACTTTCACATTTGTCCATATATGAGTGCCATTTCCATATATGAAATAACAGATGCTTCCATATATGTCTGTATATGAAATTTTTTCCATATATGGAATCACATACTTCCATATATGTTCATATAAAATCCATATATGTTCATAAAAAATCCATATTTGTTCATATGTGTCCATACATAAACCATATATGAACATGTTTGAGCGTATATGAACATTTTTCACCGGGTATTTAATGTATTTCGGTAACGGTATTTTAAGGTTATCGATATTTCATTTATTTCGGTATTTTAAGGATAACGGTATTTCAGTTATTTCGGTAACAGTATTTTAAGGATAACGGTATTCCGGGTATTTCGGTAACGGTATTTTTAGGGTAACGGTAGTCAGTTGAAAGCGTTTTGAATCGATAACGGTATTTTAGCGGTATTGCCTGCCAACCCTGAGAAAAAGTGATTGTAATTTTAGCAGCATGTTTTGCTGATTTCAACTGTCCCACTTTCATTTCTATTAAACGAACATTCTTCTAAATTTTTGAATGTTAACTGAATTTTTTACCTGTTTTTAACCAACTAAAATTTAGCAGAAAACATGTGCTGATTTCAGCTGAGTAATTTTCATTTCCATTAAACAACATTTCTTATAAATTATTGTATTTGAACTAACTTTTTTACCTAAAATTTAGCTCACCTAAATTTAGCAGACCATGATTCTCAACATCATTGAAATTTCTGCTGGCGCAAATTCAGGTACTAATTTCTGTTATTTTAGTAGAATTTTTAACTATTTGAACGGGCTTTTTTTATGAGTGTAGATGGCGCCACCAATGTATCCGAAATTTTAAAGATGGCGCCATTAATTTTCCTCCCTAGTTTTTAAAATGGCCAAGATACCAAAATTTATGAAAATTTCGACTACCTCTAACCGTGTAATTCTCCAGAGAAAGGGGCTATCTCTATCAAAAAATGTACCTTGGCGGGGCCTTGGACCCTCGGAAATTTTTAATCAAAATTTTCTACATCATAAAATGGCCCATATCTCGAAAATTAAGCGAGATAGGGTCCCGAGTCCCTAAATTTGAATAAATTCTACGACTCAATATAATTACAGATACAACTGTAATTTTACAAATTTTTTACGTAAATTGATTTGTTAAATTTTAATAATTAACAAAAAAAAGTGTTAAAATGCACAAATTTTATTGTAAGCCAAAAATAGGAATAAATTTTGTTAAAGATGATTGCACCTCGCTTGGTTTAATATCACCTAATATCTTAAATCCAACACATTTCACTGCAACTAATAATACGCTTTTGGATTTGTTTCTCGTGAGCAATGAAATTAATATACTACTCTATGATCAATTGTCTGCGTCATGTTTCTCCAAGCATGATCTCATTTTCATGACTTACTATTTCCAACTTGTAATACCAGTTGAGAGAATTACTTTTCGAGATTTCAAAAATATTAATTTTAGAATTCTTGAGGAAGAATTTTTAAAATCGATTGGAATGTTTTGTATTCCTTGTATTCTGTAGATGATCAACTTTCTTTTTTGGAGCAAAATCAAAATTATCTGTTTGATCTAACTGTACCAATAAAGACAAAAATTATTAGTAACTAGCGGGCGCAGCCCGCTACGTTGTTAGCGTACCTTAAAAGTCAAGGGGGGGGGGCCTGCGCCCTCCCCCCGGGGGCCTGCGCCCCCCACAATTTTTATTAAATTCGTTTTTTTATTTAAAGTTTTTTTATTTAAAGCCTTCACCCAGCCACCACAAATAAATAATTCTGCACAACAATGGGTTTAAAATAAATAAATATTTGATCACTTTTTCTCATGAAAGTGGATTGTTAGTAATGAATCCATAATAAATTGCAATGTACGTGTGTATGTTAAGATAATTTGGTAAAGTGCGAACTTAGGTAGATAGACCCGTAAGTAGTTTTGTTCATTTGTGTTTTGAATGAAAATAAATAACGTAAAGCAGGGTTGGAAAGCATTTTATAATATTAAAAATAGCGGGTCTTAAAGTTTTTTTTTTGTAATTCCAGTTTATGTAAAGGTAGACCTGGCAATTCAAGTAAATTCACAAATTCAGTTGGAAAATTTACTGCGTCGGTTTCTTCCACCGGTGCTTCGTTACATGAAGTTTAAATATCGGAATATATAAGTTCCATTCCTTTTCTAAGGTTTTTTTCTCTTTTAGAAAATTTGTTTAACTTTTTGGAGAGTATGTTTCAATGCTACATAAGTTTCATATTCCGTGGATAGTGTTTGAACAGGTAATTCCCTCTTCCAATCCATTTGCATTCTCTATAATTTCAATTCCACTCGTTCAACGTTTATATCCATTTCATTCCACTTGTGTAGTGTTTCAATTCGACTCGTTTCCTATTTAGTTTCTTAATTTTAGTGTTTCATATACACTTGTTCTTTAAGTTTTAGGTTTCTAGCTAAAGACGCAGACGTTAAGGGGGGGGGGGGCAATTTTCCCCTTTTGAACCACCATTTTTACCACGTTCCTGTCCAAAGTCCTAGAAATGCCTTGTCAATAAGTTAGCCTATACTCCAAGGAAAACATATTATATATTACAGGTTTCTAGCCGAAGGGTTCGGTTAGGCCATCAAGGGGGAGAATTATTCCGTTTTTACCCCTCCCGGTAGGAATTTCCAAAAATTCCGTCTTAGAGGACGTCTGCGTTGGAGGAGGAACCTACTACATACATAAGTTTAGGTCTCTGTATCCAGCAGTTTGGCCAGGCCGTCAAGGGGGAAGTTTTTTCCCTTTTTACCCCTCCCGGTATGAATTTCCAAAAATACCATCTTAGGGGACGTCAACGTTGGAGAAGGAACCCCAATACCGAATTTAAGATCCCTTGTTCCAGCAGTTTGGCCAGGCCGTTGAGGGGGAGACTTTTCCTGTTTTTGACCCTACCTGTAGAAATTTCCAAAAATCTCATCTTAGCGGATGTCTACAATAGAGGGGGAACTTTAATACCAAATTTCAACTTCCTACCTCCAGCGGTTTGGGCAGGCCTTTAAGCGGCACTTTTCGCTTCATTAATCCCCATTTTTGCAATGTCCCTGTCCAAAAAGCACCTTCCCGGTAAGTGAGCCCATACTCCAAGTAACATATGTTTTACATTTCAGGTTTCTAGCCAACTTTTACTATTTGTGCCCCTCTCGGTAGGAATTTCCGAAAATCCATCGACAGGGAATTTCAGCTTCCTAGTTCCAGCAGTTTGAGCAGGCTGTCAAGGGGGACACTTTTTCTTTTTTAGTCCCTCCCGGTTGGAATTAGGCTGGAAGAGGAACCTAAGTACCGAATTTCAGCTTCCTAGTTGCAGCAGTTTGGACAGGTCGTTAAGGGGCAACTTTCCCTTTTTGAGCCCCCATTTTATAACGACCCTGTCCAAAATTCAAAAAAGTATCTTTCTAATAAGTTAGCCCTTACTCCAGGGACCCACATTTTAATCTTCAGGTTTCTAGCCGAAGGGGTTTTTACCGGCCCCCAAGGTGAGGCTTTTCTTCTTTTTGCCCCTCCCTTTAGGAATTTACAAAAATTCCATCTTCGCGGCTATCTGCGATGGATGAGGAACATTCATACCAAATTTCAACTGCATTGCCTAAGCGGTTTGGGCAGGCCGTAATTGGGGACATTTTTCCCTTTCAACCACCATTTTTACTATGTTGCTGTTCCAAAATAGAAAAATTACGTTGCCGGTGAGTTAGTCCTACTCCAAGGAATACATATTTAAAATTTTAGGTTGGCCAAAAGGGATTGGCAAGCCGTCAGGAGGAGACTTTTACCTTATTTCCCCTCCCGATAGGAATTTCAAAAATTCCGTCTACGCAGACGCCTACACAGAAGGAGGAACTCACATACCGAGTTTCCTTTTGGGATATCCTGTAGGGAATTCCAAAAATACAAACTTAGTCGATGTCTACTACAGTGGAGGAACCTTTATACCAAATTTCAACTTCTTACCTCCAGTGGTTTGGGCAGGCACTTTTCCAATTTGTGAGACTGTTTATGTGGAGACTTTTCCCCTTTTTGCCCGTTCCGGTAGGAATTTCCAAAAATCCCGTCTTAGCGCACGTCTATGCCGAATATCAAGAAACCTTGTTTTAGTGGAGATATCCGTGGGGGAGGGAAAAAAGTAGTTTTTTTGAAATTATATATTATTTTAAATGGTACTTTTTGGAAAAACGAAATTTTTTGGAAAAAGATACTTTGTTTTTACAAAGTACTTTATTTGTACTTTTTTTGGAAAAGGTATTTTTTTTTAATAAGGTGTTTTTTTTGGAAAAATGTATGTGTTTTGGAAAAAGGTACTTTTTTTGGAAAAGGTACTTCTTTTGGAAAAGGAACATTTTTTTTAGAAAATTCGGGAAAAGGTACTTTTTTTGGAAAAAGTTACTTTTTTTGGAAAAGGTATTTTTTTTTAATAAGGTGTTTTTTTTGGAAAAATGTATGTTTTTTGGAAAAAGGTACTTTTTTTGGAAAAGGTTCTTCTTTTGGAAAAGGAACATTTTTTAGAAAAAGGTACTTTTTTTTGGGAAAAGGTACTTTTTTGGAAAAAGGTACTTTTTTTGAAAAAGGTATTTTTTTGAAAAAATGTATGTTTTTTGGGAAAAGGAAAATTTTTTTAGAAAAAGGTACTTTTTTTGGAAAAGGTACTTTTTTTTGGAAAAGGAAAATTTTTTTGAAAAAGGTACTTTTTTTAGAAAAAGGTACTTTTTTTAGAAAAAGGTACTTTTTTTGGAAAAAGGTACTTTTTTTTGGAAAAAGGTACTTTTTTTGAAAAAAGGTACTTTTTTTGGAAAAAGGTACTTTTTTTGGAAAAGGGTACTTTTTTTTGGAAAAAGGTACTTTTTTTGGAAAAAGGTACTTTTTTTGGAAAAAGGTACTTTTTTTGGAAAAAGGTACTTTTTTGGAAAAAGGTACTTTTTTTTCGAAAAAGGTACTTTTTTTGGAAAAAGGTGCTTTTTTTGAAAAAAGGTACTTTTTTTGGAAAAAGGTACTTTTTTTGGAAAAAGGTACTTTTTTCGAGAAAAGGTACTTTTTTTGGAAAAGGGTACTTTTTTTGAAAAAGGTACTTTTTTTGGAAAAGGGTACTTTTTTTTGGAAAAAGGTACTTTTTTTGGAAAAAGGTACTTTTTTTTGAAGAAGGTACTTTTTTTGGAAAAAGGTACTTTTTTTGGAAAAAGGTACTTTTTTTTGGAAAAAGGTACTTTTTTTGGAAAAGGTACTTTTTTTGGAAAAAGGTACTTTTTTTGGAAAAGGTACTTTTTTTGGAAAAAGGTACTTTTTTTGGAAAAAGGTACTTTTTTTGGAAAAAGGTACTTTTTTTTGGAAAAAGGTACTTTTTTTTGGAAAAAGGTACTTTTTTTGGAAAAAGGTACTTTTTTTGGAAAAAGGTACTTTTTTTGGAAAAAGTTACTTTTTTTGGAAAAAGGTACTTTTTTTGGAAAAAGGTACTTTTTTTGGAAAAAGGTACTTTTTTTGGAAAAAGGTACTTTTTTTTGGAAAAGGGTACTTTTTTTTGGAAAAAGGAATTTTTTTTGGAAAAAGGTACTTTTTTTTGAAAAAGGTACTTTTTTTTGAAAAAGGTACTTTTTTTGGAAAAAGGTACTTTTTTTGGAAAAAGGTACTTTTTTTGGAAAAAGGTACTTTTTTTGGAAACAGGTACTTTTTTTTGGAAAAAGGTACTTTTTTGGAAAAAGGTACTTTTTTGGAAAAAGGTACTTTTTTTGGAAAAAGGTACTTTTTTTGGGAAAAGGTACTTTTTTGGAAAAAGGTACTTTTTTTGTCCCCTTTTTGCCCCTCCCGATAAGAATTTCCAAAAATGCCGTCTCAACGGACGTCTACACCGGTCGAGGAACCTACATACCAAATTTCAACTTCATAGCTCCAGCAGTTTGAGCAGGCCGTCAAGGGGGAGACTTTTTCCCCTTTTTGCCCGTCCCTGTAAAAATTTCCAAAACTCCCGTCTTGGTGGATGTCTACGATAGTGGAGGAACCTTTATACCAAATTTCAACTTCCTACCTCCAGCGGTTTGGGCAGGCCGTCAAGGGGGGCCTTTTTCCCCTTTTTAACCCCCATTTTTACAACGTCCCTGTCCAAAATTCCAGAAAGTACTTTCCAGAAAAGTTAGCCCATACTCCAAGGAACACATATCTTAAATTTCAGCTTTCTAGCCAAAGGGGTTTTGGCAGGCCGCCAAGGGGGAGACTTTCCCCTTTTTGCCCGTTCCGGTAGGAATTTCCAAAAATCCCGTCTTAGCGGACGTCTACGCCGAAAGAGGAACCTACATACCAAATTTCAACTTCCTAGCTTCAGCGGTTTGGGCTGGGTGATGTTGAGTCAGTCAGTCACGTTATTCTTTTATATATATATATATATATTAGTAATAAACAAAAACCCTGGTTTTCATCTGAAATTAAAACTTATATCAATCAAAGAGATTTTGCGTATGCTCGTTGGAAAAGATTTAATACTACAACGCTTCATGAGGATTATCTGACTGCTAAAAGAAAAACAAATAAAATTATTAAAAAGGCCAAATCTGTTTTTTACGCTGAAAACTATTCTTCCGCCATTGACTCCAAAAGAACATGGCAAACGATACGCGAAGTTGGTATCGGTAAATCTACGAATCATGTTCGATTGATGCCGATACAATCAATGAAAAGTTTTTAAATGTCCCTATGGTTCAAGCAGATCAAAATTATTATATCAATAATAATTCGAATAACGATTCTGAATCTTTTTTTTTCTTTTGCTGCAGTAGATCAATGTTACGTTTTATCCAGTATATTGTCTATAAAATCCAACTCTATAGGAGTGGACGGAATTAATCCAAAGTTTCTAAAGATTCTATTAGCTCAACTACTTCCAATGATAACATTTTTATTTAACAAAATATTAACTTCAAGTTACTTTTCCTCGAATTGTAAAATAGCTAAAATCGTTCCAATACCCAAAGCTGGTTCTGATTATAGACCAATAGCGATTCTCCCATTTCTCTGTAAAGTATTTGAACGTATTATGCATAACCAAATGACTTGTTTCTTGGATAACAATAACTTGTTAACAGATCGTCAAGCTGGGTTTAGAAAGAAACACAGCTGCATAACGGTCTTAGTTGATGTTACAGAGGAGATTAGGGAGAAACTTGATGATGGCAAGACTACATTTTTAATACTTTTAGATCATTCAAAAGCGTTTGATACCGTGGATCATAACATTCTTTGTTACAAACTTAATCATTTTTTAATTTCTCTTCGACCGCTACTCAGTTATTGTCAACATACTTACGTAACAGATATTAGTATGTTGAAACTGGAATCCGGAAATCCAAGGCACTGCCTGTGGCAAAAGGAGTACCTCAGGGGTCCATTGTTGGGCCACTATTATTCTCACTGTACTCTAATGACCTCCCAGGCATTTTAACAAATTGTAATGTAAGAATTTACGCGGATGACGTTCAACTTTATACCAGTTGTATTAATGCCTTAATTGACCAGTGTATTATCTCTATTAATCAGCAACTCGATCGTATTTCTACATGGGCAACGGCAAACGCTTTAGGAATAAATCCGCAAAATCTAAATGCATTGTAATTCAAAAGCGACTTGCCAAACTAAATATTATACCCAATATATTTATAAATAATCAACAAATTGAAATAGTAAAATTTGCTAAGAATCTCTGAATTTTTTTAATGACACTCTTTCGTGGTCGAACCAACTTAACTATGCTTGTGGTCGCACATTCTCTATGATTAGAACTCTTTGGCGGACCCAGCATTGTACACCTATGAGAATAAGAATACTACTTGCCAAAACTTACCTGATGCCCGTTTTACTGTATGGTTGTGAGCTATTTGCTAAATGTGATACAACTAGTGAAAGGAAATTGAACGTTGCATTTAACAACATAATCCGATACGTGTATGGACTTAATAGGCGTTCTAGTGTATCATTGTTTTCATCTCAGCTATATGAGCTTTCTTTGGATAATCTACTAAACATAAGAGTTTTAGTTTTCTTACATAAAATAATATACACCCATAAACCTGATCATCTGTACAGCAGACTTTGTATTTCAGATATAAGCAGGGGAAAACGAATTAGATCATTTGGATACAAAAGTTTAATTTCGGAGTGGCATTTCTACATATTCGCAGTAATTCTCTGGAATTCTATACCCCATAGCAAGCAACTTTTAAGTAACGCACGAAAATTCAAAGAAAATATTTTTAAACTGTTTTCGGCATAACAATTTGAAAAAGTAATTATTTGATATGATATGACTTAATTATTTAAATTGATTTTTTTTTTTATATTTATATTTATTGTTTAAATTTAATTGTTTTTTGTATTTTGTATTTTATATAAAAATTTTAATTAGTTATTAACTTATTAATTGATTAATGATTTCATAAATTTACCTATCCTCAGTTCCATACTGCAAAATAAGACATTTAGTCTTGTGTATGGAGCAATTCTACAAAATAAATAAATAAAAATAAAAAAAAGTAACAAATTTCAGCCAACAGACTTATTATTTTGAGTGTATTTTTCCGAATTTATAAAAATTGAGTTTATATTTCACAATGTCGATAAAATTATACATACATTTGTTAAATTTAACACAATTTATTGTTAAAATATGAGATTTTCATCTCTCTGCTATCACCTATTAGATGGCCCCACCAGTATATCAGATGTTTTAAAATAGCCCTATTTCTTTCCCTCTCGGTTTTTTAAAATGGTACATATCTACTAAACTAAGAGAAGTAGACCAAAATGGAAATGAAATTCCACTATTCCTAGCTTTACCTCACCCAGAGCTTTGAAAAATTAATTCTTTAATTCAGTTTTTGAATTCTGAATTAAAAATTCAATGAATTAATTCACAAAAGACTATGAAATTAATTCATACTTGTTCTCGTTCGATATCTTTTCGGTTATAAAATGGCTTTTATTTTTAAAATTGAATGACTGTTTCGTCAGTTTTTTTTTGGATTTTGTGATGGACATATTTTTCAAACGCAGTCCTTATAATGCGGAAACCTGTAGAATTGTAGTATCAACAAAACCGCCAGTTTGATGCAAAACATTTTAAAAATCAACGATATCTCAAAACAAGAATTAATATACATAATAAACAATTTAAAAAAAAAATTAATATTTTTGCTTTTTTCTATCGGCTTTAGCCGAAAATTGGCTAAGCCGATTATTGTCGGCGGCTGAATCGGCTTGGCAAAGGTGTCGGCTGGCGGCGGCTGACCGGCTAAAGTCGGCTGGCTTGTATCTCTGTATGAGACCCACCGGTAATGTTTTATTAGGAAAATTCAAATTAATTCTTAAATCTCTGTATACAGTAAACAAAAAAAAGTTGGACACTATATAAAATAAAATGAACAACCATGTTATTTGAATTTTTTCAACACAACATAAGCACATTGTACGTAAAATTAACAGTAATTTTATGCTCTTCAATGTCTTCTTTCGTTTTTTGTATTTTTTTAAATTACAGCTCGTTTTATTTTAATATATAATGTGTCCAACTTTTTTTGTTCACTGTATAAAAGAATAACTTGAGTGACTGGCTGACTCAAAATCGCCCAGCTCAAACCGCTGAAGCTAGGAAGTTGAAATTTGGTATTTAGGTTCCTCCTCCGGCGTAGACGTCCGCTAACCTAGTGTCTTAACATGCAATAAAATGATTGTCTAAATGATTTTATCTCAAGTGAAGACACTCAAATTCAATTTTATTGCAATATCATGATATCGTTGACATGCAAGCGGTTCTTGCAATGATGCCAAGCATTAAATGTCACTTTTCGTTTTAATTTTTATTTTGTAATAAAAAAAACAACAGGAAATTTGGTAAAAAAAGAATGGGAAAGTGATTAATTTTTTATTACTTGTAGATAAAAATTAATGTTTGATAAAATTTTGTGTTTTTCGAAGAAAAATCTGATATTTCTTAGCCATGAAATGGTCAAGTGTTCTCCGACCTGTAGAGTGCGCACAAGAATGCATGGACAGACAGACAGACGGACGGACAGACAGACAGACGGACATCGTTAAATCGAAATTAAAAAAAATTCTGAGGCGATCGGTATACTATAAGGTGGGTCTAGGACCAATATTTTTTGGTGTTACAAACATCAGCACAAACTTATAATACCCTGACCACATAGTGGTGTAGGGTATAAATATGTTTAACTTGTTTGAGCAGATAGAGTATTGAATAATAGTTTTTAAGTAAAATATACTATATCAACCCGATTCTTAAGTAAAATATTTATTCATACATATAAATAATACGGTTTGAATAATGAAAATACTATAAATAACACGGTGCTACAGTGAAAATATACTTGTAAAATGACCTAGGGTAAGTTGGAGGTCTGGTTGAGTAAATCACTTTTCAATTTTCAGAATTTTGATTACGCCCTCAAAATCTGAAGTTATCGACAAAAAAACGTTTTTCAACACTTCACGGACTAAAATATTTTTAACTAACCCTTGCAGACCCAAGCAGCTGAAAAAATTTATTGATTTTGTAACTTTAAAGTAAAATGGTATTAAAACTATTAAAATTTCCTGGCTTCAATTCATATTTTATGAAATATAATTTAGGTAAAAGTATAATTGAAATTTTTAATCAACCTTTTGCCTATTAGTATTGAAATTATTTGCAACTTTAAAGGAAAACATCACATATCACAATCGTCTATGCTGGGTCTGAAAGGGCTAAATCACTTTTGAACCGATTTTAAATTTTTTAACTGTTTCAGAAAGATGAATAGTTAAGCTTTCCAAATACACTTAAGTCTTTTTTTATGCGGTAGATGCGTTCCAAAAAAAAGCCGCATAAAATAAATCCGCATAAAAAAGAACTCTACTTCCATACAAAAATGGGAGATGCGTTCCGAATATTTCAAAAACCGCATAACTTTAAAATAAAGTGAGAAAATTGAACTAAAATCGCATATAAAAAATCTATAGAATAAAAAATTTAAAAAAATTATTCATTTATTTTTACTTTTAACACAAAATAACACTTGTATTCATACAGTACATATCAAAAAAAAAACAAAAATAATACGCCGGCTAAAAATCTACATATCGTCATATAAAATCAAAAAAGCCGTAAGTTATAAAAAATTCAAAATTGACTTTTTGATCGATTATGATGCACCGTATCAAAATGCATATGGGCATTTCCATCATGTCGAACGGGACCGTGGTACACCTTTAAAGTGAAAAAAAGTCAAAATAAAACGGATTTTTATTTTGACAATAGGCTATACTTATATCTTTTTATTAGCCCTACAATTGGTTCTGAGGTTGATTTTTAGCAATTTTTCGTTTTCAAGATAATTGTAAAAAAACAAAGCATTCGCACGGGACAAAAACAGAAGTGGTTTTCGGGGCTAACAATTAAAATGCCGATTTCAGCGAAACCTGAAGCAATATTTCAATGTGACTAATTTTACATTGTTGTGCATTGATGTCTTTTAAAAATGGTTGTAATTTTACCCAAAAACGATTCATATTATTTTTTTAATTTAATTTTATTCACTGTCGCACGTGACATATCGCACGGGACATTTTTTTCCATCATGAGATTTATGTTGTTTCTGTTGCTCTTTTTACGAAATTATATATAAACAAGCATAGTAAAAATGTTTTTAAATCGACAGAAGTATTCAAGGTATTTATTTTAATATAATAACCAAAAACAAACTTAAAAGAAA
Organism: Leucophora obtusa; assembly: GCA_949987735.1. Lineage (NCBI taxonomy): Eukaryota > Metazoa > Arthropoda > Insecta > Diptera > Anthomyiidae > Leucophora > Leucophora obtusa. Next base: position 293,493,491 of record OX465295.1, on the reverse strand, counting down.
TATGTAGTATGAATTAACCCAGCAAAATTGTCGGATGGAAAGAACCCATTGTAGAACAACTTATACGTGCATGCAACCTATTATAATTTATGTTCTATCATCGGAGATTTTTGTTTAAGTTTGTGCCAAAAGCAACAGGTTCTTTTCCTCCAAACTAGAACAGTTTACTTTGGAACCGGTTCTAGAACCAGTTATAGAACTGGTTCCGAGACAGTGAAACCTTCCATTTTGACTCCCAGGAATCAGTTCTAGAACCTGTTCCACGTAACCGGTGGTAAAAACACCTGTTCTGGAACAGATTCAGAGGCAACCAGTTCAAAAAACTTTTGCTGGGAAGTATTTATTTAGATGAAAATATAAAACACAGTTTTTTTTTTTAGAATAGGCAGTGCTAGCTGCTTTTACTTCTTGACCATGGTGCATGCCAATTTTAAAAAATTTAAAAGTATGTATTTATATAAATAAATCATTTACATAAGAAAAAAAATTTCAAATTTTTAATTTTCACACTTACGATGTCGCACGTGACCAACTGTGTATAAGTACTAAGATCACAATTCTTCTTATTTTTCAGGTAGGTTTTTTTTATTTTAATTGTATAAAAAATCTCTGTTTGTAATCAATATTTGATGAGCTTTCTGCGTGTACTTTCGACGCACTGATAACAAATATTGTTTGTCAATGTCGCACGGGACATCGAAATATGCGACAATGCAAATCAAAAACTTACAGTTATTTTCAATCGCATTGTTTTTTATGCATTCTTTTATGACTCTTTGTACCTTTAGAAATATTTTAGAAAGCAAAAGTCAATGCATAACGTCTCTGTTTAAAAACTTTTATCAAAACAAAATGTGCAATAGAAATATTCAAATAAGAAAAGATGCGCTTGTTCGACTTTGCATTCGAATACCTCGAAATGGGTTATGAATAAATGCGAAATCTTTTTACGTTATTTAAATTTGATTGTTTCCCTATGAAAATATGATAAAACAAAGTGTTTTCAAGAACGTTTAATATTTTAGTCTCGGTGGACCTTTCGGTGGAAATGCCCATATTCCTGCATTTTACACTTCTACGACTAAACACGACGATTTTATTAACAAAATTCTAAACAGCCCCAAGTGTAGCGCAAGCAATTTAAAAATGTTTTTGCTTCTCCTGTAAAATTGTTATACCCTACACCACTATGTGGTCAGGGTATTATAAGTTTGTGCTGATGTTTGTAACACCAAAAAATATTGGTCCTAGACCCACCTTATAGTATACCGATCGGCTCAAAATTTTTTTTTATTTCGATTTAACGATGTCCTTCCGTCCGTCCGTCCGTCTGTCTGTCTGTCCATGCATTCTTGTGCGCACTCTACATGTCGCAAATATTAAGATATTTTGATGAAACTTGGTACACCGACTTATGTCGGCCCAAGGACGACGCCTATTGATTTTGGTGAACATCGGTCCATGTTTAGACCTAGTGCCCATATAAGGGACCTACCAAAATTATATTGTTTATACGCTGCAGGTCGCAAATATTAAGAGATTTTGATGAAATTTGGTACACCGACCTATGGCAGCCCAAGGACGAAGCCTATTGATTTTGGTTAACACCGGTCCATGTTTAGACCTAGTGCCCATATAAGGGTCCTACCAAAATTGGCTTGGTTACAAACTGCAGGTCGCAAATATTAAGATATTTTGATGAAATTTGGTATACCGACCTATATCAGCCCAAGGACGAAGCCTATTGATTTTGGTGACCATCGGTCTATGTTTAGACCTAGTGCCCATATAAGGGTCCCCCCAAAATTATATTGTTTATACGCTGCAGGTCGCAAATATTAAGATATTTTGATGAAATTTGGTACACAGACCTATTTTGGCCCAAGGACGAAGCCTATTGATTTTGGTGAACATGGGTCCATGTGGGCACTAGGTCCCATAATAGGGTCCCTCCAAAATTGGCTTTGTTACAAACCGCAGATAGCAAATATTAAGATATTTTAATGAAATTTGGTGCGGTGACTCACATTATAGAAAATTTTGACACAAGCCCCATTTTAACCCATTCGAATTTCGATTCCAAACATTAGTTGGCTTTTGCCCAGACTGGTGTAGGTTATTGTATAGTCGGCATGCCCGACTTTAACCTTTTTACTCGTTTAAATGTAACTTACAGCTGTTTTGATTTCATATGACGATATATGGATTCATATACTCAAAAAAAGTCAGTAAAGTCAGCAAAAAATGTTGCTGTGTCAGCAAATTTTTAGTCAGGAGCGTGCTTGCAAAAAAGTTGGTAATTTCAGCAAAAGTGTTTGCTGAAAATCAGCGAGCTGATTTTGCTAACTCTTAGTCGATTGGAAATGAAAAAAATCCTTGCTAAAATCACTAAACTTTTTGCTGAATATTAGTAGATTGAAAAAACACTCAAAAAATTTGTATACTGAAAATATTATTACAGTAACTGACTGTAGTTTATTTAAAAAGTTATCCGTACATTTATTTTTAAGTGATTATACAGTTAAAATAAAAAGAAATACATTTTTTAACTGTTTTTGTCTTTTATTTAAAATATAAACTACATAGAAATACGGAATTGCTGTTACAATTAATATTTTCATTTAAAATGTTTTGTTAAAAAAAGAAACACTTTTAGATTTCTAGGTCAGTTAAAAAACGAAATAAACTACATATCATTTATTCTTACGGATTTTGTAGTTAATTTTCTGTAAGTTCAAAAAACCAAATAAATAAAAAATCATTATTTTTTTAAGGATTTTGCAGTTAATTTATTAACATTTAAAAATAAATGAAAAGTTCTTTTGATTTTAATGAAAAGTCAGTAGACCGGTTTTCAAGTGATTTTTCATTTATTTTAAATTACATTTTCAGTTAATTTAAACTACAAACTATTTTGAGTGTAGGGAAATTTTACTTTACCCAGCAAACAAAGACGATCATTAATGACTCTGAAATGAGCTCCAAAAACATAAACATTTTTCTACTTTTTCCTATGAAAGTGGTCCGTCGAAATTTTCCTCATAAATTTAAATACTTTTGGAATCTTCTTTGAGTCCGAAAAATGAACCCTCATTTTGAGACAGCTTTTTAGATTGTAGAGACAACTTTTTGGATTGTTTTCTGAAGGTTTATATTTTCTATGAAAAAAAGAGTGTTTTCAAAAAAAGAATAATCATTTCTATGAGCCATTTAAGAATCTTATTTATGAGCGCTCCGAAATTGCTGGCTGGGTAGTTAATTTATTTGCTGAAAATTTAAATATAGAAATTGTATAGAGTTGTTTTTTATCATTTACGTTGTCTGTACTACATCCAGACAAGCTGCGACATCTACATCTTGTCTGTTGTCGTACATGCTATAAATGCGGTTATCAGCACAATTTTTGTAGCAAAATATGTTAGTAAAACATTAGTTCAAAATTAGTTTAGTGCTAAAAAATATAACTAAAACTTTTGCTGAAAACGGAACTTCAGCAAAAAAATTGCTGAAAACTAGTACACTTGATATACAAGACGTTTTACTAATTTTTCTACTAACTTATTTTTTTGAGTGTACAGCTTTAATGTATAATTTTATACCTTAGTTAAATCTATTACTTCCTTTCTTCCTTTTCTAGAAATCGCTGATGAAAATCGCAAATTAAGAGAAGAACTACAACAACATAAAACCCAAAGGGATGCAGACAAAAAATCCCTTTTGACCATGAAAGAAATGCTAGAAGCATATACAGAAAATAAACTACAATTAACAACACAAGTCACAGAATTACAAAAACAACGTAAAGTGGATTGTGAAAACTTGGAAAAACTTTCAATAGAAAATGAAAGCTTACAAAGACAATTGCAACGTTTAACAGAGGATAATGAATCACTATTAACGGATATTGAAAATATGGAATCACAACTCCAGCAAGTAAGTGGTTTCGGTAAAGAGCAAAAACAACATTTAATTTTACTCGAAAAAGAAATCACACTACTTAAAACAGCTGAAGTCAAAAATCAAGAATTAGAAACAAAAAATGGAGAATTATTTAAAGAAATGGAAGAATTAAAGGAAAAATATAAATTTATTAAAGACATCAATACGGAACAAAGACAAAAGTTTAATTCTTTAAAAGATAAATTTATTGATATATACAAGAAATTAAAAAAGCTTAAAGAATGTAAACGAATTTTATTGGAAACACAACATGAATATGCTGATTCGGTATCACAATGGCAAAATGAAATTATTAAAGCCTCTAAGATTTTATGTAAAGAATTGAATAATCTAAAAGAACAAAAGATGGAATTAATGAAGAAATTGGGAGCAGAACAACCCAAAGATGTGGGCATTAAATTTTTAACAATGGACACATTAAATATTTTATTAAAGTTGTCTGAAAAGGCTAAACAAGATTATAAAAACCTGGAAAGAGAAAATTTTGAACTAAAACGAAATCTTGGTATTAAGGTAATTGACTTTGCAAAGTCTATACCAAAAAAAGCTGCAGATAATTTGGATAAAACTGCCTTCCTAGATTATAACAATATACAACGAGAAAATCTTAAACTAAAACACAATGCTACAATTATAACAGATAAAGATCAAGTCGATTCGAAATCTGACTATGAGCTATCTTATAAGGTATCTTTAAAATTAGAAGACTTACAAAAACTAGCCGTCAAAGCTAATGAAGATTATCAAAAACAAACAAAAGAATTGCAGCAACTGCGAAAATGTTGTGAAAAATTACAGGAAAATAATGACAAACTAAATTTGACTAAAAGTTTAGAGGAACAAAAGAAACGGCAATCTGTACAATATTCACACGAAGAACATCAAGAACTTTTAGAAAAACTACAAGCCATAGAACAGGAAAAGCATCACGTTGAAAACCAAAATCGAGAATTGGAAAATTTACGCTTAGAGTTGAATAAACAAGTAGAAGAAAAACAAAAATTAAAAGAAAAACTACAAGAAATTTCTAATACTAACCTGCAAAACGCAGAAACTTCTCAACAAACGAATGAAGAATTTTTTGAAATACAAAAATCACTAGAAATTTCTTTAGAAAAGAGTCAAGTTGAAAGCCAAACATTATTAGAAAAACTACAGTCTTTGGAACAACAAAGTCGGGAAGAAAAACAACAATTTGAAAACAAATTACAAAAGCAGTTAAAAGAAAAACAACAATTAACGAGAACTTTGGACGAAATATCATCTTTGAGTCAACAAGAATCTAAATCTTTTGTCGAGTTAAAAGAACAACTTTTAAATACGCAACAATCTTTGGAACAATATCAACAAATGTATAAACAAAAAGAAATTGAACATCGTGAATTACTCGATGAAATGCGAGAATTAAATGAAGCTCTTAAGGCACGAGGTGATTTAATATCACGACAACAAGAAGATCAACATTTACTACGAGCTGAATTGACAGCAAACGGAGAAAAATTGGCTAAAATACAACAAGAACTTGAGGAAAAAGATAAACAATTAAATATAAAACAATCGGAATTGGAAACTATTATAAAAGATATAGAAACTACTAAACACAAGATAGAAGAACTAGAAACCTCAGGTAATTTAAATGAGGAAAAAGTCCGAGTTTTAAGTACCGAATTGGAAACATTAAAAACAAATCAATCCCAAATAGATTTAGACAATCAAAGTGATGTTTTATCTACATCTACCATCTCAAGAGCAGATGAATTACAAATATTACGCGATGTAGAAGATTCTTTTGAAGATAAATATAATAAACTTCGAGGCTTGGCAGCTAAATTGAAGAAAAAATTACAAGAAGAAACTTCTAATAAACAAAGACTTGAAAAGGAATTACAAGACTTAAAGACCCAAGAAAATGATTTCAGAATTCAACTGGAAGACTACAGAATGAAAATATCCGAAATGGATTCATTGCAAAAACAACTTAATGAAAGCCAAAAACATATAGACTCTCTCAAAACGGAAAATCTAAAATTAAAATCATCACGTAAGCAAGCAAATGTTTTAAATCTAGAAATAGAAGCTGCGGAAAAATCTTTAACTGAAGTTACTAATAAGCTAGCTAATCGTACTTTGGAATTAGATACGGCCAAAGAATCGCTAAAAAGCAAAGAATCTACAATTACACAACTGCGTAAAGAAATTGATTTGTTAGAATCTTCAAAATCTTCCGAAGTTAAACATTCTCAAGAATTAAAAGAACAAATTGATCATTTACAAAAAACCACTAAAGATGAAATGCACAGTAAACAAAAAGCCTATGATAAAACCAAAATCTTAGAACATGATGTTGAGAATTTAAAACAGGAATTGGAAAATGTAAAAATAGAATTAGCACAAACCACCAGTAATCAAGAGTTAACAATGAACTCTCTTAAAACAGAAAAAGAACAGCTTTCATTACAACTATCTGCCACACAAGAAACACTCACATCATGTGAGCAAAAACTTAAACAAACCGAAAGAACTAACGAAGATTTACGAGTGGAATATTTAGACTATAAAGTAAAGGCACAGGCGGTGTTAAGAAAAAATCAATCTCGTGATTCTTCTAAAGAACGGGAACTTGAAGAAGAGTTAATTAACATGAGGGCAGCCGAGACACAATTAAATACCACAATACAAAGCCTTACAGCTAAATTAGAATCATTAGAAAAAGAAAAAGATCTTGTGTTAGACGATAATAACAATTTACAAAAACGTTCCAAAGAACTAATGCTACTAATAGAAGAAACACGTTCTCAAAATGTATCTTTAACTCAAGAAATCCAACAACATATGCAACAACAACACGACACTCTAAAACAACATCGTCAACAAATTGAATCTATCGATAATTGCCATAAAGAACAATTAGAAACATTAAATGCATCACATCAAAGACAATTGGGACAATTACGTAAAGAATTAACTACACATGTACGTTTACCAACCACAGTAGGAGCTACAAAATCAATACCTGCCCACCATTCCATTAGTGAACATTCTATGGATCAATCTAAATTAGATTTTATTCTTATGGAACGTGAAGATGCCGAAGGTTCTGAAGAAGCTGCCGAAACTCTGGCCACTTTAGCTGCTTCACGCAAAATTTCCAATGCCTCCTCTAGCAAACGTTCTAATCTTGACTTTATGCCTTTAGAGGAGTTATTAAATACTCCAATGAATGTAATTAATAGTGAAACATTAATTAACACCTCTGCACATCAACAACAAGTTTCTGATAATATGTTTGCCAGCAATTCCAACGACTTATTGCAATCAGAGTTAAACACCACCAAGGAACGTTTGCAAAAACAAGAAAGCAGAGTACGCCATTTGACAACGTTGTTAGCAGAAAATGAACAGGATTTAGCAAAGTTAACACAAATGAATGATATGCTTAAGGAAGAGCTGAGAAGACAAGAACGTTCGGTAGAACGAGAACAACATATGCATAATTCAGAATATGTTAAGAATGTTATCATGAAGGTAAGGAATATCAATTTCTAGACTTAATTATACATAACCATATATTTATTACTACACTCAAAAAAACAGTCAGTAAAGTCATCAAAAAATGTTGCTGTGTCAGCAAATTTTTAGTCAGGAGCGTGCTTGCAAAAAAGTTTGTAATGCCAGCAAAAGGTGTTGCAGAAAATCAGCGAACTGATTTTTACCAAGAAATAGTAATCTCAGCAAAAATTTTTCTAACACTTAGTCGATTGCAAAAGAAAAAAATCCTTGCTAATACCCCATTCATATGAACGAGGTTTCAGTTATCTTAATGATTATTGCATTATCTCATGTATTATCTCGTGATTCTCCATACAAATTTTCTATCAATAATCACTTCAATTTGACAAGATAATTTATAAACCCCGTCAATTATCTCCTAAAAGTCAGGGTTTGAGAAGTGCTTTTTGAGTACTCAATACGTGTTTAGCTGAGTAGCCGATACTACTCTATACTCCGTTTTTCATATTTCTTTTCTAAACGAGTTGTATTTACATATAGATGTATTTTCATGGCAAAATTATGCATATATTTGGAAAAATACAACTTTGAATGTAGTTTCGTTTGGGCATTGAGTACTCGGACAAAAGAACACGGTACCCAAATACTTAATACTTTTATAACTCTATAACATAAGAAATAAAATCAACACAAATAGAAAAAATAAATTTTAATGTTTTATAAAAATCAACAAAAACAAAACAAATTGTGCTTTTAAATGAAATTAATTATATATTTCATTGACAGTTGAGTTAAATGTAGCTGCATTATCCTTCCTGGCAACAAATTGTATACAAACAGATCTTCAATAGCTGCGGTCTTCCTCCGACCAAAAAATCAAAAGTTTCATCTTTAAACTAGTCATCCCTGTTCGAAAAGTTTAATATAAAATATTAAAGTTGTATTTCATCCAAAGTTAATAAATATTTTATTCCGGCAGTGGAAAATATACGTCTTTTGAAATATTTTTGGTTAGGTCGCAAATATTTTTTGTTTACAAAAATAATCAAACAGCTGTTAACGAGATAAAATGAAAACCCCTAGATGTCCTCTCTATAGTGATACTCCCAAGCAATACGAAAACGATACTTCTGAATGATAAATCGGTGATATCGCTAATTTATCACCTGGAAGATAAGGTGATATCGCTAAATTAACTCCTCGAAATAAACTAAACAATTTTTAATTTTCATTATTAAATTTAACTCTGAAAAAGAATATCTGCATACCAGGGACGTGCGGTGAAGTTTTTAATTGGGTGTTCTCCACAAATATTTGGGAACAGTCCAAATCTATGGTCATAGGAAAATTACACAAGTGCAAAAAGTACCATACTTTCATATCAGGGAAATCAATGATAAACGGTAAAAAAAATTAAAAATTTTAACTTTAATGCTGCGTTCATTTATATTTTTAAATCCTGATATTTCAATGGAAATCTCGACCAGAATTCTTGACCGTTTACATTTGCACTTTATGACAGTAGCGAGATTTGTATTTGACAACCGCATTTTTTTTTTTTTTTTGTAAATAAAGTACCATAAAAAATAACCTTAAATTAAAAATATTACTAGAAACCATTTTATTCATTGGCGGATTACAATTTACATTATTTTATGTAAAGATCTAACGCCAATTATGTTAGTAAATTCGTTTTTTTGTAAGGACGACAAGCTAGATGCTGGATTTTTCAATATTTTGATGGAAGAAAGACATGCACGCAGTATTGTATTATATGAAAGTCTAAACATTTGTGAAATTTCTTACATATCTTGGGAATTTACGGGATTTCATTAGTATGGGGAATCTCGGGATTTCACATGAGATTTTGATTGAAGTCTAAATTTTAGTCGAAATCTCGGGATTTGGGTGCAGATGTAAATGCAACTTAAAATTACATTTGCCCCTTGTTTTTATAAAGCGAGCGGAATAATTCCGCCAGAGGAATGTGTGTATTTTGTTATTGTAACAAAAATAAAATACATTCCTCTGGAAGAATATTTCCTTTCGCTTCAGAAAAACAGGGGATCAGTAATTGATTGTTGAGAATATTCTAAATTTTCTAAGTTTTTCTCTGTTTCTAGAGTTTTTTTCCGAGTTTGTAGCGATTTTTAATAATTTTTAGCGATTTTCCGTTCGAAAAAACTTTGTTTATAAATTATATTTTTACTCTCTCTGATATTTGTTGTTTCATTTCATCAATCCTATATCCAGTCAATACAAAATTAAGCAAGTGTCATACGGGTTTAAATAAGTCTATTCTTGGTTTCTTCCAACACCAATACCAGATCGTTATAGATGGGGTGCCGTTTTTGTTCTTTTAATTTAATTTTATTGTTTTGTTTTATTTTTTACCTCCGATTTTTTATGCTTTTTAATTAATTATTTTTAAGTTGTCATTTAGCGTTTTTTTAATCACCTGGATTTAGAATTTTTCATACAAAAATTGGATTTATTAAATCCAAAAAAAGCTGGATTTAATAAATCTACAATAAAAGCACAAATATATGAAACAGACTATTAATTTAATGTCAGAAAAAAATACGAATGAAAATAAAAGAGAAACAAAAAAATTGAAAAACTAACAAATAAAAGGTTTTTATTAAATTTTTTTTATGAAATATGTTTAGAAAAAAAAACTACACCTCACCAAATACATATTTTTCATCTTGGACATGGATAAATAGCTTGAATAGAAATAGCAATTTTTCACTCTACAGTAAGTAATTTAATTAAATCCAATTAGTGAATATTAAATACTGCAATGGAATTTTCCAATTGTGTAAAAATATAAATTGAAGTGATAAAACTGAAAAGGCAGACTGTTTGTCGCTGTTTTATTATATAAAATATAATTAAAAATTAAAAGTTAAAGTAAAATCCTTCATCATCGAATTCGGTATTAAAAATTAGGGTGAAAGAAGTGTCGGACAGAAAATTCTTTTTAAAATAGGGAGAATCTAACCCCATCTGTTGAGCACTTTTAGAAATACTTTTTGGATTTATTAAATCCAAGTGATTAGAAAAAACGGCTATTATCTTTTTTTACATTACAAAAAGGACGATTTTTTAATGAAATTTTTAAAATTCAAAACCTGAAATTCATAAAATTCAAAAGCTACCGTTTTAAATTCAAGAAATATCAAATAAAATTTAAAGGTAAAAACTACCAAATAAATTCAAAAAAATTCCAATTGACATTAAAAAAAATCGAAATAAAAAAGCTCAAAAAATACCAAATTAAATTCAGTTTACATTTATTTAATTTCAATTGGTATTTTTTTATTTCATTTTGTATGTTTTGAATTTAAATTTATATTTTTTAATTTATTTGGTATTTTTGAATTGCAATTGATATTTTTCAATTTCATTTGGTTTTTTGCTTTTTAATTGATATATTTTTTTAATTTCAATTGGTATTTTTTTAATAGCAAATCATTTTTTTTTTACTTCGAATTGATATTTTTTTTAATATTAAACGGTATTGGTATTTTTTATTTCATTTAAAATTTTGTGAATAACAATTTGTATTTTTTAAATTTCATTTGTGTTTTTTTATTCCGTATTTTTTTTTAATTTCAAATGGTGTTTTTTGAATTTGAAATAATATTTTTTAATTTCATTTTGGTATTTTTTGAACTTCAAAAGACATTTTTTCATTTGAAATTGCTAGTTACAAAATACAAAAGCTGTTCTTTGGTTATTATGTACATTTTATTAATTTCAAATAAAGCTTTAAAAGAAATTGCAATTTTTTAATTTGCAGAAAGAATCATTTGAGTTTGATTTCCATTTTGAAAATGTTATTTTTTGGACAACAAGTAGTGTATTATTTTGAGGTTTTTTCAGTTACAATAGAACAGAGATGAAAAATTAGGAAGTTAATTTTTGTTTGAAATATTTCCTTTTATTTAATTCTTAAGTATTTAGCATTTACTTTTCTGCAAAATGAAGAAAATTTTTTAAAAAATTAAATTAATTAATAACAAATTAATAGCATAAATTTCATCTCTGCAATACAATTTAATTTGTTTGCTATTTTGATTTCCTATATTTTGTAGTCAGATTTTTTCTTAGATTTTACTTACTTACTATGACTATAAATTGTTCACTGATTCATAAAATGAATACATTTTTATACGAATTGATTCAAAAAATAAATATTTCTTGCAAGCTCTAGCCTTTTTTATTAGTAATGTGCAGTTTTTTTCTTCGCACAATATGTTTTTGTATGTATGCGTGTTTTCTCTGCAACATTGTGTGTTTCTTTTTTTTTGTGTTTGGTCAACGACCATATAGACTAAAGCAGTGGTCGGCATCCATAGCCACCAGTGGCCGATCATAATCGGCTTTTCACACGTACTCAACACGAATGGCAACAAAACTATCACCCACAGATTAATACCAGATGTGAAACTAATGACATGCCATCATACCCGGTTTTTTTCGCGCACTAAATCTCCATTTTTCAACGAATTTGTTTCCCATATTTCTTATAATTGTGTTTTGTACAAATTTTTTTTATTACTTTTTCCAACATTTTCAAAAATTTTAAACGAATTGTGTTTATATTCCAGAAGATAAAAACGCATTGGCGTACCTAGACCATTTTTCTGGGGTGGGCAAGGGACCCATTCATATTCGGCTTTTTATTTACCCATTCTCAGATTCTTAAACTTAAAAAACACTTGATATTATACTTACAATTTTTTCATAAAAAACGAAAACACTTTTATAATGACTTCCTTCTTTCTGATAAAGTTTTCTTAATTTTGGAAATTCAATAATCCTGGTAGCTTATCCTATCAAAATGTTAATGTTTTTATTGAAAACTCTACAAAGTCCATCCACTGTTTTGAAGAAAACCGCGTACAAGAAATAGAGAAAAGAAATCTAATATCAACCTGCTAATTTTTTCGTCTACCTCGGATGAACCCATATTTAACCGAGGTGGTCAAAAACCGAGAGATGATCATCTTAGAATTTTTATTTCTACAACATATTGAAATTTCTCCAAACTAGTAGTGTTACAACCAACTAGAAAATAATAAATTTGAAAAAATTTGCACAGCAGCAACACAACTTCTTCAATAAACACTCGGTATCCAACTATTGAATGTGAATAAAGCGCATCGTAATGTGATAATTACTTGTAAAAAAGGAGAAAAAACAATAGGATTAGTTAAGTCTGGCTCTTCTGTTTACAAAACATACATTGTATAGGCTGGGATTGAAAAAACTTCAATTAGCCACCCACGCCGCTATGCCGACCGTGGTGTATCTTGTTAAGAGGTGATGCTACGAGCACATAGCCTGTGCAGAGGGCTGCCGGTTTAATCCCCGGTCATGGCAATAAAAAAAACTTTTTCATATAGAGACAAATTAACAATTAAAAATTACTTTGATCAGTTGACACATAAACTAACGAGTATTTGAGTGAGACGAAATTGGGGCAGTCTGGTGATTCCCTTGTGTCTGTTAAATTTTTCAATAAAAATATTTTCTTCTGCACTGAAAATATTATTACAGTAACTGACTGTAGTTTATTTAAAATACAAAGAGATATATTTTTAACTGTTCTTGTCGTTTATTTAAAAAATAAATTACATATAAATACGGATTTTCTGTTACAGTTAATATTTTCAGTTAAAATGTTTTGTTAAAAAAAAGAACTCCTTTCGATTTCTAGGTCAGTTTAAGAAACGAAATAAAACAAATATCATTTATTCTTACGGATTTTGTAGTTAATTTTTTTAAATTTAAAAAACGAAATAAATGAAAAATCATTATTTTTTAAGGATTTTGTAGTGTATTATTAACATTTAAAAATAAATAAAAAGTTCTTTTGATTTAAATGAAAAGTTAGTAAACCGGTTTTCAAGTGATTTTTTATTTGTTTTAATTACATTTTCAGTTCTTCTTCCTGTAAATCTGCTCTAGTAGTGTTTAGTTTAAAGAAATTTCCTTGTTAGATATATATTAACTAATTATTCTTTTAAAAAGCTATTAAATCTAAGATATTTATATCACCAAAAAGATTCTGCTATATTTTGCTATTAAAAATCCTTTGCCATTTTCCTATGCAATGCCTTCAAAATTGTAGATGCAAGAATTATAGATAGATTACTTTTTTAATTCTGGGGTGGGCAAAAAACCGTCTACCCAGACCGGCCTAAGTCCGCCAATGTAAAAACGTGATATTGCCGCAATATTATCATAAAAAAATTATGACAAAAAACACAATTTTTGATTTGGTTTTTCCAAATATCTTCAAATGATAAAAGGAAGACAATTTCAAAATACTACTTGATTATTTTCATTCAAATGAAAAATAGAAGATATCGCTTTATTACTTCTTGGAAGATATCTTCCAAATGTTTGCAGGGCTCGTAAAATCCTTGTAAACTTTGTATAAATACAAACCATATTTTTATACCCTACACCACTATGTGGTCAGGGTATTATAAGTTTGTGCTGATGTTTGTAACACCAAAAAATATTGGTCGTAGACCCACCTTATAGTATACCGATCGGTTCAGAATTTTTTATTATTTCGATTTAACGATGTCCGTCTGTCTGTCCGTCCGTCTGTCTGTCTGTCCATGCAATCTTGTGCGCACTGTACAGGTCGCAGCTATCAAGATATTTTGATGAAATTTGGTACGCAGACCTATGTTGGCCCAAGGACGAACAAGTTTGATTTTTTTGAACATCGGTCCATGTTTAGACCTAGTGCCCATATAAGGGTCCTACCAAAATTATATTGTTTATACGCTGCAGGTCGTAAATATTAAGATATTTTGACGAAATTTGGTACACAGACCTATGTTAGCCCAATAACGCAGCCTATTGATTTTGGTGAACATCGGTCCATGTTTAGACCTAGTGCCCATATAAGGGTCCTACCAAAATTATACTGTTTATACGCTGCAGGTCGTAAATATTAAGATATTTTGATGAAATTTGGTACACAGCCCTACATTAGCCCAATAATGCAGCCTATTGATTTTGGTGAACATCGGTCCATGTTTAGACCTAGTGCCCATATAAGGGTCCTACCAAAATTATACTGTTTATACGCTGCAGGTCGTAAATATTAAGATATTTTGATGAAATTTGGTACACAGACCTATATTGGCCCAATTACGCAGCCTATTGATTTTGGTGAACATCGGTCCATGTTTAGACCTAGTGCCCATATAAGGGTCCTACCAAAATTATACTGTTTATACGCTGCAGGTCGTAAATATTAAGATATTTTGATGAAATTTGGTACACAGACCTACATTGGCCCAATAACGCAGCCTATTGATTTTGGTGAACATCGGTCCATGTTTAGACCTAGTGCCCATATAAGGGTCCTACCAAAATTATAATGTTTATACGCTGCAAGTCGCAAATATTAAGATATTTTGATGAAATTTGGTACACAGACCTATATTGGCCCAATAATGCAGCCTATTGATTTTGGTGAACATCGGTCTATGTTTAGACCTAGTGCCCGTATAAGGGTCCTACCAAAATTATACTGTTTATACGCTGCAGGTATTAATATTAACATATTTTGATGAAATTTGGTACATAGACCTATGTTGGCCCAAGGACGAAGCCTATTGATTTTGGTGAACATCGGTCCATGTTTAGAACTAGTGCCCATATAAGGGTCCCCCCAAAATTGGCTTGGTTACAAACTGCAGGTCGCAAATATTAAGATATTTTAATGAAATTTGGTGCGCTGACTCACATTATAGAAAATTTTGACATAAGCCCCATTTTAACCCATTCGAATTTCGGATCCAAACAATACACCAGACTGGTGTAGGGTATTGTATAGTCGGCATGCCCGACTTTAACCTTTTTACTCGTTTATATATGGAGTTTGACATTGAACTCATAAACATACCAGGTTTTAGAGTGTCCAAAAAACCGGCCATTTCGGAAAACCGGTTTTCGGTTTGTTCGAAAATTACTATTTTAAAAAAACCGGTTTAGGTTTTTTTTTTGTTATGAAAATAAATTTGTACAAACAGCAGAAAAAGCTAATATAAATTAGTTAAAAGCGCCCTGCAGAAACAACTACATAAATCAGCTGAATCTGTTTTCTAAAGCGGGATTTAAATTATTTGATTTTACGTCTGATAAATCAAACAAAAAATCCTATGAGATGATGTGATTGCCAAACTAATCTTTTCGCAAATATATTTGCGTTTACATCAGCAGATAAACTGATGCCAACCTTTTAAGAACAAAACTCGCAGACAGGCTTAAAAAAGCGCTGAGTTATAAATGTGTTCAAAATAGGTAGTTTTCAACTAATTTATGCGACCAAATATTTAAAAAGCGTTAAAAATCATTATTATCTTAAAATATAATTTAAGTAAATGAATGTTATTTTAGTTTGACCCAAGATCATAAATAAAATCACTTTCTGTTTAAATAATTATTTTCAAAACAAAGATTCCTTGCTGGTCTTATCGAATTTTTTCAATAATTTTTATTCTTTGTAATTTACTTGTAAAAATTGTATCATCTTTCTTTGTTTTGAAAATAATTTAAACAGAAAGTGATATTAATTTATGATCTTGGGTCAAACTAAAATAATATTCATTTACTTAAATAACAGATCAACTAAAAACATTTTCCCCATTCAATATAAACCCTACGGTGAATAAGGAGTCAATTGCCCTCCAAGGACCTATCCCGTGACCGGTCCACCGGAGGCATATTACTAAATTAGTACACTAATCGAAAAAAGTCCATAAAAAATTTAGTTAAAACTACTAAAAATTAGTTAAAAATGATGCTGCAGAAAAAAACTGCTAAATTAGGAGATTATTATACCCTACACCACTATGTGGTCAGGGTATTATAAGTTTGTGCTGATGTTTGTAACACCAAAAAATATTGGTCGTAGACCCACCTTATAGTATACCGATCGGTTCAGAATTTTTTTATTTCGATTTAACGATGTCCGTCTGTCCGTCCGTCCGTCTGTCTGTCTGTCTGTCCATGCAATCTTGTGCGCACTCTACAGGTCGCAAATATTAAGATATTTTGATGAAATTTGGTACGCAGACCTATGTTGGCCCAAGGACGAACAAGTTTGATTTTGCTGAACATCGGTCCATGTTTAGACCTAGTGCCCATATAAGGGTCCTACCAAAATTATACTGTTTATACGCTGCAGGTCGTAAATATTAAGATATTTTGATGAAATTTGGTACACAGACCTACATTGGCCCAATAACGCAGCCTATTGATTTTGGTGAACATCGGTCCATGTTTAGACGCAGTGCCCATATAAGGGTCCTACCAAAATTATACTGTTTATACGCTGCAGGTCGCAAATATTAAGATATTTTGATGAAATTTGGTACACAGACCTATATTGGCCCAAGGACGAACAAGTTTGATTTTGGTGAACATCGCTCCATGTGTAGACCTAGTGCCCATATAAGGGTCGCACCAAAATTATATTTTTTATGCGCTGCAGGTCGTAAATATTAAGATATTTTGATGAAATTTGGTACACAGACCTATATTGGCCCAATAACGCAGCCTATTAATTTTGGTGAACATCGGTCCATGTTTAGACCTAGTGCCCATATAAGGGTCCTACCAAAATTATACTGTTTATACGCTGCAGATCGTAAATATTAAGATATTTTGATGAAATTTGGTACACAGACCTACATTGGCCCAATAACGCAGCCTATTGATTTTGTTGAACATCGGTCCATGTTTAGAACTAGTGCCCATATAAGGGTCCCCCCAAAATTGGCTTGGTTACAAACTGCAGGTCGCAAATATTAAGATATTTTAATGAAATTTGGTGCGCTTACTCACATTATAGAAAATTTTGACACAAGCCCCATTTTAACCCATTCGAATTTCGGATCAAAACAATACACCAGACTGGTGTAGGGTATTGTATAGTCGGCATGCCCGACTTTAACCTTTTTACTCGTTTTTGCTATATTTTAGTGATATAGGAACAGCAAAAATAAAATTGTTAAATATACAGAATTTTAGTTATATTTGAGCTAAATTCTTGTAAATGGAGAATAGCAAATTAGCCAAAAAAATCACCAAAAAATTTAAAATTTTCAAAGTTTTTTTCGATTTTTGTTTTTAATGCAAATAAAAATCGAGCCTTTTGAAAACAGCAATTTACAATTTTTTAGCAAATATTTTTGCTGATTTTAGCAGAATATACCGCTATTTGCATTCAACTAAATTTAGCTTAAAAATAGCATATTTTTAAAAATATTTTATTATTTATTTTACTCTTTTTTATTTATTTTTAACTTTATTTTTTTACTATTTGCTTATTTTAGCTCTTATTTTAAATTTCTATAATTTTTTGGTAAAAAATTTTAAGTTTTGTAATTTCAACGTTTTTTAATGTTAAAGCTGTTTGAGTTTTAACAATTAGTATTTCATTTAGTTTTTATTTTTAACTTAAGGGGAATTTTTAAAATTATTAATTATATTATCAGAGTTTTTGAGGTAATTTTCCAATTTTTAATTGATTTTTTAATTTAATTATGGCCAATGCAGAATACGAGTCAACTTGCCCTTAAAGGACCTATCCCATGACCGGTCAATCGGGGGCATATTCAAGGCACTTCCACTATATTTGTGTGTGTGTTAGTGTTGTTTTATTTTCTATTTTTTTCTTTTCAATTTTTTTTATTTGCTTGTAGTGTTTGTTTTTTCTTTTTCTTTTTTATTTGAACAGAAACGAAAAATACATAACTTTACCATCAGCAAGCTATCACGCATAAGCAACATTAGCTCAAACGGTAGAGCGTTTGCCTAACAAGCAGAAGGTTGTGGTATCGAGCCCTACTCTGACGCCAAGTAGATTTTTTTTAATTCTTAATTTTTTATTAGTTTATTTGAAAGGCTATTTTTAGACACACCACCTTACTGTCACAAGGTGTCTAAACTGTGGCAATTGGTCATTTCCAATGACAACGCCATGTTAAAGTGACGTGTCTCTTTCAAACAAAAAGGCCGATCAAGGACCGGTCACTGCCCCCTTGGGACCTATCCTGCGTGTCACTTTGGACCGGTCCCTTTCCCCGTAGGGAATTAATATCACATTATTATGAAAATAAAAAGAACATTTAAATTAGATATAACAAAAGACGTTATGTTAAGCCACTTCTAGATGAGGGAAGAAAACAGATATGGATGGAATATATTCTTCTCTAAATAGCAGAAATCATTCACAATCTAGTTTTTGTAGATGTGTTTTTGATTTACCTCTAGTATTTTTCTCTAAATTATATTTAAAACAATTTTAAATGTTTCGGCATTTGTTGGCCACAATTTTTCCGAAAAGTTGCCAAATATAGGGTTTTTTGCCGAAACCGGTCGGTCGGATTCTGAATTTTATTTAAATGCAAAAGCAAATAGTTTTTTCTATATTGAATTCAAAAAACTGGAAATCCAAATCCATTAGCGTTATTTAAAAATGCCTGACATCTCCCTGCCTGCCATATTGGCAACTTTTGTTATATCTTTAGGTTAGAGGTCTTTGCAAAAATTAGTTCTCAAAGTGCTCAATAGATGGAGTTAGTTTCCACCTATTTCAAAAGGATTTTTCTATCCGACCTTCTTTCACCCTAATTTTTAATAATAAATACAATGATGCAGGCTTTGGTTGTAACTTGAAATTCTTTATATTTCTTATATTATATAAAACAGCAAGAAATAGCCTTTCTTTTGAGTTTCATCACTTCATAAATATTTTATATTTCTACACAATTCAAATATTCCACTGCAATGCTTAATATTCACCAATTGGATTTAATTAAATTACTTACCGTAGCGTGAAAGATTGCCATTTCTATATCAGCTATTTCTCCATGTCCTAGTTGGAAAATAAGTATTTGGTGAAGTGTAGTTATACCCTACACCACTACGTGGAGAGGGTATTATAAGTTTGTGCTAATGTTTGTAACATCAAAAAATATTGGTCCTAGATCCACCTTATAGTATACCGATCGGCTCAGAATTTTTTTTTATTTCGATTTAACGATGTCCGTCTGTCCGTCCGTCTGTCTGTCTATCCATGCATTCTTGTGCGCTTTCTACAGGTTGCTAATATTAAGATATTGACGCCTATTGATTTTGGTTGAAATTGGTCGATGTATAGACCTAGTGCCCATATAAGGGTACCCCCCAAAATTTTATTTTTTACACGCTGCAGGTCGCAAATACGAAGATATTTCAATGAAATTTAGTACACAGACCTATGTCGGCCCAAGGATGAGGCCTATTGATTTTGGTTTAAATCGGTCTATGTTTAGACCTAGTGCTCATATAAGGGTCCCCACAAAATTGGCTTGGTTACACGCTGCAGGTCGCAAATACGAAGATATTTCAATGAAACTTGGTTCGCTGACTTACATGGTCCCAAGGAAAAAGCCTATTGATTCTAGATAGGATCGGTCCATATTTGGACCTATCGCCCATATGGGCTATATTTTCGATTTTCTCTTCTTTTATGTTTTTATATAAAATTTTGACACAAGTCCGTTTTAACCCGGATCCAAACATTAGTTGGCTTTGGGTCAGGCTGGTGTAGGGTATTGTATAGTCGGCATGACCGACTTTAACCTTTTAACTCGTTTTTTTTCTAAACACATTTAACACAAAAACTTTAAAGAAAAAGCTTTTGTTTGCTATTTTTTAAATTTTTTGTTTCTCTTTTAACTTTCATTGGTATTTTTTTCTGACATTAAAATAACAGAATGTTTCATAAGCTGCCTACACACTAGGGAACATACTTAAAAAAAGAGAGCATTTTTTGTGAATGTGTGAGTGTGTTTGTGTGTGTGTGCGTGTTGAGAGCGTGCATTTCGTGTTTACAAAATTTTTTGATATTTTTTGTTCCCTCAACCATGTTCCCTAGTGTGTAGGCAGCTATATATTTGTGTTTGTATTGTTATGTGTAAACGCAGATAAATACATCCAACTTTTTTTTGGATTTAATAAATCCACTTTTTGTGTGAAAAAATCTAAATCCAGGTGATAAAAAAATGCGCTAAATATATTAGCCGTTTTTTCTAATCACTTGGATTTAATAAATGCAAAAAGTATTTCTAAAAGTGCTCAACAGATGGGGTTAGATTCTTCCTATTTTAAAAAAAATTTCTGTCCGACACTTCTTTCACCCTAATTTTTAATACCGAATTCGATGATGAAGGATTTTACTTTAACTTTTAATTTATAATTATATTTTACATAAAACAGCGATAAACAGTCTGCCTTTTCAGTTTTATCACTTCAATTTATATTTTTACACAATTGAAAAATTCCATTGCAATATTTAATATTCACTAATTGGATTTAATTAAATTACTTACTGTAGAGTGAAAAATTGCTATTTCTATTCAAGCTATTTATCCATGTCCAAGATGAAAAATATGTATTTGGTGAGGTGTAGTTTTTTTCTAAACATATTTCATAAAAAAAAAATTTAATAAAAATCTTTTATTTGTTAGTTTTTCAATTTTTTGTTTCTCTTTTAATTTTTATTTGTATTTTTTTCTGACATTAAATTAATAGGCTGTTTCATATATTTGTGCTTTTATTGTAGATTTATTAAATCCAGCTTTTTTTTGGATTTAATAAATCCATTTTTTTATGAAAAATTCTAAATCCAGGTGATAAAAAACACGCTAATTATATCAAATCGAAGCAAAAACGTTCAATTGTTAAAAAGTTTTCTCATAAATATTCAACTCTTTTCCGTTTTTGTTTTATGAATTGGCTATAACTTATTAGTTTGTGATTACCAAAAAAGGAAAATTCTTGAAGCAATTTATATTTAACTACACATTGCTTAAATTCTAAAATATCAAAAAAATCTGAAATTTTGACTTTGAACCAGAGAAACAAGCCAGCCGCCGTAAGCCGTTTAAGCCGCCGCCGCCGGTCAATTTTGCCTCAGCCGCCGCCGCCGAATTTTTTCGGCTCATTTCGGCTGGAAGTATCAATTTTCCAAAATAAAAAAATTAAAAGCAAATGTCATTTTTAAAACAAATTTTCTACTTCATCATTCACTGAACCATCAAGAGTATTTTTTTTAGTTAAAAAAAAACAAAAGAACCAGTTTTATAGTCAGAGCTAAGAAGGATTTTTGTCATAAATATTTCTTAAGTTGGAAGTTTTGCTTGAAAACTTCTGACAGATTTCGCTGAAATTTGGATATGCAATAGAGGAGAGAATCCAAATGAACAATATACATATATACTTTTCAAATGACCAAGTGTAGATTGTAGGCAGAGCTTCGAAAGAATTAATTAAATTTTAGGTTAATTCGCACAAAACCGAATTCAGCTTTAGAAATTGAATATATATCATTCTATCAAAACATTCCTTTATAATTAATTCATAGGTTTCATTCCCAAATTTTAATATTAAATAGAATGCATTCTTATGTTGAATACATTCCTTATAGAATTACAATCAATTTAAATAATTAATTTTTTTATTAATTCTAATCTTTTACAAAATGGCTTATCAAAATTGTCATTTTATTCAATCAGTAAAAGATCTAAGATATGAATATACTAACATATTACTTTTCGTATGCACGTTAACTTACAACGTGGATAATTATCAAAGTTGAAAACTCAACGTTTATACATTTTCACACTTAGCGTAACTTCTTCGCGTTACTACCTAAAAAGGTTTGCTGACGCACGTTCGATTATACCGGAACTATCATAAATACTCACTATTTAAAAAAAATTGATACTCCAATCAGTTTAAGGTATATTTGCTATAACTACTTAACGTTGATAGGTATGAACGAAAATACAGCTATTGATATCATATACACAACCCATAAAAATAATTAAAAACGCAACATTTGTTTTAAACTTTTACAAACCGAATGGAACGTGAAAGATCATTATAAAAAGAATGAATTCATGAAAGAATTCATTCACTATGCATGAAAATTAAAAGAATGAAGCCAGTGAATGAATTCATAAGGAATGGTATAAACGTAAGATATATTAGTAAATTTTAATTAAAAGACCAAAAGTGAATTAAAGAATTAATTCATTCGAATTTATGGTCGTAGGTTTGGTTAAGTAGATCACATCACATTTTTCAGAAATTTCAGTAAACCTGAAATTATTATCAAAAGACACATTTTTAAGACATTGCGGACGAAGATATTTACAATAATCGACGCTGTTCTGAGTTCCGCATCAACAAAAAAATTCTAAAGTGAAACATTCCGAATGTTTTTGCTGTTCCGTGATCCATTTTATTTTTTATTTCGTGTAGAAAAAGCTTGATGATAGTGAAACGAATATATATTTTTTAACAACAATTATTATATAATAATTTATTTTAAAATTAGTCTATGAATATTAAAATTTGGTAGAAACAACAAATTTTCGAAATTTTTAATTCCGTGTTATTTAACAAATCAACTCTAATTAAGAACAGGGGTGAATATCTGAATTTTTTGACTTTTCTTCTAAGTTTTTCAACTTTGACATCTTTTCGAGCATAATTTTTTTCGAACCATATTTTTTCTAGTTTATTCTAAAAACACATTTAATTTTGAGTGAAAATAGAGTTTGTTTATTTCTAAGTTCCGAATCCACATAAAAAATTCTAAAGTGAAACATTCCGAATTTTTTTGCTGTTCTGTGATCCACATCCGAATTATTTTCTTCGTTTTATTTCGTGTAGGAAAAGCTTAGTGAAAGTAATAGGAATATTTTGTTGCAAAAATTAATATGTTAAAATTTATTTTAAAATTTGTTGAAACAGTCAATTTCCGACATTTTGAATTTTGTGTGATTTTACAAAACCACTCTAATTAAAAAGTTTCGGAATTCAGAACAAGGGTGATAGTGTCAAAACTCTGTTTTTGAGCGACTTCAAGCACTTAATATGAAATTCAGCAATTTTTCAACCGATTTTGAATATTGTAACGTTTTTGGAAAGACAAAAAATTTAGCTTTCCAAATATATATAGAATTATTTATTTGTAACTGAAATATGTTGACAGTTTTTTTTTTTAAATATTAAAATTAATTTTTTTTAATTTGTATACTTTGACGCCTTTTTTACAGTATTAAACAATTCTTTACTATTGTAATTCATTCTGAAAGTGGGTTTAGTTCTTAGTAAAATCAGATTCTTTTATTTAAATTAATTGAAAATTGAAAAAGTTATCGTAATTTTTCTAAACATTTAATTTCAGCAACTCGAGGTTCTTGTTTGCTCAATCATTAAGGTTAATATTTTCAATTTTCTAATAAATGCAGAGATTCCATGTTTATAAAAAAATGTATAACTTTGACAATTTTAAAGCGATTAAAATAGAACTTCATTTTGCCCTGAATAAAGAATAAATTAGATAAAAATTAGTTTTTTTTTAAACAAAATATTGCAATTAAAAGCCGTCAAAATTAAACAAAATAAGAAAAAATTAAGAAAATCAGTTTTATTTGACAATATTTCTACACAATTTTGTTGAATATATAAACATATGTATATATTTGGAAAGCCCAACTATCTCTCCTTCTAGCTCCGTTCAAAAACTAAAAATTTGTAATTTTTATCGATGAATTTAACTTAAAATTATTTTTTATTTGATAATTCCAAATTTTTTGCACAATTTACTACTGCTATATTTTGGAAAAAAAAACCTTAAACATCTTTAAAATACGTGTATAATGTTCTATCAAGCCGATCAAGCTGCCGCCGCCGCCGATTATTTGGTTGCGCCGCCGCCGCCGATTTTTATCTGGCTCAACCTTAATCGCCTCCGCCGATTTTTTGCTTGCGCCGCCGCCGCCGATTATTTTGATCGGCTTGTTTCCCTGCTTTGAACTCTTATCAAGTAAATTCCGTTAGACAGGATGATAATACCCAACATTTGTATATTCTGAAAATATAGTTAAATTTTGGATCTACCTGAAATGTACTTTTTCCGAAATATGTATGGAGTTGCTGGTCTATATAATCTGTGTGGCAGAGGATTTTGAATGTATAAAAAATAAAATTAAAAAATTACTTAATCTTTTTCATTTTATAGTTTTTAACATTAAATAATGCTGATGAGAAAACTCGTTTGGTACCTGTTCTAAATACAATACTTAAATTAAGTCGTTCAGAAACTGAAATGCTTAATTGTGTGGCTAAAGGACATAAAGGTAAATTTTACATATTTCTTTTAAATTAATATTCAGGCGTACTCATTTTAAAAACTTTTCTAGTTTCTGAACCAGTGCAACGTAGTGGAGGTTGGGGTAATTTCTTGCCATGGGGTGGTAGTACCAATAATAATAATAATAGTAGCAATAACTAGCAATAAAGGTAAGTTTTGTACAGTATAAATTGCTGGTTAAATAAAAGAACAGCCTACACATTGTAAATTTGTTTTCATCGTTATAGACCGGTTCTGGATATTAAAGTGCTTATACATAATAATTTGAAAATCTTATAACACGTTTATAAATAGAATTTTGTATGAAGAATTTGTTTTATAAGCCAATTATAAATTTAAGAAGTGATTATATATATGACCCAAAGGACTGGGTTTTTGGATGCCAATTAAACTTAGGTTAATTTTCTGTTTAGTTAATCTCAAAACAAAATTACATCAAGTTTAACCGATCGTGATGTTTTTCAATTCTAGTGTTCAGTGTCAAATTACTTGACGTAACTAAATTGATTGTGTCAAAACAATTTATATCCAATTGGAATTGTCATAAAATGGTGGCAGCATTCAGTATTTTATCTGTCAATCGCTTAAAAAAATTATTGTCCAACAGCTGTTTTGTGTTGACAAATTTGTACTTTAGTTTAAGTGGTCAATGCTGCTGGGTTAAGTCACAATTAAAAGTAAATTAAACAACATATTAAGTTTAAACAATGTTTAACTAACAAACAAAATTGAACTACATCCAAAAAACTGGGCCTAAGAAATTATTCACTACACTCAAAAAAGTTTGACAGTTACTACATGAAACTTGTTTGTGTAGTAATCAGTAGTCGTTGTTATTAACAGTAATTGCAGTTGTTTTTCTATAGAAAAATGCAAAACAATTGTTATGAGGGTTATTTAAGAAAACAACGAACGAAAAGTACCGTAATTTCGTAACAGTTGTTTAAAACAGTTATTTTTAATATCATAATATACAACTACCAAAACAGTAATTTTACAGCAAACTGTTGTTTTTGTTAGTTTTTTAAAAAATTAAATATTTCGTTGCATTTTAAAAATTCTTGTTTAGTTTACATTTGTTATTATTGATATATTCCTAGTTTGCAAATAAAAATCAGAAACTTTTATTGTGTCTCCAATGTATGTGTAAAAGCGTAATAACTTGAAAACCGTTTGGAATTTTTGCTTCAAATTTTAAATAGGCTGAAGTAATTACACATATTTTTGTAATCGAAAGAAAAAAAATAGTTTTTTTTTGTTATTAAAATATACTTTTGTAATACCAAAAGAATTAACTGTAAAAACATTAGTTTTCACCCATTTTGCCAGTTGTTTTAAAATTATTGTAGTAAAAATTTGTCAGTTAATTTTACGACATTATTAGTTGTTTCTAATGCATATGTAAGTTATTTTTCAACAGTTAAAAATAACAAAACTTTTAGTTATTTTATTTTTTGTCGCCTTTAACTGCATATATCTTTGTTGTAACTGTCATTTTCAGTAGATTCTACCGACAAACTTTTGTAAGTGTAGCGCTTGGAATTTTATGTAAATACATGTTTGTTGTCGTAAGCTGGAGAACAATGTTAACTAAATCTCTTTGAGAATCAAAATATTTTCAACAAAATGGCATCGATTTGTTAATTCATATTTTTGCCTATTTTGCTTAAAATGCATATTTTTACATATTTTGCTATAAATGCATATTTTAATACATATTTTGACATGTATTGTTACATATTTTTCTACAAATGCATATTTTTTACATATTTCGCTAAAAGTGCATGTTTTAAGCAT
Source organism: Leucophora obtusa (assembly GCA_949987735.1). Lineage (NCBI taxonomy): Eukaryota > Metazoa > Arthropoda > Insecta > Diptera > Anthomyiidae > Leucophora > Leucophora obtusa. Next base: position 293,466,970 of record OX465295.1, on the reverse strand, counting down.
TCTTTTGGATATTTTATTCAAAAAATTATTTTGCACAATTGTTATTTTTTATAAAAAATTTTTGTTTTAAAATTTATAAATATTTTTTTAATATTTCATCGTAGATTTTTAGTTGATCTGAAGATTATTCTTTACAATGCGTGTTTATTGTTTCCTTTCTTTTTTTATCACAAAGATAAAATCTTCAGAAAAATTCAACTACTAACTTTCTGACGAAGATTAATCGCAACTTTCAATGTTTAAGCTACCTTTAAAGAAAAATAATACTAAAATTTAATTGATAATAGTGGAGACATTAAATACAATCAATAATTTTATAATTTTAAAACCACATTTTTCGGTTTTAAATACATATTTTATGTACAAAAAACACGATTATAAATGCATTTGATTCTGAGCCCTATTAATCACTTTTTAAATTTATAAATTTATAAATCACTTTTTAAATTTACAAATTTTAATTTTTTCCTCTTGTAAATCATGGTTTAAACTTCAGGGCCGATGCGGCACGTATTCCTTTATACTATTACCTTAATTTTTTGCATGATGTATTTTTATACCTAAACGAACATTTCTAGAGGGGAGGACGGGTCACAGGTCGCAATACAGGTCAAATTGTTAATATTCCACCATATATGGAATCATATATAAATATACCTTACACCATAGAACCAACAAATTTTTATAAGAGCGCATATATTATTATATCTCAAAATGTATAGCTTATATGTTACCATATATGTTCACTAGGGCAAGGAATTCCATACAAATGCATGTTTTTTCTCGATTGTCCAAAACTAATATGAACTAAATATTTATCCGAATCATCAAATTTAGAACAAAATGGCATCGATTTGTAGTTGCATATTTTTGCATATTTTGTCAAAAATGCATGTTTTTGCATATTTCGACTTCAAATGCATATTTGGTGCCATTTTAATTCATATTTTGCACTTTTTAATGCATATTTTGAATTTTTAGGAGCATTTTTTATTTTGTAAAAAAAAATAAAAAATGTTTACGTTTTCATATTTTGATTCAGTCAAAATAAACATTCTTAAAAACCTTATTGACCTTTGGAAAATCTTCTTCTGTGTCTGCTTGAAAATAACTAACTTAAATATATTTTTAAGTTTTAAAGTGCATTATTTTTGCAAAAATAATAGTTTTTAGTGCATATTTCTTATATTTTTAATGCATATTTTTCTTTTTTAGCCGCATATTTTGGGCGCATAATTTTAATTTTTAAGTGCATGAAATTCCTTGCCCCAATGATCACATATTATGTTATATATGATCACATATTATGTTATATATGATCATTTATAATTATATATGACAATAGATCTGTCATATGTCATTATATATAGCATATATGGTTGACATCCTATTATATAAAAGACAATATATAAAAATATATGGTTATATAAGAAATATATAATTTTATATGGCTATTCATGACAACATATATATTCACATATTATAAGTTAAAACAAGGCATGACTACATATAAATTTTTGTGATGTGTTATATAGTTTCCAAATTATTATGCATAAGCACTTAAGTATATAAATCAAGGCTGGTTACCATAATCGTTGTAATACCGTTGTCGTTATAATACCATTATCGCTAAAATACCGTTTCAAATTACCGATACCGTTATTAGTTATAAAAAATATAAATTTTTTAACTTTTTATAATAATCTTGGTTTTTTTTTACAAAAAAAATTATAGATACATAATAATTTTACTTACTAAAACTACCAGCATTGGATTTAAAGCTTATAATCTGCAGTTTTGATACTTAAATTACAAAATATGCTGTTTTTATATGCTTTGAAAGTAATTTAAAAGGTTGGTTACCGAAACGAATAACGGTAAGGGTAACGGTATCGAATTTCGTTTGTTTCGGTAACGGTAAAGGTAACGGTATTTAAGACTGTTTCGGTAACGGTATACCGTTATCGAAACAGCAATACAATACAATTATGTTAAAAACATAAAAACAAGTAAAAACTTAACATCCCAGAAAAATCTTTCATTACCAAATAAGTGGTTATATAATAGAAATTCATAGCTCCGCACAACTTAAAAAAAAACTGAAGATTATTACAAAAAAGTTTAAAAATTTGCTTTTTTATATAAATTAATAAATACCGGTAACTACCCATAAAAATAACGGTATCGGTAACGATAACGGTATTTGCAAATTTTTTTAGAGGTATTGGTGACGGTAACGGTATTCAATTTGAAACGGTATTTTAGCGATAACGGTATTATAACGATAACGATAACCAACCTTGGTAATTTATAATACTGGTACGTACCGGTATTGCTGTTTCGATAACGGTATACCGTTACCAAAACTGTCCAAATACCGTTGCCGAAATAAACAAAATTCGATACCGTTACCCTTACCCTTACCGATATCGTTTCGGTAACCAACCTTGATATAAATTATTGTGACAATAACAAATTTAAGTCAAATTACAAAATAAAAGCCAAATAAAAAATAACATAACGCAAATTGGTACTATTGTATTGTATGATTTTTTATTTGATTTTGTAATATTCACAAAATTTGTTATAATTTTCTGGTATCGGTTCGTAAATTATGAAATTTCCAAGGTTGGTTACCGAAACGAATAACGGTAAGGGTAACGGTAACGGTATCAGATTTCGTTTGTTTAGGTAACGGTATTTAAGACTGTTTCGGTAACGGTATACCGTTATCGAAACAGCAATACCGGTACGTACCGGTATTAAAAATTATGTTAAAAACATATAAAAACAAGTAAAAACATATTTTTAATTTTAAGTACTGAAAATACAGATTTTAAGCTATAAATTCAATACTGGTAGTTTTAATAAGTAAAATTATTACATATCTATAAATTTTTTGTAAAAAATTAACACTCAAGATTATAAAATAAAAAATAAAAAAATTGTAATTTTTATATAAAATAATAAATACCGGTAAAATACCGGTAACTACCCATAAAAATAACGGTAACGGTAACGATAACGGTATTTATAAATTTTTTTAGAGGTATCGATAACGGTAACGGTATTCAATTTGAAACGGTATTTTAGCGATAACGGTATTATAACGATAACGGTAACCAACCTTGGAAATTTCCCATCAGTCATTTAAAAGTTTCTGAAAATATTTATGTATTAGTATTATTTTTTATTTTTGTTTAAAGCAAAAGAAATTTGTATAGTGTATGAAAAATATTTCTCCCAAGTAGCAGTAACAATATGTAATTCCAATTAATTGGTTTTATAATTTAAATATATTTAAAATTTTTTGTAAATTATTATAATTTTTTATAAATGTATTATTTTATATTTCAATATTTCTAAATATAATGTTTAAATAAGTTATACAATTTTGTATTATATAAAATGTAATAAAAATAATATTAATCTAATCAATATCGGTATAGTTTTTTTTTCTTTTTTTTTTATAAAGCATAATAGATTTAAAGAAAGAAAAAGTAATTCAGATTAAATACTTAAAAATTCTTTTATAAGTCAAATATTAAAAATAAAACTATAATTAAAAATCACACAATTTGTATTTTTTAAATATAATGGTTCTTTAAAGGATATAAGTAAATTCTTAACTATTTGTTGATATCAATTGGAATTAGAATATATAATAAAGAATGAAAAAAATAGAATTTGTATTTGATTTAAAAAATAATCTAAATAAAAATAACAATTTTAAGATAATTTTTTCGTTATACTAAGGGTATTCATGTCAGAAATTTAGGTCTTGTAAAACTGCGAAATTGGTCTTGTAAAATTGATATCAATTGGTGTTGAATGACCAGTTTGAAGCAGAAGAAAACACAACAAAAAAAATAAAAAAATTTGAATTGAATCAAATAAACTAAATTTAAATAAAAACCAGTTAAAATGTGTTTTTTTCTTATTAAAGTGATAGATAAACAAAACAATTAATTAAATTTTGCTTCCGGTGAACGAAAAATCCAAAAACAGCCATGAAATTGTCCCTTAACTAAAAATTGAAAAATCTTGTTTCCGACTGGGGCGGATAATGTCATTTGAATTTTTATAACAATTATAACGTTGGATAATGCCAAAAATTATTAATTATTGCCTCCGGCCGAAAAAAAAATAATTTTTTTTTTACAATTGTTAAGGAACAGCTATTCGAGATGTTTAACTTAAACACTTCATTTTTAAGTATGAACTGATATGTTTAACTTTTACATTAACGTGTTTAACAATCGCACTGTGAACGTAGTATAAGATCAACCTATCGCATTTTTTCGTCGTCCACCCAGGTCGAATCCATTATAACTCCATATCATCAGTTTTTGAACATTAAAATAACCGAGGTGGTCAAAAACCTTGAGACATTCATCCCAGAATTTTTGTTTCTACAACATATTGAAATTTTATCAAAATAGTAAGTGCGTTCCTTTACTTTTTGGGTAAAATGAGAGTAAACAAAAAATCCTCTCACAAAATGACAAAATTACCCAAAAGTAAAGGAACGTACAAAACCAGTTTTCGAGCCCAAAAATGCATTTCAAAGAAAAATATTAAAGTGCGTATAATTTTAGTTTAAAAAATTTATCAAACATAAATATTTATTTGCATTTAAAAGTTTTTATTGAGTTTTTTCAATTAACTACACAGTACAACAAAATAAGAAAATTTAATGCATCGGGATTGCGACATATCACTTCTAATAGACTTTGGACGCAGATCACGAATATGGCACTAGAATTTTAAAGTTAGTTTAAGAAATATTTGCAAAAACGTTTTTGTAAGAAAATTAAATTTTTTAAGAAACCTTTTGCCCTTTAATTTGATATATTGCACGTTTTGACAGCTGCGATAATATTCCCTATGTATGCATTTAAAATTGAAATTTCTATTTTTTCACGATTTCGTTAATAAATAATCTGCGATGAAAGGAATATCTAATATTTGAATTTGTACCTTTAGTAAACATCTCATGTTACTTAATTTATCAAAAAAATTTCGCATTTTCTGTTTTAATTTAAAGTTAATATTGACTAAACCTGAAAAAGACTGACTTTTTGAATACCTAAAAATTAAGGAGTCTGTAACAAATCTTAAAATATAAAACCCAGATAAAACCATTCAGAAATATTAAACATAGGTTTTCCAATCAATTTCAACAAAGTTTTAGATAATTGAAGTGCAAATTTTGAAAAAATAACGATTTTAAAATATGCATGTTCAAAAATGTACTTTATTTCCTTTTGCCATAGTAAATTCATATAAAATTTATCTGAAATAAAAAAGATGTAAAATGTGTATTTCAGATTGAATTTTCTGCAAATGTTGATGCAGAAGTTGTGATTCTTTTGATAAAAAGAATTTAGTGGAATATGAATTTACGTCATATGTAAAGATTTTGAAAATCCTATTAAGGGATTTGCAAATTAGGAAAATAAGTGAAGTTTTCTTATTAATTGCAATTATATCCTATATCCAATCAAAATAAATTGATATGTTTCCAAAAGCCCAAAGTCTATATTTTTAAACCATATTAAAAATTATCCATGGTTCAGTCAGGTGTATGAATAAATAAGAAATTTTAACAAAAAAACTGTCTTTTTGCTAAAAGTTAAAATTGCAAATCTTTCAAAAACTAGAGCTAATTTTGAAATTTGGTGTTCACAATCGTGATGTTCATCTTAAAATCTTGATATGTCGCATGCCCGATGCATTTTTAGTGTTGTACTGTGTTATTATATATGTGCGTTCCCGTACGTTACCGCGGGTACCCGCGGGAACCCAAAACAGCCCAAACAACAACAATTTACACGCAATTTTGAGTACGGGAACGCCTTTGGGCTAGTTTGTGTAACTTCGGTAAAGTACGGGAACAGACATTAGATTGGTTATCATTGCATCAGCTGTTAGTTTTACAATAGGTCCACTCGATTACTTTTCTCAGTCAAGTCCAGTAAGAATTACTCAGTACAAACTTACAGAGAGTAAGACAAGATTTGCTCTCAAAATAAAATTTTCCCAAACATATACGCGAACAGATAATTTGCAACAATTTGCAAGTTTGTTGTAACAGCTGATTACAACACCAAAAATACAAATAAATTTTAACTGGTCGCTATGGAAAAAGATAATCAGTGCGTTCCCGTACGTACCCAAAGTTACCGAAATTTACGCAAACGCGTTTCCGTACTCGAGAATTAGGTAAATGAGAGCGCTAATGAGAGTGTATTAGTGTTTCTCTTTTTACCAAAATTTACCCAAACTTTTTCTTCGGGTAAACTTTGGTAAAACAGCTGATGCAAATATAAACAAAAAACAATTGTGAAATTAAATTAAAAATTGTAATTAAATAAAGAAATAAGCAAAAGAAACTTGGTTGTTTGTAAAAAGTAATTGAATAAAATCAAAAACAACTTTTAAATGCGAATAAATATGTCTATTTGTGCCGATTTGCAAACTGATATTATACGTATTTTCACATCAGTGATGGGATTTTTGGCACAATCTAAGATTGATTGGTACAATGGCAAAACCGATACTATTTTGGCACATTTTGTTTATCTACAAAATTTAACATAAAATGAATTTAAAAAATAACATTTCTTTAATTTTTAGTTTCTAAGCATTTATTGGTATTAAAATACCTTTTCGAATAAAGCAAAACTAAAAAATGGCATCGAAGATATTACCGAATAAAGCACCGTAAGTTGTTTTTCACGTGAAAAAATTTCTTTCAGACTTTAAATTGCAATTTAAGTTAAAAAATTAACAAATTTTTAATTTTATAACAAAGCCACAATCACAATTAACACAAAATGTCACTTTTTCAGCAGAAAAATAATAGTCTTGTACATTAAATTTGCGTGAAAACTAAATTTGCACAATTTTCACGTGAAACTCATTGTCGTGAAAAATATTTTTTTTATATGGAGTATAACAGTTTTTTCACGTGAAAACTGAACAACTTACGGTGCTTAATCCATAGAATTTTAAAAATTTAAATGCTATAAATTTATATCAGAGCTTCGAAAGAATTAATTTAATTTTAATTCATGAAAAAATTAATTCAGTTTTAGAAAATGTTTATATGTATACCATTCCGTGCAACCATTCCTAAAGAATTCATTCATTGGCTGCATTCCTAAATCTTTAATAAGAATCGGATGAATTTAATTTATCATTCACCTTTTAATTGAAAGAAAATTTTAATTCATTCAAATATAATTAAGTCCATAAGAATTCAAGATAGAATTAATTCTATAAGAATGCATTTACAAAATGAAAGTTGAAAACACGGGTTCTAAGTGAAAATTGAGTTTTGGCACAATAAAGGCCCATTTGGCACATTTTAGTCACACACTTGGCACAAAACAAAATTTTTCAAGTCCCATCACTGTTTAACATTATTCTTTGAAATAAGTTTTTGGGCTAGAAAAGTGGTTTTTTGCGTTCCTGTACTATTGGGTAATTTTGTCATTTTGTGAGAGGATTTTGTGCTTACTCTCATTTTACCGAACTTTACCCAAAAAGTAAAGAAACACACCTAATTGTGAAAATAAATCAGGCACCGGATTTTACAAACCAAAAACTTTATTTTTAAGTTTTCATCAAGAAATAAAAAAGTATTTTGTTCAAAATAAAGTAAATTTCTAAATTATTTTTTTTTATATTCATCCAAAATTGAAAATATATTTATCTTTATAAAAAAAAGAAAAACAAAAATTACAAATGATTTTTATACAAATGATATTTTTTTATTTTCAACCCCAAACAAAAAAAGAAAAAGAAAAAATAAAAAAAAAGTTTTTGTACAAAAAAAAGAAAAGTTTTTTTTGTAGAAAAAAAAGTTTCCTTATTAAGAAAAACAGTTTTTATTTTTTAATTTATAAAATTTTAGATTTATGGTAGAAAAATTGTATTAAAAACCCTTATCAGCGATTTGCATTCTGCAAACAAATATACTGATCTAAGAATTTTCGTTTTTGCAAATTTTTTTCCCGCGACTTTTTTTTTCGCGATTTTTTTTAAATATTTACCAAATTTTGTTGTATGAAATGAGTATTATAGTCTCTAGATTTCATATTTAGCATAATCGCATCTAAAAAAACGCGAAATTTTGGCGGAACGCGAAAAAACACTTTATGGTAAAAAAATTGTATTAAAAAACCTTATCAGCGATTTTTCTTCTGCAAACAAATATACTAATGTAAGAATTTTACTTTTTAGAAATTTTTTTCCGCGACTGTTTTCACGATTTTTTTGCAATTAGCCACCAATTTTTTTAGGTGCGGTTTTGTTAAATATGTAATACCCAAGACTGTAATACCCATTTCATACAACAAAGTTTGGTAGCTAGTTGAAAAAAAATCGCGAAAAAGTCTCGGGTGTAAAAATTTGCAAAAAGGAAAATTCTTACATCAGTATATTTATATGCAAAATGAAAATCGCAATCTTTTAACCATAAAGTGTTTTTTCGCGTTTCGCCAAAATTTCGCGTTTTTTTGGGTGCGGTTTTGCTAAATATGAAATCTAGAGACTATAATACCCATTTCATACAACAAAGTTAGGTGGATAATTGAAAAAAAATCGCGAAAAAAAGTCGCGGGAAAAAATTTTGCAAAAAGGAAAATTCTTAGATCAGTATATGTGTTTGCAGAATGCAAATCGCTGATAAGGGTTTTTAACACAATTTTTTACCATAAAGTATTTTTTCGCGTTGCGCCAAAATTTCGCCATTTTTTAGGTGCAGTTTTGTTAAATATGTAATCTAGAGACTATTATACCCATTTCATACAACAAAGTTTGGTGGATAATTGAAAAAAAATCGCGAAAATAAGTCGCGGGAAAAAAATTTGCAAAAAGGAAAATTCTTAGATCAGTATATTTATTTGCAGAATGAAAATCGCTGATAAGGTGTTTTAATACAATTTTTGTACCATAAAGTATTTTTTGCGTTCCGCCAATATTTTACAATTTTTTAGGTGCGGTTTTGTTAAATATGCATTTAAGAGACTATAATACCCAATTCAGAGAACAACGTTCTGTGGCTAGTTGCAAAAAACAAATAGCGAAAAAAAGTCGCGGAAAAAAGAACACATTTTAGGCCAGATATTTACAGCAAAAGAAAATTAAAAAAAAATATATTTTTCTTTTTTTATTTATAACAACACAAAAAAAGTTTCTTTTTTTCCATCTATTTATTTTTTTTTTTTTTTGAAAGAAAATTAAAATAGAAAAAGTTTTTTATTTTCATCATGAGGGGTATTTTAAATAAATATTTTTTTCTTTTTATTTTTTTGTACGTTTGAATTTTTATTTTAATACTTTTACGATATTTATATTTGATAAAAACCAAAAAATAAAAAGTTTCCGGTCCTTGAAATAAATTAAAAATTTTAATTAAATAAAGAAATAAGCAAAAGAAAGTTTGTTTTTTGTAAGAATTGAATAAAATCAAAAACAACTTTTAAATGCGAATAAATATGTCTATTTGTGCCAATTTGCAAACTGAAATTATACGTATTTTTAATAGAAAATGAATTTAAAAAATAACAATTCTTTAATTTTTAGTTTCTTAGCATTTATTGGTACACTCAAAAAAATAAGTTAGTAGAAAAATTAGTAAAACGTCTTGTATATCAAGTGTACTAGTTTTTAGCAATTTTTTTGCTGAAATTCCGTTTTCAGCAAAAATTTTTGTTATAGTTTTTTAGCACTAAACTAATTTTAAACTAATGTTTTACCAAAGATATATAATAAAGATAAAGCTGATAAAGCATTCAGTGGCGCCACTCTAGTTGCAGAATCGTGCAATTGATGGCGCTGAAAAAATCGAATTTGATTTCGAAATCTCTAGATGGAGACAGTAATCCAAAATTTCCAAAAGCTCTGCAATATTAAAACAGTGCTGCCACATTAAAATTTTATTATTTTATTTTAGGAATTTGAATAAAGGAACTTCTTGTCAAAAACAACTTTGTGCTTTTTGTTAAACGAATTATTAGTGTTAACGTTGTTTAAAATTTTTATTGTGTATAATAAGAAATTTAATTTTTGTTAAAAGGACTTTTGCGTAAAGAAAAATATGTTCTAATGACTTTTTAGTACTTTTATTTGCATATTAAAAAATCTTAAAAGCCCTAAACACAATTACATTTTCTTAAAAAAAAAGTGAAATCATGTTAAAATGGCACATTTTTGTTTAAAAAAAAGTAGCTATTGTTGAAAATGCATACTGTCAGAAAGCAAATTCGGTGACAAGAGAAACAATTTCAGTAATACCACACTCTTCTTTTGAGCCATTACTTTACTCCAAAATTTATTGAATGAAAATTCGAGTGAAATCTAACATCTAAACTCGAGATTAGAAAATTTTAATTATGGCGATTTTTGCCGCTCCAATGTGTAATTGTATATTTCAGTTCTGGCAACACAAGAGTAAGTAACAAGAGCTTTTTCGAATATGCCTTGAAATGAGATAAAAGCTGTGCCTTGAAATGAGATAATTTTCGAATTTATCTATTATTCAGCGCGAACAGCGCCATCTTCTCAAAATGGGTGAAGCTCATTTGGTGGGGGTTTGTAATTATCTTAAAATTCCCGGATATTTTCCTTTTTTCCTCAATCGAATTCCAATAAAATTTTTGAACATCCGTCCAATATTTTCCAATTCAAATAATTAAATTTTAAAATTTTCTGACAAATAAATTTCTTTGCCTTTTTGATTTGAAACAAACGATTATTACACATCATAATTTTTTTCACCTACCAAAAAATGTTAGTATGACAATTACGTTTCTACCCTCACAACAAAATGTTAGTAACTACATTAATATAACATTCCCCATATTTTACAATGTAAAATTATAATATTAAAGTAGCGAAATATATCGACATCACAAGCTCCTTTAAGACCAACTTGTTTTTTGCCTTCCCAACGCTGGCATATTAGTTCCAAAAAATTGTTTGCCAGTGCTAGCATTTTAGTTCCCCAGTTGTTATCACTCCCCAGTGTAGAAAATCATTACCAGATATGTGGGTAAGTAACTACATATGTACCTGGTAATGGTAACTAGTTACTATTACATTTATTACCTTTATATGACGATGTCGCTAAAAATGATGAGTTACACACCAGCATATGAAAAATCAAAAAATATGTCGTTACCTATGTGCTTACCACACCGATAAAATTTCTCAGTTGCTTAGTTAAAGAATTTCTAAGTTAAAATCAAAAATTTTTAAATTAACTGAAAATAAGAATTATCAACTAAATTTTCATTTAAATAATTTTGTTTCTCTTACCCTGTAAATTGATTTTGATATTGTCACATATTTTTCAACCACAATAATAAAAAAGCAAACAGAATTTACTCTAATTTAGTAAGAATAGAGATACATTATGTTCCTGGTCATTCAAAGATCACCGGAAATGAGTCTGCCGATGCTGCTGCTAAAGCATATTATAATTTTCTTGGAATCTGGGTCCAATACTGGACATTATTGGTGATGGCGATTTCATTGGGCAAATTAATCTTTATAAGTGGGTGTTACATTGCAACTGTTGGTACCCGAGTAAAAATACTTATATATTGTTATATATAATGTAATTGGGTTATACCTGACGGTGAATGGAGTCACATTAAGACACATATCATTATATACAACTACATCTGATATTATTTTTTCAATGAATTTTTTGTACGGTAATTGATGTTATTACATATCCCCAAATCTGACTCCATATATAACTACATAAGCCATATAAAACTAATCAAAATATATGTAGTGAACGATATGATTATATATGGTTCGTTACTAAGTTATATAACACTGTCAGTGTGTTCGTTTACTCGAAATTCGTACTACTTTTACTACAATTGGAAAGTTTTGTTTACTTTTTGTATTGAATTTTTCCAGCTGTAGTAAAATTAGTAACTTGTATTAAGTAACGAACAAGCCTTGTATGTATCGTCATACTAAAAATATATTCTTGTAATTTTATATAACTTTCTATATGATCTCATACAAATTAATATAAATTAAGAGTTAATTTCTCCACAGCCAAATAATTTTCACGTGATTTTTTTGCATATAAAATTATATTAAAAAATGATGCGTACGATTTAGAAGACAAAAGTATTAAAATTTTTATTTTATGTATAAAATTTGGGCCTTTAAAATTGTTCAAGCTATAGAAATTTCAATATCAATTTAATAGCCGGTATGCATAAAAAGTATACTTACTATTAGACAATGTTATATAAAATCAGATATTTTTATATGGAATTAGATGTAATTTGATGTCCTGGATATGGACAAATCTCGGATCAAACTGTATTAAATTATATATAATTTGATATAATTAGACACAAGTAGATGACCCATTTTTCGGATCAAGTTGTATGTCGTTGTATATGGGGACTTATCAAATAAGATATAATTATATATGACACCATATTAAGATTTTTACCCGGGTAGAGTAACTTAAATATAAAACAAACAAATAATAATTTAAATAATGAAAATTGGAGAGCCCGTAGAACCTATACCTGGAACGCAATATAATTTGTTTTAAATAAAATGCAGATAAAATATAAAAAGATAAGTATAAAGTTTGATCCATGTTTTATCTTTCAAGAAAAATAACTTAATTTTTTCTTTATAGGAGAAGAAATCTCAAGCAGAACTTTAATTTTTTGATGACGTATTAAAAGTCTTTGTGAAAGTTTTAAGGAAAAGCTTATCAAATTGGGTGCAAAATTAAGATCAAAACTACAATAATCAAAATTTTCTGTAATGCAATTTTATTCTTATTTCTAATGCAATTTTATTCTTATGACAATAATATAAAAATAAAATAAATTATGAAGTTCTATTTGACATTATCAATTTAATAGAAAATAACATATATTCTCAGTTAATAATTACTATGTAAAAAGACCCTAAAATTTTAACTAAAAACGGGTTTTTAGTGACTGACTTTTCAGTTAAATTCCTTAAAACTATTTTCAACTATCGACTTAGTTATATACAATTAATTTGATTAACTGAATCTTAGTCAGGGGTATTTCACCTGAGCCTCAGTGGAAATTTTAGTAGCCAGTAACTGAGAAATTTTTTCGGTGCAGTATTGACTAAAATAATGATTCTAGAAATAGATTTCGAAAAAAATGAGTTTTATAAAAAAAATAATTTTTTTAATGTAAAAATTTGTTAAATAAAATTTTCTCGTGCGGGAATCGAACCTGGGACTCCAGACTGTCAGTCTATAGCTGTACCTCTAAGCTATCTCGACATGTAATATTTGATAGATAAAAACATAATTGACTTGCTGCGCACAAGTCAGCTTACTCGCCAACATACAAAAAATCAAAAAATATGTGGTTACATATATCTTTTCCAGTGTTAAAAAAATATTGAGGCTAAAAATAGATTTCAAAAAAATTTACAAAAAAATCTAGAACATTATGTTATTTTTAAAATAATGATAAAAATAAGTCATTATTGGTAATACATTATTTTTTTATTTTGAAATAATGAAAAAAGTAAGTATTTATTTGTAACTCATTATTATATATTTTAAAATAATGCAGAAAGTCGGTGTCATTACTGGTAGTCCAAAAAATAATGATATGCCATTACCGTTTCTACACTGGGTCATTTATGTGTTTAGCCACCAAGTACTATATGTTTCGTTAGCTCATTGGGTAGAGCTGTGGTCTGCTAATCTGTAGGCCTGCACTCACAAAAGTATGTCGGTAGAATCTACTGAAAACGACAGTTAAAACAGAGGTATATGCAGTTAAAAAGGCGACAAAGGTATTTAACTTTAAAATAACTAAATATTTTGTTATTTTTAACTGTTAAAAAATAACTAACAAATGCATTAAAAATAACTACCAATGTCGAACAATTAACTGATAAAATTTTACTATAAAAATTTCAAAACAACTGACAAAATCGGTAAAAACTACTGTTTTTTACAGTCAATTCTTTTTGTTTATAAAAGTATATTTTAGTAGAAAAAACTAACAAAAACAACTGTTTACTGTAAAAATACTGTTTTGGTAGTTGTTTATTATGATATTAAAAATAACTGATTTAAACAACTGTTACGAAATTACAGTACTTTTCGTTAGCTGTTTTCTTAAATAACCGTTTTCTTAAATAACCGTCATAAAAGTTGTTTTGCTTTTTTCTATAGAAAAACAACTGTAATTACTGTTAAAAACAACAAATACTGATTACCACACAGACAACTGTCATGTAGTAACTGCCAAACTTTTTTGAGTGTGGATTCAAACCACGGTAGGACCAAAAATATACATATCAACTTTTTTAAAATTTAATTTTGGAAAATATATTTCCAGACCACCTATTTACTGGTTTTGCCAGCGTTTTGCCAAAGTTCAAAAATTTTGTTTCTCCAGTGCTTTTCCGGCGCTTTTTGAACAGCCGGTCCTTTTGTCTAACGATGTTATCATTTTGGGAATAGGAAAGCACTTTTTGCCAGTACTTGTAACACCAATTGAAGTGCTTTGCCATCGCTTTCCCGTTTGTATTTTTCTGACTGGGTAGTTTCAATAATTGAAATTATGGCTGACTTCATAAACGCAGTATGCAAAACAACATTGCATAGTGTTCATAAACGCCATTGTCTTTTTTGACATTGCCATGAGTTTATTAATACTGTTTGTGATTTTCGGCAGTTGAAATGACGGACATATTAATTTTTAATTTAATTTTTATTTACAATTTCAAACCAAGCCCATAGGGCCAAATATGGCTCACATACAACTCACTAAAAAATACTACTAAATAAAGTATATATAATTAACAACAAAGTAACAATAATTAATTTACAAAAAGTTAAAATTTAACACAATTATTATACAAATGAAATGCACTTAGCTTTTTATCAATGATTTTATATGACTATGTACTAGGGCGGGTCGATTTAATAATCGCCCATGGCTCAGTGAAAATCGTATTCTAGGGATCAAAATAAGAAACTTTGCCTCTAAAACGAATTCTACTACCCCCCAACTGTTAACTTTTGTCCCGTAGGGTCAAGTTTTGAAAAATCCCACTTTGACCCATTTAGAGTGCCCCAATCGAGTCCAAATGTATGACCGACCCCTACTAACTTTGGAGGGCCGATCCACCCATGCCAGTGGCACACCCCCTGGAACTCCCCTGGGGGGTTCCCCATACAAACATTTTAAAAAATCACCATTTTTGGCACTTTATTTTATTATTTTTTATTTATTTTATTTATTTTTATTATTTTATTTATTTTTTCTCTTTAGAAATTTATTTAGTCAGAACATATGTAAATGAAAAAATTAATTTAACTTAGTAATAGAAAAGAAAATAAAAAAAATTACTGTTTGAAGTCTTTTTTGCTTTCAAGTCTGGGCAATTTCGCACGGCTCTCTAATGTCGTCACCATAACAGCCTCTACATTTTCCGGTATAACTCGTTTGGAAACGCTAGCTAGCAATTGAACGTGTCGTTCTGTTGCAGGTCGTAAAATAGGTTGTGTGGGTTTTTTAAGCCACCACAAGACACAGCTGCATGTCGTAAACTTACTTAAGCTAAATCGGTTACAGGTAGAATTGAGCATAAAATTATCATAAAGGATTTTCCAGAAGTAATAAAAGGCGCACTTGCTTAACAGAATTTGTGGTCAGATTAACGTTTAATTTACATGTAAGTACTTTATGGGCAGTTTTGACAACAAAATCGGTTACAGGTAGAATTGAGCATAAAATTATCATAAAGGATTTTCCAGAAGTAATAAAAGGCGCACTTGCTTAACAGAATTTGTAGTCAGATTAACGTTTAATTTACATGTAAGTACTTTATGGGCAGTTTTGACAACAAAATCGGTTACAGGTAGAAATGAAATTACCATTTCATTCTTATTACCTCGTCTCCTAGACCATATATAACGCAACAGTTTTTGTGAATGCATTAAGTCGTTGTGAAGAACTCGAAGTGTGAAGTGCTAATTTGAGATAAAAAAATATTTAAAAAAAAATCATTCCAAATCAAGAAGTTTACAATGAATCCACCATCCTCTACACCGCAAGATGAAGCAATAACAACATCAACAACTATCGAAAACCCAATGAGTCATATACCCAGGCATGATGTTACTGTTTTTGGTGTGTCTACTGATTTGACTGATCTTAATTTACCAACCCATCTGGATATCTTGAGATATTATTTTTACTTGAGCGAACAAAAAAAGTTGTCCTATAAAGCATTCACTATTCAAGTACAAGATAAGTTGATTGGAATTTGGGAAAAACTTGGTATGGAAATAATGCTGAAAAAAAGTGTATGTAATAAATTGAAGAGATTGCTTGACAAATATCAAGAGCAAATCAAGAGAAGAAACAAACCCCAACAATTTACAGATTATGTAAAATCTCTGGAAACAATTTTTTTCATTGGAACATGTAAATGCGATTTGAAGGCAGCTCCATGTGCATGCGGTTTGGTTCCCGAACGCCTCAAAGAGTTTATGCACGATCAACATAATCAGAGAAGTCTAACAATGGATGGATTTTTTTCATTTACATATGTTCTGACTAAATAAATTTCTAAGGAGAAAAAATAAATAAAATAATAAAAATAAATAAAATAAATAAAAAATAATAAAATAAAGTGCCAAAAATGGTGATTTTTTAAAATGTTTGTATGGGGAACCCCCCAGGGGAGTTCCAGGGGGTGTGCCACTGGCATGGGTGGATCGGCCCTCCAAAGTTAGTGGGGGTCGGTCATACATTTGGACTCGATTGGGGCACTCTAAATGGGTCAAAGTGTGATTTTTCAAAACTTGACCCTACAGGACAAAAGTCAACAGTTGGGGTGTAGTAGAATTCGTTTTAGAGGTATGGTTCCTTCGGCAAAGTTTCTTATTTTGATCCCTAGAATACGATTTTCCCTGAGCCATGAGCGATTTTTTTGCCTCCCCACAAATCGACCCGGCCTACTATGTACTATGTATTTGAAAGAAGATTTTCTTTTTTTATACAAAACCAAACTTTTTTTTCTTTTGTTTTCTGTTTTATTTATTTTTTGTAATGATCTAAATTTGAATATCTTGTAAATAACTAAAAATAAGTAAAATGGTAAATTTTTGTTATGTTTAGTATTAAAAATCGTCAAATCTCTCATCAGCGCATGCAAGAGAATGTTTTGTAAAACAGTCATTCAGCCCTCTACTATGTATTTAATAGTGAAAAACAGACGAAAATCAGTATTAGCGTTCATAATCGTTTCAAAATGTCATCGCATTATTTGACAAAGCAGTGTTGCCATGCAGTATTGCTTTGATTTGTAAACGCATATGTTTGCAGTGTTGCTTTGCGTTACTGCGTTTATGAAGTCAGTCTATTATCCATACATTTTTTTGATAAAAAAGAACTCGAGATTATTATAAAAAACTTTAAAAAATTTGCATTTTTTATATACATAAATTAATAAATACCCGTAACTACCCATAAAAATAATGGTATCGGTAACGATAACGGTATTTGGTAACGGTATTCAATTTGAAACGGTTTTTAGCGATAACGGTGTTATAACGATAACGGTAACCAACCTTGGTATTTACCTTTAAAATTACCAAACCCTGTTATTTTTAGCTGTTGAAAAATAACTAACAAATGCATTAAAAATAACTAACAATGTCGTAAAATTAACTTACAAATTTTAACTACAAACTTTTAAAACAACTGACAAAATGGGTAAAATCTACTGTTTTTTACAGTTAATTACTTTCGTTATTATAAAAGTATATTTTAATAAACAAAAAAAAATATTTTTTTATTCTTTCGATTACAAAAATATGTTATTAATTTATACCTCATTCATACTGAACCCAAAACTAGTAGTTTTCAAATTTATTTTGTTTTCGATTGTCAAATCCCATACAAATTTCAAATCGAAAACTAAAAAAAAACGAAAACTTCTAGTTTTGGGTTCAGTATGAATGAGGAGTAAAAATTCCAAACTGTTCTCCAGTTATTATGTTTTTATGGATTGGAGATGCAAAACAAGTTTCTGATTTTTATTTGCAAACTAGTGTGCTAATTCATAAAAAAAATTATTTGGTATTTGAAGCTTGCTATAGTTAAAGTACATATTTCGCTTAATAACGAGTTTTTAGAAATCTTGATTCATAATCGTATTTTAACTATAAATTAATTTTTCGATTTGATACTGGCAACACTATTGTTTATTTTCTCTCTTCTCCCAAATAAGTCGTAAAGCCTATATGACACTTGCTAGTTTCTAGTTTTTTGCACCATCAATGCAAATCATATGAAGGGTACTGCATTACCAACATCAATTTGACAGTTTGATAGTTTTTCGATATAGTTGTTCGCTTCACACACATTATTTCTCACATAAGGATATTCGTGCTCTCTTTTATTTTGGATTATTAATACTAAAACTAGCAAGCGTCATACGGGCTTAAGTGATGTACAAATTTAGTTTGTACATCACTTGACTCGGTAATCGGGAGTGAAAATGTATTTTCTTAAATTAGAGAACTAATGATGTGCTAAGATAAATTTAAAAGCCACTAAAAATATTTTTTTTATTTATAAAGCAAATCAATGGAAATAAATGTGTGTAAAAAAGTAATTTTTTAGAACATATTATTCGAAGCATACAAAATTAATCGAATTTCGAATAATGTTTTAAGAGTCTGTACATCACTATTGTTTTGTTTTTCTTTTTAATTTTATTTTTACATTTTTTTGGAAATTTTTTCGAAAAAGGACATTGGCTATGCAATTGTTGTAGCTTTTTTCAGTTTGATGGATGCAAGTTGTTGGAAGCCACACATTCTAGGAATGGGATGGCTTTAATAAATCATTTCATGCCTGAAAATGAAATAATTAACAATTAAATGGTGGCTTTCTCACTCCAAACTTTATAAAAGGTTTAAGGTGCGTTTACAATGATGAAGTACTGTTTGTTTGACTCTGGAGTACGGATTTGTTGCACTGTAGAGTTAACATTGATCTGTTAACTATTTAACATGACAAATATACCTTAAAATACACATTACTAATTTGTTCACATCTCTAATTGTCAACAAATTAAAAAAAAAATATATTAAAAATCATAAAACCAACACAAAATAATTGTGTTGGACATTTTAAAATCAAATAAAAAAATATTTTAAAATAAAGGCAATGGATATAAAGCCTAGACATTCGCGAAATGAAATGTAAGTATTGAAGTGTCAAATATTTTTTGAAGTAACTCTACTCTGCATTTTGAACAGTTAACATTTCAATCTGTGCTGCAGAGTAGAGTAACTCTACCATTGTGAAAGCACCTTTAAGGTACGTTTACAATGATGGAGTACTCCAATCTGTAGCAAATTTAGTTCTTTTATCTTTCTTACTAATACATTTTTGTATTTTGCTATCTTTTTTTATTTCACTCCAGAGACAAAGTTGTTTGACTCTGGAGTACGGATTTGTTGCACTCTAGAGTTAACATCACTCTGTTAACTGTTTAACATGACAAATGTAACTAAAAAACACATCCCTAATTTGTTCACATCTCTAATTGTCAACAAATTAAAAAAAAATATTACGTTAAGTTTTCAATAGAGGAAACTTGTTGAGACAGAATTACTGTATCTAGAACACCGATTTCGCAAAATAAATACTGACTAAGACGATACCGATTTCGATACCGTATATTTTCTTTAGTTTTTTAAAATTTTATCTCCTTTTGTATCACACACCCAGAAAAAATCATTTCGGGTAGCACAGCCATATTCAAATGGAATTTCTGATTATTTTGGGTGTTGGAGCTAAAATTCAATTGTATTAACCAACTTTTATTTGGGAAACGAATATTCAGTTGTACCAACCGGTTTTAGTTGTAGTAACCGAATTTTAGTTGGAAGCTTACAATGAACTCAATACAATACTTTAGTGCCAAACCAAACTTCAATTTACTGCAAAATTTGGATGTACAAAAAATATATCTTTATAAATAAGAGCATATTTTTTAAGTTTAGCATATTTTCCATTTTTTAGAGCATATTTTAGGCGCTTAAATTTTTAAAGATTTTTTACATCATATTTCTGGTTGTCCTGGTGATTAGCAACTAGGTATTTTTTTTGGGTGTATCACTGTGCAGCACTTGAACCGGCTACCCTCTAACGAGGGCGCTTTATGCTCATTTGGTAGTTGGATACCAAGTGTGGGTTTATAGATTTGATTTATAAGTCTGTTATAAGATCGAAAATATATCTATTATATATTTGGCTACTAGATTTTTGAGGCTTAAACTTCTTAACGAAAAATATGGACATGCATACATTAGATTATTTTTCACAATTTGTTAATACTGCATTTAGACTGAGGACAAACTACCTAGTTTTTGGCACTTGCTAGTTTTTAAATGTCAAAACACATATATAAAAAACAAGCGAAAACTAGTTTTGTACAAAATTAATTTAACGAAAAAAAATCAAATTTTAATTTCTATGCCACTAAATTAAAATAAATAAATATTCACATTTGTTTAGTACCACAGATTAGGAAAAGTATAAATTACACACATACAAAAAACTTTAGAGCTGTATTACTTAATCAAATATTTTAATAATTCTTCCTAAACTTTCTTAATAAATAATCAGTTTTAATTTCTCATTTCTTTAACTATCATTACTATTGCCATACACCCGCATAATTACCAACTAAAGTGGCTGGCAAAGGTCCGCCAGCAGCAAATAGACGCATACCAGTACTATCATAACAATGGGTATAAATAGCGGGAACATATTTAACATTAAAGCCATCCATCTCATCCTCAGGATACTTCAAAATAATCAAACAAAATCAAAAAGTAATAATAATTTATTCAACAAAAAAAACTTACCACAATACCTTTACTGCATTTTAAAGTTACGGTACGAGAAGCATTGACACTGCTTTCCAAATATTTACCAGCGCGTATATCATAGAATAACAACATACCTAGACCTGTACCAACGGTCAATAGGTTTCCCTCAAATGAAGTGGCTCTTATACCACAACCACTATAGCGTGAAGTTATCTTTTTAATTGTCTAAAATTATATTTACAAAAGGAGTCTGGTAGTAAGGATTATTCGTTATTCTGATGTTCTTAAATTTACCTGTAGTGTTCTTGTATCTAATAATATTGTATATGAACGACATCCTATAGCGTAAAGACCATCATTGTGATACGCTATACTAACATTATCTTGACAATTTGGCAGTTTACGTGATAGTTTTTGTTTGAATGTTTCTGCATTAAAAACGTGTATATAACCATTTAATGATAATGCCGCAATTTCCCGAAATTCTTTATTAAAACAAAGTGAACGAATCTGTAAGTAAAAATATTAAACATGAAACATAATTGAAAAATTATTATCAAATATAACCCTCTAACGGGCCTATGCTTTTTTTACAATGAAAGTTATAACATGTGTTCCTTAGGAAAAATAAACAATAAGTTCTTCTATAAAATTTTTTATGTTGCCTACTTTTTGCGATAGGGCCAAAAAAGGTTAAGAGTGAATAAGTATTATTAGCATACATTATTCCCCTTACCAATATACGAGGGGTACTATTTATATTTCGGGAATAGCAAATGGAAATGGCTTTATTGTTTTTGAAATATTTCCATTGATGATCAATACACTTTTGCATTCGTTCAAAGCATTTGTCATTGCAGCTTTCCCATTCCTCTTGAGACACCTCCAAAACATGGTTTTTGAACGCTTCAACTGCTTCTTCGGCGCTCGTAAATCGTTGACAACGCAGGTTACCTTTGATATTCGGGAACAAGAAGAAGTCATTGGGTGCCAAATCAGGACTGTACGGAGGATGAGTCATCAATACGATGTTTTGACTGCTCAAAAATTCACCTGTTAGACGAGATGTGTGAGAGCTCGCAGTGTCTTGATGGAGAATGATTCGTCTTTGGCGGTTAGTTTTTTGAATTTCTCCGAAGACTTCCGGCAAACAAATGGTCGTGTACCAATCAGAATTGACCGTCATACGTTGCTCAAGTGGAACAGTTACCACATGACCCATTCGGCCGAAAAAACAGGCGATGGTGATTTATCGCCATACAAAGAACTGAGTTCATCGACACATTCTTGTTGAGATAATCCACCTCGAAAATTGTGAAAAATAATCCAACGAAAACCTTATGTTGAAATTTCCATTTTTTGGCAAAATTGATTTTCTTAACTCACTGTAAACAAAACATATATCACTTGTACATCAAAACCTTGTGAGTACGTTTATGCTAAAAAATGTCAAATTGTATTATGGTGTTGCCAGATTTTAGCTATTGACATAAGTGTTGCCAGTTCCTGAAATATAAATAGTACCCCTCGTATAACAACAATAAAAATATACATTTTTATGGGTGAAACCATATCAACTCAACACACCATTGTGATCTAACATCTCCGTTCAAACGGCACTCGGTTCTATGTACCGGAACGTTTCGGAGCCCAGTAAGCCCCGACCAAGGAATGTCAACTCAACAAACCTACAATGTGTATGTGTGTCCTCTTCTTTTTTCTAACTTGGAGCAACTTGGAGCAGAGTTGTCAATTGTAGGAAGTTGAACTAGCTCGCCAGACATAACAATTTTGAGTGCAGGTCTAATAAATTACGCCACCTGGTGATCGATTAAATCGTTGGAATCAGACCACCTTGCTATACTTATTATTATATGAATGCCGCACGTACATCAACCATAAAAAGGCAGACGACTGGTTAGCGTTCAGAGTTCACTAATCGCAAATTCAATGACCTACCCATCCCAACCGACCTGCGCTCCGCAGAAAGGAAGTTCCGTGAAATCGTCAACGCAGGGGCTGCTCGCTTCATTCCGGCTCGAAGGACCACGATCAGCAGGCCGAATTACCCCCGATTCCCGCGGCACTCGGTTCTTCGTACCGGAACGACTCGGAGCCCAACAAGCCTCGACCAAGGAGTGCCAACTCAACAAACCAACAATACGTATGTATGCCCTCTTCTTTTTTCTAACCTGGAGCAACTTTATCCGGCGAACTTGCTCCATATCCTTTTGGTCCGTGCCGGAATCGAACAAAATCCAGGACCATGGTTCTGCTCGGTTTGCCAGGACCGGTTACACTCTGGCGGAACATCAGTCAGGTGTAACATCTGCCATCAGTGGGTTCACCTCAGGAAGGACAGCAGTAGAAACTGCAGTGGGTTAAGAACCCATAGGGACTGGGACGGTAATTACGTGGCCCCATGCTGTATAGGCCAACGTAACAGCTCATCGTCATCGGAGCTGTCAACGTCGGCGACATCGTCGGCCTTGACATCTCCGGTCGTGGTGACCCCGATCTCGTCCCAACAGCAACAACCACAGCAACAACACCAGCTACAACACCAACAGCAGACACCACAACTAACACCACATGTGGCTGTCCCCCGACCTGAGGTGATAACACTTATGCAGTTTAACTGCAACGGCCTCCAAGGTAAGATCACGGAGATAACCCGATTCATGCGGCTCCACAAAGTCATGGTCGCTGCGGTCCAGGAAACTAAACTCAATGCCACCTGTAGACTCCAGAGTTGTAGTAATTACAACATTCTGCGCAAGGACCGCACACGGAGCGGAGGCGGGGGCCTCGCATTCATTATCGACAACACCGTGCAGTACAGAATGATCTCGCCTGACCCTAACGTACGTGACGTATACATGGAACATCAATGTATAGCAGTAAGGTCAGGAGCTGCCGAGATCGAGCTGTACAATGTGTATATTCCGCCAGTGGCCAGCTGCCCCGCAGGATATCACCCGGACATCAGATTCCTTCTGGTGGGTGATAACCGCATGGTGATGGGCGACTTTAACGCACACCATGAGCTCTGGCACTCCAATCTGGGGGAAGACCAGAGAGGGATAGCCTTGGCGGAACAGGTCGATGACTCCACATTCTGCACACTGAATGAGGACGCCCCCACCAGAATTGTAGGAAGTTGCACTAGCTCGCCAGACATAACAATTTCGAGTGCAGGTCTGATAAATTACGCCTCCTGGCGGCCGATTATATCGTTGGCCTCAGACCACCTTCCTATAGTTATCACGCTTGATAGACCAAATGACTTCATCGTCTCTGAACGCCGCACGTACATTAACCACAAGAAAGCAGACTGGTTAGCGTTCAGAGAGTTCACCAACCGCAAATTCAGTGACCTACCCACCCCAACCGATATGCGCTCCGCGGAAAGGAAGTTCCGTGAAATCGTCAACGCAGCGGCTGCTCGCTTCATTCCGGCTGGAAGGATCGCCAACATCAGACCAAATTTCCCAGCCGAAGCGGCAGAACTCGCAGATGAGCGGGACAAGCTTCGTTCGACCAACCCCAGCGACCCCAGGATCAACGAACTCAACCGGGAGATCAGCAAGTTGGTCAACGAGCATAAGCGGAACAAATGGGTAGATCATCTGAAAACATGCAACCTCAGCACCGGAGCCAGCAAGCTATGGTCAACGGTCAAAGCTCTCTCGAACCCGTCCAAAAGGGACGACAGGGTATCGATCTCATTTGCCGACAGGACGATATCGGACCCGAAGAGGTGCGCGAGCTATTTTAGCCGGCAGTTTATAGAGCACCCCGAGAGAGACAAGGCGAAAAGGAGTGTCGTGAGGAAAATCCACGAACTCCGAGTCAATGACGAGCCATTAGCTTTTACGTCAACAGAGGTTGCCGAAGCCATCAAAAGAGCCAAACCATCTAGAGCTCTAGGACCCGACGGAATTTCCATGCTGATGATCAAAAAACTGGAGATGCCAGGAGTAGAGTACCTGACAAAGGTCTTTAACCTTTCCCTATCCACCCTAATAATACCCGAGGTCTGGAAGATGGGCAGGGTGGTACCACTTTTGAAGCCGGGAAAGGATGCGAACCAGGGAGTATCGTACAGACCAATCTCCCTACTGTCACCGGTCGCAAAGATACTTGAGGCTCTACTCCTCCCCAGTCTCACACGGCATTTTCAGCTTGCCCAGCACCAGCATGGATTCCGGAAACAGCACAGCACAACAACAGCTTTAACCGCCATTGCCACACAGATAACCAGCGGTCTAAATCAGAGCCGCCCTTGCGAAAGGACGGTTCTAGTGGCGCTTGACCTATCGAAGGCATTTGATACGGTCAGCCACGCGACCCTCTTCAGAGACATCGCCGAATCCAGTCTCCCAAATGGCACGAAGAGGTGGATAGCGAATTATCTGTGTGGTCGCCAGTCGTTTGTGGAGTTTCGTAACAAAAGATCCAAACCTCGTAGGATTAAACAAGGAGTTCCTCAGGGTGGAGTTCTCTCCCCGATATTGTTTAATTTCTACGTTTCGAAACTCCCGGCACCACCAGAAGGGGTGGAATTGATTTCTTATGCCGACGACTGTACGATACTGGCGACGGGTCACGACATTGATGGCTTATGCGGTAGGTTGAACAGTTATCTTCATGATCTTACGAATTTCTTCACTGGAAGGAATATGCAGCTCTCCCCTGCAAAATCCTCGGCGACTCTTTTTACCACTTGGACGAAGGAAGTAAGGCTGGAACTGAATGTAGTAGTCGATGGCGTACGAATTCCGACACTAAACCACCCCAAAATTCTTGGGGTTACATTCGACAGCCTGTTCATGTCCTCAGCGCACACCACTGCAATTTGCAACAAGATGCAGAGTAGGAACAAGGTCCTCAAGTCGCTAGCCGGCAGCTCTTGGGGTACGGACAAAGAAACCTTGTTGGCAACCTACAAAACAATTGGTCGGTCAGTGGTTAATTATGCTGCGCCAGTGTGGTCGCCTAGAGTCAGCGATACCCAGTGGAGAAAGCTCCAAACCTGCCAAAACTCTGCCCTCAGGACAATAACAGGATGCCTACAAATGTCCTCGGTTCAACATCTTCACGAGGAAACGAAGGTCCTAACAGTAAAGGAACACTGCCAAATGCTCTCGAAGCAGTTCCTGCTGGGATGTCATCGGAGGAACCACCCGAATCACCATCTTACGGAGGTAGATCCCCCCCCGAGGCATGTCAGAAAGGACCTTCGTATCTTTGAGGGCACGGTCCAGCGTTATATGAGAGATCCGCTGGACGAAGCATCCTATAGGGCAGGTATAAACGATATTCATCGGGACACGGTAAATGACGCCATCAATTCTTACCGGATGAATATCGTTCTTGGAGGTCGCCCCCCACCTATTGCGGAGAACGAGGAGAGGACTCTCCCACGATCTACGAGAGTTCTCCTCGCGCAATTGCGTTCGGGATGGTGTTCACGCCTTAATTCATATTGGTCTCGGATCGAGCCCACCATCCCGAACACATGTCCCGCATGCCAGAGAGGTCCCCACGACGTAAACCACCTCTTTGGCTGCACGGCAAACCCGACTCACCTAGATCCCACGTCACTATGGACCCACCCGGTGGAGGCGGCCCGGTTCCTGGGTCTGGATCTAGCTGAGTCAGCAGAAGAAGATGAAGAAGAAGATTAATATTATATATGCTTACATATTTATTGTAGGAGGCGTTGCTACAACAACAACAACAACAACCCCCGATTCGGCAGAACTCGTAGATTAGCGGGACGAGCTTCGTTCGACCAAGCCCATCGACCCCATGATCAGCCAACTCAACCGGGAGATCAGCAAGTTGGTCAACGAGCACAAGCGGAACAAATGGGTAGATCACTTGGTCATGCAACCTCAGCACCGGAGCAACAAGCTATGGTCTACGGTATCGTAAGGAAACTGCACGAAGTATCGTAAGGAAACTGCACGAACTCCGAGTCAGTGACGAGCCAATAGCTTTTACGTCAACAAAAGTTTCCGAAGCCATCAAAGGAGCCATATCATGTAGAGCTCTAGGACCCGACGGAATTTCCATGCTGATGATCAAGCAACTGGATATGCTAGGAGTCGAGTACCTAGCAAAGTTCTTCAACCTTTCCTTATCCACCCTAATTGTGCCCGAGGTCCGGAAAATGGGCAAGGTGGTACCACTTTTATAGTCAGGAAAGGACGGAGCCAGGGAGCATTCTACAAACCCATCTCTCTACTGTTACCGGTCGCAAAGACGCTTGAGGCATTAGGGTAGAGCGGGGATCCTTCGCCAGTGGGGCACATACACTAATCCCATTTTTCTCCCATGTTAAGGGAGATAAAAAATTTATTTAAAAAAATATATTTTGTGCATTTTTCAATTACCTTTCCTTGACATCCACTTTGACGAATTTACATCACATGTGGTCGCAAATAATTGCAAGCACCTACATTTTGCAATAACTTCCTCAAATCGTGTGTTAAAAAAATAATTGTTCATTATGTTAGACCTATGATCCTGAACTTTCAGAAAATAATAATTTGATTTTAATAAATGCTTAAAATTGTGGAAAATATTAATTTTATGTTAGTGCCTTTCTCTGGGGCACAATCATCAGATGGCCCCTGGAGCTACGAAGACTTGGTGCATCCCTGCCTAAAATGCTCTATAAGACTATTCTATATGTTTAAAATATGTTTAATAGTAAATTAGAACAATCGTGTTCATTCTTAAATTTATATTAATTATTCAGTTTTTTGTAATCTTGAAGAACCATTATATTATAGTTTTACTTTTTTTATGTAGTGGAGATTTATTGATTAAAAAGTACTTATTCTAAATTATTTATTTCAGTCATAAAAACATTGACTTTGACGTATTAACAATATTTTTTTGTTGAAATTGTATCTAGCTCCCCCAAGTTTGGGTCAGTTACGCCGATTTGAGTTACTTTGAAAATCATTAAAAAAGTAATAGAAAATATGCAAATAATTAGAATAAAAATCATAGAAATTAAAGCCAAGATATATAGATTTTCAATTTGAAAGTAATTTTTGAAAAATAATTAGGGGTTAAGAAATGACAGTGCTTTGTAAAAAAGTGGCGAAGGATCCCCCTCTACCCTACTCCTCCCCAGCCACACACAGCACAACAACACCCAGATAGAAAAATACAAACGGCAAAACGTTGGCAAATCACTGTATATGGTGGTACAAGCGCTGGCAGAGCGTCCGTTTTTAGAAAATTAAAGTACTGGGTCAACCTTGAAATGATAACGTTGATCTTCGGTTGGCCGTTTATCTTTCCGAACGTTGGCAAAGCGTTGGTAACAATAGTAAAATAAGTGCTCTGCCAATCGGTATTTTAGATCAACTGTTTTTTATTCAATTATAATAATACTAGCGGGCGCAGCCCGCTACGTTGTTAGCGTGCCTTAAAGGTTAAGGGGGGGGGAGGGCGCAGCCCCCCACAATTTTTATTAAATTCGTTTTTTGATCACTTTTTCTCATGAAAGTGGATTGTTAGTAATGAATCCATAATAAATTGCAATATACGTGTGTATGTTAAGATAATTTGGTAAAGTGCGAACTTAGGTAGATAGACCCGTAAGTAGTTTTGTTCATTTGTGTTTTGAATGAAAATAAATAACGTAAAGCAGGGTTGGAAAGCATTTTATAATATTAAAAATAGCGCGCAAAGCCCGCTACGTTGTTAGCGTGTCTTAAAGTTTTTTTTTAATTCCAGTTTATGTAAAAGTAGACCTGGCAATTCAAGTAAATTCACAAATTCAGTTGGAAAATTTACTGCGTCGGTTTCTTCCACCGGTGCTTCGTTACATGAAGTTTAAATATCGGAATATATAAGTTCCATTCCTTTTCTAAGGTTTTTTCTCTTTTAGAAAATTTGTTTAACTTTTTGGAGAGTAAGTTTCAATGCTACATAAGTTTCATATTCCGTGGATAGTGTTTGAACAGGTAATTCCCTCTTCCAATCCATTTGCATTCTCTATAATTTCAATTCTACTCGTTCAACGTTTATATCCATTTCATTCCACTTGTGTAGTGTTTCATTCCACTCGTTTCCTATTTAGTTTCTTAATTTTAGTGTTTCATATACACTTGTTCTTTAAGTTTTAGGTTTCTAGCTAAAGACGCAGACGTTAAGGGGGGGGGGGGGGCAATTTTCCCCTTTTGAACCACCATTTTTACCACGTTCCTGTCCAAAGTCCTAGAAATGCCTTGTCGATAAGTTAGCCCATACTCCAAGGAAAACATATTATATATTACAGGTTTCTAGCCGAAGGGTTCGGTTAGGCCATTAAGGGCGGAGAATTATTCCCTTTTTACCCCTCCCGGTATGAATTTCCAAAAATACCATCTTAGGGGACGTCAACGTTGGAGAAGGAACCCAAATACCGAATTTAAGCTCCCTTGTTCCAGCAGTTTGGCCAGGCCGTTAAGGGGGAGACTTTTCCTGTTTTTGACCCTACCTGTAGAAATTTCCAAAAATCTCATCTTAGCGGATGTCTACAATAGAGGAGGAACTTTAATACCAAATTTCAACTTCCTACCTCCAGCGGTTTGGGCAGGCCTTTAAGCGGCACTTTTCGCTTCATTAATCCCCATTTTTGCAATGTCCCTATCCAAAAAGCACCTTCCTGGTAAGTGAGCCCATACTCCAAGTAACATATGTTTTACATTTCAGGTTTCTAGCCAACTTTTACTATTTGTGCCCCTCTCGGTAGGAATTTCCGAAAATCCATCGACAGGGAATTTCAGCTTCCTAGTTCCAGCAGTTTGAGCAGGCTGTCAAGGGGGACACTTTTTCTTTTTTTGTCCCTTTCGGTTGGAATTAGGCTGCAAGATGAACCTAAGTACCGAATATCAGCTTCCTAGTTGCAGCAGTTTGGACAGGTCGTTAAGGGGCAACTTTCCCTTTTTGGGCCCCCATTTTATAACGACCCTGTCCAAAATTCAAAAAAGTATCTTTCTAATAAGTTAGCCCTTACTCCAGGGACCCACATTTTAATCTTCAGGTTTCTAGCCGAAAGGGTTTTTACCGGCCCCCAAGGTGAGGCTTTTCTTCTTTTTGCCCCTCCCTTTAGGAATTTACAAAAATTCCATCTTCGCGGCTATCTGCGATGGATGAGGAACATTCATACCAAATTTCAACTGCATTGCCTAAGCGGTTTGGGCAGACCGTTAGTGGGGACATTTTTCCCTTTCAACCACCATTTTTACTATGTTCCTGTTCCAAAATAGAAAAATTACGTTGCCGGTGAGTTAGTCCTACTCCAAGGAATACATATTTAAAATTTTAGGTTGGCCAAAAGGGATTGGGCAAGCCGTCAGGAGCAGACTTTTACCTTATTTCCCCTCCCGATAGGAATTTAAAAAATTCCGTCTAAGCGGACGCCTACACAGAAGGAGGAACTCACATACCGAGTTTGCTTTTGGGATATCCTGTAGGGAATTCCAAAAATACAAACTTAGTCGATGTCTACTACAGTGGAGGAACCTTTATACCAAATTTCAACTTCTTACCTCCAGTGGTTTGGGCAGGCACTTTTCCAATTTGTGAGACTGTTTATGTGGAGACTTTTCCCCTTTTTGCC
Organism: Leucophora obtusa; assembly: GCA_949987735.1. NCBI lineage: Eukaryota > Metazoa > Arthropoda > Insecta > Diptera > Anthomyiidae > Leucophora > Leucophora obtusa. Next base: position 293,436,419 of record OX465295.1, on the reverse strand, counting down.
CGTTCCGGTAGGAATTTCCAAAAATCCCGTTTTAGCGCACGTCTATGCCGAATATCAAGAAACCTTGTTTTAGTGGAGATATCCGTGGGGGAGGGAAAAAAGTAGTTTGTTTGGAATTATATATTATTTTAAATGGTACTTTTTGGAAAAACGAAATTTTTTGAAAAAGATACTTTGTTTTTACAAAGTACTTTATTTGTACTTTTTTTGGAAAAGGTAGTTTTTTTTTAAAAAGGTATTTTTTTTGGAAAAATGTATGTTTTTTGGAAAAAGGTACTTTTTTTGGAAAAGGTACTTCTTTTGGAAAAGGAACATTTTTTTAGAAAAAGGTACTTTTTTTTGGGAAAAGGTACTTTTTTTTGGAAAAGGTATTTTTTTGAAAAAATGTATGTTTTTTTGGAAAAGGAACATTTTTTTAGAAAAAGGTACTTTTTTTGGGAAAAGGTACTTTTTTTTGGAAAAGGTACTTTTTGTTGAAAAAGGTACTTTTTTTGGAAAAAGGTACTTTTTTTGGAAAAGGTACTTTTTTTTGGAAAAGGTACATTTTTTTAGAAAAAGGTACATTTTTTGGAAAAAGGTACTTTTTTTAAAAAAGGTACTTTTTTTTTTGGAAAAAGGTGCTTTTTTTGGAAAAAGGTACTTTTTTGGAAAAAGGAATTTTTTTTTGGAAAAAGGTACTTTTTTTGGAAAAAGGTACTTTTTTCGGGAAAAGGTACTTTTTTGGAAAAAGGTACTTTTTTTGGAAAAAGGTACTTTTTTTGAAAAAAGGTACTTTTTTGGAAAAAGGTACTTTTTTTTAAAAAAGGTACTTTTTTTGGAAAAAGGTACTTTTTTTGGAAAAAGGTACTTTTTTTGGAAAAGGGTACTTTTTTTTGGAAAAAGGTACTTTTTTTGGAAAAAGGTACTTTTTTTGGAAAAAGGTACTTTTTTTTGGAAAAAGGTACTTTTTTTTGGAAAAAGGTACTTTTTTTGGAAAAAGGTACTTTTTTTTGGAAAAAGGTACTTTTTTTGGAAAAAGGTACTTTTTTTGGAAAAGGTACTTTTTTGGAAAAAGGAATTTTTTTTGGAAAAAGGTACTTTTTTTTGAAAAAGGTACTTTTTTTTGAAAAAGGTACTTTTTTTGGAAAAAGGTACTTTATTTTGGAAAAAGGTACTTTTTTCGGAAAAAGGTACTTTTTTGGAAAAAGGTACTTATTTTGGAAAAAGGTACTTTTTTGGGAAAAAGGTACTTTTTTTGGGAATAGGTACTTTTTTTGGGAAAAGGTACTTTTTTGGAAAAAGGTACTTTTTGCCCCTCCCGATAAGAATTTCCAAAAATGCCATCTCAACGGACGTCTACACCGGTCGAGGAACCTACATACCAAATTTCAACTTCATAGCTCCAGCAGTTTGAGCAGGCCGTCAAGGGGGAAACTTTTTCCCCTTTTTGCCCGTCCCTGTAAAAATTTCCAAAACTCCCGTTTTGGTGGATGTCTACGATAGTGGAGGAAGCTTTATACCAAATTTCAACTTCCTACCTCCAGCGGTTTGGGCAGGCCGTCAAGGGGGGCCTTTTTCCCCTTTTTAACCCCCATTTTTACAACGTCCCTGTCCAAAATTCCAGAAAGTACTTTCCAGAAAAGTTAGCCCATACTCCAAGGAACACATATCTTAAATTTCAGCTTTCTAGCCAAAGGGGTTTTGGCAGGCCGCCAAGGGGGAGACTTTTCCCATTTTTGCCCGTTCCGGTAGGAATTTCCAAAAATCCCGTCTTAGTGGACGTCGACGCCGAAAGAGGAACCTACATACCAAATTTCAACTTCCTAGCTTCAGCGGTTTGGGCTGGGCGATGTTGAGTCAGTCAGTCAGTCAGTCACGTTATTCTTTTATATATAGAGATAATAAGCGAATACATCTCTGCTTAAAACTACAAATTCAATAGATTTTCACACAAATTTTACCATAAGAACAATTTTCCAGTTTTATCAATAGAATTGAAAACTGGTACTTAAATAGGGTGAACATTCAGTGATCAGTTTATGTATTTTTTACATACAGTCATAAGTTTCGTAAAACAAGTACTGGCAAAATCCTTTTTGGAATTGTTAGCAAAGCGCTGCAATCCAATATTTTGCCAGTAGTATTTTTTCATGTACAGTCGTAAATTTTGTGAAACAAGTACTGGCAAAGTCCTTTTAGCAAACGTTGGCAATTCGTTTTAAGCCGATGTTGTGCCAGTGGTATTTTTTATATACGGTTGTAAATTTTGTAAAACAGGCACTGGCAAAGTCCTTTTACCTAACGTTGGCTTTAACTGCCATTGCCACACAGATAACCAACGGTCTGAATCATAGTCGCCCCTTCGAAAGGACGGTTCTAGGGGCGCTTTATCTATCGAAGGCGTTTGATACGGTCAGCCACGCGACCCCCTTCAGAGACATCGTCGAATCCAGTCTACCAAATTGTACGAAGAGGTGAATAGTGAATTATCTGTGTGGTCGCCAGTCGTTTGTGGAGTTTCGAAACAGAATGACCAAACTACGTAGAATTAAACAAGGAGTCCCTCAGGGTGGGGTGCTCTCCCTGATATTGTTTAATTTCTACGTCTCGAAACTCCCGGCTCCACCAGAAGGAGTGGAATTGATTTCATACGCCGACGGCTGTGCGATACTGGCGACGGGTCACGACATTGATGGCTTATGCGGAATGTTGAACAGTTAACTTCAAGATCTTACGAATTTCTTCACTAGAAGGAAAATGCAGCTCTTCGCTGCAAAATCCTCGGCGACTCTTTTGACTAGCCGGCAGCTTTTGGTGTACGAACAAAGAAACCTAGAGAATCAGTTCCTGCTGGGATGCCATCGGAGGGCTACCCGAATCACCATATTACGGAAGTGGCTCCGTCGCATCTTTAAGAGTAATATCCAGCGTTATATGAGAGATCCGCTGGAAGAAGCATCCTACAGGACGGTTCTCAACGATATTCATCGGCACACGGTATATGACGCCATCAATTCTAACCGGATGAATATCGTTCTTGGAGGTCGTCCCCTGATGATTGCAGAAGACGATGAGAAAACTCTGCCGCGGAGAACGAGAGTTATCCTCGTAAAGCTTTCATTCATTTTAATATTAAAAACTATTTAAAATATTAAACACCCCAGTAAAAAACCAAAAAAAAAAATTACAAATACGTTTGGGATTTTAGCATATTTAATTCCTTTAATGCAATTAATGTATATCCCGATAAAATAAAATAAAAAAAAACTAATATGCAAGTGCTTGTGCAAATTTAAATATTACTGACACTTTAGAAAACATTGTTTTCTATTGATGTTTATACATGAATGTTGTTATTACATTGTAAGATGACAAAGCAAATTGTTGAAATTTTTGTTGTTGTTGTTTTTGTTTTTTCTTTGATATTTTAAATGTTTAATAACGCTCCTAGACGAGAACAATAAATTCTCATTGAGTTTGTAATTTAACTTAACAAATATTTCCAGAAATTCTAAAAACGTCGTCCCCTGACGATTTCCTTAGGCAAGAATGAAATCCGGATAGGGACATGCCTACAACGGATTATTTTTCACAATTTGTTAAATACGTTTGGGATTTTAGCATATTTAATTCCTTTAATGCAATTAATGTATATCCCGATAAAAATAAAATTAAAAAATCTAATAAAAAAATCCGTTGTAGGCATGTCCCTATTCGGATTTCATTCTTCCCTAAGGAAATCGTCAGGGGACGACATTTTCAAAATTTCTGGAAATATTTGTTAAGTTAAATTACAGTCTCTTTCTGACCGTGATAAAGTGCAGACGTATATTGTGATGAATTTCTAAAACAGAAAACAAAAATTCCTTAAATCTAAAACAATAACAATCGTTATTGTTAAAATAATATTCTAACATACTTGTGTGTTTAAATCAACAACAAAATTATTACTTTTTATTAAAAGTAAAAACAAAGGGATTAGTAATATGCCTTCCCGAGTAAAAAAGTTTTGATATAATCATATATTATTTTATGTAATTGCATATAGTAACTTATAGTTACATATGGCCACATATGCTTTTAAATTCAAGCATTTATACTTCTATATAGTCATATATTAGATATTTTTTCCTCAAAGGTTTTAATATGTGATGGCCGGCACATAAAATCCTTCCACTGAACCCTCCTCGGGGGTGCTGGCCAGAGAAACAAGCCAGCCGCCGTGAGCCGTTTTAGCCGCCGCCGCCGGTCATTTTTGCCTCAGCCGCCGCCGCCGATCTTTTCGGCTCATTACGGCTGGAAGTATCAATTTTCCAAAATAAAAAAATTAAAAACAAATATCATTTTTAAAACAAATTTTCTACTTCATCATTTCCTGAACCATCAAGAGTATTTTTTTTAGTTCAAAAGAAATAAAAGAACCAGTTTTATAGTCAGAGCTAAGAAGGATTTTTGTCATAAATATTTCTTAAGTTGGAAGTTTTGCTTGAAAACTTCTGACATATTTCGGGGAAATTCGGATATGCAATTTTAGCTTAATTCGCACAAAACCGAATTCAGCTTTAGAAATTGAATATATATCATTCCATCAAACCATTCCTTTATAATTAATTCATATGTTTCATTTCCAAAGTTTAATATTAAATAGAATGCATTCTTATGTTGAATACATTCCTTATAGAATTACAATCAATTTAAATAATTAATTTCTTCGAGTTTATTTTGTGACCAATACTTTATTTATAGAATTTTCTATCTACGGGCTAACTATGGTCAATTAAATGTTAAAATGAAATAAGAATCAAATTTGTTCATCCTTTTCACTCGACGTTTCGTTGACGGTATTTCAACTTCTTCTGGAGTGCGAATTTTATTAATTTAATTAATTTTACTTATTTACATTGTCAAGTATTTTATTTCAAATTGATTAAAAATTGGACATCACAACACGCAATTTAATAAAAACTTTAAATAAATAATTACAACCTAAATAAATCACAGTTTAACCCAACGACTAGTATCACAGAATTTTCCTATTTTTTTTTCATTAATTCTAATCTTTTACAAAATTGCTTATCAATCAAGTAATTTTATTCAATCCGTAAAAGACTAAGGTATGAATATACCAATGATTCTGACAACACTTTAGTTTATAATTACAAATTAAATAAAAATGTGGCTTATTTTAGGGATTTAATATCGATATCAAATAATAAAAATAATGAAGGTAATTAACCAAAATTTAAACACGCAAACATTTGTTTTAATATTTTAAAAACCGAATAAAACGTGAAAGATAATTATAAAAATAATGAATTCATTAAAGAATTCATTCACTATGCATAAAAATTAAAAGAATGATGCCAGTGAATGAATTCATAAGGAATGGTATAAACGAATGATATATTAGTAAATTTTAATTAAAAATCCAAAAGTGAATTAAAGACTTAATTCATTCGAATCTATGCTCGTAGGTTTGGTTAAGTAGATCACATCACATTTTTCAGAAATTTCAGTACACCTAAAATTATTATCAAAAGACACATTTTTAAGACATTGCGGACGAAAAAAAATGTTAAGTAAGTTATTTCTCGGCCGACTTATAAAATTGGGGAGATATTTACAATAATCGACGCTATTCTGAGTTCCGAATTCACAAAAAAATTCTAAAGTGAAACATTCCGGATTTTTTTGCTGTTCCGTGATCCACATCCGAGTTATTTTTTTCGTTTTATTTTGTGTAGAAAAAGCTTGATGATAGTGAAACGAATATATATTTTTTAACAACAATTATTATATAATAATTTATTTTAAAATTAGTCTAATAATATTAAAATTTGGTAGGAACAGCCAATTTTCGAAATTTTTAATTCCGTGTGATTTTACAAATCAACTCTAATTAAAAAGTTTCGGGACTCAGAACAGGGGTGAATATCTGAATGTTTTTACTTTTCTTTTAAGTTTTTCAACTTTGACATCTTTTCGAGCATAATTTTTTTCGAACCATATTTTTTTGTAGTTTATTCTAAAAACACATTTAATTTTGAGTTAAAATAGAGTTTGTTTATTTCTAAGTTCCGAATCCACATAAAAAAATTCTAAAGTGAAACATTCCGAATTTTTTTGCTCTTCTGTGATCCACATCCGAATTATTTTCTTCGTTTTATTTCGTGTTGAAAAAGCTTGGTGAAAGTAAAAGGAATATTTTGTTGCAAAAATTGATATGTTAAAATTTATTTTAAAATTTTTCAGTATGCTAAAATTTGTTCGAAACAGTCAATTTCCGACATTTTGAATTTTGTGTGATTTTACAAAACTACTCTAATTAAAAAGTTTCGGAATTCAGAACAGGGGTTATAGTGTCAAAACTCTGTTTTTGAGCGACTTCAAGCACTTAACAATTTTAAATTCAGCAATTTTTTAACCGATTTTGAATCTTGGAACGTTTTTGGAAAGACAAAAAAAAATAGCTTTCCAAATATATGTATATAGAATTATTTATTTGTAACTGAAATATGTTGAAAGTTTTTTTAAAAAATATTGACGGCTTTTTTACAGTATTAAAAAATTCTTTACTATTGTAATTTATTCTGAAAGTGGGTTTAGTTTTTAGTAAAATCAGATTCTTTTGTTTAAATTAATTGAAAATTGAAAAAATTATCGTAATTTTTCTAAACATTTAATTTCAGCTATTATAAGACATCTCGATGTTCTTGTTTGCACACTCATTAAGGTTAACTTTTTCAATTTTCTTATAAATGCAGAGATTCCATGTTTATAAATAAATGTATAACTTTGACAATTTTAAAACGATTAAAGTAGAACTTCATTTTACTCTGAATTAAGAATAACAAATTTTTTAACAAAATATTGTAATTAAAAGCCGTCAAAATTAAACAAAATAAGAAAAAATTAAGAAAATCAGTTTTATTTGAAAATATTTCCACACAATTTTGTTGAATATATAAACATATGTATATATTTGGAAAGCCCAACTATCTCACCTTCTAGGTCCGTTCAAAAACTAAAAATCCTAAATTTGTAATTTTTATCGATGAATTTAACTTAAAATTATTTTTTATTTGATAATTCCAAATTTGTTGTACAATTTTCTACTGCTATATTTTGGAAAAAACCTTAAACATCTTTAAATTACGTGTATAATGTTCTATCAAGCCGATCAAGCCGCCGCCGCCGCCGATTATTTGGTTGCGCCGCCGCCGCCGATTTTTTCCGGCTCAACCTTAATCGCCGCCGCCGCCGCCGCCGATTTTTTGCTTGCGCCGCCGATTATTTTGATCGGCTTGTTTCTCTGGTGCTGGCTGGAAACGGGTACCAGGCGGTACACGGCTAAGGTCAGGGTTTTGATCATAGTGGGACAATGTAAGGTCTATTGTCTGCATTACTGAGATGGGCTCTGACTATAGGTGGAAGGTAACCGCGGCTAGGTATCGGTCCGAGTGTCTGTTTTTCTCACATTGAGCGGCTTGGGACGCTTCCTTTCTCGTGGTTCCTCAAATCCAGGCGTGTCTGTTTCCCATAGTGGGCGGCTTCCTGGTCCGCGTCTGTTTTTACCTAGTAGGTCGGCGGTGAATTTTTTTAACGATGTTGGTAGAAGAAAGAACATGGGAACACAACAAGAGGAAAAGAAAATCCGGGCGGTAATATACGCCCAAACGTCGGTGTTAGCAGTGACTGCGACCACCAGCGGGCACGGTGGAGACAGAGGGTCTCCTCTGCGTGTCGCCAGCAGTCACACAACGGATACGGTAACGGACACGGCAACGGCAAATTCGCAACTGGGGTCATCTCTCGTCAGACAGGAGGCCATGGAGGTGCACTCGGACGGTGACACCAACGACCAACTATTGGGTTTGGAGGAACTCTTCTTATACCAGACGGATGAGGAGGATATTCGTATGATATCCTCCCAGCCGGTGGTCAGTGGGTCCAACAATCCCAAGAAAATGGTCGTTGGAGGCACCGAAGAGAGCAAATCCACTGGCAGTCCTCTGCCGGCAGATGACTCGAAAAGAGTGGCAGGCTACAAGCGCTCTATCCGGTATTTGAAGCAGCTGGCTCGTCGAGATCCAGCTGCCTTAACTGCCAGAGAAAGGCGATTGAGGCGGAAACATGAATTCCATGTGCGGAAGTATGAATCCATGGCGAAGAATACTTCCGTAGTGGAATCCAGGCCACACACAAAGGCGCAAGATCAGAGCAAAGCCATGGGAAAACCGCATAAAACCGGATCCCATGGCCACTCTGAGGCGCGGCGAACGGACTCCAAGGTTCCTGCGGAGTCCGGGAAGCGTTCGACCAACCAAACCGAAGCACTCTCAACGCGACCGTCCACATCACGTGGCAATGTTGGGGGTACGAAGTTTGGCGGTGATCTTGGCGACAAAGCCGGACCTGACGGCGGAAAATCCGAGGTGCGGGCCGTACCGTCCTCATCAAAAGGAAGTACGGCTATCTCCAAGGACAAAGCCTGCAGGCCCGGTGGAAAGCGACAGAGGTCAGGTGAGACGCAGGTGTCAGAGGGTAAGCGGTTGAAACCATCGGCTAGCTTTCCATCTGCACCTGAGCTACAGGTAGCCATTGTGGACCGGAGTCATCCTGAAGGTAGGATGGCAACGGACAGATGGCTGGTGTTGGAGGAACGAATACTGAGGGCACTAGTTGACGCACTCGCACACAGTGAAGATGATTCCTTCACTGCGTTCGATGGCGCCAAGTGGCAGAAAGGTGTCAAGATAGTGGGTTGTGGCAATGAGAAAGCGTTGAACTTTCTCAAAAGCACAATCCAGGATTTTGACGAGCTTTGGCCGGGTATGAATGTCGATATCGTTCCCATTGATCAGGTCCCTTTTCAGACGACCGTGAAGGTGTGGGTTCCTCCTCCAGTAATAGAGGATGAAGCCATTCTGACACTACTGAAACGTCAGAACAAAGGACTTGGTTCAGATGATTGGAGAATCATCAGGGGACGAGCGAGGGACAAAGGAGACGGAAAGGACCTCTGGCTAAAAGTCGGCTCGGAGTCTTTGCGCCTCCTGCGCCTCTCCAACGGATCGGTGAAGTTTGGGTTGAACCATCTTAAGATGATTCTACCCAAGGAAGATACCAGCAATGCGTCCTAGATGCATCAAGGTGGTGAAGATAAACCTGCATCACTGCGAGGCAGCGACCGATGAATTGCTGCGTTTCATGGAGACGGAGAGGATGGACGTGGCCCTGATCCAAGAACCTTGGCTTTCTGGCAACAGGGTTCGGGGACTTGGATCATGCAACTTCATGCTTCTCTCTCCGCTATGCGAAGGTAAGATCAGAAGCTGTATATTGTATAGGAAGGGCATTAATCTTTTTCTTATGTCTCATTACAGCAATGGAGACCTAACGGTGGCGGCACTTGAGCGCAGGGGCATGCCCACTCTGCTCCTTGCCTCGATGTATCTCCCGTATGAGGAAGACAACCCTCCATCACAGGCAGTCCGTAATCTGGTCGAGGTGGGCATAACCAGGGGCCATGATCTGGTGATGGGGGGTGATGCCAATGCTCATCACTCCTTATGGGGCAGCACTGACATCAATGACTGTTTGATTACCTAATGTCCACTAATTTGATTATATGTAATAGGGGCAATAGGCCAACATTCTATAATAGGATTAGGGAAGAGGTTATTGATATAACCATCCCAGTCAGAAATCGCCAGTGGTACAAAAAATCAAGCACTGGCATACCACTGGGTAACCATGGTATTAAAAATAAATGACTGGCAGAACACTCATTTGGGACGCTTTGCCAGCCTTTGCGAAAAGCGTTTTACCAGTATTTTTTTTACAAAAATTTCGGTGGTTTATAAAAAAACCACTGGCAAAGAATTGGCTTAGAGTGATATGCCAAGGTTTGCAACCAGTGGTTATCCAGTGCTACCTAGCCAATGCTACCAGGCGTACAAAAATCAATTCCCTGGAAAACCAATGATTTTATAAAAATGCTGACGCTTCGTTAAAAAATGTTTGTAGTCGGAAGGTTCCGAGTTCAAATCCGGTTGCAAGCAAAAAATTTTTTTGGGTTTTTTTTTAATTTAAATTTTTTTTTGTTTTATAAAATCAATTTTTTTGTTTGTGGGAAAGCTCCTTCAAGACCAACTTTTTTTTTTTGCCCTCCCAACACTGGCATACTAGTTACAAAAAATTGTTTGCCAGTACTAGCATTTTGGCACAGCCAGTAGTTGTCCAGCTATTATCACTCATTTATGTGTTTAGCCATTAAATATTATATGTCTCGTTAGCTCAGTGGGTAGAGCAATCGTCTGCCAATCTGACGGCCTGGGTTCAAATCACGGCAGGGTCAAAAAAATACATATGAACTTTTTTTAATTTTATTTTGGAAAATATATTTCCAGACCACCTATTTATTGGTTTTGCCAGCGTTTTGCCAACGTTTAAAAATTTTGTTCCTCCAGTGCTTTTCCGGCGCTTTTTGAACAGCCGGTCCTTTTGTTTAATGATGTTATCATTTTGGGAATGGGAAAGCACTTTTTGCCAATACTTGTACCACCTGTTAAAGTGCTTTGCCACCGCTTTCCCGTTTGTATTTTTCTGACTGGGATGGTATCGAATACCGACTCTGTTGAGGTCCAAGACTGGAGAGTTTCACAGGAATGTTCATTCTCTGATCATTATAGGATTCTCTTCAGCGTTGATCTTTCTGTTAGGGAAATGATTCCATATAGTAATCCTAGGAAGACAAACTGGGCCAAATTTCGTAGTCTTGTTCAGACGATACCGGGCCCAGAACGGGACACCCCGGTCAGTGTGCGAGACGTGGAAGGTTCAGTTCGTCTATTGACGGATAATCTTAGGGAAGCATTTCTGAACTCGTGTCCTGAGAGCTTGCCACCGAGGAAAATTCACCAACCATGGTGGACTCCGGAGCTTAAGAAACTTAGGACGGAGAGCAGAAAACTTTTCAATAAGGCGAAGAAGGAGAACAGACCTGAGGACTGGGAGCGGTACCGTCTCAGTTTTAATGCCTTTAAGAAGGCGACTCGAAGGGCAAAAAGGGAATCGTGGTCTAAGTTCTGTGGGGAAGTGGAGGGCACTACGGAGGCAGCGAGGCTTCGTAAGGTTCTTTCTAAGGCACCCAGTGCACCAGGATCCCTTATGAGGCCTGATGGTACTTTCACGGAGGGTAATAGGGAAACCATTGAGCTCCTGATGGAGACTCACTTTCCGGGTTGCAGAGAGGATGTGATGTCCAATGTCCCGTTGGACGCACTCTCATCGACTGCAATTCAGATAGGTGAGCACATCTGGTCAATGGTAGACGAACGCAAAATTACTTGGGCGATACGGTCTTTTAAGCCCTACAAATCAGCAGGGCCGGATGGTATTTTCCCGGCACTTTTGCGGGAGTCCCTGGACATTATCATGCCATGGCTGCTGCGTATTTTTACTGGCAGCCTGGCATCGGGGTATATACCCTCTGGGTGGAGAGAGGTCAGGGTGGTCTTCATCCCGAAAGCGGGGAGGATAAACCACAGCACCGCCAGGGACTACAGGCCGATTAGTCTCTCGTCGTTTTTATTGAAAACGCTGGAGAGACTGGTGGACGTTGATGTGAGGAGCATCCTCTCTGCAGACAATTTCAGCAGAGCCCAACACGCATACCTCAAGGGAAGGTCGGTGGAAACGGCTCTGAGTGAGGTTGTCGGCACAATTTAGGATGCTCTTCACGACCGTGAGTATGTGTTGGCGTCCTTCCTGGATGTAGAAGGGGCTTTCAACAACGTGAGTATATCATCGATCACTAGTGCCTTGGAGGGTATTGGCACTGACCCGCAGATAACCCTGTGGACGGGCAATATGCTCAGGAGTAGGGCTATAAACTCGGACATAGGCGGTGATGGGGCGCGGAATGTGGTCACAAGGGGTACTCCACAAGGGGGGGTCATTTCTCCTCTTCTGTGGAATCTTGTGATCAATGGAATCCTTGACTCATTGGGGAGAACGGGGACGAAGGTTGTGGCATACGCCGATGACGTTGTGCTACTGATCAGGGGGAAATTTCTCCAGACGGTCAGTGATCTCATGGAGTCGGCGCTTACGATGCTATCCAGGTGGGCAAGGGAGAACGGTCTGGGAGTCAATCCATCTAAAACCGAACTTGTTTTGTTCACAAGGAAGTACAAACCGGAGAGATTTGATCTCCCTAGATTAGACGGAGTTACTCTTCGACTCTCGGGGGAGGCAAAGTATCTGGGTGTCATTCTTGACTCTAAACTTTCCTGGAAGAGGAATACCGAGGAGAGAATGAGAAAAGCCTTATGTGCTTTTTACACCTGTAGAAGGACCTTTGGGAAGAGATGGGGTCTACAGCCGTATATCATTCACTGGATGTATGCGGCGATTATCGGACCAATCTTGACCTACGGGGCACTGGTGTGGTGGAGGGCGGTGGACACGGGTTCATATCTCTCCACTCTCGCAAAGGTGCAACGACTGGCTTGTCTGGGTATTACGGGGGCGGCTTGTTCTACACCCCAGGCAAGTTTGGAGGTGATGCTTGGCATCCCACCACTGGATATTTATATCAGGGGCACGGCGGCAAAGGCAGCTCTCAGACTCAGGGAGATGCAGGAGCTGAGGCAACGCACTTGGGGGCACAGTACCATTCTGCATGGGATTGGTGGTGCACTACTGGATCGTGAAACGGACTCTATTGTACCGGTCACGAATTTCCAGAGGACTTTTGAGGTGATTGTACCGACCAGGGAAGACTGGGCAGCCGACTCCGTTATTCGGAGTGGTGATATCTCAGTGTTCACGGACGGTTCGAAGACGGACATGGGGACAGGGTCGGGAGTTTACTCCGGCGAACTGGACCTTCGAATCTCCATACGACTCTCGGGCGATTGTAGCGTGTTCCAGGCGGAAGTGTATGCAATTGACGTGGCCGCACGGATGATAATGGAACGGGATTTGGATCCATCGTCCATTAGCATCTTTGCGTCCCTGGACACGCTGGGATTGCGGGGAACGAGCGGGCTGACGAGTGTGCGAGGAATGGCTCCAAGTCGGTTGAGGACCCTATACAGACGGAGGTCCTGGTTCCTCTGGTGGAGCTATTCGGTGTGATAGGGGATATATCGGATAGGGAGACGAGGGCAAGGTGGACAACCTTGACCAATTGTAGGATATCTCGGACCCTATGGCCACTGCCAGATCCGGGGAGGACAAAGATTCTTCTTGGATTTGGCAAGCGGACGGTCGGGATGCTTGTAGGGGTTCTAACGGGACACTGCGCGATAGGCCGAATGGCTGCGCGTTGGGGTTACGCCCAGGCGGACTACTGCAGGGGCTGTGGGGACGAGGAGGAGGAGACAGTGCATCATCTGCTTTGTGAATGTCCGGGACTGAAGGAACGGCGACTCAGATATATGGGGTGCAGGTTCTTCGACGACCTGGACAGTCTACGCGATGTTTCTCTGTCTGGTCTTGCGAACTTTTTAAGGGCATCGGGATGGTTCTAGACTTCTCGGGTCGTGGTATTTCTTTCCATGTGGGGAAAACTAAGGGAATCACAATGGGCCCTATGGCCTCCGAGTGAACTCGCCGTTCTGGCGGGCTCCCATTCAACCTAACCTAACCTTTAATATGTGATTTTATATTATTACATACTGGCCTACATATATATGTGCTATATATAAGTACATAAAGTAACATATAAAAGATATAATTACATATACGTTTATATATAATTTAGTATGACACTATACATAATAATATAAAACTATGTGGATCCATATAAAAAATATTTTATAATTTGTGTAAGTTATCTCTATATATAAAAGAATAACGTGACTGACTGACTGATTGACTGACTGACTGACTGACTCAACATCGCCCAGCCCAAACCGCTGAAGCTAGGAAGTTGAAATTTGGTATGTAGGTTCCTCTTTCGGGGTAGACGTCCGCTAAGACGGGATTTTTGGAAATTCCTACCGGAACGGGCAAAAAGGGGGAAAGTGTCCCCCTTGACGGCCTGCCAAAACCCCTTTGGCTAGAAAGCTGAAATTTAAGATATGTGTTCCTTGGAGTAGGGGCTAACTTTTCTGGAAAGTACTTTCTAGAATTTTGGACAGGGACGTTGTAAAAATGGGGGTTAAAAAGGGGAAAAAGGCCCCCCTTGACGGCCTGCCCAAACCGCTGGAGGTAGGAAGTTGAAATTTGGTATAAAGGTTCCTCCACTATCGTAGACATCCACCAAGACGGGAGTTTTGGAAATTTTTACAGGGACGGGCAAAAAGGGGAAAAAGTCTCCCCCTTGACGGCCTGCTCAAACTGCTGGAGCTATGAAGTTGAAATTTGGTATGTGGGTTCCTCGACCGGTGTAGACGTCCGTTGAGACGGCATTTTTGGAAATTCTTATCGGGAGGGGCAAAAAGGGGACAAAAAAAGTACCTTTTTCCAAAAAAGTACCTTTTCCCAAAAAAAGTACCTTTTTCCAAAAAAAGTACCTTTTTCCAAAAAAAGTACCTTTTTCCAAAAAAAGTACCTTTTTCCAAAAAAAGTACCTTTTTCCAAAAAAAGTACCTTTTTCCAAAAAAAGTACCTTTTTCCAAAAAAAGTACCTTTTTCCAAAAAAAGTACCTTTTTCCAAAAAAAGTACCTTTTTCCAAAAAAAGTACCTTTTTCCAAAAAAAGTACCTTTTTCCAAAAAAAGTACCTTTTTCCAAAAAAAGTACCTTTTTCCAAAAAAAGTACCTTTTTCCAAAAAAAGTACCTTTTTCCAAAAAAAGTACCCTTTTCCAAAAAAAAGTACCTTTTTCCAAAAAAAGTACCTTTTTCCAAAAAAAGTACCTTTTTCCAAAAAAAGTACCTTTTTCCAAAAAAAGTACCTTTTTCCAAAAAAAGTACCTTTTTCCAAAAAAAGTACCTTTTTCCAAAAAAAGTACACTTTTCCAAAAAAAAGTACCTTTTTCCAAAAAAAGTACCTTTTTCCAAAAAAAGGACCTTTTTCAAAAAAAAGTACCTTTTTCCAAAAAAAGGACCTTTTTCAAAAAAAAGTACCTTTTTCCAAAAAAAGTACCTTTTTCCAAAAAAAGCACCTTTTTCCAAAAAAAGTACCTTTTTTCAAAAGAAGTACCTTTTTCCAAAAAAAGTACCTTTTCCCGAAAAAAGTACCTTTTCCCGAAAAAAGTACCTTTTTCCAAAAAAAGTACCTTTTTCCAAAAAAAGTACCTTTTTCCAAAAAAAGTACCTTTTCCCAAAAAATGTACCTTTTTCTAAAAAAATGTACCTTTTCCAAAAAAAGTACCTTTTCTAAAAAAAAGTACCTTTCCCAAAAAACATACATTTTACAAAAAAATACCTTTTTCAAAAAAAGTACCTTTTCCAAAAAAAGTACCTTTTCCCAAAAAAAGTACCTTTTTCTAAAATATGTTCCTTTTCCCAAAAAACATACATTTTTTCAAAAAAATACCTTTTTCAAAAAAAGTACCTTTTCCAAAAAAAAGTACCTTTTCCCAAAAAAAAGTACCTTTTTCTAAAAAAATGTTCCTTTTCCAAAAGAAGTACCTTTTCCAAAAGAAGTACCTTTTTCCAAAAAACATACATTTTTCCAAAAAAAACACCTTTTTAAAAAAAAATACCTTTTCCAAAAAAAGTACAAATAAAGTACTTTGTAAAAACAAAGTATCTTTTTCCAAAAAATTTCGTTTTTCCAAAAAGTACCATTTAAAATAATATATAATTTCAAAAAAACTACTTTTTTTCCTCCCCCACGGATATCTCCACTAAAACAAGGTTTCTTGATATTCGGCATAGACGTGCGCTAAGACGGGATTTTTGGAAATTCCTACCGGAACGGGCAAAAAGGGGAAAAGTCTCCCCATAAACAATCTCACAAATTGGAAAAGTGCCTGCCCAAACCACTGGAGGTAAGAAGTTGAAATTTGGTATAAAGGTTCCTCCACTGTAGTAGACATCGACTAAGTTTGTATTTTTGGAATTCCCTATAGGATATCACAAAAGGAAACTCGGTATGTGAGTTCCTCCTTCTGTGTAGGCGTCCGCTTAGACGGAATTTTTGAAATTCCTATCGGGAGGGGAAATAAGGTAAAAGTCTCCTCCTGACGGCTTGCCCAATCCCTTTTGGCCAACCTAAAATTTTAAATATGTATTCCTTGGAGTAGGACTAACTCACCGGCAACGTAATTTTTCTATTTTGGAACAGGAACATAGTAAAAATGGTGGTTGAAAGGGAAAAATGTCCCCACTAACGGCCTGCCCAAACCGCTTAGGCAATGCAGTTGAAATTTGGTATGAATGTTCCTCATCCATCGCAGATAGCCGCGAAGATGGAATTTTTGTAAATTCCTAAAGGGAGGGGCAAAAAGAAGAAAAGCCTCACCTTGGGGGCCTATAAAAACCCCTTCGGCTAGAAACCTGAAGCTTAAAATGTGGGTCCCTGGAGTAAGGGCTAACTTATTAGAAAGATACTTTTTTGAATTTTGGACAGGGTCGTTATAAAATGGGGGCTCAAAAAGGGAAAGTTGCCCCTTAACGACCTGTCCAAACTGCTGGAACTAGGAAGCTGAAATTCGGTACTTCGGTTCCTCTTCCAGCCTAATTCCAACCGGGAGGGACAAAAAAAGAAAAAGTGTCCCCCTTGACAGCCTGCTCAAACTGCTGGAACTAGGAAGCTGAAATTCCCTGTCGATGGATTTTCAGAAATTCCTACCGAGAGGGGCACAAATAGTAAAAGTTGGTTAGAAACCTGAAATGTAAAACATATGTTACTTGGAGTATGGGCTCACTTACCGGGAAGGTGCTTTTTGGACAGGGACATTGCAAAAATGGGGATTAATGAAGCGAAAAGTGCCGCTTAAAGGCCTGCCCAAACCGCTGGAGGTAGGAAGTTGAAATTTAATATTAAAGTTCCTCCTCTATTGTAAACATCCGCTAAGATGAGATATTTGGAAATTTCTACAGGTAGGGTCAAAAACAGGAAAAGTCTCCCCTTAACGGCCTGGCCAAACTGCTGGAACAAGGGAGCTTAAATTCGGTATTTGGGTTCCTTCTCCAACGTTGACGTCCCCTAAGATGGTATTTTTGGAAATTCATACCGGGAGGGGTAAAAAGGGAAAAAACTTCCCCCTTGACGGCCTGGCCAAACTGCTGGATATAGAGACCTAAAATTATGTATGTAGTAGGTTCCTCCTCCAACGCAGACGTCCTCTAAGACGGAATTTTTGGAAATTCCTACCGGGAGGGGTAAAAACGGAATAATTCTCCCCTTTGATGGCCTAACCGAACCCTTGGGCTAGAAACCTGTAATATATAATATGTTTTCCTTGGAGTATGGGCTAACTTATCGACAAGGCATTTCTAGGACTTTGGACAGGAACGTGGTAAAAATGGTGGTTCAAAAGGGGAAAATTGCCCCCCCCCCTTAACGTCTGCGTCTTTAGCTAGAAACCTAAAACTTAAAGAACAAGTGTATATGAAACACTAAAATTAAGAACCTAAATAGGAAACGAGTGGAATTGAAACACTACACAAGTGGAATGAAATGGATATAAACGTTGAACGAGTGGAATTGAAATTATAGACAATGCAAATGGATTGGAAGAGGGAATTACCTGTTCAAACACTATCCACGGAATATGAAACTTATGTAGCATAGAAACATACTCTCCAAAAAGTTAAACAAATTTTCTAAAAGAGAAAAAACCTTAGAAAAGGAATGGAACTTATATATTCCGATATTTAAACTTCATGTAACGAAGCACCGGTGGAAGAAACCGACGCAGTAAATTTTCCAACTGAATTTGTGAATTTACTTGAATTGCCAGGTCTACCTTTACATAAACTGGAATTAAAAAAAAAACTTTAAGACACGCTAACAACGAAGCGGGCTTTGCCCGCTATTTTTAATATTATAAAATGCTTTCCAACCCTGCTGCGCCCCCCCCCCCTAAGCTTTAAGGCACGCTAACAACGTAGCGGGCTGCGCCGGCTAGTGATTATATATTGACGAATATGAACCCATATATAACTTATAACGTTCTTTATAAAATCATCTATAATTATATATCATCCCACATAGGCAATTTTTTTTAAGTGATTTTATATAAAAATATATAAGGTCCATATAAAACCGTATTATATTATATTTTGTTCCATGTTATCAATGATTTTGAACTAGTTTTAAATTTAGTAATTACTAGGGATTGGCGCGTGACACGAAATGTTCGTGAGTCACGTTATTCACACGTGATCGTGAGTAATAATTACTATACTTAAGTGATTTATGCGTGAGCGATAGTAAGAATAACCCGTGCATGATTCGTGTGTGAGTTTATTTTTTGCATCATATGTTTTTAGTAATTTTTACTGTTTTGCGTGAGAATTTTCTGAATGTAAGTTTTTAATATACTCATGTGTGCTGAGTAAGAAACGAAATGCTCGTGCGTGAGTAATTTGTTTTTGTTTAGGAGCATCAGTCAAAAATGGCTTACGCACCCATAACATTAACAACACTGAAGCTTTAATACGAAATTCTCTATACTATTACGTACACTTGACTGATTTCTTATATCTTGGTTGTATATCATAATCCTATTAACTTTGAAATTTCATTGTTAACTTTATTTTAAAATTACTAAATTAAAATAAAATTTGTTTCATGTTTATTGCACTGTCATGATAAATCTGTATAAAAGTAATGGAAGATTTATCAAAATTATAAGATCTCCAGCAGACCTGGGGTTAATCATTACATTTTGTAATTAATTACACATACAATTACACAATTACATGTAATTGTAATTGAAAAAAAACTCATCTACAATTACATATTATTTGTAATTGCAATTCAAAAAAGAACAATTACAAGTAATTAAAAAAAAATTTTTATTTAAAAAAATAATTTTTGTATATTATTAGATATGGTCCTATATAATATGATAAAAAGTATAAGGTTAATATTTAGATATAATTGTATCAAACTACATATGTCCACTTTTATAAAATTTTATATAATTTTATACAAAAAGATATAATTTGATGTAATTGGATGAGGACAAAATTCGGATACAATTTTATCGAATTGCATAAAATTGTATCAAATTGTACCAAATTGTATACAATTGTATACAATTCGATACAATATGATACACTAAGACGTTCTCATTTTTCGGATATAATTATATCTAATTACGTAAAAGATTATATATAATTAAATATAACTTCATATGGCTCCATATCATTATGGATCCCGGGAATTCCCGCTCGTTATTTTGTAAATCCGACATATGTTGTACTTGAAAAAACTCGATTTCTATTTAAACACCGTCCGACAAAGTTCGTCTTTTGGTTGTACCCATGATAAAATCTACTTAATATATCCTAAAAGGTGAGCTAAATATAAAATATGCAGTACTTTCACTTTTTCTAGATCAATTCGGTCAATAGTTTAAACCGCGAATTACTATTTAGGTAATATATTTACTATCAACATGGATTTATGGTGTATGTTAAAAAATAATTAGAATATGAATTTAAAATTAACAGTTCGTTGTCGTTCATAAATCGTCGATCAGAGTTGAATTCCAAGCAGCAGGATAAAAATAACATTGTTAGAATTTCGTTGATGTTAGTCTAATTGAGTTGTTTCAATTTGCTTATTTGTTTCAATTTAATAAATAGTTCATCATCAATTATTAACCCATAAAAGCATAGAATATAGAGGATGGGTTTTTAGCAGGATCCGAAAATACGTATTCTATCCTGCTGGCCTTATCGAATTTTTTAAATTTTTATTCTATGTATGTAATTTACTTGTAAAAATTTTATCATCTCTCTTTTAATTTCAAAATAATTTAAAAGAAAATGTGATAATATTTGATCTCAAATTGAACGAAAAACATTCATTAAAAAGTTCCTTAACTTTAATTGGTATCTTTTGAATAGAAATTTTTTATCCGCAACTATTTAAAAAGAAATTATTAAATTTGGATAGTTGTATTTTAAATTAACTTATAAAGAAATCCAAAATAATTTGAAAATGCATCTGAATAATAATTAAAAAATACAATTGAAATAAAGGAATAGTAGTTTGAATTTAAATAAACTTGTTTGAAGTGAAAAAAACCTCAAAATACTCAATTGAAAATACGAAAATATTCCTAACTTTTAAATGCCTGGTGTTTTTGGAGGTATTTGGAACTGAGATACGGATGTTGAAGTGTTGAATATATTGCTTTATTTGAACAAAGATCACCATTTTAAAGAAACAAAATTTTTCTGAAGTTCGAGTATTTGTTTTCGGTTTAACTTAACCAAATTCAACTCACATCCAAAATCAATTTGGCCTAAATATATGTTTTTTATATCCTCCATCCCACTGTGCAGGAGGGTATATATCATTTTGTCATTCCGTTTGTAACTCATCGAAAAAAAATCTGGGACATAAAAAAAATATATATTCCTTATCGTTATCAATAGCGAAACCGATATAGCCGTGTCCGTCTTTAATTTTTAGTCAAAATTTTGATCCAATTTCTTAAGCAGTTTGCTATTGGAAATGGGCATATTTGGTCCAGACGTTTAAAAGTTATGAAAGAAAATGTAGAAGCACCTCTAGAATTTTCCATATTAACATGAAAAATATATTAACTGTGTGTTGTTGTTGTTACTGAATAAGAAAAAAATACAAACATACACACCCAGACCTTGAAAGAGTTAATTCTTTTTTTGAATTTATATGCATAAAATTGGATTCATTTTATAAATTACTGAATAATTCATAATGCCTTTAAATCAATCAATCAAGATTTGTTCCTATTTGTGTTGATTCAATTTCGATTCTATTGAATAATTTGGACGTATGTTGGCTTTAGAGGCACCTCACCGATTGATTCTAAAGTTTTACTACTGATATAACTCTCTTTTGGGGGCCCGAAGAAATTTTTTTTTGAAAAGCCTGGATTTCCAGCCTGTTACTTCGGTTTAAAGTTTAAAAATGAACTTAACTATATTTTCTTCATTTATGATAGGGTTGGAACAATATGTACACCATTGGAAAGGTAATAAAAATATCTTTAGGATAGCATTCTTTTGTTGACCCATTATGATTCGGCGTAGGAATTTTAATTTTTTTGTTTTTTTTAATGTTTTTATTCCATAAAAAACCTATATAAGAACAAAAATTGTGCTTATTAGAATGTTATCAAGACGAAAAGCTTTTATTTGATATATAGATCAAGTTTTGATCACTTCAAACACCGAAGATATTAGAGGTCAAAATCGTGAGATTTTTTTTCTTTCAAAGTATGGCTAACTTTTGACAAATGAAAAATCTCAATACCGACCATAGGTTTAAAATGTGTTTACTCCCAAAATATTTTCGATTCCCGATGAGTTAATTCAGTATAATTGTTGGTTAGAGTCAAAGTTGTATATTTTGTACCATCTGCAAAAAAATTAGGCTTGCCTTCTAATATCTTCGGTGTTTGAAGAGATAAAATTTGAACTAAATCTTAAAAGTTTTTAATCTTGAGAATATATTAATAAGTAAAAAATTATGTGGTAGTATACGATGGTTTTTATAAAAACGGTTTATTTTAAAAAATCTTAAAAATAAATCTCATTCGCCGGTAATGGGTAAACAAACAAAAAAAAATGTCCTCCATAAGATATTTTTACTATCTTTCAATGATATATATATATTGTTCCAATCTGACTATAAATGACTTAGATATATGTAGCTAAGTCCATTTCCAAACTTTTCACAGAAATAAACTCCCTACAGAGGTCTTTCCGCGGATTTTTTTTTAACAGCTTGAAAAGTACTACATCGTGGTAAAAAAAAATTCACTGAGATCAACTTATTGCAAAATTGAGATTTAAAATACGAATTAAGGAATTATATTTTTAAAGGTCTGCACACATCTATATCAATAACATAAGCAGTGTTGCCACTTTATGGGTAGGGCAGGGATGGCAGCAATTATTAAATTGTTTAGTTTTTCACTTAAATTTCAATTCAAATGAATGAATTGAGAAAGTTATCAAATTTGTAAATAAAAAAATATATTATACATAAAAAAATAATTTAATTCATAAACTAGACAATAGATAGTGGGTCTATGAATACAACTTAGCAATTACTTCAAAGCATTGTTGGTAGCAGAAACGGTGCGATTATCGGTGAGGGTAAGTAACGCTATCATAGATTATTTCTGTTACAATATTTTAAGGATAATTGTATTTCGATAACCGTATTTTAAGGTTAACTGTATTGCAATTATTTCGATAATGGTATTTTAAGATAAGCGGTATTCAGTTATTTCGGTGCATTCCGCAAATTTTTTTTTATGAAAAAACAAAGTAAAGTAAAATAAATTTATTAACCAAGTGTATGTAAAATTCACAATTACGACGTGGAATTACAAAAAGTTTAGACTAAAAAATAATGGTGTTGTAAGGATAATGGTATTTCATTAATTTCGATACTGGTATTTTAAATGTATCGATATTTGAATCTATAACAGTATTTTAGCGATAGAGCCTACCAACCCTGCCTCAATGTATGTAATTACTTTTGGCTTATGAATGACTTAACATCTAATAGCGAATTTACATTATGATCGAAATCGAGTTAAAAGTAGATTTCGATAGATTTCGACTGAAATCCAATTCAAATTTGGGATTTCAAACAGATTTCCCATAGGAAATGAAATCCCAATTTAATTTGGATTTCAGCGAAATCTCATCGAAATCCAAATTGAAATCCAATTTTTCTCCCATATTTGCAGAAAAGTAGGGAAGTTTGCAGAAAAAGTGGCAACATTCAGCAGCTGTTTATGTCATAAAAAATTAATAAATAATAAATTTTAATAACTTTAAAAAATTAAGGAATAACATAATAAAGTCTGTTATTTTTAATTGAAAGAAATATTTAAAGTTGAAAACGGCTATTTTATTGCATCCGACGAAGAGAAACTATGAAACATCATTTGATTGCGCCGACAAGAGCATTGACAAAACATTGAATATTTTAGCTTTCTACTAATCATCCCTATAATTAAACACATTTCTTAGCAAATATAACATTGTATCTTTCATAATATAAATGATTTTTGTGTTCCGCTATTACATAAAATAGTTTTTAGAATATCTTTTAATTTTGGTTATTTTTTAAGGTTAGTTTGTTTACAAAAAAATTGTTGTTGGTCGATCGAAATCCCATTCATCTGTCAAATATTCTAATGTAAACGATATAGATTTCGAATTGGATTTCAAAACGAAATCTAGTGAAAAATTTAACAATGTAAATTCGCTATAATTGTGAATTTTGCATAAAAATTCCAATATCTATTTTTTATTCATACGAGTTAATAAATTGATTCACAGCGACTGATCATCCACGAATTAAACCGATACATCAGGAAAGTGTATTAATCTATACATGCTTTGAAATTCTTTCGTTATACAAATAAGCTACTAACGTACACAAAAAAATCGTTACCAAGTAATTAAGCAAATTTCAACTAATAAAGTTTTATCGAATAATTTATTATATTGTGTATGCCACAAAAACATTATTTTAGTTAAAATGCTCCCAATTGCTTGCCAAAGATTTTTTTGTGTGTATTTAAAAACGCAAATAAAACTTGATTTTTGAAAGACTCTAAAATTAGATTATTTTTAAATCGTTCACATGTGATCATAACTGACTCTTATTTACAAGCTTTTTAAGTGTTTTGTTCTAAAGTTAATTTTTTCTCTAAATTTTATGAAGATTCATATAAGACTCAAAAGTTCATCATAAATGCTGCATATTTAAGGAACTTTTCTTTGTAATAATATAACGCCCAGAAAGATGGGACAATTGAAATGGACAAATCACTTTTTTTTAAGTTTACTGATGAGGTTATTACCTTTTTTCGGAGTTCAAATTGTAATATGTTAATTGAAGTCATTTATAATTTCATATTTTTTGGGTAATTTTGTCTACACTTTTGGGAATTTTGAATCTTGCTTGTGGCAGCACTGAGATTAAACAAGATTAAACTGAAATATTTACTTGTAGTGGTGGAAAAAATCATACACATTTGTTGCACAGTGGATTGACCGCATACAAAATGGGTAATAATTCATACTTGTTTGTACTTAGTAGAATCCCCGAATAAAAACACCAGGATGGAGG
This sequence comes from Leucophora obtusa, assembly GCA_949987735.1. Lineage (NCBI taxonomy): Eukaryota > Metazoa > Arthropoda > Insecta > Diptera > Anthomyiidae > Leucophora > Leucophora obtusa. The sequence continues at coordinate 293,412,214 of OX465295.1, read as the reverse complement.
GTATCTAAAGAGTTCCCAGTCACCTGGGGACTTATACAAACCATCGAGCGGGCTTTAGCCCGCTTGTTTTATAATAAAAATAATAGTTTTATTTTCTTTTTTTTTTTTAACCGCTATTTTCGCATTTTCTGTTAAAATTTAGCCAATAATATGGCTGAAGATGAAGCTGTAATAGACCCTCTTTATTTTTAAATTTTAAGTAGGTTATAGAAATATATTTCACTAGGATTTTGACCCTAATTACTTCCTTGTTTGATGGATGGGTTAAAAGGTCGAGCTATATCTTGAATGGAAGGTGTAAGCCTCAAAAAAAATTAATAAGTATAAATTATATTGTTGTATACGCAATATTCTTAAGTAAACCCCTTTTTAAAAAAAGAAACCTCTAGAAATGAAAAATTTTAAACTGAACCGTAATGGGTTAATTGGTATAAAAATCTTTAATGTCATATGAAAGATATTTTAAATACCTTCCATATGGTACGCGTGCTGTCCAAATGCGACCACAAATCACGGAGCAAGTCCAACTTTGAACTTTGAACCAAAATAACTCCCGAGATAGGTCCGACCCACAAAAAAACAAGCTTTTTTTGGAACCTTGTTTTAAAAGTTTTACCTGTGGTAAAAATTTTAACAAAATTTGGTCCAAGTAACGTGCAAAATATACGAAATTTGCAAAATTCCAAACTATATCCACTTAGCGAAGATTTACTTGTGAAAAGAAAAGTTTTGGAATCCATATTGCACTATTTAGAACATATTAAGTCTGTTCGGGTACTCAACATTGGGATCCCGCGGGATCCCAATTTTACCAAAAAGCGTTTTCTTACTGCACAATTGGGTAAATGACAGCTGTCATGAGAGAGTAATATTCTTGTTCTTCTTTCTTAATTTTAGTGTTCCATATACACTCGTTCTTTAAATTTTAGGTTTCTAGCTAAAGACGCAGATGTTCAGGAGGGGGGCAATTTTCCCCTTTTGAGCCACCATTTTTACCACGTTCCTGTCCAAAGTCCTAAAAATGCCTTGTCGATAAGTTAGCCCATACTCCAAGGAAAACATATTATAGATTACGGGTTTCTAGCCGAAGGGTTCGGTTAGGCCATCAAGGGGGAGAATTATTCCGTTTTTACCCCTCCCGGTAGGAATTTCCAAAAATTCCGAGAACGTCTGCGTTGGAGGAGGAACCTACTACATACATAATTTTAGGTCTCTATATCCAGCAGTTTGCCCAGCTCGGCAAGGGGGAAGTTTTTTCACTTTTTATCCCTCCCGGTATGAGTTTCCAAAAATACCGTCTTAGTGGACGTCTACGTTGGAGAAGGAACCCAAATACCGAATTTAAGCTCCCTAGTTCCAGCAGTTTGGCCAGGCCGTTAAGGGGGAGACTTTTCCTGTTTTTGACCCTACCTGTGGAAATTTCCAAAAATCTCATCTTAACGGATGTCTACAATAGAGGAGGAACTTTAGTACCAAATTTCAACTTCCTACCTCCAGCAGTTTGGGCAGGCCTTTAAGCGGCACTTTTCGCTTCATTAATCCCCATTTTTGCAATGTCCCTGTCCAAAATTCCACAAAGCACCTTCCCGATAAGTGAGCCCATACTCCAAGGAACATATGGAAGAGGAACCTAAGTATCGAATTTCAGCTTCCTAGTTCCAGCAGTTTGGACAGGTCGTTAAAGGGCCACTTTCCCTTTTTGAGCCCCTATTTTATAACGACCCTGTCCAAAATTCAAAATAGTATCTTTCCAATAAGTTATCCCTTACTCCAGGGACCCACATTTTAAATTTCAGGTTTCTAGCCGAAGGGGTTTTTACAGGCCACCAAGGGGAGGCTTTCTTCTTTTTGCCCCTCCCTTTAGGAATTTACAAAAATTCGATCTTCGCGGCTGTCTGCGATGGATGAGGAACATTCATACCAAATTTCAACTTCATTGCCTCAGCGGTTTGGGCAGACCGTTATTGGGGACATTTTTTTTTTTTTTTTTTTTTTTTTTTTAATAATAAATACAGCATTTATTTACTTCAAATTACATAACCAAAGCCCTTGGGCCATATATGATTAATAATAGCTACTACAAAAAAATTATTTAAATAAAGATAATAAAAATAAATAATAATAAAAATAAATAATAATAAAAATAAATAATAATAAAAATAAATAATAATAAAAATAAATAATAATAAGAATAAATAATAATAAAAATAAATAATAAAAAAATAAGTAAAAAATACAGTAAAACTATCATATAAAAAAAATACTGAAAACTTTATCTTGAATAATATAAATAGATATTTAAAAAAAAATAATACAATCACCAGATTTTCCTAAGTGCAGCGATAATAAAAAAAGAAAAGATCGAGAGAGATAAAAGTAGTAGCACAAATAAAAAGCTATAACTCATGAATAGCTACATAATCCTTAAGCTTTCGCCTAAAGACCTGGGGTGAAAAAACAAAACCTCTCAGGTATAGAGGTAGATCGTTCCATATTCTTGAAAGCCTAATCTGAAATGATCGCTCGTACATACAGTTGTGGCCAAGCATTTAAGTCATTTCAAGTTTTCTTCTATTTTTATTGTTGTTGCCTTTATTTTTAAAGATCAAAATAGTATCCAAATTCGCCACGAAAGGCACGGAGATGGTTTAGAAAATTGTACAGAATTTTAACGTAATGTTTGTTTTTTTCATTTTGTCACTTGTTTTAAGTGGGCGTGGCTTTTAACGAAAAATTAGTGATATCAACCTTTAATCAAATTACATAGTAAAATTTATGCAGTACTGATCAGTTCTGTACAAACTGTATATTTTTGGACATCCTATAAAATTTCCTTAAGTCTTGCATTATTTTTATCTACAAATAGTCGCCAGACTTAAAAGTGCAGCACTTTAAACATGCCCAAATTTTTATTTGTTTTTAACGATTTTTAATATCGTTAACAGCACTAAAATTTTAAAGTGAATAGTTTTATGCTTTTCTTACCACAATATAGTAAATCAGTCAAGATTTTTTTTACGTTATAGTAAAAAGCATTTCCTGTTAAAATTTCAGTGTTGTTAACTTTCTTTTAAAATCGCTAAAAACAAAGAAAAATTTGGTCATGTTTAAAGTGCTGCAATTTTAAGTCTGGTGACTATTTGTAGATAAAGATAATGCAAGACTTAAGAAAATTTTATAGGATTTCCAAAAATATACAGTATGTACAGAACCGATCAGTACTGCCTAAATTTTACTATGTAATTTGATAAGAGGTTTATATCGCTAATTTTTCGTTAAAAGCCACGCCCACTTAAAACAAGTGACAAAATGAAAAAATAAACATTACGCTAAAATTCTGTACAATTTTCTGAACCATCTTCTTGCCTCTCGTGGCGAATTTAGACACTATTTTGATCATTAAAAATAATAACAACAACAATAAAAATAGAACAAAACTTGAATTGACTTAAATGCTTGGCCACAACTGCAGTAGTATGATGTGTTGGATAAACCAGGTGGGGGTTTCTTTCCGAGTTGCACAAAAGAAAGTTGTCAACTATATAGTCCGGAAACCCATTAACCATTGCTTTGTAAAAATATCAATAACCTCATACCTACATAATTAATAAAAGAGCACCCAAGAAATTGGATTACGTACGGAGTCACATGAGAGCGAAGTCTTAGCCCAAAAACATATCTAATAATTCTATTGAAAATCTTTGTAAACGTATTAAATTCACCGCCTGTGGTACCAGAAAATACCTCGACACAATATAATATATGAGGCATCAACAAGGCATGTGCCACACGCATCCTAATTGAGAGAGGCAGATATAAGTCAAGAGAATACAACCTTCTCAACAAGAATGATATTTTCGAAGAAACGTTATTAATATGCGATGAGAAATTTAAATGATTGTCAATTAAAACTCCAAGACATTTAATCTTATCCACAAATTCAACTCTCATGCCATCGAGAGTAACCATTATATTAGGTGTGTTTCTTTACTTTTTGGGTAAAGTTCGGTAAAATGAGAGTAAGCACAAAATCCTCTCACAAAATGACAAAATTACCCAATAGTACAGGAACGCAAAAAACCACTTTTCTAGCCCAAAAACTTATTTCAAAGAATAATGTTAAACAGTGATGGGACTTGAAAAATTTTGTTTTGTGCCAAGTGTGTGACTAAAATGTGCCAAATGGGCCTTTATTGTGCCAAAACTCAATTTTCACTTAGAAACCGTGTTTTCAACTTTCATTTTGTAAATGCATTCTTATGGAATTATTTTGAATTCTTATGGAATTAATTATATTTGAATGAATTAAAATTTTCTTTCAATTAAAAGGTGAATGATAAATTAAATTCATCCGATACTTATTAAAGATTTGGGAATGCAGCCAATGAATGAATTCTTTAGGAATGGTTGCACGGAATGGTATACATATAAACATTTTCTAAAACTGAATTAATTTTTTTATGAATTAAACATAAATTAATTCTTTCGAAGCTCTGAGATAAATTTATAGCATTTGAATTTTTAAAATTCTATGGATTAAGCACCGTAAGTTGTTCAGATTTCTCGTGAAAAAACTGTTATACTCCATATAAAAAAAATAATTTTTAACGACAATGAGTTTCACGTGAAAATTGTGCAAACTTAGTTTTCACGCAAATTTAATGTACAAGACTATTATTCTTCTGGTCAAAAAGTGACATTTTGTGTTAATTTTGATTGTGGCTTTGTTATAAAATTAAAATATTGTTAATTTTTTTAACTTAAATTGCAATTTAAAGCATTTAAAGTCTGAGAGAAAATTTTTCACGTGAAAATCAACTTACGGTGCTTTATTCGGTAATATCTTCGATGCCATTTTTTAGTTTTGCTTTATTCGAAAAAGGTATTTTAATACCAATAAGTGCTTAGAAACTAAAAATTAAAGAATTTTTTTTTTTATATTCATTTTTTATTAAATTTTGTAGATAACTAAAATGTGCCAAAATAGTATCGGTTGTGCCATTGTACCAATCAATCTTAGATTGTGCCAAAAATCCCATCACTGATGTGAAAATAGGTATAATTTCAGTTTGCAAATCGGCCCAAATAGACATATTTATTCGCATTCAAAAGTTGTTTTTGATTTTATTCAATTAATTTTAACAAAAAACAAAGTTTCTTTTGCTTATTTCTTTATTTAATTACAGTTTTTAATTTAATTTCACAATTGTTTTTTGTTTATATTTGCATCAGCTGTTTTACCAAAGTTTACCCGAAGAAAAAGTCTGGGTAAATTTTGGTAAAAAGAGAAGCACTAATACACTCTCATTAGCGCTCTCATTTACCCAATTCTCGAGTACGGGAACGCTTTTGGGTAAATTTCGGTAACTTTGGGTAAATTTCGGTAACATTGGGAACGTACGGGAACACACTGATTATCAGTATCGAAACCAAAACCCATTAACTTCGTCTTTCTTGGATTGACAACAAAACCATTGCCAGAAGACCAAGATATAACCTCATGTATGATGAAATTTACACCCTCTTCCAAGACATCTACAAATTGCGAATCGGCAACCCACATTTTTACCATGTTTCTGTTCCAAAATAGAAAAATTACGTTGCCGGTGAGTTAGTCCTACTCCAGGGAATACATATTTAAAATTTTAGGTTGGCCAGAAGGGATTGGGCAGGCCGTCAAGGAGAATACTTTTCCCCTTATCTCCCTACCGATAGGAATTTCAAAAATTCCGTCTAAGCGGACGCCTAAACAGAAGGAGAACTCACATACCGAATTTCGGCTACATAGTTTCAGCAGTTTGGGCAGGCCGTCAAGGGGGAAACATCCCCCTTTTGGGATATCCTGTAGGGAATTCCAAAAATACAAACTTAGTCGATGTCTACTACAGTGGAGGAACCTTTATGCCAAATTTCAACTTCTTATCTCCAGTGGTTTGGGCAGGCAGTTAAGGGGGACACTTTTCCAATTTGTGAGACCGTCTATGGGGACGTCTATGCCTACCGGAATTTCCAAAAATCCCGTCTTAGCCGAATATCAAGAAACCTTGTTTTAGTGGAGATATCCGTGGGGGAGGAGAAAAAGTACTTTTTGTGAAATTAAATTTTTTTAAATGGAATTTTTTGGAAAAATCGAAATTTTTGGAAAAAGATACTTTATTTTTACAAAGTACTTTATTGGAAGAAGGTACTTTTTTTGAAAAAGTTATTTTTAGGAAAAATTTATTTTTTTTGGGAAAAGGTCCTTTTTTGGAAAAGGTATTTTTTTGGAAAAGGGTTTTTTTTTGGAAAAATGTATTTTTTTTGGAAAAAGGTACTTTTTTTGGAAAAAGGTACTTTTTTTGGAAAAAGGTACTTTTTTGGAAAAAGGTACTTTTTTGGAAAAGTTACATTTTTTAGAAAAAGGTACTTTTTTGGAAAAAGGTAGTTTTTTGGAAAAGGTACTTTTTTGGAAAAAGGTACTTTTTTGCAAAAAGGTACTTATTTTGGGAAAGGGTACTTTGTTTTGGAAAAAAGTACTTTTTTCTGAAAAATGTACTTTTTTTTGGAAAAAGGTACCTTTTTTTTGAAAACGGTACTTTTTTTGGAGAAAAGTACTTATTTGGAAAAAGGAACTTTTTTTGTAAAAAAGGTAAATTTTTTGGAAAAAGGAACTTTTTTGGGAAAAAGGTACTTTTTTTGGAAAAAGGTACTTTTTTTGGAAAAAGGTACTTTTTTTGTCCCCTTTTTGCCCCTCCTGATAAGAATTTTCAAAAATGCCGTCTCAACGGACGTCTACACCGGTCGAGGAACATACATACCAAATTTCAACTTCATAGCTCCAGCAGTTTGAGCAGGCCGTCAAGGGGGAAACTTTTTCCCTTTTTTGCCCCTCCCTGTAAAAATTTCCAAAAATCCCGTCTTGGTGGATGTCTACAATAGTGGAGGAACCTTTATACCAAATTTCAACTTCCTACCTCCAGGGGTTAGGGCTGGCCGTCAAGGGGGGCTTTTTTCCCCTCTTTAACCCCCATTTTTATAACGCTCTGTCCAAAATTCTAGAAAGTACTTTCCTGAAAAGTTAGCCCCTACTCCAAGGAACACATATCTTAAATTTCAGCTTTCTAGCCAAAGGGGTTTTGGTAGGCCGTCAAGGGGGAGACTTTCCCCCTTTTTTGCCCGTTGCGGTAGGAATTTCCAAAAATCCCGTCTTAGCTTCAGCGGTTTGGGCTGGGCGATGTTGAGTCAGTCAGTCACGTTATTCTTTTATATATAGATGAATAGTGGGTCTCAAACTGATGGGTTAACTTAACTATTAAACAACGGATTTTAATGTATCTTTGTAAAATCGCAGTTGAAATTTATGTTTTAATCATTTTGAAAGCCCTGTACATGCACACGTAAAAGACTTCCTTAAAATATTTTATAACTAAACAAGATTAAGCATTTTTCTTATTCTTATTTTTTCTACAAATATAAATAAAAAACGAGTAAAAAAGTTAAAGTCGGGCATGCCGACTATACAATACCCTACACCAGTCTGGTTAAAAGCCAACTAATTTCTGGATCCGAAATTCGAATTGGTTAAAATGGGACTTGTGTCAAAATTTTCTGTAAAATGATAAAAAAAAGAGAAAATCATAAATATAGGTGCATATATGGACCAATCCTATCTAGTATCTATAAGCGTTGTCCTTGGGACCATGTGAGTCAGCGAACCAAATTTCTTTGAAATATCTTCGTATTTGCGACCTGCAGCGTATAAGAAAACCGATTTTGGGGGACCCTTATATGGGCACTAGATCTGAACATGGACCGATGTTAACCAAAATCAATAAGTTTCGAAATAGGTCGGTGTACCAAATTTCATTAAAATATCTTAATATTTCCGACCTGTAGAGTGCGCACAAGAATGCATGGACACAGACAGACAGACGGACGGACACACGGAAATAAAAAGTGATTCTGAGTCGATCGGTATACTATAAAGTGGGTCTAGGTGCAATATTTTTTGGTGTTACAAACATCAGCACAAACTTATTATACCCTGACCACGTAGTGGTGTAGGGTATACAAATGCCTTTCACACTTACCCTTTGAGCCGTACGACAATCTCGTATACACAATGGATTTATAGTGGCAAAAGTAGGACAAGATTCTTTGCCACCATCGGGAAATTCCATATGGTCCTCATTGATACGCCACAAAGCCATACGTGAATCTTTAGAACCAGATACCAGGAATTGATCATCTAACCAACACATACCCATAATCAAATCACGATGGCCACTTTCACCCACACACACAGGATCTAAAGTAGGCAAACGGTAAATGGCAATATCAGCAGAATTCCGAGCTCCTGTAGCTAAATAAGTACGACTTGGATTAATTTCAATGGCATGAAGACCGCCTTGAACTTCCGAATGATTGGCACGATTCGTAGACAGCGTGGGAATAGCATCTACACGACGCATATTAACATCATAAACAAGAAGCTGCCATAACAAAGGAAACGAAATTTAAAACTTAATACAATGTGTTTCCGTACTTAACAGCAGCAACACAAAACAACCAGAAACAGCCCAAACAACAACTTATACATATTTTTAAGTAGGTGAATGCTTTTGGTCAAGTTGAGGTTTCCGCGGAAAAGTACGTGAACAGGTTTATTAGTTAATAGAACCAACCTTATTGTGTTTCCGTACTTAACCGCAGCATCACAAAAAAACCTGAAACAGCCCATTCAACAACTTATAAACAATTTTAAGTACATAGGTGAATGCTTTTGGGCAAGTTTAGGTTTCCGTGGAAAAGTACGTGAACAGATTTATTAATGAATAAAACCAACCTTATTACATTTTGTGCCAAATATTACTTGGCGATTGCTTAGCCATTTGGAACAGAAAACCTTATTAATATATCCCAAATTTATTTGAGTCTCCCTTAACATATCATGGGTTAAAACATACCGACTGGTTTGTTCAAAATTAAAATTACGTCTCTGAATAAAAAAAAAAACATGTTGGAATAACACCATTATTGTCTCAGAAAATATGTAACCACTTTTTGTTGTACCTCACTTAAACCATTTTCTCGACTTCGTATAAAATCGAACGTATTATATGAAGTATTCAATACTTCTTCTTGTTGTTGTGGCGTCTCTTCGTCACTACCCGAATCCTCATATGTTACAAAGTCATCTGGTTTATCCGGCTTACGTCTACGTTCAGCTCTTAAAGCTCTAGCCTTGGCCCGTCTCTCGTCCAGACGTGAATTAAAATGACATGAAGGATACGTGCCTACGACACTATTTCGTATGGTTTGTACCATACCATTAAACATTTTCTATTCGGTTTTGAAACTACTTTTATTTTTATAGTTTAAACAATCTTTGTTAATTATAATTTGTTGTAAAAATTATAGTTTAGATTTTAATTCGAATTTTATAAAAATTTCATTTTATAACAAATACTGCACTAAAAGCAAAATTGGAAAATTTTATAGAGCATAGTAGTAGAGTTGTGTCGTTCATGAGCGAACTAGTTCATTTGAACGGTTCAGTTCATTGAACGATATGACATCGTTCACCATTATTCGATCTTTTCGTTCATCGTTCATTTCGTTCTTTTTTGTAGTCATAAAAAGTTTGTATACCTTTCTTATTAATTTTATTACAGAATTAAATGTTTTTCTTAATAATTTGAAATTTTTAATAAAATTGTAATTTTCTGACACTATTAGTCTATGCACAATATAATTAATATAAACATGTAACATGTAGTGCGCCAATAAATTGTCGAATGAACGACACCGTTCATAATCACTGTTCAGATACAGCTCATGACAAAAAAGAACGATAACAAAAAAGAACGATTGAACGATTTAAACGAACTAGTTCAATGAATTTTATTGAACGATATGACCGAGTCACCAAAAAGAACGATTAAGCCCAACTCTACATAGTAGAAATTGAGTTATCTCCACAATTCAGCAGGGTTGTCAGGTTTATTTTGCTCTTTTTCGCCAAAGTTAAAAATCCCCAAAATTAATTTTTGTTGCATTTTTAAGCTGCCCACACACTAGGGAACATTCTTAAAAAAGAGAGCATTTTTTTGTGAATGCGTGAGTGCGTTTGTGTGTGTGGGCGTGTTGAGATCGTGCAATTCAGAAATTATACCAGATATGAATCAGCTGATTTGGGCAATAAGGCCGACAGAAAATGAGCAAAACAAAACGCAAAAATTTAAGAAAAACACAAAAGATAAAGCACAATAATCTAAAAAGAGACAGATATATACAAAAAATGCGCAACACAAAATGTATGGAGATTTTATATTGTTATCTCCCTCTTGACTTGACTTCCATGTAAACAAAACCATACGGTTCGAGAATACTTTTTTGACACCTGTCATTAGTTTCACATCTGGTATTAATCTGTCCAAAAAATGAATTTCAACAATTCTTGAAGGAACTCTTTTAGTTAATGCAATTCCGCATCTTCTTAACGATTAAATTCGGTAGTTACATTGTCAGAATTGGATAATTAAAATTCATTAAAAGTTATTTTCTATTTTTTATCGATAGTTCCAATTAATAAAAATCGTTAACCTAATTTCGCAAATTTTTTTAAGGTCATGTTCATAGATTACAACAAACACAGATGTGTAATATATGTTCATTTCATGTCATGTCAAACATTTCCCAAGGAAGTAAAATTGACGGCATCTCTTGTCAAATATTAAAAAAAGAATAGAGAATTCTCTATTTTGAGGAGCATTAATAATAAAGGTAGCAATACAATACGCAATATCATTGAAAATATTATTATTGCCAGTATTAAGGTAGAATTAGTTTGTACGTAACGTTCCGTGATAAATCAGCTGATTCGATTTAATTGTATGAAAAAGCGTTTGAGTCGTTAGTTAAAAAGTACACTTATAGAAAACTGTAAACGACATTACTACTTAGCATCTATTTCATTTGATTTTATATATTATTTTAAATTATTCCATTTATTTGTTAACTTTTATTTCTTATTTGTTGTTTTAATCTATTTCTAGAATTTGCACAATTGCATGTATTTAAGTTTTAAGTGGAAATTATATGTTCCATCTCTTTAGGCTGGCCATACACTTGCAATATTGTTGTACAGCTTCTCGTTTTAGTTCTTTATTTTAATACCATGTGTGTTAGTAGATTGGGGACTTAAATAGAGAGGTTGCGCAATGGTATTGCTGATGTATGGATAGCTTTAGTATGTACGCCTTTTTAATGAAACTTTGAAAGCTTATCTTGTGAGAGTTCAGCTATTTCTAGCATTTATTCTTGCAGCATTCATTTATTATTTTTTTTTTTTGATCTAATTAATTTTTAAATATATTATTGTATTAATTGATCTCATGTAATACTACATTTATTCTTGAGCAAATACCACCTAGTTTTTGAAGAAAACTAGTTTTTGATTGTTTTTTTGTATGCGTTTTGACAAGTTAAAAACTACAAGAGAAACAGCTGATTCGTTGAGCGGCCCATACATTAAGGAACATTCGTGAAAAATGCCCATTTTTTGTGAATGTGTGTTTGTGTGTGTGTCCGTGTTGCCATCGTGCAATTCGTGTTTACAAAATTTGTTGATATTTTTTGTTCCCTACTCAATGTTTCTTAATGTATGGGCCGTTTTACAGCTGATTGTCGCGAGTTTATCTTCCAGAAGTGTTCTGTTGTATTGCTAACGAGCATCGCACTAGAGGGGCCGTTTATGCCCGGAGGGTAACTTCCGCAAAAAGAATATGATTATTGCCACTATACAATTTTCCCACAAGGCGATACGATTTCGAAACACTTTCGTATTGAAATGTTTGCAGGGACAGGACCATCTTTCATTTGTGAATAGTATTTTTTTACTATTCCCAAATGAATGATAACATATTAAAAAAGGCTTGTGTTCAGTGTTGCCATTTCAGTGCTTTTCGGGTATTTTTTGGTGCTTTTTTCCTTCCCGTACCCGGTGATTTTTTACAAATACCCGTTTAAAAGCGGGTATTTACAGTACGGGTATTTACAGTGCTTTTTTCTGGCAGTGCTTTTAGTGCTTTTTTTACAGTTTATATTTTGGGTATTTGTTCTCGTTTTTTCAATTTTTCTAGAATTTTGTGTCAAAATTGAAAAAATAATACGAACTGTACAAAAAATTCATTTTGTCACAATGTTGGTAGTACAAATTTAAATAGCAACTTCATTATATTTAAACTTCGAAATTTTGAAATATTTGTTTGGTGCTTTTTTACCCCTTTTTTGGTAATTTTTTTAACCTTTTTTACACGATTTTTCAAAGCAAAATGTGTCTTGACTTAAATTTAAAAAAAATTAATATCGTCCTTTTTTACCCCATTTTTGGTAAATTTTTACCCTTTTTACCCGTTTTCCCAATGCTCACGGTGCTATCCTGCCTTCAAGAGTTGGCAACACTGCTTGTGTTTAAAAGCTGTCTTTATCCAAAAAGTAGAGGTTCCAAACTATCGATAGTGCCACTATCAATAGTTTTTGATAGTTTGAAAAACTATCAAAACTTAGAAAAACTATCAAAACTTAGAAAAACTATCGATATATCGAAGTTACTATCGTGATAATATCAAAATAGTTTTCAGATAATGCATTTAAAACAGAACTTTCTTTCTTAGCTCAATAAATAACAAAACTAAAAATTATTGTGAGATCAATTGTCAGTCATCCAGATATTTTTGTTCATATATAAGTAGTAGTAGTATATTAATGATGGAGGAACCGCCAAACAACCTGCTTCAGTTTATAAATGCAAAAAAGTGCGTTTTAAGTATTAACTAACCGCGCTTTAATTTCACAACATTTGTGGTAGTATTTGGTCAGTGATGCCATTTTAGTGCTTTTCGGGTATTTTTTGGTGATTTTTACATCGTCGTACCCCATGGGTTTTTACAAATACCCGTTTTAAAAAACGGGTATTTACAGTGCTTTTCCCAACTCTATCAGTGCAGTGATAGTGCGGTTTACAAAATTTCTATTTTTGGTATTTTTTCTTGTTTTATTAAAATTTTCTTGAATATTCTGTAAAAGTCGAAAAATTAATATGAACTGCATAAAAAATACTTTAAATAGCCTTTTCTCAGCAATGTTTGTTTTTTTTCGAATTTTATATCTATATAAATTCTTGTAAAAAAACGACTATCCGTACTTACGTGAACTGTTTTTATCTTTTGTAAACAAATAAAATTTAAAGATTTGGGGCTGCCTTTGAACGAAATCTGTTTTCGTATATGGGCTTGCCCGGAACGCGAAATAGAGCAATTGCCTTAAGTGGCAAGCTCTCCCTTTACTAACAACCACATATTTCCTTTGTTAGCATTCGTTGTTTTTAATATTTTATCAATTTTAAAATACTAAAATTCCAAAAAATTCTGTGACAAAGATTTTTGTTTACATTTGAAAGAGAAAAGCCAAGAATTTTCAAGAATTGGCAGCATTTTTATAACTACTTAATTTTTAAGAAGCTAAATTTATACCTACTTAAAATTTTTATAAATGCTTAAATTTGTATGGAATATTTATATAAAATTCGAAAGAAACAAACCTTTAGTTAAAATTCCATTATATTTAAACTTTAAAATTTTTAAAAATTAGTTTTGGTGCTTTTTACCCCTTTTTTGGAAATTGTTTAAACATTTTTTACTCTATTTTACAATGCATTTTTAAATTCTTAACAAAAATTAAAAACAAAAATTACTTTCGTGTATTTTTCCCCAATTTTTTTTGCAAATTTTTACACTTTTCACCCGGTTTTACCCTGCGTACCTTTTGCCTTCAGGAGTTGGTAACACTGTATTTGGTGATAGTATCAGCCGCTATCGATATTACTATCGATAGCGGTTAAAACATATCGATTGTTTTCAAACATTAGAGGTTAATCACAACTGTGTCGATTGTCGACCGACGACAGCAAAAGTCGTCGCGATTAATTTAAATTCAGCGACAATCGACCGTCGACATTTGATGACGTTTAGAAAAAAATGAAATCAAAACAAGAATATGTTGGTATTTGTTTCGCTACAATTCTTCACCAATTCAATTGCTTTTGCATTAATTCTTGTTGTTTTACATTTTTTTGTATTTAATTTTACTTTTTTGCGGTAAATTATGTATTTTTATTTTCAATTATATTTCTGCTGTCAAAAAAATAAATTTTTTGTAAACATAGTACGAATTTTTGCAACTTTAATACGAATTTCTGCAACTCTGTTCCCTTAATTAGTTAAAAATATGGCAACATTTTGACAAATACTTTAAGTGTGTGTTAGTATGTCGTCACGAAAATAGAATAGATTCTATTACGACGACAAATCGCCGGACGACATGGCGACATTTTGCTTCCCATACAAAATATATGAAAAAGCACATGTCGTTGTCGACTCAGAGGTTAATCACAACTGTGTCGATTGTCGACCGACGACAGCAAAAGTCGTCACGATTAATTTAAATTCAGCGACAATCGACCGTCGACATTTGTTGACGTTTAGAAAAAAATGAAAGCAAAACAAGAATATGTTTGTATTTGTTTCGCTACAATTCTTCACTAATTCAATTGCTTTTGCATTAATTCTGGTTGTTTTGCATTTTTTTGTATTTAATTTTGCTTTTTTGCGGTAAAATATGTATTTTTATTTTCAATTATATTTCTTCTGTCAAAAAAATAAATTTTTTGTAAACAAAGTACGAATTTTTGCAACTTTAATACGAATTTCTGCAACTCTGTTCCCTTAATTAGTTGACAAATGTTTTGAGTGTGTGTTAGTGTGTCGTCACGAAAATAGAATAGATTCTATTACGACGACAAATCGCCGGACGACATGGCGACATTTTGCTTCCCATACCAAATATATGAAAAAGCACATGTCGTTGTCGACTCAGTTCTGATTAATCTCTCAGTTCCGATTAATCTCTTAAACGATTGCAAACAACAACCATCGATGGTCACAAAAAAAATTAACTATCGATAGTTTGACACCTCTACCAAAAAGTGTCTAGTAAATGCGCAGGGTATACAATAAATCTGTCGCACATTGCACAAATCTCTAGTCCAGTAAAAGCAAATAAAATTGTTAGCGAATTTGTTTGTCCATTTTTTCAATTATGTCTTTAAGAGAGTGTATCTATAAAAATTGTGAAAATTATATTAATTTAAAAGATAGAGCATTCAATGATCATATCACATTATTTACATTCCCCAAAAATCCAGAAAGGCGACAAAAATGGATAGAAAATGGGAAGGCACCAACAAATTTGCCGGTATCAATGTACTTTTACTGTTCGGATCATTTTGATAAACGATTTTTAGCTGTAAATAACAGACGAACTGTATTGGTGGGAGAAGCAGTTCCCAATTTATTTGTCGATGAGGAAATTGAAGATACTTCTGATACAAATTTGGATTATTATCTATATGAAATGAAAGATGATGGTTCTGGTGAAGTGGAAATGGAAGAACGAATGCAAGAACAGGAAGTACATGTAGAATCTACAACATGTATGCTCGATGAAGATAATCATATTATTCTAGACCACGAGATTGAAGATGAAATTATAAAGGAAACTAAAATTGTTGGAAGTAATAGAAAGCGTAAATTAAATAACAGTATTACATCGAAATCAAAAATTGCGAAAACCACCACACCACTCAGAAAACAATCACCACATAAATTTCTTTTAAATAAATCGAATATAAAATCATCAACTCCGACAGCTGTCGTGAATAAAGAGACCACAATGCCACAAAACGATAAAGCTCCCATGATTGAATTAAGTCCAAAAGAAACGGAAATGGATCCAGATTCACTTGTTGACACTAAATATGTGACTTCATTTATATATAAAGGCGAAGAATATGTACAAATGCCAAAGGATCATTATATTAAGGAAAAAATTGATTTGGTTAAAAAATTGCAAAAAATGGAAAGTTTTGTAAAAAGCATAAAATCACAATTGAATAGTTTAGAGTTTGAATAATGTACTTTCAATATCACTGTTTCAATTATACCAAAAATCGTTTTATTTTCCAAATTGTGTATAGAGTTCGCCGTGAGTCGCCGAAAAAGAAATATCTTCTGAACCTCATTAAAATTTTAATTGAAATAATGCTCAATTGTTTTTGTTCTGGAATACTCTAAAGCGTGTCGCAACATGCCGTTAGACTGTGGAGTTTAGCCATATGCACGCCCGAATTCCCTTGGAAACATTGTTTACGCCTCCATCGCGACGGTAATGGTTGTTTTGTGCATGTGTTAGTCTACTTGTTCATCATTAAAACACTCATAAGTCATTATCCCCACAAAGCTGACATATATAGAGCCAGTGTCTATAGTCAGCGTTTATTAATCCACGCCCGGTGGAATTGACACATTGATGCATCAAACGAGGAAGAAAATTATTAATAAATTGTTGCTTCGGGTAAATTGGGTTCCCGAGTGTACCAGCAGTTGCGACGTGGAACAGACCCTGTAAATATATAAAGGAATAAAAATTTTCTTTCTCAAATTCCAAAAATTTAGGTAAAATTTAATATTTTAATTAAACCGGCAAAAAAAATTTAGCCATTTTTACATATTTTATATCAACGTCAGATTCCAAAAGAAAAAAAATTGAGTTTTCAAAACTATTTGCGGGCTTTTGTCTACTGAAAGTTTACTTCTATTTAACGTTTAGTTTCATTCGATATACATACATACATACATACCCACCAAAAAAAAACCGAATGCATTCTACAAGAATGCCTTTTTCACTGCATATAAAGTAGCTATATATGATGAGTTCTTACTTCCAATAAACGTATTTTAAATGACTTCTAAAATGCTATTAATTAAAAACCTTTACTTCCAGCAAAAAAATACCTGACCAAGATCCGTAAAAGCACCTATTCTGTTCGGCACAAATGAGTTTAAATTAGTGTTTCCAATTCGGTTAATCGATTAACCGATTCCTCGATTAATCGCCTCTGTTTCGGTTAATGTCGAAACAAATAATTTAAAACTCAAATAATTATTCCATCCGAATAATCGGATAAAATAGGTCGATTAACCGGTTAAATTTTTAATATGGAATTTTTCCTTTTTTTCCCAATACTTTATAATTTTCTTAACTTTAGTTAAAAAATTGCAAGAAAAGCTTAGAAAAAACGAACTAAAATACCATGAAATTCTTTTAAAATCTAGTGAAAGAGGTCCTTAAGCCTTTAGATATCTTTTTTCAGTAAGGCCAAAATAAAGATGTTTTAAAACTCCTCAAAACACACGACGTGTTTGGCTGGAGCAGCCTTGAAGTTCTATATAGGCTTAAGGAAATAAAATAGACAATTTACTATTTCTGTTTTAATTATTTTAAAAACTATAAAAGTAATATAAATTATATTTCCCTGCCCTTCATGGCAAGTTTTTTTTTTTAATTTCAATTCAATTTTATAAAAATTATACAGTATGTCTTAATAATATCCCTGTGAAGCCGGTTGGCTTGTCTGCATTTGTTTCAAATCTGTGTCACACAAATTAGAAACTCCAACTCTATGCTCCAACTTACATCTTACATCTCCCAAGAAAGTGTGTATATTCGGTTGAAATATCACATTATTTCTATAACATGTTCCACTAGAAATACCATGGAAACCAAACCCGTTTCCCGGAATTTAGTGACATTTCGCATTAATGCCATTAACAATAAACAAATAACCTAGAGTTGACACAAAATTAACGTGAAAATATTCAAATTTATATGAAATTTCACATCTGTAACTGTACACTGAGAGAATTGTCTACATGCTATTTATGAATTTTTACATTGATTCCATGAAGTTTCGCTGGAATTTGCCCATTGAAAGATTTCATTGAATTGATGTAGTTTTTTTTTGAAAAATTTCATATTATTTAATAAAAATTTCATGCACCCAATAAAAAAGTTTTATTAAAAAGAGCTTCATAAAAATTTTGAAGTTTTTTTACAAAATTTATTTTTTCATTAGTTAAGTGAAATTTTTCATTAAAACTCGACCAAGAAAATTCTCTATGCGTAAGTTAGTTCAAACTTTCGTTTATTTTGTTAATAACGAATAACGAAAAAAGGCTGAGAATTTAACAATTCTTTATGATAATCTTCAGCTAATTATGCAAATATTCAGCAAATTTTTTTAAAATTTTTGTAGTGTAAATTCGTATTTTTAGTTAACTAAAATTTTACTCAAAGAGAATTAAATTTTTTTTATATCAATGGCTCATTATAAAGATTCTCCAACTCGATGTTTTTTATTTCTTAAGAGAAGGAGGAAGAACCTTAATAAATTCTTTAAAATTTTGGATACATTTTTTTAAGTGCCTTATTAAATTTATTGTAGTATGTATTAATTAAAAATTGCATTTAAAGATATGTTGTATCTAAAGTTTTTCAGATTTTTAAAAATTTTTATCAAGAAATAAAAAATTTACATTGAGTTATCGATATGTAACAGTTTTAGGTTTGGTGTTCTTTCAGCGGTTTTTTTTGCCATTTTTAACTAGTTTTTAGTAGAGCTAATTAGAGGTGGCTTTTGCTAATAGGAGTTTTTGCTCTATTTCTCTGGTGTAGATGTGCTTTTTTAATTTGAAAACTTTTTTTAAACACATCGAATTTATATACATATTTTATAACTCCACTTTCAGAATTTTATAAAATTTTATTCCAAAATATTTTATTGACTCCTAACTGTAAAATATTCAAAACAAATTTCTCTGATAATAAATATTAACACTACTAAATGACAAAATTTATATTTTAATAAGAATTTTAAAAAACAATATATGTACTATGTATAATATTTTTTCTTTAAGACTCATTAATTTTTCTTTATGGAGTTAATCGATTTGGCAACTGAATCATTCATTTAACAAAAACAGGAAGCTCTTTGTGTATTATTGATAAAAAAAATTAGGGAAATATATTAATTTTGCATTAAACGATTAATCGATTAATCGCCAATTTTCTCGATTAACCGACCCGAATAACCGGTTAATCAACCGGGGTCAAGGGAAATTATTTCCAAATGCCAACCACACCCACAGTCCACCTTGGACATGGTGTCCCCTGTTAACGCTGACGAGGCTCTGACGACCGAGTATGGGCGGCATAACCCGGTTCCCACGGCAATCGGACTATGTTCCGGAACGATTCGGATGTTTTCGAATCTTCGAATTTATCCGAGCAAGGATTGCCACTCCGGCTTTAAATGAGAATTATTAACTACAAATTCTCATTTTAAAGCCGTTACAACAACAACAACCGGTTAATCAATTTTTGTGATTTTTCGAATAATGCATTAACCGGTTAACCGCATATGTCGAATAATTGGAAACACTAGTTTAAATTGAGGTGAAAAACGCATTTTTTTAACATTGGCTTGAAGTAGGCGTTTATGCTACTTTAAGTCTACTTTGCACGTCATAAAAATGAGTGCTTGGATGTTCTTTTTTATATAGGAAAGCAATTCAATTTGTTACTATCTAAGGAGACATGAAAAGTAACTTCTTGGGAATACATTCAATTATTTAAGAAGTGATATTTATGACTTTTGAAAGCATTCCCAAGAAGTTACTTTTCATCTCTCCTTAGATAGTAAAAAAAATGAATTGCTTTCCTATATAAAAAAGAACACTCAATCACTAATTTTTATGACGTGCAAAGCAGACTTAAAGTAGCATAAACACCTCTCTATGACTAGCCAATATTAAAAAAAATGCTTTTTTCACCTCAATTTTAACGCATTTGTGCCGAACCGTATAGGTGCTTTTACGGATCTTGGTCAAAAATTTATTCTTGTTTTTTGGCTTAAAATAAAATTTGCTGATTTTGAAATTTTTTTTTTTAATTTAACAGATCTAAATTTAAGTAAAAAATTTGTAAAACTAGTTTTATTTGTAATTATACTGAGTCGTAAAATTTGTTAAAATATAGGGTCTCGGGACCCTCCCCGTTCGTAGACCATATAATCTAAGGACAAGGCGAAAAAAATCACTTTTTTGGCTTTCTTTCAAAATACTGGTTCTTTAATAACCTTTTTTTTGGAAAATGTAAATAAAATCATAATCTAGACTGAATTAGCTTTCTGGTAATGTATAAAAATCCAATCCAAAATATTTCTTTCAAAAATTTACAATGTTATACTCTAGTTTCATTTCTAAGATCCACAAATAGTTATATAAATTTTTGTCTCTCTTGGCTAACCTAGTCTCAGGTATGGCCAAAGATGGGATTTGTTTTTTTTATAAATTTGCAAAAATCTATTTTTGAGTTTTTTAAAATTTTGTTCAACAAAATATAAAAAAGTGGTCAACACATAGGGGTTTATAAATACACCTTGGAAAAACGTGTAAGTCCACACAATGTAATCGATTTCGTGTACTTTATATTGTGTGTACTTACAATATGGGATACTTGTGTACTTACTAGAATCCCCGAGTGCTTTCTATCCTACACACAAGTTGGCTTACTTTACCCAGGGTATGGCCGCATTGTAATGGCCCACAAGCCAATATATTTCGTAAGTACACACAAGTATAGTGGCATGTAAGTTAGACAAAATTTTTTAAAAATTTCAAATATTATATAAGTTAAGTACTGAGGATTTTTAGTATTGTGTTAAATGAATATAACTAAAATCTTTATGAAAATCAGTGTTTTAACTAAAAATTTGTTAAAAATTAGTCAAATCGATTTGAAACCCGTTTGACAGGTTTTTCTACTAACGTATAATTTTAAGTGTAGGAAATCCATAACATTTTTATGGAGAGCGTTAATTTTTGAAGTAACCAACATATTTCCAGAAAATGTAAAATATTAATTTTATCATTACATTTTTCTGCATTATTCTTTAAATTTAAAACATTTCATTAACTTGAGTCCTTTCCGCATAAGTAGCTCGTCATTTACCATTTAGTTATCTTTATAGTGCGGCCCTATGTTCCACTGGGAATTAAAGGATTAAATATATATATATATATCTTTATAGTGTTGTGTCTTTTATATATTTTTCTGTTCTGTTTTACCTAACACATATAATATTTCTTAACTCTTTCACTACCCTTGTACACTACAGTGTACTCATCTTTAAAAGAATATATAAAATTTAATAGTGCAAAAAAACTTTATACTTTTTACAAATAAGTTTATTAGGATCTTGGACTTCAAATAAAAATCATTATATGTGTATAAGCAGTTCAACATGGAAATATGGTCGCGATATTTGTTAATAAAGTCAAATTTTTTTAATATAACAATCTCCATAAAAAGGGGGTTTTGGTGTTTCTCCTAAACTAAAGAAGATAGATAATTGAAATTTGGCACATAACTTCGTTTTATGACGAGAAGAAAACCAACCAAAGGATTTTTGGCCACTCGTATGTTTAAGGGGTAAAACGGGGCTCAGAAGTTTGAAAAAATCGATTTCAGGACGTCATTTTTGGTGGGTACACAGAAAAAATTTACAAAATTCTGTTTGTAATGTCAAACACCTTTTTTGCATAAACAAACAAAAAATTTTTTAAAAAGGCACCAACAATGGAATTTGTATATACAAATCCCTTTTTGTAACTTTTTTGTAATTTGTTAAAAATAAAATCAATTTTTTTTTAACAATGTGTTTTGTAAATACAATAATTTTTTTTTGTAACTTGTTTGTATTTGTTAAAAATAAAAAAATAAAATTCAACAACGAGTTTGTTACACAGAAAAAATTTACAAAATTCTGTTTGTAATGTTAAACACCTTTTTTGCATAAACAAACAAAAAATTTTTTAAAAAGGCACCAACAATGGAAATTGTATATACAAATCCCTTTTTGTAACTTTTTTGTAATTTGTTAAAAATAAAATCAATTTTTTTTTAACAATGTGTTTTGTAAATACAATAATTTTTTTTTGTAACTTGTTTGTATTTGTTAAAAATAAAAAAATAAAATTCAACAACGAGTTTGTTATATTAAAACAATTATTCGCTTTATGTTGTCGTATTGACAAAAAAAAAATACTTTTTTGAAATTTTTGTTACAATTTACAAACATTTGAGCAATTGAAAACAAAAAATAAATGCTTTGTTTTTTTTTTGTTTCAAAAAATTCTAAGGCTATTTTTTGATATTTTTGATACAATTTACAAACATTTAATAAAAAAATTGTTAGATATCTAAGTAAAAAGCCAACAATTTTTTTTAATTACTTAAAATTTTGTGATACTTTTTTCTGTGAACATTTGAGCAATTGAAAACAAAAAATAAATGATTTGTTTTTTTTTTTGTTTCAAAAAATTCTAAGGCTATTTTTTTGATATTTTTGATACAATTTACAAACATTTAATAAAAAAATTGTTAGATATCTAAGTAAAAAGCCAACAATTTTTTTTTAATTACTTAAAATTTTGTGATACTTTTTTCTGTGTACACAGAAAAAACAGTAGGCACCAGCAATGGAATTTGTAAAAGCAATCACATTTTCTTTTAAATTAAAATTTTTTTCCCAACAATTTTTTTGTTTGAAATATTTGTAACTCGTTTTTAAATTGTTATCTTTCATATAAAAGTTATTTAAAAATAAAAATTCAAAGTTACAAAAAAGAAAGGAAAATTTTTTTGGATTTACAAATTTCTTTGTTGGTGCCTTTTTAAAAAGTTTTTATTTGTATTTACAAATTTGGTATTGGAAAGGTGTTTAAAAATTTAATTAGAATTTTGTAAATTCTTTCTGTGTACCTATGATATCCAATGCTGTTGGTACGTAACACTTCTTTTTCACATTTAATACGGTCTCATAACAAGGCAAAAAAAATTTTGAAATGTGACTACAAATTTTTCACTCATGCTGTTGTCATTTTCATGGATGATATAAATTTTTCTATGGTTTACAGCCATTCTTGGTTAGAAATTGCGAATAAAAAAGAATAATACAAATTTATTGAAAATATTACCTTACTATAAAAATAGGTTGATAAAATGCTTAAGGCACATCTACACGGGATAGAAAACTCGGGAGATTTTATGAAAATGCAGATCTGTATAAGTCTACGAAATGTAATCTCTAGACCAGCGGTTCCCATAAGTTTTGCTTCACGGACCAGTGTTGCCAGAAACTTTTATTCCAAATATGCTATTAGCCACGTTTTTGTTAAGTTTTCGTATTAGATAAACATTTTGGACTGTTATTTTTTAACGTATACGCGTTAATTCATTTAAAACAGTAGTGTAAACATTGTTGAAAAAACAATAGAAACTAAATCTTGCGTGGACAAAAATATGCTAAAAATCTGCTTTTGTCAAACGAAATATGCTAAAAAGCATTTAGCATATTTTTCTAAAATAAATATGCAATTTTCAAACTCAATCTGCTAAATCTAGCAGAAAATATGCTAAAATGGCAACACTGTCACGGACCCCTTGAGACATTTCTACTAGCTCACGGACCGCCAAACCAGTGTTGAGCGAGAGGTACTTTATAAATTATGGGGCAAAATTAATAAAAGCACCTGCTTATTTTAAATGATGACCATTTTTAAGCAGGAATAAGGAAAAAAAAACATTTTTCAAATCAATATTTTGTTAATTATTTTAAAAATTATAAAATAATAGTTTTTTTTAATAAATTGTTTTATGTTTTTTGTCGGATCTCTTCGCGGACCCCCTGGAATTCTACTACGGACCCCCATTTGGGAACCGTTGCTCTAGACCATTGACAATTGCTGTCATACACAAGTTTTTTAATTAGTAACAATTTTTAAAATGTGTTGTATTATTATTGAACATTTCAGTTAATTAAATGCACTTTTTGGTATTTGGAGAAAAAATTATTCTTTGAAATATGTATGTACAAAAATTTTAATAAAAACAAATTCTTGGCAATTAGAGATGATACTTTTACGATACAAATTAGTGCCAACAATATTAAAGATGACAAATTTAACACAAACTCTACGAGATTTCTATCCAGTGTAGATGTGCCTTTATACCTACACTTTTTTTTATTTCTGTAACTACTTTTCCATATGGTTTCCATCTTCTTGCATATATATTTTATTTTATCTTCTAGGATTTCTTATGAACCTATATTTTCTTCATAAAGATTCGATAGAACATGAAGGTAGTCTTCATTAGCCCTTTCGACACCAGATTTCTTTTTATATACACCCAAATATCAAAAATATATATTCGGGTAAAAGAAATCGCGGTTGATGAACCTTAAAAAAAGAGAAACGTTAAAAACGTATGTTTTCGTAGAAGCTTTGTAATAGTGCTACGAAGGCTATATCTCCTGGAATCGAAGACTTTCGCAGCTAGAACCTATGGCTACACCCTTAAAATTACATAGTTGTTGATCACTACTTCTTCAACTATGTCATAGGTGAAATAACCCTCACTATGGCATAGTTGATATGAAGTAGTGGAAGGCAACTATGTTTGTCTCGAATTTACAAATTAACTATGAAGGAGGTTATTGTTGACAATTTGCTAGTGGAAATTAAAAAAAGTTTAAAAATAGTATATGTTAATTATGTTCAAATTAAAAATGGTCAATATAAACCACGGATCTTCCTAACTTTCGATTATTTATGAAAAAAAAAATTGCTAAATTATTATTAGTTTTTAATGCTTTTAATTTTACACAACATAATTTTAATTTAATTTTACAGCCATGTATGCACCAAATAATTTGCCCCGATATTAATATCGATTATTTTCCTTATTAGATGTGATTTGAGCATTCTAATGAGGAAACAGCCATGCATGCACCAAATAATTTGCCCCGATATTAATATCGATTATTTTCCTATTAGATGTGATTTGAGCATTCTAATGATGAAATAGAAAATATAATGCTGAATTAATTTAAATATACTGTTGTTTTTTTACTTTGACGTTACCTTTAGCTTCGGCAATGGTGCTTGATTTTGTTCCTATTTAATAACAATTTAATTTGAATTATTGGTCCACACCACAATTCTGCTTTTCCGATCCTTGCATCCAATCTTTTAAAAAGATTTTTTGCAAAAGAGGTTTTGGAGATTTTTTGTATCTTTATTCGTTATTTTTGTATTTTCATGTATGAATTTTCAAGTTTGTTTTCTAAATGTCAGTATTTTTTATTTGACAATTTATACTTAATATTTTTTAGTAATCTCGAAATCCACTATGTAAAAAGTTGTTGCTAGTGCCTATATCAATAGTAGTTATTGATTATAATAGTTGATTTATAAAAAATTTTAAATGACTGGATTTTGTCGACTATGCCACCACGTACTTTTTTGGGTGTAAAACCTTCTCAAATCAAGACCCAAAGCTTTCTCTTTAATTTGAATGTAGTTATAGCGCGGACTTCAAAATATATGTCAAGAAAACCGAAGCCTTCTCTTAATATTTTGTGTCAAAATCGCAGAGGTGTTGCAACCCTTAAAATAGTACATAATCGAAAGCAAATATTAACGCTGTTATTAAAAAAAAAAAAAACTTCTTAATTTAGCTTTAAAACACGAATTTGCTAAAGCATTCAATATCTCTATTAAACCTTTATTAAAAAATTGTATTAAAAACACAATAAAAGTTTATTAATTTTGTTATTAAGTTTATTAATTCTGGCAACACTTTGCATATTCTCTCTTTTTATCACAAATTATACCAGATATGAATCAGCTGATTTGGGCAACATTGGCCGACAGAAAATGAGCAAAACAAAACGCAAAAATTTAAGAAAAACACAATAATCTATAAAGAGACAGATATATACAAAAAATGCGTAATACAAAATGTATGGAGATTTTATATTGTTATCTCCCTCTTGCCTTGACTTCCATGTAAACAAAACCATACGGTTCGAGAATATTTTTTTGACACCTGTCATTAGTTTGACATCTGGTATTAATCTGTGCTTTTTATTGTTAAGCTGCCTACACACTAGGGAACATACTTAAAAAAAGAGAGCATTTTTTGTGAATGTGTGAGTGCTTTTGTGTGTGTGTGTGCGTGTTGAGAGCGTGCGTTTCGTGTTTACAAAATTTTTTGATATTTTTTGTTCCGTCAACCATGTTCCCTAGTGTGTAGGCAGCTTTAGTGATACATGAATTTAGCAGTGTTGCCAACTCTTGAAGGCCGGATAGCACCGTGAGCAGTGTTGCCATTTCAGCATATTTTCTGCTAGATTTAGCAGATTGAGTTGGGCAATTGCATATTTTTTTTGTAAAAATATGCAATTGCTGCTTTTTAGCATATTCTGTGGGACAAAAGCAGATTTTTTTGCATATTTTGTTTTATTTAATAAAAGCATATTTTTTAACAAAAGAACAATATTTTGCGAACCATTGTCTGCGCACCATGGTATATAAGAAATGCGAACATACACTCGGATTTGCATGTTCCCACCGTTAATGACGAAATCGCGAGATACACCCAAAACTACTTAAAGAGGCTGCACCTAAATTCATTGGCTCGTAAACTGCTTGAGGATCAAGGACACCGACGCCTCCTAAGAAGGACCACCGCTGATTTGGCTCTATAGAATCCTTTATAACAAAATGTTAGTTTTTAATTTCTATTTAAATAAAAAATAGTTTTTTCGGCCTTTTTAAAATTAAACTTCTAATTTATCGTTTTTAACTTTTTATATCCATTTACTTTACATCAAATTAAAAAAAATATTTAATGTTTAAAATTAAAATTTTGTCTGGCACTGGCTGGGCTTAATATTTTAGCTTTAGTCCATAAGATTTGATAAACTTATTGTTAGTTCACTGTTGTGAAGATTCAATAAATAAAATTATGAAAAAAAAAATAATTTTTTCTGTAACAATATTTATAACAATAACAATGTTTTCATAACTATTTCATGCGTAATTATTCAATTCTTTTTTCAGTGTAAACTTTTTTAATATATGATATACTACTATAATTTGAAAATGCTACAAAAACCATAAAAAAAATCTTGCAAAAATTTAAAATCAGTTACATTTATTGTGAAAAAATTAAATGATTTTTTTTAGTCTCAAAGAAAGATTAAACAGTATTTATGCTCGCTCGAAATCAACAAAAATTAAATATAGTGGGGAATTCCATTCGATTGATTGTTCTACAATTATTCTTAATGAGTTAATATAATCTACGCATGATCTGTTACGTCTAAAACCGGCTTGTTCTCTACGTAGGCAGGATTCAATAGCAGGGGAGATACGTTCAAGAATAATAAAAGCTATTATCTTTTGAATGGAATTTAAAAGCGTTATGCCTCGCCAATTTCTACAATCGCTAAGATCTCCATTCTTTGGAATTGTAACGATGACACCTTCCTTCCACTCCGATGGGATGTTGTCCGTAGACCAGGCTTCGTAGATAAGTGGCCATATGTAATGAGCCAACGCTGGGTTGTACTTGAAAAGTTCTGGTGGGAGGTTATCTAGACCGGATGCTTTATTTTTCAATTTTGTAATTGCGTTTGTGACCTCCGCCAGAGTTGGAGCATTTGTTTGTATATTCCTCCTGGGATTTCTTCGCACTGGTGTCTCCCCAACAAACAATTCGTTCCGTTTACGCACCGTTTTCGGTCCGTTATAAACGGAATCCAACTCCGTATACGTACCGTTTTCTGGATCCGTATACGGATCAGAAAACGGAACATAAGGAACATCGAAACTGATTCGAATCCGTTGAAAATCCGTCAATGACGGACCGTTTACGGACCGTTATGTCATGTAAAAAACGGACTAGTCCGCTGAAAGTCCGTCAATGCCGGACCGTTTCCGGACCGTTAAGTCGTGTAAATAATGGAGTGACTCTGTTTTTAGAATGCCGTTTTCGGACTTTTATATCTACCTAAATTGACACATTACTACCCAGCAAAAATATGTGTAACCCAGCAAAAAAAAAGTCATTACAAAAAAGTTATTTTAAAAGCACTCCGAATAGCATCAACTGATTGTGGAGTAGTTACAATTTAGCTCTAACACTGATTTATTTTACACGTGATGTCCCATGTTGTCAGTAGTTCAATTTAAGCATTTTGTTAGTAATTTAAAAGTGATTACATGATGTTAATAAAGTATAGTTTTTAAGTATACATTTTCATCACATCAATACGAGTACATTTTGTTTGCATTTTTAGAGTGATTTAGAAGTACTATTTTTAATATATAATATAATAGATTTTTAAAAGTGATTTAAATTTGCTTTTTATAATGTATGAAATAGCATATTTTATAGGCAATTTTAATGTTTAGCCTTTACAGAACCCATTTCTGAACCTATTGTGTAAAAAAAGCTTCAATTTATTATTATTTGTTGGACAATATTAAGGAAACGGTTCTTTTGCATCTGAATCAATTCGATTAAGTCAAAATCAGACAAAACCAAAATTCTTTTTAATTTTGGTTTAACAGTTTTTTTTAAATAAGTTTGTAACATATATACTTCAGTCTTTAAATTAAAAAAAGATACGATATTGAATTAAAGATAAGATAAGGCCGAGTGTTTGGGATGTCAGTTAAACTTGGTTTAGTTAAACCGAAAACGAATTATATCAGTCACTTCAATTTTATTAACAAAAATTGCCTGAACAACTTTTCCTCGTTCAGAATTTCGGTCTTCATTTTAGAAGCAGTATTCCAGTTATAAGTTTAAGTTTAAAGATAATCTACATCCTAAAAACTGTAACTCTGTACTCTGATTAAATATTTTAAAACATTACTCAAGGAATTTTCAGAATATTAAAGCGTACTAGGAAACAATTTTTTCATATTTTTTTTTACAAATAAAGGAAAGAAAAGCATCGACATTTTACAACTCTACAGTAATAAGGCCATCATTATAAATTTTCTCAAGCCGCAGATCTATTATTGAAATTTTAGCTTTAAATTCATTAAAGAATCGGAGAACCGTTGGAGGACAGTTTTTCCCCAGACATATTTCGAAAGCGAATACCATGTCGTCATTTGAATTTCGCAAGGCTTCCATCGTTAGCTGAAAATCAACGTTTTTATTAAACGATGCATTAAGTTCCAATTCTATAATTTGCAATACGTGATTATTTAGTTAAATTTATGTTGAAGAAGATCATTTGCAAAATTTGGAACTTAAATTTTTTTTAAGATCTATTTTTTAGTTGAAATATATTTTTTGTCACTATATAATTATTTATTTCGTTTGATTTTACGACTTTCAAGGCGTAGTGGCAATTAAAGCATATCGACATTTAAAGCAGGTGATATTTATACACTCAAAAAAAAAAGTCAGTAAAGTCAGCAAAAAATGTTGCTGTGTCAGCAAATTTTTAGTCAGGGGCGTGCTTGCAAAAAAGTTGGTAATTTCAGCAAAAGGTTTGCTGAAAATCAGCGAGCTGATTTTTACCAAAAAAATAGTAATCTTCAGCAAAAGTTTTGCTAACATTTAGTCGCCTGCAAATGAAAAAAATCCTTGCTAAAATCACTAAACTTTTTGCTGAATATTAGTAGTCTGAAAAAAACTCAAAAAACTTGTAGCGAAATTTTACTTTAGTTAATTTATTTTCTGAAAATTTAAATATAGAATATGTGTAGAGTTGTTTTTTTTTTTGTCATTTCCGTTTCCAGACAAGTTGCGACATCTACATCTTGTCTATCTGGTTGTCGTCCACGCTATGCATGCGGTTATCAGCACAATTTTTGTAGCAAAATAAATTAGTAAAACATTAGTTCAAAATTAGTTTAGTGCTAAAAAAATATAACTAAATTTTTTGCTGAAAACGGAATTTCAGCAAAAAAAATTGCTGAAAACTAGTACACTTGATATACAAGAAGTTTTACTAATTTTTCTACTAACTTATTTTTTTGAGTGTAGGTCTTTTTGTGTATAAGCAACGAGTAAGGAATTGTAACATCTGTTAACCAACCTCTTGATGGGTCTGTTTTAAACGATAAATTGTGTTAACATTGGAACAAATTTTATTAACATATTTCTTTGGTGTACGCGAGCGAATTATATAGATCCTTAACAATACATTTTAATTGTTAAGTTTTATATATTTGCATTTAGTGAAAAAAAGAATTCATATTTGCACTCAAAAAAATAAGTTAGTCTAAAAATTAGTAAAACGTCTTGTATATCAAGTGTACTAGTTTTCAGCAATTTTTTTGCTGAAATTCCGTTTTCAACAAAAATTTTTGTTATATTCTTTTAGCACTAAACTAATTTTGAACTAATGTTTTACTAATTTATTTTGCTACAAAAATTGTGCTGATAACCGCAGTCATAGCGTGGACGACAACCAAATAGACAAGATGTAGATGTCGCAGCTTGTCTGGAAACGGAAATGACAAAAAAAGAAAAACAACTCTACACATATTCTACATTTAAATTTTCAGCAAATAAATTAACTAAAGTAAAATTTCGCTACAAATTTTTTGAGTTTTTTTCAGTCTACTAATATTCAGCAAAAAGTTTAGTGATTTTAGCAAGGATTTTTTTTCATTTGCAGTCGACTAAGTGTTAGCAAAACTTTTGCTGAAGATTACTATTTTTTTGGTAAAAATCAGCTCGCTGATTTTCAGCAAACCTTTTGCTGAAATTACCAACTTTTTTGCAAGCACGCTCCTGACTAAAAATTTGCTGACACAGCAACATTTTTTGCTGACTTTACTCACTTTTTTTTTTGAGTGTGAGTCATAGTCCAGGAGATTCAATGGGATCCAATTCTTTATTTCCTTCCCTTTTTCAATGGGAACTGTAATTCAAGTATTTTTTAAAATATGTACGAATAATTAAAAAATATGTAACTAATCGTAAATTAATAAAGTACGTGAATAAAATTAACTATTTTGTATTTTTCGAGATAAAAAAATGGAATCTCTAATAAATTCGTAATTCACAAATGGATTTACAAAGAAAAAAACAACATATATACATTTTTGAAAGTTGTTTTTTTAATTCACAAATGGATTTACAAAGAAAAAAACAACATTATATATACATTTTTGAAAGTTGTTTTAAAGCACATACATTCGAAACAGAAATAGAGCACTTAGCGCTCCATTGTAACCAATTTAAAAGTTGTTTGTTTTGAATGACTTACACACATTTTTGCTGGGAGTCATTCAAAACAAACAACTTTTTCTGTTTCGAATGTATGTGCTTTAAAACAACTTTCAAAAATGTATATATAATGTTGTTTTTTTCTTTGTAAATGCATTTGTTTGTAAATTACGAATTTATTAGAGATTCCATTTTTTATGTCTAAAAAATCAAAATAGTTAATTTTATTAACGTACTTTATTAATTTACGATTATTTACATATTTTTTAATTATTCGTACATATTTTAAAAAATACTTCAATTACAGTTCTCATTGAAAAAGGGAAGGAATAGAGAATTGGATCCTATTGAACCTCCTGGAGTATGACCCAAATATGAATTCTTCTTTTCACTAAATGCAAATATATAAAAGTTAACAATTAAAATGTATTGTTTAGGCTCTATAAAGTCGCTCGCGTGCTTGTGCACCAAAGAAATATGTTAATAAAATTTGTTGAAATGTTAACACATTTTATCGTTTAAAACAGACCAATCAAGAGGTTCGTTAACAGAGGTTGGTCCCTTATCTTTGCTTATATATTAAAAGTTCTATAAATGTCACCTGCTTTAAATGTCGATATGCTTTAATTGTTATTACACCTTAAAAGTCGTAAAATCAAGCTAAATAAATAATTCTATAGTGACAAAAAATATATTATTTCTTCAACTCAAAAATAGATTAAAAAAATAACTGCCGTCAACTTTAAAATGTCCATTAAAGTTCCAAATTTTAATTAAAGTTAAAATTTTGCTAAATGAACTTCTTCAACATAAGAATTTAACTAATCACGATTGCAAATTATAGCATTGGAACTTAATGCATCGTTTAATGAAAACGTTGATTTTAAGCTAACGATGGTTGACTTGCAAAATTCAAAGGACGACATGGTATTCGCCTTCGAAATATGTCTGGGGAAAACTGTCCTCCAACGGTTCTCGGATTCTTTAATGATTTTAAAGCTAAAATTTCAATCATAGATCTGCGGATTCAGCAAATTTATAATAATGGCCTTATTACTGTAGAGTTGTAAAATGAAAAAATAGTTTCCTAGTACACCCAGCTAAAAAAATTGTTGTCCCAACCGAATTAGGTTCCAACCGAATTTACGAGGTTGTCGCAACCAGAGAAACAAGCCAGCCGCCGTAAGCCGTTTAAGCCGCCGCCGCCGGTCATTTTTGCCTCAGCCGCCGCCGCCGATTTTTTTCGGCTCATTTCGGCTGGAAGTATCAATTTTCCAAAATAAAAAATTTAAAAGCAAATGTCATTTTTAAAACAAATTTTCTACTTCATCATTTCCTGAACCTCAACTTTTAGTGCTTTTTGTACAGTTTATATTTTTGGTATTTGTTCTCCTTTTTTTCAATTTTTCTTGACTTTCTGTCAAAGTTGAAAAAATAATACGAATTATACAAAAAATACATTTTTTTACCAATGTTTGTAGTACAATTTTAAATAGCAACTTCGTTATATTTAAACTTCAAAATTTTGAAATATTAGTTTGGTGCTTTTTTACCCCTTTTTTGTTTATTTTTTGAACCTTTTTTACACGATTTTACAAAGCCCTATGTTCCACTGGGAATTAAAGGATTAAATATATAAAATGTGTTTTTAAAATCTTGACTTAAATTTTTCAAAAAGTTATTATCGTGCTTTTTTACCCAATTTTTGGTAAATTTTTACCCTTTTTACCCGTTTTCACAATGCTCACGGTGCTTTCCTGCCTTCAAGAGTTGGCAACACTGTTTAAACCTTTTATAAAGTTTGGAGTGAGGAAGCCACCATTTAATTGTTAATTATTTAATTTTCAGGCATGAAATGATTTAGTAAAACTATCCCATCCCTAGAATGTGTGGCTTCCAAAAAATTGCATCCATCAAACTGAAAAAAGCTACAACAATTGTGTAGCCAATGACCTTTTTCGAAAAAATTTCCAAAAAAAGTGTAAAAATAAAATCAAAAAGAAAAACAAAACAGTAGTGATGTACAGACTATCAAAACATTATTCGAAATTCGATTACTTTTGTATGCTTCGAATAATATGTTCTAAAAATTATTTTTTTACACACATTTCCATTGATTTGCTTTATAAATAAAAAAAGAAATATTTTAAATGGCTTTTAAATTTATCTTAGCACATCATTAGTTCTCTTATTTAAGAAAATACATTTTCACTTCCGATTACCGAGTCAATCGTTTACTAAATTTGTACATCACTTACGACTTATTTGGGAGAAGAGAGAAAATAAACAATAGTGTTGCCAGTATCAAATCGAAAAATTAATTAATAGTTAAAATACGATTATGAATCAAGATTTCTAAAAACTCGTTATTAAGCGAAATATGTACTTTAACTATAGCAAGCTTTAAATACCAAATAATTTTTTTTTATGAATTAGCACATTAATTTTTTCATTAATTCTAATCTTTTACAAAATGGCTTATCAAAATTGTCATTTTATTAAATCAGTAAAAGATCTAAGGGATGAATTTACTAATGATTCTGACAACACTTTAGTTTATAATTACAAATTAAATAAAAATGTGGCTTATTTTAGGGATTTAATATTGATATCATATACACAACCCATAAAAATAATTAAAAACGCAACATTTGTTTTAAACTTTTACAAACCGAATGAAACGTGAAAGATCATTATAAAAAGAATGAATTCATGAAAGAATTCATTCATTATGCATGAAAATTAAAAGAATGAAGCCAGTGAATGAATTCATAAGGAATGGTATAATCGTAAGATATATTAGTAAATTTTAATTAAAAGTCCAAAAGTGAATTAAAGAATTAATTCATTCGAATTTATGGTGGTAGGTTTGGTTAAGTAGATCACATCACATTTTTCAGAAATTTCAGTACACCTGAAATTATTATCAAAAGACACATTTTTAAGACATTGCGGACGAAGATATTTACAATAATCGACGCTGTTCTGAGTTCCGCATCCACAAAAAAATTCTAAAGTGAAACATTCCGAATTTTTTTGCTGTTCCGTGATCCACATCCGAATTTTTTTTTTCGTTTTATTTCGTGTAGAAAAAGCTTGATGGTAGTGAAACGAATACATATTTTTTAACAACAATTATTATATAATAATTTATTTTAAAATTAGTCTATGAATATTAAAATTTGGTAGAAACAACAAATTTTCGAAATTTTTAATTCCGTGTGATTTTACAAATCAACTCTAATTAAAAAGTTTCGGAACTAAGAACAGGGGTGAATATCTGAATTTTTTAACTTTTCTTCTAAGTTTTTCAACTTTGACATCTTTTCGAGCATAATTTTTTTCGAACTATATTTTTTTCTAGTTTATTCTAAAAACACATTTAATTTTGAGTGAAAATAGAGTTTGTTTATTTCTAAGTTCCGAATCCACATAAAAAATTCTAAAGTGAAACATTCCGAATTTTTTTGCTGTTCTGTGATCCACATCCGAATTATTTTCTTCGTTTTATTTCGTGTTGGAAAAGCTTGGTGAAAGTAAAAGGAATATTTTGTTGCAAAAATTAATATGTTAAAATTTATTTTAAAATTTGTTGAAACAGTCAATTTCCGACTTTTGAATTTTGTGTGATTTTACAAAACCACTCTAATTAAAAAGTTTCGGAATTCAGAACAGGGGTGAAGTGTCAAAACTCTGTTTATGAGCGACTTCAAGCACTTAACAATTTGAAATTCAGCAATTTTTCAACCGATTTTGAATATTGTAACGTTTTTGGAAAGACAAAAAATTTAGCTTTCCAAATATATATAGAATTATTTATTTGTAACTGAAATATGTTGACAGTTTCCTTTTAATATTAAAATTAATTTTTTTTTAATTTGTATACTTTGACGGCTTTTTTAGAGTATTAAACAATTCTTTACTATTGTAATTCATGGGTTTAGTTCTTAGTAAAATCAGATTCTTTTGTTTAAATTAATTGAAAATTGAAAAAGTTATCGTAATTTTTCTAAACATTTAATTTCAGCAACTCGAGGTTCTTGTTTGCACAATCATTAAGGTTAATATTTTCAATTTTTTTATAAATGCAGAGATTCCATGTTTATAAAAAAATGTATAACTTTGACAATTTTAAAGCGATTAAAATAGAATTTCATTTTGCCCTGAATAAAGAATAAATTAGATAAAAATGAGTTTTTTTTTAAACAAAATATTGCAATTAAAAGCCGTCAAAATTAAACAAAATAAGAAAAAATTAAGAAAATCAGTTTTATTTGAAAATATTTCCACACAATTTTGTTGAATATATAGACATATGTATATATTTGGAAAGCCCAACTATCTATCCTTCTAGCTCCGTTCAAAAACTAAAAATCCTAAATTTGTAATTTTTATCGATGAATTTAACTTAAAATTATTTTTTATTTGATAATTCCAAATTTTTTTGCACAATTTTCTACTGCTATATTTTGGAAAAAACCTTAAACATCTTTAAAACACGTGTATAATGTTCTATCAAGCCGATCAAGCCGCCGCCGATTATTTGGTTGCGCCGCCGCCGCCGATTTTTATCCAGCTCAACCGTAATCACCGCCGCCGCCGCCGATTTTTTTCTTGCGCCGCCGCCGCCGATTATTTTGATCGGCTTGTTTCCCTGATGCAGATTACATTAATTTTCGTATTAGTTTTTATGACTGAATGCTGACCCACAACTTTTTGTGCAAATTTTACAATATTAAATTATCACCATTTACTTCGTTTAGGTTTAACGAATTGCTTGATATTTATTGATCCCAATTTTTTGCCAATCGTCTGTGTTCTGAAAGTTGAAATTATTAAAGCATAATTTTAATTATCGTGTTAAAATTTAATGTTTCAACTTACTTTTCAACTTATTTGCAAAAATTGTGAAAATGATTTTTTTAGATTAAAATAAAAAAAATTATAAATTGATATTTTAAGTCAATTGTTTTTAAAAAAGTGTTTCTCAATTTGAAAAAAATTGACATGTTATTCACAGGGTAATACAAAACTAGTGTTTGCTAACGCAACCCATAGTCAATAATGATTATAATAGTCATTTAAAACACATTTCCATTCAACTACGGATTTCGTTAACTACGTAACTATGAAATTTTATGGGTGTATATAACTAGTTTGAAAAATTAATAGTTATATTTTTTTTCCAAATTTATCTATATCTGTAAAGTTTTTATTTTTAATAGTAAAAGGCTTTATTTTTGAATCATGTAGGTTGATAAACAGCATCCGGTTTCTAATTTGTTACGCTGTAAAATTGCTTATTTAAAAATTTTATTTGTACATTATTGTTTTCTTCTCCTGAACGGCAGAAAACAGGCTTTGAATTCAGTGAACTTATTTTATTTTTTTTCAATTCAGTGAACTTATTTTATTTTTTTTTCAATTCAGTGAACTTATTATTTTTTCTTTTAATTCACTGAATGTAATTTAATTTTTTTTTAATTCACTGAATGAAAATGAAATTGAATGAATTCAGTGGTGAATTAATTCAGTAAGGAATTAATTCACTTTTTTCCGTTCGATTTATAAAATTGAACGCGTTCACCGGTGAATTAATTCATTTGATTTAATAAAAAGAACTATTGCAATTGAATTAATTCTTTGATTTTGTTGTTTGATGAACGTATTCAATTGAATGAATTCAGTGAATTACTTAAGAAAAGGAATTCATTCAATTCTAGAGAAAATTGAATTCGATTGGTAGTGAATTCATTCAAAAAGGAATTAATTCTTCAAAGCTCTGCTTGTAGCGCTTTGTGATTACTTACTCGGCTGAACGATGTTTTCTTTTTTTTTGTTTTTAAATACATTTTTTCTTTATTTTCCTTTGATTTTATAAATTTTTTGTTTTTGAATTATATTTGTATGTTTTTATTTGTCAATCATACTAAACAAAAATTTTTTAAAATCAACAACAATAAATGTATTAATATTTGATCAAAAGTAGCAAACATTTTTTACGCTACCAAAATATGACAGCGCTCAGACTGAGCGATTAGTGATCAGGTCGTTCAGCAGATAGTTCCACAACTGTTGTAGAACTGTTGACTGTCAAATTGTATCTGCCGAACGCACCTATTGATTCATAATCGTATTTTAACTATAAATTAATTTTTCGATTTGATACTGGCAACACTATTGTTTATTTGTAAGTGATGTACAAATTTAGTAAACGATTGACTCGGTAATCGGAAGTGAAAATGTATTTTCTTAAATTAGAGAACTAATGATGTGCTAAGATAAATTTAAAACCCATTAAAAATATTTTTTTATTATTTATAAATCAAATCAATGGGAATGTGTGCAAAAAAGTAATTTTCTAGAACATATTATTCGAAGCATACAAAAGGTCATTGGCTACGCAATTGTTGTAGCTTTTTTCAGTTTTATGGATGCAAGTTGTTGGAAGCCACACATTTTAGGGATGGGATGGCTTTAATAAATCATTTCATGCCTGAAAATGAAATAATTAACAATTAAATGGTGGCTTCCTCACTCCAAACTTTATAAAAGGTTTAAAGTTAATGAGTATCGACTATAAACCTATATTATTTTTTTCGTTATTAAGCAAATAGGAATACTGTTTTTCACAGATTAGCTTAAAATTATGCAATAAGCCTGTTGTAAAAGTTTATGAATTAGACCATAACTGTAGGTTTAACTTTAACTTAACTAAAAACAAAAGAAAATGTCAAAAAAATGTACACAAAACAACAACAAATTTTTGGGTTAACTATTAACTAAAGTTTAAACCAGAAGTATGAGACCCACCGTAAGAACCCTACGGGAAATTTTAACAAACTGTCACCGAACTGGCCCCTTTATATGAAATAGACTGGTCACTTTTACATGGCGTTGTCATAGGAGGGGGAAATTGACCCCTTGTAACATGTCACAAGACAAATCCCAGGACAGGTCTCTGAACTTTGTTTTTCAGTAACCTGTCCTAGGATTTGTCTTATAACATGTCACAAGGGGTCAATTTCCCCCTCCTATGACAACGCCATGTAAAAGTGACCAGTCTATTTCATATAAAGGGGCCAGTTCGGTGACAGTTTGTTAAAATTTCCCGTAGGGAATATATGTACGAATAATAACAAATATAAACTACACAAGAATTTTTAAAATTTAAGTAACGAACAAAAATACTGTTTTGGTAGTTGTTTATTATATTTAAAATAACTGCTTTAAAAAACTGTTACGAAGCTAAAGTACTTTTCGTTGTTGTTTTCTTAAACAATGGTAATAACAACAACTACTCATTACTACAGAAACAAATTTCAAGCAGTAACTGTCAAGGTTTTTTGAGAGTGTGTATAAAACAAAAAAAATTTAAAAAACAAAGAAAATTACAATTATTTTTACTTTAAAACAAAAGAAGCACCGTTAACCAAAATAAGGTAATTATAAAGCGCTACATATCAATTGTTGCGGAAGCTGGTTTCTCTGGTAAACCTGCTCATTAGAGCGTACCACCTTACAGGCAAGTGCGCCGTACACCCTCCAATATGAAGTATTTTTGGAAAGAGGTTTCAAAAAATTTTTTTTTATTTTTTTATGCCGAACGTAGGGGTCGCCATTTTACATTTTTCGTTATATCTTTGGTATTTACAGTCGGATCTTAAAGTATGATACATCGATGTTTTTCTCTCGAGGAGACCAGTGTTTTGCTCTAAGGACATTTTGACCTCAAGTATCCCGTTCTAGTAGTTACCCATAAGATCTCAGTTGCTACAACCCTAATGTACCACCCTAATGTCAGAAAATTAAAGCTCGCAAAAAATCATTAAACTTTTGCTAAGGAAGTTTTTCGCTAAACACAGTAGAATTTTTTTTTTATATATTGGTTGCCGAACGTAGGGGTCGCCTTTTTAAATTTTTTTTAATTGGATTTTTATTATATAGCAAAACACTGGTATCCTCGAGGCAAAAAATCGATATATCACACTTTAAAATCCGATTTTAAATGCCAAATCTATAACAAAAAATTAAAAAAGGCGACCCCTAAGGTCGGCAAAAAAATTTTTTTTTCAAATCGCCTTCCAAAAATACATCATATTGGAGGGTGTACGACGAACTTTTTTTTGAGGTACGGTCTACTGCTCATTCTCACTTTATTTAATATCAAATCATTGATTTAGGACGAGTAACTTATTTCCAACATAACCATGGTTAAACCTTAACCACAGATATTTTCATATAAATTTGACATTCATAACTATGATTAAGCACTAAACTCAGTTTATTTTGAGATAAGTTAACAGGTATTAAAGTTATTAAAGTTATACTGATTCATAAAATGAAAAATTTCAAGCTCTGACTATGTCACTCTAAGAGAATTATATCAGTAGAATTAACTGCAATTGTAGTTAAGCAGTTATTTTAGATACAATTGTACTGCAAATGTTTAATGAAATTGTTGGAACTTATTACTTTTCTAATTTAGTTGCGATGATCAGGTATAATTTTAATTAAAGTCAGATTTTCTTTAAAAAAAAAACCGAAAAATAGCATCGAATTTAGAATATTTTTTATGTGTAAAAATGTAAGTGATGGAAAAAAAATTTAAGAGATTAATTTTGTTTTAAAATAATAAAATTAGTCACTTAATTCATAAACTTCTGAAGATTCCAAAGGCGAATCATTACATTCGTAACGTTTAATAATTTCCTCAATATCCTCTGGAACCTGAGTAAAACTGATATCACATCCGACATTCTTCATTTCTCCGTCAACACTTTCATTGTCATCATAATCATCATATTGGTCTTCGTCATCCTCTTCTTCGATAGCAATTCCTTGCATTTTACGTTTTCGCTGCAATAAGTCTATCCACAATAATGGTGTCTCACATATTGGGCATTCACCAAATATTGGTATGTAATGACCTTTTTGCGATGGATCGGAAGATAACATATGATTAGCTAAACATATTATATGACAAGTTTTTTCAAATCGCCTTCCAGAAATACATCATATTGGAGGGTGTACGACGAACTTTTTTTTGAGGTACGGTCTACTGCTCATTCTCACTTTATTTAATATCAAATCATTGATTTAGGACGAGTAACTTATTTCCAACATAACCATGGTTAAACCTTAACCACAGATATTTTCATATAAATTTGACATTCATAACTATGATTAAGCACTAAACTCAGTTTATTTTGAGATAAGTTAACAGGTATTAAAGTTATTAAAGTTATACTGATTCATAAAATGAAAAATTTCAAGCTCTGACTATGTCACTCTAAGAGAATTATATCAGTAGAATTAACTGCAATTGTAGTTAAAAAAGAATTCCCGGCAAATGCATTTAAAATTAATTGCAATAGCAGTTATTTTAGATACAATTGTACTGCAAATGTTTAATGAAATTGTTGGAACTTATTACTTTTCTAATTTAGTTGCGATGATCAGGTATAATTTTAATTAAAGTCAGATTTTCTTAAAAAAAAAACCGAAAAATAGCATCGAATTTGGAATATTTTATATGTGTAAAAATGTAAGTGATGGAAAAAAAATTTAAGAGATTAATTTTGTTTTAAAATAATAAAATTAGTCACTTAATTCATAAACTTCTGAAGATTCCAAAGGCGAATCATTACATTCGTAACGTTTAATAATTTCCTCAATATCCTCTGGAACCTGAGTAAAACTTATATCACATCCGACATTCTTCATTTCTCCGTCAACACTTTCATTGTCATCATAATCATCATATTGGTCTTCGTCATCCTCTTCTTCGATAGCAATTCCTTGCATTTTACGTTTTCGCTGCAATAAGTCTATCCACAATAATGGTGTCTCACATATTGGGCATTCACCAAATATTGGTATGTAATGACCTTTTTGCGATGGATCCGAAGATAACATATGATTAGCTAAACATATTATATGACAAGTTAGTTTACAGAGATTATTTAAACAACCAATACGAGATTGATCAACATTCGTTATTGGTTGCATACATAGATCACATTCTGCAGCCCATATAGCACGGGGTAATAAAGATTGTAGCTTTTTCTTTTGAATTTTTTCCAAGGCAATGCAGCCGCTAACAATTTGCATGTGTTTAGGTGGTTGGTATAAAGGCTGAAATCATGTAAAATACATTTAGAAAAAGAAATATTTCTCAAGATCTTCTATACTTAAAAACATACTTCAAAATTACATTCATATGCACCTTCTAACCAACGTACAATTAGTGGTAAACGTTGCCAAGGACCAACATTTAACATACGACTTAATATACGAAAATTATATTGAAAATATGTTTCTTTTGGAAATTTTCTTTTCAACTCGGGAAATTCTTTAAGACGTGAAGACAAGGAAGGCTGTTGCCAAGCCCATTCAAACTGTAATGCAGCTATATTATTTGGAAAGCCGTGTATAATCATTACCATTTTCCAAGGCCCTTTATTACTCGTTTTTTTAGCTCCGCCAAAATCTTTACCACGATTATGTTGGTTTATTCTACGCATGGGATTAACCGTAAATCCGATATAGCATTTACCATTGTAGCGTTTTTCTGGACTCTGGCTACATAATAAATAAACACCATAAAAACGTGATTTTAATTGTTCCACAGGTGCTGCAATAGGTTGTTTGGAATTCATTTATTTACAAAAAATGAAAACTTTTGTATAAAAAATCGAGCTCTTTTGATATCTACCAAATTAGAGATTTGTATTAAATTTTAAATTAAAACACCTGCAAATAAATTAAATTCCTAATTATTTTATATGTAATATTTGGTTTTTTTATGTTCAATTAAATTAAATTTGGATGAGGTGAAAGGAACTTTTAATGCAAATTGTTTTTGTAACAAAAACTATTGTATTTCCATTGAAATAACGCATTACTTCACCGAAGGGTTTTAGAAAATTTCCCGCTAAGTTACAGTTGCACTCATAAAAAAATCCATACAAATAGTTGAAAAATTCTGCTAAAACATTACTACACTCAAAAAAATAAGTTAGTAGAAAAATTAGTAAAACGTCTTGTATATCAAGTGTACTAGTTTTCAGCAATTTTTTTGCTGAAATTCAGTTTTCAGCAAAAATTTTAGTTATATTTTTTTAGCACTAAACTAATTTGGAACTAATGTTTTGCTAATTTATTTTACTACAAAAATTGTGCTGATATCCGCATTCATAGCGTGGACGACAACCAGATAAACAAGATGTAGATGTCGCAGCTTGTCTGGAAACGGAAATGACAAAAAAAGATAAACAACTCTACACATATTCTATATTTAAATTTTCAACAAATAAATTAACTAAAGTAAAATTTCGCTACAAGTTTTTTGAGTTTTTTTCAGTCTACTAATATTCAGCAAAAAGTTTAGTCATTTTAGCAAGAATTTTTTCATTTGCAGTCGACTAAGTGTTAGCAAAACTTTTGCTGAAGATTACTATTTTTTTTGGTAAAAATCAGCTCGTTGATTTTCAGCAAACCTTTTGCTGAAATTACCAACTTTTTTACAAGCACGCTCCTGACTAAAAATTTGCTGACACAGCAACATTTTTTGCTGACTTTACTGACTTTTTTTTGAGTGTACACTCAAAAAAGTTTGTTGCTAGAATCTACTGAAAAGGACAGTTATATGAAAAGGTATATGAAGTTAAAAAGGCGACAAAGTTTAAGAGGCGACCTTCCAAATATTGTAACTAAATAATTTTTATTTTTAATTGTTGAATAATAACTAACAAATGCATTAAAAATAAGTAACAATGTCGTAAAATTAACTGACAAGTTTTTACCACAAATATTTTAAAACAACTGACAAACTGGGTAAAAACTTACAGTAAATTCTTTTGGTATTATAAAAGTATATTTTAATTAAAAAAAAAAAAACAATTTTTTTCTTTCAATTATAAAAATATTTGTAATTACTTCAGCCTATTTAAAATATTATGTAAAAAATCCTAACGGTTCTCCAGTTATTACGCTTTTCTGCATTGTAGACAAAATACAGGTTTCTGATTTTTATTTGTAAACTAGAAATATGTCAATAATAAAAAATATAAACTAAACAAGTATTTTTAAAGTTCAACGAAATTTTTTATTTTTTAAATAACAAACATAAACAACTGTTTACTATAAAAATAATGTTTTGGTAGTTGTTTATTATGATATTAAAAATAACTAATTTAAACAACTGTTACGAAATTACAGTACTTTTCGTTAGTTGTTTTCTTAAACAACTGTCATAAAAGTAGTTTTGTATCTTTCCATAGAAAACAACTGTAATTACTGTTAAAAACAATAACTACTTGTTACTACACAGACAACTGTCATGTAGTCACTGTCAAACTTTTTTGAGTGTATATTTGCGCCTGCAGAATTTTCACTGAAGTTGAGAAATCAGGGTTTGCTAAAGTTAGTTAAGTAAAATTTTAGCACACTGCTAAATACACAGGCAATTTAAGTTAAATTTCGCTTAAAATCTGTTTTTTTACTCTCCGGGTCTGGCCCATGTTTATTATTGGGAGCATAGGTGCTTTAAAATTACTAAAATATGGATACGTAGCAGGGATGGAAAACATGGTACAATTGTACTTTTTTTGGTACATTTTGACCTCCGTTGGTACCGTGGTACAACCGCGATCCATTTGGTACAATTTCAAAAATTTCTCAATTTAAAATTTTTGTATTAAATGAACTTGTTGTACTCTAAAGCTGTCAACAAATATTCGTAATGCAGACGTGGGCTGAAATCATTCTAACAAAAACTTGTAACTGACAACTTTTGGGCCCAATGTTGCAAAAAAATTTATTATACTACATTTATACCTGAGCAAAAACCTCTTTAATTTTTAACTTGTCAAAACCCATACAAAAAAAAACAAGGAAAAACTAGTTTTGTACAAAAACT
The DNA here is from genome assembly GCA_949987735.1 of Leucophora obtusa. Lineage (NCBI taxonomy): Eukaryota > Metazoa > Arthropoda > Insecta > Diptera > Anthomyiidae > Leucophora > Leucophora obtusa. The sequence goes on along the minus strand of OX465295.1, from coordinate 293,368,245 downwards.
ATGGGCTTTTTACTCAAGTATGAATGTAGTATTATTATTTTCCTATAATCAGCTCATCAATACGCGTCGATTGAGTGCTGCTGCTACATAAAATTCTAGAACTTAACCCGCCTCTTTCGTATATTTTTTGAAAAGTAAAAAAAGTATTACATTTTATTCTTAGGACGGGTAACTTATCTTAAAAATAAACAGAACAAACCGTTAAAACATATTTTCATATACATTTGCTACTGACAACTATTGGTTATTTTAATATAAGTTAGCAGGTCTTTGTGTCGTACAGAATAGTATTTCCTGCAAGCTTGACCTCGATTTACACAATAAATTATTCGCAAAGAACACGTGCATCTATTTTCTTAAAGAATATTTTTTTTATTGCCTATTAATTGCTTTTATGTTTATTTCTTTTTTCAATCGCTCATCGCTAAAATTTAACACATAAGAACATAAATAGTAAAACAATCCAACAAACAAAACCAAGTGATTTTGTTCAGTGCAATAGTTACCAATACATTCTCTTTTTTTGTAACATAAGTAATCCATTCTCATTTCTCTTTGTGGGCACCACTGGTCTACACTCATAAAAAAGTCCGTACAAATAGGTCAAAATTGTGCTGGCGCAAATACATGTACTATGTTATTTTAGCAGAATTTTGACCTATTTGTACGGACTTTTTTACAGCAAATAACAGAAAAATTAGTTGAATTTAATCAGAACGCGTTTAACAGACTAACTTTTACTAACTTTTTTTTATGACTGTACATCAAGTAATTTGACATTTCTTAAACGAAAACTGAAAAACATCACGCTCTGTTAAGGAAAATTAGACATTTTTTTGTTATGAAATTTTTAAATTTCCCAATAAACCATAAAACGTTACAGTATCGTTAACGGTTACATATTTAGTAACATTTTTGCTATCGTTTATGATACAAAAAAATAAAATTGTAATGATATTTATAGCTTTTTAAAATAACAATAAAGTTTCTGGAAAAATCATATTTGTTTATTATAATTTAATCGTTGAAGATATCCTATGTTTATTCCGATATCGTTAATGATATCATATTTTCATGGAATAAGTGATACAATAACTACAAAAATTTTGGAATATCACGAAAATATCGCGCTGCCTGATATTTTCGATATCATAATGATATCGTTATTTACTGAAAAAAACGATATCATACTGATATCGTTATTTAAGAAAAAACGATATCATTAATGAATGTGCATTTTCCTTCACAGTACCTACTAGGGATGCCAATCGGGATTGATATTTGAAAATCCCGGTATTCCGGATTTTCGGGACTACGGGATTTTTCGGGATCCCGGGATTTTACGGGATTTAAATTTTCCTTTTTTTGAAAAATTTTTATGTTATGTAACTAATTTTTTTATAGAATAAAGCGTTTTATAATTATTTAATAGTTGTTAATTAATAATGTGGTACATTTTATGAATATTGAAACATCTCAGTCAGAAATTGACAGTGGTACAAAAAGTCAAGTACTTGTATACCACTGGGTAACTGCGATGTTAAAAATACATGATTGGCAGCACTCATTTGGGACGCTTTGCCAGCGTTTGCAAAAATCGTTTTGCCAGTATTTGTTTTACAAAACATCACGGCAGGGCAAAAAAAGATACATATGAACTTTTTTAAATTTTATTTTGTAAAATATAATTCCAAACCATCTATTTATTGGTTTTGGCAGCGTTTTGCCAAAGTTAAAAATTTTGTTTCTCCAGTATTTTTCCGGCGCTTTTTGAACTGCCGGTCCTTTTGTCTATAGACGTTATCATATTGGAAATGGGAAAGCAATTTTTGTCAGTACTTGTACCATCTGTTAAAATACCTTGCCATCGCTTTCCCGTTTGTATTTTTCTGGCTGGGATAATATATGAAGGCCTGTCATTAAGTACACTTGCGCCCAGTATTTTGTAAGCAGATTTTAAAACAGATTCGTTGCGATAGCCTTGCCCACTAAATCGTGTAATTACAGTAACAAAGTTATTTGGTTATCGTTATCAAATGTTTTCATGGAAGAATTCAAACTTACAGTCCCAGCCAAAACTTACAGTCCCAGTTTCAGAAATCGAATTTCGCTTGGAAGAATAAATCGGTAAAATAACAAACAAACTTGATTTTTCGCATGTATTACTCAAAAACTTAATATTGTTTACCAAAATTTCAAATTTTTCTGCAGTCTTTGCATAGTTTACTCGAATAATCTACTTAATTTATAATTTTACCAATATCTTGGCATCAGTTTCTTGTCAATATGAGAAAATTCAAGAAAAAACATAGGTAATCTAAAATTGCTCACTTTGTTTATTTGCGTTTATATTAAAATTAAAAATAAGATCCCGGGATTTTTGAGAAATAATTCCGGGATTCGGGATTTCCCGTTTGGCATCCCTACTACCTACCTATCTATTTTTTTTTTTTTGTGACGAAAACAAGTTATAAATTTCATCGCATAAGACCGTTAGAGGGTTAACACAAAAGTTTCATCCGGGACAGAGAATCAGCCGTAAAATTCTAGTCTATTTTGAATAAAGGACTTTCAATAAGAATTTGATTTACAAAATGGGTTCGGGTCGAAATCCTGTGTATAACAAGATCCTGTTTTCATAATCCTGTTTTCAAAATCCTGCTTTTCGTAATACTGTTTTAGAAAATACTGTATAACACAATACTGTTTTGCAAAATCCTGTTTTACTGGGCGGCGAAAATTTTTGTAAAAATAAAGCAAAAAAGCGCGCGCTTTTTGCTTTATTTTTACAAAAATTTTAATACGAAGATGAAGATTTGCTTAAACTGTGCGAGTGGTTTGAAAAAAACTACGTCAAGGGCTCATATCACCCAAAGTATCCTGGAACCTTTTGGTCGGTTTACGATGACAGTAAGAAATCCTACCCAATAACTCAAAATAGTGTGGAAGCTTGGCATAGAAGACTGAAAGCTGTTGTTGGGCGTAGAAAGTCAGGATTATACCACCTTATCAGGCAGTTGGGTAATGAGGTCGTGGTAGCTGTAAATACCATTTAAAAACGCGCGAATGGAGAAAGACGTTACATAAATTTAAAGAAAAGAAAAGCGTACACAAACATTAAAAGAGTTAGAAGAAAAAGGTGTGAATTAAGCCATACAGACTACCTAAAGCGAATTGCAAAAAATCTTGTACTAATTTAAGTTTATAAAATGCATTGAAATTAATTTTTTGTTAAATGTTTTTGTTAATTTTTGAAAATCATATACTTTTGTTGAAGTTATTTTTAATAAAATAAATTTTGTAAACCAGCATTTTTACTTCACAGAATTTTGCAAAACAGTATTGTGAAATCCAGTATTTTGCAAAACAGTATTATGAAAAGCAGGATTTTTAAATTTCTTTGACCAGTATTTTGTCTAAACAGTATTTTACATAACAGTATTATATACGTATCCCTTACAAAATTTATATTTTAATAAATAAACTTAATTTCTTTCTTTTACAAATATTACTTTAAATTAAACTTACATTTAAACAATTTGTTTACAAAACTAAATGTTAATAATATGATGTTAATAGTTTAAATGCTAATTTTTTTTCTTGTTATAAAATTAGTCCTATTACATTTTTTGCATCAAAGGTGCAACTGCACTACTTTGATTTATAGCCAAAGAAGAGTTGCCATTCATTTGTTGCTGCTGCTGTTGTTGTTGCAGTTGTTGTTGCTGTTGTTGTTGTTGCAGTTGTTGACCACCGATTTGTGTTTGTTGAGGATTACAGGCTGATGGCATTAAACCATTTTGCATATTTCCAACTCCAACATTGCTTTGACCTTGTTGCTGTTGTTGAGGCAGTTGGGCACACATTTGAGGTTGTTGAGCCTCAACCATATGTTCAGAATTAGGTGGAGCATTTAGTTGGTTTTGTGTATTACCATTAACAGAATTAAACATTTTAATACGTTTACGAGTATAATGTTGCCACTGTAATATAGCCTGATCATCAATGAATTTACAACATTGTGAATTAACAATTTCCCTTCGAAAATGTTCATATTGCAATAAATCAAGAAAATACAAACACATAGGATACATTAAATATTTAGCATATTCTGGTTCCTTCCAATATTGCAAATATTTAAGATAATTGATGAATGCCTGATCCTTAAAATAACCACGTTGAGCAAGGACTGAAAGAGAATATGGCAAACATAAACGAAATTTTTAGTAAAAATTGCTAAAACCTCCACCACATGATGCGATCTTTTGCCGGAGTAAAACACATGCGTCAACCTAGCTAAATACAATTATCATCTTAGCTAAAGACAAAATTTGCTTTAATTTTTTTAATCTAAAAACGGAGATTGAAAGCTTGTTATACACCCCTGTTCTGAGTTCCGAAACTTTTTAATTAGATTGGATTTGCAAAATCACACGGAATTAAAAATTTCGAAAATTTGCTATTTCTACCAAATTTTAATATTAATAGACTAATTTTAATATAAATTAGAAAAAATATTTATGCCTCTTCTTGTATTAACAAAGAAAAAGATAAAAATAAAATTTGTTATTATTTATACCGATGCACTATAGGTAATTTGTACCATTTTTGTGGCAAAGTCATTTTTCAAACATTCAAGAATGATTTTTTTTTGTTGGTATTCAATTAAGAACACATCAAAGCAAATAAAGGCAAGTTTTGTTTTTGTAAAAAATTAACAACGACTGCTTAGCAAGTGGTCAAAATCATTGTTTGTGAGCAAAGTGTTGAACGCAGTATATATACAGTGCAATTTGGTCGAATTTCTAAATTTCTTTAAATAGTTAAAAAAACATAAATTTAAACGAAATATGGAAAACAAAATTGATAGTAAGTGCTTAATGGTTTAAGAGAAAGATTTTATTAAAAAAAATTTTTTTGGTTAAAAAACTCATACTTTTGACATAACTTTTAATTCAAGTTTTTTTTCTGAAAAATTAATTAATTTTTTTGTTTTAATTTGTCAATTTCATTATGCGATTTTTTGCATTTTTTGAGAAATATAATTTTTGGTATGCAGCCTCTGCTTGCAAAATAGCGAACTTGCGGAAGTTTACTTGGATGAACAAAAGAAAGAGGAGAAAAATACTACTGTTTACAATGTTTTGAATGAGGAATCGGCTTATGGGAAGGATAAAGTGCGAATTTTTTCTAAGAATCTCTCAGTTAGATGGGAGAGTTCTCATAGGAAGATAAACATATTTCAGATGCAAAGCGAACGCTAAACGCTAGATTTATTTTGGCAATTAAAACTAAGCCAACTGCAGCTTCAATAGGGCTTCCAAAGAAAGAGTATCCTGAGAAATCTGAACGAACAAAGAGGAAATTTTAAAAAGCTTTATAAAAAAATAAAAATGAATTAAAAATTAAAGGAAATTACTTTAGATAATGAAATGTAGAGCAAAATTTTAAATAGCTTTATTAAAAAAAATAGTTTTCACTTGTTCAATTTTCTGCTAAAGGGGTTTTCAATAAGAGCGCTACAAAAGTTTTTTTAAATAAAACAAAAACGGTTTTAGATATCAATGAAATTCTTTATTCCTGTGAAAGTACGTTCGATGCCATTATGTATGGAAATCGATCTCATTTGCATGGCCACCACGGGCACGCTTGCAGAAGTCCAGACGCTGAACCCAATTTTCGACGGTTTTCAAGCATAAATAGGCCGATATTCGTACGAAGTTCATCAATCGTCGCTGGCTTGTTGGCATAGACCATAGATTTGACGTAGCCCCACAGGAAATAGTCCAACGGCGTCAAATCGCACGACCGAGGCGGCCAATCGACTAGACCATTTCGTGAGATAACACGTTCTCCAAACTTGGTTTGCAATAAATTGATTGTGACATTCGCTGTGTGGCTTGTGGCGCCGTCCTGTTGGAACCACATGTCCTCCAAGTCCATATCATCCAATTGGGGCCAAGAATATTCGGTTATCATTGAACGGTATAGATTCCCATTCACAGTAACGAGCCGGTCTTGATCATCACGGAAGAAGTACGGCCCAATGACGCCGCCGGCCCATAAACCGCACCAACCGTAATTTTTTCGGGATGCAATGATGACTCATGGAGAACGTGTGGATTGTTGTCTGACCAATAACGCATATTTTGTTTATTGACGAAGCCATTCATTATGACGACCATAAATTGGACGTAGCGATCTTAACGTTGAGGCCACTGACTCCGAATGTCGGTAGTAAATTTTAATAATTTCGACTCGTTGTTGGCTCGTATATCTTTCCATCATGAAATGGCAAACCTTACTGAAGAGAAATGTCAAAAGAGCGGCAAGAAATATGGCATCGTTTGCTGTCCCTGTCTTTCTACTTTTGTAGCGTCCCTGTTGAAGAACCTTTTATAATATGCCCCAGATTTAAAAAAAAAATATTTTTTTTATTTTTTGAGATTTTAGACAAGTTTGCATTTTACAAAGTTAACATTTTTACCCAAGCAAATAAGAAGAAATTTTAAAATTTACGCCGCCATATTGGATCCGCCATTTGGAATATGGAAAATTTTACCTCAGATTCGAAATCAGGAAACTTGGAAACCACCGTATACCAATTTTCATGTAAATCAGAAGAAATTTTAAAATTTACGCCGCCATATTGGATTCGCCATTTTGAATTTGAAAAATTTTACCTCAGATTCGAAATCAGCAACTTTGAAAACCCCCCGTATACCGATTTTCATGTAAATCTGAAGAAATTTTAAAATTTATGTCGCCATATTGGATCCGCCATTTTGAATTTTAAAATTTTTACCTCAGATTCGAAATCAGCAACCTTGGAAACCCCCGTATATAGATTTTCATCCTTATACTGTGATTCCTTATAGTTTCGGCCAGAAAATGGGGTAATTTTACCTATGGTGCGATGGTTATGCTTTGCAGAAGACTTCGAAAACATATTTTATTGTTTGCTCCATTCCCATTTTGTTGATGTAGCAGACTACATTTAATATGAGATTTTAATGCTTCAAATTGCATTGCACTACTGCCACCACTTTCTAAAGAAAACTGATGAAGGGGACCTGGAAAATCCCCGAAACTATCGTCTTTTCATTCCTAAAAGTGAAGAGGTCTTTGAAAGCAAAAACTCAGTAGAGTATCCTGATGAAGAAAAATAACAGTTTTTGAAAAAAGTACTTATTATGTTAATTTATAATAAGGAAATTGGCCTCGAACTAAATTAATAAATTTCTAATTGATATATTATTATATAATAATTGTTGTTGAAAAATACCCAATAAGCACATAGGTTTTAAAAATGCAAGTGCTTTAAATTTAGCTTGAAGTAAAGTAGATTTCAAATTCTAGCATTTGTATATTTAACAAAAATATTTCAAACTTGAATTTTTGTTTACCTTTTGCTGGAGTGTGCTATTGAAATAAAATTTAATTAAAGTTGTATTCAAGCCTTGAAACTGGAAAACAGGGCTGGAATTGAACTTGTTTTCAACTTGAATTCCAGTGAAATTGTTTATAGGGTATATATTCATTTCACTTTCATCAAGCTTTTTTTACACGAAATATAACGAAGAAAATAATTCGGATGTGGATCACGGAACAGCAAAAAAATTCGGAATGTTTCACTTTAGAATTTTTTTATGTGGATTCGGAACTCAGAACAACTCTGTTAAATACAGAAAAATAACAAGAAATAATAGGTCCATTCGATTTCTGGATAATTTGTACAAATTTTTACTGGATGGCGTTCGTTAACACAAATACTCAGTAAACAGAAAGAAAAAAGAGAAAATAAACTGACAGTTCTATGATGAGAGTTTCTAAGTCTTCTTCTTTTTTTTAATTTAATTTGTATATTTATTTGCAATTTTAAAGCCCCTAGGGCCAATTAATATAAATTACAATGACTCCTTAACAAATAGTTTCATATTTATATATTACTAGCGGGCAAGCCCGCTAGATTTAGCGGCGTGCCTTAGGCCTAGTTTTTGGGATGTCAGTTATACCGAAAACGAATTTTTTCGTATCGGGTTAGCGTACCTTAAAGTTTAAAATGTAATTTGTTTTGTATAGGAATTAAATATTTTTATGAAAATAAAATACAATGTTTTTTATTAATGTAAAAATCTTCAAAATAAAAGCCCCCTTCGATGAGAATGCTTATTAGGAGCTTATATAAAAAATAAATAATTTAAAAATTATTATTCAGAGGGAGCTTAGGTTAAAACAAATTTTCTACTTTTTAAGTAACAATAACAATAAAATCAAATAGGCACACTTAAGAATTAACAATAAATAACGAAGACGATGTGAGAGCTGTGGTGTCATGGTTAGCGCGTTGAACTGTTACACATGTGGTTGCGGGTTCGATCCCCAGCGACCGCAACATCTATTTGGAAAGATAATGTGTATGATTTTTTTATCCCTAATACAGTGTCTTCCTTCACTATTCCCATAGCACTAAACCCCACCGAAGTAAAATAATATAACAGGGCTATGAAATAAACAGCCTCAACAAAAGTTCGCCAACTCACCATCAAATGGCGCGCAACAACTGTTCTAAAATTCAACATCTCGCACAATTATAGTGTTGCCATATTTGAAGCCTCTCATCTTTCATCCTGTTGTTAACAGTGAGGTTACACGATCAAGATTTTGCTTTCAAGTTGATAACACATACTGCTTGTCAAATTCAGTTAAACTTGAAGCTGTGACGTAGGCGCATGCAACTTGATAGTCAATTTTGCTTTCAAGATGCCGTCGTCAAGGAAAGAACTAAAAATGCTCGCCTCTGTGGGCTGTTTCCGCACTGTAGGCAAAGGTTTAAAAGGCTTAATTCTTTTATTCACTTTTTAAAAATTAATGAAATTTGGGTTAAATTTCATTCCCTAATAGCATTCTTATGGAATTAATTCGATAGCTTAATTCCCTATAGCTTAAAATTATATGAATTCATTCTATTTTGATTGAATTCTAACTAAATGAACCCAATTTACCTGAATTCATTTAATAAAAAAGTGAATGAAAAATTAAATTATTTGTTAATTCACTTAATCAAATGAAAAATTTTAATTTGTATGTAATTGCTGAAATATCAGCATAATACAATGAAAAACGTTTAAAATTCATCTAACAGAAATAAATAGTATCGTATGCTTTGTTGCAGCTTGCATGCTTTGGTTTTTATTATATGTTAGTTTCAAACTACACTGCACTAGGTGAATGGTAACAAAATTTCTTAATTCAATTAGTAAAATGATGAATGAACATGCGATTTGAATGATTCAAGTTAGGAATTCATTCAATTCATATTAAAGCTTTGGGAATGAAGCTTATGAATGAATTCTTTACGAATGGTTTAAGGGAATGGTACATGAATCTTTTTAAAATCTGAATTTAATTTTTAGTGAATTAAGCTTAAATTGAATTAAGTTTTTCGAAGCTCTGACTGTAGGCTGTTCGAAAAGACTTTAATTTTTTCTGCACATATTCCATAGACATTTTCATGTCAGCAGAAATTGATTTTTTATTTATTTTTAAATCATTTCGTCGATATACCGAAATATTCACATTCCGTATTTTATCAATCGTGTTTTATTGCGGCACAATATTTGTAAAAAGAAAAATAAATTTACAAGAAATTGTTCAGCTGTTTAAAACTTGACCGTCAAGTTTTCCCAAAACTTGAAAGCAAAAATTGATATCAAGTTACTGTTCAATTTTTAAAATGTGAGTGTGTTAGTAAAAAAATGTGAGTGTATTGAAACTTGAAAGGCAAAAATTGATCGTGTAACCCCTATGTAATATGAATTTTATTTAGATATAAAAAGATGATGCAATACAATTATTAAGAAAACACATAGACGACTACAGCCTGTCAAAAATAAAATACACACGTTTATATGAAAACGATTATTTTTTTGCTTCTCTAAAAAAAAAAAAATTCGAATATGAAGTCCAAATTTCAAATTGCTCAAAAGCTATTGAGACATTGTTGAAATAAAATAAATGTTTTTTCCTTAAAAGATTTCCAGGTTTAACTTTCAATATTGAAATTTTTACATTGCATATTTTTGCTTTATTCAAAAAACATACATATATCCCTATAAATTTTATTTTCGAATAACACTGCTCTACAAAAAAAAGGTGAATGTTATTGCAGTGCCCAGTAGCAAATGGTCAAACTAGTTCTAAAAAGTACTAGTTTTTTTGACTAGTAACTATAAAACTAGTTCTCAAAATAACCATTTTGAACCAGTTGTGAACTAGTTTAATACGATTTATGTATTTATGTGCAAATCAACTGGTACAGTTCTGGTACCAAAGAGTCACTCCGGAACTAGTTTGGTAAATTTCTCATAAGTACCAGTACAGCTCCCTGTTTTTATTCTTAAAACAATAATTTGGAACCATTTGTGTATCTATTAATTTCATTGAAACAATGCGAGACTATTTCGAAAGATTAAATTAAGAGTTTTAAAATTCGAATTTTGTTTACATTTGTTTTCAATAATATAGTCTGAGTTTGCGAATAAAAACTAAAATATTTTATTTTGATTAGAAATCATAAACACAAAATATTTTAGATTTCATTTGGTAAATGGACCTAATTATCTCAGTAAGGAAATTATCGGTCTCATCTACACAGAGCTTTGAAGAATTAATTTCTTAATTCAATTTTTCAATTCTGAATTAAAAATTCGATGAATTAATTCACTAAGCACCATATATTGAATGGAATTAATTCATATTTGCTTTCGTTCGATTTATTTTGTTACGAATTAATTCAATTGCAATAGTTCTTTTTATTAAATCAAATGAATTAATTCAGTGCTGAACACGTTCAATTTTATAAATCGAACTGAAAAAAAGTGAATTAATGCCTTACTGAATTAATTCACTACTGAATTCGTTCAATTTCATTTTCATTCAGTGAATTAAAAAAAATAAAATTACGTTCAGTGTATTAAAAAAAAAATAATAAGTTCACTGAATTGAAAAAAAAAAAAATAAAATAAGTTCACTGAATTGAAAAAAAAAAAATAAGTTCACTGAATTCAAAGCCTGTTTGCTGCCGTCCAGTAGAAGAAAACAATAATGTACAAATAAAAGTTTTAAATAAGCAATTTTACAGCGTGTGCTAGTAACAAATTAGAAACCGGATGCTGTTTATCAACCTACATGATTCAAAAATAAAGCCTTTTACTATTAAAAATAAAAACTTTACAGATATAGATAAATTTGGAAAAAAATACAACTCCCGAGTAAAAAAGTTTTGATATAATCATATATTATTTTATGTAATTGCATATAGTAACTTATAGTTACATATGGCAGGATATGCTTTTAAATTCAAGCAGATATACTTTTATATAGTCATATGTCAGATATTTTTTCCTCAAAGGTTTTAATATGGAGGCATATGTGATTTTATATTATTACATACTGGCCTACATATAATTACATGTGCTATATATAAGTACATAAAGTAACATATTACAGATATAATTACATATACGTTTATATATAATTTAGTATGACACTATACATAATAATATAAAACTATATGTGGAGCCATATAAGAAATATTTCATAATTTGTGTTAGATATGATTATATATTGACGAATAAGAACCCATATATAACTTAATACGATTCCATATCTACAATATTTCATGATTTCTTTAATATATGACAATATAACGTTCTTTATAAAATCATCTATAATTATATATCATCCCACATAAGCAATTATTTCAAAGTGATTTTATATAAAAATATATAAGGTCCATATAAAACCGTATTATATTATATGTGGTTCTATGTTAAAAATGATTTTGAACTAAATTTAGATTTAGTAATTACTAGGGATTGGCGCGTGACTAGAAATGTTCGTGAGTCACGAACAACTCTGCGAATAACACGCGATCGTGAGTATTAATTACTATACTCAAGTGATTCGTGCGTGAGCGTGAATAAGAATATATAACCCGTGCATGATTCGTGTGAGTTTATTTTTTGCATCATATATTTTTAGTAATTTTTACTATTTTGTAATATTTTACTATTTTTTTTTACTATTTATATCCTACACCACTATGTGGTCAGGGTATTATAAGTTTGTGCTGATGTTTGTAACACCAAAAAATATTGGTCGTAGACCCACCTTATAGTATACCGATCGGCTCAGAATTTTTTATACCCTACACCACTATGTGGTCAGGGTATTATAAGTTTGTGCTGATGTTTGTAACACCAAAAAATATTGGTCGTAGACTCACCTTAGTATACCGATCGGCTCAGAATTTTTTTTTATTTCGATTTAACGATGTCCGTCTGTCTGTCCGTCCGTCTGTCCATGCAATCTTGTGCGCACTCTACAGGTCGCAAATATTAAGATATTTTGATGAAATTTGGTACGCAGACCTATGTTGGCCCAAGGACGAACAAGTTTGATTTTGGTGAACATCGGTCCATGTTTAGACCTAGTGCCCATATAAGGGTCCTACCAAAATTATATTGTTTATACGCTGCAGGTCGTAAATATTAAGATATTTTGACGAAATTTGGTACACAGACCTATGTTAGCCCAATAACGTAGCCTATTGATTTTGGTGAATATCGGTCCATGTTTAGACCTAGTGCCCGTATAAGGGTCCTACCAAAATTATACTGTTTATACGCTGCAGGTCGTAAATATTAAGATATTTTGATGAAATTTGGTACAAAGACCTATATTGGCCCAATAACGCAGCCTATTGATTTTGGTGAACATCGGTCCATGTTTAGACCTAGTGCCCATATAAGGGTCCTACCAAAATTATACTGTTTATACGCTGCAGGTCGTAAATATTAAGATATTTTGATGAAATTTGGTACACAGACCTATATTGGCCCAATAACGCAGCCTATTGATTTTGGTGAACATCGGTCCATGTTTAGACCTAGTGCCCATATAAGGGTCCCACCAAAATTATATTGTTTATACGCTGCAGGTCGCAAATATTAAGATATTTTGATGAAATTTGGTACATAGACCTATGTTGGCCCAAGGACGAAGCCTATTGATTTTGGTGAACATCGGTCCATGTTTAGAACTAGTGCCCATATAAGGGTCCCCCCAAAATTGGCTTGGTAACAAACTGCAGGTCGCAAATATTAAGATATTTTAATGAAATTTGGTGCGCTGACTCACATTATAGAAAATTTTGACACAAGCCCCATTTTAACCCATTCGAATTTCGGATCCAAACAATACACCAGACTGGTGTAGGGTATTGTATAGTCGGCATGCCCGACTTTAACCTTTTTACTCGTTTTCTTATATCTTGGTTGTATAACATGATCCTATTAACTTTAAAATTTCAGTCTTGTCAACTTTAATTTAAAATTACTAAAAATAAAGAAAATTTTGTTCATGTTTAATGCACTGTCATGGTAAATCTGGATAAAAGTAATGGAAGATTTATCGAAATTAGAGGATCTTCAGCAGACCTTTGGGTTAATCATTATATTTGGAAATTAATTACACATGCAATTACACAATTACATGTAATTGTAATTGAAAAAAAAATCAATTACAATTACATATTATTTGTAATTGTAATTAAAAAAAAAACAATTACAATTACAAGTAATTTGTAAATTTGCAATTATACATTACATCTAATTGTAATTGAAAAAATTTCAATTACAATTACATTTTTTTCGGAAAAGAAATAATGACAAAAAGCACAAGTGAGGGGTCAGCCCAACATGACGTATTCTTTTTATACTTATCCACGCCTATCCAACCTATCCCAGTCAGTTTTTTCTACAAAATTTTAACAAAAAACACTTTAATTCTAAATGTAATTGAAATTTGTAATTGAAATCACTTTCAATTACAATTACTTGTAATTGAAAATTTTCAATTATAGCTACATGAAATGTAATTGTGTTTTTTTTTAATTTCAATTACATTTATTTGCAATTGTAATTGAAATCCCCCAGGTCTGATCTCCAGATATTGCATATCTTTTTTATTTAAAAAAATAATTTTTGTATATTGTTAGATATGGTCCTATATAATATGATAAAAAGTATAAGGTCAATATTTAGATATAATTGTATCAAACTATGTCCACTTTTATAACATTTTATATAATTTTATACAAAAAGATATAATTTGATGTAATTGGATGAGGACAAAATTCGGATACAATTGTATCGAATTGTATCAAATTGTACCAAATTGTATACAATTCGATACAATAAGATACAATAAGATGTTCTCATTTTTCGGATATAATTATATCTAATTACATAAAAGATTATATATAATTAAATATAACTTCATATGGCTCCATATCACTTTTTTTTACTTGGGCTATTAATTTTTCAAACTAGTTATATAGTTATATTTTTTTCCAAATTTATCTATATCTGTAAAGTTTTTATTTTTAATAGTAAAAGGCTTTATTTTTGAATCATGTAGGTTGATAAACAGCATCCGGTTTCTAATTTGTTACTAGCACACGCTGTAAAATTGCTTATTTAAAACTTTTATTTGTACATTATTGTTTTCTTCTACTGAACGGCAGAAAACAGGCTTTGAATTCAGTGAACTTATTTTATTTTTTTTTAATTCAGTGAACTTATTTTATTTTTTTCAATTCAGTGAACTTATTATTTTTTTTTAATTCACTGAATGTAATTTTATTTTTTTTTTAATTCACTGAATGAAAATGAAATTGAATGAATTCAGTGGTGAATTAATTCAGTAAGGAATTAATTCACTTTTTTTTCCGTTCGATTTATAAAATTGAACACGTTCACCGGTGAATTAATTCATTTGATTTAATAAAAAAGACTATTGCAATTGAATTAATTCTTTGAAAATGTTGTTTGATGAACGCATTCAGTTGAATGAATTCAGTGAATTACTTAAGAAAAGGAATTCATTCAATTCTAGAGAAAATTGAATTCGATTGGTAGTGAATTCATTCAAAAAGGAATTAATTCTTCAAAGCTCTGCATCTACGTTTCATCAAAGAAAAATCCTTTGTTTTTAATATATATAATTTAGGTATTTACCAACTGGTACAGTACTATTTCCAAAGAGTCACTTCGGAACTGGTTCCGTGAGTGTCAGATTAGTACCAGTTTTTCTCCCTATTTTTCGTCCTTAAATTGTAATTTCCAAACTAGTTCTACAACTAGTACCAAAGTGGGAGTTTGGTGACAATTGTCCCCATCCCTATGACATCTCCATGTTAAATTCTACAGTTATTTGTATGGAGAGGCGGTAGAACTCGTACTAGTTGCCTGGTTTAATTAAACTAGTACATAACTGGTTCTGATCTAGTATTTTTTGCTACTGGGTGGTTTTAGGATAATAAGGGGGTGTTGATCTGCAACCAGTTTGTTTAAATTGGCTCTAGGTTTTGCGCAATTCGCGATTTAACTTTTTTCAATTTTTCAGCCGATTTTTTTAATAAAAAATTTATAATTCGGAAAGAAAACGCTTTACACAGTTTAAGCTTAATTCTTTGCCCTATTTTTCAAACTTATATAATATCTCAATAACTTTTCTAAATATAGTCCTTTAAGTCAAGATTTACAAATTTTTTAAGGTTTTAAAAAAAAAAAAATTTAAATATAAGTCGAACTCCGATTTTGAATATCAAAGACAATTTGGAAAGAAAAAGGTCCAAAATATTTGTGCATGTCATATTCCGTTAACAAATTATGTGCACTTTTAGAGCCTTTTGTAATTAAATTTAGATTAGAACAAAATTTTCACAAAAAAAAAAAATGTTTCCACAAAAAAAATAGGTTTTTCCACAAAAGTTTGCACGAAAAAAGTGTTTCAACAAAAAAAAAAAAAAGTCAACAAAAAAAAGTTTCCACAAAAAAAGGGCACAAAAAAAAGTTTCTACAAAAAAAAGTTTCCCGAAAACAAAAAAAAAAAAAGTTCCCTCAGAAAAAAAAGTTTCCACAAAAAAAAAAATGTTTCCAAAAAAAAAAAAAACTTTCCACAAAAAAAAATATTTCACAAAAAAAAAGTTTGCACAAAAAAAAAAGTGTCCAAAAAAAAAAAGTTTCCACAAAAAAAAAAGTTTTTCCAAAAAAAAACTTTTTCCACAAAAAAAAAGAATATTTCACAAAAAAAAAGTTTGCTCAAAAAAAAAATGTTTGCACAAAAAAAAAAGTGTTTCCACAAAAAATAAAATTGAGATGAGATAAATGAGATAGGATGAGCTGCGATTAGATTAGGTTAATGCTATAAATGCTGGTTGTCATAATAATGCCAAGGCCTGGTTGTCATAGCAACATGAACATTTTGTATGGGAATATATAGGAAATATATAGGAAAATCTAAATGCCATATCTCCGGAACCACTGGGCCAATTTTGTGCAAACTTCACATAAACCATCTACAGACCATCCTCAACGTACCCTGAAGTTTTGGTTGAAATCGGTTGACCCGTTTCCGCAGTTAGTGGTGACATCAAAATGTACACTTCTTTTTATATATATAGATAGATATAAACAAAAATAATAAACTAAATATATATAAAAAAATATTAAACAAAAATAAGTCAGTAATAGTTCAAAACACAGCAAGAACAACACACCTAAAGCAACAATTAATCAAATACTTCTTTGCATAAAATGTATTAAGGCTCATTTAAGGGCGGATTATGGGACCGTAAACGTATATGTGATGTGACTGTACCGTGCCGTAGCTAAAAAGTACACTTATAGATTATCGTAAACGACATTACTATTTAGCATCTATTTCATGTGGTTTTATATTTTGTTCTAAAATTTTCAATTTATTTGTTAATTTTTATTCCTTATTTGTTGTTTGAATCATTTTTCTTTATTCATTTCATATTTTTTCCCGACTAAAATCAGTCAGCTGTTTCGATGCCGGATAGAAAATTCTGATTTCAACAGAATGATCCGGCAAGTTCGTTTACATTTACGTGTTAGTAACCATTCGTATACATTTCTTCTTGTGGTATCGAAACAGCTGATTCGTTACAGATACGTTTACGGTTGGGTAACTCAGCCTTTAGCCATATGTAACGTAACGTGACGGATCAGCTGATTCAATCTAAAATAATGAGTAAAAAAGAAATAGACTGTCAGCTATGCTCTTTAAACTCATTAGATTTTCCATAAGGAGACTCGTCACGTTACGTCCACGTATAGCGAATTCTACCTTTTTCTTACAGTGATGCCCAAACATCGGTTTTTTACACGTACGCAACCCGAACGTCAACGAAACAAAAAAGAGAGCTAAAAAATAAAAAAAAAATCATTTAGTTTCACGTCTGCTGTCTGCAGGTCTATGTCGCTTTGTTTGACAAAATAAGTACACAGATAATATTTTGCAGCAACCAATAAAATTAAAATATATGAATATAACTAGGGCAAGGAATTTCATGCACTTAAAAATGGAAAATATGCGCCTAAAATATGCAGCTAAAAAAGAAAAATATGCATTTAAAATATAAGAAATATGCACTAAAAACTATTATTTTTGCAAAAATAATGCACTTTAAAACTTAAAAATATATATTTTTTTTAAGTTAGTTATTTTGCAAACAGACACAGAACTCGAAGATTTTCCATGGGCCAATAAGGTTTTTAAGAATGTTTATTTTGATTGAATCAAAATATGAAAACGTATTAATTTTTTATGTTTTTTTAAAAAATAAAAAATACTCCTAAAAATGAAAAATATGCAAAAAAGGCACCAAATATGCATTTAAAGGCAAAATATGAAAAAACATGCATTTTTGACAAAATATGCAAAAATATGCAACTACAAATCGATGCCATTTTGTTCTAAATTTGATGATTCGGATAAATATTTAGTCCATATTAGTAGTTCGAGAAAAAGCATGTATTTGCATGGAATTCCTTGCCCTCCCGATCAAAAAAATGTATATATAGTCATTAGGGTTTGGGGTTTGGGAATTCCCGGGCGGGAATTCCCGGGAAATCCCGAGAAAAATTTGCCGGGAATTCCCGGGAAAATAATATATTTTTCCCGGTAAATCGGAAAATTTTAAAAATATTAAATTTTTTAAATTGTTTTTGTTTGGAATAGGATTTTTTAATTGTAGTCATAAAAAAAATTTTAAATACCAAAAAAAAATGTCATTGTTAAAATCTTTTAAAAGGGAATCAATTTATTTGACACACAAAAAAAATCTTTGCCAAGTAATTAGGAGCATTTCAACTAATAAAGATTTTTCGCATAACTTATTCAAAATTTAAGTAGTAAAACCTAAAAACTTGTTAAAATGTTTAAAAGAAATATGAAAAAAAGTTTTATTTCTTACAAATAATCGCCCTTATATCTAAATATTTCAAATATATATTTTAGTTAAAGTCGACTTTAGTTAAAATATTGGGTGCAGTATACCTTGACTTGGTTTATTTTTGTAGCATTCTGATTGGTTAATTTATTTTCAACCAATCAAAATGTTTGAAAATATAAATATTTTTGTAAGGTTTTCATACACAAAACGAACAAAACCGTATGATTAAAAATAAAGTCGACTTTAAATTTAAAATAAAGGAGTGTTTTATATTAAGGACCAATAATTTTATAAATAACGTTTTCATTAATAAATGTGATATTTTCAAGTAAGTTTACTTTATTTTAATACACCTGCTTTCAAACTAATATATTCTTTTATATTAAAGAAGAAAATGTCAGGAGTATGGAAATACTTCACAAAAAAGGACAATGTAGCGCAGTGCAATATTTGCCCTAAAAGACTAATGGTTAACGGAGGTATCTAAATTTGGTTATCAGACATCTAAATTTGGTTCACAAAAAAAATAATGGTCATGCAACTTCTCTTGAAGAAAACAACAACAAGATAACGTTCCATTTAAAATTAGCAAAGTACCCGAAGAAAAAAGTGTAAGCTGAATAGGCATTGAACGTTTTATGGTAAGGCAAACATTTCCTGAAATGGTATCCAAACTAGCCGCAGTCGACGGAATATCAATCCGCACCATAACTAGATCTTCGTTTATTCGAGAAAGTTTTTATAATAAAAACCTGACATTGCCAAACAATGAAACCGATGTAAAGAACATTATATTAAATTACTACAATCATGTAAACGATATCATGATAAAAGAAATATCGAGCAATATTTCTAACAATAGGAGATTTACTATAATCTTAGATGAATGTACAAGAATATCACAAAAGAGATATTTGAACATATGTATAAACGGAAATAATTAATTTTATAACCTGGAGTTGGTTTATATATCAGGAAGATGTAATGCTGATGAAATAAGAATTGTAGAAATAAGACTAAAAGAGTTTTATTTGTCTTTGGAAAATAACATTGTGGCCACCATATCTAATTGGCCAAATGTGATGAAACGGTTTGTTTCCGACAGTGCAGTAATGGGTGCTTTCTGCTGGAATCATGCAATTCATTTGGCAGTGCTTAGAGTAATTTATGTGAAATCATATGTTCAACATTCTGATATTTTTACTTTACATTCTCACTACACAGACTGAAATTGTACTGAAATAGTGTTTTTTTTTAACAAAAATTACTTATATAGGTGGTTTTCATTAACAATTTTGTTCAAAAATATTTCCCGGGATTCCCGGGAATCAAATTTTTTTTATTCCCGTTTCCCGGATAATATAAAAGTCCGGGAAATCCCAAACGCTAATAGTCATATATAGTCATCTCTTGATTTGTCTTATAATATGTGAATATTAGGGGAATTCCCGGGAATCACGCCCTTTTTCGGATCCCGAAATCCCGGGAATTTTGTGCGGGATTTCCAGGGATTTTTTTTTTATTCTTTTACAGAAGTTTTAGCTAGTATTAATGCAATTTTGGAAGCTTTATTTAAATTTAAAGCATTGATTTTTTAAACTAATTTAAACAAAAAATATTTAAAATTAAAAAAATACGATTTAAAATTTAACAAACTGAATTAGGCCAAATTGTTTTCGGATGTCAGTTGAATTTGGGTTAGTTAAACCGAAAAAAATTTTATCAGCCATTACCAAGTTTACCAACTAAAATACTTGTACATATTTCGGAAAAAAATTGTTTATTTAAAATGATGATATTTGTTCAAATAAAGCAATATTTGTATAGACTGATTTACACTATAAGATTTTCGGAAAGATTTTGCAACCTTGCCTATCTATAAGTTTTGCTGTATACTGAAGTAAAATCGTACCGAAAATCTTATAGTGTAAACCAGCCTTATACAACATTCCAACATCATTATTTCAGTTCCAAATACCTCCAAAAAATAGGCATTAAAATTACAAAATTGGTAATATTTTCGTATTTTCAATTGATATAAGTATTTTGAGTTTCTTTTACTTAAAATAATTTCATTTAAAGATCAATTGCTATTCCATTATTTCAATTGTATTTTTTAAATATTATTTGTTTTCAAAATAATCCATCAGATGCTTTTTCAAATTATATTGGATTTTTTATGTGTTAATTTAAAATGCCACTAAATATGAAAGTTCTATAATTTCTTTTTAAGTAGCTGTGCCATAAAAAATGTCTATTCAAGAAACTAAGTATTTAATAATGTTTTAGGTGGTGTTTCTACATGAGGTTTTGCTTCACACGAACGAAAATACAATAACAAAATATATGCAATACAAAAACAAAATACATGTAGTCACTCATTCGTGTGACAACGAACGTCTTCTAGAAACCCCATTTTAGTGTCTATTTTTATAAAACGATTTAGGCGAATTTCCCTAAAAATTTGTGTGAAAAATACTTACTTTCAAACTATTTTATAAAAATAATTCTAGACGGATACTTTTGAAAATCTGCATAGAAAGAAACAAAATATCTACAAATGTAAATTTTTGGATTTCATATTTAAGCAACAAATCGATATGTGTTCTGACTATAAAATTGGTCCGACACAAGTTTGCACCCATTAACTATTCCAATATATCCTGAAAAAAGGGATGAAAATAAAATACCCGTGTCTTTCACTTTTTCTATATCAATTCGTTTAACCGTTTAAACCGCCAATTAATATTTAGTTAATATATTTATATTTTTTATAATATATGAATTTTGTCGGACGGTGTTTTAACAGAAATCGAGTTTTTAAAGTACAACATATGTCGAATTTATATATTTTCTAACGAGCGGGATTTCCCGGGATCCCGGGAAATTCTGAAAAAAATCCCGCTGTCCCGGGAAAAGAAAAACCCTAGTGAATATATATGTTGTCATGAATAGCCATGTACAGGGTTCTTCAATAAGAGCGCTACAAAAGTTTTTTTAAATAAAACAAAAACGGTTTTGGATATCAATGAAATTCTTTATTCCTGTGAAAGTACGTTCGATGCCATTATGTATGGAAATCGATCTCTTTTGCATGGCCACCACGGGCACGCTTGCAGAAGTCCAGACGCTGAACCCATTTTTCGACGGTTTTCAAGCATAAATCGGCCGATATTCGTACGAAGTTCATCAATCGTCGCTGGCTTGTTGGCATAGACCATAGATTTGACGTAGCCCCACAGGAAATAGTCCAACGGCGTCAAATCGCACGACCGAGGCGGCCAATCGACTGGACCATTTCGTGAGATAACACGTTCTCCAAACTTGGTTTGCAATAAATTGATTGTGACATTCGCTGTGTGGCTTGTGGCACCGTCCTGTTGGAACCACATGTCCTCCAAGTCCATATCATCCAATTGCGGCCAAAAATATTCGGTTATCATTGAACGGTAGCGATTCCCATTCACAGTAACGTGCCGGTCTTGATCATCATGGAAGAAGTACGGCCCAATGACGCCGCCGGCCCATAAACCGCACCAAACCGTAATTTTTTCGGGATGCAATGATGACCCATGGAGTACGTGTGGATTGCTGTCTGACCAATAACGCATATTTTGTTTATTGACGAAGCCATTCATTATGACGACCATAAATTGGACGTAGCGCTCTTAACGTTGAGGCCACTGACTCCGAATGTCGGTAGTAAATTTTAATAATTTGGACTCGTTGTTGGCTCGTATATCTTTCCATCATGAAATGGCAAACCTTACTGAAGAGAAATGTCAAAAGAGCCGCAAGAAATATGGCGTCGTTTGCTGTCCCTGTATTTCTACATTTGTAGCGTCCCTGTTGAAGAACCCTATATAATTATATGTTTCTTATGTTGTACCTTATATAAGCATATATTTTTATATATTGTCTTTTATGAAATTAGATATCAAACATATATGCTATACATAATGAGATATGACAGATCTATTGTCATATATAATTATAAATGATCATATATAACATAATATATGATCACATATAGTGGCATATAAGCCATAAATTTTGAGATATAATGATATATGTCCTCTTATAAAAAATTTTGGTTGAATTATGTAAGACATTTATATGTATATATGATTATATATTATATTAAATGCTCTAAGATACATGCGCGGTTTCAAAGGGGGGGGGGGGGGGGATTTCCCATTCAATAAGAATGGGAAATTCCCCCCCATTCAATAAGAATGGGAAATTCCCCCGAAATCGAAAAAGAAAGGAAAAAAGGGAAAAGAAAAAAGGGAAGAGAGAAAAAGGAAAAAAATAAAACAGAAAGCAATATAGAAACAAAAGTTTTTCCAAAGTGAAAAACTGTTCTAAAGCAATTTAACAAAAAAAGTCACCCCTATACTCAAACGTTTCAGATTCTGAAAAAATCACAAAATATTTAATCAATTACGAGAAAAAAATACACAAATGACCAAATACTTAAGTAAATTTTTATTTCTGGCAATCTTTCATTTAGAAAAAAAACTACAAATGAATACGTTTATGTAAATTTTCCTAAAGAACATTTGGGATATTTTACGTTTTTTATGAAAACTTTGTCAAACTATAAAAAGATTTTTTTTAAGAATTAAATTTAATTAAAAATCAAATGTGATACTGTTTTTCGTAAGAATATATTTTTTTTATATAAAATTATATAATAGTAAAGGGCAAAGGCTTTAAAAACTACATTTTTACAGTAACCTTAGGAATTTGTTCCCCTTTTCCCTTAAAAAAAATTCAGTCGAACTTGAACTCTAAAGGCCTCAAATGGTTATTTAAATTGTGAATGAAAACATTTTCGGTGTGTCTCATACTTCAGGTTTAAACTTTAGTTAATAGTTAACCCAAAAATTTGTTGTTTTGTGTACATTTTTTTGACATTTTCTTCTGTTTATAGTTAAGTTAAAGTTAAACCTACATTATGAGACCCAGCGTTTGTGTTTTATAGAAAAGATGTTGTTACAACAAACACAAAACGTTAATTTTTCACCATATAAATAATACTAAATTTGCTGAAAAACTAATGATACAGAATTTTCACACATAACACTTATCGTGAAAAACATTTTGCTTATATGAAAAATCGAAACAACTTACTGAGCTTAAAAAAAGAAATTTTTAAAAATTTATTGAGGAAACGTCTTTGCAAATCAATTTTTTTCTTACTCCGCAGACTTTCTCTTTTGAAACTGTCGAATGTATATTAAAACTTCAAAATATGATAATAAATTTTAATTTTTTTCCTTCGGTATGCATAATAGAATAGATAAATTTTTTAAATGAGAATTTGATTGAGATCTGAGGATTTTCTACACACAAGAAATTTAAACAAAATATATTTTCAAATTGGAAATTTATTTATTCTAGTTCGGGGCTAATTTCCTTGTTATGAATTAATATAATAAGCACTTTTTCCAAAAACTGCTATTTGTCTTCATCAGGTTATTCTCTTGACAAATACTTCATAGAGTTCTTGCTTAAAAAAAGGACTTATTATGTTAATTCATAATAAGGAAATTGGCATCGAACTAGAATTAATAAATTTCCAGTTTATCAATTAAAAAGGTCGAAAAACAATTTTTATTTTTAAATAAAAATTGAAAACCAACATTTTAACTATATTATCGCTAAAAACGCAATGAAGTAAAATTTAAATATAAAATGTTAAAAATTATTTATGGCCTTGAAATCTACGGAGATTTAGTTTTCATTTGAGTATAATAATGTATTTTAATGTACCAAGATTTTCCAGGAATAAAAAAATTGTAATTTTTTAGTTCAGTTATCATTTTTAAAATTCTAAATTTTACAAAACTAGATAATTTAATAAACAATATTTTCTATAAAAATTGCAAAACCACTAAAAATGCCTCAAAATATTAAAAAAAAAAAATCGAAATTTCAACCAAACTTTATATGAAAGTTAAAGTGTTTCTTTTAACAGTTGAAACATTTTTTTCATATAAAAGAATCATTAAAATTTATGTTAAAATTTCGATTTGTTATTCAAATATTTTAGAGCATACCAATGTTTAGGTACACAATTTTAATACAAAATATTGTTCACTAAAGACAAAATATAAACCCATTGATTATTGCGAAAAATACTTTTCCTTTTATGGAGCGTAATAGTTGTTTCACATGAAACACGAACCACTTTCCAAAAAAAGAAAATTCTATATACAGTAACTCGACAATCTCAATGCCGTTAATCCGAACGTTATGTGCTTCAGATCTCAATGAAAAGTTTCAAAGGTCGAGTTTCATTGAAACTTCATTGGCTTTATGCACAAATTCATTAATATCATGCAGGTAATTCTCTTGGTACCTAATTTCGTAAAACACTTTGAGTACTTTTCTGATTCATTTTTGGGCATTTAATATCATATTAAAAAATTGGGGTAAGGCGGAATTGTTTGCTTTAAAAGCGAGATAAAAATTCGAGGCATCACAAGCCTTTAAAAAGCGGTATAATCCCGTCAAAAGCGGAGTGGTTGTTCAGGTTAAGTACACTAATAGAAAAAAGCCTGTAAAAAGTTTTGCTAAAGCTGCTAAAAATTAGTTAAAAATAACCTTGAATAGAAAACTGCTAAAATAAGCAGATTTTCTTTGCTAAGATAAGAATAGCAAAAATAAAGCTGTTAAATATATGGAATTTTAGTTTTATTTGAGCTAAATTTTAGTTAATTGAAATAAAAATTTACTCTGCTAGAATCAGCAACCAATTTTGCTAAATATTAGTAGAATCAAAAAACTCCAAAAATTTTTAATTGTTTTAAGAGAACAAAAATCTATTTGTGAAATCAGCAGTCTACTATTTTTCACCAATATTTCTTATATTTTAACAGGATGACTATTAGTATAAGAGTTAATTTTTGCTCTTATAACATTTAGCAAAAATTTTGCTGCAAAGTTACTTTTAAATAATAAACCTGTAAAAATAGCAGAAAAAGCTACTAATTGTTTTGCTATTTTCCCAGGTTTATTTCCGTTAGTTTATAAATAAAATTTTATTGTGTCTAAGTTGTGAGGTGCGTCTGTTTGGATGGTGTACACTGTATAATACCTTAGAAATTTTGGGTTTTAAGAAATTTTGAATTTTTTTTGTTATCAATATTGTTTGGAAAATTTTGGTAAAAATATTTCATTGTGAAATTTGATTTTGAGAAAAAAAAATACTAGCACGAAAACTGTCTGGGAGAAATTATTAATTTGGATTTTTTTTATTTATATGTACAACAAATTTCGATACTGCAACTTTGAATAATTTTTGTGGAATAGTTGCTTATTTAAACATCTCAGATTTATACGGTGGTTTTAATAATAGGTAAGATAAAATTGTGGAATGAAACGCATTTCTGCTGAAACTTTTATTTACGTTTTCAGACCGAGCTGTTGCTTTAAAACTATAAGCATTTTTTTTCTTGATTTTTGGGTGTGACTGTCTGAAAGCTGTTTTGATTTCCCTTTCTATGAAAAGTGGAGAAAATATTGGCTAAAATCTTTAATTTTACAAAATTGGGCCTTTGCTTTTATCCTGTTAGAGAAGTGTATATATGGGCGAATCACACTGAAAATTCTGGCCTCAAGTTTTATGTGACAAGATTTCATTTAATCACAAAATATCACCGAGATTTATGGTCAGTTATACACTCAATTAGGAGGAAAAGATTAAAGTGTTTATCCTCCAGTGAATAATATCTAATATAACGACTAGAGAAAAAGGGAGGAGAATAAATGCAACATCTTGATACACAAAATTTCATCACACAAACTCACACTAAAGCTCACCTTAGTCTTAGGATATCACTCATACGCTACCATAACCTCATCTTCAAGTATTTACCATATTATTAATATTTAGTTATTTATTCTTTAAACTTTAAACTTAACAACTTAAATATTTAAAATATTGATTTCATAATTAAAAAAAATACGATTGCAATATACCATTAGACTTCAGGCCTACAGTCGACATGGGAGCCACATATTGGTAAGTTTTAATATTTAAATTTTTACTTTTACAAATATTTTTTTTTAATTGATTTCATTTTTAACTCGTTCCTGGTCATATTTTAATTATTTTTGTTGCATTGCCAAAATTTTAACCGAATATTTCCGCATTCAATTCGTACTTGTAGAATGCTACAGTGGTAAATTTTAGAATTCATTATTCTTCCAAAATTTACATTTGCAGACATCATTACCTTAATTAAATTATATTACAATTAATTTATTAGTAGTTTTAATACCACTTTCTTTATTTACAATCTAATGGCATTTTGTTTCAATTTCAAATCGTTTCTCATTTAAATAAAAAAAAAAAAATTTTACACTCAGAAAAAAAAAAAGACAATTTATACCTATATACACATATCATAATAATTTAAGATTTAGTTAATTATTAGTAAAATTTTGAATTGTTTTATAAAAAGGGTAATTGATAACTATAAATTATACCAGACTTTATAGAGAATTCGATATTTTGATTTAAATAAATTTAGTTCTAATTATGGAAATTTAAATAACTTCTTTTAACTTTCGCGAAACATGTAGATATTGTTAGTTAGATATAAATGGGCTATCCAAAGTATTTTAAATACGATAGCAAAGGTATGGGTGGGTATAGAATATGGAAGAGGAGAAATGACATCTCACATCTCTTCCTCTGTAATTTAGCTTCATCTCTGTCGTTTAATGTTTTAATTTATCTATCTTTTCGTTTGTTATTTATTTATTTGGTTGATTACCTTTAAGCTACCTTCATTACTTTATGGTTTTCGACTCTTCCTCTACCTGAAAGAAGACAAGAACACCATCTCAATTTTCCTGAGCACGGGCGGTTAGCAAAGGTAGCGGCGTCTCCTAAAAGGTAGAGTACAAGATTGGAAGAGTCGTCACAAAGTGTTTTACCAAATTTAAGTGCTTGAAGGGCAATTCTCACAAGTAGATTTTAGAGATCCTTACGAGGCCTGTAGAACAGCCTTAAACATTTCCTTAAATGAAAGGTAATTTTTTTGAATTCAAACTCATAAAAAATTAGAGAGTATTTCTACGTCATATTGAGCCATAACGTATTTTTCCCAGGCTTAAGGTTTAAAGAAAGAAGAAGGAATTTTCCACTTAATATTCGTATATTGGAGGCGAAAATACTTTAAAAAGTTTTATAGGACGTCTGTGCAAAAAAGTCGATATTTGTTGATTTAAATTCTGATTTTAATTTTTTTTTTAATTAATTAATATTTTTTTTAACTAAAAAAAATTTTTTTTTATTGTTTTAAAATTAATGAAGGGCCGCACGAAATTGGCTGACGGGCCGCATTAGCCCATGTATGTTATATATAAAACTTTGCAATATTTAAAACATGCAAATATTTAGAACAAAATTACTTTACTATGTTCATATTTGACTTGGACATAAAAATAATTGTCAAAATTTTACTCGATGCACTTATGGTGTGTTCTTTTCTGACAAAAATGTTGCATTTTTTTGCACTTTGCTTTTGAATTGGCTTTTTTGTGTTCTTTTCTAAATTAAGGGTAATATTCTGAGAGGGCATCGTGTTCTTTTCTAAAAATGTTGTCTAATAAAGTGCAAAAGTGCAACATTTTCCGCCCTCAAAAAATTTACGGGGTAGAGCGTTGCCCTGTTTTTTTCTTTTCATCAAAGTTATGTGTATATACATCAATTTTTTTTTTTTTTTTTTTTTTTTTTTTATAAAGAGAAGCAACACTCAGGAAATTCTTCCTATTAATTAACGTGTTGCTTCCTTTGGAAAGGGGATAGAGAAGAAGTGAAAGGTGGTGAAAGATGTTTGCCAGCAAACTCGCAACTTGGTGGCCTAGGGGGTACTATCCTGGCTTCTGATGCAGAGGTCGCATGTTCAAACCCCGGTTGGACCACAACATTTTTTTTAATTTTATTTTTTATACCCTACACCACTATGTGGTCAGGGTATTATAAGTTTGTGCTGATGTTTGTAACACCAAAAAATATTGGTCGTAGACCCACCTTATAGTATACCGATCGGTTCAGAATTTTTTTTTATTTCGATTTAACGATGTCCGTCTGTCCGTCCGTCCGTCTGTCTGTCCATGCAATCTTGTGCGCACTCTACAGGTCGCAACTATTAAGATATTTTGATGAAATTTGGTACGCAGACCTATGTTGGCCCAAGGATGAACAAGTTTGATTTTTTTGAACATCGGTCCATGTTTAGACCTAGTGCCCATATAAGGGTCCTACCAAAATTATACTTTTTATATGCTGCAGGTCGTAAATATTAAGATATTTTGATGAAATTTGGTACACAGACCTATATTGGCCCAATAATGCAGCCTATTGATTTTGTTGAACATCGGTCCATGTTTAGACCTAGTGCCCATATAAGGGTCCTACCAAAATTATACTGTTTATACGCTGCAGGTCGTAAATATTAAGATATTTTGACGAAATTTGGTACACAGACCTATATTAGCCCAATAATGCAGCCTATTGATTTTGGTGAACATCGGTCCATGTTTAGACCTAGTGCCCATATAAGGGTCCTATCAAAATTATACTGTTTATATGCTGCAGGTCGTAAATATTAAGATATTTTAATGAAATTTGGTACACAGACCTACATTGGGCCAATAACGCAGCCTATTGATTTTGGTGAACATCGGTCCATGTTTAGACCTAGTGCCCATATAAGGGTCCTACCAAAATTATATTGTTTATACGCCGCAGGTCGCAAATATTAAGATATTTTGATGAAATTTGGTACATAGACCTATGTTGGCCCAAGGACGAAGCCTATTGATTTTGGCGAACATCGGTCCATGTTTAGAACTAGTGCCCATATAAGGGTCCCCCCAAAATTGGCTTGGTTACAAACTGCAGGTCGCAAATATTAAGATATTTTAATGAAATTTGGTGCGCTGACTCACATTATAGAAAATTTTGACATAAGCCCCATTTTAACCCATTCGAATTTCGGATCCAAACAATACACCAGACTGGTGTAGGGTATTGTATAGTCGGCATGCCCGACTTTAACCTTTTTACTCGTTTTTATATAAAATTTTATTTTTTTTTATAAATTTTTTTTTATAATTTTTTTTTTATAAATTTTTTTTTTATAATTTTTTTTTTATAAAATTTTATTTTTATAAAATTTTATTTAGTTTTTTAATAATTTGCTCTGTTTTATTTAGTATTTACTAGTTTTTACGCTACCAATAAAAAAAATTATACAATTTTTTTTTTAATATGGAGGAAAACTTCTAAATTGAAAAAAGAAAAAGAGAGTAGTATATAAAAATTAATTCACTTTGGCTGGGATTTGAACCTGGCCATCCCGAGCGAAAGGCAAGCATCACAACCACTAGGCTATCATATACTAGTAGCTAGCGTAAACAATATTGCATATACATGAAACAACAATATATACATACACATGTGTTTTGAAAAATGCAAATAAGTGATTTTATCGTTCTATTCTGATTGGAAAAATGTAGCATTTTATTGGGGTAAGGGTAACATTTTTAAAATTTTACACTTTTACAAGGCAAAATTTTTTTTCCAGAAAAGAAAACAC
The DNA here is from genome assembly GCA_949987735.1 of Leucophora obtusa. Lineage (NCBI taxonomy): Eukaryota > Metazoa > Arthropoda > Insecta > Diptera > Anthomyiidae > Leucophora > Leucophora obtusa. Next base: position 293,338,296 of record OX465295.1, on the reverse strand, counting down.
CATTAGTAATAATTTTCTTTTCATAATTTGCGTTTGAAATAAGTAAATTCTTTTCTAATTGTACCAATATGGGACGTGGAAAACATTGTGATCCAGAAAAACGAAGACTTATATCTCAATTCCACACAGGTTAGTAAGAAGAAGACTGAATGAAGCAAACTTATTTGGACGAATAAGTAGAAAGAAGCCTCTTCTTTCAAGAAAAAATATTAAGAAACGTATTGATTTTTCCAAAACCCACAAAGCAAATGAGTTGTCCTTTTGGAAAAATATGCTTTGGGGCGATAAAACGAAGGTACATCGTGTCGGACCAGATGGTAGAACATTTGTACACCGCCCAAAAAACCAGGCTTTAAACATTAAGTACACTCAGAAGACCTTGAAACACGGTGGGGGTAATATGGTATGGGGGGCTTTTTCCTGGCGTGGTGTTGGGCCTATCGTAAAAGTAGAGGACAAAATGGACAGGTTTCAATATTTGAGCATTCTTAAGAATGTTATGGAGCCATTTGCCTATGAAAATATGCCAGTTAAGTGGACATTTATGCAAGACAATGATCCGAAGCGTTCGTCGAATATAGTGAAGGATTGGTTTTTACAAGAACAAATTAAAGTTTTGGACTGGCCAGCCCAAAGTCCGGACCTTAATCCAATAGAAAATCTATGGAGTGATGTAAAAGCAAAAGTTTTGCAAAACAATTTCAAAAATTCCACCGAACTTTGGGCTGGTATTCAAGAAGCCTGGTATTCTATACCAAAAGAAAGATGCCAGAGATTAGTTGAGAGTATGCAAAGAAGATGCGAAGCGGTTATTGATAATAATTGATACAGCACAAAATATTAGTATAAAATTAACGCTAAAAAAATAATAATGGTTTTAAAAACCCAAAAAATGTACGGGTTTTTGTAAAAATATGAAATGTGTCCTATTTAGAAGGCCAGGTATTTTTATTAGTTTATACATATTTAAATAGTTGAAGGACTTTTATTTAAATAAAGAATGAATTACAATCATCAATAATAACACTTCCTGTATATGAAATAAAAATTTATTTTTGTGTTATTTTTCAAAATAAATAATTATGTTTCTTTAAACATAAAAGTGTCCTATTTCCATGTCCATAGCTGTATATAACTATTTTTACTCGGAAATTACTAGTATTTAGCAAAAAAAATCTGCTAATTTTAGCAGTTTTTTCTGCAGCATAATTTTTAACTAATCTTTAGTAACTTTTTCTGCTATTTTAACAGATTTATTACTATGAGTGTAGGGTTTATTGACTTTGTCGTTGCTATGACGTACATTAGTGTACTGTTATCGAAAAAATTTATTTTTTCACAACAACAATGTTGAAATTCTTTGAAGAGAATGTTTTTTTCAGAATTCTACATTAGCTGTGTTTGTGCGGTAAGCTATCAACGTTGGCTTTTGTCATTCCCATACAAATTTGACATTAGTAAAGTTAAGAGTAAACACTAAATGTTGGCTAATGTCATATTTGTATTGGAATGACAAAAGCCAACATTGATAGCTAGCCGCACAAACACAGCTATTTTCTCTCTATCTTAAAAAAGTCATAATTTTTTGACAATAACCCAGCAAAACCTTGGTAATGGGTTGGACCTTTTTCACGCATTGCCTGGTAATGGGTAACCCTTTACCCTTGGTTTTACTTAGAAACCTAAAGTAATACGTTACTAATATTGTGATATATTAATACTTATGTGGGATGTATGAAATAATGAGTTACCGATATAGAGATATATCACTATTTATTTGGAGGCTTTAAAATAACACAGTACAACAAAATAAGAAAAAATTGATGCATCGGGATTGCGACATATCATTTCTAATAGACTTTGGGACGCAGATCACGAATATGGCACTAGAATTTTAAAGTTAGCTATAGTTTAAGAAATATTTTATTTTTGTAGGAAAATTAAATTTTTTAAGAAACTTTTCGCAAAAAATATAAAATTGAAGGTAATAACGGTATTTTTTTGCAACATTTTAAAATGATGAAATATGCCCTTTAATTTGATATATTGCACGTTTTGATAGCTGCGATAATATTCCCTATATATGCATTTAAAATTGAAATTTCTATTTTTTCACGATTTCGTTAATAAATAATCTGCGATGAAGCGAATATCTAATATTTGAATTTGTACCTTTAGTAAACATCTCATGTTACTTAATTTATCTAAAAAAATTTCGCATTTTCTGTTTCAATTTAAAGTTAATATTGACTAAACCTGAAAAAGACTGACTTTTTAATACCTAAAAATTAAGGAGTCTGTAACAAATCTTAAAATATAAAACCCAGATAAAACCATTCAGAAATATTAAACATATGTTTTCCAATCAATTTCAATAAAGTTTTAGATAATTGAAGAGCAAATTTTAAAAAATAACGATTTTAAAATATGCATGTTCAAAAATGTACTTTATTTCCTTTTGCCATAGTAAATTCATATAAAATTTATTTGAAATAAAAAAGATGTAAAATGTGTATTTCAGATTGAATTTGCTGCAAATGTTGATGCAGAAGTTGTGATTATTTTGATAAAAAGAATTTAGTGGAATATGAATTTACGTCATATGTAAAGATTTTGCAAATCCGATTAAGGGATTTTACTAGATTTGCAAAATAGGAAAATAAGTGAAGTTTTCACTTTAATTGCAGTTATATCCTAGATCCTTCATCTAATCAAAATAAATTGATATGTTTCCAAAAGCCCAAAGTCTATATTTTTAAACCATATTAAAAATTATCCATGGTTCAGTCAGGTGTATGAATAAATAAGAAATTTTAACAAAAAAAACTGTCTTTTTGCTAAAAGTTAAATTTGAAAATATTTCAAAAACTAGAGCTAATTTTGAAATTTGGTGTTCACAATCGTGATGTTCATCCTAAAATATATCAGAATTGATATGTCGCATGCCCGATGCATTTTTAGTGTTGTACTGTGTAATATATTACTGATATTGCGTTATATAATATCTAATGACAATGAAATGTTAAACTCAGTTGTGAGCTAGAAATAACAGATTTTCTTGTTTGAGACTCATTCATTTTAATTGCGCTTATTGAAGATTCTCCAAGTTTAAAATATTTTCCAATAGAGGCATATCTTTCACCATTTCCTATGAGATCTAAAGTTACCAGTTTTGTTTTTAATGAAATTACTGTCTTTTTTTCTTGGTTTTATCCATTTCTTTTAAGAAAACCTTTAAAAAATAAGACAAATATTTTTATTTTATTTTAAATTAAATAAAAAGTTTTAAACTGCATAACTTTAAATCCGCATAAAAAGAGACTTAAATGTATTTGTTTGCAGAATGTAAATCGCTGATTAATTTTTTAATTCATTTTTTGTACCATAAAGCCTTTTTTACCCTTTTTCGCGATTATTTTGCAATTTTTTAAGTGTGTTTTCTATAACCAATTTCTACACCAAAGTTCGGTTCTTAGTTTTCAAAAAAATCGCGAAAAAATTTTGCAAAAAGGAAAATTTTTGCATCATTATATTCGTTTGCAGAATTTTAATCGCCGATTGATTTTTTAAATTATTTTTTTCTACCATAAAGCCTTTTAGCGTTCCACTATTATTTTGCAATTTTTTAAGTGCGGTTTTTTTTAATTTATAATCTAGGGACTATAATGCACATTAGAGCGTACCACCTTACAGGCAATATGAAGTATTTTTGCAAGGAGGTTTCAAAAAAAAATTTTTTTTTTGCCCTACGTAGGGGTCGCCGTTTTATATTATACCCTACACCACTATGTGGTCAGGGTATTATAAGTTTGTGCTGATGTTTGTAACACCAAAAAATATTGGTCGTAGACCCATCTTATAGTATACCGATCGGTTCAGAATTTTTTTTTATTTCGATTTAACGATGTCCGTCTGTCCGTCCGTCCGTCCGTCTGTCTGTCCATGCAATCTTGTGCGCACTCTACAGGTCGCAACTATTAAGATATTTTGATGAAATTTGGTACGCAGACCTATGTTGGCCCAAGGACGAACAAGTTTGATTTTTTTGAACATCGGTCCATGTTTAGACCTAGTTCCCATATAAGGGTCCAACCAAAATTATACTGTTTATATGCTGCAGGTCGTAAATATTAAGATATTTTGATGAAATTTGGTACACAGACCTATATTGGCCCAATAATGCAGCCTATTGATTTTGGTGAACATCGGTCCATGGTTAGACCTAGTGCCCATATAAGGGTCCTACCAAAATTATACTGTTTATACGCTGCAGGTCGTAAATATTAAGATATTTTGACGAAATTTGGTACATAGACCTATATTGGCCCAATAACGCAGCCTATTGATTTTGGTGAACATCGGTCCATGTTTAGACCTAGTGCCCATATAAGGGTCCTACCAAAATTATACTGTTTATATGCTGCAGGTCGTAAATATTAAGATATTTTGATGAAATTTGGTACACAGACCTATATTGGCCCAATAATGCAGCCTATTGATTTTGGTGAACATCGGTCCATGTTTAGACCTAGTGCCCATATAAGGGTCCTACCAAAATTATAATGTTTATACGCTGCAGGTCGTAAATATTAAGATATTTTGATGAAATTTGGTACACAGACCTACATTGGGCCAATAACGCAGCCTATTGATTTTGGTGAACATCGGTCCATGTTTAGACCTAGTGCCCATATAAGGGTCCTACCAAAATTATAATGTTTATACGCTGCAGGTCGCAAATATTAAGATATTTTGATGAAATTTGATACACAGACCTATATTGGCCCAATAACGCAGCCTATTGATTTTGGTGAACATCGGTCTATGTTTAGACCTAGTGCCCATATAAGGGTCCTACCAAAATTATACTGTTTATACGCTGCAGGTCGCAAATATTAAGATATTTTGATGAAATTTGGTACATAGACCTATGTTGGCCCAAGGACGAAGCCTATTGATTTTGGTGAACATCGGTCCATGTTTAGAACTAGTGCCCATATAAGGGTCCCCCCAAAATTATATTATTTATAAGCTGCAGGTTGCAAATATTAAGCTATTTTGATGAAATTTGGTACATAGACCTATGTTGGCTCAAGGACGAAGCCTATTGATTTTGGTGAACATCGGTCCATGTTTAGAACTAGTGCCCATATAAGGGTCCCCCCAAAATTGGCTTGGTTACAAACTGCAGGTCGCAAATATTAAGATATTTTAATGAAATTTGGTGCGCTGACTCACATTATAAAAAATTTTGACATAAGCCCCATTTTAACCCATTCGAATTTCGGATGCAAACAATACATCAAACTGGTGTAGGGTATTGTATAGTCGGCATGCCCGACTTTAACCTTTTTACTCGTTTTCGTTATATCTTTGGCATTTACAGTCGGATCTTAAAGTATGATACATCGATGTCTTTCTCTCGAGGAGACTAGTGTTTTGCTCTAAGGGCCATTTACCTCAAGTGTCCCGTTCTAGTAGTTACCCAAAAGATCTCAGTTGCTACCACCCTAATGTACCACCCTAATGTCAGAAAATTAAAGATCGCAAAAAAACATTAAACTTTTGCTAAGGAAGTTTTTCGATAAACCCAGTAGAAATTTTTTTATATATTGGTTGCCGAACGTAGGGGTCGCCTTTTTAATTTTTTTTTCATTGGATTTTTCCTTTAAAGCAAAACACTGGTCTCCTCGATATATCACACTTTAAAATCCGACCTTAAATGCTGAAACTATAACGAAAAATTGAAAAAGGCGACCCCTACGTTCGGCAAAAAAAAATTTTTTTTTTCAAATTGCCTTGCAAAAATACTTCATATTGGAGGGTGTACGGCGAACTTTTTTTTGAGGTGCTGTCTAATGCACATCTCCTAAAAGAAAGTTTGGTGGTTAGCTGCAAAAAAACTTTGCGAAAAAAAAATATTCTGAAAAAATTTTATATATACCTTATATTGTACAATTCAAATAATTTAAATTTATATGCAGACATAGACTTCTGTATTTGAAAATAAATTTTTTTGTAGATATGGGAAAATGTAAAATGTTCAAAAAAGTGGTTGAGAATGGATATTTTGCTTCCAAATTTATATCATAGATGGATATAATATCAACAATCAACAAGATTTAAGGAAATATCGCTGATTTTTCATTAAAAGCCACGCCTACTTAGAACGGGTAGCAAAATTAAAAAACAAAAGCTGCAGTAAAAATTTCTACAATTTTCTGGACCATCTTCCAGTTCTTCGGTGACAATTTGATCATTAGTTTTATTTTTAAAAATAAAATCAACGGGGACAAAATTACAAAAAACTTTAATTGATTATATTGATTATATTATCCGTCACTGCATTACTGTCGCATTTCACAATTTTATTTGACTCTAATAATAGGTCTGTTCGGGTACTCAACATTGGGATCCCGCGGGATCTGGGATGGGAAACTAGATTTTCATTTCGGTATCAAAACAATTTTTGTAGAGTACTTTTTCGACCCTCAGAGTACTAAAAAATTTTCTAGTTCTTTTTAAAGAATAACAAATACAAAATTATATAAACCCTTCATTTGCGAGTTTTTAGCAGAATTTCGATATAACGAGATTATTTATTACAAGGGAGCGACTTTCATGCAATTGCATGTTTATGGTCTGTAGCCCAAAAACGATTTTCATCAAATAATTTCTCAAATTTTAATTTCAGAAAAACGAAACTTTTGTAGGCGAAAATATAAAACATTTGTAGGGGAAAATATTAATGTGTTTATTTAGATCTACAAAAGTGAATTAAAATAATTTAAATTGAGGTAAAATGAGTCAAAAGGTAATACAATTTTAAGGGTAGTTGATTGTTTTGAAATTGATTTTTATTTTTTTTTTAATCAGAAATCTTTTTTTAATTTCTTTTTAGTTTTGTAACAAGAAATTGTTTTAACAATTTTCAATTAAAATATGGATTCAGATGTGGTAGGAAAACTACATCGCTTCTTTTGGGATTGACGGATACTATTCGTCGAACTGTCAGTAGTAGTCGTGTTAATGTTCTTTTATCTATTCACCTTACAAAGGCCTTTGACAAAGTCAATCATAACATTTTAATGGAAAAGTTGCTCAGAAATTTTGGATTTTCACTTACGGCATGTAAACTATTTGCGTCCTACCTTAAGGGTAGATACCAGTATGTTTCTGTTGGTCAAAGATGTTCGAATGTTCTTCCTGTTAAAAGTGGAGTGCCTCAAGGTTCAGTCCTTGGACCTTTATTGTTTAACATGTATATTAATGACATTTTTAATTGCTTTAATCTTCCCTCCTGTATTATTAATGCGCTTAAAACTAAAGCTATGTTTTTTGGTCCTCCCTTGCCAAATATAAATATTGATATTTGTGGAAGTAGAATTAATTTTGTAGATCAGATGTATTTTCTGGGTGTATGGTTAGATAATAAATTGACTTTTGAGAAACATATAAGTTATGTGACTTCTAGAGTAAATTTTGCCTTACGGAGATTTTATAGCATCAATTTGATTTTACCTCTACATATCAAAGTTTTGCTTGTTCACACGTTGGTTATGCCTATTTTTTTGTATTGTATTGTATTGAAGTGTATAGTGCTTTTTGTTGCTTTTTAATAGAGTTATGCGTTATTTATATTCCTTAAGACTTATGGATCATGTGTCAAAGTTTTTAGGCTGTTCTTTTTATAATTATGTAAAAACTCGGATAATGCTTTGTTTTTATAAGGCACAACATAATCCTGAACTTACATACTTGAATTCATTTTTTTTTCATTTAGTAGATCTTCACGTAATCGTCAAATACAGTATCCTTTCGTTACTTCCCTTTTGGGACGCTCATTTTATGTAAGGGTAGCTCGAATTTATAATAATTTACCAAAGCCACTTAATCCATAGATTATTCTTACCAAACTTATAAACGAAGCATTTTTGAACATGTCCAAGGAAATGAGGTTTAAATTAGAGATGGGCACGTGAGTGAATTTTCAATCACACTCACTCACGACAAAAAAATTACTACTCAAACTCACTCACGCTCACGTGAGTAAATTGAACTTTCAGTCACACTCACGCGTGATCACGCGTGATTCACGTGAATCACGCAAATTCACGAAACAAAATAATAGTCAAAAATTAAGAAAAATTAAACTTGAAAATATGCCCAGTATAGGGTTTGGGAATCCCCAGGAAAGAATTTTTTTTCCAATCGGTTTCAAACCACACTTCACTGAACCAAAAGTCGTAAGTGAAATCAACATAAATAGCTTAACAACAGAATAAAAAGTAAAAATTTTGTTACTTTTTGATGAAACGAATTGTTAAAACAATATATTTTTTATTCCAATTAATGTGTTTTTTTTTAAATCAACTACTTTTTTTTTTAAATGAACATGCTTATTTCCGTCAATAATTCTCTACAAAACAATTGTTTTGATAATCTTTTGTCCATTTTTTAACAAAATTTAATTTGTTAACTCTAAAAAATTTTGTAAAAAGGCTGCAACGTAAATTTGATATAATTTTTCTTCAATTTGCAAAAAAGCGTACTAAATCTGTGGAAAAAAGTTTAGTGAGGTTAGTTTTGTCGCGTCATTACTCGTGCTAGCATGTGTATTTGTAATTGTCGGAAATATCAATAAATTGACATTGAGTGTTTTTGTTTTTCAAAGTATAGATAATTAACAAATTCAGTGACTTAAAGTGAATTGCTAATTGAAGATTTATTAATTTCAATTTAAATAAATTTATATAATTTTGAACGTTCTCAATTAAATCGTACTTTAAAATTTCTGTCATTAATTTTGATATCTATCTTTTTGTTATTTTGTTTAAGGCAATCTATTAATGAATGTTATATAATGTATTTGAATTATTAATATAATTAAAGTTATATGTTTTGTATATAAAATGGTACATGTGTTTTAAATAAAGAGTTTTTAGTATATGCTATATTATAATTTCAATTTTATATTTCATTATTTTTTATATTTTATCAAATTCATTATAAAAAAGACATTGTATGTATATGATTAAAAAAATAATGAAATATAAGTCTAAAAATTAATAATAAATCGATAAAAAATTAATTAAATAAAATGCATTGTTGCATTTAATAAAATGCATTGGTAAAATAACAAAATCATTATGCAATTTAATTAAATATAATTGTTAAGACAACTAATTTTTGTTAATACATTTGACGATATTTTGTCAAAATAATACCACATAAAATAGTTAAACGTTAAAATATAAATCTACTACACAATGCGTTAAATTGATGGACAGGTTTTGTTAGTTGTATAGTGATCACCCATTCATCAATTTAATATAGATTTTAGTTGATTTCACAGCTGTTTTTGGTTCAGTGTAGTGCTGCAACTGGTTCCACTGCAACCGATTCCATGAAACTGGCTCCGGAACCATGAATGACGTAGAATCAGTTCCAGAACTGATTCTATTGCAACTGGTTTCACTTTGGTGCTATAGAAGTGGTTGCTTTTGGGACAATTTCAAACAAGAATCATCGGTATTAGAATTGGGGTAGCTATTCTATAACCGATTTTTTGGAACAGAAACTTTAGTGGGTAAGTAATTACTAGGGCAAGCAATTTCATGCACTTAAAAATGGAAAATATGCGCCTAAAATATGCGGTTAGAAAAGAAAAATATGCATTAAAAATATAAGAAATATGCACTAAAAACTATTATTTTTGCAAAAATAATGTTTTCAACTTTAGCATAAGTAGATCATCATCAATGGTTAACCCATCAAGGCAAACGACACTGATGATGGTTTTGTAGCGAAAGCCGAAAATACGTATTCTGTTTGGCTGGCCTTATCGAATTCTTTCAAAATTTTTTATTCTTTATAATTTACTTGTGAAAATTTTATTATCTTTCTTTAATTTGAAAAATAACTTAAATAGAAAGTGATATTAATTTATGATCTAAAATCGAACTAAAAATATTCATTTACAAAATAAAAAGATCAAATATACATACACCGAAAAAATTTCTCAGTTCCCGAGTAAAAATAGTTATATAGGAAATTATATAATTTAATATGGACTAATATGTTTATATATAGTCAAATGTGACACTATATCTTTGTGGATATAATAATGTATAGCTTTGAGTTTCCCACAAATTTCTTATATAATGTCATATATAGATCAGTATAAATATATATGTCTCCATATATATTAATATATACCATATTTAGTTACATATGCTATGACAATTTTAATACAGCGTCATATATAATTAAAAATGGCTTTATCGGTAAACATATAAAGTCTTATATAGCTCAATGTTAAATTTTTTTTTAAGTTTTAGATATGTTTAAGTATAGCTCATTTAAAAAAAATTCTATGTTTTTCTGAGTTATATTTATGTATGTACGATTTCCTAAATTCCTTGTAAACCTTGTATAAATACAAGCCATATTTTTTATGTATGTAATTTGACATTAAACTCATAAACATACCAGGATTACAGTTTTCGGGTAGAATACAAGTTTATATTAGAAGGCTTAAAATTCTTGGTTACAATTATGTACAACTTTTTCTAAATACTTATGTGTAAATTCATAAATGCTTTGTAAAGTTATAGGATGCTTATGAAACAAATTTTGTATGGAAAATTTGTTTTGTAAACCTCCTATAATTTTATAAAACATTTATGAATTTATACATTAAAGTTTTATTTAAATTTTGAATTCTTAACTTAAGGGTGTTATTTTTTAGTAGTTTTTAATAGTTTTTGTTTTGAGCCTGTAATATGCGTTGTACAATTATGTCTTTCTACATCAAATTAGATATGATTATATCGGGTCAAAATCCGGATAAGATTCTATATGATTTAATATATTTAGAACTTATCCGATATAATTTTATCCACCATTTTTCGGATCATAGCATATCTCCAATTGTATTAAATTAGATATCATTACATATGACATCATATTTTTTTTACTCGGGTTACTGGTTACTAAATTTTCAACTGATTCTCAGGTGAAATACCCCTTACTGAGTATCAGTTGGAAAATAACTAAATTGTCAGTTGTTAATTATGTCAACTCGAAGTCAGTTAATAAGAACGATATTTTAGTTAAAATTTAAAAAATTTTCCATATAGTAATTAGTAGGGCAAGGAATTCCATGCAAATGCATGTTTTTTGTCGATAGTCCAAAACTAATATGGACTAAATATTTATCCGAATCATCAAATTTCGAAGAAAATGGCATCGATTTGTAGTTGCATATTTTTGCATATTTTGTCATAAATGCATGTTTTTGCATATTTTGACTTTAAATGCATATTTGGTGCCTTTTCAATGCATATTTTGTGCTTTTTAATGCATATTTGCATATTTTTAGGAGCATTTTTTATTTTGTAAAAAAATATAAAAATTCAAATTTTTGTATTTTGATTCAATCAAAATAAACATTCTTAAAAACCTTATTGACCTATGGAAAATCTTCGACTTCTGTGTCTGTTTGCAAAATAACTCACTTAAATATATTTTTAAGTTTAAATAGCAATATTTTTGCAAAAATAATAATTTTTAGTGCATATTTCTTATATTTTTAATGCATATTTTTCTTTTTTAGCAGCATATTTTAGGCGCATATTTTCCATTTTTAAGTGCATGAAATTCCTTGCCCTAGCAATTAGCAACCAAGTATTTTTTAAAATAATGGACATTTATTGCAATTTTGACAAATTAAAAGAGTTTTACAAAATAGATTTAACATTTTAATAATAAAATCATATGACAACATTCAACTTTTAATTTGTTAATGCATTTGATAAAAATTTCCCTTTAACATTAATTATATGTCGTACGAACAGGCACACAACGTCCAATTATTGTAGTACAGCTTCTGTTAATCCGTCTACGATTCTAAGTTCAACTCCTTCCTCTATAAAGTAAAGTATTAAAATTTTTCTTTAATTAAAAATCAAACTTATCTTCAGAAATTTTTTTATTCTTCTCTGTTTTTCACACAGCGTACTCCAATTTTCACGGGGTTTCACTAAGCCGTTACTCTTAGTGTGGCTTTGTTTATTACGGTTTTATTACGAAAATCAAAAAAATCAAAATGAAATTTGTTCAAAAATTGTTATGTACTCGATATGTTAAAACAATATTTGACAATTTTAAATTTATATTTACAGGGTAACAAAAAATATTTGACTGAAATGTTGGTTGATAACGTCTACCCCAGTTAACTTAAAATTTTTCTGTTCTAACTGAGAAATTTTTTAACTGAGCAACCGAGATATTTTATCGGTGTACCATTCATTCATTCATAAATAATGAACTTTAAAACTAAAACATATATTTAAGTTAGTTATTTTGCAAACAGACACACAACTCGAAGATTTTTCCATAGGTCAATAAGGTTTTTAGAATGTTTATTTTGATTGAATCAAAATATGAAAATTTAAATTTTTTTTTTAAATAAAAAATGCTCCTAAAAATTAAAAATATGCACAAATATGCACTAAAAAGCACAAAATATGCATTAAAAACGCACCAAATATCATTTTAAGTCAAAATATGCAAAAACATACATTTTTGACAAAATATGCAACTACAAATCGATGCCATTTTGTTATAAATTTGATGATTCTGATAAATATTTAGTCCATATTAGTTTTGGACTATCGAGAAAAAATATGCATTTGGATGGAATTCCTTGCCCTAGTAATTACCAATATCTCATATAAACCCGTAAACAGTGTAAACCTGTATTTTTAACTTGGCAAATTATATTTAAGCTTGAAACTTAACAAGACCTAAATTAACTTGCCATAGATTTTTTTGACTTGATAAGAGAACTATTTAATGTCTTACAAAAAGTAGACATTTAAACCGAAATTCATTGATTTAAAAATTTCCATTCTTTCATCCTTAAAATTGATGTTCTACATAAAATACGACTTAAATGCTTTCTACAATATACAGTTGGGCATCGATTAACCGGGATGGTCGGGACCGGAAGCATTCCGGATAATCGATTTTTCCGGTTAACTAAGGTAAAATTTAGTACGTTTTTAATATAAATGTTTGTTTAATTTAATCAATATACACACTTACAAAATATAATGTTAATAAGTTTTTAATTACTATATATGGTCGACCGGCCTGCAAAATGTCACATGTGTTTTTTAATAGATTTTCAGGAGAGCGAAAAAAATGTTACAAAATCTACTTTTAAGATATTTTATTGGCATCATATGCCCTAATGATGATTTTACTAAATGAGGTCGTGAACACTTAAAAAAGGCCTGTTTCCTCTTCATTGTAGATTTGCTCATTTATAAGATTTTCCTTTAATATGTATTCTTCCAACTGATTTACAAAAATTGTGGCAGATACATAAACGGCAGATATTTTTTCTCCTCCAGCTTTGAGTTTATGAATTCAATGTCGTTTTTCAAAGTTCTGTAACATGCTAAGCTTATATTTAATTTTGAATGGAAGAACTTAGCCTTTTCCATTATGATTAAACTGGAAATTGGGGTCCCTTTAAAACGTTCTTGTCGGAACCATTCGTATGTCGCAAAATTGACTTTTGGCTCTAATGCAGTTTTTAAAGTTTTTCGATTTTGGAAGCCAGTAACTGAATCACTTTCTGCACAATATTTTAATATTTTATCTTTATTTTTTATTAAAGCACCGTAAGTTTTTTCGATTTCACGTAAAAGAACTGTTATACTCCATGTAAAAAATTGATTTTTCACGATAATGGGTTTCACGTGAAAATTGTGTAGAGTTTGTTTTCATGCAAATTTAATGTACAATACTATTATTTTTCTTGGGAAAAATTGACATTTTGTGTTTATTGTGTCTTTGTTATAAAATTAAAAAATTTTTAATTTTATAAATTAAATTGCAATTTAAAGCCTTTAAAGTTCGAGCGAAATTTTGAAAAACAACTTACGGTGCTTAAGTCATAAACTGTTTGTTTGCCCACTCTATATTTTTGTGATAGTGTTTGAACAGAAACATGTTTTTTTAAGTAGTCGTTGACTAAATCAATTTTTTCTTGAATAGTTAATACTTTTGCCTTTTACTCGATTTTATTGCTATCGATTCCATTCTAAAATTACACATCAACACTCCTTACTAGTTAAATTTCAAATGCAACTAAATACCAGAGGAAAAACATGCAAACAAGGGAATTCCCTTATTTCGCTTTAGACACTTATTAATTTTAGTGTTGCTAGCACGTTGAAACCAAATTTCGGCAAAATAAATAGATGTTTTTCAATCCCGGATAATTGATGTAATCACGGTTAATCGATTGAAATAAAAAAATCTTCCTTTCCTTATAGATCCCGGATAATTGATGTTCCCGATTAATTGAATCACGGATAATCGATGCCCATCTGTATTAATAAAACAAAGCAAAATAAAAAAATGTTACCAAAAAACTGATACTTTTCGATTTTCATTCCCTTTTCCCGGGAAACCCTAGTCGAGTATGAAATTTTGCCATTTATTTTGTATTAAAAATACCCAAAAATATACTCGCCTAAAACAATTACTTTAAAATATGAATAAAAAGCCCAAAAAAATACACCGTGAGTCGTAAAAATTCGACTCACGCACACTCACGCTAAAATTTTACTCACGCACACTCACGAACAATTTTCTTCTACTCACACTCACTCACGTTCACGTGAGAAAATTAAGGTTTTACTCACACTCGCGTGATTCACGTGAATCACGCAAAATTCTGTAATTTGTATATTTATTTAGTTTTTATTAAATTTTATTATAATTATTATAATGTTTGTTACATTTTTGGAGTTGCATCAATTGTTTTTTATATAGAAACTTTAATTAATTTATTTAAATGAATGTTCTTTTTAGTTTGACTCTAGATCATAAATTAATATCACTTTCTGTTTAAATTATTTTCAAATCAAAGAAAGATGATACAATTTTTACAAGTAAATTACAAAGAATAAAAATATATTTGAAAGAATTCGATAAGAACAGCAATACAGAATACGTATTTTCGGCTTTCGCTACAAAGCCATCATCAGTGTATTTCGTCTTGTGTGGGATAATATTTTTAATGTTGTCTATTTATGTGACCGCTGAAAGAAAATCGAGTTTCGTATCAACAACTCAACTTAGACTAACATCAACGAAATTTAACAATACTATTTTTATCCTTTGTTATTATTACTCTATTTTGCTTTGAACCCTAATTCTTAAGATATCTCAGCTGATTCTATTCAACTCTGTGTATGATAACCACAGATTTTTGAATTACAACGAACCGTTAAATTTAAATTTAAATGTATATATTATTTAAATTATATTTTTGCACCGTGTCAATGTGTTTTAAAATGAATGGGGGAATATTTAGTTGATCTCTTATTTTTAAGTAAATGAATGTTCTTTTTAGTTTGACTCTAGATCATAAATTAATATCACTTTCTGTTTAAATTATTTTCAAATCAAAGAAAGATGATACAATTTTTACAAGTAAATTACAAAGAATAAAAATATATTTGAAAGAATTCGATAAGACTAGCAATACAGAATACGTATTTTCGGCTTTCGCTACAAAGCCTTCATCAGTGTATTTCGTCTTGTGTGGGCTAATATTTTTTAAAAATAAGAGATCAACTATATATTCCCCCATTCATTAATTTATTTTTAGTTAACTATTTTAATCTAATTTATAGTATTATTTAATGTAGTATTTTTTAACCATATATGGCCCACTGGGCTCGGTTATATCAATAAATAATTGAATTGTAATGCCTAGCATTTTATAAAAAAGTTGTTCAAAGTTTTCCAGATAGTGTTAAAAAATTTGTGAAAAATACAAAAAAAATCACTAATTTTTTTGAACATTTAAAATTTTGAATACGAATTTAATGTTGCTTGCAAAAATTGCTAGATTTCCCGCTAATAGCAAATCATGTTTAATCCCACTAAATATGCTTGAAAAGATTTGACGAGAAAAGCAAAAAAGCAAGTGACGAAAAATTGTCAGTAGAAGCAAAAGTAAATATGAATTCAAAACCGGCCAAATGTGCAAGAGTATCTAATTTGATGCGGGAGTACTACGGTACTTTTATGAATCAAATAGTATCAAAAAAAGTACGATCGTATCAACTTTCCCATCCCTGCGCGGAATCCCAATTTTACCAAAAGCGTTTTCTTACTACACAATTGGGTAAATGAGAGCTGTCATGAGAGAGTAATATTCTTCTTGCACGAAAAAGCCCAGCCTTTTTTTGTGTAAATTTGGGTAAATTGTTTTTATCAGCTGTATATCATCAGTTGGGTTCAACTATTTAGTTCAATTTAACTATTCACTAATTTGAACCAAAGACCTAGTTCACAACTAATAGTTCTTTTAGTTCAATCGCTCAGTTCATTCATTCAGAAAATATGTTTATAATTTACTAAAATTAGTACAAAAGGTACAAAAGCTTATCGGTGATGTTACAACTCCATAAAATTACCGACAATTTTTTGAAGACGTTTGTTTAAATGTGTTAAAGAGATAAATATGTATATAAATCAAAGCTTTTGTTTAATATTAAAATCTTTTCCAAATTTAATAAACTATGCATTCCTTTTTGTAAATAGAAATGCCAAAAAAGGAAATTTTTATTAAAATTTTTGATTTAAAAAGGGGTTTAACTAGAAAAGATATCTAGATTTTTACAACAAATTGAACAAGAACTAGAAAGAGCGCTCACCAAAACGAACTATAATGCACAAATCTATTGACGTTTGTTTTTCGGGCTTCAAATATGGGTTTTCGCGTTCGTTTACTTTTGTGCATTTTTGTCATTTCGGGAGAGTATTTCTTGTTAACTCTCATTTTACCGAACTTTACCCAAAAAGTAAAGAAACAGAACTAATAGCTGTGTTCGGGTACTCAACATTGGGATCCCGCGGGATCCCAATTTTACCAAAAAGCGTTTTCTTACTACACAATTGGGTAAATGAGAGCTGTCATGAGAGAGTAATATTCTTGTTTTTCTTGCACGAAAAATCCCAGACTTTTTTTTCGTGTAAAGGGCGGATTATGGGACCGTAAACCTAAATGTGATGTAACTGTACCGTGCCGTAGCTAAAAAGTACACTTATAGATTATCGTAAACGACATTACTATTTAGCATCTATTTCATGTGGTTTTATATTTTATTCTAAATTTTTCCATTTATTTGTTAATTTTTATTCCTTATTTGTTGTTTGAATCAATTTTCTTTATTCATTTCATATTTTTTGCGACTAAAATCATTCAGTAGTTTCGATGCCGTATAGAAAATTCTGATTTCAACAGAATGATCCGGCAAGTTCGTTTACATTTACGTGATAGTAACCATTCGTATACATTTCTTCTTGTGGTATCGCAACAGCTGATTCGTTACAGATACGTTTACGGTTGGGTAACTCAGCCTTAAATTTGGGTAAATTTTTTTTATCAACTGTTATATCATCAGTTGGGTGCAACTAGTTCAATTGAACTCTTCACTGATTTGAACCAAAGACCTAGTTCACAACTAATAGCTCTTTTAGTTCAATCGATCATTTCATTCATTCAGAAAATATGTTTATCATTTACAAAAATTAGTATAATAGTTGCAAAAGCCTATCGGTGATTTTACAACTCCATAAAATTACCGACAATTTTTTGAAGACGCTTGTTTAAATGTGTTAAAGAGTTAAATATGTAAATAAATCGAAGCTTTTGTTTAATATTAAAATCTTTTCCAAATTTAATAAACTATGTATTCCTTTTTGTAAATAGAAATGCCTAAAAAGGAAATTTTTATTAAATTTTTGATTTAAAAAGGGGTTTAACTAGAAAAGCTATCTAGATTTTTAAAACAAATTGAACAAGAACTAGAAAGAGCGCTCATCAAAACGAACTATAATGCACAAATATATTGACATTTGCTTTTCGGGCTTCAAATGTGGTTTTTCGCGTTCGTTTACTTTTGTGCATTTTTGTCATTTCGGGAGAGTATTTCTTGTTAACTCTCATTTTACCGAACTTTACCCAAAAAGTAAAGAAACAGAGCTAATATCAGAAATAGTTTGTGGATTAAATTTTTCTGGGGTCCACTGCGCCTTGATTTAAAAAAACTTCACAAAAAAGATAAAAAATCATTCAGAATTTAAAATTAATAGTACCTGAATAAACCAAGAAAAAAAAATCACCGATATACAAATTCATTGCATACATTTTTGCGAATGTGCATTTCTATAATTTCTTGATACGAATTGTCAAGAGTTTCATGTCAAGAGTTTCAACACTTACAATTTGAATATATTACTGTCGCATTTCTTCAAATATTCATAAAACTCTTGACAATTCATATCAAAAATACATTTGGCACTAATAATATCAGCAATAGTTTCTGGATTCAATTTATTTATTGCACCAAAACTTTTTATCAGTCGTTAAGTTCAGTCGTGTTAATTGAATTTATGTTTTTTACATAATTTTTCGGAACAAGGAATTCATTAAATAAATTTTCATCATTAAAAGCAATCTTAATTTCTTTTTTTAAATTCAACAGTTGGCTTACTGCTGATAAGCTTCACATTTTGGCAATCAAAGTAAGAGATGCCAAGTCATTTGTAATAACAGCGACAAAAGAGCGATGCCAAAAATTCAAAAGTTTAGATGTAATAAAAAAAAGTTATGGAGAAAAGTAAACAAAGTAGGACAACCCCGGACATTTACTGAAAAAGGAGGACTGTCCCGGACGCCCTAAAAAAGAGGACCAGTAGTTGTCCAGTTATTATCACTCATTTATGTGTTTAGCCATCAAATATATGTCTCGTTAGTTTAGTGGGTAGAGAAATCGTCTGTCAATCTGACGGCCTGGGTTCAAATCACGGCAGGTCCACAAAAAATACATATGAAGTTTTTTTTAATTTTATTTTGGAAAATATATTTCCAGACCACCTATTTATTGGTTTTGCCAGCGTTTTTCCAACGTTCAAAAATTTTGTTTCTCCAGTGCTATTCCGGCGTTTTTTATGCATTTGTCTAATGATGTTATCATTTTAGGAATGGGAAAGCACTTTTTGTCAGGACTTGTACCACCTGTTAAAGTGCTTTTCCATTGCTTTCCAGTTTTATTTTTCTGTCCCTAAAATGGTAAAAGTTACACTGTGCATTAGAGTGCTCCAAGCTTGTATGGAGGAAATAAATTTTGAGTTTTTGTTCGTGCTACCCCCTGGAAATATTTATTTGGATGTAAAACTACTTTCCCCTAAAAATTAGGATAATCGGACATCGGGAAGACGTGCCGCATCAGCCCTGAAGTTTGGAACACGGATTACAAGGGGAAAATATGACTTTTTGTGCATTTTCTCGAAAACATTGAATCATAATTTAGAGGGAATTCTCTTTGTAATAAAGCAATAAAAACTTAAATCGGTTAAAAATCAGCCGAGTTATAACAATTTCACCAGATCGCAGGCCATTTAATCAAGAAATTCGGGTCCAAATTTTAAAATTTATTTAAATAATCTACTACAGAAACATTTTTTTTATTCTATAAGTTCTACGAACTCAGATAAAAATTTTTTTCTTTTGTGTTTTGCTAAATCGTTTTAAATTAGTGCTAAAGAAGGTCGGAATTCTTAAACACTGTTTTCAAATCTACAATTTTAAATTTTTTAAAATTTTTTTAAAGAAATTTTAAAAAATCAATGATTGAACTTTAAGGTTTTATTAAGAACATATAAGAGATTAAAAACTACAAAAATTGTAGGATTTTGTTTTTAATTTGACTGCGGCAGAGATTTTCTTTGAGTGTATTTCGAGAAAACACAGCGATTTTTGGCATTTATTTAGCTTTTAGGCCAATTTTTCTTTTTTATTCTTTTAATTTCACATGATTTTGGCCGGAATATAACAACACAGTGTTGTCAGTTTAGGGAATATAACAACACAGTGTTGTCAGTTTAGGGGATTTATCCCCAAATTGGGGATTTTTTTCGTCAATGGGGATAAAATTTTCCGTTTGGGGATCCGGGGATTTATTGGGGATGAAACGAAATTTTAGGGGATTTTTTGGGGATAACATTATTGCCTTTTTATATTTTTATGAATTTAACCCTGATAATTCTAAATATTTATATATTTCTTTTAAGTATGATGATAATAGTGCATGATTTTAGGCTACACAAATTTGTGTCTGGAAAGTTAATGTGCGTACAAACCTTAATTCCTTTTGGTGAAAATTTGAATTACTTTTGGTTCCAAAATATTTAAGGTTATTCGGATGTAATATGAGTTATAAGAAGCTCTTCTTAAATTAAATATATACTTTACATGTTATTCAATTGCCAAAAATTCAATCCATCTGCTGAAATATTAAAACTTTTTTATACAGTACCATACGCAACAAAATGTCTGAAGCAGATGAATCGGAAAATTTTGATTCTGAAATATTTAAAACGAAAAAATTTGGCTCCCATTTGTTTATGCTGTTATTTAAATTTATTTGTTCTTTTTTATAATTTGTTAGAATTACAAAATTTATTGAGTTTGAGTGTATAAGGTACCGAAAAGAATTAAATAAATATGGTATTTTTTAGTGTTTCCAATTATTCGACATAGGCGGTTAACCGGTTAATGCATTATTCGAAAAATCACTAAAATTAGTTAACCGATTATTCGGGTCGATTAATCGAGAAAATTGGCGATTAATTGATTATATAGTTTAATGCAAAACTAATGTATTTCCTCAGTTCGCCGTGAGTCGGCGAAGAAGAAGGTTATCTCGAGACCTGTATTATATTATTTAATAAGGAATAACGGTTAATCGTTTTTGTTTTGCGATACTCTAAAGCGTGTCTCAGCATGCCGTTAGACTGTGTAGTCTGACCACATGCAAACCAGGCGAATTCCCTTGGAGACATCGTGCACGCTTCTATTGCAATGGCAATCGTCGGTTGTGCGCGTGTTAAGTCCATCGGCATTTGTTCTTTTTATGGCGTGTTGGGGTCTCATCTCGCTGAACCTCCATTGTGAAGGCAATGGTTGCTTTGTCACGTGTTGCTGTTGTTCCAGCACGTCTGTTATCTATAAGTTATTATAATTTACGCGCATTATGGTCCAGTTACCCCGCGCTTTTTTTATATATTTTGTAAATTTATTTATAAAGTATATTTCAATAAATAAATACAATGTATTCCCTTATTTTTTTATCAATAAAAACACAAAGAGCTGCCTGTTTTTTTAATATTAACGTGACATATAAATAACTCGATGTATTTAAGAAAACGTTTCATAATTCTAGCCCAGTAAAATTTTCTGTTCCAAAGAATCGGTTGTAGAATAACTACTTTTCCTTTGAAATCCCTTCCACTATCAACGCTAACATCGATTTTTGTTTGAAATTGTCCCAAAAACAAATGGCAATAGTAAAACCAGTGGCAGAACTGTTGAAACTAGCATATTTTTTGCCAATTACACTATGGAACATTTTTGGGATTTTTATGACCTTTTAAATTTTTTCCTTATATTTTTTCTATACCGTTTTCCTATATGTGCAACACTTTCGAAGTTAAAAATGAATGTATGAAGGGAAAAAAGTATTTTTTGCCTAAAAATTTAAATATTTTTTTTTTAAAATTCATAAAAAATCCAAAATGGAAAAAAGTGCCAAAACTAATTACTTTCGCGTAAAGTCACATAACTCATGAGCAAAAAAAGGCATAGATCATGAAAATCGATGCACGCGTTTCTCATTTATTCACAATTAGGTAAATGTATGAATTTCAAAAATTTGCTCCAGATATGCACAACATTATTTGGAGAAAACATTGTTTTCGGCTTGTGACACTCACAAGCCGAACTCTCTCATATTTTTCTACTGTACTAAAAGAGAAATATTGATGTGGCAACACTGGATATAAATAGCTTTTGCTACTGCTGTGGTCAATATGTCTCAACACATAAAAAAAGGGGAAATTTCAGTACTGATTTTGTTCAAACATACGAGATGTACTTCAACCAAAATGTTATAGTGAACGAAAATTGGGTACCAAATATAGTGTGTAAAAGCTGCTACAACCGTCTAATGGATTGGAAAAATAGAAGACGTGAAAGTATGCCATTCGGTATCCCAATGACTTGGACTAATCCTGGCGAAGGTCACAATCCATTGAATTGCTATGCATGTGCGAATAAAGGAGCCGCAAAAAGGATAAGAAAATCGTATAATTACGTTGGTGTTGCAAGTGCCGCAACACCATTGCCTCATTCGGACCACATTCCTGTGCCAAAAGCTTCTAGCCCAGATATTTTCTCTTCTACGACTGCTCCGACATATCATGCACGTGATGATTCCCCATATGAGCCATCAGTATCCAATGAGCCAATTTTAATAAATCAAAATAAGCTTGATTCAATTGTTGCCAAGTTGGAATTAACACAGCATAAATCGGAAGAGCTGGCTTCCATTTTGAAATCAAACAATTTGTTGGCACCCGGTGTGAAATTCACAGCTTATCGAAGTTGCAGGCAACACTCCAAAGTTTATTCCTTGTGAATGATGAAAAAACTTCTGCATATTGCCCGGATGTAGGAAAATTGATGGACGCAATGGAAATAAAATATGAAGCAGATGACTGGAGATTATTTATTGACAGTTCAAAACTCAGCTTGAGGGCGGTTTTACTGCATAAGACCAATAAAAAACCTTCAGTTCCAATCGCCTACAGTACAGAAACGAAAGAAACATATGATGCACTGGAAAATATTTTAAAAATGGTTAACTACGCCAAACATATGTGGCGCATATGCTGCGATTTAAAAGTTTTAGCAATGCTTTGCGGTCTTCAAAGCGGCTATATAAAATATATGTGCTTTTTGTGCGATTGGGACACACGATTTTCCGGTGACCAATATGCATGCCACGGATGGAAACTCAGAGAGCACAGCAGGTTACAAACGGCCAATATTATTCGTGAGCCTCTAGTGCCGAAGGAGAAGATATTGCTGCCTCCACTGCATATTAAACTTGGAATTGTTAAGAATTTTATTAAAACTGTCGCCAAAAGAGATGAAGTTTTCTTGTGTTTGAAACTAATTTACCCGAGACTCAGCGAAAGTAAAATTAAAGAAGGTAAGTTATAATATCACATTCATTTCCCATGATTTTCCATCTTAACAAATTAATTTTTTCCAATCAGGCGTACTAAATGGTCCAGATATACGAAAGCTGATTAAAAGTGACGCATTCAACAATATTTTGATTGACGCTGAATTGAATGCATGGCAGGCAATCAAAGAAGTAATAGAAGGCTTGTTGGGAAAGCATCGTTCTAACAACTACGATGTTTCTGTCGCAAGGATGTTAAGAGCATTCTCGGAAATTGGTGTCCACATGTCCTTGAAAATCCATTATTTACATCATCATCTGGACTACTTCAGCAAACAATTGGCTACCGAATCTGATGAACAAGGTGAACGCTATCATCAAGTTGCTATGCCATTTGAAATGAGGTAATACTGATTTTTTATTTTTTCAAACTCATTTTAATAAAACAAAAACTTACAGATATAGAGGCAAAAAGTCGCCGAGTGCAATAATTGCGGAAATTTGCTGGTGGAGTAAGTTAGTGTGGCAAGACAAGGATGATCTTGATGATAAAGAATTTTCAGGAGATGCAGAAGGGCCAACAGTGGAGTCACACATTGACATTATGTGTGGTTCAGAAACTGATGATAGCGATGAATGCGATGCCACTAGTCCCGAACAACCACCATCGAAAAAGTCTAGGCAATATTTATTAAAATAAATAAAAATAAATAAATAAAATAAAAATAAAAAATTATAAAAATGTTTACTTAATTTTTTTAGTAGTTTATGGCCAGAAGTCTGGAGTTATTGGGGAAAATTTATGAAAAAGGCGATAAATGACACTTTTTTGAATAAAAACAAATATCAATAGGTGTGTTTGCTTACTTTTCCAGTAAAGTCCAGTAAAAATTACTCAGTAACAAATTTACAGAGAGTAAGGCAAAATTTACTCTCAAAAAGAAAAATATCTAAAAATGTACGCAAACAGAAAAATTGTAAGAATTAGTAAAATACTGCTGCCAACTTCTTTCCTAAAAATATCGCTAAATCAAACTAAAAAATCACTAGAAAATATCTAAATTATAAAAAACTTAAAAAGGCGATAAATCGCTAAATTTCACGAACTTTTCAGGTTCTGTTGAAAAAATTCACAAAAATAGCTATATTTTTCAAATTTCTTAAAACCTTCTTAAAAAATTATCGATACATCGCCCAACTTTTCGAACTTTTAAGTTTTTCAAAAAAATTTTGCGATAAATCGTTGAATAATAATGATTCAAAAATTCTGTCAATGAAATAAATGTAAAAAAATGCTAAGAAAATGTCAAGACTGTTAAAAAGAAAAATCGCTAATTTTCTCGCTAATAGCTAAATTATATTTTACCCGCTAAACGAGTTGAAATATCGCTAGATTTGTCGAAAAAATAGCTAAATTGACAAGAGTTATTAAAATGCTGATTGCGAAATAAACCTATTCAAATTATTGGATTAATAAATAAAACCTAATAAAATTATCAGTTACTTACTTCTTCCATCGTAAATAAGCTTATATTTAAATATTTTTTGTTTTTACAAAAAATTATTTAAACATTTTTTAGACAAATGTTTTGTTTCTTCAATCATATGTTTTCAACCATATGTTTTTTTCTTACAAATTCTTACTAGCAAAAATTCATACAGTAAAAACTTGTAAGTTCTCTGGTATTGAACTGTCACTTTACTCTCTATTTTTCCTCTCTCCTTACTGAGTAATTGTGTAAACAAACACCTTCCAGTAAAAACTTGTACAAATTTGTACGAATTTGTACAAATTTTTGGGTACCCAAACACACTTAATATTCTTGTCAAAATGGGATACCTTCACTTAATTGTAAATAAAAGCAGAACGCGTTAAATTTTTTTATAGGTTATGTGACTTTACATGAAATTAATAACACTTGATCCTTTTTTCCGTTTTGGATTTTTTATGAATTTAAAAAAAAAAAATTTTAATTTTTAGGCAAAAAAATATTTTTTTTTCTCCACAAATTTATTTTTACCGGCAAAACTGTTGATTATAAAGAAAAACGTTATATGAACGGATTAAAGAAATTGTAATTCTAAATTTTTCTAAATTTGTTTCATCAAAATCGGACAAGTGGTTCTCGAGTTATGTTAAACTACGTTTTTGCCAAAATGTTACAACTAAGCGAAAAAACATCAAGGAAAAAATTTAAAAGATCATAAAAAAAAATGACACATACGAACGCCAAACCCTTTGAGGGTTTTACTATACTGACCTAGTACCATCACCCTGACTTGGAATTTCTCACCCCCCAGATTGGCTGTTGTACTGTGTTATTAGTAAGTTAAGAATAACAAACCCAAAACTGACATATCGATAAATTAATGTAGATTTTTACATCATTAGAAAAAATTATAAAAATCTGAAAAACTTTAGATACAAAATTTCTTTGAATGCAATTTTTAATCAATACTTCCAACAATAAAATATAACATTGCATTTAAAAAAATTTTTATCCAAAGTTTCTAAAATTTTATTAACAGCCTTTTTACATTGAGACATCGACATAAACATTTTTAGCTTTATTTTATAATATCAATTTACTTTGCAAAAATCAGCAAAAAAAATTTGCTGAACATTAGTAATCGAAGAATATCATAAACAATTGTTCAATTACACAGTACAACAGCCAATCTGGGGGGTGAGAAATTCCAAGTCAGGGTGATGGTACTAGGTCAGTATAGTAAAACCCTAAAAGGGTTTGGCGTTTGTATGTGTCATTTTTTTTATGATCTTTTAAATTTTTTCCTTATCTTGATGTTTTTTCGCTTAGTTGTAACATTTTGGCAAAAACGTAGTTTAACATAACTCGAGAACCACTTGTCCGATTTTGATGAAACAAATTTAGAAAAATTTAGAATTACAATTTCTTTAATCCGTTCATATAACGTTTTTCTTTATAATCAACAGTTTTGCCGGTAAAAATAAATTTGTGGAGAAAAAAAAATATTTTTTTGCCTAAAAATTAAAATTTTTT
This sequence comes from Leucophora obtusa, assembly GCA_949987735.1. NCBI lineage: Eukaryota > Metazoa > Arthropoda > Insecta > Diptera > Anthomyiidae > Leucophora > Leucophora obtusa. The sequence continues at coordinate 293,312,147 of OX465295.1, read as the reverse complement.
TTTTTTAAATTCATAAAAAATCCAAAACGGAAAAAAGGATCAAGTGTTATTAATTTCATGTAAAGTCACATAACCTATAAAAAAAATTTAACGCGTTCTGCTTTTATTTACAATTAAGTGAAGGTATCCCATTTTGACAAGAATATTGATATTTGTTTTTATTCAAAAAAGTGTCATTTATCGCCTTTTTCATAAATTTTCCCCAATAACTCCAGACTTCTGGCCATAAACTACTAAAAAAATTAAGTAAACATTTTTATAATTTTTTATTTTTATTTATTTATTTTTATTTATTTTAATAAATATTGCCTAGACTTTTTCGATGGTGGTTGTTCGGGACTAGTGGCATCGCATTCATCGCTATCATCAGTTTCTGAACCACACATAATGCCAATGTGTGACTCCACTGTTGGCCCTTCTGCATCTCCTGAAAATTCTTTATCATCAAGATCATCCTTGTCTTGCCACACTAACTTACTCCACCAGCAAATTTCCGCAATTATTGCACTCGGCGACTTTTTGCCTCTATATCTGTAAGTTTTTGTTTTATTAAAATGAGTTTGAAAAAATAAAAAATCAGTATTACCTCATTTCAAATGGCATAGCAACTTGATGATAGCGTTCACCTTGTTCATCAGATTCGGTAGCCAATTGTTTGCTGAAGTAGTCCAGATGATGATGTAAATAATGGATTTTCAAGGACACCAATTTCCGAGAATGCTCTTAACATCCTTGCGACAGAAACATCGTAGTTGTTAGAACGATGCTTTCCCAACAAGCCTTCTATTACTTCTTTGATTGCCTGCCATGCATTCAATTCAGCGTCAATCAAAATATTGTTGAATGCGTCACTTTTAATCAGCTTTCGTATATCTGGACCATTTAGTACGCCTTATTGGAAAAAATTAATTTGTTAAGATGGAAAATCATGGGAAATGAATGTGATATTATAACTTACCTTCTTTAATTTTACTTTCGCTGAGTCTCGGGTAAATTAGTTTCAAACACAAGAAAACTTCATCTCTTTTGGCGACAGTTTTAATAAAATTCTTAACAATTCCAAGTTTAATATGCAGTGGAGGCAGCAATATCTTCTCCTTCGGCACTAGAGGCTCACGAATAATATTGGCCGTTTGTAACCTGCTGTGCTCTCTGAGTTTCCATCCGTGGCATGCATATTGGTCACCGGAAAATCGTGTGTCCCAATCGCACAAAAAGCACATATATTTTATATAGCCGCTTTGAAGACCGCAAAGCATTGCTAAAACTTTTAAATCGCAGCATATGCGCCACATATGTTTGGCGTAGTTAACCATTTTTAAAATATTTTCCAGTGCATCATATGTTTCTTTCGTTTCTGTACTGTAGGCGATTGGAACTGAAGGTTTTTTATTGGTCTTATGCAGTAAAACCGCCCTCAAGCTGAGTTTTGAACTGTCAATAAATAATCTCCAGTCATCTGCTTCATATTTTATTTCCATTGCGTCCATCAATTTTCCTACATCCGGGCAATATGCAGAAGTTTTTTCATCATTCACAAGGAATAAACTTTGGAGTGTTGCCTGCAACTTCGATAAGCTGTGAATTTCACACCGGGTGCCAACAAATTGTTTGATTTCAAAATGGAAGCCAGCTCTTCCGATTTATGCTGTGTTAATTCCAACTTGGCAACAATTGAATCAAGCTTATTTTGATTTATTAAAATTGGCTCATTGGATACTGATGGCTCATATGGGGAATCATCACGTGCATGATATGTCGGAGCAGTCGTAGAAGAGAAAATATCTGGGCTAGAAGCTTTTGGCACAGGAATGTGGTCCGAATGAGGCAATGGTGTTGCGGCACTTGCAACACCAACGTAATTATACGATTTTCTTATCCTTTTTGCGGCTCCTTTATTCGCACATGCATAGCAATTCAATGGATTGTGACCTTCGCCAGGATTAGTCCAAGTCATTGGGATACCGAATGGCATACTTTCACGTCTTCTATTTTTCCAATCCATTAGACGGTTGTAGCAGCTTTTACACACTATATTTGGTACCCAATTTTCGTTCACTATAACATTTTGGTTGAAGTACATCTCGTATGTTTGAACAAAATCAGTACTGAAATTTCCCCTTTTTTTATGTGTTGAGACATATTGACCACAGCAGTAGCAAAAGCTATTTATATCCAGTGTTGCCACATCAATATTTCTCTTTTAGTACAGTAGAAAAATATGAGAGAGTTCGGCTTGTGAGTGTCAATGTTTTCTCCAAATAATGTTGTGCATATCTGGAGCAAATTTTTGAAATTCATACATTTACCTAATTGTGAATAAATGAGAAACGCGTGCATCGATTTTCATGATCTATGCCTTTTTTTGCTCATGAGTTATGTGACTTTACGCGAAAGTAATTAGTTTTGGCACTTTTTTCCATTTTGGATTTTTTATGAATTTTAAAAAAAAAATATTTAAATTTTTAGGCAAAAAATACTTTTTTCCCTTCATACATTCATTTTTAACTTCGAAAGTGTTGCACATATAGGAAAGGGGGTAGAAACAGATTAGAGAAATTGTAATTCTAAATTTTTCTAAATTTGTTTCATCAAAATCGGACAAGTGGTTCTCGAGTTATGTTAAACTACGTTTTTGCCAAAATGTTACAACTAAGCGAAAAAACATCAAGATAAGGAAAAAATTTAAAAGGTCATAAAAAAAATACATACGAACGCCAAACCCTTTGAGGGTTTTACTATACTGACCTAGTACCATCACCCTGACTTGGAATTTCTCACCCCCCAGACAATAATCCCAAAAATGTTCCATAGTGTTATTAGTCTTCTTCGGGATTTTAAGGGCCATTACCAATAAACAAAATAACCTAAATTTTGAGCTAATTTACGCAGAGAGAATTTAATGGATGAGTATCAATGAAAGATTTCACTAAACTAATGAAATTTTGTTCACAAAGTGAATGAAAAAGATATTAAATTTTACGAAAGAGCTTCATCACTTTTATCAAGATCTTTTTAATAAAACTTTTTCATTGGGTGTATAAAATGTTCAGTAGATAATAAGAAATTTTTCATAAAACTGCATTAATTCAATGAAAAGTTTTAATGGACGAATTCCAGCGAAACTTCATTGAATCAATAGGATTTTCAAAATTTTATATTTTTATCCAAATTTAACAGTTAAATTTTGCGAAAATGCAATTTCTGGAATTAAATTAATCTAAATCCAAAACAGATTTATTTATTTATTTATTTTATAAATCCATTTTGGATTTAGGATAATTCAATTCCTGTGTTCGCATTTTTACAAAATTTAATGATTTTTTTCACATTATATTAGCGAATGAGTGTTAGATTTTGATAATAATATTAAATTTTGAAAATTAAAAACAAAATATGGATTTCTAACAAAATAAAATAAATCCAAAAATAAGTCCATTGAATGTAAACAGAATATAAATAAAAAACATCGAACTAGAGGCTGAAAACTGCTCTCACTTTTGAAAATTAGTTTTACTTTTTAAAAGAATTAAAACAGAAATCAGAAATTTTCTATTGTATTTCATAAAGCTTACTCCAGCCAGAAACGTAGTGTGTTTTGAGAAGTTTAAAAAACACCTTTTTTTTTGGCTTTTTTACAACGTTTTTATATAGTTTTTTTTTATAAACAGAAAATTCGATATTTTGTAAAAAATTTCTAAAAAAAATTTTAATAAAAATTAATTGCGATAATGTAAAACAAATCCTTTTTCCGATGTGTCTCGCTGTGGCAATGTAGACTTGCGTGGAGTTGCTCAAAAAATTGTATCTTTCAATGCATTTTAACATAATTTGATCATATTTTAGTTAGTATTTGTTTTTTCTAAGCGTTTTTAGCCAAAGTTAAGAAAATCATGAAGTTTTGGGAAAAAATATCGACCTATTTTAACCGATTATTCGGGTCGAATAATTATTTGAGTTTTAAATTATTTGTTTCGACATTAACCGAAATAGAGGCGATTAATCGAGGAATCGGTTAATCGATTAACCGAATTGGAAACACTAGTATTTTTACATTAATTTAAAAAAAAGTTAACGAATACGAATTTTTTCCAGAAAATAAAAATTGGGGATTTTTTGGGATAACAAATTGAAAATTGGGGATTTTTTGGGATAACAATTTGAAAATAGGGGATAAAGTCTAAAAAAACTGGCAACACTGTAACAACACAAGATTGAATACTTCAATCCTAAAAATTAGGGCAAACTATAAATATCTACATTAAATTGCCCCTGTGTAAGGTCAGAGGTCAAATTTGAGGAGATTTTAATTTCTTTTTAACATATTAATATAACAGATATTCCTGAGCGGATATTGATGGAACTTCTTGATATTATTTTTCTAGATCTAAAAATAATATTCTTAATATAATTTTATAAAATTAACCCTTAGGTGCTCTTAAAAAAAACAAATTTTTTACTCTTTTGTACGGAGATGTTTGTTATTGAAATTTCAAACTTACATATCGTAATCTGTAGTCGATTTAAGTGAACACGTGTTTCAGATTCGCGATTTTTCGCGTTTTATCAGAAATTCAATGTGGAGGAAAAAATGTGTTCTAAATAGGGCAATATGGAACCAAAACTTTTCTTTTGATAAGTAAATCATCGAAAAGTGGATATAGTTCGGAATTTTGCAAATTTCATATATTTTGCGTGATGCTGTGGACCAAATTTTGTTAAAATTTTGGAGTTACTGCAATCTGCATTTGAATTCAGTATGTAGTTGATGTAAGATAAAAATGCAACTTAACAGAAAAAAATCCAGCACGCGCTTTTTTTGGCGGAATATCTTTTTTTCGGGGAAAATTTTTTTTATAAAATTTGAATAATAATTTTAATTCAGTTTCTAGTAGATGTAAGAGATAAAAATGCAACTTAACAAAAAAAACCCCAACAGGCGCGTTTTTTGGCAGAGTATTTTTCGCGAAAAAAATTAATATAAAATTTTATTTAGGGTCAGCATATATTTAGATTTTTCTTAAAAAATTATAGACACGCGTATTTTAATAAAATATTTTATTTAACAATAAACCTACAAAAAATTTCATAAAATTTTTTTATTGAATTCGGGTAACTCCAAATTTTATCAAAATTTGGTCCAGAGCACCGTGAAAAATGTATTAAATTAGCATAATTCTGAACTATATCCACTTAGCGATTATTTACTTATCAAAAGGAAAGTTTTTATATCCATATTGCCCTATTTTAAACATATTTTCTCCACCATATTGAATTTCTGATAAAACGCGAACAATCGCGAATTTCAAAAAAATCTGAAACACGTGTTCACGTAAATCGACTAGAAATTAAGATATGTAAGATTGACATTTAAATCACAAAATTCTTCATACAAAAGAGTCAAAAACTTGTTTTTTTTGTAGAATATTCTTGCAAACAGGACATTTCTAGGAATGATTGAACATGTTATATATACCGCTGGACGCGCCTCTAAAAAACCTTTCATATGATGCCAATATTAGCTAAATACCAAAATTCTGCCAAAAACTAAAAAGAGACCTTTTTTAAAAACGGTCCAGCTCGTGATATCTCATTCCTAGACCCGAAATATTTTGGGAATCATCATGAAACAAACCAAGGTTTATTTTGAGGGGGGCACTTTTTTTTTGCTTTTTTTGTGTCCATATAAGGTGAGTCGGTCTTATATACATACATATGTATGTATATATAGAATGACCCTGACAAAAATTTATTCTTAACTCGTGCTATTTGCCATCATTCTTAATTCGCGCTGACTAACTGCCTATTTGTCAATATCGCGTCTTAATAAATCCATACGATTTTTTGCCGTGACATCGATTTGAACCGCACACTTCAAAACTAAAAATATATCAATGTCTGAGCTTTTAGAAATATGCACCATTATCGATTCAAAACTTGTATCATACAAAGCTTGTTCGTTTACTTGCTACAAGTTACTACTTTTACTACAACTGGAAAAATTCAATACAAAAAGTAAGCAAAACTTTCGAATTGTAGTAAAAGTAGTAAGAAATTCGAGTAATTGAACACACTGACAGTGTGACTGACTCGTTATTAGGTAAGCAGTTACATCGATGGACATGCCCTTGTTAAAATAATAGGTCTAGTAATAGAAAAGTAAGAGCTTACCCACTTCATTACAAAGTGCTTATTTTTATAACCAAAACTTATAAAAAAAAAATTTCTAAAATTTTTTGTTAAAATTATGTAATTTTTAATTTAATAGTCAATATGAAACAAGATGAAATTTTAAGAAAAAAAACGTATTATTTTAAGGTTTTTTGTAACCTAGAGGTAACATGTAAGTTCAGAATAACATATTACTTGGTAAGGAGTTACCTCGATGGACATGCCCTTGTTAAAATAATAGCTTTGGTAATAGAAAGTAAGAAGTTACTACCCTTATTTCTTCTTACCAAAGTTATTACCGGGTAATAGAAGATTTTCTGGGATTTTGTGAACAGTTCAGAAAGGCTCAACAAAAAGATTAATTTTTGAGCAGTTCGATTTTTTAAATCTTTTTTTGAGTCATTTTTGAAAAGAAGGCTTTTTTTGATGAACCACTTTCACAAAAAAATTTGAACTTTTAATAATATTTTTTGAGCTTTTTTCTGATTCATTTTTGGGCTTGTTTGCTGTCTGGGATTATATAAAATCTATACTAAAGCATAGAAATTACTAACCAAAATTAATAAACTTTTGGTCAATTTAGGTAATATTCAAGTCTATTTTGTTAAAAAAAACTGTATGATTACGAAACTAATACAGTCCTGAATTTCTACGGACAAACCCGTTTTTTAGATGACACAACGGTCCGTAAAATGTCCATCAACGCACAACCCCTTTTTTACCGAACATAACTGTCCGTGAACGGCCTCTCATTGCTTTCAACGGATTCGAATCAGATTTGGAACAGTTGGATTCCGTTTCCGATAGACTGAAGACGCTACGTAAACGGAACGTATTATGAGTTGGCAATAAAGCATCTAAACGACCGAAATTGGTATCCGAAGTAATGCAAGGGTAAGGTTTAAGGTTCAAAATTAATGCAAGCCGAACTCCGAAGCAGAATACTTGGTCGGACACTAATTAGTAGGGCAGGGAATTCCATGCAAATGCATGTTTTTTCTAGATAGTCCGAAGCTAATATGTATTAAATATTTATCCGAATCATCAAATTTAAAACAAACCGGCTTTAATTTATAGTTGCATATTTTGGAAAAAATGCATGTTTATATATTTTGTACTTTCCCAGGCAGAAAAATACAAACGGGAAAGCGGTGGCAAAGGACTTTAATAGGTGGTACAAGTACTGGCAAAAAGTGCTTTCCCATTCCCAAAATGATAACATCATTAGACAAAAGGACCGGCTGTTCAAAAAGCGCCGGAACAGCACTGGAGGAACAAAATTTTTAAACGTTGGCAAAATGCTGGCAAAACCAATAAATAGGTGGTCTGGAAATATATTTTCCAAAATAAAATTAAAAAAAAGTTCATATGTATTTTTTTGGTCCTGCCGTGATTTGAACCCAGGCCGTCAGATTGGCTGACGACTGCTCTACCCACTGAGCTAACGAGACATATAATATTTAATGGCTAAACACATAAATGAGTGATAATAGCTGGACAACTACTGGCTGTGCCAAAATGCTAGTACTGGCAAACAATTTTTAGTAACTAGTATGCCAGTGTTGGGAGGGTAAAAAAAAGTTGGTCTTGAAGGAGCTTTCCCACAAACAAAAAAATTCATTTTATAAAATAAAAAAAATTTTAAATTAAAAAAAATCCAAAAAAAAATTTTTGCTTGCAACCGGATTTGAACTCGGAACCTTCCGACTACAAACATTTTTTAACGAAGCGTCAGCATTTTTATAAAATCATTGGTTTTCCAGTGAATTGATTTTTGTACACCTGGTAGCATTGCCTAGGTAGCACTGGATAACCACTGGTTGCAAACCTTGGCATATCACGCTAAGCCAATTCTTTGCCAGTGGTTTTTTTATAAACCACCGAAATTTTTGTAAAACAAATACTGGTAAAACGCTGGCAAAGCGTCCCAAATGAGTGTTCTGCCAGTCATTTATTTTTAATACCGTGGTTACCCAGTGGTATGCCAGTGTTTGATTTTTTGTACCACTGGCGATTTCTGACTGGGTTTAAATGCACCCAGTCAGAAAAATACAAACGGGAAAGTGGTGGCAAAGCACTTTAGCAGGTGGTACAAGTACTGGCAAAAAGTGCTTTTCCATTTCCAAAATGATAACATCATTAGACAAAAGGACCGGCTATTCAAAAAGCGCCGGAAAAGCACTGGAGGAACAAAATTTTTAAACGTTGGCAAAACGCTGGCAAAACCAATAAATAGGTGGTCTGGAAATATATTTTCCAAAATAAAATTTAAAAAAAGTTCATATGTATTTTTTTTTGTCCTGCCGTGATTTGAACCCAGGCCATCAGATTGGCAGACGATTGCTCTACCCACTGAGCTAACGAGACATATAATATTTGATGGCTAAACACATAAATGAGTGATAATAGCTGGACAACTACTGGCTGTGCCAAAATGCTAGTACTGGCAAACAATTTTTTGTAACTAGTATGCCAGTGTTGGGAGGGCAAAAAAAAGTTGGTCTTGAAGGAGCTTTCCCACAAACAAAAAAATAGATTTTATAAAACAAAAAAAAATTTAAATTAAAAAAAATCAAAAAAAATTTTTTTGCTTGCAACCGGTTTCGAACTCGGAACCTTCTGACTACAAACATTTTTTAACGAAGCGTCAGCATTTTTATAAAATCATTGGTCTACCAGTGAATTGATTTTTGTACGCCTGGTAGCATTGGCTAGGTAGCACTGGATAACCACTGGTTGCAAACCTTGGCATATCACTTTAAGCCAATTCTTTGCCAGTGGTTTTTTTATAAACCACCGAAATTTTTGTAAAACAAATACTGGTAAAACGCTTTTTTCAAACGCTGGCAAAGCGTCCCAAATGAGTGTTTTGCCAGTCATTTATTTTTAACACCGTGGTTACCCAGTGGTATGCCAGTGCTTGATTTTTTGTACCACTGGCGATTTCTGACTGGGCATATTTGTGCATATTTTTATTTTTAGGAACATTTTTTAATTACATAATTACGTCTCTTTCTTCTTACAAGACTCATTACTGGGTAATAGAAGGATTTGTTGCGTAACTTCTCTGGTAATACGTACGGCTTTTCTAATCACCCTACGGGAAATTTTAACAAACTGTCACCGAACTGGCCCCTTTATATGAAATAGACTGGTCACTTTTACATGGCGTTGTCATAGGAGGGGGAAACTGACCCCTTGTGACATGTCACAAGACAAATCCTAGGACAGGTTACTGAACTCTCATAAAAAACAAAGTTCAGGGACCTGTCCTGGGATTTGTCTTGTGATATGTCACAAGGGGTCAATTTCCCCCTCCTATGACAACGCCATGTAAAAGTGACCAGTCTATTTCATATAAAGGGGCCAGTTCGGTGACAGTTTGTTAAAATTTCTCGTAGGGCAGTTTTGAAATCCGTCGGTCAGTTTTCCAGATTTATCAAGTTTTTTATAGTACTATTTTTTATTTCGGTTTAAGGAGATTGTACGGAATTTTCATTTTCCAGTTTAACGATTTTAATCTTTAGATCGGCAAACTTTTAGAAAAATTTAAAAATTCTGAGTCAAAGATTCCTTTGAAAAAAAGTTTGCAACTACAGGTAAACCCAAGTTTTTTGGGTGTAATTTTTTCAGTTATTTTCCCGGTATTTTGTTCGTACTTTTGCGAAAAAATAGCTGTCAAACTCCATACGAAAACTGATTTTTCACTTGCGTGGAATTGTTGTAAAATTGCGGTGGATTTTTAAACTTAATAGACAGGACCATTTGAAAATGTAGCGAAAAAGTGACATTTGGGTTGATTATCAGTGTGTTCGTTTACTCGAATTTCTTACTACTTTTAGTACAATTGGAAAGTTTTGTTTACTTTTTGTATTGAATTTTTCCAGCTGTAGTAAAAGTAGTAACTTCCCTACGGGAAATTTTAACAAACTGTCACCGAACTGGCCCCTTTATATGAAATAGACTGGTCACTTTTACATGGCGTTGTCATAGGAGGTGGAAATTGACCCCTTGTGACATGTCACAAGACAAATCGCAGGACAGGTCCCTGAACTTTGTTTTTTATGAGAGTTCAGTAACCTGTCCTAGGATTGGTCTTGTGACATGTCACAAGGGGTCAATTTCCACCTCGTATGACAACGCCATGTAAAAGTGACCAGTCTATTTCATATAAAGGGGCCAGTTCGGTGGCAGTTTGTTAAAATTTCCCGTAGGGTTGTATTAAGTAAACGAACACGCCTTATAATGTTAGCTGTAAAAAATTTGTGCATTTTAGTTTTTATTAGTTTTTGGGCCACAAACATAGAGCGAAATACTGGATTTACCCTAGAAGTGCAAATCCAATGCATTGAATATTGTACCTTCTCATCATATCATTCGAAGAGCCTTCCTAGACCCAGGAATGCTACAAATATTTAGAAAATAATTTCTCATTTCAATTGATGACCCACTTGTAACTAATTTGATATTTTACATATTGTGGTGGAGGAAAGATTGATAACTAAAATTTCTAAATAATAAAGCTTACAGTTTAAATAATTTGGATTGGCCAAACATTGAACAAATTCCAATTCCACTTGGAAACGTAATTTTTGTTGTTCCTCAGATTCTATGGCAGCTAAACAGGAAAACAAAAAAATAAGCAATTATTAAAACATTTTGTTTTTAAATCATGTTTAAAATGCAAAAAAAAAATATTCAAAATAAAAAAAATTCAAAAGCGGGCCAAAATTTTGTTTCATATAAATTTTGTTGTTTTAATAAAGCTGTTTTATTTTCTACAATATTCTATTGTTATTTAATATTTAAAGCAATATGTAGTTAATGTATGTAATAGTGTTAAATTATACTTACTCTTACCCTTTCCATACATTTTGGCCATATTGCATGGAAGGGTTTGCTTGCGCGCTTTCAGTTTGTTGTTTTTGAAAATTCTCACTGGGCTTTACTCTAAAATTTTGTTGTTTTATTTTTTTTTTTTGATATTTTTAATGCTAATGGGCTTTGTGTATTTTAGGATTATGTTGTCCTTGTTTTGGGTGTTTGATATTGATTTGGATTTTTTTTGGCAAACTACTGCTTTTATGATTGTATGATATTTTTCTTATTTTACACTTGTAACACAAAAACTAAAAATAAAAAAAATAAGTTTTTAACAAAAATAGACAATAGTATATTTACATGAACAACTTAAAAAAAGAGCATGAAGTTGGGTCGAGGAAAAATGGCTATAGCGACAGCATATATTTTGTGCGCAAAAATAGTTTAAAAATTAGATTCTTTATATTTTATACAAACCGTAAGTATTCATTAGAAATTGGTTTAATGTTTTCATGTGCAATTTTTCAATTACTTTTTCGAAGAATCATCAAAATTAAGCAAAAAAAAAAACTGAACCACTCAGAGATACAAGTCGAGTGACGCAAAGTCAATGCGCCGCCTCCGCCGACTTTTTTTTTTGGGACTCTAGCCGCCGCCGAAGTTAACGGCTAGTTTCGGCTTATATTTGTTAGCTTGTAGTGGCAACTAACCCGATACTTTTTTAATTTCCCAATTATCAGTTTTAATTTTATTTTAAAGCTTATTTTTGCTTCTAAAGAAAATTTTAACTTATTTTGCTTTCTTAACGTGCACGTCAGAAAATCTTTTAGGCCGAAATCTTTCAGCCGCCGCTGTTTATTAAGGGCTAACTATATTATGCTTATGCTGCCTTAGAGATTAATCAGAACTGGGTCGACAACGACAGTTGCTTTTTCATATATTCTGTATGGGAAGCAAAATGTCGTCATGTCGTCCGGCGATTTGTCGTCGGAACAGATTCTATTCTATTTCCGTGACGACACACTAATACACACTTAAGAGGTTAATCACAACTGTGTCGATTGTCGACCGACGACAACAAAAGTCGTCGCCAATAATTTAAATTCAGCAACAATCGACCGTCGACATTTGTTGACGTTTAGAAAAAAATTAAAACAAAACAAGGTTATGGTTGTATTTTTTTCGCCACAATTCTTAACCAATTCAATTGGTTTTGCATTAATTCTTGTTGTTTTACATTTTTTTGTATTTAATTTTGCTTTTTTGCGGTAATATATGTATTTTTATTTTCAATTATATTTCTTCTGTCAAAAAAATAATTTTTTTGTAAACAAAGTACCAATTTTTGCAACTCTAATACGAATTTCTGCAACTCTGTTCCCTTAATTAGTTAAAAATATGGCAACAATTTGACAAATATTTTGAGTGTGAATTAGTGTGTCGTCACGAAAATAGAATAGATTCTATTACGACGACAAATCGCCGGACGACATGGCGACATTTTGCTTCCCATACAAAATATATGAAAAGGCACATGTCGTTGTCGTTGTCGACCCAGTTCTGATTAATGTTGCATTTACATCTGCAGCCAAATCCCGAGATTTCGACTAAAATTGAGATTTCAGTGAAAATCTCATGTGAAATCCCGAGATTCCCCATACAAAGGAAATCCCGTAAATTTGCGAGATTTCGAAGAAATCTCATGAAAATCTCACAAATCTGGAGACTATTGCAGAATACAACACTGTGTTTCACTTAATTTGTAGAGTTTTTGCATGAAAAAGTGGCAACGATGGTCAACAGCTGACTAAAAAAATAACCTAAAAATAACAGAAAATAATGAAATAAAAAAATTATTATTAATTTAATAAATATGACTTTAGACCCAATGGAAATGTACTAATGATTATAAGAAGTGTTGCGTGGTTCTAATTTTTGCTTCCCGCGAAGCATAACTATGAAGAAAGCATTGGGAAGTGCATGTTTTCCTTCCGCCAAAATATTGCAAAATCTGGGTTCTAGCTTGTCGTCCTTATAAAAAAACAAATTTACTAACATATTTAGCGTTAGATCTTTATATAAAATAATGTAAATTGTACTCCGCCAATGAATAAAATGGTTTTTAGAAATATTTTTATTTTGAGGTTATTTTTTTATGGTACTTTGTTTACAAAAAAAGTGCAGCTGTCAAATCGAAATCTCGCTACTGTCATAAAGTGCAAATGTAAACGGTCAAGATTTCGGTTCGAGATTTCCATTGAAATTCGGGATTTGAAAACAGATGTAAACGCACTTTAATCTCTAAAGCTGCCTACACACTAGGGAACATGCTGAAAAAAAGAGAGCATTTTTTGTGAATGTGTAAGTGCTTTTGTGTGTGTGTGCGTGTTGAGAGCGTGCATTTCGTGTTTACAAAATTTTTTGATATTTTTTGTTCCCTCAACCATGTTCCCTAGTGTGTAGGCAGCTTAAGAGGTTAATCACAACTGTGTCTATTGTCGACCGACGACAGCAAATCTCGTCGCGATTAATTTAAATTCAGCGACAATCGACCGTCGACATTTGTTGACGTTTAGAAAAAAATGAAAGCAAAACTAGAATATGTTTGTATTTGTTTCGGTACAATTCTTCACCAATTCAATTGCTTTTGCATTAATTCTTGTCGTTTTACAAATTCGTATTAAAGTTGCAAAAAATCGTACTTTGTTTACAAAAAATTTATTTTTTTGACAGCAGAAATATAATTGAAAATAAAAATAAATAATTTACCGCAAAAAAGCAAAACTAAATACAAAAAAATGTAAAACAACAAGAATTAATGCAAAACCAATTGAATTGGTGAAGAATTGTGGCAAAAAAATACAACCATATTCTTGTTTTATTTTAGTGGGTTATTTTGTAAACGCAACGCCTGGCGTTGCGTTGATTTGTGTGTAAATTGTTATTGTTACAAAAATAATTTGTATGGAAAACAACGCAACGCAAGGCGTTGCGTATTACAAAATAACCCCCTTAATTTTTTTCTAAACGTCAACAAATTTCGACGGTCGATTGTCGATGAATTTAAATTATTAGCGACGACTTTTGCTGTCGTCGGTCGACAATCGACACAGTTGTGATCAATGTTGCCACTTTTTGAATAATTATTCAAAAACGGGACTGTTTACACATTCGTTGGATAATTTTTGAATAATGACATTTTTGTGTAATTTCACTTTTTACAGAAATTTCCGCAAATTTTTAAAAATTCTGTAAATTTTTGAAAGTTAATAAAAATTAGTCGATATAGATAAAACGAGATTGTCTGTGAACCATTTACCACAAATCGCCAGTTTCTGGTGAATGATTTTATAAATTTTTTCAACGCTAAACCGAGTTTAGAAGAAATCAAAAATGGTGCTATGTATTTTTTTTTTGTTTTGTTTAAAGCTCCGTCTTTTGTTTATTTTTTGCGAAAATAATTGTCAAGCTTCTTTTAAAAATTCTCTAGGTTTGCAAAACCACATAAAAATTCAGCGAAAGAGTGGAAAAATTTAGGTTTGTTATGATTGTTGCTTTCTAATCTCTGAAAATTTTTTGGCTGTAGTTAACATGACACTGGGCTTTGACCAGACGAAAATTTTGTGAACGTAACAGAGCAGAATCAAAATATTTTAGAATTCGGTAAATCCAACATGTTCAAGATTTCAACAGAATCGTATAAAATTTTTGAAAAAAATATCGGTAATTTTTTGTGAAATTGTGATATTTTTGTATTTATGGTTAAAATTTGAAGGGTAAGAGGAGAGAATAATTAGCAAGTAGGTTATATTTTTGCATGCAACGCATCTGAATGAAGTACCCTTTCTGAAAAACATAAATACTTTTTTCTGAAAGAAGCTTTTAATATGGATAAAATACCATTTTATTATTATTCAAATTTAAAAGTACGCCATTTTAAGCCTGAAAATATATTGCATTGAAATTCCCTTCAGTTAATAGAATAATTTGTTATATTTTTCAGGGAAATTGGCCTGGATTTCCTTTTGCAGAAGGCAAAAACTCAGACCAGGTTATTGCAAAAATGCAAAATTTTAGTTTTAAAATGCAATTAACTTTTGCACATTGCAGATGAAAAAATGCTAAGTCTTTAAAAATCGGTTTATAAAAAAAAATTTTTCCAAAATATTTTTTAATTGTTCCCCACTGTGCTCAGGAGAGTTTATTTTGAAAAAATTTGTGTGTAATTTCATACGGTTTTGGATAATTTAGACCTACAGCTGTGTAATTTTTTCTTTTACTGGTGGCAACACTGGTTGTGATTAACCTCTTAAGCTGCCTACACACTAGGGAACATGGATGAGGGAACAAAAAATATCAAAAAATTTTGTAAACACGAAATGCACGCTCTCAACACTCACACACACACAAACGCACTCACACATTCACAAAAAATGCTCTCTTTTTTTAAGTATGTTCCCACAGGGTATACCAGTGAAGTCAAAAGTGACAGCTGTCAAACGAGTAAACACAAACCGTATGGTGTGGTTGTTGTTGTAATTTTTAACCGAAGTGCGAAGGAGATTTAAAAAAAAGTATATATACGAAACCCATGAGTAAAAGTAAACAACTATACAGCATGTTTTCAAACATGTGTTCACAAAAAAAAAGTAAAAGATAGCCTAGAAAGTATGAAGATACACACCATGGTTGTATTGGGTAAACAGTTTAACTTTCCTTGTGTGTTACAAACTCACAAAATAATTATATATTTGTAGTTACACATTGTAATGAATAAAACAATATTAATTTAAACTTTTTTTTATAAAATTTGTGCATATTAATGCCCTTTATTAACAATAAAGAAAACTTATCCAGTACTATTATACATAACACAACATACAACAAACTCTCACATCCATATGTTCTGTGAAATGTATAAAAAAAACACAAACGCACTCACAAAACAGATTTATATTATTTATTATTATTCGACAACATAAAATATTCACTTTATAACACTATTTTCTTTTAATTTTTAATATTCAATCATTATTTGAGCTATATAATTTTATTTTGTTACACAAACGATGTCGTGAAGAAAATTTATTAAACAAACTAAAAAAAAAGCATAACATATCGTCAGCTTAGTATTGGTTTGGACGATATGCCAAAAATCTTTATCCAGAAAAACGATAAAGAGATTTACATCTTTTTAATTTGTGTATGCACAGATATGATACATTATAGCAAGAAACTGTCTCAAAATCTGAATGAAAATATGTATTTAATAAATTTTCTAACTCGATATCTTCAAAAATGGCCAGTGGGCCGAACCAATAATAATGCGACGAATTGGAAAACTTTTGGGAAAGAGAGACACAACTAGTTGTAATATATTTGTTTCTCTCGCACTTACGTTTTTGGTGCAGCTCTGCTAGTTAGTTGCAGAGTTGCAAATTTCGGTAGTTCCAAAATCGTCCGCCCGCAGCGCTAGTGCGTGTCTTCACTGGTATACCCTGTGTATGTTCCCTAGTGTGTAGGCAGCTTTAAGCTACAGTCAAAAATCAACGAAAAGTATGTCAAATGCTTAAGCAACTTATTGACATCTTATTGAAGACTTTGTGTGGCTATATTATATTATTATAATATTATTATACCACCGCACATGCTAGTATTATTTAATTAAAATTTTGTACGATTAATTCAAACAATTCAAAGGAACAAATCTACTTTACGGGCATAGCTAAAAAAACCCGAAATTAGGGGTAAAATAGGTGAGTTCAGAAAAAAAAATTTAGTGTCGGCGGCTCATAGTTTCCGAGTTATGGTCCCTTAAACTTGGATATATCATTTAATTTATATATTTTTAACTGCGGAATGCGTTACCTGAACGGAACGAAATGGTTATCATTAGAAACATTATTCAAGCACCTTTAATTCGGTATAAAAAAATTTCGAAACTATTAACCCATTGCGGCCCAATTCATGATTTTCTGTTTTTGAAATGGAATTTTTCCCGAAAAAGGCTGTTATCTCAATATTTTGCGTATAAAATGTAGGTATAAGGTAACACTGAATTATATGTAAGACTATAAGGTTTAATTTAAGGTATCATATTATGCAATAGTCCATAAAAAACCGGAGATATTAACGTTTAAATTTGTTTTTTTTTTTATATATATAAAATGAAGTAAATTCTTCATTGTTGCTAATATGCATTTCTTGAAAAAAACAGCTTATTTAAATTGAATTCGCGTTTTTTATGTGTTATTTTAAGGGGAAAACGAAAAAAATATTTGAAAAATTTAAAACAAATGATATAGTACGTATATATTAGGGATGCCAAACGCGAAATACCGAATCTCGGGATTTTCGGGATTGGCAAAATCCCGAATCCCGGGATTATTCTTATTTTTTAATATTAATATAAACGCAAATAAACAAAGTGAGCAATTTTAGATTACCTACGTTTTTTCGTGAATTTTCTCATATTGACAAGAAATTGATGCCAAGATATTGGTAAAATTATAAATTAAGTAGATTATTCGAGCAAACTATGCAAAGACTTTGCAGAAAAATTTGAAATTTTGGTAAACAATATTAAGTTTTTGAGTAATACATGCGAAAAATCAAGTTTGTTATTTTACCGATTTATTCTTCCAAGCGAAATTCGATTTCTGAAACTGGGACTGTAAGTTTTGGCTGGGACTGTAAGTTTGAATTCTTCCATGAAAACATTTGATAACGATAACCAAATAACTTTGTTGCTGTGGGCAAGGTTATCGCAACGAATCTTTTTTAAAATCTGCTTACAAAATACTGGGCGCAAGTGTACTTAATGGCAGGCCTTCATATATTATCCTAGCCAGAAAAATACAAAAGGGGAAAGCGATGGCAAGGTATTTTAACAGGTGGTAAAAGTACTGACAAAAATTGTTTTCCCATTTCCAATACACTCAGAAAAGTTCTGCAGTTACTACATGACAGTTATTTGTGTAGTAATGCGGTTGTAGTTATTTTAACTACAATTGTAGTTAATTTACTTAGAGAAAAATATTTCAATGTTTTTGACAGTTATTTTTTCAAACTAACTACAAAAACTACCACATTGTAGTAACATTTATTTTATGCAGTTATTTTGAATTTTTTTTACAAATACTTATATTTTCAAGTGTGTGTGCACACACACGAAGCAATCAGGAGCATGTGTATGACGCGCTTGTTTATAAATTTCTAGTGAAAGAATATGAGTAGAACATGTTTTCTCTTGTCTTAGTCATAAAACAACGCCAAAGAGTGAGGACGCGTAATACGGAAAAGTTTATATATTCTTTATTAAGTTATTAAAATAATAAGGTAAGTTTTATAATATAAATTTATTTACGGGATTATTAAAAATTATTGTATTTATTTTCTTTCAGTTCTTTTATATTCTCATCTCTTTCTACCTGGAGAAAAAAAGGAAGCCAAACAACGCCATATTTCATCCCTCACAGATGGACATCTACAACAATATCTTACTAGTGAAAAATAAAAGTGACATTAGTGTAAATTTTGATTTCACAATTTTAAATAGAATAAAATTAAGTTAGGAGTGTTTACATAAATTTGTTTTTTATTAAATTAATAATTTTTAAAATAACTTTTATTTATGTTTTTTTAACTACATTTGCAGTTGTTTGTACAGTTTTACAATAATTTGCATGTATGTTGTTTCAATTGCATTTGTAGTTGTTTTTACTACATTTGTCAGTTGATTTTTAACAGTTAAAAATAACTTCATATTGCAGTTAATTTAACTGCAAATGTAGTCTACACCTTTTTAAGTGCAAATGCAGTTATTTTAACTGTCATTTGCAGTTGATTTTACCTACATAATTCCCTGAGTGTAGGATACTAAACCGATACTAAATGCTTGCTCAGGTCATACTATATTTCAGCGCCCTCTACCGGTGAGTATTATAAGTTTTGATTTCCTATCTCTAAAAATATGTACTTTTTTAACTGAATTATGCGACAAAACAGTTACAAGGCGCTGAAAAGCACTAATTTGGGAAAATATATCTTACTTTCACGTTCTTATTGCTTTGAAAATGTTTAAGGATTCAATTTTTTTAATACAAATTTGATACAGAAATCACTTTCGAGAACAAATTATTTTTTACACGCAAAAAATTAGCGTATGTAATATTATATAATCATGCTTGGTAAAACCGATTTCCTACAGCAAAAAATAGTTTTCATTAGCTTACTTTAAATCAAACCCTTAAATTTTTATATAAATTACCGAAAAATATAATTTTTTATTGGTACATTATAAATTCTTTTGTACATTATGTTAAATCACTTACTTTTCTTATCTATTTAAAAAATTGTAAATATTTAGTTATATTATGGGAAAATAATAAAAAAAAATTTATGTACGAGACCCAAAATAAACTTAGGAAGTTTTACTATTCATTTATATGTTGCCAGATGTTTGTAAAATGTGTATAATTCCTAAAAATAGCATTAAAATGTCCAAAGTTGAAAATTGTTAAAAAATAAATAAATAAATAAAGAACATAAAAAAATATGGCGGAAAGTAGATTCCAAAAGTGAAAAAAGTTAGAAAAATGTATACACGCAGAAAAAACCAGGTGGAACTTTGTCTAAGTGCTATGTAATGATACAACTACTTAAGTTCGAAGTAAGTTTTACAAATTTCTAGCAAATATATGTAATTTTTCAGATATTTTCCACTACACATGTATATATTTTGCAAGGATTGTATATATTTTACAAAAAAATGTGGATATTTTACTAGGACTTTGTAAAACTAACTTGAAAGTTATGTAGTTGTAAAGGCACATCTACACGAGATAGAAAATTGCTAGAGATAGAGCAAAAAACACCTCTAAACAGTTTAAATCATTCACAATAAAGCTAATTAGAGGTGTTTTTTGCTCTATCTCTAGAAGTTTTCTCTCTCGTGTAGATGTGCCTTAAAATTACATAGCTCTTAGGTAATATTCCCCCTGTTTTTTTCTGTGTGTACATAAATAAAAATGTATACATAAAATAATATAAAATTGTATGCTAAATGTCATATGGAATTGGCGGTGGGTAAGGCTGCATTCACACCTAATTCTTAAACACGTGTTTATCTAAAAC
The DNA here is from genome assembly GCA_949987735.1 of Leucophora obtusa. NCBI lineage: Eukaryota > Metazoa > Arthropoda > Insecta > Diptera > Anthomyiidae > Leucophora > Leucophora obtusa. The sequence goes on along the minus strand of OX465295.1, from coordinate 293,292,020 downwards.
ACGTATTTTAGCTCTTTATTCTATTACAAAAGTTTTAGTGGAATAAAATAGTTAATAACTTTTATTGTTATTTGCATTGCAGTTTAATGTGCTAATTCATAAAAAAAAATTATTTGGTATTTGAAGCTTGCTATAGTTAAAGTACATATTTCGCTTAATAAGGAATTATTAGAAATCTTAATTCATAATCATATTTTAACCATGGATGGTAACCGAAATGAATGCGGTTACCGTTAGGGTAACGATATTTTAGGTTATTTCGGTAACGGTATTTTAAGGGTAACGCTATTTCGTTTATTTCGGTATCGGTATTTTAAGGATAACGGTATTTGAGTTATTTCGGTAACGGTATTTTAAAGATAACGATATTTAGATTATTTCGGTAATGGTATTTTAAGATTAACGGTATTTCAGTTATATCGATAACGGTATTTTTAGGGTAACGGTAGTCAGTTATTTTGATGCATCCCGTAATTTTTTTTACAAAAAACAAACGAGACTAAAAACAGAACCAATATATCAACTTAATGTACAAAAAATACTCAATAACCACGTGAAATTACCAAAAGCAGAAAATTAAAAATAACGGTAACGGTATTTTAGTAATAACAATATTTCATTTGTTTCGGTAACGTTATTTTAAGGGTATTGATATTTCATTTATTTCGGAATCGGTATTTTAAGGATAACGGTATTTCAGTTATTTCGGTAACGGTATTTTGAGGATAACGGTATTCCGGGTATTTCGGTTACGGTATTTTAGGGGTAACGGTAGTCAGTTGAAAGGGTTTTAAATCGATAATGGTATTTTAGCGGTATTGCCTGCCAACCCTGATTTTAACTATACATTAAATTTTCAATTTGATACTGGCAACACTATTGTTTATTTTCTCTCTTCTCCCAAATAAGTCGTAAGTGATGTACAAATTTAGTAAACGATTAACTCGGTAATCGGAAGTGAAAATGTATTTTCTTAAATTAGAGAACTAATGATGTGCTAAGATAAATTTAAAAGCCATTAAAAATATTTATTTTATTTATAAAGCAAATCAATGGAAATGTGTGTAAAAAATTAATTTTTTAGAACATAGTATTCGAAGCATACAAAAGTAATCGAATTTCGAATAATGTTTTGACAGTCTGTACATCACTATTGTTTTGTTTTTCTTTTAATTTTATTTTTACATTTTTTTGGAAATTTTTTCGAAAAATGCCATTGGTTACGCAATTGTTGTAGCTTTTTTCAGTTTGATGGATGCAAGTTGTTGGAAGCCACACATTCTAGGGATGGGACGGCTTTAATAAACCATTTCATGCCTGAAAATGAAATAATTAACAATTGGTGGCTTCCTCACTCCAAACTTTATAAAAGGTTTAAAATTAGTGAGTATCGACTATAAACCTATATTATTTTTTTCGTTATTAAGCAAATATGAATACTGTTTTTCACAAATTAGATTAAAATCCTGCAATAAGACTTTTGTAAAAGTTTGTGAATTAGACCATAAGTTTTTAACAATTTGATGCTATCTGGAAATGGTTGGCCGATTATCCATAACTTGTAGCCTACACGAGACATAAATTAGTTAACATGGCCACTAACATCATGTTAATGTTAAGTGTGGACGACTCATTTTAATGTTATGATTTACGTTTTTTCTGTGTTAACATAGTTGTTAAAGCAGATGTTAAGAAAACTATTTTATAACATCTCAGTCGATGCCATATTTTTTTACTGCTTAATGGCATCACCAACAAACAAAGCTTATAAAAAAAAACAAAGATAATATATAAAAACAGTGTAATTGTGAAGTAATTTGCATTATTAGAACTTAAAATGTAGTATTTTTTTTATTTATCAAAGAAAAAATATAAAACCAATTAATTACTGTGAAATAAAAGACATTCATTTGCGACTGACTCCGGCAAGAAAAAATAAATAATGAAATTTCTTAACATTAGTGTTCTCCACCACAAAAGTATTAGATTTTATTTCTGACTCTCATAACCTAGTGTCTTCAAATGCAATGAAATGTGCAAAGAAATTTGAAAATAACACAAAGCAACAACAAAATTATTTTCGTTGATACCGGTGACTTGTAGCGCTTTGTGATTACTTACTCTGCTGAACGATGTTTTCTTTGTTTTGTTTTTAATTACATTTTTTCTATAATTTCCTTTGATTTTTTAAATTTTTTGTTTTTGAATTATATTTTTATGTTTTTATTTGTCAATCATACAAAACAAAAAGTTTTTAAAAACAACAACAACAACAAATGTATCACTATTTGATCAAAAGTAGCAAACATTTAACGCTACCAAAATATGACAGCGCTACCTGAGCGCTCAGACTGAGCGGTTAGTGATCAGGTCATTCAGCAGATACTTGGTCAACTGTTGTAGAACTGTTTACTGTCATATTGTATCTGCCGAACGCACCCAATGTTCGTGTTGATATTCGTGCAATTCGTGTTTACAAAAGTTTTGGATATTTTTTGTAAACACGATACTCAATGTTCCTTAGGTTGCGTTTAGACTTGCATCGAAATCCCGAGATTTCGCTATTCACCACTCTGAAAAAACAATGAAGAAAAGCATATAAATGTATAATTTTTAATAAAACACACATAGTTAGCTATAATAAATACATTTTCTAAAAATTTAAAGTTTATATGCTTTCCTTCATTGTTTTTTCAGAGTGGTGAATAGCGAAATCTCGGGATTTCGATGCAAGTGTAAACGCAACCTTAATGTATTTGCCGCTTAAAAGCCGAAACTTTCCGCTCACTTCGGCGGCGGCTCGACTCCAAAAAAAGTCGGTGGTTGCGGCGCAAAGACTTTGCGTCACTCGACTTGTATCACAAGTGTTTTTTTTGTAGCATTTGGTTCCATCATAAAATATAAATAATCAACACAAAATGCCTTCGGGTTCTAAACCAGCAGTAAGTATAAATATCCTCCAAATTACCTCACAATAACACAAATTATTGCACAAATTTAGAGTTCAACAAGTGCCGGGGCCTTGACAAATGTGAATGCGCCATCAACATCAGCACCGCCAGCAAATGTTCAAGAATTTAATATAAGAGTGCCCAAAAATTTACGGAAAAAACATCATGTAATGCGTTTTAATGCCACGCTTAACGTGGATTTCGCCCAATGGCGTAATGTGAAATTGGAGCGTGAAAACAATATGAAGGAGTTTAAAAGTGCCGAAGAGGATATGCCAAAATTTGGTGCTGGTTCTGAATTCAATCGTGATTTGCGTGAGGAGGTAAGACGTAAAAAATTTGGCATTATAGCTAAGAGATACAGGCCAGAGGCGCAGCCTTGGATTTTAAAGGTGGGTGGAAAAAGTGGTAAAAAATTTAAGGGTATAAGAGAAGGTGGCGTTAGTGAAAACGCTGCATTTTATGTATTCACTCACGCACCAGATGGTGCCATTGAGGCATATCCCTTAAATGAATGGTACAATTTTCAACCCATACAACGTTATAAATCTCTATCAGCTGAAGAAGCTGAACAGGAATTTGGAAGACGTAAAAAAGTAATGAACTACTTCTCACTTATGTTGCGTAAACGTCTGAAACCCGACGAAGAGGAAGAAAAAGATCCAGAAGAAGTTAAAGTTAAGGGAGGGGGTAAAAAAGCAAAAGAACTTAAAATCAGTGAAATGGATGAATGGATTGATTCAGATGAAGAATCTGATTCGGATAGTGAGGGAGAAGAGAAAAAGAAAAAAGAGGAAGACAGTGATGACGATGGCAAAAAGAAAGGTAAAAAAGGCAAAGGCCCAGATAAAAAGAAGAAGAACCATGATGTGGATGATGAGGCCTTTGAAGACTCAGATGATGGTGATGAAGAAGGGCGTGAAATGGATTATGATACAGAGTCAAGTGAAGAGTAAGATGGGAGTGTATGCAACGAGAAGTATATTTTTATAATTCCTTTTAATTGCTTTTTTAAGGGAAATTGATCCTGAGGGCAAGTTGGGCAAAGATATGAAATCAGTGGCTGAAGAAGATGCTTTACGCAAACTTTTGACTTCAGACGAAGAAGATGAAGAAGAAAATAAATCAGATGAATCAGATAAGGATGATGAAGAAAAGAAAAAGAAAGACAAAACCAAGGAAGAAAATAAAGATAAAAAGAAGACAAAAACTAGAAATAAAGACGATAAAAAAGGTAAGAATGAAAAATGACTATTTTATCTAATCTAAGCCAGGGAGAATTTTGAAATTTATTGGTAGGAATTTTAAATATCCTTAGAAGATTTAAGCGTGTTCTGATTGCGGTATGAAATACACTTGGGAGTTATTTGGAATTAAAAAATCTTCTAATTGAATTGATTTTATTCGATTGAACTTAACCCATATTCTCCAGAATTAAGAAATAATTGTCGGTTTTGAGCCCTGTGGTATTTTTTTTGCTAATTTAAGTAACACATGCCTGTCCCTGAACTTTGTTTTTTATGAGATTTCAGTTACCTGTCCTAGGATTTGTCTTGTGGCATGTCACAAGGGATCAATTTCCCCCTCCTATGAAAACGCCATGTAAAAGTGACTAGTCTATTTCATATAAAGGGGCCAGTTCGGTGACAGTGTGTTAAAATTTCCCGTAGGGTACTTTTAGCCGTATTTGAACTAACTTTGCATGCTAATTTTTAGTAAATTGTGTTTCTTAACTTTACAAATTTTTCAGCTAATTTAAACCACAATGATTTTCTAATTATTATATTTTTGTGTCTCTGCTATCAATATCACATAGAGATGGCGCTATATTTTAATTTTTTTTATTATAAGATCGTAAAATAGTTTGTATCTCGGAAACTAAGCGAGATAGAGCAAAATGGACAAAATTCGTCACTCTGTACCTATAAAGTAACCCTTATCAGACATACTCCCAATAATAAATATGGGCCCGTCTAGGGTCAGATCCCGGAAGTCGAAATTTTAAGCGACATTTTAACAGAAATTTGTAGTTAAATCAGGTAAAATTTCTGCTTTGATGACATTTTTTAGTTTTGCTTTCTTCGAAAAGGTATTTTAATACCAATAAATGCTAACGGTGGGTCTCATACTGTAGGTTTAACTTAACTATAAACAAAAGAAAATTACAAAAAATGTACGCGAAACAACAAATTTTTAGGTTAACTATTAACTAAAGTTTAAACCTGCAGTATAAATCCATTTTCTATTAAATTTTGTAGATAACCAAAATGTGCCAAAATCGGTTGTGTCATTGTACCAATCAATCTTAGATTGTGCCACAAATCCCATAACTAATGTGAAAATGCGTATAATTTCAGTTTGAAAATTGGCACAAATACCCATATTTATTCGCATTTGAAAGTTGTTTTTGATTTTATTCAATTAATTCTTATTAAAAAACAAGTTTCCTTTGCTGATTCCTTTATTTAATTAAAATTTAAATCTATTTTCACAATTGTTTTTTGTTTATATTTACATCAGCTGTTTTATCAAAGTTTACCCGAAGAAAAAGTCTGGGTAAATTTTGTTAAAAAGAGAAACACTAATACACTCTCATTAGTGCTCTCATTTGCCCAATTTTCGAGTACGGGAACGCTTTTGGGTAAATTTCGGTAACTTTGGGTAAATTTCGGTAACATTGGGTACGTACGGGAACGCACTTATTGTAAAATGTTATTTAGTAGTAGAGATACGCGTGATCGTGAGTTAAAATGATAGCACTCACGTGAGTCGTGCGTGAGCGTGAGTTTAAAAAAATGTTCGTGCGTGAGTAAATTTTTGTGCGTGAGCTTGCGTATATTAAACCAGATTGCGATAATTTACAATTTTGGAAAAATTCCAGAGATCTTCCCCTCCTTCAAATAATGTGTATTCCAGTCAGTTCAGGTACTAGCGAACGGGTATTTTCTACTTCTGCCAGAATTCTTATGTAAAGAAGAAATCGACTTCTTGTACAAAACATTGAAAAATTTTGTTCCTCCACAAAAATTTGGAATAACATTTAAAGATTTACAGTGAATTTTTTAAGTTATTTAAAAATTTTAAATATTAAATTAAAGGAATTAAATGCGCTAAAATCCCAAAAACTAATTGAAGAATGTCCCTATCCAAATTTTATTCTTGAATAAGGCAATCGTCAGGGGGCGACGTTTTTAGTATTTCTAGAAATATTTTTTAAGTTAATCCTCTAATGCTCTTTCTTCTGATTACATTAATATATAAACCATATATTTGGCGTTGAAAATCTACTATGGAACAAATATTAAAATTTTAATTTATCGCTTTATTTAGGCGATATAGCACAACAAAGTTTGAAGACGTATCTTGAAACCCAGTAGTCAAATAATTTCGGGTTTTGCTGTAAATAACACTATTAATAAAATAGAATTATGTACAGAAAATTCTTGATCAATTGTTGTTATTTCAAAAGTTATGGCGATTTTCGCTTTTTGAAAATTACGAAATTTGGCGAATTTGGCACTAAACATCAATTAATTTTGACGAAATTAGTTCTGCTTACTGCTACCTAAAAGTATATAATCTGTCTTTAATTTCAAGAAAATTTGTTGGCTAGTTTTGAGTTAGAGAGATATTTGTAAAAAGTATCCTGGTGTTATCCTGTGAGTCCTACAGAAAAATGTTTCACTGATTTTACAATAAGAGACTCAAAACTAGCTTTTGTTATTATCGGTAATGTACGCCAGATCGTAAATGTATTTTTGGCAATTTTTTAAATAGTTTTTTCTGTTTTAAAAAGTTAATTTTTTAAAAATTTCTAAATTTTTTCTTTACATGCTTCTCGCTTGAAAACCGTTCCTTATACAAAAAAGTTTGAAGGCAAAAAAAAGTAAGCAGTTAAGTTTTCTATGGATATAATACAACTTGTTTAATGAAAAAGCCAAAAACTATTTAAAATCTGAAGACCGCCAAAAGGCGGCCTTGGGCATTAGAGGGTTAAAGTACAAACTCAATGAGAATTTCTTCTTCTCGTTTAGGAGCGTTTCTAAACATTTAAAATATCAAAGAAAAACAAAATAAAAATACCACAATTTGCTTTGTCATCTTCAATATACTACTCTGTTGTTTTGATAGATCTAGCAATGTAGTGACATCCATTCAATTATAATCAACAATAGAAAATAAAAGTTTTTCTAAAGTGTCAGTAATATTTATATTTGCACAAGCACTTGCATATTAGTTAAATTTTTAACAAAATTTTTTTATAATTAAGCAAATTTTAATTCTAACCCCCAATAAACAAATAACCTGAATTTAACACAAACTGAAAGTTAAAAAAATTCAAATTTGTATGGAATTTGACATCTGTAACTCTAAGTTAGCTCAAACTTTAGGTTAATTTGTTTATTGTTAATGGGCCAAATAAATAAAACGTATGTATATTCAATAAAGAAAGAGGGATGCATTAAAAAAACTGACTACCGATATCCTTAAAATACCGTTACCGAAATAATTAAAAAACCGTTATCCTTAAAATACCGTTACAGAAATATCTAAAAAATCGTTAACCTTAAAATAAAGATATCGAAATAAATGAAATAGATTTACCCTTAAAATACCGTTACCGAAATAATCTAAAATAGCGTTACCCTTACCGATACCCGCATCGTTTCGGTTACCATTCATGGATAGAAACAAATTTAATATTTTTCGTGAGTATTTCGTGAGCGTGAGTACTTCGTGAGCGTGATTCAAATTAAAATTAATCATGTGAGCGTGAGTGAGCGTGATTATAAAAAAATGTTCGTGCGTGAGTCGTGCGTGATTATTATTTTTCTTTCGTGAGCGTGCGTGAGCGTGAGTCAAAATTCACTCACGCGCCCATCTCTATTTAGTAGTATACAAACCGTATTTGGCCCTGAGGGCTTGGTTTATAAAAATATTTTTTAAATAAATAAAAAAATAAATAAATGTCCACCACGGTTGCCATTGTTGTCCGAATTATTTCAATTTCAATTTATTTCTTATAATATTTTTATTATTTACATTTGACTTAGAAGCAAAGAGTTTAGGAACTTCGTTCCTTTTCTACTTAGATATATAAATATATTTTTTTAATTTATGAAATTTATGTACATTATTATTAAACGGAAGGAAAAAAATTTACAAAAACCTTTATGAAGCAGAGGTATAAGATAAAAATGAGAAAAAAAAATAAAGTAGATAAAATTATGATGAGATGAGTTCATTGATATGTACATGTTGTGAGAGTTGGCATCTTCCATTAAAATTTAGAGTCAATCTTTCGATTTTATCCAGAACGAGTTCGAAGCCAGCGAGACTATGTAGGCGTCGGGTGGAATAGTACCATGGTAGTTTAAATATCATTTTAAGTAGCTTATTTTGTGTTACTTGGAGTTTTTTTATATGACATTTTGCAGACGTGTACCAAACTAGAGCACAGTAAAACATTATGGGGTGGAATATAGATTTGATGATGAGTTTTTTATTGTCTATGTTCATTTCCGACTTTCTGTTTATAATTGGGTACATTATTCTAATAATTTTGTTAATTTTGTCCACTACATAGGGAATATGATTATTAAAATTAAGCTTTGTATCAAGCATAACGCCCAAGTATTTGACGTTGTTTTCCCATGGAATATCATGGTTCATGAAACGAGGTAAACTCTGGGGTGTATAAAACAAGACTTACGTTTTCTTGTAAAATAAATAGCCTGCGTTTTTTCAGGGTTAACCAAAATCTTCCATTTATCAAAATAATTACTCAACCCAGTAAGAGCAGACTGCAATTTTGTAATAATATCAGCTGAATAAACATCAGAACTAAGAATTGATGTATCATCTGCAAATATAGACGTAATGCAATTGGAAAATGTTGGAATGTCAGCAGTAAAGATGTTGTAAAGAACTGGCGACAGGCAAGAACCTTGTGGACATCCTGCAATGATATTAACTTGTTGTGAACAGGTTTTACCCAAGTAAACGCTGAACGATTTATTTTGAAGAAAGTTTTGAATAATTTTTATGAGTTCAATTGGAAAGTTGAATTTTTTCAATTTAAAAATAAGTCCATTATGCCAAACGGAGTCAAACGCAGCTTTTATGTCTAGCAATATCATTCCAGTTGATTTGCCGTTTTGAAAATTATTTTTAACAAATTTTCTGATTTTTAGTAGGGGTTGAGACGTATTATGTTCACTTCTGAACCCGAATTGTTGCGATGGAAGTATATTGTTTGCATCGATAAAATTAATAAGCTTTTCCTTAATAATTTTTTCCAAGATTTTACTTATAGAAGAGAGCAGACTTATTGGTCTATAAGAAAGTGGAGAATCAGGAGGTTTATTTGGCTTGAGTATTGGTATGGTTTTTGAGATTTTCCAATCACTGGGAAAGTAGCATAATTTAAGGCAAGCATTAAAGATGTTCGTTAGATAGTTGATACCTTTATTAGGTAAATTTTTTAGGCATTTATTATTAATACCGTCTAAACCTGGAGTTTTTTTGTTTTGTTTTTCAAAGTTTTGAATAATTTTTATGAGTTCAATTGGAAAGTTGAATTTTTTCAATTTAAAAATAAGTCCATTATGCCAAACGGAGTCAAACGTCTAGCAATATCATTCCAGTTGATTTGCCGTTTTGAAAATTATTTTTAACAAATTTTCTGATTTTTAGTAGGGGTTGAGACGTATTATGTTCACTTCTGAACCCGAATTGTTGCGATGGAAGTATATTGTTTGCATCGATAAAATTAACAAGCTTTTCCTTAATAATTTTTTCCAAGATTTTACTTATAGAAGAGAGCAGACTTATTGGTCTATAAGAAAGTGGAGAATCAGGAGGTTTATTTGGCTTGAGTATTGGTATGGTTTTTGAGATTTTCCAATCACTGGGAAAGTAGCATAATTTGAGGCAAGCATTAAAGATGTTCGTTAGATAGTTGATACCTTTATTAGGTAAATTTTTTAGACATTTATTATTAATACCGTCTAAACCTGGAGTTTTTTTTGTTTTTCAATTTTTTTATAATTACACCAACTTTTTCAGTAGTAGTGAAGTAACAGTTTTGCGGGATTGGGTTAATATTACGAATAAGGTTTGCAACACCATTAACCTCAGTAATCGTAGTAGTATCACTTAAATTTGATGAAATACAGTGGTTCAAATTAAAGTTGTGAGCCAAAATTTCAGCCTTTTCTTGCCGGGTGAAACATACTACATTGTTGTGTTTTAAAATTGGAATATTGCTAGATTTCTTCTTTAACATTTTTGAAACTTTCCAAAAAGGGGAAGATGCTTTGTCCAAATTGGACAACATGTTATTCCAAGTTTGGTTTCTGAAGTGGTTTATTTCATTCGTAATATTTTTATTTAAACGTGTCATAGCTCAACGATCATTAACATCTCTGTAACGCTTCCAGTTCCATTTAAATACGTTCCTTAATTGTATCATAATTTTTAAGTTGTTTGGTAAGGGTTTAGAGGTTGGTGCAATTCTACGTTTGGGCACACTCATCTATTCCCATTTTTACTACATTATTGAAAACATTTATCATGTTGTCAATTTGAGAGCTGTTGTTTATTTCATTAACGCTATCCGCCACAGGAAGATTCCTGTTTATGAATTTCATAAAATGCGGCCAGTTTGCCTTGCTGAAAGCGTAGCATAAATTGTCTACCATTTCATAATTTAAATTAATTGTACTAATGATTGGTAGGTGGTCAGAACTCAAGTCATTTATAACTTTTACTGCGGACATATTTTGAGATATGTTAGTTAGAAAAAAATCTAGAGTTGACGGTTGTTTACTTGGATCAGCCGGAATATAAGTATATTCGTGGGGAAATACTATTTGTGTTTGGTTTAGTTGAAGTTTCTCATATAATATATTGCCCCAGCCATTACTTCTTTGACATCCCCAATAACTATGTCTGCAGTTAAAATCTCCTCCTAATATGTATTTATTTGAGCTCGTTAGTGTACGAATATATGACGCAAATGTTTGTTTTCTTCTAGGGTCCCTGTTTGTTGACCCACCAGGATAATAGCAAGAATAAATATTTATAAAGTCATTACCAGATTTTACTTTAACACCTATATTTTCAATCAGTTCTGTGTTAATAGGAGGTATAAGTTGATGCTGAATGTGTTTTTTAATTAAAATAGCTACTCCACCTCCTCCACCACGTTGTCGATCGTGTCTGTAGCAGTAGAAGTTCTGATGTTTTATTGTAATTTTTTTATTTAGCCAGGTTTCACAAAGTAAACAAATGTCAATATTGGTTTTTTCCAAGAAATGGAATAATTCGTCTTTTTTAGTGCGAATGCTACGAGCATTCCATTGTAATAACGTTATGTTGCTGTTCATTGGTATAAAAATTTGCATGCAAGGTTTGTAACAACCTCGAATTGCTCTTCACGAGACCTGCATTTTTTTAAATTTGAAATTAATTCAAAGGTAAGATTTTTTAATTCGTCTAAAGAGAACAAATTATTATTATCGTTATTTTGGGTGAATGGTTGGCTATAACCCGTTCTAGATGGATTTGGTGTTTCGCTCTGATTTAAAGCATTTGGAAAATTAACGTTGTAATTTGATTGGTTGTTGAATTGTTGGCTTCTTTGTCTGGTACTCTTTGGTTGAGCACGTTGCCTTATTTGCTTATATGTTTCCCTATTAGGGCAGTCAGGGGACATAGCCTTATGGGGGCCTTTACAATTAGCACATTTTTCAATGGTTGACTTGCATTCTTCAGTTTTGTGATTCCCGGCGCAATGGGCACAAAATGTTTTAACATTGCATCTGCTGGCACCGTGTCCATACATCTGACAATTATAACATTGGGTCAGTTTTGTTTTGTTGGGTTTTTGGTATTCCCACCTGACTTTTATGTAGTTGATGGCTGAGTAATTTTGCCTTAATTCTCTTAATGTGATTGACTTTTTTTCAAAGTAGACAATGAATATAATTTGTTCGTTGTTACTGTCCCTAGCTCCAGCATAGGCTCTAGTAACAATTTTAACATCGATACATTTAAGGCCCATGTCTAAAAGTCTGGACTTAACAACTGATGGGTCTGTTTTATCTAGACCTAATAGTACAGCCTTATAAGGCTTTTCATTTTTAGCAGCATATGTGAAATATTCGAGCTGAAACTTGGTTCTGTTTTTAATCTCGTTTGTTTTTTGTAAAAAAAAGTACGGGAGGCATCGAAATGACTGACTACCGTTACCCTTTAAAACCGTTACCGATATAACTGAAATACCGTTAACCTTAAAATACCGTTACCGAAATATCCCAAATATCGTTATCTTTAAAATACCGTTACCGAAATAACTCAAATACCGTTATCCTCAAAATACCGATACCGAAATAAACGAAATAGCGTTACCCTTAAAATACCGTTACCGAAATAACCTAAAATATCGTTACCCTAACGATAACCGCATTCGTTTCGATTACCATCCATGGTTTTTAAATTTATTTTTTAGGCTTTGATTTACGGTGGGTCTCATACTTCAGGTTTAAACTTTAGTTAATAGTTAACCCAAAAAATATTTGTTGTTTTGTGTACATTTTTTGACATTTTCTTTTGTTTATAGTTAAGTTAAAGTTAAACTTGCAGTATGAGACCCGCCGTTAGTGTTTTGCAATAATAAAAAACTACAGGATAAACATACATATCGTCACCTTAAATGCAAACGGACGTAACTACACTTTTATTTTTTTTACAGGAGAAGAAAAAAACGTTGTAAAATCAATAATAATAAAGTATTCTTTGCAGTTTTTTCAAATTTTACTTATGGTATAGAGATTTATATATTTTTTAACAACTTTTGTTTTATTTTCATATATTTAAGTTTTTAAGTTAGTTACGTGCTTTTGACTCGCTTTTTTCTGAAACAAGAAGACTTACACAATTAAAAAAGAATTCAATGCATGAATTGGATAAATGATATTTTCAGATTTTTTAGTTAGTTGAATAAAGTAAAACTAACTCCGACAGCTCCAATTCAAATGAAGTGAATTTGATTTTTCAGATAATTCATTAAAAAAAAATTAGAAGTTCTGCTGTAATTTATTATACACAGAGAAAACCAATTCATTGTGACAACCGAATTTCTTGCCAACTGAATGGTTTGGTGGCAGTAACCGAATTATTGGCTGTTGCAATCAAATGTATTCCTGACATAATTTAAATATATTGTTTCAACCGAAATTCTATTGTATTCACCGAATTTCTGTTGCCACAAACAAATATGTCGGTAGATCCATCTCTTCTCTGTGTAGTCCTTTAATATTTTCTTAAATTTGTGAAAACGTCTGCCAATCTCCATTAAAAATTATAGATTTTCAAATGTGCTATTTTGTAGGAAATAAAAAGAATTTTATTGAAAAATTTAACAGACTCGGGGGAAAATAACGGAATTTTTTGGATATAGTGAACAAGATAATAGACTTTAATCAGTAAAATATTTCTAAGCGCACATAAATTATGATATTATAATTTTTATATCCTTCATATTTTGAAATCATAATTTATTCTTATTAGAGAACTTTTTATGTTCCAAAAGGACTATTCTCTTTCAAAATATATATCTTTAACGCCTCTAATTTAGCAGAAAATAACGCCTCTAAAAATGGGAGAGTTGTAATAACCAAAAAAGTTCTCTTCAATAAGTTTTTATATGATGTGGCTCTTGGCCTTCAAAGAGAAATCATTATATGCATAAGCAGTTCAACATAGCGATATAGTCGTGGTATTTGTTAAAGAAGTCTAATTTTTTTAATACATCATAATCTCCCAGAAAAGGGGGTTTTGGTTTTTCTCATAAACTAATGAAGATAGACAATTGAAATTTGCTCCGTTTTATGACAAAAAGAAAATCAACCAAAGGATTTTTGGCTATTCGAATGTTTAAGGGGCAAAACGGTGATGAGAAGTTCCAAAAAATCGATTTTCGAACGTCATTTTTGGTGGATAGGAGGGGGAGGGGGCAAACATGTTACATATTTTTTCTAATTTGAGGACCCTTAACAAGAATCTGAAGTCAAAATAACGGTAATATCCGCAAACAAAAAGTCGGTAGTGAAAACGTTAAAATTTAAAAAAATATAAGAAAAACTCTATAAAAGAGGCCCTGCAGAATTTAGCAAACCAATTCTGCCAAAACTAGCAGAATTGGTTTGCTAAATATTAGTAAGATAAAAACAGCAAGAACAAAATTCTAGCTATGTTTTAGTTAACTGAAAATAACAATTCACCCTTCAGCAACAACTTTTGCTTAGTTTTAGTCGACTGAAAACATCATAAATTTTTTAGTTTTCATAGCATATATAGAGTTTTTTAATATAAATAACGATTTAACTCACTGAAATTAGGACTCTACTATTGTTAAGCAATTATTTTTATTTTTTTTGTTATTTTAACTGGAAAATTGTTACTTTCATTCAACTAAATTTAACTTAAATATAACTAAAATTTAGAGATATAACAGCATTTTGTTGCTGTTTTTTGTCTACTAATATTCACAGAAGGTTTTTCTGAATTAAGCACGGTAAATTGTCATTTGTATTGTACTAAAATATAACCAGCATTTTGTAGATTTTGAATTACCATTGTGGCAACGCTGACACAAGCTTACACACTACATATGTTTGTATGTTTTTCATTCAAGAGTGTAGTTACGTCTTTTTGCATTAAGAAATACATGCGCTTGTAGTTACGTCCGTTTGCATTTAAGGTGACGATATGCAAATATGCGGTCATTTGTTGCGTTACAAACGATCGCTTTAGAACTAAAGGCTTTCTTAACCCTTTCACATTCCATACCATTCATAAAAAAACCCAAATGCAACAAAATTCGCGGAAAATAATTGCATTTTTTGGTTTTTCCAATCATTATGCATTTATTGCTATTGTTGTAATGTGTGTGTCTATTTGAAAACTGTTTGCGTCTTCTAAACGTAAACAAGTAGAGTAACGGAATGTGTGCAAAAAAAAAAAATATGTGAAGAATTTTTTTTTGGAATACTTAAATGAACAAAAATGCTTGAATTTTTATGATTTTAAAAATTTTAGTGCAAAATTTTCAATTTTTGAAACATTTATTTGGGTTTACAGACACATGTAGTTTTTACATTCGATTTAAAATCATATTTTTTTGTAAAATTTTAATGAACATATTTTAGAAATTCGGAAAACATTAAAATTTAAAGGCCACTTTTATGAAAGTCGTGTTAAAACTCTATATTATCACTGATTTATTTTAAAATTATTAGGTTTTAGCATTATTTTCCAATTTTAGCCATTTCTATCCATTTTTTCTCCGTAATCTAGCCACTTCTTCAGTTCAAGCGTTGGCAACCTTGAGTGATACTAACATTAATAAAATTTGTTGCTAGTTTTTGCAAATAAATTTTACATTAGATTTACATCAATTGTAGCAAAATTTTTGTAATAATTTCATTGTACTACAAAACAGTACATATGCGTTGGTAAAATTAGCAAAAAAAATACCGCAAGGCTCAAAGTAATTAAATTTGCCATAATAACAGCAACGTTTTCAGTACCCATTACTGACGTTTTTTTATTGAGTGTAGTATCTTCAAATGCTATAAAATTTTGCAAATTATACACAAAGCAGCAATAAAATCATTATTTTAAAATTTCATTTTTACACACTAACCTAGTGTTATAAAAATATCAAATATTTTCTTCGCGAAGGTTTCTTCAAAGAATTGTGAAAAATAAAAAATATAATAAAAGTATCACCATAAGTCTCATGAGAAGTTTCTTTTGAATGTTTAATTTTTTTCTCATTCACATTTCTTTCATGAGACTATTAAAGAAGAGTATCGTTTGAACCTTCATTGTCATTTTGAATTCTTATTTCTTTCTTTTCATGAAAAGAAAAGAAAAAAACTTCTTCGCTTCATATTCAAAACGAGAGCAAATAGTTTACATTTCGTTTTTCAAATCATGAAAATAAACAAAGCCACCACACACTCACTAACACCATTATGAAAATGAGATAGGTAATGTAAAAGAAATGAACATAAATAAGAAAGAAACAAGTTCTTAGTTTTTCTTTCGTGTACAAGAAAGAATAAAAATGAATACTTCATGGTGTGCAAATACGAACTCTGCTTAGCACCATAGTATTGAAATTGAACCCGACTTGATTGGATGAAGAGAATTTATGCGGTGTATATTCTTATGAAAATGAGATAGGTAATGTAAAAGAAATGAACATAAATAAGAAACAAATTTTTAGTTTTTCTTTCGTGTACGTTGATACAAGAAAGAATAAAAATGAATACTTCATGGTGTGCAAATACGAACTCTGCTTAGCACCATAGTATTGAAATTGAACCCGACTTGATTGGATGAAGAGAATTTATGCGGTGTATATTCTTAGGCTTTGCTAATTAGTGTTTATAAGTAACCAAATGTTCTTGAATATGTAGAATCTCTGACACTAAAATGTTGATGTAATTCCATTAATCTAAACTTATTCGTTTCGGTTGCCAACCATGATTAAAAGACAAAAGCTGTATTTGTGTGACTCTCTATCAGTGTTATCAAGAACGATTTTGACAGTTTTTCAACGTATTCCGGCTTTCTACTGTCAAATTTTTCGAGATATCATTGATAGGAATGCCGCACAAACACAGCTAAAGTACAAATTTTTTTTCATGGATGGTAACCGAAACGAATGCGGTTATCGTTAGGGTAAAGATATTTTAGGTTATTTCGGTAACGGTATTGTAAGGGTAACGATATTTCATTTATTTTGGTATCGGTATTTTAAGGATAACGGTATTTGAGTTATTTCGGTAACGGTATTATAAAGATAACGATATTTGGGTTATTTCGGTAATGGTATTTTAAGGTTAACGGTATTTCAGTTATATCGGTAACGGTATTTTAAGGGTAACGGTATTTTAAGGGTAACGGTAGTCAGTTATTTCGATGCATCCCGTAATTTTTTTTTACAAAAAACAAACGAGATTAAAAACAACCAATTTATCAACTTAATGTACAAAAAATACTCAATAACCACGTGAAATTACCAAAAGCAGAAAATTAAAAATAACGGTAACGGTATTTTAGGGATAACAATATTTCATTTGTTTCGGTAACGTGTTGTTGCTTTTGTTGTTGCTGTTGTTTTATTTGAATTGTTAAAATTCTTTTCTTCTTTGATTGATGTTTTTTTTTTAATTATCAAACAAATTGAAATTTTAATGGTATTGATATTTCATTTATATCGGTATCGGTATTTTAAGGATAACGGTATTTCAGTTATTTCGGTAACGGTCTTTTAAGGATAATGGTATTCCCGGTATTTCGGTAACTGTATTTTAGGGGTAACGGTAGTCAGTTGAAAGGGTTTTGAATCGATAACAGTATTTTAGCGGTATTGCGTGCCAACCCTGATTTTTTTCCGAAATCGTTCAATAGGAAAAGAAGAATTGCACTTTAAAAATATTGGGTTATATGAGATGTGCCACTACCCGTTTTCCCATCCCAGCCCCTTTTAAGGTATGCATTGTATTTTAATATCGTCCAACATATTTTGATATCTTTAAAATTTTAGGTTATTTTGAAAGTCTCACGTTCCATTTCACTGATCCCGTCCACTTTTGGGAAAGTGTTAAAAAATATTTTTAAAAAACGCAGTGCAAAAAATTTGGGTTGTGCGGTGCCAAGTCCCCTCGTCATATACCACCCATATTTATCGCATTGTTTAGCAATATTGTTTATAAAGAGCCGTGATTACTTTGAAATAGGATTGAGAGGAGCCCAGAGAAACTTATATCAAAAGGTAAAATTAGGAATGTCCCAACATTTCCATGTATGTTCTATCGTATGGTTGATAAAGTTTGTGTTCACATTCAGACCTTTGAAGAAGTATTTAAAAAAAAAAGAATTTTTTTGAAATTGTCTTTTTTTGACAGATACTTTTAGGGAAAAAATACTTGTTTTTAAGAAAAAGTATTTTTGGAAAATAGTATTTTTTTTTCGAAAAAAGTCCTTTTTGGAAAAAATAACATTTTTTGTTTTCGTTTTTGACCTAGAAAGAGTTTGAGGACAGTTCCCAAACTAACCAAATGTCTCCATAGTAAACTGTGGATTGAAAATACAGGTTGGTTGAAAAGTTACTGCGCTCACCAAGAGATGGCACTGCTAGCTCCAAACTTTTTTTTTCTCAAGTTGGTTAACTGTCCTGAGAACACATGCAAAGTTGCAAGTCATTCTGTCAATTCATTCTTTGTTTACAAGCCATTTGAAGTTGACGTGTCATTGATTTTTTTTTAATATGGAAAAAATTGAATATCGTGCAGTCATTAGATTCTTTGTTTTGATGGGTTTAAAAGCAAAGGAAATTTATGAACAATTGTTAGAAGTGTATAAGGAGTCCTCACCATCAAAACGCACCGTTGAATTTTGGGCTGGTGAATTTAAACGTGGTCGTACTAGCCTTGAAGACGATCCACGCCAAGGACGATCAAAAACTGCAACCACAGCAGAAATCATTGAGCAAGTACATAATATGGTTAGTGAAGATTCAAGTTTGACTAAGCGTGAAATTTCTAATGCCATAGGCATCTCAGACGAACGAGTACTCCATATTTTACATGAAGAATTACGTATGAAAAAACTGTTAGGAAAGTTAGTGCCGCACACATTAACAATTCAACAAAAACTGGATCGAAAACAAATTTCTCAGCGTAATTTGGAGCGTTTTAAGCAGAATAAAACCGAATTCTTGCGTCGTTTTATAATTATGGATGAGACTTGTATCTACCACCATGATCATAAATTGAAACAAGAACGTTTACACTGGATTGAAGGTGGTTGTTCAGCTTCAAAGCAGGTGAAGTCACAACGATCAGCAAAGAAGATTATGCCATCAGTTTTTTGGGATGCAAAAGGAATTTTTTTGATTGATTATCTTCAGAAAGGTAAAACAATCAACTCTGAATATTATTGCAGCCTTTTGGATCAGCTGGATGAAAAAATTAGTGAGAAAAGACCTGGTTTAAAGAAGAAAAAAATTATTTTTTATCAAGACAATGCACCTGTTCACAAAAGTGTTTTGACGATGGCTAAATTCAAAGAATTAAAGTACGAATTGCTTGAACATCCACCGTATTCACCAGATTTGGCTCCTAGTGACTACTATCTCTTCAGAAATCTCAAACAATTCCTTCGTGGAAAGCATTTTTCGTCGAATGAACAGGCCATAGCAGACGTAGACGGTTATTTTGAAGAGCTTCCGGAAAACCATTATAAGGATGGGATAAAATTATTGGAAGATAATTGGAACAAGTGTATTGAGCTTCTAGGAGATTATATTGAATAAAAAAATATATTTCGTAACAAAAACATTATTCTTTCATTTCGAGCGCAGAAACTTTTCAACCAACCTGTATATAACTGCAAGGATAAAGGAACTAATCAAGGTCGATTTTATGCAGGGGATGTTGAAGTTATGGAATTGCTTATCGCATGTGAAAATGATGAAACCCACCAATTAACATCACCAGTATACTCTGTGCCTCTTGTATCAAATGTTATGGTTCCGCCACGATTTGAAGTAATTCGGATTTCACAAACAATGTTCGACAACCAAGCCGTCACGATCTATCATATGATCGAGCATATAAATTTCAACCAACTTTGAATAATTACAATTCGTCATTTGGTTGAGCTATGAGTGAAACCAAACGAAAGTCAATCGATATATCTTCACCTAAATTGCAAATGGGCGTAACAACACTTTTTATTTTTCTAGAGGAGAAGCAAAAAACATTGTAGAATTAAATATATTTTGGAATTAAAGGATATATTTATTCTCTTGACTATAGACTTTTTTCTGTATATAAGTTTAAATTTTTGTAGGGACATGTATTTAGTCTAATGCATCATAATCAATCAAAAATTCGATTTCAAATTTTTTTTGTTGTTACGCCCTTCTGCATTTTAGGCGACGATATGTGTTTAGGGCTTGCCTAAATTAAAACACGGTCCTTTTTTGTTTTTAGTTTAAAATTTAAGTTTTTATTTAGTTTTAAGTTTTTATTTAGTTTTAAGTTTTATTTTAAATTGTGTTGTAATTTGTGTATAATTTTTTGTAGTTATTGTAATTTGTATTGTAATTGTAATTTTGTTTTTATTGTAATGTGCCACTGTTTTTTCACTGTTCACTATGTTTGTTCTGTTTCTGTGTTATTTGTACAAAGGTTTAAGTTAGAGTGTTTTTTAAAATAATTTGGTTTACGTATTGATGCTTTGGAATGCATCAATACGCATTCTTCTTAACAACAATAACAATATGTAAAAGCAAATTCAGCTAAACCGTTGATTACAGTGCAGTTGATTAGTTTAGTGGCACACTAATGGGCATTAGTTTAGGGGCATCTCTAAACATTCTCCCCCCCATGATTGGTGCAATGGTGATGTCATCTTTTGGGTTTACAAGTTGAAGCATTTGATTGTTCTGAGTTTCTTGGGGCTTCTTTTGTAGACATCATTCCTTTTAGATTTGTGATGAAGGCTTCGAAGAAGGTCATGTTAGTTTGTGTATAACACGACTATTTTTGTAATAGGTCTAGTGCATATTCCATTAGCTGTTCGTATGTCAACTACTCGACTGTTTTGATCGGGTCCTAAGTAGGTTTTAACAATACGGCCTAATTTCCATTCGTTGGGTGGAAGATTATTGTCTTTGATGACGACCAGATCATTGACTTTAACGTTTTCTCGTTGATTTTTCCATTTATATCTGCGATGAAGTTCAGTTAAATATTCAGATTTCCATCTTTGGCAAAAAGATTGATAGATGACCTTGATGCGTTTCCAGCGGTTGTTTAACGTCAAATTTTCAGTGCATAATTCAGGTTCGGCTGGGGTCATTAATGGAGCGCCAATGAGAAAGTGTCCAGGGGTCAATGGAGATAGGTCATTAGGGTCATCGCTAGCAGGACTTAAAGGTCTAGAGTTTAAACAGGACTCAATTCGAGTCAAAATTGTAGACAGCTCTTCAAAAGTAAATTTCATATTGGGAATCATTTTTCTTAAATGGGTTTTGAAAGATTTTACGCCTGCCTCCCAAAGTCCGCCCATGTGAGGGGCACCGGGAGGAATAAATTTCCAGTCAAGATTTTGATGGCTATAATGATGAATCACCTGGGTTTTCAGATTTTTTATAAACTCTAGGCGGTCTTTTTTGATAAGTTCTGCTGCACCGACGAAATTTGTTCCATTGTCGGAATAGACTAGAGCTGGGCATCCACGTCTTCCAATAAAACGTGCAAATGCGGCTAAAAACGCTTGAGAAGACAGATCACTTACTGCTTCGAGATGTACGGCTTTTGTAGTAAAACACACGAAAATGCAGACGTATCCCTTTGTGATGAGACATGCTCGGCCAGTGAAATTTCGTATGTCAAAGGGGCCTGCGTAATCGACTCCCGTAGTTTCGAAAGGTCGGGAAATATTTGTTCTTTCCGGCGGCAATGAAGCCATGATTTGATTTTGTGTCTGTTTTTTGTATAAGACACAAGTTTTGCAATTGTGTATCACACTTTTAACTAGGGGCCTCAATCTAAATATCCAGAATTCAGTTCTTAGAACTCGAATCATGAGTTGATTTCCACCATGTAACGTAATTTTATGGGTAAATTCGGTAATCAATCGAGTGAATTTAGAGTTATGAGGCAGCAAAATTGGATGACGTTCGTTATACGTTAGGGCTGGCGATTGAACAAGACGCCCATTTGCTCGAATGATACCTTGTCCATCTATGAACGGATTTAGGGTCAAAAGGCTGCTGCTGGATGAAATTTTGACTTTTTGTGATAACTTTTGATAGTCATCTGAAAAACAATGCTTCTGAGTCAAAATTATAAGGCGATTTTTGACCTCTCTAATTTCATCCGGTGTGATGTCTATCGAGGAAATTCGAAGCTGAGACCGATTTGCGCCCGTATTTCGCCATAATCGTAAAACGTATGCGATTACCCTATAAGCACGGGGTAGTGATGAAAAGCGTACCAGTGGGTCTTCATAAACGGTGTTTATTAAAACTTTTGTAGGTTTTGCTTCAACTTTTGTATCTGTCGGAGAAATTGGTATGGGCCATTGATTTTTTTGTAATTTTAACCAGGGAGGTCCAAACCACCATAAGTTATGGGTTTCCAATTCTTTTGGTGTACACCCGCGGCTAGCGACATCTGCTGGATTTTCTTTGGATTCGACATGTTGCCAATTTTGAGTTCCAACTTTTTCCGATATTTCAGAAACTCGATTTCCCACAAATGTATTCCACGAACAAGGCGGTTTATTTAACCAGGCGAGTACAATTGTAGAGTCAGTCCAAAAAAAGGCATTAAAATTTTGTACCTGAAGATTTGGTAAGATTCCAAAGGTTAAATTTGCTAACAATAGGGCTCCACATAGCTCTAAACGGGGTAAAGATACTTTCTTGATAGGGGCAACACGGGTTTTGGCAGCCAAAAGAAAAGTGCGAACGGAGTTTTGAAGTTGAATTCTGATGTATAATGTTGCAGAATAAGCTTTTTCTGAGGCGTCGCAAAATCCATGGATCTCCACGTCACAAGAGGGGCTATAGTGAATCCAACGTGGTATCTTCAGGGTATTGATTAAAGGACAATTTTGTACGAATTTTTGCCATTTCATGTAGGTGAGAGTTTTCAAGATGTCATCCCAGTCGATTTTATCTAACCAAATTTGTTGCATGATTAATTTGGCATCGACAATGATTGGGGCCAGCCATCCGCATGGGTCAAAGAATTTTGCAATTGTTGATAACACTTCGCGTTTAGTGTACGATTGTTTTATTTCGACTTCTGGGGCTGTGAAAGTGAAAGAGTCTGAAGAAATGTTCCACTTTATCCCAAGGGTCTTTGTTCCAGCATTTTCGGATAAGTTTAACCAATCAAGAGGTAATAGTGTCTCGTTTGGCAAATCCTGGATGACTCGTGGGTCGTTTGAAGTCCATTTCATCAGGTCAAAACCGGCAGATTTTAGAACACTAGATAGTTCTTTTCGGGACTCAATGGCATCGTTTAAGGTGTGCCCTCCGGCTAAGACGTCATCTACGTACATATTTTGCTTCAAAATATGTGATGCTAAGGGGTGTGTATGTTTGAAATCTTCTGCTATTTGGAGCAGCGTTCTAATGGCCAGGAACGGGGCACAATTAACTCCAAACGTCACTGTTAGGAGTTCAAAATCTTCAATTGGATCATTTGGAGATTTTCTAAATAATATCCTTTGATATTTGGTTTGAGTGGGGTGAACTAGTATTTGCCGATACATTTTTGTGATGTCGGCATTGAAGACAAATCGGAAGAATCTCCACTTCAGTATTTGGAGCACTAGGTCCTGTTGAAGTATGGGTCCTGGATGTAAAATGTCGTTCAAACTTCTCTTATTTGAAGACGGGCTGGAGGCGTTGAAAACTACTCTAAGTTTTGTGGTTAGCCTATCAGGTTTTATTACTGCGTGATGCGGCAGGTAATAATTTGGGGTACTATTTATATCCAGGGGAGAAACTTTCCGCATATGTCCCAGCTCAAGGTATTCCAAAATTACCTGATCATACTGTTTCTTAATGTCAGGCTTTTGGCTAAGAATCCGTTCCATTCTTAAAAATTGGGCCATGGCGATATTCCTTGAATTCCCTAACTCTTTATCATTTTTAAAGGGCAGGGTAACTAAGTATCTTCCATTTTGGATTCTACGGGTTGTAGATTGGAAGTTATTTTCGCATAATGTGTCCTCTTCTGACCTCAAAATCTTTTTTGGGGTTTCCTCCACCTCCCAAAAGCGTGTGAGAATTTGGTCAAGGGACTTTGTATTGACTAGCGATGTAGCACTCGTTAATTGAGTCGATGTATTTGCTGGTCCCCCTACTACCCAGCCAAATACTGTTTTTTGCGCCAACAACGATCCTACATTACGAATAGGTGTTTTGCGGCAAAATATTAATGGGCCTATATCGAGGCCGATTACTAAGTCAACAGGCCGACTCTGAGAGAAATGAGGGTCTGCAAGTTCCAATTCTGCAGTCTCGCTAAGTTGTGGAGGAATCAATGTTTGTGTTGGCAAAAGTAGAGACATGTTCTTTACTACTTGTGCCCAGACCTCTAACTTGAAATTAGGGTCAATTCTGGAGCAGAGGTTAAACAAACAGGCTTTTGTAGAATTACCCGAACCATCAGTCATACCGCTAAACTGAATTGGGTTTTGTGTCGAAGGCAACTTTAATCTGTTTCTTAACTTGTCTGATATGAATGTTGTTTGTGATCCAGGATCGATGATCGCTCTTGCCTGGTATCTTTCGCCTCTAGTTTCGATTTCTACTATTGCAGTGAACAGTAAAGTTTCAATATTGCTTGGGGGTTTTGCACGAAGGGTCAGTGTTGTAGTCGTGGGGATTGCAAAATTTGAAGCGGACTGTAAGTTATAAGAGAGGGCTGCGGCGCTTGTGCTTGGACGCACCGTACCGTTGTCGTAAATCGGGGCTGTAGATTGTGGTTCTGTCCCTTTGTGCAACAAAGTATTATGTTTTTGACGACAGATTCTACAACTGTATTTGCTTTTGCAATCTTTTGCGCTGTGACTAACACCAAGACAATTGTAACAAGCATTTGTGACCCTTACGATTTGAATTTTGTCATTTACATTTCTTCCCAAAAATTTTGGGCAATTTCTTAAGGCATGCGACTCTTTACAATGTGGGCAAGTGAGGTTAGGGTCATTTCGTGAGCCCTTGTTTGGTTTCGCATTATTCTTTGGTCTTGACCTATTATTGATTTGTGAGGTATTTATTTGTAATGAATGGACTTTTTTCTCCCTGTTTGAGGGGTTGTTCTCGGTTTGAGGTTGTACACCTGGTAATTTTGTAGCCTTAATATTGACACTTGAATGAAGTGTCTTAAATTTCTTTGTTAAAAATTTGTCAAATTGGGTCCACGTTGGAATCTCCGCACAGTCCTCAAGAGAATTTTCAAATTCTTCTACAAATGGTCGCGGCAGTTTAATTTGGCAAATGAAAACCATAATTGGGTCCCAACAACAATAACTAATGTCTAAAGTTAGAAGGGTCTCTAACACCCCATTAGCAGCGCTTTGTAGTTTCTGAACAGATGCAGCGGAGTCCATTGAAACGTTTGGAAGATCAAAAAGAATTCGAAGTTGTGCATTAACTTGTTCTCTTTTATTATCGAATCTATTCAATAATCTTTCCCACGCGATATCGAAGCCTGCATTGGTCATAGGGACGTTTCCTAGAACTGTGGAAGCGTCGCCACCAATTTTCTGTTTTAGGTAGATAAGTTTTTCCACCTTCCCCATTTTTTCACTCCTTATGCATATAGCAGTGAAGAGATCTCTGAAAGTGGGCCATTTTGTGGGGTCACCAAGGAATGGGTCCATATCGCATACGGGCAATCTCATATAAGAGACAGAATTATTATCTAATCTGGGAGATTCGTTGACCGATTGTTTTTCCGAGTTGTTTCCTGTTACGTTTGTGTCTGACAGTGCTTGAATTTCAGCATTTATGGAAGCAGCACAACTTTTATATGCAGTGAGGGCCTTTTTGTACCGATCCCTAAGTTTGCTTTTATCAATAGGCTTTTCGTCTGGTCCCTGCTTTAAATCACGGCATTCTTCATAGGATCTTTTAACTTGGGTCCAAAGAGAGTCAAGTTCTACGCGAAGAATTTCCAAAGCATGAACACTATCTTCGGCCCTGGTTTCCGAATGAACGCTTTCAAAATCTAATAAGTCATCTGTACAGTTCACAAATTTCTCTAGAGGCATTTTGAATTTGATGGCTTAGAAAAGGTAGGGGCAGACAAAAAAGGCGATAAACTTGGGTAAAGGGGCTAAAACTTTCAATGAAAGGAAATTTTTTCCCAATAAAATGTCTTCAGAAGGTTTATAAAAAGTCGGCAAATTTTTTATTTTCAGGAACGATTTAATTTAGATGGGTGAAAAAGTACCTGCTAGCGATATAATGGGGTCTTCTAACAAATTGGGAAAAAATTTTCAATCCCGATTTGTTATTATAAATGTCCCCGGAAAATTGACAAAATGTCGACAAGCGGCAACTCTATTTTTTATTTCAACAAAAGCAGTAGCAACAAGTCGGTTAGTAACACTAACAAGAAACAAGCAAGTTTTTTCTCTTTTATTTTCGAGGAATGTATGCTGTATTGAAAGAACTGTATTCGTTTGTTCTTCTCCCCTTGTTATTTTCAGTACAATGTATTTTTTTTGTTTACTTACTTGCTTTGTTGACGATGACGTTGTTTTCTGTTGTGGCTCTGTTGCAGTCGC
Source organism: Leucophora obtusa (assembly GCA_949987735.1). Taxonomy (NCBI): domain Eukaryota; kingdom Metazoa; phylum Arthropoda; class Insecta; order Diptera; family Anthomyiidae; genus Leucophora; species Leucophora obtusa. Next base: position 293,265,663 of record OX465295.1, on the reverse strand, counting down.
TGTCGATGATGCTGCTGATCTGTTTTACGTTGTGTTTTGTTGCAGCTGGCCTGATATTGTTCACAATGTTTTTATATTTTTGTTGTTCACCAAGGGCAAATTAAGGTGACCTCTTAGCAAATGTTTAAAAGGCTTAATTTTTTACACAAATATGTAGGTCAGTTTTTTTGGACTGTAGATCCATAGGTCACTTTTTGCTTTTGAGTCACTTTTACACTACTTTCTGAACCAAACTTATTTGTTTGTTTTTCACAAGGAAATCACTTTTCTAATAAACTTTTTTTTTGTATTAGAGTTTTGATAAAAACAACTATCCGGTTCGCGAGGACCAAAATGTTTAGGGCTTGCCTAAATTAAAACACGGTCCTTTTTTGTTTTTAGTTTAAAATTTAAGTTTTTATTTAGTTTTAAGTTTTTATTTAGTTTTAAGTTTTATTTTAAATTGTGTTGTAATTTGTGTATAATTTTTTGTAGTTATTGTAATTTGTATTGTAATTGTAATTTTGTTTTTATTGTAATGTGCCACTGTTTTTTCACTGTTCACTATGTTTGTTCTGTTTCTGTGTTATTTGTACAAAGGTTTAAGTTAGAGTGTTTTTTAAAATAATTTGGTTTACGTATTGATGCTTTGGAATGCATCAATACGCATTCTTCTTAACAACAATAACAATATGTAAAAGCAAATTCAGCTAAACCGTTGATTACAGTGCAGTTGATTAGTTTAGTGGCACACTAATGGGCATTAGTTTAGGGGCATCTCTAAACAATATGTATACTTAAAACTAGTATCTAATGGCGTTTTCTTTTCTGAAAAAAATGTTGCCTTTTTTCTGCCCTTTTTTGACAAAATGCCTTTTTGTGTATAGTAATAAAAGGTAAACATAGACAAATTTAGTATCAAATTAAAGGTATTTCAGATATCAATCTAACCGTGTATAAAATATGTGTAATTATTCCCTAATTTTCGTGCAATTTAACAAAATGTCACATTTTTCTATATTTTGGTGTTTTGTTAAATAAGTTGAATATTGTTGGACATTTTTGAAGCATAGTTAAATAGGTCTTTAAAATACCTTTAATTTTATACCTAATATGCCTATATTTACTTATTATTTCTATGCACAAAAATACATTTTTTAAAAAAAGGGCAGAAAAAAGGCAACACTTTTTTCAGAAAAGAAAACGGCATAAGTATTTTTTATGTTTGGTTGAATGAATAGATCATTTAATTTTATTAATTTTTTGTTTAATTTAATGCAAAAAACAAAACTATAAAACTTCTTCTTTGTTTACCTTTGACGACCAATGGGACACATATGTCCCATGCTGAATTTGCGCCCTGTAAGCAAGAAAACAAAGTTATTCCCAATGTTCTGATATTTCTGAAAACAGGAGGCACAGGTCCATGCTATATCAAAATTTTGGTTTTGGAAAACCAATAACATCTGAATAAATGACATCCAAAAAACATGAACAAAAAAACTTATTTTTCAGATTTTGGGGTCAAGTAATTAGGCGCTAAGAACACATGGGGCCAATTATTTGGTAAAATCTGAAAGCAAAAACTCTGCTCTATTAATACAAGTCAGTTTAAAACGAGTAAAAAGGTTAAAGTCGGGCATGCCGACTATACAATACCCTACACCAGTCTGGTTAAAAGCCAACTAATATTTGGATCAGAAATTCGAATGGGTTAAAATGGGGCTTGTGTCAAAATTTTCTATAATGTGAGTCAGCGCACCAAATTTCATTAAAATATCTTAATATTTGCGACCTGCAGTTTGTAACCAAGCCAATTTTTGGGGGAGCCTTATATGGGCACTAGGTCTAAAAATGGACCGATGTTCACCAAAATCAATAGGCTTCGTCCTTGGGCCAACATAGGTCTGTGTACCAAATTTCATCAAAATATCTTAATATTTGCGACCCGCAGCGTATAAACAATATAATTTTGAGGGGACCCTAATATGGCCACTAGGTCTAAACATGGACCGGTATTAAGCAAAATCAATAGGCTGCGTTATTGGGCCAATATAGGTCTGTGTACCGAATTTCATCAAAATATCTTAATATTTGCGACCTGCAGCGTATAAACAGTATAATTTTGGTAGGACCCTTATATGGGCACTAGGTCAAAACATGGACCGATGTTCACCAAAATCAATAGGCTGCGTTATTGGGCCAATATAGGTCTGTGTACCAAATTTCATTAAAATATCTTAATATTTGCGACCTGCAGCGTATAAACAGTATAATTTTGGTAGGACCCTTATATGGGCACTAGGTCTAAACATGGACCGATTTTAACCAAAATCAATAGGCGTCGTCCTTGGGCCGACATAAGTCGGTTTACCAAGTTTAATCGAAATATCTTAATATTTGCGACCTGTAGAGTGCGCACAAGAATGCATGGACAGACAGACAGACGGACGGACAGACGGACATCGTTAAATCGAAATAAAAAAAAATTCTAAGCCGATCGGTATACTATAAGGAGGGTCTAGGACCAATATTTTTTGGTGTTACAAACATCAGCACAAACTTATAATAAACTGACCACATAGTGGTGTAGGGTATAAAAAATAGGTTGGAATATGTGGAAAATATAACAAAAAATAAAAATGGGACATATATCAACCATTGGTCTTGAAAGGGTTAAAATCTCCTTCACACATCGGCATATGCGTACCTAGACCAGTTTTCTGGGGTGGGCAAGGGACCCATATACAGTTGCGAACATAAAAAACTGCAACGCTACTCCAAATCATCTAAGTATGCTTTGATTTCTTCTAATGGTTTTTTATTTGCGCTTATATTTTGTTAATATATTCGTTGATGTGTATTTTCATATTTTAAGTGGTTTAATTTACATTTATTTATGTGAATTAGTTTTTACGAACTTTTTTTTGAAACTAGTGCCTATTTTGTTTGAGCAAAAAAATGCAACGAAAGAATAATATGTATCAGGTAAGTATAAAAATTTTATTTATTCACGAAATTTGAACTGAATTAACCAAAATTAACTAAATTGCTTTTTTTTTACAAAAAAAAAAACAACTATCAACTGATAGCCGTGCTGCTATTATTACAGCGCTTTGGGAAGGAAAACCTGTACTTGAAATCGGAACTATGTTTCAAAGAAACAAGTCCACTGTGTCACGAATTGCAATTCGGCATTAGGCTCGCGTTTATATTCATAGGAAAATAGGAAGTGGAGACCCCGAAAAATAATTAAAAGGCAGGACAGAAATATGATCTCTATTGTTAAATCGACCCCAATAAGACCGCCGTAGGTGTTATGCAGTATGCCACAGAACATTTGGGGGTAACCGTCGGAGTTCATACCGCACATAGAGGCTTAAAGGAAGCAAACTTGTTAGCAAAACGTCCAGAAAAGAAACACTTCATAAATAAAGTGAATACAAAGAAGCGTCTCGATTTGGGAAAGCACCATAGGCACTGGGTAAAAGAACAATGGGCAAAGGTTTATTTAGTGACGAAACAAAATCAAATTTATTTGGATCCGATGGATTGAAGTTCATCCGCAGATCATCAAATAAACGGTAATCTCCTAGAAACAACCAATTAAACACGGCGGAGGATCCCTTATGCTGTGGGGTATGAAATCGTTGTGTTAAATATAACACACTTGTTTAAAATTTTATTTTGAGGTGCATTTTCCCGTGATGGTGTTGGACCAGAAGTCAAAATTGAGGACAGAATAAACACAGAGGCTTACTACAAGACAACATGCTTCCTCACATGCAGGAAAAAATGGCAGGTGGAAGCATATTCCAATACGACAATGACCTTAAGCACACCGTTCGCTTAGCTAGGCAATTTCTAAATAACAACGGTGTGGAAGTTTTACAGTGACCAGCACAGTCACCCGATTTAAACCCCATAGAGAATCTATGGGAGCTTGTAGACATCGAAATACAAAAAAAAATTTAAGGGATTTCGAAATTGTTACCAAACAGGTGTAGGAAGGCATACCTTCACAAAATTGGTTGCGCTCGTGGATTCTATGCCTTCACGAATGAAAGGCTATTCCACTAAATAATAAAAATCTAATTAATATGCTGAATTTTTTAACAAATAAAATCGATTAAATGTAATGGCGTGTTCTTTTCTGTAAAAAAATGTTGCCTTGTTAAAAGGCAACATTTTAAAAATGTTGCCTTCACCCCATTAAAATGTTACATTTTTCCAATCAGAATAGAACAAAATAAAATCACTGTTGCATTTTTCTAAACATATGTATGTGTATTGTATACTCGTATGCAATATTGTTTACGCAAACTATTACTAATTGTGGCCTAGTGGTTGTGATGCCTGCCTTTGACATGGGCTGGACGGGTTCAAATTCCAGCCAAAGTAAAAAATATTTTTTTTATGTATTTTTTTTTTCAATTAAAAATTTTTTTTTTCATATTTAAAACAAATTGTATAATTTTTTATTTATTTTTAGCCTAAAAAATTGTTAAATACTAAATAACAGCAAAACTATAAAAATCTAATTAAAATTTTATAAAAACAAAAAAAAATATTGTGCTCCAACCGGGATTTGAACCTGTGACCTACTGCATCAGAAGCCATGATAGTACCCCCTAGGCCACCAAGTTGCGAGTTAGCTGGCAAAAAACATTACAGTATATACACATGGCGTTGACATAAAGAAAAAAACAGGGCAACACTCTACCCCGTAAATTTTTTGAGGGCGAAAAATGTTGCACTTTTGCCCTTTATTTAGGCAACATTTTTAGAAAAGAACACCTAGCCCTCTTAGAATGTTACCCTTAATTTAGAAAAGAACACAAAAAAGGCAATTCAAAATCAAAGTGCAAAAAAAGGCAACATTTTTATCAGAAAAGAAAACGCCATAAAATACATAAAAGTTGCATTTTTTTGCTCGCACAAAATGGGCACTAGTTCCATAAAAACCTAACAAACAATTCGGTCCGTTTACGCACCGCTTTCGGTCCGTTTACGTACCGTTTTCTGGATCCGTATACGGACCAGAAAACGGAACTTAAGGAACATCGAAACTGATTTGAATCCGTTGAAAGCCAGTCAATGACGGACCGTTTACGGACCGTTATGTCATGTGAAGAACGGACAATTCCTCTTAAAGTACGTCAATGACGGACCGTTATGTCATGTAAAAAACGGACAAGTCCGTCAAGTCCGTACCGTTTTCGGACCGTTATGTCGTGTTAATAACGGAGTGGCCCGTTTTTGTGTTCCGTACACGCACATGCTATTACGGATACGTGCATACGGACCATTAACGTGCCGCAAAAGCCGGATTTATGACTCCGTACGTTGCGGACAGTCCGTAAAAATGTTTCTTGGGAAAGTTTGTAAAAACTAATTTACATAAATAAATGCAAATCTAACGACTTAAAATATGAAAATACACATCAACGAATATAGTAACAAAAGATAAGCGCAAATAAAAAACCATTAGAAGAAATCAAATCAAAGCATACTTAGATGATTTAGCGTAGCGTTGCATTTTTTATGCTCGCAACTGTATGTTCGGTTGTTTATTAGCTTAAAAAACATTTGCGACACTATGCTTACAACTTTTTCATACAAAAAAACTTTTAGAAATGACTCCCTCCCTCCTGATAAAATTTTCATAATTTTCTAAATTCAATAATCCTTGTAGCTTATACTATCTGCAGGTTTTTATAGGGAACTCTGAAAAGTGCGCGAAATTTGGATATTTGATAGAGTTAGAAATCTAAGATCAAACTATCTCATATTTACATCCTCCTTGGGCGAACCCATTCTAATACCATGTTTTGACCTCTTAAATTACCGAGATGGTCAAACACCGTGAGATGTTCATCTTAGAACTTTTCTTTCTACAACATATTGAAATTTCAGCATAATTGTAGTGTTTATTTTGAAGTAATTTCCTTGTTAGATAATAACTAATTATTCCTTTGAAAAACTATTAAATCTTAGATATTTATAGCACCAAAAAACATTCCAACTATGGGATTCTTATATTTCTTTAAGGCACATCTACACGAGAGATAAAATAGCTAGAGATAGAGCAAAAAATAGCTTAAATCATTCACATTAGAGCTAATTAGAAGTGTTTTTTGCTCTATCTCTAGAAATTTTATCTCTCGTGTAGATGTGCCTTTAGAGCTAGTTTTGTGATCAAAACTAAGATCGATTTGTTTCTTAAATACTTCTTAAGTAAGAACTTTTCAAACAATATTTCTTAAATATTTAGGAGAAATTGTATTGTCTATCATGAAAATGATCAACCCCTTTTTAAAACAACAAATAAAAATCTAATATGACAATATCATATTAGAATTTGGACTTGAAGTAGAAGAATATTCTAACTAAATATATGAAAATATTTAGGAGATTTTTAATAAAAAAAAAAAACGATCTTAGTTCTGACTATAAAACCATATTCCAACAAATTATCTTCCTAGGAAACCAATTGATATTTTTCCAACCAAAAATACAGGATTAATTGATATTAAAAAAAAAAATAATATTGTAATACTTTTTGCCATTAAAATTATATTTACAAGAATTATAAGTAGATGTTTTAAAATTCTGGGGTGGGCAAAAAGCATTCTAGGGTGAGATTTGTCTACCCCAGACCGGCCTAAGTCCGCCAATGCACATCGGTTAAAAATTACAACAACAACCACACCATACGGTTTCTGTTTACCCGTTTGACAGCTGTCACTATTGACTTCACTGGCATACCCTGTGACTAAAAGTATTAATGGGCTTAAAATAAAGCTACCCGGTGAAAAATGTCCATATATGAACATTTATGGTTCAACCATATATGTATGGATCCGAAAAATGAGGTAACACCTAAGTATATGTTCATATATGGACATATATGAACATATACATTTATTAAATATATGCGAATACATGCGAACGTTGCTGTCCTTTATTATAAGGATATATGAACATGTTTGAGCGTATATGAACATTTTTCCGGGTATTTTCAAATAAATCCAATTTAAAATTTTTGTTAGACCAAAAATATGCTTTAGTGATGAAAACTACATAAAAGTGTCGTCCAAATCTCAAATTAAACCAATTAATAAATCCCCCATTAAACTTGTTAAATTGATGCATATGTAAATATTTTTTTATTTTTTTGTTTTTATTTTATTTAAAACGCTTTCTGGCAAAATTGGGTATCCGCGGTAACGTACGTGGAACGGATCTACTATTAGATAGATCCAAATCTTAAAATTTATATATCCTATTAAATTACAAATTTAAAGGTATTATGTGAAATTATGTTAAAATATGCCATTCTTTTTTTCTTGTTTAGATTCTTCTAGTGATTTTAGTTCCGATAGCAGTGACTCTGAAGATGAAAATAAATCGAAAAAGAAAGATAATGCGAAACCTATGAGTAATCAAAATTCACGTTCAGTTACGCCTACATTCAACAATGATGCCAATAAACGCAAAATGAATAGTATGCCAAGTGATCTAACCGCATCTGAAAATAGTAATAGTCCAGTTACTACACCAGTTAAAAGGGCTAAATCTGAAATGTCAACTCCTTCCTTACCATCAACATTTGGTGTTGTTGTTTGTTCAGGCAGTAAAGAGTAAGTTTAAAATATCAATGCTTTTAAGTATGAGCAATTTCTTATTTTGTTTCTTCTCCCAGTGACTATGGCATTACCGAAGAAGCTGTTCGTCGTTATCTTATGCGTAAACCTATGACTGCCACCGAGTTGTTGACCAAATTTAAAAATAAAAAAACTGGTGTATCCAGTGATCGTTTGGTGGAGACTATGACACAAATACTAAAGAAAATCAACCCTGTTAAACAAACGATTCAGGGTAAAATGTATTTAAGCATTAAGGTTAATAAGTAAATTTCAATGTGATTATTTCGAAATTAACAAAATTCATGTGTACTAATTAAAAAATAAATAAATACATATATGTATGTATATGTACATTTTAGACATACACGAATCGATTTACAAAACTTATTTTATTAATTGATATCAATATCTTATACAAAGAATCAATTTGATTTCTGTTGATTCTTTTAATAGAATCAAAAAAATTTATTCAATTTTAACAAATCAATTTACCGAAAATATAATCATATAACATCCTAAGCTCCTAAGAGAATAGCTACTAGTCTGTTTCAAAATATTGTATGCATTATATTTTTTTTTTTTTTTGTTTCATAATATGGTATGCATTATAGTTTTTTTTTGTTGTTTCATAATATGGTATCAACGAGGATATAGGCTATCCCTGATGGTATCCCAGCCAGCAAAATTTGGATACTGAGGGCTTTCATACTATGAGTCAAAAATTACTAAAATGAAACATTTTTGAAATTTTTTTCTCACTTTTAGACGAACATATGAACCTTCTAAAATGAATCATAAATAGGATTGCTATTTCCATTTTTAGAAAAAGTGGACGCCAACCTCAAAAAGAGGACAAATTTTGTTTAATAAATTAATTTAGAAAAATCAACAATGCGATAAAATATACAAATAAAAATTATTGTAGGTACATATAAAAGCTGTGTTTGGGTACTCAACATTGGGATCCCGCGGGATCCCAATTTTCCCAAAAAGCGTTTTCTTACTACACAATTGGATAAATGAGAGCTGTCATGAAAGAGTAATATTCTTGTTCTTCTTGCACGAGAAAGCCCAGACTTTTTTTTGTGTAAATTTGGGTAAATTGTTTTAATCAGCTGTTATATCATCAGTTGGGTGCAACTAGTTCAATTGAACTCTTCACTGATTTGAACCAAAACCTAGTTCACAACTAATAGCTCTTTTAGTTCAATCGATCATTTCATTCATTCAGAAAATATGTTTATCATTTACAAAAATTGGTATAATAGTTGCAAAAGCCTATCGGCGATTTTACAACTCCATAAAATTACCGACAATTTTGTGAAGACGCTTGTTTAAATGTCGTTTACTTTTGTGCATTTTTGTTATTTCGGGAGAGTATTTCTGTTAACTCTCATTTTACCGAACTTTACCCAAAAAGTAAAGAAACAGAGCTAAAGAAAACAACTTTTATTCCCACTAAAAAAATCCCAAAAATCAAAAATTCATTCTTAACTTAAAATTAGTGGTACATAAACAAAAAAAACAACGATTAATTCATTGCATTCATTTTCAGGAATCTACATTTCTATAATTCCTTGATACGAATTGTCAAGAGTTTCATGAATAGTTCCATTCGATTACTGGATAATTTGTACAAATTTTTACTAGATGGCGTTCGTTAACACAAATATGTACTCAGTAAACAGAAAGAAAAAAGAGAGAATAAAGTGACAGTTGTATGATGAGAGTTTCTAAATCTTCGTTTTCTTGCAAATTTTTACTGGAAAATTTTTTGCCAGTAAGAATTTGCAAGCAGAAAAAACTTATGTTTCGAAAACATATTTTTGTTTATTGTAAATAAAAAATTATTTTCCAATTGTTATTTTATGAAAATGCAAAGTAGTAAAACTCTCCAAAAAATTTATGGAAAAGATAAGAAAACCTTCCAAAAATTTGCTTCTTAAGATTTAACATCAAAAATTCTCTTCTTCCATAGCGACCAGCAAGGTTGCCAACACTTGAACTAAAAAAATGGCTAGATTACGCAGAAAAAATGGCCAGAAATGGCTAAAATTGGAAATAATCCTAAAAACTCAATAATTTTTATACAAATCAGTGATAATAAAGAGTTTAACATGAATTTCATGAAAGTGGCCTCCAAATTTCCAAAATATTTTCATTCAAATTAAAAAAAAAAAACGATTTTAAAACGAATATAAAAACTACATGTGCTGTGAACACAAATAAAAGTTTCAAAATTTGAATATTTTGTACTAAATTTTTGAAAATCATAAAAATTCAAGCACTTGTATGAAATTAACTGTAAAACATTAAAAGAAATAAATGGCTAGGGCAAAATAAAAGGGCTTAATCTTCCGGCTAGATACAATCTAGCCATTTTTTATGGCTAGATGAAATTAAAAAGGCTAGATCTAGCCGTAAAATGGCTAAATTGGCAATCTTGGCGACCAGTTAAAATTTATTTGTATATTTGGTGTTGTAATCTGCTGTGTCTACAAACTTGCAAATTGTTGCAAATTTTTGTTCGCGTACATATTTGGGAAAATTTTATTTTGAGAGTAAATCTTGGGTTACTCTCTGTAAGTTCGTACTGAGTAATGAGTACTGGACTTGACTGCGAAAAGTAAACGAATGCATCTCATATTTTTCAGTGCTTCTAATTTGAATCAATATAATATATAAAATGAGAGTAAGTTTGGTTAAAGTTCGGTAAAATGAGAGTAAGCACAAAATCCTCTCGCAAAATGACAAAATTACCCAATAGTACGGGAACACAAAAAACCACTTTTCTAGCCCAAATTCTTATTTCAAAGAATAATGTGAAACAGTAATGGGACTTGAAAAATTTTGTTTTGTGCCAAGTGTGTGACTAAAATGTGCCAAATGGGCCTTCATTGTGCCAAAACTCAATTTTCACTCACTACCCGTGTTTTCAACTTTAATTTCATTTCGTGTAATTCAACTTTAATTTCATTTCGTAATAGCATTCTTATGGAATTAATTCTATTTTAAATGAAGTCTAACCGAACGAATTAAAATTTTCTTGAATTCATTCAATTAAAAGGTGAAAATTTTAATTCATTCAAAATAGAATTAATTCCATAAGAATGCTATAAATGAAATTCATTCGATTCTTATTAAAGATTTGGGAATGCAGCCAATGAATGAATTCCTTAGGAATGGTTACACGTAATGGTGTACATAGAAACATTTTATAAAACTGAATTAAATTTTTTATGAATTAAACTTAAATTATTTTTAAAATTCTATGGTTTATTCGGTAATATCTTCGATGACATTTTTTAGTTTTGCTTTGTTCGAAAAGGTATTTTAATACCAATAAATGCTTAGAATCTAAAAATTAAGGAATTTTTAGAGAATAGTTATTTTTTAAATCCATTTTCTATTAAATTTTGTAGATAACCAAAATGTGCCAAAATTGTATCGGTTGTGCCATTGTACCAATCAGAGCTTTGAAGAATTAATTCCTTTTTGAATTAATTCACTACCAATCGAATTCAATTTTCTCTACAATTGAATGAATTCCTTTTCTTAAGTAATTCACTGAATTCGTTCAGCTGAATGCGTTCATCAAACAACAAATTCAAAGAATTAATTCAATTGCAATAGTTCTTTTTATTAAATCAAATGAATTAATTCACCGGTGAACGCGTTCAATTTTATAAATCGAACGGAAAAAAAGTGAATTAATTCCTTACTGAATTAATTCACTACTGAATTCGTTCAATTTCATTTTCGTTCAGTGAATTAAAAAAAATAAAATTACGTTCAGTGAATTAAAAAAAAAAAATAATAAGTTCACTGAATTGAAAAAAAATAAAATAAGTTCACTGAATTGAAAAAAAAATAAAATAAGTTCACTGAATTCAAAGCCTGTTTTCTGCCGTTCAGTAGAAGAAAACAATAATGTACAAATAAAATTTTTAAATAATCAATTTTACAGCGTGTGCTAGTAAAAATGAACAAATTAGAAACCGGATGCTGTTTATCAACCTACTTGATTCAAAAATAAAGCCTTTTACTGTTAAAAATAAAAACTTTACAGATATAGATAAATTTGGAAAAAATCAAGCACTGGCATACCACTGGGTAACCACGGTATTAAAAATAAATGACAAGGTTTGCAACCAGTGGTTATCCAGTGCTATAGCCAGTGCTACCAGGCGTACAAAAATCAATTCACTGGAAAACCAATGATTTTATAAAAATGCTGACGCTTCGTAGTCGGAAGGTTTGTAGTCAAAAGGTCCCGAGTTCAAATCCGGTTGCAAGCAAAAAATTTTTTTTGGATTTTTTTTAATTTAAAATTTTTTTTGTTTTATAAAATCAATTTTTTTGTTTGTGGGAAAGCTCCTTCTAGACCAACTTTTATTTTGCCCTCCCAACACTGGCATTCTAGTTACTAAAAATTGTTTGCCAGTACTAGCATTTTGGCACAGCCAGTAGTTGTCCAGCTATTATCACTCATTTATGTGTTTAGCCATTAAATATTATATGTCTCGTTAGCTCAGTGGGTAGAGAAATCGTCTGCCAATCTGACGGCCTGGGTTCAAATCACGGCAGGACCAAAAAAAATACATATGAACTTTTTTTTAATTTTATTTTGGAACATATATTTCCAGACCACCTATTTATTGGTTTTGCCAGCGTTTTGCCAACGTTTAAAAATTTTGTTCCTCCAGTGGTTTTCCGGCGCTTTTTGAACAGCCGGTCCTTTTGTCTAATGATGTTATCATTTTGGGAATGGGAAAGCACTTTTTGCCAGTACTTGTACCACCTGTTAAAGTGCTTTGCCACCGCTTTCCCGTTTGTATTTTTCTGACTGGGTAGTTTGAAAAATTAATAGTTATATTTTTTTACAAATTTATCTATATCTTTAAAGTTTTTATTTTTAATAGTAAAAGGCTTTATTTTTGAATGATGTAGGTTGATAAACAGCATTCGGTTTCTATTTTGTTTATTTTTACTAGCACACGCTGTAAAATTGCTTATTTAAAAAATTTATTTGTAGATTATTGTTTTCTTCTACTGAACGGCAGAAAACAGGCTTTGAATTCAGTGAACTTATTTTATTTTTTTTCAATTCAGTGAACTTATTTTATTTTTTTTTCAATTCAGTGAACTTATTATTTTTTTTTTAATTCACTGAACGTAATTTTATTTTTTTTAAATTCACTGAACGTAATTTTATTTTTTTTAATTCACTGAACGAAAATGAAATTGAACGAATTCAGTAGTGAATTAATTCAGTAAGGCATCAATTCACTTTTTTTCAGTTCGATTTATAAAATTGAACGTGTTCAGCACTGAATTAATTCATTTGATTTAATAAAAAGAACTATTGCAATTGAATTAATTCGTAACAAAATAAATCGAACGAAAGCAAATATGAATTAATTCCATTCAATAAATATTGCTTAGTGAATTAATTCATCGAATTTTTAAATCAGAATTGAAAAATTGAATTAAGGAATTAATTCTTCAAAGCTCTGGTACCAATCAATCTTATATTGTGCCACAAATCCCATCACTAATGTGAACATGCGTATAATTTCAGTTTGCAAATTGGCACAAATACCCATATTTATTCGCATTTAAAAGTTGTTTTTGATGTTATTCAATTAATTCTTATAAAAAAACAAGTTTCTTTTGCTTATTTCTTTATTTAATTAAAATTTTAAATCTATTTTCACGATTGTTTTTTGCAAGGTTGGTTACCGTTTCAGTTTTAATATAACGGTAATTGTCATCCACGCCGAAACCAAACCCCATATGAACGTTTTAAAATGCTGATACCATTAAGAGTAATTGTCTTTATATTTACCAGAGATGGGCTAAAATCATTACCATTACATTTTCATTACCATTATTTGATGTAATGGTAATGGAGCTTTTTTTATCATTACCATTTTTTGAAGAAATGGTAATGTTTTTTTTTTCATTACCATTGCGTTAAAAAATGGTAATGAATATTTTTTTTAAATTTCATTTGTTTTGAAAATTAAAATGAACCTTTTTTAATTTTCATTACTTTTACCTAATGTTTACATAGTAATGAAACACCCATTTGTTTTTCATTACATGCCGTTTTTGTCGAAGTTTTTTATTTTAAAAAAAATATTAGGTTTACAAATTACTAAAAGCATTTTTTTGTTTCATAATCCGAGGCCTATGGTATCCATATTTGATACCAAGTTTTGGTGGCTAGTTGCAAAAAAAAAAAATCGCGAAAAGAAATTGCATAAAGGAAAATTCTTCAATATATTTCTTTGCAGAACATAAATAGCTGATTAAGTTTTTTAAACCAATTCTAGAACCATAGTCTTTTTTCGCGATCCGCCATTATTTTGCAATTTTGTAAGTGCGGTTTTTTTTAAATTTATAATCTAAGGACTATAATACTCATTTCGTACAACAAAGTTTGGTGGCTAGTTAAAAAAAAAAAAAATTGCAAAAAAAAAATCGCAAACAAAAAAAATTCAAAAAGGAAAATTTTTGCCTTAATATATTTGCTTGCAGAATGTAAATCGTGATTAAGTGTTTTAATTAGGGTTTGGGGTTCGGGAATTCCCGGGCGGGAAATCCCGGGAAAAGTTTGCCGGGAATTCCCGGGAAAATAATATATTTTTCCCGGGAAAACGGGAAATTTTAAAAATATGTTTTAATTTTAGTCATAAAAAACATTTTAAATACCAAAACAAAAATGTCATTGTTAAAATATTTTAAAAGGGAATACATTTATTTGACACACAAATAAAATCTTGGCCAAGTAATTAGGAGCATTTCAACTAATAAAGATTTTTCGCATAACTTATTCAAAATTTAAGTAGTAAAACCTAAAAACTTGGTAAAATGTTTAAAAGAAATATAAACAAAAGCTTTGTTTCTTACAAATAATCGCCCTTACTATCTTAATTTTTCAAATGTATAATTTAGGTAAAGTGGACTTTAGTTAAAATATTGGGTGGCAGTATACCTTGACTTGGTTTATTTTTGGAGCATTCTGATTGGTTAATTTATTTTCAACCAATCAAAATATTTGAAAATATAAATATTTTTGCAAGGTTTTCATACACAAAATGAACAAAACCGTTTGATTAAAAATAAAGTCGACTTTAAATTTAAAATACTCCTTTATATTAAGGGTCAATAATTTTATAAGTAACGTTTTCATTAATAAATGTGAAAAGAAAAGACTAATGGTTAACGGTGGTATCTAAATTTGGTTATCCGACATCTAAATTTGGTTCACAAAAAAAAAAAAAAAAATGATGGTCATGCAACTACTCTTGAAGAAAACAACAACAAGAATAACCTTTCATCTAAAATTAGCAAAGTGCCCGAGGAAAAAAGTGTAACCTGAATAGGCATTAAAGGTTTTATGGTAGGGCAAACATTTCCTGAAATGGTATCCAAATTAGCCGCAGTCAATCCGCACCATAACTAGATCTTCGTTTATTCGAGAAAGTTTTTATAACAAAAACCTGGCATTGCAAAAAAATGAAACCGATGTAAAGAACATTATATTAAATTACTACAATCATGTAAAAGATATCATGATAAAAGAAATATCGAGCAATATTTCTAACAATAGGAGATTTACTATAATCTTAGATGAATTCACAAGAATATCACAAAAGAGATATTTGAACATATGTATGTATAAGCGGAAATAATTCATTTTATAACCTGGGGTTGGTTTATATATCAGGAAGATGTAATGCTGATGAAATAAGAAGAATTGTAGAAATAAGATTAGAAGAGTTTTATTTGTCTTTGGAAAATAACATTGTGGCCACCATATCTAATGAGCCAAGTGTGATGAAACGGTTTGTTTCCGACAGTCCAGTAGTAGGTGCTTTCTGATGGAATCATGCAATTCATTTGGCAGTGCTGCGAGTAATTTATTTGAAATCAAATGTTCAACATTCTGATATTTTTTACTTTGAATTCTCACTACACAGACTGCATTTGTACTGAAATAGTGTTTTTTTTTTAACAAAAATTACTTATATAGGTGGTTTTCATTAACAATTTTGTTCAAAAATATTTCCCGGGATTCCCGGGAATCTAATTTTTTCATTCCCGTTTCCCGGGAAATAAAAAAGTCCGGGAAATCCCAAACCCTAGTTTTAATTCAATTCTTTTACCATAAAGTCTTTTCGCGTCCCGCCATTATTTTGGAGTTTTTTAAGTGCGGTTTCTTAAAATTTATATTCTAGTGACTATAATACCCGTTTCATACAACAAAGTTTGGGGGCTAGTTAAAAAAACCGCGAAAAAAAATTTCCAAAAAGGAAAGTTCTTACATCAATAGATTTGTTTGCAGAATGTAAGTCGCTGATTAAGTGTTTTTATTAATTTTTTTACCATAAAGTCTTTTTTCGCGTCCCGCCGTTATTTTGGAGTATTTTAAGTGTGGTTTCTTAAAATTTGTAATCTAGGGACTATAATACCTATTTCATATAACAAATTTTGGTGGTTGGTTGAACTTGCCGGATCATTCTGTTGAAATTAGAAATTTTAGTCGGAAAAACTATGAAATGAATAAAGAAAATTGATTCAAACAACAAATAAGGAATAAAAATTAACAAATAAATGGAAAATTTTAGAATAAAATATAAAACCATTATAAAACCACATGAAATAGAGCTAAATAGTAATGTCGTTTACGATAATCTATAATGTACTCTTTAGCTACGGCACGGTACAGTTATATCACATTTACGTTTACGGTCCCATAATCCGCCCTTAACTGTACCGTGCCGTAGCAAAAAAGTTTATTTGTAAACTTTTATTCTTTATTTGTTGTTTGAATCAATTTTCTTTATTCATTTCATATTTTTTCCGACTAAAATCATTCAGCTGTTTCGATGCCGGATATAAAATTCTGATTTCAACAGAATGATCCGGCAAGTTCGTTTACATTTACGTGTTAGTAACCATTCGTATACATTTCTTCTTGTGGTATCGAAACAGCTGATTCGTTACAGATACGTTTACGGTTGGGTAGCTCAGCCTTAATTGTACCTTAAAGCCCAGTATTTTGTTCAAGAGCGAAAAATTTTCGCTCTATGTCTAAAATGCAAATTTTATGGTCTATAAAAAGTTACAATCATAATTATCCCAAATGTCACTTTTTCGCTACATTTTCAAATGGTCCTGTCTATTAAATTGATGCGAAAAAAAAATCCACCGCAATTTCGCAACAATTCCACGCAAGTTAAAAATCATTTTTTTATATGGAGCTTGAAAGCTTTTTTCGCAAAAGTACGAACAAAATACCGGGCTTAAACCACATAAACGCAGTGTCGACCGCAGTGCGACGTTTTGTCGATAAAGCAGATTTTTGTATCTTCTTTATTTGTCACTGCCGAGAAATTAGAAAAGTTTCTAAATAAACAAGAGCTCTCTTTAAACAAAACGCAATAAGAAATTTCTAAAAATATTAAATCTTTTTCGCGAAATTCAAGAACAAAATTTGACAGCACTACCACTTTCACTATGTGGTTAAATGTTAAATTTTTTGTTAAATTCAACAGTTGGCTCACTCATTGGCGGACTTAGGCCGGTCTGGGGTGGGCTAAGCCCACCCTAGACTGATTTTTGCCCATCCCAGAATTTTAAAAGAATCTGCCTACAATTCTTTTATCTATGATTTTGATGGCATAAAGTATCACAATATTACTTTTTTTTTATATCAATTAACCCTGTGGTTTTGGTTTGGGAAAATCTTTACTGGTTTCCTAGGCAGATAATTTGTTGAAATCTAAGGGTCAGTTCTATATAGTCAGAACTAAGTTCGATTTTTATTTTAAATATTTCTTAAATAAGAAATGTTGGTCGAAAAATTCTTACCTAAGAAATATTCAATAAACAAGTCGATCTTAGTTCTGATTAAAAAATTGACTTTGTATAAGAGTTTTTCTTTAAGAAAAATTATTAGAACCGCAAAGTTGTTCAATAATAGAAAAATAACGCAGAATCTTTTTTGGTGAGTTAAATATCTTAGATTTCATAGTTTTCTAAACGAATAATTAGTTAATACTTAACTAACAAGGAAGTTACTTCAAACTAAACACTACTATGTTATTTTAATGAAATTTCAATATTTTGTAGAAACAAAAATTGTAAGATGATCATTTCACTGTTTTTGACCACCTCGGTAATTTAAGTGGTCAGAATATGGGGTTAGAAAGGGTTCGTCCGAGGTAGACGCATTAGACAGGTTGATCTTACATTTCTTTTCTCTAACATAATAATCTGAGAATATAGCTTGGAATACATTCCTTGTACGAGGTTTTCTTTAGAAAAATAGATGTACTATTCAGAGTTTTGTATAAAAACATGGCGATTTTGATAGGATAAGCTACCAGGATTATTTAATTTAGAAAATTTTATTAGAAGGCAAGGAATCATTAAGTTTTTTTTTGTGTGAAAAAATTGCAATCATAATGCCGAAATTGTTTTTTAGAATTAAGAGTGTGAAAATGGGCAAATAAACAACAGAAAATTAATGGGTCGCTTGCCCACCCCAGAAAAATGGTCTAGGTACGCCTATGGGCTCAATGCTGATAAACTTCACATTTTGGCAATCAAAGTTAGTCAAGTCAATTGAAATAACAGCGATGCTAACAATTCAAAAGTTTAGAAGCAATAAAAAAAGTTATGGAGAAAAGTGCAAAATAGGACAACCCCGGACACTTACTGAAAAAGGACTGCCCGGGCGCCCTAAAAAAGGACGGTGTCCGAGGAAAAAGAGGACGGATGGCAACCCTTATTATATATTCATCTGTTTTGATCCTTAATTATAAACTTAACCAAATCAAAAAAATCTTAGGATAACACAAGTTCGTTACGCCGAAAAGATTATTCGGCGAAGCCGTATACGGACATATCACATAGTAGAAAATCCCTTATCCTAGCCTAAGGCTAAGCCCCTGTAGAAAAACTGAATACAGACTTCAATCCCTTGTATTGGTAAAAAGAACCTGTCACAAGCTCTCAAATGATATATGTATTGTATATATCCATTAATTTTTTTAGCGAATAGAATAGAAAAAAGCTTTCAAATTTAGAACTAAGCCGTGGTGGGCTCCAGAAAAGTATAGTACTGGGTCCTTTAGCAGATGTACAAACAACAAACGTTTTTTAGAGGTGCACGTAAACAAATTTATATTTTTTTTTTTTCAAATTTTTACTAAATCTAGACTTATAAATACAAGGACAAGTATTGTAAACATTAAACTATCAATTAGCTTCTTAATTGAAGTGTATACCCTCGGAATTAAAAGCCAAAAGAAGACGCATAAAATCATCTAAATCCATTGAACGAGCACGACTGCTATCCATATTTAAATTATTTAAAATACCAATTACTTTATCTTGCATAGAGAAGTTTTCTTCAATCGGCTGGAAAAATAAATAAATTCAAATCCGATTTAGTTTTTATGTATAAAAATTCAAAATTCTTTATATTACTTACCATATTCCTTATGGATAAATACAATTTATAATTCTTTTCCAACATGTCCATTACGGAATTAGTCTTAAAGGCGGCGGCCAAAGTTTTATTTTTACGCATAAAGGCAATACGTGTCAAACCATCCCATTCGGTGAAATTGACGGGTGGTGGAGGATTTTTAGGTTCCAATCGCACAACGCTAGATTCTACTTTTGGTGGTGGTTTAAAGTTATTCTTTCCCACTTTCATTAACATGTCAACTCTGGCTAGAAGTTGTGTATTTATACTTAAACGACAATAGAGTTTATCACCTGGTTTGGCCACTAGACGTTGTGCAAATTCACGTTGAAACATGAGCACAGCACATCGAAAAAGCGGACGATGTAAGAGTAATTTAAATATCAAGGGAGAACTGATTTGATAGGGTACATTAGCAATGCATAAATCAAAGAATGGTAATTCCGCCTTCAAAAAATCACCTATCAACATTTGTAATTTCGGTTGCATGGGTGTACCCTGGACACGTTTTTGTAATTCTGCGGCTAAACGTGTATCTATTTCACAAGCAACTACTTTTTTACATTTTTCCAACATACGCACCGTCATATTACCGGTACCAGGACCAATTTCCAAAACTACATCTGTTGGACGCAATGCAGCTTTTTCCAACATACTTACAATGACCAAAGGATTCTTTAAAATATGTTGACCAAAGTCCTTGTTAAAAACGATACCTGGAGAAAAAAGGTGTCGGCTTTAAAATATTTTCTATATATTTTTCTAATAACCTTACCTTGTTTTTGCACCTCATTATGTATTCGCGATTTCTTTTCTTTGCGTTCTTTAGGCATTTTGGTAAATAATTGTATTTATAATTTTTTCACGATATTGAAAAATTGGACACAGATATATCAAGGATGATAAAGTTAGTACTATAGTAGTTTTTGTGGTACTATTGGAACCTCAAAAGTAGAGTTGTAAAATTTCGATACTTTTTGAGTACTCAATACTACTCAATACTTTTCAATAGAGTATTCGATACTACTCAATACTTTTAACGGTTTTTTAATTTAAAAATAAAAATGTTGTGAATTCGTATTTATTACGAAAAATAATAACAATTTATATACACGTGTTAAATAACTATTGTTACTTACATTTAAATTAATTTAAAACATTTTAAATAAATTAACTAAATAAAATTTTCAAAAAATCCGTTACAAATATCTTTGTTTCACAAATAGAGTTGTATTTCCAGAGTTGCAATTTTAGAGTACTATTTTTAGAGTTATATTTTCAAAAGAAAAATACACATTTCTACGGAAAATTGCATCTTTAAAAGTATTGAGTAGTACCGTTTTAGTATTGAGTACTCAAAAAAAACAGTCAGTATCGAGTACTCAGTACCGCAATACTCAATACTTTTACAACTCTAGTCAAAAGTACTATGGTACTCCTCTGGCTCACTTAGTACTATTTACACATTTTTCGATTATTAAATTGTTTGTGCTTTTTTAATTTTCATAGATATTATTGTGTTTTCAAATATCGAAGTCAGTGAACCAAGCCGACCCTAAACAATCGGCGGCGGCGGCGCGGGCTATTTGGCTCGGCGGCGGCGGCGTTTAGGACTACAGAACGGCGGCGGCTTAACTGTCGGCTTAAAACCTTTTTTTTTATAAATAAAGCATCGTAAATTGTTTTTCACATGAAAAAATTTCACTCGAACTTAAAAGGCCTCAAAAGTTAATTTAAATTCTAAAAATTAATAATTTTTTTTATTTTATTAGAAAGACACAATCACAATAAACACAAAATGTCACTATTTTACAAGAAAAATAATAGTCTTGTATATTAAATTTGGGTGGAAACAAAATCTATACACTTTTCAGTAAAACTCATTATAGTGAAAAACATTTTTTTATATCATGATATTGCAATAAAAATTAAATTAAGTGTCTTCACTTGAGATGAAATTATTTTCACAATTGCTTGCTATCATTTTATTGCATGTCAACACACTAGGTGACATGCAAGCGGTTTTTGCAATGATGCGCTTTTGTCACTTTTCGTTTTAATTTTGTAATGAAAATATAACAGAAAATTTGGTAAAAAGTAATGGGAATGAGTTTAATTATTTATTATTTGTAGGTAAAAATTAATATTTAGGCTGGGTGCGAACTGGCTAAAATAATTCTAAACTAAATTCAGGCTTACAAGTTTCTTTGAAATTAGAAAAATTTTTCAACCCTTTTGTCAATTTGTATTTAGTTTAGAACAAATTTAGCCACCAATTTTGTATTTTTCAAATAAAAATCTATGATATTTCTTAGCCATGAAATGACCAAGTGTTCTCCACCACTATGCAATTGATATCATTCTGACGTTTCTCTGCAATGGTTTTGACATTTCATATCATATAATTTATTGCATTTGAAGACACCGGGTTATAGTATGATATTTGCTTTGAAAAAGTTAAAGGGACTTTTTTTTTATAAAACTACATAAAGGGTATTCACGATGGTACATGTGCATATTTGCAATTTGCTAATTTGCTATGCAAATTGTAACATATCGTGAGCGTCTTTTTTAATATCAATTGCATATTTGCTTTATGAGCTATTTTGTTCACTGCTGCTAACTTTTTTCCTAAAAATATCGCTAAATGAAACTAAAAAATCACTAGAAAATAGCTGAAAATGGTAAAATATCGCTAGATTTGACGAGAAAATAGCTAAATTGGCAACAGTGATTTTGTTTACGTCAAAAGTAAAAATAAAATTTTATGTTAATAAAAAATCACAAACAATTTTTTTATTTGATATCTTATTTTATAAATCATAATATGGCGGCTGATATGTTAAAAACAGATGTTTGGTTTTATTTGCAACTTAGCTTATATGCAAAGTGATTTTTGTTAAAGGTTTTTTTATTGCAAATGAAGAAAAATAAAGCAAATTGCAAATACATACATTTTGTTGTTATGTTGATGCAATCGTTGTTTTTTTGCAATCATTTGCAACGTTTGCATCGTTTGCAATACCAATCGTGAGTACCCTTAAGCTGCCTACACACTAGGGGACATGGTTGAGGGAACAAAAAATATCAAAAAATTTTGTAAACACGAAATGCACGCTCTCAACACGCACACACACACAAACGCACTCACACATTCACAAAAAATGCTCTCTTTTTTTAAGTATGTTGCCTAGTGTGTAGCACTGTTGGTAAAAGTGGCACAAAAGTGCCATTTGTGGCACTATTGAATGTTCAATGGCACCATGGCACTCTTCATAGAATTTTGGCACTTTTTAAGAAAATTTCTTTATAATTTGATAAAAGGTCGATATCGCTGGTTTTTCATTAAAAGCCACGCCTACTTAGAACGGGTAGCAAAATTAAAAAACAAACGCTGCACTAAAAATTTCTACAATTTTCTGGACCAGCTTCCAGTTCTACGGGGACAATTTAATCATTATTTTGATCTTTAAAAATGAAAGCAATGGGGATAAAATTAGAACAACTTTAATTGATTCTATTGTATTGTCCGCCACTGGAATTTTTCAAAAATTTGTTATGGTATTCTAGTTTTTTTATGACAAGCAAAAGTTTTAAAAATTTCACCATACAATGGTGAAAACTTTTTCTGCCAAAAATAAAATGATCAAAAAATTGTAATTTGTGAAAAATTACGATTTTTTCGATAATTTTATGAAATCTTAAATGATATGAAAACTTAAAAAATGTCCAGGAACCGCAGAACACGAGAGAACTAGTTCTAAGCACTTGGAGTTTCCTTTAAATTTTAGCATCAAGCACCCTGAGCTTATTCTTAACAACGTTAGCCTCAAAAATCCCATGTTAATACGTAATCTTTTGGAGGAATTTGCAGGAATGTTAGAGTCGGTAAAAGGTTCGATGCATCTTAAAATAATATCTCAAAATATGAATGAGGTATTTCATATTTTATTTCTGTGAAGAAAAATTTTAAAATTCTTCAAAAGAAAATACAATTTTTATTATATTTTAAATTGTTGACAACCCAGGTGAAAATTTTCATATATGTTCATATGTTGGCATATATGGTCTCATGTATGAGCATATATGGTTTAATGTATGATCATATATGAACATATATGTTATGTATGGAAGCATATATGGGTAAATACATTCAAATGTATGGATCCATATATGATAATATACTGCATTTATTGGTCCATATATTGGTTCATATAGTCCATATATATTCATATATGAATTCATATCTTATTCTATATATGGGTAATGTTTTAAGTTTTTTTTATCATGGGGGTAATTACGTGAGCGGATTCAAAAAATATTGAAATAAAATACATTTGATATATTCTTAAATACAGTTGGCAATTTCTAAAATACAATTCATAATTTCTGAAATACAATTGGTAATTTCTGATATACAATTGATAAATATGAAAATCAATTGATAATTTCTGAAAAGCAATTATAAAACTGGAAATAAATTGATTATTTCTAAAATACAATTGGTAAATCTGAAAAACAATTCATAACTTCTACAATACAATTGATGAAACTGAAATTCAATTGATTATTTCTGAAATACAATTGATAAATCAGAAAAACAATTGATAACTTGTGAAATAAAATGATAAATTTTGAAATACAATTGAAAATGTTGCAGTAGTATAAAAACAGCAAAAATAAAACTTCTAAATTTATAAAATCTGCAGAAAATTTTGCAAAATATTAGTAAACTAAAAATGGCTAAAACAAACTGTTGTATCTAAAAAAATTTTTGTTAAATTTTGTTCAATGCAAATAGCAGTTTATAAAATCAACAGAAATATTTGCTAAAAATATTAAACTGTTGATTTCAGAAGGCTAGATTTGTATTTCCATTAAAAACAAAAAACGAAAAAGGAACTTTGAAAATTTTAAATTTTATGTAATGTTTTTTTGTCTACTACTAAGTACAATTTAATTTTATTTTCTAATCACTGAAATTTAGCTCAATTATAACTCAAATTTTGTAAATATATTAAACAGTTTTATTTTTGCTGTTCCTATCTTATTTATATTTAGCAAAACTACTCTGATAGTTCAGCAGTTTTTCATTTTGAACTAATTCTTAGTAGCTTTAACTAAAATTTTTAAACACTTTTTTCTATTAGTGTATAAACAATCATTAAATAATCAAAAATCAGTCATAAAATATTTTCTAAACTTGAAGTAAAATGTTTATTGTCCATTAAAAATTTCATAATTTCTCAATTTCATTCAAATGTACAAATTCATCAGTAACGTATGAATAGAATTATAATATTTACATTTAATTTGAATAAAAAAAGCAATATTTTTATTAAAAAATAAAAATAAAATTTTATATGAACATTCATATATCTCCATATATGGCCATATACCCTCAAATTTCGGATCCGAACCCATATATGAACCCATATATGTTGCCATATATGGCCATATAGGAACATTTTCACCTGGGAATTAAAAATATTTGTTTGTTATGCGCTTTTTATTACATGACAATTTTGTCAAGGTTTTGCTGTGACAATTTTTCTGAGAATCCCAAAATTATAATAATTTCCATTCACACCAGTTTTGTGACAATTTTATTATTGTTATAAAGTTTAGAATAAGGGTGTAAATGTATAAATATTTGAAATAAAAGCTGAACATATTTTTTGAAACATTTGCATGTTGCTTAATTTTTTTTGGCACTTTTAAAGCTTTTTTGGCACTTTTTTGGCATCATTTAGGCACCAAACGAAAATTCTCAAATACAATCACTGGTGTGTAGGCAGCTTTATAGTTGCAAAATACAGTATTATACTTGCTTCAGTGCTGCTAAAAAAACAACTTCCAAATACAAATCTGTAAAACAAAAAAACGCCACATAGGTGAAAAATTTCTGCGGCGCAGCCGATAAATTCGGCGGCTTTCTTTACGCCGACTCATATTTTAAGCCGTAACTAGTCGGCGGCGACGCAATAATCCAAAAAGTAACCGGCGGCGGCTGGCCGCCGATTTTCAGCCGGTCGGCTTGGTTCTCTGATCGAAGTTTTAAATAAAAAATACTTATGTTGAAAATATTAGATTTTACTACTGAAAACTCAAGTTAAACACATAAAAAATGTTCTTTCGCTTTTTTTATTAAAATACGTATGTATACAAAACAAATTATTAAAAATTAGGAGAATTAAGAGATCTAGAAATTTTTGTATTTTTTTAAACGAGCAAAATGTTTTCCCCCATCAGAGCTCCTAAAGAATTCAGTCATTCGATTTTCATTTCTGAATGGTTAAATACCTAAAGCCTATTTCGAAGAATCGAATGAATTCTTAATGCACCTAATGCAATCATTTGATTCGATTGTCAATCAATCTGTTCAATCGAAAATATTCTTATGACATTACAAGGTGGAATAGACCTGTAAATAACTTAAAATTAATATTCGCATTAAAACGAAGTCAAGTACGATAATAAGGGACTTTAAATTCTGAACCCCATACTCACAGAAATAAACTTGTAAAAATAGCAGAAAAAGCTACTAAAAATTAAGCAAAAAAGACCTTACAAAAGAAACTGCTAAGATTAACAGACTTTTTTATATATTTTTTATACTGTAAAATCTGCAAAAAATATTAATATTAGTAGAGTAAAAATAGCAAAAATAAACTGTTATAACTACAAAATTTTTTGTTACTTTTAAGTTAAATTTAGTTGAACGAAAATAGCAGTCTATTCCGCTAAAATCAACGGAAATGGTTGCTAAAAATAGTAAACTGCTGATTTCAGAAGACTAGATTTTTATTCGTATTAAAAAAATAGAAAAAAAAGCTTTCTACATTTAAAATTTTTGGTGATTTTTAGTCTAATTATTATTTATTAATAATTTGAGCAGGTTAAATTGTTATTTTCTGTTAACTAAAATTTATTCCAATGCAACTAAAATTTTGTATATGTATTTAACAGTTTGGTTTTTCCTGTACAGTATAGTGTGTTTTTCCACAAGTTGTAAAATACCCAGTGCGTTAATTTTTTTTAATTTTTCTTTAAAAAAAATTATTTAAATAAAAAAATTTCTTCTTTAATTTAACTTGTTAATATATTAAAGTGATTTTATGTTTAATTTCACTTATTTGAATACTTTTTTAAACGTTTTTTGAGGCTGTCGTGCACAAAAATTTATACGACAGTTTTTGGTGTATTGACCGAAAAAAACGACACTCGCGGTACCAAAAAATGCCTTGGCAAAAACGACAAATTTCCTTGTCGTATACGACAACCGCAATTAGGCCGAGTATTTAAATTTAATTTTTGTACCATTTTAAGTGCGGTTTTTTAAATTTATAATCTACGGACTATAATACACATTTCATAAAACAAGTTTGGTGGTTAGTTGGAAAAAAAAAAAAAAAAAATCGCGAAAAATAAAATTTGCAAAAAGCAAAAATTTGCATCAATATACTACTATGTTTTTAAACACAGTGTATCTTGATAATAAAATGTTTTTCAGTACTTCTGATTCTTTTTTATTATTTTTTCGAAAAAGAACATCTTTGAAGTTCAAAGAGAACAATTTGCGTAAAACTTTATATATCTTTTAAACCATTTGCCGCTTAATTGAATTAATATTTTGTATAAATTATACGTGTCAACTTTTCAAATCCTGGGGGTTTTTAATAGACTTTAACGTTAGTTCATCTAACATTTCAGTATTATTAATCGCATTTACAATCACATCTTCAGGTTCAAAATTCTTTGCATGATCTCGGTATATATTAACATTTTTACGAAATTCTGGATCTTCTTCCAAATCTTCAATAAAATCAAGTTCATCTTTAACAATACCTTCATCTACAATATCATATGTTAAATGTTTTAATTTCCATAAACGTTGCTTATTACGCAGCTGACGATCATGGCACTTACGAACCAAAATAATATCTGGAATTTGATCTGATTTAAGTTTATCAAATTCTGATTCATTAATATTTGATTCTTTCATGCTGTAGCCCATAACAGAATCGCCAACACTAAGGAGATGGCCTAAATGGGAGCGGGTATGTACAAAGCCATCACTTGTACCAAGTTGAGAGGCTCGCACTATCCAAACACCACACAATTGATGACGGGAAGATTTTTGTCCTTTACCAGGACCACTTTTATGTACATTTCCTTGCAATAATTCAATGTCCATGACTATAAATTCAATTAATTGCTTTGGATTGCAAATGGCTTCGAATGGTGTTCGGAAATAATTAAGACCACTCAATTCTGAGATTTGACCAGTCATAGGGTCAATCAAATGCATTCCATGTGTTACTTTGTATACCAAACATAATGGTGGTAAATTGCCCATTTGATGCCTTATCTTTGTTGAAAGGCATACTAAACTATCTTTTGACAGGGGAGCGATTTCCACTGACCAGGTGTACTTATAATGATGAATATTACTATTTTGATCGTGTGATATTAATCGCCTAGATGCTGTCACCTTAACAGGTACCATACTTTCTAAGAAATTCACCATTTTACGTGCATGATTTTCGCCCGCAAAGTAAAAATCCAAACCACCGTGTACAGGTTTAATACCCAGAGTATTCTCATGGGCCTTATGCTTTAGTATTAACTGCTCCAAATACAAATAAGTCTTTTTATTTTCAGCATGCTGCCGCACTTGGACTACACAACGCCAATAATCTTTAGCTTCCACGCGATGACATTCATGACACATTTGATTCTGTATGGTATAATCAACAATAACGTTTTGACGCAAACAAAAATCAGCAACATTATCCTCTACAACAAGTTTGATTTTGATACGTTTTGAATGCCGTTCGGACCACAAAAAACAAGCATCTATTAGTTGCAAATTTTTTAATCCTTTTATTTTTTTCAAACACAATCCCAACAGTTCGCGTGTTTCCCATTTGGCATTAACCCATTCACCAGGAGGTTGTAGAAATCGGTCACAACTCTTGCAAAATTGTAATTCTACTGTCTTACATATTCCATCTGTAATATCAATATGACCACGTAAACAGGTCAAACACATATTATAAGAATTTGGTCGTATGGATACACCACATTCACAGCACTTAATAGTATTTGTTTTAATTTCTATTACATCACCATCATTTTCTTTATTAGGTGAGCTTTTGGCGTTAAAATCAACGTACTCCATTTTGCGTATTACTGGTTCTTTTACTCGTGAAAAAAAAATGTATTTCACAAATGTTTGAAGTTTTGTTTTTTTTTTCAGACTAGAATTGTAAAAGTGTAGAGTATTCACGCACTGAGTACTTAAAACTTTTCTAAGTACTCGGTACTAAAAAGTAACTACTCAATGCTAGAGATGAGCGATATTTTCATACCGGTGAATTAATCACAGTTATTGATAAATCACTGGTAACGGCAGTGATCAAATATTTCAAGTCGCAGTTACTCGGAATGCCGTTTTTTTTTAATATTTGTGTACTATTCTTTCTTGCAAACTTCATTGTGCACAGTAATACATGTTTTTTTTCAATAACAGTGACTTGCTTTCACACTCTTCTGAATAAAATGTCTCCTTCTATTATGTCTTTGTTACCGGTCGCAACTATTCTTCTTTTAAGGCCCAGTTTTTAGGAAGTGGATTATTTTTAAACTTAGTTTGTAACTGGAATACTGCTTTTAAAATGTGGTTTATTTTTTTTTTTTTTTTTTCAATAAAGAAATAAATCATACTCAAGAAAAAGTTTTTCCGGAAAATTTTTGTTAATAAACTTTGAAATGGCTGACAAAATTCGTTTTCGGTTTAACTAAACCAAGTTTAACTGACATCTTAAAAACTCGACATAAATATTATTTCGTTTATCAGAAAATCGCAGTCTTTTCCATAGAAAAACCGTGATCACGGCCACAGTTTAAAAGAACAGCGATTTGCAAATCACATTGACTGAGAACAATGTTACTGAAAAATAGCCGGATCGCCCATATCTAGAAATTTGCATTAAAACTGGAATAATAAAGATCCCTGTGCATATGTTAGCTCAAACTTTGGATAATTTTGTTTATTGTCAATGGCCCTTAAAAACGGAAAAAAGACTGAGAAATTTAACAACTGTTTATGATATTCTTTAGTCTACTAACTATTCAGAACATTTTTTTTGCAAATTTTTGTAGAGTAAATTGATATTTTGAATTAATTAATATTTTACTAAAATGGAACTAAATCTTTTTTTTATTTCTTCAGAGGAGGAGGAAGAACTTTGGACAATAATTTTTTTAAATGCAATATTAAATTTATTGTAGTATTCATTAAATTTGCATTTAAAGAAATTTTGTATCCAAAGTTTTACAGATTAAAAAAAAAATTTCGTAAAGAAATAGAAAATTTACCTTTAGGTTATGCTGTTTTTAACTTACTAATTTTTAGAAAAAAATCTCCTAGTTTCAGCAGTTTTTTGCATTTTTAACTAATTTTTGTTAGCTTCAGCTATATTTTTAAATAAATTTTTCTATTAGTATAAGAAATGTTTCAATTTAGATAATCTCAGATTCCGAAACTTTCAACCTTAAGGTACATTTACATGCGAGAGAAAACTGTTAGAGATGGAGCAAAAAACACTACAAAATAGCTAAAATCATTAAAAATAGAGCTAATTTTTGTTTTATCTTTAGCATTTCTCTCTCGTGTAGATGTGCTTTTTAATTAGAATTTTTTTTTAAATACATCGTTTTCATATGTCATATTGATATTTAACAAAAACAGGAAGCTGTTAGTGTTTTTGTTGATAAAAAGTTAAGGAAATACATTAATTTTGCTTTAATCGATTAATCGCCAATTTTCTGTTAATCAATTTTAGTGATTTTTTCGAATAATGCAATAACCGGTTAACCGCCTATGTCGAATAATTGGAAACAGTAGTTATAGTCCTCGGGTATTGATTCTATTGATTGATTTATGGTTTTTTGGGACGGGTTTAGGATTTGGTTTGTTATGTTCGGGAGCATATTATATATGCGTCTCACAGGGGTTCCACGGAACTATTAGGTTAATACTGCTGATGAGTCCCTTTGGCAAGGGACGAAAGCGCTTCAGGAATTGCCCAAGTGCCTACACGGCTAAGTTATTACACGCGTGGTGGGTTTTTTTTCGATTTTGGTTTTCTGTTGTTAAATTTTGTGTGGTTTCTTTTTTCATTTTGTTAGCGGGGTGTTGCGATGGATGGAGGAACCGGTAAATTTGACATTTTAGGGCTCTTTTCCCCTGTTTTGTCTTTCGGCAGGATTACCGGACTAGCGGACCGGTAGGGTAGATAGATCATCGATGACCCAAGTAGGGAACTGGCCATCCAAAGAATCGTCTCTAGGCCCCTTAGGTGTACGTACACACAAAAAAAACTAAAGGTTATATTGCCTAAAATTGTGGGGTGTTATCACCTATTTTCAAAGGCAACATAGAGTTTCCTACACTCATAGAAATAAATCTGTATAAATAGCAGAAAAAGTTACTAAAAATTAGTTAAAAATGATGCTGCAGAAAAAACTGCTAAAATTAGCAGATTTTTTTACTAAATACTAGTAAAATGAGAACAGCAAAATTAAAACTGTTAAATTTACAGAATTTTAGTTATATTTAGGCTAACTTTTAGTTAATTGAAAATAGCAAATTGTACTGTAAAATCTGCAGAAAATTTTGCTAAATATTTGTAGACTAAAAATAGCAAAAATAAACTGTAAATCTACAAAATTTTTGCTATTTTTAAGCTAAATTTAGTTGAATGCAAATAGCAGGCTATTCTGCTAAAATCAGCAGAAATATTTGCTAAAAAATTGTAAACTGCTGTTTTCAAAAGGCTCGATTTTTATTTGCATTTAAAAAAAAAATCTAAAAAAACTTCGAAAATTTTAAATTTTTTGGTGATTTTTTAGGCTACTAAATATTTAGCAAACTTTTCTGCTGATTTTAGCAGGTTAATTTGCTATTCTTCATTTACAAAAATTTAGCTCAAATTTAACTAAAATTCTGTACATTTAGCAGTTTTACTTTTGCTGTTCTTATATTACTAATATATAGCAAAAATAATCTGCTAATTTAGCAGTTTTTTTCTGCAGCATCATTTTTAACTAATTTTCAGTAGTTTTAACTAAATTTTTTACGGACTTTTTTCTATTAGTGTATGTTTTACGGCAATATTATGATAAAAAATAGGTAATTTCTATTTGACTTTTAAGTTCGAAAAATCACCTATCATTTTTGTTAAATTAACTAAGTAAAATAGGTGTATTACCAATTTTAAAGTAGGCCAAAATTTGGTAATATGATATTAGGTATTTTTTTTATTGCAAAATGCTCCCTAATAATAATTTTTTTATTTCATTAAATTTAAATTTATTTATTAAATAATATATTAAAATACATCAAAAAAAAACCAACAGAAGGTCTAATATATTAACTGTTATTTTTTTAATCCTCCGAATCATGGGGCTTTTCTATTGGAAAAAGTACTCCGAAATTGCGTGTTTTTCTATAGGAAAAAGTCCTCAGAATCTTCATAAAAATCCACATTGAGGAGTTTCTCAGAATATAAGGTTTTTTTTACAGGAAAAAGTCCACAGGCTTTTTAAGTTTTTTTGGAGGAAAAAGTATACAATTCGGAAGGTTTTTCTATAGAAAAAAAGTATTCGGGTTTTGGGGTTTTCTGTAGGTAAAAATCTGAGTATTTGTTTAAAGTAAAGTCTTCAGAATTTGATGGCTTTCTGTAGGAAAATTTTCAACCAAAATCTAAGGGCATTTATTTAGGAAAAAATACTCAGAATCTGCATGTTTTTCAGTAGGAAAAAGTCCAAAAATCTAGAAAATTTTGTATAAGAGAAAATGTTCACAATATCAGGGTTTTTCTATAGAAGAAGTCCTTACAATTTGAGGAGTTTTCTATAGAAAACATTCCTATAGGTATAAATAAGTACGTACTACTACCAAAAAAAAGTACGGATATGGAAGGTGTGTTTGCGTTGTTCCCTCAGATTTTGATGAAATTAGGATATGTGAGAGAAGACAGAAAAAAATATGGAAGACCTTTTTAGCGGCCCAAATCTTATATTTTAGGGTTAAAAAGTGGGATCAAAATTACCCCTATTTTTTGTTTTTTTTGTCAAGTTTATTCCAAGAAAATATATGCAAATTGGGTATGAAATAAAAGGTATTTTGAAGGTTTTTTAAAAATATTAAAATATTTCAAGCAAAAAAGTTTCAAACAACTTTTTACCTATTAAATATGAATTTGGGCTGATCTGTTTAGATATATCGAAATTTTATAGAAATTTGGAGAAACCTATACACAGACTCTCCATGTAGAATCTATTTTTATGGAAATAGTATTAAAAACCGAACACTTTTATATAAGACAAGCCTATATAATCAAAATCCTCACTTTTAGAGGACTTTTTCCTATAGAAAAAACCCTCAGGTCCAGAGTAATTTTTTCTATGCAAAAACTCTCAGATTCTGAGTAATTTTTCCTATAGAAAACCCCCAGATTCTGTGTAATTTTTCTATAGAAAAATTCTAAGATTTTGTGTATGTTTTCATATACCTTCAGCTCCTGAGAATGTTTTCTCAAAGAACCCCGCTTAGCTTATGAAGACCTTTTTACATGAAATTTATAGTCCCCCTGATTATGTAAAGCGTTGGCATATTTAGTAAAACCGCCTCCATACATCTCGAATTTTTCAAAATCGGAATTCCTGGAGAATCTAATACAATTCTGATCAAATATTAGTCTTACTCGACTGTTTAATATTGCAAAAATTTTTGTTCCAAAGACTTTGCTGTAAAAACGCCTAAAAACGTCTACGCCTTATATAATCAGGGGGATTATAAGGACTTTTTCCTAAAAACCCCTTTTTTCTAAAGAAAACTTATGATTCTGAGTACTTTTTCCTTTGGAAACCCCCTTAGATTCTGAAGACTATTTATTGCTGTAAAACCCACTGATTCTCCCTCCTTTTTTCAAGAAAAAATACCTTAGATTTCGATGAAATTTTACTTTCATTTACTTAAAAAATAACAGATCAACTAAAAACATTTCCCCCATTCATCTTAAACTACTGTTTCCAATTATTCGACATAGGCGGTTAACCGGTTATTGCATTATTCGAAAAATCACTAAAACTGATTAACCGGTTATTCGGGTCGGTTATTCGAGAAAATCGGCGATTAATCGATTAATCGTTTAAAATAAAATTAATGTATTTCCTTAACTTTTTACCAACAAAAACACTAACAGCTTCCTGTTTTTGTTAAATATCAACATGACACATGACAAGATGTATTTAAAAAAAAAATCAAATTAAAAAAGCACATCTACACTAGAGAGAAAATGCTAGAGATAAAACAAAATCACCTCTAATTAGCTCTATTTTGAATGAATTTAGCTATTTTGGAGTGTTTTTGCTCCATCTCTAGCAGTTTTCTCTCGCGTGTAAACGTACCTTAAGGTTGAAAAGTTTCGGAATCTGAGATTATCTAAATTAAAACATTTCTTATACTAATAGAAAAATGTATGTAAAATATGGCTGAAGCTATTAAAAATTAGTTAAAAATGGAAAAAAAAACTGCTGAAACTAGGAGATTTTTTTCTAAATATTAGAAGTTAAAAATAGCATAACTCAAGGTAGATTTTTTACTTCTTACGAAATTTTTTTTTAATCTGTAAAACTTTGGATACAAAATTTCTTTGAATGCAAATTTAATCAATACTACAATAAATATAATATTGCATTTAAAAAAATTATTATCCAAAGTTCTTCCTCCTCCCCTGAAGAAATAAAAAAAAATTAGTTACATTTGAGTAAAATATTAGTTACATGAAAATACCAATTTACTGTAGAAAAATTTGGGAAAAAATTTTCTGAATAGCAGAGTTAGTAGACTAAAGAATATCATAAACAATTGTTAAATTTCTCAGTCTTTTTCCCGTTTTTAAGGGCCATTGACAATAAACAAAATTATCCAAAGTTTGAGCTAACATTCCCTTCTGTATTTATGTATTTATTAAAAATTTAAAATTTTTCCAAATGTATTTGAGAAATTTCTATTTTTATTTTAAAAGCATTTTTTCAAACATACATGCTTTCTCTTCCTCTTAAGTCTCATAATTCCTATAAAGTTTTCATTATGAAAGAGAAAACATGTATGTTTGTAAAAATGCTTTAAAAAAAAGTAGAAATTTCTGAAATACATTTGGAAAATTTTGGAATACAAATAGAGTCTTTTTAAATACATTTGGAAATTTCTGAAATACATTTGGAGAATTTTGAAATACAAATGGAATTATTTTGAATGCAATTTTACAATTCTGAAATACATATTTAAAATTTTTAAATGCAAGTGAATAATTTTGAAGTGTATTTGAACAATTTTAAAATACAAATATAATTTTCTTTAATACAAATAAAATATATTTGTAATTTTGAAATACATTTTGAAAATTTTAAAATACATTTTGGACAATTTTGAAATGCAATTGGACAAATATCAAAGTTTTTTAGACAATTTTAATTTTTTCGACAGATTTTTGGATAATTCTAAAACATTTTTCAACAATTTTGAGTGATTTTTTTAACAATTTTAAAACATTTTTGGAAGAATTTAAAACATTTTTGGATAATTTTGAAACATTTAAGACAATTTTGAAACCTTTTTAGACAATTTTAAAATATATTTGGATAATTTTAAAACATTTTTGAAATAAAACTGAAAATGGTGTAGTTTGACATGTTGTAGAATTGATGTGGTTTTGAATCGATTATACTTTCTTTGGAGATGTGAGAAAAGGTAGAGTTTCTACAGAATTAAGATGTCAGTTGACAGTTGTGGGACACATATTTGAAAAAATGCAACCTTGCCTTGAAGGACATGGAAAGAGAATTTACATTAGCTTTAATTTTTAAAAGAACAGAATCAAAAATCGCCTACTGTATTGATTAAAGCCTATAGAGCACTTCGACGCTGATCCAGCCAGACACTTCATGTATTTTGGGTAGTTTTAGAAACACCTTTATTTTGCTTTAAAAAGGTATCTAAAGGCTTAACGACCTCTTTCACTCAATTTTAAAAGAATTTGATGGTATTTTAGTAATTTTATGTTTATTCTAAGCTTTTCTTGTAATTTTTTAGCCAAAGTTAAGAAAATTATGAAGTTTTGGGAAAAAAAATAAGGGAAAAATTTCATATTAAAATTGTAACCGGTTAATCGACCTGTTTTAACCGATTATTCGGATCGAATAATTATTTGAGTTTTAAATTATTTGTTTCGACATTAACCGAAATAGAGGCGATTAATCGAGGAATCGGTTAATCGATTTACCGAATTGGAAACACTATCTTAAACACATTGACACGGTGCAAAAATATAATTTATAGCCTAATTTCTTAAAACACTACACTTCACTTCACCTAGTTTTTTAAAATTTCGTATTTTATAAATCCCGGTGATGAACGCGGTGATCGTCCGTGCTGACTTACGTAGTTTTTAAACAAAATTATATGAAAAAGCAAATTTTGTAAATCACCAGACTGTTATTTTGATCACTTGAATTGTCCAATATTATCACATGCATTTTTTAGGTGTTGAATGAAAAATAATGCCAAAAACTTAAGAAAAAACACTAGAAAAAAAGTAATTAACGATAATTACGCTGAAAAACATATGGATAAGATAATCCAGTGGAATAAAAACAATTATAACACGACTTTATTTTACAAAAATTTTATTGCAAAAGTAAAGTGCAGAAAATGAAGTAAGAAACCTAATCAGCGATTAACATTCTGCAACCGAATATATTACTTCAAAAATTTTTCTTTTTCGACAATTTTTTTTGCGAATTCTTTTTGCAACTCACAACTTTGTTGTATGAAATGGGTTTATAGTCCCTAGATTATAAATTAAAAAAAACCGCACTTAAAAAATTGCAAAATAATGGCGGCACGCGAAAAAAGGCTTTATGGCACTAAAAATTAATTTAAAAACTTAATCAGCGATTTACATTCTGCAAACAAATATGTTGATGGAATAATTTTCCTATTTGCAATTTTTTTCGCGATTTTTTTATTTTGCAACTAGCCGCCAAACTTTGTTGTTTGAAATAGGTATTGTAGTCCCTAGATTACAAATTAAAAAAAACCGCCCTTAAAAAATTGGCGAAATAATAGCGGAACGCGAAAAAAGACTTTATGGTAGAAAAAATCAATTAACACACAATCAGTGATTAACATTCTGCAAACAAATATAATAAAGCAAAAATTTTAAATTTTGTAAAAATTTTTTCGCGATTTTTTTTTTGCAAACTAAGTACCAAACTTTGTGTATGAAACTGGTATTATAGTCCCTAGATTATGAATTTAAAAAAACCACTTAAAAAATTGCAAAATAATCTCGCAACGCGAAAAATGGCTTTATGGTACAAAAAATTAATTAAAAAACTTAACCAGCGAATTACATTCCGTAAACAAATATATTGGTAGAAAAATTTCCGTTTTTTCGTTGATTAGGTTTTTTGATTAATTTTTTGTACCATAAAGCCTTTTCTCGCGTTCCGCGATTATTTTGCTAATTTTTAAGAATGGTTTTTCTAAATTCATGGTCTAGGGACTATAATACCGATTTAATAGACGAAATTTTGGTGCTTAGTTTGCAAAAAAAAAAATCGGGAAAAAAATTTTTTACAAAATGGAAAATTTTTGAATCATCATATTCATTTGCAAAATGTTAATCGCTGATAATGTGTTTTAATTAATTTTTTCTACCATCAAGTCTTTTTGCGTTCCGCTATTATTTTGCAATTTTTTAAGTGCGGTTTTTTTAAATTTATAATTTAGGGACTCTGATGCCCAATTCATATAACAAAGTTCGGCGACTAATTACAAAAAAAAATCGCGAAGAAAAGTCGCGAAAAAAAATTTGCAAAAAGGAAAATTCTTACATCATTATATTTGTTTGCAGAATGAAAATCGCTGATAAGGTTTTTCAATGCAATTTTTGTACCATAAAGTCTTTTTTCGCGTTCCGCCAAAATTTCGCTATTTTTTAGGTGCGTTTTGTTAAATATGTAATCAAGAGACTATAATACCCATTTTATACAACAAAGTTTGGTGCAGAATTGCAAAAAAATCGCGAAAAAAAAGTCGCGGAAAAAAATTTGCAAAAAGGAAAATTCTTACATCAGTATATTTGTTTGCAGAGTGAAAATCGCTGTAAGGTTTTTCAATGCAATTTTTTTACCATAAAGTCTTTTTTCGCGTTCCGCCAAAATTTCGCTATTTTTTAGGCGCGGTTTTGTTAAATATGTAATCTAGAGACTATAATACCCATTTCATACAACAAAGTTTGGTGCATAATTGCAAAAAAATCGCGAAAAAAAAGTCGCGGAAAAAAATTTGCAAAAAGGAAAATTCTTACATCATTATATTTGTTTGCCGAATGAAAATCGCTGATAAGGTTTTTCAATGCAAATTTTTTACCATAAAGTCTTTTTTCGCGTTCCGCCAAAATTTCGCTATTTTTTAGGTGCGGTTTTGTTAAATATGTAATCTAGAGACTATAATACCCATTTCATATGACAAAGTTTGGTGCATAATTGCAAAAAAATCGCGGAAAAAAATTTGCAAAAAGTAATGTTCTTACATCAGTATATTTGTTTTTTTCAGTACAATTTTTGTACCATAAAGTCTTTTTTCGCTTTTCGCTATTATTTTGCAATTTTTTAATTGCGGTTTTTTTAAATTTATAATCTAGGGACTATAATACCCATTTCATACAAAAAACTTCGGCGGCTAGTGTTAAAAAAAAGAAAAAAATCCGGGAAAAAAATTTGCGAAAAAAATTTCCATTTGCAGAATGTAAATCGCTGATTAAGTTTTTTAATAATTTTTTGTACCATAAACCTTTTTTTCGCGTTCCGCGATTATTTTACAATTTTTTAAGTGTGGTTTTTTTAAATTCATAATCTAGGGACAAAATACCAATTTCATACACTAAAGTTTGATGCTTAGTTTGCAAAAAAAAAAACAAAAACAATCGGGAAAAAAATTTTTTGGAAAATGGAAATTTTTTGCATCATTAAATTGGTTTGTTAATCGCTGATTGAATTTTTGATTAATTTTTTCTACCATTTTTTTAAGATATTTTGCACATTTTTCTTTTTTGTTTAAATTTTTATTCTATTTTAAGGGATACCAATAATAAATTATATGAATTCCAACAAAAAACGGTTAAAATTTGTCTATTTTTGCAGAAAGATGGCAACTCTTAAATGTATGTATTTGACAATTCAAGTGATAACGTAAAAATCAATCACGAATACGTAGTGATTTATAAAATAACATTTTTTATTCCCCGCCTTGGGTAAGTGAAGTGTAGGTGATGTGATGAACGCAGGTGATTTACAAAATTAGGCCATTAATAACATACATTTAAATTTAACGGTTCGTTGTAATTCAAAAAATCTGTGTTTATCATACACAGAGTTGAATAGAATCAGCTGATATATCTTAAGAATTAAGGTTCAAAGCACAGATTAATACCAGATGTGAAACTAATGACAGGTGTCAAAAAAGTATTCTCGAACCGTATGGTTTTGTTTACATGGAAGTCAAGTCAAGAGAGAGATAACAATATAAAATCTCCATACATTTTGTATTGCGCATTTTTTGTATATATTTGTCTCTTTTTAGATTATTGTGCTTTATCTTTGTGTTTTTCTTAAATTTTTGCGTTTTGTTTTGCTCATTTTCTGTCGGCCATATTGGCCAAATCAGCTGATTCATATCTGGTATAATTTGTGGTTCAAAGCAAAAAAGAGTAATAATAACAAAAGGATAAAAATAGCATTGTTAAATTTCGTTGATGTTAGTCTAAGTTGAGTTGTTGATAACAAACCCGATTTGCTTTCAACAGCTACATAAGTAGACGATTATCAAAATATTAACCCACTCAAAGGCGAAAGGCACTGATGATGGCTTTGTAGCGAAAGCCGAAAATGCGCATTCTGCCTTGCTGGTCTTATCGAATTCTTTCAATAATTTTTTATTCTTTGTAATTTACTTGTAAAAATTGTATCATCTTTCTTTGATTTGAAAATAATTTAAACAGAAAGTGGTATTAATTTATGATCTTGAGTCAAACTAAAATAACATTCATTTATTTTTGCATATATTTATATGCATATATTTATATATAAGGGGGTTTCCAATAGGGAAACCATAGATTCCAAGTACTTTTTCTAAAGAGAAGACCTCATATTTTGAAGATTTTACCTACCAAAAAATTCAATGTAGTTTACGTGAGATTCAAATGATATACAGGACAACTTTGCATTATTTCATAGCAGCATTGATTTAAGCAGATTTGTGTATATTGCAACATCTAAAAAATGTAATAATTTATTTAACAATAAATTGTATAAAAATGTTATACCTTTTATATAAAAAAGTACTAAAATAAAAAACTGCGATAAAAGTTGTTGAAGCTGAGGGTGCATATTACCTAGTGTCTTCAAATGCAATGAAATGTGCAAAGAAATTTGAAAATAACACACAAAACAACAACAACGAAAATAATTTTGTTGTTGCTTTGTGTGTTATTTTCAAATTTCTTTGCACATTTCATTGCATTTGAAGACACTAGGTTAGACCATTCCTCCTATGAATTTCATTTCATCAATGTCTGAAATAGAAATATACATGTAAAGAACATGTTCCTGTCGTTTCAATAAATAT
Organism: Leucophora obtusa; assembly: GCA_949987735.1. Classification (NCBI taxonomy): domain Eukaryota; kingdom Metazoa; phylum Arthropoda; class Insecta; order Diptera; family Anthomyiidae; genus Leucophora; species Leucophora obtusa. The sequence goes on along the minus strand of OX465295.1, from coordinate 293,225,762 downwards.
ACACATATAATTAGAAATACCTTTTATCCAAGATTTTATATTTTATATTGAAGAATCCGCGATGAAATATTTGGTTACATTTTATTGAAAATTTTGTATGTATATACATACAAAATTTTTAATTTTTGTCAATTTAAGTTTCAAATATGTGTCAATAATTTTTCGAATAAAGTTAACTAATTCTTTAAGTTAAAGTTACTTGGCCAAAGTAAGGTAGTAAGGGTTACATTGCCTATTGAAATAGGTAATAAAACATTTTTAAAAAATTTCATTCAAATAAAGGGTGCCTATGCCAGCCAAGGTAATATAACCTCCTATATTTTTTTGTGTGTAGGGGTCTGCAATGACACATTGAGTCAGTTATCTGCATGATTTTAACGAATTATCCGCATAATGTTAATGAATTATTGCGTAAAGGGAATTCATTGAAATTTTATCCAGAAAGCTCTCTCTATGCAGCTTTTTTCCTAATTGAATAAAAGAGCAAAATTAACCCATTTTGTCTGGACCAGAAGGTAGGCCGCTATCAGTACAAACGTGCCCGTAAGGGGCTGATAGCAACACCGTCTTCAGAATATTTTCGTCGTTGGATATGTGTCAATTAGGGGAAACAGAACATCGCATGCAAACGGTAAAAACGTGCTCTGCGTGAAACCAGGGGCTGAGTGGATGCCTTGATAGATATGTGGACATGGGTTAGAGGGATCTCTGTCAACATTTGACCAACCTGGATAATAGTGGGAATATGTTTTGGGCACTCCTATCACTTTGTGGCATATTTCCTGCTCATTCATCCTTGTATGGGGATTTAGGAGATATTAGTATTGGAACATTGTTCCGGTCATGTTTCATGTATACTTCTGTTTGCATGGGTACGGACTATGATGTATGACTAGGGATTTCATAGGACCCATTATTATTCCGGAGATGGCTCCCGTACCTCCCTCTCATCTTCACGTAGCTTTAGGTGGGAATTAACACTGCCTATTGACTTTATAGGAATTTTTGCCTTGAAAATGTTATTGAGAAAAAATCACGTTCATCAATTGGATTTTCTTGAGCAATATACTATATAAAGTTGGTGGACAAATCCACGTTTCGGTAGGTATCTCTCTCAGGTCCTGTGGATGTGTTGATTATGTTTTATTGATGGTTCTTAGGGATTATTTTAATTTTGTCAATTTATTGGTGACGTCCATTCATTGGTTTTTTTGCGGTGAGGGATTTTCGTGTTTTGTGGGATTTTTTGAGTGCTGATTTTTGGCATTTTGTTTTTTATACTGCCTGAGTTGGGCTGTATTCCTTGGCTTTCGATGTATTGTGTTACGGGGATCTGTCCGGGAAAATTCTTGAGTGTATGATCCGCTGGGTGGATTGGGATTGTCACTGGGATATGGTGGAGGTTATGGGGTTATTGGACTGATTTCACGGGATAGGCAGGTTGGTGTTACTGCCGCTGCTTACTGACATGATTGTGTTTGGGGTTTGGAGCCCTGATCACATAGGGTTTATTTTCTGACAGTTTGAAATTAATTTTTGTAGTTTTATTTGGATTGTTATGTTCTATATTGTTTTTCAATTTAATTTGTTGTGATTGGCGTGGAACGTGTTTTGTGGTCGTTATAGGAGGCGGAAGGTGTCGCTTGCGGGTGCTGCATGGAATGGATGGGGTGAGTTTTGTATTTATTGTTTTTTGGGGAATTTATGGGTGAGTTGCTGATGGGCTATTTTTTGTTGGTCGAGTGTTATTGGTTGGTTACGCGAGTGTGTGTTATGGTCCGCGGTTGTTATGGGCAGCGGTTATTGACCCTCAGGCAGGATACTGGAATGTTTGGGGTAAGTTTTGAGTTTTCTGATTTATGGTTTTTTGGGATGGGTTGGGATTTATTTTGTTATTCTGGTCTGATTGGGGCATTTTCTTCTGGAGCATAATATATATGCGTCCCGCAGTGGTTCTAAGGAACTAGTAGGTTAATCCTGCTGATGAGTCCCTTGAGCAAGGGACGAAAGCGCTTCAGGAATTGCCCAAGTGCCTACACGGCTATGTTATTGCACGGGTGCTGGGGGTTTTTCCATTTTTGTTTTCTGTTGTTAAAATGTGTGTGGTTTCTTTGTTCAATTTGTTAGCAGGGTGTTGCAATGGATGGAGGAACCGGTAATTTTGACATTTTAGGGCTTCTTTTTCCCCCTGTTTTGTCTTGCCGCAGGATTACCGGACTGACGGACCGGTAGGGTAGTTAGATCATCGGTGACCCAAGTAGGGAACTGGCCATCCAAAGAATCGTCTCTAGGCCCCTTAGGTGTACGTAGGGTTCTGCAATGACACATTGAGTCAGTTATCTGCATGATTTTAATGAATTATCCGCATAATGTTAATGAATTATTGCGTAAAGGGAATTCATTGAAATTTTATCCAGAAAGCTCTTTCTATGCAGCTTTTTTCCTAATTGAATAAAAGGAAAAATAAATTAGCTATGGTATAACTAATTGTATTTACAATGGTATTTTACATACGATTCAAATTCGCACACTTTAGGCTTGTTCCACGTCGTTACCGCGGGTTCCCAATTTACTTGAAACAACAACAATTTACGCATAATTTTGACAATGGAAACGCTTTTTGGAAAAATTGGGTAGACGCGTTAATGTACGTGGAACAGAGCTTTTGTTACAAAAACAAACCATCTTACGAAAAGCATTGTGAAACATGCACTAAATTTCATAAATCTTATCATCTAATGTATCTATGCGACTTGAAGTTATTTGGTTTATGATGTGCTGCATATATTCCCGCCATCGCGACTAATTTCTCGCTACAAAAAAACTTTTTTACCGACTGAAGGGTTGAGATTCATATTTTTTTTAAATTTAATTCTTTTTATTTTGAACACAAATTAAAATCAACTCAGAGCGTATTTTACGGTACGGAAACGGAGTTAAAACTTATTGTGTTCGAAAATCCGATTACACGGTCCGTTAATATTCCGTATACGTACAAGCTTTGACGGATACGTGTATTACGGACCGTTAATGTGCCGTAAAAGCCGTATTCATGATTCCGTACGTGCCGGAGAGTCCGTAAAAATGTTTCTTGGGTAATTTATTTTTCCCTTTGCATGTAGATGATCGATTTTATTATGGGTCCCTATCGCGTATTGATTCGCTGGATAGAGCTAAACTGAGCGGGAGGTACTAATATACATATATTGTAAATAATTAATAGCGTTATCAATAAATTTATAAAAAAGCATAAAAATTACTACTCAACATTAGTAAACATATGGTCAATTTAGGTAGATATATAAGTCCGGAGTTACTCCGTTTATACATGACATAACGGTCCGTAAATGGTCCGTCATTGACGGACTTTCAACGGACCTGTCCGTTTTTTACACGACGTAACGGTCCGCCATTGACGGACTTTCAACGGACTTGTCCGTTTTTCACACGACACAACGGTCCGTCATTGACGGATTTTCAACGGATTCGAATCAGTTTCGATGTTCCTTAAGTTCCGTTTTCTGGTCCGTATACGGATCCAGAAAACGGTACGTAAACGGAGTTGGATTCCGTTTATGATGGACCCAAAACGGTGCGTAAACGGAACGAATTGTTTGTTGGGAACAATATGCCAAAATGTATTGCGTTATAAAAATAAATAAAAAATAGAAATAATATGGCAAAAATAAAATATATATGTGACAGCGCATAGAGAAAGGGACCTAAGGGTAAAAAAATCAATTTTTTTTTTTGATGTGGACAACATCTGAGCATCGAATGAGACCGATCCCATGCTCCAAAAGTGTTCCCTCCCAGAGATATGCGCGTTTTAGGAAAGTGAAGTCGACGATTCTAAAAAAATTTTCGTACTAACAGAATGATATTCACGATTTAAAAGAATTATAAATGAGTATTTATTATAATTCACAATTAATAATTTCAGAAAATAAAGCTGGATTCGAAAAACCGCGAGCAAAATTGATATCAAACTCATGGAAACCGCGCTAGGTAGAAAACAGTAAAAACCAACTACACAAAACAAGAGGTAGGGACGACCTACGCGCGTTTTCAAGGTTGACCAACACGTTCCTGACGTCATGCGATGTGTCGCTTTCAAATGAGACCAATACCAACACGCTCAGTGATGGTACACCAAAGATACACGTATTTAAATCTTTAAAATGGCTCTCCTGAACAAAACCGGTTTTTACCCTTAGGTCCCTTTCTATTTTGCGCGTCACATATGATAAAATGCATTGCGTTATAAAATTAGAGAATTTAAAAGTAAATCAACGTTGAAGCTGGAAACATGGCAAGTAGTAACTTCATTAAATGACCAAAAAAACAAAACCAACCAAAGGATGTTTTTAGTCGAATGTTTTTACACCCTTCTTTGCATGATTTTTTCTTTTTTTGTGAAAAAAATCACTGTAGTATATTGGGTCACAAGTTTAAACCTACTAATTGATAATAAAGTTTACTTTAATTTTTTGACAAATGTACTTCAATTGAAACAATAGTCATGTAAATTGTTGCTAGCAACAAAGAAATTACAAATCACGTGGTTGTGTGCATTTTTTCTTCAAAAAATTGTATGATGGAAATTTCCATCATCATGCAAAGAAGGGTTCATACTGAACCCAAAACTAGAAGTTTCCGTTTTTTTTTTAAGTTTTCGATTTAAAAATTGTATGGGATTTGACAATCGAAAACGAAATGAATTTGAAAACTACTAGTTTTGCGTTCAGTATGAATGAGATATAAAGAGTGAGATCATAAAAATGTTAACACACATAAAGTTAAACAAAAAACAAAAGTTATCCACTTTTCCGGAAACCCTCCCATTAAGGCTTTTATGGTAGTTTCTGTCACCTTTTTAGAGCAGGTGGTCCATCTACATTTGAAATCTTGCATGTCCTGGGAGACCTTTTTTGTGCCTATTAATTCTCTTTTAACAGGAGCCCAATATCTCTCCACTGGCTTGAGCTCCGGGCAGTTTGGTGGATTTGCCTCTCTTGGTACAAAAACCACATTATTATCATTATACCACTCCAGCGCTTTCTTTCTGTAGTGACAAGATGCTAAATCGGGCCAAAAGTAAGTGGCTACATTGTGCTGACTCAAAAATAGAAGAAGTCTCTTCTGCAAACACTCCTTGATATAAATTTCGCTGTTTAGAGCCAGATGTCACAAATAACTGGCTTCTTTGGCCGCAGCTACGTATGGCTTGCCATACTAGGAATTTTTAAGAGAATTTCGTTTGCATTTTCGACCTAAATTTTTCCGCAACATTTCCTCGAACATCGGAAACATAAAATTCTTGACAGGGAGCTGCGAAAAATTAGCCCGGACATAAGTTTCGTCGTCCATTACACAACAGTTGTATTTTTGTATAAAATTTGATTTAAATTTTCGAGCTCTGGTTTTGGCCTCCAAATTTTTAAAAGCGTTTCTATCGGGAAGTTTTTGAACTTTGTAGGACTTTAGTCCTGCCTTACGTTTTACTTTACGTACAAAAAAGTCCGAGCATTGGGCTAACCGAGCTGTTTTTCTGCCGGATGTGTTAGGAGCTCTCTTAAGGATGCTTTTAACTTTATATGCCTTACCAATGTTACGATAACCAGTCGTTGTTCCTGTTCCCGGCTTCCTTTTAATTGTTAAGTGTTCCAGATATCTTTTTACCACTTTTGAAACTCTTTGGCGGCATACATTAGTCTCTTTTGAAATTTTTTTGTATGTTCATGTTTGGTTTTGTTGAAAATATTTAATTATTTTTGAACGCACTTTTCTTTCATCGTCCATTGTGTAAAAAATTGCAAATTAAATTAATTTATTAACTGACATATTTTTAAAATGTAAATTGCCGAAAAAAAATATGAGAAGCTTTAAACCAAAGTTATAGGCAAAAATGTGTGTTAACATTTTTATGATCTCACTCCTTAATATAGAGATGAAAGCAGCTGGCAGCACATTTTGACGTGTGAGGCATTATTTAAAAATAATTCGAAAAAATTTGATTAATTTTTGAATAATTGATTTATTCATTTTTTTTCATCCCAAGAAACATTTTTACGGATTGTCCGGCACGTACGGAATCATAAATCCGGATTTTACGGCACGTTAATGGTCCGTATGCACGTATCCGTCAAAGCTTGTGCGTGTACGGAACATTAACGGACCATATGATCTGATTTCGAACACAACACGTTCTAACTCCGTTTTGGTGTATCCGTTTCAGTACGGTTCAATACGGACTTCACCGGTGTAAGTTTGTTTTTGGTAAAAAGTATTAAAAATATTTAAAAAAAAAATACAGCCCTTCAGTTGCTGACAAATAATATTGAGATGAAAAATAAGTCGCAATAGCGTGAATCCGTCCTAAGAACCCATCAACCAAAGAACTCCAAGTCACATACATACATCAGATGGTAAGATTTATTAAAATTATTATGCGTTTTAAAGATGGTTTATTTGCAAGCGAATGCAACTGAGGATTATTTACTGACACATGTAGTTGTTTTGGTAGAAAAGTGTGCGAACTTGGAAAACGCCATCGTGATTACCACCAGTTAAACCTCAATTAATTTATTGTATCTTTTAAATGCAGATATTCGGTTTTATTGTAGGCCACTATTGTAAATTGATTTAAATTTCTGGATGGAGACGTAAGCTGCGCAAAATGTAATTAATTACAGTGTAAATAAAAAAATAAATTCCAATTTTCATAAATCTATAAAAAAAACAAAAAAAACTATTGCTTATAATTAATAAAAATAGGGTAAATTTAAGTCGATATACGAGTCCGTTATTGTGTAAACGGTACGGATCGAAAACGGGCTCCTTAAAACGGAGTCAGTCCGTTTTTCACACGAAATAACGGTCCGGAAACGGTCCGGCATTTACGGACTTTCAGCGGACTTGTCAGTTTTTTACACGACATTACGGTCCGTAAATGGTCCGTCATTGACGTACTTTTAACGGATTCGAATCAGTTTCGATGATCTTTAAGTTCCGTTTTCTGGTCCGTATACGGATCCAGAAAACGGTACGTAAACGGAGTTGGGTTCCGTTTGTGATGGACCGAAAACGGAACATCGAATCTGATTCGAATCCGTAGAAAGCATGTCAATGCGGACAGTTTTCGTATCATCATGGAGTGTATATAAAGCAGGGAATACACTAAAGCCCCGTTCACATTATCACAAAAGTGCTTATACTTTTCTTCACACAAGTATGACAGAAAGTATGCTGAAATTGTCTGGTTGTCAAAAAAGTATAAAAGAAAATCTTTTCAGTGTTCAGACTGTTATCGACACACAACAAATATATTAAAACAGTTATTTTTTCTTCTATTATTACTTTTTTTTCACCATTAGTTGTTTTTAAACTTTATTTACATTTATTTGTGAATAACACAACACTTGTGTTGAGACAAGTGGTAACTTTATGAAATATTTCAAAAAATAAATCTTGTCAAAAAAGTGTGACCGCTTTTTAAAATGTGTGCACCTATTTTGACATGTGTGTAACGAACAGTGTTCACACTATTATACATTTTCGTTATACAACACATTTCTGACATGTATAACACACTTGTGTGATAACCTAAACGGGCCTTAAGGCATATGATGCCAATAAAATATCTTAAAAGTAGATTTTGTAACAGTTTTTTCGCTCTCCTGAAAATCTAATAAAAAAACACATATGACATTTTGCAGGCCGGTCGACGATATGTAGGGAATGCAAAATCCCGCACTTTTTGATTTCCCGGGAAAGCGGGAAATTTATCTTGAATTCCCGGGATCCCGCAAGGGACATAAATTAGAAAATATTTTATAGTAATTTAAAAATTTTTATTAATAAAATGTCTTAAAGACCTCAAATTTTCATGATGGTGAAAAAGCTCAGGGGGTTTTTCTTGGAATTTTCGTAGTAGGAAAGAATTAATTTTATATTAGAAATTATATACAGTAGTTTTGATTTAACTGCCTTTTTCTTAAGTGCACATTTGCTATAACTGCACAAAATTTTGGTTTGCTTTCTATTTTAAAATATTATGTTCGCAATTGTCTTCTTTAAGTGCACTTTAGGTGCGCATTTAAGATAACTGCCTTATATTTTTGGCAGTTTTACATTATTTTCATAAAAAAGATCACTGTTAGCTGCCTCTTGTGTTTTGCTTTGTTTTTCAATTCTAGGAAAAAAAAACACACATAAAATAAATGTGTTGTCAACTTTTTTGTGACAAAAATATCCTACTTTAGTCGTTTTTTAACCATAAAAATAGCAAGATCTGGTGCAAAGCACAAAGTTTTCATCATAAGCTTCATTTGTTTTGTTTGTTTTCAGTCTGTATTGGTATACCTGCACATTAAGGCAGGTAAACAATTTTTTGGCTTACCTGCACAAAAATTCTTGCAAAAGTTGGTTGTGCAGCTAAGTCAAAATTACCGTAAGTCTAATTATATATGTATTTTTAAAAATTGAATAAACTAAAACTAATTTTTAGACTAAAACACTTGTCCGCAAAAAAAAAATAAATAAAAAAATTAATATAGAAAATAATTTTAGAAAATTGTAAAAATTTTTTAAAATTATAGGAACAAATTCTATCTTAAGTACTTGAAAATTTTTGAAAATCAATAGATAAATTTGTCTTTAATTCTGTACAGAATAAGTGTGCTTAAAATTTTTTTATACAAACACTATTTAGTTGAGTGGTTTCCTTAAAAAATATATTTTTTAAGTTCCTTCTAGTGCCTGCTAAAAAAAAGGAACTTAAAAAGTTCGATCAGGTACAGAAATTAATCAGTGTGTTCGTTTACTCGAAAATAATGAGCAAGCCTAATGTAAGATTTTAACTATTTTCAAAACGTTGAAAAATTTTCCATAAGTAAATTTGAAATAATTAACTTTATTATTTTAAACTGCATATTTTGAAATCCCGGGATTCCCGGTCCAAAATCCCGGGATGTAAAAAATGGCTAATTTCCCGTGAATCCCGGGACGGGAAATCGCGGGATGCATTCCCTAACGATATGTTATATAAAAACAATCAAAAACTAGTTTTGTAAGAAAACTGGGTACTATTTTCTCAGTGTAAAATCAGATGTGATTTATCCTAATTTCAATTTTGATTCGATAGAATTATTTATTTGATTTAAAAATTGAATTAAGGTTTAAAGGACAGTGTAAGACGTTGGCGTATTTAGTAAAAACGCCTCCATAAAAATATAATTTTTCAAAATCAAAATTCACAAAAACTAAAATTTTCTTGGCCTTTTCACACTGTTAAATATTGAAAAAATAATCGTTATAACGATTTTACTGTAAAAAAGTCTACGCATACGCCTTACATAATAAGGAGGCTAATCTATAAAATAGTTATGTCAATCAAGTCTTTAAAAGCAAATACTTCAGTATAAACCAAGTTTCCATTATGATGTTTTCCCAATACACATAAAAATCTGGGGGAATATTACCTAATACTAAACCTAATAACCAGGGCAAGGACTTTCATGCAAATGCATGTTTGTATTCAGCGGCCCAAAAATTATTTTTACCAAATACTTTTCCGAATCAAAGAATTTACAAAAAAATGGCATCGATTTGTTGTTGCATATTTTTGCATATTTTGTTATAAATGCATATTTTGCTTTTAAGTCATATTTTATTGCATATTTTATGATTTTTATTGCATATTTTGCACATTATTGCATATTTTTTAATATTTTTAAATATGAAATTCGATTTAAGAATTCATACTTTAAAACTAAAAAAAATTCTAAAGAATTAACTATTTGGAAGCTGTTGGTAATATAACACTACACTAGAAAGAGAAACACATAGTATACAATATGTTGTCATCCACTAACACATTTTTTATAGATGTACTTTTAAATTAACGTTTTCGGGTGGGTGTTATTGCTCACAAACTAGGGTTTTTCTTTTCCCGGACTTTTTCATTTCCCGGGACAGCGGGATTTTTTTCGGAATTTCCCGGGATCCCGGGAATTCCCGCTCGTTAGAAAATATATAAATTCGACATATATTGTACTTGAAGAACTACTTTTTGGTTAAACACCGTTCGACAAAGTTTATCTTTTGGTTGTATCCATGAGAAAATGTTCTGAAAGGAGGGCTAAATATCCATGTCTTCCACTTTTTCCAGGTCAATTCGTTTAACAATTTAAATCGTGAATTAGTATTTATGTAATATATTTATATGGAAGGCCGTCCTAATTAAAAAAAAAAACTCTTAGTAATATATTAACTAAATATTAATTTCGGGGTTTAAGCTGTTAAACGAATTGATATAGAAAAGTGAAAGACACGGTTATATTATTTTGATCCCTTTTTTCAGGATATATTGGAATTGTTAATGGGTGCAAACTTGTGTCGGACCAGTTTTATAGTCAGAACTAAATTCAATTTTTTGCTTAAATATTTCTTATACATTAAATCGAAAAATTTCTATTTCTAAATATTTTGTTTTTTTTTCTATGCAGATTTTCAGAAGTATCCGTCTAGAATTAGTTTTATAAAAAAGTTTAAAAGTGAGCATTTTTCACATAAATTTTTAGGCAAATTCGCCTAAATTGTTTTATAAAAGTAGACACTAAAATATTAAATAGCTTCATAACTTTAATTAGTTTTCTTGGATAGAAATTTTTTATGCCACAACTCGTTAAAAAGAAATTATTTAATTTTCATATTTAGTTGCATTTTAAATTAGCATATAAAAAATTCAAAATAATTTGAAAAAGCATCTGATGTATTTATTATTTTAAAAATTAATAATATTTAAAAAATATATTTAAAATAAAGGAATAGCAATTGAACTTTAAATAAAGTTATTTGAAGTAAAAGAAAGTCAAAATACTTATGTTAATTGAATATACGAAAAAATTACTATTCTTTAACTTTAATCCCTAGTTTATTGGAGGTATTTGGAACTGAAATAATGATGTTGAAATGTTGTATAAGGCTGGTTTACACTATAAGATTTTCGGTACCATTTTACTTCAGTACACGTGCAAAACATATGGGCAAGGTTGCAAAATATTTCTATATTGCCTATAAAAATATTGCTTTATTTGAACAAATATCATCATCTTAAAGAAGAAGAAAATTCCCGAAGGACAAGTATTTTAGTTTGTAAATTTGGTAATTGCTAATACAATATAAACTGAACCAAATTCAATTGGCATCCAAAAACAATTTGGCTTAATTCAGTTTATTAAATTTTAAACCGTATTTTTTAATTTTAAATATTCATTAAGGGTTTTCACAAGGGGTGTACTATTTGTTGTATCGTTGTATCGTCCTAACAAAAAACAGAGTTGTTAAAAATTAAATTGAAAAAATACAACATTTGAGAATAGCACGATACAACATTTTTACGTATGTTTAGTGTCCTATGTTTGAGTGTGCTAACCGATAGAAAACTGAATAGAAAATCGTTGTTAAACACAAATAAAAATTTTAACAACTCTGTTTTTTGTTAGGACGATACAACGATACAACAGATAGCACACCCCTTATGAACAACCTAATTATTTAAATTAATTTAAAAAAATCAATGCTTTAAATTTAAATAAAGCTTCTAAAATTGCAATAAAACCAGCTAAAACTACTGTAAAAGACTAAAAAAAAAATCCCGGGAAATCCCGCATAAAATTCCCGGGATTTCGGGATTCAAAAAAGGGCGGGATTCCCGGGAATCCCGTCCCGGGAATTCCCGGGACATAAACCCTATCACAAACAGAAAGTTGAAAAATTTTATAAAAATTATTTTAAGGAAACTTGTCCCCGAGCATTAATTTCTGCCACTTTTTTCTCTGAGTTACGAAAGTGAGTACGATTTTTTAGTACACATTAGGGATGCCGAACGGGACTGGTTTTTACAAATCCCGGTATTCGGGATTTTGAAAATTGAAATCCCGGGATCCCGGGATTTTTCGGGATCCCGGGATTTATCGGGATCCCGGGATTTCGGGATTTTTCGGGGTTTCGGGATTTTTTTTATTTCATCATATTTTTAAGTTTAAAAATAAATAGCTGAAATAAATCCTACAAATTAAAATAATTCATTTTAAATGTACTTATTATTTCTTGAAGTATGAAGAAATAAAAAAATTAAGCCGGATTCACAATGCTTGAGTACTCTACGCTGCAGAGTGCAGTGTGTAAAATAGAGATAAAAAATATGTAAATGCAAAAAAGAAAGAACAAAATCCACTCAGAGTGGAGTACTACAGCATTGTGAATCTGGCTTTAAACAGAAACTACACTCATAGAAATAAGTATGTAAAAATAGCAGAAAAAGCTACTAAAAATAAGCAAAATAGTTCCGCGATTAAAACTATACTTATGAGTTAAATTTAAGCAAATTATAAATTACAATTTACCTCTGAAGAAACTTTTTAACTAAAAGTTTTTACTAAAACACTGCAAATTTTTAGTTATATTTGGCTACAATTAATTGAATGCAAATACAAACTACTCTGTTTAAATCATCAGAAATATTTAGTGACTATTAGTTTTTTTAAATCAACTAACATAAAATATTAAGCACATACCTCCTCTGATTTCAGAAAGACAGATTGTTAGATTTTTCTAATTTAACAAGACTTTGCTGTTTTTAGTCGGCAAAATTATTTTGCATGAAGTTATGATTTTAGCAAATCATCAATAAAATAAATAAAAACATGTCCGTTAAGAGATTAAATAAACCTGAATTATAATTTTCAAAAGTTTCACAGCTGAATAAAAGTTTTTAAATTATTAATAATTTTATTCAGATTTATTTAATCTGTAATCTATTATTTGAATGATTCAATTGCCAAATCGATTAACTCCATATAGAAAAATAAATGAGTATTAGTGAGAAAAATGCAAAAATATTATATACTGTTTTTTAAAATTCCCGTTAAATTATAGATTTTGTAATTTAGTAGTGTTAATATTTCTTATCAGAGAATTTTGTTTTGAATATTTCACAGTTAGTCAATAAAGGGGTTTGAAATTAAAATTTTATAAAGTTCAGAAAATGGAGTTAATCGATTTGGCAAGTGAAGCATTCATTTATGAATGGGAAAAATTAGTTCTTTAATAACATTTAATAAGATATTTGGCGTTTTTTTTTATCACTGGATTTATTTTCGGATTTATTTTATTTTGTTAAAAAATCCACATTTTGTTTTTCAATTTTTAAAATTTTATATTTTTATCCCTTATATAATGTGAAAGAAAAAAATTAAATTTTGCGAAAATGGAATTTCTGGAATAAAATTAAGTTAAATCCAAAACGGATTTATTTATTTTTTAAATCCATTTTGGATTTAGCTTATTTCAATTCCTGTGTTCACATTTTTACAAAATTTAATGATTTTCCTGCACATTATATTGGCGAATAAGTATAAGAATTTAATAAAAATTTAAAATTTTTCAAATTAAAAAACAAAGCATTAATTTTTTTAACAATATAAGATAAATCTAAAAATAAATCCAGTGATTAAAAAATAGGCCTATTACATTTATGTGATTTAGGTCGAATATAACAATAAAAAAAACACAAAAAGAGATACAATATGGCAAATAATGAAATCGGAAATCCCGGGATTTTTTCAAGACCAATCCCGGGATTTCGGGATTCCTAAATCCCGAAAATCCCGGGATTTTCGGGATCGGGATTTCGGGATCGGTATCCCTAGTACACATATTTAAGTTCTATTTTATAATAAAGTTTTTTTCATGTAAAATGCCACACACAAAAATATATTTAACTATGTGTATTTGAAGACATATTCAGTGTGTTCGTTTATTCGAATTTCTTACTACTTTTACTACAATTGCAAAGTTTTGTTTACTTTTTGTATTGAATTTTTCCAGCTGTAGTAAATATAGTAAATTGTAGTAAGTAAACGAACAAGCTTATTGTAACCGATACCTGAATTTTTACGTTTATGTTAGTTTTTAATAAATATAATTTAAAAAAAACATTATTTTTAATTACATATTTTTTGGTTTTTAGTGCATATTTCATTATAAATGCATATTTAAGTACATATTTTCCTATTTATAGTGCATATTTTAAGCGCATATTTTTGATTTTTTAGTGCATGAAAGTCCTTGCCCTGCTAATAACACAAAAAAAAAAATTCCTTTGGAAACATCGTTTACGCCTCCATTGCAACGGTAATGATTGGGTTGTTTTCGAATTTGTTTATCATTAAAACACCCATAATTCATTATACGCGCAAAGCTGACATTATGTCTCGAGTCAGCTTTTTACAGACTCAAAAAATTCAACAGTTAATATATGACATTTGTTTGTGTAGTACCCGATTAAAAAAGATGATATGGTGACATATATAATTTGATATAATACAATAACTAATCGCATACAATTTAATCCGAAAAATGGTGAATACAATTGTATCTACGTAGGTAAAATTGGATTTAATTACTTTAAATTATATACAATTTAATCCGAATTTTGACCAGACATTATTGTATGAAATAATATCTTAATATTTAAAAGTTGATGCAATTAGGTACAGTTGGATAAAAATTTTCGTATTTCTGTTTTTATTAAATATTGTACTGAAAAATAATGGGGGATTCACGTACGGTTTCGTGTATCGTGTGAACTAAGCAAATATAGTAAGTTTGCGAGTCTTGATATCAAACTGCATATATAAAAAGTATCTACACATTAATCAGTACTTATACGAGCTATATTATAGTTTAGGAATAATCCATAAAAAAATTCAAAATAAAATTAAATTTAAAATAATTTTCCATAAATCATTACTGGAGAGATTTTCATTTTGAAAGTGAGATATGTTCAAATGAATCTTTTATTTTGGGCTTTCACTTAAAAAAAATAGGAAAAATGCATTAAAATTGTGATAATAAATTTGACATGAAACAGTTTTTAATAAAATTAAACGTCATGAAATAATCGTTTAAAAGTGTTTTAAATTTGTAAATAGTGAATAAAAAACTAGATTTCACTAATGGGGGAATTATTTATTAGGTTTTTAAGTTATTTATTACACAATTTTAGTCTTTCTATTTGCATTTATAGTCTGCTTGCGGGTAGACAATTTTTTGTTTTAATTTTCATTTATATTTTATGGTATCCTTCAAGCCTATGGATAAATTTGGTGGTACGTTATTCCTAAACCAAAATAATTACATCGAAGAATTGCCTAACTTTTATTAATATGACCCAATATTCAATTTGAAAATAAAATAATCTGTTGTTTCGATGTAAATTTATAACATTTTAAATGAAAATGAATTTCAATTTGAATTTACTAAGATATTAAGAGTTCATTTAAAACAAGAATATACCATAGATTATATAGGGAAAATAAATGTTTCTTTTTCAAATCAAGAGGCTTGTTTTGTTGCTATACATATGTTGTACGAAATCCCATACAATGTCTGACTGCGTATGTTAAGTATTTAACTCTTTTAACATATTTTCAATGTCGATAATGTATGGGCCATCTGTCAGATAATATCACTCAGATTCTATTCAAAAATATTTTACCGGTTTCTCGTTTTCATGTTATTATCTTTTAAATCACTTAACTTTATATCAAAATTTGTTTTTGTAAAAAAATATTTTCCAATTAAAAATGGATTGTAATTGATTTCGATAAAATCTTAAATGAAATTTAAATTAAACATGAAACTGGGCTATATTTGGTCTTACAAATTAAATTCCATGGTCGAGATCTGATTAAATATGACAACATATGTAAAAAGATATATTTAGATATTGGGTCATATAAAATTTTTTCGAAAGACGAAAATTACGTCTTATTATAAGTGCCATACAAAGCAATATATAACGAGATATAATTGTATTAAATAACATAAAATAATGTATAACCCGTTTTACTCGGGTAATCAGTAATTTTTTTAACACCCGACTAAAAAAGTTTTTATATAATCTTATATGATTTGATATAACTTTAAATGTTTATATGCGTGGCTTTATATAACCATATACATTTATATTAACACTTTGGTTTTATAAATATGTTTGATATAACGTTTATATATAATCATATGCAATTTGGTCTCCAGCCATATATTAAGAGATCTGCAAATATAGTTCATACATAACACTATGGAACATTTTTGGGATTATTGTCTGGGGGGTGAGAAATTCCAAGTCAGGGTGATGGTACTAGGTCAGTATAGTAAAACCCTCAAAGGGTTTGGCGTTCGTATGTGTCATTTTTTTTTATGACCTTTTAAATTTTTTCCTTATCTTGATGTTTTTTCGCTTAGTTGTAACTCGAGAACCACTTGTCCGATTTTGATGAAACAAATTTAGAAAAATTTAGAATTACAATTTCTTTAATCCGTTCATATAACATTTTTCTTTATAATCAACAGTTTTGCCGGTAAAAATAAATTTGTGGAGAAAAAAAAATATTTTTTTGCCTAAAAATTAAAATTTTTTATGAATTTAAAAAAAAAAAAATTTAATTTTTAGGCAAAAAAATATTTTTTTTTCTCCACAAATTTATTTTTACCGGCAAAACTGTTGATTATAAAGAAAAATGTTATATGAACGGATTAAAGAAATTGTAATTCTAAATTTTTCTAAATTTGTTTCATCAAAATCGGACAAGTGGTTCTCGAGTTACAACTAAGCGAAAAAACATCAAGATAAGGAAAAAATTTAAAAGGTCATAAAAAAAAATGACACATACGAACGCCAAACCCTTTGAGGGTTTTACTATACTGACCTAGTACCATCACCCTGACTTGGAATTTCTCACCCCCCAGATTGGCTGTTGTACTGTGTAATTATATATAATGGCATATAAGCTTTTATAAACCATATTATATCAAAATATATAACAAAGTTAATAGAAAATTGTATTAATTTTATATATAATTATATCTGACATTATATCTAATTATACAAAATTTTATAAAGTTTAATTGCAATTTTTAAATTTAAAAATAAAAATTAGAAAAACATATGTTGAAATAAATATGGTTTAAGTTCAGATATTTTTTCCGTGAAAAAAAATTAATTCTGAAAGTTATTTTTTTTATTTTATAAGACAGTTGTTCCGACAAATTTTTGTAATGTTTTATTTTGTCGGCTATTTCCAAGTTTATTAACAAAAATTTTTCTAAACATTAAGCATTAGTATTTAATATGAATGAAAATAAGTGATCTCAACAATATTTACTAAAATTTTATTTGAAAATCTTCATCAAATTATATGTATTAATATATAATTTGATGAAGTTAGATAGACCCATTTTTCGGATCAAATTGTATCAGGTTAGATAACATGCTTATCTCGCTTGATATAATTATATATTCCAATATTCGGATCAAATTAGATATGGACGTATATATGGGTTTATATGATTATATTATATCTTTTTTAGTCGGGTAGTAATTACAGTTGTTTTTCTATAGAAAAATGCAAAAGAACTGTTATGAAGGTTATTTAAGAAAACAAATAACGAAAAGTACCGTAATTTCGTAACAATTTTTCAAAACAGTTATTTTTAATATCATAATAAACAACCAACAAAAGAGTAATTTTACAGTAAACATTTGCTTTTGTTAGTTATTTAAAAAATAAAAAATTTCGTTGAATTTCTTTGAATTTTAAAAATTCTTGTTTAGTTTATATTTGTTATTATTGATATATTCCTACACTCAAAAAGGTTTGACAGTTACTACATGACAGTTGCTTGTGTAGTAATCAGTAGTTGTTGTTTTTAACAGTAATTACAGTTGTTTTTCTATAGAAAAAAGCAAAACAACTTTTATGACCATAGATGCCAACTTTTTCATAGCAAAAAGCGCGAAAAATATACAAAAAAGGGTAAAAACGCGCAAATTTCTACTTAAAAACGGGTAAAAAAGTACTAAACAGTTTTTACGACCTTAAAAAAATTGTCGTGTTTCACATACGTAGTTTAATTAAAAACAAATAAAATTGTAATATAAGTGTACGACCTTCATCAGTAAATACGTCCACCGTCGTTAGACATGTGTCAAATTAGAGTAAAATAACTTGTGAAACGACACAAATTTTAAACGCTGACTACCGATTGTTTTTGATTTAGGGAGTGGTGTAAAACAAAAATAAAAACCTAAATAAATAACTTTCGCTAAATTTTTTAATTTAATTCCATGTTTTGTGATTATAATAATAATCTAAGAAAAATTATTAGATTTTTTAAAATTTAAGTGCCAGTTTTATAGTCAGAACTAAGAACGATTATATATGACCATACCCTATTAAAAATGGTTATAATATAATGGTATATAATTTGATACAATCATATCTAATCAAGTGTGGTTAATGTGATATCATATAAAATTGTATGTAATTTAATCAATTTAAACAAAATTATACAACTTAGATCTAATAATATTGGGTCATTTCCCCTATAAAATTTTATATGGTTATATATGGTTGTATATACTTATATACAATTTAATAGGGAAATTGACCCAATGTTATTAGATCTAAGTTGTATAAATTTATTTATGTTGATTCAATTATATACAATAATATATGATATCACATTAACCACACCTGATTAGATATAATTGTATCAAATTACACAACATTTTATTAAAACTTTTTTTTACTAGGGTAACTAAGTATTTCTTAAATATACAAGTGAACATTTTTGCGTTTTGACACATCAAAAAAACTACATTCAGCTCGAATAGCATGCCATTTACAACTTTTCCTTGATATTTTAATTTATCCTTATTGAAATAACAACAAATATTGATAGATTTCCTGATATTGCTAAAACAACAATAAAACACAAAAAATGTGTAAAAAGCGCAAAACGCGCTAAATAAATTTCGAAAAAGCACCAATTTAGCGCTTTTTTCAGCAACGCGTTTCATTAATATTTTTCGCGTTTTGGCACATCAAAAGGCACCAGATTTAGCGTGAAAAGCACTAAGTTGGCATCCCTGTTTATGACAGTTATTTAAGAAAACAACTAACGAAAAGTACTGTAATTTCGTAACAGTTGTTTAAATGAGTTATTTTTAATATCATAATAAACAACTACCAAAACAGTATTTTTACAGTAAACAGTAGTTTTTGTTAGTTATTAAAAAAATAAAAAAATTCGTTGAATTTTTTTGAATTTTAAAAATTCTTGTTCAGTTTATATTTGTTATTATTGATATATTTCTAGTTTGCAAATAAAAATCAGAAACTTGTATCTCCAATGCATAAAAGCATAATAACTGGAGAACGGTTTGGAATTTTTACTTCGAATTTAAAAATAGGCTGAAGTAATAACACGTATTTTTGTAATCGAGAGAAAAATAATTATTATTTTTTATTAAAATATACTTTTATAAACAAAAAGAATTGACTGTGAAGAACAGTAGTTTTTACTGATTTTGTCAGCTGTTTTGAAATATTTGAATTAAAAATTGATCAGTTAATTTTACGACATTGGTAGTTATTTTTAATGCATTTTTTAGTTGTTTTTCAACAGTTAAAAATAACAAAAGTTTTAGTTACTTTAAATGTAAATACCTTTGTCGCCTTTTTAATTGCATATACCTTTGTTTTAACTGTCATTTTCAGTAGATTCTACCGACAAACTTTTGTGAGTGTACCCACCAAAATTGGCTTGCTTGTTTACATGCTGCAGGTCGCAAATACGAAGATATTTCGATGAAATTTGGTACACAGACCTATGTCAGCCCAATGACGAAGCCTATTGATTTTGGTTAAAATAATTCCATGTTTAGACCTAGTGCCCATATAAGGGTTCCCCCAAAATTCGCTTGGTTACACGCTGCATGTCGCAAATACGAAGATATTTCAATGAAATTTGGTTCGTTGACTCACATGGTCCCAAGGAAAAAGCGTATTGATTTTAGATAGGATCGGTCCATAATTGGACATAGCGCCCATATGGGCTATATTTTCGATTTTCTCTTCTTTTATGATTTTATAGAAAATTTTGACACAAGTCTGTTTTAACCCTTTCAAATTTCAGATCCAAACATTAGTTGGCTTTAAATCAGACTGGTGTAGGGTATTATATAGTCGGCATGCCCGACTAACTTTTTTACTCGTTTTTTTACTTTCAGAAGTGATCAAACAGCCACATACAAACATTCTACTTTTAGATTTTTGTTTATCTTCCAATCTCCTCCGTGTCTCCCTTTTCCTTTTTTCGTTTTATTTCGTGTGGGAAAAGCTTGGTAAAAGTAAAACGAATGTGTTTTCGCAACAATATAGCTGTCTATCTTGTTTGCAAGAACAAATTTTTGAAAAACTAACAGGCAGTTTCGAACATTAACAGTTTGTATCGAAAAAGGTTAGCCTTTGCAGACGTGTGTAATTCTTATTGCTGAATTTTTCGATACAAATTAAGAAGAGAGTGATTTAACAGAGGTAGGGAGAGTTGGGTAGTCTTTTAATTATATAGTCGTTGAAACTAATACGCACGGTTTTTATTTAGATAAATAAAAAATAAAAACATCGAACTAGAGGCTGAATAATATCTGCGCTCACTAATTTGTGAATAAAGTTCGAACAAACAAGTTTGCTTTCTTTGGAAACAAAATAATCAATTTATGTATATAAAAATTTATTTTAAAATTTGTCTATAATTTGTATTCTCTTAAAATTTACCATCTACACCATCTTTCCTTATTAGTTTTTTCATAGTGGTGGATATAGAAATCTCTAGATTTTCATGCGAGCGTAAATGCAACCTAACTTTTCCTAATTTTTTAGGTTTTTGTTAAGGGGGGACATGACATTGGCCGTTTTTTGAAATCGACTTTTTTTATAATTTTGTATTTTAGTAAATATTCTTAAGATTCTAAGAAAAAAAATTTAATGGAAAAATTCCTACGGGTTCAAAAGTTACAGCCGGATTAGTGAGAGCGCATTTTTAATTTTCGCGCTACCTACGTACGGCAGCTGGTATATACTTGTTTTACTTGCTACCTGACTTTTGGTGGTTGTTATTTCGTACCTACTTGAAGGGTGCGCCAGAGTGAAGGCATATGAGGCCGAATTGCTAAGCGATTGCAAAAAACTATAAGAAACAGCACAACACAAGATAACGAAGCATACAGTACGAAGCAGGCATGGCAGATTGAAGATAACCTTTTTTTTCTTTGTTCACAAACTTTGAACGCGTTTATCTCGAAACCATGTTTTTCTGGTTGTACTGGTTGCGGCACTAGCGGGTTCATTTTTTGACGAATTTTTTTTTTTTTTTAAACTTGATTCACTATCGTATGACACGAGCTTTTTTTAAATTTTTTTTAGATTTTTTATGAATTTTTAAAGTCAATATTTTTTTTTCGAAAAAACACACTTTCAAATTTGGAACATCACCAAAAATTGAAAAAAAAAATTAAAAAAAGAAGCTCGTGTCATACGATAACCAATTTTGTTAAGATTTAAAAGTCATTTTTTTTCCAGATCGGACAATTTTTGCGACTCCCAGCGCTGCAACCACAAGGCCCCGTTTTTTCTCTGCCGCCAGTTTGGAGCTCTATACAACCATGTTGGAGTGAAAAATATATTTTTTTGAATTTTTTTTCTTTTAATTTGTTCAATTCTCTACAATAATTTTGGAAAAATGTTTGTTTTTGACTGAGTTACGAATTTTTAAAAAAAGAGCTGTTTTCTCTGCCGCTAATGTAATGCCCACCCTTAAATAATTTCCCATTTTCATTTGTGTTTTCCCCATAACATTTAAAAAACGTAAAATATAGCATTTTTAATAATCCTATCTGAGTTAAAATACTACATTTTTGTTGTTGTTTTTATATAGAATATTTACTAGATTTTTGTTTATTAATTTTATGTATATGTATCATCATATCATATTTATTTTGTTTTTCTTTTAGTATTTCTTACTTAAATTTATGCATTTCTTTGTTAGTTTTTTTTATTTTGTTACTATAACATTATAAACGTGTTAAATTTGTTTTGTTTTTACGATTTTGTAACTGAGAATACACGAAATGTTACATTTTATTATTATTTTTATGCACTTAATGTAATTTTTAATTTATTATTATTAATTTTGTATTTTCTTTTTTTATATAAAGTACAATCAAATCTATTAAATTTTTTTGTTGTTACTTGTTGCGTTTTTTAGGTTTTTGTAATGTTTTGTTTTCACATGTCACTAGAATATAGATTTGAATATAATTTATTGCGCATAGTTTTTTTTTGTATTATTTTTATTTTTGTGCCTTTTTATTACTTAATGTTTGTATTTTTTTTTAGTTTTTTGTATGAAATGCTTATATTTTTATTAAATACAAATTTTTGAATTTTTTATTTAATATCTTTTTGTTTAATACTTTGTTCAGAAGTTTATTTTATTTTTTAATTAATTTTCTTCATAATTTCTATTAAACTAGTTTTATTTATTGTTAAAAACTTTTATTTAATAATTTTTTTGTTACTCTTGGTGGGTTTGAGTTTAATAATAAAGAATATACAACTTAAAAAATTTATTTAAAATATTACAAAATATATATACTGAGGAAGGGATAAACAACAAAACAAACGACTTCAAACAATGGTGAGCTTCAACTAAAAAAAAAAATACCTATAAAAATCTATGATTTTTGTTTTCTAATTATTTCAAATTACTGATAAGACTACTCAATATAGAACTATCATTCCCTTCAATATTTTAAAAGTTTCTAAACTCCAAGCCAGATAGGCAAAAGTTCTGTGTTGCAAACCGAGTTGCTTTAAAATTGAATAATTTTTATAGTAGTTTTGGTTGAAAACATGGGATAAGAGTTTTAATATTTTGGGAATCAGTTCACTTTATGACAAAATAATGAATACGACCCAGTTTTCTACCACAAGTAGAAGTTTTAGCAGAGTTAAATAAAATATTCTTTTCATAATTTTTGTTTTGAGTGTAAATATGTTTTTTTCAAGGTTGGTTACCGTTATCGCTAAAATACCGTTTCAAATTGAATACCGTTACCGTTATCGATACCTCTAAAAAAATTTCTAAATACCGTTATCGTTACCGATACCGTTATTTTTATGGGTAGTTACCGGTATTTTACCGGTATTTATTATTTTCTATAAAAATTACAATTTTTTTATTTTTTATTTTATAATCTTGAGTGTTTTTTTTTTACAAAAAATTTATAGATAATAATTTTACTTACTAAAACTACCAGTATTGAATTTATAGCTTAAAATCTGTATTTTCAGTACTTAAAATTAAAAATATGCCATGTTTTTACTTGTTTTTATATATTTTTAACATAATTTTTAATACCGGTACGTACCGGTATCGCTGTGTCGATAACGGTATACCGTTACCGAAACAGTCTTAAATACTGTTACCTTTACCGTTACCTAAACAAACGAAATCTGATACCGTTACCGTTACCCTTACCGTTATTCGTTTCGGTAACCAACCTTGGTTTTTTTCTAATAGATTTTAACAAAAAGGTATCATATGAAAGCTTATTAAATTGCGTTATATATTATATGACGGTAATATTGAAACGAATAAGGGGAATTTTTTATGAAATTAATCATGTGTGCTATATTAATGGAAAAAGACTCATTTTGTTGAAATTTAATAATGCTTTCCTTCGGGATAAAATTATCAGCGAATACTTTAAAACCTGAACTTTAAGAAAGTGTGATGTCATTGGTGATGATGACGATGATGATGATGGTGCTGTTGGTGAACAAGTTGAAGCTGCTGTAGGTGGTGTTACGGATTGAAAGTAGTTTTCCGAAATGACCATTTTTCTCCGTTAGCCACGAGACTGAATGCTGCTTGTAGAGACCTGCTTGTTGATAAGATAATTACAAAGTACAAAATCTTTAATGCTGATAAACCTAAAGCTAAGCTTACTTTGCCTAATGGTAACGAGTTGGAGGTTCGTGATGCGGCTGGGTGTGCATCCCTTCGAGTTGGTGGTGGTACTGTGTTGGAGTGAACTTGATTTTTTTTGTATGTATTCTGAAACTGGATATAGCGTTATTGTGAAATTTTATATTCCCTTGTGTTCAAGGTTTGATTGATTTTTGACGTTATATCTTGGTTCTTATATATTTTTGCTCATATTGAGTCTTTGTAAACTAATATAATTAATTGTTTTTTTTTTTCTAAAACTTTTTATGCTGCTTTTATCGGCTGTCTAATATTTATCGTGAATTGTTTTAGAATGTATAGATTGACTGATATTTTTGCTCAATCATTTTATCTCTTTCGGTTCCCCACTGACAACTCATATCTGAAGGCAGAATTGCGACCGTATATGGGACAGTTTAATGTTGCTCATATTAACTGTAACAGTTTGAAACCTGCATATGGAACTTCTAAATTTGATGAAATTAAGAGTGGGAGTTGATTTTGATAATTTTGTCGATTTGGATGATGCATTTTCTTTTCATTGTGTTACTGAATATAAAGTTTTTGAAGCCTTAAATAAGGTAAAGTCCAAGTTTATTGGTGTTGATAATGTTTCCATTCAGTTTTTGAAACTTATTTATCCTCATATTTCTGGTCTTATTTTGCATTTAATTAATACTATTTTGACCACATCCGTGTTTCCTGAGGCTTGGAAGATTGCACGGGTTGTTCCTATTCCGAAATCTGGTATTGTTCGGGGTCCTGATGATTTGAGACCAATCTCTATTCTCCCCGCGCTGTCTAAGGTGGTGGAGCATATTATTAAGGATCAAATGCTCATCTCTACTAGGAACAAAATTTTTGATTCTCAGTATGCTTTTCGACGAGGATTTAATACTACGTCGCTTTTGCTAAATCTAACTGATGCTGTTAGGAGTTGTGAAAATGAAAAGAAATTAAGTGTTTTAGTTTCTCTGGACTTAACCAAAGCTTTTAATTCCATATGTTACTCTACTATGATTACTAAGCTTAAGGAGTTCTTTAAATTTTCAAAGTCGGCTTGTAAACTTATTTTGTCTTATTTATGTGATAGATCACAGTTTGCGGATTTAGATGGCAGGCTTTCTAGTATTCTTTCACTTACCTACATCTGGTGTTCCTCAGGGGTCGGTTTTGGGCCCCCTCTTGTTTATACTTTATGTCAATGATTTGCCTGAAGTTATAAATTCTAGCATGTGTAAGCCGTTTTTATTTGTGGATGACATTTTTCTTTTGTTTAGTACTGGTCGAGATTTTGCCGATGTATTAGAGTATAATATTAACTACTGCCTTAATAGGATCTACATTTGGTCTTCCAGTAATTCGCTGGCTGTTAACCCGTCTAAATATAAGGCTATTTTGTTTGGCTCGTCAGAAAACTTTGTGGCTGATTTTGAGATTTTTATTCGGGATTCCAAAATCGATTTTGTAAGCCAACATAGGTGTTTAGGTATAATCATTGATAATAGGCTTAGTTATGAGTCTCATTTTGAATCTGTGCATCGTAAGATTTCTTGTGCTTTACGTAGAATATATTCCACGAATATTTTCCTGCCTTTTCAGGTTAAATGTAGGCTAGCTCATGCACTTTTTATGCCACAGATCTTATACGGACTTGAGTTGGTATTAGGGACTATTGCCACGAACTTAAAGATTTTGAATCGGGTTGTTAATACTGTGGCTCGTTATGTGTTTAATGTCCGTAGACGTGAACATATTTCTGAATTTGTAAAGTAATTTCTAGGGTGCCACTTTGATAAATTCGTTAAGTACCGTAATATTCTTCTATTTCATCGCATTATTAAAAGTGGAATACCTGTCCAGCTATGTAAGGAATTTGCTTTTTCGCGGTCTAATAGGAATAAGCAAATCATTATACCTGGAATTAGGTGTTCTTTATTTGAGAGGTCTTTCATTGTAAGGGTTGCTCGCTGCTGGAATGGTTTGCCGCTTGAATTGCGTATCTTTTCACAATCCAATAATGTGTTTCGCCTTAAGCTTATGAAGCATTTCTTTAGTTTCTTGTGATAATTTCTCTATATAGTTGCTTTTAGATTGTCTTGATACTTGCTTCTATTCTTAATGCTTGATATGAGTTGTGACAATTACCGGATTATAACTACTGAACTGAATCTCTTTTTATATTACTTTTTATGAATTGTTACGGCTGGGGAGCCAATAAGTTAAATTGATGGGTGCGGTTATGTATGCATCATTTATATCATATAAGCTATTGTATAGATTAGGTTAAGTACTATACTCAGGATTCTATTGCTATGTAATACGTTTTTGGCCTTAATGGCTTTGTATTACAATATGGATTAATAAATAAATAAATAAAATATTGAAACTTTTTATTAACCATTTGAGGGCCAGTGTCAAATTAAATAAAGTTTTATATTAAAAATTGGAAAAATTGCTTATATATCACAACCAAACCAATATAGAGGTATAAGTTAACTAACTTTAGATTAAAGCAAAATATTTTATCTTTAATTTGATATATCACACATAATTGCATCTTAAAAAAGTTTAAGTTGCTACACTCATTGAAATAAATCCGTAAAAATAGCAGAAAAAGTTACTAAAAATTAGTTAAAAATGATGCTGCAAAAAAAACTGCTAAAATTAGCAGATTTTTTTACTAAATACTAGTAAAATGAGAACAGCAAAATTAAAACTGCTAAATTTACAGAATTTTAGTTATATTTAGGCTAACTTTTAGTTAATTGAAAATAGCAAATTGTACTGTAAAATCTGCAGAAAAATTTGCTAAATATTTGTAGACTAAAAATAGCAAAAATAAACTGTTAAATCTACAAAATTTTTGCTATTTTTAAGCTAAATTTAGTTGAATGCAAATAGCAGTCTATTCTGCTAAAATCAGCAGAAATATTTGCTAAAAAATTGTAAACTGCTGTTTTCAAAAGGCTCGATTTTTATTTGCATTTAAAAAAAAAATCGAAAAAAAAACTTCGAAAATTTTAAATTTTTTGTTGATTTTTTAGGCTACTAATTATTTAGCAAAATTTTTTGCTGATTTTAGCAGGTTAATTTGCTAATCTCCATTTACAAAAATTTAGCTCATATATAACTAAAATTCTGTATATTTAACAGTTTTAGTTTTGCTGTTCTTATATTACTAATATATAGCAAAAATAATCTGCTAATTTAGCAGTTTTTTTCTGTAGCATAATTTTTAACTAATTTTTAGTAATTTTTACTAAATTTTTTACGGACTTTTTTCTATTAGTGTATAGCAAAACATTTTTCATTTTTAATATTGGCCCTTTTTGTATCATTTTGGCATTTCAATCAGATTCAAAGTTTCAAACTATTTGCAAAAAATATGTTTCGAAAAAAAAATTTCCTTCAAAATTAGTGTTATTTGTTGGCAATTTTTGCATTTTTTTAAAATTATATTTCTTAAAAAGTCCAAAACCAAAGTGGAAATATAATTTAGATCCCAGTCTATTTGTTTTTATAAGTTTTATGCGTTACAACCTGTTGCAAAATGTGGTCAGCTTATTCGAAGTTAAATTTTTTGTACGCACACAATTTTTTTCTGGGTTGTATGACGAACCTGTATGTCGTCGCTGCGCCTTGGAAATTACCCATGTGACATTTTTTGTATTTTAGTTTATTACCGCATTCACAAGCCTAATTGGTCGTACATTTACTTGCCAAAGCGTTTCCAGATATCTCTAAGGGTTTAGAGGTAGTAGAAGCTCATTTAACCAATTTTTAACAATAGAAATGCTTTTTGGTAAGATTGGGTTCGGGTACACGCGGTAACGTACGTTGTCTGTCAAAATATGGCTATTTAATGGAAAAAGGTTAAAAGGTTTTAAGAAGATTTGTATTAATTGGAAAAAGTATCTACATTTCGTCGACTTAAAAATATCTGACCGTTTTTCCCTACGCTGTTTTTTTATAAATGGGATATTCCCCTACTCCTGGCAACCCTGTTATGGGCTCACCCGATTGGGGTGGCCCGGTTCCTGGGTCGGGATCTAGATGAGTCATTAGAACCGGAAGAAGAAGACTAATGATATATACTAGGGATGCCGAACGGGACTAGTTTTTACAAATCCCGGGATTCGGGATTTTGAAAATTGAAATCCCGGAATCCCGCGATTTTTCGGGATCGCGGGATTTATCGGGATCCCAGGATTTTTCGGGATTTCGGGGTTTCGGGAATTTTTTGTTTCATCATATTTTTAATTTTAAAAATAAATAGCTGAAATAAATCCTACAAATTAAAATAATTCATTTAAAATGTATTATTATTTCTTGTAGTATGAAGAAATAAACAAATTAATTTTCACAATGCTGGAGTAGGTACTCCACGCTGCAGAGTGCAGTGTGTAAAATAGAGACAAAAAATATGTAAGTGCAAAAAAGAAAAGAACAAAATCCACTCAGAGTGGAGTACTACATCATTGTGAATCTGGCTTTAAACAGAAACTACAGTCATAGAAATAAGTATGTAAAAATAGCAGAAAAAGCTACTAAAAATAAGAAAAAAGTTCCGCGATTAAAACTATACCTATGAGTTAAATTTAAGCAAATTGCAAATTAAAGTTTACCTCTGAAGAAACTTTTTAACTAAAAGTTTTTACTAAAACACTGCAAATTTTTAGTTATATTTGGCTAAAATTAATTGAATGCAAATACAAACTACTCTGCTGAAATCATCAGAAATATTTAGTGACTTACAACCCTAATGACAGAAAATTATACCTCGCAAAAAATCATTAAACTTTTGCTAAGGAAGCTTTTCTATAAACCCAGTAGAATTTTTTTAATTTTTTTGGTTGCCGAACGTACGGGTCGCCTCTTTAAATTTTTTTCATTGGATTTTACTCGTATAGCAAAACACTGGTCTCCTCGAGGCAAAAAATTGATTTATCACACTGAATTTAAATGCCGAAGCTTGTAATGAAGAATATAAAATTTCCAAATAAAAAACAATATTCTCTCATTATTTTATAAGCTAAGCTTTTAATATGTGTAGAAAACTGTTACAGTTTTATGCAACGGTAAACGTTTTTTAGCTCTCCTGGAAAATGTCTGTTTTTGAAATAAATGCTTTTGTCAAAAGTCCACAGAGATTAATTATTTGATTTTTATTTGCACCATATTTCCTCAACTAAAGCGGCCCAGCAAATGTACCTGAATGTGCAGGTAAAAAGTCGTACACTGCTTATACCATTTAAATGAAAAATAACATCATAATTGTTTTTAACCGCCAAAAACAAATTGCAAAGCAATAAAATAATTCTTTTAGAAATGATAAACTATCATTGAGTAGTGTAATTTAATTTTTAAAAATACCATTAAGTCAAGTTTAAATCAAATCATAAGATTATACAGTCCGACAAAATCAAATTTTTGGTTGCACACATGAGAATCTGAAAGAGAGGCCAAGAATAAAATACCCATGTTTTCCAAATTTTCTAGATAAAATCTTTCATTTATGATTCAGTTTTTAATCATTGATGAGAATTAAAAAAAAAAACTTCAAATAGGTTCATAAATAAAAGTCAATTATGTTTTATTTATAACTCTGAAATTATTGGTTGGGTAGTTTTGTTTTAATTTTTGAAAATTTGTTTTAATTTTTGAAAATTTAAATTTTTTATTTGCCACGCATTGACGTACTCTTAAAAATATATGTTTAAATTCATAAATGCTTTATAAATTTATAGAAGGCTTACATAACAAATTTTTCAGAAGCCTCCTATAATTTTATAAAGCATTGATGAGTTACACAATAAAGTTGAATACCCATATTGTCTATGTTTTGGAACCAGAGTTTCCTAAAGCTTTCTTTCTTTTGATTCTTTTTTTTTAAGGACAACGAATCTGTTAACAAAACAAAGTCAATATGGGCATTAAACTTCTTTCATGCATGAAATTTGAGATTTTAATAAAAGTTGCATATTTTGGTACAAAATAAAAAAAAAAACTTTTTAGTTTCAGCGTTTTTTATGTTTTCATTTTAAAGGATTTAATTTAATGATAACAGCTAGCTTTCAAACTCTACACACAATCTGGCTTACTTTACCTAGGGTATGGCCGCATTGTAATGCCGCACAATCCAATATACCTCGTAAATACACACAAGTAAAGTAAGTAAGTTAGACAAACTTTTTGAAAAATTTCAAATATTTTTAGTTTCATATACACACAACATATCCTATATCGTAAGTACGCACAAAGTGAAGTACATGAAATCGATTACATTGTGTGGACTTACACGTTTTTCTAAAGGGAAAATACAATTTTGCTAAATAATAATTTAAAAACAAATTAAATGCGATTCATACACATAGGTTCAAATTATTCGTTACATATATGTAACACCATGCAGTAAAGGGTTAATAATATTCGAACGCTGTGAAAAACAATTTCCAAAATTTTCAATTTCCATAGTGCCATGTTTGCAAACATGAGCAATATGGGTATCAAACTTGATATATTTAAGAATACATTAATGCTGTGAAAAATAAACTCCAATATCCTAAAATTAGGTTATGCTCCCATGTAAACATTTTAATGAAATATAAATTCGCTTAACGAATTGATCTAAAAAAGCTGGATGAAATGGATATTTTATTTTCGCTCATTCTTTCAAAATGTGCTTAATTTTTTCATGGATGCAAACAGTTGTCGGACGGTGTTATAAATAAGATAGATTTTAAATTCACTTTAAATTTGGTGTAATAAAAGTTTTAACAATAATAAATATTTCCATATACTTAAAACTACAAAAAAATTATAATAATAATAATTATAAGAATTTTATTCTTACAAAATAAAATCTCTAAAAATTGTTTTAAAATACTAACAACAAATTAAAAAAAATGCACATTGCAAAGCAATTAAATATAATTGATTTATCTAAAAAGGAGCATTTGACTAGAAAAATATAATTAAAAATATAAATGGCAATAAAAACATAATTAAAAAAATCTAAATAGGATTAAAATACAACAAACTAATTGTAAATAATAAAAAAATAATACTTTTTAAGCTAAATAAGGAAGATTTTAACATTCTTGACTATTTCGGTGCTTTATTTCTCCATAAAATTTAATTAGATTAAAAAAACAATAAAAATGCATAACAATAAGGAAAATAAGTTTTTGATAGAAAAACAAACACCATAATTTCGTTACAGATTACAGTCTAATAAAATCAAATTTGTGCTTCTTGATGAGATTAAAAAGAAATAAATAAAGTAAAAAAGAGATTCGTTAATTAATTTCCAATTAAAAAATGTAAGGTCGTTTTCATAATAATATTTTTGCTAGAAAGTTTTTTGAATGTTCGTTTTTTGGAAAAATACCCAGCAAACTTTTTTTGAACTGGTTACCTGTGAATCTGTTCCAGAACAGCACTTTTTGAACAGGTTCTAGAACTGATTCCTGGGAGTCAAAATGTAAGGTTTCACTGTCGCAGAACCAGTACCATAACTGGTTCTAGAACGGGTTCCAAAGCAACCTGTTCTAGTTTGGAGGAATAGAACCTGTTGCTTTTAGGACAAACTCAGACAAAAATCACCGATGATAGAACATAAAGTGGAACAGGTTGCATGCAAGTACAAGTTGTTCTACAACCCGTACTTTGCATCCGACAATTTCGCTGGGTAATAACCACTTTTCCAAAGCAGTATTTCTATTTCAAAGTATGTTTAAAGTTATTACATTTCGAAAAATTTTAGATGTAGTTAAACTTTGTTTATTAGTTAAACATTGTTTAAACTTGATATGTTGTTTTTCAGATGTCGTTTAATTTTCTTATACATAATTTAGGGCTAACCCAACAGCATTGGCCAGTTAAACTAAAGTACCAATTTGTTATAACAAAACAGCTATTGGACAATAATGCATCACATTGCAACATATTGACAAGGAAAATATTAAATGCTGCCACCTTTTTATCACATTTCCTATTGGCTATAATTATTTTGTCACAATCAATATGGCAACATCAAGTAATTTGACATTTCTTAAACTAGAACTGAAAAACATTATGCTCAATCAAACTTAAGATTAACTAAACAGCCCATTAAACTAGGTTTAGCTGAGATAAAAAACTAGGCCTACGGTCTAATACTGGTTTAGTTAAACCGAAAACGAATGTTGTCAGCCATTTCCAAGTTAATTAACATAAATTTGTGGGAACAATTTTTAACAATTAACCAAAAAAAAAACACACACTTTGAAAGCAGTATTCCAGTGAAAAACTGTGTTAATTATAACTTAAAATTTTAATAGCTAGTAACTTATTTCCAACATAACCAAGGTTAAACGTTAACCACAGATAACTGCATGTAGGTTATTTTAAGATAAGTTAGCAGGTCTAAAAATAATTAAAAAATATTTTCTTTTAAAAGCCACTCGACATCTATCCGAATTTAGATTTTAAAAATCTAATTTCGGATTCTTATTAACCAAACCCAAAAACCCGTGAGCGAAGAATTTCAAGAGAATGCGAAAACATTATCGGCCATATTGAATTTTAAAAAAAGGCACCCGGATATAATTGCAGATATAATTTAAGTTTATAATAATTATTCGTGTTCTTTTATTTGCACTTTAAAAACGTGAATTTGTAACTGGTCCCTGATTTTAAAAAAGCGATTTGTTTGGAGGTGTTTTTAGTAAATACGCCAACGCCTTGTATAATCAGGGGGATCATTTATATATATATGTATGTCCTTTATTTAAATTACGTAGTAAAAAAAGAGATTACACATAATACTTAAATAAAAAGTTCACGAAGAACATAGGGCGTCAATCATTTACCCTTTTTAATCCACTAACAAGTTTAATCCGCGTGTTTTCAAAATTTGTATAAAAAAATCCTAAAAATCGGAGAAGTTTTCATACAAATAAAAAAAAATCTATAGAACTCTCTCGTTGAAATATCCCATTAAAATAATTAGTCTTTCTTACTGGTTAGGGAGTATAAGTGATATTATTTTCAATAATTAATAATAGTCATACGTCGTACATCCCAATATTATTTCCCTAGACATTTTAAATGTTTGTTTGGAAAATCTGTTGTTAGGGATTGTCAAAATATTATTATAAAAACAAGCTTCAGAATTTAAATTCAAATAAAATTTTGGTCTTTCTGTTTGATAGTGTGTAACATCCCAGGTAAAAAATTACAAAGCGGCCAGCACTGGCAAAGCACCGAAATGGGTGGTATGAGTGCTTGTTAGCAGCGCTTTCCCAATGCCCAAATGATAATACCGTTCCACGGTGGTGCCAACGCTTTGCCAACGCTCAAATAAAAAAATTAAAGTGCTTTCCTGATAACACCGATCTATTTAATGGTTTGCAAAGAATCGACGAGATAGCACCAAGAACACACAAAAATGAAGTGTTTTCCCTGCCACCAAATTATGTGCCCTCATCACTGAAGAATTTTAAATTACTCAAAATAGATGATTCTTGGAGGTATTGTATCGTGGAGTCAAAAATTATCTAAATGTCCACTCTTCTTTGGAACTTCTTTTAAAAACAAAATAATGTTTTAGGAAAACAAGCGCTGGGAAGTCACACTTTTCAACCGTTGGTAAAGCATCCGAATTTAGTGGTTTGCCAGTACTTCTCTACCGTGGTCTACTTGTACCAAAGAGTATACATAATAAAGAGATTGGGGGACTCTCTATCACTGAGAAAGCATTTGTTCTATTATGTGCCTTGGAACAGGAACATACTCAAACCAATATCACCCAGCAAACATGGCAATACGAAGAAGATTCTCCGAACATATCGCCAGGAAGAAAACATTTATTGCCGGCAATATCAATTTCGTATTCCGGAAGTTTCCTCTGTCGGAAACAACTGTTACACTAAAACAATACTTCCAGGCAATATGAAAGCAATAACTCATATGGAAGATAAAAGGGATATCGCTAAATAAACTCCCGGTACAATAAAAAAAAACGATTTAATTTTTTCATAATTAAATTTAAGCCTGAAAAACAATATCTGCATACATAATCCATTGACCAACTTATAAATTATCTTGATTTCATCTTAGCCGATTTTTCCCGCGCAATTAATCTTAACTTTTCACGAGTTTATTTCCTATATATCTTTCGATTGTTTTTGTACAAAATTTAGTTTTAATTTTTTCCAAATTGATAAAAGATTTCAAACAAATTTGCTTTATCTTCCAAATGATACAAAAGTGATATTGCCGCAATATTGTCATAAAAAGTTATGACAAAAGATAAAATTTTCGAATTATTTTTTTTTCAAAAATCGCCGAATTATCTTCCAAGTGATAAAAGGAAGACAATTTCAAAGTAAATAATACTTGATTATTTTCATTCAAATGACAATCTTCTTGGAATGTATCTTTTCAATGTTTGCAGGGTCATTATGTGCGCTCTTTGTATCATTCAAACTGCTTGTACTTTGCCAGTGCTTCTTTTTTGTTACCACACATAATTTCTACCTGGGATAGTTTTTGTTTTAAAAAACATTTTTTGTGACTGTTTTGTTTTTTGAAAAAATAAAAATAAAAGAAAAAATAAAAATTCATGCATATTTTGACTACTATTAATTGTTGTTATTTTCATTATCTAATATATAATGATGCACTTCTTTGTTTGTTCTAAAAACTTATTTCAATTTAACGTATTTTGTTACTAATTTCTATTAATGTTTTGTTTGTTTTGCTTCATTTTTAAACTTTTCTTTGGAACATATTTCAAGGTTTTTCGTTTTACTTTTTGTTATTAATTATTATAGGCCATTTTTGTTTTGTTTTTGTTATATTAGACTCTAATTTAAATCCCTAACTTTCTATACTTATAGAATAGTATTTAAAATAATAATTTCCATTTGAAAATGTAGTGTAAAAGAAACGAAACACAATAATAAAAGTTTTTTTAAAATTAAAAAAGAAAAAAAAAAAAAAAAATATTAAAATAGTTTAATCATTATCCATATAAAGTGTTTGTTGTTATTAACAATAATAATAATTTTTGGTAAAAAGTTTAACACTTTTTTGCGTTTCATATTTGTGTGTGTATGTAGATATTTTGTTAAATTTTTTATCTTAATTAAGTTATTAAATAAAAATCTTAATAAATTCTACGCGGCACAAGTTACCACAGTTTTTAAATAATTTCTTTTATAAATAACAAAAACAATAACTTAAATAAGTTTTAAATTGTGTTGTGTATAAATAATTATACATACTTTTGTTTTTGCCAAATCTTTAAACAATATTTTTAATAAAAGTATATAGTTTTTGGAAAAACTTTTTACTTTCTTCGAACGCGACTAGGTTTTTAGGTTTGTTTTGAGGGTTAGTTAGTAATTTGCATTTTTTTGTTCTAATATACTTTACGTTCTGGTCCAAATTTAGGATTAACAAATGAAAAACCAGCGAACTCATCTTGATTAATACATCGTACAACATCATTGGGGATGGGCGTTAAAACTGGTTCTTCTTTAGTAAATTCTGTATCAAAATT
The DNA here is from genome assembly GCA_949987735.1 of Leucophora obtusa. Classification (NCBI taxonomy): domain Eukaryota; kingdom Metazoa; phylum Arthropoda; class Insecta; order Diptera; family Anthomyiidae; genus Leucophora; species Leucophora obtusa. The sequence continues at coordinate 293,190,286 of OX465295.1, read as the reverse complement.
GTTGGCATCTCGTGGATTTTTCTAAAAAACATCAAAGAAAATGGATATTATTTTCATAGACACGAACCCTTAAATCAAAGTGTTTTAGTTGCAATATATGTTTTAAACTAACTCAAATTAATTTAAAAAAATTGTAATCTTGTTTTAAAATTGTTTCAAAATTTTTAATTATGGTTTCTAGAAGTTTTCTAGGATTGTATTTTCAAATATGTTGAATACGAGTATTTCTCTGTTTTTGGTAAAACTTACCATTTTCGGTCGGAATGGTGGTTTAATATTACGTTTTTCTAATTCATCCCAATCTAATTTACTAAAGAATGGATGACGACGTATTTCATTTTCATCACCAGAACACCCTAAACGTTGCTCAGGATTTTTAGTAAGAAAACCTAAATTTTGAGAAAATATAAAAAATATTAGTTACGAAACGAACTCTTTTGCAACTCAAAACTTATAATTACCTTTCAAAATGGACACAGCTTCTCTAGATAACCAAACTGGATATAAAACATCATCGTGCATTATCGAATCGAATAATTCATCTTCGTTATCAGCTTCGAATGGTGGCTGACCAGCCATCATTTCATACATAAGAACACCAAGGGCCCACCAATCAACCGAAGCCCCATATTCTTGTTCTTTTAAAATCTCTGGTGCAATATAATCTGGTGTACCACAAAAGGTAGTTGTTAAAACACCATTCATAATACCCTCCTAAAAAATTCAAATTAATATTGTACTGATTTCTTACGAAATTAGTTGTACACTAAAAATTCTCTACACTAATAGAAAAAAGTTCATAAAAAAATTTAGTTAAAACTACTAAAAATTAGTTAAAAATGATGCTGCAGAAAAAAAAAGCTAAATTAGCAGATTATTTTTGCTATATATTAGTTATTACTAATATAGGAACAGCAAAAATAAAACTGTTAAATATACAGAATTTTAGTTATATTCGAGCTAAATTTTTTTAAATGGAGAATAGCAAATTAACCTGCTAAAATCAGCAAAAAATTTTGCTAAATAATTAGTAGCCCAAAAAATCACCAAAAAATTTTTTCGATTTTCTTTTTAATGCAAATAAAAATCGAGCCTTTTGAAAACAGCAGTTTACAATTTTTTAGCAAATATTTTTGCTGATTTTAGCAGAATAGACTGCTATTTGCATTCAACTAAATTAGCTTAAAAATAGCAAAATTTTTGTAGATATAACAGTTTATTTTTGCTATTTTTAGTCTACAAATATTTAGCAAAATTTTCTGCAGATTTTACAGTACAAATTTTCTATTTTCAATTAACTAAAAGTTAGCCTAAATATAACTAAAATTCTGTAAATTTAACATTTTTAATTTGTTGTTCTCATTTTACTAGTATTTAGTAACAAAATCTGCTAATTTTAGCAGTTTTTTCTGCATCATCATTTTTAACTAATTTTTAGTAACTTTTTCTGCTATTTTTACAGATTTATTTCTATGAGTGTATCAATGAAGCTATCCCCCGGGGTCGCCAACCGATTACGCTGAAATTGGGATATGTGATAGGTGAAAGAAAATAAATGAACACGTATTTTATTTTATATAGCGTTATTACAATAGGAACAGTGTTGCGAGAACTTGGTTATCGAAAATTCCAAAATTTGTGTGAAAAATGGCTAAAATAAAGCTAAAAATGGCTCAGGAATTTTATAAGGAAAATCTCGCGATTTTGTTAAAAAAATTACTAAATACAGTGAAGCCTACCAGTAACGACAATCCCATTAGAGGATACTTTTTGAGCAGCGGCTCCTGAAATAAAATTTTTGGAGTAAAATTACCCTCCAATGGCGAATTCTCAATTGATCAGACACTGTCATTTAAATACGCATTTTTTTTTGTCATATTGAAGAATTATTAAATTCTCAAATTTAAGATTTTTTAAAATTTTATCGACACTTTCTATATCTTCAATTTTATTTGACAAATTGAAAGAAATTCATCCAATTTTGTTTACCAAAATGGCTACAATAATGGCTAAATCAAAAATTTTCCGGCTAAGCGCATTCAAAAAATGGGAAAATCTAGCCATAAAATGGCATAATTGGCCATACTGAATAGGAAGAACCTTTTAGTTTCTTTCAATTAGATAAATGCAAATTGGGTATAAAATCAAAGGTATTTCTAGTGTAAAACAGGACATGCAAAATTTATAAATTATCAATTGATTTTCATATTTATCAATTGTATTTCAGAAAATAGCAATTGTATTTTAGAATATATTAAATTTAATTCTGAAACGTATTTTAGAAACTATCAATTGTGTCTCAGAAGTTATTAATTGTATTTCACAAACTATCAATTGTATTTCAAAAATTATCAAATGTACATCAGAAGATGTCAATTGTATTTCAGAAATTATTGATGGTAGTCTAAAGTAAATAGAGAATAATTTCTGAAATACAATACAATTAAAAAATTTCTGAAATACAATTGCTTATTTCGGAAATACAATTGATTATTTTTGAAATACGATTGATAATTTCGGAAAACAATTGATAATTCCAAAAAAAAACAACTGCTAACTTCTTAAATACAATTAATATTTTATGAAATACAATTGAGACTTTTCAAAATACAATTGACTATTTCTGAAATACAATTGATTAATTTCAAAAACATTTGATAAGTTCAGAAATACAATCGGTAAAACTGAAATTTAATTGACTATTCCTTAAATAAAATTGATAAATCTGAAAAACAATTGGTAACTTCTGAAATAAAATGATAATTTCAATACAATTGAAAATGGTGTAGTGCTACAATAATCCGAACAATAAATGGCCGTTATAATGCTCAATAATGCCTAATTGTTTATGTTATTTTTAAGAACACATAAATTTAAGATGGTTTAATATATAAAAGTTATAAGTTTACCCTCTACGTCATTAAATTTAAGCGAGGTGGTGTGTCGGCTTTTTTTACATTCTTGACAGTTTAGGCTTTAGCCAACTTTTTCCAAAGCGCCTTTTTCACATTTATTTGTAATATTTGTAATGGGTGTCAGCTCTATATGCAAACCATTGCCAAATGAGTATCAACATTTTATTTTTCCGCGTACTGTACTCTATCTACAAATTAATTTGAATACATGCGGTTGGGCCTCTTAAAAAATATGTGATCATCAGGCAAAGTTTTTTTTTTTTGGCATTTGCCGTTAAATGCCATTTTTACAAATCCTTGCCAAAAAAAGCCATTTTGTCTATTTTTTTGACTTTTCATTAAAAAAATTCTATAAAATTCAGTAAAAACACAATCTTTGTAAATAATTTTTGGAAAAAATTTACAAATTTACGGTATCTTTTCTAATATTTAATAAAATTCCAGATTTTTTTTAAAAATCATACTAATATAGGGCGAATGCACTTTAGCAGTTCAACGGTAAATTCCTTCATTATTGTATTTTTGTTAAAAAACATTCAGAAAAACACTTAAATCAGCTATTATACTTTAAAATTTTTGGAATAATCGTGCCATTTTTGTGCCAATTTTACTATTTTTCGTGCCATTTTGCCTGCCAATTTCAACTTTTTTTGTGCCATTTTAAACTTGCCCTGGTGATCATTATTTTCTCTCCTCTATCACATATCCAAATTTCAGCGAATTCGGTTGGTAATCCCAATGATATATTCCTTGCAAGTGTCAACTACAAGAATTATTAAATCGGTATATTTGGCAATATATTCTTATTGGGATCAATTACTAAATATCTAATCCTTTTGATTTTACTTTCTGGCGCTTGTAGACGGTGACACTTGTTGAATTTTGAGTACACTCAAAAAAAAAGTTAGTAAAGTCAGCAGAAAATGTTGCTGTGTCAGCAAATTTTTAGTCAGGGGCGTGCTTGCAAAAAAGTTTGTAATTTCAGCAAAAGGTTTGCTGAAAATCAGCGAGCTGTTTTTTACAAAAAAAAAAAAAAATAGTAATCTTCAGCAAAAGTTTAGCTAACACTTAGTCGATTGCAAATAAAAAAAATCCTTGCTAAAATCACTAAACTTTTTGCTGAATATTAGTAGACTGAAAAAAACTCAAACAACTTGTACCGAAATTTTACTTTAGTTAATTTATTTGCTAAAAATTTAAATATAGAAATTGTGTAGAGTTGTTTTTATTTTTTATCATTTTCGGTGTCTGTACTACATCCAGACAAGCTGCGACATCTACATCTTCCCAGCAAAATCTTTCATTACCAAATAAGTGGTTATATCCCAGCAAAATTTTTCATTACCAAATAAGTGGTTATATAATAGAAATTCATAGCTCCGCACAACTTATTTTTTGGCGTCTAAACTCATTATTTCTGTTTGGCGTGGCCGTTTTTATAAGTAGTCACGCTTTCCCGCTCGCTTACGAAAAAATGAGAAATAAGTAGTTATGAGATTTTGAATAACAAGTGGTTACACACATGCTTACAAAAAGTTGAATTATAAGTAGTTATCCGATTGCTTACTTGATTCTTAAAAATAAGGAGTTAAGCAAATACTATTAGTTTAAGTAAATACATTCAGAAAAATTTAAGTTTTCTCTAGTGTGTAATTTTAGGACTCGTCATAAAAATTTAAAAATAAAATATATTTACATATAATAAATAAAAATGTATAAAATTTAACTGTGTAAAAAGTACTTATTTAAACTATTACGAGTAAGTCATTATTTTATATTTAGAAGCAGTGAATACAACAGGCCGTTATTAGGAAGTCATTATTTTATATTATAAAATAATGCAAAAGGTAATGATACATCATTTTTGGTAACGCAGATAGTAATGCGGTGTCATTACCAATATTTTGCTGGGATAATAGAAATTCATAGCTCCACACAACTTATTTTTTGGCGTCTAAACTCATTATTTATGTTTGGCGTGGTCGTTTTTATAAGTAGTCACGCTTACCCGCTCGCTTACGAAAAAATGAGAAGTAAGTAGTTATGAGATTCTGAATTATAAGTGGTTACAAACATGCTTACAAAAAGTTGAATTATAAGTGGTTATCCGACTGCTTACTTGATTCTTAAAAATAAGGAGTTACACAAATACTATTGGCTTCAGGAAATACATTCAGAGAAATGAAAGTTTTTGCTAGTGTGTAATTTTAGTACTCGTCATAAAAATTTTAACACAAAACATATTTACATGTAATAAATATAAATGTATAAAATTTAACTTTGTAAAAAGTACTTATTTAAACTATTGCGAGTAAGTCATTATTTTATATTTAAAAGCAATGACTACAATAGGCCGTTATTAAGAAGTCATTATTTTATATTACAAAATAATGCAAAAGGTAATGATATATAATTATTGGTAATGCAGACAGCAATGAGGTGTCATTACCAATATTTTGCTGGGTTGTCTATCTGGTTGTCGTCCACGCTATAAAGGTGGTTATCAGCACAATTTTTGTAGCAAAGTAAATTAGTAAAACATTAGTTCAAAATTAGTTTAGTGCTAAAAAAATATAACTAAAAAAACGGAATTTCAGCAAAAAAAATTGCTGAAAACTAGTACACTTGATATACAAGACGTTTTACTAACTTTTCTACTAACTTATTTTTTTGAGTGTATTTATATTTAATAGAAATTACCTTGCACATGCCAAAATCGGCTAATTTACAATGACCTTCTTGGTCCAATAAAATATTATCTAATTTTAAATCGCGATAAATAACACCATGAGAATGTAGAAATTGTAAGGCCAATGTTACCTCGGCAGCATAAAAGGCAGCACGAGCAGCCTCAAAACGGCGAGCTTTTTGAATTTGAAACATTAAATCACCACCATTAACATACTCCATAACAAAAAACAAACGATCCTAAAATGAAATAAATAGAATATTAAACATTTTCATAAAATTGAATTAAAACTTAATCAAGATAACGGAACTTAATAGATTTGCTAAGGCTGTTACACCCAGAAAAAAATTTAAATCAAAACGAAACAACATAAAATTAAATACTCGTAAAAATAGCTTCGAAAGCAAACAAAGTTTGTTTTCTTTTTAATTTAAATATGTTTCTACTTATTTTTAAGGCAAGCATATACATCCAATATTATTGAAGCATACACATCCAATATTATTGATCAATGTTTTTAAAATCAACCAATTAGAACAAAGTACTTAAAAATAAAATGTTCTGATTAAGGACCCTACGGGAAATTTTAACAAACTGTCACCGAACTGGCCCCTTTATATGAAATAGAGTGGTCACTTTTACATGGCGTTGTCATAGGAGGGGGAAATTGACCCCTTGTGACATGTCACAAGACAAATCCCAGGACAGGTTACTGAACTCTCATAAAAAACAAAGTTCAGGGACCTGTCCTGGGATTTGTCTTGTGACATGTCACAAGGGGTCAATTTCCCCCTCCTATGACAACGCCATGTAAAAGTGACCACTCTATTTCATATAAAGGGGCCAGTTCGGTGACAGTTTGTTATAATTTCCCGTAGGGGAGTGAGATCATAAAAATGTTAACACACATTTTTGCCTATAACTTTGGTTTAAAGATTCTCATATTTTTTTTCGGCAATTTTTTATACAATGGACGATGAAAGAAAAGTGCGTTCAAAAATAATTAAATATTTTTAACAAAACTAAACATGGACATACAAAAAAATTGCCAAGGAGACTAATGTACGCCGCCAATCAGTTTCAAAAGTGGTAAAAATGTATCTGGAACACCTAACAATTGAAAGGAAGCCGGGAACAGGAACAACGACTGGTTATCGTAACATTGGTAAGGCATATAAAGTTAAAAGCATCATAAAGTCCTACAAATTTAAAAAAGTTCCCGATAGAAACGCTTTTAAAAATTTGGAGGCCAAAACCAGAGCTCAAAAATTGAAATCAAATTTTATACAAAAATACAACTGTTGTGTAATGGACGACGAAACTTATGTCCTGGCTGATTTTTCGCAGCTCCCTGGTCAAGAATTTTATGTTTCCGATGTTCGAGGAAATGTTGCGGAAAAATTTAGGTCGAAAAAGCAAACGAAATTCCCTAAAAATTCCTAGTATGGCAAGCCATATGTAGCTGCGGCCAAAGAAGCCAGTCATTTGTGACACCTGGCTCTATAAACAGCGAAATTTATATCAAGGAGTGTTTGCAGAAGAGACTTCTTCCATTTTTGAGTCAGCACAATGTATCCACTTACTTTTGGCCCGATTTACCATTTTGTCGCTACAGCAAGAAAGCGCTGGAGTGGTATAATGGTAATAATGTGGTTTTTGTACCAAGAGAGGCAAATCCACCAAACTGCCCGAAGCTCAGGCCAGTGGAGTGGAGGGTTTCCGGAAAAAGTGCATAACTTTGTTCGTAGTGCTTAGAATTCCATGCGGTTTTTTTTGTTTGATTTTGTATTAAATTTCATTTAATAAAAATTTGGTTTGAAGTCTTAAAATTAAGTGGTTTGTTTTTTTATTTAACTTTATGTGTGTTAACATTTTTATGATCTCACTCCTTAGTTAATTTTTGAAAACTTGATAAATAATATTGAACGTGTAATCTAAAATGTTGGCATATTAAGCCCTAGTTTTTTATGTCAATTATTCTAAGTTCAATACGCTGTTTGGGTTAATCTCAAAACAAAATTAAATATTTAAATGCGAATAAGTTTATTTTAGCTAGAATCATATTTACTTTAATAAGATTCATACTTAATTTAAAAATGTTCTTAAAAATATGTTATATATGTAGGGTTTCGGATTTCCCGGACTTTTTTATTTCCCGGGAAACGGGAATAAAAATATCACATTTATTAATGAAAACGTTACTTATAAAATTATTGGCCCTTAATATAAAGGAGTATTTTAAATTTATAGTCGACTTTATTTTTAATCATACGGTTTTGTTCATTTTGTGTATGAAAACCTTAGAAAAATATTTATATTTTTGATTGGTTGAAAATAAATTAACCAATCAGAATGCTCCAAAAATAAACCAAGTCAAGGTTTACCCAACATTTTAACTAAAGTCGACTTTAACTAAAATATACATTTGAAAAATTTAGATAGTAAGATTGAATATTTGTACGAAACAAAACTTTTTTTCATAATTACTTGGCAAAGATTTTTTTGTGTGCCAAATAAATTGATTCCCTTTTAAAAGATTTTAACATTGACATTTTTGTTTTGGTATTTAAAATGTTTTTTATGACTAAAATTAAAAAATCCTATTCTAAACAAAAACAATTTAAAAAATTTAATATTTTTAAAATTTCCCGTTTTAAAATAATATATTTTTCCCGGGAATTCCCGACAAACTTTTCTCGGGATTTCCCGGGAATTCCCGAACCCCAAAGCCTATATATATGGTGTAACTATGGATTTTTTTTTTGGTATGACCAGGCTCTATGCAAGTCGCTCACCTACTGTTAGGCGCTCTCTCACTGGCTCTGTCTAACATTTCAAGAAGTTAAATTGCAGATAGTGGGTTTAGTTTTTTATTATATTTTTTAATATTTATTAAAATTAAACCAAAAAACTTAACCTATCACTTTCTAATAAAAATTCTTGAAATGTCGGACAGAGCCAGTTAATGCACGTTGGTATAACGTAGTTTTGGCAAATTTAAGCACTTTATAGGGTATTCACAAATGGCGCCCGAGCAGGGACTCGACTCCAACGACGCACCTAGTGGAAAAACTAACCAAACCACCAACGAACTTGGAGCACACAGCAATTACCAAGATCTTGATAGCTTTCGAACGGCGAGTAGCCTCAGTAACTTCGAAATCATGGAAGTAATCCACCGATGGGATCTGACCTATGATGGTGGTAGCACTTACACGCAGTTCATTGAACGGGTCGAAGAAGTAGCCGAATGCTACGCATTCCCGAAGAACCGGCTTCTCTTCTCGCTCCTAGAACTATTAAAGGGGCGAGCACTTCAGTGGTATCGTATCAAGCGGCATGAAATCCATTCGTGGGAGGAGTTCAAAAGACAAGCCGATCTATTCTTTTTACCAAAACGATACTTAGCCCATCTTGAAGAGACAATATACCGCCGGAAGCAATTGCCGAAGGAAAAGGCGAAGGATTTTATATTAGATATACAAACCCTCATCCATCATCACCCTGAACTACGGAAATTGGATCATACGGACCGAATCTTTTATGGTCTCAGAAGCGAATACAAACTGTATATACGTCGGAATCACTTCACTTCGTTAGATGAGCTCATGGAGCTAACAGATGAATATGAGGCGATTATACATGAAGAGAAAAGCCATACTAACCATTTTTTGGGGATTATGTCAGCGCAGGACGTTTACGGTCGATCTACACATTGCTGGAGCTGTAAGGCGAGAGGACACACCAGAAGGCAATGCCGTAATCCACTGCGTATTTTCTGTTCCCGCTGTGGTACTGACGGCGTGATGTCCAGAGATTGTCGTTGCACATTACAAATAACGGAAGGTGGACAACCTGTTCCCCGATACTTCCTTCCAATTCACAGCAACGACATTGAAGATCGCGCACTAATCAATACGAGCTCCACACTCCCCCTTATTAGAACCCAAAATAACCAGAAATCCGGTGTTGAATTTCATAAATCGAAAAAGGTTCCAAGGACATCGATGGCAGCGACAAAACTGGCCGTTCTAGCGAAGCCGAAATTCCCGAGCCTTCCTTCTCGATTTCTTGTGACCCCATCGCTAAAACATCACGACCGCTTGAACTCCGCAAAACAATCGTATGTTCCAAATATGCGAAGACCAACGCCCACACTATGCTCTAAACCAAATCCACCTACATGGATATATTCCTGATCGGCATTGTACCCACATTTCGAACCGAAGCTTTGGAGTTCGGTAAAAGGTACCTTCGGGTACTACAGATCGAAAGGTCGAAATTCGCATAGTGCCATTGATTGATAGGGGGAATTTTAGTAAAAGAAAAGGAGTGAAAAGGGGAAAAAAAAGTAGAACCACTTGTTTTTTTTCTTCAAAGTAAGGGGGGAATGTAACGTGCCGTTACAAATAACCTACTTATTCATATACCTAATGGAAATGCTGATACCCCTAACCAACAATATATTTTCACTTGAATGGGCAAATATTCTAATAATTCTTATTAGGTTAATAAAACATATTACTTATAATGGAAAATTTGTATGGCCTGGGGGATCTTGAATCCAGTTGGAGTTTTACTATACTTCGTCCCGCGGCCGAAGTATACAAAAATAAGCCAGCCCGATTTCAGTTCCCAAATTAACCCGACTCACCTGCCTACTATTCTCGTGAGTCACTAATCGTATTTACCATATTCCCTCGTTTCCCCGAAATAACCCGACTCACCTGCTTACTATTCTCGTGAGTTACTTAGAAATATTTACTAATCGTATTTACATCTCCTCGTGTTTCCGAGGTAACCCAAACCCAGTTGGAGTTTTACTATACTTCGTCCTTCGGCGAAGTATACACGAATAAGCCAACAAGGTCGGAGTTACCGAAATAACCCGACTCACCTGCTTACTATTCTCGTGAGTTACTTAGAACTATTTACTAATCGTATTTACCATATTCCCTCGTTTCCCCGAATTAACCCGACTCACCTGCTTACTATTCTCGTGAGTTACTTAGAACTATTTACTAATCGTAGTTACCATATTCCCTCGTTTCCCCGAAATAACCCGACTCACCTGCTTACTATTCTCGTGAGTTACTTAGAACTATTTACTAATCGTAGTTACCCTATTCCCTCATTTCCCCGAAATAACCCGACTCACCTGCTTACTATTCTAGTGAGTTACTTAGAACTATTTACTAATCGTATTTACCATATTCCCTCGTTTCCCCGAAATAACCCGACTCACCTGCTTATTATTCTAGTGAGTTACTTAGAACTATTTACTAATCGTATTTACCATATTCCCTCGTTTCCCCGAATTAACCCGACTCACCTGCTTACTATTCTCGTGAGTTACTTAGAACTATTTACTAATCGTATTTACCATATTCACTCGTTTCCCCGAATTAACCCGCCTCACCTGCTTACTATTCTCGTGAGTTACTTAGAACTATTTACTAATCGTATTTACCATTTTCCCTCGTTTCCCCGAATTAACCCGACTCACCTGCTTACTATTCTCGTGAGTTACTTAGAAATATTTACTAATCGTATTTACCCTATTCCTTCGTTTCCCCGAAATAACCCGACTCACCTGCTTACTATTCTCGTGAGTTATTTAGAAATATTTACTAATCGTATTTGCCATATTCCCTCGTTTCCCCGAATTAACCCGACTCAACTGCTTACTATTCTCGTGAGTTATTTAGAACTATTTACTAATCGTAGTTACCATATTCCCTCGTTTCCCCGAGATAACCCGACTCACCTGCTTACTATTCTCGTGAGTTACTTAGAAATATTTACTAATCGTATTTACCATATTCCCTCGTTTCCCCGAATTAACCCGACTCACCTGCTTACTATTCTCGTGAGTTACTTAGAAATATTTATTAATCGTATTTACCCTATTCCCTCGTTTCCCCGAAATAACCCGACTCACCTGCTTACTATTCCAGTGAGTTATTTAGAAATATTTACTAATCGTATTTAACACATTTCCTCGTTTCCCCGAAATAACTCGACTCACGTGCTTAATATTCTCGTGAGTCGCTTAGACATATTTACTAATCGTATTTACAACATATCCTCGTTTTCCCGGAATAACCCGACTCACGAGCGGGCTGACGAGTGTGAGAGGAATGGCTCCGAGTCGGTTGAGGACCCTATACAGACGGAGGTCCTGGTTCCTCTGGTGGAGCTATTCGGTGTGATAGGGGATATATCGGATAGGGAGACGAGGGCAAGGTGGACAACCTTGACCAATTGTAGGATATCTCGGACCCTATGGCCACTGCCAGATCCGGGGAGGACAAAGATTCTTCTTGGATTTGGCAAGCGGACGGTCGGGATGCTTGTAGGAGTTCTAACGGGACATTGCGCGATAGGCCGAATGGCTGCGCGTTGGGGTTACACCCAGGCGGACTACTGCAGGGGCTGTGGGGACGAGGAGGAGGAGGAGACAGTGCATCATCTGCTTTGTGAATGTCCGGGACTGAAGGAACGGCGACTCAGATATCTGGGGTGCAGGTTCTTCGACAGTCTACGCGATGTTTCTGTCTGGTCTTGCGAACTTTTTAAGGGGATCGGGATGGTTCTAGATTTCTCGGGTCGTGGTATTTCTTTCCATGTGGGGAAAACTAAGGGAATCACAATGGCCCCTATGGCCTCCGAGTGAACTCGCCGTTCTGGCGGGCTCCCATTCAACCTAAACCTAGGCTATTCATAATAAGGGAGTTCAGTGTTTGATGCATATGGTCTTGCGAAAGTGCGAATGCAAAATATTGTAGCTTTTGTTTGCAATCCAACAACAAAATACACAGAATTGCAATTGTCACATCATTGCTTTTGCGCAATACTATAGCTTTTTTTGCTACGTGTATTGCGTTTGCATCATTGATACTCGAACAGCTGACATTTGTAAACAATAATTTATAATCGTCAAACAAAATTAAAAGTATGGAGCCGAAACTCTAAATAAAAAATTTAAAAGAGAAAAACCCAACAAAACCCTAGATGAAAAAAAATTGTTCTGGATTATTTGGAGGAGGCAGAAAACATAGAGGTAAGTTTTTAAGAGAAGTCTGTAATTTTTCATAAGCACTTCACAAAATAATCAAATACCTTTTTGTTAATTTTTACTATGAATAATTCTGTATATCAGCTGTTACCTAATTTGCATCTAGCATTGCAAAGTTGCTTAAAATACCGCTCACTGTCAATGACAAAATTATTGCAATAACAAACAGCTGCAACCTAAAACGCACCAAACACTGAATACCGCTAAAGAAAATTTAGCATAGCGTTAACATGAAATTTATTTATAATACTGTTGTTAAACTCATTCTTGTATTCCCGGTTAAAAAAGTTCATATATGATCATATATATTTTTTATATGATCATATATGGTCATCCATATTCGTACATACTAGAAAAATGAACCTACATCTCCATATATGGGCAAATATGGTCATACATGTTCATATATTACTTTGTACGGTCGTCCATATACAGTATGTTTATATTTTATATGTATTATCATCTATTTTGTTAGGAAATTTCGTATTTTGAAAACTGTTGTGACAAATTTTTGTTAAAAAACTTGAAAACACAATAATATAATTTATTTGTTCAATGTCTTCATTTGGAAACCGCCAACAAATTTGTTCACAACAAAACTAAATTAGTATTAGAATATATAATTCCCTTTAATGTTTCGTACGATTTCAAAATAATTAAAATCTCTATATATAAAAGAATAACGTGACTGACTGACTGACTGACTGACTCAACATCGCCCAGCCCAAACCGCTGAAGCTAGGAAGTTGAAATTTGTTATGTAGGTTCCTCTTTCGGGGTAGACGTCCACTAAGACGGGATTTTTGGAAATTCCTACCGGAACGGGCAAAAAGGGGGAAAGTGTCCCCCTTGACGGCCTGCCAAAACCCCTTTGGCTAGAAAGCTGAAATTTATGATATGTGTTCCTTGGAGTAGGGGCTAACTTTTCTGGAAAGTACTTTCTAGAATTTTGGACAGGGACGTTGTAAAAATGGGGGTTAAAAAGGGGAAAAAGGCCCCCCTTGACGGCCTGCCCAAACCGCTGGAGTTAAGAAGTTGAAATTTGGTATAAAGGTTCCTCCACTATCGTAGACATCCACCAAGACGGGAGTTTTGGAAATTTTTACAGGGACGGGCAAAACGGGGAAAAAGTCTCCCCCTTGACGGCCTGCTCAAACTGCTGGAGCTATGAAGTTGAAATTTGGTATGTAGGTTCCTCGACCGGTGTAGACGTCCGTTGAGACGGCATTTTTGGAAATTCTTATCGGGAGGGGCAAAAAGGGGACAAAAAAAGTACCTTTTTCCAAAAAAGTACCTTTTCCCAAAAAAAGTACCTTTTCCCAAAAAAAGTACCTTTTTCCAAAAAAAGTACCTTTTTCCAAAAAAAGTACCTTTTTCCAAAAAAAGTACCTTTTTCCAAAAAAGTACCTTTTTCCAAAAAAAGTACCTTTTTCCAAAAAAAGTACCTTTTTCCAACAAAAGTACCTTTTTTCAAAAGAAGTACCTTTTTCCAAAAAAAGTACCTTTTTCCAAAAAAAAGTACCTTTTCCCGAAAAAAGTACCTTTTTCCAAAAAAAGTACCTTTTTCCAAAAAAAGGACCTTTTTCCAAAAAAAATTCCTTTTTCCAAAAAAAGTAGCTTTTCCAAAAAAAGTACCTTTTTTAAAAAAAGTACCTTTTTCCAAAAAATGTACCTTTTTCTAAAAAAATGTACCTTTTCCAAAAAAAAAAGTACCTTTTCCCAAAAAACATACATTTTTCCAAAAAAATAACTTATTCAAAAAAAGTACCTTTTCCAAAAAAGAGTACCTTTTCCCAAAAAAAAGTAACTTTTTCTAAAAAAATTTTCCTTTTCCCAAAAAATATACATTTTTTCAAAAAAATACCTTTTTCAAAAAAAGTACCTTTTCCAAAAAAAAGTACCTTTTCCCAAAAAAAAGTACCTTTTTCTAAAAAAATTTTCCTTTTCCAAAAGAAGTACCTTTTCCAAAAAAAGTACCTTTTTCCAAAAAACATACATTTTTCCAAAAAAAAACAACTTTTTAAAAAAAAATACCTTTTGCAAAAAAAGTACAAATAAAGTACTTTGTAAAAACAAAGTATCTTTTTCCAAAAAATTTCGTTTTTCCAAAAAGTACCATTTAAAATAATATATAATTTCAAAAAACTACTTTTTTTCCTCCCCCCACGGATATCTCCACTAAAACAAGGTTTCTTGATATTCGGCATAGACGTGCGCTAAGACGGGATTTTTGGAAATTCCTACCGGAACGGGCAAAAAGGGGAAAAGTCTCCCCATAAACAGTCTCACAAATTGGAAAAGTGCCTGCCCAAACCACTGGAGGTAAGAAGTTGAAATTTGGTATAAAGGTACCTCCACTGTAGTAGACATCGACTAAGTTTGTATTTTTGGAATTCCCTACAGGATATCCCAAAAGGAAACTCGGTATGTGAGTTCCTGCTTCTGTGTAGGCGTCCGCTTAGACGGAATTTTTGAAATTCCTATCGGGAGGGGAAATAAGGTAAAAGTCTCCTCCTGCCGGCTTGCCCAATCCCTTTTGGCCAACCTAAAATTTTAAATATGTATTCCTTGGAGTAGGACTAATTCACCGGCAACGTAATTTTTCTATTTTGGAACAGGAACATAGTAAAAATGGTGGTTGAAAGGGAAAAATGTCCCCACTAACGGCCTGCCCAAACCGCTTAGGCAATGCAGTTGAAATTTGGTATGAATGTTCCTCATCCATCGCAGATAGCCGCGAAGATGGAATTTTTGTAAATTCCTAAAGGGAGGGGCAAAAAAAAAAAAAAGCCTCACCTTGGGGGCCGGTAAAAACCCCTTCGGCTAGAAACCTGAAGCTTAAAATGTGGGTCCCTGGAGTGAGGGCTAACTTATTAGAAAGATACTTTTTTGAATTTTGGACAGGGTCGTTATAAAATGGGGGCTCAAAAAGGGAAAGTTGCCCCTTAACGACCTGTCCAAACTGCTGGAACTAGGAAGCTGAAATTCGGTACTTAAGTTCCTCTCAGCCTACTCAAACTGCTGGAACTAGGAAGCTGGAATTCCCTGTCGATGGATTTTCGGAAATTCCTACCGAGAGGGGCACAAATAGTAAAAGTTGGCTAGAAACCTGAAATGTAAAACATATGTTACTTGGAGTATGTGCTCACTTACCGAGGAGGTGCTTTTTGGACAGGGACATTGCAAAAATGGGGATTAATGAAGCGAAAAGTGCCGCTTAAAAGCCTGCCCAAACCGCTGGAGGTAGGAAGTTGAAATTTGGTATTAAAGTTCCTCCTCTATTGTAGACATCCGCTAAGATGAGATTTTTGGAAATTTCTACAGGTAGGGTCAAAAACAGGAAAAGTCTCCCCCTTAACGGCCTGGCCAAACTGCTGGAACAAGGGATCTTAAATTGGGTTCCTTCTCCAACGTTGACGTCCCCTAAGATGGTATTTTTGGAAATTCATACCGGGAGGGGTAAAAAGGGAAAAAACTTCCCCCTTGACGGCCTGGCCAAACTGCTGGATATAGAGACCTAAAATTATGTATGTAGTAGGTTCCTCCTCCAACGCAGACGTCCTCTAAGACGGAATTTTTGGAAATTCCTACCGGGAGGGGTAAAAACGGAATAATTCTCCCCCTTGATGGCCTAACCGAACCCTTCGGCTAGAAACCTGTAATATATAATATGTTTTCCTTGGAGTATGGGCTAACTTATCGACAAGGCATTTCTAGGACTTTGGACAGGAACGTGGTAAAAAATGGTGGTTCAAAAGGGGAAAATTGCCCCCCCCCTTAACGTCTACGTCTTTAGCTAGAAACCTAAAACTTAAAGAACAAGTGTATATGAAACACTAAAATTAAGAAACTAAATAGAAAACGAGTGGGATTGAAACACTACACAAGTGGAATGAAATGGATATAAACGTTGAACGAGCGGAATTGAAATTATAGACAATGCAAATGGATTGGAAGAGGGAATTACCTGTTCAAACACTATCAACGGAATATGAAACTTATGTAGCATTGAAACATACTCCCCAAAAAGTTAAACAAATTTTCTGAAAGAGAAAAAACCTTAGAAAAGGAATGGAACTTATATATTCCGATATTTAAACTTCATGTAACGAAGCACCGGTGGAAGAAACCGACGCAGTAAATTTTCCAACTGAATTTGTGAATTTACTTGAATTGCCAGGTCTACCTTTACATAAACTGGAATTAAAAAAAAAACTTTAAGACACGCTAACAACGTAGCTCTGCCCGCTATTTTTAATATTATAAAATGCTTTCCAACCCTGCTTTACGTTATTTATTTTCATTCAAAACACAAATGAACAAAACTACTTACGGGTCTATCTACCTAAGTTCGCACTTTACCAAATTATCTTAACATACACACGTATATTGCAATTTATTATGGATTCATTACTAACAATCCACTTTCATGAGAAAAAGTGATCAAATATTTATTTATTTTAAACCCATTGTTGTGCAGAATTATTTATTTGTGGTGGCTGGGTGAAGGCTTTAAATAAAAAAACTTTAAATAAAAAAACGAATTTAATAAAAATTGTGGGGGGCGCAGCCCCCCGGGGGGGAGGGCGCAGCCCCCCCCCTTAACCTTTAAGGCACGCTAACAACGTAGCGGGCTGCGCCCGCTAGTATAAGATAATAAGATAATATAATTAAACATGTTATACACGTTGGAAATTATATTTGTAAAATAATAAATATATATAATGCAGTTACATAATTAACATTCTTGCTTTTGAAAATAAAATATTTTGGTTTGAAATGCAACAAAAAATATTTTGTTTTAATTAAATAAAGACAAATTTTTCATAATCAACTTAGAATATGCTGAAAAAATCGTTTTCGGTTTAATTAAACAAAGTTTAGTTTACATACCAAAAACTCCGTCTTAATATAACGAATGTAGAAAATAGAAATAATTTATAATCATATATGAACGCATACACATATCAGAATATGCTGACATAAATAGGAGTATTCATATCTACTTCCATGTATGTACATTAGAGTTGCCAAAAAAAAACATGAAAGTTGGAATTCGCGGTGTCTACAATGTTGCCCCTATTGCTTAATGTCTAAAAACTCTCTGTGCAAAGTTTAAGCCAAATCCGCTTTTATACTGGCCAGAAAAATTTATCTTTTAATAAATTTTAATTTGTCTCTAGAGTAATTTATACAAAAAGTAGGGTTGACTTTGAATTATTTCTGAATTATTTTTCTTTTTTTATTCTATATTCTTAATTAATGTGCAGAAAAGGAATATGAAATCAAAACTTAAAAAAATTAGGTAACTTTTAAGCAGTTCGCATTTTTTTTTTTTTTTGTTTTTTTAAATTGTACAAAAAAAAATACATATTTTGGCTAAAATTGCCAAATTTCCTAAAAATATGAAAGTGAAAATCCCACTGGTCGTGCATGATATGCACAAATTTCGCAAATTTGATCTTTATTTTAACAAAGAATATGAATCTGCAATCGAAATTTGAAAAAAATTTTGTAGTTTATAAATTATTCGCGGTTTTTTGAAAATAAAAAAATAAACTCATGTTTTTCGATATATTTTCCTACATGAGTTCCTTTTGCATATATGAAATTACATGTACTTCCAAATTGATCCATATGAGTGGTTTTTGCATAGCATGGTATCAGATATACTTTCATATATGGCCATGCATAAGTGATTTTTGCAGATATGGAATCACATATACTTCCATATATGTCCATATATGTCCTTTTTGTGTATATCAAATGACATATACTTCCATATTTGAATGCTGTTTGCATATATGGGAAGTCATATACATACATATATGCTCGTACATGAGTCCTTTTCGGATGTATGGAGTCGTATATACTTTTATATTTGTCCATATATGTCCATACAGGAAACATATATGGCCATATTTGTACATACATGCAGCCATATATGATCATATTTGATCATATATGAACTTTTTTAACCGGGTTGCTGCTTAATTCCTTTAAATGTTCAGTTATTAAATGCCATACAAAAAAAAAACATTCACGATAATAAAAAAAAGTCTTTATATTATCAAACACATGGGTGCTCATAACACAGTACAACACTAAAAATGCATCGGGCATGCGACATATTTAACTTTTAGCAAAGACAGTTTTTTTGTTAAAATTTCTTATTTATTCATACACCTGACTGAACCATGGATAATTTTTAATATGGTTTAAAAATATAGACTTTGGGCTTTTGGAAACATATCAATTTACTTTGATTAGATAAAGGATCTAGGATATAACTGCAATTAAAGTGAAAACTTTATTTTCCTATTTTGCAAATCTAGTAAAATCCCTTAATCGGATTTGCAAAATTTTTACATATGACGTAAATTCATATTCCACTAAATTCTTTTTATCTAAAGAATCACAACTTCTACATCAACATTTGCAGAAAATTCAATCTGAAATACACATTCTACATCTTTTTTATTTCAAATAAATTTTATATGAATTTACTATGGCAAAAGGAAATAAAATACATTTTTGAACATGCATATTTTAAAATCGTTATTTTTTCAAAATTTGCACTTCAATTATCTAAAACTTTCTTGAAATTGATTGGAAAACATATGTTTAATATTTCTGAATGGTTTTATCTGGGTTTTATATTTTAAGATTTGTTACAGACTCCTTAATTTTTAGGTATTAAAAAAGTCAGTCTTTTTCAGGTTTAGTCAATATTAACTATAAATTGAAACAGAAAATGTGAAATTTTTTTGATAAATGAGGTAACATGATATGTTTACTAAAAGTACAAATTCAAATATTAGATATTCCTTTCATCGCAGATTATTTATTAACGAAATCGGGAAAAAAGAGAAATTTCAATTTTAAATGCATATATAGGGAATATTATCGCAACTGTCAAAACGTGCAATATATCAAATTGAAGGGCATATTGCATAATTTTAAAATGTTGCAAAAAAATAGCGTCATTACTTTCAATTTTATATTTTTTTTTTGCAAAAAGTTTCTTAAAAAATTTAATTTTCTTACAAAAACGTTTTTGCAAATATTTCTTAAACTATAGCTAACTTTAAAATTCTAGTGCCATATTCGTGATCTGCGTCCCAAAGTGTATTCGAAATGATATGTCGCAATCCCGATGCATCAAATTTTCTTATTTTGTTGTACTGTGTAATCGGTGTGCTAAGAAATCGTTATGCCTATTTTTTACTTTTTGGGTAAAGTTCGCTAAATTGAGAGTAAGCACAAAATCCTCTCACCAAATAACAAAATTACCCAATAGTACGGGGGAAAAACACTTTTCTAGCCTAAAAATTTATTTCAAAGAATAATGTGAAAATGCTTATAATTTCAGTTTGAAAATTGCAAAAATACTCATATTTATTTGCATTTAACAGTTCTTTTTGATTTTATTCAATTAATTCTTAAAAAAAAAATAAGTTTCTTTTGGGTTTTTCACAATTGTTTTTTGTTTATCTTTGCAGTAGCTGTTCGTTTTATAAGTTACCAAAGTTTACCCGAAGAAAAAGTCTGGGTAAGTTTTGGCAAAAAAATACATTCTCAAGAGCGCTCTCATTTACCCAATTCTCGAGTACGGCAACGCTTTTGGGTAAATTTCGGTAACTTTGGGTACGTACGGGAACGCACTTTATATTTGATGCTAATAAAAACAATTTTAACATTTTTTGCTTTAAAACGAGTAAAAAGGTTAAAGTCGGGCATGCCGACTATACAATACCCTACACTCTAATAAAAATTCATGTAACTTTACCCCATTTATAGTAGGTATTTTTTCTCCTACTATAATTTCAGTAAAAATTCATTTTTGTGCCTAAATTCAAATATTTACATACATTGTATGTACATTAATTAGGCATAAAGTATGTAATCGTACCTATTTATGTGCTTAAAAAATGTTTAGGAACATATGAATTACATGTAAAATTACAGAGTTTGTGCTTAAAATAGCATTCACAAATAAGTAAAGATACAGATAAAATGCCTACAACCACACATGAAATATGTATATATACATTCTTGGTGCTTTATGTTAAACAACCCAAATGATTCCCACTTCCATTTAAAGGATTTAAAAACAATAAATGTATTTTTAAAGGATATTTTATTAGAAATATATCATACCTCAAAATGTTTTAATATCAAGTTGATATCTTGACTGTGGCATACTTAATAACTCTTCCACCAACTTATTTTCAAGTGTTTTGGAAACGATATTTGTTGTCCGATAAAAAGTTATTGTTAGAAGAATTACTTATAGGTTTGGAACTATTAAATAGTTTGATATAATTTAAAAAGTACTTGTTAATTGATGGTCTCGATAGAGGCGATAACAATTCCATGCATCTTGTGCAAAACGTTGCAGAATCTGTTCGAGAAAACCCTAAAAATTAACGTTTTTAATTAGAAAATTTGTTCAGCGTTTGATACACGTATTTCGTAAGGCATTTCTAAATTTTTTAACGATGATTTCCAAAAATTTATGTCTATGTCTAGTCTTCTGAACTATTTATGTAATAAAGCTTGGAATCAACAAGATACATTTTTGAATACAAGATCGAAAATTTGGCTGAAAGATAAAACATTTTCTGAATATAACTGTTAATAAAATTTTATAAATTTTGCACTGCTCCTTTAATTTTGTTGGGAGAACCGCTAACTTTTAAGTTTACTTAAATTGGTACGATGCAAATATGTATTAAAAATTTGGCACAGCCTAAATCTTGTAAAAACAATTTTTTTGGGTATTTTTATTCTGCAATAATGTAGAGATAGTGCTGTTATTTTGAACAGGATTCAGCGTTTTAGTTTTCAATAGTCTAATTGTTTGTTTCCAGGATATCTAGAAAACATGAATTAGTAGTTATTAGCGTAAATAATTTAAATGTTATAAGTTGCACATTTTAATATACATACTCGCTTTTATCCATCGTAAATTAAGCCGTTTTTGGTTGTTTGTGTCCTCTTATACGGATATATAGTTATAAAATACAATAATTTTTATGAATTTTGTCTTTTTATTTTACATTTTTTATTCCTCCTTAATGTATGTATAATTACGCACTTTATGCCTAACAAAAATACTTACATACAATGTATGTAAATATAAAGGGTAAATGTTTGCAAACTTATAAACAAGTTTAGAAACATGCAAAACACTAAATTTTGTATGTATTTTTACAGAAAAAGTATGTAATTAATTTTGATAAATATATTGTGCTTATATTTACGCATTTTCTGTAATTTTACATGAAAAATTACATAATTTATAGTAGTTATTTTACATGCAATTTTTAGAGTGTACACCAGTCTGGTGTATTGTTTGGATCCGAAATTCGAATGGGTTAAAATGGGGCTTATGTCAAAATTTTCTATAATGTGAGTCAGCGCACCAAATTTCATTAAAATATCTTAATATTTGCGACCTGCAGTTTGTAACCAAGCCAATTTTGGGGGGACCCTTATATGGGCACTAGTTCTAAACATGGACCGATGTTCACCAAAATCAATAGGCTTCGTCCTTGGGCCAACATAGGTCTATGTACCGAATTTCATCAAAATATCTTAATATTTGCGACCTGCAGCGTATAAACAATATAATTTTGGGGGGACCCTTATATGGGCACTAGTTCTAAACATGGATCGATGTTCACCAAAATCAATAGGCTTCGTCCTTGGGCCAACATAGGTCTATGTACCAAATTTCATCAAAATATCTTAATATTTGCGACCTGCAGCGTATAAACAATATAATTTTGGGGGGACCATTATATGGGCACTAGTTCTAAACATGGACCGATGTTCGCCAAAATCAATAGGCTTCGTCCTTGGGCCAACATAGGTCTATGTACCAAATTTCATCAAAATACCTTAATATTTGCGACCTGCAGCGTATAAACAATATAATTTTGGTGGGACCCTTATATGGGCACTAGGTCTAAACATGGACCGATGTTCACCAAAATCAATAGGCTGCGTTATTGGGCCAATATAGGTCTGTGTACCAAATTTCATCAAAATATCTTAATATTTGCGACCTGCAGCGTATAAACAGTATAATTTTGGTAGGACCCTTATATGGGCACTAGGTCTAAACATAGACCGATGTTCACCAAAATCAATAGGCTGCGTTATTGGGCCAATATAGGTCTGTGTACCAAATTTCATCAAAATATCTTAATATTTGCGACCTGCAGCGTATAAACATTATAATTTTGGTAGGACCCTTATATGGGCACTAGGTCTAAACATGGACCGATGTTCACCAAAATCAATAGGCTGCGTTATTGGGCCAATATAGGTCTGTGTACCAAATTTCATCAAAATATCTTAATATTTGCGACCTGCAGCGTATAAACATTATAATTTTGGTAGGACCCTTATATGGGCACTAGGTCTAAACATGGACCGATGTTCACCAAAATCAATAGGCTGCGTTATTGGGCTAACATAGGTCTGTGTACCAAATTTCGTCAAAATATCTTAATATTTACGACCTGCAGCGTATAAACAATATAATTTTGGTAGGACCCTTATATGGGCACTAGGTCTAAACATGGACCGATGTTCAAAAAAATTAAACTTGTTCGTCCTTGGGCCAACGTAGGTCTGCGTACCAAATTTCATCAAAATATCTTAATAGTTGCGACCTGTAGAGTGCGCACAAGATTGCATGGACAGACAGACGGACGGACGGACAGACGGACATCGTTAAATCGAAATAAAAAAAAATTTTGAACCGATCGGTATACTATAAGGTGGGTCTACGACCAATATTTTTTGGTGTTACAAACATCAGCACAAACTTATAATACCCTGACCACATAGTGGTGTAGGGTATAAAAAGCTAAACCACAGCATATTTAGCGTTTTTCAATTTTTATAGTTGGCAATATTGAGAAAATTGTTGCCAACGTTGATTATAAGACAATATACCAGATTATAATTTTTTTTGCATGGTGGATTATCTCGCGAATTTTATAAGATTATTGTCGTATTCAGCCAAAATATTGTTTAAAGGAGATTATGTCGGCAATGTTAATAACTGAGTTGGATTTTTTAAATGTTTTTATAAGATTTATAAATGTTTTTAAAAACGTTTTAAAGATTACAATATTCTATAGAAAAAATATCTCACACTGTTGGATATTTTTTTTGAATATGAAGAATTAATCCGACTACAAGAAATTTAAACTTACCGGAGTTTGAAAACAGGAATGTAAAGCCGTTAAAAATGGATGATTTGCAGCCAAGGCTAAAATGCGTTTTTCCGTCATTGTACAATCAACATCATCATCTTGTATGATTGCATCCTTTTTCAAAACTTTAATGGCATATATCTCATCTGTACCTTTCTTTTCGGCCAACATAACTTTGCCGAATGAACCTTTACCAAGTACTTTAATAAAATTGAAATCTTGTAAGCAGGTTTTACCAGGACGTGAGTCATAACAACGATTCGAACTCGACATTCCCATCATATCACCGCTACCGCCGCTTATATTGGTCGCACCAGAACTGCCCGACGATGTAGTCTGATGCGACATTGTTGAACTACGGGTGGTAGTTGACATACAATCACTATTATCGCCATGAATACTAGCACCGAAATTATCCTCACCGCCGGGTTGACTTAAATACTAGAAAAAAATATTACATAATTTAGATTGCAATTTGAACTAGGTGAAAATATCGCAAACCTTTGATCGCCTGGGTGCCTGTTTATCAGGTGATATACCCAGTGAGCTTAGAATTTCAGCCATTTGTTTAGTATTGATGCCACATGTATTTGCTACATTCTTTTGACAACGTTTATGTACATTCATATTACACACTTGACACTGAAGACCCTGTTTAATTAGGCCATATAACAGGGAACCACAATGATCACAAAATGTAAAACGTTTATAATTATGTACGACAAAACGATGTGGCACATTAACATTAAAGCGTTGACCAGCTGGTACAGGTTCCAAATTGTTTTGCTACAAATAACAACAAATTTATTTAAATTTTTGTGATATTGACGAACTTTAAAAATATTTTTCAAAATCTTTACCTCTTCTCGCATGCCAGGACATTTTGTAACCACCGAACGATGACATCTCTTATGTACAACACAGGTGCAAACTGCAAGTTTTAGGAAAATAATAATTTGTTTTTTTTTGCGGTTAAGTTATTTAAACAAAATATATATATTTGCTTCTTTTTTATTTGTGCTTCAATAACATTCATTTATAAATTACAATTTTGCAATTAAGCATACATTTATGTAGTAAAATAAAGTAAAATTAAAAATTAAAATACATATAATTATGGTTATTACAACAAATAATATATTAGTATTTTAAATAACAAAATAAACAGAAATTATATATTATGTTTTAGTGTGTTCATCGGCTTGAGATAAAGTTGAATTAAAAAACAAATTTTTAAGGGTTTTTATTTGATTTTAACCAATAATTCGAATAGCAACGCAGTTTATCTTTAGGAATATTTTCAGAAATAAATGTACAATAAATCACCGTAAAAGCAACATTAAACTTCTATGCAAAATACTAATTAATACTGTGCAACACTAATGGAACGGTGCTAATTTCAGCATACACTGCACAAATGGCTTGCACAAGTTCTAAAATATTGCATAAAAATCGAAATCGTTTTTACTTTTACTCAAGTCTAACAATATACTTGTACCAGTACACAAACCAGGCCACATACTGTTCAATTGACCTGCACAAACTCATTATTGTGCAAGTAACTTGAGTAGTCTATACGCCGCATTAGTATAGTAAAAGTCCCAAAGCGTTTGGTGCTGGCAGAGCTTTGAAGAATTAATTCTTTTTTGAATGAATTCACTACCAATCAAATTCAATTTTCTCTAGAATTGAATGAATTCCTTTTCTTAAGTAATTCACTGAATTCGTTCAACTGAACGCGTTCATCAAACAATAAATTCAAAGAATTAATTCCATTGCAATAGTTCTCTTTATTAAATCAAATGAATTAATTCACTGGTGAACGCGTTCAATTTTATAAATCGAACGGAAAAAAAGTGAATTAATTGCTTACTGAATTAATTCACCACAGAATTCGGTCAATTTCATTTTCGTTCAGTGAATTAAAAAAAAAATAATAAAATTACGATCAGTGAATTAAAAAAAAAAAATAAAATTACGATCAGTGAATTAAAAAAAAATTAAATAAAGTTCAGTGAATTAAAGAAGAAAAAAAATACGTTCACTGAATTGAAAAAAAAAATACGTTCACTTAATCGAAAAACAAAAATTACGT
This sequence comes from Leucophora obtusa, assembly GCA_949987735.1. NCBI lineage: Eukaryota > Metazoa > Arthropoda > Insecta > Diptera > Anthomyiidae > Leucophora > Leucophora obtusa. Next base: position 293,164,275 of record OX465295.1, on the reverse strand, counting down.
TCTCTGAATTCAAAGCCTGTTTTCTGCCGATCAGTAGAAGAACACATTGTATTGTAAAAACGTATAAATTAAATACGTCATAGTCAAGCATCTACATTTTACTGGGAAGCATAAGTTTGAAAAATTAATAGTTATATTTTTTCCAAATTCATCTATATCTGTAAAGTTTTTATTTTTAATAGTAAAAGGCTTTATTTTTTAATCATGTAGGTTGATAAAGTGCATCGGGTTTCTCTAACACTTAATATACATATATATGTAATTTGTTTATTTTTACTAGCAAACGCTGTAAAATTGCTTAGTTGCAAATTTTATTTGTAAATAAATTTTTTCTTCTATTGAACGGCAGAAAACAGGCTTTGAGTTCAATGAACGTATTTTTTGTTTTTTTAATTCAGTGAACGTATTATTTTTTTTTTAATTCACTGAACGTAATTTTATTTTTTTTAATTCACTGAACGTAGTTTTATTTCTTTTAATTCACTGAACGTAATTTTATTTTTTTTGTTAATTCACTGAACGTAATTTTATTTTTTTAATTCACTGAACGAAAATGAAATTGAACGAATTCAGTGGAGAATTAATTCAGTAAGGAATTAATTCACTTTTTTCCGTTCGATTTATAAAATTGAACGCGTTCACTAGTGAATTAATTCATTTGATTTAATAAAAAGAACTATAGCAATTGAATTAATTCGTAACAAAATAAATCGAACGAAAACAAATATGAATTAACTCCATTCAATATATGGTGCTTTGTGAATTAATTCATCGAATTTTTAATTCAGAATTGAAAAGTTGAATTAAGGAATTAATTCTTCAAAGCTCTGGGCGCTGGTAGGTAAAACACTTATGTTATCACTGAATTACACTTCCCATTTTTTGTCATAACATGTATGAAATAAGTCAAAAAATTGTGTAATTGTACTTTTAAGATAGGTTTTGTGTTTGGTCGCCTATAATATAATTTTAAATATTCCACACAATGTAATCGATTTCGTATACTTTACATTGTGTGTACTTACGATATGGCATATTTGTGTATAACAATTGTATATGAAGCTTAAAACATCTGAAATTTTCCAGAACTTTTGTCTAACTTACATGCCACTATACTTGTGTGTACTTACGAAGTACATATATAGACTTGTGGGCCCTTACAATGCGGCCATACCCTGGGTAATGTAAGCTAGCTTGTGTGCAGGGTTTAAAAGTATTCGAGGATTTTTGTAAGTAAACACAGGTATCCCCGAGTACTTACAAATAGCCCACGAAAACGCCATACAACTAGGAACTGATCGGCAGTTCGATAGCACAACGTGAACTTGAAAAGACTCGTCGTTGTCGCGTTTGTCACAAACATTCATCTTTCGGCGATGTTGCTGTTCACACCAAATGCTTCAATTCATTCCACAACATGTGGGTTATTGTAAATTTATTTATTTATTTATTATTAATTACATAATACAATTATTGTAACTAATAAGGTAAAAAACAATTTAATTTACCACATTTACTTTTATTTACATTTTTCACAATATACAGCTATGGACATAGAAATAGGACACTTCATACAAAATTATCTGCATGCATTTCTCTTAATAATTATAAAGCAATAATTATATTTCTTTTCTATTATAGTAAACTGTAATCAAGTAGTCTCAGATTATATATAAAACTTTGCAATATTTAAAACATGCAAATATTTACAACAAAATTACTTTACTTTGTTCATATTTGACTTGGACATAAAAATAGGACACTTGCAATAATTGTCAAAATTTTACTCGATGCACTTAGTAATAATTTTCTTTTCATAATTTGCGTTTGAAATAAGTAAATTCTTTTCTAATTGTACCAATATGGGACGTGGAAAACATTGTAATCCAGAAAAACGAAGACTTATATCTCAATTCAACAACGAGATAAAATCTCCAACTGAAATTGCAAAAATACTAAAGTGTTCGCGAAATATGGTATACAATGCTATTCGTCTATGTGCTGCCGACAAGAAATATCATACGCAAAATAAATAACGTAAGCCAATCCGTCGTAAAACTACAACTTATATGGACAGGACTATAGTACGCAAAAGCAAAATCAACTCTTTTATGTCCTCCCGTCAAATAAATAATGAAATCAGGGAAAAATTCAACGTTAAAGTGTCAGACAGGTTAGTAAGAAGAAGACTGAATGAAGCAAACTTATTTGGACGAATAAGTAGAAAGAAGCCTCTTCTTTCAAGAAAAAATATTAAGAAACGTATTGATTATGCCAAAACTCACAAAGGAAATGAGTTGTCCTTTTGGAAAAATGTGCTTTGTAGCGATAAAACGAAGGTAAATCGTGTCGGACCAGATGGTAGAACATTTGTACACCGCCCAAAAACCAAGTACACTCAGAAGACCTTGAAACACGGTGGGGGTAATATTATGGTGTGTGGGGCTTTTTCCTAGCGTGGTGTTGGGCCTACCGTAAAAGTAGAGGACAAAATGGACAGGTTTCAATATTTGAGCATTCTTAAGAATGTTATGGAGCCATTTGCCTATGAAAATATGCCAGTTAAGTGGATCTTTATGCAAGACAATGATCCGAAGCATTCGTCGAACATAGTGAAGGATTGGTTTTTACAAGAACAAATTAAGGTTTTGGACTGGCCAGCCCAAAGTCCAAACTTTAATCCAATAGAAAATCTATGGAATGATGTAAAAGTTTCGCAAAACAATTACAAAAATTCCACCAAACTTTGGGCTGGTATTCAAGAAGCCTGGCATTCTGTACCAAAAGAAAGATGCCAGAGATTAGTTGAGAGTATGCAAAGAAGATGCGGAGCGGTTATTGATAATAATGGATACAGCACAAAATATTAGTGTAATATTAACGCTAAAAATATAATAATTTTTTTAAAAACTAAAAACAATTACGGTTTTTTGTAAAAATATAAAATGTATCCTATTTAGAAGTCCAAGTATTTTTATTAGTTTATACATATTTACCAATATATATAAAATAGTAGAAGGATTTTTATTTAAATAAAGAATGAATTACAATCATCAATAATAACACTTCCCGTATATGAAATAAAAAATTTTATTTTTGTTTTATTTAACAAAATAAATAATTATGTTTCTTAACACATAAAAGTGTCCTGTTTCCATGTCCATAGCTGTACATTCACTGAAGCATTTCACAAAAATTAAAAATTTCATCATTTATTAACAAATATTTTGTTAACTAAACATATTGTTACGTTTTTACCTTTGAAAAACGTTGGTTTATTTACCGTGTTCTTTTCTATTGCAATCAAATTAACCAATTCCAACGCTAACACCAATTGTTACGTTTTCTCTCTAAAACGTACGTTTATCTCCTTTAGATAAACCGAGTTGGTGATCTTAGTAAATAAAAATAACACGCTCTTTTAAATACAACAATATAACACACACGCAAACTCTAATAATCAACTGACTGTACAATGCTAATAATACGCAGTTAACAAAATCTAGTACGAAAGTTAACAGCACAAATGTTAAAGTACAACTTCACTTCACAAATGTTAATGCGCAACATCCTCTTCCTTCGTAACGTTCGGTCTTTTATAGTTTAATGGTCGTTGGTTGTCGAACATGCTAGAAGCTTAACATTTTTTATGGCATTTAACCTTATAGCATATGCTGAGGTGTATACTTAAATGTAGTGTTACGTTGCAGATTGACGTCTTTAGTAAGTCCCGTTTCTCGAGATATTTTCTTCCAGAAAATTCCCGAGTTTTCTATACTAGACTAATACAAATTCGTAACAATATATAATTAGATATTTATTTGCCCTTTTTTACAAAAATAAACTTAAACCTGTAATATCTAAGCACTTATCTAATAGAAATACTAGCTAAAGATGAATTTAAGGCTAAATAAAACACTTTTTTCAAACAATATTAGGAAGCTAGTTTTAAATGCAAAGTTGCAAGGTACACGCGTAAACCGCATTCCCCTACTTTTTTCACTCTCGAAAGTACCGCAATACGCTCGGAATTTTGAATTTTTTTTAACGAGAAAAAACTTATATCTAAATAGTGTTAATTTAATCAAATAAAAAAATAAATATTTGCATAATACAACAAACACATATTAACAAAAAAAAAATGATAATGTTATCTAAAAGATGAGTAAACAATATGGAAAACAAAACAAAATTATTTACAGTTGTGTGACTGTTAGTGCTGATAAATGCGGTTTCTTTTCAATACGCGATACTACTCGATATTTTTAGTTTGGGTACTCGATACTACCCGATGTTTTTAATGGTCCCAGGGATATTTTGGACCCCGTTCTATAATTAATAATTCTAGACAACTTCTTAAGGAGTAACTACTTATTTTCCAATAGCATCCCTGGAACTAGTGATGGTGAAACTATTTCTAGAACAAGTGCAAAGTAGTCACACTTAGCATTTAAACTACATCCTTAGTTTTTTTTTTTAGGAACCAGTGATATAGAACTAGTTACACATGACTTCTACATCGGTTACATATGACTTCTATACTAGTTCCAAAACAGCTCCAACAAACTTAGAAAGTTTTAAATATTTCTTCAAAAAATGTTCTAAATATATTTCCTATCAAAATGGAAAGCAGCACAAGAACTATGCATGAAAATAAAGAAACGAATTTGTGTTTTTTCGCTTGGTACTTCCCAGTGTAGAAACGGTAATGACATATCATTATTTTTTGGACTACCAGTAATGACACCCACTTACCTTCTTCATTATTTTAAAATACATAATAATGAGTTACTGATATTGACTTATTTTTATCATTATTTCAAATAGAAAATTATTTTCTAGATTTTTTTGAAAATATTTTGAAATCTATTTTTAGACTCAATATTTTTTAAACACTGGTAAGAATATATGTAACCACATATTTTTTGATTTTTTGTATGTTGGCGAGTAAGCTTACTTGTGTGCAGCAGGTCAATTATGTTTTTATCTATTAAATATTACATGTCGATATAGCTCAGATGAGGGAGCTATAGACTGGCAATCTGTAGACCCAGGTTCGATTCCCGCACCAGCAAATTTTATTAAAAAAAAAAATACAATAAAAAATATTTTTTTTTATATAATTAATTTTTTTGAAAATCTATTTTTAGACTCATTATTTTTGTCAGTACTGGTAAGCACATAGCTAACGATATATTTTTTGATTTTTCGTATGCTGGTGTGTAACCATAACTCATTATTTTTCGCGACATCGCCATATTAAGGTAATAAGAAATGTAATAACAAAAGTACCCAGTGTAGAAACGGTAATGACATATCATTATTTTTTGGACTACCAGTAATGACACTCACTTACCTTCTGTATTATTTTAAAACATATAATAATGAGTTACTGATAATGACTTATTTTTATCATTATTTAAAATAGAAAATAATTTTTTAGATTTTTTTGAAAATATTTTGAAATCTATTTTTAGACTCAATATTTTTTAAACACTGGTAAGGATATATGTAACCACATATTTTTTGTATGTTGGCGAGTAAGCTTACTTGTGTACAGCAGGTCAATTGTGTTTTTATCTATTAAATATTACATGTCGATATAGCTCAGATGGTAGAGCTACTGACAATCTGTAGACCCAGGTTCGATTCCCGCACCAGCAAATTTTATTTAAAAAAAAAAAATACAATAAAAAATATTTTTTTTTATATAATTTATTTTTTAGAAAATCTATTTTTAGACTCATTATTTTTGTCTGTACTGGTAAGCACATAGGTAAAGATATATTTTTTGATTTTTCGTATGCTGGTGTGTAACGACAACTCATTATTTTTCGCGACATCGCCATATAAAGGTAATAAGAAATGTAATAACAAAAGTAACTAGTTACCATTACCAAGTATGTAGTTACATAACCACATATCTGGTAATGATTTTCTACACTGGGTAACTAGTTCCCATTACCAAGTATGTAGTTACATAACCACATATCTGGTAATAATTTTCTACACTGGGTTTCTCCGAATAAATACCTAAAATCATGTTTTCTGATACAACAGGTCTGTTCCACGCTGTTACAATCTATACACAATGCTGAGAGGTTCACTACGCACGAAAAAAATATTATAAAAAGAAGCAGAAACAAAAATCATTAATTATAGAAACATCTTTGAAATCTACTTCTGTTTAAAATACGAAACATATCTAAAATATTGACATATTAAGTAAAATTCGGAAAAGTTTATTTTAACTGCGATATATTTATTTTAGTAAGATACATTTTTAATTTGAAAATGCTTTTAAAGAAATAATATGGTCATTCAAAATTAATATAATTGATTTAATTGCGATTTCCTCTGTGTTTATATAATACGGGTAACCTAATATTCGTATAAATAAAATGTCTAATGTCTCCAAATCTGTTTCATTCCAATTTTCGGGATGAAGATAACTTCGTCTATTTTGGAATACTTTCCCTCGAAATACTATTAACTCACAAATTAATGTACATATACTACGATTCTGTATTCAAAATTTATTAAGAAATAGTTTGAAAAAAATTTTTTTAGGTCAACAATATATTTTTGCAAAAACTTAGAACTAATTGTTCTTGAAACTGTTTCAGTATGATTAAAAATATTAGTTTTAAAACCGATCTACCTAATTGGTTAATGGCCCTTGATGGCTTCGTAAAACTAGTTCCGAGCGTAAAAATTTCATACAAAAATCACGGATTCAAGAATAGGTTCTAGAACTTTTCCGTAGAACTAGTACCTGTTACTCAAACGATTCCCTAGAACTAGCTCTAAAGCTGACAATGTCAAATAAAAATCATGGGTAACAGCGCCAAAGTAGAACTACTACACCTTTTGCAATTGTAATTCAGAAAATATCAATTGAAATTCAGAAAATATCAATTGAAATTCAGAATTTGCATTTGAAATTCAGAAAACATCAATTGAAATTCAGAATTTCCATTTGAAATTCAGAAAACATCAATTGAAATTCAGATTTTCCATTTGAAATTCAGAAAATATCAATTGAAATTCAGAAAATATCATTTGAAATTCAGAAAATATCAATTGAAATTCAGAAAATATCATTTGAAATTCAGAAAATATCATTTGAAATTCAGAAAATGTCAATTGAAATTCAGAAATCATCATTTGAAATTCAGAAAATATCATTTGAAATTCAGAAAATATCAATTGAAATTCAGAAATCGTCATTTGAAATTCAGAAAATATCAATTGAAATTCAGAAACCGTCATTTGAAATTCAGAAAATATCAATTGAAATTCAGAAAATATCATTTGAAATTCAGAAAATGTCAATTGAAATTCAGAAATCATCATTTGAAATTCAGAAAATATCATTTGAAATTCAGAAAATATCAATTGAAATTCAGAAAACATCAACTGAAATTCAGAAAATATCAATTGAAATTCAGAAATCGTCATTTGAAATTCAGAAAATATCAATAGAATTTCAATTGATATTTTCTGAATTTCAATTGATGTTTTCTGAATATCAATTGATATTTTCTGAATTTCAATTGACATTTTCTGAATTTCAAATGATATTTTCTGAATTTCAAATGATATTTTCTGAATTTCAATTGACATTTTCTGAATTTCAAATGATATTTTCTGAATTTCAATTGATATTTTCTGAATTTCAAATGACGGTTTCTGAATTTCAATTGATATTTTCTGAATTTCAAATGACAATTTCTGAATTTCAATTGATATTTTCTGAATTTCAATTGATATTTTCTGAATTTCAATTGATGTTTTCTGAATAATAATTGATATTTTCTGAATTTCAAATGATATTTCCTGAATTTCAAATGATATTTTCTGAATTTCAATTGATATTTTCTGAATTTCAAATGATATTTTCTGAATTTCAATTGATATTTTCTGAATTTCAAATGGAAAATCTGAATTTCAATTGATGTTTTCTGAATTTCAAATGGAAATTCTGAATTTCAATTGATGTTTTCTGAATTTCAAATGGAAATTCTGAATTTCAATTGATATTTTCTGAATTTCAAATGGAAATTCTGAATTTCAATTGATATTTTCTGAATTACAGTTGCAAAAGGTGTAGTGGCTAAGTTTTAGAACTAGTTCTGGAGGTTTAAACTTTGAAATTTATTTATTCATTTATTTATATTTAATAAAAATTCTTTAAAATTCATTGAAGGAATTCAGAGCGTAAATGCATAAGTGACGTCCCAGCAAAACCTTGGTAATATATGGGTACTACTATGAATATTACCTAGTAATATCTCAAACCACTTACCCTTGCGTTACCTTGAACCCTTACAATACTTTTAATACCAAATTCATACGATTGGATTTTTTATTGGTATAAATAATTCGTTTTTCTAGAAAATTTTAGAAATTCTATTTTTTGTTAAAAACCCGTGAATTTAAAATTGACATTCGGTTTAAAAAATTAAAATTTAAACAAAATGTTCTTAAAAACTCCTTACCTGTAAGTTCAGAATAACATGTTATTAGGTAAGGAGTTACATCGATGGACATGCCCTTGTTAAAATAAAAGGTCTACACTAATAGAAAAAAGTCAGTAAAAAATTTAGTTAAACCTACTAGTTTTAATTAGTTAAAAATGATGCTGCAAAAAAAACTGCTAACTTAGCAGATTATTTTTGCTATATATTAGTAATATAGGAACAGCAAAATTAAACTATTAAATATACAGAGTTTTAGTTATATTTCAGCTAAATTTTTGTAAATGGAGAATAGCAAATTAACCTGCTAAAATCAGCAAAAAATTTTGCTAAATAATTAGGAGCCTAAAAAATCAACAAAAAACTTAAAATTTTCGAAGGTTTTTTTTTGATTTTTTTTTAAATGCAAATAAAAATCGAGCCTTTTGAAAACAGCAGTTTACAATTTTTTAGCAAATATTTCTGCTGATTTTAGCAGAATAAACTGCTATTTGCACTCAACTAAATTTAGCTTAAAAATAGCAAAAATTTTGTAGATTTAACAGTTTATTTTTGCTATTTTTAGTCTACAAATATTTAGCAAAATTTTGTGCAGATTTTACAGTAAAATTTGCTATTTTCAATTAACTAAAAGTTAGCCTAAATATAACTAAAATTCTGTAAATTTAACACTTTTAATTTTGTGTTCTCATTTTACTAGTATTTAGTAAACAAATCTGCTAATATTAGCAGTTTTTTCTGCAGCATCATTTTTAACTAATTTTCAGAACGCGTTTAACAGACTTTTGTACTAACTTTTTTTATGAGTGTAAGCGTAACATGTAAGTTCAGAATAACATATTACTAGGTAAGGAGTTACCTCGATGGACACGCCTTTGTTAAAATAGTAGCTTTGGTAATAGAAAAGTTACCTACCCTTATTTCTTCTTACCAAAGTCATTACTGGGTAATAGAAGGTAAATTGTCAAATTTACGAGAAATGCAAATGAATTCCTTTATTACGTTTATTGAATTTTAAAACCGTATTTTAACTTTTCTTAGACACTACCAACAAAATTTCCTGTTCCAAAGAATCGGTTGTAAAATAACAATTCAAGAAAATTTTCTGTTCAAAAGAATTGGTTGTAGAATAGCTAGTTTTCATTTACAACAACTTCAACTATCAATTCTAACACCGATGATTTTTGTTTGAAATTGTCCCAAAGGTAACCGCTCCTATATCTCCAAATCAGTTCTGGAACTAGTTCTAAAAATGATTCTCCAAAAGTTATACCTTACATTTATGATCCGTGAAAAAATGTTCCTGGGTATTCAATAAGCTTTTCAAAATTTTGTTACTTTTTCTTTAAACTTTTCACTCTTGATTTTTTTCAACAGATTTGTATTTTTACACTAAACAGTTTAGCGGAGTCACATTTTGGTATATTTTTTCTGTGCAAAATGCAACTCTAAAAATATCGAGCAGTTTCTTTTAAGTATCGAGTTTTCGAAAGAAAGGCAAATACTCGATTACCGCTAAACATTTTGTTACCAGCACTAGTGACTATGATAAGAAAAGATGCTCTGTTACATTAAACAATAATCTCAATTTAAAAGATTTTTAAAACATTTAACTTGAACAAAATATTTTAATATAGCAAATAGACATTAAACAAAGAGTTTGTAGGCTTTTATTACACCGCCCGACACAAGTGTGCACCCATGAGTAAATCCAATATATTCTGCAAAGCTTAAAATCGCGTATTTATATAAAGTTACGAGTAATACGCATATTTGTATGGAGTCATGATTTAATTTTAAGAAATTCGATTTTATTTTTACACAGCGTTCATGCACTCATTTTACTATCAAGATTGATACCTATATTAGCAATGTTTTGTCAAAAGAGTTATACGGAAAAACATGGCACTTTGGAAATTTGAATTCTTAGATTTTTTCCACAAAACATTTTTTTAACGTTAACATCTTAAAATTATGTTTTATATAGTGCTTCAAAAAAACTTTGGAAACTCTGGAACCAAAACATAAATATAATAATGGGTATTAGACCGTACCACCTTACAGGCATATAAAAAGTGCGCGGTACACCTTCGAATATACATATATTATTTTTGCAAGGCAATTTTGAAAAAAAAAACGTTTTTTTGCCGAACGTAGAGGTCTCCTTTTTAAATTTTTCGTTATATCTTCGGCATTTACAGTCGGATTTTAAAGTGCGATGTATCCTCGAGGAGACCAGTATTTTGCTATAAAAGAAAAATCCAATTAAAAAAAAAAATTAAAAGACGACCCCTACGTTAGGCAACAAAAAAAAAAAAGAAAAAAAATTTCTGCTGGAATTATAGAAAAACAAAAAAAAAGCAAAAGTTTAATGATTTTTAAGCTTTAATTTTCTGACATTAGGAACTGAAATCTGGTGGGTTAACGGGATACATGATGTCAATGGCCTTTTGAGCAAAACATTGGTCCCCTCGAGACAAAATCATCGATGTATCATACTTTAAGATCCGACTGTAAATGCCAACGTTCGGCAAAAAAAATTTTTTTTTTAAACCTCCTTGCAAAAATAATTTAGATTCGACAGTGTACGGCGAGCTTTTTTTTGTGGTACGGTCTAATAAGTATTAAACTTCACATCTGCGAAAATATTAAAAAAATTTTGAAAGTTAATGCAGGCTGCTTAATTTGTGATTTTAACGGATCAACGAAGTAATCTAGAAAAAGAGAGACACTTGTAATTTATTTCAGAAATATTGCATTTTCTCATGGGTGAAACCAAAAGTTTAACTATGTTGGACGGTGTTTTTTTTATGTAATTTGCTAAAATTTATTATTATGCATTGGAAATAGAAAAAGATGTAAAAAAAAACATTTAAAGCTATAAGCTTAACACAATTATGAATCATTAAACATTTTCTTTGTAACTTAAACGAGTTAAAATTTCGGGTTAGATGTAACAATGTTGTGTATTACACAGCCAAAGATAAAATAAAGATAACGTTTGACGTATACAAGTCTAGCACAGAGCTTTGAAGAATTAATTCCTTTTTGAATGAATTCACTACCAATCGAATTCAATTTTCTCTAGAATTTAATGAATTCCTTTTCTTAAGTAATTCACTGAATTCGTTCAACTGAATGCGTTCATCAAACAACAAATTCAAAGAATTAATTCAATTGCAATAGTTCTTTTCATTAAATCAAATGAATTAATTCACCGGTGAACGCGTTCAATTTTATAAATCGAACGGAAGAAAAGTGAATTAATTCCTTACTGAATTAATTCACTACTGAATTTGTTCAATTTCATTTTCGTTCAGTGAATTAAAAAAAATAAAATTACGTTCAGTGAATTAAAAAAAAAAAAAAATAAGTTCACTGAATTGAAAAAAAATAAAATAAGTTCACTGACTTAAAAAAAATAAAAAAATTAGTTCACTGAATTCAAAGCCTGTTTTCTGCCGTTCAGTAAAAGAAAACAATAATGTACAAATAAAATTTTTAAATAATCAATTTTAAAGCGTGTGCTTGTAAAAATGAACAAATTAGAAACCGGATGCTGTTTATCAACCTACATGATTCAAAAATAAAGCCTTTTACTATTAAAAATAAAAACTTTACAGATATAGATAAATTTGGAAAAAAAATATAACTATATAACTAGTTTGAAAAATTAATAGTTATATTTTTTCCAAATTTATCTATATCTGTAAAGTTTTTCTTTTTAATAGTAAAAGGCTTTATTTTTGAATCATGTAGGTTGATAAACAGCATCCGGTTTCTAATTTGTTTATTTTTACTAGCACACGCTGTAAAATTGCTTATTTAAAAATTTTATTTGTACATTATTGTTTTCTTCTACTGAACGGCGGAAAACAGGCTTTGGATTCAGTGAACTTATTTTATTTTTTTTTCAATTCAGTGAAGTTATTTTATTTATTTTCAATTCAGTTAACTTATTATTTTTTTATTTTAATTCAATTCACTGAACGTAATTTTATTTTTTTTTAATTCACTGAACGTATTTTTATTTTTTTTTAATTCACTGAACGAAAATGAAATTGAACGAATTCAGTAGTGAATTAATTCAGTAAGGAATTAATTCACTTTTTTTCCGTTCGATTTATAAAATTGAACGTGTTCACCAGTGAATTAATTCATTTGATTTAATAAAAAGAACTATTGCAATTGAATTAATTCGTAACAAAATCAATCGAACGAAAGCAAATATGAATTAATTCCATTCAATATATGGGGCTTAGTGAATTAATTCATCGAATTTTTAATTCCCCAGCAAAAAAAGTCATTACAAAAAAGTTATTTTAAAAGCACTCCGAATAGCATCAACTGAATGTGAAGTAGTTACAATTTAGCTCTAACACTGATTTATTTTACACGTGATGTCCCATGTTGTCAGTAGTTCAATTTAAGCATTTTGTTAGTAATTTAAAAGTGATTACATGATGTTAATAAAAGTATAGTTTTTAGGTATACATTTTCATCACATCAATACGAGTACATTTTGTTTGCATTTTTAGAGTGAGTTAGAAGTACTCTTTATAATATATAATATAATACATTTTTTTAAGTGATTTAAATGTGCTTTTTATGTCTGAAATAGCATATTTTAGAGGCAATTTTAATGTTTAGCCTTTACAGAGCCCATTTCTGAACCTATTGTGTAACAAAAGCTTCAATTTATTATTATTTATAGGGCAATATTAAGGAAACAATTCTTTTGCATCTGAATCAATTCGATTAAGTCAAAATCAGACAAAACCAACATTTTTTTAATTTTTGTGTTTTAACTAATTTTTAGTTAATTTTTCTACTAGTTTTACAGAATTATTTTTATGAGTGTACGCATTTTATTGCAAATTGCCGTTGCATGTGATGAGGATGTGCGGAGTGTAACGAAATCATCCCTAAAATTTTGCAGCACTTTACTTCGGAATTTGGACATTCAGTATCTATCACACATTCTGTGTCATTGTGGTGTAAATTGTATGTGATGACTTTGCTGGTAAAAGCCGCAAGTTCCCCGCAGTTAAGAAATTGGAAAGATTATGCAGGCATGCCGCATAAGCGCCGAGGGTTTGGAAGGGTAAAAGTTATACAAGATTGGGGAGGGTACTCCACCATGTTGAACTCTAACTCGACGGACCTTCAACTTCTACTTCTTAAACTCCACTAATTACTGACATCCGCATATACTGTTAACACGTATTCATACTGTTGGGGAGATTAGAGTTGGCGATATCTGAACATCAACATAAAAATTCCGCCTGGGCCAACCGTTTTAGATGGTTTACGTTTCTTGATGTAAAAGCTGGGGTAAGTCAATGAATGAAAGGTCATGTATTGTTCTCATGACACTTCGTTTCGCCATGTCTGTCGGTATGCTCTACAGAAAGATATTACGACTCGGTCATTTCGTTTCATCGGAATTCCGGCTCCGGAGCTCAAATTGCAGTTGTTTAAGTGATCTACTTATTTATTCCACTTACAGCCAACAACCAACTTGCCGATCTCCAGGTTAAGTTCACTGATACTGGGTTCGCTGTGTTTAGTCCAATGAGTTTGACCACGCTCATCTGCGAGTTCCGCTGAGTCTGCTGGGAAGTTTGGTCTTAAGAGCGGAGTGGGCTTCTGTAGGGACAATTCTCCGGAATTTCTCATGCGAAGTTCTTACATCGGAGGGAGTGGGAAGTTCAGTAATTAGCGTTTAGTGTACTCTCTAAAGTCGACCCTATCTGTCTTCTTTTAATTCATATACATAGGGGCGGTGGATGAAATCATTAGGTCGTTGGAGTAGCATAAAGACTGTGTTCAAAAAAATTGTCCATCACATAATTCAAAAAATCTGCTGAACCAGTCATTAAATTTTAAAAAGAAAACTATTTTATAACCGTGTTTTTATTAAGATTATTATAAGACTACATAAGGAGTGAGATCATAAAAATGTTAACACACATTTTTGCCTATAACTTTGGTTTAAAGCTTCTCATATTTTTTTTTTCTGCAGTTTACATTTTAAAAATATGTCAGTTAATAAATTGATTTACATCATGAGTTTTAATTAGCAATTTTTTACAGAATGGACGATGGAAGAAAAGTGCGTTCAAAAATAATTAAATATTTTCAACAAACCCAAACATGGACATACAAAAAAATTGCAAAAGAGACTAATGTACGCCGCCAAACAGTTTCAAAAGTGGTAAAAATGTATCTGAAACACCTAACAATTGAAAGGAAGCCGGGAACAGGAACAACGACTGGTTATCGTAACATTGGTAAGGCATATAAAGTTAAAAGCATCCTTAAGAGAGCTCCTAACACATCTAGCAGAAAAACAGCTCGGTTAGCGCAATGCTCGGATTTTTTTGTACGTAAAGTGAAACGTAAGGCAGGACTAAAGTCCTACAAAGTTCAAAAAGTTTCCGATAGAAACGCTTTTAAAAATTTGGAGGCCAAAACCAGAGCTCGAAAATTGAAATCAAATTTTATACAAAAATACAACTGTTGTGTAATGGACGACGAAACTTATGTCCTGGCTAATTATTCGCAGCTCCCTGGTCAAGAATTTTATGTTTCCGATGTTCGAGGAAATGTTGCGGAAAAATTTAGGTCGAAAAAGCAAACGAAACAATATAAAGATAATAATGTGGTTTTTGTACCAAGAGAGGTAAATCCACCAAACTTCCCGGAGCTCAGGCCAGTGGAGAGATATTGGGCTCTTGTTAAAAGAGAATTAAAGGGCACAAAAAAGGTATCCCAGGACATGCAAGATTTCAAACGTAGATGGACCACCTGCTCTAAAAAGGTAACAGAAACTACCATAAAAGCCTTAATGGGAGGGTTTGCGGAAAAAGTGGATAACTTTGTTCGTAGTGGTTAGAATTCCATGTGGTTTTTTTGTTTGATTTTGTATTAAATTTCACTTAATAAAAATTTGGTTTGAAGTCTTAAAATTCAGTGGTTTGTTTTTTATTTAACTTTATGTGTGTTAACATTTTTATGATCTCACTCCTTATATAAAAATTTTTATTATTTTTATTGTACAAAAATTTTTAATGTTTCTGGTATCCCTTCCATCAACGCTTTTATGGTATTATTAGATACCTTTCGAGCTGCTAAATACCACTTTCCGCAGAAATCTTTGGCATATTTGACGACTTTTTTGTTGGCTTAATTTCTCTTTTGACCAAATTGGCCTGAGTTCTGGATAGGACAGTTTGGTGGATTTGCTTCTCGAAGCATCAAAATCACATTATTATTTAAGTACCACTCCAAGGCAGCTTTGCTGTGATAGCAAGAGGATGGGTTGGTACAAAAGCAAGTAGACACTTCATGGTGTCTAACAAAAGGCTTAAGTCGCGTCTCGAAGCACTCTTTGATATAAATTTCTGAGTTTATTCTACCCGTGGTTTCGAAAGACTTGCTCATCTCACAACAAGTATGGCAATATCTTGCTATATCAGGAATTTTCGAGGAAATTTCGATTGCCTTTTTGTCTAAATTTGTCGTCCACATTCACCCGTGAGTCTGCAATGCACAATTCCTGGCCTAGAAGCTGTGAGAAGTCGGCTAAAACATATGTCTCGTCGTCCATTTAAAAAAAAAACCTTTAATTTTTCGGACGCTGTTTTGCTTTCGTGTTTTTTACAGCATTCCTATGTGGAATATTTTGTACTTTAAAATGCCAGCGCCCTTTTTGACCTCGTGTAAAAACTCCGAACAATGCACTTTTTGAGCGACTTTTCTCCCTGAAATGTTGGGATTCTTCTTCAACATGGCTGGGAAGAAGAATCCCAACATTCTGTTCTCATATGCCCTTTTTCTGCTAGAAACTGCTTTCAAGTAATCTCAAATCCTTAAACTTCTTTAGAACTCTAGAAACCGCTTTCGGGCAAATGTTTAGTTCCCAAGCTATTTTTTTATATGCCCACTGAGGGTGGTTTTGAAAAGTTTTCACAATGTTTTTTCGCACTTCCAATTCATTTGCCATTTTGAATCGAATAAAAGCTACTAGCAAAAAAATTTAAAATACGAAATTTCCTTACATGATGGACAATTTTTTCGAACGCTGCAAAATTTATCTAACGTGCGCACATGATGGTGATGTAAGACGAGCTGGCACAATTTCCCATATTCTTGATGAGCGCATAAATAGTCGATTCGTCTATCCGCTTCGCCAATGCAACCTCCCCGGATATTCGACTGCCAGACCCCATGGTGGTCATTAAAGTCATCCATGACCATGCGGTTATCGACTTCTAGCAGGAATTTTATATGTGGACGACAACCGTGTGCACCGTTAACGGTACACGTTGTAGAGCACGATCTGGGCAGCATCTGATGGTAATTTCTTAATACTCAAGGCCGAGAGAACTATATATATATTACACTCAGTGATGTAAATCACCTTATGAATCTAAATTCAACTCTTGGACCCTGAATATTAATTGCACTGTGCACGAAAAGGATACTTTTTTTCCCGACTGGTGGGGGACCCAGTGGGTAAAACTAATTCGGGTACGCTGAATCAAGTGGTGCTGGCCGTTTTTCTAGGTTAGCTCTTAAAAAAAAGATATTTGAGTTTGAAAATTATGGTTTCAAGCACCTCTAAACACTCGATTTTTTAATTTGTTTACCGTTAATTTTTAGTTAAGTTGTTTGTTACTCTACCATGAAGCTTTGTGTTAAAAATAATCAAAATCCCGGAGCTCAGGCCAGTGAAGAGATATTGGGCTCTTGTTAATAGAGAATTAAAGGGCACAAAAAAGGTCTCCCAGGACATGCAAGATTTCAAACGTAGATGGACCACCTGCTCTAAAAAGGTAACAGAAACTACCATAAAAGCCTTAATGGGAGGGTTTGCGGAAAAAGTGGATAACTTTGTTCGTAGTGGTTAGAATTCCATGTGGTTTTTTTGTTTGATTTTGTATTAAATTTCACTTAATAAAAATTTGGTTTGAAGTCTTAAAATTCAGTGGTTTGTTTTTTATTTAACTTTATGTGTGTTAACATTTTTATGATCTCACTCCTTATATAAAAATTTTTATTATTTTTATTCTACAAAAATTTTTAATGTTTCTGGTATCCCTTCCATCAACGCTTTTATGGTATTATTAGATACCTTTCGAGCTGCTAAATACCACTTTCCGCAGAAATCTTTGGCATATTTGACGACTTTTTTGTTGGCTTAATTTCTCTTTTGACCAAATTGGCCTGAGTTCTGGATAGGACAGTTTGGTGGATTTGCTTCTCGAAGCATCAAAATCACATTATTATTTAAGTACCACTCCAAGGCAGCTTTGCTGTGATAGCAAGAGGATGGGTTGGTACAAAAGCAAGTAGACACTTCATGGTGTCTAACAAAAGGCTTAAGTCGCGTCTCGAAGCACTCTTTGATATAAATTTCTGAGTTTATTCTACCCGTGGTTTCGAAAGACTTGCTCATCTCACAACAAGTATGGCAATATCTTGCCATACCAGGAATTTTCGAGGAAATTTCGATTGCCTTTTTGTCTAAATTTGTCGTCCACATTCACCCGTGAGTCTGCAATGCACAATTCCTGGCCTAGAAGCTGTGAGAAGTCGGCTAAAACATATGTCTCGTCGTCCATTTAAAAAAAAAACCTTTAATTTTTCGGACGCTGTTTTGCTTTCGTGTTTTTTACAGCATTCCTATGTGGAATATTTTGTACTTTAAAATGCCAGCGCCCTTTTTGACCTCGTGTAAAAACTCCGAACAATGCACTTTTTGAGCGACTTTTCTCCCTGAAATGTTGGGATTCTTCTTCAACATGGCTGGGAAGAAGAATCCCAACATTCTGTTCTCATATGCCCTTTTTCTGCTAGAAACTGCTTTCAAGTAATCTCAAATCCTTAAACTTCTTTAGAACTCTAGAAACCGCTTTCGGGCAAATGTTTAGTTCCCAAGCTATTTTTTTATATGCCCACTGAGGGTGGCTTTGAAAAGTTTTCACAATGTTTTTTCGCACTTCCAATTCATTTGCCATTTTGAATCGAATAAAAGCTACTAGCAAAAAAATTTAAAATACGAAATTTCCTTACATGATGGACAATTTTTTCGAACGCTGCAAAATTTATCTAACGTGCGCACATGATGGTGATGTAAGACGAGCTGGCACAATTTCCCATATTCTTGATGAGCGCATAAATAGTCGATTCGTCTATCCGCTTCGCCAATGCAACCTCCCCGGATATTCGACTGCCAGACCCCATGGTGGTCATTAAAGTCATCCATGACCATGCGGTTATCGACTTCTAGCAGGAATTTTATATGTGGACGACAACCGTGTGCACCGTTAACGGTACACGTTGTAGAGCACGATCTGGGCAGCATCTGATGGTAATTTCTTAATACTCAAGGCCGAGAGAACTACATATATATTACACTCAGTGATGTAAATCACCTTATGAATCTAAATTCAACTCTTGGACCCTGAATATTAATTGCACTGTGCACGAAAAGGATACTTTTTTTCCCGACTGGTGGGGGACCCAGTGGGTAAAACTAATTCGGGTACGCTGAATCAAGTGGTGCTGGCCGTTTTTCTAGGTTAGCTCTTAAAAAAAAGATATTTGAGTTTGAAAATTATGGTTTCAAGCACCTCTAAACACTCGATTTTTTAATTTGTTTACCGTTAATTTTTTGTTAAGTTGTTTGTTACTCTACCATGAAGCTTTGTGTTAAAAATAATCAAAATCGGTCTTACGGTTCAAAAGTTGTGATTGAAAATTTGAGGACACCATAAAAACCTTTATGCAAATTTTTCACTTCTTACAAATTTCAGTACATTTAACGAAGCAATTAAATGTCCAATTTTGTATGGAAAATTTCGAAGTGTCCTCACATTTTTACTCAGAACTTTTGAACGGCTGCACCGATTTTGATAATTTTTAACCCAAAGCTGACTGGGGAAATAACAAACAACTTGGGTAAAAATAAAGGGTCAAAAAGTTAGATAAATCGCTTTTTTTGGGGTCCTTGTACCCAGAATTTTCAAACACAAATATCTTTTTTTTAAGAGCTAATCTAGAAAAATGGCTAGCATCACTGGATTGAGCGTACTCGAATTAGGTTTACCCACCGGGTCTCCTGCTTGTTGGATTTTTCAACTAGCACATTTTTATTATTAACTATTAAAAAAAAGAACAGGATGTGGCAGAAAGGGTTATGTTGACTCTGACAAGGCAAAGCACATTTTGGCTCTTGGGGAAAAATCCTAATATTTTCGGAAGAAAAGTTGCCCTAAAAACGAATTGCTCCGAGTCTTTTGTTAAAAAAGTGAAAAAGGAGGCGGGGTTGAAGCCGTTTAAGATACAGAAAGTCCCGGATCGGAACACCAAGAAGCATGAAGAGGCAAAACAACGTGCCAGAGAACTAAATCGTAATTTCATTAAAAATCATGAATGTTGTATTATGGACGATACTAAAGAGAATGTCCATGAAGAGTTTAAGACACAAAAAGAAACTAAGTTCCAAAAAAATTTTTAGTATGGCAGGCTATTTATTGCTGTGGAACAGTTCATATGTGACAACGGGCATGATAAACACAGAATTGTACGTTAAAGAATGCTTGGAAAAGAGACTACTTCCATTCCTACGACAGCACAAAGTATCCACGTTCTTTTGGCCGGATCTGGCTTCGTACCATTATAGCAAATCAGCCGTTGAATGGAACAAAAATCATAATGTGGTTTTTATACCTAGAGAGGAAAATCCGCCAAATTGTTCAGAACTCAGGCCAGTGATGAGATATTGGGGACTGGTAAAAAGAGAGATGAAGAGTAAAAAGCAAGTCGCAGATAACGTAAAACTTTTCTCGGAAATGGTGTTTGTCAAGCAAGAAGATCACTGAAAATACCATTAAAGCCCTAATGGGTGGTATTCCATATAAATTTAAAACTTTCATACAAAACAATTATTATATCTTAATTATTAATACAATGTAAAGTCAAATAAATCTCCTTTCAATAAAATATTATTTTTATTTAAATATGACGTTTAACTCAAAAGTTATTGCGATTAATTCGTGGACTATTTTAGTTCGTGAGCAAGCCTAATTATCCGATTAGAATGACACTGTAGCTATGTTTGCGTACTTTTTGGGTAATGTTCGGTAAAATAAGAGTTAACAAAAAAAAATACTCTCAGAAAAGTACATCTCTGAAAGGCATATTTGCATTAAATGTGATGAATATAATTTTTTCCGAAAAATATCTAATTAAATATTAATAGAAATATTTTAACTCTTTAAGAAAATGTTTAATGTTATTTAAAGAAAAAGTGTTAAAAATAAAAATAATATATTACGACATGATATTCCTCAAAAAAAAAGAAGAAAAATAACAACATTTATAGTTTACTTTCTTGAAATTTCGTTTAGATGATTTTTATTTTTATTTTTAATTTTTATAAAACAATACACATACCTTGGCACTGATATCCTTGTTTACCAATTCCCCTGTAAAGGCAAAAAATGTCCGTAGCTTGTATATATGTATATACTCAAGATATTTATGTTTTTATATAGAGGTATAGATTTATTTAAATTATATATTGAATGTTATGTAAAAAATTATAAGAAAACAATAATAATATATTTTGCGAGCACCATAAAAATGAAAGAAATTATGATGAGCAGAAGAATAAAAAAAATAACATAAAATGAATAATTAAACAAATTCTCCCTTTCTTAAAATTGAAAGAAACTATTATTTATATAAATTGTAGTTCCAAAAACAGCATACAAAAACACAATTGAAAAAAGCAGTTATAGAATTTAATAAATTAAAATTTAAAGCTAAACTTTAAATTAATCGTACAGTAAATTAAAACAAATCCTAAACTAAACTAAAAATATCCCAATATTTATACATAAAATTAATGTACTCCCAAAAACAAAATATTAACCAAAATTTGTTAATTACTAAAATAAAAGTGTTTTGAAAATAGTAATAAGTGAAATAAAAAACAAATTATGGATGATTGGAATAAAAAAGGACGATCATAGCTTACCAAATGAATTCGCGACAATGTGAACAAAATGTTGGTTGACGTAAAAATGTTGCCATGAATTTGTGGCCATTAACCTAAAAAAAAGAGAAAAAAAGGTGAGAAAAATCGAAATTATAAAATTGAGGGCGAATAACTTATTTCCAACATAACCATGGTTTTGTTTATTTGTTTATTTTGAGATAAGTTAACTGCTCTAAAAAAGATATGAATTCTTTTAAAGGTAACCCACCTGATGTACACGACGACGCATAGCACCACGTCGACGATTAAAACCTGCTCTTTCTTTAAATTCTTTATTGGCGCCAGCGCCACCTGTAACAACATGATCCACTTCAGTAGTATCTTTGGTAGTATCTGTTTTGCAAAAAAGAAAAGATAAAGATTTTTCATTTAAATTATTTTATTTAGAGTTGTCACTAAACCATTTCCAATTATAATTTAGAAAATATAAAATAAAATTTGGAAATACAAAATATTTTTTGTGTTTCCATATAAAATCAACGAAAATAATAAACAATTTTAGTTCACCCTCTCAAAATCAAAACAAATATCGTATGCTTGATATATAGGGTTCTTCAACAGGGACGCTACAAAAGTAGAAAGACAGGGACAGCAAACGACGCCATATTTCTTGCCGCTCTTTTGACATTTCTCTTCAGTAAGGTTTGCCATTTCATGATGGAAAGATATAAGAGCCAACAACGAGTCGAAATTATTAAAATTTACTACCGAAATTCGGAGTCAGTGGCCTCAACGTTAAAAGCGCTACGTCCAATTTATGGTTGTCATAATGAATGGCTTCGTCAATAAACAAAATATGCGTTATTGGTCAGACAGCAATCCACACGTACTCCGTGAGTCATCATTGCATCCCGAAAAAATTACGGTTTGGTGCGGTTTATGGGCTGGCGGCGTCATTGGGCCGTACTTCTTCCGTGATCAAGACCGGCACGTTACTGTGAATGGGAATCGCTACCGTTCAATGATAACCGAATATTTTTGGCCCCAATTGGATAATATGGACTTGGAGGACATGTGGTTCCAACAGGACGGCGCCACAAGCCACACAGCGAATGTCACAATCAATTTATTGCAAACCAAGTTTGGAGAACGTGTTATCTCACGAAATGGTCCAGTCGATTGGCCGCCTCGGTCGTGCGATTTGACGCCGTTGGACTATTTCCTGTGGAGCTACGTCAAATCTATGGTCTATGCCAACAAGCCAGCGACGATTGATGAACTTCGTACGAATATCGGCCGATTTATGCTTGAAAACCGTCGAAAATTGGGTTCAGCGTCTGGACTTCTGCAAGTGTGGCCGGGGTGGCCATGCAAAAGAGATCGATTTCCATACATAATGGCATCGAACGTACTTTCACAGGAATAAAGAATTTCATTGATATCCAAAACCTTTTTTGTTTTATTTAAAAAAACTTTTGTAGCGCTCTTATTGAAGAACCCTTTAGCTTGTTTTTTATAAGATATCCACCAATTTATATATTTTTGATGACTTTAGCGTTTCGCTAAATATAGCGTATTAAATTTGGGAAAAAGTCATCAATAACTCCCCTACGGGAAATTTTAACAAACTGTCACCGAACTGGCTCCTTTATATAAAATAGTGTTCACTTTTACATGGCGTTGTCATAGGAGGGGGAAATTGACCCCTTGTGACATGTCACAAGACGAATCCCAGGACAGGTCCTCAAAATAATCGTTTACAGCTTGCCATTGCATCTTCATTCGATGTAAAACGGTTGCCAGCAAGGATATTTTTAGATTTGGGAACAGGTAGAAGTCAGAGGGAGCTAAATAAGGAGAATAAGGTGGGCGGTCAAGCAATTCGTACTTTAATGATTTCTAGCGTTGTTGCAGTTTTTGGAAGTTCACTATGTGATTCATCTTCAATGCTTGTACAACCACGTTTAAATTCAGCAACCCTATTTTTTACTGTTGCATATGAAGGAGCACTTTCACCTAACACATTCACAATATCATTATGAATTTCTTGTCTCGATAAACCTTTCTTATGTAAATATTTCATCACACCACGAATTTCTAATTTTTCCATTATAAAAATAATCACTAAAGCGCCTTTTTTGAACCCCTGTTAATATACGACTGAGTTGAAATTTAACATGAAAAGAAATTTAACATGTGTTCATATGACGGATGGAAGTTTCCATTATACAAAGCTTTTTGCTGTTTATACCGCCATCTCTATGTCAGGCTAAGAACATTTCGTACTGCCCTCGTACAAAATGCACTTCAATAGCTTTAAATTTCACGTAGCTTCAATATTAAAGAAGATAGAAACAATTATATTTCAAAATGAATGAAAAATTTGTTTTATAAGCCATTTATAAATTTAAAAAGTGATTATGCATATGACCCTATATGTTTTGCAATCTGTTAGAATATCATAATTGGTTTAACCCACAACAATTGTTTTAATATCGAGTACTATTATTTTGAAAGTGATGTTATTTTTGATAAATAAAATGCTGTAAGGACTAAAATATCTTATTACTCCCTAAAATGTTGTTATGTGTCACTGGTTTTTGAACAAAGCATCATTACCCCACTAAAAAAAACTATATAACTTTTGATATTATATATAATTATATCCGAAAAATGAGAACAGCTAATTGCATCAAATTAGATCGCATTGTGATCATATTAGATCTAATTTGACACAATTAGATCTAATTTGATGGAATAAAATATGGTTTGATACAATTCTATACGGATTTTGTACTCATCTAAATGTATCAAATATAATATAATCATATACAACTAGATATAATGGTATATAATTCGATACAATTATACATAATTATATGAGGCTTATGTAACTCTATGTAGTAATTCGATATTGTAATATCCCAATAAACCAAACGATATCGTCACGATATCGAAACGATATCACCTAGGTGATTATTATCGTATATGACAAGGGTGGGCACGGATTTGACATCAAAGGCCATATTGTGGTTTTTCATAAATTATACAGGGCCGCACCGTAAATTTAAAAAAAAGGTTAACGACAAATTTTTGACTAAAATGAAAGCAGATTGAACTAACGTTTTATTTTATTTTGTAAGAAACACATCGGTTCTCAAATCCATCTATTCCAAAACTGGTTCCACAAGAACTCATTGCAACCCCAACTTTTTTTTTTAAATTTGTTTTGGTGTTTTGAAATTATATAGAATTAAAACTTATTGGAATTGGTGTTTCGGAATCGGGCAAAACACATTTGAAAACTGAACCAGTTATAAGAGATCTAATACTATTCGGACAACAAAAATATAAATAACAAATCATAGCCTTCTGGATTCGAGATTTTATTTAATAATATTGTTGCACAAAGTAAAAAAAAATAGAGCTCCTTTAAAGGGACACTATGCACTAAAGGGTTAATTTAAACGATTATAAACTTAAAGATTTAAACAGTAATTTGACTACTTTTTGATGTTTTAAAAGGCCGACTTTTTAACACAGTTCTAAATTTAACAGCAATGCGGCGCAGTATTATAGTCAGCACTAAGTATGAATTTTAATAAAACTTTATTTGACTAAGAAATTTTCAAACTTAATTTCTTAATAAAGTAAAATTTGAGTTTATAATCGTGCTTTGTGCCTACTATAAAACTCGCCCACTCAACAAAAAAGTTTGTAATGGGTGCAGTGTTGCCACTTTTTGAATAATTATTCAAAAACGGGACTATTTACACATTCGTTGGATAATTTTTGAATAATGACATTTTTGTGTAGTTTTTGTGTAATTTCACTTTTTAGAGAAATTTTAGTAAATTTCATAAAAAGCAGAAGACATTTAAAGTAGACCAAAGGAGTTTGTCTGTGAAACATTTACAAGATCATTTGCAAATGTAGCGAAAGATTGAAATTTGGGTTTGTTACGATTGTGACTTTCTAATGATTGAATAGAAACCCGTCCTTTTCTAGTCCTTTTCTAAAGGCACATCTACACGAGAGAGAAAATTGCTAGATATAGAGCAAAAAACTCCCCTAAATAGCTTAAATCATTCACAATAGAGCTAATTAGAGATGTTTTTTGCTCTATCTCTAGAAATTTTCTCTCTCGTGTAGATGTGCCTTAACAATTTAAAGTAAATTTAGCGAGATTTTTTTTTGCTGTAGCTTAAATGATAGGGTCAGACAAAAAGTTTGTAAATATAGAACAGTGTGGCAAAATGAATATATATTAGAATAATTCAGAAATTCAGATATTTAAGCTATAATTCAATGCATTATAGTTATTTTTAAAATGTCTTTTGTTTTATTATTATTAATTTCTAAATTCAAAAACATTTTACATATGATTAAGAAACCTTTAATTCCTAATTATGAAAATTTTATGTTTTTGAAATCGGTCCGTAAATAAAAAATGGCAAACTTTTAATTTCATATGCCAGAGTTGCCCTAATTTGGAGTCGAACGTCACAGTTTCCAGCTAATCTGTGGACTCGACCGTTAGAAATTATGCTCTAAATTACTTTAGCTCCGACAGAGTGAAATGTCATAGTAATCCAACCAGACGGTAAGAAATGAAAATTCACTGAAGCACGCATATCTAGCTTAAGTCAACTTTAGAAAAGTTCCATCTCTCTTAACCCTTTGACACGGGAATTTTAATGGCTAGGAATTTTCTGACCAAACTTCGTGGAAATATAGATCTATGCCTAAGAAATATTGTTTATTACTTATATGGCTTTACAGCGCCCCCTAGCGGAGATATTTGGAATTAAACTTCAAACATTAACATGCTGCCGACTCCGAGCGGGTTAAATTTTTTTTTAATTTTAATTTTATATTTTTCCTATTACTAATCTCTACATAAAACCTTTTGAATTTTTAAATTTTATTCATCACACAATTTTTGAGACTAAACTTTAGCCTTTTATGAACTTTTAAATTTGAACAGATTCTCAGCAGCGTTGATGATCAGAAGACAAAAACGCACTATACTGCTCTCATGTTGCTTTGAAATTTCACAGCCTGTATAAAATTTTAACAAGAACAAAATAACGTACTGATAACAGTAAATGAATAGCGCTTTGGTTAAAATTCAAATCAGTGACGAGTTGATGAAGCCGACGTACATTATAATGTACGCCACTCGCCAAAGGGTTAATTTGGTTAATTTTAAATCGAAACTCATCATACCCAACCTATTCGATTTAAAAACATTTTCATCGAACAAACAAAATAAATTTAAAAATAACAATAAACCAATTAAAAAACTATAAAATAAATTCGCAAATCTGTCGAAAATTTCCAAATTTGGTAAAAAATAAAGCAAAATTTCGAACAAATTTTAAAAGCTGTAAAGGCCCAACTATATTTCGCGAATCTGAATTAAGTGAAAGAGAGATAACGGGAAAATACATTAAAAGCATCCATATTTAACTTAAGTCAATTTCTGAAAAGTTTCATCCCTATTAATTTGGTTAATTTTCAATCGAAACTCATCGTATCCAACTCAGTCAAATTAAAAACATTTCAAACAAACAAAATAAACTATTGTAAAAAATTACAATGAAAAAATTAAACACACAAAAAAGCATAAAATGACTTCGAAACTAGCGAAAACTTAAAAATGCCAAATATGGGCGCTCTTTCATTTGAGTAAAAATTAAGCCAAATTTCGAGCAAACTTAAAAATTGTGATTTCAACTTAAGTCAATTGTGGTTACATCTTCATTTTGAAATAATATTAAAAAATTATAATTTTTTTGTGTAATTTTATACGGTTTTGGATAATTTTTTACCTTCAGGTGTGTAATTTTTGGTTTTACTGGTGGCAACACTGAATGGGTACTGAAAATCTTGATGTTATTACTGGAAATTTAACTATTTTGAAACTCGCGGTATATTATGCTAATTGTAGCAACTCATGCCTACTGATTTGTAGTACAATGAAATTAGTAGAAAAAATTAGTTACTGCTGCTTA
The DNA here is from genome assembly GCA_949987735.1 of Leucophora obtusa. Taxonomy (NCBI): domain Eukaryota; kingdom Metazoa; phylum Arthropoda; class Insecta; order Diptera; family Anthomyiidae; genus Leucophora; species Leucophora obtusa. The sequence continues at coordinate 293,136,766 of OX465295.1, read as the reverse complement.
ATTTTAGTAAAATTGTTGTAATTTAAAAATTATTTGCTAAAATTAGCAATAAATTTTAATGAATATTAGTATCACTCGAAAAAAATCCTCTATCATATTTATAAAAAGCTTCATAAATGGATGAAAAACAAAAATAAAACTTGATAAATGTGATAGTCTTTTTAAAATGCAAAATGATATGTTTTTTATATTTATGAAATAATAGTTTCTCATGTATTTCTAGACTGTTTCATAAAAAGATGAATTTATTTTACAAGGTTGGTTACCGAAACGAATAACGGTAACGGTATTTGAGACTGTTTCGGTAACGGTATACCGTTATCGAAACAGCAATACCGGTACGTACCGGTATTAAAAATTACGTTAAAAACATATAAAAACGAGTAAAAACATAGCATATTCTTATTTTTAAGTCTTAAAAATACAGATTATAACCTAAAAATTCAATGCTGGTAGTTTTAATAATTCAAATTATTATATATACATTTTTTTGTAAAAATAACTCAGGATTATAAAACGAAAATGTTAAAAATTGGAATTTTTTATATAAATTAATAAATACCGGTAAAATACCGGTAACTACCCACAAAAATAACGGTTTTTTTTTAAAGGTATTGGTAACGGTAACCGTATTCAATTTGAAACGGTATTTTAGCGATAACGGTATTATAACGATAACGGTAACCAACCTTGTTATTTTATAAAGAATTAAGGCTCAATTTTATGTTCAGCTCTAAGAACGATTTTTGTCTTAAATACTAAACTGGCCCTAAGGGTAAGATTGATTGTTCATTTAAATATCTCTTAAGTACGAAATTTTCAAATCAATCCTAGTTCTGACTATAAAACTGGCCCTTATTTTTATAAAAAATTTTTCTAAATAAAAAACCTAAAATAATTGAGAAATATAACATTAACTGGGTGTTTTGTAAAAAGAATCAGACAAATTATTTCAAAAAATTGTGTGAAAAACACTAATTTAAAAACGATTTTGTTTAAAAATTTTTGCACAGATTTTTTAGGAATTCTATGTAGAACAAATGCGGCTAAAAAAAATTTAAGATAAATGATTTTATGTTTGTGTTTTTTACAAAAATGTTTTAACGAATTCGTCTGATTCTTTTTATAAAAACAGGCAGTAAATAAATGTTTTAAATAAAAAAAAAATCGAAATTTAAACTTCAACAAGGGCCGCACAAAAATCAGCAAAGTGCCGCATTTGCCCACCGTTGGTATATGATAATCACTTGTGATACGAAAACGATAGATTTTTTGTTCTGAAATGTACTTTTCCTAACGATATCGTTTTTCCAAGGAATTATGATACCGTTTTCGCTATCGAAATTCCTTGGAATAACGATGGTATAATCGCCAAAATCTGGTCCAGCATCGAAACACTATCGTTATTTCAGAAGATTTCGATATCGAAAATGATATCATATATGATAGTAAAATAGGGAATCCTTCTAAAATGTGCTGAAATGAAGTCAATGATGAAAAATTGATAACGAAATCGTTATATTAAGAAGAAAAGTAGAACTCACCTAGATTTTGCAACTAATTCCCAATAAATAAGAGTATAAATAGCCAAACGAAGAAAAAATTGCAAGTTTTTATAAATTTTATTTGTTTCTGTTTAAATTTTTATAAATAACTAGCGGGCAAAGCCCGCTACGTTGTTAGCATGCCTTAGGCCTAGTTTTTGGGATATTTTTACATTATTTCTTATAACTTTTTTATTAATTATTTTAATGGAATGATATAAAGCCTGTCCATCCTTAAGGAGTATTCTAAATACTGGAACAAATATTTTTAAAATCAGATGAGTAGTTACGGAGATTATCTCAATAATATAATAACATATAGTTGTATATTTAGGATATAATTTCGTAAAATTTTATATGATAATATATGACTATATCAAAACTTTTTTACTTGGGTATTACTTTCATCTAGTGACATATTTTCTTATTTCGATTGGCGCTTTGGGTGTGCAGAGAACTGCGAAATCAACTTTTTTCTTGATTTAATCATACACTAAAATTCTTATTCACATTTAATCGCTCAACAATATTCAATGTTGAATAAAATCACTATAATGCAGCTGAACGCGTAGTTTGGATCAGTTTGAGGCATCTGTCGAACAAGTTTTATTCATATTTAATCGCTCAAAAAAACTCACTGTTGAATAAAATCAGACTGTTTAATAAAAATCAGACTGTTGAATAAATTCAAACTGATCGAACAATTGAACTCACATGAATAAATCAAAGTATTATGTAGTTCCCTGCAAGCATTTGGAAGATATCTTCCAAGAAGATATTAAAGCGATATCTTTATTTATCATTTGAATGAAAATAATCAAGTAGTATTTTAAAATTGTCTTCCTTTTATTATTTGGAAGATAATTTGGTGATATTTGGAAAAAAATAATTCAAAAATTGAATTTTTTGTCATAGGTTTTCATGATGATATTGCGGCAATATTACCTTCTTATCATCCGGAAGATAAAGAAAATTTGTTTGAAATTCTTTGTCATTTTGGAAAAAATTAAAACAAAATTTGTATAAAAACAATCAACAAACACATAGGAAAGAAATTCCTTGAAAAAATCAAGATCTAATGCGAGGAAAAAATCGGCTAAGTTGAAATCAAAATAATTAATGTGGTGGTCAATGGATTATGTACGCAGATCTTCTTTTTCAGGCTTAAATTTAATAATTAAAAATTAAAACCTTTATATTGTACCGGGTAGTTTATTTGGCGATATCACCTTTTTATCTTCCAGATGATAACTTAGCGATATCGCCGATTTATCTTTCTGGGGTATTGCTTTCGTGTTGCCTGAAAGTATTGCTTTCGGGTAACAGTTATTCTCGACGGAAGAAACTTCCGCAATACGAAATTGATATTGCCGGCAATAAATGTTTTCTTCCTGGCAATATGATCGTTGAATCTTCTTCGTATTGCCATGCTTGCTGGGTTGTTTTATAAAATAAAAAATAAATAAAATCTTATTGTTTAAAAATGGGAATGTATGTGTATTAAATGTGTTTCTACAAAATATAGTCGTTGCTGATACTTATTGTTATGAAATTATTTTTATTTTATTTGGTTGCAATCATGAATAAACTCAACGCGTTCATTTTTGTTTTTTCTGATTTTATTCTACATCAAAATAATCATCGTCGATCCGAACGAATATGAATGAAATGAATGGTATGAAAGCAACAAATGATTAAATCAACGATGCAAAATAAAAATCACTTGGGTTTATTGATTTAAAATCAGCAACGAATATGTGTATTTGAGTATATGGTTTTGCAATCAGCAGTTGCAATTCTCTGATCGCTACCATTCATTTAATGCACTCAAATAAAAAAACTTGCATTTACCATTTCAATGCAAAAACAAAAAACCTAAATTTTGCAATTCTTCAAAAATCCATAAAATTTTTGCAATTCAATATTGTAACGTGAACCATCGATTTGACTGTGTGAAACGGACAAATATTTTGATCACGCGATATACTTATCCATTTAGATGTTGTGTAATTGCAGTAATGTGAGGAGAAATTGTCAGGATTTTAAGGATCCTTACACTCGAAAATCATTATATTCTTCCTTTGTTAGGTCGAAGTTGGAATATGCGTCTGTTATTTGGAGCCCTTTTAATACTTGTCATATTAACCGTTTGGAGAGAGTTCAGAGAAGATTTACGAAAATTTCTATTAATTTTACTGAAAACGTACCCTATAATATTCGTTGCAATTTAATTAATTTGCAAACACTAGAGAATAGGAGGTCAATCCAAACTTTTTTATTTTTATTTGATATAGTGAATTCAAATATAAAATGCCCTGAGTTATTATCACTGATAAATTTTAATGTTCCTTCTAGATCTTTAAGAAACCATGGCTATTTTTTCATAGGTATGCATAAAACGAATTACTCGTTAAATGAACTCTTAATTAGATCTCAGATTAATTTTAATAAATTAGAGATTAATACTGTTTTAGATTTTAGTTATTCAAAACATATATTCAAAACTTTATTTAAATAATTTGTTTTAATTTTATTTTTAGCGAATAGTCTGTAAGGATCATTGTTATTCATAGACTTTATAAAAATAAAGAAATGAAATGAAATGCCAAACACTTCCTAACCTAGTCTCTTGACATGCAATAAAATGATAGCAAACAATTGTCAAAATGATTTTATCTCAAGTGAAGACACTCAATTTCAATTTTATTGCAATATCATGATATCGCTGACATGCAAGCGGCTCTTGCAATGATGCCTGCCATGAAATGTCACTTTTAGTTTTAATTTTAACTTTGTAATAAAAAAAACAACAGAAAATTTGGTAAAAACAAAGAGAAAGTGTTTATTTATAAGGGTAGATAAAAATTAATGTTTGATAAAATATTGTATTTTTCAAAGAAAAATCTTTGATATTTCTTATCTATGAAATGGTCAAGTATTCTCCACCACTAGAGTTGTCAAAACCGGTTTCCGAATTATTCGATAAACCGGTTTTGTTCTATATTTCCGGGTTTTTTAACCCGGTTTTTGAAAAAGGGCGGTTTTCGAATTATCCGAGAAACCGGTTCATTTGTACAATAATTATGCAAAATATTTAAGTGCCTATGCATAATAATTTGAAAACCTTATAACACATTTATAAAATGAATTTTGTATAGAAAATTTGTTTTATAGGTCACTTAAAAATTTTCAAAGTGATTATGCATATGACCCTTAATGTTTGATTTCCTCCTTTAGTTAGGGTTTATTCACTTTGTCGTTGCTATGACGTACATTATTGGACTATAATCGAAAAAATTTATTTTTTCGAAACAAAAATGTTGAAATTCTTTCAAGAGACTTCATTCAAGAAAGGCAAAAAATAGGAAGTTTCAAGATTTTTAGGAATTCTTTGCAAGTTATATAAGAAAATTAGCATATATAGCAATACAAAATGATTATTTACAAAAAACCGGTTATTCGAACCGGTTTTGAATTAAAAAAACCGACAACCGGTTTTTTAAAAAGGCGGTTTTTATAAGTATTCGAAACCCGTTTTTTCAAATAGGTCGAATACTTAAGAACTCGATCCACCACTTTGCAATTGATATCATTTTGACGTTTCACTGAAATGGTTTTGACATTTCATATCATATAATTTATTGCATTTGAAGACACCGGGTAAAGAGCCACTGATGTGATGGGGAACTGGAAAATTCCCGAAATGATCGTCTTTTCATTTCTGAAGGTGTAGAATATTTTCAAAGCAAAAACTCTGCGAAGTATTTGTTATTAGAATATCCTGATGAAGGAAAATGGCAGAGTTTTTGAAAAAAAGTACTTATTATGTTATTTCACAATAAGGAAATAATTGGCTTCAAAAAGGAATAAATAAAGTTTTCAATGTGGAAACAAAGGTCGGCAAAACAATTTTTATTTTTAAATTTAAAAATAAAAATTGGACGAACATATGTTGAATAACTGTTTTATTTCAAAACATAACCGCTGTTCGAAGAACCGCATAAAATTATCGTACAATTTCTAAATATTAATTGAAAATTACTTTTTTGAATTCATCATCTTACCATTTTTATTTTTTAATTCAATTATTACATGCAGTTTTCCTTGAGGTTCTAAATTTACCCACAGATCTGGAACATTACTTTCATGTTGTAAAATATCTTCCAATGGTATCGTACAATTTGCTACAAAATCATCCGGTGGGAGTGCTGCATCGTGAAATACCGTTAAGTTGATATTTTTTGCATTGACTACATCGTGTACAAATTGTTCATTCCAAACGGGATCAAATGTTTTTGGACGTGTTGTTGACCGATCTGTTAGATGAAATATAAAAAGTATAAATTAAATTATTTGTTAAAAATTATTTTACTGTTAACGGTAAGTGGAGCATTGCTCGTAATTTACCTTCCCTTTAGAAAAACGTGTAAGGCCACACAATGTAATCGATTTGGTGTACTTCATTTTGTGCGTACTTACGATATGGGATACCTGTGTATAACGATTGTATATGAAACACAAAATATTTGAAAATTTTCAAAAATTTTGTCTAACTTACATGCCACTATACTTGTGTGTACTTACGAAGTATATTGGCTTGTGGGCCATTACAATGCGGCCATACCCTGGGTAAAGTAAGCCAGCTTGTGTGTAGAGTTTGAAAGCACTCGGAGATACTAGTAAGTACACAAGTATCTCCGAGTACTTTCAAACTCTACACACAAGCTGGCTTACTTTACCCAGGGTATGGCCGCGTTGTAAAGGCCCACAAGGCAATATACTTCGTAAGTACACACAAGTTAGACAAAATTTTTGAAAATTTTCAAAAATTTTATGTTTCATATACAATTGTTATACACAGGTATCCCATATCGTAAGTACGCACAAAATGAAGTACACCAAATCGATTACATTGTGTGGCCTTACACGTTTTTCTAAAGGGTTATTTTTTTTAAATAAGATTCAGGGGAAACAAAGGAATAATCATAATTTTTGAGCGGCCCAATCTTACATTTACGTTGGTAAAATAAGCCTACAAAATGGAGATTTTTATATTTTAATCTTGGAATTTCAAGGTTTGATCATACAAAATTTAACAAGAAAGTTGGAATTCTCGATTAAAATAAATATGGTCTAAAAAAAAATCTCTAAACAAGTTTTGTTCAGAGGTAGCAGATTGAAGTTTCAAAGTTGTACTTGTTCTATCCCAGCAAAAAAAGTCATTACAAAAAAGTTACATATATTTTTATATCGAATAGCATCAACTGATTGTGAAGTAGTTACAATTTAGCTCTAACACTGATTTATTTTACACGTGGTGTCCCATGTTGTCAGTAGTTTAACTTGAGCATTTTGTTAGTAATTTAAAAGTGATGTACATAATCTTAATACAGTATGGTTTTTAGGTATACATTTTCATCACATCAATACGAGTACATTTTGTTTGTATTTTTAGAGTGATTTAGAAGTACTCTTTATAATATATAATATAATACATTTTTAAAAGTGATTTAAATGTGCTTTTTATAATATATGAAATAGCATATTTTAGAGGCAATTTTAATGTTTAGCCTTTACCCATTTCTGAACTTATTGTGTAAGAAAATCTTCAATTTATTATTTGTAGGACAATATTAAAACACTTCTTTTAAATCTGAATCAATTCGATTAAGTCAAAATCAGACAAGCAATATTTTTTAATTTTTGTTCAACAGTTTATTTTTAAATAAGTTTGTAACATGTTTACTCCAGTCTTTAAATTAAAAAAGATACGATATTGAAATAAATAAGTTTAATATACTAAGGCCGAGCTTTTGAGATGTCAGGTAAAATTGGTTTAGTTAAACTGAAAAAGAATTATATCAGCCATTTCAAGTTTATTAATAAAAATTTGCTTGAACAACTGAAAGAAAATAAAATAGATTTTAGAAACAGTATTCCAGTTATAAAATGCGTTAAACTCAGTTTAAAGATAATCTACATCCTAAAAACTGGACCTAAAAGTTATATGTAACCTACTCCGATTTTTTTTTTTTAAATTACTCAAGGAATTTTCAGAATATTAAAGCGTACTAGGAAACTATTTTTTTCATATTTTTTTTCATTTTAACAAATAAAGGCACGAAAAGCATCGACATTTTAAAACTTTACAATAATAAAGCCATCATTATAAATTTGCTCAACGTTTTCATTAAACGATGCATTAAGTTCCAATGCTATAATGTGCAATACGTGATTAGTTGAATTCTTATGTTGAAGAAGTTCATTTAGCAAAATTTTAACTTTAATTAAAATTTGGAACTTGACATTTTAAAGTTGACGGCAGTCATTTTTTTTAAATCTATTTTTGAGTTGAAGAAATAATATATTTTTTGTCACTATAGAATTATTTATTTAGTTTGAATTTTCGACTTTCAAGGCGTAGTGGAAATTAAAGCATGTCGACGTTTAAAACAGGTAAATAGCACGGTGAAATAGCACGCGAGCGACTTCATAGAGCCTTAACAATGCATTTTAATTTAACTTTTATATATTTGCATTTAGTGAAAAGAAGAATTCATATTTGGGTAGTAGTCCAGGAGATTCAATAGGATCAAATTCTTTATTTCCTTCCCTTTTTAAATGGAAACTGTAACTGAAGTATTTTTTAAAATATGTACGAATATTTAAAAACTATGTAAATAATGGTAAATTAATAAAGTACGTGAATAAAATTAACTCTTTCGTCTTTTTAGAGATAAAAATTGAATCTCTAATAAATTCGTAATTTACAAACAAATGCATTTACAAAGAAAAAAACAACATTATATACATTTTTGAAAGTTGTTTTAAAGCACATACTTTCGAAACAGAAAAAGAGCACTTATCGCTCCATTGTAACCAATTTAAAAGTTGTTTGTTTTGAATGACTTACACATATTTTTGCTGGGATTATTTTTAATTAATTAAAAACAATAGAAAAAATTAGAAAAATTTAATATAATTATTATGATCGCGACATATAAAATCTAATATATTTTTAGCTGTACATTACGAAATACAGGTTGAAATCGGAGTCGCAAATTTCGGGTAATTTGAAAATTTCATACCAAAAAAATATTCAAGTTTGATCAGAGTATATTTACTACTATGAAAATTTAATTTTTGCATTAATATATACACTAACAGAAAAATGTCTGTGAAAAATTTAGTTAAAACTACTAAAAATTAGTTAGAAATTATGCTGCAGATTATTTTTGCTATATATTAGTAAGATAGGAAAAGCAAAAATAAAACTGTTAAATATACAGAATTTTAGTTAGATTTGAGTTAAATTTTTGTTAATAGAAAATAACAAATTAACCTGCTAAAATCAGCAAAAAAAAATAATTTTCAAAGTTTTTTCGAGCTTTTTGAAAACAGCAGTTTACAATTTATTTATCAAATATTTCTGTTAATTTAATAGGATATACTGCTATTTGCATTCAACTAAATTTAGCTTAAAAATAACAAAAATTTGTAGATATAACAGTTTGTTTTTGCTATTTTTAGTCCACTAATATTTAGCAAAATTTTCAGCAGCTTTTACAGTGCAATTTGTCATTTTTAATTAACTTAAATATAACTAAAATTCTGTAAATTTAACAGTTTTATTTTTGCTGTTCTTATTTTACTAGTATTTAGCAAAAAAAATCTGCTAATTTAACAGTTTTTTCTGCAGCATAATTTTTAACAAACTTTTAGTTGCTTTTTCTGCTATTTTTACATATTTATTTCTATGACTGTATCTATCGAATGTCCTTCTATGTGAGATAGAATCTTTGTTAACAATAAAATTATAGCAAGCTAAATAATAACGAAATATGAAAAAGTAAAATTTTAAGTTAATTTACAAGGATATCTGTTATCCTTTTTAAAATTAAAATCAGTGTCATACATAATGAAAGTCTTTGGTAAATAAATTGCAAAAGTATACAAATTGCATTTTTCGATGACAACTCTAAAACTTGAGTTTTTTTGAATTTTCAAAAACCGCGAATAATTTATAAACCGCAATTTTCAGATTTAAGAAATTTACTCATGTAAGGCTTGATCAAGTTGGATGTTTACTTACATATTTTTAGAAAATTTGGAATTGGATGTACGCTCATAAAAAAAGCCCGTAAAAATAGTTTGAAATTCTGCTAAAATAACAGGAAATTGTACCTGTATTTGCGACAGAATTTTCAATGAAGTTGAGTCTGTAATTAATTGAAATTTGGGAAATTAAGGGAAATCCGACAAATTGTCCAGAACTAAGGCCAGTGGAGAGATATTGGGCATTGGTAAAAAGAGAGATGAAGAGTACAAAGCAAGTCACCGACAACGTCAAATATTTTTATCGAAATGGAATTTGTCAAGCAAGAAGATCACTGAAAATACCGTCAAAGCCCTAATGGGCGGTATTCCAGATAAAGTTAAAACTTTCATACAAAAAAATTAGTAATATCTTAATTATTATTAAAATGTAAATTCAAATTAAATTTCTTTCAATAAAATGTTATTTTTATTTAAATATGACGTTAAGTTCAAAAGTTAGTGCGATTAATTTGTGCCCAAGTCATTTCGTGCGCAAGCCTTATATGTCTACTTTACCGAAAAATAATTGAATTCGGTTACTTAGAAAAATTGTTTAAAAAATGTGATGAACTTGGCAAGACACCTAAACCATACATTGCAAAATGAATTTCGCCATCGTTAGTCATTTTTATATACTGGTGTTTTTCAACTTTAGTGGTGCATTTCCGCACATCTGTACAAAAATCTGTACATTTTTTTTTGCTATAGCCACTAAAAATTACTTAAACAGACCATGCAGGAAATATTCTGAAATTAGCGTTTTTTCCTAAATATTAATAAGTTGAAATACTTAAAAAATAAGTTGAAATACCCAAAAAAAATGGTAAATGTACAGATTTTTAGATATATTTCAGTTAAATTTTAGTTAATTGAAAATAATTATTTACTCTGCTAAAACCAGCAAAAAAGTTTTGTTGAATATTAGTAGACTAAAAATGTCACAAAAGAAAGTTAAGTATTTAAAGTTTTTAAAAAATTTCTTTTAATGCGAGTAAATTTTGAAATTAGCAGTCTACTATTATTTGATTGACTGTTACTTGCATTAAAAAAAAATTAAACTTAAATATTAATAACTAAAATTTTGTATATATAACTGCTTTTTTTTGTCTACTAATATCCAACAAAATTGTTTGCTGATTTTAGTAGCCCGATGAAAAAAATTTATATATAGTCAATTATAGTAATATCTTATTTTATCTTATAACACAGTACAACAGTCAATCTGGGGGGTGAGAAATTCCAAGTCAGGATGATGGTACTAGGTCAGTATAGTAAAACCCTCAAAGGGTTTGGCGTTCGTATGTGTCATTTTTTTTTATGACCTTTTAAATTTTTTCCTTATCTTGATGTTTTTTCGCTTAGTTGTAACATTTTGGCAAAAACGTAGTTTAACATAACTCGAGAACCACTTGTCCGATTTTGATGAAATAAATTTAGAAAAATTTAGAATTACAATTTCTTTAATCCGTTCATATAACGTTTTTCTTTATAATCAACAGTTTTGCCGGTAAAAATAAATTTGTGGAGAAAAAAAAATATTTTTTTGCCTAAAAGTTAAAATTTTTTTTTTTTAAATTCATAAAAAATCCAAAACGGAAAAAAGGATCAAGTGTTATTAATTTCATGTAAAGTCACATAACCTATAAACAAAATTTAACGCGTTCTGCTTTTATTTACAATTAAGTGAAGGTATCCCATTTTGACAAGAATATTGATATTTGTTTTTATTCAAAAAAGTGTCATTTATCGCCTTTTTCATAAATTTTCCCCAATAACTCCAGACTTCTGGCCATAAACTACTAAAAAAATTAAGTAAACATTTTTATAATTTTTTATTTTTATTTTATTTATTTATTTTTATTTATTTTAATAAATATTGCCTAGACTTTTTCGATGGTGGTTGTTCGGGACTAGTGGCATCGCATTCATCGCTATCATCAGTTTCTGAACCACACATAATGTCAATGTGTGACTCCACTGTTGGCCCTTCTGCATCTCCTGAAAATTCTTTATCATCAAGATCATCCTTGTCTTGCCACACTAACTTACTCCACCAGCAAATTTCCGCAATTATTGCACTCGGCGACTTTTTGCCTCTATATCTGTAAGTTTTTGTTTTATTAAAATGAGTTTGAAAAAATAAAAAATCAGTATTACCTCATTTCAAATGGCATAGCAACTTGATGATAGCGTTCACCTTGTTCATCAGATTCGGTAGCCAATTGTTTGCTGAAGTAGTCCAGATGATGATGTAAATAATGGATTTTCAAGGACATGTGGACACCAATTTCCGAGAATGCTCTTAACATCCTTGCGACAGAAACATCGTAGTTGTTAGAACGATGCTTTCCCAACAAGCCTTCTATTACTTCTTTGATTGCCTGCCATGCATTCAATTCAGCGTCAATCAAAATATTGTTGAATGCGTCACTTTTAATCAGCTTTCGTATATCTGGACCATTTAGTACGCCTGATTGGAAAAAATTAATTTGTTAAGATGGAAAATCATGGGAAATGAATGTGATATTATAACTTACCTTCTTTAATTTTACTTTCGCTGAGTCTCGGGTGAATTAGTTTCAAACACAAAAAACCTTCATCTCTTTTGGCGACAGTTTTGATAAAATTCTTAACAATTCCAAGTTTAATATGCAGTGGAGGCAGCAATATCTTCTCCTTCGGCACTAGAGGCTCACGAATAATATTGGCCGTTTGTAACCTGCTGTGCTCTCTGAGTTTCCATCCGTGGCATGCATATTGGTCACCGGAAAATCGTGTGTCCCAATCGCACAAAAAGCACATATATTTTATATAGCCGCTTTGAAGACCGCAAAGCATTGCTACAACTTTTAAATCGCAGCATATGCGCCACATATGTTTGGCGTAGTTAACCATTTTTAAAATATTTTCCAGTGCATCATATGTTTCTTTCGTTTCTGTACTGTAGGCGATTGGAACTGAAGGTTTTTTATTGGTCTTATGCAGTAAAACCGCCTTCAAGCTGAGTTTTGAACTGTCAATAAATATTCTCCAGTCATCTGCTTCATATTTTATTTCCATTGCGTCCATCAATTTTCCTACATCCGGGCAATATGCAGAAGTTTTTTCATCATTCACAAGGAATAAACTTTGGAGTGTTGCCTGACGACTTCGATAAGCTGTGACTTTCACACCGGGTGCCAACAAATTGTTTGATTTCAAAATGGAAGCCAGCTCTTCCGATTTATGCTGTGATAATTCCAACTTGGCAACAATTGATTCAAGCTTATTTTGATTTATTAAAATTGGCTCATTGGATACTGATGGCTCATATGGGGAATCATCACGTGCATGATATGTCGGAGCAGTCGTAGAAGAGAAAATATCTGGGCTAGAAGCTTTTGGCACAGGAATGTGGTCCGAATGAGGCAATGGTGTTGCGGCACTTGCAACACCAACGTAATTATACGATTTTCTTATCCTTTTTGCGGCACCTTTATTCGCACATGCATAGCAATTCAATGGATTGTGACCTTCGCCAGGATTAGTCCAAGTCATTGGGATACCGAATGGCATACTTTCACGTCTTCTATTTTTCCAATCCATTAGACGGTTGTAGCAGCTTTTACACACTATATTTGGTACCCAATTTTCGTTCACTATAACATTTTGGTTGAAGTACATCTCGTATGTTTGAACAAAATCAGTACTGAAATTTCCCCTTTTTTTATGTGTTGAGACATATTGACCACAGCAGTAGCAAAAGCTATTTATATCTGGCTTGCACAGTTCCATATTCTGTTCTCTTTTGTTCACTTTTAAAAAACTGGAGAAAAATCACTTTTACTGTTCGCGTTCGTCGGCACTTGTTGAATGACAAAAATCACAGAACCAGTGTGAGAAAGAGAAGAAGTATAATGACAATGCATGTTTTATGTGAACATTACAGAACCAGTGTTGCCACATCAATATTTCTCTTTTAGTACAGTAGAAAAATATGAGAGAGTTCGGCTTGTGAGTGTCAATGTTTTCTCCAAATAATGTTGTGCATATCTGGAGCAAATTTTTGAAATTCATACATTTACCTAATTGTGAATAAATGAGAAACGCGTGCATCGATTTTCATGATCTATGCCTTTTTTTGCTCATGAGTTATGTGACTTTACGCGAAAGTAATTAGTTTTGGAACTTTTTTCCATTTTGGATTTTTTATGAATTTTTAAAAAAAAATATTTAAATTTTTAGGCAAAAAATACTTTTTTCCCTTCATACATTCATTTTTAACTTCGAAAGTGTTGCACATATAGGAAAACGGTATAGAAACAGATTAGAGAAATTGTAATTCTAAATTTTTCTAAATTTGTTTCATCAAAATCGGACAAGTGGTTCTCGAGTTATGTTAAACTACGTTTTTGCCAAAATGTTACAACTAAGCGAAAAAACATCAAGATAAGGAAAAAATTTAAAAGGTCATAAAAAAAATGACACATACGAACGCCAAACCCTTTGAGGGTTTTACTATACCGACCTAGTACCATCACCCTGACTTGGAATTTCTCACCCCCCAGACAATAATCCCAAAAATGTTCCATAGTGTAATATGTGAATATATATATTGTCATGAATAGCCATATATAATTATATGTTTCTTATGTGTTACCTTATATAACCATATATTTTTATATATTGTCTTTTATAAGATTAGATATCAACCATATATGCTATACATAATGAGATCTGACAGATCTATTGTCATATATAATTATAAATGATCATATATAACATAATATATTTTCACATATGGTGGCATATAAGCCATATATTTTGAGATATAATAATATATGCCCTCTTTTAAAAATTTGTTTGTTGTATGATGTAAGATATTTTTATATGTGATTATATATTATATTAAATGATGTAAGATATAATTATATATGATTCCATATATTTTTTTTTTTAAAGAGAAGCAACACTCAGGAAATTCTTCCTATTAATTAACGTGTTGCTTCCTTTAGAAAGGGGATAGAGAAGAAGTGAAAGGTGGTGAAAGATGAAGGGCTTCAAATATGGCAACACTATAATTGCGCGAGATGTTGAATTTTTTAGAACAGTTGTTGCGCGCCATCTGATGATAAGTTGGCGAACTTTGTTTAAGCTTTTTAGTTCATAGCCCTGTTATATTATTTTACTTCGGTGGGGTTAAGTGCTATGGGTCCTACCAAAATTATATTGTTTATACGCTGCAGGTCGCAAATATTAAGATATTTTGATGAAATTTGGTACACCGACTTATGTCGGCCCAAGGACGAAGCCTATTGATTTTGGTGAACATCGGTCCATGTTTAGACCTAGTACCCATATAAGGGTCCCCCCAAATTGTTTGTCCATGTTTAGACCTAGTACCCATATAAGGGTCCCCCCAAATTGGCTTGGTTACAAACTGCAGATCGCAAATATTAAGATATTTTAATGAAATTTGGTGCGCTGACTCACATTATAGAAAATTTTGGCACAAGCCCCATTTTAACCCATTCGAATTTCGGATCCAAACATTAGTTGGCTTTTACCCAGACTGGTGTAGGGTATTATATAGTCGGCATGCCCGACTTTAACCTTTTTACTCGTTTACTTCTACTTTTAATACCAACAAAAAAACTTGTGAAAAATTGTGTTGGGTAAGAGTATTTTTCCCAAAGGATTGCTAAGTTTATACATATCATACCTTATTTAAAAGACATTTATATTACATTTCAACAACATGTATATTCCCTACGGGGAATGAGGAGTCCATTGCCCTCCAAGGACCTATCCCGTGACCGGTCAACCGAAAACATGTTACTAAATTAGTACAAATATGAACCAAATAGAATGAATTAATTTAGTATTTTCTGATTCGTTACTTTCACTGTTGCTTTTAAAAAACTTGACTGATACCGAAATAAAAAATAAAATTCGCGGCATATTTTTTAAAATATTTTTTTATTTATTTTACTCTTTTATTTATTTTGAACTTTATTTTTTACGATTTTCTTATTTTAGCTCTTATTTAAAATTTTTATAATTTTTTGCTAAAAAATTTTAAGTTTTGTATTTTCAACGTTTTTTAGTGTTAAAGCTGTTTTAGTTTTAACAATTGGTATTTCATTTAATTTACTTTTTAACTTAAGTGCAATTTTTTAAATTTTTATTTATATTATTAGAGTTTTTGAGGTAATTTTCTAATTTTTAATTGATTTTTTAATTTAATTATGGCCAACGCAATAAACTAGTCAACTGCTATTAATGGACCTATCCCATGACCGGTCAATCGGGGGCATACTGAGGGCACTTCCATTATATGTGTGTGTGTGTTAGTGTTGTTTTCTTTTCTAGTTTTTTTCTTTTCCATTTTTTTTATTTGCTTGTAGTGTTTGTTTTTTCTTTTTCTTTTTTATTTGAACAGAAACGAAAAATATATAACTTTACCATCAGCCAGCCATTACGCATAAGCAACATTAGCTCAGACGGTAGAGCGTTTGCCTTACAAGCAGAGTAGGAAAATAAACTGTACACAACAGATAGGGTACGGTACGCCCAAAGAACACATACCCTATTTATCGATTTAGCGGTTGTGTGTTTGTACACAAACCGAGTGGTAGCGTTTGCGTTTGTCTGATGACGAACGCAAACCATACGGTCATGTACTGTGCTTTCAACACCGTGCTTTCTGTGCACTCCCCTAATACGCTTCGTTTCGTATAGATTTGTTTCTTTGCTTTTGGGTTTTTTTTTGTTGTTGTTAACTCACACATACATATATTGCGTAGTCATGATTCGTTGTAGAGATGGGCGCGTGAGTAATTTCTGACTTGCGTTCACGCAATCTCACGAATAAAAAAGAAATAATCACTCCATACCAGAGCTTGGAAGAATTAATTCCTTAATTCAATTTTTCAATTCTGAATTAAAAATTCGATGAATTAATTCACAAAGCACTATATATTGAATGGAATTAATTCATATTTGTTTTCGTTCGATTTATTTTGTTACGAATTAATTCAATTGCTATAGTTCTTTTTATTAAATCAAATGAATTAATTCACTGGTGAACGCGTTCAATTTTATAAAAGTGAATTAATTCCTTACTGAATTCGTTCAATTTCATTTTCGTTCAGTGAATTAAAAAAAAATAAAATTACGTTCAGTGAATAAAAAAAAATACGTTCATTGAATTAAAAAAAATTACGTTCACTGAATTTAAAAAAAAATACATTCACTGAATTCAAAGCCTGTTTTCTGCTGTTCCGTAGAAGAAAACATTTATTTACAAATAAAATTGTAACTAAACAATTTTACAACGTTTGCTAGTAAAAATAAACAATTATATATTAAGGGCCTGTTTATCTATTACGAAAATACTCTAAACGAAAGCAATTGACAATTACTTTCGTCAAAAATATATGGAAAACAAAAACAAATTTTCGTTACTTTGCTTTCGTTTAGATTATTTTCGTAATACATAAACTGGGGCTAAGTGCTGGAGAAACCCGGTGCAGTTTATCAACCTACATGATTAAAAAATAAAGCCTTACTATTAAAAATAAAAACTTTACAGATATAGATGAATTTGAAACAAAATATAGCTATTAATTCTTATAATTCCTTATGATTCCCCGTAAAATGTAGATGTTTGACTATGACGTATTTCATTTATACAATACTAAGGACTCTACAAGCTATTAAAATATGTTGTTGCTTCTCATTTGAATTCAGTGAACGTATTTTTTTTTTTTTCAATTCAGTGAACGCATTTTTTTTTTTCAATCCAGTAAACGTAATTTTTCTTTTTAATTCACTGAACGAAAATGAAATCGAACGAATTCAGTGGTGAGTTAATTCAGTAAGGAATTAATTCACTTTTTTTTTCGTTCGATTTATAAAATTGAACGCATTCACCAGTGAATTAATTCATTTGATTTAATAAAAAGAACTATTGCAACTAAATTATAAACTAATTAATTCTTTGAATTTATTGTTTGATGAACGCGTACAGTTGAAAGAATTCAGTGAATTACTTAAGAAAAGGAATCATGCAATTCTAGAGAAAATTCAATTCGTGAATTCATTCAAAAATAAATTAATTCTTCAAAGCTCTGTTCCAGACTCAAGGACGAGCACTTTTTCAACTCTCGCTCACATACAAAACTACTCACGATCACGAAAAACAGTAAACATTACCTAAAATCTGATAAAAAGACTAAACCCTAGCATGAGTTTTTTTATTCTTACTCACGCTCACACACGATTCACGTGTAAATAAAAGTAAAAATATAAAAGGTATTCATTTAAAGTATTTACGCCTCGAATACTGTGAATATGTTGTAAGTTTACGCGATTAATGTCAAAACTAGTTTACGAGCCCTGGTAAATATACGCTTACATTTTTGTGTATAAACTTTTTCGTATTTATACATACATTTGAATATTGTCAAAAATAAAATTATTTTGAATTTTTTTTTGTGTGTTGTTTTTTATTTTCTGTTTTATTTGTTTTAAATAATACAAATTTAAAAAATTCTATGTTTAATTTATGAAAAGATTGAAAAAGTGGCTAAATGCAAAATTGGGATCTGAATAGTTTTAAAAGGTGCGTTAATTCAAATAAACAGGTAAAGATATAAATATACGCTATTACAAAAATACACGGTTTACGAGGGCATAAATCCAGTTCGATGAATACCACTATAAAATTAGTAATTATAACTCACGATCACGAGTGAATCACATGACTCACAAACATTTCGTGTCACGTGCCCATCTCTAGTTCTATGACAACGGCAAACAAACTACATGCAAAACAATAACAAATAAAAATTGATGCTGTTTCATAAAGGTACCTGTTTCAAAAACACTTTCAATAGGTGTTGCTAATGTAACTATTTTCTCTTCAGTTTGAGACATACTTATAAATAAAATACGATTTATCTTGTAGCGGTTTTTGCAAAACGATTTGAGTTTTTTTAAATCAATTTCTTTGTTATTAATTTTTTTAATAAAATTTAACAGGAACAATTTGTCAGGAAATTTCGGGTTTTAAAGAAATATTTTGGAGAAAACTCTGATTATAAATGCATAATTCTACTAAATTCATCAAAAAATTTCACAGGATTTCTAAAGGCACATCTACACGGGAATGAAAATGAATGGAAATGGAATGAAAACGATCTTATTGTAAAGGAAAATGTGCCGATTATAATTTGGTATTCCATTTATTTGATATTTTCCTCATTTGGAAAAGCAATAGAATTCCCGCTAAAGCCCAGTATTTTCTTCAAAAGATCGAAAAAATTTCGCTCTATGTTTGGAGCTCAAAACTATAATAAAAACATTAAAATGCACAAATTTTTTATGGTGTATAATCATAATTAACCCAAATGTCACTTTTTCGGTACATTTTCAAATTAATTGATGCGAAAAAAATTCCACAGCAATTTCGCAACAATTCCACACAAGTGAAAAATCATTTTTTTATATAGAGTTTGACAGCTTTTTTCGCAAAAGTACGAACAAAATACCGGGCTTAACTAATAAAACACATCTTCCCGCTATGAGCAATAAAAAAGCGCCAGCTTAACGGAAAAAGTGCCAAGTTGGCAACAGCGACTTAATATTGTATATTCTGGCAGTGGTGCCAGACTTTTTCGGTCAAAAATGTAAAAATAAATCGTTTGTAATTTTTTTTTTGAAAAATCGTCATCAGCAAAATTGTTTTGTTGCTCACACATACTATGAATACGAAAAAAACTACAACATATTTTTGTATACAATCTGGCAGTTACCCGAACATTATCGACATTGAAAAAATTGTAAGAGTTAATATTTAAGCCCAATCCAGATACTCGAAGTGCCAGTGAACTGCAGCAGTGCTGTCAAATTTGTTTCTTGATTTTCGCGAAAACTATTGACTATTTTTACAAATTTGTTATTGTTTTGTTTGACGGCAGCCCTTGTTTATTTAGAAAAATTTATAATTTCTCGGCAGTGACAAAAGAAGGAAATACAAAAACCTTCTTTATCGACAAAACGTGGCACTGCAGCAAAACACTGCCGACACTGATTATATGGTTCAGCCTTTAATATACCCAATGTCAAAATTTGTATGGGATTTCGTAACACGTATAGGAACAAAACGAGGCTAATATAAGAACACTACACATACTAAAATGTTTACTAACAAATTGTGTAACATATCCACGATTTTTTTCGGAAAGTTTACCAAGTTTTTGGCTAAAAAATCTAAAACCATATAAGCCTACAATTTGGATAGAGATATTTTGCCGAATTTATAGGGAAACGTTTTCTGCGTATTTTTAAATAAATTTATAAATATTTAAAAACAAAAGCGCCATTCACTGTATTAAGTTATCATAAAACGCTGCAGCTGAACGATTGTTTTCATTTCATTCTTAAGACACATAGCCTTAAATAGTTATATTTGAATCTTTTTCTCTCGCGTATACATATGCAAAAATACTAACCATTGTTTTAAAAAAACAATTTTCCATTTTTTCAAAATCTTTTTATTTATGATTTTGCCAATGGTCAGCAGATTTTCAAAAAAAGAAATCGTCAAAATGTCGTAAAAACGTCACATCTCGCACCAGTGTATTGTCATTTTGTAGAAAAAAGAACAAAAACAAAATCAAAACGGCAAACAGACCATAGATTACATAGAGCTGTTACTCTTTGAAATTTGCTGTCAGTGCACGTAACTCATGAGAATGGGTTGGGCATACGTTCTATACCTATACAAAAAATATTTGATTGGATGTCATCTCTCAATCCTACTGTACTGTATTCAGGTTGTGTGCATACACACAAACGTTAAGTAGAGAGATATCGTATGTGTCTTTTTTTGTAAGGAATGTATTTGCGTACAGTCTACGAGGTATGCGGTACGCAAACGCTAAAGTATCGTTCGTTAGAGTTTATTTTCCTACTCTGCTTACAAGCAGGAGGTTGTGTTATCGAGCCCTACTTCAACGCCAAGTAGATTATTTTTAATTCTTAATTTTTTATTAGTTTATTTGAAAAGCTATTTTTAGACACACCACCTTTCTGTCACAAGGTGTCTAAACTGTGGCAAATGGTCATTTCCAATGACAACGCCATGTTTAAGAGATCCCTACGGGGAAAAGGACCGGTCCAAAGTGACACGCAGGATAGGTCCCAAGGGGGCAGGGACCGGTCCTTGATCGGCCCTTTTGTTTGAAAGAGACACGTCACTTTAACATGGCGTTGTCATTGGAAATGACCAATTGCCACAGTTTAGACACCTTGTGACAGTAAAGTGGTGTGTCTAAAAATAGCTTTTCAAATAAACTAATAAAAAATTTAAGAATTAAAAATAATCTACTTGGCGTCGAAGTAGGGCTCGATAACACAACCTCCTGCTTGTAAGGCAAACGCTCTACCGTCTGAGCTATTGTTGCTTATGCGTTATGGCTGGCTGATGGTAAAGTTATATATTTTTCGTTTCTGTTCAAATAAAAAAGAAAAAACAAACACTAGAAGCAAATAAAAAAAACGGAAAAGAAAAAAAATAGAAAAGAAAACAACAATAACACACACACAAATATAGTGGAAGTGCCTTCAGTATGCCCCCGATTGACCAGTCACGGGATAGGTCCTTGACTGGTTTTTTGCATTGGCCATAATTAAATTAAAAAACCAATTAAAAATTAGAAAATTACCTCAAAAACTCTGATAATATAAATAAAAATTTAAAAAATTGCCCTTAAGTTAAAAAGAAAATTAAATGAAATACCAACTGTTAAAACTAAAACAGCTTTAACATTAAAAACGTTAAAAATACAAAACTTAAATTTTTTTAGCAAAAAATTATAAAAATTTAAAATAAGAGCTAAAATAAGCAAATCGTGAAAAAATAAAGTTAAAAATAAATAAAAGAGTAAAATAAATAAAAAATATTTTTAAAAATATGCCGCGAATTTTGTTTTTTATTTCGGTATCGGTCAAGTTTTTTTAAAAGCAACAGTAAAAATAACGCATCAGAAAATACTTAGAAAATAAATTCATTTTCTTTTGTTTATATTTGTACTAATTTAGTAATATGCCTTCGGTTGACCGGTCACGGGATAGGTCCTTGGAGGACAATTGACTCCTCATTCCCCGTAGGGATATGTCTCTTTCAAACAAAAAGACCGATCAACGACCGGTCTCCGCCTCCTTGGGACATAATTCGACATATTACAATCTTGTTTCCTCCCTAAGATAAACATAAACATTAGAAAGATACAAACAGCAAGAAAAAATCTGTTAAATTTCCAAAATTTCAGCTATATTTAAGTAAATCGAAAATGACAATTTACCCTGCTAAAATCAGCAACAATTATCCTGGATATTTGTCTGCTAAACCATCACAAACAATTTAATTTTTTTTTTTGATTTCCTTAATGCGAATAAAAATCTACACTGCAGAAATCAGTTTACTATTTTCTAGCAAATATTTTTTTGTATATTGTAGCAGGAGATACCATTATTTGTATTCAACTTAATTAAATTTAAAGATAAATTAACTTTTGAATATATAACAATTTCTTTACTGCTTTTTATCTACTAATATTCAGCAAAATATTTTTTGTCGATATTAGCCAGTTAAATTTGCAATTCAATTAAACAAAATTTAACTAAAATATTACTAAAATTTCGTATATTTAACAGTTACATTTTTGCTATTCTTATCTTACTCATATTTACCAAAAAGATTTACTAATTTCAAATGCTTTCTGTGTTTAATATTTCCCAGAATTTTTTCTATCAATATAAGATTATATTATGTCAATGGGTTGGTTGTTCGATAATTCCGAATAAAATAAAAGAACCGAGAAGAACAGTTGAAATTTAACTTATTTGTGAAAGCAAAAAGAGTTCCTAACTCTAAAAATGAGCAAAACTTTTGGGGTTTCGCGCCACACAGATATTTCAAGATTTTTTTTGGCAAAAATGGGTAAAACAACAGACTCCATATCAGAAACGGATTGCAGAAAATTTTAAATATTGACAAAAAACTAAAATTTTTGAAAATTGAAATCACTTACAAATCAAATTACACTTGAAATATATAATTTATTTTAGAACTTGGAAAATGCGTTAAAAATTTTATTTTCTTTTATGGTTGTTAGCCATTCTTAATTGTAATATTTAGAAAGTTTCCAAAACCTTTACCTTTTTGCGCTCTTACACAAATTTTTATAAAACTTTCTGCCTCCGACTATTTTACAAAAAAACATTTTTATATTGAAATTTTCTTTCTTTATCAGTATTAAGCAATTGATAAAATAAATTTGTATTTAAATTTTTCTGCTGAATTATCACATAAAAAGACTGTTCCTTTATGTTACCGCGGGAACCATTCTTACCAAAAAGCGTTCCCGTATTCGAAAAATGGGTAACTGAGAGCGCTCAAAAGAGGGTATTTGTCTTTCTCGTTTTACTATTAACTTCGGAAAATTGTAAAAGGGACAGCTAGTGCAATGATAAATAAAGAACACCATTGTGAAAAAAAGTTTTAAATTTTAGTTAAGCAAATAAATACGTAAAATAAATAGGTATATAGGTAGGTATATAAAAATTAACTGAATAAAGTAAAAACAACTTTTAAATGTAAAAAATATGTGTATCTGTCCGATTTTTCCGATTAAAACTATGCGCATTTTAATTTTTTTCTTTGAAATAAAGTTTTGCGCTAGAAAATTGATTTTGTACGTTCCCGTACAGAGAAACAAGCCAGCCGCCGTGAGCCGTTTAAGCCGCCGCCGCCGGTCATTTTTGCCTCAGCCGTCGCCGCAGATTTTTTTCGGTTAATTTCGGCTGGGAGTATCAATTTTCCAATCTAAAAAATGTAAAAACAAATGTCATTTTTAAAACTAATTTTCTACTTCATCATTTCCTGAACCATCAAGAGAAAAAGAAATAAAAGAACCAGTTTTGTTGTCAGAGATAAGAACGATTTTTGTCAAAAATATATCTTAAGTAGCAAATTTTGTTTTAAAATTTCTGACTTAAGTAAAATTTTAGAAAAAATTCGTTCTGACTATAAAACTGCTGACCCTAAATTTTTATAAATACAATTTTTTTTAACAATTATTTAAATTTTTGCATTAAAAAATACAAATCATATTAGAATTTGGACTTGAGGTGGAAGAATATTCTAACTAAATATATGACAATTTTTTTAAGCCTACCCTCTTAAAGGCTTATAAAAACCCATTAAATGGTGGCTTAATATAAAATAATTAACATATTAACTCTAGAAGATAAATACATATATGGCTTAGACCTTTTTTGGCATATGTCACTTGTGACGTGTCAGTTTAGCCTGTGCCTTTACACTGCCATAAAAATGTTGGCAAAACAAAGGTTTTAAATGTTTCGACGAAAAGGACTTGGGGCTAAATGAGCATGTTTTTCATTTTTTAAATTAAACTTCTATAAGTATATAAATAAAATATTCAGGCCAGTTTTTTAGTCATCATTACTAAGGAAGTTCTTCTCGGGGTCACACAGATGTCGCTGAAATATTGATAAGCAATAGGGGAGGGAATCCAAATGAACACCCCAGGAAAATTTTCTGTTCCAAAGAATCGATTGTAGAGTAGCTACTTTTCATCTACAACCCCTTCTACTGTCGCACAGTGGTTTGAAACAAAAGTGGTAATAAATCTGTATCATCTAAACTATAAGTCCGATTGCATCAGTATGTATGAGATAATTCTTAAGGAGGACCCAGGCTTTCTGAATTTTGGATTACCCTGTGTTATCACAGAGTGACTTATTGGGCGTCAAAGTAGACCACCTCAAAAGTATAATAGCTTTTGGACCGTGTAGTTCTTTCAATTATTGCCCAATATGATTGATTTTTTATATTTTGGAATGAGCTTGGAGAAACGAAGAAAAACATACTTACTTTACTATAATAACTGTTATGGGTTTTAAGTTATTTCTTTTCAAAAATTAAAAAACTCATTTTTCTCTTCGACTTTTTTTAGTTTTTGGCCGATTGTGAATAATTTTTTTAAAAAATACTGGCATATAGGCAACAGTTTAAGAAATGAAACTGTGAAAACCTTTTTTAAGTATCTCGTATCATTTAGTGTTGATAAATTTCCAAAGTCAAACAATTTTCGCTGTTCGAAAAAATTGCATTTTTTTCTCAAAAAGATGCTATAAATTTTTCACTTTTTACTGAGAAGTTATTTAATAAAAATTAATGTTTTATTATATATTCGTAGAGAATGGGGTTCTAAGATGCTTTTAATCCAAATTTGAAGTCGATACAACATTCCCCCTATGTACAGCATTGACCGAAATTGGTCTAATTTTTATGAGAATTTTTGAGTTTTCGAGCATATAACAAAAAATCACGCTGATTTTGCTATTTTCTGAAATACAGTTTTATACGCCATATATTTTGTTTAGATTTCAAAAATAAAAAGTAGCGTCAATTCATAAACGAATCCAGAAAACATGATTTTATAAAAAATGACAAATTTCCATATACCATAATTTTAATTCGATTTCACTTTCAAGTGAAATTGAAGTCTGTGACATGCCTGATAGTTTAGAAGATACAGATTTATTAGCACTTTTTTTGTTTCAAACCACTGTATGTCGATTCTAACACCGATTATTTTTGTTTAAAATTGTCCCAAAAGCAACCACTTCTATAGCTCGAAAGTAGAACCGTTGGCCCTAGAATCAGTTCTGGAACTGATTCTACGTCAATCACAGCTTCCATATAGGATCCCAGGAACTGGTTCCGGAACCAGTTCCATGGAATTGGTTGCAGTGCAACCAGTTGTAGAATAGGTGTGGTTGGCTACCGATTGTAAAAAAATTTCCCGGGACGTTTTTACCCAGGAAAATTTTCTGTTCCAAAGAATCGATTGTAGAATAGCTACTTTTCATTCACAACCCCTTCTACTGTCGATTCTAACACCGATTATTTTCATTTGAAATTGTCCCAAAAGCAACCCCGTCTATAGCTCCAAAGTGGAGCATGTTGCTCTAGAATCTGTTCTGGAACTGATTCAACGTCACCCACACCTTCCATATAGGATCCCATGAACTGGTTCCGGAACCAGTTCCATGGAATCGGTTGCAGTGGAACCAGTAAAAAATTTTCCTGGGTAGCATCCATACTTTTAGACACAAATTACACGGTGTTACAAAAAAAATATATATATATACAGTAGAGTGGTCCAAAAAAAAAAAAAGTTGGAATTTTCACGCTCCACAACCCTACAAATATGCCACTTTGAAAAAAAATGTAGTCTGATCAAAAAAATCACCAAAAAAGTTTTGTTTAGAGGCAGCACATCGCAATTGAAGTTTCGAGGTTGTACTTGTTCTATTATTTTTAATTAATTAAAAATAATGGAAAAAATGAGAAAAATTAAATATAATTATTATAATCGCGACATATCAAATCTAATATATTTTTAGGTGTACATTACGAATATGGAATCAAAATTGAAATCGGAGTCGCGGATTTCGCGAAATTTTAAAATTCCATACAAAAAAGGATCAACTTCTATCAGGATGTTTTCTTATATTTACCAATATGAAAATTTCGTTTTTGCATTAATATATATCTGCTAAATGTCCTATTATGTGGGATAGGGTTTTTGGTAGCAATAAAATTATAGCAATCTGAATAATAGCGAAATATTAAAAAATGTCAAATTTTAACTTAATTTGCAAGGATATCTGTTATCCTTTTTAAAATTAAAATCAGTGTTATACATAATGAAGTTCCTTGGTAAGTAAATTGCAAAAGTATAACAAATTGTATTTTTCGATAACACCGTTTACAGGTAATTGGGAAAATATCTCAAAAAACTTGAGTTTTTTTGAATTTTCAAAAACCGCGAATAATTCATAAACCACAAATTTTTTTTAAGTTTCGATTGCTGATTCATAATCTCCGTTAAAATAAAGATCAGATTTGAGAAATTTGCGCATACAAGGCAAAAACAAGTTGAATTTTTAATTACATCTTTTCGGAAAATTTCGAAAATTTGATTAAAATATGTATTTTTTGTATAAATTTAAAAATAACCGCGAATTACTTAAAAGTTACTTAATTTTTTTAAGTTTCGATTTCAAATTCCTTATATTCACATTAATTAAGACCAGATTTAAAAAAAATTGTTAAATAATAGCGTACAGGTTAAGAAATAATTAAATTTAAAGTCAACCCTACTTTTAGTATAAATTACTCTAGAGATAAATTACTAATTCTTAAAAGACAACTTTTTGTGCTACCTCTAAATAACAGCGGATTTAGCTGAAACTTGGTACAGAGAGTTTTTAGACATTAAGGAATAGGGGCAACATTGTGGAGATCGCGAATCCCAACTTTCATGTTTTTTTGGACCACTCTAATATAAACCTATGGACATGGAAATGGGACACTTATATGCGTTAAGAAACATGGGTTTTTAAAAAAATTATTATATTTTTAGCGTTGATATTACACTAATATTTTGTGCTGTATCCATTATTATCAATAACCGCTTCGCATCTTCTTTGCATACTCTCAACTAATCTCTGGCATCTTTCTTTTGGAAAAGAATACCAGACGTCTTGAATACCAGCCCAAAATTCGGTGGAATTTTTGTAATTGTTTTGCGAAACTTTTGTTTTTACATCATTCCATAGATTTTCTATTGGATTAAGGTCCGGACTTTGGGCTGGCCAGTCCAAAACCTTAATTTGTTCTTGTAAAAACCAATCCTTCACTATGTTCGGATCATTGTCTTGCATAAATGTCCACTTAACTGGCATATTTTCATAGGCAAATGGCTCCATAACATTATTGAATGCTCAAATATTGAAACCTGTCCCACTTTTACGATAGGCCCAACACCACGCCAGGAAAAAGCCCCCTATACCATAATATTACCCCCACCGTGTTTCAAGGTCTTCTGAGTGTACTTAATGTTTAAAGCTTGATTTTTTGGGCGGTGTACAAATGTTCTACCATCTAGTCCGACACGATGTACCTTCGTTTCATCGCTCCAAAGCACATTTTTTTAAAAGGACAACTCATTTCCTTTGTGGGTTTTGGCAAAATCAATACGTTTCTTAATATTTTTTCTTGAAAGAACAGGCTTCTTTCTACTTATTCGTCCAAATAAGTTGGCTTTATTCAGTCTTCTTCTTACTAACCTGTCTGACACTTGAAAGTTGAATTTTTCAATGATTTCATTATTTATTTGACGGTAGGATATAAAAGGGTTGAGTTTGCTTTTGCGTACTATAGTCCTGTCCATATAAGTTGTAGTTTTACGACGGATTAGCTTACGTTCTTTATTTTGCGTATGATTTCTCTTGTCGGCAGCACATAGACGAATAGCATTGTATACCATATTTCGCGAACACTTTAGTATTTTAGCAATTTCAGTTGGAGATTTCATCTCGTTGTGGAATTGAGATATAAGTCTTCGTTTTTCTGGATTACAATTTTTTCCACGTCCCATATTGGTACAATTAGAAAAGAATTTACTTATTTCAAACGCAAATTATGAAAAGAAAATTATTACTAAGTGCATCGAGTAAAATTTTGACAATTATTGCAAGTGTCCTATTTTTATGTCCAAGTCAAATATGAACAAAGTAAAGTACTTTTGTTGTAAATATTTGCATGTTTTAAATATTGCAAAGTTTTATATATAATCTGAGACTACTTGATTACAGTTTACTATAATCCCTATAATTTCACTGGAATTCAAGTTGAAAACAAGTTCAATTCCAGCCCTGTTTTCCACACACAAAAAAATATACCAGAAAAAAATTTAACAAACTCGTTTGTTTAATATAAAAGTTAAATACAATAACCCTTTGAATTTGATTCAAACATTATGTTTATGACTATTGCAACTTTTAAAAATAACACTCAACAAAATGCATTTGATAAACAAATAATTGAATAATTTTTCATTTTCAATAAACATAACCCTATAAACAATTTCACTGGAATTCAAGTTGAAATCAAGTTCAATTCCAGCCCTGTTTTCCAGTTTCAAGGCTTGAATAGAACTTTTATTACATTTTATTTCAATAGCATACTCCAGCAAAAGGGAAACAAAAATTCAAGTTTGAAATATTTTTGTAAAATATACAAATGCTAGAATTTGAAATATACTTTACTTCAAGCAAAATTTAAAGCACTTGAATTTTTAAGACCTATGTGCTTATTGGGTAATACTTGAATCAAAGCAAAAATCGAATTTTTTAATTTTGGCCGTTATTTTGATTTTTTTTTTCAAGGCATGCTATGTTTTGTTTTTCTTTTTGTAAATTTGTCTATTACTTTTGAAGTTTCATATTTTAGTTGCTCTTTGGACTTTGATGCGGTGGCACATAGTAGCTCTGTTCCACGTACGTTACCGCGGGTAACCGCGGGAAACCAATCTTACCAAAAAGCGTTTCTATTGTTAAAAATTGTGTAAATGAGAGCGTTGATGAGAGAATAATTTGTTTCTCTTTTTACCAGAAGTTACCCGTACTTTTTTTGCGGGTAAAATGGTAAAACTGTCAAATCACTAGTTGTTTGTAAATCAGCTGTTTTAAATTTGTAAAAATAATTTAAATATTAACAAAACTTGTAAACAATAATTAATATCGTTAACAAATACTACGTTCTAACATTTTTTCTTTATTCCCTTCGATATTTTATTCTTGTTTATATGAATAACTTTGACGTTAATTTTTGGGCTTGAAATGTGGTTTTCTGCGTTCCCGGTATTGTGAGCAATTTTACCATTTTTTGAGATTATTATTTGTTTACTCTCATTTTACCAGACTTTACCCAGAATTACGTGGAACAAACCTATTATGTGTGAACCGGAAAAGTTTAATGAAATTATAAAGTTATTTAGTATTATCAAAGATTTAGAATTTTATTGCACCTTTTATAATTTTTGTTGTTTTTTATTTTTCAATAAATAAATTTAACATGTTTTTTATTAAAAAAATTATTAAAACTTTGTGTTAAATCAACACATTCTTTCATTTAAAAATAACAAAAATTCAATTATTGTGTTTTATCAAATCAACAACTTTCTTCATTGACAGAAAAACAAAATAATTTCAACAACGTGCTTACAATTTTCATTATCAATTCTGCAAAAATCGTCATCACAGGAAATTCAAAATTTTTTTTTATTGAATCTGCGATTTTCGTATTCAAATATGAAAATTATTTTTTTGTGTGCAGTTTCAAGGCTTGAATACAACTTTTATTACATTTTATTTCAATAGCATACTCCAGCAAAAGGGAAACAAAAATTCAAGTTTCAAATATTTTTGTTAAATACACAAATGCTTAGAGTTTGCTAAAAACCGAAAAATTCGGAAACCGCGGTTTCGGTTTTTCAAAATTATATATCTTTTAAAATTCGGTTGAATTTCTCATTCGAATATTTAAAGGCAATAACGCCGTTTCGGAACCTTTCCGGGAGAATAAACGCGGAAACCCATTATAAATTAATTTTTTTCTTTTTTCATCAACTTTAGTTGTGTTTTAAAGAGTTTAAATTTAAATTCTAGCAATTTGTTTAAAATAATATAAAGTTAAAGTTTTATAAATTTCGCGGAATACGAAATAAGACTTTTTGCAAAATACGCGGTGAAAATCGTAACTGAATATATGAAACTCAATATCTCTTAAACCACTTGACTTTTTGGTGCAATTTTTTTACTAAAATATTAAGCTCCAGTTTATGTTATCCGTAATAACAAAAACAAAAAATTCTTTAAAGTAGTTTTTAATGGAGAAAATGTTCATTACAATTAAATACAAAATTTTGTAAAATAGGAGCTGAGCCTTTTCGAAATTCAAGATTCAATATTATGCAATTTAAATAATTATTTTAATTACCCAGTAGCAAATGGTCGAACTAGTTCTAAAAACTACTGGTTTTTTGACTAGTACTTACAGAACTAGTTCTCACAATAATCATTTTGAACCAGTTGTGTACTAGTTAAATACGATTTATATAGATACTAGGTGTTTTTATATAAACTCCTTAATTCCTTGTAAACCTTGTATAAATACAAACATTTTTTATTTATGAAGTTGACATTAAACTCATAAACATTACACCGTTTACGAGTAGAATACCAGTTTATATGAAAATAACTGTTAAAAAAAAGAAATACCTAAATTAAAATATGAGATTCGAAATTTTGTTTTGCATTTATATTTAATACAAAAATCAGAGTTTGCAAATAAACACTTAAAACTTTTTATTGTGAATTGAATTGAGGTGTAAATCAACTGCTGCAATACTGGTGCCAAAGAGTCACTCCATAACTAGTTTAGTAAGTTTCTTAAAAGTACCAGGATAGTTTCCTGTTTTTCTTCCTAAAAAATAATCTTTAATAATTTGTGTACCTAATAGTTTCATTGAAACTATGCAGAGACTGTTTCCAAAAATTTATTTAAATACGAGTTTTGAAATACTAGTTTTGGTTACATTTGCTTTTTAATAATACATTCTGAGTTTGCAAATAAACACTAAAATATTTTATTGTCATTGCCAGGGCAAGTCTAAAATGGCACAAAAAAAGTTGAAATTTGGCAGGTAAAATGGCACGAAAAAATAGTAAAATTGGCACAAAAAACGCAAAAATGGCACGCTTGTTCCAAAAATTTTAAAGAATAATAGTTGATTTAAGTGTTTTTCTGAACGTTTTTAACAAAAACACAATAATGAAGGAAATTACCGTTGAACTGCTAAAGTGCATTCGCCGTATATTAGTATAATTAAAAAATATTTTATTAAATATTGAAAAAATATCTTTTCTGTTGTAAATTTTTTCGAAAAATTATTTACAAAGATCGAGTTTTTACTGAATTTTATAGCATTTTTTAATGAAGTCTAAAAAAAATATACAAAATGGTTTTTTTTTGGCAAGGATTTGTAAAAATGGCATTTTCACAAAATAAGTGAAAAAATGGCAAAAATGGCATTTAATGGCAAATGCCAAAAAAAACTTGCCTTGGTCATTACAAATCATAAACACAACATATTTTAAATTTCAATGAATATAATTATCTCAGTAAGAGGAAACTATGGTACTATCGAGTGTCACATTAGTACCAGTTTCGGTCCCTATTTTTCGTCATTAATTTGTAATTTCCAATCTAGTTCTACAACTAGTACCAAAGTGGCAGTTTGGCGACAATTGCCCCCATCCCTATGACATCTCAATGTTAAATTCTACAGTTGTTTGTATGGAGAGGCGGTAGAACTCGTACTAGTTGCCTGGTTCAAATAAACTAGTACATAACTGGTTCTAAACTAGTATTATTTGCTACTGGGTAGTTAAACTATTTGTTAAAAACCGACTTATTTTTGTCGGTTTTCGGTTTCAGTTTTGAGGCTGGGAAAATCGCGGTTTCGGTTTGATTAAAACCGAACAGCAAACTCTACAAATGCTAGAGTTTGAAATGTACTTTACTTCAAGCAAAATTTAAAGCACTTGAATTTTTAAAACCTATGTGCTTATTGGGAATAGAAAAGAAATATAATTATTGCTTTATAATTATTAAGAGAAATGCATGAAGATAATTTTGTATGAAGTGTCCTATTTCTATGTCCATAGCTGTATATATACTTTTCAAATGACTTAGTGTAGGTTGTAGGCAGAGCTTCGAAAGAATTAATTAAATTTTAGCTTAATTCGCACAAAACCGAACTCAGCTTTAGAAATTGAACACCCAGGTAAAAAAAATGATATGGAGCCATATGAAGTTATATTTAATTATATGTAATATTTTATGTAATTAGATATAATTATATCCGAAAAATGAGAACATCTTATTGTATCGAATTGTATACAATTGTATACAATTTGGTACAATTTGATACAATTTTATGCAATTCGATACAATTGTATCCGAATTTTGTCTTCATCCAATTACATCAAATTATATCTTTTTGTATAAAATTATATAAAATGTTATAAAGTGGACATAGTTTGATACAATTATATCTAAAAATTGACCTTATACTTTAGATCATATTATATATGACCACATCTAACAATATTCAAAAATTATTTTTTTAAATAAAAAAGATATGCAATATCTGGAGATCAGACCTGGGGGATTTCAATTACAATTGCAAATAAATGTAATTGAAATTAAAAAAAACTTAATTACATTTCATGTTACTGTAATTGAAAATTTTCAATTACAAATAATTGTAATTGAAAGTGATTTCAATTACAAATTTCAATTACATTTAGAATTAAAGTGTTTTTTGTTAAAATTTTGTAGAAAATACTGACTGGGATAGGTTGGATAGGCGTGGATAAATATAAAAAGATTACGTCAGTCATGATGGGCGAAAAAACTGTTACAAAATCTACTTTTAAGATATTTTATTGACATCATATGCCTTAATGATTCACGACCTCATTTAGTAAAATCATCATTAAGGCTTATGATGCCAATGTATTGTAACAGTTTTTTCGCTCTCCTGAAAATCTATTAAAAACACATGTGACATTTTGCAGGCCGGTCGACGATATACTAATGGTTCTGGCAACACTCTAGTTTATAATTACAAATTAAATTAAAATATGGCATATTTTAGGGATTTAATATTGATATCATATACACAACCCATAGAAATAATGAAGGCAATTAATATAGCCTCAAACCAAAATTTAAAAACGCAAACATTTCATTAATCTTTTACAAAACGAATGAAAGAAAAATCTTTCAGCCTTTTTGTAGTAGAATTTAATTTATAAAATATTTTATCATTCACGTGAATGATCATCATAAAGAAATGAGTTCATGAAAGGATTCATTCACTATGTATGATAATTAAAAGAATGAAGAAAGTGAATGAATTCATAGGGAATGGTATAAAGGAATGATAAATTAGTCAATTTGAATTAAAAATCCAAAAGTTAATTAAAGAATTAATTCTTTCGAATCTATGGTTCAGAAAATTGTACAGAATTTTAACGTAATGTTTGTTTTTTCATTTTGTCACTTGTTTTAAGTAGGCGTGGCTTTTAACGAAAAATTAGCAATATCAACCTTTTATCAAATTACATAGTAAAATTTAGGCAGTACTGATCGGTTCTGTACAAACTGTATATTTTTGGAAATCCTATAAAATGTCCTTAACCCTTTCTAGACCGAACATAAACTGCTGGAAAATTTGTATTTTTTTTTTTTTGCTTATTCGTCATAATCGACCCAACTTTTCTAAACAAAAGTGTCGTCAAAAATATTTATTTTCAACTCATTCATCGACAAAATCCGTGGGATATATATATCACATTGGTCGTCAACGGTAAAAATTTGTGAACAACTAACTTACTCTGCTCGTTGCGAGTAGAGTGTATTTTGTTTTAGTTTTTGCAGAAGTAGTTGCATTTCTGGTTTTGTTGTTGTTGTAAATTTTTACACAGAGTGTAGATTATTACTTTTTTTGTTTTTCTTATCATGCAAAGTAGTTTGCATATCGCGTTTTGTGCTTAAAGTCGAGTGTTCTAACGTTTTTTTCAAAATAATTTTGATCATTTGGAAAAATCGATTAACAAGTGAAAGAAGAAACCACGTTTAATAAAACTGCGTACTCAGTTTTTCATGATCACCTCAGTAGTCCTTATAAAAGGACTTTAAAGTGTCAACGCATGGTTTTTGGCAAACCCTTTTTTAAGGATATTTTATACATTCCATGCTGCTGATATGAGATCAAATGAAAGGAGAATTTCTACATTTTAATAAAAGCTTTTCTTTTTTTTTCTACTGAAAATTTTCCAAAAATATTTTCTTCGTAATTTTTTGTAAAAATTTACATTATCACTGAACTGGAGTGAAGTGAGAAAAAATATATTGCCATTTTAGTATGCATTATTATTTCGAAGTCCTTTAAAAAGAACATCTGACGTAATGGGTATATGTATATATTGATTCATTTCGTTCCTATAAGGAGCATAGGGCCTCGAATTGGTGGGTATGCAGTTCATCTATAAATGATGTCTACCTTCACATATATGTATTCTTCCATGGGTGGGAGCAAAATTTGAAAATGTTGCACGGTGTAATATATAACTGCAAGAATAAAAGAACTAATCAGCGTCGATTTTATGCAGCGGATGAAGTTGTGGAATTGCTTAACGCATGTGAAAATGATGAAACCTATCAATTAATATCACCAGTATACTCTGTGCCTCTTGTATCAAATATTATGGTTCCGGCACGATTTGAAGAAATTCGGATATCACAAACAATGTTCGGCAACCAAGCCGTCACGATCCTTCATATGATCGAGAACATAAAATTCAACCAACTTTGAACAATTACAATTCGTCATTTGGTTGGGCTATAAGTGAAACCAAACGAAAGTCAATCGATATATCTTCACCTAAATTGCAAAAGGGCGCAACAACACTTTTTGTGCATTAAAATAAAGGATATATTTATTCTCTTGACTATAGACTTTTTTCTGTATATACGTTTAAATTTTTGTAGGGACATGTATTTAGTCGAGTGCATCATAATCAATCAAAAACCCGATTTCGAATTTTTTTGTTGTTACGCCCTTCTGCATTTTAGGCGACGATATGTATCCTTAAAACAAATATCTTAGTCTTTTTATGTTTGGTCGAATGAATAGTTCATTTAATTTTATTAATTTTTTGTTTAATTTAATGAAAAAAAACAAAACTATAAAACTTCTTCTTTGTTTACATTTGACGACCAATGGGACACATATGTCCCATGCTGAATTTGCGGCCTGGAAGCAACAAAACAAAACTATTCCTAATGTTCTGGTATTTCTGAAAACAGGAGGCACAGATCCATGCTATCTCAAAATTTTGGTCTTGCAAAACCAATAACATCTGAATAAATGACATCCAAAAAAGATGAACAAAAAATCTTATTTTTCAGATTAGGCGTTAAGAACACATGGGGCCAATTATTTGGTAAAATCTGAAAGCTAAAACTCTCCTCTATTAATGCAAGTCAGTTTAAAAAAAATCGGTTGGAATATGTGGAAAATATAACAAAAAATAAAAATGGGACATATATAGGGTGACCATTCGTACTGATTTGATCAGTACATGTACTGATTTTTGGTCACGTGTAGTGATGAAAAAGTCGTGTACTGATTTGTACTGATTTTTCAAAATTTGTACTGATTGTACTGATTTTTGGCATTTAAAAAAATATTAAATTATTTTTAGTAAAAAAAGCCAAAATGCAAGTACAATGTAGTCTTTTTTTATAGAATAAATTTTTGTGAATGTGAGAGGTTTTCTCTACCAGAAAGCATTCAAAATGATTTTTCTACATGTAAATTTCTTAATCTAATATGTAGTTTCATACACAGAGAAGATTCGTGGTGACAACCGATTTCATCAAATATTTCCATTGCGATAATAAAAAATCGGTTGATACAACAGTTATTTGACTGTGATAAAAATATTTTAATTATCCGGTTGTCAGAGCTACTGTCAGAATGAGTCTGTTTTCTGAGTGTAGGAAACGACCTCAAAAGCTGAAGATTTTTCCGTACAAAAATCTTAAAAATCAGAATTTCTTCTTGTATGTATTTCCATGAAAAAATTTTCGGCTCTGTGGGATTATCAATAAAAAAAAAGTACACAAAACCTTAAAATTTTCATTTTGAAAAATGTTACGAGTTTTTGTAGAAAAACGTAGCCAAAATGTGAAGGTTTTCTATTTCAGAAATCATGGAAAAATTAGCAAAGAGAAAAAAAATTTTTTCTGACAACTAAATTTGTAGTCGATTGGTTAATTTGTATCTACAGAAAATTAGTTTAGACAATGCAATTTGCTCATGACGACAGAAATTCGTTCGCCTGAATAAAAATTCGAAAGAATTAACGTACATACTACCCTGGTGTCACATTTGACTCCATTCGTAGCATGGCTATATTTTATCAATCTGTTACAAAAAAAAAAATTAGAAAAGGAATGGTAACAGATAATTGAAATATCTAAATAATGGGTACTTAAAAAACTGGATTTTTTCATGCAAAAAAAAAATATTTTTGTTTTGGGGTCTGTATAGGGAGAAATGTGTAAGGTTTTTTCGGAAGGTATGATGGTTAACAGAAAAATTTTGTTGCCTCAACCAAACCATTCGGTTGACAAGAAATTAGGTTGGCTGCATAATCATTTTTTTTTTTTTTGTTTTTTTGATGATATTTTTAAAAGTTGTACTGATTTGAAGTCAGAAAAAAATGGTCACCCTAGACATATATCAACCATTGGTCGTGAAAGGGTTAAGTCTTGCATTATTTTTATCTACAAATAGTCGCCAGACTTAAAAGTGCAGCACTTTAAACATGACCAAATTTTTCTTTGTTTTTAGCGATTTTTAGTAAAGTTAACAGCACTCAAATTTTAAAGTGAATAGTTTTATGCTTTTCTTACCACAATATAACAAATCAGTCAAGATTTTTTTTACGTTACCTAGTGTCTTCAAATGCAACGAAAATAATTTTGTTGTTGCTTTGTATGTTATTTTCAAATTTCTTTGCACATTTCATTGCATTTGAAGACACTAGGTTATAGTAAAAAGTATTTCATGTTAAAATTTCAGTGTTGTTAACTTTCTTTTAAA
This sequence comes from Leucophora obtusa, assembly GCA_949987735.1. Lineage (NCBI taxonomy): Eukaryota > Metazoa > Arthropoda > Insecta > Diptera > Anthomyiidae > Leucophora > Leucophora obtusa. The sequence continues at coordinate 293,099,454 of OX465295.1, read as the reverse complement.
ATCGCTAAAAACAAAGAAAAATTTGGTCATGTTTAAAGTGCTGCAATTTTAAGTCTGGTGACTATTTGTAGATAAAAATAATGCAAGACTTAAGGAAATTTTATAGAATTTCCAAAAATATACAGTTTGTACAGAACCGATCAGTACTGCCTATATTTTACTATGTAATTTGATAAAAGGTTGATATCGCTAATTTTTCGTTAAAAGCCACGCCCACTTAAAACAAGTGACAGAATGAAAAAACAAACATTACGTTAAAATTCTGTACAATTTTCTGAACCATCTCCTTGCCTTTCGTGGCGAATTTAGCCACTATTTTGGTCTTTAAAAATAAAGGCAACAACGATAAAATTAGAAAAAACTTGAATTGACTTAAATTTGTGGCCACAACTGTATGTTTGTAGGTCTGGTTAAGTATATAGCATGGATGGTAACCGAAACGATGCGGTTATCGATAAGGGTAACGCTATTTGAGATTATTTCGGTAACGGTGTTTTAAGGGTAACGCTATTTCATTTATTTCGGTATCGCTATTTTAAGGATAACGGTTTTTTAGTTATTTCGGTAACGGTATTTTAGGGTTAACGGTTTTTTGATTATTTCGGTAACGGTATTTTAAGGTTAGCGATATTTCAGTTATTTCGGTAACGGTATTTTAAGGATAACGGTAGTCAGTTATTTCGATGCATCCCGCAATTTTTTTTACAAAAAATAAACGAGATTAAAAACAGAGCCAATATACCAACTTAAAGTACGAAAAATACTCAATAATCACATGCAATTACCAAAAGAAGAAAATTAAAAATAACGGTAACGGTATTTTAGGGGTTACGGTATTTCATTTATTTCGGTAACGGTATTTTAAGGGTATCGATATTTCATTTGTTTCGGTATCGGTATTTTAAGGATAACGGTATTTCAGTTATTTCGGTAACGGTATTTTAAGGATAACGGTATTTCAGTTATTTCGGTAACGGTATTTTAGGGATAACGGTAGTCAGTTGAAAGGGTTTTGAATCGATAACGGTATTTTAGCGGTATTGCCTGCCAACCCTGGTATATAGATCACATTACATTTTTAAGAAATTTTTAGTACACCTTAAACAAATGAAATTATTATCAAAAAACTTATTTTTAAGACATTGCGGACGAAAAAAATGTTATTTCTCGGTCGACTAATAAAATTGTGGGGAGATATTTACAATAATATCTGAATTTTTCAACTTTGACATCTTTTCGAAAATAATTTTTTCGAAATATAATTTTTTTTTCTAATTTATTCTGAAAACACATTTAATTAGAAGTGAAAATAGGATTTGGTTAAAAATATTGAAAATTGGCAAAGTTATGGTACTTGTTTATAATATATAGGGCGCTTATTATTTTCTTCTTTTTATTTCGTGTAAAAAAAGCTTTGTGAAAGTGAAACGAGTATATCGACACCTAAAATGCAAAAGGGCGTAACAACACTTTTTATTTCTTTACACGAGAACCAGAAAAAAAATTGTAGAATTAAAGATATTCTATATTTTCTTCTCTTGTTTAAAACACGACTATAGACTTATTTCTACATATAAGTTTAAAATTTTCTAGGGAAATGTAATTTAGTCTAGTGCATCATAATCAATCAGAAAATCGGCTTAAATTTTTTTGTTGTTACGCCCTTTTGCATTTTAGGTGACGATATATTTGTAAATAAATGCTTAAATTTGTTCGAAACAGCCAATTTTCGACATTTTGAATTCTGTGTGATTTTACAAAACCACTCTAATTAAAAATTTCGGAACTCAGAACAGGGCTGATACTGTTAAAGCTCTGTTTTTGAGCGACTTCAAGCACTTAACAATTTGAATATCAACAATATTTCAGATTTTTACGGTGGGTGTCATACTGTAGGTTTAACTTTAACTTAACTAAAAACAAAATAAAATGTCAAAAAAATGTACACAAAACAATAACAAATTTTTGGGTTAACTATTAACCTAAGTTTAAACCTGCAGTATGAGACCCACCGTTAGCTTTTCAAATATGTATAGTATTATTTATTTGTAACTGAAATATGTTGACATTTTTTTTAAAAATATTGAAATTAAAAAAACATTTTTTTTAATTTGTATACTTTGGCGGCTTTTACAGTATTTAAAAAAAAATTTCTTTTGCTTAGTAAACCTATTTTAGCAATTTTAAAACCATTAAAATAAAAAAACTTCTTTTTACTCTGAATTAAACACAGTTTAAGAATGAATTAGATAAAAATTAATTTTTTTTATACAAAATGTTGCAATTAAAAGCCGTCAAAACTAAAAAAAATTAGGAAAATCAGTTTTATTTGAAAATATTTTCACACAATTTTGCTGAACACACAAACATATGTACACCTACAAAAAAATATTATTGTTCCAACCGAATCGTTCGGTTGCTGCAACCGATAATTGTTGTTCCAACTGAAATGGGGTTGTTGCAACCGAAATAGGGTTGTGATAACCGAAATAGGGTTGAATTTTCGGTTGCAGCAACCGAACGATTCGGTTGGAACCAAATTCGGTTGGGACAACATTTTTTTTTGTAGGTGTATATATTTGGAAAGCCCAAGTATCATTACTTCTAGCTATGTTCTTTATTCACAAAAACTAAAAATTGTAAATTGTAATTTTTATCGATGAATTTAACTTTAAATTCTTTTTTATCTGATAATTCTAACTTTTTTGTACAATTTTTTACTGCTGCCTATTTTGTCATTTAGAGAGAGGATTTTGTAGTTATTTACTAAACTTTACACAAAAAGTAAAGGAGCAGATTTAACTTAAAATATCGAGTGTTTTATAACGGTTATAAATTTTTTTCTGTGTAGAAAAAAAAACACTAGAAAAACTAAACAAAAAAATTTTAAAAAGCCCCCCCCCCCCGAAAAAAGTCCTAGCTACGTGCCTGCCAGCAAATATTAGAATAAGACCCACCTTTTAGTACACGGATCGACTGCGAACACTTTTTGCCCGTTTGTTCGTCTGTCTGTCTGTCTGTCTGTCTGCACATTTATTTTTGTACGCATGCTACAAGTCGGAAAAAAAATAAAAATATATTTTGGTACATTGACTTATATCGGCCCATGGACGAAGCCTATTAGGTTATTTTTATACCTAGTGCCCATACAAAGAACTCCCAAAAATGTTTCTTAAGTTAGATTGCGCGATATAGGTCGCAAACACAAAGATATTTTTATAAAATTTGGCTGATTCACATGGGCCCAAGGACGAAGCGTATTGCATTTAGAAAAAATTTGCCTATACACAGCAAACAAAAAACACTACAATTGATGATCTAGATGTACTTTTTTTAAAGAAACACTAAGGATTTTAACATTGTGTAGGAGTACTCCCACTTAAACATTTTTTCTGTACTCTTTGAGCGAGTGCAAAAGAAAATCTTTTTCATCAATTGAAAATTAAAAAAAAATTCTCAAACAAAATTATATATTTTTTATTTTAAATCTATTTTTTTGCCGCCACCATTTATCGAACTTGCTACCTCAAGATTGCTAGTATATTTCCATACCGCTGAGCTATTCCTTGATATGAAAGTTACTGGCATAAAAACACCACTTAATTATTGCGAGATATTGCGTCTTACTGTCTTCAATAAAAGTACTTATTAAACAAGTGCAAAAGGTGCACTGTAATTCAATATTTTTTCAAAATTGAGCTCGAGAGCTTTGTAGGTTTTTATAAAATATCTTTATTTTATAATACCGATATTTCGTCATTCTTTGAATGACATCATCAGGGTTTTCTGTAAACAACATTAAATATTAAAAAAAACTTAAAAATATTGCCGCTGCACACCACGACTGTCAACAATACATTTAACCCTCTACTGCCCAATGTTATTTACCCAAAATAGTTTTTGGCTAAATAACAATATTTTATTAAACAAGTTGTATTATATCCATAGAAAACTTAATTATCCACTTTTTTGCCTTTTTTGTTTTTGTTTCGTGATAGGAAATTTTTTAAATAGTTTGCTTCGATTTTTAAGGCAATTCAAAAGATTACACAGGCCGCCAAGGTTTTCTAACCAAGAATCAGACTATACTCTCCCGAAGGTTTTAGACGTGCTTAATCCGAATAGGACATCAAATGTACCCACAAAACGTGTTTTTTGCACTTTTAGGTTAGAATATCTCGAATACCTGACGTGATAGGTCTATTCTGAGGTCAGATTCGGATTCAGCACGTCTAAAACTTTCGGGAAAGTATAGTCTGATTTTTGGTTAGAAAATGTCATCACATTTTGTCGGCTTGTGTTACCCATTATACTGGGCAGTTCTATAATAGTACAGTAATCACTTTCTAGGGCTAATACTGCTGAATATTAATTTAATTAATAATAAAATATAATTAATAAAATAATTATTCTTCAAATTTAAAGAAATTGTTTTTTAACTGGACAAATTGTATTGTAGCTGGTAACTGAACAAGACCCTAAATAACTGGACAATTCAGGCCATTCCAGGCCGTCTGGCGACCATACTTGCAAGTGAAAATATATACATCAACGATTTAGGGCAATAAAATTCAGCTGCAATTGTTATTAACCAAGTGTACACAGAAATTTCATTTTAAAATTAATTTTTATTGCAGTCATTATTAACTGTTTAACTAACACTAATAGTAAAAAACACAAACGACTACAGTATTAGTTTCCCACCAAAATTTTAAAATAAGAACCGGATGTAAAACATAAATTAGAACCTATGCTAATACATTTAATTTTACCTTTTTACAGTGTGTAAATGAAATTGTAGTGTACACAGTTATTGATGCTAATTTTACCGACATAATTTTATGAGTGGAGTTATAAGGGAAATATTATTTTCATTTTAAATAAAGTACTATTTATGGTTTACTTACCAAAATGATTATCATCAACATCGATCGAGACATATGGATCAATTAGTTGTTCATCCGCCAATTTTCCAAATGTTAAATTATGACGTTTTTGAAAATCTGTTGGGCGTAAACCGCTCGCCTCGCAGACTTTTATTTGTAATTTACCCGTAAACATTGTTATTTGTGTGGTATTGGAAGCTGCGATTTTTTGTTGTTTTAGTTATTATTAAATATTTTTATTGTTTGTTGTAGTATTTGTTATACGTTTTTTGTTTTTAATCACACAAAATATTGTTGAGGTTATTCAAACGGAAACGTGATAACAAAAAACGAAACGGATACGGATGCAAAAGGTAGCAATATATATAAAAAAGCAATTTAAAAAAAATATATAGAACGAATGAAGAAGAAGAAACACACACACACACAGACAATGGTACACTGACTGACGACAACGACTAACTGCACTTTATTGAAAATGAACAACAGCAACTATGTACTAAAAAATACACTGACACAATTTAGTTTTAGTTATTATTTTACAATATTATTTCTGTCGTTTATTGCTATTTTTGATAATTTTAGAGTGTTTTTCAAATGATATTGTGTGGGATTCTTGTAATTTAGTTTTTTTTCTAGTTTTTTATTTAACGATTTTATGTTTTTATATTGAAGACAAAATAATGATGCAATGTTGTAATTGATTTTTTTTTTCTTAGTAAAAAAAACTTCTATATTTTGTTGTTGCTATTATTGTATTATTGTACAAACAAGAATGAATTTTATTTTGTTTGGTTGGTTTTGTTAGAGAGAATAGAATGGATTCACTTCACTTGATTGATTTCAACGATATTTGTTTAAAGTTTACCAGTTCATTTTTCTTTTTGAAATGAAAGCAAAAGCAAGTAACCTTTTAACGATATGGGTCACGATTTTTCTGTTGTTTTTAATAAGTGGGACATTTTTATATTGCATTTACAACAAAGCTTGTTGTGGTTGGTTGGTGGTGTCCTCCTTTGGCATTATTAAAATAAATACTGTGTTAGGGATAGATAAAGTCTTTTCGTATATCGCAACCGAATTGAAAACGATTCGGTTGCTGCAACCTCGTAATTCGGTCGCCCCAACCGAATTCAGTTGTGGCAAGCGATAATTCGGTTTATTTGAATGCAGTTTTATTGGAAATGCTCCCAAATGGAAGAAATCATTTTTTTTTTTGCCGTGCCGAAAGTTGGACGAACATTGCCCATTTTGGAAAAAAAGTGTATTATTATTAAAAATTCCCAAAATTAACTAATTTTTACACTTTTGGTCAAAAACGACCCACTAGGAAATTTACAGAATAGCACTTTTCATAATTTTCGAAAAAATATCACTACAAATGGATCAAAAAATCTTTTTTCCACTTGATGTTTTTACATTTCGGCAAAAAATACCCACTTGGAAATTTACAGAATAACATCTTTCCAAATAGAAAACAATAAATACATAATAAACAAAGCTTTTAATTAGAATCTAATACGATTGCACAACTAAAATTGCTATTAACATACGGACACTTTTGACCCCACCTTTTTAACCCTTAAAAATAAGATTTATTCGTTAATTTTGTACCGTCTATCGCATATCCCAATTTAATAAAAGTCTGATAGATGTTATTCTATAAATTTCCTAGTGGGTATTTTTTGGTGAAAAGTGAAAACATTAACCCTATATGGGCCAAGTTACACAAAATATTAATTTTTATCAAGTGGAAAAACATTTTTTTGATACATTTAAAGTGATATCTTTTCGAAATTTATGAAAGGTGTTATTCTGTAAATTTCCTAGTGGGTCATTTTTACCCAAAAGTATAAAAGTTAACCCCATATGGATCATGTTTAGGGTGACCATTCGCAATGATTTGATCAGTACATGTACTGATTTTTGGTCACGCGTACTGATGAAAAAGTCGTGTACTGATTTTTTAAAATTTGTACTGATTGTACTGATTTTTGGCATTTAAAAAATATTACATTCTTTTAGTAAAAAAGCCAAAATGCAAGTACAATGTATTTTTTTGTATAGGATAAATTTTTGTGAATGTGAGAGATTTTCTCTACCAGAAAGCATTCAAAATGATTTTCTACATGTAAATTTCTTAATGTATTTAATATGTATTTTCATAAACAAAGAAGATTCGTGGTGACAACCGAATTTATCAAATGGTTCCATCGCGATATTAGAAAATCAGTTGATACAACAGTTATTTGACTGTGATAAAAATATTTTAATTATCCGACTGTCAGAATGATTCTGTTTTCTGAGTATAGGAAACGACATCAAAAGGTGAAGATTTTTCCGTACAAAAATCATTAAAATCTAAAGAAATGTATGTGGGTATTTGCAAGGAAAAATTATCGAATCTATGGGATTTTCAATACACCCAAAAGATTCCTTAGTTGTTTGTTACGAACATTTCAACTATCTTATAGGTGAAATACGATTTCCTAATTGAAATTTTAAAAATAGAAAAATACCACCAATTTGAAATATTGTGATTTTAAATAATTTCATCTCAAAAATTTTGCGACTTGTTTATATTTTTTACAAATTTAAAGCGGTATAAATATTATTAAACAAAAACATATTAGCACTTTCCGTTGCTATTGATATTACACAGACCCAAATTGCAATTGTTATCATTAAAGTTGGTCACCGGATATAATGCTACATGTCTTTTGGATGCTTAATTTGGTGTTCAAAAATGTTAATATTTGTTGTTTTTATATAAGATTAGGGGATTTCTTCACAATTCTGTAAAATAAAGTTATATATTAATGCAATTTCATGAAAGCCATAAACAAATTTATAACCAAAACTTACCAATTTACTTTATTTACTCGTATTACGATTTGAAATTATTTTTAAATTTAAAATTTTTTCCTTTTGACTTTTCTCAATAATTTGGTTATTAAATTTTGTTTGTCAATTTAAAATTTAACACAGGGTAACAACAAAATAATTTTTGTTAACTAAGTCCATAGCTGTAACTTATTGTTATAGTTATTTTAAATTTATTTCTAATCAACTACAGATTTTGTTAGCTACACTCAAAAAAATAAGTTAGTAGAAAAATTAGTAAAACGTCTTGTATATCAAGTGTACTAGTTTTTAGCAATTTTTTTGCTGAAATTCCGTTTTCAGCAAAAATTTTAGTTATATTTTTTAGCACTAAACTAATTTTGAACTAATGTTTTACTAATTTATTTTGCTACAAAAATTGTGCTGATAACCGCATTCATAGCGTGGACGACAACCAGATAGACAAGATGTAGATGTCGCAGCTTGTCTGGAACCGGAAATGACAAAAAAAGAAAAACAACTCTACACATATTCTATATTTAAATTTTCAGCACATAAATTAACTAAAGTAAAATTTCGCTACAAGTTTTTTGAGTTTTTTTCAGTCTACTAATATTCAGCAAAAAGTTTAGTGATTTTGGCAAGGATTTTTTCATTTGCAGTCGACTAAGTGTTAGCAAAATTTTTGTTGAAAATTACTATTTCTTTTGCTAAAAATCAGCTCGCTGATTTTCAGCAAACCTTTTGCTGAAATTACCAACTTTTTTGCAAGCACTCCCCTGACTAAAAATTTGCTGACACAGCAACATTTTTTACTAACTTTACTGACTTTTTTTTTGAGAGTATATTACTATAGAATTTTATCGGTGTAGAAAAAAGTACACAAAACCTAAAGATTTTCATTTTTAAAAACGTTACGTGTTTTTGTGGAAAATGTTTTAGCCAAAATGTGAAGTTTTTCTATTTCAGAAAACATGCAGAAATTAGCAAAGAAAAAAAGATTTGTTCTTACAGTTAAATTTGTAGCCAATCGATTGGTTAGTTTGTATCTACAGAAAATTAGTTTAGACACTCCAATTTTCTCGTGACAATAGAAATTCGTTGGCCTGAATAAAAGTTCGGAAGAATTAACGTTCATACTATCCTGGGGTCATATTTGACTCCATTCGTAGCATGGCTATATTTCATCAATCTGTTACAAAAAAATTAGAAAAGAAATGGTAACAGATCATTGAAATTTCTAAATAATGGATCTGTTTCCTGTACCTAAAAAACTGGATTTTTTCATGCGAAAAAAATTTTTGTCTTGGGGTTTGTATAGGGAGATGGTTAACCGAAAAATTTTGTTGCCTCAACCAAACCAAACCATTCGGTTGACAACAAATTAGGTTGGCTGCATAATCATTTTTTTTTATGATAATTTTTTTTTCTAATTTGTACTAATTTGAAGTCAGAAAAAAATGGTCAGCCAAATCATGTTACACAAATAAATAATAAATTATTTTTATCCAGTTGAGATTTTTTTAAAGATTCATGGGTCTTTTCTGACCCTAGGCCACTAAGGGTTAACGATTTTTTAAACAAATGTAAAGATAATTATAATAGTCTTACCAAATTTAAGTGATACTTTTCCGAAAACTACCCGAGTAAAAAAGAGTATATATAACATATATTTTTTAATATTAAAATATATGATAATATAAAAAATTATGTGCGACCTTATATGTTTTTATATGGTGATATATAAGAATTTTTTTTAGAAATTTTCTCATATATAATCATATTAAATCATATATCAGTATTTGCTTTATTGCAAATTGTATATATAGGAATATATTATTGATAAAACCGTTCAAAATTTTATATATAAATAGATACGAAAAATATTTTTAATTTTATTTTTTATATAACAATATCGTCAGCTTGCCTGCAAGTAGTATTATGTGTTCTTTAACAGGTTTTCAGGAGGGCGAAAAAACTGGTTTATATTATCCTTTTAATATATTTCATTGACATTGCCTTAATAATGACTGTAATAAATAAGGTCGTGAATCATTAGGGCATATGATGTCAATAAAATATCTTAAAAGGATAATATAAATCAGTTTTTTCGCTCTCCTGAAAACCTGTTAAAATCAAAAACATAACACTTCTTGCAGGCAAGCCGACGATATATTAGTTAATATCAGACTCATGTTCGAGATTAACTAATATATTCGAGATTAATGTAATATTTGATCAAAAACAATTTTTTATATGCTTTACTCAATTTTTTCATTAAATTAATATTTTCTGAGCTTTTTTACTTCTAAAAGTTTTTTTTTTAATTTAAAAAATCCAATTTAAAAAAATTAACATTTAAAACCATGGCCCGGCTCGTAATGGGTTAATAAGTCTAGGCATGTTGCATATCATTGGAAAGGTATTTCAAGTACCTCCCCAACGATATATATATTTTGTTCTGGTCCGATAAGTTTTGAGTGGTATTTCTCCACTCAAAGTCCAAAGAAAATTCCCATATTTGATAAAAAATTATCTAGTCTTTAAAGAATAACAGATTTATACATTAACGTCTTTAATAGTTACTCATTATCAACAGTAGCCCTCGGCTCACAGTCAGGCATGTGATGAATATCGAAAACGAAAACGATCTGATTTTCAATGGTAAATATTTTAGGATCTGTACAATACCAATTTATATTTTATTTCCTAATTTAGATGTCCGGCGTAAAAAAAAAAACCATAAATAATGATTTTCGCGAAACAAATTATTCTAGATTGAAAAACTGTTCGTTTTCGATTTTCATCACAACCCTGAGTGTGTAGGACCCGAAATCCTGCTGCCCTCCAATTCAAAGTTTTTTTTTATCATTTAAATTTAATCATATCGTATTGGATTAACTTATATCCAATTTGATCGGGACAAAATTCGGATATAAGTTTATCATTTGATATAACTTTGTATCCTTGTAAATACAATTATATCCAATATGATACAATTTAATATAACAATTTTTCGGATGAAATTATATCCAGTTACATATTGCAAATATATCCATTCACATATAATTTTATATAAACTTTTTTACACGGGTATGTAAAGTTTGATGAAAACATTCAAATTTTGTTAAATTTTTGACAAAATAAGCAATTTTGTAAAATGTCTTGGAAATCAATCGCTCCAAACACAAACTCGAATTATCATTTTTTCAATTTATTTCTTTTCTTTAATATCAACTATTATGTGGTACAAATAGCAATCGACATCTCCAAATTAGGCATTTTAAAAATCTTTAAAATTAATTTTTAAAAAACACGTTTTTGCATTTCGTCGGTCATTTTGGATTCCAGGCTAAAGTGGGTTAAAGATATCCGATGAAGTTAAAATTTCACATCTGAATCATTTTGACTATATTAAATGAATAAATGAAATAAAATTTTTTTTTCTAAATTTCGAATTTTGGGAATTTTTAATAATAATACACTTTTCTCCAAAATGGGCCATTTTCGTCCAAATTTCGGCACGGGTTAACGTTTTCCAAGAAAAAAAAATTTAATTCTTCCATTTGGGACCATTTCCAATAAAACTGACGAATATATTTTTAAGGGACACCCTAATGTATACCTTCTTTTTTCCAACATGGAGCAACTTTATCTGGCAAACTTGCTCCAAATCATTTTGGGCCGTGCCGGAATCGACGAAAATCCGGGACTGCTCAGTTTGTCAAGGCTGGTTACACTCTGGGGGAACATCAGCCAGGTGCAACATCTGCAATCAGTGGGTTCACCTCAGAAAGGACAGCAGTAGAAATTGCAGTGGGTTAAGAACCCATAGGGACTGGGACAAATTACGTGGTCTCATGCTGTAACAGCCAACGTAATAGCTCATAGTCATCGAAGTTCAATGACCTACCCATCCCAACCGACGTGCGCTGAGCGGAAAGGAAGTTCCGTGAAATCGCTTCATTCCGGCTGGAAGAATCTCGATCATCAGGCCAAGCTACAACAAAATCGGGAATCTAAATCATATATAGAGTTTTGCACGTCTAAGAATAAATTTAAGTTATTTCTGAATACAGTTTTAAAATAATGTAGCGCTCTATTATTTAATATATGTATATAATTAGTAGTGTCCGTCCGAGTATTCGGCTTCGGAGTTCGGCCAAAAAGTGATGTTCGGCAAAGTTCGGTGTTCGGCTAAATTTTGGCCGAATACCGAACTTTTCTATAAATCAATATTTTGCAACAATTTAGCTCTTTAATTTTGTATAGTAACTTATAAATATGCACATATTTAACTTAATTTTTTACTTAAAGAGCGAAAAATACAACTTTTTTAGGTTTTTGCAATTTAGAAATATGTAAATATGTTGCATGAAATTGTATTTTTATTCAAACATAAAAGTATTCGGCTTCGGTTTCGGCTGAAGTTAGTAATTTTGGCCGAAGTTCGGCTTCGGTTCGGCCTAAAAAAAGTGAGTTCGGTCGGACACTAATAATTAGTATATTTATATTATATTTATACCCTACACCACTAGGTGGTCATTTTAATTTAATCATAGTCTGTAAGGAATTTTTATTTCCATAGATTGAATAAATGAAATGAAAATGAAATTTTCCAGCCGAAGAGGCAGGACTCGCAGATGAGCGGGACGAGCTTCGTTCGACCAACCTGTGACACCAGGATCAGCTAACTCAACCGGTAGATCAGCAAATTGGTCAACGAGCACAAGCGGAACATGAGATCACTTGAAGTCATGCAACCTCAGCACGTGAGCCAACAAGCTATGGTCTACAGTCAAATCTCTCTCGAACCCATACAAAAGGGACGACAGGGTTTCGATTACATTTGCCGCCAGCATGCGCGGTTCCAGCAATTAATATAAGGGGAAAATTCATACGCCTCAGTGTCCAACTCAATGTATTTGTCTACGGTGGCGTATGATTTTTCCCCTTATATTAATTGCAGGAACCGCGCATGGCCGCCAGGATATCGGACTCAAAGAGGTGCGCGAGCTTTTTTTAGCCGGCAATTTATAGAGCACCCCGAGAGAGACAAGGCGAAAAGGAATATCGTAAGGAAACTGCACGAACTCCGAGACAGCGACGAGCCAATAGCTTTTAAGTCGACAGAAGTTGCCGAAGCTATAAAACGAGCCAAATCATCTAGAGCTCTAGGACCCTCGGAATTTCGACGCTGATAATCAAGCAACTGGATATGCCAGGAGTCGAGTACCTGACAAAGGTCTTCAACCTTTCCTTATCCACTCTAATTGTGCCCGAAGTCTGGAAAATGGGCAGGGTGGTACAGCTTTTAAAGTCAGGAAAGGACGCAAACCAGGGAGCATCCTACAGACCCATTTCTCTATTGTCAGCGGTTGCGAAGACACTTGAGGCATTACACCTCCCCAGCCTCACACAGCATTTTCAGTTTACTCAGCACCAGCAGGGATTCCGTAAGCAATACAGCACAACAACAGCTTTAACCGCCATTGCCACACAGATAACCAATGGTCTAAATCAGAGCCGCCCCTGCATGACCTATCGAATGCGTTTGATACGGTCAGCCACGCGACCCTCTCCAGAGACTTCGCCGAATCCAGTCTCCCAAATGGTACGAAGAGATGGAGAGTAAATTATATGTGTGGTCGCCAGTCGTTTGTGGAGTTTCGAAACGGAAAGTCCAAACCTCGTAGAATTGAACAAGGAGTCCCTCAGGGGGAGTTCTCTCCCCGATATTGTTTAATTTCTACGTCTCGAAACTCCCGGCTCCAACAGAAGGAGTGGAATGGATTTCATACGCCGACAACTTTACGATACTGGTAACGGGTCACGACATTGATGGATTATGCGGTAGGTTGAACAGTTATCTTCATGATCTTACGAATTTTTTCACTGGAAGGAATATGCAGCTCTCCCCTGCAGAATCCTTGGCGGCTTTTTTTACAGCTTGGACGAAAGAAGTAAGGCTGGAACTGAATGTAGTAGTCGATGGCGTACAAATTCCGACGCTGACAAAGCGTTTTTGAAAGAAAACGAAAAAAGTAACCAAATGTAAATCCGTAACTGTAAACTCCGTAACCAAAATTGTTTGCATCAGATTGCATTCAAAAAAATGTGGGTAAATCTTTAAAATATTTTAAAATAACCATAAACAGAAGTGATTCAACTAATATTTATGCGTCAAAAGACGATTCAACTAATAATTTTGCGTCAAATCAAAAAATTTATCAGTTTTTTACCCTAAGCTGCTGGAGCGAAAAACGATTGATTTTGCATTTCATTGGTTTTGAATCGATATTTCGAGTCATTGCTGACATTAGTTTGACAAATTAAATTTGTTTCACACAATTTAAGAATTTTTTGATCGCGAAATGTTATGTTTTTAATATATTATTTTGTAACTGCGCAACCGCTGTTTGGATTTTTAAAAATTTTAAATTTTTGAAAAGCATTTATTTAAAAGGACCAAAAATACAAAATTAAAAAAAAAAAAAATTTTTTTTCGCGGAATGAATTGTATTTTTATTCGCGAAACCGCCAATTTGATAAACACAAATAATATATCATTGGAAAGCAAGTTGAAAACCCAATACGAAAAATTAATAAATTGAAGAAAATTCGTACGCAATTTTTTTTGTTATATCTTTTGCTTGCAGAAATGTAAACTCCCCCAGTCAGAAATCGCCAGTGGTACAAAAAATCAAGCACTGGCATACCACTGGGTAACCACGGTATTAAAAATAAATGACTGGCAGAACACTCATTTGGGACGCTTTGCCAGCGTTTGCGAAAAGCGTTTTACCAGTATTTGTTTTACAAAAATTTCGGTGGTTTATAAAAAAACCACTGGCAAAGAATTGGCTTAGAGTGATATGCCGAGGTTTGCAACCAGTGGTTCTCCAGTGCTACCTAGCCAAAAATCAATTCACTGGAAAACCAATGATTTTATAAAAATGCTGACGCTTCGGTAAAAAATGTTTGTAGTCGGAAGGTTCCGAGTTCAAATCCGGTTGCAAGCAAAAAATTTTTTTTGGATTTTTTTTAATTTAAAATTTTTTTTGTTTTATATAATCAATTTTTTTGTTTGTGGGAAAGCTCCTTCAAGACCAACTTTTTTTTGCCCTCCCAACACTGGCATACTAGTTACAAAAAATTGTTTGCCAGTACTAGCATTTTGGCACAGCCAGTAGTTGTCCAGCTATTATCACTCATTTATGTGTTTAGCCATTAAATATTATATGTCTCGTTAGCTCAGTGGGTAGAGCAATCGTCTGCCAATCTGACGGCCTGGGTTCAAATCACGGCAGGACCAAAAAAAATACATATGAACTTTTTTTTAATTTTATTTTGGAAAATATATTTCCAGACCACCTATTTATTGGTTTTCCCAGCGTTTTGCCAACGTTTAAAAATTTTGTTCCTCCAGTACTTTTCCGGCGCTTTTTGAACAGCCGGTCCTTTTGTCTAATGATGTTATCATTTTGGGAATGGGAAAGCACTTTTTGCCAGTACTTGTACCACCTGTTAAAGTGCTTTGCCACCGCTTTCCCGTTTGTATTTTTCTGACTGGGCCGTTACAACAAAAAAAAATTAAAATTGTGCAAAAAAAAGTTATTGCGACAACTTGTAGAAGAGATTTTTTGCAATTAGGTTTATAATGACTAAACTTACTGATTCCATTACGAAAAAACCGAAATATTAACACTTTTTGCTTCTCACAAATTTGGCCTAAAAATTTATCACATTTTTTGATTTCACCCATATATATTATGTCCTATGGTTCCATTAGGAACAAAGGGCCACAAATTTACAAATTTGTAAATAAAATTTAATATATAAACTGGTTTCTTAAACTTTTAATTGAATTTACAGTAGAGAATCCTTTTATTAATTTTATAAACTTATTTTTTTTTTATTTTATTATATGATCTCAATACAAATATAAAATATTTGTAGTGAATCAACCCAGGTAGAAATTGCCGACTTTACAACAAAAGATGTACTGGGAGAGCACTGTTTTTCTACGAAATGCCGGTACTACTTAAAACGTGCTTTGCCAGTACTGTTTTCTGAATATTAACGAGCTTTTTCTAATTTATTAAAATTAACAATTTTATAAATTTTACGTATTTTTACATCTATTACACAATTATTTATGTAAGAGAGACATCGCCATTCTTTTCTTGTGAAGTTTCGAAAGAATACATTTGAAGAAATTCCATCAAGTCTCAAGACATTGCCAAAAAAAAAAATAAAAATAAAAAAATATGTGATGTACACTAAGAGGACAGTAAAGTTCTAGCAAACTACTAAATTTGTTATTAAATGTACTGGAATAATAACAAAAAAATAAAATCCCAAGCCTGCGCCAACGTTGGGAAATAACTACGGCCAAGCGTTTATTGGTGTTATCATTTCGACAACATGGCAGTACAGTGAAAGTTAAAAATCAGACGCATTGCCAGTACATGTACTACCGCCTCCAATACCGGTCCAACATTGTGCCGTTTGTATTTTTCTACCTGGGAACTTGTGTTCCTAGTAGATTGTGTTTAAAAAATAGAACACTTCGAAATTTTTAATAACTTATTGTTTTTTGTTCATATTATAAAAACATTTCCATAAACTACAGTTATCCTTTATAAAAATTTAATAAAATTGAGCTTTTTATATAAACGTTCTTTTTTATATTTTTGTAAATTTTTTCAATAATACCGGTATATACCGGTATTAATGTTTCGGTATCGGTTATACCGATACCGATATCATTAAAATACCGTTACCGATACCGAAAAAAATAAAATATCGACACCAATACCGATACCTATACCGTTATTCGTTTCGGTTGCCAACCTTGGCTGTGATACTTAAAAATTAAGGTACAACCAAAAAAATAGTAATAATAACAAATGATAAAAATAGGATTGTTAGATTTCGTTGATGTTAGTCCAAGTTGAGTTGCTAACATATTCGATTTGCTTTCAACTTTCACATAAGTAGACGATTATCAAATGTTTAACCCGTCAAGGCAAATGACTGATGATGGCTTTGTAGCGAAAGCCGAAAATACCCCAGGTAGAATATGCCGACGTTGCAACATAAATTGTACTGGGAGAACACTGTTTTTTACTAAAAGCCGGTACTACTTTAAACGTGCTTTGCCAGTAATGTTTTCTGAAAATTAACGAGATTTTTTTTTTATTTATTAAAATTAACAATTTATAAATTTTATGTATTTTTACATCTATTACACAATTATTTATGTAAGAGAGACATAGCCATTATTTTCTTGTGAAGTTTTGAAAGAATACATTAAAAATCTGTGATGTACACTAAAAGGCCAGTGAAGTACTAGCAAACTACTAAATTTGTTATTAATTGTACTACACATAGAAAAAAACAGGCGGTATATTACCTAAGAGCTATGTAATTATACAACTACATAATTTTCAAGTTAGTTTTACAAAGTTCTAGTAAAATATGGAAATTTTTTTGTAAAATATATACAATCCTTGCAAAATATATACATGCGTAGTGGAAAATATCCGAAAAAATACATATATTTTGCTAGAAAATTGTAAAACTTACTTCGAACTTATGTAGTTGTATAATTACATATCACTTAGATAAAGTTCCCCCTGTTTTTTTTTTCTGCGTGTAGGATAATACAAAAAAAAAATAAAATCCCAAGCCAGCGCCAACGTTGGGAAATAACTACGGCCAAGCGTTTATTGGTGTTATCATTTCGACAACATGCGAGTATAGTGAAAGTTGAAAATCCGACGCATTGCCAGTACATGTACTACCGTTTCCAATACCGGGCCGACATTGTGCCGTTTGTATTTTTCTACCTGGGACGTATTTTGTCTAGCTGGTGTTATCGAATTCTTTAAATTTTTTTATTCTTTGTAATTTACTTGTGAAAATTGTAGCATCTTTTTTAATTTGAAAAATAATTTAAACAGAAAGTGATATTAATTTATGAACTAGAATCAAACTAAAAAAGAAGTACTCCCAAAAAGATAAGGTCAAAGTAGAAATATATCCACAAAAAAAACGTCGTTAAGGCCTTCTATGTACTGAATTTTAAGATATTTTTAATGAAAAGATGAAATTTTTTATCAGTATTTTAATTTTTTCTCAATGTAATGTTTTGTCGATTTGATAACTGCCAACATTAAATCGAATATACATAAAATACATTTTCCCAAATTCAATAAAGACAAACTATATATACATATATACACTTCAGTTTCTTTTAATGCGGTTTTTTAAATGTGGATTTGAAGTTATGCGGTTTTAAAATCGACTTGCGTTGCGATTTTTACAACTTTTATACTTTTTATTTTATTTAAAATAAAATAAAAAAATTAGTCTTATTTTTAAAGGTTTTCTTAAAAGAAATACCCCAGTAAAACGGGTTATACATTATTTTATATTATTTAATACAATTATGTCTCGTTATATATTGCTTTGTATGGCACTTTATATAATAAGACGTAATTTTCGTCTTTCGAAAAATTTTTATATGACCCAATATCCAAATATATCTTTTTACATATGTTGTCATATTTAATCAGATCTCGACCATGGAATTTAAATTGTAAGACCAAATATAGCCCAGTTTCATGTTCAATTTAAATTTCATTTAAGATTTTATCGAAATCAATTACAATCCATTTTTAATTGGAAAATATTATTTTACAAAAACAAATTTTGATATAAAGTTCAAGTGATTTAAAAAAATAACATGAAATCGAAAAACCGGTAAAATATTTTTGAATAGAATCTGAGTGATATTATCTAACAGATGACCCATACATTATCGACGTTGAAAATATTATGTTAAAAGAGTTAATACTTAACATACGCAGTCAGACTTTGTATAGGATTTCGTACCAGATATGTATAATAACAAAACCAAATCTTCACCTTACTTTTGGTACATGGTGTCTGGCCAGACCCCTATGCATTTTGTATGAACGCATAGGCAAAGCACATGGCACGAGTTGGAAATTTGTATTTACTTTATTCTTTTATGCTTCTTTCTTTCTTCTGAATTTGTTTGTGAGTTAGTTATTCATTGAACGTTGAACAGTGAAGAAGTAATCTAGTTTTTGTGCGGTAATTTTGAACTTGTGAATAATTTTACGCAGGTAGATTTGTTGCGTTGTTAGTATATTATGGCTGATGAACTGGAATTTATTTATAATCCACGCATGCGTAGCGCGAATTTGCAACCCCAATTGTCAGAGGCATTAGTGCGTGATTTTGGTAGAAGCTGATGAAAATGATGATGTTTTTGAAAACGATGGTGACGACACTGCTGATTATGTGCCAGAAGATGATGCATCAGACATAGAAAATGATTTGGAAATTGAACCTAACGAACTTTATGATAGTGATGAAGACGTAGATGAAGAAGAAGAAAGTGGAAATGATCCTGAAGCAGCAAATGAAGTCGACTCAGGCTGTTTTTATGGTAAAGACGGTACTAAATGGAAAGAAACTGAACCCCCTGCATTTCGTTTGCGCCAGCATAATATCATGCGTTTTCAATCTGGAACAAAAACAAGGCTCACCAATCCAGTTGAGGTATTCAAGCTATTTTTCTCAACCAATATTACGTTCGTCATCATTAGTGAAACAAATCGGCATGGGCGAGAATCAATTAGAAAATGGAATGAAGAACATCCAGAGTCTACCCAAAGAAAATGGATTGACTTGACAAGCTCTGAGCTAGATGCATTCATTGGGATTTTGTTGGCTTCTGGTCTCAGCCATAATAATATGCAAGACTCCAGTATATTGTGGCGTTCTGATTCGCTGCCCATATTCCGTGCGGCTATGTCGCACAAACGATTCATTACTCTGTCCAGATATATTCGTTTCGATAATAGTCGTACGCGGGCATTCCGACAGCAAACAGATAAAGCAGCCTCTATCCGGGACCTTTGGAATTTTCTCAATGAAAATCTGAAAAATTATTATGAACCTTATGAAAATATCACCATCGATGAGCAGTTGTTTCCGTATCGTGGGTGCACAAAGTTCACCCAATATATCCCATCAAAACCTGCAAGGTATGGGATAAAAGTTTGGTGGGCATGCGATGCTAAGACTAAATTTCCATTGAAAGGAAAACTATACACTGGAAAGGAAGGAGACAATCGGGAGATAAATCAAGTTGAAAACGTTCTAATGTATTTCGCAAATTGTTACACAAACAGCGGCAGAACAATTATTTCTGATAATTTTTTCACCTCATTGAACGGCGCTAAACGACTTGCTGCTATGGGACTGGCATTTGTTGGCACCATTCGAGCAAACAAAAGATGTCTTCCTAAGGAAGTTATGAAGAGCACCAGACGACCAATTCTTTCAAGTGTGTTTGGTTTTCATGAAAATCTTGTTGCACTTTGCAGCTACGTGCCCAAAAAAATAAGGCAGTTAATTTAATTTCAACCGTGCATTACACGAAACATGTTGAAGGCGTAGCCATGAAACCGGAAGCAATTTTATTTTATAATTCAACTAAAGCCGGAGTCGATACGATGGATCAAATGCTAACTCATTACACAACAAAACGGTCAACCAGACGCTGGACATACGCGTTTTTCTGCAACATGATTGATGTGATGGCATTGGCAAGTTACATTATATGTAAGCTAAATGATGAAAATACAAGAAAAGAAAGAAGACGCATATTTTTATATAAACTTGCAAAGCAATTGGTACTGGCCAACGTTGAAAATCGCATCAATAATCCGCACATTGTGGCTCAACCAACAACTCGTATAGCATTTGAAGCGTTCTTTGGGAGACCTCTCAATATAGCAAACCTTAATGTGGCTTCACGCAGTGGTCCAGACACATTAGCTGCCAAAAAAGATTGCAGAATTTGCCTGCAGCAAGGTGACAAAATACGCAGTAAGACACGCTTTTTTTGCTGCAAATGCAACAATCCTGTTTGTCAGCAACATTCAAAAGTAGATTATTTATGTTTTTATTGCCTTCCGCAAAATTCTGAATAAAAAAATCAATGTATTATTCATAATAATTTTCTATTTTGTCATAAACATTTATTACTTTACCCATAATAAAGAGAAATATATATAGAACAAAAAAATTGTTGCCCTTTTTATTCCAAAGATTTTTTCAGGTCTATTTTTTCTTCCTCAGGTAGCTAATAACATAGTAAAAAGAAATAGAAACACAAAATATAACAAATATTTTCCTATCTTAGTAAAAAATTTAACGGCAAACAGCACTTATTTCCATACAAATGCATGTAAATGTATAGGGGTCTGGCCAGACACCATGTGCCAGAACTAATGGCTCAAAATATGTGCCACTTCGAGGGTTAATAAAAGTTAGCCAATTCTTCGAAGTAAATATTTTGGTTTAGGAATAACGTAGCACCATATTTATTAATAGGCTTGAAGGATATCATGAAATACAAATGAAAATTAAAACAAAAAATTTTTAAACGATTATTTCAAGACATTTAATTTTATTAAAAACTTAGGTCAAATTGTTATCACAATTTTAATGTATTTTTCTCATTTTAAAATGAGTAGCCCAAAAATTAAAGCTTCATTTGAACTTTTCTCACTTTCAAAATAAAAATCTCACGTTCAGTGAAAAATCCAGTAATGTTTTATGGAAAATTATTTAAAATTTCATTTTATTTAGAATATTTTTATTTTATGGATTATTCTTGAACTATACTATAGCTGTCTTTTAGACTTAACTATATCTGTTAACTCATAAAAAATCTCAAAGTGCATAAAAACGCTTTTAAGACACAAACTAACACATTACTTTTCGTATGCACGTTAACTTTCAACACGGATAATTATCAACGTTGAAAACTCAAAGTTTATACATTTTCACATCTAACGTAACTTATTCGCGTTACTTCCTAGGAACTTTTGCTGACGTACGATCGATTATAACGGAAAATTTATAAACATAACCTGTTTAAAAATTTTTTTTACTACAATCGGTTTAACCTAGATTTGCTTTAAAGACTTAACGTTGATAGGCACGAGACAAAATACAGCTTATAGCTCCTATAAGTACTCATTAATAAGTAGATACTTTTTATGTATGCAGTTTCACATAAAGACTCTAAAAGTTACTAGATTTGCTTAGTTTACACAATACACGAAACCTTACATGAATCCCCCATTATTTTTGAGTGCAATATTTAATAAAAACAAAAATTCCAAAATTTTGATCAAATTGGACCTAATTGCATCAAATTTTATTAAGATATTATTTAATACAATAATGTCTGGTTAAAATTCGTATTAAATTGTATATAATTTAAAAGTAATTAAATCCAATTTGATCCACGTAGATACAATTGTATTCACCATTTTTCGGATTAAATTGTATCTGATTAGTTAATGTATTTCATCAAATTAGATATGTCACCATATCATCTTTTTTAATCGGGTAGATAAAACCAAGAAAAAAGACAGTAAAAGACAGTGCCGTTCCCACGGCACTCGGTTCTACACACCGGAACGACTCGGAGCCCAACAAGCCCCGACCAAGGAATGCCAACTCAACAAATCTACAATACGTATATATGCCCTCTTCTTTTTTCTAACCTGGAGCAACTTTATCCGGCGAACTTGCTCCAAATCCTTTTGCTCCGTGCCGGAATCGAACAAAATCCAGGACCATGGTTCTGCTCGGTTTGCCAGGACCGGTTACACTCTGGCGGAACATCAGTCAGGTGTAACATCTGCAATCAGTGGGTTCACCTCAGGAAGGACAGCAGTAGAAACTGCAGTGGGTTAAGACCCCATTGGGACTGGGACGTAAATTACGTGGCCTCATGCTGTATTGGCCAACGTAGCTCATCGTCATCAGAGTTGTCAACATCGGCGACATCGTCGGCTCTGACATCATCGGTCACGATGACCCCGATCCCGTCCCAACAGCAACAACCACAGCAACAACAACAGCTACAACACCAACAGCAGACACCACAACTAACACCACATGTGGTTGTCCCCCGACCTGAGGTGATAACCCTTATGTAGTTCAACTGCAACGGCCTCCAAGGTAAGATCACGGAGATAACTCGATTTATGCAGCTCCACAAAGTCATGGTCGCTGCGGTCCAAGAAACTAAGCTCAATGCCACCTGTAGCCTTCAGAGTTGTTTACAACATTTTGCGCAAGGGCCGCAACCGGAGCGGAGGTGGGGGCCTCGCATTCATTATCGACAACACCGTGCAGTACAGAATGATCTCGCCTGACCCGAATGTACGTGATATATACATGGAACACCAAGGTATAGCAGTAAGGTCAGGAGCTGCCGAGATCGAATTGTACAATGTGTATATTCCGCCAGTGGCCAGCCCCGCAAGATATCACCCGGACATCAGATTTCTTCTGGTGGGTGATAAGCGCATGGTGATGGGTGATTTTAACGCACACCATGAGCTCTGGCACTCCAATCTGGGGGAAAACCAGAGAGGGATAGCCCTGGCGGAACAAGTCGATGACTCCACATTCTGCACACTGAATGAGGACGCCCCCACCAGAATTGTAGGAAGTTGCACTAGCTCGCCAGACATAACAATTTCGAGTGCAGGTCTGATAAATTACGCCTCCTGGCGGCCGATTATATCGTTGGCCTCAGACCACCTTCCTATAGTTATCGCGCTCGATGGACCAAGTGACTTCATCGTCTCTGAACGCCGCACGTACATTAACCACAAAAAAGCTAATTGGTTAGCGTTCAGAGAGTTCACCAACAGCAAATTCAATGACCTACCCACCCCAACCGATGAGTTGGGGTGGGTAGTTCCGTGAAATCGTCGGTAGTTCCGTGAAATCGTCAACGCAGCGGCTGCTCGCTTCATTCCGGCTGAAAGGATCACCAACATCAGACCAAATTTCCCAGCCGAAGCGGTAGAACTCGCAGATGAGCGGGACGAGCTTCGTTCGACCAACCTCAACGATCCCAGGATCAACGAACTCAACCGGGAGATCAGCAAGTTCGTCAACGAGCACAAGCGGAACAAATGGGTAGATCACTTGAAAACATGCAACCTCAGCACCGGAGCCGCAAGCTATGGTCTACGGTCAAAGCTCTCTCGAACCCGTCCAAAAGGGACGACAGGGTATCGATCTCATTTGCCGATAGGACGATACCGGACCCAAAGAGGTGCGCGAGCTTTTTTAGCCGGCAGTTCATTGAGCACCCCGAGAGAGACAAGGCGAAAAGGAGTGTCGTGAGGAAACTGCACGAACTCCGAGTCAATGACGAGCCATTAGTATTTTACGTCAACAGAGGTTGCCGAAGCCATCAAAAGATCCAAACCATCTAGAGCTCTAGGACCCGACGGAATTTTCATGCTGATGATCAAACAACTGGAGATGCCAGGAGTAGAGTACCTGACAAAGGTCTTTAACCTTTCCTTATCCACTCTAATTGTGCCCGAGGTCTGGAAAATGGGCAGGGTGGTGCCAATTTTGAAGCCAGGAAAGGATGCGAACCAGGGGAATCATACAGGCCTATCTCCCTACTGTCACCGGTCGCTAAGACACTTGAGGCTCTAATCCTCCCCAGTCTCACACAGCATTTTCAGCTTGTTCAGCACCAGCATGGATTCCGAAAGCAGCATAGTACGACAACAGCTTTAACCGCCATTGCCACAGAGATAACCAGCGGTCTAAATCAGAGCCGCCCTTGCGAAAGGACGGTTCTAGTGGCGCTTGACCTATCGAGGGCATTTCATACGGTCAGCCACGCGACCCTCTTCAGAGACATCGCCGAATCCAGTCTCCCAAATGGTACGAAGAGGTGGAAAGCAAATTATCTGTGTGGTCGCCAGTCGTTTGTGGAGTTTCGAAACAGAAGATCCAAACCTCGTAGAATTAAACAAGGAGTTCTTCAGGGTGGAGTTCTCTCCCCTATATTGTTTAATTTCTACGTTTCGAAACTCCCGGCTCCACCAGAAGGAGTGGAATTGATTTCATACGCCGACGACTGTATGATACTGGCGACGGGTCACGACATTGATGGCTTATGCGGTAGGTTGAACAGTTATCTTCATGATCTTACGAATTTCTTAACTGGAAGGAATATGCAGCTCTCCCCTGCAAAATCCTCGGCGACTCTTTTTACCACTTGGACGAAAGAAGTAAGGTTGGAACTGAATGTAGTAGTCGATGGCGTGCTAATTCCGACACTTAACTACCCCAAAATTCTTGGGGTCACATTCGACAGCCTGTTTATGTCCTCAGCGCGCACCACTGCAATTTGCAACAAGATGCAGAGATGTTCCTAACAAGGTCATCAAGTCGCTAGCCGGCAGCTCTTGGGGTACGGACAAAGAAACCTTGTTGGCAACCCAGTGGAGAGTAGAGATGAGCGATCCGGTGATTTTTGAATAACGCTGCTACCAGTGATCGTGATTTTCAAATCACCGTTCTTTTAAACAGTGACCGTGATCACGGGCTTGTAATAGAGATGGGCGATCCGGCGATTTTTCAGTAACATTTTTCCTAGTGAATGTGATTTGAAAATCGTTGTTCTTTTAAACTGTGATCGTGATCACTGTTTTTCTATGGAAAAGACTGCGATTCTCTGATAAATAAACGAAATAATATTTATGGCGAGTTTTTAAGATGTCAGTTAAACCTGGTTTAGTTAAACCGAAAACGAATTTTGTCAGCCATTTCAAAGTTTATTAACAAAAATTTGCCGGAAAAACTTTTTCTCGAGTATAATTTATTTCTTTATTGAAATAAAACAAAATAAACCACATTTTAAAAGCAGTATTCCAGTTAAAAACTGCGTTAAACTAAGTTTAAAGATAATCCACTTCCTAAAAACTGGGCCTTAAAAGGAGAATAGTTGCGACCGGTAACAAAGACATGAAGAAGGAGACATTTTATTCAGTAGTGCGATTCTCTAACTTCTTAACGATTTTATCGATTTCGTTAACTAACGATAATTGTCGGATGAGTTACCGAAAAAGTGATTCCCTAAATGTTAGTTAACGTTATTATTCGCTAGAAAAAGTTACCGACAAATTTCGGTAGAAATAAAAAAATGCCAAACAAAAAGTATTTGTAAATAAAAAACAAAATGAAAAACAACATTTGTATGAATAAATTTTTTTTTGAAAACCGGTGAATTAGAATGTTTTTTCGTGGTTTTTCGCTTGCTATAGGGCTTAAAAAATATGGAATACCGTTCCATATAGTGTTTTTTTAAATCGCGAAATCCTAAACGCGTTAAATTTAAAGTGTATTTTTTCACCCTACAGCAGTATTATAATATAATCCATAAGGTAAGTGCCCAGTCAGAAATCGCCAGTGGTACAAAAAATCAAGCACTGGCATACCACTGGGTAACCACGGTGTTAAAAATAATTGACTGGCAGAACACTCATTTGGGACGCTTTGCCAGCGCATGAAAAAAGCGTTTTCCAGCATTTGTTTTACAAAAATTTCGGTGGTTTATAAAAAAAACCACTGGCAAAGAATTGGCTTAGAGTGATATGCCAAGGTTTGCAACCAGTGGTTATCCAGTGCTACCTAGCCAATGCTACCAGGCGTACAAAAATCAATTCACTGGTAGACCAATGATTTTATAAAAATGCTGACGCTTCGTTAAAAAATGTTTGTAGTCAGAAGGTTCCGAGTTCAAATCCGGTTGCAAGCAAAAATTTTTTTTTTGATTTTTTTTAATTTAAAATTTTTTTTGTTTTATAAAATCAATTTTTTTGTTTGTGGGAAAGCTCCTTCGAGACCAACTTTTTTTTGCCCTCCCAACACTGGCATACTAGTTACAAAAAATTCTTTGCCAGTACTAGCATTTTGGCACAGCTAGTAGTTGTCCAGCTATTATCACTCATTTATGTGTTTAGCCATCAAATGTTTTATGTCTCGTTAGCGCAGTGGGTAGAGCAAACGTCTGCCAATCTGATGGCCTGGGTTCAAATCACGGCAGGACCAAAAAAATACATATGAACTTTTTTTAAATTTTATTTTGGAAAATATATTTCCAGACCACCTATTTATTGGTTTTGCCAGCGTTTTGCCAACGTTTAAAAATTTTGTTCCTCCAGTGCTTTTCCGGCGCTTTTTGAACAGCCGGTCCTTTTGTCTTATGATGTTATCATTTTGGGAATGGGAAAGCACATTTTGCCAGTACTTGTACCACCTGATAAAGTGCTTTGCCACCGCTTTCCCGTTTGTATTTTTCTGACTGGGTGTATGTAATAAAAGCAACTTAAAATTTAATTAAGAGTCTTCAAAGACGTTACGCGCTCCAACGCGGTTCTTGTTTTTTTTGTGATTGTGAAACTGTTGGATCGTTAGTGAAACTAAGGCTATTCAAGTGAGTTGTAAGTGTTCGAGTTTGAAATAATCGCCGTTAATCAGTTACAAAGTCAGTGGCACATTTTTGCGATTACCGTGATTTCCCCTGCTTTTCTATTTTGAATTTGTTCATTCAGCGACTAAATTGCATAAAGTTGAGTGATACGAAACTTTGGCGGTTTGCATAAGTGAGATTTTTCACAAATCTTGTATTGCTTACGCGTTGAACCAAAAAGTTAAATAAGTTATTTTCCAATTATAAAAGCACAAAGAAATCGCGTTAATCGCAAAAATGTTATTTTTTTCAATCACGTTACGCACGACTTACTTGAATAACTTTAATTTCACTAAGAATCACATAATTTATCACTTAAGAAAGCAAAAAACCGCGGTAGAGCGCGTAAAGCATAACTTCTTAAAGAAATTAAAAAAAAATAAATAAATGTTCAGTCGCATTTATAACATACACCTAATGGAATTAATTCTAATACTTCTATAGTTTAAAAAATATACCTTTAATTTAACGCTTTTGGCGTTCCGCGATTCGAAAAAAATATGTCATTCGGTTTGCTATATATTTATTTTCTGGTTATTTTGAAATAGGTTATTTTATATCCCAGCAAAAAATATACATGGTTTTAGCAGCACTGCAGAACTAGAAGATCATTTTTAGTGCTACTTGTATCCAGAGATGGGCCAAAATTATTACCATTACATTTTCATTACAATTTCTTTATGTGATGGTAATGAAAGTTTTATCTTCATTCCTATTAAATAAAGTAATCGTTTGATTTTCATTTCCATTACTTTTTTGTAATATAATAAAAACAAAATCATTAATTGTAATGAAATGAAAAAAAAATCATAACATTACTAACAGCGAAATACGTTTGATTTTTCTATAGTCGCACCTTTATTGGCAAAGTTATAAATTTTCATATAAAATATTGTTGTTGAGGAGTGCTTATGGGGCATTTTATACCTTGAGCCTTCAAAATTTAAGCTTATTCCTTATTTGAGCTTTAAGCGACGAATCAGCATACCATTAATTCAAATTAAAGCACACGAAAAAAGAAAAATATTTACCTTTGTATAAAAGTAACGGTAATAAAAATCCATGTCTAATTTTGTAATAATTAAAATTAATTTCATTGCAATTACTTAAATGTAATGGAAATGAAAATTATTTCATTACAATAACGTATATGTAATGGTAATGAAAGTGCTTGTATCTTTCGCTTACAAGCAAAGCCACAAAAATTTCTATTTTTGCTGAATTGATATTAATTATCACTACAAAAAAATTCAAAAGCACGAAAAAAATTAAGTAAATACCTAAAAAAGCGTGAAAAACAGTCATTCATAAATGTTAATTAATATTGAAATTAATACAATTGAATTAATTTGATGCATTTGAATTAATACGATCTAATTGGATTAATTTGTTTTGCACATGTAGGGTAAAAAATTATGTAATTCATTTTAAGCACTAAGCCGTTATAAATATTGGCAAATTTTATTTTTAAGAATATCGAATGGTATTCCATTTATATTCTATAAAAAGAAAATCCACCAAAATCCTTGTTTTCGCGATTTATAAAAATTTTAGTTGAAAAAACCAGTATTTATTTAGTAGTATGTATCAAAGCACTGTTAATTCACTGATTCACTGTTAAACGAGAGCCATTGAATTTAATGCAAATGCCAGTTCCTTATTCTTAATGTAAATTGTTAAGAAATTTGCAATAAAATACATTTCTTGAATGCATTTTGAAATTATTTTACTCATATTTTACCTTATCTACAACTTTTTTTCTGTTGTTAACTTAGCAATAATTGTCGGAAGTTAACGATATTATTTAACGAAAAAATTCGATAGAAAAAGTTACGGAATCAGTTTTAACGACAATTGTAGTTAATTATCGAATTTTGACAATCTATCTACCGATTTTTGTCGTTAAAAAGTTAGATAATCGCACTACAGAAGAGTGTGAAAGCAAGTCACTGTTATTAAAAAAAAAACATGTATTACTGTGCACAATGAAGTTTGCAAGAAAGAATAGTACAAAAATATTAAAACAACGACATTCCGAGTAACTGCGACTTGAAATATTTAATCACTGCCGTTACCAGTGATTTATCAATAACTGTGATTAAATCACCGGTATGAAAATATCGGTCATCTCTAGTGGAGAAAGCTCCAAACATGCCAAAATTCTGGCCTCAGGACAATTACTGGATGCCTACAAATGTCCGCAGTTCAACATCTTTACGAGGAAACGAAGGTCCTAACAGTAAAGGAACACTGCCATATGCTGTCGGAGCAGTTCCTGCTGGGATGTCATCGGAGGAACCACCCGAATCACCATCTTACGGAGGTGGATACCCCGCGAGGCATATTAGAAAGGACCTTCGTATCTTTGAGGGCACGGTCCAGCGTTACATGAGAGATCCGCTGGACGAAGCATCCTACAGGGCAGGTATAAACGATATTCATCGGGACACGGTAAATGACGTCATCAATTCTGACCGTTATCGTTCTTGGAGGTCGTCCCCCACCTATTGCAGAAAACGAGGAGAAAACTCTCCCACGATCTACGAGAGTCCTCCTCGCGCAATTGCGTTCGGGCTGGTGTTCACGCCTTAATTCACATTGGTCTCGGATCGAGCCCACCATCACGAACACTTGTCCGGCACATGGTCCTCACGACGTAAACCACCTCTTTGGCTGCACGGCAAACCCGGCTCACCTAGATCCCACGTCACTATGGACCCACCCGATTGAGGCGGCCCGGTTCCTGGGTCTGGATCTAGTTGAGTCAGCAGAACAAGAAGAAGAAGAAGATTAATATGCTTACATATTTTCTTGCAGGAGTCGTTGCTACAACAACAACGACGATCACGGTATTATAGTGGCTAACAACCCTACGGGAAATTTTAACAAACTGTCACCGAACTGGCCCCTTTATATGAAATAGAGTGATCACTTTTACATGGCGTTGTCATAGGAGGGGAAGATTGACCCCTTGTGACATGTCACAACACAAATCCCAGGACAGGTCCCTGAACTTGGTTTTTTATTAGAGTTCAGTAACCTGTCCTAGGATTTGTCTTGTGACATGTCACAAGGGGTCAATTTCCCCCTCCTATGACAACGTCATGTAAAAGTGACCACTCTATTTCAAATAAAGAGGCCAGTTCGGTGACAGTTTGTTAAAATTTCCCGTAGGGAATGTATTCCAAGTAAAATTTGGATATGTTGTAGAGGAGACAAAAATTCGTAACACATGATTTAGATCATAATTAAATCGAAAAAGGTCTGGACAAACCTGTAAGTCCGAGGGTTAAGTTGCTAAAATTCATATTTAAAAAGCGTTTTTATAATTTTTAAAAACTTTTCATTGTTGATTGTTTAAATATTTGTATATATGTACATTAGACCGTATGTACCTCAAAAAAAAAAAATTCGCCGTACACCCTCCAATATGAATTATTTTTGCAAGGAATTTCAAAAAAAAAACTTCTTTTTTTGCCGAACGTAGGGATCGCCTTTTTTTATTTTTCGTTATAGCTTCGGCATTTAAAGTTGGATTTTAAAGTAATATATCGATTTTTTTGCAATTTCAAAAAAAACTTTTTTTTGCCGAACGTAGGGATCGCTTTTTTATTTTTCGTTATAGCTTCGGCATTTAAAGTTGGATTTTAAAGTGTAATATGTATATCGATTTTTTTGCCTCGATGAGACCAGTGTTTTGCTATAAAGGAAAAATCCACTATTAAAAAATTTAAAAAAGGCGACCCCTACGTTCGGCAACCAATATATAAATAAAATTCTACTGGGTTTATCGAAAAACTTTCATAGCAAAAGTTTAATGATTTTTTGCGAGCTTTAATTTTCTAACATTAGGGTTGTACATTAGGGTTGTAGCAACTGAGATCTGGTGGGTAACTACCAGAACGGGATACTTGAGGTCAATGGTCCTTAGAGGAAAACATTGGTCCCTCGAGTGAAAAACATCGATGTATCATACTTTACGATCCGACCGTAAATGCCAAAGATATAACGAAAAATGTAAAATGGCCACCCCTACGTTCGGCAAAAACAAAAAATTTTTTGAAACCTCCTTGCAAAAATACTTTATATTGGAGGGTGTACGGCGAACTTTTTTTTTGGCCTGCAAAGTGTTACGCTCTAATGTATATTACACTCAGATAGGCTTTCAACAAATATGAAATTGGACAGCTAAGAAAATATGTGTTTAAATTTTATCTCCTTTGCAATTCATATATCCGTGTTCGCCTCGAAATACCTGCCTTGTGGGACATAAATCTGGATCTACTTACTCCTTCCTCACTTTACCTAATTATGATGACGATATTCAATAATAAAACAAAATTATGGTGTTTTTTTACTGATGCTCGGATTTCTCTTTTTAAATACAAAACCGTTTAATTGAATTTTTCTTGTTGGAATTTTCACTTTGGTACACTTTTTTATTTATATTTTCCTTCATATTTGCACAAAATTTTTAAGATTATTTTTTTATTCTTTTTCAATACTGCGTCATAAAAATGGTTATACTCATCAGATAAAAAGCTTAATTTTTTTAATTTTAATTATTTGCAAAATTTCTTATTAGATTTTCAATTTATCTTACAAATTTTTTGTTTTTTTTATTTCAATATTCATGTAAAAATGGTGGCAGCAATATTTTTTTTTAATATTTTTCTCTAATCTCCTCTACATAATTTTCACATAAACATTCACACACAGATACACCAGCCACAGATATACCAAATACACTTACACAAGAAAAATTTTCTTTTTCTTCTTTTTACTCGTTTGTGTGCTGCTGAAATTTCTTTCTAAATACTCTATAAACCAAAAATCGTCTGTCCTTCTGTCTGTCTGTCTTGTGTGCTGCTTGCGTCGTATATACTTCTTTTTCACGGCTCTGCTCTGCCTTTTCCCCTTTTTTTAACAAATGGATTTTTTCACTACTACAGAATTTTTTTCTTTTTCGTTTCAATGCCAATATATATTTTTTCACTTCACATACTATTTGTGCACATTTTACTATAATTTTTATTTAAACTTGTTTGTATTCTAATTAGTTTTTCGTTTTTTAATTGATTCTAATTGGGATATATTTTGCGTTAATTTTCTTTTATTTTTGGAAAAATTTTGTAATAATAATGAGGAAAATTTTTATAGTTGTGTCCAGAGATAAACGTCGAGTGGCGCAAAGTCGATTCGACGCCGCCGCCGACTATTTTTTCTTGGCAATCGATCCGGCTCCAAAGTATATGGCTAGTTTCGGCTTAATTTTTTAAGCGGAGTATACACGAAGGAACATTGAGTTTGGAAAGAAAAAATATCAAAAAATTCTGATAACACGAATTGCACGAGTGTCAACACGACACATTAACATACACAAATGAACATTCGTAAAAATGGTCATTTTTTCACGAATATTCCTTCGTGTATACTCCGAAAAGAACGAAATGATAATGTGCTAACAGCAACTAATTCACAGTTTCATGATCTGTATTCTGTGCTCGATTATAATTTTACGCCTCTGCTAGCATCAGATTTTGCATCGTGTTCTACTAGCCTAATAATAAAAGCGAGAGGAGGTTTGCTTGATATAAATGCAAGGGCGTTTAAAAGCAACACATTAGGCATATGTACTATGTGTAATTTGGATGAAACTGAGAATACATTTCACTTCATCGGAGTCTGTCCAATATATAAAGATTTTAGATTGCAATACTTGGGTAAAAAACAGCTTAATAAAAGTGAAGTTATATGTATACTAAATGGCTCTAACTTCTTCTTCTTCTTATATAAAAACTTACAAATTTGTTTAAAATATAGGCAACTAATAATGAATGAATATGATTAATAAATTTTATTATAAATTGTGTATAATTCTTAAACCTTTATTTAATTCAATTAAAAGATAAAGGGTCATATGCATCACTCTTTAAATTTGTAAATGGCTTAAAAACAACGTTGGTTACCGTTATCGTTATAATACCGTTATCGCTAAAATACCGTTTCAAATTGAATACCGTTACCGTTACCAATACCTTTAAAACAATTTTCCAATACCGTTATCGTTACCGATACCGTTATTTTTATGGGTAGTTACCGGTATTTTACCAGTATTTATTAATTTATATAAAATTGTAAATTTTTTAACTTTTTTGTTTTATAATCCGGAGTTATTTTTTTAGAAAAAATTTTAGATAATAATTTTAATTATTAAAACTACCAGCATTGAATTTGTAGGTTATAATCTGTATTTTTAAGACTTAAAAATAAGAATATGCCACGTTTTTACTCGTTTTTACATGTTTTTAACGTAATTTTTAATACCGGTACGTACCGGTATTGCTGTTTCGATAAAGGTTTACAGTTACCGAAACAGTCTCAAATACCATTACCTTTACCGTTACCGAAACAAACAAAATTCGATACCGTTACCCTTACCGTTATTCGTTTCGGTAACCAACCTTGCTTAAAAACAAAATTTTCATACAAAATTAATTCATAAACGTGTTATAAGGTCTTTAAGTTATTATGTATAATCACTAACATATATTAGTAAATTAAGTATATTGAAATTACTTTATTGAAATTACTGGTAATGTGCCAATCTGGCTTAAACAATAATGTTATGCCAAACTAGATATTATAATGTATTAGTAGTATCTAACTCAGTATGTATATATAAACATACTTATGTATATCTATTAATAAATAATAAATACTCAGCTTTAGCTTGTCGTGTCAGCGAAGCCGACATTTTTTTATTTTTTAATTTTCCAATTATCACTTTACGGTGCTTTAGGCAGAAATCACAGTATACTGGTAGTAAGATAACATGGTTTCATTGATACGTACATATATTAGTGACAGCAAACGGTTTAACTTTTGACGTTTACAAAACACATAAACAGCAACAACACAATTGCATTTCCGCGCCATTTCATTCTAACTAATGTCAAACAACAACAATGTATCAAGGCGAATTTTACTTCCATAAACCCGGTATTTTGATCACATTTTTGGGAGAAAGCTGTCAAACTCCATATAAAAAAATGATTTTTCACTTGTGTGGAATTGTTGCGAAATTGCGGTGGAATTTTTTTCGCATCAATTTAATAGACACTACCATTTGAAAATGTAGCGAAAAAGTGACATTTGGGTTCATTATGATTTTAACTTTTTATAGACTATAAAAAATTTGTACATTTTAATGTTTTTATTATAGTTTTTGAGCTCGAAACATAGAGCGAAATTTTTTCGCTCTTTTGAACAAAATACTAGTCTATATTGGGAAAAATAACACATATAGGGAACTTAACCTTCTACGTATATTCTGTGGCAGAAATCTTTCAGCCGCCGCTTTCTATTTCTTGCTTAGTTGTCGCCAACTTGTATCTCTGGTTGTTCGGTGAAAATAAAGTATTGCCACCTATTTTTGCAAAAATCGACTCTGTTAAAAACAGAGTTTCGAACGACTGCTAATAGCAGTCGTAATTTAGTTAAATTTTCATATTTTGTAAGCAACGTGCTTAAAAAAAAGCACTCGCTTTCATTTTATATTATGAACTTGCTTATTTCAGTCTAACTGTGTAAGTAAATTTCAAAACACACACAGTCATCATTTACATTTTTTAAGTTTTCAAACTAAGCGCAGCGTAACTGTGTGAGTTCAGCAACAAAACAAGTTGTGTTTCTTCTGCTTGCTGCGTTTTGAGTTACTGGTTAATGTGTTTTTACTTGACTGAGTAACGAAAAAAAAACTGCATAGTAGACTTAGAATAGCAGACTGGATAGTAGACTGGGGTCAGCAAACTATGTAGTTGGAACTTAAAGAGTTTTGTATATGCAAACAAAAGAAAAAAGAAACACTAGCAGCTTTAAAAAGAAAATACAATTAAACTTATCATATTTCCTATTTTATTTATTATTTTGTTAATTATATAATTTATATATGAATTAATTTCACACTTTATCGTAAATATGTATGTACGTATAATACTTTATTCTGATCAATTGTGGTACATAGTACATATGATTTGATTTTTTTAAATTGTCATTAATATGACACTAACTTACAACAATTGATTTTTTGGACAAATTACTACACCCAAAAAATACATGGTAGTTGATTATTATTTTTTCAATTGTGTCATATGTTGGCTGAACAGAAAAATTTGTTATTTTAACAAAATTTATTCCTGTTTTTCAGCTTAAAATAAAATCTGTTAATTTTAAAACATTTTTTGTTAAATTTAAAAAATCTAAATTTAAGTAAACTTTATTTTTTTATTACTATTCTTTTGTTTTTGTTAATTAATTCATATATTAATTAATTTAACACTTTATCGTAAATATATACATTTCTGCATTGATTCAATTGGTACATATAATTTCCAGGTTTTTTTTAATTAATCCACTCTGATATATGTATGTAGGTATATGTGACGCGCAAAATAGAAAGGGACCTAAGGGTAAAAACCGGTTTTGTTCAGGAGAGCATGGGATCGGTCTCATTCGATGCTCAGATGTTGTCCACAAAAAAAAAAATTGATTTTTATACCCTTAGGTCCCTTTCTCTATGCGCTGTCACATATGTAAAAAATATGTCGTTTAGGTAACACTACCTTACAACAATTAATTTTTTGGAGAAATTACTACACCTAAAAAAATACATAGTTGTTGTTCACTATTCAGTTATGTCATATGTACTAAATATTTTTTTTCAAGGTCGGTTACCGTTATCGTTATAACAGCTTTATCGATAAAATACCGTTTTAAATTGAATACCGTTATCAATACCTCTAAAAAAAATTGGAAATACCGTTATCGTTACCGATATCGTTATTTTTATAGGTAGTTCCCGGTATTTATTAATTTATGTAAAAAATGGCAGTTTTTGAAATTTTTTATTTTATAATCTTGAGTTTTTTATAAAAAAAATTATAGATAACAATTTTACTTATTAAAAGTACCAGCATTGAATTCATAGCTCATAATCTGTATTTTTAACAACTAAAATTAAAAATATGCTATATTGAATGAGGGGTATGTATTGTTGATCTTTTATTTGGTAAAGCACCGTAAGTTGTTTGAGTTTCACGTGAAAAAACTGTTATACTCCATATAAAAAAAATGATTTTTGACGACAATTAGTTTACGTGAAAATTGTGTAGAGTTTGTTTTCACGCAAATTTAATGTACAAGATTATTATTTATCTCTGGAAAATGTGACATTTTATGTTTATTTTGATTGTGTCTTTGTTATAAAATTAAAAAATTGTTCATTTGTTTAAATTAAATTGCAATTTGAGGCATTTAAATTTCGAGTGAAATTTTTCCACGTGAAAAACAACTTACGTTGCTTAAATGAATGTTTTTTTTTTTTAGTTTGACTCTAGATCATAAATTAATAGCACTTTCTGTTTAAATTCTTTTTCAAATTAAAGAAAGATGATACAATTTTCACAAGTAAATTACAAAGAATAAATTTTTTTAATACCGGTACGTTACCGAAACAGTCTTAAATGCCATTACCTTTACCGTTGCCGAAACAAACAAAATTTGATACCGTTACACTTAACGTTATTCGATTCGGTAAGCAAACTTGCTTTTTTGTTTGTCATCATGCTAACTCATGCATTTTCCCGATAAAATTTTATGTAATTTAATACCAGAGATGGGCCAAAATAAATTTTCATTTGCATTGCGACAAGAAATGATCATATGTGGGCTTTTTTAATTTGCATTGTATTTTAAGTTGCATTCTCCATTTATTACAATTATTAGAAATACAAAATTTTGAATTAATAAATAAATTGGCAACATAATTAATTTTTTTAAATGGTTGTTGAATTTGTGGCAATTGCAATAAATTCAATTTTGATTCTGAGTTTAAAATATAATTTGTAACTTTTTATATTAAGGGTTTTTATATAAACTCGTAAATTCATTGTAAACCTTGTATAAATAAATAAAAACCATATTTTTTATGTATGGAGTTTGACATTAAACTCATAAACATACCAGTTTTAAAATGTTTACGAGTAGAATACGAGTTTATATGAAAACCCCTATTTTGTTTGATTTTGGCAATTTTTTAAATCTATTTTCACAATAGTTTTTTTGTTTATATTTACATCAGCTGTTTTACCAAAGTTTACCCGAAGAAAAAGTCTGGTTAAATTTTGGTAAAAAGAGACACACTAATACACTCTCATTAGCGCTCTCATTTACCCAATTTTCGAGTACGGGAACGCTTTTGGGTAAATTTCGATAACATTGGGAACGTACGGGAACGCACTTATTGTCATATGCTTTATGTGTCATCATTCTATAAGTGCCACCCTCCAAAAACGCCGGAAAATTGAATCCAAAATTTTAATTATTTTTTTGTTAATCTTTACAAAAATCTAAGGTCAAATACAGCTACTCCGAAATTTTAGAAGTACCCATATATTTAATGTGTTTTTTTTTTTTTAAATTGCCTGTAGGTGATATTTATAGAATATTCGGTGTATATATTGTATAGGTTCTTCAACCAATATATCGATAAGCGTGTTCGTTTACTTACTACAAATTGCTACTTTTACTACAACAGGAAAAGTTCAATTCAAAAAATAAACAAAACTTTCCAATTGTAGTAAAATTAGTAAGAATTTCGAGTAAACGAACACACTGGATATCAAATGAAATGTCAACGTAAAATAAAAAATTGCCAAAATCAAACAAAATATAAAAAGTTACAAATTAAGTGGGTTATTTTGTAAAACGCAACGCCTTGTGTTGCGTTGATTTGTGTATAAATTGTTATTGTTACAAAAACAATTTGTATGGAAAACAACGCAACTCAAGGCTTTGCGTTTTACAAAATTACGCCCTAAATTTTAAACACAAAATCAAAATTGAATTTATTGCAATTGCCAGAAATTCAACAACCATTAAAAAAAAAATTATGTTGCCAATCTATTTATTAATTAAAAATTTTGCATTTCTAATACTTAATTGGAATAAATGGGGAATGCAAATTAAAATAAAATGCAAATTAAAAAAGCCCACGTACATATGATCACTTCTTGTCGCAATGCAAATGAAAATTTATTTTGGCCCATCTCTGGTACTAAATTTCATAAAATTTTATCGAGAAAATTCATTAATTCAAATTATATATGTATATACTCTACGGGTTAGTATTATGCCAAACAAAAAAAGATATGTAGTACATATGACATAATTGAATGTGATCAACAACTATGTATATTTTTAGGTGTAGTAATTTCTCCAAAAAATTAAATGTTGTAAGGTAGTGTTATCTAAACGACATATTTTTAACATATGTGACAGCGCATAGAGAAAGGGACCTAAGGGTATAAAAATCAATTTTTTTTTTGTGGACAACATCTGAGCATCGAATGAGACCGATCCCATGCTCTCCTGAACAAAACCGGTTTTTACCCTTAGGTCCCTTTCTATTTTGCGCGTCACATATACCTACATACATATATCAGAGTGGATTAATTAAAAAAAACCTGCAAATTATATGTACCAATTGAATCAATGCAGAAATGTATATATTTACGATAAAGTGTTAAATTAATTAATATATGAATTAATTAACAAAAACAAAAGAATAGTAATAAAAAAATAAAGTTTACTTAAATTTAGATTTTTTAAATTTAACAAAAAATGTTTTAAAATTAACAGATTTTATTTTAAGCTGAAAAACAGGAATAAATTTTGTTAAAATAACAAATTTTTCTGTTCAGCCAACATATGACACAATTGAAAAAATAATGATCAACTACCATGTATTTTTTGGGTGTAGTAATTTGTCCAAAAAATCAATTGTTGTAAGTTAGTGTCATATTAATGACAATTTAAAAAAATCAAATCATATGTACTATGTACCACAATTGATCAGAATAAAGTATTATACGTACATACATATTTACGATAAAGTGTGAAATTAATTAATATATAAATTATATAATTAACAAAATAATAAATAAAATAGGAAATATGATAAGTTTAATTGTATTTTCTTTTTAAAGCTGCTAGTGTTTCTTTTTTCTTTTGTTTGCATATACAAAACTCTTTAAGTTCCAACTACATAGTTTGCTGACCCCAGTCTACTATCCAGTCTGCTATTCTAAGTCTACTATGCAGTTTTTTTTTCGTTACTCAGTCAAGTAAAAACACATTAACCAGTAACCCAATGATGACTGTGTGTGTTTTGAAATTTACTTACACAGTTAGACTGAAATAAGCAAGTTAATGGTTGAATATGAAAGTGTGAACTATTTTAAGCACAGTCACCAGTTGAGGCAAATTTTTTTTAAACTTGTTATTAAACACTGGTTAAAAACAGAGTTGTTGAATTCCTGAAATTCTCCAAATTCCTCAACTCTCAGCTAAAGCCCCCATACATTTGCAATATTATGTCCAATATAATGGCACAGTATTTTTCTCCTTTTGCCACACACCATACAATAAATTGCAACATATATGTAACAAAAGATCGCCACAATATTTTACATAACATAGGGGTTACACGATCAATTTTTTCCTTTCAAGTTTTAATACACTCACACTTTTTTGCTAACACACTCACATTTTAAAAATTGAACAGCAACTTGATATCAATTTTTGCTTTCAAGTTTTGAGAAAACTTGACGGTCAAGTTTTAAACAGCTGATCAAATTTCTTGTAAATTTGGTTTTCTTTTTACAAATATTGTGCCGCAATAAAACACGATTGATAAAATATGGAATGTGAATATTTCGGTATATCGACGAAATGATTTAAAAATAAATAAAAAACCAATTTCTGCTGACATGAAAATGTCTGTGGAAGATGTGAAGAAAAAAATAAAGTCTTTTCAAACAGCCTACAGTGCGGAAACAGCCCACAGAGGCGAGCAATTTTAATTCTCTCCTTGACGACGGCATCTTGAAAGCAAAATTGACTATCAAGTTGCATGCAGCCTACGTCACAGCTTCAAGTTCAACTGAATTTGACAAGCAGTATGTGTTATCAACTTGAAAGCAAAATCTTGATCATATAACCTCACTGTAACCTCAAAATGCACACAAACATAAACAGCGCAAAGTGAAAATTGCGCAGTGTTGCCAATAGATTATACAATATATCAAGTTGTCCAATAAAAATCAAAACTGTTTTGATTCACTCCATATTATTGCTCAACATTCAATTTAATATACACACGATCAATATGCTTGCTCAACTTGGAAACTTGCGCCATATTGCAAATGTATGGGCCGCTTAATGCGGCAAATAGACAATGCAAGTCACTTGCACAATAACGAGTTTATTCAAGTCACCTTACTCGCTACACACCATTCAAGTAAACTGTGCAATATTCATTTCAATTCACACGTATCATCAGAATCATATAGCGGATTGTTATTTCTATGAGGCAATATTAGTCTTTAAAAGCTTTATTTTACACTTTGTGCAGGCCAAAATACCTGAAATTCGTTGGTGATGTCAATAAATTTATATTAACATTTTTTACTTTACGTTTATTCATATTTTTAATTTTTTTATCCGTATTTATGATGTTCACTGTTCAAAAATTACTGCTGAACTGTGCTAATTGCAGCATACACCGCGCAAATGACTTGTACAAGTTCTAAAATATTGCGTTAAAAACAAAACCATTTTAATTTTTACTCAAGTCTTACCCCTAAATTCATAAACACTTTGTAAAATTATAGGAGGTTTAATGAACAAATTTGGTATGAAAATGAAGTTTTGTAAACCTGCTCTAACTTTACAAAGCATTTATGAATTGAGGGGTAAAAATGTACAAGTACACAAACCAGGCCACACACTGTTCAACTGACCTGCACAAACTCATTATTGTGCAAGTAACTTGAGTAGTCTATAGGCCGCAAAAGAAGCCGATAAAAAAATTTCGGCGGCAGCTTATCCGCTTTGCACCGAGGTTTCAGCCGGCTAAGAAAAATATTTGGCTGCGCAAAAAATAAAATGTGTATAATTGCCGAAGTACTTCGGTAAAATACAACTTCAAAAGTTTTCTGCTAATGCGGCAAATAGACTATACAAGTCACTTGCACAATAACGAGTTTGTTCAAGTCACCTTACTCGTCACACACCACTCAAGTAAACTGTGCAATATTCATTTTAATTTACATATAGCAGCAGAAACATGTAGCGGATTGTTATTGCTATGAGGAAATATTAGTCCTTAAAAGCTTTATTTTACACTTTGCGCAGGCCAAAATACCAGAAATTCGTTGGTGATGTCAATAAATTTATATTAACATTTTTTACTTTACGTTTATTGATACTTTTAATTTTTTTATCCGTATTTATGATGTTCACTCTTCAAAAATTACTGCTGAACTGTGCTAATTTCAGCATACACCTCGCAAATGACTTGCACAAGTTCTAAAATATTGCGTAAAAATCAAAATCGTTTTGATTTTTACTCAAGTCTAAAAATATACTTGTACAAGTACACAAACCAAGCCACACACTGTTCAACTGACCTGCACAAACTCATTATTGTGCAAGTAACTTGAGTAGTCTATAGGCCGCATAAGTTACACAATTCTTTAATTTAAATATATTTTTTTTTCTAAGTTACAAAAGAAAAAATGTAGGTAACTTAACATATTTTGAAGTGCCTGAAGATGGAATAGCTGAAAAACTAAGGCAAGTTGACAAAAATTAAAAATTGATAAATCTACATGTATTTTTTTATTAAGGTTGCGTTTACATCTGCACCGAAATCTCGAGATTTCGATATTCACCACTCTGAAAAAGCAATGAAGGAAAGCTTATATATGTTCAATTTTGAGTACAGTAAACATATTTAGTTCTAATAAATACATTAAAATTAAAGTTAATACGCATATCTTCATTGTTTTTTCGGAGTGGTGAATATCGAAATCTCGGGATTTCGGTGCAGATGTAAACGCAGCCTAACTTACAGAAAATACTTTCGAAGTTGTATTTTACCTAAGTACTTCGATAATTATACACTTTTTTATTTTTTCCGTGTAGTTTTGCAGAATATTACCCAACAAACAATACGTTCCGTTTAAGTACCGTTTTCGGTCCGTCATTAACGGAATCCAACTCCGTTTACGTACCGTTTTCTGGATCCGTATGCGGGCCAGATATTAAGGAACATCGAAACGGTCACAAGTCCGTTGAAAGTCCGTCAATGACGGCCCGTTTACGGACCGTTGTGTCGTGTAAAAAACGGAGTTACTCCGTTTTAGAGTGCCGTTTCTGGTACCGTATTAAAAAATAAAAACGGACTTGTAAATCTAGCTAAATTTACCTTTTATTAATTTTAAGTAGTATTTTTATTTTTTAAAAGATTTATTTACAGATAACTAAAAAAATAAGGAAATAACATATTTACAATTTAATTAAAAAAAATTTAACACTTACAATAAATACATAATTTGTTTAACGAAACAATTTTTCCTTGCCTGTACCGGTGTTCTGTAACTATGGTAGCATTCAGCAGAGAAACCTTAAACTGATACCGGTGACTTGTAGCGCTTTGTGATTAGTAACTCTGCTGAACGACGTTTTCTTTGTTTTGTTTTTAAATACAATTTTTCTATATATTCCTTCAGTTTCTTTAAATTTTTGTTTTTGAATTATGTTTGTACTAGCGGGCGCAGCTACGTTGTTAGCGTGCCTTAAAGGTTAAGGGAGGCTGCGCCCTCCCCCCGGGGGGCTGCGCCCCCCACAATTTTTATTAAATTCGTTTTTTTATTTAAAGTTTTTTTATTTAAAGCCTTCACCCAGCCACCACAAATAAATAATTCTGCACAACAATGGGTTTAAAATAAATAAATATTTGATCACTTTTTCTCATGAAAGTGGATTGTTAGTAATGAATCCATAATAAATTGCAATATACGTGTGTATGTTAAGATAATTTGGTAAAGTGCGAACTTAGGTAGATAGACCCGTAAGTAGTTTTGTTCATTTGTGTTTTGAATGAAAATAAATAACGTAAAGCAGGGTTGGAAAGCATTTTATAATATTAAAAATAGCGGGCAAAGCTACGTTGTTAGCGTGTCTTAAAGTTTTTTTTTAATTCCAGTTTATGTAAAGGTAGACCTGGCAATTCAAGTAAATTCACAAATTCAGTTGGAAAATTTACTGCGTCGGTTTCTTCCACCGGTGCTTCGTTACATGAAGTTTTAATATCGGAATATATAAGTTCCATTCCTTTTCTAAGGTTTTTTCTCTTTCAGAAAATTTGTTTAACTTTTTGGAGAGTATGTTTCAATGCTACATAAGTTTCATATTCCGTTGATAGTGTTTGAACAGGTAATTCCCTCTTCCAATCCATTTGCATTGTCTATAATTTCAATTCCACTCGTTCAACGTTTATATCCATTTCATTCCACTTGTGTAGTGTTTCAATCCCACTCGTTTCCTATTTAGTTTCTTAATTTTAGTGTTTCATATACACTTGTTCTTTAAGTTTTAGGATTCTAGCTAAAGACGCAGACGTTAAGGGGGGAGCAATTTTCCCCTTTTGAACCACCATTTTTACCACGTTCCTGTCCAAAGTCCTAGA
This sequence comes from Leucophora obtusa, assembly GCA_949987735.1. Classification (NCBI taxonomy): domain Eukaryota; kingdom Metazoa; phylum Arthropoda; class Insecta; order Diptera; family Anthomyiidae; genus Leucophora; species Leucophora obtusa. The sequence goes on along the minus strand of OX465295.1, from coordinate 293,055,713 downwards.
AATGCCTTGTCGATAAGTTAGCCCATACTCCAAGGAAAACATATTATATATTACAGGTTTCTAGCCGAAGGGTTCGGTTAGGCCATCAAGGGGGAGAATTATTCCGTTTTTACCCCTCCCGGTAGGAATTTCCAAAAATTCCGTCTTAGAGGACGTCTGCGTTGGAGGAGGAACCTACTACATACATAATTTTAGGTCTCTATTTCCAGCAGTTTGGCCAGGCCGTCAAGGGGGAAGTTTTTTCCCTTTTTACCCCTCCCGGTATGAATTTCCAAAAATACCATCTTAGGGGACGTCAACGTTGGAGAAGGAACCCAAATACCGAATTTAAGATCCCTTGTTCCAGCAGTTTGGCCAGGCCGTTAAGGGGGAGACTTTTCCTGTTTTTGACCCTACCTGTAGAAATTTCCAAAAATCTCATCTTAGCGGATGTCTACAATAGAGGAGTAACTTTAATACCAAATTTCAACTTCCTACCTCCAGCGGTTTGGGCAGGCCTTTAAGCGGCACTTTTCGCTTCATTAATCCCCATTTTTGCAATGTCCCTGTCCAAAAAGCACCTTCTCGGTAAGTGAGCACATACTCCAAGTAACATATGTTTTACATTTCAGGTTTCTAGCCAACTTTTACTATTTGTGCCCCTCTCGGTAGGAATTTCCGAAAATCCATCGACAGGGAATTCCAGCTTCCTAGTTCCAGCAGTTTGAGCAGGCTGAGAGGAACTTAAGTACCGAATTTCAGCTTCCTAGTTCCAGCAGTTTGGACAGGTCGTTAAGGGGCAACTTTCCCTTTTTGAGCCCCCATTTTATAACGATCCTGTCCAAAATTCAAAAAAGTATCTTTCTAATAAGTTAGCCCTCACTCCAGGGACCCACATTTTAAGCTTCAGGTTTCTAGCCGAAGGGGGTTTTTCCGGCCCCCAAGGTGAGGCTTTTCTTCTTTTTGTCCCTCCCTTTAGGAATTTACAAAAATTCCATCTTCGCGGCTATCTGCGATGGATGAGGAACATTCATACCAAATTTCAACTGCATTGCCTAAGCGGTTTGGGCAGGCCATTAGTGGGGACATTTTTCCCTTTCAACCACCATTTTTACTATGTTCCTGTTCCAAAATAGAAAAATTACGTTGCTGGTGAGTTAGTCCTACTCCAAGGAATACATATTTAAAATTTTAGGTTGGCCAAAAGGGATTGGGCAAGCCGTCAGGAGGAGACTTTTACCTTATTTCCCCTCCCGATAGGAATTTCAAAAATTCCGTCTAAGCGGACGCCTACACAGAAGGAGGAACTCACATACCGAGTTTCCTTTTGGGATATCCTGTAGGGAATTCCAAAAATACAAACTTAGTCGATGTCTACTACAGTGGAGGAACCTTTATACCAAATTTCAACTTCTTACCTCCAGTGGTTTGGCAGGCACTTTTCCAATTTGTGAGACTGTTTATGGGGAGACTTTTCCCCTTTTTGCCCGTTCCGGTAGGAATTTCCAAAAATCCCGTCTTAGCGCACGTCTATGCCGAATATCAAGAAACCTTGTTTTAGTGGAGATATCCGTGGGGGGAGGAAAAAAAGTATTTTTTTTGAAATTATATATTATTTTAAATGGTACTTTTTGGAAAAACGAAATTTTTTGGAAAAAGATACTTTGTTTTTACAAAGTACTTTATTTGTACTTTTTTTGGAAAAGGTATTTTTTTTTAAAAAGGTGTTTTTTTTTGGAAAAATGTATGTTTTTTGGAAAAAGTTTTTTTTTTTTGGAAAAGGTACTTCTTTTGGAAAAGGAAAATTTTTTTAGAAAAAGGTACTTTTTTTTGGGAAAAGGTACTTTTTTTTTGGAAAAGGTACTTTTTATGAAAAAGGTATTTTTTTGAAAAAATGTATGTTTTTTGGGAAAAGGAAAATTTTTTTAGAAAAAGGTACTTTTTTTGGGAAAAGGTACTTTTTTTTGGAAAAGGTACTTTTTTTGAAAAAGTTATTTTTTTGGAAAAATGTATGTTTTTTGGGAAAAGGTACTTTTTTTTTGGAAAAGGTACATTTTTTTAGAAAAAGGTACATTTTTTGGAAAAAGGTACTTTTTTTAAAAAAGGTACTTTTTTGGAAAAAGGTACTTTTTTTGGAAAAAGGTACTTTTTTTGGAAAAAGGAATTTTTTTTGGAAAAAGGTACTTTTTTTGGAAAAAGGTACTTTTTTTGGAAAAAGGTACTTTTTTTGGAAAAAGGTACTTTTTTCGGGAAAAGGTACTTTTTTTGGAAAAAGGTACTTTTTTTTGGAAAAAGGTACTTTTTTCGGAAAAAGGTACTTTTTTTGGAAAAAGGTACATTTTTTGGCAAAAGGTACTTTTTTTAAAAAAGGTACTTTTTGGAAAAAGGTACTTTTTTTGGAAAAAGGAATTTTTTTTGGAAAAAGGTACTTTTTTTGGAAAAAGGTACTTTTTTTGGAAAAAGGTACTTTTTTTGGAAAAAGGTACTTTTTTGAAAGAAGGTACTTTTTTTGGAAAAAGGTACTTTTTTTTGGAAAAAGGTACTTTTTTTGGAAAAAGGTACTTTTTTTGGAAAAAGGTACTTTTTTGGAAAAAGGTACTTTTTTTGGAAAAATGTACTTTTTTTTGGAAAAAGGTCCTTTTTTTGAAAAAGGAATTTTTTTTGGAAAAAGGTACTTTTTTTTGGAAAAAGGTACTTTTTTTGGAAAAAGGTACTTTTTTTTGGAAAAAGGTACTTTTTTCGGAAAAAGGTACTTTTTTTTTGGAAAAAGATACTTTTTGGAAAAAGGTACTTTTTTGGAAAAAGGTACTTTTTTGGAAAAAGGTACTTTTTTTGGAAAAAGGTACTTTTTTGGGAAAAAGGTACTTTTTTTGGGAAAAGGTACTTTTTTTGGGAAAAGGTACTTTTTTTGGGAAAAGGTACTTTTTTGGAAAAAGGTACTTTTTTTGTCCCCTTTTTGCCCCTCCCGATAAGAATTTCCAAAAATGCCGTCTCAACGGACGTCTACACCGGTCGAGGAACCTACATACCAAATTTCGACTTCATAGCTCCAGCAGTTTGAGCAGGCCGTCAAGGGGGAGACTTTTTCCCCTTTTTGCCCGTCCCTGTAAAAATTTCCAAAACTCCCGTCTTGGTGGATGTCTACGATAGTGGAGGAACCTTTATACCAAATTTCAACTTCCTACCTCCAGCGGTTTGGGCAGGCCGTCAAGGGGGGCCTTTTTAACCCCCATTTTTACAACGTCCCTGTCCAAAATTCTAGAAAGTACTTTCCAGAAAAGTTAGCCCCTACTCCAAGGAACACATATCTTAAATTTCAGCTTTCTAGCCAAAGGGGTTTTGGCAGGCCGTCAAGGGGGACACTTTCCCCCTTTTTGCCCGTTCCGGTAGGAATTTCCAAAAATCCCGTCTTAGCGGACGTCTACCCCGAAAGAGGAACCTACATACCAAATTTCAACTTCCTAGCTTCAGCGGTTTGGGCTGGGCGATGTTGAGTCAGTCAGTCAGTCAGTCACGTTATTCTTTTATATATAGAGATGTTTTTATTTGTCATTCTTACAAAAAAAAAATAGTTTTAAAATCAACAACAACAAATGTATCACTAATTGATCAAAAGTAGCAAACATTTTTAACGCTACCAAAATATGACAGCGCTACCTGAGCGCTCAGACTGAGCGGTTAGTGATCAGGTCGTTCAGCAGATAGTTGTACAACTGTTGTAGAACTGTTGACTATTAAAGTGTATCTGCCGAACGCACCCTATGTGAGAAGTTACTCACATAAAAATTGCAACTCTACGATGTGTCTACGATATTTAAAACAGCCCGGTGAAAAATGTCCATATATGAACATTTATGGTTCAACCATATATGTATGGATCCGAAAAATGAGGTAACACCTAAGTATATGTTCATATATGGACATATATGAACATATACATTTATTAAATATATGCGAATACATGCGAACGTTGCTGTCCTTTATTATAAGGTTGTACGATAGATATAAATTTATGTATGACATTCAAATTAGGCGCTACATATGTTCCTTTTTTTATTCGTGGCATTAAATATAATTCCATATTTATCCAAATATGAGTTCCTTTTACATATATGGAAAAATGTATTCTTCGAAATATGTTCATATACAAGTCCCTTTTGCATAAATTGAATAACATATACTTTCATATTTTTCCATATATGAGTGCCATTTTCATATATGAAATAACAGATGCTTCCATATATGTCTGTATATGAAATTTTTTCCATATATGGAATCACATATACTTCCATATATGTTCATATAAAATCCATATATGTTCATAAAAAATACATATTTGTTCATATGTGTCCATTAGAGTTGTCCAAAAATACATGAAAGTTGGAATTCGCGATCTCCACAATGTTGCCCCTATTCCATAATGTCTAAAAACTCTGTGCCAAGTTTCAGCTAAATCCGCTGTTATTTAGAGGTAGCACAAAAAGTTGTCTTTTAAGAATTAGTAATTTATCTCTAGAGTAATTTATACAAAAAGTAGGGTTGACTTTAAATTTAATTATTTCTTAACCTGTACGCTATTATTTAACAATTTTTTTTAAATCTGGTCTTAATTAATGTGGATATAAGGAATTTGAAATCAAAACTTAAAAAAATTAAGTAACTTTTAAGTAATTCGCGATTTTTTTTTAATTTATACAAAAAAATACATATTTTAGTCAAATTTTCGAAATTTTCCGAAAAGATGTAATTAAAAATTCAACTTGTTTTTGCCTTGTATGCACAAATTTCTCAAATCTGATCTTTATTTTAACGGAGATTATGAATCAGCAATCGAAACTTAAAAAAAATTTGTGGTTTATGAATTATTCGCGGTTTTTGAAAATTCAAAAAAACTCAAGTTTTTGAGACATTTTCCCAATTACCTGTAAACGGTGTTATCGAAAAATGCAATTTGTTATACTTTTGCAATTTACTTACCAAGGACCTTCATTATATATAACACTGATTTTAATTTTAAAAAGGATAACAGATATCCTTGCAAATTAAGTTAAAATTTGACATTTTTTAATATTTCGCTATTATTTAGATTGCTATAATTTTATTGCTACCAAAAACCCTATCCCACATAATAGGACATTTAGCAGATATATATTAATGCAAAAACGAAATTTTCATATTGGTAAATGTAAGAAAACATCCTGATCGAAGTTGATCCTTTTTTGTATGAAATTTTAAAATTTCGCGAAATCCGCGACTCCGATTTCAATTTTGATTTCATATTCGTAATGTACACCTAAAAATATATTAGATTTGATATGTCGCGATCATAATAATTATATTTAATTTTTCTCATTTTTTCCATTATTTTTAATTAATTAAAAATAATAGAACAAGTACAACCTCGAAACTTCAATTGCGATGTGCTACCTCTAAATAAAACTTTTTTCGTTATTTTTTTGATCAAACTACATTTTTTTTCAAAGTGGCATATTTGTAGGGTTGTGGAATAAAATAAATAAAATAAATAAAATAAATAAAATAAATAAAATAATTAAAATAAATAAAATAAATAAAATAAATAAAATAAATAAAATAAATAAAATAAATAAAATAAATAAAATAAATAAAATAAATAAAATAAATAAAATAAATAAAATAAATAAAATAAATAAAATAAATAAAATAAATAAAATAAATAAAATAAATAAAATAAATAAAATAAATAAAATAAATAAAATAAATAAAATAAATAAAATAAATAAAATAAATAAAATAAATAAAATAAATAAAATAAATAAAATAAATAAATAAAATAAATAAAATAAATAAAATAAATAAAATAAATAAAATAAATAAAATAAATAAAATAAATAAAATAAATAAAATAAATAAAATAAATAAAATAAATAAAATAAATAAAATAAATAAAATAAATAAAATAAATAAAATAAATAAAATAAATAAAATAAATAAAATAAATAAAATAAATAAAATAAATAAAATACATAAAATAAATAAAATAAATAAAATAAATAAAATAAATAAAATAAATAAAATAAATAAAATAAATAAAATAAATAAAATAAATAAAATAAATAAAATAAATAAAATAAATAAAATAAATAAAATAAATAAAATAAATAAAATAAATAAAATAAATAAAATAAATAAAATAAATAAAATAAATAAAATAAATAAAATAAATAAAATAAATAAAATAAATAAAATAAATAAAATAAATAAAATAAATAAAATAAATAAAATAAATAAAATAAATAAAATAAATAAAATAAATAAAATAAATAAAATAAATAAAATAAATAAAATAAATAAAATAAATAAAATAAATAAAATAAATAAAATAAATAAAATAAATAAAATAAATAAAATAAATAAAATAAATAAAATAAATAAAATAAATAAAATAAATAAAATAAATAAAATAAATAAAATAAATAAAATAAATAAAATAAATAAAATAAATAAAATAAATAAAATAAATAAAATAAATAAAATAAATAAAATAAATAAAATAAATAAAATAAATAAAATAAATAAAATAAATAAAATAAATAAAATAAATAAAATAAATAAAATAAATAAAATAAATAAAATAAATAAAATAAATAAAATAAATAAAATAAATAAAATAAATAAAATAAATAAAATAAATAAAATAAATAAAATAAATAAAATAAATAAAATAAATAAAATAAATAAAATAAATAAAATAAATAAAATAAATAAAATAAATAAAATAAATAAAATAAATAAAATAAATAAAATAAATAAAATAAATAAAATAAATAAAATAAATAAAATAAATAAAATAAATAAAATAAATAAAATAAATAAAATAAATAAAATAAATAAAATAAATAAAATAAATAAAATAAATAAAATAAATAAAATAATTAAAATAAATAAAATAAATAAAATAAATAAAATAAATAAAATAAATAAAATAAATAAAATAAATAAAATAAATAAAATAAATAAAATAAATAAAATAAATAAAATAAATAAAATAAATAAATAAAATAAATAAAATAAATAAAATAAATAAAATAAATAAAATAAATAAAATAAATAAAATACATAAAATAAATAAAATAAATAAAATAAATAAAATAAATAAAATAAATAAAATAAATAAAATAAATAAAATAAATAAAATAAATAAAATAAATAAAATAAATAAAATAAATAAAATAAATAAAATAAATAAAATAAATAAAATAAATAAAATAAATAAAATAAATAAAATAAATAAAATAAATAAAATAAATAAAATAAATAAAATAAATAAAATAAATAAAATAAATAAAATAAATAAAATAAATAAAATAAATAAAATAAATAAAATAAATAAAATAAATAAAATAAATAAAATAAATAAAATAAATAAAATAAATAAATAAAATAAATAAAATAAATAAAATAAATAAAATAAATAAAATAAATAAAATACATAAAATAAATAAAATAAATAAAATAAATAAAATAAATAAAATAAATAAAATAAATAAAATAAATAAAATAAATAAAATAAATAAAATAAATAAAATAAATAAAATAAATAAAATAAATAAAATAAATAAAATAAATAAAATAAATAAAATAAATAAAATAAATAAAATAAATAAAATAAATAAAATAAATAAAATAAATAAAATAAATAAAATAAATAAAATAAATAAAATAAATAAAATAAATAAAATAAATAAAATAAATAAAATAAATAAAATAAATAAAATAAATAAAATAAATAAAATAAATAAAATAAATAAAATAAATAAAATAAATAAAATAAATAAAATAAATAAAATAAATAAAATAAATAAAATAAATAAAATAAATAAAATAAATAAAATAAATAAAATAAATAAAATAAATAAAATAAATAAAATAAATAAAATAAATAAAATAAATAAAATAAATAAAATAAATAAAATAAATAAAATAAATAAAATAAATAAATAAATAAAATAAATAAATGCTATATTGCCTAAATAAAGCGATATATTAAAATTTTAGTATTTGCTCCGTAGTCGGTTGTCAACCGCAATCAGAGGAAAGAGCATTAGAGGGTTATTATTATCCTACAAATAACAATAAATTGAAGCTTTTGTTACACAATAAAAGCTAAACATTAAATTGCTTCAATAATGTGCTATCTCATACATTATAAAAAACACATTTAAATCACTTTTAAAAATGTATTACATTATATATTATAAAGGGTACTTCGGAATCACTCTAAAAATGCAAATAAAATGTACTCGTATTGATGTGATGTGAAAATGTATACCTAAAAACCATACTTTATTAAAATTATGTACATCACTTTTAAATTACTAACAAAATGCTCAAATTAAACTACTGACAACATGGGACATCACGTGTAAAATAAATCAGTGTTAGAGCTAAATTGTAACTACTTCACAATCAGTTGATGCTATTCGGAGTGCTTTTAAAATAACATTTTTGTAATGACTTTTTTTTTGCTGGGTAGTGTTCTTCACCACAAAACAATTAAGAGCCTATGCATAATAATTTTAAAACTTTATAACACATTTACAAAATTAATTTTGTATAAAAAATTTGATTTATAAGTCACTTATAAATTTTAAAAGTGATTATACACTCAAAAAAGTTTGACAGTTACTACATGACAGTTGTTTGTGTAGTAATCAGTAGTTGTTGTTTTTAACAGTAATTACAGTTGTTTTTCTATAGAATAATAATATAGAATAATAACAACTTTTATGACTGTTATTTAAGAAAACAACTAACGAAAAGTACTGTAATTTCGTAACAGTTGTTTAAATCAGTTATTTTTAATATCATAAGAAACAACTACTAAAACAGCCTTTTTACAGCACACAGTAATTTTTGTTAGTTATTTAAAAAAATAAAAAATTTCTTTGAATTTATTTTTTAATTTTAAAAATTTTTGTTTAGTTTATATTTGTTATTATTAATATATTTCTAGTTTGCAAATAAAAAGCAGAAACTTGTATTGTATCCAGTGTTGCCACTTTTTGAATAATTATTCAAAAACGGGACTGTTTACACATTCCTTGGATAATTTTTGAATAATGAAATTTTTGTAATATTTTTTGTGTAATTTCGGTTTAAACTTCAAATTTTACTAAATTCCATTCTTTTAAGATAAAATCAATTTGTTTGTGTAACATCTACCATAAATTTCCAGTTTCTGGTGAATTATTTTTGTAAATTTGTTCAACACGAAGCCCAACTTAGTTAGAGGAAATGTTGTTTTACTCTTTTTTTGCAAAATAAATATTTTTATCTTGGGTGGCAAGATCATTTGAAAGTAAGCAAAAGAAATTTGGGCTTCTTATGATTGTGACTTTTTCATGCCTAATAAAAACTAATAATTATCATAGTTTTTATAACAATTTGATCAGACATCTTTTCAAATATCAAATATCTTTTAAGTAATTTGTTAATTCAGTCTTTGTTAAATGGCACCCTATAATTGATTTATATGACCTGTGTCCAAATATTAACCGATTTAGGGCATCTTAGAAGAATGGAATTCAAACAGCATTTGCCAACTTTCTACCAAATGTAATTTTTTGTTAAAAATCTGTTGATAAATCGAAAAGCTTTAAAAATTTTACGTTTTAGAGGTGTCTTTCTTTGGAGCTGAATGACAAAGCTCCCGTTGGGTCCGTGTGTTCGGGCCTCAAAACTTAAACAAAACTGACAGTGTAAAATTTCATAGCAATCCCTCCAGCCGGTAAGAAGTAGCTACATTATTTCGATTCTGCCCACTGTGTGCAGGAGAGTCCAAAGGACATATACAATTTTTTTTATAAAAATAACGATTATTTTAAACTTATAAAAAAACATTAATTTTTTGTGTAATTTCATACGGTTTTGGATAATTATTGACCTAAAGCTGTGTATTTTTTGTTTTTCTGGTGGCAACACTGATTGTATCTCCAATGCATAATAGCATAATAACTGGAGAACTGTTTGGAATTTTTGCTTCAAATTTTAAATAGGCTGAAGTAATAACACATATTTTTGTAATCGAGAGAAAAAAATTATTTTTTTATTAAAATATACTTTTATAAACAAAAAGAATTGATTGTAAAAAACAGTAGTTTTTACCGATTTTGTCAGTTGTTTCGAAATTTTTGTAGTAAAAATGTATCAGTTAATTTTACGACATTGGTAGTTATTTTTAATGTATTTGTTAGTTATTTTTCAACAGTTAAAAACAACAAAAGTTTTAGTTATTTTAAAGGTAAATACCTTTGTCGCCTTTTTAACTGTATATACCTTTGTTTTAACTGTCATTTTCAGTAGATTCTATCGACAAACTTTTGGGAGTGTATGACTCTTAGAATTTATTTCTGGCTTTTATAATAGCTAACTTAACAGAAACTCATAGCTGGAGACTCAGATTAAAATATTGTACAATAGAAAAGTGACTAAAGTCAAAACTAAACGCATGAAATAAAAAACAATTGTTCAATGAGTCATAAACCACCCCCAAAACCTAAATACCGGTCCCTATAATAAGACAAAATTGTCTGGATGTTTATACCTATATATTTTATATTATTTCCCATCTGGACACAACGTTTTTTAGTCGTGTTAAATAAACGTAAATAAAAGTATAAAAGTTATTCGAAAACTCGTTAAACGTAATTTCTTGTTCATCCAAAAATATTAGAATAAAATATTGCTAAAACAAATATTTGGATAACATTGTGTTAGTGGCTGTCGTGAAAGTTGTTCGGGCGTTATTTTATTGTACTATAATAAACAAAATACTTTATAATAATAAAAAAATATGCAAATTAGATTAAAAAATAAACAAACTTTATTGATGATTTATTTAAATCTCATTGTTAGTTGGGTGCATATGGAAGAACATGATTTAAGTATGCGAATTGTGAATTATTTATCATTAAGAATGACTCTATGATATCTGGAACCTGATTACTGTAGTCATGAGCGTTCGAAATTACAGTTGAAGCTCGATTATCCGGGCCTCCATTAACCGGATACATCTGTTTACCGGCATGCTGTGTTTTTCTATTTCTATTATCCGCGCTTTCAGAAGTTAAAGATAACTGAACAGGTGCTTTTGTGGAAATGGCTCCAACAAATACTATTAACGACTATCGCAAAAATATACCCTTTAAATTGTTGTGTGAAAAATATGGTACTGGCAAACTAATTGCGCGCGATTCAGTAAAAATAATAAAATTTTTGACTCTTTAACCATGGTTTTCGAAAATCGGTGCTGAGCCTGGTCCCGAACAACCCGGATAATCGAGGTTCGACTGTATTACAAATTTATTGGGGGATTCTTTTAATGTCTCATGTATAGTGTAGTTTGTAATTTTTTATGTGAAAGATTTTTTTGTCAAATTTCATTGTAATTTCAACTAATTACGGTGGTTCTCATAATGCAGGTTTAAGCATTAACAATAGTTAACCCAAAAATTTGTTTTGTAACTATAAGGGTTTTTCAACAGGGACGCTACAAAAGTAGAAAGACAGGGACAGCAAACGACGCCATATTTCTTGCCGCTCTTTTGACATTTCTCTTCAGTAAGGTTTGCCATTTCATGATGGAAAGATATACGAGCCAACAACGAGTCGAAATTATTAAAATTTACTACCGAAATTCGGAGTCAGTGGCCTCAACGTTAAGAGCGCTACGTCCAATTTATGGTCGTCATAATCGTCCTAGCAGATCAACAATTGAGCGTCTAGTGGAAAAAATTTGAATCCACAGGCACAGTACAAAACGTCCCCGTGCCAGTGAGACAAAGAAGTGCCCGTAGTGTCGAGAATATTGCTGCCGCTGAGGCTTCAGTTGAAGAAAGCCCAAATGTGTCTCTCATACGTCATTCTCAAGCGTTGGGCATCCTTGTGACGTCGTTGTGGCGAATTTTGCGAAAAGATCTTGGCCTACATCCTTACAAGATCAAATTGACGCAAGAACTGAAGCCGCTTGACCACCAGAAGCGTATGTTCGTGAATTGGGCTGAGCAACAACTTGAAAATGATTCGGATTTTCATCGAAAAATCATCTTCAGCGATGAGGCTCATTTCTGGCTGAATGGCTTCGTCAATAAACAAAATATGCGTTATTGGTCAGACAGCAATCCACACGTACTCCATGAGTCATCATTGCATCCCGAAAAAATTACGGTTTGGTGTGGTTTATGGTCCGGCGGCGTCATTGCGCCGTACTTCTTCCGTGATGATCAAGACCGGCACGTTACTGTGAATGGGAATCGCTACCGTTCCATGATAACCAAATATTTTTGGCCCCTATTGGATGATATGGACTTGGAGGACATGTGGTTCCAACAGGACGGCGCCACAAGCCACACAGCGAATGTCACAATCAATTTATTGCAAACCAAGTTTGCAATAAAGTGTTATCTCACGAAATGGTCCAGTCGATTGGCCGCCTCGGTCGTTCGATTTGAAGCCGTTGGACTATTTCCTGTGGGGATACGTCAAATCTATGGTCTATGCCAACAAGCCAGAGACGATTGATGAACTTCGTACGAATATCGAACGTGAAATTGCAGCAGTATCGGCCGATTTATGCTTGAAACCCGTCGAAAATTGGGTTCAGCGTCTGGACTTCTGCAAGCGTGCCCGTGGTGGCCATGCAAAAGAGATCGATTTCCATACATAATGGCATCGAACGTACTTTCACAGGAATAAAGAATTTCATTGATATACAAAACCGTTTTTGTTTTATTTAAAAAAACTTTTGTAGCGCTCTTATTGAAAAACCCTATACAATTTTTTTACCTTTTCTTTTGTTTAATAGTTAAGTTAAAGTTAACCCTTTGACACGGGAATTTTAATGGCTAGGAATTTTTCGACCAAACTTCGTGGAAATGTAGATCTATGCCCAAGAAATATTGTTTATTACTTTTATGGCTTTGCAGCGCCCCCTAGCGGAGATATTTGGAATCAAAGTTCAAACATTAACTTGCTGCCGGCCCCGAGCGGGTTAAAATTTTTTTAAAATTTAAATTTTATATTTTCCCTATTACTAATCTCTACATAAAACCTTTTGAATTTTTAAATTTTATTCATCACACAATTTTTGAGACTAATCTTTAGACTTTTTTGAACTTTTAAATTTAAACACATTTCAGCAGCGTTGATGATCACAAGACAAAACGCACTCTACTGCTCTCATGTTTTTTTGAAATTTCACAGCCTGCATAAAATTTTAATAAGAACAAAATAACGAACCGATAACAGTAAATGAATAGCGCTTTGGTTAAATTTCAAATCAGTGACGAGTTGATGAAGTCGACGTACATTATAATGTACGCCACTCGCCAAAGGGTTAAACTATTAAACAAAAGATAACGATAATAACGATACTTCCAAATTAGTTTGGAAGTATCGTAAAGAAAGTAACGTAGCACTCTTAAGCCCAAATTAGTTTGCAAGTAGCGTAAAAAAAGTAACGTATCATTCACATAATGAATAAAAAGAGTATAAAAAATAAAAGTATTGTATTTTTTATCTTTTTCTTGTGCATAGAATTAAATGTCAAGTATAAAATATTTTCAACAGAACTTTTTTACGATTTTACTTGACAACAGTTTCAATGCATAGAAAAAAGATAAAAATATATTTCTATATTATTTTAACACATTGAATTGATTACAGATACGTTTTTTTACTTTACGATTAGACTAATGAAGCCATAGTAATGAAGCCTTTATAATGAATAAAAAAAGAGTATAAAAAATTTAAATATTTTTTTTATCTAATTCTTGTGCATAGAATTAATGTCAATTAATAAAATAAAAAATTTCTATTTTCAATAGAACATTTTACGATTTTACTTGACCACAGCTTCAATGCAAAGCAAAAAAGAATGGATGGTAACCGAAACGAATGCGGTTATCGTTAGGGTAACGATATTTTATGTTATTTCGGTAACGGTATTTTAAGGGTAACGCTATTTCATTTATTTCGGTATCGGTATTTTAAGGATAACGGTATTTGAGTTATTACGTGTCGGTATTTTAAGGATAACGGTTTTTTGATTATATCGGTAACGGTATTTTAAGGTTAGCGGTATTTCGGTTATTTCGGTAACGGTATTTTAAGGATAACGTTAGTCAGTTTTTTAGATGCATCCCTCAATTTTTTATAACGAAAAACAAACGAGATTAAAAACAAAACCAATTTACCAACTTAATGTACGAAAAATACTCAATAATCCAGTGCAATTGCCAAAAACAGAAAATTAAAAATATCGGTAACGGTATTTCAGGGGTAACGGTATTTCATTTATATCGGTAACGGTATTTTAAGGGTATCGACATTTAATTTATTTCGGTTACGGTATTTTAAGTGTAACGGTATTTCAGTTATACCGGTAACGGTATTTTAGGGGTAACGGTAGTCAGTTGAAAGGGTTTTGAATCGATAACGGTATTTTAGCGGTATTGCCTGCCATCCCTGATTTTAACAAGTTAAAAACTACAAGAGCCAAAAAACAGGTAGTTTTTGGTCAGGTATAAATGTAGTATAAGACAGGCAGTTCCTATTAGAGATGAGCGATACCCCACGGGAAATTTTAACAAACTGTCACCGAACTGGCCCCTTTATATGAAATAGACTGGTCACTTTTACATGGCGTTGTCATAGGAGGTGGAAATTGACCCCTTGTGACATGTCACAAGACAAATCCTAGGACAGGTTACTGAACTCTCAATTTCAGGGACCTGTCCTGGGATTTGTCTTGTGACATGTCACAAGGGGTGAATTTCCACCTCCTATGACAACGCCATGTAAAAGTGACCAGTCTATTTCATATAAAGGGGCCAGTTCGGTGACAGTTTGTTAAAATTTCCCGTAGGGTATTTTTATACCGGTGATTTAATCACAGTTATTGATAAATCACTGGTAACGGCAGTGATCAAATATTTCAAGTCGCAGTTACTCGGAATGTCGTTCTTTTAATATTTTTGTACTATTCTTTCTTGCAAACTCCATTGTGCACAGTAATACATGTTTTTTTTTCAATAACAGTGACTTGCTTTCACACTCTTCTGAATAAAATGTCTCCTTCTATCATGTCTTTGTTACCGGTCGCAACTATTCTTCTTTTAAGGCCCAGTTTTTAGGAAGTGGATTATCTTTAAACTTAGTTTAACGCAGTTTGTAACTGGAATACTGCTTTTAAAATGTGATTTATTTTGTTTTATTTCAATAAAGAAATAAATTATACTCGAGAAAAAGTTTTTCCGGCAAATTTTTGTTAATAAACTTTGAAATGGCTGACAAAATTCGTTTTCGGTTTAACTAAACCAAGTTTAACTGACATCTTAAAAACTCGCCATACAAATTTTTTCGTTTATTTATCAGAAAATCGAAGTCTTTTCCATAGAAAAACCGTGATCACGATCACAGTTTAAAAGAACAACGATTTGTAAATCACATTCACTGAGAACAATGTTACTGAAAAATCGCCGAATCGCCCATCTCTATTACAAACCCGTGATCACGGTCACTGTTTAAAAGAACGGTGATTTGAAAATCACGATCACTGGTAGCAGCGTTATTCAAAAATCACCGGATCGCTCATCTCTAGTTCCTATATTACTGAGTATCTAGATAAAATTAAACCAACAGTTAAATTCAAATTTTATATGGGAAACAAAATGTGTCACTTTAAGTCCCAGTTGATAACGGGATATTGTGAAAATGAGGCCATAGTTTGTTTAAATTTTAATGGGGCCTTATTTGTTTAAAAATTTAAAAATATACATATATTTTTTTTTTCTTTTTGAAGAATGCTTACAGTACAAAAAGATGATATTTGAAGAAATAAAAACTTTTAGTTATTTGCTTCCGGATGCTGATGATATATCATATACTGAAGATTATTGTACAACATCTGAAGGTTTTGTCGTTGGCGGTGAAAATGCTGAACCTAAAGAATTTCCTTTTGCAGCACGTTTAGGTAATATAGCAAATAACGGAAATATAAACTGGTTCTGTGGTGGCACCCTGTTAAGTAAATATTTTGTTTTAACAGCAGCTCATTGTTTTTATGCGTCACTGTAAGTTTATAAATAAGTATAGTTTCTCATATGTATCTTAAACATGGTTTATAATTCCTGTAAATGGGGGATACACGTTTTTAACATGTGTATTGTGATTATAAAAGGTGATTTACATGTTGATTCAAGCAAAGAGTATATATTTTATAAAGAGATTGCGGGACGCTCTATCAGTGAGAAAGCTTTCGTTCTATAATGTGACTTCAAACAGGAACATACTCAAACCAATATTAATGTACTAATAAAAACCAAATATTTACATCAAACATAATTATTTGAGCTCTTTGTATGACTTAAACATCAATTGTAACCAGGGATGGAAAAAGCTCGAGCGAGCTATTTAAAATTATTTAGTTATTATAAAACTCAATAATGGAACATTAATTACACGGCTTGTATTTACAAAAATGTCTTGAATTTTATTACAGTTTAGTAAAACAAATTAACAACAAAAATCCTTCAATTAGCCTTTAATAAGACAAAAAGTTTTCTGTGAAAACGCATGACTTATATCAAACAGTATTATAGTCCTAGATTATGAATTTTAAAAAACCACCGTACAAAATTGCAAAATAATGGCGGAATGCAAAAAGGCTTTGTGGTTAAAATAATGAATTAAAAACTTAATTAGCGATTTATATCCCAGCAAAATCTTTCATTACCGAATAAGTGGTTATATAATAGAAATTCATAGCTCTGCACAACTTATTTTTTTGGCGTCTAAACCAGCACCCCGTTTCTGTATTTCTCGCATCGAAAAAGTTTTCGCAAAAAACATGTGAAATGCAACCCTGCTCTGCTTGATATAGGATGAGTCGCAGACAATAAAATATATATGAAACCAAATCAGCTAGTAATGCGCTGCATGTAAGTTATTTCTAATTTAATTAGGTATTTTACAAAACTAAGTGTGTACTCGGTTATAAAAGTTACAATATCTGAAAGATTTACGACTACAACTCCAGTCCATTTTATCATCGCTTAAATCATCCTGCATTAGGATGACCATGCATTTCTCGACGAGAAAACTTCTCGCATTAGATACAGAAACGGGGTGCAGGGTAAGTAAAAATGTGCCGATGTGGCCACATGTGGCGCACATCTGGCACATCCACATGTGCCAATAGTCGCGCACATTGGCACATCCACATGTGCCAAATGCCGGGCACATGGCACATGTAAATGTGCAATGTGAAAATATCTTGTGCACATCACATGTGCCAAGACGAAAATGTGATGTGCCCGGCACATTTAAATGTGCCAGATGTGTTGGCACATTTCACATTCAAATGTGAAATGTGCCCGCCTATTGACATAGTCGGGCACATTTTTGGAAAAAGGTGAAATTTTACAAAAAAGTACAATTTTTGGAAAAAATTACAAAAAAAAATTAAAATTTTTCAAAAAATGAATGTTATTTTAGTTTGACTCAAGATCATAAATTAATATCACTTTCTGTTTAAATTATTTTCAAATCAAAGAAAGATGATACAATTTTTACAAGTAAATTACAAAGAATAAAAATTATTGAAAAAATTCGATAAGACCAGCATTAACCCACTCAAAGGCGAAAGGCACTGATGATGGCTTTGTAGCGAAAGCCGAAAATGCGCATTCTGTCTTGCTGGTCTTATCGAATTTTATCAATAATTTTTATTCTTTGTAATTTACTTGTAAAAATTGTATCATCTTTCTTTGATTTGAAAATAATTTAAACAGAAAGTGATATTCAGTGTGTTCGTTTACTCGAAATTCTTACTACTTTTACTACAATTGGAAAGTTTTGTTTACTTTTTGCATTGAATTTTTCCAGCTGTAGTAAAAGTAGTAACTTGTAGTAAGTAAACGAACACGCCTATTAATTTATGATCTTGAGTCGAACTAAAATAACATTCATTTACTTAAATAACAGATCAACTAAGAACATTTTTTGAAAAAATTTACCTTTTTGGAAAAATATTTTTTTATTAATTTTTTTTTTGAACAAAATTATCCTTTTTTATTAAAAATTTTACTTTTTTTTGAAAATTTTAAATTTTTTTTAAAAAATTGTATTTTTTTTGAAAAATTGTATTTTTTTTGAAAAATTGCAATTTTTTTAAAAAAAAATTGTACTTTTTGTAAAAAATTACTTTTAAATACTTTTTTTGAAAAATTGCAATATTTTTCAAAAATTGTACTTTTTTTTCAAAAATTTACCTTTTTTTGAAAAATTGTACTTTTTTTTGTTGAAAAATTGTACTCTTTTTTATGGTACTTTTTGTAAATATATTTTTTGTAAAAAATTGCAATTTTTTTCAAAAATTATACTTTTTTTTGAAAAATTGCAATATTTTTCAAAAATTGTACTTTTTTTTCAAAAATTTACCTTTTTTTGAAAAATTGTACTTTTTTTTTGTTGAAAAATTGTACTCTTTTTTATGGTACTTTTTGTAAATATATTTGGGCACATGTGGCCACATTCGCCTTTTCGCATGTGAAATGTGTCCTTAGTTGGGCACATTTCACATTTGAATGTGAAATGTGCCAACACATCTGGCACATTTCACATTTAAATGTGCCGGGCACATCACATTTTCGTCTTGGCACATGTGATGTGCCTAAGATATTTTCACATGGCACATTTTACATGTCCCATGTGCCCGACTATTGGCACATTCAAATGTGCCATGTGCCCGACGATTGGCAAACTCTTCCTAGGTCTAGCGCATTGTAGGAAGACATTTCTGACACATATACAGCATAGTTTGGGCACATTTTTGGCTATGTCTCCGATCTATGCGCACCACATACATATTTTATATTCACAACTATTGGTTATTTAAAGAAAAGTTAGCAGGTCTTTGAGTCGTATAGAATAGTATTTCCTGCAAGCTTGACGTCGATCGCACATACTTTTTATATCAAAAAAATTGGTGAGGGCTGGAATAGTACAATTTTTGTAGAAGAATATTTTCTGCAAGTTCGACAAATGCTCGGACAAATTTTCTATATATGAAAAATTTTGGTACCGTGATGGTCGAAAAAGTACAATTTTTGTATGTGGTTGGTACAAAATGTAAAAACTAATTTCCATCCCTGCTCTGAATTAATAAAATAAAGGGAACGTAGAGGGAAAATCAATTCTCAACGGAATTCCTCTCTACATTTACGTTTTTTATGTATTCAATGCATACGAAATAGATACAAATTAATGAACGGGGTCTTATATTCTTCTTTAACTCATTGCGGTGTGGTTCTCCCCGATTTTGATAAAATTTTAATATGTGAAAGAGGGGACAGAAAAAATAAAAATATTGACAAAATCTGATCTCAATTATTACATTTTTTTATTTTATTTTTTGTTATTTATTTTTATTATTTATTTATTCTTGTTTTCTTACCTTATATGGACAGAAAAAAAGTAAAAAAAGTGCTCCCTTCAAAAGAAACCCCTTGTTTTATGATGATTCCCAAAATATTTCGGGTCTAGCAACGAGATCTCACGAGCCGGACCATTTTTAAAAAAGGTATTTTTTTTAGTTTTTTAAGAAATTTGCATCTTAGCTGAAGACATGTGAAAGGTTTTGAAAGGCGCGTCCAGCGGTATATATAACATGTTCAAGCATATCCTAACGTCCTATTTTCAAGGATATTCTATAAAAAAAAAAATTTTTGACTCTATTGATGTTTGTGATTGAAATGTCAAACTTACATATCATAATCTATAGACGATTTAAGTGAACACGTGTTTCAGATTTTTTTGAAATTCGCGATCTTTCTCGTTTTATCAGAAATTCAATATGGTGGAAACAATATGTTCTAAATAGGGCAATGGAGGGGCGGTGGTGTTGGGCTATATGTTTCAAATAAATTTAAAAGCAGGGTAGTATATAAATCTACTGATTTTGGTATTTTTGAATCAATTTTCATTGAGATAAGTTGCTCTAAGTCTAAATGGTTGTTAGGAGTGGTGTATCTTCCATATGGTGATATCGACGTTATGGAGGATCGCTTGGGTGATTTATTGGTGAAATACCAGCATATTGTGATTATGGGAGATTTTAACTTGAATTTATTTGATATACGTAAATCGCATCTTGTACTTTCGACATGTCAGCGTTTGGGTTTAACGTATCATCATAACAACTTGCCTACCCATTTCGCATCTGCGTCGTCTACATCTTTACTTGATTTTTTTTATTTTGAGTCCTTCAGTTTCTGTTAAAATATCGAGTCAAATGCAGTGTCCATCTATATCCCATCATTCATTTATATTTATTAGTATTAGTATACCTTTGATATCAAGTGAAGGGTTTGTTGAATTCAAGGATTACAATAATCTAGATTTGACTTTGCTGGAGCAGCATGTAGTAAATTTCGATTTTACAGACTTTTATGATAACCCTGATATAGAATATCAACTTTCAAGTCTAATGAATTGCATAAATCATTTGCACTCTTTAGTTCCTTTAAAAAGATACAGAATTTCACCGACTAACGAAAATTGGTTTAATACGCCACTAATAAATTATCACCTCTCAATTAGAGATTTGGCATTCGGAGAATATCTCAGGGTAACCTCACGGGAAAATTGGAGAGCTTATTGTAGGGCTCATAATAGATCTAAAACAGTTATTAGAAACGCTAAACGCAAGGCTCATGTTGGCAGATTTAGGGATCTAGATACGAGCGGGATGTGGAAAATTTTAAGATCTAATGGGTGTTTGGATACCGTCGATCATGTAGATGATTTGGATCCTGATGATTTAAATACGGAGTTTTCGACTTACAGATCAGTTGATTTATTCAACCCCTTCGATGCCAATTTAAATTTTCATGATAGTGGTTTCTCTTTTCGTAATATTGATTTTGGAGATCTGCGTACTGCTCTTTCCAATATTAAGTCTAACGCTTCTGGTCCTGATGATCTGCCTCTTAAATTTATAAGGATAATTTTTCCTTTTATTCATGAACAACTTTTGTATTTAATAAATAATTTTATTACTAGTTCGCATTTTCCTTCTGATTGGAAAGTTGCAAAAGTAATTCCTATTAGGAAGAAAGATTCCCGTGGCGAGTTTAGGCCAATTTCGTTGGTTCCTGTCCTATCTAAAATCATTGAGCACACTATTAAAGATCAGATTATGATGTTTTTGAACGAGAATAATTTGTTAAATCCTTTCCAATCAGGTTTTCGTACAGGTTATAGCACATCTTCGCTTTTAATTGGCCTAACGGACTCTATTAGGCGTATAGTTGATAAGAATGATGTTGGAGTGTTGTTATCTCTAGACTTGTCTAAGGCTTTTGATAACATAAGCCACGCGATTTTGATACAAAAATTATGTAATAATTTCGGTTTTTCATATTCTTCTTGTAGATTAATTTTTTCTTATTTGTCTGGACGACGTCAATTTGTGCATTGTAACAACTCAGATTCGGAGTGTTTAGCTGTAACCAGTGGCGTACCTCAAGGTTCAGTTATAGGACCTTTATTATTTATGCTTTATATGAACGACTTTTTTACCTTACTTAATGGATTTGAATGTGATGCTTTTGTCTTTGCGGACGATATACAACTTCTATTTACTGGTCATCTTCAGCTCATTGACGTTTTTGAATATGACATGAATTTTCTATTATCTAATGTTTCTACGTGGATGAGAAATTGCAATTTGCGTATAAATTCTGCCAAGACAAAAGCTATGCTTTTTAAACCTCATAACTCTGAAGTTAATGTATCTGTTACTATTAATGGCGAGCATATTGAATTCGTTGAAAATATTAAATGCTTAGGTGTTGTAATAGATAATAAGCTAGAATTTGGTCAACATATAAGCTGGTTAAGTTCTAAAATAAATTTTACTTTGCGTAGGCTATATTCCTTGAATCTTTATTTACCTCTTTCTATTAAAAAACGTATAGCACATGCATTATTAATGTCCAACTTGTTATACTCTATTGAAGTTTACTCTGGATGTAGTCTTGAGGACTTCAATAGGTGTAGATTGCTTTTTAATAAAATAATACGCTTTGTTTACAATTTAAAACCACATGATCATGTGTCGAGGTATATTTCCGATTTTTTTGGATGCAGTTTTAAAAGTTTTGTGCAAATCCGATTGCTATTATTCTATCATAAGGTAATGCTCACTGATTGTCCCGAATATATACACAGACATTTTGTATTATTGAACGCTGACAGGAACCCTCAACTTCTGTATCCGACCAGAAATTACGTTATTCATGAACGATCTTTTCATGTTCGTGTTGCAAAGGTTTGGAACCATTTACCCCGTCCCCTTAGATCCTTTGATCTATCTTTGAAAACATTCAAGAGTAAACTTGTAGAATATGCTTCTGTCCATGACATTTAAGTGGCCAAATCTTTGTTTTTCTTTAATTTGATTTTACTCTTGCATATTTACATCATTTCTTGTTTTGTTCAAGTAATTGGGTGTTTAAATTCCTCTAAGTTTAGAACGCAATACATTTTATCATATATTTTTTTTATTTCTGCCATATTATTTCTATTTTTTAATTAATTTTATAACGCAATATTTTTTGTCATATATATTTTTGCCACATTATTGTTACTTTTATATTTTTTGTAAGTAAAACAAATTTTTATTACAAATTGTTTTATCTTGTAGTCTCTTTCAAATGTTCTTATATACAAATTTAATTAATTTTTAAGACTATAGTTTTAAGAAATATTATAAAATAACCTGTTTTTGTTAGTCTACCAACTATATATGGCCCTAAGGTCTCAGTTGGTTTATTTGAATAATAAATAAAAAAATAAATAAAAACTTTTCTTTTTACAACTAAATCATCGCTGAGTGGATATAGTTTAGAATTTTGCAAATTTTTCAGATATGGACCAAATTTTGATAAAAATTTAGAGCTACCCCAATTCAATAAAAAAAATTTATGAAATTTTTTGTAGGTTTATTATTAAATAAAATATTTTATCGAAATAAGCGTGTCTGTAATTTTTTTAAGAAAGGTCTAAATATAGGCTGACCCTAAATGAAATTTTATAATACGTTTTTTCGCGAAAAAAAAGAAATTCCGCCAAAAAAATCGCTTGTTGGGTTTTTTTCTGTTAAGTTGCAATTTTATCTTACATCAACTACATACTGAATTTAAATGCAAATTGCAGTAACTCAAAAATTTTAACAAAATTTGGTCCAGAGCATCGTGCAAAATGTATGAAATTTGCAAAATTCCAAACTATATCCACATGATTTACTTGTCAAAAGAAAAGTTTTGGTATCCATATTGCCCTATTTAGAACATAGTGTTTCCAACATATTGAATTACTGATAAAACGCGAAAAATCGCGAATTTCAAAAAAATCTGAAACACGTGTTCCCTTAAATCGTCTTTAGATTATGATATGTAAATTTGACATTTCAATCACAAATTTCTCCGTACAAAAGTCAAAAATTTGTTTTTTTTTTTATAGAATATCCTTTAAAATAGGACATGTCAGGATATGCTTGAACATGTTATATATACCACTGGAGGCGCCTCTAAAAACCTTTCACATAATACCCATATTGAGTATGTTGTCTTCAGCTAAGATGCAAATTTCTTACAAAAACTAAAAAAATACCTTTTTTAAAAATGGTCCAGCTCGTGAGATCTCACTGCTAGACCCGAAATATTTTGGGAATCATCATAAAACAAACCAAGGTTTATTTTGAGCGGGCACTTTTTTTCCTTTTTTCGTGAGTCGGTCTAATGTATATTATTTCACAGAAATTTTTTTCGATTAATCGATTAATTTTAAAATTTTGTTCGATTAACGGGTTAAGAAAAAAACCCGATTAATTATTTGCACGATTAATCGATTAAAACAAAAAGCCGATTAATTGAATACCCTAGACCTAATATATAAGACCGATTTTTGTAATAAGGGTGGGTGCGAACTGGCTAAACTAATTTAAACTAAATTCAGGTTTACAAGTTTCTTTGAAATTAGAAATTTTTTTAAAACAATTTTCAAAGAAAATTTAAACTCTTTTGTCAATTTGTATTTAGTTTAGAACAAATTTAGCCACCTCGCACAGGGCCTAAATATTTCTTAAGTTATACTACATTTATATTTGAGCAAAAACCACCTAGTTTTTGTACAAACTTAGTTTTTGCTTGTTTTTTTGTATGCGTTTTGATAAGTTAAAAACTACAAGAGCCAAAAACCAGGAAGTTTTTGCTCAGGTATAAATGTAGTATTAGAAATTTTGAAAATTTCTGACTTAAAATATCGATTTCTTGCATTTTCTTTCGCGATAACGTGATAAAAAATAAAATCCAAAATCAAACCCGTTACATTAAATTTTAATACATGTTTTGTTTTGTTCTTATAGGGGTGAAATCAATCGTGTGCGTTTAGGAGAATTGGATTTTGATTCTGTTACTGATGATGCTGAACCTGAAGATTTTGGTGTACAACAACTTATTGAATATCCCCAATATGAAAATGATTTACCTTATAATGACATTGGTTTAGTTATGTTATCATCAGCGGTTGAATTTAATCGTTATAAACATCCTGCCTGTTTACCGGCTTTAAGTAATGCTGAAACTTCAAATAATTTGATCGCCATAGGTTGGGGTCATCTGAAATTTGGTGGTCAGAGTTCATCAAATCTACAAAAAGTTTCATTAAAATTGTACTCGTATTCCAAATGCCAATGGTTGGCCGAAGGCTCTGAAGGACGCGAACGTTTGCCAGAGGGTTTGAAAAATTCTCAATTTTGTGCCGGTTCAACTGAAGCTAAAGATACTTGTCAAGGCGATTCAGGTGGACCATTGCTAACACAACATTCAAATTATCCATGCATGTATAATGTAGTGGGTATTACTTCAATGGGTGTTGGTAGTTGTGCTATACCGAATGTACCAGCTATATACACAAGAGTTAAATATTATATTAATTGGATTAATTATTATATTGAAGGAAAATAAAAAACAAATATTAATATTGTTATACATAAAATTATTATTAAATTTTAACTAAAAGTTTATCTACATATGTAAAATTTAAATTGTATTTAATAGACCATTGTAGAAGGTTGAAGAAACTTCAAGAAAAACTAATATTGAGTTTATTTTAAACTATAAGGCAGTAGTAGTGATATTAACATCCCAACTTATACAGTTGTGTCACATTTCGCCCTATAAAGGAACCATTATATCGTATACATGTATTTATTTTACCACATATAACACGGAGTTCTGATTTATATGAGCCTTAGTTTTCAACGTTGACGCTATATATTTTTTGATTGTTTTTACAACATCGATTCTCCATTTAGTTCATCTCTTTTTAATAATTCGTTTATTAGACTACGAAAGGGTTTTGGCATTGGATTTTATCCATTTTTTAACCATACCATTGCTTATACATAGAGTTGATTGGAACATCGATCGACACACTTGTAGCGTTCCATCCTTGTAAGGCAGAGTAAATCTAAAGCTATACTTTTTTTTTGAATTTTCCACTGTCTCCCTTTTTTTCGGCATCTGTGATACATGGTCATTTACAAACACTTGCTTCACATTCCAAGTCATGCTCCAAAATGTTTTGAAAATATCCCTTCTGGTTTCATCATCAAATGTTTGACAGTGTCTTACTTTACTTTTTATACAAGCTGTTGATGAGCATGTAGCTCCCATTTCTCGTTGAGGTTTTGGGGAATTTAGTGCCAACATTCCATTAGTCTTTGTATAACCCATATATTTTTGCCCTTTCATTCGCTTCATTGCATTTACTTTTCGTTTGTCTTTTCCTGTAACGGTCCCATATTGAAAGTCTATTGTTTTGTCATCGAAATCTGAATAAAGTTAGTTATTGAAATATCGATAGGTAATTTTTACGATTTAGCATGAAATTGCGAACCTGTTTTGCATTCTTCCCCAACATCTTCAGTTGGCAATATGTACTCAATTCCATTTTCTTGATAAACACTCGTTGGAACGGACATTTTAAGCTGTCATCGGAACTTTTTTCGTAATACAAATTATGTTAGATACTAAAAACGATACTAAAATTTCTTACGATCAATAGTTATAATAAAAGCTAATAAAATCAAACAGATATGCACTATTCACACGCTACTGCATCATGATCCACAAAAGATATAAAAATATACTTCGAACAAAAAAAAAAAACAAAACAATTAAAATTTGTAGTTTTGTGTACGTTTTGTATTCTGTTCAGAGTTCGAAGCCGATCGGCTAATAGCAGCGGCTATTCCGCCGCCGATCATTTTTTAGGTAGTCGAGCCGCCGCTGCCGCCGCCACATTTTTATCCTATTTTCATAAGGAATACCTTTCTGGAAAGGTTGTTATGTTATATTGTTTATAATTTCATTAGTTGTTTCAAAAAGCCAACGCAAGATGGCGCTAATCTAGCATTTATTTAAAAATTGCAAAAAAAATTGAAATTTGGGCGCCTCGAAAATGATTTTTTTGATATGTCGTAGTGGAATTTTTTTTTCTCATGCCAAAAGCTATCGAAAAATCGATGGCACAATATCGATTGCTAAATCGACCCACCCTAATGCACATACATTTGTGGCCCTTTCACATTTTCACACTGTCAGAGAGCTTAAGTTTTGAGGCTTGAAACCATAGACCGAACGGGAGCTGTGCCACTCAGCTGCAAAGAAAGGCACCACTAAAATGTGAAAATTTTTAAAGCTTGCAATTTTTCAATTTATCAACAGATTTTAAAAACGTAACAAAAAAACTATCATTGGTAGAAAGTTCGCAAATGCTGTTTGAATTACATTCTACCAATATGTTCTTAATTTGGAGAAAATCTGTTAATATTTAGACACAGTTTACCTACAAGGGTCTTATAAATCAATTATAGAGTGCCATTTATAGTAAAAATAGTCTTTGCATATTAACTAAGACTGAATTAATGAATTATTTAAAAGATATTTTGATCTGTTCCACTATACTGCCGTAAGAAAATTATTGTCTGATCAAATTTCTCACTCATGAGAAAGTCACAATCATAACAAAACCAAATTTCTTTTGCTTAATTTTAAATGCCACCCAAGACAAAAATATTTATTTATTTTGCATTCAGTTTGACAAATATTTTCTCAAAATATTAACATAATATTAGGTTTATAGGCAAATAATATAAAAAACTGATTTTTTGACTTCCCTCAACTAAATTGGGTTTCGCGTAGAACAAATTTACAAAAATAATTAACCAGAAACTTAAAATTTGTGCAAGATGTTATACAAATAAACTCATTTTATCAACTGTGGGACTTGAAAGTATGGAATTAAGTAAACTTTTTAGTAAACAGCGAAATTACACAAAAACTACACAAAAATGTCATTATTCAAAAATTATCCAAGGAATGTGTAAACAGTCCCGTTTTTGAATAATTATTCAAAAAGTGGCAACACTTATCTGCCGGCTATTATTTCCCACCGATCTGGCAGCTATGGTTTTCATTATGAATTTTTATCACTGTGGCAACACAATAAACTAAAGCGCTTGGGAAAAGGTCCCGTTACATTTTTCGTGTGAATCATGAATAACAATAGCCGTTTTTTCTAATCACTTGGATTTAATAAATCCAAAAAGTATTTCTAAAAGTGCTCAACAGATGTGGTTAGATTCTCCCTATTTTAAAAAGAATTTTCTGTCCGACACTTCTTTCACCCTAATTTTTAATACCGAATTCGATGATGAAGGATTTTACTTTAACTTTTAATTTTATATAAAAATTTGACGTTGCAGAGAATAAAATTATGACACAAATGACAACTTTATCTAATAATTCTACCTGGGTAGTTGTACAATGGTGTGAATCAAAGCAGAAAAAGTGAATTTTCCAAATTTGAAAATGTCGCAAAGAAATATTTTAAATTATTTTTTCTACTTCTCAAACTAATTTTACATCTGATTCTGATTCTAACTCAGATGAATCTAATGATATAAATAAATATATTTCGCGATCTGCTGATTTATCATATTATGCAGATTTGTTTATAAGAAAAGATGATATAAAAAAATTGTAGTTGTTCAAGTAAACGCAACGGGAATATCGGAATGCTGGAAGCAATTTGGTAGCCTATACATAAAAAACAGACATATAATGGACAGAGCTTTGAAGAATTAATTCCTTTTTGAATGAATTCACTACCAATCGAATTCAATTTTCTCTGCAATTGAATAAATTCCTTTTCTTAAGTAATTCACTAAATTCGTTCAACTGAATGCGTTCATCAAACAACAAATTCAAAGAATTAATTCAATTGCAATAGTTCTTTTTATTAAATCAAATGAATTAATTCACCGGTGAACGCATTCAATTTTATTAATCGAACGGAAAAAAAGTGAATTAATTCCTTACTGAATTAATTCACTACTGAATTCGTTCAATTTCATTTTCGTTCAGTGAATTAAAAAAAATAAAATTACGTTCAGTGAATTAAAAAAAAATAATAAGTTCACTGAATTGAAAAAAAAATAAAATAAGTAATAGTGAAAAAAACTGACATTAAGTGTAAATTTTGATTTCTCAATTTTAAATTTATTATAGAATAAAATTAAGTTAATAGTGTTTACATAAATTTGTTTTTTTTATTAAATTAATAATTAAAAAAAAAAAATTTTATTTATGTTTTTTTAACTACATTTGCAAGTAGTTTGTACAGTTTTACAATAATTTGCATGTATGTTGTTTCAATTGCATTTGTAGTTGTTTTTACTACATTTGTCAGTTGATTTTTAACAGTTAAAAATTACTTCATATTGCAGTTAATTTAACTGCAAATGTAGTCTACACCTTTTTAAGTGCAAATGCAGTTATTTTAACTGTCATTTGCAGTTGATTTTACCTACATAATTCCCTGAGTGCGGAACATGTTGAATAAGTTGCAGTGGCTGTCGGTTAATCAAAGGCTGGTGATGAACGTTTTAATATTCGTATTTAAAATGAAAAATGGAATGCTGCCGAATTATATGCAGAAGCAGTTGGTTTATGTAGCGGACGTACAACCGTATAATTTACGCAACATATCTCATTTTAGATTAAATTTTAGTACAACAAATTTTTATCAGAACCTTTTATTTTATAACGGTCTTAAATTATTTAATGCAATTCCATTAGAATTTAAAAACGAAACAAATTTTTTTGTGTTCAAACGTGTCATTTGCAGTTGATTTTACCTACATAATTCCCCGAGTGTAGAATTGTACTATATGTAAAACAATTTTTTTAATGCAAAAAAAATCCATAAATTTATAGTTTAAAATTTATTAAATTGTATAATTAATAGCACTTATGCTAAATAAATATATATTAAAAAAAAAAAAAATAATAAAATCGATCATCAACATGCAAAGGGAAAAATAAATTAGCTATGGTTTAACTGATTGTATTTACAATGGTGTTTTGCATACGATTCAAATTCGCACACTTTAGGCTTGTTCCACGTCGTTACCGTGGGTTCCCAATTTACTCGAAACAACAACAATTTACGCATAATTTTGACGATGGAAACGCTTTCTGGAAAAATTGGGTAGACGCGTTAATGTACGTGGAACAGAGCTTTTGTTACAAAAACAAACCATCTTACGAAAATCATTGTGAAACATGCACTAAATTGCATAAATATTACCATCTAATGTATCTATGCGACTTGAAGTTATTTGATTGATGATGTGTTGCATATATTCCCGCCATCGCGACTAATTTCTCGCCACAAAAATACTTTTTTACCGACTGAAGTGTAGTTGTTCCGGAGCAAATTAAAATGCTCAACGAGTTTAGTTTTATAATTGAATCTTTATTAAAATTTTCGTGGGATTTTTATATATAAATTTTGCTTACTTAGCTAAAATTATTAAAGAATAATTCCTACGGAAGTATAGCATGAACAGTACTACCGAACACAGGTGGACAATATACACAAATATACAGCTACAGTAGTTTGCCGTACGACACTAGTAGAGTTGACTCTTTGTGCAATATGGTGATCATATTTCATACCGTCTACATTACGGTCGAGCACAAGTGGACAACACATACAATTCAAGTAATAGTCGTATTTCGTTCAACATTAAAAGAGTTGACTGTTGGTGTAATTGGATCCACATCATAAAATTATTTTGTCGGTATAAACGACTAATATTCATACTACAGAAGTGTTGAGATTCATTTTTTTTTTATTTAATTGTTTTTATTTTGAACACAAATTAAAATCAACTCAGTCCGTATTTTAAGGTACGGAAACGGAGTTAAAACGTATTGTGTTCGAAAATCAGATTACACGGTCCGTTAATGTTCCGTATACGTACAAGCTTTGACGGATACGTGTATTACGTTAATGTGCCGTAAAAGCCGGATTCATGATTCCGTACGTGACGGAGAGTCCGTAAAAATGTTTCTTGGGTATATAAGCCACCTTCGGACCATACATAATTTAGATATAAAATCCGTAAACCAAAAGAAGAGTACTCTTATAACTCAAAATGCCTTAGAAGCATCGTCTACAAATAACAGCAAATATCAAAACGGCCGTAGAATTGCTGAAATGTGCTGCTGGGATCTCCAGCCATTTAAAATAGTGGAAAATCCGGGATTCAACAAATTTGTTAGATTTTTAAATCCTAAAACCGTTCTGCCAACTGATAGAACAATTGCAGGTACTGCTTTGAATGATGTTTATACAGTTTACTTGAGTCATGTGAAAAAAATTTTCGAAACATCTAAATATGTAACATTGGTGATTGATATGTGGTCCGATAAATACAAACACTTATCATACGTAAATGTTAAAATACACTTTTGTAAAAATTTTGAAATGCAAATTGTGATTTTGAAAACAGAAACTTTTCCACGTCCACATACTGCTATTGCTGTTTCTGAAAAAATTAGTGAAATTTTGTGCGAATTTGGTTTGCAGCACAAAGATATATGAGCTGTAACCGACGGCGGCAGCAATATAGTTGCTGCTTTAAAAATCAAAAATATCATTCGATATGGATGCAATGCTCATTTATTACATCGATTTTTGATGCATGATATCTTAAATAATGAAAAATTTGCCCACATTAACGAAATAATTCGTAAGCTAAAACAAATATATAGAAATTTGAATGGGGACAAGTAGAGTGCTACAGGGACCTTGAAGCGTTTTAGCAACTATTGATGTTGCCTCAGCCTCTCATGAAATCCAAAGACCGTCCATGCGTGGTGAAGAGCCACATCCGGCTAGAGGTGTCCCTGCTTTCGCAGAACATGGCGGATCTAGAGCGGACACTCGATAAAAACCCGTAATCCCCGGTGTTATCCAACCGTGCCCATGGGATTAATAGCACTACGTTAGTGTGTTTTTAAACGGTGGCCTCCAGGACGAGGCGAACCCTGGTTGTATTAGCCCGCTGGTAGTACAGGGCTCTGCTACCGAGCGTACTGTTCTAATCTCTGTTTTGATCTTATTTTTCAGATGGATATAGTGAACCAAGAAACAGAAAAAAAGCAAGAGAAGGTCAGCGCAGACCTATCCTCAGCAGTCAAAGGGGCTTTATGCCCAAATGATGCTAAGGACAAATTAGACATGATTCAGCCGACAGAAGACGTTTCCAGTCTTAACGTGGCTGAACCGATGGAAGTTGGAAATATAACTGAGGACCTCTCGGGTCCAAATATAGCTATCAACACCAATATCCCAGGATGAACTTCTAAGTTCTCAGCCCAAAGTTGCTGAAACAGAGGAAGTTCCAGGCGAAAAGTCGAAACCAGTGACTGAAAGGCTAAAGCTCTGTGGGGCTGCTCGTAAACGCCTGAGAATGTACCTGGACGAAGGAATTGACGTAGAGGCAGCGCGGAGACAATGTCTGCTACCCATGCGCGAAGCCCGTAAGGAGGTCAAAGAACTCGCAGGTATCAGAACGAGGGTGCGATCAGATGGCTCAACACCACCTGGCTCCGGACACCCTGCAAAAAGGACCGCTGAGATGGCTAGTGATGGCACACCTCTAAAGGTTGGTAGTGGAACATTACCAAAGGCAGCCTTGGCAGCCCCGGTAACACAGCAAAGAACAGCGGTAATATCTTATAAGGAAATTGTTGCGACAACGAAAATGGGCGTTATTCCGCCTGATTTCCCGGCAACTAGATGGACTGATGAACAGCTGCAGTCCATCCAAAGAGCTGTTTTGTCCAAAATATCGGAACTGAGAAAACGGACCATCAAGCCCTGCTTCTCGAGTTGCTCCTTTAAGCCGGGATGGCTTAGTTTTGCGTGCCGCGATTAGGACACAGCGCAGTGGCTGGAGACGCATGTCCCCACGTTAAAGCCATGGAGTGACGCTGTGGTGAAGGTCGTGGCGGAAGACGAAGTGCCGAAGGCCAAAGTGTTCGTGGGATATTTCCCGGAGAAAGAGGACACGTCCAATGACTTGATTCTTGGACTGGTGGAGGGCCAGAACTGTGAACTTTCGGTTGAGTACTGGAAGGTGCTGAACAGGGTCATTAAGGGTGGAATAGTGGAATTAACCCTATCTATTGACCCAATCTCAGCCGACTTACTCAAACGAAAGAACAACAGGGTGAATTTTGGATATGGAACGGCGCTGGTAAGACCTACAGGAAAACAAGAGGTCGGGCGCGACATATCCAAACAGGTAAAAGCAAGCACCTCAGCAGCTGCGGCTAAATCCGACACAAGAGTCTCTAAGGACTCAAAGTCGGATGAAAAACCTGGCTGCTCGAGGGACCTTGCCAAACCTAATTCTACTGAGCCCAATGCCAAAAAGTCGGCCAGCTTATGGCTCCCAGCAGGCGCAAAAAGTGGGAGAGGAACTCGGCAGAGGAAGCTGCTCTGCTGAACACCAATCGGGGCAGAAAGGTGGCAAAGCGTGCTACCAAACTTGCTCGTAGGTAATGACTGTCATAAGGGGCAGAACACCAAAGCACCTAAGGTGCTTGCAAGTGAACCTTCACCATGCCAAAGCGGCATCTGATGTTGCCAACAGAAGGTTCACCGTCGACGCTCTGGATGTAATGTTCATTCAGGAGCCGTGGGTGCACAATGGGGCCATTAAGGGGCTGAACGCGAACCATGGTAGGTTGATTTATGATTCCAAACATAGCAGGCCTAGAGCGGGCATCCTTGTGAGGAGCAACCTAACATAACTTCCAATTTCAGAGTTCATATTGGGAAACCTGGTTGCGATCTGGGCAAAAGTGCCTTCCCTGGCCGGGGAGCATGAGGTGATGTTGGCCTCTGCGTATTTGCCTGGCGACAGCGACGCGGCACTAACCGCGGAGGTCTCGGCCTTCGTGGAATATTGCCGATTGACGGGTCTGAGTTGGATCCTCTGCTGTGACGCCAATGCTCATCACACAACGTGGGGAAGCACCAATGTCATCAAACGGGGTGAGTACCTACTTGAATTTATATGTAGTAATGGTATAAACATAGCAAATAGGTGCGACGAACCGACGTTTAGGAATGCAATTAGGTCAGAGGTCTTGGACCTCACTCTTACTAGTTCTAACCTTTCTTTCGCCATCTCTAACTGGCATGTATCCAACGAACTATCAATGTCTGATCATTAACACCTGGTCTTTGACGTTGTTAGTGCGCTGGACTCGTGCCAGGAATATCGTAATCCCAAATGCACAAACTGGGAGAACTTCCGTTATCATCTGGAGAGCGATGCCAATCTCTCCAACGGGTTGATTCTGAGCCCAGATGAGATTGATTATGAGTCATCGGAGATTCAATCTAGTTTGACTTCTGCTTACTTTGCGAGCTGCCCTCAAAAGACCATAAAGGTGAGAAGGGACGTTCCATGGTGGAACGATGGTCTGGATAAGCTCAAAAGGGAGGCTAGGAGACTATTCAACAGAGCCAAGGAAACAGGTGACTGGGTCACCTACAAAACGAATATAATAGGGAATTACGTAGATCCAAAAGGTCCACGTGGCGCAGCTACTGTGAGAAGATCTCAGATCTTCCGGAAGCTGCGCGACTTCAGAAGGCCCTTTCACAGGATGACACGAATGGTCTTTGCACTCTCAGGAAACCCGATGGTTCCTACACTGGATCTCCTGAGGAAACCTGTGAACTATTGTTAGACACGCACTTCCCAGGCTGCGTAGCCTCCCTCGGGTCTGTAGCGATTCAAAGAATCCCAAACCTTACGGGAAGGTATGTACGCCTAACTGGTGCCGTCTTTCGAGAGGACAGAGTGAAATGGGCGATTAATGGATTTAAGCCCTTTAAGTCACCGGGCCCCGACGGGATCTATCCATGTCTGATGCAGAGGGGGGTGGATATAATAGCCCCACAACTGGTTAGGATATTTAGATCCAGTCTTCTGTTGGGTCATGTTCCGACGAATTGGAGGGGGGTTAAAGTGGTCTTTATTCCAAAGGCGGGGGGAAAATCCGAACAACTGCCTAAATCGTATAGACTGTCACGATTCGTCATGCCGGTCAAGCATCTCATGCTCCACGCTAGTGGCGACATTCCTGTCATAATTGTCAGGCCTGTCATGAATCTACCCAAGGGATGTTGCTGGCGTAAGAAAATTTTTAAATAAAAAGATTCGCCAAAGACACAACGCCCAAGTTCCCAAAACTTCCCCGGCATTCTCATCCTATCACTGCCACACTGGCAACTTTGCGATTATTGCACGGCTAAGGCTCGCGGGCATGGGTGGTGGTCCGTTGCAGTGATATGAGGAGAAGAATATGACACGAAAGTTGTGCCAGTGCATCTAAAAAAACAAAAAAACAAATCGCTTGTCTTTCGTGGTAGACGTTGATGACGATGTCTACTCATCCCACCCCTAAACCATGGTAACCTCAACTCATTTGCAGGTTACCCCTAGCGCGCTCCACCGGTCGATACCTACCTTTCGATCTTTTATGTCTACTCAGACATGACTACAACGAGAGACGTTAAGCTTTTGAATTTCAATTTCATAGAGTGGCTATATTTAAATTTATACAATTATATTCTTTTTTGTCTTAGTGTCTATGTAAATGTACCTTTCTTTTATCATCTAAAACTTAGTTTATAACTAGTATTATTAACTTATATTACGTCTCCGATTTACAAAAACTCGAATTAAACTCACTTGAGCACTACCAAATACTGAAAGTTAATTGGCACAGAAAGGCCACTTCTACAAAAACCCGTTTCTATTTGTTGTTGCGCGTTGGACGCACAAAAACTCACTAAACTAAATGAATTCGAGGTTTTGCAATTCGACGACATGTATAACTGATTGTTTATGTGTAATAAAAATACAAATGATTAAATTTAACAAAGAATTTTCAAAAGAGGTAAAAGATTGCTTATGTATAATAAAACAAATGATTAAATATAATAAAGTAATTTCAAAAGAGGTAGATGACAGTTTATGGTATTATTATTATTATTAAATTATTTAATTATTAAAACAACGATCCGTTGGATAAAGAATTTTCAAAATGGGTAAGCGATTGTTTTTATTAAATCTGAAATGCCAAAATGAATTTAGAATATAAGAGATTTTCAAAAAGTTTATGTTATAATTTGTTCAATGCGTGATTTGACTCATTGGCCCCTTGGGAAAAACTAGGGAAGCTTCTAAACAGGAACCGGACTGATTATGTTTGCAACCAGAATCAGTGCGGCTGGCGTGAATTCCGACGCTAAAACGCTGCGCTTATCCCAAACTACCAGTGAGCAAAACAGTTTAGTCGGTAACGATTGTACAGCCAGGTTTTGATTCTAGTTTTTTTTTTTTGGGTTTAAAAATAAAAAGTAAAAAAAAATAACGAATCCCGAAGGATTGATAGCTTGCCTCCCCGTCCTACTCAGACAAGCCCAACACGCCAAAGGAGTGGTATTCCGTCAGAATTTCCAGACAAATATCCCTAGGGTTATTTTCGTTGTCCACTTAGACGAGAATAGGGCTGCAAGTCTAAGCGTACAAAGTGAAATCACCTACGACACACCCCTAATTTGACGGTAATTCACGCTATAAAACGTCTTACCAGCGAAGGTAGATCCCAGATTATTGTGCCCCTTTCCTGTCAACACTTTTGGTCCATACACTAATCGACCAAAACCGATGAAGTTCTAGAACACGATAATCCGGCTGTGTACGCCCAAAACGCACTTGACAAAATTTTTGAAGTTTTTTTACGCCTTGAAAAACTTTCCTAAAAACGTTTAAATGTTTATCCAAATTTTTGAAGTTTTTTGACGCTTTGAAAAACTTCCCTAAAAACGTTTAAATGTTTAAAAAAATATTATAAAATTGACCCGTATTTATTTATTCATTTCGCCGTTAAAACAATTACCATAACGTTAAATTTTATTGAGAACTAACCAATAAAAGGGCTTTAGTTTTGTATCAATAGCTCGAGTTTTAGTTATATATACAAACGTCAATATACACGGAAAAGAAAAAGTGCACAGCTTCCGAAGTACCCCGGCAAAACACTTGTTTGACTCTTAGTACCCTACCTAAGCACCCCGACAACTAGCCTCCCCCTCTCCCTTCCGTGTATCTCAAAATATATATAAATTCACAACAATACTAAAGTTTTACTTATCTGAGGATGATGTTGGTACGGCCCTTTGATTGTTGCAGCGGCCTGTTGACAATTACGGCGGACAGTTGCTTCTGCTGCTAGTTCTTGTTGCTGCACCTTCTGTGGCTGTTGTGAAGCCGCAGCTGCTATCGTTGACGTTGCGGCTGCTCGTTGACGTTGCGGCTTTCGCTTGCTTCTGTTGGTGTTGCAGCTGCAGCTGCTGTCGTTGCTTTTTGTAGACGCTGCTGCTGTCCGTTGCCGTTGCGGCTTTCAGTTGGTTGTTGTTGGGTACTTGGCCGTTGGGTACTTGGCCGTTGGGTAATGGTTGCTGCTGGTTTACCTTAAGCTTTTTTTTTTTTGTTTTATCGAATAATAAGAATGTCCCGGCGGTGGTGTAGGCTGCGCCTGCGATTGTTATAGCGGCAGCTGCCTTTGCTGTTGATATCACGGCCAGTTGTGCCTGGTGTTTTTGTTGTGGTTCAAACCGCTTTTTCGATTAGCCCCTGTCGGCAAAATGAGTTGAGCTGTTTTCGTTTTGGAAGGCGTGAGAAAAAGCCGCGTGTTCTTTCCTTTTTTTTCTTCTTTGTTTCAATAGTCGGCATATAGTTGAGAAAGTTGTAACATCATTTTTGTTTTACGGCTGGTTGTAGTTGCTGTCGATGGCGCAGAAGAATCCGTTCCCGGAAAATTTCCACAATAAATGTGTAATTCCAAGGATTTATTGGTCGCTTTAGGTATATACAAAGATATACTTTGACTGCACTTTGTTATTAGCATCCCTGTTTTATAATTGAACACCTACAAGGGATAGTAAAAATAAAACGTACTGCTTTCCGCACTGCACCAATCTCCTTACCAATGAGTTTTCTTTTACGTGGAGTGGTTGGTTTGATCGTTTTTCTCGTTCGGACAAAAAGATAGATGTGATGATAGGGAAACAATGTATTCATCACTGGTTTGTACTATTAGGCATTCGATGTTTCCAAGGGTTCGTTGCACCTTTTCTTCATATGAGACTTTATCAAATTGGATTTTCTTTCTTTTTGGGCTCGAATAGCAAATCCCCTTGCCAATATTTAAACCCTCATTTATTTGTAGATAGTTTCATTAATTTATATGGTTTTATTTGTTCCCTTGTAATTTAAATATTTCTTTAACCTTCTCAGCTCCTAAAATTTTAATCCTTTTTCCGACGTTGTAGTTATATTTGCCCTTGTTTCACTAGCTTTAATGTCTTGACCTATTTTATTTAAAAATTTGTATGTCTATTGTTTTTAATATTTTCAGGATATTTGTTTCTAATTTTCTTCTTACCCACAAGATTAAAACAAAGATTATAGTTGAACAAAAAGGTGTATCGTGCGCGCTCACCGCCTTCAACAAACTCCAAAACGAAAAAGGCTGATATTTCTGTATCTTCTAGTAATATCGGTGTCAAACATGGCACTTTCTGCCATGTTGCCAAATTGACCAATCAGAAATTGACTTCTAAAATTTAATGGCCGAAATTCGCGTTGCCATCGATCTGAATGTATGCGTCAACTCTGTTTTAACAGGCTAGAGTAGCCGTGTGCGATTGTATTGATCACCCTTTTTACACCAACCGAAAAATCTAGGATAACAAGGCAACCTTGGCTATATTGTCAGTACACTGACAAAAACGAAATAATTGCTGAAAATTACTGGGTGAACAAGTGGAACGGCACACACCCCCTTTCCTGGATGCGGTGATTTTATCATATTAGCAAATCATATTTGCTAATATGATAAAGTTCAACTGAAAACTCCCTTCTATAAAATTTTTATCTCAAATACGAACTTGTAGAAAACAACCTACGCCTTTAAATCCTTAGCATGAAAAACACCCTGAGATTTTCCTTGAAGATTCTCGACTTCATAAAGATTATTACCAACCAATCTCGAAATTCTACACTTGACAAACTTCTTACACAGTTTAGCTGAAATTTGTTTCGAAAAATCTGAAAGTTGAAAGTTTCTGCGAAAAACCTCCTGCCCAATTCTAAATTTGGTTTCCCTGCATCTAACATTATAGCGCTTAGCGTTGGATTCATAACTGTTATGTAGATTTTGTCTGACACTATCTCTAACGAGCTCCAAAAATTCACTACGATTTTCTATGCGATTTTCCGAATCCTCAACCAAATCAAGTTTCCTTGCTAACTTGTATGCAGACGCATGAGTGATCATATTAGTTCCGAACAAGACGAAATAAGGTGTTGCACCGATGGCAGTGTGTACGGCCGACCGTAACGCACATTCTATTTCACAAAGATGTAAATCCCAATCATTCTGATTTTCATCTAAATACGACCGAATAGCTGCTAGGACCGATTGATTCACGCGTTCGGATGCGTTTGCCTGCGGCGCATAATTCGCGGTCCTAATATGTTCAATACCGAAGCTTTGCATCACTTCGGCAAAATCTTTGCTCACGAATTGTTGACCGTTATCCGAAATTAATGTTTCCGGGCATCCGAACTTATAAAATACTTCGCGTATCAAAAAATCTATGACGTTTTTCGAGTTTGCTTTCGACATGGCTTTTAATAATACGTATTTAGAAAAATAATCAAGCACAATGAATATAAAACAATTTCCCTTTTTCGATCGCACGTAAGGGCCTAAAAAGTCTATGTAGATCCGTTGAAATGGTCTACTGGCATCCGATTCACGACCCATTGGAGGTTTTAAAACTGTATTCGCGGGCTTACATTCTTTGCAAACTTCGCATCGATTTATAAAGTCACGTACTTGTACGTTCATATGTGGCCAATAAAAATATTCGCGTATTCGGCGTATTGTCTTGCCAATGCCTCCGTGTGAAGCTTTCGGTGGTTCGTGCGCATCTGCGATGATTTGGCGCGTTAATCCCGCCGGTATCCATAACTTCCACGCGTGATCTTCCCGAATCGCGTCGCCATCATACGAAAGTGTTCTTTTATAAACAAAATTATCAATTACTTTTAAATCCGGTAACCTGTTTTTATCGTTTTCTATTGTTTCTATCAAGTGTTTATAATCTTCAGATTGAAATTCGGGCGATGATAAATCGACTAAAAGATTCGAATCTAGTTTTATTTCATCCATCGAATATCTAGACAAAGTATCCGGTACGACGTTTTGTGAGCCTTTGCGATGTCGGATTTCGAACGAAAATGCTTGGAGCTGCAGACTCCATCTAGCTAAGCGTCCGCTCAAGTCACGTTGTGACATGAGCCACTTCAGACTGGAGTGGTCTGTTATTATCACAAAATTCATAAGTTCTACGTACGGACGAAAACGTTTGACCGCCGAAACAACCGCGAGACATTCACGTTCCGTTACCGAATAATTTTTTTGAGCTGAAGTTAATTTTTTTGAAAAATAAGCGATTGGGTGTTCCCCGCCCGCATCATCTTCTTGGAACAGTACGGCGCCCATACCGACATCTGAGGCGTCGCATTGAATAAAAAACGTTCGATTAAAATTTGGGTGTGTTAAAACTGGACTAGCTGTTAAACATTCCTTGAGCTTATCAAAAGCTCTCTTAGCTTCTTCAGAAAATGAAAACTTTTTGCTCTTTTTCAGAGTTTCGCATATTGGAGCCGTAATAGTGGCATAATCCAATATGAAACGGCGGTACCATCCTGTTGTACCCATAAAACTCCTAACTTGTTTTGGCGTCGTCGGATATTGAAAATTCACAATGGCTTGTATTTTCTCGGGGTCAGGTTTCAATTGGCCTTCACCCACTATATATCCCAGATACTTCAGTTCCCGACAACAAAATTTCGATTTACTAACGTTTATTGTTAAACCAGCTTTTCCCAAACATCTAGCCACATCCCTGAGCAAATCGATATGCTCCTCAAAGTTGGAAGATACCACCAGCAGATCATCCAAATAGACAAACACCCTTTCCCTTAGGCGTGCTGGAATCACCTTGTCCATTAGACGACATAACCTTTGGGCTGCGTTGCACAACCCAAAAGGCATGACCGTAAAATGGTACAAAGGTCGTCCAGGCACAGTAAAGGCTGTCTTCTCTCGGCTCTGTTCTGCCAGTGGTATCTGCCAGAACGCGTCCTTGAGATCTATGCTGGAGATATAGTGAGTATCACCCAAACGGCTTAAAAGACCTTCAATATGGGGAAGTGGATAGGCGTCCTTCACGGTGAGGTCATTGAGCCGACGCGCATCCAAACAAATTCTTACTTTTTCCCCTTTTTGAACAAATGTTACACGATTATTCCACGGACTCTCGCTCGGCTCAATCACTCCCAGTGATAACATCCTATCCAGCTCCCCATACATCAGCTTTTGTACTGCCGGAGATACTGGATAATGTTTCTCTTTAATTGGGACTGAATTACCCGTGTCTATATAGTGAGTTTCGAGCGAAGTTTTCCCTAAACCTTTACGTGTAAAACAAGGAAATAAATCGATAATATTTTCTAAAAGTTTGCGCTGTTTTCCATCTAAAATATGCATTCGAGGAAAAGCTTCCTCAGATTCATCTTCTGAAGCTACTCCATGAGTAGTTAATCCATTAATCTCAAATCTAATCAACTTAAAAGCTTTCATAAAATCGGCACCTAAATATAAGTTGGACTTAAGAGTGGGAACCAAATAAAAATCTATCGGCCTTGAAGTATTATTAAAAACAATAACTGAGCGAACCCGACCTATGATGTGATTTAAACGACCATCTGCTGTCTCAATTATGTCGCGAAAAGGATAAATAGTTAACCCTGTCTTTTCTATGAAATCCAGGCAATCTTTACCAAGGCAAGTTACTGTCGCCCCACTATCGAGTAAACCTTGAATAGGGTATTTCAATAGTCGTATAAAACCTTGAATCAAGACCCTCATATATACTCGCGGCTGAAATTTGAAACCTAACGTGTTTTCGCTCCCTATATCTCTCACGAGTTTTTACAATTTTCTTCGACGGTCCGAAAATTCTCTCTTTGGCTTCCTCATACTCCTGCATTCGAATATGAAGTGGTTTTAAATGACGAGTATTGTTCGTTTGTTCAATCAGATTATCATTTTTCAAAATAGACTTTGGTGTTGTACAGTCAGGTGTATTTTTATCATTATTAATTATTGTTTGTTTTGTTGTTGTGGCTTGGGATACTGGTTCTTGGAACGAGCCTCCATCCCTGCACGAGACACGTTCACACTCCGGTTTCCCTGACAATTAGGACAACGTGGCGTCATAGTATTTTCCAGTCCACATTTGTAACAGAATATATTCTGTCTTTCCTCCAAACAGTCGACAAATGTGTGGCCTTCTGTCCTACAATTCCAACATATTAGTTTTTTCGTCGTAGTTATTTCATCGATATCTGGAATGTTTCCTCTTACCGGCAAACCATAGTCCAATTCGTGACTTTCTCTTACTGCATATCTACCGCTGGTTTGTCGTTGACTATTCAACAGATTTTCTGCCCTTCGACATTCTTTACAAAATTGCGTTAACCCGTTGACTTGTACTGAAAATAACAATTGAGCCATGGGTGCTTTCAAGTTTCCCCTCAAAATGCTAACAATATCTCTTTCCCCGATGGGATTTCTCAATTGGTTACGAAGTTTCATGACGGCGTTATAAAAATCATCAAACGACTCCTGGTTTTGTTGGCGTCGCCCCAGTAACTTACGTTGAATATCAAAATCTGTATCGAATCGGTGAAATTGTTCAATTAATGCCCTTTTGACATTGCTCCATCTGGAAACGTCGTTTAAGCGTCGGTGGTCCCAAAACCAATCCAGAGCTGGGCCTCTTAACAACAGATGAAATGATCCTGATACTTCTTCCCAATCACGTTTAAAAGCTGCTTGTAGTGTTTCTACTCTAAACACAAAATCTTCTACGCTTGTCGTTTTGTCAGTGCCGTCGAATGTTATTCCCCATTTTTCGACACGAAGTCCTTGATTAAAATCTCCACGGTTACTATGAACTGCGGGTCCTACTGGAATTGAAACTCCTGGTCTTGCTCCTAAATCTGGGTAACAATTGGCCTGATCAACAAAATGGTCTTCACGCGTTTGATTTTGAGAACGCTGTTGATGAGGTGTCTGAAAAGCAGGTGGTGGTTGTGACAAATCCGGAAATGAAAAATTGCTTGGTCGCTGCGAATCATTCGTTGGTTGTGCCAACTGCCTAATTTGCTGCTTGATTTGTTGTGAGTGTACGCTAAGACTTTGTTGTACTAAGTTTACTACTCTATCCTCAAAATTTCTTAAGTCATCTTGCGTCAAAGTCCTGACTGCGCTAGTGGTTTCACGATGACTGGCCCGAAGTGGTGGTCTTACAGGAACTCGGCCTTGGTGAAATGCGTCTATTACACCACGAGCACTCATACTGCTGAACGGTGGTGTTACAATCGTGCTATTTCCCGAAAAGCTACCTCCACTGGCTCCTAAATCATCTGGATCTGGTAATTCTACCATGGTTGCATTAAAGTTTGATGGTTTTGGAATCGTTCCGGTATTAATGGCTGTCGTCGCTCTTGTATTCACCTTTGATGTTGTTGCGGTGTTCGTTGTTGTCGTCGCCGTGTTAGTCGATTCAGTTTTCTTGGGCTTAACCATTTTGCTGATCGAATAAAAATAAATTTATGCTACCAAAATCTTTGACAAAAATAAGGTGACTCCCTAAAGCCAAAATAATGTTCAAACAAATCTAGCAAACTCTAAATCTAAATTCAAAAATTTTCGGTGACCAACTTCTCAAACTACACAATTCCCAAATCCAAAATGTTTGTCTCAAAATAAAGTCGAAAAATTTAAGTCGGAGAGTCTGTGTTAACAGATTCACCGATTCAACATTAAGATTAAAAAAAATATGATTATAAAAAGTTATGGTTAGTATTCAAATTACATAAATATTTAAATCCCCAAAAATGTAAATCACTCAATCCCAATATTTCAGGAATGAAAAATCCCAAAATATTTCGATTCAGCGAAAGCAAAATCCAGTAAAATGTCAGGAAAACAAAATTTTGTTTACCTGTTAATCCAATAATTATACGCGCTAACTCAGGTTTTATAACTCTGTTAGTTAGAAAGTCAAATTCAGAATTCTCTGCAAATTTCGGTATTGAGGCCGAATGCAGGTATCAACTACATATATCCTTTAAATATACTAAAAATTCCACACAAATCAGGTATTTTCGTTATATCTGGTACATTAAAATTATATTGGATCGTGACTACTAAATATTCACGCATCCACTTAGGAAAAATAAATACTTAGGTATTATCAATCTCAAACAAAAAAAAATTTTTTCGATTATCAAATAATTCTAATAATCCTTGAAATAATATTACTTAAACGTCGTTTTTACTTTTACAATACTGCAAGATCTCTGTAGGTATCAATTGGTGAAAGCGCTGGTACGAAAAGACAAGTGATCTATAAAGCGAGCCGAAAAAAAAATACTGACTGAACTTGATGAATGAATTTAATCTGTTTTGGATTCAGATGAAAAAGTATGTCGCAACAGGAAGTCTACTGAAATTTTCACTACCTGGACTTACATCACGATCTCATCTCAAACTGTTTCCAATATTTTTGTCGCAATTAAAGTGTCCCAATACTGGACCAATAAGACTTACAAAAACTTAGGAGTACAGCACTTTAGTCAATTACAAGAAAGTTGCAAACGTAGGCCTAAATTAAATCCTATCGTGACTCACTAACTTGAATTAAAAAAA
Organism: Leucophora obtusa; assembly: GCA_949987735.1. NCBI lineage: Eukaryota > Metazoa > Arthropoda > Insecta > Diptera > Anthomyiidae > Leucophora > Leucophora obtusa. The sequence goes on along the minus strand of OX465295.1, from coordinate 293,011,329 downwards.
ATCTTAAGAAATCAAATTTCTATAAAACAGATAATTACACTCATTCAGAGCAGTCACATATTAAAATGTGGTAAACCTAAACGAATCAGTTGACAATATAAGGTTCCAGTTTTAAATCATTAAAACCGAAATTTAAACTCGGCTTCGTTTACAAAAATTTCCAAAAGCGAAATTATTTCCCAATTGGAAGATTTGAAAGCGAAGTCTCGTGCCGTTCAGGCCGTGACCCACGTTGCGGCGCCATTTCTGTCACGATTCGTCATGCCGGTCAAGCATCTCATGCTCCACGCTAGTGGCGACATTCCTGTCATAATTGTCAGGCCTGTCATGAATCTACCCAAGGGATGTTGCTGGCGTAAGAAAATTTTTAAATAAAAAGATTCGCCAAAGACACAACGCCCAAGTTCCCAAAACTTCCCCGGCATTCTCATCCTATCACTGCCACACTGGCAACTTTGCGATTATTGCACGGCTAAGGCTCGCGGGCATGGGTGGTGGTCCGTTGCAGTGATATGAGGAGAAGAATATGACACGAAAGTTGTGCCAGTGCATCTAAAAAAACAAAAAAACAAATCGCTTGTCTTTCGTGGTAGACGTTGATGACGATGTCTACTCATCCCACCCCTAAACCATGGTAACCTCAACTCATTTGCAGGTTACCCCTAGCGCGCTCCACCGGTCGATACCTACCTTTCGATCTTTTATGTCTACTCAGACATGACTACAACGAGAGACGTTAAGCTTTTGAATTTCAATTTCATAGAGTGGCTATATTTAAATTTATACAATTATATTCTTTTTTGTCTTAGTGTCTATGTAAATGTACCTTTCTTTTATCATCTAAAACTTAGTTTATAACTAGTATTATTAACTTATATTACGTCTCCGATTTACAAAAACTCGAATTAAACTCACTTGAGCACTACCAAATACTGAAAGTTAATTGGCACAGAAAGGCCACTTCTACAAAAACCCGTTTCTATTTGTTGTTGCGCGTTGGACGCACAAAAACTCACTAAACTAAATGAATTCGAGGTTTTGCAATTCGACGACATGTATAACTGATTGTTTATGTGTAATAAAAATACAAATGATTAAATTTAACAAAGAATTTTCAAAAGAGGTAAAAGATTGCTTATGTATAATAAAACAAATGATTAAATATAATAAAGTAATTTCAAAAGAGGTAGATGACAGTTTATGGTATTATTATTATTATTAAATTATTTAATTATTAAAACAACGATCCGTTGGATAAAGAATTTTCAAAATGGGTAAGCGATTGTTTTTATTAAATCTGAAATGCCAAAATGAATTTAGAATATAAGAGATTTTCAAAAAGTTTATGTTATAATTTGTTCAATGCGTGATTTGACTCATTGGCCCCTTGGGAAAAACTAGGGAAGCTTCTAAACAGGAACCGGACTGATTATGTTTGCAACCAGAATCAGTGCGGCTGGCGTGAATTCCGACGCTAAAACGCTGCGCTTATCCCAAACTACCAGTGAGCAAAACAGTTTAGTCGGTAACGATTGTACAGCCAGGTTTTGATTCTAGTTTTTTTTTTTGGGTTTAAAAATAAAAAGTAAAAAAAAATAACGAATCCCGAAGGATTGATAGCTTGCCTCCCCGTCCTACTCAGACAAGCCCAACACGCCAAAGGAGTGGTATTCCGTCAGAATTTCCAGACAAATATCCCTAGGGTTATTTTCGTTGTCCACTTAGACGAGAATAGGGCTGCAAGTCTAAGCGTACAAAGTGAAATCACCTACGACACACCCCTAATTTGACGGTAATTCACGCTATAAAACGTCTTACCAGCGAAGGTAGATCCCAGATTATTGTGCCCCTTTCCTGTCAACACTTTTGGTCCATACACTAATCGACCAAAACCGATGAAGTTCTAGAACACGATAATCCGGCTGTGTACGCCCAAAACGCACTTGACAAAATTTTTGAAGTTTTTTTACGCCTTGAAAAACTTTCCTAAAAACGTTTAAATGTTTATCCAAATTTTTGAAGTTTTTTGACGCTTTGAAAAACTTCCCTAAAAACGTTTAAATGTTTAAAAAAATATTATAAAATTGACCCGTATTTATTTATTCATTTCGCCGTTAAAACAATTACCATAACGTTAAATTTTATTGAGAACTAACCAATAAAAGGGCTTTAGTTTTGTATCAATAGCTCGAGTTTTAGTTATATATACAAACGTCAATATACACGGAAAAGAAAAAGTGCACAGCTTCCGAAGTACCCCGGCAAAACACTTGTTTGACTCTTAGTACCCTACCTAAGCACCCCGACAACTAGCCTCCCCCTCTCCCTTCCGTGTATCTCAAAATATATATAAATTCACAACAATACTAAAGTTTTACTTATCTGAGGATGATGTTGGTACGGCCCTTTGATTGTTGCAGCGGCCTGTTGACAATTACGGCGGACAGTTGCTTCTGCTGCTAGTTCTTGTTGCTGCACCTTCTGTGGCTGTTGTGAAGCCGCAGCTGCTATCGTTGACGTTGCGGCTGCTCGTTGACGTTGCGGCTTTCGCTTGCTTCTGTTGGTGTTGCAGCTGCAGCTGCTGTCGTTGCTTTTTGTAGACGCTGCTGCTGTCCGTTGCCGTTGCGGCTTTCAGTTGGTTGTTGTTGGGTACTTGGCCGTTGGGTACTTGGCCGTTGGGTAATGGTTGCTGCTGGTTTACCTTAAGCTTTTTTTTTTTTGTTTTATCGAATAATAAGAATGTCCCGGCGGTGGTGTAGGCTGCGCCTGCGATTGTTATAGCGGCAGCTGCCTTTGCTGTTGATATCACGGCCAGTTGTGCCTGGTGTTTTTGTTGTGGTTCAAACCGCTTTTTCGATTAGCCCCTGTCGGCAAAATGAGTTGAGCTGTTTTCGTTTTGGAAGGCGTGAGAAAAAGCCGCGTGTTCTTTCGTTTTTTTTCTTCTTTGTTTCAATAGTCGGCATATAGTTGAGAAAGTTGTAACATCATTTTTGTTTTACGGCTGGTTGTAGTTGCTGTCGATGGCGCAGAAGAATCCGTTCCCGGAAAATTTCCACAATAAATGTGTAATTCCAAGGATTTATTGGTCGCTTTAGGTATATACAAAGATATACTTTGACTGCACTTTGTTATTAGCATCCCTGTTTTATAATTGAACACCTACAAGGGATAGTAAAAATAAAACGTACTGCTTTCCGCACTGCACCAATCTCCTTACCAATGAGTTTTCTTTTACGTGGAGTGGTTGGTTTGATCGTTTTTCTCGTTCGGACAAAAAGATAGATGTGATGATAGGGAAACAATGTATTCATCACTGGTTTGTACTATTAGGCATTCGATGTTTCCAAGGGTTCGTTGCACCTTTTCTTCATATGAGACTATATCAAATTGGATTTTCTTTCTTTTTGGGCTCGAATAGCAAATCCCCTTGCCAATATTTAAACCCTCATTTATTTGTAGATAGTTTCATTAATTTATATGGTTTTATTTGTTCCCTTGTAATTTAAATATTTCTTTAACCTTCTCAGCTCCTAAAATTTTAATCCTTTTTCCGACGTTGTAGTTATATTTGCCCTTGTTTCACTAGCTTTAATGTCTTGACCTATTTTATTTAAAAATTTGTATGTCTATTGTTTTTAATATTTTCAGGATATTTGTTTCTAATTTTCTTCTTACCCACAAGATTAAAACAAAGATTATAGTTGAACAAAAAGGTGTATCGTGCGCGCTCACCGCCTTCAACAAACTCCAAAACGAAAAAGGCTGATATTTCTGTATCTTCTAGTAATATCGGTGTCAAACATGGCACTTTCTGCCATGTTGCCAAATTGACCAATCAGAAATTGACTTCTAAAATTTAATGGCCGAAATTCGCGTTGCCATCGATCTGAATGTATGCGTCAACTCTGTTTTAACAGGCTAGAGTAGCCGTGTGCGATTGTACTGATCACCCTTTTTACACCAACCGAAAAATCTAGGATAACAAGGCAACCTTGGCTATATTGTCAGTACACTGACAAAAACGAAATAATTGCTGAAAATTACTGGGTGAACAAGTGGAACGGCACAAGACCAATTAGCCTCAGCTCTTTTCTTCTTAAGACAATGGAGAAAGTTTTGGACCACTTCATTAGGGACACGTATCTCAGGCGTAAGCCGATACATGAGCTTCAGTTCGCGTATTAACGGGGTAAGTCTACAGAAAGTGCTATCCAGCATGTTGTCACGATGATAGAGAAGGCACTGGAGGCAAGGAACATTGCCCTCTGTGCTTTTATTGATATACGGGCGCTTTTGACAACACGTCCTACGATGCGATCGGGCTGTCTATGATGAGAAAGGGCATATCTCCAATGATTATAAATTGGACATTAGAGATGCTCAACTCAAGGGATATCACTTTCGGCATAGGCTCTACTACACTCATACCCCTAGGGGTATGCTAGGGAAAAACTCAGGCAGTGGAGAGAGACTGAGTTTGCAAAACATTGGGAAACTTCTACTGGCTAAAGACAGGCCAAAAGATTTATTTCCCTGTCCAGCGGAGTATCAAAGCGACTATTGTCACTTGACAGGGGTAACCTTAGGACCCTGACGGGATACTTAACTGGGCACTGTGGGCTCAGGTACCAGCTTCACAAACAGGGCCAGTCAGACACTGATGTTTGCAGGTTTTGTGAGCTGGAAAATGAGACATCGGAGCATGTTCTCTGCGAATGTCCGAGACTGTGCGACAGGAGACTCAGATTTCTGGGTGACCGCTTTGTGTCATCTTCGGACGTTTGGGGAAATTCTCCTAACAGGATTATTGGCTTTATTGGTAGCCTGAATCTATAGGGAACTCTAGGCAGCACAGTGCCTTCGTATCTAATCTAATCTAATAGAAATTTTATGTGAAGTTCGGAAGAAATATCAAGTCTCCAAAATTTAGAAGAACAAGGAGAATTAGCCAAAATTATTCTGGAGAATGAACACGTTTTGGAAAGCATAGATTGCAACGGGAAATTTCCAAATGGTGATGACAATTTTACGGGACTTACTGAGAACGCTTTAAACTCCAAACAACGTCCATCTTTAAAAAACTATGTTCCGACGCGTTGGAATTCGCTTCAAACTATGATAGAAAGCTTCATAAAAAACATCCATATTATTAATATTGCATTACTAAAGGTAAATAAAGATCCACTGCTAATACCTGAAATGGAGAAACATATAATCAAGGAATTTGTGGAATTCCTGAAAATTTTTGAAAATGCCACTAAAGACACACCGAAAAAATATCTCAGTTGCTCAGTTAAATAATTCCTCAGTTAAATTAAAAAATTGAAAGTAACTGAAATCAACTAATCTTTTGTTCAATAAAATTATTTTTCTGTTACCCTGTATACACAAATGAAAAGTTTTGAAATTGTCGAGCAATTTTCAAAAACAAATTCGACAAGAATAAAAAATTAATATAAAGTTATTTTCTTTATTTCGGTGATTTTAAAGCTTATTCTGCCCTCGAATAACCATTGCCTATTAAAATACCATGGGTGTGTCGTTGTTTTAAATAAATAGAAGATAGAAGAACACAATTTTTGGTAAGTTTTATTCATATTTGATTATGTCTTATCAGAAAAAAAATTTTTTTTTTGTTTTATAGAGGAAGTGCGGAAATAAATGGACAAACAATGTAGGAGAATGCGAATTACCATCCAACAGAATATAATATCAAAAAGAAAATAATTTATACACTCAAAAAAAAGTCAGTAAAGTCAGCAAAAACTGTTGCTGTGTCAACAAATTTTTAGTCAGGAGCGTGCTTGCAAAAAAGTTGGTAATTTCAGCAAAAGGTTTGCTGAAAATCAGCGAGCTGATTTTTACCAAAAAAATAGTAATCTTCAGCAAAAGTTTTGCTAACATTTAGTCGACTGCAAATGAAAAAAATTCTTGCTAAAATCACTAAACTTTTTGCTGAATATTAGTAGACTGAAAAAAACTCAAAAAACTTGTAGCGAAATTTTACTTTAGTTAATTTATTTGCTGAAAATTTAAATATAGAATATGTGAAGAGTTGTTTTTCTTTTTTTGTCATTTCCGTTTCCAGACAAGCTGCGACATCAAGATGTAGAAGTCTATCTGGTTGTCGTCCACGCTATGCATGCGGTTATCAGCACAATTTTTGTAGCAAAATAAATTAGTAAAACATTAGTTCAAAATTAGTTTAGTGCTAAAAAAATATAACTAAATTTTTTGCTGAAAACGGAATTTCAGCATAAAATTGCTGAAAACTAGTACATTTGATATACAAGAAGTTTTACTAATTTTTCTACTAACTTATTTTTTTGAGTGTAGTTATTGAACAATTTTTGAAACCCAGTATAAAAGGTGATAATGTAATTTTATTTTTATGTTTGTGAAAAAAATATTGAAAATAAATTAAACAGTTTATATGAAACTCTTATTCATTGCCAGTGCTACTATTTATTAATTCCTAAATTTGAACTAAAAAATCGTTCCATATAACTTATTTCTCAGTTACACATATTGACATTATTTTCAACTAACAATTTAGTTGTCTTCAATTAATTTTTTTAACTGAGCCTCAGTAAGGGGTATTTCACCTGAGACTCATTTGAACATTTAGTAGCCAGTAACTGAGAAATTTTTTCGGTGCATGCAAGGTCAACATTACCCAACAATTTTATCTTGTATATTTTTTTACGAAAACATCATATCATTATTGGAAAAAAGTGAAATGGAATCGTGTTTTCAACTAACAATTGATCTTTGTAGTTTTTCGAAGCAACAGTTTGGAAATCGGTTTAAAATTTTCAAAATATATATTGTCGCGACTCTAATGTACCCATGTCAAAAAAAGTGGCTAGCCTTAGATAAATATTTAAAAAAAAAAATACGTGAACAAATTAATAATTCCTATGAACTTATTAATGATGTAAATTTTCCTACTACAAAAGAAAAAATAATATTAGAAGAAATTGAAAAAATAAGAATTCTCGAAGATAGCCAATTATTATCAAGTCAACCACCAAAAAACCAAACAGTTGAGCCCAGCATGAAGAAACAGAAAATATCTAGTAGTCGACAACAAATGTTGGAATTTCTAGGAGCGTCATCTAACGATATTAACGATATAGAACAAGAAGTAAAAAAGTACTTAGAAATCGAAGTTCTGGAAACGGAATCCTTTGACTGGTGGCAACAGCACAAAGAAGTATGTAAATTCCATTTAAATGTCAACTTGATATATAAATATACATATCCAAATGTTGCAAAATTAGCAAACTTTTGTTTTGGCATTCCAGCAACTTCCAGCATTTTCAGTACACTCAGATAAAAAGTTTGTAAAAAAATTTGTAAACAGTTTTCAATCGCACCATACTATTTTTATACTGATTATTAGTACAATTTTAATTAATCATTTTTGCTATTCTCTTATAACAAATTACTGATATTTTTATTAATTTTCGCTGCTGATTTCAGCAAAACATTTTACTAATTTTTCAAAACCGAGTGCTAAATTTAGCAGAAAAATATACTAATTCAAAAATATTTTTTTTTGATTTTTTACAATTCTGGTTTAGTTTATATTTGTTACTATTGATATATTCTTAGTTTAGAAATAACACCCAGAAAATTTTATTGCATCTCCAATGCATAAAACGGCAATAACTGGAGAACCGTTTGCAATTTGGACTCCAAATTTCAAGTACGATGAAGTAATTATACGTTTGTTACAATCGAAAGAAAATTTTTTTTTTTTTAGATTTTACAGTTTTTTTATTTTTTTAGTACAATTTTTTGCTAATTTCAGCAGATTGATTTTAAATTATAGTTTACAGCAATTTACTGAAATTTAGTAGCTGCAACTAATTATTTATACTAATTTCATTCTACTAAAATTATGATATTTAGTAAGTTTAAGATTTAAGCAAATCGATTTTGAATTGCATTTTACATAAATTTTACTAAAATTTAGTAGCGGCTACTAATTTTTTCTACTAATTTTATTGTACTACAGATCAGCAGACATGTGTTGCTAAAATTAGCAAAAAATACCGCTGGCCTCAAAACAGTTAAATTTCCCGTAATAACAGCAAAATTTTCAGTAGCCATTACAAACTTTTTTGGTTGAGTGTAGCTGGAAATTGCGTTAACGCTAAAAGAAGCCGACTTCATCCACTGTTAAAAAGGAATTGTTCATTTATGATAATAAGTCCATAGTAGAACCATTTTTATCCAATTGATCTGTTAATTTTTATAATTTTATTTAAATGCTATAAGCAATTAATATTTATTCGATTTTTGTTTATTTTTAGTTACTGTTGACAAAATAAAAGAACTGAATTAAAATAACGATTTTTTTTTCAAAAATAATCGGCTTTAGCCGATTTTCAGTCGCCGCCGCCGAGTATATTTTTGTTTTGCCGCCCCCGGCGACCATTTAATATCAGCTTCGTTCTCTGTTTCTGTTTGCATAAAAATTTATGATAGACTTGGTTTAAAAATAGAATTGTGTCGTTCGTGAGCGAACTAGTTCAATTGAACTAGTCACTTAATTGATCGAAAAGCGGCCCATACATTAAGGAACATTCGTGAAAAAATTACCATTTTTTGTGTATATGTTGATTTGTGTATGTTAATGTTCGTGTTGACATTCGTGCAATTCGTGTTTACAAAATTTTTCTATATTTTTTATTCCCTACTCAATGTTCCTTACCTAGTGTCTTCAAATGCAATGAAATGTGTAAAGAAATTTGAAAATAACACACAAAACAACAACGAAAATAATTTTGTTGTTGCTTTGAGTGTTATTTTCCAATTTCTTTGCACATTTCATTGCATTTGAAGACACTAGGTTAATGTTTAGGCCGCTAAACACCTATTTCACTTCCAATCGCTCTTCTAGTTCAATCGTTCATTTTATTACCTTTGGCCGGGGATAATTTTATTTCTTTTTATTAATTAAAAATATTTTCTAAAGATTTTTCTTTTTTCTTAAAATTCTTAATTTGTTTGATAAACGAATGTTTTTTTAATTTGACTCTGGATCATAAATTTGATATCTTTGTTACCTAAAAGATGAGCTATATGAATTATCTACCTATTCAAAATTGCAAAACGAATGATAAAAATTTTTTTGAGAACGATTGAACAAAATTGTAAAAGAGCTTTTGGGCAGTGTCACACGTTCAATATATATTGACCGCGATCCAGTATCGCGATATTTATTGAAAGTGTAGCATGCAGAATTGATGGATCGCGATCCATATCGCAGAATAGCCCAATATTCTGAAATCCAGATCACGGATCGCGGATCACGCGATAAATATTGAACGTGTAGCATAGTTCGTGATATCAATTCGCGATACAATAGTAAAAAGTGAAAGAAATCCAGATCGCGGATCATGCGATAAATATTGAACGTGTAGCATAGTTCATGATATTTCTGTCGGCCATATTGCCCAAATCAGCTGATTCATATCTGGTATAATTTGTGATTTTTACTATCGAAAATAGCCAAATGACGATTTTCCTCTTCAAAATGACGATTTTTCAATAAGCGGCCTATATAAGATCCAACATGCTGTACAGCATGCTGTACGGCTGTATGAATTTGATCATGTAGTGTCTAATTTGACGGCTTGTCAAACATGTTGCACGAAAAACAAAATTTTTTGATTTTTCGGCAGCTTTGACAAACACGCTTTACAGTGTAATGGAAACATTCATCAAACATTAGGGAATTTTACATTTTTAATTAGTTTTTTTGTAACAAGAAAAGGGATAACGTTAATAAATAAACTAAAAATGCAAAAAAAAATTAAATTCAAAGAAAAAAATTAATAAAAATAATTTCGTCATTATCATCCGCTATGTTAATTTTGTGTGTTTTGAATGCAAATTTTACAGCATGCTTGACCGTGTATTCCAAAAACAATTTTGTGTTTGTCAAACAAGCTGGACAGCATGCTTGATCGTATAAAGGCCGCTATATGTCAACGTTACTTGTAGTCTACACGACAGAGCTTTAAAGAATTAATTCCTTTTTGGAATGAATTCCCAAAAATTTAATTCAATTCTTTAATTCAAGGAACGAATTTATTAATAAAACATAAGCTGGAATTAATTCCTGTGAATGAATTCAAAGAATTCAAATTTATAGAAAGAATTCTCTGACTAAAGCACTAAGCATTCGAATTAAAGAATTCATTCACTAAAGAATTCATTCAACACGAGTTAATTCAATTTTAAGTCAAAGAATTTATTGAATTCTAGCTAATTCAACTTTTGGTCAAGGAATTCATTCAATTCTAGTTAATTCAACTTTTGGTCAAGGAATTTATTCAATTCTATTTAATTCAACTTTTGGTCAAGGAATTCCCTAGGAATTGAAAACTTAAATTCAGGGAATTAAACGAAAAAAATTTAATTCCTTAGGAAATTAAACGAAATAAATTTAATTCCTTGACTAAAAGTTGAATTAACTAGAATTGAATGAATTCCTTGACTAAAAGTTGAATTAACTAGAATTGAATGAATTCCTTGACCAAAAGTTGAATTAACTTGAATGAATTCCTTGACAAAAAGTTGAATTAACTAGAATTGAATGAATTCCTTAACCAAAAGTTGAATTAACTTGAATGAATTCCTTTACCAAAAGTTGAATTAACTAGAATTGAATGAATTCCTTGACCAAAAGTTGAATTAACTAGAATTGAATGAATTCCTTGACCAAAAGTTGAATTAACTAGAATTGAATGAATTCCTTGTTGAATGAATTCATTAAATTTTATGAAGGCATTAGAAAAAAATTAATGAATTCCTTTAAGATAAATCGAATGAAAAAAAAGGAATTCATTCAATTCCTTAAGTTTGGTCAGGGAATTCATTCCCAAAATATAAATTCAGTTCAAAAAAAGGGAATTAGGGAATTAATTCTTCGAGGCTCTGCTACACGAGACATAAATTAGTTAACATGGCCACTAACATCATATTAATGTTAAGTGTGGACCACTCATTTTAATGTTATGATTTACGTTTTTTCTGTGTTAACATAGTTGTTAAAGCAGATGTTAAGAAAACTATTTTATAACATCTCAGTCGATGCCATATTTTTTTACTGATTAATGGCATCATCAAAGCTTATAAAAAAAACAAAGAAAATATATAAAAACAGTGTAATTGTGAAGTAATTTTCATTATTAGAACTGAAAATGTAATATTCTTTTTATTTATGAAGGAAAAAATATACAACCAATTAATTACTGTGAAATAAAAGACATTCATTTGCAACTGACTCCGGCAAGAAAAAATTAATAATGAAATTTCTTAACATTAATGTTCTCCACCACAAAAGTATTAGATTTTATTTGTGACTCTCATAACAGCTATCTTAACAGAATCTCATAGCTAATGGAGACTCAGAGTAAAGGAAAGGCGCCGAACTTAAGGGCAGTGCTACACGTTCAATATATATTGACCGCGATTAAGTATCGCGATATTTATTGAACGTGTAGCATGCAGTTTTGATGGATCGCGATCCATATCGCAGAATAGCCTAATATTCTGAAATCCAGATCACGGATCACGCGATGAATATTGCACGTGTAGTATAGTTAGTGTTATCAATTCGCGATACAATAGTAAAAAGTGAAATAATAGAGAAAATAAAACAAATAAAATACGCAGTGCAAATAAAAAAGGTAAAACATTTCTTCACGTTTTTCTTCAATGAAAAAGAAAGCAAAATATTTAAACAGGTTTTCGTTTTTTTGGTTTTCTCGCGACATTTTTTAATAAAAGACTAGCATAGCACAAAAATAATCTAACTACTGACGCGATAGATTTTGAACATGTAGCATACACGCGCGATCCATCAATCCATTATCAGCACAATTTTTGTAGCAAAATAAATTAGTAAAACATTAGTTCAAAATTAGTTTAGTGCTAAAAAAATATAACTAAATTTTTTGCTGAAAACGGAATTTCAGCATAAAATTGCTGAAAACTAGTACATTTGATATACAAGAAGTTTTACTAATTTTTCTACTAACTTATTTTTTTGAGTGTAGTTATTGAACAATTTTTGAAACCCAGTATAAAAGGTGATAATGTAATTTTATTTTTATGTTTGTGAAAAAAATATTGAAAATAAATTAAACAGTTTATATGAAACTCTTATTCATTGCCAGTGCTACTATTTATTAATTCCTAAATTTGAACTAAAAAATCGTTCCATATAACTTATTTCTCAGTTACACATATTGACATTATTTTCAACTAACAATTTAGTTGTCTTCAATTAATTTTTTTAACTGAGCCTCAGTAAGGGGTATTTCACCTGAGACTCATTTGAACATTTAGTAGCCAGTAACTGAGAAATTTTTTCGGTGCATGCAAGGTCAACATTACCCAACAATTTTATCTTGTATATTTTTTTACGAAAACATCATATCATTATTGGAAAAAAGTGAAATGGAATCGTGTTTTCAACTAACAATTGATCTTTGTAGTTTTTCGAAGCAACAGTTTGGAAATCGGTTTAAAATTTTCAAAATATATATTGTCGCGACTCTAATGTACCCATGTCAAAAAAAGTGGCTAGCCTTAGATAAATATTTAAAAAAAAAAATACGTGAACAAATTAATAATTCCTATGAACTTATTAATGATGTAAATTTTCCTACTACAAAAGAAAAAATAATATTAGAAGAAATTGAAAAAATAAGAATTCTCGAAGATAGCCAATTATTATCAAGTCAACCACCAAAAAACCAAACAGTTGAGCCCAGCATGAAGAAACAGAAAATATCTAGTAGTCGACAACAAATGTTGGAATTTCTAGGAGCGTCATCTAACGATATTAACGATATAGAACAAGAAGTAAAAAAGTACTTAGAAATCGAAGTTCTGGAAACGGAATCCTTTGACTGGTGGCAACAGCACAAAGAAGTATGTAAATTCCATTTAAATGTCAACTTGATATATAAATATACATATCCAAATGTTGCAAAATTAGCAAACTTTTGTTTTGGCATTCCAGCAACTTCCAGCATTTTCAGTACACTCAGATAAAAAGTTTGTAAAAAAATTTGTAAACAGTTTTCAATCGCACCATACTATTTTTATACTGATTATTAGTACAATTTTAATTAATCATTTTTGCTATTCTCTTATAACAAATTACTGATATTTTTATTAATTTTCGCTGCTGATTTCAGCAAAACATTTTACTAATTTTTCAAAACCGAGTGCTAAATTTAGCAGAAAAATATACTAATTTAAAAATATTTTTTTTTGATTTTTTACAATTCTGGTTTAGTTTATATTTGTTACTATTGATATATTCTTAGTTTAGAAATAACACCCAGAAAATTTTATTGCATCTCCAATGCATAAAACGGCAATAACTGGAGAACCGTTTGCAATTTGGACTCCAAATTTCAAGTACGATGAAGTAATTATACGTTTGTTACAATCGAAAGAAAATTTTTTTTTTTTTAGATTTTACAGTTTTTTTATTTTTTTAGTACAATTTTTTGCTAATTTCAGCAGATTGATTTTAAATTATAGTTTACATCAATTTACTGAAATTTAGTAGCTGCAACTAATTATTTATACTAATTTCATTCTACTAAAATTATGATATTTAGTAAGTTTAAGATTTAAGCAAATCGATTTTGAATTGCATTTTACATAAATTTTACTAAAATTTAGTAGCGGCTACTAATTTTTTCTACTAATTTTATTGTACTACAGATCAGCAGACATGTGTTGCTAAAATTAGCAAAAAATACCGCTGGCCTCAAAACAGTTAAATTTCCCGTAATAACAGCAAAATTTTCAGTAGCCATTACAAACTTTTTTGGTTGAGTGTAGCTGGAAATTGCGTTAACGCTAAAAGAAGCCGACTTCATCCACTGTTAAAAAGGAATTGTTCATTTATGATAATAAGTCCATAGTAGAACCATTTTTATCCAATTGATCTGTTAATTTTTATAATTTTATTTAAATGCTATAAGCAATTAATATTTATTCGATTTTTGTTTATTTTTAGTTACTGTTGACAAAATAAAAGAACTGAATTAAAATAACGATTTTTTTTTCAAAAATAATCGGCTTTAGCCGATTTTCAGTCGCCGCCGCCGAGTATATTTTTGTTTTGCCGCCCCCGGCGACCATTTAATATCAGCTTCGTTCTCTGTTTCTGTTTGCATAAAAATTTATGATAGACTTGGTTTAAAAATAGAATTGTGTCGTTCGTGAGCGAACTAGTTCAATTGAACTAGTCACTTAATTGATCGAAAAGCGGCCCATACATTAAGGAACATTCGTGAAAAAATTACCATTTTTTGTGTATATGTTGATTTGTGTATGTTAATGTTCGTGTTGACATTCGTGCAATTCGTGTTTACAAAATTTTTCTATATTTTTTATTCCCTACTCAATGTTCCTTACCTAGTGTCTTCAAATGCAATGAAATGTGTAAAGAAATTTGAAAATAACACACAAAACAACAACGAAAATAATTTTGTTGTTGCTTTGAGTGTTATTTTCCAATTTCTTTGCACATTTCATTGCATTTGAAGACACTAGGTTAATGTTTAGGCCGCTAAACACCTATTTCACTTCCAATCGCTCTTCTAGTTCAATCGTTCATTTTATTACCTTTGGCCGGGGATAATTTTATTTCTTTTTATTAATTAAAAATATTTTCTAAAGATTTTTCTTTTTTCTTAAAATTCTTAATTTGTTTGATAAACGAATGTTTTTTTAATTTGACTCTGGATCATAAATTTGATATCTTTGTTACCTAAAAGATGAGCTATATGAATTATCTACCTATTCAAAATTGCAAAACGAATGATAAAAATTTTTTTGAGAACGATTGAACAAAATTGTAAAAGAGCTTTTGGGCAGTGTCACACGTTCAATATATATTGACCGCGATCCAGTATCGCGATATTTATTGAAAGTGTAGCATGCAGAATTGATGGATCGCGATCCATATCGCAGAATAGCCCAATATTCTGAAATCCAGATCACGGATCGCGGATCACGCGATAAATATTGAACGTGTAGCATAGTTCGTGATATCAATTCGCGATACAATAGTAAAAAGTGAAAGAAATCCAGATCGCGGATCATGCGATAAATATTGAACGTGTAGCATAGTTCATGATATTTCTGTCGGCCATATTGCCCAAATCAGCTGATTCATATCTGGTATAATTTGTGATTTTTACTATCGAAAATAGCCAAATGACGATTTTCCTCTTCAAAATGACGATTTTTCAATAAGCGGCCTATATAAGATCCAACATGCTGTACAGCATGCTGTACGGCTGTATGAATTTGATCATGTAGTGTCTAATTTGACGGCTTGTCAAACATGTTGCACGAAAAACAAAATTTTTTGATTTTTCGGCAGCTTTGACAAACACGCTTTACAGTGTAATGGAAACATTCATCAAACATTAGGGAATTTTACATTTTTAATTAGTTTTTTTGTAACAAGAAAAGGGATAACGTTAATAAATAAACTAAAAATGCAAAAAAAAATTAAATTCAAAGAAAAAAATTAATAAAAATAATTTCGTCATTATCATCCGCTATGTTAATTTTGTGTGTTTTGAATGCAAATTTTACAGCATGCTTGACCGTGTATTCCAAAAACAATTTTGTGTTTGTCAAACAAGCTGGACAGCATGCTTGATCGTATAAAGGCCGCTATATGTCAACGTTACTTGTAGTCTACACGACAGAGCTTTAAAGAATTAATTCCTTTTTGGAATGAATTCCCAAAAATTTAATTCAATTCTTTAATTCAAGGAACGAATTTATTAATAAAACATAAGCTGGAATTAATTCCTGTGAATGAATTCAAAGAATTCAAATTTATAGAAAGAATTCTCTGACTAAAGCACTAAGCATTCGAATTAAAGAATTCATTCACTAAAGAATTCATTCAACACGAGTTAATTCAATTTTAAGTCAAAGAATTTATTGAATTCTAGCTAATTCAACTTTTGGTCAAGGAATTCATTCAATTCTAGTTAATTCAACTTTTGGTCAAGGAATTTATTCAATTCTATTTAATTCAACTTTTGGTCAAGGAATTCCCTAGGAATTGAAAACTTAAATTCAGGGAATTAAACGAAAAAAATTTAATTCCTTAGGAAATTAAACGAAATAAATTTAATTCCTTGACTAAAAGTTGAATTAACTAGAATTGAATGAATTCCTTGACTAAAAGTTGAATTAACTAGAATTGAATGAATTCCTTGACCAAAAGTTGAATTAACTTGAATGAATTCCTTGACAAAAAGTTGAATTAACTAGAATTGAATGAATTCCTTAACCAAAAGTTGAATTAACTTGAATGAATTCCTTTACCAAAAGTTGAATTAACTAGAATTGAATGAATTCCTTGACCAAAAGTTGAATTAACTAGAATTGAATGAATTCCTTGACCAAAAGTTGAATTAACTAGAATTGAATGAATTCCTTGTTGAATGAATTCATTAAATTTTATGAAGGCATTAGAAAAAAATTAATGAATTCCTTTAAGATAAATCGAATGAAAAAAAAAGGAATTCATTCAATTCCTTAAGTTTGGTCAGGGAATTCATTCCCAAAATATAAATTCAGTTCAAAAAAAGGGAATTAGGGAATTAATTCTTCGAGGCTCTGCTACACGAGACATAAATTAGTTAACATGGCCACTAACATCATATTAATGTTAAGTGTGGACCACTCATTTTAATGTTATGATTTACGTTTTTTCTGTGTTAACATAGTTGTTAAAGCAGATGTTAAGAAAACTATTTTATAACATCTCAGTCGATGCCATATTTTTTTACTGATTAATGGCATCATCAAAGCTTATAAAAAAAACAAAGAAAATATATAAAAACAGTGTAATTGTGAAGTAATTTTCATTATTAGAACTGAAAATGTAATATTCTTTTTATTTATGAAGGAAAAAATATACAACCAATTAATTACTGTGAAATAAAAGACATTCATTTGCAACTGACTCCGGCAAGAAAAAATTAATAATGAAATTTCTTAACATTAATGTTCTCCACCACAAAAGTATTAGATTTTATTTGTGACTCTCATAACAGCTATCTTAACAGAATCTCATAGCTAATGGAGACTCAGAGTAAAGGAAAGGCGCCGAACTTAAGGGCAGTGCTACACGTTCAATATATATTGACCGCGATTAAGTATCGCGATATTTATTGAACGTGTAGCATGCAGTTTTGATGGATCGCGATCCATATCGCAGAATAGCCTAATATTCTGAAATCCAGATCACGGATCACGCGATGAATATTGCACGTGTAGTATAGTTAGTGTTATCAATTCGCGATACAATAGTAAAAAGTGAAATAATAGAGAAAATAAAACAAATAAAATACGCAGTGCAAATAAAAAA
The DNA here is from genome assembly GCA_949987735.1 of Leucophora obtusa. Lineage (NCBI taxonomy): Eukaryota > Metazoa > Arthropoda > Insecta > Diptera > Anthomyiidae > Leucophora > Leucophora obtusa. Next base: position 292,993,880 of record OX465295.1, on the reverse strand, counting down.
GGTAAAACATTTCTTCACGTTTTTCTTCAATGAAAAAGAAAGCAAAATATTTAAACAGGTTTTCGTTTTTTTGGTTTTCTCGCGACATTTTTTAATAAAAGACTAGCATAGCACAAAAATAATCTAACTACTGACGCGATAGATTTTGAACATGTAGCATACACGCGCGATCCATCAATCCATTAAAATAGATCGCGATCCAAATATCACAATATATATTGAACGTGTAACACTGCCCTGCCATACAAATAATAAATAATATTTCTTGGGCATAGATTTACATTTCCACGAAGTTTGGTCGGAAAATTCGCAACCATTAAAATTCCTGTATCAAAGGGTTAATTATTTATTTATTATTATTTATTCAGTCTATGGAACATCATTGCCTTACAGACAATGATTAAACTATAAAATAATTATAAATAGTATTTATTATTATACATATACATCATGAAAAATTGTTAAACTTATGTTGCCAACCTCTAATATTTTGTTTGCATATTTTAATCAAATCGATCTTGGTAAAAATTTTTTTAATTAGAACGAATATAACATACAATTAGTCATTTCTTGTAAATAAGTGCGAAGAACAAAAAACTAAGAAACCAAAAATCAATATGGTTGACTTTTAATTGGTTTTGTTGTTGATGAAGTAAATTTGCTTTGTAAAGCCCCGTTCACATTATCACACAAGTGCTTATACTTTTCTTCACACAAGTATGACAAAAAGTATGCTGAAATTGGTTGGTTGTCATAAAAGTATAAAAGAAAATGAGTGTTCAGACTGTTATCGACACACACAACAAATAAATTAAAAAAATTATTTTTTCTTCTATTATTACTTTTTTTCAACATTAGTTGTTTTTAATCTTTGTTTACATTTTCTTGTGAATAACACAACACTTGTGTTGAAACAAGCGGTAACTTTATGAAATATTTCAAAAAATAAATCTTGTCAAAAAAGTGTGACCGCTTTTTAAAATGTGTGCACCCATTTTGACATGTGTGTAAAGAACAGTGTTCACACTATTATACGTTTTCGTTATACAACAAATTTCTGACAAGTATAACACACTTGTGTGATAATCTAAACGGGGCTTAAGTAATATATAATTTATATAAAGTTATATAACTAATATATTCTGTAGGTTACCTCCTGTTTCCACATGCAAGTGCAAGTTCGAAAAACTCAATACACTCACCCTTTTTCACTAATACAATCACACTTATACGACTTGCGGCTCAACTTGCAAGTAAATTTTGAAGGCAGCGAATTTTTGACACTTGCGGCAAGTGAAATGACAGAATAAAGAAAACAGTGTTGCCTAGTAATGTTTTCTATTAATTTATTAGTATGTATTTGGTAAAGTAAGAGTTGTAATGCAACTGATTTTGTATTTATTTGTAAAAAAAAGTAAAAAATAACACAACAACATATCTTAATGGTAATTTAAAATATCAATTTTATACACACAGAAAAAAACAGGGGGAATATTACCTAAGAGCTATGTAATTATACAACTACATAATTTTCAAGTTAGTTTTACAAAGTTCTAATAAAATATCCACATTTTTTTGTAAAATATATACAATGCTTGCAAAATATATACATGTGTAGTGGAAAATATCCGAAAATTTATATATATTTTGCTAGAAATTTGTAAAACTTACTTCGAACTTATGTAGTTGTATAATTACATAGCACTTAGATAGAGTTCCACCTGTTTTTCTTCTGCGTATAAGTTTTTCAAAAAAAAAAATTGTTAAGAACAAATTTTTTCCCAGCTTTGTTAGAATATTTGGCAATACTGGAGTCTTATTTAGTGACTAACTTGCAGCAAGTAGTGTAGACCAGTGGTCGGCACCCATAGCCACCAGTGGCCGATCATAATCGGCTTTTCACACGTACACAGCACGAATGGCATCAAAACTCTCAACTAAGAGCGTAAAATTTATTCAGTAGCATGGTAGATTTCAACAAAGCAGGTCGCTTTGTTTAAGAAATTTTAGAAAAATATTACACTCTTAAAATTTTACAAGAACAAGAAATTTATTATGAATTATTTTTATTTCTTTAGTTCATCAAATTTACTAACTAATGGAATACTTTTTTAAGAATAAATAATTTTTATACAAAAAAATAAATATATTTTAAATAATGTGTATATTAAAATTTATTATGAATTATTTAAAAAAATTAAATTACTATAAATTATTTTTTTTATTTCTTTAATTTATTCACGCATTCATTCATTATTACATTTCTTTATTAATTCGTGCTCTTAATATACAAATATAAATTTAAAAATGATAAACTAATTTCTCACAGTGTAGAAACACAATACATTCACATATTCTCTTTGTGCCGACCATTATCAATTTTCGCTGATAATACGTATTCTCAACTTGCAACAATTTACTTGCATATCGCAACGGGGGGTTAAAATAAATATAAGTTAAGTTAAAAGGTAACCCCTCAATTCATAAATGCTTTGTAAAGTTATAGCAGGTTTACAAAACGTCATTTTCATACAAAATTTGTTTAATAAACCTCCTATAATTTTACAAAGCGTTTATGAATTTAGGGGTAAGTTTATATTCATTATTCATTGAAAAGTCAAATACGAAAACTAATTTTTTTTTGTTGATGTTTTGCAAAGGCGTCTGAATAAGAAGAAACCACGTCTGATTAAAAGGGTGTATATGATCAATTTTAATAATCAGTTTGTATATATTTGTTATATATATTTAAATAAAAGCATTTTTAATAAAAAACATCCAAAAAAGATGAATTTTGATTAAAAAAATACAAAATTTTATTAAAATTTTTATTATTGCTTAAATGTAATAAAATTAAAGTAGAAATATTTACAAAGTTTTCTGGTTTTATTACATTATCACTTTACCAAGATCATTGACAAAATTTTCTAAAAGTAGTTATTAGTTGAAATGCTCCTACCAACGACTATATAATTAAAAGTCGTCCCAACTCTCCCTACCTCTGTTAAATCACCCTCTTCTTAATTTGTATCGAAAAATGTTGCCATAAGAAATACACATGTCTGCAAAGGCTAACATTTTTCGATACAAACTGTTAATGTTCCAAAGAGGCAATGCAAACCGCCTGCTCCTACTGTACTTGGTAATATTTAACCCCATTTCAGATAAACGTATATACTATGACATGGTGATAGTTAAACATTATGCAAAAAAAAAAGGTTATAACCCTAATGTAGCATACACAATTCTTTACAAATTCCTAAATTAACCGCGTACAAAACAAAGTCCGGCAACTACAAAGTTTTTCCTATTCCGTTTTGCCACAACCATTTTGACAATTATAAATGAGAAGCCAAAAAGAACAATGTTTTTGTTTGTTTATTTTGGCTTAACACTTTTTTTAATAAAAAATATTAAAACAAAATAGAAATATTAATAAATTAACTGATCAAAATAAAAACAATAACAATTTATTGATATAAATATGACAACAGTAATCCCCAACTGCAAACATATATATGTTTATTTTTATATAAGCAAGTAAAAAAGCCAAAATATTTATTTGTGAAAAATGTGTGTGGAAAAATACGCAGCTTCCTTTTGTCTCTATATTGAACGAAATGGGGTTCATGCACAATGCAAGAAGTACAAGCACTATTAAAAATTTCAAAGAAAAAAAGTGTGATTAGTGGTCAGACAAGTTGGTTCCCATCGAAGAACAGAAAAACAAGAAATTAATTTTTGCAATTATAAAAAAATAAAATAAAAATAAATTAAAATGGAAACAGAAGATATGGAATCCCAATCATCACAGGACAACACGGATATGCCATCAAAAGAGAAATCCACAAAAGAAGCATTACAAACGTACATCACACGAGCTAAACTAAATCCGGCCAAGACCGATAATGAGAAAAGACGCCGAAAGGATACACTTCGTAAGGTAAATAATTAAAGCTCATTAAAATAATATTTTAGTTTTGTTAAATGTTTATAAATTTTCAAAATTTGTATTCTTGCATTTGTTGGCATAGATATATGATTATGAATGAAGGGGTTTATTAATTAGAATGTGTATAAGGTGCTGGGTACACTGTACCTTGCGTGAATATATACATGACTATATTTAATGGGGGGTGGGTGTGTGTTTTTTTCTTTTTGTCTATTATATGAGATTAGTGCAATGGAACATTTTCTTTATTTTTTTTTTTATTTTCATATATGGTGTTATTTGGATAATACATAAGGACTTGGTTTTTCGTACGTTTTAGCGGGAACCCAGTTTTATCAAAAAAGCACTACTAATGTCAAAACGTTGTATAATTTGTTGTTTATTATTGATATCCTCATTAGGAGGCATATATGCGCTCAACCAGTCAGTTTTCATCGCCTCTTTCGAACATTAACAGTTTGTATCGAAAAATGTTAGCCTTTGCAGACCTGTGTAATTCTTATGGCTGAATTTTTCGATACAAATTAAGAGAGTGATTTAACAGAGGTAGGGAGAGTTGGGTAGTCTTTTAATTATATAGTCGTTGGCTCAACTCATTTTTCGAAATTCCGTGTTATCGAAAATTTATAAATATTTACGTTGGGTCTCATACTGATGGATCAACCATTAGTTAAGGCTGACTTACCCAACCGTAAACGTATCTGTAACGAATCAGCTGTTTCGATACCACAAGAAGAAATGTATACGAATGGTTACTAACACGTAAATGTAAACGAACTTGCCGGATCATTCTGTTGAAATCAGAATTTTCTATCCGGCATCGAAACAGCTGACTGATTTTAGTCGGAAAAAATATGAAATGAATAAAGAAAAATGATTCAAACAACAAATAAGGAATAAAAATTAACAAATAAATGGAAAAATTTAGAATAAAATATAAAACCACATGAAATAGATGCTAAATAGTAATGTCGTTTACGATAATCTATAAGTGTACTTTTTAGCTACGGCACGGTACAGTTACATCACATATACGTTTACGGTCCCATAATCCGCCCTTTAACCCAATAATTTGTTGTTATAAATTTATAAGCTTAATAATTTTCTAAATTTACTAGCGGGCAATCCCTCTACGTTGTTAGGCCTAGTTTTTAAGGTGTCACTTATTTTCGGTTTAATTAAACCGAAAACGAACTTTGTCGTATCGGGTAAGCCCACTACGTTATTATAGCTGTATTTTGTCTCATGCCTATCAACGTTAAAGGCTGAGTTACCCAATCGTAAACGTATCTGTAACGAATCAGCTGTTTCGATACCAAAAGAAGAAATGTATACGAATGGTTACTAACACGTAAATGTAAACGAACTTGCCGGATCATTCTGTTGAAATCAGAATTTTCTATCCGGCATCGAAACAGCTGAATGATTTTCGTCGGAAAAAATATGAAATGAATAAAGAAAATTGATTAAAACAACAAATAAGGAATAAAAATTAACAAATAAATGGAAAAATTTAGAATAAAATATAAAACCACATGAAATAGATGCTAAATAGTAATGTCGTGTACGATAATCTATAAGTGTTCTTTTTAGCTACGGTACGGTACAGTTACATCACATTTACGTTTACGGTCCCATAATCCGCCCTTAAGAATTTAAAGCAAATCTACGTTAAACCGATTGTAGTATAAAAAAATTTTAAACTGGTTATGTTTATAATTGTTCCGCTATAATCGAACGTCCATCATCAAAAGTTTTTAGGAAGTAACGCGAATAAGTTACGTTAGGTGTGAATATGTACATATAAACGTTGAGTTTTCAACGTTGATAATTATCCGTGTTGAAAGTTAACGTGCATACGAAAAGTAATGTGTTAGTTTTCGTCTGAAACGCGTTTTTATGCACTTTGAATTTTTTTATGAGTTAACGGATATAGTTAAGTCGAAAACACAGCTTATGTAATTAATATTAAAAAAATTTATTGTGAATAGGAAGTAAATATTCTATGAATAGAAAACAATAGGTCCATTCGATTACTGGATAATTTGTACAAATTTTTACTGGATGGCGTTCGTTAACACAAATACTCAGTAAACAGAAAGAAAAAAGAGAATAAAGTGACAGATCTATGTTGAGAGTTTCTAAGTATTGTTCTTTTTCTTGCAAATTTTTGCTGGACAAATTTTTGCCAGTAACAATTTGCAAGCAGAAAAAAACATATGTTTCGAAAACATATATGTTTGTTTATTGTAAATAAAAAACAAATATTTTCCAATTATATTATTTTATGGAAATGCAAAGCAGTAAAACCAACGACTATATAATTAAAAGACTATCCAACTCTCCCTACCTCTGTTAAATCACTCTCTTCTTAATTTATATCGAATACACACATAAGAATTACACACATCTGCAAAGGCTAACATTTTCGATATAAATTGTCAATCTTCAAAAGAGAGCGACGAATACCGATTGGTAAAACTTTCAAAACAAAGAAAACCTTCTAAAAATTGTCTGCTTAAGATTTACCATAAAAAATTTTCGTCTTCAATAGCGGCCATTTGTATATTTGGTGTTGCAATCAGCTGTGTCTACAAACTTGCAAATTGTTGCAAATTTTCTGTTCGCGTACATGTTTGGGAACATTTTATTTTGAGAGTAAATCTTATCTTACTCTCTGTTAGTTTGTACTGAGTAAAGGGCGGATTATGGGACCGTAAACGTATATGTGATGTAACTGTACCGTGCCGTAGCTAAAAAGTACACTTATAGATTATCGTAAACGACATTACTATTTAGCATCTATTTCATGTGGTTTTATATTTTATTCTAAATTTTTCCATTTATTTGTTAATTCTTATTCCTTATTTGTTGTTTGAATCAATTTTCTTTATTCATTTCATATTTTTTCCGAGTAAAATCACTCAGCTGTTTCGATGCCGGATAGAAAATTCTGATTTCAACAGAATGATCCGGCAAGTTCGTTTACATTTACGTGTTAGTAACCATTCGTACACATTTCTTCCTGTGGTATCGGAACAGCTGATTCGTTACAGATACGTTTACGGTTGGGTAACTCAGCCTTAATTCTTACTGGACTTGACTGAGAAAAGTAATCGAATGGACCTAATGATGGCATTCAAAGTTTAATTGCTGCCGTGCTACCGTTGTAGCATAATTTTTGAAGTTTAAGCCATAGAAAGTTGTCAAATTTACGACAAATGCTAATTTAGTACTTAATATAGGACGAACTGCGAATTTCGTCAATATTTTTTATTAATGTATAAATCTTCAAAAGCCACTTTCAATTCGAATACTTATTAGAAGGTTATAGCTCTGTTTCTTTACTTTTTGGGTAAAGTTCGGTAAAATGAGAGTTAACAAGAAATACTCTCCCGAAATAACAAAAATGCACAAAAGTAAACGAACGCGAAAAACCACATTTGAAGCCCTAAAAACAAATGTCAATAGATTTGTGCATTATAGTTCGTTTTGGTGAGCGATCTTTCTAGTTCTTGTTCAATTTGTTGTAAAAATCTAGATAGCTTTTCTAGTTAAACCCCTTTTTAAATCAAAAATTTAATAAAAATTTCCTTTTTAGGCATTTCTATTTACAAAAAGGAATACATAGTTTATTAAATTTGGAAAAGATTTTAATATTAAACAAAAGCTTCGATTTATTTACATATTTAACTCTTTAACACATTTAAACAAGCGTTGAGAAAAGAACAATTAAAATTGAGATTTTCCATTTGAAATTGAGAAAAGTTCATTTGATTTTAAGATTTTCTATTTAATATTGAGAAAAGAACAATTGATTTTGAGATTTTCCATATGAAATTGAGAAAAAAGCAAATGAAATTAAAATTTTCCATTTAAAATTGAGAAAGAAACAAATGAGATTGAGATTTTCCAATTCAAATTGAGAAAAGGACATATGTCATTGAGATTTTATATTTGATATTGGGAAAATAACTAATGAAATTTAGATTCTCCAATTGAAATTGAGAAAGTAACAAATAATATTGAGATTTTATATTTGAAATTAAGAAAAACTCAAATGAAATTGGGAAAATTATAAATTAAATTAAGAAAAGAATAAATGTAATTGAGAAAAAATCAAATGATTTTGGGAAAAACTTTAATTAAAGAACAAATTTTATTAAATCATATATTACTTTATACCTTATTTCACTGATCAATTTTACAGGCGATTAGATCCAAGGTAATGTATTGGGAGGAGGTGATAAAATAAGTGGTTACTTATGTTGTTACGAGGATGGAAAAAAATGTGTCTAAAACAGATTTTTATAAAAATTTTTTTTAAAAAGTAAATGAATGGTTGTGCTTCGTATTTTTGTTCATAATGTCGAAAGGTAAACACAAAAAAGTATACTCCTTACAAAAAAACACAAAATAATGTGTCTAAAAATAGATTTTCAAAAAAGTTTTAATCATTACTATGCGTTTATAACTCATGCAACACGTAATCAGTGATAGGTAAGTCCTTACTTTTTGCTTTGAAATAATTCGGAAGGTAAGGAGTTATTTTAATGGTGTTGAGCATGGGGGATTAAGGGCTCAAACTGAGCAGAGTTCCGAAAGAGTTTTCAAATACAGTTTCGAACCTGTTGTAACAAGTAGCATTATCAACAACTACCACCTACTCTGAAAGGTCGTTCCCCATCTCCTTCCATCTCACCAGAAAATTTTTTATACATTCCCTAGCAGCAGGTACATTAACAGAACTTCTATTTTCATCCATTTTAATAACACGTAATGGTCCTTCCAATCGCTCTGATCAAATGAACATTTGGGCCATGTGATGATGGGTGCGTTTGGGTAGCGCGAATTCAAATTGAAATTTATTTCGTTCAGCCGAACTATGTATTTGATTACCGGCTCTGGCATACTCATTCAGACGAGTAACGTATTCTGAAAGTTATTCATTGTAACCAGCTCAATGTGGAAAGCTTTTCTGGAATATATTTGGCCGTGTAAGGTATTTCAAACTTATTGGTATTTTTATCTCCGTTCAAGGCTTAATTTCATTCACAAGAATTTTATTAAATTCCAATTAAAAATTTCTCAATTTAATTTTTTCTTTTCTCAATTTCAAATGAACAAATCTAATTTCCATTTGTTTTTTTCTCAATTTCAAATGTAAAATCTCAATATCATTTATTTTTCTCTCAATTTTAATTGGAAAATCTCAATTTCATTTCTTTTTTTCTCAATTTTAAATGTAAAATCTCAATTTCATGTGTTCTTTTCTCAATATCAAATTAAAAATCTCAATTTCATGTATGCTTTTCTCAATTTCAATTGTAAAATCTCAATATCATTTAGTCGTTTCTCAATTTTAATTGGAAAATCTCAATTTCATTTCGTTTTTTCTCAATATGAAATAGAAAATCTTAATTTCAATTGTTTCTTTCCCATTATCAAATGGAAAATCCCAATTTCAATTGTTCTATCTCTCAATTTCAATTGGAAATGGTGTAGTTGCATCCAACTGATGATATAACAGCTGATTAAAACAATTTACCCAAATTTACACGAAACAAAGTCTGGGCTTTCTCGTGCAAGAAGAACAAGAATATTACTCTCTCATGACAGCTCTCATTTACCCAATTGTGTAGTAAGAAAACGCTTTTTGGTAAAATTGGGATCCCGCGGGATCCCAATGTTGAGTACCCGAACACAGCTTATATAAAAAAGCGGGATAAAGCTCGGGCTTGCCCGTGGTCCCCAGGTGGTAAATTATCACAAATATGGTGAAAATTAAGGTTCTTTAAAATGAAAGTCTCCGTCGATGCGAATACTTATTTAAAGTTTGTACAAAAAATAAATAATTAGAAAGTAATTATTTATTATTAGGGCAAGGACATGAATTTCCTTGTCATTAGCTTGAGAACACCATAAACTGAATACGAGGGCAGTACGAAATGTTCTTAGCTTGACATAGAGATAGCGCTATAAACAGCAAAAATATCAACACATGTTAAATTTCATTTCGATCTGTCAACTCATTCGTATAGTAACAGGTGTTCAAAAAAGGCGCTTCAGAGATTTTTTTATAATGGAAAGATTATAAATTCGAGGTGTGATTAAATATTTACATAAGAAAGGTTTATCGGGACAAGAAATTCATAATGATATGGTGAATCTGTTAGGTGAAAGTGCTCCTGCGCATGCAACAGTAAAAAATTGCGGTTTGCATCGCCTCTTTGGAACATTAACAGTTTGTATCAAAAAATGTTAGCCTTTGCAGACATGTGTATTTCTTATGGCAACATTTCTCGATACAAATTAAGAAGAGAGTGATTTAACAGAGGTAGGGAGAGTTGGGAAGTCTTTTAATTATATAGTCGTTGGTACAAGCATTGAAGATGAACCTCGAAGTAGACGTCCCAAAACTGCAACAACGCCAGAAATCAGAGCTAAAGTCAATGATATGGTATTATACGATCGACGAGTGAAAGTGCGTGAAATATGCGATGACATAGACATCTCAAATGATCGAGTACATTTTAACATTTTATTTTGCATCAAAAAAAGCTTTCTGCAAGATGGGTGCGCATTTGTTAACAGTTGTTCAAAAACGCATTCGAATGAAAGTTTCTCAAGCTTGTTTGGATTGATTTAAGCGAAATAAAATGGATTTTAATCGTCGTTTCACCTCGTTTTAAACGTTTTTAAAACGTTTTACCTCGAATGAAGATGCAATGGCAGGTGTAAACGATTATTTTGAGGAGCTTCAGGAAAATTATTTTAATCAAGAGATAGAATTGCTAGAAAAATGTTGGACTAAGTGTATTGAATTTTCAGGAAATTATATTGAAAAATAAAATAATTTAATGTTTTTTAGTTTGATTTTAGATCATAAATTAATATCACTTTCTGTTTAAATTATTTTTCAAATTAAAGAAAGATGATACAATTTTTACAAGTAAATTGCAAAGACTAAAAAAATTTGAAAGAATTCGATAAGGCCAGCAAGACAGAATACCTATTTTCGGCTTTCGCTACAAAGCCATCATCAGTGTCATTTGCCTTGAAGGGTTAATAATTGTTAATCGTCTACTTATGTGAAAGTTGAAAGCAAATCGAATATGTTAACAACTCAACTTAGACTAACATCAACGAAATCTAATAATAAGTGCGTTCCTTTACTTTTTGGGTAAAGTTCGGTAAAATGAGAGTAAGCAAAAAATCCTCTCACAAAATGGCAAAATTACACAAAAGTAAACGAACGCACAAAACCACTTTTCGAGCCCAAAAATGCATTTCAAAGAAAAATGTGAAAATGCGTATAATTTTAGTTTGAAAAATGTAATAAACACACATATTTATTTGCTTTTAAAAGTTCTTATTGATTTTGTTCAATTAAATATTATAAATAACACATTTCACATATTTAATTTAATTTTTCAATTTATTTTTACAATTGTTGTTTTTGGTTATCATTGCATCAGCTGTTAGTTTTACAATATACCAAAGTTACCCGAAGAAAATAGGTCCGTCCCTTTACGTTACCGCGGGAACCCGCGGGATCCCAAACTTACCCAAAAAGCGTTCCCGTACTCGAAAATTGGGTCAATGAGAGCATTCAAGAGAGTGCATTTGTGTTTCTCTTTTTACCAAAGTTACCCAAACTTTTTCTTCGGGTAACTTTGGTAAATTGTAAAACTAACAGCTGATGCAATGATAACCAAAAACAACAATTGAAAAATTAAATTAAACAAACCAATACGCAAAAGAAATGTGTTATTTATAATAATTAATTGAACAAAATCAATAAGAACTTTTAAATGCAAATAAATATTTGTGTTTATTAATTTTTTCAAACGAAAATTATACGCATTTTGACATTTTTCTTTGAAATGCATTTTTGGGCTCGAAAAGTAGTTTTTTGCGTTCCTTTACTTTTGGGTAATTTTGTCATTTTGTGAGAGAATTTTTTGCGTACTCATATTTTACCGAACTTTACCCAAAAAGTAAAGGAACGCACTTAATGTTTGGGTCTCTTTGGTAAAAAGCAAGGTTGGCAACCGATACCGTTATAATACCGTTATCCGTTTCAAAACCCTTTCAAATTGACAACAGATACCGATACCAATACCGAAATTCTTGATTTCAAAAAATACCGGTATTCAAAAACCTTTTCCCTTAATACCGGTGTCGTACCGGTATGGAATCGGGTTTAAAAAAATTGTTTTTTTTTTCACGTTTTTAGCAAAAATACAATTTTTTTTAATATAAAATTTCCAAAATTGTTAAACAATTAAACTTGATTATTCATTGTTAATAGAAAATCGTGTTATAAATTCAAAGTGCGGTTATCAGCTTTAGTTTGCATTGACAACATTGTTTTTAATTTATTTAACTTCATAAATATTCTCTAACTTGTGACAAATTTAGTAAATATAATTTAATATATAAACTGGTTTCTTAAACCTTTAATTGAATTTACAGTTTCTTTTAGAGAATTCTTTTATTAATTTAATAAACTTATTTTTTTTTTATTTTATTATATGATCTCAATAATAGGTTTAAAAAAAATTTTTGTGTTAAAAAAATAAAACACTTAGAATAAGAAATTTTTAATAACTTATTGTTTTTGGTTCATATTATAAAAACATTTCCATAAACTATACTTATCGTTTATAAAAATTTAATAAAATTGAGTTTTTTTATAATTAAGAACGTTTTTTTATATTTTTATAAATTTTTTCAATAATACCGGTATATACCGGTATTAATGTTTCGATATCGGTTACACCGATACCGAAAAGATTAAAATACCGTTACCGATACCGAAACAAATAAAAAATCGATACCAATACCGTTACCTATACCGTTGTTGTTGTTGTTGTTGTTGTAGCAACGCCTCCTACAATAAATATGTAAGCATATATAATATTAATCTTCTTCTTCATCTTCTTCTGCTGACTCAGCTAGATCCAGACCCAGGAACCGGGCCGCCTCCACCGGGTGGGTCCATAGTGACGTTGGATCTAGGTGAGTCGGGTTTGCCGTGCAGCCAAAGAGGTGGTTCACGTCGTGGGGACCTCTCTGGCATGCGGGACATGTGTTCGGGATGGTGGGCTCGATCCGAGACCAATATGAATTAAGGCGTGAACACCATCCCGAACGCAATTGCGCGAGGAGAACTCTCGTAGATCGTGGGAGAGTCCTCTCCTCGTTCTCCGCAATAGGTGGGGGGCGACCTCCAAGAACGATATTCATCCGGTAAGAATTGATGGCGTCATTTACCGTGTCCCGATGAATATCGTTTATACCTGCCCTATAGGATGCTTCGTCCAGCGGATCTCTCATATAACGCTGGACCGTGCCCTCAAAGATACGAAGGTCCTTTCTGACATGCCTCGGGGGGGGATCTACCTCCGTAAGATGGTGATTCGGGTGGTTCCTCCGATGACATCCCAGCAGGAACTGCTTCGAGAGCATTTGGCAGTGTTCCTTTACTGTTAGGACCTTCGTTTCCTCGTGAAGATGTTGAACCGAGGACATTTGTAGGCATCCTGTTATTGTCCTGAGGGCAGAGTTTTGGCAGGTTTGGAGCTTTCTCCACTGGGTATCGCTGACTCTAGGCGACCACACTGGCGCAGCATAATTAACCACTGACCGACCAATTGTTTTGTAGGTTGCCAACAAGGTTTCTTTGTCCGTACCCCAAGAGCTGCCGGCTAGCGACTTGAGGACCTTGTTCCTACTCTGCATCTTGTTGCAAATTGCAGTGGTGTGCGCTGAGGACATGAACAGGCTGTCGAATGTAACCCCAAGAATTTTGGGGTGGTTTAGTGTCGGAATTCGTACGCCTTCGACTACTACATTCAGTTCCAGCCTTACTTCCTTCGTCCAAGTGGTAAAAAGAGTCGCCGAGGATTTTGCAGGGGAGAGCTGCATATTCCTTCCAGTGAAGAAATTCGTAAGATCATGAAGATAACTGTTCAACCTACCGCATAAGCCATCAATGTCGTGACCCGTCGCCAGTATCGTACAGTCGTCGGCATAAGAAATCAATTCCACCCCTTCTGGTGGTGCCGGGAGTTTCGAAACGTAGAAATTAAACAATATCGGGGAGAGAACTCCACCCTGAGGAACTCCTTGTTTAATCCTACGAGGTTTGGATCTTTTGTTACGAAACTCCACAAACGACTGGCGACCACACAGATAATTCGCTATCCACCTCTTCGTGCCATTTGGGAGACTGGATTCGGCGATGTCTCTGAAGAGGGTCGCGTGGCTGACCGTATCAAATGCCTTCGATAGGTCAAGCGCCACTAGAACCGTCCTTTCGCAAGGGCGGCTCTGATTTAGACCGCTGGTTATCTGTGTGGCAATGGCGGTTAAAGCTGTTGTTGTGCTGTGCTGTTTCCGGAATCCATGCTGGTGCTGGGCAAGCTGAAAATGCCGTGTGAGACCGGGGAGGAGTAGAGCCTCAAGTATCTTTGCGACCGGTGACAGTAGGGAGATTGGTCTGTACGATACTCCCTGGTTCGCATCCTTTCCCGGCTTCAAAAGTGGTACCACCCTGCCCATCTTCCAGACCTCGGGTATTATTAGGGTGGATAGGGAAAGGTTAAAGACCTTTGTCAGGTACTCTACTCCTGGCATCTCCAGTTTTTTGATCATCAGCATGGAAATTCCGTCGGGTCCTAGAGCTCTAGATGGTTTGGCTCTTTTGAAGGCTTCGGCAACCTCTGTTGACGTAAAAGCTAATGGCTCGTCATTGACTCGGAGTTCGTGGATTTTCCTCACGACACTCCTTTTCGCCTTGTCTCTCTCGGGGTGCTCTATAAACTGCCGGCTAAAATAGCTCGCGCACCTCTTCGGGTCCGATATCGTCCTGTCGGCAAATGAGATCGATACCCTGTCGTCCCTTTTGGACGGGTTCGAGAGAGCTTTGACCGTTGACCATAGCTTGCTGGCTCCGGTGCTGAGGTTGCATGTTTTCAGATGATCTACCCATTTGTTCCGTTTATGCTCGTTGACCAACTTGCTGATCTCCCGGTTGAGTTCGTTGATCCTGGGGTCGCTGGGGTTGGTCGAACGAAGCTCGTCCCGCTCATCTGCGAGTTCTGCCGCTTCGGCTGGGAAATTTGGTCTGATGTTGGCGATCCTTCCAGCCGGAATGAAGCGAGCAGCCGCTGCGTTGACGATTTCACGGAACTTCCTTTCCGCGGAGCGCATATCGGTTGGGGTGGGTAGGTCACTGAATTTGCGGTTGGTGAACTCTCTGAACGCTAACCAGTCAGCTTTCTTGTGGTTAATGTACGTGCGGCGTTCAGAGACGATGAAGTCATTTGGTCTATCAAGCGTGATAACTATAGGAAGGTGGTCTGAGGCCAACGATATAATCGGCCGCCAGGAGGCGTAATTTATCAGACCTGCACTCGAAATTGTTATGTCTGGCGAGCTAGTGCAACTTCCTACAATTCTGGTGGGGGCGTCCTCATTCAGTGTGCAGAATGTGGAGTCATCGACCTGTTCCGCCAAGGCTATCCCTCTCTGGTCTTCCCCCAGATTGGAGTGCCAGAGCTCATGGTGTGCGTTAAAGTCGCCCATCACCATGCGGTTATCACCCACCAGAAGGAATCTGATGTCCGGGTGATATCCTGCGGGGCAGCTGGCCACTGGCGGAATATACACATTGTACAGCTCGATCTCGGCAGCTCCTGACCTTACTGCTATACATTGATGTTCCATGTATACGTCACGTACGTTAGGGTCAGGCGAGATCATTCTGTACTGCACGGTGTTGTCGATAATGAATGCGAGGCCCCCGCCTCCGCTCCGTGTGCGGTCCTTGCGCAGAATGTTGTAATTACTACAACTCTGGAGTCTACAGGTGGCATTGAGTTTAGTTTCCTGGACCGCAGCGACCATGACTTTGTGGAGCTGCATGAATCGGGTTATCTCCGTGATCTTACCTTGGAGGCCGTTGCAGTTAAACTGCATAAGTGTTATCACCTCAGGTCGGGGGACAGCCACATGTGGTGTTAGTTGTGGTGTCTGCTGTTGGTGTTGTAGCTGGTGTTGTTGCTGTGGTTGTTGCTGTTGGGACGAGATCGGGGTCACCACGACCGGAGATGTCAAGGCCGACGATGTCGCCGACGTTGACAGCTCCGATGACGATGAGCTGTTACGTTGGCCTATACAGCATGGGGCCACGTAATTACCGTCCCAGTCCCTATGGGTTCTTAACCCACTGCAGTTTCTACTGCTGTCCTTCCTGAGGTGAACCCACTGATTGCAGATGTTACACCTGACTGATGTTCCGCCAGAGTGTAACCGGTCCTGGCAAACCGAGCAGAACCATGGTCCTGGATTTTGTTCGATTCCGGCACGGACCAAAAGGATATGGAGCAAGTTCGCCGGATAAAGTTGCTCCAGGTTAGAAAAAAGAAGAGGGCATACATACGTATTGTTGGTTTGTTGAGTTGGCACTCCTTGGTCGAGGCTTGTTGGGCTCCGAGTCGTTCCGGTACGAAGAACCGAGTGCCGCGGGAACGACCTATACCGTTATTCGTTTCGGTTGCCAACCTTGGTAAAAAGAGAAACACAAATGCACTCTCTTGAATGCTCGAGTACGGGAACGCTTTTTGCGTAAGTTTGGGTTCCCGCGGTAACGTAAAGGAACAAACCTAATGCTATTTTTATCCTTTGTTGTTATTACACTTTTTTTGCTTCGAACCTTAATTCTTAGCTTATAGTCTTGACTAGCCATTGATTTGTGCGAACATGAAACAAATCACACGTGAAACAACAACAATTTTTATTTGTTGTTTTTGTTTTGCATGTAATTCGATTCATGTTCGCACAAATCCCTGGCTAGTCAAGGTATCTCAGCTTGTTCTATTCAACTCTGTGTATGATAACCACAGATTTTTTTAATTACAACGAACCGTTAAATTTTAAATTTAAATTTATGTTATTTAAATTATATTTTTGCACCGTGTCATGTATTTTTAAGATGAATGAGGGGTATGTATATTTGATCTTTTATTTGGTAAATTAATGTTTTTTAGTTTCACTTTAGATCATAAATTAATTTCACTTTCTGTTTTAATTATTTTTTCAATTCATCTTGAAATTAATGCGCTATCATCGTAAATTAATTAATAAGAACACTTGCATCGGACAAATCAGAATGGAATAAATTTGTTATGGACCTATGTTCCTTGTAGGAACTACGGGAACTTATATATATATCGTAAATTAATATGCTATCATCTTAAATTAGCATGCCATCGCCGTAAATTTGTATGATTGCTTAAAATAAGTACGTACTTTAAAATAAGTACGTGAATTATGCAGTTACCCATCTAATAAAGAGCTTATAACAGATATTGTATACGTATTTGAAGTGTATAATTTTCTAATTTTAATTTTTGGTTACGCAGGGGTGTCATGTCCCATCAATTTTATTCGAATATGTTACATATATCGTCGTAAATTTGAATGTTTACTTCAAATAGTACTACCTTCCCTAAATTGGACAGTTTCCCCTAATAAAGAGCTTATAACAGATATTTCAATATCTTCATTAGGTTAATAATATTTATAATTCTATTTGAGTTTTGGGCAGAGGTAAATATGCCACATCAAATGTCAAATGCAGCTGAGACTTATAATTCTTTATTTTTCGGCTACGCCGCAGCCGAGGTTAAGAATTTTTTACCTTACACCACTACATGGAAAGGGTATTTTGGGTTTAATGGACCCAAATCGACCTCTCGGTACACCGACCGACTCAGCATAACTTTTTGAGTCGATTTTCATCCGTCCATCTGACCGTCTGTCCATATATCATTATACTTAAACTACAGGTCGCCAACGAAAAACAATTAGACGAAATTTGGAATATAAGTTCGCATTTGTTCAACTTGCCTATTAAAAATGGTTGAAATCGGTCATTGTTTAGACATATTTGCATTGCTTAAACGATATTATTTGAGTTGTAAATACAATACGCTCTTATAAATCATCAGATATTTGCATAAATGCACTTTTTCGAAAATTTCATTGAGATTTTTCTCTATGGTGTAGGTTGTCTTATGTTCGGGTTTGGCCGACTATAATGTTTTTACTTGTTAAGTCTAATATTGTATGGGAGCTACCTCGTCCAATCGCGCACATATTTGGCACAGTGTTAATTTTTTGCTCAAATATGTGTTGAACATATTTAACAGTAGCCGAATTAGAGAAATGTCATTTATAAGCAGGGAAATAGGAGCTGCACTTTTCCCATCCCACCCCGTTTAAAGGTGGTGCTGAAACATTTTGTTAAAAAGCGTCATGATAACCTTTGCTCAAATCTCATTGAGCCGAGTTATATTACCACCCACATTTATCGCATTGTTTAGCAAGATTGTTTATAAAGAGCCGTGATTACTTTGATTGAAATAAGTCTGAGAGTAACCAAGGGAAACTTATATCAAAAGGTAACATTAGCAATTTTCCAACATTTCCATGGATGTTGTATGGCTTACAAAGTTTGTGTTTACATTCGGACCTTTAAAAAAGTACTTTATTAAAAAAAGGTTTTTTTGAAATTGTTCTTTTTCTGGACAGAGATACCTTTTAGTATTTTTTTTAGAAAAAAAATACTTTTTCTAAAAATTTGATTTTTCTTTTTGGAAAACGTGTTTTTAAATATTTTTTTTTGCACATAAAAGTAAAATTTTTTGGAAAAAGGTAGTTTTTTTCTTAAAAGGTACTTTTTTGGAAAAGGTATTGTTTTTTTTGGAAAAAGTTATTTTTTTTTGTAAAAACTTTTTTGAAATATTCCTTTTTTTTTGGTAAAAGGTACTTCGAAGTAAGACTTTTTTCCACATTCCCTCCTTTTTGGGATATCCAAAAATCAAGACCAGTGGCCCCCTCGTTCTATACCAGCAATGTTGTTTATAAAGAGCCGTGTTTACTTTGATTTAAATACGTTTGAGAGAAGTCAAGAAAACCCTATTTAAAAGGTTTGATTGCATGGGAGGTGCCAAGCAGAGATAGAAGCCAGCCGACTTTAGCCGGTCTGTAGCCGTCAGCCGATACCTTTGCCAAGCCGATTCAGCCGCCGACAATAATCGGCTAAGCCAATTTTCGGCTAAAGCCGATAGAAAAATGCAAAAATATTAATTTTTTAAAAAGTTTATGAAATTTGTTGAATAAACATAATTATTTGAAAAGTAAAATTTTCTTGTTTTAAGATATCTTTGATTTTTAAAATGTTTTGCATCAAACTGGCGGTAGCACAACCAGGCGGTTTTGTTGATACTACAATTCTACAGGTTTCCGCATTAAAAGCACTGCGTTTGAAAAAATGTCCATCACAAAATCCAAAAAAAAAAAAATGATGAAACAGTCATTCAATTTTAAAAATAAAAGCTATTTTATAACCGTATTTTTAAGATTAAGATTATTATAAAACTACCCAGTCCGAAAAATGCAAACGGGAAAGCGGTGGCAAAGCACTTTAACTGGTGTTACAAGTACAGTAGACGCTCGCAAATTAGAGCTTTCAGTAATTCGAACGTTCAGAAATTAGAATCAATGTTTGCAATACATTAAACGCTCTGAAATTCGAATTTAAAATTCTAATTTCTGAGCGTTTTTTTTTTTTGGTTATTTGAATACACAGGAAATCCCCAATTTATTTTTATTCTGTTTGAATAAAGTAAAACTAAAAAGGGGAATCACCAAATTATATATGTTTTTCCCTATTTGTTTTTTTTTGTCGCATTTATGTACATTTTTGGCTAGTTTATTTGTGAAATTTGATACGCGTGTACATATTATTTGGCAGTCTCTATTAAATAGTGAAAGTGTATCATTTAAAATGTTAAATAAACGTAAAAAAAACACTTTATCATTGGAAACGAAACGAAAAAAAACGTCCAGAAATTAGAATAATTCAGAAATTAGAATTGCCTCAAAAACAAAGTGGTCTAATTTGCGAGCGTCTACTGTACTGGCAAAAAGTGCTTTCCCATTCCCAAAATGAGAACATCATTAGACAAAAGGACCGGCTGTTCAAAAAGCGCAGGAAAAGCACTGGAGAAACAAAATTTTTGAACATTGGCAAAACCAATAAATAAGTGGCTGGAAATATATTTTCCAAAATAAAATTTAAAAAAAGTTCATATGTATTTTTTTGGTCCTGCCGTGAACACAGGTCGTCAGATTTGCAGATGAATGCTCTACCCACTGAGCTCACGAGACATATAATATTTGATAGCTAAACACATAAATGAGTGATAATCGATGGACAATTACTGGCTGTGCTAAAAATCTAGCGCTGGCAAACAGTTTTTTGGAACTAATATGCCAGCGTTGGGAGAGCAAAAAAAAAGTTGGTCTTAAAGGAGTTTTTCCACAAACAAAAAATTGATTTTATAGAAAAAAAATTTTTTTAATTAAAAAAAATCCAAAAAAAAATTGTTACTTGCAGCCGGATTTGAACTCGGAACCTCCTGACTGCAAACCTTTCTTAATGAAGCGTCAGCATTTTTGTAAAATCATTGCTCTACCAGTGAATTGGTTTTTGTACCACTGGTAGCATTGGCTAGGTAGCACTGGATAACCACTGGTTGCAAACCTTGGCATATCACTCTTAGACCATTCTTTGCCAGTGGTTTTTGTTATAAACAACCGAAATTTTTGTAAAACAAATGCTGGAAAAACACTTTTTGAAAGCGCTGGCAAAGCGTCCCAAGTAAGTGTTCTCCCAGTCATTTATTTTCAACACGATGGTTGCCCAGTTGTATGCCAGTGCTTGATTTTTTGTACCACTGGCGATTTCTGATTGGGTATATACAAATTTTTTCTATTTTTATTTAACAAAATTTTTTAATTTTTCTGATGCCTTTCCATCAACGTTTTTATGGTATTATTAAATACCTTTTGAGCTGCTAAATACCACTTTCCGCGGAAATCTTTGACATCGTTGGCGACTTTTTTTGTTACCTTAGTTTCTCTTTTAACGAAGCCCACAATTAATGAATTAACTCTTCAAAGCTCTGTTAATTAATTCGTAACAAAAGAAATCGAACTAAAACAAATATGAATTAATTCCATTCAATAGGCTTATGTGAATTAATTCATTGAATTTTTAATTCAGAATTCAAATACTGAATTAAAGAATTAATTCTTCTTCTTCTGGGTGAGGTAAAGCTAGGAATAGTCGAATTTCATTTCCATTTTGGTCTACTTCTCTTAGTTTAGTAGATATGTACCATTTTAAAAAACCGGGAGGGAAAGAAATAGGGCTATCTTTAAAACATCGGATATACTGGTGGGGCCATCTAATAGGTGATGGCAGAGAGATGAAAATCTTATATTTTAACAATAAATTGTGTAAAATTTAACAAATGTATGTATAATTTAATCGACATTGTGAAATATAAACTCAATTTTTATAAATTCGGAAAACTACACTCAAAATAATAAGTCTGTTGGTGAACAGAAAAAATTGTTACTTTAACAAAATTTATTCCTGTTTTTGGCTTAAATAAAAATTTATTGATTTTAAAATTTCTTTTGGCAAATTTAACAAATCAATTTAAGTAAAACATTTATAAACCTTCAGTTTTATCTGTAATTATACTGAGTCGTAGAATTTATTCAAATTTAGGGTCTCGGGACCCTCCCCGGGCCAAATCCATATCATGTGAGGGCATATAAGGGCACTCCAATGGAGCAAACATTTTGTCCGCTTTGCTCTATCTCGCTTAGTTTTCGAGATATGGGTCATTTTATGAAGTGAAACATTTTTATTAAAAATTTCCGAGGTCCAAGGCCCCGCCAAGGTCCATTTTTGGATAGAGATATCCCATTTCTCTGTGGTATTACACGATTAGTGGTAGTCGAAATTTTCATCAATTTTGCTCTATCTCTCTTAGTTTTCGAGATATGGGCCATTTTAAAAAATCGGGAGGGAAAGAAATGGCGTCATCTTTAAAATTTCGGATACATTGGTGAAAATTAACACTCAAAATTAAAGTACTGCGGATTTTTAGTATAGTGTTAAATGAAGATAACTATAATCTTTGCTTAAATCAGTGTTTCAACTACAAATTTGTTAAAAATTAGTCAAATCGATTTGAAACCGGTTTGACAGATTTTTGTACTGGCGTATTATTTAAAGTGTACCTATAAAAAAATTGCAAAGTTGACATCGATATTTTTGCAGTTGCTTTTTTGCGTGTATGTATCTGTTGAAATTCTTGGAAAATGTACCTTTCAGCCGACGTTAGCCGGTTAGCCGCCGCCAGTCCACACTATTTCTTTAAGCCAGCCGCCGCCGATGCGTTTGCGGCTCAACTCAAAAAATCAATCGCCGCCAACCATTTTAGCCATTAGCCGCCGCCAGCCGAGAGAATGGACCGGCTTGTATCTATGGTGCCAAGCCCCTCGTCCTATACCGCTTTTTTTTTGAAACAGTGCTTTAGAAAGTACCGTGCGGGAAATTAAGGGTCGATTGATCCAAAGTGACAAATCTGTGACAGGTGCATAGGGGACAGTTTACAAAACTGATGTAAACCAAAATTTCGGAGTATCGCAAATTGGTAGTTGTCGCAAAATATGCAACCTCGTGACTATTGAAATGGATTCCAAACATTAACTGGTTCATTTTGGATATATCATATAACTGGAGAAAAAGTATCATAACATCAAATTGACAAAAGTAACTAGTACCGTTACAGTTGAAGTAGTGATATAACACAGAACAGGTTCAGTATAATTAGATGTGTATGAGAAAATGGCGATCGGTACCGTAAAACCCTATCCCGTGACTGTTACAAAGTTCACATAATACATACTTAACTTTGTGGCCACAGAAATGATGACATAATACTAAACTACGAGTAGTTCAAAAATATTGTTCAGGTACGAGTATGCATAACAGTGTCAATGACAAGCAAAACAAACTGTTCAGTGACTGACTGATATTGATATTTGATATTATGCCATCGATTTTTCGATAGCTTTTCGCATGAGGAAAAAAAAGTTCCACTACGACATATCAAAAAAATCATTTTCGAGGCGCCCAAATTTAGATTAGCGCCATCTTGCGGTGGCTTGTTGGAATAACTAATGAAGTTGTAAACAATATAACATTACAACCTTTCCAGAAAGGTATTACTTATGAAAATCGGATAAAAAATGTGGCAACTAGAGATAAAAGTACACTTAAGTCTTTTTTTATGCGGTAGATGCGTTCCAAAAAAAACCGCATAAAATAAATCCGCATAAAAAGAACTCTACTTCCATACAAAAATGGGAGATGCGTTCCGAATATTTCAAAAACTGCACAACTTTAAAATAAGGTGAGAAACTTGAACTAAAATCGCATAAAAAATCTGTAGAATAAAAAATTAAAAAAAAAATTGGTCATTTAATTTTACTTTTAACACAAAATAACACTCGTATTCATACAGTGCATACCAAAAAAAAAAAAACAAATAATCAATGAAAAATAGTACCCCGGCTAAAAATCTACATATATGGATTCATACAGGTTTAATGTATGTTCGTGCATGATCATACGCATAAAATGCTTTTCCATACATTCTCTATATATAAAAGAATAACGTGACTGACTGACTCAACATCGCCCAGCCCAAACCGCTGAAGCTAGGAAGTGGAAATTTGGTATGTAGGTTCCTCTTTCGGCGTAGACGTCCGCTAGGACGGGATTTTTGGAAATTCCTACCGGAACGGTCAAAAAGTGGGAAAGACTCCCCCTTGACGGCCTGCCAAAACCCCTTTGGCTAGAAAGCTGAAATTTTAGATATGTGGTCCTTGGAGTAGGGGCAAACTTTTCTAGAAAGTACTTTCAAGAATTTTGGACAGGGACGTTGTAAAAATGGGGGTTAAAAAGGGGAAAAGAGCACCCCTTGACGGCCTGCCCAAACCGCTGGAGGTAGGAAGTTGAAATTTGATATAAAGGTTCCTCCACTATCGTATACATCCACCAAGACGGGATTTTTTGGAAATTTTTACAGGGAGGGGCAAAAAGGGGAAAAGTCTCCCCCTTGACGGCCTGCTCAAACTGCTGGAGCTATGAAGTTGAAATTTGGTATGTAGGTTCCTCGACCGGTGTAGACGTCCGTTGAGACGGAATTTTTGGAAATTCTTATCGGGAGGGGCAAAAAGGGGACAAAAAAAGTAATTTTTTCCAAAAAAGTACCTTTTTTCCGTAAAAAGTACCTTTTTCTGTAAAAAGTACCTTTTTCCAAAAAAAAGTACCTTTTCCCAAAAAAAAGTACCTTTTTCCAAAAAAGTATATTTTTCCAAAAAAATACCTTTTTCCAAAAAGAGTACCTTTTTCCAAAAAGAGTACCTTTTTCCAAAAAAAGTACCTTTTTCCAATAAAAAGTACCTTTTTCCAAAAAAGTACCTTTTTTCAAAAAAGTACCTTTTTTCAAAAAAGTACCTTTTTCCAAAAAAGTACATTTTTTCAAAAAAGTACCTTTTTCCGTAAAAAGTACCTTTTTCCACAAAAAGTACCTTTTTCCAAAAAAGTACCTTTTTCCAAAAAAAGTACCTTTTTGCAAAAAAAAGTACCTTTTTTCAAAAAAATACCTTTTTCCAAAAAAAGTACCTTTTTCCAAAAAAGTACCTTTTTTCAAAAAAAGTACCTTTTTTCAAAAAAAGTACCTTTTTTCAAAAAAAAGTACCTGTTTTCAAAAAAAGTACCTTTTTCCAAAAAAAAGTACCTTTTTTCAAAAAAGTACCTTTTTCCAAAAAAAGTACCTTTTTCCAAAAAAAGTACCTTTTTTCAAAAAAAGTACCTTTTCCGTACCTTTTTCCACAAAATGTACCTTTTCCACAAAAAGTACCTTTTTCCACAAAAAGTACCTTTTTCCACAAAAAGTACCTTTTTCCACAAAAAGTACCTTTTTCCAAAAAAATTACCTTTTTCCAAAAAAAAGTACCTTTTTCTAAAAAAATGTACCTTTTTCCAAAAAAAAGTACCTTTTCCAAAAAAGTACCTTTTTCCAAAAAAAATACATTTTTCCAAAAAAAAATACCTTTTCCAAAAAAGGACCTTTTCCCAAAAAATGACCTTTTTCCAAAAAAAAAAAATTTTTCCTAAAAATAACTTTTCCAAAAAAAGTACCTTCTTCCAATAAAGTACTTTGTAAAAATAAAGTATCTTTTTCCAAAAAATTTCGCTTTTTCGAAAAAATTCCTTTTAAAAAAATATAATTTCTCAAAAAGTACTTTTTTTCCTCCTTCCACGGATATCTCCACTAAAACAAGGTTTCTTGATATAGACGTCCGCTAAGACGGGATTTTTATATATATATTCGGCATAGACGGTCTCACAAATTGGAAAAGTGTCCCACTTAACTGCCTGTCCAAACCACTGGATATAAGAAGTTGAAATTTGGAATAAAGGTTCCTCCACTGTAGTAGACATCGGCTAAGTTTGTATTTTTGGAATTCCCTACAGGATATCCCAAAAGGGGGATGTTTCCCCCTTGACGGCCTGCCCAAACTGCTGAAACTATGTAGCCGAAATTCGGTATGTGAGTTCCTCCTTCTGTGTAGGCGTCCGCTTAGACGGAATTTTTGAAATTCCTATCGGGAGGGAGATAAGGGGAAAAGTATTCTCCTTGACGGCCTGCCCAATCCCTTCTGGCCAACCTAAAATTTTAAATATGTATACCCTGGAGTAGGACTAACTCACCGGCAACGTAATTTTTCTATTTTGGAACAGAAACATGGTAAAAATGTGGGTTGAAAGGGAAAAATGTCCCCAATAACGGCCTGCCCAAACCGCTGAGACAATGAAGTTGAAATTTGGTATGAATGTTCCTCATCCTAAAATTCCTAAAGGGAGGGGCAAAAAGAAGAAAGCCTCCCCTTGGTAGCCTGTAAAAACCCCTTCGGCTAGAAACCTGAAATTTAAAATGTGGGTCCCTGGAGTAAGGGCTAACTTATTAGAAAGATACTATTTTGAATTTTGGACAGGGTGGTTATAAAATAGGGGCTCAAAAAGGGAAAGTGGCCCCTTAACGACCTGTCCAAACTGCTGGCACTAGGAAGCTGAAATTCGTAACTTAGGTTAATCTTCTAGCCTAATTCCAACCGGGAGGGACAAAAAAAGAAAAAGTGTCCCACTTGACAGCCTGCTCAAACTGCTGGAACTAGGAAGCTGAAATTCCCTGTCGATGGATTTTCGGAAATTCCTACCCAGAGAGGCACAAATAGTAAAAGTTGGCTAGAAATCTGAAATGTAAAACATATGTTCCTTGGAGTATGGGCTCACTTATCGGGAAGGTGCTTTGTGGAATTTTGGACAGGGACATTGCAAAAATGGGGATTAATGAAGCGAAAAGTGCCGCTTAAAGGCGTACCCAAACTGCTGCAGGTAGGAAGTTGAAATTTGGTACTAAAGTTCCTCCTCTATTGTAGACATCCGCTAAGATGAGATTTTTGGAAATTTCCACAGGTAGGGTCAAAATCAGGAAAAGTCTCCCCCTTAACGGCCTGGCCAAACTGCTGGAACTAGGGAGCTTAAATTCGGTATTTGGGTTCCTTCTCCAACGTAGACGTCCCCTAAGACGGTATTTTTGGAAACTCATACCGGGAGGGGTAAAAAGTGAAAAAACTTCCCCCTTGCCGAGTTGGGCAAACTGCTGGATATAGAGACCTAAAATTATGTATGTAGTAGGTTCCTGCTCCAACGCAGACGTTCTCGGAATTTTTGGAAATTCCTACCGGGAGGGGTAAAAACGGAATAATTCTCCCCCTTGATGGCCTAACCGAACCCTTCGGCTAGAAACCCGTAATCTATAATATGTTTTCCTTGGAGTATGGGCTAACTTATCGACAAGGCATTTTTAGGACTTTGGACAGGAACGTGGTAAAAATGGTGGCTCAAAAGGGGAAAATTGCCCCCCCCCCCCCCCCCCTGAACATCTGCGTCTTTAGCTAGAAACCTAAAATTTAAAGAACGAGTGTATATGGAACACTAAAATTAAGAAACTAAATAGGAAACGAGTGGAATTGAAACACTACACAAGTGGAACGAAATGGATATAAACGTTGAACGAGTGGAATTGAAATTATAGACAATGGAAATGGATTGGAAGAGGAATGGACTATAGAACGAAATGGAATGAGGAGCGAGATGGCATAGAATGGGGAACGAGTGGAATTGAAACACTGCAGTTAAAAGAGGAATGGAACGGAGCAAGTGCAAAGAAATGGAATGGAAAGAGAAGCGACTGATATCAATATTGATACACAAGACAGTAGGAACGAAATGGAATGAAACGGGGAACGAGTGGAATTGGAATAACAGATAATGGGAACGAAATGCAATGGAATGGTGAACAAAATAGAATCTTGGAAGGAGTTGCATTGGAACACTGAAATTGTTAAACAAAATGGAATGGAATTTGAATGACTCAAACTGCCGGAGTTTGGTACTTGAAATTTCGCATGCGATTGAGGCAGATTATATATATTTGGGATTTTTACTTGGAGGAACAAAAAGGGGTGAAAAATCCCTTTTAATTACCTATTCAAACACTATCCACGGAATATGAAACTTATGTAGCATTGAAACACTCTCCAAAAAGTTTAACAAATTTTCTAAAAGAGAAAAAACCTTAGAAAAGGAATGGAACTTATATATTCCGATATTTAAACTGCAGGTAACGAAGCACCGGTGGAAGAAACCGACGCAGTAAATTTTCCAACTGAATTTGTGAATTTACTTGAATTGCCAGGTCTACCTTTACATAAACTGGAATTAAAAAAAAAACTTTAAGGCACGCTAACAACGTAGCGGGGTTAATTAAATTATAAAATGCTTTCCAACCCTGCTTTACGTTATTTATTTTCATTCAAAACACAAATGAACAAAACTACTTACGGGTCTATCTACCTAAGTTCGCACTTTACCAAATTATCTTAACATACACACGTATATTGCAATTTATTATGGATTCATTACTAACAATCCACTTTCATGGGAAAAAGTGATCAAATATTTATTTATTTTAAACCCGTTGTTGTGCAGAATTATTTATTTGTGGTGGCTGGGTGAAGGCTTTTATTATAAAAACTGTACTTTAAATAAAAAAACGAATTAAAAAAAAATTAAAAATAAACTTTAAGGCACGCTAACAACGTAGCGGGCTGCGCCCGCTAGTAGATACATAAATCTCCATACTTGCATTCACATATGTCCACACTTGCATTCGCCTATGTCCATCCCTAAGGACTATTCTAAATACTGAAAAAAAAATTTTGAAATGAAATGAGTAGTTACGGAGATTACCTCCTACAAACAAACAAATATACACATACTTGCATTCACATATGTCCACACTTGTGCATTAAAGAGAACACGATAGTATTCCCGAGAATTCGACGACAATGCTAAACTCAGTTGTGAGCCAGAAATAACAGATTTTCTTGTTTGAGACTCATTCATTTTAAATGCGCTTATTGACGATTCCCCAAGTTTAAAATATTTTCCAATAGAGGCATATCTTTTACCATTTTCTATGCGATATAAAATTACTATTTTTGTTTCTAACGAAATTACTGTCTTTTTTTCTTGGTTTTATCCATTTTTTTTTAAGAAAACCTTTAAAAAATAAGACAAATTTTTTTATTTTATTTTAAACGTTGTTAGCATGCCTTAGGCCTAGTTTTTGGGATATTTTTACATTATTGCTCATAACTTTTTTATTAATTATTTTAATGGAATGATATAAAGCCTATGTCCATCCCTAAGGACTATTCTAAATACTGAAAAAAAAAAATTGAAATGAAATGAGTAGTTACGGAGATTACCTCCTACAAACAAACAAACAAACAAATATACACACATTAGTTCTTTATTATATTAGTATAGATATAGATTAAGCAAAAAGTATTATAAAAGTTGTAAAAAAAAACGAAACGCAAGTCGATTTTAACAGAGACTATTAATTATGGACAGGGGTATGACATCACCAAAAAAATTAATTATAACAATATCGTTATCACTACACCTTTTGCAACTGTAATTCAGAAAATATCAATTGAAATTCAGAATTTCCATTTCAATTGATATTTTCTGAATTTCAAATGGAAAATCTGAATTTCAAAAGATGTTTTCTGAATTTCAAATGGAAATTCTGAATTTCAATTGATGTTTTCTGAATTTCAAATGGAAATTCTGAATTTCAATTGATATTTTCTGAATTTCAATTGATATTTTCTGAATTACAATTGCAAAAGGTGTAGATGGCACTTTGAACAATTTTCTTTTTTTATTTAAATTTAAATAATAACAAACAACAAAGCAAAAAAACAAACGGATTTCTCGAATGTTGTTTGTTGAATATATTCCGCGTTAGTTTTTTTCCTTATTTCGAGAAGTTTTCAGCAGTTTTTGAGTTTTTAAATATAGGCTCAGCTGATACAGTTTTTGAGTTTTTAAATATAGGCTCAGGTAATACTAAATTTCAGCGCCATCTACCGGTGAGTAGTGTAAGTTTTGATTTCCTATCTCTATAATTAATAGTCTCTGATTAGTGTATATAAGTAAAATTATTTTCAGCTTGATGATGAAATGATGATAATGATGATGTTGATGAAAATTGTTAGAAATTTAACATCGAAAAGTTGAAAATAATCGTCAGTTTTTTATAGAATCCCTAGCATGTTGCAAAAACGATCACGTCAGTTAAGAAAAAAACTACTGAACCAATTTCCAAATGTTGTTTTTACGTGAAAACAATCACTCAAACTCTCAAGGCCTCAAATCGTAAATAAAATTGAGAAACTGAATAATTTTTACTTTTATAAGAAAGACACAATCCAAACAAACTGCATAAGATGAAAATTTCGGCAAAATCGGAGTTCTCAGTTGGAAGACTCGTCGCTTCTGTGTGAGATAACCATGCCCCCAAATCGGTCGTGCAGAATGTCCAGGTCGCTTCAGCTATATGGCACGTAGCGCCGCCTGTTGGGACCATATGTCGTTCACATCCATATCATCCAATTTTGGCCAAAGAAATCATCATAATGTGATAATTACCTGTGAAAAGGAGATAACGATAGGAATTTTCTAATTGAAAAATAAATTGCTCATGTTTTAGTTAATTCTGATTCTTCCGATTACAAAACATTCATTGTGTAGGTTATGATTAGGGAATGAAAAATCCCGCACTTTTAGATTTCCCGGGAAAGCGGGAAATTTATTTTGAATTCCCAGATCCCGGGATCCCGCAAGGGAAGTAAATTAGAAAATATTTTAAATTATACATACAGGTTAAATGTATGTTCATGCATGCTCATAAACATGCATTCATGTCCATTAGACCGTACCTCAAAAAAAAAGTTCGCCATACACCCTCCAATATGATGTATTTTTGGAAGGCGATTTCAAAAAATAATTTTCTTTTTGCCGAACGTAGGAGTCGCCTTTTTTAATTTTTTGTTAGCTTTGGCATTTAAAATCGGATTTTAAAGTGTGATATATCGATTTTTTTGCCTCGAGGAGACCAGTGTTTTGCTATAAAGGAAAAATCCAATTAAAAAAAATTTAAAAAGGCGACCCCTACGTTCGGCAACCAATATATAAAAAAAATTTCTACTGGGTTTAGCGAAAAACTTCCTTAGCAAAAGTTTAATGATTTTTTGCGAGCTTTAATTTTCTGACATTAGGGTCGTACATTAGGGTGGTAGCAACTGAGATCTGGTGGGTAATTACTAGAACGGGATACTTGAGGTCAAAATGTCCTTAGAGCAGAACACTGGTCTCCTTGAGAGGAAAATATCGATGTATCATACTTTAAGATCCGACGGTAAATACCAAAGATATAATGAAAAATGTAAAATGGCGACCCCTACGTTCGGCAAAAAAAAAAAAAAAATTTTTTTTTGAAACCTCCTTGCAAAAATACTTCATATTGTGGGATTAGAAATTATATGTCTAATTATATATTAAAAAAAAAATTAAATAAAAACTAATTTTTAGACTAAAAAACTTGTCCGTCAAAAAAAAAAATAAAAAAGTTAATTACTAACGGTGGGTCTCATACTGCGGGCTTAAACTTTAGTTAATAGTTAACCCAAAAATTTGTTGTTGTTTTGTGTACATTTTTTTTTTACATTTTCCTTTGTTTATAGTTAAGTTAAAGTATGAGACCCACCGTAAATTGCTAAAATATATTTTTTAAGTTCCTTTTAGTGCCTGTTTTCAAAGCTACACTCTAATTAAATTCTGTTGAAATTTACCCAACTTATAGTAGGAAACTGAACTCCTACTATAAATTGGGTAAATTTACTCTATGTGCGTAATTGAAAAAAAATACGCACATTGTGTTTAAGTTGGTGCACAAATAATTTGTAATTTTACATTGAAAGTGCGTAAAAATTAAATAAAATTTTGAAATTAGTGTGTTAATTTACTAAATTTGTGTGTAAAAAAGCACGTCTCACGTGTAAATGTACACATAAAATGCGTAAAAATCGACAAAAAATGCGCAAAAATCCACAGAAAATGCGTAAAAATCCAATAAAATGTGTACATTTACAACAGTTGTGCTAACTTTAAGCACCACCCAAACATTTCTTTAAATACAATAACAAACTAATTTTTGGTACGTATTTTATTAATAATAATATCCGAGTCCTTCTCTCATTATCATTTATGTCCCAATTAGTCGTCTTAGGATCTTAAGGCATTTGTATAAAATTCATATAAAATTTTGTTATAACTATTGAATGGGTACAATGACTCCTGCTCAACAAAATGCTTTCTTTGCAAGTTAGGCAGTACTCAATGAATACTGACTTTGTTGAGCAGGAGTCATTGCACCCAGTTGTTTTGCCTAGGCCGTATCCCTCTTACGGCGTTTTCTCCCGTTATTGTTGACGGTTGTTGGTTGACTGCCTCCCTTGCAAAGAAGGCATTTTGTTGAGCAGAAGTCATTGCACCCAGTTGTTCCTGCGTAGGCCGTATCTCTCTTACGGCGTTTTCAATTTTGAAATGAGGTTTAGACTACCACATGCGTTAACAATAATTACCAAAAACAATTTCATGCTTATGTTGCTATTTCCAGACTCTAATGTGTTTGTGGAAATGTTGTAATTCACAAAAAATAATCCGTTTTCGCTTTTTCTTTTTATTATTTATAATTTTTTTTCAATTTTTTCCAATTTGAAATGTCAGAGTATTTATTACTATTATAGGATAGTATATTTACCAACTTTGTGCGTAAAAATTTTATTTAACAAAACAACAGTAATTTTAGGCACAATGTGTTTATTTATAAACACATAATGTCTAAAAATACTTTGTGTGTGTATTATTGTGTATGGAAGTGTGTATGAAAAAAGTGTACGCATTTTTTGTTTATATTTACCGAATTTTCGTAAAATTAAACAAAATTTTACCCATTTTATAGTAGTAAATTTACAAACATTTTTTAGAGTGTACTTAAAATGTTCGAACAAGTACACAAATTAATCAGTGTGTTCTTTTATTCAAAAATCTTACTATATTCATAGAAATAAATCTGTAAAAATAGCAGAAGAAGTTATTAAAAATTAGTTAAAAATGATGCTGCAGAAGAAATTGCTAAAATTAGCTAATTTTTTTTAAATACTAGTAAAATAAGAACAGCAAAATTAAAACTGTTAAATTTACAGAATTTTAGTTATATATTAGTTAACTTTTAGTTAATTGAAAATAGTCAACTGTACTGTAAAGTCTGCAGAAAATTTTGCTAAATATTATTGTAGTAGACTAAAAATAACAAAAATAACTTTTAAAAATTGTTGGTTTTTAATTTTTATTTAAAAAATAAAAATTGTTTTTTTCGATCTTTTTAATTGATAAATTTCTAATTAATAACTGTTATATCTACAAAATTTTTGCTATTTTTAAGCTAAATTTAGTTGAATGCAAATAGCAGTCTATTGTGCTAAAATCAGCAGAAATATTCGCTGAAAAATTGTAAACTGCTGTTTTCAAAGGGCTCGAATTTTATTTGCCTTAAAAAAAACGGAAATAAAACTTCGAAAATTTTAAATTTTTTGGTGATTTTTTAGGCTACTAATTATTTAGCAAAATTTTTTTTGCTGATTTTAGCAGGTTAATTTGCCATTTTCCATTAACAAAAATTTAGCTCAAATATAACTAAAATTCTGTATATTTAACAGTTTTATTTTTGCTGTTCCTATATTACTAATATATAGCAAAAATAATCTGCAGTTTTTTTCTGCAGCATCATTTTTAACTAATTTTTAGTAGTTTTAACTAAATTTTTTTATTAGTGTACTTTTACTACAATTGGAAATTTTTGTTTACTTTTTGAATTTTTCCAGTTGTGGTAAAAGTAGCAAATTTTGGTATGTAAACAAAAAAGACTTGTGTAAAATTTTTACTATTTTCAAGAGGTAAAAAATTTTTCATATGAAAATTTGAGATAATTAACTTTATTGTTTTTTAAATAGCATTTTTTGAAATCCCGGGATTCCCGGTCCAAATTCCCGGGAATGCGGGAACTGAAAAATGCTTAATTTCCCGGGAATCCCGGGACGGGAAATCCCGGGATGCATTCCCTAGTTATGATTGATAAGACTTCATTTAGCCACACCCATCGATGTGTCGACCATGGTGTGTCTCGTTAAGAGATGATGCTACGGGTCGTAGCCTGTGTAGAGGGTTGCCGGTTTGATTCCCGGTCATGGAATACACAAAAAGTTTTTCATATAGAGGCAATTTAACGATTAAAAATACTTTGATCAATTCACACATAAACTTCTTTTTGTAAATGAACTTTAAAAAATTGTATTTCATATTTGTAACGTATATAAAATTGTTCAGAATTTATACAGAAATCCTGAAAAGAAACAAGGGTACATGGACAGAGAGATAGACTGACGGACGGACATCGCCAAATCGACTCAAAACGCGATTCTGAGTAAATCGGTACACTAATAGGTTAGCCTAGGTCCAATATTTTTTCTTGTTACAAATAGCAGTAAAAACTTATTTTATCCTGTCGAAGTAGTGGTGTATGGTGTAACTTCCCAGGTAGAAAATTACAAAGGGGCCAGCACTGGCAAAGCACCGAAATAG
Organism: Leucophora obtusa; assembly: GCA_949987735.1. NCBI lineage: Eukaryota > Metazoa > Arthropoda > Insecta > Diptera > Anthomyiidae > Leucophora > Leucophora obtusa. The sequence continues at coordinate 292,959,798 of OX465295.1, read as the reverse complement.
GTGGTATGAGTGCTTGTTAACAGCGCTTTCCCAACGCCCACGGTGGTGCCAATGCTTTACCAAGCCCTGGTAAAATAAAAAAATTAAAGTGCTTTCCTGACACCCAAATGATAGCACCAAAAAACATAAAAATCAAGAGTTTTTTTCCTTGCCACCAAATTATGAGCCCTCATCACAGAAGAATTTTAAATTACTCTAAAAATAGACGATTCTTGGAATTATTGTATTGTGGAGTCAAAAATTATTTAAATATCCACTCTTAGAGTTTCTTTTTCAAAAACAAAATAATGTTATAGGAAAACAAGCGCTGGGAATTCACCCTTTTCAAGCGTTGGGAAAGCGTCCAAATTTAGTGCTTTGCCAGTACTTCTTTTTGTAAGACCGCGGTCTACTTGCGCTTTGCCAATGCTTCTTTTTTGTTACCACACATAATTTCCACCTGGGTAGTATTTCTTAACTTTTACGTTAAAATTTATATGTATACTTTCATATATGTATTTGTTAGAATATTGTTCTACCTCAAGTCCAAATTCGAATATGATATTTTGAAACAATAAATAAAATCTAATATTACATTATTATATTCGAATTTAGACTTGAGGTAGAACAATATTCTAACTAAATATATTAAAATATAATTAGAAAGTCCGAAAAAACAATTTATAACTTAACTAAATTGAATTATAATCATGAGTTAATAGGGGTTTTCATATAAACGCGTATTCTACTCGTAAACGGTGTAAACTTGGTATGTTTATGAGTTTAATACAGTGGTCGGCACCCAAAGCCACCAGTGGCCGATCATAATCGGCTTTTCACACGTACACAACACGAATGGCAACAAAACTATCAACTAAGAGCATAACAAATAAAAATATTACATTTAGTAGCATGGTAGCTTTCAACAAAGCAGGTTGATGTCGCTTTGTTTAAGAAATTTTAGAAAAATAGTACACTTTTAAAATTTTTCAAAAACTCGAGAGCAGGAAATTTATTATGAGTTATTTTTATTTCTTTAATTCATTCATTAAAATTTAATTTAAATTTACTAACTAATGGAATACTTTTTTAAGAATAAATAATTTATACACAAAAAGTAAATATTTTTTAAATAATATGTTTAATAAAATTTAATATAAATTATTTTTATTTCATTATTTTATTATTATTTATATTCATGCATGAATTCATTCATGCATACATTCATTAATTCATTTCTTCATTAAGAAATGAATTACAATTAATTAAAAAATATAAATTTAAAAATTATAAACTAATTTCTCACAGTGTAAAGACACCTAATACATTCACATTCTCTTTTCTGCCGACCACTGGTTTAATATCAAACTCCATACATGAAAAATATGTTTTTATTTATACAAGGTTTACATGGAATTTACGAGTTTACATGAAAACCCCTAATACTTATTTTGTTATTTATTTAAAAAAATAAACTATTTTTTTAAAATAATTTTGTGTGACTTTGTGATGTTTTAAAAACAGATTCGGTGACTTGTCGTTTTACGTAAGTTCAGTGACTGGATCCTTCTGGGTTCTTCCAACACCCGTACTTATTATGACACATGGTGAATAATAAGTGACATGTTACACGTCAATTAGTTTCAATTAGTTAGTCTTGTCACTTGTTAACTTAGAGCAGTATAGTGATATGTCACGAAACTATTATTCAGCAACAACACACATATTGACTAATGTGTGACTAGTTTTTTAACAAATATTTTTCTTTAGTTCTGTGATATGTGCGCTTAAACCAGTCACGTGATATTTTATTTCGCACGAGTTTCAGTACATATCACATAATGTCTAACATGAGACTACTTCCGTATTAGATAATTTTAACTTGTTATATTGCATACTCTCTTAAACCAGTATTGTGATATGTTATAATCGACAAGCTTTGCGACAAGTCACAAGTAGCTCAAAAGGAGGAAATTGCCACCTCCTATGACAAACCCACGTTAAAGTTGCCGGTTACTTTCATATAAAAAAACCGAATCGAGGACCAGTAACTCCCACAAAGTTCCATTCACGTGACCAGCTCTGTGACTGATCCCGTAGGATAGAGACCGGATTTGACTCACTATTCCCTTCGACACTTAAATTACACTTTGGGTATATAAATAAAATTTTAAATATGAACCACCATAGATTACCACGTGCTGATAAGATCATATCACAAAAGGTATTATGGGCGAAAGAGTGGGCTAATCTCTGTCAAATGCTACAATTTACTCCTGATAATGCTAACCTCCCTTTATGTGCTTATTGGAAACCAATACTGCCTCTACTGAAAACAAAAGAACGTGAGAATTATATTTTACGTGCTACTAATTCACAATCTCATAATCTATACTCACAACATAATTATAATGTTACACCATCGCTAACGTTAAACTTTTCATCGCGTATCACTAGCCTGCTAATAAAAGTGAGAGGCGGTTTACTCGACGTAAATGCTAGATCCTTTAGAAATGATACAGTTAGAATGTGCTCAATCTGTAACCTCAATGAACTGGAGAATACATTTCACTTTATTGGGAATTGTCCAATATATAATGGACTTAGCCCCGTTAACTTATCTCAATGTATACCCTGGTTAAGACCTCTACTAGCCTTAACCACTGGTAAACATATTTTTTGAATAACTTATCTAAATTTTAACCAAGCATTTCTTCTAACCAATGCTAAAATTTAACCATAGAAATTTCTGTGGTTAAGAAACTTAACCAAGGCTATTTTAGAACAATTGACCCTACATAAGATATTTTAATAAATTAAACTTGTAATGATGATTATTAAAAAAAAATAAAGCGCAGCTTTAACCAAACTTTGACTAAGAATCTTTTATGATATGTATAAGTATTTTCGATGTGCATTTCCCGACTTTACCAAAACTTTAAAAAATTGCATCAGTATCTACTTAAAAACGTGCACAAATTTTTGCTATTTAGGATTTAGGTTTCTGCGATAGCTTACAGAAATTGGCCTCATATAAGGAAATAGGAAAATTTAATTTTTTTATGGTTCAAGGAGCCAAAATCTGTCTTGAGTAATTAAAACCAAAAATAGTGACCAATATTAGAACAATTTGACACGCATTATACACCTCTACAAAATGAAAAGTCGCTGTCGGTAGAAGCTTGATACATACTTTTAGGATTTTACTTGCTAATTCCAAATCTCTATTCTCTAAGACTTTCTGTTACGATGGTAGTAAAGAATGAATTTTGTTCTATAAAATACAAGGAAAACGGTTTTTTAATTTATGTACCGTTATAGGAAAAAATTCTTTTGAAAACCACTCTCAGAAAAGCAATTATTCCATAAATTTTTGGTAACTTACATTAAGAATTTGGAATCAGCGTATCAAATTCAAAATGAATAATGTATCAAAGCTCAAACCTCTGAAAGTTTGTTGAGGTGTGTTATCAAGGATTTGCAGAATTTTGGTACACGTGAAGTACAATACTACTGAATTTAATTCCTAAATATAAAAAAGCGCATAGAAATCACTCTCGAATTTACGAAATTATGAACCAATCATGTTTTAAATATCTTAAAAATACGTGAGGAACCCCTGGGCAACCCACAGTTTTGACTCGCAATTACAAAAAGATACAAAATCATGCACAGCGATTATTTTTCTACTCACTTTAATGTGCTGATCACATAAATTGCATTAATTTAATAATCTATCACAAAATTTCCACAATTTTTTTTTTAATTTTATAGACTTACCAAATGGATTTAATTAAATCACCTCTCGTAGTATGCAAAAAGGCACAATGATTTTATAGCACTTAGCAACCGCGAATCTTAAAAAAAATGACGTGGTCAAGTGTATTATTTTTTTTATGATCAGAAACGCACAAAAAACCGCGAGAAAAACTTTTAATTTTCCATTATTGAAAAAAAAATTTTTTTTGTTATTAATTTTTGTTTTTCCTTTTGTTTTTATTCTGACATTTCATACTAAGGTTAACTACCCAGAGTTAAAATATTGATAAGTTATTATGGTTAAATTTTCGTAGGGATAAATATTTAGTATTGGTTAGTTACCCATGGTTAAGGTAAAGTTAACTGCTCGAGAAAAGTTAATGGGCCTTAGACGAAATTATTTTGGTAAACCCCAGCTTAATTTGGATGAAGTTTTGTATATTCTAAATGGCTCCAACTTCAACCACTTGTACACTCATACAAATAAGTCCGTAAAAATAGCAGAAAAAGTTACTAAAAATTAGTTAAAAATGATGCTGCAGAAAAAACTGCTAATATTAGCAGAATCAGTTTGCTAAATATTAATAAAATGAAAACAGCAAAAAAAAACTGTTAAAATTACAGAATTTTAGTAATATTTGAGCTAAATTGTTTTTAATTGCAAATAACAATTTAACCTGGTAAAATTAGCAAAAGAAATTGCTGAATAGTAGTTTAATAAAAATAGCAAAAAAATAACTGTTAAATTTACAGAATTTTAGTAATATTTGAGCTAAATTTTTGATAATTGTAAATAACAATTTAACTTGCTGAAATCAGCAAAAAAAAATTGCTAAATAATAGTAGAATGAAAATAGAAAAAAATAATTGTTAAATCTACAAAATTTTTGCTAAAATTTTCTGAAATCAACAAAACTTTTCCAGATTACTAGTGGACTGGAAAAAGTTAGAAAAGGAGCAAATGAAATGAAAATTAATAAATAAAAAATAAATGTGTATTTAAAGACATACTTGGGACCAGTTTATTAAATGTGTCAATTAATTGAAATTTGTTCAATTGGCATTGTTCATTGCCTAAATGCCCATTTATAATTGATGAAAGAAGTATATGTTTTCATGTTTTAATAAAAGAATAAATTAAGAAAAAAAAATTAAAAATTCTCGTATTTCTTATATTTTTTATATTACAATGCTTTTTCTTCAATTATGTGTACATTTCATTACCATTGTTTTCATCAATGCAAATTGAAAAAAATTTCATTGGCATTGAATGGTCATGAAATTTGTTGGCATTGAAATTGAGATAAAGTAATGCCAATGAAAATTTCCCAAGAATGATTTTTTTTAACAGTGGTAATATTTATAGACAATAATATGTTAACCATAACAAAATGTATTTCAGAGACCCTTCTTTTGATTTTCATTGTTTGCTGATCGGATATGTACTTCCGAATTTATTTGAGTTTCCATTTTCACCTCTAAAGCTCCACCCACAGGAAAGAAGGTGTGGCCGATTAAAAATATCGTTTTCTTTAAATAAGCTTAAAAAGTACAATATTGGGGGAAAAAAATTAGGGCCATCCCCTAAACTCCACTTGCTCCCCAGAGATACTTTTAATCACAATTTTCATATTAAAATGGTTCGTCCAAAATAAACCTTGATCTTTAAAAATTAATGTATTAGGATAAATAGAAACTTTTCTCATAAATTTTAACAATTTAGATATTTTATGAGTAGGACAAATTTTCAACCATTTCAATTTAGTTTTATTTAAAAGACTTTTTGCATTATTTTTGGCGAGTTAAAAATATGCAGTAATTTTTATGAGTCATTTAACATTCTGTTTATAAGCGCTCAAAAATTGGTGGTTTAGTTTACAAAAAATTTGTAAAATTAGCAAATCTTCTGTTAAAAATTAGTAACTAAAATTCAGCAAAATACTGTAAAGTTAGCAAATTTATTGTTAAAAATTAGTAACTAAATTCAGCAAAAAAAAAAAATAGCAAAAAAATTTGTAAGTTAGTAATGTGGAGGTAGCAAAAAAATTAACTAAAAATTAAATTTTAACTAAAAATTAGTTAAAAATTTGTTAAGTTGAAGTACTAACAGTTTTACTAACTTTTCTACAAACTTTTTTCTATGAGTGTATAAACATGTTTAAAATATAGAAAATTAATTATTAATGAATTCAATTCCTAATATATATTTGATTAAATTTTTTTTATTAATTATAAATCCTTTTATTTTAAATAGCGGGCAAAGCCCGCTACGTTGTTAGCTTGCCTTAAAGTTTATTTAATTACAGTAGACCCAGCAATTTAAGTAAATTCACAAATTCACTTGGAAAGTTTACTGCGCCACCGATATATCGGAATATAAAAAATGCATTCTTTTTCTAAGGTTCCTAGTCTTTTAATAAATTTGTTTAACCTTTTTGTAGAGTATGCTTCAATTTAAATTTCATATTCCTTGCTTAAAGTGCTTGCACATGTAATTAAAAGGGGCTCTTTACCCCTTTTTGTTTCTCCCCGTAAAAAAAACCCAAATATATATAATCCTGCCTCAGTGGATGTATGTCTATGTTAAAGGTAGTCACATGCGAAATTTCAAGTACCAAACGTCAGCAGTTTGAGTCATTCAAATTTCATTCCACTTCCCTACAGTTATCTAATGTTTCAATTTTCATTTCATCATTTCATTTCGTTTCATTCCAGATTCCATTTCGTTCTTCATTCCATTGCATTTCGTTCCCATTATATATTGTTCCAATCCCAATCTTTCCCCGTTTCATTCCATTTCACACCCACTGTCTTTTGTTTCGATATCAGTCGTCCCTCTTTCCATTCCATTCCTTTGCATCTGCCCCGTTCCATTCGTGTTTTTAACTGTATTGCTTCAATTTCACTCGCTCGCCATTCAATGCCTTCTCGCTCCATATTGCATTTTGTTCCATAATCCATTTCGTTCCCTCTTCCATTCCATTTCCATTGCCCACTGTTTAAATTCCACTCGTTCCTCGTTCATTTACATTTCATCCCACCGTGTAGTGTTTCAATTCCACTCTTTCCCCACTTTGTTTCTTAATTTTGGCATTCCAAATACACTCGTTTTCAAAAATTTTAGGTTTCTAGAGGCAAGCTTTAAGGGGGACAATTTTCCCCTTTTTATCACGTTCCTGTCCAAAAACGCAAAAATAACTTGTCTATAAGTTAGCCCATACTCCAAGGCACACACGTAAATTTCAGGTTTCCAGCCAAAGGGGTTCGCGCAAGCCATCAGGGAGGAAACTTATTCCCTTTTTGCCCCTCCCGGCAAGAATTTCCAAAAATGCAGTCTTAGCTGTCGTTTACGCTGGAGGCGGCATCTACGTACCGAATTTTAGCTTCCTAGTTCCAGCAGTTTGGGCAGGCCGTTAAGATGGAAATTTTTCCTGTTTTTGACCCTACCTGTAGAAATTTCCAAAAATCCCGTCTTTGCCGATGTCTACAATGGAGGAAGAACCTTCATAACAAATTTCAACTTCCTACCTCCAACGGTTTGCCCAAACCTTTGAAGGGGCATCTTTCCTTTTTTGACCCACATTTTTTCAATGTCCCTGTCCAAAATTCCAAAAAGTAACTTCGCGATAAGTGAGCCAATACTCCAAGGAATACATATTTTACATTTCGGGTTTCTAGCCAGTGGGATTTTTGCAGGCCGTCAAAGGGAAGACTTTTACTATTTATGCCCCTCCTTGCAAAAATTTCAGCTTCCTAGTTCCAGCAGTTTGGGCAGGCCGTCGATGGGGCACCTTTTCTTTTTTTTGCCCTCCCGGTTGGAATTTCCTAAAATGCCGTATTAGCAGACATCTATGTTGACGGAGGAACCTAGATACTGAATTTCAGCTTCCTTGTTCCAGCAGTTTAGACAGGCCATTAAGGGCTTACTTTCCCTTTTTGAGACCCCATTTTATAACGTCCCTGTCCAAAATTTAGGAAAGTACCTTCCTGATAAGTTAGCCCATACTCCAGGGAATATATTTTAAAATTCAGGTTTCTAGCCAAAGGGGTTTTGACAGCCCATCAAGGGGAGATTATCCTTCTTTTTGCCCCTCCCTGTAGGAATTTCCAACAATTTCATCTTCGCGGCTCTCTACGATAGAGGAGGGGCCTTCATACCAAATTTCAACTTCGTTCCCCATTTTTACCATGTTCTTGTCCAAAAAAATTAAAATTTTAGGTTTCTAGCTAAAAGGGTTTGGGCAGGTGTCAAGAGGGACATTTTTCCTCTTATTGTCCCTCCCATAGCTGTTAAATTTCGATTACGATTACTAATCAATTAGATTACATTTTGAAAAGAATTGTATTGATTATATAATTCTCTATTAAAGAATTTCTGATTACTAATTGATTATGATTACAAATAATCTAAAAGTAATCAAGATTACTTGAGATTACCATAAAATAATCAAAAAGAATCAAAAGTAATCAAAAAATAATTCGACTACTTTCAAAGATTACTTTTGATTAGGGTTTTTCTTTTCCCGGACTTTTTCATTTCCCGGGACAGCGGGATTTTTTTCGGAATTTCCCGGGATCCCGGGAATTCCCGCTCGTTAGAAAATATATAAATTCGACATATATTGTACTTGAAAAACTACTTTTTGGTTAAACACCGTTCGACAAAGTTTATCTTTTGGTTGTATCGATGAGAAAATGTTCTGAAAGGAGGGCTAAATATCCATGTCTTCCACTTTTTCCAGGTTAATTCGTTTAACAATTTAAATTGTGAATTAGTATTTATGTAATATATTTATAGGGAAGGCCGTCCTTATTAAAAAAAAACTTTTAGTAGTATATTAACTAAATATTAATTTCGCGGTTTAAGCTGTTAAACGAATTGATATAAAAAAGTGTAAGACACGGTTATATTATTTTGATCCCTTTTTTCAGGATATATTGGAATTGTTAATGGGTGCAAACTTGTGTCGGACCAGTTTTATAGTCAGAACTAAAATCAATTTTTTAAATATTTCTTATACATGAAATCCAAAAATTTCTATTTCTAGATATTTTATTTTCTTCTATGCATATTTTCAGAAGCATCCGTCTAGAATTAGTTTTATAAAAAAGTTTAAAAGTGAGCATTTTTCACAGAAATTTTTAGGCAAATTCGCCTAAATTGTTTTATAAAAGTAGACACTAAAATATTAAATAGTTTCATAACTTTAATTAGTTTTCTTGAATAGAAATTTTTTATGCCACAACTCCTTAAAAAGAAATTATTTAATTTTCATATTTAGTTGCATTTTAAATTAGCATATACAAAATTCAAAATAATTTGAAAAAGCATCTGATGTATTTATTATTTTAAAAATTAATAATATTTAAAAAATGTATTTAAAATAAAGGAATAGCAATTGAACTTTAAATGAAATTATTTGAAGTAAAAGAAACTCAAAATAATTGAAAATACAAAAAAATTACTATTTTTTAACTTTAATCCCTAGTTTAGTGGAGGTATTTGGAACTGAAATAATGATATTGAATAAGGCTGGTTTACACTATAAGATTTTCAGTACGATTTTAATTCAGTACACGTGCAAAACCTATAGGCAAGGTTGCAAAATCTTTCCGAGAATCTTGTAGTTTAAAACAGCCCATATAAATATTGCTTTATTTGAACAAATATCATCATCTTAAAGAAGAGAAAAATTCCCGAAGGACAAGTATTTTAGTTTGTAAATTTGGTAATTGCTAATATAATATTTTTTGGTTTAACTAAACCAAATTCAATTGGCATCCAAAAACAATTTGGCTTAATTCAGATTATTAAATTTTAAACCGTATTTTTTAATTTTAAATGTTCTTTATTTAAATTAATTTTAAAAAATCAATGCTTTAAATTTAAATAAAGCTTCTAAAATTGCAATAAAACTAGCTAAAACTACTGTAAAAGACTAAAAAAAATCCCGGGAAATCCCGCATAAAATTCCCGGGATTGCGGGATTCAAAAAAGGGCGGGATTCCCGGGAATCCCGTCCCGGGAATTCCCGGGACATAAACCCTACTTTTGATTCTTTTTGATTATTTTCAAAAATATTCGGCATGAGTTACAATGCCTTAGTAGAATTTTTGCCTGATTGAAATGTTCTGAAATCTTATTTAAAATTTTAAAAAACATTTTGGATAAGTTTTCATGGTAAAAATATAGAAATTACTTTGGTTTTTTTTATTTATTATTTATGATTCTTTTTTAATAATTAGTTTGTCTTAATTACAAATAATCCTGATTACTTTTGAATTATTTGGAATCATAATCAATTAGTAATCGTCCGAAACTGAATATAATCGTAATTTAATCATTACTTCACCTTTAAAAAGAAAGTAATCTAATTACTAATTATTATGATTAGTAATCATTACTTAACATCTATGGTCCCTCCCGATAGGAATTTCTAAAAATACCTTCTTTGCGGACATCTACACAGAAGGGGGAACTTACATTCCCATTTTCAGCTACCTAGTTCCAACAGTTTGGGCAGGCCGTCATGGAGAGACATTCCCCTTTTGCCCCCCCCCCCCCCTGTAGGCATTTTTAAAAACGCAGTCTTAGTGGATGTCTACGATATAGGAGGAAGATTTTTACCAAATTTCAACTTTCTACCTCCAGTGGTTTGGGCAGGCCGTTAAGGGGGCACTTTTCCAATTTTTAACCCCCATTGGTCTATGTCGGAATATAATAAGATACCTGTTTTTTAGAAAAAAGGACTTTTTTTTTAAAGATTATTTGTTTTTTTGACAAAGGCTCTTTTTAAAATAGAAGGTCTGTTTTGGAAAAGATAGTTTTTTTTTTTTGGAAAAGGCTGGACTTTTGCAATTTTCGTCCCTCCCTGTTGAAAATATCCCGTTCTAGTGGAGATCTCCTGCGGAGGAGGAATCTATATTCTTTATTTTTTTTTTTTTGGAAAAATTACTTTGTTTTTGGAAAAGTACTTTTCTTTAGAAAATATACTTCTTGAAAAAGGCTATTTGTGAAAAAGAAACTTTTTCGAAAAAGGTAACTTTCTCGAAGGTACGTATGTATTTGTTTTTGAAAAAACTACTTTCAAAAACAGTTTTGTTTTTGGAAAAAGGAATATCCAGAAATTCGTGGAGGGAGGAAAAAAGTACTTTTTTTAAATTCTATTTTTTTTATATTTTTATTTTTAAATGGTACTTTTTTGACAAAATACTTTTTTGGGAAAAGATGCTTTTTTTGAAAAAGCTTCATCTTTTTTTGAAAATCTATTTTTTGGAAAAACATGCTTTTTTGGAAAAAGGCACTTTTGTTTGAAAATGGTACTTATTTTGGAAAAAGGTACTTTTTTTTGGAAAAAGGTACTCTTTGGAAAAAAAAACTTTTTTTTTTTTGGAGAAAGGTACTTTTTTGGATGTAGGTACTTTTTTTGTAAAAATGTACCCACTTTTTTTTTGGAAAAAGGTACTTTTTTGGAAAATATCCAGAAGTTTGAGCAGGCCGTCAAGGGGGAGACTTTTCCCCCTTTTTGCCCCTCCCTTTGGGAATTACCAAAAACCCCGTATTAGTGGATGTCAACTTCCTAGCACCAGCGGTTTGGGCAGGCCGTTAGGAGGGGCACTTTTCGTCTTTTGAGCCCCCAGTTTTACAATGTCGCTGTCCAAATTTCCAAAAAGTACTTTCCAGATAAGTTAGCCCGTACTCAAAGGACACATATTTTAAATTTCAGGTTTCTAGCGAAAGGGGTTTTGGCAGGCCGCCAAGGGGGAGACTTTCCCCTTTTTGCCCGTTCCGGTAGGAATTTTAAAAAATCCCGTCTTAGCGGACGTCTACGCCGAAGGAGGAACCAACATACCAAATTTCAACTTCCTAGCTTCAGCGGTTTGGGCTGGGCGATGTTGAGTCAGTCAGTCAGTAACGTTATTCTTTTATATATAGAAGAAGATTTCATCAAAAACAAATTGAAATAATCATAATGAAATTATCTCTATATATAAAAGAATAACGTGACTGACTGACTGACTGACTCACTCAACATCGCCCAGCCCAAACCGCTGAAGCTAGGAAGTTGAAATTTGTTATGTAGGTTCCTCTTTCGGGGTAGACGTCCACTAAGACGGGATTTTTGGAAATTCCTACCGGAACGGGCAAAAAGGGGGAAAGTGTCCCCCTTGACGGCCTGCCAAAACCCCTTTGGCTAGAAAGCTGAAATTTAAGATATGTGTTCCTTGGAGTAGGGGCTAACTTTTCTGGAAAGTACTTTCTAGAATTTTGGACAGGGACGTTGTAAAAATGGGGGTTAAAAAGGGGAAAAAGGCCCCCCTTGACGGCCTGCCCAAACCGCTGGAGGTAAGAAGTTGAAATTTGGTATAAAGGTTCCTCCACTATCGTAGACATCCACCAAGACGGGAGTTTTGGAAATTTTTACAGGGACGGGCAAAACGGGGAAAAAGTCTCCCCCTTGACGGCCTGCTCAAACTGCTGGAGCTATGAAGTTGAAATTTGGTATGTAGGTTCCTCGACCGGTGTAGACGTCCGTTGAGACGGCATTTTTGGAAATTCTTATCGGGAGGGGCAAAAAGGGGACAAAAAAGGTACCTTTTTCCAAAAAAGTACCTTTTCCCAAAAAAAGTACCTTTTCCCAAGAAAAGTACCTTTTCCCAATAAAAGTACCTTTTTCCAAAAAAAGTACCTTTTTCCAAAAAAAAGTACCTTTTTCCAAAAAAAGTACCTTTTTCCAAAAAAGTACCTTTTTCCAAAAAAAGTACCTTTTTCCAAAAAAAGTACCTTTTTCCAAAAAAAGTACCTTTTTCCAAAAAAAGTACCTTTTTCCAAAAAAAGTACCTTTTTCCAAAAAAAAGTACCTTTTTCCAAAAAAAGTACCTTTTTCCAAAAAAGTACCTTTTTCCAAAAAAAGTACCTTTTTCCAAAAAAAGTACCTTTTTCCAAAAAAAGTACCTTTTTCCAAAAAAAGTACCTTTTTCCAAAAAAAGTACCTTTTTCCAAAAAAAGTACCTTTTTCCAAAAAAAAGTACCTTTTTCCAAAAAAAGTACCTTTTTCCAAAAAAAGTACCTTTTTCCAAAAAAAGTACCTTTTTCCAAAAAAAGTACCTTTTTCCAAAAAAAGTACCTTTTTCCAAAAAAAGTACCTTTTTCCAAAAAAAGTACCTTTTTCCAAAAAAAGTACCTTTTTCCAAAAAAAGTACCTTTTTCCAAAAAAAGTACCTTTTTCCAAAAAAAGTACCTTTTTCCAAAAAAAGTACCTTTTTCCAAAAAAGTACCTTTTTCCAAAAAAAGTACCTTTTTTCAAAAGAAGTACCTTTTTCCAAAAAAAGTACCTTTTTCCAAAAAAAAGTACCTTTTCCCGAAAAAAGTACCTTTTTCCAAAAAAAGTACCTTTTTCCAAAAAAAGGACCTTTTTCCAAAAAAAATTCCTTTTTCCAAAAAAAGTACCTTTTTCCAAAAAAAGTACCTTTTTTAAAAAAAGTACCTTTTTCCAAAAAATGTACCTTTTTCTAAAAAAATGTACCTTTTCCAAAAAAAAAGTACCTTTTCCCAAAAAACATACATTTTTCCAAAAAAATAACTTATTCAAAAAAAGTACCTTTTCCAAAAAAGAGAACCTTTTCCCAAAAAAAGTACCTTTTTCTAAAAAAATTTTCCTTTTCCAAAAGAAGTACCTTTTCCAAAAAAAGTACCTTTTTCCAAAAAACATACATTTTTCCAAAAAAAAACAACTTTTTAAAAAAAAATACCTTTTGCAAAAAAAGTACAAATAAAGTACTTTGTAAAAACAAAGTATCTTTTTCCAAAAAATTTCGTTTTTCCAAAAAGTACCATTTAAAATAATATATAATTTCAAAAAAACTACTTTTTTTCCTCCCCCCACGGATATCTCCACTAAAACAAGGTTTCTTGATATTCGGCATAGACGTGCGCTAAGACGGGATTTTTGGAAATTCCTACCGGAACGGGCAAAAAGGGGAAAAGTCTCCCCATAAACAGTCTCACAAATTGGAAAAGTGCCTGCCCAAACCACTGGAGGTAAGAAGTTGAAATTTGGTATAAAGGTTCCTCCACTGTAGTAGACATCGACTAAGTTTGTATTTTTGGAATTCCCTACAGGATATCCCAAAAGGAAACTCGGTATGTGAGTTCCTGCTTCTGTGTAGGCGTCCGCTTAGACGGAATTTTTGAAATTCCTATCGGGAGGGGAAATAAGGTAAAAGTCTCCTCCTGCCGGCTTGCCCAATCCCTTTTGGCCAACCTAAAATTTTAAATATGTATTCCTTGGAGTAGGACTAATTCACCGGCAACGTAATTTTTCTATTTTGGAACAGGAACATAGTAAAAATGGTGGTTGAAAGGGAAAAATGTCCCCACTAACGGCCTGCCCAAACCGCTTAGGCAATGCAGTTGAAATTTGGTATGAATGTTCCTCATCCATCGCAGATAGCCGCGAAGATGGAATTTTTGTAAATTCCTATAGGGAGGGGCAAAAAAAAAAAAAAAGCCTCACCTTGGGGGCCGGTAAAAACCCCTTAGGCTAGAAACCTGAAGCTTAAAATGTGGGTCCCTGGAGTGAGGGCTAACGTATTAGAAAGATACTTTTTGAATTTTGGACAGGGTCGTTATAAAATGGGAGCTCAAAAAGGGAAAGTTGCCCCTTAACGACCTGTCCAAACTGCTGGAACTAGGAAGCTGGAATTCCCTGTCGATGGATTTTCGGAAATTCCTACCGAGAGGGGCACAAATAGTAAAAGTTGACTAGAAACCTGAAATGTAAAACATATGTTACTTGGAGTATGTGCTCACTTACCGAGGAGGTGCTTTTTGGACAGGGACATTGCAAAAATGGGGATTAATGAAGCGAAAAGTGCCGCTTAAAGGCCTGTCCAAACCGCTGGAGGTAGGAAGTTGAAATTTGGTATTAAAGTTCCTCCTCTATTGTAGACATCTGCTAAGATGAGATTTTTGGAAATTTCTACAGGTAGGGTCAAAAACAGGAAAAGTCTCCCCCTTAACGGCTTGGCCAAACTGCTGGAACAAGGGATCTTAAATTGGGTTCCTTCTCCAACGTTGACGTCCCCTAAGATGGTATTTTTGGAAATTCATACCGGGAGGGGTAAAAAGGGAAAAAACTTCCCCCTTGACGGCCTGGCCAAACTGCTGGATATAGAGACCTAAAATTATGTATGTAGTAGGTTCCTCCTCCAACGCAGACGTCCTCTAAGACGGAATTTTTGGAAATTCCTACCGGGAGGGGTAAAAACGGAATAATTCTCCCCCTTGATGGCCTAACCGAACCCTTCGGCTAGAAACCTGTAATATATAATATGTTTTCCTTGGAGTATGGGCTAACTTATCGACAAGGCATTTCTAGGACTTTGGACAGGAACGTGGTAAAAATGGTGGTTCAAAAGGGGAAAATTGCCCCCCCCCCCTCTTAACGTCTACGTCTTTAGCTAGAAACCTAAAACTTAAAGAACAAGTGTATATGAAACACTAAAATTAAGAAACTAAATAGAAAACGAGTGGGATTGAAACACTACACAAGTGGAATGAAATGGATATAAACGTTGAACGAGCGGAATTGAAATTATAGACAATGCAAATGGATTGGAAGAGGGAATTACCTGTTCAAACACTATCAACGGAATATGAAACTTATGTAGCATTGAAACATACTCCCCAAAAAGTTAAACAAATTTTCTGAAAGAGAAAAAACCTTAGAAAAGGAATGGAACTTATATATTCCGATATTTAAACTTCATGTAACGAAGCACCGGTGGAAGAAACCGCCGCAGTAAATTTTCCAACTGAATTTGTGAATTTACTTGAATTGCCAGGTCTACCTTTACATAAACTGGAATTAAAAAAAAACTTTAAGACACGCTAACAACGTAGCTTTGCCCGCTATTTTTAATATTATAAAATGCTTTCCAACCCTGCTTTACGTTATTTATTTTCATTCAAAACACAAATGAACAAAACTATTTACGGGTCTATCTACCTAAGTTCGCACTTTACCAAATTATCTTAACATACACACGTATATTGCAATTTATTATGGATTCATTACTAACAATCCACTTTCATGAGAAAAAGTGATCTAATATTTATTTATTTATTTTAAACCCATTGTTGTGCAGAATTATTTATTTGTGGTGGCTGGGTGAAGGCTTTAAATAAAAAAACTTTAAATAAAAAAACGAATTTAATAAAAATTGTGGAGGGCGCAGCCCCCCCCCCCCCTTAACCTTTAAGGCACGCTAACAACGTAGCGGGCTGCGCCCGCTAGTAAAATATATTTAATACTAGTAATAGTGCCAATCTGGCTTACAACAACCATGTTATGCCTAATATAGATTATTAAAGAATCATGTGAATTATCTTAGTCTGAATATGTACAAATTTAATATCCATTAATAAATAATAATAATAAATATCATCTATTATGTGGTACAAATAGCAATCGACATCTCCAAATTAGGCATTTTAAAAAATCTTTAAAATTAATTTTAAAAAAACACGTTTTTGCATTTTTATCAAATTCGTGGGTGGTTTTTAATTCCTAAAGTGGGTTAATGATATCCGATGAAGTCAAAATTCCATGTCTGAATCGTTTTGACTATATGAAATGAATAAATGAAATAAAAACTAATTTTTTTTTCGAAATTTCAAATTTTGTTAATTTTTAATAGTAATACACTTTTTTCCAAAATGGGCCATTTTCGTCCAACATTCGGCACGGGTTATCGTTTTCCAAAAAAAAAAAACCGATTTCTTCCATTTGGGACCATTTCCAATAAAACTCGGGGGGTGTAATGACAAATCTATTTTTAAGGGAAACCCTAAAATACATGTATATTTTATTGTAGGAGCCGTTGCTAAAACAAATAAATTTAATACTAGTAATAGTGCCAATCTGGCTTACAACAACCATGTTATGCCAAATATAGATTATTAAAGAATCATGTGAATTATATTAGTCTGAATATGTACAAATTTAATATATATTAATAAATAATAATAATAAATAATATCAACTATTATGTGGTACAAATAGCAATCGACATCTCCAAATTAGGCATTTTAAAAATTCTTTAAAATTAATTAAAAAAAAAAAAACACGTTTTTGCATTTTTATCAAATTCGTGGGTCGTTTTTGATTCCTAAAGTGGGTTAATGATATCCGATGAAGTCAAAATTCCATGTCTGAATCGTTTTGACTATATGAAATGAATAAATGAAATAAAAACTGATTTTTTTTCGAAATTTCAAATTTTGGTAATTTTTAATAGTAATACACTTTTTTCCAAAATGGCCAATTTTCGTCCAACATTCGGCACGGGTTATCGTTTTCCAAAAAAAAAATCGATTTCTTCCATTTGGGACCATTTCCAATAAAACTGGGGGCGAATAAGAAAATTTTGAAAATCAGAATTGCAGATAAAGTTATATCTAATCTTATACGGTGTTATTTACTCTCTAACATGAATAGATACAATTTGATCAAATATTATTTGATTGAATCTAATCGTTTTTTCACGGGTATTTAACGTTGTATAAAAGTTAGCCAGTTGGAAATTTCGTGAAGACGTCTTCATGACGGTATAGCGACATGTGCTGTCATTGGTGACTTGCTGAGCCGCTCCCATAGAAAATACCTATAGACACCTGCTGACATTTTCATACAAATTTAAAAATGTCATCACGACAAGTCATCAGGAGGTTACTGTGATCAAGAAATGAAAAAGTCGTCGATGACATTTCCATCAAGGGTCAGTAAGTTGTCATCACCAACTCAAGTTTTTTTTTATCCTTTATATGTCCACAATGCTCATTCTCTTCTTTCTTATCTTTCTTTTCTTTGTAATTAATTTTCTTCTATTAAAAATTTCAAAGTTTTTCATTTGTTATCACACTCACCAAGCCTCGAACCAGAAGCCTTCTGATTGTTAGTACATGGCCTTACCCGTTCACCTAAACCATAATAATAGAAACATTTTTAAAAAGTTTCCTTTATTCCCTTTATCAAATTCAAATCTTAAATTTTATTTGCATCTTCCTGTAATCAAATTTAAATTATATTAAGGGGGGACATGACATTGGCCGTTTTTTGAAATCGACTTTTTTTTGTAATTTTGTATTTTAGTAAATATTCTAAGATTCTAAGAAACAAAATTTCATGGAAAAATTCCTACGGGTTCAAAAGTTACAGCCGGATTAGTGAGAGCGCATTTTTAATTTTCGCGCTACCTACGTACGGCAGCTGGGATATACTTGTTTTACTTGCTACCTGACTTTTTGTTGTTGTTATTTCGTACCTACTTGTAGGGTGCCTCAGAGTGAAGGCATATGAAACTTTAAAAGAAGGCCGAATTGCTAAACGATTGCAAAAACTATAAGAAACAGCACAACACAAGATAACGAAGGCATACAGTACGAAGCAGGCATGGCAGATTGAAGGTAACCTTTTTTTTCTTTGTTCACAAACTTTGAACGCGTTTATCTCGAAACCATGTTTTTCGTACTGGTTGCGGCACTAGCGGGTTCATTTTTTGACGAAAAAAAATTTTTTTTTTTGTATTTTTTTGAACTTGATTCGCTATCGTATGACACGAGCTTTTTTTAAATTTTTTTTTTCGATTTTTTTATGAATTTTTAAAGTCAATATTTTTTTTCGATAAAACACAATTTCAAATTTGGAACATCACCAAAAATTGAAAAAAAAATTTAAAAAAAAAGCTCGTGTCATACGATAACCAATTTTGTTAAGATTTAAAAAAGTAATTTTCTTTCCAGATCGGACAATTTTTGCGACTCCCAGCGCTGCAACCACGAGGCCCCGTTTTTTTCTCTGCCGCCAGTTTGGAGCTCTATAAAACCATGTTGGAGTGAAAAATATTTTTTTTTGAATTTTTTTTCTTGTTATTTGTTCAATTCTCTACAATAATAAAAAAAATTTTGGAAAAATGTTTGTTTTTGACTGAGTTATGAATTTTTTAAAGGTCTGTTTTCTCTGCCGCGAATGTAATGTCCCCCCTTAATTTTATTTGAGTGTTCCTTTCAAATTCGAATTTTGTTTTATACTGAATTTAGACTGAGCATAAACCAGCTGGTTTTTGTACAAAACTAAATTACGAAAACTAAGTCATTTACACTGGTTATTTAGTTTTTCTTTGTCGCATCACTTTTTTATTACACATTTTTCTTTCTGTTTTTATTGTTAAATTAATGTAAAAAATTTATTAATACATTTAAAAAGAATAACAACCATAGATAACAACCAGAGATCAGCAATGAGTAGTAAAAAAGTGAGTAGAGTTGAATCATGATTCATGATTTATTGTACTTATACTCATTTATACGTATTGATATGTTGTTGAACCTCATACTTACTATTAAGTTTAATTTACTCATCATACTTATACCTAACAACATTTATGACGTTGCTGATTTCGACTCTCCTTCACTTCGAATACGAACATTAAAATACTATTCATGTGTTTACTACATACATGTGTTTACTATACATGTGTTTACTATACATGTGTTTACTATACTATAGATGTGTTTATAGATGGATGAGTTGAATGAGCTGAATGAGTTAAGTCAATAGTGAGTATTATAAGTATTTTTCTAAAATTATAAATCTATATGAGCAGATTGATGAGTCAAACATATTTGCGATGGTATGAGTATGATGTCGACGTGGGATTCATATTTATTGCAACTTAAAATTATAAATCAACTTCATTGTGAGTATGAGTACGTCAGAGTGGTTGCATTTCTATTGTTTCTACTCACTTATATTTTAAATTTCATGAGTGACTATGAATAGCAAAAAATTAACTCATTGCTGATCTCTGATAACAACACATAATTTCAAACTAAACCAGAAATATTTTTAAAAAACTAAAAAAATATTTTTTTGACACTTGCTTTATTTCTATATTCGTTGTAACAGGGTGTATCGAAAATTAATTATAAGTGATACCGGGTGTATCAAAAAGGCACATTTAAGTTATTTTTACTTGGTTTTTGCCAGGTAGAATTTGGTTTTCAGTTTATATGAAAATTGTATGGAAAAACTAAATTAATTTTGTAGTTGTCGACTCAAAAAAATGGCCAAAAACTACTAGTTTAAATACACTATTAAATTCAAATTAGTACATACAAGTTTCAAATCGGTTATGGTGTAAATATCTAGACGCTCAAACATTGATGTGTTTTTAGTTTTAAGGTTCGCGGTTCAAATCGCTGTCACGACAAAAATATTTTTTTAAACGCGATACTGACAAATAGTCAGAGCGAATTAAGAAAAAAATTATTATGATGATGACAAAAAGCTAGTGAGTCAGCACGAGTTAAGAATAAATTCTAGTGATGAAAAAGAAAAATTAAAAAGCAGACATGTCTTTAAGACGTCTTTGGTAAATGTCTGCGCCTGCTGACTTGTCACTTACACGGCGGTGCTGACATTGTTTTTAAGACACATTTTCCAGCTGGATATAGTAATGAAATCAAATTTAAACTTGCCAGCATTGCTTACTCATATTTTTAACATGAGCAGATGCCACAAATGGCTTATTCTCAGAGTTGTGCTCATTTTCAGCACATGTTTCAGACACCTGATTGAAACAAACAAATAATCTTCTTATAATCTCGCTCCAGACTTGTTTTAAAACCCTTACAAATTTTATGTCAATCTTCATATATAAAAATAGAGTTTTTACAGTTTACGATATATGTATACGAATTTTGATGCATCCCCTTATTTTATAAATTTTATTATGTAATATTTGATTAATTTCCAATGGATTAACATGCGACAATAACTCTAATACATCATATATATATTTTTAATTTTAGGTTTCCTCTATCTATAGAAAATGTGAAACAACTCGAACGACCGAAGAAAGTAAATTTTTAGAAAAGCATCCCGAAATTTTAAAACAAGTTAGAAAACGTAAAGAACGTGTCGAAATCTACAAAGATCGTGTTATAGAAAAGGAAGATGATGTACAGATTATAGACGCAAAAATAGAGGAATTGGCGAGCATTATATTACAAGCAAAGCATTTAATATGTTATACGGGAGCGGGAATAAGTACGGCAGCTTTAATTCCCGATTATCGAGGAAGTAAAGGTATATGGACGCTGTTGCAAAAGGGTAAAGAAATAGGAGACCATAATTTATCGGCAGCTAATCCCACTTACACTCACATGGCATTATATGAACTCCATCGAAGAGGCATACTGCGATATGTAGTATCACAAAATTGTGATGGCTTACATTTAAGATCAGGATTGCCTAAATCGTCTCTGTCTGAAATACATGGTAATATGTATGTAGAGGTGTGTAAAAATTGTAAACCCAATTCCGTGTATTGGAGACTATTTGATACCACTGAAATGACGGCCAGATATTGCCACAAAACCAATAGATTGTGTCACAAATGTTCGGAACCGCTATGTGATACCATTGTTCATTTTGGCGAGAGAGGCAATTTAAAATGGCCTTTAAATTGGTCTGGAGCTTGTCACCATGCCGAAAAAGCCGATGTTATATTATGTTTGGGTTCTAGCTTAAAAGTATTGAAAAAATATCATTGGCTATGGCAAATGGATAAACCAGCCAGACAACGAGCTAAAATATGCATTATCAATTTACAATGGACACCAAAGGATACTTTGGCTTCGGTGAAAATAAATGGTAAATGTGATCGTATTATGGAAATTTTAATGAATGAACTAAAAATAGCTGTACCAGTGTACACTAAAGAAAAAGATCCCATATTTTCTCATGCCACATTGTTAATGCCAGAAGAGTTACATACATTGACACAGCCATTACTTAAACAATCCGATGATGATGACAAAGAAGATGAAACCACCACTTTGTCTAGTACAGAGGTAACCACAGCCGAGGAGGAAGAAGATACACAAGATTCGGCCATGAGCTGTGACAGTTTTACCGGCCGTGGTACTGAATATCGAATAGGTAAGGGACCACGCATACGAACACCTCTAAAGCAAATGGCTTCGGGCATTAAAACTAATATAGAGTTGAAAAATAAAGTTAAACAAGAACTTAAAATGGATTCGGAAGATAATGATACAATAGAAGTTAAGGGAATAGAAATTAAAAAAGAGTTTGATAAATTTGAAATAGAAAAAGAACAAAGTTTTTCAGATATTTTAAAGGATAATGCAAATCCACAAGATGTTATTAAAAATTTTGAAAATTCTCACAATTCAACAAACATCTCCCTAACAAAGGAAAATGATAATAAAAAATTTAAAAAATTACAAAATACAACGATCGATGTTAGTGAATTCCAATTAAACTCGAACAGAAACCCAACTGAAATTAAATTTGAAACACAAGAAGAAACAAAATTGTTTGATTTAACAAAAACTGAAGAACATTTTAATGATTTTAAATTTGATAATCAATTACAAATGAACGATATGTTAACAACTGACTTATTAAAAACGGAGCAGAACTTTTTACAAAATCCCATAAAAATTGAAGATTATTTAACAAATTTATCAAAATCGAATACAGAAATTAGTCCAGTACCACCACTAACATCAGATTCTAAAGTAAATGGTTTTGTTAGAGATATAACTAAAACTAATCAAAACTGCTATAATACTTTGACCCATAAAACTGAAATTAAATTTCAATCTTTAAGAGATTTAAAACTTAATGGTTTATTAGGTGACGTCACAAAAGCGAAAGAAGATTTAGGTAATAATAGCATAAAACGAGAAGAATCTTCTGCATTGCCCTTCGATACTAAACTTGAAAATGATTTTTTAAGGGGCTTACGGAATAAAGGGTTTTCGATAGAAATTTCAAAGCCTAATGTACCCGTTATACATTCTCAGAAATTCAAAACAGAGAATAAAACTTTAAATTTACAAGAATTAAGAAAGAAAACTTTCGAAAATTCCATTGAAATAGCGAAAAAAGAAATAAAAATTGAATTAAATGCTGATGCTTTAGCAAATATACCCGTAAAATTGGAAACAAATACCGATGTTTTAGCGGAGATAGCAGAATTGCATAAAAGTGAACAAATGCTTATAAAACAGGCTACTGAGTTAACCAAGAATGCTGAAGAATTTTTAGAAAAACTCGAAAATGAAATGGGTTTGAAAAATC
Organism: Leucophora obtusa; assembly: GCA_949987735.1. Taxonomy (NCBI): domain Eukaryota; kingdom Metazoa; phylum Arthropoda; class Insecta; order Diptera; family Anthomyiidae; genus Leucophora; species Leucophora obtusa. The sequence goes on along the minus strand of OX465295.1, from coordinate 292,936,882 downwards.
CCTATGAAGAGGAGACACCACAATTGGCCTTAGTACAAGATAAATTACCACCAGATAATATTTCTACAAAATCTTCTAATGGTTTAAGGCATCCACCCTATAAACAAGAAAATAACCCTCCCCCCAAAATGGAAACAACTCCCCCTCCACCACCTGCTGCTACTAAAAATCAATTTCCTCTACATATTTTGATGAAATTACCCAAATGTATACAAGTTCAATATAAAACCGAAGATGGTATTAAATCTGCAACCTATAATGGTTTAAAAACTACAGATAAAACGAAAATACTGCAAAAAAAAACCAGCAATCTTAAAGAACCACCTCCTTTAGCACCATTGTATAAAACGTCCACGCTGTCGCCAAATCTACAAAAACCATTGAATCTTAAAGAAACAGTTGATACCATCGATGAAGAAACTCTATCAGCCGATGAAAAATCTTTGAAAGATGAACCCTTAGAATCACAAATGGATATTTTAAAAAATCTTGCCTTAACTACACCAAAAAAATCCATTACAACCTCCTCGGTATCTCCATATGCTTTGTCTCAGCAAAGAAAGCATTTGCTAAGACGTAAATTACCCTTTTGGTATGATGTTAAATATGCCTATTCCGGCCTGCATAGCATAGTCTTTCCACCACCCACAGACTTAAATCTATGGAATTATGAAATTATACCCAATATTGCTATGAACCGTTCGGCGGCTAAATGTGAATTTTGTTTTGATCATTATGCCGAATTTGAATGTCAGTTTTATAAACAGTTCCTTCTTACCGATCGTAAACATAAAAAACGTGCCCGTAATGGTCGTTTTGTTGTTTGTGAATGTTGTCCCTATACCGAAGATGATCAGGAAGATGATTATGATGAGAATATATCATTAGCTCATATAGCAGCAGCTGAAACGGCCAAACGACAATTATATTTGAATAATACATTTCCACGTAAATTGGCTCGTACCCAGGCGGGTTGGTATGGCAAGGGTTATAAAAAAAATCGACGTAGAAAATAGTTTTTCTTAAATAAAATTTTAAAATTAAGTATAGTTTTAAGTTAATTTTAAAAATCTTTTATATTTGTGTTCATTTTTTTTGCTGTATGTATATAGTATGATTGATAAGTGTATTCATTTTATTTAGTATTATGTATGTTCCGGTACTTTATGGCGGTATCTAAATGCATCCCAAAAGTATTCCGTGTGCAAATTGTTATTGTATTATTAGGGCTGATGTTAACGCTCGCAGTAATGTACAGGAACACTCCCTTTTTATGTAAGTTCTTTCAATTTCTGGACAGGCAGATAAACTAAAAATAACTGTTGCCATTTGTAATTATTTATGTTTGTTACTTTTAAAAATTTAAGATAATTTTAAATTAATTTAATTTTGTTATAGTTTACTATAAAATATTATGATACAATACACATCACTTTTTTAATATTCTTTTAAATTAAAAAAAAAAAAAATTGTGTTTTTTTTTCTATTCCGGTAGACTCTACATTAGATTGTCCCAAAATGTTTGCACTTGCAAATTTTGCGATATAAGAACACTCAAACGACATATATTTCTTATAGTTATGCATCCTTTCTTTACAAGTTATACAATATTTCTATGAAATTTACATTTTATCAACTAGATATTAAAACAAATAAGAGTTTGGGACCATATATGATTAATATATTATTTTTTAGTGGTTTTGATATACTGTATTCCCATCCAGGGTTTCACAAGTACGTTACTGTGCATTATATAGTAGTCCGAGCCTATCCTAACACCAGCCCATCTGCCCCTTCATTCCCATTGAAGTCTCTATGTTCAGTGATCTATATAAGAGCGATGGGAGAACGACGACCTTAGTTTCGACAGTTCATCTCTGGACTGCCCAACAAGCGTGGAGTTTGTCAAGTAAGAGTCCAAAACATAAGAGCCCCCTGGATGTCGATAAAAGAGGCAATGTTCCCGCATACTCAGCTTTGATGAAGTGACAAAGTTGCTAGCATTTCCGCCTGAAAAAAAAACACTAGAAAAAATTACCAGTTCTGTTTTGCTCGTATTCACTTCACTTTACTGAAAACAAAAATTGTTTCCAGAAAAAAAATTTTTCTCACATTAGCAATTTTTTTGCTAGCATCCGCCTGACTAATATTTTGCTGAGTCAGCCACATTTTTTTGTTTACTTTACTTCCTTTTTTTAGTGTACAACTCTTGACCTCTCTTGCCAACTTTTGGAATGGGGACCACCCTTCATCAGCAAAGTGAAGCATTGTTGAGAGAAAGAGTATGTATATCGAGACAACTCTGAAGCATATTTGGAATAATACCATCAATACCCGGCGCTTTGTACTGTGAGAAGCTTCCAATTGTCCAGAAAAGTATCTCCGGGATGATTATATCCTCCCCACTGTGCAGATTGTCTAAAGGGGGAAAATATTGAGCGATTCCGTTAGTCGACGCATCCATGCATCCTGGCTGGAAAATGAGAGTCTCTCAGATACTTCAGCCGAATCCGACCACCCCTCTTTCGTGTGTATTTTGGCAGAGTGTTCCTTACTCAACTATGGAGAGTTTTTGAGGGCAGGAATTTTTGACCTTTTATTTTCGATAATCGAATTAAAAGTTTATCGCAATGGATACTATTTATCTTAGTTCAGTCAGTGCTTCTTGGATTTCTGAAGCAAAACTTTTCCTGATCCTGCCTGTCAATATCGAATAGTATTCAGTTATGATCTAAAAATGATTTCATGTCAGATGCTCTCCAATTTCTCACCGCATACGATGAGTTGTCTGACATGAGTGTTAAATCCAGAATTTCCTCCCAACCTGAAAAATTTGCCGAACTCGGAAAAATATATGTAGGATTATTACCAGAGTTACACACACCTCTGCCGTTTACTTCACCGCTGCGCCAATATGGTGTGCCTAGCATTGACATCGCTACCTATGATGATAGTATCTTCCGACACTATGGATGACACCAGTTGGTCCACTTCTTCTAGAGGGGATTCCCTATAGTGAGCCATATAACATAGCATGAGGCCAAAATGATATTTCAACCCTCGTCACTGTAACGTCTCTAGTCCTAAGCTGAGTACAAAGACTGATATTAATGTATCGTTTAAATATAAGACAATATCTCGTCTTAGCTTTGTCTTTTATGAACAGTAATTTGTATGGAGAATTCACGTATTCCATAACGAGCTCAGCCAATTTAGACTCAATGCGATTGTCAAAATTCGTTAATTAACAACTAGAGTTTGTCAAAACCGGTTTCCGAATTATTCGATAAACCGGTATTTTTTCTATATTTCCGGGTTTTTAAACCGGTTTTTGAAAAAGAGCGGTTTTCGAATTATTCGAGAAACTGGTTTTTTCGTCTCGAATAATTCGACATTTTCGAATATTTATAAAGTGAAAATTTCTAATAAATTGTCTTCATTTGTTCAATAATTATGCAAAATATGTGCCTATGCATAATAATTTGAAATACTTATAAACACATTTATAAAATGAATTTTGTATGGAAAATTTGTTTGTTTGCAGCAACCGAATTCGATTTCAATTCGGTTGATACCGAATTCGTTTGCCACAACTGAATTCGGTTGGTGCAACCGAATTACGAGGTTGCAGCAACCGAGCCAATTAGGTTGGAAAAAATTCGGTTGTCACAACGGAATTGTTTTGAGAGTGTAGCAACAAAAAAAAAAAAAACAAACACAAACAGCGCCTTTAGAAAAAAAAACTTTTAGTTTTGAAGGTGGATTCGCACTAATGGAATAATTTACGCTGCGAATTGCTTTCGAGAAAGGAAGAAAATAGTAAGTTTCAAGATTTTTAGCAATTCTTTGCAAGTTTTATAAGAAAATTTGTATATATAACAATACAAAATGATTATTTACAAATACCGAAAAACCCGGTTATTCAAACCGGGTTTGAATTAAAAAAACCGAAAACCGGTTTTTTAAAAAGGCGTTTTTTAGAAGTATTCGAAAACCGGTTTTTCATATAGGTCGAATACTTGACAACTCTATTAACAACAATATTCGTTATTCTTCAATTTATTTCTACTGATATTTGGTCTTTAAAAAAATCGGTAACTTAACACATCGGCTGCAAAGTCCGTAGGATAACCAATAAAACAACAATTTTTTTTTTGGCAAAATTCGACTTTATTCATCCAACGCCTTTCTAACATTTCGATACCTTTTTTATAGAATGATTTATCTTTGCCCTCAAAATAGGCCTCTATTTCGGCAATCACCTCTTGCAACTTCACTTTACGGTCTGCCAAAACGATTTTGTCAACTTTTTTGATGTTTTCCGGTATCACCACTTTTGGGCGACCAGAGCGTTTGGCGATATCGGTGTTTGTACGATCACGTTTAAAGTCAGCAAACCACTTTCCTACCATTTGTCTCAATGGAGCAGAGTCCGAATACACTTATCAAGCCAAGCTTTGGTTTGAACGTTGTTTTTCCCATTAAAAAGCTATGTTAAATCAACACACGAAATTGCTTTGCATCCAGTGTTTTCAAAATCGCAAAAGTAGCGTCACTAAAACAGCTGTAACTTGTTCATTAATGAACGAATTGTCATTAAATTTTGACAGGTATCATCTGAAGATTGGTAGTTCCAAAAAATCATATGACTTTTTCATTAGTGACTATGTGTCTTCCCATGGAATTTTCAGCCGATGAGTTATCTACGAATTTTTTTTTATGTTTAATAGCCTAATCAACGACCTAAGTAATTCTATGACTTTTTTAAATTTCTGTTAGTGTACATAAAATTAAACGTTAACATTAAAATTTAGTGTTCTGTAAATATTGATAATGCTACCATTTGTATACGAACATTACGTTATGCCAAATTTAACAAATTTTAACAATGCCAGATTTGTGAAAGAGGATTTTTTTTAATAATACATTAGAGATTTTAGCACTTTCGTAAACAAAAAATTGCTTTTATAAAATAAAAAAAATTTTAAAAGAAAAAAATCCAAAAAAAATATTTAACGAAGCGTTATTCTTACAAAATCATTGCTCTACCAGTGAATTGATTTTTGTACCGCTGGCAATTTCTGTCTAGGTCAGGGGTGGCAAGACTTTTTTCGCTGCGTGCCAGAAACGGACAATTTTTTTTGTAAAAATTTCTCGCGTGCCACCTTAATTTTAGTTGTCTTTTAAAAGTCCTTTTTTAAAAATTTTTAAAATTTGGAAAATTTCTCTTAAAAATATCATCGCAGATGTACATATTTATCAGCGCTACGGATAACCCCATGAAATAACCCCCAAAGGGAAAAATTAAATAACACCCAAGAAATGACGTAAAAATGTTTGACGGTTTTTTTAATTTTTTATTTATTTAATCTTTAAATATTGAGATTATTTCATTATGAAAAAATCCCCAATCAAATAAAATTAAAACAGTTTGAACATTATTGCCTTTTCATTTTCTGGGGGGCTATTCCATTTTTGGTGGTTATTTCATTTTGTTAAAAAAAAATTTAAATATTGGGCGCCACTATTATTTAAATATGTAACAAACTAGTTAAAAAATGTGCTTCGGGCAAAAATTTGATTTTGTTAAAATAAATCGCGCGGTTTTTATCATCATAATAATGAAAAAAATCGAATATTATGGATGTGAACAGAGAACTTTCTTTTTCAGATGAAATGGCTCAGCGAAACACGATCAAAATCCAACAAAGGGGGTTATTTCATTATGAAATTTATGTTTATTTAATTAAGGGTTATTTTCCGAGAATTTTCTGATAATCGAATTTGCGAGCTCTGTATTAACGATATTTCTTTAAACAAAAAATGGTAGCAATGCAGAGTTTTATTTATTTTAAAAGACGATTTACAAGCTCTATGAAAAATTTCATCATTATGGTGTTAAATCACACATTTTTGTAGCGAAATTTAACATTTATCTGACTTTTTTGCTGGTCTTCTAATAGTTTAAATTTTTTGAAAATATCCAACGAAACGTTGCGTGCCACCTAAAATCCACTCGCGTGCCACTCGTGTCATAGTTTTGCCAGCCCTGGTCTAGGTAGTACTGAATAACCACTGGTTGCAAACGTTGGTATATCACTCTAAGCAGGTTCTTTGACAGTGGTTTTTTTATTAACCACCGAAATTTTTTTAAAACAAATACTGGCAAAACGCTTTTCGCAAACGTACCAGGCGTCCCAAATTAGTGTTTTGGCAGTCATTTATTTCTAACACCGCGGTTACGCAGTGGTATGAAAGCGCTTGATATTTTGTACCACTGGCAATTTCTGACCGAGTTCTTACAGACTTTTTTCTATTAGTGCACTTAACCTAACCAAACATCCCACTTTTAATGGTATCCCAATAAACAATTTTGCTGGAATTCAAGTTGAAATCAAGCGTAATTCCAGTCACATTTTCCAATTTCAAGCCTTGATTATACTAGATTTACATTGTAATTCAATAGCATACTCCAGTAAAAGGGGCACTGGAATTCCAGTCGAACATAACTGTGTAAATATGCTTCAATTCAAGCCTTGAATTACAAACAAATTCAAGTTCAAAGAACACACTAAAAACCCTTGTATTCAAGCCCTATCTTCAAGCATAAATCAAGCCAATTAAAACACGATAATTGTAATATTTGATGCAATTTATTTGCAGTTATATAATTGTTTTCTCATACATACATTAGCATTTTTATTTTTCTTTTAATATCCAACGGAAACCAATCATTTGTAGTTTCTCCTTCCTTTTGCTGGCAGCGTCAAATGTTGTTGTACTTTTCTTAGCTAAGGAGAAAAGAATAACGTTAGAATAAAGTTTAGGCTCAAAGAAAGATCAATTACTTACATATTTAAGTATTAGAATCCAAGGAAGAAATTTAGATTCCTTTGATATTTCCATATAAACAAATTATTTTTAATTTGTTAATTTTTCAGTATTGACAAGAATAGAAAAACAAATTATTTCAATTTGCATGACCTGGATTTTCACTGGAAAATAACACATAAAATAAAGCTGAATTCAAGCATTTGAATTTTTAGTTTTTCAGTGTCTATTGGTATTATACTGCTTTTTAAAGGCTTGTCCGCCTTTAGTAAGCCAGCTTGTGTGTAGAGTTTGAAAGTACTCGGAGATACTTGTGTGTACTTACTAGAATCCCCGAGTGCTTTTAAACTCTACACACAAGCTGGCTTACACTCAAAAAAATAAGTTAGTAAAAAAATTACTAAAACGTCTTGTATATCAAGTGTACTAGTTTTTAGCAATTTTTTGCTGAAATTCCGTTTTCAGAAAAAATTTTAGCTATATTTTTTTAGCACTAAACTAATTTTGAACTAATGTTTTACTAATTTATTTTAATACAAAAATTGTGCTGATAACCGCAATTATAGCGGGGACGACAAATAGACAGATAGACAAATGTAGATGTCGCAGCTTGTCTGGATGTAGTACAGACAACGGAAAAACAACTCTACACAATTTCCATATTTAAATTTTCAGCAAATAAATTAACCAAAGTAAAATTTCGCTACAAGTTTTTTGAGTTTTTTTCAGTCTACTAATATTCAGCAAAAAGTTTAGTGATTTTAGCAAAGATTTTTTCATTTACAATCGACTAAGTGTTAGCAAAACTTTTGCTGAAGATTACTATTTTTTGGTAAAAATCAGCTCGCTGATTTTCAGCAAACCTTTTGCTGAAATTACCAACTTTTTTGCAAGCACGCTCCTGACTAAAAATTTGCTGACACAGCAACATTTTTTGCTGACTTTACTGACTTTTTTTGAGTGTACTTTACCCAGGGTATGGCCGCATTGTAATGGCCCACAAGCCCATATACTTCGTAAGTAGGTACACACAAGTATAGTGGCATGTAAGTTAGACAAAATTTTTTAAAATGTTCAAATATTTTTAGTTTTTTTTAGTTTGATTCTAGATCATAAATTAATATCACTTTCTGTTTAAATTATTAAAATTATTATTAATTATTAAATTTACTTGTAAAAATTGTGTCATCTTTCTTTGATTTGAAAATAATTTAAATAGAAAGTGATTTTAATTTATGATCTAGAGCAGGGATCGGCAAAGATATACAACCTTATTTTGTCCATGTATGAATGAGTTGCAGCCTCTCCCTCTCTATGCACTGACAAAGAACGTTTGTATAATAATTTGAAAATTTTAAATATTTATAATGCGAATATAAAATACAAATTTAAAAGCAAACAACAACTACAAAAACAAATATCAAAAAACAACAACACAAAAAAAAAATAAAAACAAAAGAACTTAAAAATAAATTAACAAAAAAATGTATCAATAAACATTATGCAGGGTGTAAAAAATCTGGCAAACAAGCGATCTGTAGTGGGATTCTCTAAGCTGTCAGTTTCCTATGAAAACTTGTCAATTTAACTACCGAATTTTGTCGTTAAAAAGTTACAGAATTGACCCTCTGAAAACCTACTTCATTGAATGCTTGTTTGCGACTAAGTTATTTTTTTGTTCTATGTGTGACGATATGTAGGTGTGAGAGAGCGCCCATGGGCATAGGTGTTGCCGACGTCTGATCTAGAGCAGGGATCGGCAAACATATTCAACCTTATTTTGTGTTTGTATGAGTGAGTTGCAGCCTCTCACTCTCAATGCACAGACAAAGAACGTATATACAATAATTCGAAAATTTTAAATGTTTATAATGGGAATATAAAATAAAAATTTAAAAGCAAACAACAACTACGAAAACAAATATCAAAAAACAACAACACAAGAAAAAACAAAAAAACTTAAAAATAAATTACCAAAAAAATGTATCAATAAATATTATGCAGAGTGTAAAAAATCTGGCAAACAAGCGATGTGACAACTTACTTCATTGAAATCTTGTATGCGACTGATTATTTTTTTGTTCTATGTGTGAGCTTACACTCAAAAAAAAAAGTCAGTAAAGTCAGCAAAAAATGTTGCTGTGTCAGCAAATTTTTAGTCAGGAGCGTGCTTGAAAAAAAGTTGGTAATTTCAGCAAAAGGTTTGCTGAAAATCAGAGAGCTGATTTTTACCAAAAAAATAGTAATCTTCAGCAAAAGTTTTGCTAACACTTAGTCGACTGCAAGTGAAAAATATCCTTGCTAAAATCATTAAACTTTTTGCTGAATATTAGTAGACTGAAAAAAACTCAAAAAACTTGTAGCGAAATTTTACTTTAGTTAATTTATTTGCTGAAAATTTAAATATAGAATATGTGTAGAGTTGTTTTTCTTTTTTTGTCATTTCCGTTTCCAGACAAGCTGCGACATCTACATCTTGTCTATCTGGTTGTCGTCCACGCTATGCATGCGGTTCTCAGCACAATTTTTGCAGCAAAATAAATTAGTAAAACATTAGTTCAAAATTAGTTTAGTGCTAAAAAAATATAACTAAAATTTTTGCTGAAAACGGAATTTCAGCAAAAAAATTGCTGAAAACTAGTACACTTGATACACAAGACGTTTTACTAATTTTTCTACTAACTTATTTTTTTGAGTGTATATAGGTGTGAGAGAGCGCCCATGGGCATAGGTGATGCCGACCTCTGATCTAGAGTCAAACTAAAAAGAACATTCATTTACTTAAAAATAAGAGACCAACTAAATATTCCCCCATTCATTGTTAGTTTTATATACAATTGTTACTCTGAGTCTCCATTAACTATGAGATTCTGTTAAGATAGCTGTTATGAGAGTCAGAGATAAAATCAAATACATTTGTGGTGGAGAACACTAATGTTAAGAAATTTCATTATTAATTTTTTCTTGCCGGAGTCAGTCGCAAATTAATGTCTTTTATTTCACAGTAATTAATTGGTTGTATATTTTTTCTTTGATAAATAAAAAGAATACTACATTTTAAGTTCTAATAATGCAAATTACTTCACAATTACACTGTTTTTATATATTTTCTTTGTTTTTTTTTATAAGCTTTGTTTGTTGGTGATGCCATTAAGCAGTAAAAAAATATAGCATCGACTGAGATGTTATAAAATATTTTTCTTAACATCTGCGTTAACAACTATGGCTGAGTTCCAAAACGTCATTTGCAATGCAACTGAACAAAGTCATGCATTCGTAAACGCAATTGATGCGCATATAAAAAGCAAACTGTGCATCACAAATGTTGTTGATGCTTTGTTGACATGTTTTTATTAGCAACCAGTGTTGCCACCAGTAAAACCAAAAATTACACAGCTGAAGGTAAAAAATTATCCAAAACCGTATGAAATTACACAAAAAATTATAATTTTTTAATATTATTTCAAAATAAAGATATAACCAAAATTGACTTAAGCTGAAATCACAATTGTTAAGTTTGCTCGAAATTTGGCTGGATTTTTACTCAAATCAAAGAGATACTTGGCCTACCGAAATTTTTAAATTTTCGCTAGTTTCGAAGTCATTTTATGCTTTTTGTGTTTAATTTTTTAATTGTAATTTTTTACAATACTTTATTTTGTTTGTTTGAAATGTTTTTAATTTGACGGAGTTGGATACTATGAGTTTCGATTGAAAATTAACCAAATTAATAGAGTTGAAACTTTTCAGAAGTTGACTTAAGCTAAATATGGGTGCTTTAATGTATTTTCCTGTTATAGCTCTTTCACTTAATTCAGATTCGCTAAATATAGTTGGCCCTTTGCAGCTTTTCAAGTTTGTTCGAAAATTGACTTTATTTTTTACCAAATTAATTTCGCCAGATTTGCGAATTTATTTTATATTTTTTTAATTGGTTTATTGTTATTTTTAAATTTATTTTGTTTGTTTAAAATGTTTTTAAATCGATTAAATTAGGTACGATGAGTTTCGATTGAAAATTAACCAAATTAATAGAGACGGAACTTTTCTAAAGTTGACTTAAGCTAGATATAGGCCCTTCAGTGAAATTTCATTACCGTCTGGTTGGATTACGAATTTCGAGCATAATTTCTAACGGTCGACTCCACAGGTTAGCTGGACACTGTGGCGTTCGACTCCAAAGTAGGACAACTCTGGCATGTCGAAAATTTAAAAGCTTTCCATTTTTTATTTATGGACCGATTTCAAAAACTTAAAATTTTTTTAATTAGGAATTAAAGGTTTTTTAATCATATGTAAAATGTTTTTGAATTTATAAATTAATAATAATAAAACAAATGACATATTAAAATTAACTGTAATGCATTGAATTATAGCTTAAATGTCTGAATTACTGAAATATTCCAATATATTTTCACTCTGCCACACTGTTGTATATTTACAAAATTTTTGTCTGACCAAAACCCTTTTGTGTTGGCCACAGGAAAAAAATTTCACTAAATTCACTTTAAATTGTTAGAAAAGGACTTTGAAAATGACTGGTTTCTTGTAAATGTTTCACAGACAAACTTATTTAGTCTACTTTAAATATCGACTGATTTTTATGAAATTTACGAAAATTTCTTTAAAAAGTGAAATTACCCAAAAACTATACAAAAATGTCAAAAATTATCCAACGAATGTGTTAATAATCCCGTTTTTGAAAAATTATTCAAAAAGTGGCAACACTGTAAGCAACACACTTGTTTGCTTTGTATCGAAGCAGTAGTAAAACCGCAAACACTGCAATGTGTTTTGACGTTTAGGAACTCAACCTATGTTAACACAGTAAAAACGTAAATCATAACATTAAAATGAGTGGTCCACACTTAAAGGCTGACTTACCCAACCGTAAACGTATCTGTAACGAATCAGCTGTTTCGATACCACAAGAAGAAATGTATACGAATGGTTACTAACACGTAAATGTAAACGAACTTCTCATTCGAACGAACGAATCATTCTGTTGAAATCAGAATTTTCTATCCGGCATCGAAACAGCTGACTGATTTTAGTCGGAAAAAATATGAAATGAATAAAGAAAAATGATTCAAACAACAAATAAGGAATAAAAATTAACAAATAAATGGAAAAATTTAGAATAAAATATAAAAACACATGAAATAGATGCTAAATAGTAATGTCGTTTACGATAATCTATAAGTGTACTTTTTAGCTACGGCACGGTACAGTTACATCACATATACGTTTACGGTCCCATAATCCGCCCTTAACAATAACATGATGTTAGTGGCCATGTTAACTAATTTATGTCTCGTGTAGACTACAAGTTATACACAATTATCCTATATCGTAAGTACGCACAATGTGAAGTACACGAAATTGATTACATTGTGTATAGGGTTGCCATCCGTCCTCTTTTCCCCGGACACCGTTCTATTTTTTAGGGCGTCCGCGGCAGTCCTACTTCTTTTTCAGTAAGTGTCCGGGGTTGTCCTACTTTTTGCACTTTTCTCCATAACCTTTTTATTACTTCTAAACTTTTGAATTGTTGGCATCGCTGTTTTGTCGCTGTTATTTCCATTGCCTTGGGATTACTTACTTTGATTGCCAAATTTGAAGCTTATCAGCAGTAAGTCAACTGTTAAATTTTTTAATAAAATAACATTGCTTTTAATGATGAAAATTTATTTAATGAATTCCTTACCCTGAAGAATTATGTAAAAAAATTGAATTCAATTAACACGACTGATAACAAGTTTTGGTGCGATTTTTTTTTTTATTAAAAATGATGTTTGCTATGAATTGAATAATGTTGTTGAGTTCTATTTTTCTTATTATGTGCTGGTATAATGCCAATGTAGAATGTATATTCTCTTTAATCAAGGCGCAGTGGACGTCAGAAAAAAAACTGAACCCAGAAACTATTTCTAGTTCTATTTCTGATATTAGAATGAAATAAAATTTTGATATGAATTGTCAAGAGTTTTATGAATATTTGAAGAAATGCGACAGTAATATATTCGTGGTCTTTATGAAATCCTCACCGGAATTGGATTGGAAACGGAATTGGGTTCTATAACCGGTTTATAAAAATTAACGGAAATGGCATTACAATGACGCCATAAAATTTTTTAAATATTTGTGTTTCAGAAAATCTATTGAATATGTGTAAAAAATTAATAACACTAAAAATTGGCTGTCAAAATCTCTTATTTTAAGAAAACAATTTTAGTCTGATCGGAAATGTCCTCATAAAATCCGTAAAATGGATTTATAGAATCCAACAATTGGAAATTTCAGTAAGAAAAATTTAGAAAATTTCCTCATTCTTTTGCTTGTGCGGAAATTTTTAAACGGAAATTTCCGATATTGGATTCTATAAATCCTCTCTACGGATTTGATAAGAAAATTTCCAATCCGATTAAAGTTATTCTCACGAAATTAATTAATTTTAATAAAAAAAATTAAATGTTATATATTTATTATATTTTTTTATTTAAATTTTAATATATTAAAAGTTTTATGACGTCATTGTAATGCTATTTTATAAGCCCGTTTACAGGATCCCATCCGTTTCCAATTCCGTTGGGGATTTCATAAAAACCACGATTGATTCAAATTGGAAAACTGAAAAACATTCATGAAATGTATATTTCTGAAAATGTATACAATGAATTGGTTAATTGTTGTTTTTTTTTATTTATTTATTTATGTAGGTACCACTAATTTAATGTTCAGAATGATTTTTTTGTTTTTTGTGAATTATTTTTTTTAGTGGGAATTAAAATTGTTTTATTTATAAAATAAATTTTTATTTGTATATTTTATCATGTTGCCGATTTTGTAAAAATGTCCTCCTTTTTGGCAACCCTAATTGTGTAGACTTACCCGTTTTTCTAAAGGGTACTCTTTTGTGGAAAATGGTCGTATTTGGACAAGGTTGTCGTTTTCTCACTGTTGAAATATTCAAAATTTCAAAAAAATGTATGCCAATTTTTTTTAAAGGTAAAAAAAAAGGAAAAAAGTTTATCTTGAAAAAGAAAAATCTGATATTTTTAAAAAAGATATTTTTCTTTTTTCTAAAAAGTAATTACATATTTTACATAGAGGTAATGTTTTTGGCAAAGGATACTTTTTTGAAAAAAGGAACTTTGTTTTGGAAAAACGAACTTTGTTTTGGAAAAGATAGTTTTTTTTTTTGAAAAAATGCACTTTTTTGGAAAAAGACTTTTCTGGAAAAAGGCACTTTTTTTGGAAAAGGACTTTTTTGTAAAAACCCGGTGAAAAATGTTCATATACGCTCAAACATGTTCATTAGGGCGGGTCGATTTAATAATCGCCCATGGCTCAGTGAAAATCGTATTCTAGGGATCAAAATAAGAAACTTTGCCGAAGGAACCATACCTCTAAAACGAATTCTACTACCCCCCAACTGTTGACTTTTGTCCCGTAGGGTCAAGTTTTAAAAAATCCCACTTTGACCCATTTAGAGTGCCCCAATCGAGTCCAAATGTATGACCGACCCCCTCTAACTTTGGAGGGCCGATCCACCCATGCCAGTGGCACACCCCCTGGAACTCCCCTGGGGGGTTCCCCATACAAACATTTAAAAAAATCACCATTTTTGGCACTTTATTTTATTATTTTTTATTTATTTTATTTATTTTTATTATTTTATTTATTTTTTCTCTTTAGAAATTTATTTAGTCAGAACATATGTAAATGAAAAAATTAATTTAACTTAGTAATAGAAAAGAAAATAAAAAAAATTACTGTTTGAAGTCTTTTTTGCTTTCAAGTCTGGGCAATTTCGCACGGCTCTCTAATGTCGTCACCATAACAGCCTCTACATTTTCCGGTATAACTCGTTTGGAAACGCTAGCTAGCAATTGAACGTGTCGTTCTGTTGCAGGTCGTAAAATAGGTTGTGTGGGTTTTTTAAGCCACCACAAGACACAGCTGCATGTCGTAAACTTACTTAAGCTAAATCGGTTACAGGTAGAATTGAGCATAAAATTATCATAAAGGATTTTCCAGAAGTAATAAAAGGCGCACTTGCTTAACAGAATTTGTGGTCAGATTAACGTTTATTTTACATGTAAGTACTTTATGGGCAGTTTTGAGAACAAAATCGGTTACAGATAGAATTGAGCATAAAATTATCATAAAGGATTTTCCAGAAGTAATAAAAGGCGCACTTGCTTAACAGAATTTGTAGTCAGATTAACGTTTAATTTACATGTAAGTACTTTATGGGCAGTTTTGACAAAAAATCGGTTACAGGTAGAATTGAAATTACCATTTCATTCTTATTACCTCGTCTCCTAGACCATATATAACGCAACAGTTTTTGTGAATGCATTAAGTCATTGTGAAGAACTCGAAGTGTGAAGTGCTAATTTGAGATAAAAAAATATTTAAAAAAAAATCATTCCAAATCAAGAAGTTTACAATGAATCCACCATCCTCTACACCGCAAGATGAAGCAATAACAACATCAACAACTATCGAAAACCCAATGAGTCATATACCCAGGCATGATGTTACTGTTTTTGGTGTGTCTACTGATTTGACTGATCTTAATTTACCAACCCATCTGGATATCTTGAGATATTATTTTTACTTGAGCGAACAAAAAAAGCTGTCCTATATAGCATTCACTATTCAAGTACAAGATAAGTTGATTGGAATTTGGGAAAAACTTGGTATGGAAATAATGCTGAAAAAAAGTGTATGTAATAAATTGAATAGATTGCTTGACAAATATCAAGAGCAAATCAAGAGAAGAAACAAACCCCAACAATTTACAGAGTATGTAAAATCTCTGGAAACAATTTTTTTCATTGGAACATGTAAATGCGATTTGAAGGCAGCTCCATGTGCATGCGGTTTGGTTCCCGAACGCCTCAAAGAGTTTATGCACGATCAACATAATCAGAGAAGTCTAACAATGGATGGATTTGCGATGGAAATTGAAGAGCAAGGAGCAACGTCTATGTCATCAATGCCAACATACCAAGATCCCGATGATTCAACATACGCACCGCAACCGGTTCAAGAAGATTTGGATATAAGCACAAGTTCACAATACACACAGAGATACGATTGTTTTAACTTTGCCTTGGTATGTGACAGATTTGGCGTGCCTGATAGAGTAGCATCAGCAATGGGAACAGCTCTTTTCCAAGATTTTAAAATGAAAGATATCCATGGCAAACCTCTCATCATGGATAAATCGAAAGTTCGCCGAGAAAAAGAGAAATGCAGACAAGAAGTGCTTCGCAAACGGTTAGATAATACCAATTTGTTAGCATTTTCATTCGATGGCAGAAAAGATGATACTTTAACGAGAGATACAATTGATGAGAAGTATCATACTAGAATGGTAAAAGAACCTCATCTTGTTATTTTGAGAGAACCGAATTCTGAATTGATTGGTTACGTAAGACTGGAACATGAAACCGCTGAATACAAAACAACCAAATTAAATGATTTTTTCAACGATAAAAATATATCACTGGATGCATTAATTGGCATATGCACTGACGGTGAGCCAACAAACACTGGCCCAAACGGTGGAATTATACGACGATTCGAATTGCTGTTAAAAAGACCATTGCATTGGTTCGTTTGCCTTCTACACTTCAACGAACTTCCGTTTCGGCATTTGTTTGAAGCTTTGGATAAATCAACCAGCACTGGACCAAGATCGGCAACCGGAAAATTGAGCCGTCAAATCGAAACTTGTGAAACTCTTCCGGTAAGTTATTGCTATCACTCATTTATTATAATTGTCAACCGTTTTTAATTGTTTTATTTTTATATATTTTCAGGTGGTGGACGGCTTTCAGAAAATTGAGTTGAAAAATATGCCCCCTGCTCCAGAAAAAATTGAATTTTCCACCGATTCCAAGTACTTATACGACATGGCCCATGCAATTTCTAGCGGCGTGGTTTCAGTGGATCTGGCAAACATCAAACCAGGGAAAATTGTACATTCTCGGTGGCTCACCAAGGCCGCTAGACTATTACGATTATATGTGACAACGGAAAATCCAGATGCAAATTTAAGAATACTGGTTGAATTTATAATTACATGTTATGTGCCAATGTACTTCAATATCAAGTATTACAGCTCTGTCGTGTACGGTAGTAGATTATTTTTCAAATTCATTAGTTGGTCAAGATTTCTAGAACCTCGTTTACGCAAAATTGTCAATAAAGTAATTACAGATAATTCATATTATGCGCATTCGGAAAATATCTTGTTATCAATGTTGTTTGATGATAGCAAAGAAAAGCGCGACTGTGCTATCAAGATAATTCTACGCTATCGAACCGATGTTGACGACCCAACGGGACTTAGAGCTTATAAAAAACCAGATATAAACTTTTATTGCACAAGTAACACGGAAATGATCAATATGAATGACATAAATGACGTATTTGAACCACCATTCACGCGAAGCATTCCATACGATACTTTGAAAGAATATTTAAATCAAGATGATCCACCGTTTAATGATCCAAAAATTCCATCACACATACAAGAAACAGAACGACACGTTCAATTGCTAGCTAGCGTTTCCAAACGAGTTATACCGGAAAATGTAGAGGCTGTTATAGCGACGACATTAGAGAGCCGTGCGAAATTGCCCAGACTTGAAAGCAAAAAAGACTTCAAACAGTAATTTTTTATTTTTTCTTTTCTATTACTAAGTTAAATTAATTTTTTCATTTACATATGTTCTGACTAAATAAATTTCTAAGGAGAAAAAATAAATAAAATAATAAAAATAAATAAAATAAATAAAAAATAATAAAATAAAGTGCCAAAAATGGTGATTTTTTAAAATGTTTGTATGGGGAACCCCCCAGGGGAGTTCCAGGGGGTGTGCCACTGGCATGGGTGGATCGGCCCTCCAAAGTTAGTGGGGGTCGGTCATACATTTGGACTCGATTGGGGCACTCTAAATGGGTCAAAGTGGGATTTTTCAAAACTTGACCCTACGGGACAAAAGTCAACAGTTGGGGGGTAGTAGAATTCGTTTTAGAGGTTTCTTATTTTGATCCCTAGAATACGATTTTCATTGAGCCATGGGCGATTATTAAATCGACCCGCCCTAATGTCCATATATGAACATATACTTAGGTGTTACCTCATTTTTCGGATCCATACATATATGGTTGAACCATAAATGTTCATATATGGACATTTTTCACCGGGAAGGTAAATTTTTTAGAATATGGTACTTTTTGAAAAAAGATACTTTTACATAAAAATCCCTTAATAGCGGATGTCTGCAATAGAGGAGCAACCTTTATAGCAAATTTCATCTACTTACTTCCAGCGATTTGGGCATGGCGTTGATGGGTAGCACTTTTCCCCTTTTAACGCCCATTTTTACCACATTCCTGTCCAAAATCCAAAAACTACTTTGTTGGTAGGGTGTTTAGCCAGGCTGTCAAGGGGGAGACTGGTCTCCTTTTTGCCCCTCCCGGTGGATATTTCCAAAAATCCCGTCTTAGCAGTCGTCTACGCTGAATGAGGAATCTACGTACCGAATTTTAGCTTCCTAGTTCCAGTAGTTTGGGCAAGCCGTCAAGAGGGAGACATTCCCAAATTTGCCCCTCCCTGTAGGAATTTCCAATAATCACCTCTTAGTGGATGTTAATACCACCCTATAAACAATTTCATTGGAATTCAAGTTGAAAACAAGTCCAATTCCAGCCCTGTTTTCCAGTTTCAAGGCTTGAATAAAACTTTAATTAGATTTTATTTCAATAGCACACTCAAAAAAAAAGTTAGTAAAGTCAGCAAAAAAAGTTGCTGTGTCAGCAAATTTTTAGTTAGGAGCGTGCTTTCAAAAAAGTTGGTAATTTCAGCAAAGATGTTTGCTGAAAATCAGCGAGCTGATTTTTACCAAAAAAATAGTAATCTCAGCAAAAGTTTTGCTTAAACTCAGTCGATTGCAAATGAAAAAAATTCTTGCTAAAATCACTAAACTTTTTGTTGAATATTAGTAGACTTAAAAAAACTCAAAAAATTTGTAGAGAAATTTTACTTTAGTTAATTTATTTGCTGAAAATTTAAATGTAGAAATTGTGTAGTTTTTTTATTTTCATTTCCGTTGCCTGTACTTCTACATCCAGCAAGCTCCGACATCTTGTCTATCTGGTTGTCGTCCACGCTATAAATGCGGATATCAGAACAATTTTTGTAGCAAAATAAATTAGTAAAACATTAGTTCAAAATTAGTTTAGTGCTAAAAAAATATAGCTAAAACTTTTGCCGAAAACGGAATTTTAGCAATAAAATTGCTGAAAACTAGTACTCTTAATATACAAAACGTTTTACTAATTTTTCTACCAACTTATTTTTTTGAGTGCATACTCCAGCAAAAGGGAAACAAAAATTCAAGTTTGAACTATTTTTTTTAAATATACAAATGCTAGAATATGAAATATACTTTACTTCAAGCCAAATTTAAAGCACTTGCATTTTCAAAACCTACCTGCTTATTGGGTATTAACATCCATAAAGTAAATTTAAAAATATTTGATAATTGGTAAAAATTTTAAATCTAATTTTTGAAATAACGAAAACATTTTATTAAAACTCAAAAAGCTTTTTGACTTCAGATTCGACTTAAGGGGGCCAAAATACTTCGAAAATGTTTATTATGGGGCTGAGCCTATTTTTTATTATATTTTGATTAACCAATCAGTCCCCTGAGTATTCGCGAGTTATATCCCACGATAAAACTCCACTGTGCCGAAAATGTTCCAAGTTTATAGAAATGTTTCAAAAAGGTAATTTTCGAGTTTCTTACGCGGTCCTTAAATATCCCAAAACATTTCCAGACATGATCAGTCTCAAATAAAAGACCATTTTATGTAAAATTCATATCCATAAAAAATATAAAAATTCTGATGTATCTACATACATACTTCTCGGCAATATTGACACAAGTATTTTGCCCGGAAAATGGGATAAAAAAAGAAACATCCCCAACTAAAAGGTTCAATGGAACTTTTAGATTCGGGTTTAGGAGACCAAAATACTTAGAAAAGTTTTAGTAGAAGGCTGTCAGAAAAAGTAGTTTTTTGTTGAGAAATCCCAAATCTGGCCCTTTAATCCATTTATTACCCACTCCTGTTATGTATCTGTTATAAGCAGGCGTATTTTTGGACACCGCCAACGCCATTGTAAAACTTTAAAAACTGCTGTTTTTATTAAATTTGTAATAAAATTACTAACACCAATTATTAATTTTATAAAGATGAATTTACGTAAATACTAAAAACTTAATTTTATTCTCAAATAAATTTCACAAATGAGATCACTAATCACTGTTGTTATTCACTTTTAAGATATTGTTCTAGATGTCTGCCTACGAAGGATGAAATATTGTTTGTTTGGGTTCCTATCTTTCTACAGGTAGAATTAGGATAAAAATATTAAAGACCGGAAAGACAAGAAATACAATAAGGTTTTTCACAAGGGGTGTGCTATTTGTTGTATCGTTGTATCGTTCTAACAAAAAACAGAGTTGGTTAAAATTAAATTGAAAAAATACAACATTTGAGAATAGCACGATACAACATTTTTACGTATGTTTAGTGTCCTATGTTTGAGTGTGCTAATAGATAGAAAACCAAATAAAAAATCGTTGTTAAACTCAAATAAAAATTTTACCAACTCTGTTTTTTGTAAGGACGATACTACAGATAGCATACCCCTTATGAACAACCTAAATATTTAGGTAACTAAATATATTTTCAAAAAAAATAAAAAATAAATATATTTTCTATTATAAAACTAACCTTATTATTTTCTTTATTTAATAAAATTATTTACTGGGAAACTTTTAGTATTATGTAACTCTTTTCATCAGCGCTCTTTTTATAGTCACCCTTTAGAAAAACGTGACTACACAATGTAACCGATTTCGTATACTTCACATTGTGTGTACTTACGATATGGGATACTTGTTGTAGATGAAATTAAAAAAATTTAACATTTATAAAAATATTGTCTAACTTACATGCCACTTGTGTGTACTTACGAAGTATATTAGGTTGTGCGCCCTTTCAATGCGGTCATACTCTGGGTAAAGTAAGCCAACTTTTGTGTAGTGTTTGAAAGTACTCGGGATACTTGTGTATACTTTTCTATATAAAATTAAACACAGTTTTGTTTTATTTATTTTTTATTAAACTCGAAACATTTTTATCATGTAATTTATGATTTATTTTTATATGAAATTTCTTTTTACGATTTTATCAATTAATATGGAACAAATTCTTTCTTTTAAAAAGTAGGCAGATGATCATCGTTTTACGTTAATTTCTTTCTTATTTTCTTTTTTATTATGATTTATTTTCTTTAGCAAATGGTAACAAAGTTTTAATGATGATATAAAAGAATTTTTTTTAATTGAACAGCTCTACATGATTTATATTTTAAACAGCATTTGGGTATTGATTACTGTTAAAAATACAAGTATTAGTGGTATTCATTTAACGTCGTATCTTCCTGTTATATAGCGTAAACCTTGTATTTATACTGAATAAATGTCAAAAATGGTTTACAAGCCCTGGTAAACTTATGTACCTATTTTTATGTGTAAACTCTTTGATATTTACAAGGGCAGTTCGAAATGTTCGTAGCCTAACAATGAAAAACAAGAGCTAGATTTTTAAAATTATTTTATTTTTCAATATAATCTTCTGAAACTTCCATACACTTAGTCCAAGGTTTTTCTAGTAATTCTATCCTTTGATTAAAATAATTTTCCTGAAGCTCCTCAAAATAATCGTTTACAGCTTCCATCGCATTTTCATTCGAGGTAAAATGTTTGCCAGCAAGGAATTTTTTTAGATTTGGGAACAGGTAGAAGTCCGAGGGAGCTAAATCAGGAAAATAAGGTGGTTGGACAATCAATTCGTATTTCAATTCGTTGAATTTTGCCATTGTTAAGACACTCTTGTGGGATGGTGCAAATGCAAATTTGGTAACAAATGTGGCACCCATCTTGCAGAAAGCTTTTTCATCTGTAATTCTTGATGCATAATAAAATATACTCGATCATTTGAGATGCCTATGTCATTGACTATTTCACGAACTTTCACTCGTCGATCGTCTAATAATATATCATGGACTTTAGCTATGATTTCTTCGTGGTTCATCTTCAATGCTTGTACCACCACGTTTAAATTCATCAACCCAATTTTTTACTGTTGCATATGAAGGAGCACTTTCACCTAACACATTCACCATATCATTATGAATTTCTTGTCCCGATAAACCTTTCTTTTGTAAATATTTAATCACACCACGAAATTCTAATTTTTCCATTGTAAAAAAATCACTGAAGCGCCTTTTTTGAACACCTGTTACTATAAGAATGAGTTGACAGATCGAAATGAAATTTAACGTGTGTTTATATGACGGATGGAAGTTTCCATTACTTATAGTCTTGACTAGCCATGGATTTGTGCGAACATGAAACGAATTACATGCAAAAAAAAAAACTACAAATAAAATTTGTTGTTTCACGTGTGATGTGTTTCATGTTCGCTCAAATCCATGGCTAGTCAAGACTATACGTAACTTAGCGTCTTGACGAGACATCGATTTGTTCAACCAATTAACAATTTCTTGTTCACCCATGAATTTGTCTCGTGTGGACCACTCTTGTTCATGTTTTGTTCTTGTTCAGACAACGTTGTCAGCACAATTGGTCTCACAACTATGTGCGACATCAACCACAATGCCAGATCTAATTTTTACTTAGTGGCATTACTAAAAACTAAAGAAAATAAAAGAAAATGAATAAAATGTTAAGAAAAAGTAAATAATTTGCATTATTATTGAATTTAATGCAATTTACTTTTTATTTTTGGAAAAAGATTAGTAAAAAACACATTGAAAATATAAAAATAAATAGTTTCATTTGTGACCTACTCCAACAAAAAACAAAAAATAATGAATTGTCTAACATTACGTATTCTCCAACCAAAACAAATGGACAAATTTTTTCCCGTTATTCTGCCGACGATTAGTTTTTGGGCAAACAAATCAATGTCTCGTCAAGACTCAGAGTTATACAAAGCTTTTTGCTGTTTATACTAGAGATGGGCGCGTGAGTGCATTTTGACTCACGCTCACGCACGCTCACGAAAGAAAAATAATAATCACGCACGAACATTTTTTATAATCACGCTCACTCACGCTCACGTGATTAATTTTAATTTGAATCACGTTTACGAAGTACTCACGCTCACGAAATACTCAAGAAAAATACGAAATTTGTTTTTATCCATGGATGGTAACCGAAACGATGCGGTTATCGGTAAGGGTAACGCGATTTTAGATTATTTCGGTAACGGTATTTTAAGGGTAACGCTATTTCATTTATTTCGGTATCGGTATTTTAAAAACCGTTATGGTTTTTTAGTTATTTCGGTAACGGTATTTTAAGGATAACGGTTTTTTGATTATTTCGGTAACGGTATTTTAAGGTTAGCGGTATTTCGATTATTTCGGAACGGTATTTTAAGGATAACGGTAGTCAGTTTTTTCGATGCATCCCTCAATTTTTTTTTTACGAAAAACAAACGAGATTAAAAACAGAACCAATTTACCAACTTAATGTACGAAAAATACTCAATAATCCAGCGCAATTGCCAAAAACAGAAAATTAAAAATATCGGTAACGGTATTTTAGGGGTAACGGTATTTCATTTATATCGGTAAGGGTTGTTTAAGGGTATCGGTATTTTAATGGTAATGGTATTTAAGTTATTTCGGTAACGGTATTTTAAAGATAGTGGTATTTTAGGGGTAACGGTAGTCAGTTGAACGGGTTTTTAATCGATAACGGTATTTTAGCGGTATTGCCTGCCAACCCTGTTTTTATCTTAATTAATTAAGGAAACAAATGAAACTAAAGTTTGAGCTAACTTAGAGTTACAGATGTCAAATCCCAGCAGAAATTACTGCTTGCTTGGAAGCAGTTTTGTCAGGGAAAGTTGAGCAGTGAAGCGATAGCATTATTGATGATATCATGCCTGATTTTTGTTCGAGATAGCTCGCGTGAAAGCACTTGTTTCGAGATCCGAAAAGGCATGAATTCGCCACTTTTAATTAGTGCTTCTGTTTTTCTTTTAAAATGTCGATAATTCATGCCTTCTCGGAAGTGCATATTATAAAGCTTTTCAACTATTTAAAATCATGCCTTCTCAAAAGCACAATATTCCTGCATATTTTTCCGTGACGAGAAAATGCCTCTTATTTTTAGTAAAACCTCTTATTTTCATTAAAATAACTTTTTTCCGCATTTTAAAAAATTTTTGATAAAAGAACAGCAAATATATTTAAGCAATCAAAATGTATTGCTCATTTCATGCCTTTTTGAAAAGCACAACAAAAAGCGATGTAAACAATTAATCAACTTAGGCCTTTCATTAGTGCTGTTTACGAAGCTATACATTTTTAGAAGCGGTAAAAGTAGAAGTAAGGAAGCAGTAATCGTTTTTACTGCTTCCACATTTTTGCTGGGATTCCATACAAATTTGAATTTTTTAACTTTCAGTGTATGTTAACTTCAGGTTATTTGTTTATTTAGAATGGGGGTTAGAATTAAAATTAGCTTAACTATAAAAAAATTTTGTTAAAAATTTAACTAATATGCAAGTGCTTGTGCAAATATAAATATTACTGACACTTTAGAAAAACTTTTATTTTCAATTGTTGATTATACTTGAATGGATGTCACTACATTGATAGATCTGTTAAAACAACAGAGTAGTATATTGGAAGATGACAAACCAAATTGTGGTATTTTGTTTGTTTTTTTTTTCTTTGATATTTTAAATGTTTAGAAACGCTTCTAGACGAAAAGTAGAAATTCTCATTGAGTTTGCACTTTAACTTAACAAATAGTTCTAGAAATACTAAAAACATCCCCCTTGACGATTGCCTTATTCAAGAATAAAATTTGGATAGGGACATGCTTTTAACAGATTATTTTTCATAACTTGTTAATTAGGTTTTGGGATTTTAGCGCATTTAATTCCTTTAATTTAATTTTATATTTAAAATCTTTAAATAACTTATTGAAAAATGTTATTCCAAATTTTTGTGGAGGAACAAAATTTTTCAATGTTTTGTACAAGAAGTCGATTTCTTCTTTACATTAGAGTTCTGGCAGAAGTAGAAAACACCCGTTCGCTAGTACCTGAACTGACTACAATACACATTATTTGAAGGAGGGGAAGATCTCTGGAATTTTTCCAAAATTGTAAATTATCGCAATCTGGGGCCAAATTCCCGCAGTCGTAAGCGTTCGAAATTGTTCAAAAATCTCGTTTTTAAAGTGCAAATAAAAGAACACGAATAACTATTTTTGCAACTCTAACTCATATTTGTAATAAAGGAACGAAATGCTTCACCTCTGACTTAGTTTTAATCTTCTTAATGTTTTAAGTAACAATAATTGCTATCGAATAAAACTTGATCACGACTGCGGGAATTTGCCCCCTGGTTTAATATAATCACGCAAACTTACGCATTTTAACTCACGATCACGCGTGAATCACGCCTGACACGAAAATTTCGTGTCACGCGCCCATCTCTAGTTTATACCGCCGTCTCTATGTCAGGCTAACAACATTTCGTACTGTCCTCGTATATACACATTTGAAAATTGTCAAATATGAAATTTATTTGAGTTTTCCTTATTTGTTTTTATAAATTTTATTTTATACTAAATTTATACTTGAGCAAAACCACTCGTATTCTACTCGTAAACGGTGTAAACCTCGTATGTTTATGAGTTTAATGTCAAACTCCATACATAAAAAATATGGTTGTTGTTTTTACAAGGCCTACAAGGAATGCCCCTAATTTAATTTAAATCTTCGTGTAAACTCATAAAATTACCTACCACTTGTGTAAAAAAGTGCGGTTTAATGAAAACCACTATTATGCATTGGCACTTGGTAAAATGTAAGTACAAGTATTTCCAATATACTTATCTACCTGGTACTCAGTACCATTATCTTAAATTAATTTTTAAGAACGAAGGTACCTGTCAAATACGCTTCTACCAAATTCTAATAAAGTACTTTAATCGACAGATAGATCGACTCAAAACAGTTTGTCGCAAGAATCAACTGAAAATGGCATTTACAACAAGGGTTAATGCAGTTAAAAATCGACAAAGGTGTTAACCTTTAAAATAACTAAAAAAGAAACAACTAACAAAGGTAGTAAAAATAACTAACAATGTTGTAAAAATAACTGACAAAACAAACAAAACGTCAAACGAAACATCAGTTCTGTTTGTTTGTCGAACTGTTCACATCAAATATGCGCGGAAGAAAATCAAATTTTGTTATTAATTTGTTAACTGTTAATTTTGCATATGCTGCTGTTTTTTTAGCTATCACATTTTATGTCCCATAATTGTCGGAAATTTTTATATTCATTTATAAAATTAATCCAGTTTTCATTATTTGTAATTGTCGCCATTTTCGTCTCCTTTATTTTCTTTAATGCGCAATTTCAAAAGCACCTCACAGCACGACTCACAGTGCTTCGTCCCCATATAGTAAATCGGCAAAATTAGAAGAGTTATCGCAGAAGAATGAAATTTGGTGTGCTGGTTTATAACATGTAAATTAAGAAAAATTCGAAGTTTCGGAAAAATTGGAGCAAAGACATGACTACCTCCCATACATCCTTTTTCTCTAAAACCATATATTGACTACATTTATGATCAGAATGCATTAAAAACTTAAAATGGTTTGTAAAATAATACTCTTTAGCTTTGTGGCAAATTTTGTTTCATTCGGTGCAAGGACATGACTATCTCCCATATATTCTCTTTCTAAAAAACAAAATGTAAGCTATATTTATGTTCAAAATGCACTAAAAACTAATTATAACTTAAAAATTATACTTTTTAACTCTCTGGAAAATTTAATTTCATTTAGTATTAGGAAATTTCCACCTCCTTTATGAATTTTAGTTATTGTAAAAAAAATTGATAATTTAATAGGTTTGTTTTTTTCGAATTTTATACAAATATTCCATATAAATTTAAGCATTTATAAAAATTTTAAATAGGTATAAATTTAGCTTCTTAAAAATTAAGTAGTTATAAAAATGCTGCCAAGTCTTGAAAATTGTTGGCTTTCTTTCTTTCTCTTTTAAATGTAAACAAAAAATATTTGTCATATAATTTTTTGAAATTTTATTATTTTTCATTTCATAAAATATTAAAAACAACAAAAGCTAACAAATGAATTAGGGTGTTGTTAGTAAAGGGAGAGCATGCCACTCAAGGTAATTGTTCTATTTCGCGTTCCGGGCAAGCCCATATATGAAAACAGATGACGTCCAAAGGCGGCCCTAAAATGTTTAAATTTTATTTGTTTACAAAAAATAAAAACAACCCAGCAAAACCTTGGTAATGGGTTTGAACTTTTCCACGCATTACCTGGCAATGGGTACCCCCTTACCCTTGGTTTTACTTAGAAACCTAAAGTAATACGTTACTAATATTGTGATACATCAATACTTATGTGGGAGATATGAAATAATGAGTTACCGATATGGAGATATATCACTACTTATTTGGAGCATTTAAAATAATATATTACCGATATTGTGTTTAATAATAACTTATTAATAAGGGTAAAAATAATAAAGTTATTCGTATTATATTACAACTATTATGCGAAAGTACGATTTAATAAAAATTTAGAATCTAATTACATTGCTCAAATCGTTTTACTTTTAAACAAAGTCATTACTGGTAACATCTTATTTTATTCCCTATTTGTAACCACTTAAATTTGTACTAATGTGTAACGACTTATTTCACTCCATACAAGTATGTACTTATTTTAGATAACTACCCAAGTAAAAAAAATTGATATGGAGCCATATGAAATTATATTTAATTATATATAATCTTTTATGTAATTAGATATAATTATATCCGAAAAATGAGAACGTCTTATTGTATCATATTGTATCGAATTGTATACAATTGTATACAATTTGGTACAATTTGATACAATTTAATGCAATTCGATACAATTGTATCCGAATTTTGTCCTCATCCAATTACATCAAATTATATCTTTTTGTATAAAATTATATAAAATGTTATAAAAGTGGACATAGTTTGATACAATTATATCTAAATATTAACCTTATACTTTACATAGGACCATATCTAACAATATACATACAAAAATAATTTTTTTAAATAAAAAAAAATTTTCAATTGCTTGTAATTGTAATTGTTCTTTTTTGAATTGAAATTACAAATAATCGGCCTGATTACAAGTGTCGAATTTTCGACTCCATATAAAATGATTTTGTATATAATGGAAATTATAAAGAAATGAAACTCTGATGCTGGATTTTTTTAAATCTGAGTGCTATGGTAAATCCAATTGAAAAATTGTTCAAAAGTTGCGTTTTTAGTGAATTTTCAGCAAATTCGACTTAGTTTCGACTACGACTACGAACCTCGTAATAAGGCCGAATATGTAATTATAGATGAGTTTTTTTTTTCAATTACAATTCCATGTAATTGTGTAATTGCATGTGTAATTAATTACAAAATGTAATGATTAACCGCAGGCCTGCTGGAGATCTTATAATTTTGATAAATCTTCCATTACTTTTATCCAGATTTATCATGACAGTGCAATAAACATGAAAAAAAATTTCTTTTAATTTAGTAATTTTAAAATAAAGTTAACAACACTGAAATTTTAAAGTTAATAGGATTATGATATACAACCAAGATATAAGAAATCAGTCAAGTGTACGTTATAGTATAGAGAATTTCGTATTAAAGCCATTTTTGACTCATGCTCAAAAAAAAACCAAAAAAAAAAAAAAAACAAATTACTCACGCACGAGCATTTCGTTTTTTACTCAGCACACATGATTATATTAACTTATTTATTAAACTTACAATCAGAAAATTCTCACGCAAAACAGTAAAAATTACTAAAAACATATGATGCAAGAAATAAACGCACACACGAATCAATCACGGGTTATTCTTACTCACGCTCACGCACGAATCACTTAAGTATAGTAATTATTACTCACGATCACGTGTGAATAGCGCCAATCCCTAGTAATTACTAAATATAAAACTAGTTCAAAATCATTGATAACATGGAACCAAATATAATACAATACGGTTTTATATGGACTTTATATATTTTTATATAAAATCACTTTGAAAAAATTGCCTATGTGGGATGATATATCATTATAGATGATTTTATAAAGAATGTTATAAGTTATATATGGGTTCACATTCGTCAATATATAATCATAACTAACACAAATTATAAAAGATTTCTTATATGGATCCACATAGTTTTATATTATTATGTATAGTGTCATACTAAATTATATATAAACGTACATGTAATTATGTCTTTTATATGTTACTTTATGTACTTATATATAGCACATACATATATATGTAGGCCAATATGTAATAATATAAAATCACATATGTCTCCATATTAAAACCTTTGAGGAAAAAATATCTAACATATGACTATATAAAAGTATATCTGCTTGAATTTAAAAGCATACGTGGCCATATGTAACTATAAGTTACTATATGCAATTACATAAAATAATATATGATTATATCAAAACTTTTTTACTCGGGTAGTGAATTTAATATTACAAGTAACAACTTATTTCAGTACTTCTTTTGTAATCACTTATTTTAGCCTATACCGGTACGATTTAGGCAACCATTTACCCCCAATGACACCCCCATGTTAAAATAATGTGTTATGCGACCAAAGTGTAAGTAGTTCAATTTTTGGTTTCTTATTACATTTCCCTTTACCTGGTAATAGAAGGTTTTGCTGGGAAGTCACGTAAGTACGGATAGTCGTTTTTTTTACAAGTAGTTATAGATATAGATATAAAATTCGAAAAAAACAAACCTAATATTTTACTTTGTAAAATTTTAGGGTTTCCGCGGTTATTCTTATGTTATTACTTCCAATCTTTTTTTGATATTGTTTGCCGCTATTTAATAAAAATTATACACTACATCAAAATTAGGTTAATATTTTATAGTAATAAAAAAAATTTAATAACTTAATTTTTTTCAATTTTTAGCTCTTTGAAACTTTTTCTGAAACTTAGGAAATATTAGCTGTGTTCGGGTACTCACCCGCGGGATCCCAATTTACCAAAAAGCGTTTTCTTACTACACAATTGGGTAAATGAGAGCTGTCATGAGAGAGTAATATTCTTGTTCCTCTTACACGAAAAAGCCCAGACTTTTTTTCGTGTAAATTTGGGTAAATTGTTTTTATCAGCTGTTGGGTGCAACTAGTTCAATTGAACTATTCAATAATTTGAACCAAAGACCTAGTTCACAACTAATAGCTCTTTTAGTTCAATCGCTCATTTCATTCATTCAGAAAATATGTTTATCATTTACAAAAATTAGTATAATAGTTGCAAAAGCCTATCGGTGATTTTACAACTCCATAAAATTACCGACAATTTTTTGAAGACGCTTGTTTAAATGTGTTAAAGAGATAAATATGTAAATAAATCAAAGCTTTTGTTTAATATTCAAATCTTTTCCAAATTTAATAAACTATGTATTCCTTTTTGTAAATAGAAATGCCTAAAAAGGAAATTTTTATTAAATTTTTGATTTAATAAGGGGTTTAACTAGAAAAGCTATCTAGATTTTTACAACAAATTGAACAAGAACTAGAAAGAGGGCTCACCAAAACGAACTGTAATGCACAAATCTATTGACGTTTGTTTTTCGGGTTTCAAATATGGTTTTTCGCGTTCGTTTACTTTTGTGCATTTTTGTCATTTCGTGAGAGTATTTCTTGTTAACTCTCATTTTACCGAACTTTACCCAAAAAGTAAAGAAACAGACCTATTGTTTAAAAAATTAATATAATTTTTACATTTCCGACAAAAAAATTTAGAACTTTTTCACAGATTTAATTATGCATAGAAAAGGAAACTAGGGTCATTTTGAACCCACCTTTTTTAACCTTAAAATGTGAGATTGGACCGTAAAGAATGGAGCATATTTTATAACTTAGATTACTATATCATATACCCAAATTTAATTAAAGTCTGAAAGTTCGCCTAAAAGGCATTATCCTACAAGCTTTCTAGTAACTGTTTTGGGGGGGTTTTTTTTACCAGAAGTCAAAATATTAACCCTGTATAGATCAGGTTGTATAAAATAGTAATTTTTATCAAGTAGAGCACATGTTTCGAGCAATTTCAGAAAAATATAGTCAGAAATTAAATAAGCTTCATGCGACTTTTTGTCCCCAGGATATTAAGGGTTAAATATTTTTTAAATAAATATTAATCCTGTTTGGATCCGGTTACATAATACTTTTCATCAAGGGGCAATTTCAAAATTTTTTAAACCTGGAGTCAGAAATTAAATAAGCTTCATGGGTCTTTTTTGTCCCCAGGACTCTAAGAGTTAAAGATTTTTTAAATAAAAATAATGATAATTATAACACGATAATATTAAGTAGATACTTTTTGGAAATTTTGCAAAATTTTATAAAAACAGCCCAATTTCAATTGACAAAATAATCAATTTTCATAAAATGTCCTCGAAATAAATGTAATTTTTTCAATTTATTATTTTTTTTTAATTACAATTATTATATTACAGAAATAGATTTTGACGTTTCCAAATTATGAATTAATAAAAATTAAAAATAACTAAAGGAAGCAGTTTTTGCATTTGTATTAAATATATGGGCATCTTCGGTTCCACATTAAAGTGGTTAATGATATCCGGCGAAACCAAAATTCCGTATCTGAATAATTTTAAGTATGTATATTTAATAAACAAGTTAAATAAAAAAGTAGTTTTTGCAAAAATTTCGAATTTTAAGAATTTTTAATGGATATGCTATTTTCTTTTTCAAAGATGGGTCATTTTCGGCCGCGACTGAGCACCGGTTAAGGTTTTCTAAAAAAAATTAATTCTTCAATTTCGAACCTACTAGATGAAAACTTGGTGGTGCAACGAATGAAAATCGACAAATCGTATTTTAAGGGACAGCATATACATCTACATACATACATATAAAGGGTTCTTCAATAAGAGCGCTACAAAAGTTTTTTTAAATAAAACAAAAACGGTTTTGGATATCAATGAAATTCTTTATTGCTGTAAAAGTACGTTCGATGCCATTATGTATGGAAATCGATCTCTTTTGCATCGCCACCACGGGCACGCTTGCAGAAGTCCAGACGCTGAACCCAATTTTCGACGGTTTTCAAGCATAAATGGGCCGATATTCGTACGAAGTTCATCAATCGTCGCTGGCTTGTTGGCATATAGCATAGATTTGACGTGGGCCCACAGGAAATAGTCCAATGGCGTCAAATCGCACGACCGAGGCGGCCAATCGACTGGACCATTTCGTGAGATAACACGTTCTCCAAACTTCCCAGGTAGAAATAGCCGACGTTGCAACAAAAATTGTACTGGGAGAGCCCTGTTTTTTAGGAAATGCCGGTACTACTTAAAACGTGCTTTGCCAGTACTGTTTTCTGAAAATTAACGAGCTTTTTTTAATTTATTAAAATTAAAAATATTATAAATTTTATGTATTTTTGCATCTATTACACAATTATTTATGTAAGAGAGACATAGCCATCATTTTCTTGTGAAGTTTCGAAAGAATATATTAAAAATCTGTGATGTACACTAAAAGGACGGTAAAGTACTAGGAAACTACTAAATTTGTTATTAAATGTACTGAGATAAACCAAAAAAATAAAATCCCAAGCCTGCGCCAACGTTGGGAAATAACTACGGCCAAGCGTTTATTGGTGTTATCATTTCGACCACATGCCAGTACAGTGAAAGTTGAAAATCCGACGCATTGCCAGTACATGTACTACCGTCTGCAATACCGGGCCGACATTGAGCCGTTTGTATTTTTCTACCTGGTTTGGTTTGCAATAAATTGATTGTGACATTCGCTGTGTGGCTTGTGGCGCCGTCCTGTTGGAACCACATGTCCTCCAAGTCCATATCATCCAATTGGGGCCAAAAATATTCGGTTATCATTGAACGTTAGCGATTCCCATTCACAGTAACGTGCCGGTCTTGATCATCACGGAAGAAGTACGGCCCAATGACGCCGCCGGCCCATAAACCGCACCAAACCGTAATTTTTTCGGGATGCAATGATGACTCATGGAGGACGTGTGGATTGCTGTCTGACCAATAACGCATATTTTGTTTATTGACGTAGCCATTCATTATGACGACCATAAATTGGACGTAGTGCTCTTAACGTTGAGGCCACTGACTCCGAATGTCGGTAGTAAATTTTAATAATTTCGACTCGTTGTTGGCTCGTATATCTTTCCATCATGAAATGGCAAACCTTACTGAAGAGAAATGTCAAAAGAGCGACAAGAAATATGGGGTCGTTTGCTGTCCCTGTCTTTTTACTTTTGTAGCGTCCCTGTTGAAGAACCCTTTATGTATATCTACATAAAATTAAAAAATTGGGATATGTAGAAAAAATTAAAAATTTCAAATTTGAGGTTCAAAATTCTATTTTTTTTACATAAAATTATACATCCTAATGGACTATCTAAATCGTAAAAAAAAATTTACCCGTTATTTTTATATCTATTTTAAATTCGACTAAACTTTATAAAATTTTTGGTTTTCCGCACAAAAGTGTTATTACTTAAAATTTTTTTTTAATTTTCTTGATTTTATTTTATTATTTTTACAACACATTAAAATCAAACTTGTGTTTTAATTATCAAGTTCTTTTTTCTTACATTATTATTTTAATTTTTGGTGGTACCTTAAAATTTAGCTTTTTCTAACTTTGTTAAAACTCAGGTAAAATGTATATAATTTTTCAATTTGCGGTTAAAAAAAACTATTTTTTCTTTTTCAAATTCTATTAAAAGACTCCAAGATGTCCTAAAATCATAAATAAAAAAACCCGGTCTTCCAATTTTTTTGTTTTACTCTACCAAACTTAAGCAACTTTGGGATTTCCAATAAAAAAATGTCTAAAGTTTTCGATGCCACCAAATATTAGTCTATAAAAAATGTTCACTTAAAACTATTTTCGCTTATTGCAAATATAGTAAGTAACAAAGCCACCAAGTTTCAAAGAAATATCTTTAAAAATGAATTTTTGTAAATCTTTTTTTGTAAAGCAGTTAAAAGTAGATTTTCGTTTAACTATTTTAGCTCAAAATTTTTTTGATTTTAGCGCCCTCTGTTGTTAACAAAAAGAGGAGATAATGAATTCCTCTTTCATATTTATTTAGGGTATTATGTTACCTTCCCAAAAATGTATAAGTCACTAACATTCCCCACACATTTTTTTTTTAATTTTGCCTATGGGACAAAGCACTGTGCGACTGCTCTCAATGATCTAACACAGCAAAAACAGTAAACATCGATACACACGATAAAACATTGAGTTTGGAAACAAAGTATTAAAAAAATTTTGATAACACGAATTTCGAAATTCGTCAGAAAATGGGCACGTTCTGAAAAATGTCCCTTCGTGTGTAGGCTGCTTTATTGCCAAATTGAAATCAAAACTACAGGTGACATTTGATGACAGACATCATGGCAGGAGCAGCTTGCATGTCAATATCATAATATTGCTATAAAATTGAAATTGAGTGGCTTCACTTGCGATTTTGACTATTGCTTGTACTGAATAATTTAAAAAAAATTTAAATCATATGGAGCTGTCTGTATTTCTATAGATTGTTAAAAATATTCTATTTAATTGCCAACTAAAAAATTTATATCAATGTTGTTGTGTTTAAGAATATTTTTTAATATGGAATATAAATAAAATTTAAAAAAATATATTTATATATAACTTAAAACAACTATTATTTTCTTAAAAAAAAAGATATTTTAATAATTGTATCTATAAAAAGTAAGCAACCAAAATTTTAAAATGCAAGAAAAAATAATAGAAAATGTAAAAAAATATTTATAATACACATAAAAATACACAAACACTTAAAATTTAAACGGATGTTAAAAAAATAGTAATGTATTAATAAAAAAAAGAATTAAATAAAAATATATATATAAAAACACAAAATGAAATAAAAAAAATTATAAATTAAACAATTTTCTTATAAAATAGAACTTATGGCCAGTTTTATAGTCAGAACTAAGAACGCTTTTTGTCTTAACAATACATAAAGCACAGTAAGTTGTTCCGATTTCATGTGTTTCATGGGAAAATTATGTAGATTTTGTTTTCACGCAAATTAAATATACAATTTATTTACGAGGCTATTATTTTTCTTGTAAAAAAGTGACATTTTGTGTTTATTGTGATTGTGTTTTTTTAATAAAATAAAAAATATCAATTTTCAGAATTTAAATTAACTTTTGATGTCTTTTAAATCTGAGTGAAATTTTTTCACGTGAAAAATCAACTTACGGTGCTTAAGTAAGAAATCTTGTCTAAAAATTTCTAACTTAAGTAAAATTTGTTTTTAGTTCTGACAATAAAACTTTCCCTTAGGGATTTTTAGACCAAAGGAGAGAGAAAAAACTTACTACTTAAATTATGAACAAAAAGTTAAAATTTTAGACTTTCTTTGCTTTTTTAGTTTTTATGAGATAAAGGGAGGAATATAGAGTTTTAGCACTTAGAAATAATTTAAAATTATAACGAAATAAATGGAAGTAAACAATACCGAATAATTGGAATTACATTCGATGAAGGAATAATTTAAATTACACACAATAAATTTTACACCACTTTTTAGTTTTTGTTTTTATTATAGATTTAAAAATATGTGTCTTTTAAAAAATATCAATTGAAATTAATAAAAAAAAATTTTTTTTTTAATTTATATAATATTTATATATGAAATTTTATATGAATTTTAAAACTTTTAAATAAAATTTAAAAGAAAATATATTACAAATTAAAAAAAATCCGTTAAAGCTTAAGAAACACTAGAAAATAAATAAAAATATTAACACTTTCAGCCCCAAAATTGCTTAAAACCAACTTCATTGTTATGCGCCTTAACTCCCGTTATATTTATTTTTTTTATAACGAATTTTTTTACTCAGTAACATTGCAGTTCCACAATGCCTGTGTATAATTCCATATAGCAGGCTTTGATAGTGTTCATTTGCGAGCTGTTTTTCATAGTGTCCACAGACATTTTTTCTCAGCAAAGTTTAAGGAAAAATAAAATTTTGCTTAAATTAGTCTCAAAAATTGTGTGATGAATAAAATTCAAAAAATCAAAAATTTTTATGTAGATTTTAGTAATAGAAAAAATATAAAATTAAAAAAATATCTAACCCGTTCGGGATCGGCAGCATGTTAATGTTTGAACTTTAATTCCAAATATCTCCGCTAGGGGGTGCTGGGGTAAGGGGTTAAAAGGAATACAAATTTCGTTGAAAATTAAAATAAAATTAAATAAAAAAATGGAAATAGTTGATTTTTTATTGAAATACCAACGAATATATAATTAAAAGACTATCCAACTCTCCCTACCTCTGTTAAATCACTCTCTTTTTAATTTATATCGAAAATTCAGCCATAAGAATTACACACGTCTGCAAAGGCTAACATTTTCGATATAAATTGTCAGCAGTGTTGCCAACTTTTGAAGGCAGGAAAGCACCGTGAGCATTATGAAAACGGGTAAAAAGGGTAAAAATTTACCAAAAATGGGGTAAAAAAGCACGATATTAATTTTTAAAAAAATTTTAATAAAGAATTTAAAAACATATTTTAGCTTTGTAAAATCGTGTAAAAAAGGTTCCAAAAATAACCAAAAAAGGGGTAAAAAAAGCACCAAACTAATATTTAAAAATTTTTAAGGTTAAATATAACGAAGTTGCTATTTAAAATTGTACTACAAACATTGTGAAAAAATGTATTTTTTGTATAGTTCGTATTATTTTTTTCAACTTTGACAGAAAACTCAAGAAAAATTTTAAAAAACGAGAACAAATACCAAAAATATAAACTGTACAAAAAGCACTGAAAGCACTGCCCGAAATCTGAAAAAGCACTGTAAATACCCTCTTTTTTTAAACGGGTATTTGAAAAAAATCACCGGGTACGGGAAGGAAAAAAGCACAAAAAAATACCCGGAAAGCACTGAAATGGCAACACTGATTGTCAGTCTTCGAAAGAGAGCGACGAATACCGCCTGGAAATACTTTCAATTTAAAATCATTCTTTGGAGCTTTAATTATGTTTTTTTCAATTCAATTAATGTTTTTTAATTTAAAATTTTCTTTTAATGTTAATGGAGTTGTTCACAAGGTGTGCTACATGTTGTATGTGTGGTATTGTCCTAAAAAAAAGCAGGGGGGGGGGGGTTACCCCGTAACTCGATTCGAAAAAATTTTCGAATTCGTAAATTTCGTACCGTTTTACCGAGTTACGCGGTTAACCCTTAGAGTTATTAAACTTTTATGATCACTTTAACGACGATTTTCTGTTGGGTTTTGCCTTTGTTAAGAGTAGTTTACATTATAGGATTGAGGCCCGATTACTGAATGTCCAGTTAAAATTTAGCAGACACTTAAATTCAAATTTTATATGGAAAGCAACAACAAATGTGTCAGTTAATGTCCCAGTTAGTAACTAACTGGGCATTCAGTAATCACGCCTGACCCCCATTAACACAATGTCCTGTTAGCTACTAAAGCCCCGTTTAGATTATCACACAAGTGTGTTATACATGTCAGAAATGTGTTGTATAACGAAAATGTATAATAGTGTGAACACTGTTCGTTACACACATGTCAAAATGGGTGCACACATTTTAAAATACGGTCACACTTTTTTGACAAGATTTATTTTTTGAAATATTTCATAAAGTTACCACTTGTCTCAACACAAGTGTTGTGTTTAGGGTTTGGGATTTCCCGGACTTTTTTATTTCGCGGGAAACTGGAATAAAAAAATTTGATTCCCGGGAATACCGGGAATCCCGGGAAATACTTTTTAACAAAATTGTTAATGAAAACCACCTATATAAGTAATTTTTGTTTAAAAAAAACACTATTTCAGTACAAATGCAGTCTGTATAGTGAGAATTTAAAGTAAAAATATCAGAATGTTGAACATTTGATTTCACATAAATTACCCCAGCAAAATATTTCATTACCAAATAAGTGGTTATATAATAGAAATTCATAGCTCCGCACAACTTATTTTTTGGCGTCTAAACTCATTATTTTTGTTTGGCGTGATCGTTTTTATAAGTAGTCACGCTTACCCGCTCGCTTATGAAAAAATGAGAAATAAGTAGTTATGAGATTTTGAATAATAAGTGGTTACACACATGCCTACAAAAAGTTGAATTATAAGTGGTTATCCGATTGCTTACTTCATTCTTAAAAATAAGGAGTTAAGCAAATACTATTAGCTTAAGGAAATATATTCAGAAAAATTTAAGTTTTCTCTAGTGTGTAATTTTAGGACTCGTCATAAAAATTTAAACATAAAACATATTTACATATAATAAATAAAAATGTATAAAATTTAACTGTGTAAAAAGTACTTATTTAAACTATTACGAGTAAGTCATTATTTTATATTTAGAAACAATGAATACAATAGGCCGTTATTAGGAAGTCATTATTTTATATTATAAAATAATGCAAAAGGTAATGATATATCATTTTTGGTAATGCAGATAGTAATGAGGTGTCATTACCAATATTTTGCTGGGACTCTAAGCACTGCCAAATGAATTGCATGATTCCAGCAGAAAGCACCCACTACTGGACTATCGGAAACAAACCGCTTCATCACATTTGGCCCTTTAGATATGTTGTCCACAATGTTATTTTCCAAAGACAAATAAAACTCTTCTAGTCTTATTTTTATAATTATTCTTATTTCATCAGCATTACATCTTCCTGATATATTAACCAACCCCAGGTTATAAAATTAATTATTTCCGTTAATACATATGTACAAATATCTCTTGTGATATTCTTGTCCATTCATCTAAGATTATAGTAAATCTCCTATTGTTAGAAATATTGCTCGATATTTCTTTCATCATGATATCTTTTACATGATTGTAGTAATTTAATATAATGTTCTTTACATCGGTTTTATTTTTTGGCAATGCCATGTTTTTATTATAAAAACTTTCTGGAATAAACGAAGATCTAGTTATGGTGCGGATTGACATTCCGCCGACTGCGGCTAATTTGTTTACAATTTCAGGAAATGTTTGCCCTACCATAAAACGTTCAATGCCTATTCGCTTACACTTTTTTCTTCGGGTACTTTGCTAATTTTAGCTAGAACGTTATTCTTGTTGTTGTTTTCTTCAAGAAAAGTTGCATGAATATCAATTTTTTTTTTTGTGAACCAAATTTAGATGTCGGATAAGGCTAAGATGTCGGATAAGGCTAAGATGTCGGATAAGCTACCTCCGTTAACCATTAGTCTTTTAGGGCGCATATTGCACTGCGCTGTATTGTCCTTTTTTGTAAAGTATTTCCATACTCCTGACATTTTATTATTTAATATAAAATAATATATTAGTTTGAAAGCAGATGTAATTAAATAAAGTAAATTTACTTGAAAATATTTTATTAATGGAAACGTTACTTATAAAATTATTGGCCCTTAATATAAAGGATTATTTTAAATTTAAAGTCGACTTTATTGTTAATCATACGGTTTTGTTCATTTTGTGTATGAAAAACCCTACAAAAATATTTATATTTTCAAACATTTTGATTGGTTGAAAATAAATTAACCAATCAGAATGCTCCAAATATAAACCAAGTCAAGGTATACTGCCACCCAATATGTTAACTAAACTCGTCTTTAACTAAAATATACATTTGAAAAATTTAGATAAAAAGAGCGATTATTTGTAAGAAACAAAACTTTTTGTTCATATTTCTTTTAAACATTTTACAAGGTTTTTAGGTTTTACACCTTAAATTTTGAATAAGTTATGCGAAAAATCTTTATTAGTTGAAATGCTCCTAATTACTTGGCAACGATTTTTTTGTGTCAAAAAAATTGATTCCCTTTAAAAAAATTTTAACAATAACATTTTTGTTTTGGTATTTAAAATGTTTTTATGACTAAAATTAAAAAATACTATTCTAAATAAAAACAATTTAATATTTTTAAAATTTCCCGTTTTCCCGGGAAAAATATATTATTTTCCCGGGAATTCCCGGCAAACTTTTCCCGGGATATCCCGGGAATTCCCGCCCGGGAATTCCCGAACCCCAAGCCCTAGTTGTGTTATTCACAAATAAATGTTAAACAAAGATTAAAAACAACTAGTGGTGAAAAAAGTAATAATAGAAGAAAAAATAACTGTTTTAATTTATTTGTTGTGTGTGTCGATAACAGTCTGAACACTGAAAAGATTTTCTTTTATACTTTTTTCACAACCACACAATTTCAGCATACTTTTTGTCATACTTGTGTGAAGAAAAGTATAAGCACTTGTGTGATAATGTAAACGGGGCTTAACTTGTACTTTAGCTGACACATTTGTTGTTGTTTACCACATAAATTTTAAATTTAACTTTAGGTTAAATTTTAACGGGACATTGTGTTATACGGCCTGATAAGCAGAGAAGACAAAATTGCTGTTTGCTTTTTTTCATTTTTTTACTCATATTTGTTTCTTTTACCTTTTTTTATTTTCCGTCATTTCGCTTTAAAAATAGCTTTTTGAATTTTGAGCTTTAAATTGCTTTTTTAAGACTTTTTGCCCAAAAATGCTTTTCTTGCTCACAAAAAATTATTTGTGTTTATCCAAGTTTTTTACTTTTGCTTTTTTAATAATATTTTTTTTTTTGCTTTAAACTCATCGGAATTTGTTTTTTTTTGTCTTCTGTGTTTCATTTTTTTTCTTATCGGATTTTTTTATATTTAGACATTTTCGAAAAAAATCATTCTCTCTCATAAGATTTGCACATACAAAGTCATCCATTTTGAGCAAGCTCTCTCACATTTAAAATCTTCAAGATTTTAATTAGGATTATATTCCCAGTGCTTTAATTTCCATTACTATTGGACATTCACTAGTCGGGCCTTAAAGTAGCACACTAAGGCCCGATTACTGAATATTCAGTTAAAATTTTGCCGACAGTTAAATTCAAGTTTTATATGAGAAACAGCAACAAATGTGTCAGTTAAAATACCAGTTAGTAGCTAATTGAACATTTAGTAATCGGGCCTTTTGCAATTGTAATTCAGAAAATATCAATTGAAATTCAGAAAATATCAATTGAAATTCAGAATTCCCATTTGAAATTCAGAAAACATCAATTGAAATTCAGAATTTCCATTTGAAATTCAGAAAACATCAATTGAAATTCAGAAAATATCAATTGAAATTCAGAAAATATCAATTGTAATTCAGAAAATATCATTTGAAGTTCCGAAAATATCAATTGTAATTCAGAAAATATCATTTGAAATTCAGAAAATATCATTTGAAATTCAGAAAATATCAATTGAAATTCCGAAAACATGAATTGAAATTCAGAAAATATCAATTGAAATTCAGAAAATATCATTTGAAATTCAGAAATTATCAATTGAAATTCAGAAAATATCAATTGAAATTCAGAAACCGTCATTTGAAATTCAGAAAATATCAATTGAAATTCAGAAAATATCATTTGAAATTCAGAAAATGTCAATTGAAATTCAGAAAATATCATTTGAAATTCAGAATATATCATTTGAAATTCAGAAAATATCAATTGATGTTCAGAAAAGATCAATTGAAATTCAGAAAATATCAATTGCAATTCCGAAATCGCCATTTGAAATTCAGAAAATATCAATAGAATTTCAATTGATATTTTCTGAATTTCAATTGATGTTTTCTGAATATCAATTGATATTTTCTGAATTTCAAATAATATTTTCTGAATTTCAAATGATATTTTCTGAATTTCAATTGACATTTTCTGAATTTCAAATGATATTTTCTGAATTTCAAATGATATTTTCTGAATTTCAAAGGACGGTTTCTGAATTGCAAATGATATTTTCTGAATTTCAATTGATATTTTCTAAATTTCAAAAGATATTTTCTGAATTTAAATTGATATTTTCTGAATTTCAAATGACAATTTCTGAATTTCAATTGACATTTTCTGAATTTCAAATGACGATTTCTGAATTTCAATTGATATGTTCTGAATATAAATTGATATTTTCTGAATTTCAGTTGATATTTCTTGAATTTCAAATGATATTTTCTGAATTTCAAATGATATTTTCTGAATTTCAATTGATATTTTCTGAATTTCAAATGATATTTTCTGAATTTCAAATGGAAATTCTGAATTTCAATTGATCTTTTCTGAATTTCAAATGGAAATTCTGAATTTCAATTGATATTTTCTGAATTTCAAATGGAAATTCTGAATTTCAAATGATATTTTCTGAATTACAGTTGCAAAGGTGTAGTGTTGTATATTTTTAAATAAAATTTTAACAACTCTGTTTTTTTTTGTTAGAGCAAAGAACAGATAGCAAACCGTTTGTATACAACCTAAGTATATAATTTTTTCTTAAATCTTACTCTCATCCCAAAATCGAGTTGCGTGGCTATTTTCATGGGTCCGTATTAAAAAAATACGCACGAAACAATAACCAAAACAAAAGAAAATGCTAGGTTTGTTTTTTTTTCGAATTTTGTATAAATATTCCATACACATTTAAGCATTTATAAAATTTTTAAGTAGGTATAAACCCAAGAAACATTTTAACGAACTCTCCGGCACGTACGGATTCATGAATCCGGCTTTTACGGCACGTTAACTGTCCGTAAGGTATGTATCCGTCAATGCTTGTCCGTATACGGAACATTAACGGACCATATAAATGGATTTTCGAACACAATACGTTTTAACTCCGTATTGGTGTATCCGTTTCCATACCTTTAAATACGGATTTCATCGGTTTGTGTACAAAATAAAAAATTTTTGTAAAGTCGGTGCAAATATAATTATAATGGGAATATATGGAGAATATGCAAGAGAGGGAATTCTTTCTATCACACCATTAATCAAACAACATCAAGTAACAAGCTAAGATTTATGAAACTTAATGTTTCACAATGTTTTGTGTATAACATGTGAGAATTTGCATCGTGTACACAGTCAATTAAACCATAACTAATTTATTGTCTCTTTTCCATATAGATGTTGGATTTTACTCCGGGTCCCTAAGCGCTGGATAGATAGGTAAACCGAGCTAGATGTGCTAAATATTGTAATTATAAATAATAATTATTAATGAATTTATAAAAAAGAAAAAAAGTACTTTGTATTGAAAATAATAAACATATGGTCTATTTTTTTTTAAAAATCGGTAGGATATGGACAAGGAAATACTCCGTTATTACACGACATATCGGTCCGGAAACGGTCCGGCATTGACGGACTATCGGCGGACTAGTCCGTTTTTTACATGACATAACGGTCCGTAAACGGTCCGTCATTGCCGGACTTTAAACGGACTTGTCCGTTTTTAACACGCCATACCGGTCCGTAAACGGTGCGTCATTGACGGATTTTCAACGGATTCGAATCAGTTTCGATGTTCCTTATGTTCCGGATCCAGAAAACGGTACGTATACGGAGTTGGATTCCGTTTATGACGGACCGAAAACAGTGCGTAAACGGAACGAATTGTTTGTTGGGAATTTAGCTTTCTAAAAATTAACCCCTAAATTCATAAACGCTTTGTAAAATTATAGGAGGTTTATTGAACAAATTTTTTATGAAAATGACGTTTTGTAAACCTGCTATAACTTTACAAAGCATTTACGAATTGCGGGGTAAGTAAATAGTTATAAAAATGCTACCAAGTCTTGGCTTTTCTTTTTTAAATGTAAACAAAAATATTTGTCATAAACTCATTTGAAATTTTAGTATTTTTTATTTCATAAAATATTAAAAACAACAAAAGCTAGAAAATGAATTATGCGTTTGTTACAGGGTTGGCAGGCAATACCGCTAAAATACCGTTATCGATTCAAAACCCTTTCAACTGACTACCGTTACCCCTAAAATACCGTTACCGAAATACCGTTATACTTAAAATACCGATACCGAAATAAATGAAATAGCGTTACCCTTAAAATACCGTTACCGAAAAAATCTAAAATAGCGTTACCCTTACCGATAACCGCATCGTTTCGGTCATGGTTTGTTAGTGTAGAGCAGGGCACACAAGATAATTGCTCCATTTCGCGTTCCGGCGAAGTCTATACGAAAACAGCTTTTGTACAAAGGCGACCCCAAATGTTCAAGTTTTATTTGTTTACAAAAATAAAATAAAATTCAGGTAAGTACGGATAGTCGTTTTTTTAAAAGTTATAGATATACTCTACGGGAAATTTTAACAAACTGTCACCGAACTGGCCCCTTTATATGAAATAGACTGGTCAATTTTACATGGCGTTGTCATAGGAGGGGGAAATTGACCCCTTGTGACATGTCACAAAACAAATCCCAGGACAGGTCCCTGAACTTTGTTTTTTATGAGAGTTCAGTAACCTGTCCTAGGATTT
This sequence comes from Leucophora obtusa, assembly GCA_949987735.1. Classification (NCBI taxonomy): domain Eukaryota; kingdom Metazoa; phylum Arthropoda; class Insecta; order Diptera; family Anthomyiidae; genus Leucophora; species Leucophora obtusa. The sequence continues at coordinate 292,892,376 of OX465295.1, read as the reverse complement.
GTCTTGTGACATGTCACAAGGGGTCAATTTCCCCTTCATATGACAACGCCATGTAAAAGTGACCAGTCTATTTCATATAAAGGGGCCAGTTCGGTGACAGTTTGTTAAAATTTCCCGTAGGGTAGTTATAGATATAAAATTTGAAAAAACAAACCTGCTATATGGTTAGCTACCAAGGATGGAAAAGTTTACACTGTTTCACTTTTTTGATACTATTTAACAATAGTTTTTAATTTTTTTTTGTTTAGTTAATAATAAAAACAACAGCAAAACAAAATTTAAGTACAGGTCAAAAAAAGTACCCTATAATCATTTTGTTAATACCGAATAGAGTTGTAAAAGTATTGAGTATTCCGGTACTGAGTACTCAATATTGTCTGTTTTTTTGAGTACTCAATACTAAAACGGTACTACTCAATACTTTTAAAGATGCAGTTTTCCGTAGAAATGTGTATTTTTCGTATGAAAATACAACTCTAAAAATAGTACTCTAAAAATACAGCTCTGAAAATACAACTCTATTTGTGAAGCAAAGAAATTTGTAATGAATTTTTGCGAAAAATTATTTAATTAATTTATTTAAAATGTTTGAAATTTATTAAAATGTAAGTAACAATAGTTATTTAACACGTGTATGTGAATTGTTATTATTTTTCCTTACAAATACGAACTCATAACATTTTTATTTTTAAATTCAAAACAACCGTTAAAAGTATTGAGTAGTATCGAGTACTCAAATGAAAAGTATTGAGTAGTATTGAGTACTCAAAAAGTATCGAAATTTCACAACTCTAATACCGAAATGAAAAACCTATTTACCATCCCTGTTATCTATAGTTTAGTTGCAGCCATGTCATAACAATACCTGCTACAGAGCTTTTAAGAATTAATTCCTTAATTCAACTTTTCAATTCTGAATTAAAAATTCGATGAATTAATTCACTAAGCACCATATATTGAATGGAATTAATTCATATTTGCTTTCGTTCGATTTATTTTGTTACGAATTAATTCAATTACAATAGTTCTTTTTATTAAATCAAATGACTTAATTCATTGGTGAACACGTTCAAATTTATAAATCGAACGGAAAAAAGTGTATTAATTCCTTACTGAATTAATTCACTACTGAATTCGTTCAATTTCATTTTCGTTCAGTGAATTAAAAAAAATAAAATTACGTTCAGTGAATTAAAAAAAAATAAAATTCCGTTCAGTGAATTAAAAAAAAAATAATAAGTTCACTGAATTGAAAAAAAAATAAAATAAGTTCACTGAATTAAAAAAAAAATAAAATAAGTTCACTGAATTCAAAGCCTGAGGAGATAGTTTAGAAAATCCGAGGAGATAGTTTAGAAAATTGTGTAGAATTTTAACGTGATGTCTGTATTTTTATTTTGTCACTTGTTTTAAGTAGGCGTGGCTTTTAATGAAAAATAAGCGATATCGACCTTCTATCAAATTGCATAGTAAAATTTAGCGAGTACTGATCAGTTCTGTAAAAACTGTATATTTTTGGAATTCCTATAAAATTTCCTTAAGTATTGCATTATTTTTTCTACAAATGGTCGCCACACTTAAAATGACAGTGCCTTAAACATGACCAAATTTTTCTTTGTTTTTAGCGATTTTAAAATAAAGTTAACAACACTATTCATATTTCATTTTTCAAACTAGTTATATAGTTATATTTTTTTTTCCAAATTTATCTATATCTGTAAAATATTTATTTTTAATAGTAAAAGGCTTTATTTTTGAATCATGTAGGTTGATAAACAGCATCCGGTTTCTAATTTGTTCATATTTACTAGCACACGCTGTAAAACTTAGTGAACTTGTTTTATTTTTTTTTTAATTCAGTGAACTTATTTTATTTTTTTTCAATTCAGTGAAGTTATTATTTTTTTTTTTAATTCACTGAACGTAATTTTATTTGTTTTAATTCACTGAACGTAATTTTATTTTTTTAAATTCACTGAACGAAAATGAAATTGAACGAATACAGTAGTGAATTAATTCAGTAAGGAATTAATTCACTTTTTTCCGTTCGATTTATAAAATTGAACGCGTTCATCGGTGAATTAATTCATTTGATTTAATAAAAAGAACAATTGCAATTGAATTATTTCTTTGAATTTGTTGTTTGATGAACGCATTCAGATGACCGAATTCAGTGAATTACTTAAGAAAAGGAATTCATTCAATTCTAGAGAAAATTGAATTCGATTGGTAGTGAATTCATTCAAAAAGGAATTAATTCTTTAAAGCTCTGACCTGCTAGACCCATTAGGAAACATGTTCTGCGGATTACAACAACAAAATTCAAAAATTCATACAAAAAGTAAACAAAAAACCCTAGACTATCAAATAAAAAAACCGAACTCTACCTAATGACTTTACCACGTATTGTTATGCCATGGTTGCAGCCAACTTCTTCACCCTTGAACGTTATGTCGATATTGATCTGTTTAATATTTTAATTTGTAGGTACTTCCGACGTATTTAGGGAACTTTCATACAAAATGTATTAACGAAATTTTTTTGACAGTTCGTTACGTTAATCTTGGATTTTAAACATTTTTAATAGTACGTCCGTCGTATTTACGGAGCATATATTTTTTGACAGAACGTCAAGCTTTGTAATTTGATTTTGGAAGATGCATTACATTTTATATAAAAATCTTATTTTTTTTATTGTATGTTGATTTTAAATTATAATTTTAATTGATATTTTTTTAAATTTAATGACATTTTAAAATTTTAACTAATACACTAACATTCTATATGTGTCACCTATAAGAATCAATTTTTTCAAAAAAAGAAAAAAACAAAATATATGGACACTTCTAAAATTCTGTAGTGGGATTCCCTAACTTTTTAACGACAAAATTCGGTAGTTAAGTTGTCAGTAGTGCGATTCACTAACTTTCTTAACGATTTTATCGATTTCGTTAACTAACGATAATTGTCGGTTGAGTTACCGAAAAAGTGATTCTCTATATTTCAGTTAACGATATTATTCGTTAGAAGTTACCGACCATAGTTACCGAAAAATTTCGGTAGAAATTAAAAAATGCCAAAAAAATTTGATTGGAAATATTTGTCAATAAATAAATAATTAAAAACATATAAAATAAAAATTTGGAAGAATATGTAAATTTTATTGTAATTTGCACGACAAATAATATATAAATATTTCCAAAGTTATTTAAGCTACAAAATTGTGGACCCAAATGCAGTTAATGAGTCACACCTCCAAAAGAGTCAAAAAACAATGAAAGAAATTATAAGTTAAAGTCTGATAAATGCGTCTTTCTTGATCTAAGAAATTTAGCATCTTACGGATATGGAGAATGCACGTATTATTTTGAATTTGGAATTTATTTTAAAGAATTGCAGAAATATGGGATTGGATTTATGATCCAAAGCATATTTTTTTCCTTAAGAAATTTTATAGTACTAACGTGTCTCGATTTCTTACACCCAAAGGGATCCATACGTCCTATAACTTTTACCTACACCTAAATACATGCGCAGATCCATGGTGATGGTGAAGTTATAGTTTTTCTTATTTCGAATATATAATTCAAAAGAACATATTGTTTCTAGAAACTTTTAGTGCTTTTTAGTTTTTTAATTGGTTTAGTAGAGTTAAATACCACGATCACCTGGATACGCGTAACCACCTATAATGCCTTTTGTTTTTACTTTGTCATATTAAGGGCTCTTGAAACAATCATATCAAAGAGATTTAAACATGATTCTACTTAGTCAAACATCAAGTATAATTGCTTACAGCTTTAAGTCGATAGTCGTATGTTCATTTATTTATGCAATTAAACCCTCTTCACAAATCGTATAAAAATGCCTGTTCAAGGTATATAGTGTAAAATAGTTTAATAATTTTTACTTTTTTGCGGCTAATGGCCGTCAACATACCATTTGTAGCAAAATTACACCAACCTCCCCTGAAAAACCGACAAACGAAGTATAAATTTTAATGACTATTACTATTTTCGAAATCATAAATTAGCTTAAACAAGAACTTTTAACGACGCACTGTTAAAGGCTGGTTTACACTATGAGATTTTCGGTACGATTTTGCTTTAGTACACATGCAAAACATATACGCAAGGTTGCAAAATCTTTCCGAAAATCTTATAGTGTAAACCAGCCTTAAGCGAGGATCATTGTATTTAATTCCCTAATTAACCATGACAGATCGCACTAAAAACAATTTTTCAAACGCTAATTCATTATCTTTAATGCATATTTTTATTAAATCTGCACTTAAATAAAAAGCTTTAACGCATTTCGTTTCTTTACACATATTTTTTCCTTATCGGTTACCTTACCTACAACTTTTTTTCCGTCGTTAACTTAACAATAATTTTCGGAAGTTAACGATATTATTTAACGACAAAATTCGGTAGAAAAAGTTACGGAATCAGTTTTAACGACAATTGTATATAAGTATCGAATTTTGACACTTTAACTACCGATTTTTGTCGTTAAAAAGTTAGAGAATCGCACTACTGGAATAGCAATATTTGGACTTAGATTTTTGTAAGGATTAACAAAATATAAAAAACTTTGGATATAATTTTCGGGTGCTTTTTTAGGTCAACAGTTATGAATATATGACACAGCAGATGAAAAATATAGAACTTTTAGTGTATTAAAAAACAAACATACTAAATATTCTAAACAATTTCGAAATATGGTGTTCAGTGTTTTGTAATTATCCTCATCTTTTAGTTGTTTTTTTCATGATTTGAAAATTTTATGATAAATTTTTCAATTTAATTAAGATAAGGCTTAAATCTTTTTTCTATGTCATTTTCTTTTGCATTAATGTCGAAATTTTCTACTCATTTTTTCCTTCCCTGTATTTAATATTTCTATTGCTATTATGTGGTATTGAGTGTTTAGCAAATAAAAAATAAATATTCCGAGCATTCTTAAACAAGATTCTCTTTTTTTCTTTGTATATAAAAAATACGAAATTAAAACTTAAGCCATATATATAAATGTATTGATATCATCATCATCACGTCGCATATACTTGTGTTCGATAAGCCATTCCAATTGTTCTTTAATCATTTTCTTTGATGGCAAGAACATATTTTTTAAAATATCAATTAATTCCGCCTATATATGGAGAAAAAATAAATATATATTTGTTCAATAAAACTAAAGTTTTTCTTAAAAGTATTATTAAGATTCCAAAATTGATCGACAAATTGGTTTAAAAAAGTAATAAAATCTGGACTCAGTATCAGAAGATTTGTAATGGGAACAAGTAACACCCTATTTTCTACCAGATTATGATTAAATTATTATACCCTATACCACTACGTGGTCAGGGTATTATTTTCTATAATTTTTATCTTTTACAAGGGCAATTATGACATCAACAAAAATCGTCATCCAAGCGATCCAGGAAACGTTACAATGTTATGTGTCTGGACAGCACAAGGCTTGGGTTTCTTTACAGAAGTTCAAACATGGAAACGGACAAAAAATGGACAATTGTTTGGATTCTCTTTCCGCCACCATTTTTTTTTTTATTGGTAGTAGTATTCATAATACTTTAAATTTCGAGAATCCTGGAGAGTTGTCCGAATAGTGAAGCCGTGGTAGGTGATGATTTCAATATTCATAACTCTTCATGGATCCGCCATTCGAGGAGGATGATTCCCGTTGGCACTTTCGTCGAGCTTTTCGCCGCACACAACAACCTGGTGCAATTAGTGAATGGACCAACATATATTCCATGTGTTGAAGGGCAATTTCAGAATACTCTCGACCATTTTCTCACTTCGCACCCTGAAGAGTATGAAGTGAGATCGTTTTCACCTCTCGGTAACTCGGACCACTGTACAATACCATTTCCGCATCCTTTTCATACTCCGGGCTTCGCAGCGTTTCATAGCCACGAAGCGCGCTCTTCCTATTTATGAGTAGAACTCAACGATTCTTATCGGCAATTGAACTGGAAACTATGAACCTAAGTCCAAACACAAGCTTTGGTTTAACCAGACGTGCAGAAATGCAGTCAGATCCGTAGAGGAATTCAGAAATTGACATGCGACTTGTAGCGTCAATACTGACATGCTTCGCAAACAGGCGAGAACTGAGTGTGCCAAAATACAATACTAAGACGTGAAAAGCTTCTGTACGAACAGCGTCTACGTGCTAAAGTTCTTGTTGCTGCTCGGGACAGTAAGACCTTTTCGTCATTCGTTAAAAGAGTAAAGGATAATGCTAGAATTTCGTTTCTGCCGGAAAGCGATCAAAACCACTGTCCGTGTTCGAAAGAGTAGGTATCACTACTATGTCTAAGATATTTTTTTTTTCTTTAAGAGAAGCAACACTCAGGAAATTCTTCCTATTAATTAACGTGTTACTTCCTTTGGAAAGGGGATAGAGAAGAAGTGAAAGGTGGTGAAAGATGAAGAGCTTCAATTATAGCAACACTGTAATTGCTCGAGATGTTGAATTTTAGAACAGTTGTTGCGCGCCATCTGATGGTGAGTTGGTAAACTTTGTTGAAGATTTTAAGTTCATAGCCCTGTTATATTATGTCTGTTCCCGTCCTTTACCGAAGTTACACAAACTAGCCCAAAGGCGTTCCCGTACACAAAATTGCGTGTAAATTGTTGTTGATTGGGCTGTTTTGGGTTCCCGCGGGTACCCGCGGTAACGTACGGGAACGCACATATTATTTTACTTCGGTGGGGTTCAGTGCTATGGGACACTGAAAGATATTTTTTCGTCCTCGAGCCGAAAAAGGGTTCTTGAGAATCTCGACGCAAATAAGTCAGCGTGCCAGGATGGTATACCGGCACTGGTATTGATACAGTGCTTTTCGGCGGTACCGCATTCTTTGGCAACCCTCTTTAGCACATCGTTTGGAAGTTTGCCAATGTCCAGCCAATCCCCAAAAGGGTTGCGGCTACCAACTCTGATAACTACCGTCCAATTTCAATCTGCTCTGCGCTCTTGAAGGTTATGGAGAGCATGGTTAACCGCCATCTTGTTAATTATCTCGAGTCCAATTTACTTCTTAATGATCGACAGTATGGCTTTAATAAAAGCCGTTCTACTGCTGACGCTTCTGTCGGAATGTTGGAGTCGATTTGTTGAAAGTAAAGTGGTTGCTTTGGATATTTCCAAGGCGTTTGATCGTGTGTGGCATAAAGCACTCGTGTAAAAGCTTATTGCTTTTGGTATTGGTGATGATTTCTCTCAATTCATATCAAGTTTTCCCAGGGATGGCACTATAAAAGTTAGTTTCAGTTGAATACAGGGGTACCACAAGTTCCGTTCTTTCTCCTTCTCTCTTTCTTAATGACTTTCTTGGTCAAACTTCCAATTCTTTCTACTATTTCGCAGATGACATTGACATTTGTCATTCATATTCCTTCGATCATAAGCCAAGTCTTATGGAGGTTGGAGATAAAAGACAAATTATGAATGACACACTGAATCTGGACCTGATAACAATTTCTGAATGGGGTCGCGTGAATGGGATGTTGTTTGTTGACCCACAGTCGTCAATTGACCGTTCATGTCAGTAGGATATATAGCTCTAGTGACTCGTTGGAACATCGCCGGAACGTTGGTTGTGTAACACTTTTCTATGGTGACTTCCATGGAAAGTGTTGTGCTGAGATAAGTAGGCCCCGTGTTTTTGTTCGTAACGCACGCTTGTCCAGTAGATCTCATTAGACTGTGGTCGATTGTCCCGTTAGTCGCACAACGCATTACAGAGAAAATTCGCCTGTATTTGGAATAGATTACCCGCAGATGTCTTTCTTGATACCAAAGATTATATATTTTATAGATTAACTATGCTACTCACGGTGCTCTCGATAATTATATATTCCGTTTTCCGTCAAAACTATGCTGACGCGGATCCTTTTATAAGAATGTGCAACGATTTTAATGAATTTTATAATTATATTGATTTTTCAAATAATGTTAATTGCATTAAACGTAGCATCATTTTAATTCTGAACACATAGTTCACTTATAATATTTTTTAAAATTATGTAAATTTTAATATTATTGTCTGTAAGGATTAATTCCATCGACTAAATAAATAAATAAATAAAATTAGCGAACTCGGGCCAAACTCGGGCAAAGAGCAAAATGCATAAGAAAATCTATTTACATATAAAAAATGCGACCAAATAAATAGAGCGAAGGTTGAGCGAGATGAGGTGGATAGATGCCCTCTGATGATACTTACAATTTATGGTATTCAAGTCAAATGTTCACGAACACTACTCCATATTTCCTCCTTCCCTTTACCCGTTTTCTTGATATCAACGACGATATTAGTGTTCCAATTCCACTCGTTCCCCGTTTCATTCCGTTAATACTGTCTTGTGTTTCAATATCAGTCATTCCTTTTTGCTTTCCATTTCTTTGCACTTGCCCCCTTTCATTCTGTTTTTTAACTTTAGTGTTTTAATTGCACTCGTTCCCAATTCCATGCAATGCTCCCCGTTCAATTTCTTTTCGTTCCACATACCATTCAATTTCGTTCCCTGTTCCATTCCATTTCCCTTATCTATTGTTTTAATTCCACCCGTTCCCAGATCCATTCCATTTCGATCACCATTCCATCGCATTTCGTTCCCATTGTCTAGTGTTTCAATTCCTCTAGTTCCACGTTCCATTCCATTTCGTTTTCCAATTTAAGTGTGCCAATTCCACTCGTTCCCCGTTCCAATTAATTTCGTTCCCACTGTCTTGTGTTTCAATATCAATCGTTCCTCATTTCTTTGCACTTCCATTCTATTTCCTTCCACTGATCCGTTCCATTCTGTTTTTTAACTTTAGTGTTTTAATTCCACTCTTTCCCTATTCAATACCATACCATTTCGTTACCTTTTCCATTTCATTTTGTTCCACATTCCATTCCATTACATTTTGTTCCCTGTTCGATTCTCAAGAGTTACAATTTCACTTGTTCCCCGTTCCACAAATAATTTTTTTTATGGTGCGGTAAATAAAAATTTTAGATATATCGGAAAAAATGTGCGTAGAAGTGGGCGTGGTCAATTTTTTCTCCTAAAACCCTTATTCGGACATTTACTAGCATTAAAAAAAAATGAAACAAAAAAACGAACAAAAAAAATTCAAAGCTTATTGAAAATTACATTATTGGATGCAGAAAGACATGGCATGTTTTCTAACAACCAAAAAAGATATTTGGAAAAAACTGTATTTTTCATACTTTTTTCTATGGCGACATGTCTGAAATTTATGAAATTTAAAATTATTTTTACATAATAGTAAAATTTAGTAGAAATTTGTAACCGATTATGGCCTATAGGCTAGGTTATTGTAATAAATAAAGAAATTAAATTAAATAGCAATATATGTACTCTCAAAAACAAAAAGTTTGATGCCCAAATTGCCTATGTTAAATAGTGAGGGGTCAATTTTTTACCCCACTTTTAAACCCCTAAACCTTTGCGGTTGCACATAAAAAAACATGTCAGCCTTAGTTTTTTATTCTCTATCACATATTGAGTTTCATTGAAATCGGAATAAACCACTTGGGGTACATTCCTTGTAATTTGTACGAATTTATTTTATATGATATCACATTAACCACACCTGATTAGATAGATATAATTACATCATATTATATAATATTTTATTAAAACCTTTTTCAATAGGGTTGGTAAAATTGAAAAAAAAATGTTGCCAACATTATGTCTGCAATTTCGACAATAGCAACTTCTTCTGGCGTTCTGGCCTTCCACATATGTTACCGGGTACTTTTATAAGCCATTGAAGATTATAAAATTTATTTTGTATGGGTAATCTCGCAAATTTTGCAAGTTAATTGCCATAATCACTAATAATTTCGTTTAATTACGATTGTGTCCAATAACTTCTTGCTAGTGTCGACTTCAAATGGAATCTTAAAATACTTTTATTTTGAAACTAAAAATATTACTTACCTGTAAAGTGGCATTATTTAAACGTTTACGCATTTTCATAATTTTGATAATGGCCTCTTGGACACGTAAAATACGTAACTGAACAATAGATTGATTGTCTTCTTGTATAGAACGTTCAGTACTTAATTGTAAGCGACCAATAAGATTTAGCTAATAAAAAGACGAACATGATTATAAAAATTCATTGAATATGAGAAAACAGATGCAATTTGTTTTTACATACTTTTCCTCTGCGTTGTGATTTGTTATTCTTAACAACGGCAAATTCTTGATTTACATAAAACGAAGTATTCTCCGTAAAATCTTTTGGAGTTGGACAATTTGGTTCCATTAATAAAATTTGTTTTTTTAATTTAGGAAATTGTACTAGTGACCACAAAGTACGACGCAACTCAGGATCTTATATAAAAAGGATTGGAAAAATAATTACAATTTTGTTTTAAAATAAATTTTCAAAATCTTTCTCTTACCCGGTAGCTCAGTTGCTAATCTTAAATTTTCATACGATATTTTATCAAGTGGTCTTTGATTCCATGCAAATAGGACAGCCATTTGAAATGTTGTGACATCGAGATCATAACGTCCAAAATTGTTAACAAATGTTATTGTGCCGTTACTCATATGATGGTACCATTGCAATTTACGGCCGGAATGTTTTTTTTTATAGAATTCTTCAACATCGGGTATATAGTCTTCCAATTCGAGTGGCAAACTAACCGAAACACGTTCGGAGCAACGAGCCCATGCACCAGCATTTAGAATTTTTATATTAATTGCATCATGGCGACCAGTTGAATTACGGAATTGAGTATTTAAATCTTCACTGACCTAGAGAAATTTTAATTTACAATTTTTTGTGGCAATAAGGCAATTTGAAATATGTTTTAGACTTACCTTAATGTCTTGGAACATACGAGCTAAACGATTAACATAGTCGGCTGGCATACCAACTTCACGTAGCCATTCCACAATATCTTCTTCTTTTTCACTATCAGCACTAGTACCTAAAATAAGTCTATAAAGAAAGGAGTACAATTTTAGAAGCAAAATACGCTAAGGACATTTTTTTTTATAAAAATATCTTTGAAGTTTTAAGGAATTTCTTCTTAATACATACTCGTTTTTTTCTAACGAAAATTTTTATTCCGAAAATGATTTCCTAAAGAAAAATCCTCATATTCTAAAACAATTTTCCCATCGAAAAACATTCAGATGCTGAGTCAGTTTGTCTACAGAAAAAGCCTCAGATTCTGATATAGTTTTCCCATAGAAAATTCGGTCACCATGATGCAGTTTTTCCATAGAAAAATACGAAGATTCTGAGACAGTTTTCCCATAGAAGAACCCTCAGATTCTGAGACATTTTTCCTACAGAAAAACCCTCAGATTCTTAAACAGTTTCCCTTAATAAAATCCTCAGAATCTGAGGGTTGTTCTATAGGAAAAATTCCTCAGATTTTTGGCATTTTTCCTACAGAAAAACCCTGAGACTCTGAGCCATTCTTCCTACAGAAAAACCCTTACATTCTGAGATATTTTTCCTGTAGAAAAATTACAGATTCTGAGGCATTTTTCTTATAGAAAAACCCTCAGATTCTGAGGCATTTTTCCTACAGAAAAACCCTCAGAGTCTGAGGCATTTTTCCTATAGAAAAATCCTCAAATTTTTAGAGAAAAACCCTGAAATTCTGAGGCCTTTTTTCTTATTAAAAAATCCTCAGATTCTTAAGCATTTTTCCTACAGAAAAATCCTCAGATTCTGACACAGTTTTCCTATAGAAAAATCCTCAGATTCTGAAGCATTTTTCTTATAAAAAATCCTCATATTGTGAGGCATTTTTCCAATAGAAAAATCCTTAGATTCTGAGGCATTTTTCCTATGGAAAAATCCTCAAACTTCTAGAGAAAAACCCTCAGATTCTGAAGCATTTTTCCTATAGAAAAACCCTCAGATTCTGATTTTTTATAGAAAAACGATCAGATTCTGAGGCATTTTCCCTTTAAAAAAACCCTTACACTATGAGGCATTTTTCCTATACAAAATTTGTCAGATTTTAAGGCATTTTTCCTATAGAAAAACCGCAGATTCTGAGGTATTTTTCGTACAGAAAAACAATCAGATTTTGAGATATTTTTCCTATAGAAAAATCTTCAGATCCTGAAGTATTTTTCCTATAGAAAACCTCTCAGTTTATTAGGCATTTATTCTATAGAAAAATCCACAGATTCTGAAGCATTTATTCTATAGAAAAATCCATAGATTCTGAGGCACTTTTCCTATAGAAAAACCGTTAGATTCTGGGGCATTGTTCCTATAGAAAAACCTTTAGTTTTTCTACAAAAAAATCACTGCATAGAAAAAAATGTTACAGATTCTGATTTTTTTTTACATAAAAATCAAGATTGTGTAATTCGTCAGAATCTAATTAATTTTTTCTATACAAAAACTGCTTATATTTTTTTGAAGAACAAATTTCCATAAAAAAATTCACATTCGCTGTAAATTTTATATGGAAAGTATTTTAGATTTAAGATAAAAATTCACAAGAATTACCTGATGCGGTGTCAACTTTTCTTTAAAAAAAAATTCTTAGGCAGCCACATTTTTTGTATAGGATCAGATCAGAATACCAAAATAAACTATATAAACAAACATTTAATCTAGGCTTACCTTCTTGTTAAATGTACTTTATGATAACGCATAAAAACATCCTTGTTGTTTACATATTTCAAAACTAATAAAACATCCCTTAAACGAGCATCTATCTGTTCACTGGTTAAACGTTTACTCAATGGTGTACGTCTTAATAGCATGTCACAATAATTAGCCAATAATTCAGGACATTTACTCTCGGGTGCCGTATACTTGACACCACGATTTTGTATACCCGTAGGCAATTCCAGTTTAAAGACACTAGTGTCATTAACCACCGTTTTAAATGCTTTATCACGGGCAGTAAGAAATCGAGGATCATCATTAAAAGCATTTTTAACCAGAGTACTGAATTTTGTAAAGAGTTCCAATAAACGTTCAACATATTTCTCCGAATCTTGGGTAATAATTTCCGAAGCTGATAGCATATCTGCTAGGCCAGCAGATACAATATGATTTTCTAAATCACGTAGCATGGGGTCAACACCATTGGGTACACGGTCCAGTAAACGAAACATAAGATTTAAACGATCGGTTTCATATTCTTTAATTAGCGGAGCACATTCTGCTATAATGGTATTCATATGATCTCCGACCAAGACTTTAACACATGTTTGAGCCAATACGGCATAGCTGCTAGGTTCTAAATATCGTTTAGCCCTCGATTCTTCTTCTCTTAACTTCGAATCGGCATATTTCATAAAGGCCAATACACCATTGGCCTGTTGTTGTTCTGTGGCTTTGAGGCGGTAAAATGAAGCTGTAGCCTTTAAATAAGAAGCTTCAAAGTTTTCACGATAGATTTGTAATTTATCCTCTGGATTTGAACAGAGATTTACATAACTTTCCCTTACGCCAATAACCAATTGGGCATCATAGGCATCACCATTACGTTCGGCATGAACAATTTTCATTGCAGACTCTTGTAGACGATCTTTGATATCTCTGAAAATATGTTCATTCCAAGAATCCAACATTAGTTTCCGAACAATACTATCTTCGGTGGGATTCTTTTTATTATTATTATTGTTGTTGTTATTATTATTATTATTAACTGATGAAGACGTTGAAGAACCAGCGGCAGCTGCTGCTGCAGCCGATGATGTTGAGGCAGCTGCTGCCGAGGAACTTGTGGCGGAAGTAGAACAACTGGAGGAGGAAGGTTGTTTTAATTGAAACCAATGTTCCAATTGGCGAAAAGGCAAAGGCAGGTAACTGGATTGTGTAAAAAATTTACGCCATTCTATAATGTAGGTGGTAAGCAAAGCATGTTCTCCCCTTTGTGATTGCACCTTACGCTGGGCATGTGCTATAAATTCGACCACATCATTTCGTAGACAATCGTAGATTTTTGCAGCACCCTTTTCATCCCACAAACAAACTAAATGGACACCATAAAATAAATCTTGCCATTCTACTTGGGATACGGTTTCCTGCTTTAATAGCTTTAAAACGATAATACGCATATCAGGCCATACTTCCTCAAAGGATCTTTGTCCTTTACCCTAAAAAAAAAGCACAAAAAGACAAGGAACATATAACAAGAAAACTTAGTACATCTCAAGGTTTCATTTTAACATTTCTTTGCTTAATTATATATATATATTTAATCCTTTAATTCCCAGTGGAACATAGGGCCGCTAAATTAATTACTTACCTTTAACATTTTTTTAAAATTATTTTACCACTTTCAATAATTATTATTCATTGGTTTCGATTGAATTTTGATTAAATTTAGTTTTTGCTCAATATTGCAGTTTAAATTGTATTTGTTTTATATTTTGTTGTTGCTCTTTTATAATTTTGCTGTTGTTTTTCATTAAAATTTTCTGTTAAGATTCTGATAAGTTAGCACAAAAATGGAAAATAATTTTTCCTTTTTTCTTTCTCTTTTGTGTTTGACAATTATTGTAGACATTACATTTGATTTGACATTTTCTGTCGTTTGCAAGTTCAATTATTTACATGGTGTAAAAAATGTAAGGTAAATAAGTCAAATAGAGATGATAAAAGTATAAACATATCGTCAGCTTATAATTGGTTTGACCCATTAGCTAATTCGGTATCGAGAATAACGATAATGTTTATATTAATTTTTCTTAAAATCTACATGATAAATATATTTTTTTATTTTCAAACTTAATTTTGGCATATATTTTAAACAAAAGTAAAAATTTTAATAAATTTATATACAGTCAATCAAAAGTTATTAAGCTATCGAAAAAAATAAAATTTTTTCTTGTTTTGCGTTGCATATCAAGTTTTGTTTTTCAATTTGACTGTCTTTGCTGCAAATCCATACTATTATGTGCGTATAAAAGCAGTTCTTTTTTTTTTATTTTAATTTAACAGAGCTGTAAATTCTCGATAACTTTGAATACTTATAACTCTTTCGGAAAAAGGTTGTATGAAAAACTATTTAGCAGTATCGAGTACTCAATTGGAAAAGTATCAATACTTACGATATAGGTTTTCATACAACCTTTTTTCGAAAGTGTTCTAAATACTCAAGTATGAATGAGGTATTACCCAAGAAAAATTTTTATTGTCTTTCCGGCACGTATGGAATCATGAATCTGGTTTTTACGGCACATTAACGGTCCGTACTGCACGTCTCCGTCAAAGCTTGTACGTATACGGAACATTAACGGGCCGTATAAACGGATTTTTGAAATCAATCCGTTTTAGCTCCGTTTTGGTGTATCCGTTTCCGTACCGTTAAATACGGACTTGACTGGTGTTAGCATGTTTTTAAAATAAAAGTGATTCAGTTGCTAAAAATATATTACTGAGACGTAAAATTAGTCGGAAAAGCATGAATCCGATCTAACACAAAGATGTTCAAACCAGATACATACATTAGACGGTAAGTTAAATGAAATTTAATATGTGTTTTACATATGGTTTTTGTAAGCAAATGCAATTAAGAAATAAATTTTTAGTGACACATTTAGTTGTTGGTAGCAAAGTGTGCGAATTTGCATTGTGTGCAACACACCACCGTGAAAACAATCGGTTAAACCTTAACTAATGTATTGTTTCTCTTAGGGCTGGTATCTTATCTCCAATGCTTAGTTTACTTTAATCATTGATTTAGAAATCATTGATTAGCCCTTAAACTTACTTAAAATAATATCGGTAACTTTTAAAAATTTAAACAATGATTTGTTAATTTTAGATATTTTCATTTGACAATACGAATAAGAAATAAAAGAAAATAAAAAAAGTTTGGAAACTCGCGAAATAAGAGTTTTTTATTGAATTTTTCGCATGATATGGGGTCATAAAATTATAAAATAGATGACCAAATTGTTGTCTTAAAAATCATCAATCGCTAAATGCCTCAAATAGGAAGTGTCTTTTTGCATGCTACATGCATATCTTAATTTTTTTCATTGGGTAAGTGTGTATAATTATAAATTTGTTTTTAGTCCAGGAAGGTGTTATTAAGAACTATTTATGAAGGACAAGATGAGTTTTTAATGTTTTGGATACATTCAATACAAATTTTAAAGTCAGAATTTATTACAAAACTAGGTTCAAAGGAAAAGTAAAATAACTATGCCTCTATATTATTTGTTATTCGTTTAGGTAAATATATCTGGATCAAATTTAATATACACATACAGTGACATCTCCCAAAGCAGTAAATTTTTACAAACCGAGAAACTTAAACGCTTGATTTTCTTGATTCTATTTTTAAGATATCTTCCAACAATTTTGTGTACAAATCAAAAACCTTCTGAAGAGTAATTTCTGTGAAATTTTGTGTTAATTGAACAAATTGGAATTTTCGAATTTTGTGGAAAATAAAAGATTTGAATCCAAAAATATTCCTCGGAGGAAAAAATATATGGCGTACTTAAAAAATGTACTGCAGGAAATATTTAATTATGCCTATAACTGGTCTAAACAACTACCATAGAATCTTAGCAGTATGCATAAAGCTTAACCTCTCTTAACTGACTCTGTCCGACATTTCAACAATTTTTAATGGAATGTGGTACACTCAGGGAATTATGTAGGTAAAATCAACTGCAAATGACAGTTAAAATAACTGCATTTGCACTTAAAAAGGTGTAGACTACATTTGCAGTTAAATTAACTGCAATATGAAGTAATTTTTAACTGTTAAAAATCAACTGACAAATGTAGGAAAAACAACTACAAATGCAATTGAAACAACATACATGCAAATTATTGTAAAACT
Source organism: Leucophora obtusa (assembly GCA_949987735.1). Lineage (NCBI taxonomy): Eukaryota > Metazoa > Arthropoda > Insecta > Diptera > Anthomyiidae > Leucophora > Leucophora obtusa. The sequence continues at coordinate 292,875,527 of OX465295.1, read as the reverse complement.
GTACAAACAACTTGCAAATGTAGTTAAAAAAACATAAATAAAATTTTTTTTTTAAATTATTAATTTAATAAAAAAAAACAAATTTATGTAAACACTATTAACTTAATTTTATTCTATAATAAATTTAAAATTGAGAAATCAAAATTTATTCTTAATGTCACTTTTTTTCACTATTAAGATATTGTTGTACATGTCCGTCTGTGAGGGATGAAATATGCTGTTGTTTGGCTTCCTTTTTCTTGTCCAGGTAGAAAGGGATGAGAATATAAAAGAACTGAAAGAAAATAAATACAATATTTTTTTAACATTCCCCGTAAATAAATTTGTATTATAAAACTTACCTTATTATTTTAGTAATTTAATAAAAAATATATAACCTTTTCCGTATTACGCGTGCTCACTCTTTGGCGTTGTTTTATCACTAAGACAAGAGAAAACATGTTATACTCATATTCTTTCACTAGAAATTTCTAAACAAGTGATTCATACACATACTTCTGTTTGCTTCGTGTGTGTGCATACACACTTGAAAATTTAAGTATTTGTAAATAAAATTCAAAATAACTGCATAAAATAAATGTTACTACAATGTAGTAATTTTTGTAGTTTGTTTAAAAAAATAACTGTCAAAAACATTGAAAAATTTTGTTCTAAGTAAATTAACTACAATTGTAGTTAAAATAACTACAACCGCATTACTACATAAATAACTGTCATGTAGTAACTGCAGAACTTTTCCGAGTGTAGATTAAGTTTTATGGTTAAATTTTATTAAATAGTAAAAATTGGTTCAATAAATAAGCAAAATATAAAAAAAATTTAATAAAAAACTATACTCATTAACTGCAATTTAGAATCTTGCAGGAGCACGTAAAGGCCCAACAAACAATTCGTTCCGGTTACGCACCGTTTTCGGTCCGTCATAAACGGAATCCGACTCCGTTTACGTACCGTTTTCTGGATCCGTATACGGACCAGAAAACGGAAGTTAAGGAACATCGAAACTGATTCGAATCCGTTGAAAGTCCGTCAATGACGGACCGTTTACGGACCGGTATGTCGTGTTAAAAACGGACAAGTCCGTTTAAAGTCCGTCAATGACGGACCGTTTACGGACCGTTATGTCATGTAAAAAACGGACTAGTCCGCTGAAAGTCCGTCAATGCCGGACCGTTTCCGGACCGATATGTCGTGTAATAACGGAGTATTTCCTGGTCCATATCCTACCGATTTTTTCAAAAAAATAGACCATATGTTTATTATTTTCAATACAAAGTACTTTTTTTCTTTTTTATAAATTCATTAATAATTATTATTTATAATTACAATATTTAGTACATCTAGCTCGGTTTACCTATCTATCCAGCGCTTAGGGACCCGGAGTAAAATCCAACATCTATATGGAAAAGAGACAATAAATTAGTTATGGTTTAATTGACTGTGTACACGATGCAAATTCTCACATGTTATACACAAAACATTGTGAAACAATAAGTTTCATAAATCTTACCTTGTTACTTGATGTTGTTTGATTAATGGTGTGAAAGAAAGAATTCCCTCTATTGAATATTCTCCATATATTCCCATTATAATAATATTTTCACCGACTTTACAAAAATTTTTTATTTTGTAAACAAACCGAATGCGATGAAATCCGTATTTAAAGGTACGGAAACGGATACACCAATACGGAGGGAAAACGTATTGTGTTTGAAAATCCATTTATACGGTCCGTTAATTTTCCGTATACGTACAAGCATTGACGGATACATACCTTACGGACAGTTAACGTGCCGTAAAAGCCGGATTCATGAATCCGTACGTGCCGGAGAGTCCGTTAAAATGTTTCTTGGGAGGCCTTAATGTATATATTGCATTTTATTATGGGCCACTATTGTGAATTGATGAACTAGATGGAGAGTAAACTGCACCAAACCTAAATATAGTGCACATTTATATAATCAATGTCATTATTAATTAATCTATAAAAAAAACTACTGCTCATAATTAATAAAAAAGGGTAAATTTATTATTGTAAATATTTTATTGAAAGTAAAATATACAAAAGTCAGTATTGAAAAACTAAATACAAAAACAAAACTCGATTTCATACAGAGTTCCCAATACAGTGTCTTAACACAGTACATAATTGTAACCAGTGGTAACTTATCTTAACATAAAATAATCATTAACATCAATAAAATTTAGGTAGATACATAAGTTCGTTTTTGTTTAAAAAACGGTGCGGATACGGACCGAAACGGCATTCTAAAAAATGGAGTCAATCCGTTATTTACACGACATAACGTTCCGGACACGGTCCGGCATTGATGGACTTTCAACGGACTTGTCCGTTTTTTAGATGCCATAACGGTCCGTAAACGGTCTGTCTTTGACGGACTTTAAACGGACTTGTCTGTCTTTAAAATGACGTAACGGCCCGTCATTGACGGACTTTCAAAGGATTCGAATCAGTTTCGATGTTCCTTAAGTACGTATACAGAGTTGGATTTCGTTTATAACGGATCGAAAACGGCACGTAAACGGAACGAATTGTTTGTTGGGAAATTACAAACGTAAGTTTTTACGTGTAGGAATTTAAATTCACTATATTTTTTATTTTTCCCAATATGGAGGTCAAATGCTTCTTCTTGTTGCATTCTTGTTGTTGTATTACCGTGTTGTTGCTGTTTTCTTATGTATTTTGTAAACGTCAAATGTTAAACCGTTTGCTGTCATTAATCACAGTCCACACAAGTATGGAATGAATGAAAAAAATAATAAATAAATCAATTATTCAAAAATTTATCAAAATTTTTTCGAATTATTTTTTAAATAATGCCTTAGAGATTAGTTACAATTGGGTCGATTGTCGACCGACGATAGCAAAAGTAGTAGCAATTATTTTAAATTCAGCGACAAACGACCTTTTTTGACGTTTAGAAAAAATGGAAGCAAAACAAGAATATTGTTGTATTTGTTTCGCCACAATTCTTAATCAATTCAATTGGTTTTGCATTATTTCTTGTTATTTTACATTTTATTGCATTTAATTTTGCTTTTTTGCGGTGAATTATGTATATTTTTTTCAATTATATTTTCGCTGTCAAAAACATACATTTTTTGTAAACAAAGTATGAATTTCGACAACTCTGTTCTGTCCATAAGTTAAAAATATGGCAACAATTTGACAAACATTTTGAGTGAGTTAGTGTGTCGTCATGAAAATAGAATATATTCTATTACGACGACAAATCGCGTGACGACATGGCGATATTTTGCTTCCCATACAAAATATGTATATGAAAAGCAATTCTTGTTGTCGTTGTCGACCCAGTTCAGATTAATCTCTAAAATCTTACATTTCGATGCGATCAGTCTGCTAGACAAAATAAACACAACTCGTATACTGCTGACATTTAAAAATGTCATTAGCAATTTTGCTTTCACCTTCTGTTTCTCTTCTTATTTTATTTTCTTGAGCTACTTTGCATTGTTGGTATTTTTGTAAGGTTTTATTTTGTATGTGAATATTTTACCTTTCCCATTGGTTCTTCCGTGTTGAAATTTTTTTTAATTCATATATTTTTTAATCTATTCAAAGCAAATTACGAAAACCTCTCAGAAAACGATTACAAAATCCAATTCTTTTAATTTAACTGTGGGAAATATTTAAGCAAGTGTAAAATAACTTGCAATAGACAAAAAGTTACAGTAAATGTAAAATGACCATGGGTGAGATGCCAACACCGTCACTTGTCTTACCCGTAATATTAAGACCCATATTCGCACAGGTAAGTGAAAATCATAAGAAAAAGAAAGATTATTCAAAATGTGGAATAAATAAAAAATGAAATGGGTAATGATCAAACAAACTTTTGAATAAACATTGTTTTATTATTACATCAATTTTAGTTGGAAAGACGTGATGTTGGAGCTGCTCAGTCATTACGTTCGGCTATATTGAAAACGGAACAAAATAATCCAGGATTTTGTTATGATCTTGTAATGTCCATTATACGTAAAGCTGAACTAAATGTTAACCTTAATGAATCTGTCTTGAGATTGCAAGGCAATTCACCAGAATGTGATTGTAAGTGAGACAAGGAGGTTTAACTTGCCGTGATTATAGTTAATTATGTTTTTTATATATATTTCCAGTAAATGAGTATCGTCTAACACGTACTGAAGAACCATTCCAAGAACTTAATCGCAAATCAGTGGCACTCAAAGTAATTTTAAGTCGTATTCCCGATGAAATTCAAGATCGTAAAACATTTTTGGAAACTATTAAGTAAGTTGCACACTTTATTTTTTAAGCTCCAACTAATTTGAGTAGACAATAGATCATCTGGAAAAACTAAAAACAGTTTCCAGTAGCAAAAAATACAAGTACAGAACCAATTATGTGCTAGATTATTCGAACCATACATAATAAACGAGTATATACAAGTGTAAATTTTAACATGCAGGGGTGTGATGAAAATCGAAAAGCAGTTCGCCGTGAGTCGCCGAAGAAGAAGGTTATCTCGTGACCTGTATTAAATTTTTTAATAGGGAACATCGGTTATTTGTTTTTGTTTTGCGATACTCTAAAGCGTGTCTCAGAATGCCGTTAGACTGTGCAGTCTAATCACATGCAAACCTTTTCGGGCGTATTGGGGCTTCGTCGCGCTTTGCTTCCATTGTGAATGCAATGGTCGTATATGTGTTGCTGTGGTTCCTGTGCGTCTGTTTTATTCTGACGTATTAGGACTTAATTGCGCGTAACCTCCATTGTGAAGGCAATGGTTGTGTATGTGTTGTTGCTGTTCCTGTGCGGCTGTGTTGTTTATCAGATTGTTTTTTTTTATATTGCGTATCAATACGCATCGTGTTTATAACTTGGCAATATGTTATTTGGTAACAGCGCCATTTAACGGTACATTTAACTGTACTTTAAAACTCAAAAAAAAAAAAAAGAAAATCGAAAACGAACAGTTTTTCAATCTAGAATTTTTATTTTCGCGAAAACAAAATTGGCTCCAAATTATTATTTATCGGTTTATTTGACTCAGAACATCTAAATTAGGAAATACAAAATAATTGGTATTGTACAGATCGTTAAATATTAACCATTGAAAATCAGATCGTTTCCGATATTCATCACATGCCTAATAGATGGGCGCACATTTCCCCAATCTCCCACTTCGGAACTACCCAGTCAGAAAAATACAAACGGGAAAGCGGTAGCAAAGCACTTTTACAGGTGGTATAAGTACTGGCAAAAAGTGCTTGCCCATTCTCAAAATGATAACATCATTAGACAAAAGGACCGGCTGTCCAAAAAGCGCCGGAAAAGCACTGGACGAACAAAATTTTTAAACGTTGGCAAAACGCTGTCAAAACCAATAAATAGGTAGTCTGGAAATATACAGTGTGTTCGTTTACTCGAATTTCTTACTACTTTTACTACAATTGGAAAGTTTTGTTTACTTTTTGTATTGAATTTTTCCAGCTGTAGTAAATGTAGTAACTTGTAGTAAGTAAACGAACACGCTTATTATCCAAAATAAAATTAAAAACAAATTCATATGTATCTTTTTGGTCCCGCCGTGATTTGAACCAGGCCGTCAGATTGGCAGACGATTGCTCTACCCACTGAGCTAACGAGACATATAATACTTGGTGGCTAAACACATAAATGAGTGATAACAGCTACACAACTACTGGCTGTGCTAAAACGCTAGTACTGGCAAAGATTTTTTATCAACTAATATGCCAGCGTTGGGAGAGCAAAAAAAAGTTGTTCTTGTCCACTAACAAAAAATTGATTTTATAAAAAAACAAAAAAAAATTTAAATTAAAAAAAATCAAAAAAAATTTTTTGCTTGCAACCGGATTTAAACTCGGAACCTTCTGACTATAAACCTTTTTTAACAAAGCGTCAACATTTTTATAAAATTATTGGTCTACCAGTGAGTTGATTTTCGTACCGCTGGCAATTTCTGACTAGGTAGCACTGGATAACCACTGGTTGCAAACCTTGGCATATCACTCTAAGCCAATTCTTTGCCAGTGTTTTTTTTTAATAAACCATCGAAATCAAATACTGGAAAAACGGTTTTTGCAAACGCTGGCAAAGCGTCCCAAATGGGTGTTCTGCCAGTCATTTATTTTTAACACCGTGGTTACCCAGTGGTATGCCAGTGCTTGATTTTTGTACCACTGGCGATTTCTGACTGGGCGGATTTAAACTCGGAACCTTCTGAATACAAAACTTTTTAAACTGGCGATTTTTGACTGGGTAGTTTTCAAATTAAAATTTGCGGGCAAAAATGGGGATCAAACATAAGTAATTTATGCCGAATTCTATTTTCTTATGTCCTTTTGTAAATTCGTAAATATTATTGTTTTGAAATTTGTCAAATTGGTCTGGGCTGTGGTTCCCAAGTTGGGGCACTTGCACCACTGAGGGTCAGTTTAAAAATTTTATGGGGTAATTTTGAAATTGTTGATTTTTTGTTTAAATTACAACGATTTTTTAAATAAATACACTCAAAAAAATAAGTTAGTAGAAACATTAGTAAAATGTCTTGTTTATCAAGTGTACTAGTTTTCAGCAATTTTTTTGCTGAAGTTCCGTTTTGAGCAAAAGTTTTAGTTATATTTTTTTAGCACTAAACTAATTTTGAACTAATGTTTTACTAATATATTTTGATACAAAAATGTGCTGATAACCGCATTTATAGCATGTACGACAACAGACAAGATGTAGATTTCGCAGCTTGTCTGGATGTAGTGCAGACAACGTAAATGATAATTAAAAAAAAACAACTCTACACAATTTCTATATTTAAATTTTCAGCAAATAAATTAACTAGAGTAAAATTTCTCTACAAATTTTTTGAGTGTTTTTCAATCTACTAATATTAAGCAAAAAGTTTAGTGATTTAAGCAAAGATTTTTTTCATTTCCAATCGACTAAGTATTAGCAAAACTTTTGCTGAGATTACTATTTTTTTTTAGTAAAAATCAGCTCGCTGATTTTCAGCAAACACTTTTGCTGAAATTACCAACTTTTTTGCAAGCACGCTCCTGACTAAAAATTTGCTGACACAGCAACATTTTTTGCTGACTTTACTGACTTTTTTTTTTAGTGTACTCAATTTTGTTAATAAATAGCATTATAGTCCTGACTATCAGAAAATATTGTTACGAAAATGGCCTAGCCTAGTATAGAAAACTCTGGACTTTTCTGGAAGAAAATAGCCGAAGAGACGGGATGAACAAAATACGTCAATCTGGCAACGTAGTACTACATTTAATTATACACCTAAGTATATGCTATGATTAATTACGTATTAGAATTGTATAGTTGTTTGACTATAATGCATTAAACACATAGACGACTGCGGCTATAGACTACACGACTACAAATGCTGCTGGCTGCAATTGTAGTCGTGTAGTCAGCTACTTAATTTTTTTGAAAACGACAGCAACATACTAAACAGATGATGCAAAAAATTTGACGTTTTGATAAATGTTAATCTTTTTTGGTTTGTGCTTCTAAAATAATGGCTGAGGAATATTTTGTTAATTTTGTAAGATCCATTTTTTTTACAAAACATCACAATAAAATTAGTTCCAAATATAAATTAATGAAACCTTCAAACAATTGTAAAATATAAACAGCTGTTTCTTTAGTGTTCCCATAACGGTGATTTTTTAGTCAGAACTAGCGATTTTATTTCGCCTCTAGCGGGAAAAATTGTCCTGTTTTACATATTTTGTTATATTGGCAACACTATTTTTGTTTTGTAGCTAACAAAAATAGAAATTATCCTAAGTTGACTACAGCGGCAAAAGTAGTCGTGTAGCCGTGTAGCTGTGTTGGTGTCAAAATAATCTTTTTCATATAAACGTGTGTATTTTATTTTTGACAGGCTGTAGTCGTGTAGCTGCAGTCGTCTATGTGTTTAATGCTTAAGAGTTTGTGTGTGTGTATAGTCTTTAAGCGTAAGTGTAGGCCCAGAATAAGAGAGCAGCGATTTTTTCCATACAATTTGACATTTAAAAATCGCTGGGTGTAGCTGTTGTGAGATAGAATCTATTTTATTTTAATGCCGGTTTTTGTTATTCTCTCATTTTTTCTCTCTCATACTCTCACCAATGTTGTCAACTCTATTGTTATTTTTGCTGGTTTTCACTACATTTTGTAATATCAAAGAGTACAACTAACAAAGGCAATCAATGGCTCTTCTGACTCTTTCTAAATTTTTGCAAAAAAAAATAAAATTTTTAAATTATTAAAATTTTGTTTTCTTTATTCAACTGAGATATTAAACATTATTAGTAGCTCGTTAGTTCAACGTTTAGCATTGTATATTATGTTTGCAGTAAACTAAGAGACATATGAGTGGCATAAAGTCTCCTTGTTATATATAACACATGCTCAATTATGTCGCTGCCGCTGTACGTCGTTATTTCAAGCGAGTTTTTTCTCAGAGCGTAAATCGCTAGCCTCTGCGCTCTTATTCTGGGCCTACACTAATGTAGAGTCTTGAAGCGTAATATAGTTATAGTTAGAGTATAGCATGCTAGAATTATCCAGGGTGTTGTAGAAGCATGGCTGTTACTATATAAGGCCATTAGCGAAGGAGAAGTTGATTATTAACATTTGTGCTGTTAAGACCGCGAGTTAGTATCTTGTTAAAGTTAGTAGCGCTCTAGTAATCTTCATAACAGAGAGAGTTTGTGAATAAGGGATTGGTTATTTTGATTGCAATAGAAAAGAATCCGGTTTATTTAAGGGAAATAAACCAACGTTTTTAAAAGGTAAAAACGTAACAATATATTAGGGATCTGGTATCTCTGACTGTCAAAAAAATAAATTAGCAACCCTTAACAAATCTTTAGCTTATTATTGGTTTTATGGGTCAAACCAATAATAAGCTGAAGAAAGTCGTTATGGAGAAAAAAGATAAAGGCTTAACAGCCACAATGGAATCACCAGAATGCCGCAGTTTCTTTTCACTCAAAGACTCGTCAGTGATTAGTTTATGTGTCAACTGATCAAAGTAATTTTTAATTGTTAATTTGACTCTATATGAAAAACTTTTCTGTGTATTGCCATGACCGGGTATCGAACCGACAGCCCTCTGCACAGGCTATGACTCGTAGTATCACCTCTTAACAAGATACACCACGGTCGGCATAGCGGCGAGTGTGGCTAATTGTTCAATCAATCACAGCCTATATAATTTATGTTTTGTAATCAGAAGAGCCAGAATTAACTAATAATTGAGCAGTTTATTTTTTAATTAGAATGTTTTGAAGAAAAGTTAAATTTTTCCCATTTATATAGCTCTAAAGTCTGATAAGGAAGGTCATTTCTGAGGCCAGATTTAGATTAAGCGAACCTTTTGCTTTCAGAAAAGTATACTTTAGTCCCCTTGACTGATATTTTTATGTCTGCACTTGTAAGTTTCCTCAAGTACTGACATGTACTCAATAACGCTCCCCACTGTACATGTTTGGGAAAATTTTATATTTAGAGCAGTGACGACCAAACACTTGTTAGAGCGTAGTGTTTCCATTGAAAGTTTTCATTGCACTGATGCAGTTTTAGATATAATTTTATAAAAAATTTCATATTATTTATTAAAAATTTTATACACCCAAAAAAGGTTTTATTAAAAAGAGCTTCATAAAAATAATGAAGCTTTGTCACATTGGGAAGAAAACTTCATTAGCTTACTGAAAATTTTCATTAAAACTCGTTTGACGAAAGTTCGCTCAAACTTTAGGTTATTTTTTTTATTATTAATGGCCCTTAGAAAACGGTAAAGAGACTGAGAAAATCAGAAAAATGTTATTCTAATTTTTGCAGCGTAAATTAGTATTTACATTAACTGAAATTCAACTCAACTATTTTTTTTATATCGAGGGCTCGTTTTTTATTTCTTCAGGGGAGAAGGAAGAATATTAATAAAATCTTCAAAACTTTAGATATAACATATATTTAAATGCAATATTAATTTTTTTGCGGCAGTATTGATTATTATTCTTAAATTACTAATATTTGCCAAACCAAAAATCTGCTAGTTTCAGCAGTTCTTTCTGCCATTTTCAATGAAATTTTAGTAGCTTTATCAAAATTTTTGCAGACCTTTGTCTACTAAGAAAATTTTTAATTTAAAAAAACCTCAGATTCCAAAACTTTTCAACCTTAGAATATGGAAACTTGTTTTAAATATTTATTTTATTTATTTTTATTTTGCTTTATTTATTGTAATATCAAAGCCACAAAAGGCCAATAAATATATTACAAAGTTTTATACAGTATAACTTAACAATATTAATTCATGAATTTCATTTACTATAAATAACCTTAGAAATACTAATTCTTTTTTCTGTTGGCCCCCCAGCCATAATAATCAGGAAAAAGTATGCAAATACTATATGTGGTCCATGTTATTGACAATTTTTATCTTATGACTTCAACAAACAAATATAAAATCATGTGTAAAGAGTCAATCAAAATATTCTAATGCCCAATTTACAATACAGCAAAAAATTAGTAGCATTTTTTAAAAACTTTACTTTTCAATTAAAAATTTGTATAGAGTCTGACAAGTAAATAAAAATAGTTTTCAAAAACTACCAGTCCCTGGTTAAGTAAAAAAATTCTATCTATACTGTATAAAATCATATCTATACAATTAGTTTTGATTCAAAATTTATATGGAATTTGACACGCATATACAAGTAGCTTTCAAAAAGCACCAATCCCTGGTTAAGTGCAAATCTAGTATAAGGCTCAACATAGAAGTGCCGCCGAAAATAAGTAACATACAAGTAATCAAAACTTTCGTGCTATGAAGTCTCACAGATATGTGCAAACATATTCTTCTTGAAGATATTAATTGAAAAATTAAAAACTTTTAGATAAGCCGGTAAATCATTCCATAGTCGAGCTACTCTCATTAGAAACGTACGTTCAAAGATTGTCGTAGAATGAATCGGAATATCGATCTGTACATTCCGGGTAGACATAATAAAATTGAATTCATTGCGTAAGTTAGGCGTTTTGGATGTAAACATAACTTTATAAAAGAAAAATAACAATCGGAAATCTACAAATTTCCTAAAAGTGCAACCTAAGAAATTAATTACATAAGGCGTTATATGCTCCCTACGTCTTACATTAAAAACGAACCTGACAATCATATTAAATGCTCTCTCCAACTTTGCAAAAACTGTTGAGATCGTGCCCGATGTCACTTCTAAACAGTAACAAATAGGTGACATAAGAAGGGAGAAAGCTACTTTTCGCCTTATATGCAGAGGAAGAAATATATTTGAGTTATATAATCGTCTAAGAGTGTAAATTACTCTCCCAGTCACAGTTTCAATATGCCGGCTAAAATTAAGTTTATTGTCTACCATAATCCCTAAGATCATCAGCTGGTGGACAAACTGCAATCTAAAGCCATTAATATGAACATTAAAATCATGCTCATGACAATTACCAAAAACCATGCACTTAGTTTTTGTTAAGTTAATGCTAAATTTATTCTCAGACATCCATGATGATATATTATTTAAACAATAGTTTGCAACAGCTTCTAAAACGTCTAAAAATTGTTTATCACTGCTTTAAAGTAACTGTACATCATCAGCAAAAATAAATGCCTTGGATACATTAGAAATCGTAACCGTATCAATAAAATCATTCATATACAGAACAAACAAAAGTGGGCCAATCACCGACCCCTGCGGCACACCACAGCAAATACCTCGAGTATCCGCTATTCGACCTTTAATGTCAACAAATTGCGAGCGATCAGTTAAGTAAGAATAAATAAGTTTACAGGCGGTTTTTGAAAATCTAAATTCATCACGTAGTTTTGATATAAGTCTACCATGATCAATGCAATCAAAGGCCCTAGAAAGGTCCAGTGACACTAAAAGGTTTACCCTCCCTGCATCTAAATTTTTCCTTATTGTATCCATCAACTCTATTAATAAAGAAGAAGTACTGTATCCCTTTCTATAAGCATACTGGCTTCCATTAATCATATTATTATTATCAAGATATTCTAGCATTCTAGATTTCAGTAAGTGTTCAACCACCTTTGACAGCACCGGAAGAATAGAAATAGGCCTTAAATTATCGACAGCAGTTCGCGAATTAGATTTTAGAATCGGGACAACTCTCGAAACTTTCCAAGAAGATGGATAAGTAGATGTTGTGATCAAACTATTTACCACATGTAAAAAATGCCTAGAAAACTCTGGGAAAATTAACTTAATGAACCTCAAAGGGATTCCATCTACTCCAATAGGATTTGATTTCACCATTCCCAGAGCATTAACAACATCCATTTCCGATACATTGTCAAAGGAAAAAACCGAATCATCATCTAAATAACTGAAATCAAAATCATTTGTTCTAACCCCGGAAACACCAACAAAAAAGTCATTTACCTCATGATCAGGATCAACCATTCCGTCTTCCAAACACCCAGCCTTACGCAAAGTCCTCCACACATCTACATTACCTCTACCATCAAATAGTCTAACCGAGTTTAGCCTCTTATGTTTCCTTACTATACTCTTAGCCTTATTACGGTATCTGCAATAAGTGTGCCAGCTTTCGTCATCAGAGTTCTCAAGAAAACCCCTATAAGCTAGGTCCCTTAACGACAATGCTTGCAGGATCTCTCTGCATTTCATCCATGCATTTCCGTCAATTACAGCCCTCCTACGAACTATAGGAACATAAGAATATGCTTCATTCAAAAATATATTTAACAAATCAACTTGAGAATCCACGTCATTGGTTTCATAGATTGAAGAAAAGTCATAAGAGCGAGAAAACGCAATTAGCTCATCCCAGTCAATGTTTCGAAAATTCCTATACACAAAGAACTGATCCTCTTTGTCTACATTTAAAGCCACTGATAAATAAATAAATGCATGATCCGCTATAGAGGGGCATTGAAATTGACCTGAGAGCCTCACATCAATTTCACCCCCAAGCAAAAAATAATCTAAGAGAGACGCAGATCGATGACCTATATCAAAATGCGTAGGTGCAATATTGTGACGAATACTAAGTGCATTTTGAATGCAAAAATTCCTTACAAAATTTGATTTAGTAGAATCAAAAAGATTGTGATTAAAATCACCAACAATTATTATACTGCTATACTGTATAAAAAGGTGTTCATGTAACGTTTGAAAAACATTAAAATCTTGTCTACCACCCCCAGGCAGATACACTACACCCACCAAAGTTTTCCGGTTCTCCATTACAACTTCCACAAAAATGGTCTTACAGACACCATATTGTTGGGCCCTAAACACAACACGGGATTTAATCCTGTTTGAGATGTAAATGCAAACAAACACCCCCAGCCCTAGCGTTTTCGAATGGGCGATCGTTTCTAAAAATTGAGTAGTCCGAAATGGATACCGCGCTATTCGATACAGGTGGCTTAAGCCAAGTTTCAGTTACACCAAAAACATCCAAGTAGCAGCCTTCAAGAATATTTCGTAATTCATCAAGTTTAAAAGCATTTGACGGGCAAATGCTCCGACAGTTCATATGACCAATGTTAAAAAAATGTTTATCTCTATTTAACTGTCGTCTAAGAATCCTATTGTCGTTAACAATAGGACCGATATTAATATCATACATCATCTAAAAAGATAAAAAAGGAACAAAAATATAAGCGGTGGGGGAACCAAAAAAGAATTATGAAGAAAAATATATAAAATATTAAAAATTGTTTCATTTTACTATTTGCGTTTATCATTTTAAATTATTAAAGCAAATCAAAAAAAATAATGACAATAGAAACAAGCGGGCTAAAGCCCGCTCGATGGTTTGTATAAGTCCCCAGGTGACTGGGAACTGATACAAACCAAAGATTAAATTCGGCTGTGCCGAGTCTTTAGATACCCTCCATCCTGGTGTTTTTATTCGGGGATTCTACTAAGTACAAACAAGTATGAATTATTACCCATTTTGTATTCGGTCAATCCACTGTGCAACAAATGTGTATGATATTTTCCACCACTACAAGTAAATATTTCAGTTTAATCTTGTTTAATATCAGTGCTGCCACAAGCAAGATTCAAAATTCCCAAAAGTGTAGACAAAATTCCCCAAAAATAAAAAGATTATAATAAATTCAATTAATATATTATGTATTACAATTTGAACTCCGAAAAAAGGTAATAACCTCATCAGTAAACTTAAAAAAAAGTGATTTGGCAATTTAAATTGTCCCATTGTTCTGGGCGTTATATTATTACAAAGAAAAGTTCCTTAAATATGCAGCATTTATGATGAACTTTTGAGTCTTATATGAATCTTCATAAAATTTAGAGAAAAAATTAACTTTAGAACAAAACACTTAAAAAGCTTGTAAATAAGAGTCAGTTATGATCACATGTGAACGATTTAAAAATAATCTTATTTCAGAGTCTTTCAAAAATCAAGTTTTATTTGCGTTTTTAAATACACACAAAAAATCTTTGGCAAGCAATTGGGAGCACTTCAACTAAAATAATGTTTTTGTGGCATACACAATATAATAAATTATTCGATAAAACTTTATTAGTGGAAATTTGCTTAATTACTTGGTAACGATTTTTTTGTGTACGTTAATAGCTTATTTGTATAACGAAAGAATTTCAAAGCATGTATAGATTAATACACTTTCCTGATGTATCGGTTTAATTCGTGGATGATCAGTCGCTGTGAATCAATTCATTAACTCGTATGAATAAAAAATAGACATTGGAATTTTTATGCAAACTTCACAATTAGATGTTAAGTCATTCATAAGCCAAAAGTAATTACATACATTGAGGCAGGGTTGGTAGGCTCTATCGCTAAAATACTGTTATAGATTCAAATATCGATACATTTAAAATACCAGTACCGAAATTAATGAAATACCATTATCCCATTATCCTTACAACACCATTATTTTTTAGTCTAAACTTTTTGTAATTCCACGTCGTAATTGTGAATTTTACATACACTTAGTTAATAAATTTATTTTACTTTACTTTGTTTTTTCATAAAAAAAACTTTGCGGAATGCACCGAAATAACTGAATACCGCTTATCTTAAAATACCATTATCGAAATAATTGCAATGCAGTTAACCTTAAAATACCGTTATCGAAATACAATTATCCTTAAAATACTGTAACCGAAATAATCTATGATAGCGTTACTTACCCTCACCGATAATCGCACCGTTTCTGCTACCAACAATGCTTTGAAGTAATTGCTAAGTTATATTCATAGACCCACTATCTATTGGCTAGTTTATGAATTAAATTCTTTTTTATGTATAATATATATTTTTTATTTACAAATTTGATAACTTTCTCAATTCATTCATTTGAATTGAGAAAGTTATCAAATTTGCCCATGAAGTGGCAACACTGCTTATGTTATTCATATAGATGTGTGCAGACCTTTAAAAATATAATTCTTTAATTCGTATTTTAAATCTCAATTTTGCAATAAGTTGATATCAGTGAATTTTTTTTTACCCCGATGTAGTACTTTTCAAGCTGTTAAAAAAAATCCGCGGAAAGACCTCTGTAGGGAATTTATTTCTGTGAAAAGTTTGGAAATGGACTTAGCTACATATATCTAAGTCATTTATAGTCAGATTGGAACAATATATATATATATATCATTGAAAGATAGTAAAAATATCTTATGGACGACATTTTTTTTTGTTTGTTTACCCATTACCGACGAATGAGATTTATTTTTAAGATTTTTTAAAATAAACCGTTTTTATAAAGACCACCGTATACTACCACATAATTTTTTACTTATTAATATATTCTCAAGATTAAAAACTTAAGATGTAGTTCAAATTTTATCACTTCAAACACCGAAGATATTAGAAGTCAAGCCTAATTTTTTTGCAGATGGTACAAAAGATACAATTTTGACTCTAACCAACAATTATACTGAATTAACTCATCGGGAATCGAACATATTTTGGGATAGGGTTGCCAGATATGAAATCGACGAAAATTATTCAATCGAATCAAAATTGAATCAACACAAATAGGAACAAATCTTATCTCACTTTATTCAATGTCCAATCATTGATTTAAAGGCATTATGAATTATTCAGTAATTTATAAAATGAATCCAATTTTGTGCATATAAATTCAAAAAAAGAATTATCTCTTTCAAGGTCTGGGTGTGTATGTATGTATTTTTTTTCTTATTCAGTAAAAACAACAACACACAGTTAATATATTTTTTCATGTTAATATGGAAAATTCTAGAGGTGCTTTTACATTTTCATTCATAACTTTTAAACGTCTGGACCAAATATGCCCATTGCCAATACCAAACTGCTTAAGAAATTGGACAAACATTTTGACTAAAAATTAACATCCTAGCACAACTATTTTGATCGTGATTTCAACAGACAGACAGACGGATACGGCTATTATATTTTCTTATATAGGTTTAAAAAAAACAAAAAAATAAAAATTCCTACGCCGAATCATAATGGGTCAACAAAAAAATTCTATCCTAAAGATATTTTTATTACCTTTCCAATGGTGTACATATTGTTCCAACCCTATCATAAATGAAGAAAATATAGTTAAGTTCATTTTTAAACTTTTAACCGAAGTAACTCCCCATACAGGCTTTTCGCTGAAAAAAAATTTCTTCGGGCCCCCAAAAGAGAGTTATGTCAGTAGTAAAAATTTAGAATCAATCGGTGAGGTGCCTCTAAAGCCAACATACGTCCAAATTATTCAGTAGAATCGAAATTGAATCAATACAAATAGGAACAAATCTTATCTCACTTTATTTAATGTCCAATCATTGGTTTAAAGGCATTATGAATTATTCAGTAATTTATGAAATGAATCCAATGTTATGCATATAAATTCAAAAAAAGAATTAACTCTTTCAAGGTCTGGGTGTGTATGTTTGTATTTTTTTTCTTATTCAGTAACAACAACAACACACAGTTAATATATTTTTCATGTTAATATGGAAAAATCTAGAGGTGCTTCTACATTTTCTTTCATAACTTTTAAACGTCTGGACCAAATATGCCCATTTCCAATAGCAAACTGCTTAAGAAATTGGACCAAAATTTTGACTAAAAATTAAAATCCTAGCACAACTATTTTGAGCGTGATCGTGATTTCAACAGACAGACAGACAGACAGACAGACAGACAGACGGACACGGCTATATCGGTTTCGCTATTGATAACGATCAGGAATATATATTTTTTTTATGTCCCAGATTTTTTTTTCGATGAGTTACAAACGGAATGACAAAATGATATATACCCTCCTGCACAGTGGGATGGAGGGTATAAAAACAAATACAAACAGTGATAAAATATGCCAATTAATGAAATTTGTTCTTAAAAAAATCGTTGGAAAATCGGGATTTCGGGATCAGTATCCCTAGTTTGCAAACAATGTCGAATATGGCAAAGCGCTGAGCAGAATTTTGCAATTTCCTACTAAATTCTTTAAAAATAATATAATAATAATGCCGTAAACCGTGTAAGCAGTGTACTGCCATATTATTAGCTATAAATGAAAACAAAAATTACAAACATACATAGTTAATGAAAATATGATCATCTACTAGAAAAATAATAAACAAAACCGAATTCAACCTACATTTTTTTTAATGCGAAAATAATGAATATGCGAAGCAATCGGCAAACAATAACAGCAAAATCGTTGAAGCGAAGCAAAATAAACTAACGACAAGTCGCTATTTATGCAATTTTTTGTTCATATAACAACTGAAATAATGGGTCGATCAATCATTGCTCTACGATTGTTGACTTATACTACTATGCATTTTATACTTACACTTATAAAAAAAAGTTAGTACAAAAGTCTGTTAAACGCGTTCTAATAGGTAAAAATTCTGCTAAAATAACAGGAAATAGTACATGTATTTGCGCCAGCACAATTTTGATCTATTTGTACGGACTTTTTTTTATGAGTGTACACTAAATTGAAGTCATCATTCACGTTCAAAATATATACCCAGCAAAAATATTAAGGACTACTTCAAAATGAATGACTAAAATGGGACTTGTGTCAAAATTTTCTATAAAATTATAAAAGAAGAGAAAATCGTAAATATAGCCCATATGGGCGATAGGTCCAAAAATGGACCGATTCTATCTAGAATCTATCGGCTTTTTTCTCTGGACCATGTGAGTCAGCAAACCACTACGTGGTCAGGGTATTATAAGTTTGTGCTGATGTTTGTAACACCAAAAAATATTGGTCCTAGACCCACCTTATAGTATACCGATCGGCTCAGAATTTTTTTTATTTCGATTTAACGATGTCCGTCTGTCTGTCCATGCATTCTTGTGAGCACTCTATAGGTCGCAAATATTAAGATATTTTGATGAAACTTGGTATACCGACTTATGTCGGCCCAAGGACGACGCCTATTGATTTTGGTGAACATCGGTCCATGTTTAGACCTAGTGCCCATATAAGGGTCCCCCCAAAATTGGCTTGGTTACAAACTGTAGGTCGCAAATATTAAGATTGTATAAAATTTTGACACAAGCCCTATTTTAACCCATTCGAATTTCGGATCCAAACATTAGTTGGCTTTTAACCAGACTGGTGTAGGGTATTGTATTGTCGGCATGCCCGACTTTAACCTTTTTACTCGTTTTTGAGTTGTGTTTTTTCTGGAGCTGGTAGTAGTTAAAAATTTGGTATTTCCATCAATGAATTTAACACGTACGTGTCATAGGAATCGGTTCTTTCCTGTAAATTTAACAAATTTTTTAGTAGAAAACTATGCTTGTGCATGTCGCTGACCCTTGTCCCCATTAGTCTGTTTCGAGCCATTAGTGAACCATACCTGACCCCCTCTTGGGGCCTCCAGGATCGGCTGGTCCACATATCCCTGTCAAATGACATATTGCCAAAATGCTTGACGAAAATCTGCACCGGGATCATCTTGTCCGAGACCCGGCGATACTCATGTGACCCTTTAGGTCCCCGCTCCTCATGTCCCCAACCTCCCGGAGACGAAGGGAGCCCATGCTTGCAGCCAATTAGATACAAGTTTTTCTGTGTAGAGGGCCTATTGCCGGACTTTGCGATTTTCTACTCTGAAGCCGACTCTATACTCTGAAGTCTGAAGCCGGATTCGCTGAGCGAAGGATTTCTGCGATTGGATCGCCAATTTTCGGCTGGACTTTGGGATGTGATGTACGAAGCCGTCTTCGTTGAGTACACGTTTTCAGCATAGCGGCCTTCGGTCGCAATTAAGGGGTTTTCTCTCTGTAATGCCCAAGGACGGTGTTTTTATTTCAGCCATTTGTCTCGTAGTAGTTCATTTTAGTTAAAAGTACTTCAAATAAAATTGGATTTTTTTTTGCAAATTTTAATTTAAAAAAATTTCAATTTATTTGTTAAATTTATATGGAATGTTAAATAAATGTGTATTTTTATAAATTCTCCATAATATCAAATAGTTTATTATAATTTTTTTTTTAATTTCCTAATTTCGCCTGAAAATGGTGCATTTTATGCACATTCTTTGACATAGAATTAAATGTATATTGTTAATTATTTTCATTGTTATTACTGTTTGGGTGAAATCAAAATTCCAACATGAAGTCATTATTGTACATTTTTCATAAAAAAATCTTCGTTTAATCAATGTAAACCTTTTTACAAAATAATCAAGTTTAACGAACTTATTTTTTTAAACAACTATTACATGAATGCATTACAATGACATAATTCCAGCTTCCCACGTTCCGCTTTTTAACTAATCGACAAAAGTGTTTCAAATGCTGAGTTTGTTTTTAAGCTTTTTAAATTCACACCTTTAAAATGCATTGATTATAAAGCCATTGAAGTCTTTTGAATGTTTTTTATAAATAATAGAATTTTAATGACATTTTTTTTTTAAATTTGTTTCGATGCAATGACAAATTATTTTGAACTTTTTGAGGTGTATTTAGGAAATATATATTTATATATAAATAAGTACATTACATTATACAAATTACACTATACAATATTTTGGTACACACAGAAAACAGATTCGTAGTTCCAACCGAATTTTTCGCCAACCGAATTTTTGTAGTTCCAGGTACAATCACTTTTATTTATTTTTAATACCATTGTAACTACCGAAATTTATTTACAATATTTGAATTTTTGTTGTGTTAATAGATTACTTTAATGTTTGTGGATTATAAATTCTATAAATAGAAAAACACATTCCACAAAATTATTTAAAAATTAAAATTTTTTTTGTCTCTAACTGGGATCGAAACCCCGACCCTCCGCTTGTCAGCACATTGCTTTCCCTCTAAGCTAAGCTTTATTTAAATTTTTTTCAGTCAAATTTCAAATTTGAATTTCTTCAGGTTTGAATATTTTTGTGCTAATTCATAAAAAAAATTTATTTGGTATTTGAAGCTTGCTATAGTTAAAGTAGATATTTCGCTTAATATAGAGTTATTAGAAATCTTGATTCATAATCGCATTTTAACTATAAATTAATTTTTCGATTTGATACTGGCAACACTATTGTTTATTTTCTCTCTTCTCCCAAATAAGTCGTAAGTGATTTACAAATTTAGTAAACGATTGACTCGGTAATCGGAAGTGAAAATGTATTTCCTTATATTAGAGAACTAATGATGTGCTAAGATAAATTTAAAAGCCATTAAAAATATTTTTTTTTTTATTTATAAAGCAAATCAATGGAAATGTGTGTAAAAAAGTAATTTTTTAGAACATATTATTCGAAGCATACACAAGTAATCGAATTTCGAATAATGTTTTGACAGTCTGTACATCGCTATTGTTTTGTTTTTCTTTTTAATTTAATTTTTACATTTTTTTAGAAATTTTTTCGAAAATGGTCATTGGCTACGCAATTGTTGTAGTTTTTTTCAGTTTGATGGATGCAAGTTGTTGGAAGCCACACATTCTAGGGATGGGATGGCTTTTATAAATCATTTCATGCCTGAAAATGAAATAATTAACAATTAAATGGTGGCTTCCTCACTCCAAACTTTATAAAAGGTTTAAAGTTAGTGAGTACCAACTATAAACCTTTATTATTTTCTTCATTATTAAGCAATTATGAATACTGTTTTTCACAAATTAGCTTAAAATCCTGCAATAAGACTGTTGTAAAAGTTTATGAATTAGACCATTTGTCTATAAATAAAATTATATCAACAACAGAAAATAAGTTGTGTCTTTTAATTTGAATAAAAAAAAAAAAATTTAAAAAAATTTATATCGCGAATTGGGATTGAACCGGCGACCTTCCGTTTGTCAGCCCATTGCTTTTCCTCTAGGCTAAACTCGACATAAATTTTTTTTGTCAAATTTCAAATTTGAATTTCTTCAGGTTGAAAATTTGAATATTTTGTTTTTGAATAAAATTATATTCACAACAGAAAATCAATTGTGTCTTTTAATTTGAATCAATAAAAAAATTATTAAAAAAAAAGTAAGGACTTGGTTAAGGTTTGAACTCAAATCTCTAAGGCTATAAGGCTGTGTCTCTACCTCCTGCGCCACAGATACTTACGTTTAGTTGTTGTCTAACTTCGAATTTAAACACGCATATGTATGAAACGAAAAAATATGATAGATTCCAAAATTTTATTATGATAAATAAAATTTCTGTTCCTTGTCTCAATATATTATTACAATTACTAAAATAATGGAAATTAATGATTAAAGCTACTAAAGTTAAAAAAAAATTTTAATTGATTGGAAAAACTAATACTTTGGATAGAGTGATCGATTTTATTGAAACACAACTGATACTAAATTGTTGATGCCGATATTTTATTCAAATGACTAAATCTTCGATAAATTGGTGGTTGTTGGTATTGAAGGTAATGTGGAAGTTAGTAATTTTTGAATATTGGTTAGAAAAGCAAATGTTTTGGATAATGTGAAAGTGTTTTGGTTCATCATATATATTTTTTGTTCACAAATAAATATAACTTTCCTGATGATGAATTTTAAATAACTACAATTAAAATTATTGAATGATGAAAATATTTCTTTGGTTCCGATAGAATTCCAACCAATTTATTTTCTGTGTGTAGTGGCCTAGAATATCCACACAATGAGACAAATTAATAAATGTTGTAAAACTCTTTTGATTTTTTTAATTTTTTGGGCATAATTTATTATACTAAAACTTATGCAGTAAAGGCAAAAGTTACCATAATCTGGGAAATTCTCTCGAAACCTAAGAATTTTTATTATTGAGAAAAAGTACTCATAAACTCCCTAAAAATGTGAAGATAACTTAATGGGAAAATTCTTTTATTTGTCAAAAAATCTTTAAGATCGCTTATAAGAAGAACATTTTTTACTGAGAAAAGTTATTAGAGTTTTCATTTAAATATGAATGATTTTCTGTGAACAATTTTTTTTTAACCCGATCGGGTTTCTATAGGAAAAAGTCTAGATCTCAGTGATTTTCTATAGGAAAAATTACTCATAATTTGGGTAGTTTTCAGTTGAAAAAATATCGTACACTAAAGTTTTTCTATAAGAAAAAGTTCACAAATTTTAAGGGTTTTTTTATAAAGAAAATTATCAAAAACAAAGTGAATTTGTATAGGGAATATGAGTGATTTTATAAAGAAAAATGTTAACGGGATTTCAGAGATTTTCTGTGGGACGAACTTCTCAGATTTTAAAAATTCGCATATAACGAAGATTTTTATTAGAAAACAGTTATTTAACTTTACGGTTTACCCATATTAATGAGTTCTTATAACCTTAAAAAATTTTTATAAAAAAGTTCCATATCTAAGGAGTGAGATCATAAAAATGTTAACACACATTTTTGCCTATAACTTTGGTTTAAAGCTTCTCATATTTTTTTTTCGGCAATTTACATTTTAAAAATATGTCAGTTAATAAATTAATTTACATCATGACCCTAGTAAAAATGATTTTTGTATAATCAGATATGATTTTTATATAATCATTTATGATATTATACAATTATAACTTGTCGAGTATTGTGAAACATATATTTTTATATGATTATATCAAAAGATATTTAATTATATAAAATTATATTAACCAGATCCACCATTTTTCGGATCAAATCATGTATGGGTTAATATAATTATATAAAAAATATATAAAAATATATTACAAAAACATTGCCAAAGACACTAATGTACGCCGCCAAACAGTTTCAGAAGTGGTAGAAATATATCTGGAACATCTAACAATTGAAAGGAAGCCGGGAACAGGAACAACGACTGGTTATCGTAACATTCGAAAGGCATATAAAGTTAAAAGCATCCTTTAGAGAGCTCCTAACACATCTGGCAGAAAAACAGCTCGGTTAGCCCAATGCTCGGATTTTTTGTACGTAAAGTGAAACGTAAGACAGGACTAAAGTCCTACAAAGTTCAAAAAGTTCCCGATAGAAACGCTTTTAAAAATTTGGAGGCCAAAACCAGAGCTCGAAAATTGAAATCAAATTTTATACAAAAATACAACTGTTGTGTAATGGACGACAAAACTTATGTCCTGGCTGATTTTTCGCAACTCCTGGTCAAGAATTTTTTGTTTCCGATGTTCGAGGAAATGTTGCGGAAAAATTTAGGTCGAAAAAGCAAACGAAATTCCCTAAAAAATGCCTAGTATGGCAAGCCATATGTAGCTGCGGGCAAAGAAGCCAGTCATTTGTGACATCTGGCTCTATAAACAGCGAAATTTATATCAAGGAGTGTTTGCAGAAGAGACTTCTTCCATTTTTGAGTCAGCACAATGTATCCACCTACTTTTGGCCCGATTTAGCATCTTGTCACTACAGCAAGAAAGCGCTGGAGTGGTATAATGGTAATAATGTGGTTTTTGTACCAAGAGAGGCAAATCCACCAAACTGCCCGGAGCTCAGGCCAGTGGAGAGATATTGGGCTCTTGTTAAAAGAGAATTAAAGGGCACAAAAAAGGTCTCCCAGAACATGCAAGATTTCAAACGTAGATGGACCACCTGCTCTAAAAAGGTGACAGAAACTACCATAAAAGCCTAAATGATAGGGTTTCCGGAAAAGGTGGATGACTTTGTTCGTAGTGGTTAGAATTCCATGCGGTTTATTTGTTTGATTTTGTATTAAATTTCATTTACCAAAAATTTGGTTTGAAGTCTTAAAATTCAGTGGTTTGTTTTTTATTCAACTTTATGTGTGTTAACATTTTTATGATCTCACTCCTTAGTGGTTTATCTATAGGAAAAAGTCCTCAGGAATTAAGCGAATTTTCAAAGAAAAAAGTGCAAAAAATTTTATGGATTTCTATAAGATAAATCCTCAATTTTTCTGTTGAAAAAAAAGGATCTGTAAGAAAAAGTTTCCGAATTGTAGGGTTTTGTATGTTATTATGTATATATGAAAAAGTTCTGACAATTTTACAAATTAAATATCTCATGGGGTAGTCTCCGATTTTTATGAGATCCGAAGATGTGATGAAGAATGAAAATCTAAGAGCAACTTGTTTCTTTGTTTTGGCCATCTCGAGAAATTAAGGCGCAAAATAGGCGAAAGAAAATCGAAAATTTTTTGGTACTACTAGATAAAAATAGTGTATTCGTCAAATGAGAAAGTCTGATATGCATAATGCCTAAGTTTTTACACAGGGTTACCAACCCGATCAAAAAAACATTATATCTAGCATATTTAGTCATATCTCATTTGATATAGATCGTCATTTAATCTTATCCAAGTTCATCTAATAATTGGGGTATCCAGTAATATCCAATCAGATCCCTCAAATATATTACAGGATTAAATTAGATCCAATTAGATCCAAATAGATCTCAAAATTGGGATATCCAATAATATCCAATAATATAAAATTGAGATCCTAATAGATCCCAAAATATCCTATGGGATTAATTTAGATCCAATTAGATACAAACGGATAAACTAATTTTGGCAGATCGAATTGGATAATTTGAGATCAAAATTTATCCTATGATATATTTGGAATTAGGACTGTACCTTGTCTGTGGGTATTTTATTGTAGATTTTTAGTTGATCTGAAGATTGTTACAATGAGTGTTATTTTTGTTCGGTTTAAGATCAAGTATTACAAATTCTAAATAGAATTTACAATTTTTATTTTACAACCAATAGAGAAAAAACTAACTACGGTTGTATAAAGACGTTCTCTCTCTGCCAGCAAATCAATAAAAACATACAAAAGATAAACAAAAAACAAAATAGAAACTGTACATGGTACAATAGAAATAAAAATAATATAAAAAAACGTGTAAATGAGCGCAAATAAACGTAAAAAATTTTGGGGAAGTGCCCCAAAAAATAAACTTCTTACAAACAGCAACAGATTTGAAGATCTTGCAAATTTAGAAGATGATGATGACACCTACACCCTCAGAAAAAATCGTTTGGAATTAGGTTGAAGCAACAGAAATGAGGTTGCTTCAACCGAATTGAGATTGCTGCAACCGAAAAGAGGTTGCTGCAACCGAACTGAAGTTGTTGCAACCGAAATCGGTTGCGGCAGCCTAATTAGGTTGTAACAACCGCATTTATGAGGTTGTAGCAACCGAATTCATAAAAAATTAGGTTGCTACAACCGAATTCGGTTGTGGCAACTGAGATTATGCTTAACGAGGTTGCTGCAACCGAATTTATATCTACGAGGTTGTGGCAACCTCATAATGAGTTAAATTTGAAATTATTCAAACTTCAAAAATGAAAAAATATAAAAAATTTCAATAGCTAAAAAGGAAATATTAATACTGAAATTAATAAAAATCGTTCGTATATAATTAAAGGAAAAATTACGCGTCATTTGATTGGCAAAACATTATATTCGTCCTGGTAAATTATAAAAAATTTTAAAAAGTCGCGTCCGTAGAATGTAAGAACATACATTATTTAAAGGCAGTAATTAGCATTTCTGATGACTCCCAAGGATCCAGAAACGGGTTGCTGGCGAAGAATATTAAAATTTGATAAAATGATTGACAATACACCTATGACAAATAAATTTGGATATGTTGACAGGCTGTAGGTGCGTCGACCAACATTTGGTTTCGGAAGTACTAAATAGAAGGAAGTGAAAAAACTGGTTACATCTATCTGAACAACAACAAGTTAAAAACGTATACTGCATCAAGAATCGTACTGTACTGGATTACTCGGCTTACTTCATTGAATAAGGGGAGTACATATTATTCAACATCTCAAAGTTATTACACTTATTTTTGTCTTTTTCAGTTATATTGTCCGAAATCTGCAACTCAAAATTTTATGATGAATCAACAGAAAAATCATATTCCTATTTAAGAAGAAGACGTAAAAATACTTTTTCTTTGAAATTTTCTTCAAAATTGTACACAGAGGCAGATTTTTTAAATGATGCAAAAGAAAAGAGACCCTGTAGCAAAAAAGAATTACAAAGAAATCCCCCCTTTTTTTCCAAGAAATAGTACCCTTTCTCGGAAAAAGGAGTATCTTTCATTTTAAAGAATGCGAACTTATAGAACCATGGTATTTAGTACTTTTTCTTTGAAAAATATTTACTTTTTTTAAGCACTCTAAAAGAAAGTAGACTAATATCAGCTCTCAATTTTTAAAAATAGGCAGCTCTATTTATTATAATTCCTTTAAAGTATGGTGCACAGTTTTGTGAAAGAAAGAGTTCTAAAACACAAAGTGTACGAAAATAATTAAAGTTTAGCACTATTTTTTCAAGGAAAGAGTACTTGTTTTAGTTCTCTTTCTGTTAAGGAAAATGCCTTCCTTCACAGCAATTTATTTTAAAGAAATGATATATTCATACCCTTCCTTTAAGGAAAAAGTACTTCGTTTCTTACAATTTCTTTCAAAAAACGGTATTCTATTTTAGCCCCTTTTTTTTAACGGGGCTAAATTACTTATATTAAAGCAACCCCATTATTATATTAAAATCCCCAAATAAAAAATACTATTTATTTAGTAATCTTTTTTCAAAAATAATTTATTATTTTAGCACTCCTTTCAAAGAAATTGTCATTATTTTCATACTCTTTTAAAGAAAAAGTTCGTATTTTAGTACTCATTCTTTCAAAGACGGGGTTATTATTTTAGTTCTCTTAGTAGTACTCCTTCTTAACCTTTTTATACCCTACACCACTATGTGGTCAGGGTATTATAAGTTTTTGCTGATGTTTGTAACACCAAAAAATATTGGTCGTAGACCCACCTTATAGTATACCGATCGGTTCAGAATTTTTTTTTATTTCGATTTAACGATGTCCGTGTGTCCGTCCGTCCGTCCGTCTGTCTGTCCATGCAATCTTGTGCGCACTCTACAGGTCGCAACTATTAAGATATTTTGATGAAATTTGGTACGCAGACCTATGTTGGCCCAAGGACGAACAAGTTTGATTTTTTTGAACATCGGTCCATGTTTAGACCTAGTGCCCATATAAGGGTGCTACCAAAATTATACTGTTTATATGCTGCAGGTCGTAAATATTAAGATATTTTGATGAAATATGGTACACAGACCTATATTGGCCCAATAATGCAGCCTATTGATTTTGGTGAACATCGGTCCATGTTTAGACCTAGTGCCCATATAAGGGTCCTACCAAAATTATACTGTTTATACGCTGCAGGTCGTAAATATTAAGATATTTTGACGAAATTTGGTACACAGACCTATATTGGCCCAGTAACGCAGCCTATTGATTTTGGTGAACATCGGTCCATGTTTAGACCTAGTGCCCATATAAGGCTCCTACCAAAATTATACTGTTTATATGCTGCAGGTCGTAAATATTAAGATATTTTGATGAAATTTGGTAAACAGACCTATATTGGCCCAATAATGCAGCCTATTGATTTTGGTGAACATCGGTCCATGTTTAGACCTAGGGCCCATATAAGGGTCCTATCAAAATTATACTGTTTATACGCTGCAGGTCGTAAATATTAAGATATTTTGATGAAATTTGGTACACAGACCTACATTGGGCCAATAACGCAGCCTATTGATTTTGGTGAACATCGGTCCATGTTTAGACCTAGTGCCCATATAAGGGTCCTACCAAAATTATAATGTTTATACGCTGCAGGTCGCAAATATTAAGATATTTTGATGAAATTTGATACACAGACCTATATTGGCCCAATAACACAGCCTATTGATTTTGGTGAACATCGGTCCATGTTTAGACCTAGTGCCCATATAAGGGTCCTACCAAAATTATACTGTTTATACGCTGCAGGTCGTAAATATTAAGATATTTTGATGAAATTTGGTACATAGACCTATGTTGGCCCAAGGACGAAGCCTATTGATTTTGGTGAACATCGGTCCATGTTTAGAACTAGTGCCCATATAAGGGTCCCCCAAAATTATATTGTTTATACGCTGCAGGTCGCAAATATTAAGCTATTTTGATGAAATTTGGTACATAGACCTATGTTGGCCCAAGGACGAAGCCTATTGATTTTGGTGAACATCGGTCCATGTTTAGAACTAGTGCCCATATAAGGGTCCCCCCAAAATTGGCTTGGTTACAAACTGCAGGTCGCAAATATTAAGATATTTTAATGAAATTTGGTGCGCTGACTCACATTATAGAAAATTTTGACATAAGCCCCATTTTAACCCATTCGAATTTCGGATCCAAACAATACACCAGACTGGTGTAGGGTATTGTATAGTCGGCATGCCCGACTTTAACCTTTTTACTCGTTTTTTAATAATTTCAAGAAAAAGTATGAAAAAATTTTACATTGCTTTAAAGAAAAGTTTATAAAAGAAGAACTCTTTCTTTATAGTTAAGAGTACAAACAGAAGTACAATTTTTTTGAAAAATAATTTTATGATAAATTCTTATTTAACTTATAAAATATAAAACTATTATAAACTTATAAATTTTAAATAAAAACTTAGTAATATATACATATACATATATAAAAACTTAAGAAGAAAACATGTTTTTATTGCGAAAAATTATTAACAATTTCAGGTAAACTAATAGAAGTAATCGGTTGAGGCAACCTCGTTCTCTAATAAATTCGGTTGCCACAACTTCCCAATAGGGTTGCTACAACCAAATTCGGTTGTCACAACCCCACAATTCGGTTACCACAACCGAATTCGGTTGTCGCAACCTCGATATTCGGTTGCAGCAACCGAATTCGTTTGGCACCAATAGTTGTTGATGCCGTGCATGGTTTCTCATCTGTGTATCAAAAGTTGGGGGCCACTTACCACTTTAAAAGGATGTCAATTGGCACCAAAGTAATATCTCCAACATTATCAGATTTTAATACAGCCAAAACTACACTCACTAATGAAAAGTTTCTGTACTACACACATGACGTTATTGATAGAAAGTTGTTCAAGTTAGTTCTTTTTAGACTTCCACAAACCGACGTTAAAGCAATCACTGAAGAATTTAAAGATTCCTTTAATGTCACTGCTGTTAGTATTAAGGATATCATAACTTCACGTTCCTCTGCGGATGATGCTATATACATATATGTTAGAGTTCGATAGGTCACAACATATCAATATATAGAGTACCTTAAAATAATTTTTTTTTTATAAAAAAAAAGTTAGTACAAAAGTCTGTTAACGCGTTCTGGCACAAATAAACTGATTTTTTCTGTTATTTTCTGACCAAAATTCATCCAAATCGAAAGGTATCGATTCCAAATATTGGTCGATTTGAGATGGAATGACCCATAATAAATATCTTTTGACATAATTATATAAAAATATATGCTTCACAATACTCGACGAGATATAATTGTAAAAAATTATAAATGATAACATAAAAACCATTTTTACTATGTAATTATTAGGTCCATTCGATTACTTTTCTCAGTCAAGTCCAGTAAGAATTACTCAGTACAAACTAACAGAGAGTAAGACAAGATTTACTCTCAAAATAAAATTTTCCCAAACATGTACGCGAACAGAAAATTTGCGACAATTTGCAAGTTTGTACACACAGCTGATTTTTTTTATTTACCATAAACAACCATATGTTTTCGAAACATATGTTTTTTCTGCTTGCAAATTCTTACTGGCAAAAATTTATCCAGTAAAAATTTGCAAGAAAAAGAAGAAGACTTAGAAACTCTTAACATAAAACTGTCACTTTATTCTCTCTTTTTTCTTTCTGGGTATTTATGTAAACGAATGCCATCCAGTAAAAATTTGTACAAATTTGTACAAATTATCCAGTAATCGAATGGACCTATTATTGTATAAGATGTTATTTTTAATTCAAATTAGCAGTTACAAAATGAGTTTACGTTAAACATTATTTTTGTTGAATTTTTTGGAAAGTTTTCGTTGGATGATTTTTTACATTTAAGCGCAGTAAAGGCTTCATTAGTCTAATCGTAAAGTAAAAAAACGTATCTGTTGAGCTTAGTTTGGTTTTTGTTGATCCGTCTCTATGCAATGTTTGTTACTGGTTTGAAGAATTCAACCGTGGTCGATCTTTCGCGATGAAATTCGTGACGGTCGTGCAACAACCGCTATTATTTCAGAAAACATTGATGCTGTGCGGTCTATGATTAAGCCAGACAGACATGTGACATATGATGAATTACATATATCTCTGGGGATTATGAAATACATTACAAGAATTCTTCCATCAACATTTAAATGTATGATATGGGGCCGTTCGATTCTACATAAATTAAAAAGATTCCAAATTAAGGCATAGTAAGTTGTTTCTATCTGAAAGTCACAACTTTCCATAAAAACACAATGAAATTAAAAAAATTTAATTTTTTTGTTATGATTGCGTCGATACCAGGCAAAGATATTATAGAGATAAGGAATTATAGAGATAAGACATCAGAACCCTCACTACTAACCGCTAGTGGGCGCTAAAATTTAATATTACCAGAGTAACTACCCTACGGGAAATTTTAACAAACTGTCACCGAAGTGGCCCCTTTACATGAAATAGACTGGTCACTTTTACATGGCGTTGTCATAGGAGGGGGAAATTGACCCCTTGTGACATGTCACAAGACAAATCCCAGGACATGTCCCTGAACTTTGTTTTTTATGAGAGTTCAGTAACCTGTCCTAGGATTTGTCTTGTGACATGTCACAAGGGGTCAATTTCCCCCTCCTATGACAACGCCATGTAAAAGTGACCAGTCTATTTCATGTAAAGGGGCCAGTTCGGTGACAGTTTGTTAAAATTTTCCGTAGGGTATTTAGTATCAGTTCAGTATCAGCTCAGCCTATGTTTGGAAACTAAAAAATTGTTGAAAACTGCGCAAAATAAAAAACAAGCGCTAAATATGTATGTTCGAATAAATAATAAAATTTGAGATGTGTTTTTTTGTTGCTTTTTTTGTTTTCAACTCAGATATTGGGTTCACCAATCGTTCTCCACAATTAAACGCAAAAAAAAAATAAAAATAACAGTCCACTCTGCTGAAATCATCAGAAATATTTAGTGATTATGTTAGTTCTTATAATGCTGATTTCAGGAAGGTAGATTGTTATTTGCATATAATTAAAATTTTATTTAATTAAGGCATTAAAAAAAATATTGCTGTTTTTGTCTACTAAAATTCGGCAAAATTATTTTGCATGAAATTAGGATTTCAGTAAATGAGCAATATACCTAAAAAGCTGCATTACGGTTTTAAAAATTTTCAACGCTGAATAAAAAAGTTTGAAAATTAAAGTTCGTAATCTATTTAAATTAAACCTTAATGCCTTTATGAATGGGTAAAATTAATTTTTTTAATATCATTTAATAAGAGATTTGATTTATGTGATTTGGATCAAATATATTCATAACAAGCGGGCTAAAGCCCGCTCGATGGTTTGTATAAGTCCCCAGGTGACTGGGAACTGATACAAACCAAAGATTAAATTCGGCTGTGCCGAGTCTTTAGATACCCTCCATCCTGGTGTTTTTATTCGGGGATTCTACTAAGTACAAACAAGTATGAATTATTACCCATTTTGTATTCGGTCAATCCACTGTGCAACAAATGTGTATGATATTTTCCACCACTACAAGTAAATATTTCAGTTTAATCTTGTTTAATATCAGTGCTGCCACAAGCAAGATTCAAAATTCCCAAAAGTGTAGACAAAATTCCCCAAAAATAAAAAGATTATAATAAATTCAATTAATATATTATGTATTACAATTTGAACTCCGAAAAAAGGTAATAACCTCATCAGTAAACTTAAAAAAAAGTGATTTGGCAATTTAAATTGTCCCATTGTTCTGGGCGTTATATTATTACAAAGAAAAGTTCCTTAAATATGCAGCATTTATGATGAACTTTTGAGTCTTATATGAATCTTCATAAAATTTAGAGAAAAAATTAACTTTAGAACAAAACACTTAAAAAGCTTGTAAATAAGAGTCAGTTATGATCACATGTGAACGATTTAAAAATAATCTTATTTCAGAGTCTTTCAAAAATCAAGTTTTATTTGCGTTTTTAAATACACACAAAAAATCTTTGGCAAGCAATTGGGAGCACTTCAACTAAAATAATGTTTTTGTGGCATACACAATATAATAAATTATTCGATAAAACTTTATTAGTGGAAATTTGCTTAATTACTTGGTAACGATTTTTTTGTGTACGTTAATAGCTTATTTGTATAACGAAAGAATTTCAAAGCATGTATAGATTAATACACTTTCCTGATGTATCGGTTTAATTCGTGGATGATCAGTCGCTGTGAATCAATTCATTAACTCGTATGAATAAAAAATAGACATTGGAATTTTTATGCAAACTTCACAATTAGATGTTAAGTCATTCATAAGCCAAAAGTAATTACATACATTGAGGCAGGGTTGGTAGGCTCTATCGCTAAAATACTGTTATAGATTCAAATATCGATACATTTAAAATACCAGTACCGAAATTAATGAAATACCATTATCCCATTATCCTTACAACACCATTATTTTTTAGTCTAAACTTTTTGTAATTCCACGTCGTAATTGTGAATTTTACATACACTTAGTTAATAAATTTATTTTACTTTACTTTGTTTTTTCATAAAAAAAACTTTGCGGAATGCACCGAAATAACTGAATACCGCTTATCTTAAAATACCATTATCGAAATAATTGCAATGCAGTTAACCTTAAAATACCGTTATCGAAATACAATTATCCTTAAAATACTGTAACCGAAATAATCTATGATAGCGTTACTTACCCTCACCGATAATCGCACCGTTTCTGCTACCAACAATGCTTTGAAGTAATTGCTAAGTTATATTCATAGACCCACTATCTATTGGCTAGTTTATGAATTAAATTCTTTTTTATGTATAATATATATTTTTTATTTACAAATTTGATAACTTTCTCAATTCATTCATTTGAATTGAGAAAGTTATCAAATTTGCCCATGAAGTGGCAACACTGCTTATGTTATTCATATAGATGTGTGCAGACCTTTAAAAATATAATTCTTTAATTCGTATTTTAAATCTCAATTTTGCAATAAGTTGATATCAGTGAATTTTTTTTTACCCCGATGTAGTACTTTTCAAGCTGTTAAAAAAAATCCGCGGAAAGACCTCTGTAGGGAATTTATTTCTGTGAAAAGTTTGGAAATGGACTTAGCTACATATATCTAAGTCATTTATAGTCAGATTGGAACAATATATATATATATATCATTGAAAGATAGTAAAAATATCTTATGGACGACATTTTTTTTTGTTTGTTTACCCATTACCGACGAATGAGATTTATTTTTAAGATTTTTTAAAATAAACCGTTTTTATAAAGACCACCGTATACTACCACATAATTTTTTACTTATTAATATATTCTCAAGATTAAAAACTTAAGATGTAGTTCAAATTTTATCACTTCAAACACCGAAGATATTAGAAGTCAAGCCTAATTTTTTTGCAGATGGTACAAAAGATACAATTTTGACTCTAACCAACAATTATACTGAATTAACTCATCGGGAATCGAACATATTTTGGGATAGGGTTGCCAGATATGAAATCGACGAAAATTATTCAATCGAATCAAAATTGAATCAACACAAATAGGAACAAATCTTATCTCACTTTATTCAATGTCCAATCATTGATTTAAAGGCATTATGAATTATTCAGTAATTTATAAAATGAATCCAATTTTGTGCATATAAATTCAAAAAAAGAATTATCTCTTTCAAGGTCTGGGTGTGTATGTATGTATTTTTTTTCTTATTCAGTAAAAACAACAACACACAGTTAATATATTTTTTCATGTTAATATGGAAAATTCTAGAGGTGCTTTTACATTTTCATTCATAACTTTTAAACGTCTGGACCAAATATGCCCATTGCCAATACCAAACTGCTTAAGAAATTGGACAAACATTTTGACTAAAAATTAACATCCTAGCACAACTATTTTGATCGTGATTTCAACAGACAGACAGACGGATACGGCTATTATATTTTCTTATATAGGTTTAAAAAAAACAAAAAAATAAAAATTCCTACGCCGAATCATAATGGGTCAACAAAAAAATTCTATCCTAAAGATATTTTTATTACCTTTCCAATGGTGTACATATTGTTCCAACCCTATCATAAATGAAGAAAATATAGTTAAGTTCATTTTTAAACTTTTAACCGAAGTAACTCCCCATACAGGCTTTTCGCTGAAAAAAAATTTCTTCGGGCCCCCAAAAGAGAGTTATGTCAGTAGTAAAAATTTAGAATCAATCGGTGAGGTGCCTCTAAAGCCAACATACGTCCAAATTATTCAGTAGAATCGAAATTGAATCAATACAAATAGGAACAAATCTTATCTCACTTTATTTAATGTCCAATCATTGGTTTAAAGGCATTATGAATTATTCAGTAATTTATGAAATGAATCCAATGTTATGCATATAAATTCAAAAAAAGAATTAACTCTTTCAAGGTCTGGGTGTGTATGTTTGTATTTTTTTTCTTATTCAGTAACAACAACAACACACAGTTAATATATTTTTCATGTTAATATGGAAAAATCTAGAGGTGCTTCTACATTTTCTTTCATAACTTTTAAACGTCTGGACCAAATATGCCCATTTCCAATAGCAAACTGCTTAAGAAATTGGACCAAAATTTTGACTAAAAATTAAAATCCTAGCACAACTATTTTGAGCGTGATCGTGATTTCAACAGACAGACAGACAGACAGACAGACAGACGGACACGGCTATATCGGTTTCGCTATTGATAACGATCAGGAATATATATTTTTTTTATGTCCCAGATTTTTTTTTCGATGAGTTACAAACGGAATGACAAAATGATATATACCCTCCTGCACAGTGGGATGGAGGGTATAAAAAAGGAAATTTAACAAAAATTATTTAAGTGTAAGTGGAAGATACTAAAAAATTATCCATATTATATTAACTTCAAACATTCTTCATAATTTTTTACAGCTTCATTACCATCATTATTAATTATAAGGACAGTTAGTCTATCAGCATTGTAAATCTTAAATCTTTTGATTTTTTTATCATCCAAAAGTTTTTTACATACGTAGTTCATCTTAGCAGCCATTGGAGAGAAATGATCATTGATAAACACTCTGCTATGAATATCGCCTTTATCTACATCACTTAATTTTAAAGATTTCGTTTTAAAGTATTCACCCATCAATCGATCACGGATTCTCACATGCGTAAATTTCACAAGGACACACTTTGATTTTTTCATGTAACAAATGTGTTGAATATCATCCACACTGATAGTTATACCGAGGAAAGAACATAGATTTATAATTTTTTCTTCAAGTTCTATAGCGAGTTTATTTGTATGTCACGTTTATATTTAACAAAAACAGGCAGCTCTTTGTGTTTTTATTGATAAAAAATTAAGGAAATACATTAATTTTGTATTAAACGCTTAATCGCCAATTTTCTCGATTAACCGACCCGAATAACCGGTTAATCAATTTTAGGCATTTTTCGAATAATGCATTAACCGGTTAACCGCCTACGTCGAATAATTGGAAACACTATTAGAGCGACGAAGATTAATCGGCTTTTTATACGTACACAATCCGAACGTCAACGAAACAAAAAAAAAAACAGAGAGCATAAAAAGCAAAAAAAAAAAAAAATCATTCAATTGCTTGTCAACATTCAACAAAGAAGGTATATGTCGCTTTGTTTAATAAAATAAGTACACAGATAATACTTTGCAACAACCAATGAAATTAAAATATATATTTATAACTTTATAAAGTTTAAAAATCTCGGCATTATAATTGTTTATATTAAAAACAATTACAACGCAGAAATTTTTAGCTTTGTTGTATTTAATAAGAATTAATATAAAATAATTATTTTGATTTTTTTCTTTTTGTTTATAATTTATTAATATAACATTATTTATCAATTTTTTTTTTTTTTATTTTTTTTTATTTTTATTTATTTAATTTATTTAATCAAGCCCACCAATGGGCCATATATGATTAATACATTATTTGCATGTCATGAACAGTAAGCTACATCTATCTTAAAACTAAATCAAGAAATTAATTTATAATATATACAATATAAAATCCTTTGACAAGACAATCATTTTTATACACATCTTTATACTCGTATGTTGTTAGCAAAATGTTCTAGATACTTATGTTTATTGACTGGAATGGATTTATTTAAAGTTTTTAGGTTAACAGGAAGCTTATTCCAAAGCCTTGATGTTCTTATTAAGAAAGACCTTTCAAAAACTGAGTTGGATATTCTAGGCAGAATAAGTTCTGGATTTCTTGTAGATCGTGAAAAATGAAAAGTATTGAAAACACAATGAGGTGCACGAGTAATTACAATTCGATTTAATGTAAGCAGTGACCTGATTTTTACGAAGTTTTGAAAAGAACAATGTATAAAATTATAGGAAAGAGTGGATACATGGTCAGAGACTTTAAGTTGGAAGATATATCTAATAATCCGATTATATATCAAACGTAAAAGTTTTAAATTAGTTTTCGTTGTTCCACTATGAACATCTAAACAATAAAGAATATGTGTCATAAGAAGAGAATGTGCTATTTTAATTTTTATATGAACTGGAAAAAAACAATCTAAATTATAAAGTGATCGTAGAGCCATGCCCACTTTTGCAGACACCACAGAGATATGATTACCAAAATTTAACTCACTATCTAGTATAACTCCTAGACATTTTAACGAGTTCACAAAATTAACTGGAAACCCATCAAACTTGATATTCAAAACGCTACTAGGATCACCAACTGATCCAAAAACTAGAGCCTTGGTCTTATTTGGATTGAAGTGAAGCTTATTGTTCACTGCCCAGATAGAAACTTGTGACAAAATATAATTAATAGTTACTTCATGGCAATCCAAAAATTTTCTTTTACCAGTAAATAACAAATTAATGTCATCTGCAAAAAGAAAGATCTCACATTGAGAAGAGCCAATAAATTCGATAAAATCATTCATGTACATTAGGAATAATAAGGGTCCAAGGATCGAACCTTGAGGAACGCCACTAAAACATCGACTTACAGAGGAAGAAACTTCCTTTAAACCGACATACTGGTAACGATTAGCTACATACGAGTATAACAATTTACACGATGATGAAGAAAAGCCAAATTGAGATGAAAGTTTTGTGGTTAACACACCATAGTTCACAGTATCAAATGCCTTACTAAGGTCAAGTGATATCAAAGTGGAAATATTTTTATCATTGAAGTTATGTCGTATTTTCTCAGTCAAACTGAGTAGTAAGGAGGATGTACTAACGCCAGTTCGAAAGCCAAAATGGCAATCGCTTAAAAGCCTTCTACACCTTTTGCAACTGTAATTCAGAAAATATCAATTGAAATTCAGAATTTCCATTTGAAATTCAGAAAATATCAATTGAAATTCAGAATTTCCATTTGAAATTCAGAAAACATCAATTGAAATTCAGAATTTCCATTTGAAATTCAGAAAACATCAATTGAAATTCAGATTTTCCATTTGAAATTTAGAAAATATCAATTGAAATTCAGAAAATATCATTTGAAATTCAGAAAATATCAATTATTATTCAGAAAACCTCAATTGAAATTCAGAAAATATCAATTGAAATTCAGAAAATATCAATTGAAATTCAGAAATCGTCATTTGAAATTCAGAAAATATCAATTGAAATTCAGAAACCGTCATTTGAAATTCAGAAAATATCAATTGAAATTCAGAAAATATCATTTGAAATTCAGAAAATGTCAATTGAAATTCAGAAAATATCATTTGAAATTCAGAAAATATCATTTGAAATTCAGAAAATGTCAATTGAAATTCAGAAAATATCAATTGATATTCAGAAAACATCAATTGAAATTCAGAAAATATCAATTGAAATTCTATTGATATTTTCTGAATTTCAAATGACGATTTCTGAATTTCAATTGATATTTTCTGAATTTCAATTGATGTTTTCTGAATTTCAATTGATATTTTCTGAATTTCAAATGATATTTTCTGAATTTCAAATGATGATTTCTGAATTTCAATTGACATTTTCTGAATTTCAAATGATATTTTCTGAATTTCAATTGATATTTTCTGAATTTCAAATGACGGTTTCTGAATTTCAATTGATATTTTCTGAATTTCAAATGACGATTTCTGAATTTCAATTGATATTTTCTGAATTTCAATTGATATTTTCTGAATTTCAATTGATGTTTTCTGAATAATAATTGATATTTTCTGAATTTCAAATGATATTTTCTGAATTTCAAATGATATTTTCTGAATTTCAATTGATATTTTCTGAATTTCAAATGATATTTTCTGAATTTCAATTGATATGTTCTGAATTTCAAATGGAAAATCTGAATTTCAATTGATGTTTTCTGAATTTCAAATGGAAATTCTGAATTTCAATTGATGTTTTCTGAATTTCAAATGGAAATTCTGAATTTCAATTGATATTTTCTGAATTTCAATTGATATTTTCTGAATTACAATTGCAAAAGGTGTAGAGTCTAAATGTTCCATAATTTGATTCTTTACCACTAACTCAAAAGCCTTTGACAAACAAGGGAGGATACTTATGGGTCTCAAGTTATCTAAGCCGTTTGCACTACGGTTATTCTTTATAGGAACAATTCTAGAAGTTTTCCAAAAAACCGGATAATCGGAAGTAGTAAGAATATTGTTAAAGATGAATAGGAGATAGGTCTCTATGTATGGGTAAATTTTTTCAATAAACTTAATGGGAATTTCATCCCAACCGACTGCATTTGATTTTACACATGAAACTGCAAGGAAAAGTTCGTAACTATTAATGCATCTAAAAGTAAATCCCTGGTCAGAAAAATTACGAAAATTGGGTGGATCCTCAAAAGAAGGTGTTTGAGAGGAGATAAAAAAACTGTTGACAGTTTCGGGATCATACTGCTCAAGAGTTGGTGTAGATTTTTTAGAACGTTGATTGTTAATTAATTTCCACATATCACTAGAACTACAGTTATTGAATTTTTTCATCCAGTACTTGGTTTTGTGTTTTCTTAAAACTTTCTTTACTCTGTTACGATGCTTACAGTAGATTCTTCAATTATCATCGTTCATATTTTCCTTATATGCTTTAAAAGCATAGTCCCTCATATCCCTAGCTGCACTAACTTCCAAGTTGTTACAAAAATTTGTGCCATTGTACACTCTTTTCCTCCTAATAGGAACAGTATTATGTAAAGTATGCAGAAGTGTGTAAAAGTTTTCGACTTGGTGGTTTATGTTATTAGAGGCATAGATTCCATTCCAATTCTCAGACGCAAAAGATTCTTCAATCATGTTAAAATTGATTAAATCATAGTCTTTAAATTCAATAAATTGTTTTACAATTTTTACAGGTATATCAACACAAAAATAAATAAAAGAATGAAGTGTAAGAGATGGAACCAAAAATTGACCAGAAAATTTTACTAAGTCTATATCGCTTACCAATGCATAGTCAATTAAGGATGTGAAACTATTTTTTTTTATCGAAATGTGTCGGCATGCAATTGTGAACATAACATAGACTTGTATCTTCGGACAACTTTCTGACCTTACTTGCCTTAACGCTATCATAAAGATTATTATTGAAGTCACCTAAAATAACAATATGGTCATAACGACAGCATAAGTCCCCAAGAACCTTATCCTGGCGACGAATTTTTCCATGAGGAGAGTATACAACTCCCACCAAAGTTTTTGAAACGCCTGTATCCACTTCAATAAAGAGATATTCAAAAGTTTCAGGGTTAGATATTCTTTTTAATACTTTAGATAAAATTCCTTCACGAACATAAAAAGGTACCCCTCCACCTCTCATAGCGTCTAGACGGTCATTTCTAATTACATAATACTGCGGAACAGATATAGAACTATCAGAAATATTAGATTTTAGCCACGTCTCAGATACTGCAAATATATCAGTTAACGAGTTATTAAGTATTAATTTAAACTCATCAAATTTAGAAGCTCTTAAAGATGGTTTTAAGCTGTGGATATTAACATGACCAATCTTTAAACATTTACTAAAATTACGAAAACATCTTTTAAGAAGGCTATTATCATTTATAATAGGACCTAAGTTGTCCAACAAAGGATTCATATTTATGACAAAAAAAAAATTTTTTTTATTACTTGATAAAAATATATAAGAAAAAAAAATGTATTATTATATAATTAAATTTCAATGACTTTTTCTTTTTTAAACAAAAATTTAATTCAAAAATATCTTAGGCTAATAAATAATTCACAAAAATACTAACTAAAATGCAAAAAGAAAATATTAAAGTTTATAAAATTATTATAACTTCCCATAAACATTTTGAGCTATGTTAAAACACATAGGCCAAAATGATTTTCTCACGAACGAAATTAATGAACGAATCAGAACACCTTGAAAAACAACAATTTAACCACATGTGCGTTCAACAAAAACCGAAATTCTCATTGAACCACCAAATCGCCAAAAGTTGCAAATCAAAACATAGCTGATGAAAATAGAAAAAAAAAACAAAAAATCACTGCAAAGAATAAAATTCCGTTCACAAGCATGGGAAAGATGACATCTGATTCATACTTTAAATAAATAAAGCATTATCAGATGGGTGAAATATTTAATATATAACAACAAAATATAACATAAATGTAACAATAAGTTTTTTCTTGTTTTGTTACTTCTTTTGATTTAAATAGAAATTCAGTTTTATAATGAGACCTACTGGATCAAATAATAGTACAAAAATAGAAATAAAACAATTAAAAAAAACTACATTATTTACAAATCTATAGGAATAGATCCAGCATCACCAGCATTATCATTTTGTGTACCAGGTGCAGCACGTTTATTTGAAGCAATGTTGCTGAAATCAAAAGAGGAGTGCAACTCTTCTAGGTTAAATACCTCAGTAGCTTGATCGTGAAAGGTTATTTTTACTTTAGGAACATCCGAATTTAGTAAACAAAATTTCTGTATTTTTTTACACCTTCGCAAAATACGACAAAGAACACAGATCCTCTCTGCTTTGGCTGACAAATGATCATTTAAAAACACTCGCTTATCTACCTCTTTTTTTTCCCAGCTTCTGTTTCAATTTCAACAAAATCAGTCACTTTTAAAGGTTCAGTTTTAAGGTAACTGAAGTATTTACTCATTATAAGATCTCTTTTAATAATTGAATTCAGCTTCAAGAGCACCGAGAAACCATTGTTTATGAAACTGCACATACTAATATCGGAACCATTTATCTCAACATCCAATTTCTTAAAAATGTCACTAATTATGCCATTGATATTTTCTTGATTTTTGGGAAACCCATTTATTATATCAGCTCTGTTCAAACGTTTGTGAAGAACTTCATTTTGATCTTCGAGAGCTTTTATTTTCTTAGACGTTGAAGTATCAACATAATCAATCATTTTATTGCAATTATCGACATCATTCCTTAAATCTTTAAGTTTTGTTCCCAATTCATGTTTTACCTCAGCTAATATTGTGTCAAATTTATTTTGAATATCCGCAAGCCCAATACGTAAATCATCACGGAATGAAGCAGCACCCGTACCAACAGTGGTAGGATCAGTCAAACAAGAACTGCACCTGTAGCCAAGAGACCCCTTGCTTTTTGTTATGACATTTAACTGCTCAGCAGTTACATCCACGCAACTCGGATGGAATTGCCTAGAACACGATTGACAAGTTAAAAAACCTCCTCTAGTCTTAGTTAAAGATTTTCCAGTTAAAGATTTTTTGTTTTATCCAATACATTATTGGCAAAGAACTCATGCACCTATTTTCTTAAAGAATATTTTTTTATTACCTATTAATTGCTTTTATGTTTATTTCTTTTTTCATTCGCTCATTGCTAAAATTCTCTTTTTTTTGTAATATAACTAATATATTCTCATTTCTCTTTGTGGGCACCATTGTTTTAGCATACTCATTCCATGCTACTCTTACTTACTCAACTGGTACTCTTTTTTTTGTTCACAAGCTGTCCCCAACTCGATTTACAACCAAAGAGTAAATATTCCCTTATTTAAGGGAATTTTTGTATGAAATTGTAGAAATTTGGTTTGAAAGTACAGAAATTGGTTTAATGTGCAGAAATGTCAGATATATGTGCTGCCATATAAATTTTACCCATTTTTTGTGTTAATTAGGCCCTGTGTGAGATGGTTAAATAAATTCTAAACTAAATACAATTTGATAAAAGGGTTTAAAATTTTTTTAAATTTTTTTTTAATTTTTTTAAAATTTCATAGAATTTTGGAAACCTGAATTTAGTTTAGATTTTATTTAGCCAGTTCGCACCCATCCTTATTAATATATTAGCTGTGTTTGCGCGGCAAACTATCAACGTTGGCCTATGTTGTGTGCGTTTTGTCGTGATCGCATAAGTATGTTCAGACTTATTCCAATTTTCAAGTTTAATGCCCCGCCCACTCGAAAGTAGGCGTTTCCGACAAAAAATATTTATATATTTGACCCACAATAAAAATATCTACCTACGATAAAAATTTTGAACTCATCAGAATTATGCCCGTAAACTGCACTTTAGCAAAAATTTACTTTTCTTTAACTGTTAACTTATTTTAAAATAAACTAAGTTTAATGCTTACCCATAGTAATCCATGTCAAATTTATATGGAAATATCTGTGGTTAACATTTTACTTTGATTATGTTGGAAATAAAGATATTCGTCTTATGCCTTATTGGCCTTATAAGACTTATAATAAAAACTCGGCATAATTAAACCTGAAAACCGGCAAATTTATACTTTTTACTTTTTTGTAAATATGGCATTCTTTCACCATAACTCAATACACAAAATGTTGCAACTCAACTTAAAAATGTTGCAACTCAACTTAATTATACCCTACACCACTATGTGGTCAGGGTATTATAAGTTTGTGCTGATGTTTGTAACACCAAAAAATATTGGTCCTAGACCCACCTTATAGTATACCGATCGGCTTAGAATTTTTTTTTATTTCGATTTAACGATGTCCTGTGTCCGTCCGTCTGTCTGTCTGTTCATGCATTCTTGTTGTGCGCACTCTACAGGCCGCAAATATTAAGATATTTTGATGAAACTTGGTACACCGACTTATGTCGGCCCAAGGACGAAGCCTATTGATTTTGGTTAAAATCGGTCCATGTTTAGACCTAGTGCCCATATAAGGGTCCTCCCAAAATTATATTGTTTATACGCTGCAGGTCGCAAATATTAATATATTTTGATGAAATTTGGTACACAGACATATGTTGGTCCAAGGGCGAAGCCTATTGATTTTGGTGAACATCGGTCCATGTTTAGA
This sequence comes from Leucophora obtusa, assembly GCA_949987735.1. NCBI lineage: Eukaryota > Metazoa > Arthropoda > Insecta > Diptera > Anthomyiidae > Leucophora > Leucophora obtusa. Next base: position 292,831,611 of record OX465295.1, on the reverse strand, counting down.
CCTAGTGGCCATATAAGGGTCCTACCAAAATTATATTGTTTATACGCTGCAGGTCGCAAATATTAAGATATTTTTATGAAATTTGGTACATCGACCTATGTCAGCCCAAGGAAGAAGCCTATTGATTTTGGTTAACACGGGTCGACCTAGTGCCCATATAAGGGTCCCCTCAAAATTATATTGTTTATACGCTGCAGGTCGCAAATATTAAGATATTTTGATGAAATTTGGTACACCGACCTATATCAGCCCAAGGACGAAGCCTATTGATTTTAGATAACAGCGGTCCATGTTTAGACCTAGTGCCCATTAGACCGCACCTCAAAAAAAAAGTTCGCCGAACACCCTCTAAAATGAAGTATTTTTCAAAGGTGATTTCAAAAAAAATATTTTTTTTTTGTGCCGAAAATTTTTAATTTTTTGTTATAGCTTTGGCATTTAAAATCGGATTTTAAAGTGTGATATAACGATTTTTTTGCCTCGAGAAGACCAGTGTTTTGCTATATAGTAAAAATCCAATTAAAAAAAATTTAAAAAGGCGACCCCTACGTTCGGCAACCAGTATATGAAAAAATTTTCTACTGGGTTTAGCGAAAAACTTCCTTAGCAAAAGTTTAATGATTTTTTGCGAGCTTTAATTTTCTGACATTAGGGTGGTAGCAACTGAGATCTGGTGGGTAACTACTAGAACGGGATACTTGAGCTCAAAATGCCCTTAGAGCAAAACACTGGTCTCCTCGAGAGAAAAACATCGATGTATCATACTTTAAGATCCGACTGTAAATGCCAAAGATATTTATAACGAAAAATGTAAAATGGCGACCCTACGTTCGGCAAAAAAAAACAAAAAACAATTTTTTTGAAACCTCCTTGCAAAAATACTTCATATTGGAGGGTATACGGCGCACTTTTTTTTTTTGCCTGTAAGGTGGTACGCTCTAGTGCCCTTATAAGGGTCCCCCCAAAATTATATTGTTTATACGCAGCAGGTCGCAAATATTAAGATATTTTGATGAAATTTGGTACACAGACCTATGTTGGCCCAAGGACGAAGCCTATTGATTTTGGTGAACATCGGTCCACGTTTAGACCTAGTGCCCATATAAGGGTCCCCCCAAAATTGGCTTGGTTACAAACTGCAGGTCGCAAATATTAAGATATTTTAATGAAATTTGCTTCGCTGACTCACATTATAGAAACTTTTGACACAAGTCCCATTTTAACCCATTCGAATTTCGGATCCAAACATTAGTTGGCTTTTAACCAGACTGGTGTAGGGTATTGTATAGTCGGCATGCCCGACTTTAACCTTTTTACTTGTTTTAAGATAAAAATGTTGTATATCGAATTGGCCCGAGTTCGATTTTTTTCGAAAGAGTTAAGAGTAGCATAATTTCTCTCTATAATATATACTCTTTGTTTATACATACATTTACACTTTCTTTACATGTGTGTGTGTATATTTAGTGTATGTGTGGAGAGCCCTAGCGATGGGAAATGAGGTATTTGTTTCAGTATAGAAACATTTTTTAAAAATATTTTTTGCATTTTAACTTTGGCAAAGATCATTAAATTAAAATTATAGGCTAAATGAGTTCGTTTTTAATTGTCAAAACTCCACATAAAGCTTAATTTAATTTCTCTTCGTTTTCTCTCATACTCGAATATTTTCATTCTCACACTCTCTACAATGTTGCCACATTTTCAAAAAATAATCCCGATCAGTGTTGCCAACTCTTGAAGGCAGGAAAGCACCGCAAGCATTGTGAAAACGGGTAAAAAGGGTAAAAATTTACCAAAAATGGGGTAAAAAAGCATGATAATAATTTTTTGAAAAATTTAAGTCAAGATTTTAAAAACACATTTTAGCCTTGTAAAATCGTGTAAATAAGGTTCAAAAAATAACCAAAAAAGGGGTAAAAAAGCACCAAACTAATATTTCAAAATTTTGAAGTTTAAATATAACGAAGTTTCTATTTAAAATTGTACTACAAACATTGTGAAAAAATGAATTTTTTGTATTTTGACAGAAAATTCAAGAAAAATTTAAAAAAAGGAGAACAAATACCAAAAATATAAACTGTACAAAAAGCACTAAAAGCACTGCCAGAAATATGAAAAAGCACTGTAAATACCCGCTTTTTATAAAGGGTATTTGTAAAAAATCACCGAGTACGTGAAGGAAAAAAGCACCAAAAAATACCTGAAAAGCACTGAAATGGCAACACTGATCCCGATATTTGATGATGTTCAGAGATGGAAAAGTTGAAACAATTGAACTTTTATTTTGTTTTCATTTTTATTACCAGTTTCGAACTCATTTAGCCTTTCATTTTAATTTAATGATCTTTGCTGAAGTTAAAATGCAAAAAATTGTAAAAAATTAAAAAAATTTCTATATCGAAACAAAAACCTCATTTTCCATCCCTGGTGCTCTCCACACATACACTAAATGTACACACACATACATGTAAAGACAATGTGAATATTTGTAAGGAGTGAGATCATAATAAAAATGTTAACACACATTTTTTCCTATAACTTTGGTTTAAAGCTTCTCATATTTTTTTTTCGGCAATTTACATTTTAAAAATATGTCAGTTACATCATGAGTTTTAATTTGCAAATTTTTTACACAATGGACGATGAAAGAAAAGTGCGTTCAAAAATAATTAAATATTTTCAACAAAACCAAACATGGACATACAATAAAATTACAAAAGAGACTAATGTATGCCACCAAACAGTTTCAAAAGTAGTAAAAAGATATCTGGAACATCTAACAATTGAAAGGAAGTCGGAAACAGGAACAACGACTGGTTATCGTAACATTGGTAAGGCATACAAAGTTAAAAGCATCCTTAAGAGAGCTCCTAACACATCTAGCAGAAAAACAGCTCGGTTAGCGCAATGCTCGGACTTTTTTGTACGTAAAGTGAAACGTAAGGCAGGACTAAAGTCCTACAAAGTTCAAAAAGTTCCTGATAGAAACGCTTTTAAAAAAGGGCAAAACCAGAGCTCGAAAATTGAAATCATATTTTATACAAAAATACAACTGTTGTGTAATGGACGACGAAACTTATGTCCTGGCTGATTTTTCGCAGCTCCCTGGTCAAGTATTTTTTGTTTCCGATGTTCGAGGAAATGTAGCGGAAAAATTTAGGTCGAAAAAGCAAACGAAATTCCCTATAAAATTCCTAGTATGGCAAGCCATATGTAGCTGCGGCCAAAGAAGCCAGTCATTTGTGACATCTGGCTCTATAAACAGCGAAATTTATATCAAGGAGTGCTTGCAGAAGAGACTTTCCATTTTTGAGTCAGCACAATGTATCCACTTACTTTTGGCCCGATTTAGTATCTTGTCACTACAACAAGAAAGCGCTGGAGTGGTATAATGATAATAATGTGGTATTTGTACCAAGAGAGGCAAATCCACCAAACTGCCCGGAGCTCAGGCCAGTGGAGAGATATTGGGCTCTTGTTAAAAGAGAATTAAAGGGCACAAGAAAGGTCTACCAGGACATGCAAGATTTCAAACGTAGATGGACCAACTGCTCTAAAAAGGTGACAGAAACTACCATAAAAGCCTTAATGGGAGGGTTTCCGGAAAAAGATAACTTTGTACGTAGTGGTTAGAATTCCATGCGGATTTTTTTGTTTGATTTTATATTAAATTTCATTTAATAAAAATTTGGTTTGAAGTCTTAAAATTCAGTGGTTTGTTTTTCATTTAAATTTATGTGTGTTAACATTTTTATGATCTCACTCCTTATAAAAACAACCGTCACTGCTGCCGCAGTCATTTCTCATTTCTCACCGCAGCGGAATCCGCAGCAGTAAGGTTGTATCTCTACTCTTCCGATTGTTTTTATACATAAATTCACATTTTCTTTACCTGTATGTGTGTACATGTAGTACACATATGTGTGGATTGTACTAGGGATGGGAAATGAGTTTTTTCCCGGCATAGACAAATTTTTAATTTTTCCAACTTTTTATTTATTTTCATTTTAACTTCGGTAAAGATCATGAAATTAAAATGATATGAGTTCGAAACTAGTAATAAACATGATAAAAGTGTCACAAACGGAAAATACCTAAAAAAATTTGAGTTTTTTAAAATTTTCAAAAATCGCGAATACTTTACAAATTTTTTTTAAATTTCGATTACTGATTCATAATCTTTGTTAAAATAAATATCAGATTTGAGAAATCTGCGCATACAAGGTAAAAACAAGTTGGATTTTTAATTATGTACATCTTTTCGGAAAATTTGGAAATTTTAACTAAAATATGTATTTTTTTGTATACCCGAGTAAAAAAGAGTATATATAACATATATTTTTTAATATTAAAATATGTGATAATATAAAATATTGTGTGCGACTTATATGTTTTTATATGGTGATATATTACAAATATTTTTAGAAATTTTCTCATATGTAATCATATTAATTCATATATAAGTATTTGCTTTATTGCAAATTGTATATATAGGAATATATTATTGATAAAACCGTTCAAAATTTTATATATAAATAGATACGAAAAATATTTGTAATTTTATTTTTTATACACTCAAAAAAATAAGTTAGTAGAAAAATTAGTAAAACGTCTTGTATATCAGGTGTACTAGTTTTCAGCAATTTTTTTGCTGAAATTCCGTTTTCAGCAAAAATTTTAGTTATATTTTTTTAGCACTAAACTAATTTTGAACTAATGTTTTACTAATTTATTTTGCTACAAAAATTGTGCTGATAACCGCATTCATAGCGTGGACGATAACCAGATAGACAAGATGTAGATGTCGCAGCTCGTCTGGAAACGGAAATGACAAAAAAGAAAAACAACTCTACACATATTCTATATTTAAATTTTCAGCAAATAAATTAACTAAAGTAAACCCAGGTAGAAAATTACAAAGGGGCCAGCACTGGCAAAGCACCGAAATGGGTGGTATAAGTGCTTGTTAACAGTGCTTTCCCAACGCCCAAATGATAACACCGTTCCACAGTGGTGCCAATGCTTTAAAAAGCACTAGGAAAGCACCCAGAAATATAAAAATCAAATGCTTTCCCAACGCCCAAATAAAAATATTAAAGTGCTTTCCTGGCACCCGAATGATATCACCGATATATTTAATGCTTTGCAAAGTATTGAGATAGCACCAAGAAACACAAAAATCAAACCTTTCCCAGGCACCAAATTATGGGCCCTTATCACTGAAGAATATTAATCTCAAAATATATGATTCTTGGAGTTATTATATTTTGGCGTCAAAAATTATTAAAATGTCTACTCTTTGTTTTTTTTTGAGCTTCTTTTTCAAAAACAAAATAATGTTTTTGGAAAACAAACCCTGGGAAGTCACCCTTTTCAAGCATTGGTAAAGCGTCCAAATTTAGTGGTTCGCCAGTTCTTATTTTGGTAAGACCGCGGTCTACTTGTGCTTTGCCAGTGCTTCGTTTTTGTTACCACACATATTTTCTACCTGGGAAATTTCGCTACAAGTTTTTTGAGTTTTTTTCAGTCTACTAATATTTACCAAAAAGTTTAGTGATTTTAGCAAGGATTTTTTTCATTTGCAGTCGACTAAGTGTTAGCAAAACTTTTGCTGAAGATTACTATTTTTTTGGTAAAAATCAGATCGCTGATTTTCAGCAAACCTTTTGCTGAAATTACCAACTTTTTTGCAAGCACGCTCCTGACTAAAAATTTGCTGACACACTGACATGTGTTCTTTAACAGGTTTTCAGGAGGCCGAAAAAACTGCCCAGGTAGAAAATTACAAAGGGGCCAGCACTGGCAAAGCACCGAAATGGTTGGTATGAGTGCTTGTTAACAGCGCTTTCCCAATGCCCAAATGATAACACCGTTCCACGCTTTACCAAGCATTGGGAAAGCACCCATAAACATAAAAATCAAATGCTTTGCCAATGCTCTTATAAAAAAATTAAAGTGCTTTCCTGATAACACCGATCTATTTAATGTTTTGCAAAGTATCTAGATAGCACCAAGACCACACAAAAATCAAGTGTTTTCCCTGCCACCAAATTATGTGCCCTCATCACTGAAGAATTTTAAATTACTCTAAAAATAGATGATTCTTGGAGTTATTGTATTGTGGAGTAAAAAATTATCTAAATGTCCACTCTTCTTTGAAGCTTCTTTTAAAAACAAAATAATGTTTTAGGAAAAAAAGCGCTGGGAAATCACCCTTTTTAAGCGTTGGTAAAGCGTCCAAATTTAGTGGTTTGCCAGTACTTCTCTTTGTAAGACCGCGGTCTACTTGTGCTTTGCCAGTGCTTCTTTTTTGTTACCACACATAATTTCTACCTGGGTGGTTTATATTATCTTTTTAATATATTTCATTGACATTATATGCCTTAATAACAAGGTTGGCAACCGATACCGTTATAATACCGTTATCCGTCTCAAAACCCTTTCAAATTGACAACCGATACCGATACCAATACCGAAATTCTTGATTTCAAAAAATACCGGTATTCAAAAACCTTTTCCCTTAATACCGGTATCGTACCGGTATGGAATCGGTTTTAAAAAATTGTTTTTTTCACGTTTTTAGCAAAAATACAAATTTTTTTAATATAAAATTGTTAAACAATTAAACTTTATTATCCATTGTTAATAGAAAATCGTGTTATAAATTCAAAGTGCGGTTATCAGCCTTTAGTTTGCATTGGCAACATTGTTTTTAATTTATTTAACTTCATAAATATTCTCTAACTTGTGACAAATTTAGTAAATATAATTTAATATATGAACTGGTTTCTTAAACCTTTAATTGAATTTACAGTTTCTTTTAGAGAATCCTTTTATTAATTTTATAAACTTATTTTTTTTTTATTTTATTATATGATCTCAATACAAATATAAAATATTTGTAGTGAATCAACTTGTGTTCCGAAAATCAAAAACAAAAAAAAAACACTCTAATATAGGGCCTATATTCTGCAAAATAACCATTGGTACTTTTTTGTAAGAGAGCATAACTTAAATGCCTTTATTCCCTTATTTTATTTAACGACGGTTATATATATATATATATATATCATGTTATACATCACTGGAAAGCTTATAAAAAAATAAATGATCTAATGTGGAAATAAGTATATTTTATATAAAAAAGACGGAGTATGTAAAAAACGCATGTTTTTTAAACTTTTTGTATGGGAGCATATTTCAAATTTACGAAATTAAAAAAGAGTATATCACAGGATTAATATATCCATCAAAATATGAAGTTTGATGTACATATTTCCTATGTTTAGCACAGAAAGAGGCCTAAATTCTTTAAAAATGTACTAAAAAAGGTGTTTCGGGGAAAATTTTGGCAAACCTAATGTAGTGCGAATATCGAAAAACGCAAAAACACGTGTCCGCTTAAATTTAATAAGGAATAATATATATGAATTCAGCAGCCATAGCAATATAGTTCTCCATATAAAGTACCCAAAATTTTTGAAAATTTTAAAACAGCAAATTCGAAAGAGCAAAAAAGTACCAAAAAAAGCTACCAGTGAAAAGAAAAAATTTCTTTCCAACAATACCACACTTGCACATGGTTCCTTTGGTCGAAATATCTTAAAAAGCAAAAAAACCTAAAAAGGACCCATTTTTGAATCCCTTTTTGGACCCTTAAAATTCCGAGGTGGCCGATAACCTGAAACAGGTCGATCTTAGATTTTTTTCTCAATCACATGTCCAAATTTCATCAAAATCGGAGTGTTTGGACTGAAGTACTTCCGTTGTTAGAAATGTATGCTTATATACTTATACTTATACTTATCCTTTATAAAAATTTAATAAAATCGAGTTTTTTTATAATTAAGAACGTTTTTGTTATATGTTTGTAAATTTTTTCAATAATACCGGTATATACCGGTATTAATGTTTCGGTATCGGTTATACCGATACCGAAATGATTAAAATACCGTTACCGATACCGATACCGATACCGAAACAAATAAAAAATCGATACCAATACCGATACCTATACCGTTATTTGTTTCGGTTGCCAACCTTGCTTAATAATGATTGTAATAAATAAGATCGTGAATAATTAGGGCATATGATGTCAATAAAATATCTTCAAAGGATAATATAAATCAGTTTTTTCGCTCTCCTTAAAACCTGTTAAAACCAAAAACAGCACTTCTTGCAGGCAAGCCGACGATATATTAGTTAATATCAGACCCAAGTTCGAGATTAACTAATATATTTGAGATTAATGTATTATTTGATCAAAAACAATTTTTTATATGCTTTACTGAATTTTTTCATTAAATTAATATTTTCTGAGCTTTTTTACTTCTAAAAGTTATTTTTTTAATTTAAAAAATCCAATTTAAAAAAATTAACATTTAAAATCATGGCCCGGCTCGTAATGGGTTGATAAGTCTAGGCATGTTGCATATCATTGGAAAGGTATTTCAAGTACCTCCCCAAAGATATATATATTATGTTCTGGTCCGATAAGTTTTGAGTGGAGAAATAAGCCATTGAATATTGTTGTAGATCATCTTCAGCTCCATAAATCGGGAACTATGGCCTCCAACAAAAAAGAAGTGCATTGCCGGGGTAACCATTAAAATTTTATTTAAAATAAAAAAGCTTTACATATTAAAAAAAAATTTCTAAGTCCAAAGAAAATTCCCATATTTGATAAAAAATTATCTAGTCTTTAAAGAATAACAGATTTATACATTAACGTCTTTAATAGTTACTCAGTCAGGCATGTGATGAATACCGAAAACGAAAACTATCTGATTTTCAATGGTAAATATTTTAGGATCTGTACAATACCAATTATATTTTATTTCCTAATTTAGAAGTCCGGCGTCAAATAAAACGATAAATAATAATTTGAAGCCAATTTGATTTTTGCGAAACAAATTATTCTAGATTGAAAAACTGTTCGTTTTCGATTTTCATCACACCCCTGAGTGTGTAGGACCAGAAATCCTGCTGCCCTACAATTCAAAGTTTTTTTTATCATTTAAATTTAATCATATCGTATTGTATTAACTTATATCCAATTTGATCGGGACAAAATTCGGATATAAGTTTATCATTTGATATAACTTTGTATCCTTGTAAATACAATTATATCCAATATGATACAATTTAATATAACCATTTTTCGGATGAAATTATATCCAGTTACATATTGCAAATATATCCATTCACATATAATTTTATATACATTTTTTTACTCGGGTAATTAAAAAAAAAAAACGCGAATTACTTAAAAGTTACTTAATTTTTTTAAGTTTTGATTTCCAATTCCTTTTCTTTACATTAATTAAGACTAGATTTAAAAAAATTGTTAAATAATAGCGTACATGTTAAGAAATAATTCAATTTAAAAGTAACCCTACTTTTTGTATAAATTACTCTAGAGATAAATTATTAATTCTTAAAAGATAACTTTTTCTGCTACCTATAAATAAAAGCGGATTTAGCTGAAACTTGGCACAGAGATTCTTTAGACATTAGGGAATAGGGGCAGCATTGTGGAGATCACGAATCGCGAGTAAAAAAATAATATGATGTCATATATAATGATATCTTATTTAATATAATTGGAGATATGATCCGAAAAATGGTGGATAAAATTATATCGGATAAGATCTAAATATATTTAATCATATAGAATCTTATCTGGATTTTGACCCGACAAAATTATATCTAATTTGATGTAGAACGACATAATTATATAACGCTTTATATTAGGTTCAAAAAAAACTTAAAAAGTACTAAAAAATAACACCCTTAAGTTAAGTATTTAAAAGAAGTTGTACATAATTGTAACCAAGCATTTTAAGCCTTCTCATATAAACTTGTATTCTACCCGTAAACTGTGTAAACCTGGTATGTTTATGAGTTTAATGTCAAATTTTATATGGTTTGTATTCACACAAGGTTCACAAGGAATTTACGAGTTATAATGAGTACGCCTTTTATATTTTGAAATCAAACATAAATATATCTCAAAAAACATAGAATTTTTTTTACATTGCGCTATACTTAAACATATCTAAAACAACTTAGAAAAAAAATTTAACATTGAGCTATATAAAACTTTATATGTTTTCCGATAAAGCCATTTTTAATTATATATGACGCTGTATTAAAATTATCATAGCATATGAGTGGGATTTTTGGAAATTCCTACCGGAATTTCCAAATATATTCGGCATAGACGGTCTCACAAATTGGAAAAGTGTCCCCCTTAACTACCTGCCCAAACCACTGGAGATAAGAAGTTGAAATTTGGCATAAAGGTTCCTCCACTGTAGTAGACATCGACTAAGTTTGTATTTTTGGAATTCCCTACAGGATATCCCAAAAGGGGGATGTTTCCCCCTTGACGGCCTGCCCAAACTGCTGAAACTATGTAGCCGAAATTCAGTAAGTGAGTTCCTCCTTCTGTGTAGGCATCGGCTTAGACGGAATTTTTGAAATTCCCATCGGGAGGGAGATAAGGGGAAAAGTATTCTGAAGTATTCGCCGTCAAGGCCTGCCCAATCCCTTCTGGCCAACCTAAAATTTTAAATATGTATTCCCTGGAGTAGGACTAACTCACCGGCAACGTAATTTTTCTATTTTGGAACAGAAACATAGTAGAACTGTGGGGTGAAAGGGAAAAATGTCCCCAATAACGGCCTGCCCAAACCGCTGAGGCAATGAAGTTGAAATTTGGTATGAATGTTCTTCATCCATCGCAGACAGCCGGGAAGATCGAATTTTTGTAAATTCCTAAAGGGAGGGGCAAAAAGAAGAAAGCCTCCCCTTGGTGGCCTGTAAAAAACCCTTCGGCTAGAAACCTGAAATTTAAAATGTGGGTCCCTGGAGTAAGGGCTAACTTATTAGAAAGATACTATTTTGAATTTTGGACAGGGGCGTTATAAAATAGGGGCTCAAAAAGGGAAAGTGGCCCCTTAACGACCTGTCCAAACTGCTGGAACTAGGAAGCTGAAATTCGGTACTTAGGTTCCTCTTCCAGCCTAATTCCAACCAGGAGGGACAAAAAAAGAAAAAATGTCCCACTTGACAGCCTGCTCAAACTGCTGGAACTAGGAAGCTGAAATTCCCTATCGATGGATTTTCGGAAATTCCTACCCAGAGGGGCACAAACGGTAAAAGTTTTCTAGAAACCTGAAATGTAAAACATATGTTCCTTGGAGTATGGGCTCACTTATCGGGAAGGTGCTTTGTGGAATTTTGGACAAGGACATTGCAAAAATGGGGATTAATGAAGCGAAAAGTGCCGCTTAACACTCTACATGCCGCACTATACATGCCGCCCTCTACAGGCCGCAAATATTAACATATTTTGACGAAATTTGGTACACTGACTTACGTCGGCCCAAGGACGATGCCTATCGATTTTGGTTGAAATCGGTCTATGTTTAGACCTAGTGCCCATATAAGGGTACCCCCCAAAATTTTCTTTTTTACACGCTTGGTTACACGCTGCAGGTCGCAAATATGAAGATATTTCAATGAAATTTGGTTCGCTGACTTACATGGTCCCAAGGAAAAAGCCTATTGATTCTAGATAGGATCGCTCCATATTTGGACCTATCGCCCATATGGGCTATATTTTCGATTTTTTCTTCTTTTATGATTTTATAGACAATTTTGACACAAGTCCGTTTTACCCCATTCAAATTTCGGATCCAAACATTAGTTGGCTTTAAGTCAGACTGGTGTAGGGTATTGTATAGTCGGCATGCCCGATTTTAACCTTTTTACTCGTGTAAATTAAAAATATGATGAAACAAAAAAATCGCAATAAATCCCGGGATTCCGAAAAATCGCGGAATCTCAATTTTCAAAATCCCAAATCCCGGAGCATCTATAATCTACATACATTGCAGAGTATAAATTTAATAGAAATATTTTCTTTTTCCAGGGAAATCGCTAGCGCCATTAAAAAACTATTGGATGTAGTTAATGAAATTGGCAATTTTATACCCGGAGTAACAGGCAAACAAGCTGTCGAACAGCGTAAAAAGGAATTTGTTAAATATTCAAAAAAATTCAGTACAACACTGAAAGAATACTTTAAAGAAGGACAGTAAGTATAAACACTACTAGTAATTTTCTTTTGTTACCATAAATTGAACTAGCGATCTACAAAAACTGGTCAGCAATAGATAATTTTATAAAAATTTAGTAAGTAATTCATAGTATGACCCAGGCAGAAAATTGCAACGGGACTAGTACTGGCAAGTGGTAGCATCGTTTCCGGTGGTGCTAATGCTTAACAAAGGGCTGGGAAAGCATCCAGACACATACAAATCAAGTGCTTTCCCAATGCCCAAATGATAACACCGTTCCTTTACAAAGCAAATTTTATTGCAGCCAGGATATTGTGAGCCCTCATAATTCAAAACCATCTTGCGGCATCCAAAAAAAAAAAAAAAATAATGTTTGTAAAACAAGCATTGGGAAGTCACGCTTTTCAAGCGTTGCCAAATCGTCAAAATTTAATGCTTTGTCAGTGCGTTTATTCAAAAACCATAAAAATTTTGTTGAAAGATCACATCGGAATATTATTTTAGGGGGGGGGGGGGTTAAAGTTCCCCCTCTTGGCCTGTTCATGCAGCATATCGGTATTGAAACTATGTGATCTTTACATCTGAGGTGTAGGTTATGTTCAGCAACTTTGTAGAAAATATTAAGGCAAATATTTTTGTGGGATATATTATTCCTCTAACTCCATCACATAACGGTAATTTCTGGCTCTAACAAATCGTAAAAAATACCCGTAAAAAAGGCGAGGGCGGAGATGATATGTTCTACAAAAATGTTGGCCATAAAATTTTACTGCGTATGTCAGAACACAAAAACTTAACACAAACTGCAAAAACTAGTCAAATTCAAGATTGACCATTGAGGGCTAATTTAGTTACTATTATTAAAAGTTTAGTACAAAAAAGTTTTTCAATGAACAAATTATTTTATATTAAATTTACTAAAATGTTTACTTGATTTCATTTTGAAATCCAATTCGAAATCTATATCGTTTACATTAGAATAGGTCTGTTCGGGTACTCAACATTGGGATCCCGCGGGATCCCAATTTTACCAAAAAGCTTTTTCTTACTCCACAATTGGGTAAATGCCAGCTGTCATGAGAGAGTAATATTCTTGTTCTTCTTGCACGAAAAAGCCCAGACTTTTTTTGTGTGTAAATTTAGGTAAATTGTTTTTATCAGCTGTTATATCATCAGTTGGGTTCAACTAGTTCAATTGAACTATTCATTAATTTGGACCAAAGACCTAGTTCAAAACTAATAGCTCTTTTAGTTCAATCGCTCATTTCATTCATTCAGAAAATATGTTTATCATTTACAAAAATTAGTATAAAAGTTGCAAAAGCTTATCGGTGATGTTACAACTCCATAAAATTACCGACAATTTTTTGAAGACGCTTGTCTAAATGTGTTAAAGAGATAAATATGTAAATAAATCGAAGCTTTTGCTTAATATTAAAACCTTTTCCAAATTTAATAAACTATGTATTCCTTTTTGTAAGTAGGAATGCCTAAAAAGGAAATTTTTATTAAAATTTTGGATTTAAAAAGTGATTTAACTAGAAAAGCTATCTAGATTTTTACAACAAATTGAAAGAGCGCTCACCAAAACGAACTATAATGCACAAATCTCTTGACGTTTGTTTTTCGGGCTTCAAATATGGTTTTTCGCGTTCGTTTACTTTTGTGCATTTTTGTCACTTCGTGAGAGTATTTCTTGTTAACTCTCAAAGTAAAGAAACTGACCTAATATTTGACAGGTGAATAAGATTTCGATCAGCCTAGAGATACGAAATCAAAACTTATACTACTTACCGGTAGAGGGCGCTGAAGTTTAGTATTATCTGAGCAACTATTTAGTATCAGCTGAGCCTATATTTAAAAACTCAAAAACTGCTGAAAACTGCTCAAAATAGGGAAAAACAAACGCGGAATATATTCAAATGATAAAATTTGAGATATCCATTTGTGTTTTTGCTTTGTTGTTTGTTATTATTTAAATTTAAATAAAAAAGAAAATTGTTAATTTTTTTAACAAAGTGCTAGTGATAACGATGCATCGGCCAACAACAATTTTTTTGTTAACAAACAACCTTAAAAAATAACCAAAATTAAAAGATTTTCTAAAAACCATTTTATTTAATTGCGGAACACAAAAATCATTTATATTATGAAAGATACAATGTTATATTTGCTAAGAAATGTGTTTTAGTATAGGGATGATTAGTTGAAAGCTAAAATATTTAATGTTTTGTCAGTGGTCTTGCCGGCGCCATCAATAATTTTTCATAGTTTCTCTACGTCGGATCCAAAAAATAGCCGTTTTCAACTTTAAATATTTCTTTCAATTAAAAATAACAGACTTTATTATGTTATTCCTTAATGTTTTTAAGTTATTAAAATTTATTATTTATTTTTTTATGACATAAACAGCTGCTAAATGTTGCCACTTTTTCTGCAAACTTCCCTACTTTTTTCCAGATATGAGAGAAAAATTGGATTTCAATTTGGATTTCGATGAGATTTCGCTGAAATCCAAATTAAATTGGGATTTCATTTCCTATGGGAAATCTGTTTGAAATCCCAAATTTTAATTGGATTTACGTCGAAATCTACTTTTAACTCGATGTCGATCGTACACTCAAAAAAATAAGTTAGTAGAAAAATTAGTAAAACGTCTTGTAGTTAGTTAGTTTTTTTCAGTCTACTAATATTCAGAAAAAAGTTTAGTGATTTTAGCAAGGATTTTTTTCATTTGCAGTCGACTAAATGTTAGCAAAACATTTGCTGAAGATTACTATTTTTTTGGTAAAAATCAGCTCGCTGATTTTCAGCAAACCTTTTGCTGAAATTACCAACTTTTTTGCAAGCACGCTCCTGACTAAAAATTTGCTGACACAGCAAAATTTTTTGCTGACTTTACTGACTTTTTTTTGAGTGTAGTGTTACAAACAAAAAAAGCTCTAAATAACGTATATACAAAAAGAAATACTTAGTAAATATATAAGTTCATTTATTTTCAGTTCACTTTCACTCTTGGCAATTCGACACCATTATCGAATAATGTCCATCACAAATCTGTTATAAGAGACAAAATGCTCTTGGCTTTATAGCGTTCTTCAATAGAAAGACATATCTGATGAAAACGTTCGCCATGTTCATCAGATTCCGTTGACAACAGATTTTCAAAGAAGTTCACATGTGAGTTCAGAAAGTGGATTTTCGTTGACATGTGAACCAATAATTTTTCGGACTCTTCTAGCATGGTGTTGGTGTATGTTTGAGCAGAAGCAGATCGCCATTTACCTGGAACAGTTGATATAAAGTCTTTAATGCTTTTCCTCGCAGTCAGTTCGTTTCGTTCGATCGAATTCTGCATTTAGCTTAAGCCATACATGGGACTAATTAATTATGTGGACTAATTAATTGATGATTTCATTACCATTGCATTGATATCAATTGTAATGAAATTATTTTCATTACCATTTTTTTAATTAATGGTAATGATTCTAATATTTTATTTCATTGATTAATGACAATTGTGGGCGCTGTGGTGTAATGGTTAGCGCGTTGGACTGTTACACGTGAGGTTGCGGGTTCGAGCCCCAACCAAGGCAACATCAATTTATGAAAAATAGTAATATGTATGAGTTTTTTCTATCCCTCATACATATCGCAGCGTCCTCCTTCGGTGTTCCCATAGCGCTTAACCCCACCGAAGTAAAATAATATAACAGGGCTATGAACTAAAAAGCTTCAACAAAGTTCGCCAACTCACCATCAGATGGCGCGCAACAACTGTTCTAAAAAATTCAACATCTCGCGCAATTACAGTGTTGCCATATTTGAAGCCCTTCATCTTTCACCACCTTTCACTTTTTCTCTATCCCCTTTCCAAAGGAAGCAACACGTTAATTAATAGGAAGAACTTCCTGAGTGGAAAATAAAAAATGTGAGTCAACGAACCAAATTTCATTAAAATATATTAATATTTGCGACCTGCAGTTTGTAACCAAGCCAATTTTGGGGGGACGCTTATATGGGCACTAGGTCTAAACTAAACTCGTGCACAGATACAACTACTTGTACAAGTTTCGGTATGTCTACTGATGTGAATACGTATCGATAAGTAGTTTAGTGTTTCTGGTATAGTTGATATTGTTATTCTTTCTAGTAGATTGTGTGTAAATGAATAAAGAGAGAATGAACGTAATATATTTGTTTTTCTATGGTATGCTCAAACAAATAAAACAGATAATGAAGTATTTACAATAGATACTTTTTGTACGCTTATTGTGAAAATTTCGACCAAATCAACCCCATCTCTTCCTTCGACCTCTTTTTCACTAATTTTATTTAAATTAAACACAATTTTTTGTTTTAATTGAATTTTATTAATTTTTAAATACAAATTTCACAACAAATTTATGGTCTAATTCATAAACTTTTACATAAGTCTTATTGCAGGATTTTAAGCTAATTTGTGAAAAACAGTATTCATATTTGCTTAATAACGAAAAAAAGAATATAGGTTTATAGTCGATACTCACTAACTTTAAACCTTTTATAAAGTTTGGAGTGAGGAAGCCACCATTTAATTGTTAAATATTTCATTTTCAGGCATGAAATGATTTATTAAAGCCGTCCCATCCCTAGAATGTTTGGCTTCCAACAACTTGCATCCATCAAACTGAAAAAAGCTACAAAAATTGCGTAGCCAATGACATTTTTCGAAAAAATTTCCAAAAAAATGTAAAAATAAAATTAAAAACAAAAACAAAACAATAGTGATGTACAGACTGTCAAAACAGAATTCGATTACTTTTGTATGCTTCGAATAATATGTTCTAAAAATTAATTTTTTACACACATTTCCATTGATTTGCTTTATAAATAAAAAAAAATAATTTTAATGGCTTTTAAATTTATCTTAGCACATCATTAGTTCTCTAATTTAAGAAAATACATTTTCACTTACGATTACCGAGTCAATCGTTTACTAAATTTGTACATCACTTACGACTTATTTGGGAGAAGAGAGAAAATAAACAATAGTGTTGCCAGTAGCAAATTGAATAATTACCCAGGTAGAAATTGCCGACGTTGCAACAAAAATTGTACTGGGAGAGCAATGTTTTTTACGAAATGCCGGTACTACTTAAAACGTGCTTTGCCAATACTGTTTTCTGAAAATTAACGACCTTTTTTTAATTTATCAAGATTAATGTGCCCATGCATAATAATTTGAAAACCTTATAACACATTTATAAAATGAATTTTGTATGGAAAATTTGTTTTATAAGTCACTTATAAATTTTAAAAGTGATTATGCATATGACCCTAATTTTATGTATTTTTGCATCTATTACACAATTATATATGTAAGACAGACAGACAGACAGACATTCTTTTCTTGTGAAGTTTCGAAAGAATACATTAAAAATCTGTGATGTACACTAAAAGGACAGTAAAATACCAGCAAACTACTAAATTTGTTATTAAATGTACTGGGATAATACCAAAAAAATAAAATCCCAAGCCTGCGCCAACCTTGGGAAATAAATACGGCCAAGCGTTTATTGGTGTTATCATTTAGACAACATGCCAGTACAGTGAAAGTTGAAAATCCGACGCATTGCCAGTACATGTACTACCGTCTCCAATACCGGGCCGACATTGTCCCGTTTGTATTTTTCTACCTGGGTAATTTATAGTTAAAATACGATTATGAATCAAGATTTCTAATAACTCCTTATTAAGCGAAATATGTACTTTAAATATAGCAAGCTTCAAATACCAAATAATTTTTTTTTATGAATTAGCACATTAATCTTTAGTCACTTGATTATTTGTTTCCACAACAATTACTTGAAAATATTTGTGGTACAATAAGTATTTGAGAACAAGAAACAAATAAATGCTTCACTCTATGCAAAACAAGAAATAACTGGTATTGTGTTTATGAATAAAGTGAGTGCGTTGAAACAAAACATAACAATAATAGTTACACTTCTTCTCTTATTTATACCAATAGTAACAGTTATGTATATGGTATATTTGTTTTGGAAATACTTTAAGATATACAAGTGCACGTCTTTAATCTAAACATGGACCGGTGTTAACCAAAATCAATAGGCTTCGTCCTTGGTCTGATATAGGTCGGTATACCAAATTTCATCAAAATATCTTAATATTTGCGACCTGTAGAGTGCGCACAAGAATGCATGGACAGACAGACAGACGAAGGGACGGACGGACGGACAGACGGACAGACGGACATCGTTAAATCGAAACAAAAAAAAAAAAATCTGAGCCGATCGGTATACTATAAGGTGGGTCTAGGACCAATATTTTTTGGTGTTACAAACATCAGCACAAACTTATAATACCCTGACCACGTAGTGATGTAGGGTATAAAAAGCAAATGAGAATAAACTTAATGTACGAAAAATACTCAATAACCACTTGCAATTACCAGAAGCAGTAAATTAAAATTAAAAATAACGGTAACGGTATTTTAGGTTTTAACGGTATTTCATTTATTTCGGTGACTGTATTTTAAGGGTATCGATATTTAATTTATTTCGGCATCGGTATTTTAAAGATAACGGCATATAAGTTATATCGGTAACGGTAGTCAGTTGAAAGGGTTTTGAATCGATAACGGTATTTTAGCGGTATTGCCTCTCAACTAGGGTATTCAATTAATCGGCTTTTTATTTTAATCGATTAATCGTGCAAATAATTATTTGGGTTTTTTTCTTAACCGGTTAATCGAACAAAATTTTAAAATTAATCGATTAATCGAAAAAAATTTATGTAAAATAATATACATACATTTGATGTCCGTGAAGTTAAATACGGCAGTTATCGAAAGTTAAATTCGATAACAGTGAAGTTAAATTCGAAAGTTAAATTCGAATTTAAAATTGAATTTAAATTCGAAAATTTGACTCGACATAGGAACTCTGAATTTAAATTCGAAAATTGAACTTAAATTAAAAAATTGAACTTAAGTTCGAAAATTCCATTTAAATTCAAAAATTGAATTTAAATTCAAAAAAAGAATTTAACATGGAAAACTAAGGTTTAATAACAACAAAAACGCAATAAAAACCCAAATTTGGTGTTTTTCGGTTTATATTAGAAAAATATTATTAAATAATTTTGAAATAAAAAACACATTCATTTTAAATTTCCTTAGATAATTTTAGCTAAAATGGCGACGTCAACCAAGCATTGTCTACAATGCCTTTCCGAAAAATAAAATGGCTTGCTCAAACTGCATGAAATTTTTTTAATAAATTTTTGAAAACCATGCATATAGGGGTCTGATTATCTTTGAACATTTTTTCCTACTGTGGTCATATGAAACGACCTCGGCCAACGGCTTGAATTTTTCTTGGAAGCAGATTCAATGCCCCTTCCGAAAAATTAAGTGGCTTGCCCAAATTGAATTTGAGATTCTTTTGAGAAATCTTTGAAAACCATGCATATAGGGGTCTGATTCTCTATGAACGGTTTTTCCTACTGTGGTCATATGGAACGACCTCCGCCAACGGCTTGTATTGGTTTTTCCTACTGTGGTCATATGGACCGACCTCGGCCAACGGCTTGTATTTCCCTTGGAAGCAGGTTCAATGCCCTTTCCGAAAAATTAAGTGGCTTGTCCAAATTGAATTTGAGATTTTTTGCGAAAACAGCCGAGTTATTACAATATCCCCCCGCAACTGATGTATCGCAGACCACTTAATCAAGAAATTCGGGTACAAATTTTAAAATTTATTGAAATAATCTACTACAGAAACACTTTTTTCTATAAGTTCTAAGAAACTCAAATAAGACGTATTTTTTATATTAGGGGTTTTCATATAAATTCGTAAATTCCTTGTAAACCTTGTATAAATACCAGGTCTAACGGTATAAAGTGAGCGTCAAGATACAAATTACTGCTTGCTTGGAAGCAGTTTTGTCACGGAAAGTTGAGCAGAATAGCGATTGCATTATTGATGATATCATGCCTGATTTTTGTTCGAGATAGCTCGCGTGAAAGCACTTTTTCGAGATCCGAAAAGGCATGAATTCACCGCTCCTGTTATTCTTTTAAAATGTCGATAATTCATGCCTTCTCGGAAGTGCATATTATAAAGCTTTTCAACTATTTAAAAATATTAAAATTAATTCTTTTTTTAATTTGTATACTTTGACGGCTTTTTTACAGTATTAAAAAATTCTTTACTATTGTAATTTATTCTGAAAGTGGGTTTAGTTCTTAGTAAAATCAGATTCTTTTGTGTAAATTAATTGAAAATTGAAAAAGTTATCGTAATTTTTCTAAACATTTAATTTCAGCTTTTATAAGACAATTCGATGTTCTTGTTTGCACACTTATTAAGGTTAACATTTTCAATTTTCTTATAAATGCAGAGATTCCATGTTTATAAAAAAATTTATAACTTTAACAATTTTAAAGCGATTAAAGTAGAACTTCATTTTACTCTGAATTAAGAATAAATAACATACAAATTATTTTTTGTAACAAAATATTGCAATTAAAAGCCGTCAAAATTAAACAAAATAAAAAAAAAATTAAGAAGATCAGTTTTATTTGAAAATATTTCCACACAATTTTGTTGAATATATAAACATATGTATATATTTGGAAAACCCAACTATCTCTCCTTCTAAGTCCGTTCAAAAACTAAAAATCCTAAATTTGTAATTTTTATCGATGAATTTAACTTAAAATTAGTGTTCACACTATTATACATTTTCGTTATACAACACATTTTTGACATGTATAACACACTTGTGTGATAATCTAAACGGGGCTTTACTGAGTATTTGTGTTAACCCTCTAACCGGCAAGCCCGCCTCCAGGCGGGGTATATTAAATTGACCAGAAATTCGCCAAACGGGTATTTTATAATAAGAAATTACGCTTTTTCAACAGAAAACAAAATTTATAAAATTTTTTGTGAAGAATTTTTTTGTATACAATGCACGGTTTGGAAGCGAGAAAGTGTCAAATATAAAATTTCGTAAAATTTCAAAAATTAAATATTTTAAAACAACCAAAAGTTTCAAAAATCTTAAAAACATATTTAAATTGACTAAAACAGTTGATAGTGACCATGAAGTAAGATTGGAGCTTAAGCTATTCAAAAAGTTCCTTACTTTGGTCCAAGGACGCACAGGATTCCATAAGGATACCTTTAAAGGACATCGCCTTAACTTCAAAACGAATGGACGGGTTTTTTTGAAATTTGGTAAAAACAATATATTTGATATAGGTAGCAAATCTTATAAGTTTGAATAATATATATTGAAGTTTTGGTGCGTTTTCGCTTAATTTCGCATTTTTCGAAAAACGAAAATCGCTACATCCTTTTAAGTAACAGCACAAAAAATGTAATTTTTTCATTGCAATTATTTCTTGGTAAAAGAAATAATTTGTGCCTAAACCTAGTAATTTTTATGCGCTAGTTTTCAAGATTCACCCTTAAACTATTTTGGCCCATATCGCCTAAAGTAGGCAACGAAAAAAAATTTTGTAGAAGAACTTATTGTTTATTTTTCCTCAGAAACACATGGTATAAATTTCATTGCAAAAAAGCTTAGGCCGGTTAGAGGGTTAACGAACGCCATCCACTAAAAATTTGTACAAGCCGCCGCCGCCGATTATTTGGTTGCGCCGCCGCCGCCGATTTTTATCCGGCTCAACCTTAATCGCCGCCGCCGATTATTTTGTTCGGCTTGTTTCTGTCCGCGACCCGTTAAAAAGTTATTTAGTAATCAAATATGTTTAGTAAAAAAAATCTTTGTAATAAACATTACAAAACTTACAAATTATTTTGTCATTACTAAAAAATAAATTTATAATGCGGCAGCGAGTATTGAAAGCTGTATTTTAATTAGCTCAACACTTTTTCATTGAATTAAAAAAAATCCAAATTTGATTAGCTTATAACTTTTTAACGGTTCGCGGTATATCCAACATTTTTATACCCATGTACTCCGCCGGAAATACATTTTCATTGTGTGTAATAAAAAAATTACTTTTTAGAAGTTTTTGAAAAAAAGCGGATTTTCGAACCACTCTAATGGCTATCTGGTGTATTTTGAAAATGCAAAAAAAGTTTTGTGTATTAAATTTTGTTGTAGAATCGAATGGTAAAATCAGATTTCCTATAAATGCAGCTGTTTTTGCTCTGGAGGAAAAGGGTCTTAAAATTAGCGTTTTTGGCCGAGTTGAAATAAAAAAGAAAAAAAAAACGCCATTCTTTTTGTCTATGCAAAAACTTTAAAAAAAGTGATGATATCCGAAAATCAAATTTTTGTGACGAACTCTAATATATGTATATATAAGTATCTATGATGAAGGTAAAACTTATAATATTTTTTTTTAATTTTTCAATAAATAAATTTAAATTAAATTTTATATGTTTTTTATTAAAAAAAATTATTAAAACTATTTATTAAATCAACACTTAATTTTATTAAAAAATCACAAAGAATTCAATAAATGTGTTTTATCAAAACAACAACTTTCTTTATTGACCGAAAAACAAAATATTTTCAACAACGTGCTTACAATTTTCATTATCAATTCTGCAAAAATCGTCATCACAGGAAATTCAATAATTTTTTTTATTGAATTTGCGATTTTCGTATTTAAATATGATAATTATTTTTTTGTGTGTAGGTTTTCTAGCTGTTAGCATACTGAAACATATAACACTAATGTAAAGTGAGGCGAAATGAAGTATCGTGAAGTAGAAATCTATTTTCAATAGATTTTCTTACCTCAAATGCACTTCCAAACTAAGTAGTTGTGTATACTGCCATTAACTAAAAGTGAACAGCTGACACGATACTTTACGATACTACTAGACTAGTGGAGCCTTTAACATATGTAAAAATGTTGTATCGTGCTATTCTCAAATGTTGTATTTTTTCAGTTTAAATTTTAACAACTCTGTTTTTCGTTACGACGAGAGAGAGTAAAACCTTTAAGTAATTTTTTTATTTCTTTACTTTTAAATGGCCATCAGTTCTTACAAAAGTGCCAGTCTAAAATATCAAAAAATTTAATTAAAAAACAAACAGCGATATAATTTCGTTACAAATGATTGATTTATTGATACATTTATATATTTTTCTTTTACCAATAAATTTTCTTTGCTCTTCTCTTTTCAGACCCAATGCAGTATTTATAAGTGCCCTGTATTTAATACGACAAACAAATCAAATAATGCTAACGGTTAAAAGTAAATGCGAGTAGACAATTTTTTATGCTAAAATTTAGAGGCATTTTTTATTATTATTTTTATTATTTTTTAATTAATTATTATTTTTATGAAATATAATTTGTATGGAAAATGTAACATACAATAAAAATCCTTGAAAACTTTTAGTGGAAATAGTTTAAAAGAAAAGAAACTTACAAATACAACAACACCAGAAAGTAGCAAAATCATAATGAAAATAATTTAAACAAAATACAATACAAAAAAAGAAACAAATTACTATAGAAAAACATATTTACAATTACATACATAATAAAATATTATTTTCTGAACAAAATATTAATTAAATACAAATTATTTAAAAGTTATTTATCAATTTTTTATGTAGTTTTTAGTATTCTATTACTAACAAATATAAGAATAAAACAAAAATCAAATATTAAATAAAAATTATCAATTATGTAAATATTAATTCTTTTTTTCTTTTGTTGTTTGTCGTTAATTTGTTTGATTAATAATTGTGTTAGAAGTTTTTTAAATTCCCGAAATTATAAAATTACAGCATTAATTAAAACAAAAACACTATTTTAAATGTATTTAAAAATAATGAAAACCAATTTGAATCAATTATAATTTTAAATAAATAAATTTTCATTATTTTGTTTTATGTTTATTTAAACGTATATAATAACTATGACAAATAAATGTATTTATAATTCATTTTAACCAAATATCATTGTGGTTTTATTACAACAAAATGGGGATTGGTAAAAATATAAAAAGTTTTACTGTGGGTCTCATACTGTAGGTTGAACTTTAGCTTAAAACGAGTAAAAAGGTTAAAGTCGGGCATGCCGACTATACAGTACCCTACACCAGTCTGGTTAAAAGCCAACTAATGTTTGGATCCGAAATTCGAATGGGTTAAAATGGGACTTGTGTCAAAATTTTCTATAATGTGAGTCAGCGAATCAAATTTCATTAAAATATCTTAATATTTGCGACCTGCAATTTGTAACCAAGCCAATTTTGGGGGGACCCTTATATGGGCACTAGGTCTAAACATGGGCCGATGTTCACCAAAATCAATACGCTTCGTCCTTGGGCCGACATAAGGCGGTGTACAAAATTTCATCAAAATATCTTAATATTTTCAACCTGCAGCGTATAAACAATACAATTTTGGTATGACCCTTATATGGGCACTAGGTCTAAACATGGACCGATGTTTACGAAAATCAATAGGCGTCGTCCTTGGGCCGACATAAGTCGGTGTACCAAGTTTCATCAAAATATCTTAATATTTGCGACCTGTAGAGTGCGCAGAAGAATGCATGGACAGACAGACAGACGGACGGACGGACAGACGGGCATCGTTAAATCGAAATAAAAAAAAATTCTGAGCCGATCGGTATCCTATAAGGTGGGTCTATGACCAATATTTTTTGGTATTACAAACATCAGCACAAACTTATAATACCCTGACCACATAGTGGTGTAGGGTATAAAAATATAAAACAAAAGAAAATGTCAAAAAATTGTATACAAAACAACAACATATTTTTGGGTTAACTATTAGTTAACCCTTAAACCTGCAGTATGAGATCCACGTTAAAGGCAGGTTTGACAGGGTACCAAAAAATATTAAAATACCTTCATATTTGCGATTTATAGCTTTTGCCATAGGCAATTTTTTGGGGCTTTTATGTGGGCACTAGGTCTGAACAAATAACGATTTCAATCAAAATCTTTTTCCAAGAAATTTTTTACACAAGTCCGTTTCAATCTATTCAAATTTCGGATACACACATTAATTGACTTTCAACTAGGCTGGTGTACCCTACACCATGGTGTAGGTTATCATATAGATGGCTTGCGGACTTTAACCTTTTTATCCGTTTTTCATCGAAAATTACCAAAACCAATAGCCAAAATTTCAAAATTTACAAAATTCAAATATCACAACACTTTAAAAATTTCCAAAATTGAAAATAATCACTAACATTAAAAAAAATTCCAAACATTTAAAAAATCTCAATAATTAAGCTGGCCATACACTTGCAATATTATTGTACAACCTCTTGTTTTAAGTTTTTAATCTACTACCACACATGATAATAGAATAAAGAACTAAAACGAGAAGTTGTACAGTAATATTGCAAGTGTATGGCCAGCTTTACCAAAGAAAAATAAATGAGGGTGTGGGTTCGGAAATTCCCTGAAAAACGGGGAAAAAACCAAAGAAATTTTTAGCTTTTTGCAAACAAAATACATTTTTAATTTTTTGGCCAAGAATCTCGAAATTCTATAATCAGTTTTCATAAGCTAATAGGTCCATTCGATTACTTTTCGCAGTCAAGTCCAGTAAGAATTACTCAGTACAAACTTACAGAGAGTAAGACAAGATTTACTCTCAAAATAAAATTTTCTCAAACATGCACGCGAACAGAAAATTTGCAAGTTTGTAGACACATCTGATTACAACACCAAATATACAAATAAATTTGAACTGATCGCTATGGAAGAAGAGAATTTTTGATATTAAGGTGCCTATTCCTACGAAAAGTCTGTGACTCTTAGATGTGACTGTATTCCCTATGTATTTGTTGCTGCAAAGTCACAATAAATTATATTTATTAAAATTTTTGTTTGAAAACTTCAAAAAAATTAAGACCTGGTATCGACACAATCATAACATTGAGTAAAAATTTGTACAAATTATCCAGTAATCGAAAGGACCTAATAACTTGGGCAAGGAATTTCATGCAATTAAAAATGGAAAATATGCGCCTAAAATATGCGGCTAAAAAAGAAAAAATATGCATTAAAACTATAAGAAATATGCACTAAAAACTATTATTTTTGTAAAAATAATGCACTTTAAAACTTAAAAATAGTTATTTTGCAAACAAACAGAACTCGAAGATTTCCCATAGGTCAATACAGTTTTTAAGATAAGAATGTTTATTATGATTGAATCAAAATATGAAAACGTATCAATTTTTTATATTTTTTTACAAAATAAAAAAAGCTCCTAAAAATAAAAAATATGCATTAAAAAGAACAAAATATGCATTAAAAATGCACCAAATAGGCATTTAATGTCAAAATATGCAAAAATATGCATTTTTGTTCTAAATTTAATGATTCGGATAAATATTTATAGCGGTATTCATAAGTTAAAACTAACGACTAACATCCAGTGCACAGCTTTTTATACACACAAATTCCCATAAGGGAAAGTTTTGCATTCGTTATTTTTAACTTATGAATACAGCCCTTAGTCCATATTAGTTTTGGACTATCGAGAAAAAACATGCATTTGCATGGAATTCCTTGCCCTACTAATAATAGAGCTTTGCAGAATTAATTAGTTTTTGAATGAATTTTAATGAATGAATTTGATTCGAATTCAGTTTTTTTTAGAATTGAATGAATTGCTCTTTTTCTAAATAATTCACTAAACGCGGTCAACAAAAACCAAATTTAAAGAATTCATTGAATTGCTATAGTTTTTTTTAACCCTTAAATGCATGATCTCTTCATTTTGAACCATTTTTTATATGTGATTTCTAAAGACGTTTCCATTTCAAGAAAAATACCAAAAACAATTATTTAAAAAAAGGTGTTTTTATTGAAAAATATGGTTTTTTGCCAAATAGCTACAATGTAATTATTTTATCGTGTATAAAACAAAAAAAAAATAAACTATTAATTATTGTCGCCAAAATGAATTTTATTGCGAGAATACTACTTTAAATATTTAAACAAACATTTTTGAATATTACACTTAAAAAAAAAAACGAGTGTTTTAGATTTTTCACAAATATACAGAACAAAACCAAGATTTTTTCTCTAACTGCTTAAAAAATCTGCACTAACCTATAAGAACACTGCGTACAGAAGGGGCCCCCCAATGCCCAAAAATGCTGTTTTGTGCATCAAGTGGGTTTTTTTTTTATTAAAAAACTGGTATGTTGCCAAATGACTACACCATGCATTGAAGGGTTAAATCAAATATTTAATTCACTAGTGAACGCGTTCAATTTTATAAATCGAACGGATAAACACTATAAAATATTTAGCAAAACATTTTACCAAATAACGGTTTTTAAAAATTTGTAAAATGTTTTTTTTATATCAGCAATGAAGATCAGTTAAAAATTCAATAATTTTTAAAATGGGAATAGCAAAAATGTTTACTAAAGTATATATTTATACTAAAAATAAGTATAAAATTAGTAAAGTAAAATTGAAAACCGTTTGCAAATTTTTCTACTAATATTTTTTTCTGGGTGTACGAATATTAAACGATTGTACCTAATTTATTTTGTTCTACTGGTAAACGCTGCTAAATTATTCCAAACATTTTGTTTTATAAATATTCGTAAATGTTTCCTTATATTGAATGGCAGAAAACATCTTTTGAATTGAGTGAACGTAGTTTTTGTTTTTCAATTCGCTGAACGTTGTTTTTTAGTTCTCTGAACGAAAATGAAATTGATCGAATACATTGGTAAATTAATTCAGTAGGGAAATATGAATTAATGCCAAGGTTTGCAGGAAATACTGCTAAAATACCATTATCGATTCAAAACACTTTTAACTGACTACCGTTATCTTTAAAATACCGTTACCAAAACAACTGAAATACCGTTATCCTTAAATTACCGTTAGCGTTATTTTCAATTCTCTGCTTTTGGTAATTCCACGTGGTTATTGAATATTTTACATTAATTAAGTAGATAAATTTGTTTTGTTTTTATTTTGGTTTGTTTTTTGCAAAAAAAAGTCGCTGAAATACCGTTATCCCTAAAATACTGATACCGACTTAAATGAAATA
Source organism: Leucophora obtusa (assembly GCA_949987735.1). Classification (NCBI taxonomy): domain Eukaryota; kingdom Metazoa; phylum Arthropoda; class Insecta; order Diptera; family Anthomyiidae; genus Leucophora; species Leucophora obtusa. The sequence goes on along the minus strand of OX465295.1, from coordinate 292,803,451 downwards.
GCTTTAAATAATCCAAATAGCCGAAATAATCTAAAATAGCGTTACCCTTACAGACACTCAAAAAAGTTTAACAGTTACTACATGACAGTTGTTTATGTAGTAATCAGTAGTTGTTGTTTTTAACAGTAATTACAGTTGTTTTTCTATAGAAAAATGCAATAAAACTATTATGACGGTTGTTTATGAAAACAACCAAAGAAAAAGTACTGTAATTTCGTAACAGTTGTTTAAAGCACTAATTTTACAGTAAACAGTTTATGTTAATTCTTTAAAAAATAAAAAAATTTCGTTGAATTTCCTTGAATTTTAAAAATTCTTTTATAGTTTATATTTGCTATTATTGATATATTCCTAGTTTGAAAATAATAATCAGAAACTTGTATTGTATCTTCAATGCATAGAAGCATAATAACTAGAGAACCGTTTGAAATTCTTACTTAAAATTTTTAATAGGCTGAAGTAATTACACATATTTTTGTAATCGAAAGAAAACAAATTGTTTTTTTATTAAAATATACTTTGATAATACCAAAAGAATTAACTTTAAAAAACAGCTAACAAATGCATTAAAAAATGGCATTGCCAGTTATTTTTAATGCATTACATAGCTAGAATTGAAGATTGCCTTTTTCCGAAAACTGCATCGCAGAGAGGTACGGGCTTTTAATTGGAATATCGTCCATATTCGAAAACTACCCGGGTAAAAATCTTAATATGGTGTCATACATAAGTATATCTTTTTTGATAAATCCCCATATACAACGACATACAACTTGATCCGAAAAATGGGTCATCTAGATGTGTCTAATTATATCAAATTAGAAATAATTTGATACAGTTTGATCCGAGATTTGTCCATATCCAGGACATCAAATTATATCTAATTCGATATAAAAATATCTTATTTTATAAAATTTTGTCTGATAGTAGGCATACTTTTTATGCATACCAGCTATTAAATTGAAATGTCTATGGTTTTAACAATTTTGAAGACCCAAATTTTAAAACATAAAATAAACATTTATTTGAATACTTTTGTCTTCTAAATTGTACGCATCATTTTTTAATATGATTTTACATGCAAAAACATCACGTGAAAATTATTTGGCTATGGAGTAATTAACTCTGAATTTGCAGATAACTAAATTTGATGTTGAACTATATATTAATTTGTATGGGATTATATAGAAAGTTATATAAAATTAAAATATATTTTTAGTACAACGACACATACAGTGTTATAAAACTTAGTATCAAATCATATCGATCACTACATATAATTTCATTAGTTTTATAAGGCTTATGTAGTTATATATGGAGTCAGATTTGGGGATATGTAATAATATCAATTACCATACATAAAATTCGTTGAAAAAATAATATCAGATGTAGTTGTATATAATGATATGTGTCTTAATGTTACTCCATTCATTGTCAGATATAGCCCAATCACATTATATATGACAATATATAACTATTTTTACTCGGGTAAATAAGATAAATTTAAACGGGCAACGGTTTTGGCCTAAGGAAGCCATAAAAACCCATCTGTGAAGCAAAAAAAAAAAACGCTTTTACACTCACAATATATGTATTTTCCATAACCAATTAAGGTTTATTTGAAAATAATAGGTAAAGTTTGTTTTCAATTGAAGAATCAATTAAAGTACATGAAAACATATTGTTTAACTTTTTGTATCAGTCAATAAAGAACAAACTACAAAAAATACGTATCGTCTGTAGGGGTTGATATATTCAGTCAAATGTTCTATTTTTAGTTTTCTATTTTTAGAAACAATAATTTAAATAATTTCGTTGTTTTATGCTTTAAAACAAAAACTTCAAATATTTTCGGTTTTCTTTTTTTTTTAAATAGTTTGTTTATATACAAAACTATTTCAATTTAAATTACAAGAAAATGAGCATGTATGTTGTGTGTGTAGTGTTTTGAAAATTCAAACAAAAAAAAAACCTTTCAAATATGAAAAAACTAACCACAAAATCGTTTTTTTCTAAAGTTTTGTCAGTTAAAAATTGAAGATTGTTTTAACAGACTTTTCAATTATTTTTATTTCTTTTATGGATTGTTTAAACAATGTTTGAATATACATAGCAAAACGGTTTGAATATAACGCAAAATCAGTAGTCCTCTTTTTAATTGTGTATTCATTCCTATTTATTCGTTCACACCTATTAGTACACTCAAAAAAATAAGTTAGTAGAAAAATTAGTAAAACGTCTTGTATATCAAGTGTACTAGTTTTCAGCAATTTTTTTTGCTAAAATTCCGTTTTCAGCAAAAATTTTAGTTATATTTTTTTAGCACTAAACTAATTTTGAACTAATGTTTTACTAATTTATTTTGCTCCAAAAATTGTGCTGATAACAGCATTCATAGTGTGGACGACAACCAGATAGACTAGATGTAGATGTCGCAGCTTGTCTGGAAACGGAAATGACAAAAAAAGCAAAACAACTCTACACATATTCTATATTTAAATTTTCAGCAAATAAATTAACTAAAGTAAAATTTCGCTACAAGTTTTTTGAGTTTTTTTCAGTCTACTAATATTCAGCAAAAAGTTTAGTGATTTTAGCAAGGATTTTTTTCATTTGCAGTCGAATAAGTGTTAACAAAACTTTTGCTGAAGATTACTATTTTTTTGGTAAAAATCAGCTCGCTGATTTTCAGCAAACCTTTTGCTGAAATTACCAACTTTTTTGCAAGCACACTCCTGACTAAAAATTTGCTGACACAGCAACATTTTTTGCTGACTTTACTGACTTTTTTTTTTGAGTGTAATATCTATTTTTTATTCATATGAGTCAATGGCTCTTATGAATTTAAAATAGATATTACTAAAAGGGGGAAATACAGGGTTTTTAAGCAATTACTTTACAAATCTAGTCTGCTTGGGAGTAGACTAGAAATTAATTTTTTTAATTTTTGTTTATGCATTAAACACATAGACGACTGCGGCACTCGACTACACGACTACAAATGCTGCTGGCTGCAATTGTAGTCGTGTAGTCAGCTACTTAATTTTTTTGAAAACGACAGCAACATAGTAACATCTGATCCTAAAAATTTGACGTTTTGATAAATATTAATCTTTTTTTGGTTTGTGCTTCTAAAATAATGGCTGAGGAATATTTTGTTAATTTTGTAAGATCCATTTTTTTTACAAAACATCACAACAAATTTATTTCCAAATATAAATTAATGAAACCTTCAAGCAATTGTAAAATATAAAAAGCTGTTTCTTCAGTATTCCCAAAACGGTGATTTTCTAGTTCTAGTCAGAACTAGCGATTTTATTTCGCCTCTAGCGGGAAAAATTGTCCTGTTTTACATATTTTGTTATGTTGTCAACACTATTTTTGTTTTGTAGCCAACAAAAATAGAAATTATCCTAAGTTGACTACAGCGGCAATAGTAGTCGTGTAGCTGTGTTGGTGTCAAAATAATCGTTTTCATATAAACGTGTGTATTTTATTTTTGACAGGCTGTAGTCGTGTAGCTGCAGTCGTCTATGTGTTTAATGCTTTAGATTTCATGCTATTCTACCAGCCAGTTTGTAATTTGGGCCATTCCTAAGCCCAAAGTAATTACTTCGAAGAAATTGCTAAGTTTTATTCATATGACCCAATGTTTGAATATGATAGCAAAATGGTTTGAATATAATGCAAAATCAGTAGTCCTCTTTTTAATTGCGTTTTCAATTAATTTAATATGTATTTTAGGTTCTTTTTAACGATAAAATATTGTGAGTGTATATTTACTAATTTTTAACGCAAAATATTGTTTATTTCAACAAATTTTATTTTAAGGCAAACATACACGTTCAATATTATTGATCAAATAAGACCGGTGGACCTATCCTGTGACCGGTCTAAACAGGATCGGTCTGGAACAACCAACACCGTGACTTGTGAAAATGGACTGATCTCACAGTAGTTACCCCGTGACCTGTGCTGTGACCAATACAAATAAACCAGTCCCAAAGAACCTGACCAGTGATTGGTCAAAACAGGACCGGCCTGAAAGTACCTACACTTATAAAAAAAAAGTTAGTGCAAAAGTCTGTTAAACGCGTTCTGGCGCAAATGAACTGATTTTTTATGTTATTTTGCCTTAAAATTTAGGATTGAACTAATACTTTTGTTAATCCCATTTAGCATAACAATTACTTTTATCCTTATTTAAACTAAAGGCTGAGTTACCCAACCGTAAACGTATCTGTAACGAATCAGCTGTTCCGATACCACAGGAAGAAATGTGTACGAATGGTTACTAACACGTAAATGTAAACGAACTTGCCGGATCATTCTGTTGAAATCAGAATTTTCTATCCGGCATCGAAACACCTGAATGATTTTAGTCGGAAAAAATATGAAATGAATAAAGAAAATTGATTCAAACAACAAATAAGGAATAAAAATTAACAAATACATGGAAAAATTTAGAATAAAATATAAAACCACATGAAATAGATGCTAAATAGTAATGTCGTTTACGATAATCTATAAGTGTACTTTTTACCTACGGCACGGTAGAGTTACATCACATTTACGTTTACGGTCCCATAATCCGCCCTTAACTTTGCATCCTAATTTTTAATAATTTATGTTTCTTAATTTTGCAAATTTTTCAGATAATTTAAACCCCATTTATTTCCCAAAGTTTATATTTTTGTGTCTGCTATCAATATCACATAGAGATGGCGCTATATTTTCATAATTTTTTATTGTATAATCACAAAAAGTCTTATATCTCGGAAACTAAGTGAGATAGAGCAAAATGGACAAAAATTCGCTACTATGAACTTAACAATCTTTATAAGTCACCTATACTCCCAAAAATAAATTTGGGCCTGTCTCGGGACACATCCGTAGAGAACAAAAACCAAGACTGTAAGCGACATTTTAGCAGAAATTTTCAGTTAAATCTTGTAATGTTTCTGTTGAATTAAGCTCAAATTTCTTAGTGAAGCTAACTAGAATTGTCTGTGTATTTAGCTGTGTGTAAAATTTAGCTTACCCGAGTAAAAATAGTTATATAGGAAATTATATAATTTAATATGGACTAATATGTTTATATATAGTCAAGTGTGACACTATATCTTTGCGGATATAATTATTTATAGCTTCGAGTTTTTCAAAAATTTCTTATATGATGCCATATATAGATCAGTATAAATATATATATCCCCATATATATTAATATGTACCATATCTAGTTACATATGCTATGACAATTTTAATATAGCGTCATATATAATTAAAAATGGTTATATCGAAAAGCATATAAGGTTTTATATTGCTCAATGTTAATTTTTTTTATAAGTTGTTTTAGATATGTTTAAGTATAGCGCAATGTAAAAAAAATTCTATGCTTTAAGATATATATTTATGTATAATTTCAAAATATAAAAGGCGTACTCATTATAACTCGTAAATTCCTTGGAAACCTTGTATAAATACAAGCCATATTTTTTATGTATGGAATTTGACATTAAACTCATAAACATACCAGGTTTACATAGTTTACGGGTAGAATACAAGTTTATATGAGAAAGCTTAAAATGCTTGGTTACAATTATATACAACTACTTCTAAATACCTACATATGTGTAAATTCATAAATGCGTTATAAAATTTAGGAGGCTTATGAAACAAATTTTGCATGGAAATTTGTTTTGTAAACCTCCTATAATTGTATAAAACATTTATGAATTTACACATTAAAGTTTTCTATAAATTTTGAATTCTTAACTTAAGGGTGTTATTTTTTAGTACTTTTTAATAGTTTTTGTTTTGAGCCTGAAATGTAATGCGTTATATAATTATGTCTTTCTACATCAAATTAGATATGATTATATCGGGTCAAAATCCGGATAAGATTTTATATGATATTTGGATCTTATCCGATATAATTTTATCCACCATTTTTCGGATCATAGTATATCTCCAATTATATTAAATAAGATATCATTACATATGACATCATATTATTTTTTTTACTCGGGTACCTAAATTTAGCAGACCATAATTCTCAACTTCATTGAAAATTCTGCTGGCGCAAATACAGGTACTATTTCCTGGTAATTTAGCAGAATTTTGAACTATTTGTACGGGCTTTTTTATGAGTGCACCTCGAAACCAGTAAAAAGATGTGCGAAATTTTCCGTAATTAAGTTGTAAATAATTTAACTTACAATGGAACTCTCCTAAAGTAAAATTCCATTGAAATTTGGATATCTGGTTTAGGAGATAAAACTAACCTACACTGAGAGAATTATCATCACTTCAGTAATGAATTTCTTCATAGTTTCAATGAAAATTGTCACTGGAACCCGTTCATTAAAATCAATGTTTATGAAAAGTTCATAGAATTAATGAAACTCTTCATAAAATTAATGGAACTCTTCATAAAATTAATAGGCCACTCGTCCAATGAATAAATCATTCAGCTAATGAAGAGCTTCATAAAAGCTATGAAGCAATTTCATTTACTACTATTTATTATAGTTGGTTGTTGTCGTTGCTAAGCTGGAGTGGATAAATAAAAAGTACTTAGCAAATACAAAAGGCGTAATAAAATCGTAGCATATTTTACGTATGTACAAAATATATCTAAAGAAAGAATTCATTAAATTAAAAAATTTCATAAATTGAATAACATATACTTCAATATTTGTCCATATATTAGTGCCATTTCAATATATGAAATAACAGATTCTTCCATATATGTCTGTATATGAAATCTTTTTCCATATATGGAATCACCTATACTTCCATATATGTTCATATAAAATCCATATATGTTCATAAAAAATCCATATTTGTTCATATGTGTCCATCCATAAACCATATATGAACATGTTCGAGTGTATATGAGCATTTTTCACCGGGGATCTAATTTATGAAATTCAATGAATTTTTTTTATGAAATTATGAAATTTTATGAAAGAAAAGTTATGAAAAATTTCATAATATTATTTAAATATTATATACATAATCTAATTCTTGATTGGTTCTACGAAAAAAATTCTATGAAATTATATCATTAATATCATGAAGTATAATTCTCTCAGTGTATATTTTATATTATCTGCCCACTTTCAAGTATTAAGGTAAAAAGTTACTAGTGTCCCGCAAATTGTATGCTTTCAAATCCGTTTAACGCGTACTCAACGCGTGTTGAAAAGCTGAATACGGGGAAAATAATTCCAAATTTGTTGGAGGGTACTTTTGGGTCCTGGCTAGCGTTTTAAGTCCATAGTACTTTATTTTTCTAATATAGGTATCAAACCGTATTATTTGTTTTATTCAACTAAATTTAATTTACACTGAGAGAATTTTCATCACTTCAGTAATGAATTTCTTCATAGTTTCAATGAAAATTGTCACTGGAACTCGTTCATTAAAATCAATATTTATGAAAAGTTCATAGAATTAATGAAACTCCTCATAAAATTCATGGAACTCTTCATAAAATTAATAGGCCACTCGTCCAATGAATAAATCATTCAGCCAATGAAGAGCTTCATAAAATCTATGAATCAATTTCATTTACTATTATTTATTATAGTTGGTTGTTGTCGTTGCTAAGCTGGAGTGGATAAATAAAAAGTACTTAGCAAATACAAAAGGCGTAATAAAATCGTAGCATATTTTACGTATGTACAAAATATATCTAAAGAAAGAATTCATTAAATTAAAAAATTTCATAAAAAAAGTTTCGAAAAAATTAATATGATTATAAAAAAATTTCATAGTCCAAAATTAATAATAAAAAATTAATTAAAAAAAAAATTATGAAAGATTATTCTCTCCGAAAATGATGATATTTTATAAAAAAATTAAAAGAAAGTAAATACTATTGCACAACTTCATAAATATAAAGAACATTTTCATTAAATTTATGAAGATCTAATTTATGAAATTCAATGAATTTTTTTAATGAAATTATGAAATGAATGGGGGAAAAGTTTTTAGTTGATCTGTTATTTTAAGTAAATGAATGTTATTTTTAGTTTGACTCAAGATCATAAATTAATATCACTTTCTGTTTAAATAATTTTCAAATCAAAGAAAGATGATACAATTTTTACAAGTAAATTACAAAGAATAAAAATTATTGAAAAAATTCGATAAGGCCAGCAAGGCAGAATGCGCATTTTCGGCTTTCGCTACAAAGCCATCATCAGTGCCTTTCGCCTTTGAGTGGGTTAATATTTGATAATCGTCTACTTATATGAACGTTGAAAGCAAATCGAGTTTGTTATCAACAACTCAACTTAGACTAACATCAACGAAATTTAACAATGCTATTTTTATCCTTTTGTTATTATTACTCCATTCATCTTAAACATATTGACACGGTGCAAAAATATAATTTAATAACATACATTTAAAATTTAAATTTAACGGTTCGTTGTAATTCAAACTTCTGTGTTTATCATACACAGCGTTGAATAGAATCAGCTGAGATATCTTAAGAATTAAGGTTCAAAGCAAAAAAGGGTAATAATAACAAAAGGATAAAAATAGCATTGTTAAATTTCGTTGATGTTAGTCTAAGTTGAGTTGTTGATAACAAACTCGATTTGCTTTCAACGTTCATATAAGTAGACGATTATCAAATATTAACCCACTCAAAGGCGAAAGGCACTGATGATGGCTTTGTAGCGAAAGCCGAAAATGCGCATTCTGCCTTGCTGGTCTTATCGAATTTTTTCAATAATTTTTATTCTTTGTAATTTACTTGTAAAAATTGTATCATCTTTCTTTGATTTGAAAATAATTTAAACAGAAAGTGATATTAATTTATGATCTTGAGTCAAACTAAAAATAACATTCATTTACGAAATTATGAAATTTTATGAAAGAAAAGTTATGAAAAATTTCATAATATTAATTAAATATTATATACATAATGAAATTCTTCATTGGTTCTACGAAAAAATTTTTATGAAATTATATCATTATATCATGAAGGATAATTCTCTCAGTGTACCTAAATATAATTAAAATTTTGTGGATATAACAGTTTTTTTTGCTGTTTTTTTATCTACAAATTTTCAGTTTTTTTTGCTGATTTTAGCAGGGTAAATGTGATTTAAAATTAACTAAACTTTATCTCAAATATTACTGAAATTTTGTATATTTAACAGATGATTTATTTTTACTGTTCTTATCTTGCTAATATTCAGCAAAAAGAATTTGCCAACTTCAGTAGTTTTGTTTTGCAAGGAGCTTTTTAACAAATTTTTAGTAGCTTTTTCTGCTATTTTGACTCTGGTATGTTTATTTAATGAGTTCTGTTGTTTTGCGTTAGTTCTGTGACGTATTCTTTTGCGTTAGTCCTGTGACATGTCACAAAGTGCAATTCACCCCCTCTTATGACAAGCCCATGTTACAGTGACGGGTCCATTTCATATAAATGAACCGGTTAGAGAACCGGTCTCTTTCCCAATGGACTAGTCACGAGACGTGTCCTGTGACAGGCCCGTTTCCCACAGGGTTAAAACATACTTGCAACTAGTTAACTGAATTTACCAATTAATTGATGATTTCATTGGCATTACAATTGACCAATGCCAATCAAATTTTTTGGCATTAGCATTGATCAGTGCCGATGAAATTTTTTTCAATTGGCATTGTTCAATGCCTAAATGCTCAATTATAATTGATGAAAAAAGCATTTGTTTTCATGTTTTAATAAAAGAACAAATTAAGAAAAAAATTAAAAATTCGCGTATTTCTTATCTTATATTCGCTATTTCGTCAAGTTTAGATTACTAGAGGCTGATCCATCTAGACTAACGTGTGTTAAAAGAAGAGTAAACATCAGTATACTTGATGCAACTTGATAAAATAGCGAATATTTATAATATTTATAGCTTTGAAATTTTACTGCCAATTAAATTTCAATGCCAATAAAAAATTCCCAAGTATGTATGGTTTATATAAGAAATCATAGTGTGGGGACTTTTTAGGCGAGGTTTTCCTAAAATTGAACACACATTATTTTCTTTATCTCAAAATTTAAGCAAATGTATTCATGTTTTTTGGATTAGAACCGATTGGTTAATTATACCCATTGGTTAATTATACACCACTACGAGGAATGGGTATAATAAATAAGCTCTTTGTAACGTCAACAAATATTGGACCTAGATCACTTTTTCTTTGGATTTAACGATGTACGTCTGTATGTCTGTCCATATATTCCTGTCCGCACGCTATAGGTCGCAAATGTTAAGATATTTTGATGAATTTGGGTGCTTTTTTAGAGCTGGTACCCATTAATTTCAATGAAATTTAGTACACTGATTCACATGGATAAAGCCTATTGCTTTTATTTAGAATCGGTCGTTATATTGACCAAGTTCCGGTATAAAGGCCCACAAAAATGGGCATGTTCGTACGCTACAGATCGCAAATATTAATGGGTCGATTATCGAAAGCAACCAAACTTTAGTTGCGTTATCAAATGGCAACGCAACTGAAATAAAAATTGGTATTAGATACGGCAACTTTTGCCAGTTGCCAAAAAGTTATCGATAATAAAGGGTTTTTCAACAGGGACGCTACAAAAGTAGAAAGACAGGGACAGCAAACGGCGCCATATTTCTTGCCGCTCTTTTGACATTTCTCTTCAGCAAGGTTTGCCATTTCATGATTAAAAGATATACGAGCCAACAACGAGTCGAAATTATTAAAATTTACTATCGAAATTCGGAGTCAGTGGCCTCAACGTTATGAGCGCTACGTCTAATTTATGGTCGTCATAATCGTCCTAGCAGATCAACAATTGAGCGTCTAGTGGAAAAATTTGAATCCACAGGCATAGTACAAAATGTTCCCGTGCCAGTGAGACAAAGAAGTGCCCGTAGTGTCGAGAATATTGCTGCCGCTGAGGCTTCAGTTGAAGAAATGTCTCTCACACGTCGTTCTCAAGCGTTGGGCATCTCTGTGACGTCGTTGTGGCGAATTTTGCGAAAAGATCTTGGCCTACATTCTTACAAGATCAAATTGACGCAAGAACTGAAGCCGCTTGACCACCAGAAGCGTCGTATGTTCGTGAATTGGGCTGAGCAACAACTTGAAAATGATTCGGATTTTCATCGAAAAATCATCTCCAGCGATGAGGCTCATTTCTGGCTGAATGGCTTCGTCAATAAACAGAATATGCGTTATTGGTCAGACAGCAATCCACACGTACTCCATGAGTCATCATTGCATCCCGAAAAAAATTACGGTTTGGTGCGGTTTATGGGCCGGCGGCGTCATTGGGCCGTACTTCTTCCGTGATGATCAAGACCGGCACGTTACTGTGAATGGGAATCGCTACCGTTCAATGATAACCGAATATTTTTGGCCCCAATTGGATGATATGGACTTGGAGGACATGCGGTTCCAACAGGACGGCGCCACAAGCCACACAGCGAATGTCACAATCAATTTATTGCAAACCAAGTTTGGAAAACGTGTTATCTCACGAAATGGTCTAGTCGATTGGCCGCTTCGGTCGTGCAATTTGACGCCGTTGGACTATTTCCTGTGGGGCTACGTCAAATCTATGGTCTATGCCAACAAGCTAGCGACGATTGATGAACTTCGTACGAATATCGAACGTGAAATTGCAGCAGTATCGGCCGATTTATGCTTGAAAACCGTGGAAAATTGGGTTCAGCGTCTGGACTTCTGCAAGCGTGCCCGTGGTGGCCATGCAAAAGTGATCGATTTCCATACATAATGGCATCGAACGAATAAACAGGAATAAAGAATTTCATTGATATTCAAAACCGTTTTTGTTTTATTTAAAAAAACTTTTGTAGCGCTCTTATTGAAAAACCCTTTATTATGGCTAAGTGCAGTTTACGGGCATAACTCCGATGACTTCAAAATTTTTACCATAGGTAGGCAAAAAGTCAATGAATAAAATAAAAAATATTTATTTAGTCCACAATGGGTTAATATTTGGGGTCATATTGGATCTTATCAAAAAGGACTTTTACAGACCTTTCAATTGTTGTGCATTTTATCCTGATCGAATAAGTATCTCCGGACTTATTCCAATTTTGCAATTTTAAAGCCCCGCCCACTCTTAAATAGGCGTGTCCGACAAAAATATTTATATTTTAGAAATCAACTCAAAAAGCACTACATTGGAGAAAAAAAAATTGGGGCTATGTCCGTAAACTGCACTTGTTCCAATATTATTTTGACAGATCAAACTTTTTGCTGAAAGAAGTTTCCAAAACTCTCACGGCAACGACTTTAAACTGGGAATGGCCCAATCTACGTTGTCGGTGGTTTTAAAAGAAGTCGTACAATTAACGAACAAAAACTTTGTATAATTAAACAACAAAAATACTTACATTTGAACGTTCCCGGCTTTTTATTTTGCTTTAAACAACTAGATCAACCAAAACTTAGCGGTTGCCAATATAATCACTATTTGGTAACTGAAATTGACAGCTTTCGTTGTCAGTTGCCATACGTAATATCTTTTTGGCAACTGGCAACGCCTCTAAGTTTCGGTTGCTATCGGTAATCGACCCATAAGATATTTAAATGAAATTTCGTACACCTACTTACTTATATCGGGCCAAGGAAGAAGCCTTTTGCTTTCGGTTTACATCGGTCCATGTTTGGACCTAGTGCCCACACAAAGGTGTGCCGAAAATTAGGTTTTTGAGCACGCTACAGGTCACAAATCGAAAATATTTTTATTCTAGATTAGATGAATGCATATTTGGACCTAACGCCCCTTTGAACTATATTTCTAATTTATTCTTAAATACATCTAATATTTGGTAAAATAAAACGGTTTTTCTTATTTTTTTATTGTTTTATAGACAAATGTCGACACAAGTCCATTTCAACCCATGCGAATTTAATATAGTCGGCATTCCCGACTTTTTTTACTCGTTTCTAAACAAATTTTGACACAAGTCCATTTCCACCGATTCGAATTTCGAATCCAAATATAAGTTGATGCCCGATTTTAACGTTTTTACTTGTTTTAACAATATTTTTGTTAAATTTAGTTTAGCCCGATAAAAATAAATTTGAAATTAACAAATCTAAATTTAAGGACAAAATTAGTCAAACTACGATTTTATTTGTTTTTTAATACTTAATGAACTTATTCGATTATTAAGGATTAATGGCTTCTGTAGCTTTCCCAGGCCTGGTCCATATTTAAATAGGACATGAATTGAGACTCGGAAGGAAGAACGTTTAGTTTACTTTTCTAAATATGGGCCATTTTTTGAAATGGATTTTTTTATTACAAAATTCCGGGGGTCCAAAGCTTTACCAAGGTTCATTTTTTATACAGATAATCTTTTTACGCAGGTGTTGTATTGTAAGAGGTCATGCAATTACGGACGCTCAGAGGTTCGTGATCAACATTTGGAAAACGTTGTATAATTTAATTTTCATATCGGTTTTGATATAGCCGTGGGACCCAGCTGCAGTATAAACAAAAGGAATTACTGGCCAACTTTGCTTTGACGCAACACCAACACTCCGCCTTTAAAGTCAAAAAACTTTGCAGGTTGGGTATAGGAGCCATGATTTAACGCTAATCAATTATTCGCAGGTAATCAGAAATGGCGCCCTATGCTCCAGCGGGAGTTAGAGGAATGTATATAATCAGAAATTGAAGGGTATTTCAAAAGAGATTATTTTAGGAACATAACTGTATACTCTAACTAAATTTGAAACACACTACTTTTAAGTTTTTTTAAATTTTGTCCTACAAAATATAACAAAAAGAGAATAATTCTATTGAAAATTACATATATCCCTCACTTGTTTTTTTTTAAAGAGAAGCGACACTCAGGAAATTTTTCATATTAATTATCGTGTTGCTTTCTTTGGAAACGGGATAGAGAAGAAGTGAAAGGTGGTGAAAGATGAAGGGCTTCAAATATGGCAACACTGTAATTGCGCGAGATCTTAAATCTTGGAACAGTTATTGCGCGCCATCTGATGAAGAGCTGACGAACTACGTTGAAGCTTTTTATTTCATAGCCTTGTTATATTAATTTACTTCGTTGGGGTTAAATGTTATGTGAACACCGAAGCAGGACGCTGCGATATGTATGAGGGATAGAAAAAACTCATACATATTATTATTTTTCATAAATTGATGTTGCCTCGCATGGGGATCGGACCCGCAACCTTATGTGTAATAGTCCAATGCGCTAACCATTACACCACACTTTGTAGTGACGGGATATTTAATTTAAAATTTTAGAGAAAAGTGTGATTATGGACAATAATTTAGATAAAATTAATATTTTTTGCATCAAAGGAATTAAATATGCTAAAAATCCCAAACGTATTTAACAAATTGTGAAAAATAATCCGCTGCAGGCATGTCCCTATCCGTGCAAATTTAAATGTTACTGACACTTTAGAAAACATTGTTCTCTATTGTTGTTTTTACATGAATGGATGTCACTACATTGCTAGATCTGTCAAAACAACAGAGTAGTACATTGGAAAATGACAAAGCAAATTGTGGAAAATTTTCTGTTGTTGTTTTGTTTATTCTTTGATATTTTAAATGTTTAATAACGCTCCTAGACGAGAACAAAAAATTCTCATTGAGTTTGTAATTTAACTTAACAAATATTTCCAGAAATTCTAAAAACGTCGTCCCCTGACGATTTCCTTAGGCAAGAATGAAATCCGGATAGGGACATGCCTGCAGCGGATTATTTTTCACAATTTGTTAAATACGTTTGGGATTTTTAGCATATTTAATTCCTTTGATGCAATTAATGTATATCCCGATAAAATAAAATTAAAAAAATTAATATTTTTTGTTTTTTTTTTTAGCTAGCTGTAACAAAATTACTTCCGATTTTTTTTAAATCAGATAAAAGAGATTGTTTTCTGAATTTTTTTTTAAAACTCCGACAGCGTTAACCCTTTCTTTACCAAATTCAAAAGTAAAATTTTTGAAAATTTTTCTTAAAAGTGTATCAAAAAATTTCGTTGTTTCTTGCGGAATTTGGTAAAAGTTGTCCAAATACCTCTGTTAATACCAAAATTTATATTTAGTAATAAAAATTAGAAGTTAACCTTTGTAGGCATATGGGGTCAAAATTAACCCAAATTTTCAAAATTTTCAAAATCGACATAGAAACCTTTAATTAAGCATTTTGTAAAAAAAGTAAAATCAAAATTAATCTGTGTGAGAGCACAATGTCAAAATCACTCAATTTCTTTAATGTTAACGCTGGTTGACTCAATGTACACACATAGAACAGATTCGTTGTGACAACCGAATTTGTTGTCAACCGAATTTTGGTAGCTCCATGTACTATCACATTATTCAGCTGGTGCAACCGATACTTTCTGATGTACCTACTACATTCGAACAATATATAGACGTTACCCCAATCGAATTTATATGGTAATTGCAACCGAATTAACTATTTAGTATATATATATATATTCCTCTAACTCCCACTGGAGCATAGGGCGCATATTAGTAGACCCTACCGAATTTGTTTAGGAATTTCTACCGAATTAAACAAAACACTGTTTCCTTTTATTTTTTTTTATTACTAATAGAAATAAAATATAAATACATATAACAAAAATACTAACTTAGGCCTGGTATCTTATGTGATATTAAACAATGATTAAGAAGAAAATCATTGTTTAGGACTTAATTACAGTAACTCATCAAATTTTAAGCTCTGATTTTACTCTAAACATTGCTTAAATTTAATTACAGAAATTTCTGTGATTAATACCTTAAACGTAGATTTTCCACCCTACAATTCATTTTAGTATTAACATTTTTTTCTAATGTTGGTAACTTTTTAAAAAGGTTTACCTATACCAATTAATTTGTAAATAAACACCGTACAACATATTTATTTTCCATCTAAATAATGAACATCTTTAGTAACTTGCACATATGTATATATTCTCCAAAAATACCAATTGGAATTAAGAAAATATTTGGGGGAAATTTTAATAATATGACATAATATTGGATTCTGTACGAATTGTTTTTTAGAATTGGTCATAATTTTAATCTTTATTTAGCACAAATAAACCATGATTCGTGGAAGGAAAATTTAACCAAAAAATGTGTTTAAGGTGTCTCACAATAATTTTTTTAATTATGCCGTTTTTAATAACAAATAATTTAAATTTTCCAATTTTCTGGAAAATTATGAGCTATATAAAGATATAAGACATACTTCACGTACTCCTGCAATATCTTAAATTGCAGTTAATGAGTATAGTTTTTTATTAAATTTTTTCTTATTAATTTTTTCAGTTAACAGAGGTTAAGATTTATGCATACTGCTTAGATTCTATGGTAGTTGTTTAGACCAGTTAAATATTTCCTGCAGTACAATTTTTATGTACACCGTATATTTTTTCCTCCGAGGAATATTTTTGGATTCATATCTTTTATTTTCCACAAAATTAGAAAATTCTAATTTTTTCAATTAACACAAAATTTCACAGACATGACTCTTCAGAAGATTTTTGCTTTTTACACAAAATTGTTGGAAGATATCTTAAAAATAGAATCAAGAAAATCAAGCGTTTAAGTTTCGCGGTTTGTAAAAATTTACTGCTTTGGGAGATGTCACTGTATGTGTATATTAAATTTGATCCAGATATATTTACCTAAACGAATAACAAATAATATAGAACCATAGTTATTTTACTTTTCATTTGAACCTAGTTTTCTAATAAATTCTGACTTTAAAATTTGTATTGAATGTATCAAAAACATCAAAAATCATCTTGTCCTTCATAAATATTTTTAATAACACCTTCCTGGACTAAAAACAAATTTATAATTATACACACTTACCCAATGAAAAAAATTAAGATATGCATGTAGCATGCAAAAAGACACTTCTTATTTGAGGCATTTAGCGATTGATGATTTTCAAAACAACAATTTGGGCATCTATTTTATAATTTTATGACCCCGTATCATGCGAAAAATTCAATAAAAAACTTTTTTTATTTTCTTTTATTTCTTATTCGTATTGTCAAATGAAAATATCTAAAATTAACAAATCGTTGATTAAATTTTTGTAAGTTATCGATATTATTTTAAGTAAGTTTAAGGGCTAATCAATGATTTCTAAATCAATGATTAAAGTAAACTAAGCATTGGAGATAAGATACCAGCCCTTAGAAATAAAAAAATAATGATAAAATATTCTGTAGAAAATAGTCATCAGAATCTGTTTGTCCATACCAAAAAGTCCTCAGAACTTGGAAGTTATCCTAAAAGAGTACTTAGAAGCTTTTGGATTTCCTTAACAAAAATTCCTTAGAACAGAACGTACCTTAAATCTGAAAGTTTCTGTAAAATAATTCTGTGAGGACCCAAATCTTTGGATGAAAATTTATGTCCACAAGTAAGTGAACATAATTAAGTTTAAAGTCAAATGGGTTATTCAAGGGGGACTGATTTCTATCCATCACACTTGGAATGGATTTTCATCCATCACACTTGGGGACGGATTTTCATCCATCGCATTGGGGACGGATTTCGGGGCGGCCTTAAATTACAAGTTGAAAAATAAGGTTCACCCTAATGCTCATATATGAAACCAATTATTGCAGTATGTGACAATACAAAAAAAAAATATATGTGAACACTTTCCCCTGAGTTATAATTAAAAAAATAACGTTCCAACAAATAAAATTTAATAGTTGTAATCGAATTGCAACCAATCTTTTCTTGCGAAAAACTGTGCTTTGCCAGTACTTCTACTATTTGCACTATTGTCAATTTCCGCATAGGCCAAATAGTATGCAACACTTTTTAAACATATTTAAAACACAACGGAAACGGAACTGTTATTTAACACAAAAGAGCAATAAAATATTCTCTTAAATAAAAGTACCGTTACTGTTAACATAATGTTAAAACTGAAAAAGACACATACAGCAAAAATCGATTGCTGTGTGTGCAAGCAAAGCAAGTGTAGATGAAGACTACAAGTAGACCAAACCGAACGACCGAAGATGACCCACTTTTCGGGGTTTTTTCGCATTAAACCAAAAGAATTTTTCTAATTACAAATTGAAAATATATATAGCTGAGTTAAAAAAGTGTAAAAAATTAGTTAAAATTAATGAAATTAATAAAAAAAGTATAAAATTATTAAATTTAAATAAAGTGAAACGTTTTTCTGCAAAAAAAGAACTGAAAAATTGCAAAAATATGAATTTATGAAAAAGAAAAACTTCTATATAATTTTTTTTTTAACATTCGAGGTTTTTTTCATAGAGCCCCACCATAACGG
The DNA here is from genome assembly GCA_949987735.1 of Leucophora obtusa. NCBI lineage: Eukaryota > Metazoa > Arthropoda > Insecta > Diptera > Anthomyiidae > Leucophora > Leucophora obtusa. The sequence continues at coordinate 292,785,119 of OX465295.1, read as the reverse complement.
GAATATTGGCACACTTGCTTTTTTCAATATATAGAAGAATATAAAGATGAAAGTATAGAACGGAAACGAGGTGGAGAAAGGAAAATTTAGTTTTTGAAGGAAATTTTCACGCTTAGTATACTAAATTTTTGAAGAAAAGAAAAAAAGTTAATAAAAAAGTGAAATGTTTAGAAAATAAAAATAAAATTTAATAATTTAAATAAATAAAATTGAAAAATGAAGTTGGGAATTGAAGAAAACAAAATTTTATAAAATATTAATTAAGAAATTTCAATTTTCATAATATTTTTTTAGATGAAATGTAAATTTTTCAAAGTGCAGATATAATAAAAAAAATTGTATCGAGTAGTTAGTAGAAAAAAGGAAAAAAATTGCATTTATAGTATTAAATGTATAACAAAATATGAAAAAGTTCCATAAATTAATGAAATCTTAAACAAGTCATGAAATGATGTAAAAAAATAATGAATTGAAATGTGTGCTGAATATAATATAAAAAAATATTACAAGAAATTTAATAAAATAAAATTTCTTTTACCAAAAAAAGCATATCGATAAAAGTGTAAAAATATATAGAAAAAAGTATTACACCAACATTTTTACATACACACTAACTCACACACATACACACTGAAACATACACTCACACCATTGCGCACACACACATAGATGTACTACATATGCATGTTATATTGACAAGCCGAGCAGAGCAGGGTAGAGCAGAACAGAACATCAAGCAGCATACACTTCTATCAATACCAATACTAATGCTAAACTGCCTTCAACAATACAAAATCAAATGTAAAAAAATGTGTCTCAAATGTCGTTGACACTTATCACTATAAAATTATCTAAAATTACCATAAATTATAATAAAAAAAATAAAAAATAGTTCTGAGCAAATACAACAACAACAACAAGATAAAGTACCACAAAGGATTTTTTCTGAATAAAAAAAAATGTAAGTAATAATTTATAGAATTTTAATTTTATACAAAGTACGTATTTTATGTTCTTTCGTTCTTTTTTGATATGCTCCATTTACTCTACATACGCTCTTACTGTTCTCTCCTCTCTTCTGATTATTCTTGGAGCAAAACAATGAGGGATGCCAACTAATGCTTTTAGCGCTTAATTTGATGTATTAAAAAGTGAACACTTTTGGTTAAAATTGTGAACTTTTTTACTTCAAATTAACAAAAACAAATTTTGGGCCAGCTTTATGGTGAACATTTAAGTATTTTTTCATACTTAAGTGTATTATTTAGACCACTTAGTTAGTGACTTGTTAAAATAACTTTTTAAGCTGGAAAGGTTTTGAATGAGAAGTCTTATATGGCATAGTAAAATTTTAAAATTTTGTGAAAAAATTACACTTAAGTTTTAAATTTTATTTAAGTGCTTACTATAAAAAAAAAAAAATAAAAATTATTTAAAATAAAAATTCAAAATTCGAAAGTATTATATAATATTTGAAAACATTGCAAAAATTATTTGATTATTAATTTGTAAATTTCAAATAGAATTTACAATTTATTTTACAACCAATACCAATAGTTGACAATTAATGCAATTTTTTATTCAACATTTTCTTAGTTATAAATCAAATGTTTCTATTAATACCCACATGCATAAACATTTTGTTGATTTTTATAACAGTTCTATAAATCAAAACATGGAAAACAACAACAAATTTGATTTATAAGACTGTTATAAAAACCACAAGAATTTTTATGCATTTGGTATTAAAGCACCGTAAGTTGTTTTTCACGTGGAAAAATTTCACTCGAACTTAAAATGCCTCAAATTGCAATTTAATTTAAACAAATGAATAATTTTTTAATTTTATAACAAAAACACAATATAATCCAATTAAAAACTGTCATTTGTGGGTATATTTTTTTAAAATGCATTAAAAAGAAGTAATCTGTTCGCGTGAATCAATTTTTTTGAGTGCTAAAAAAGTTATAAACAAAAACCGCACACATTTTCGCTATTAAGTATTTTTAAATTTTTGGATTTTTCGGGCATCTGATTTTTGAGAAAATTAAGGTCAAAGTTAACAAAAACCTTTTTTTTTTGGCTATTTTTGAGTGGGTTTTACACACTTTTACCTCGCGTTAATGAAAAAAGATGACACAAACTTTGCAATCATCACGGTAAGTTTATTCGAAAACGCATAGTGATGCTATGTTTCCATTATTGATTTTAAGTAATATTGTTTTTTTAATTTTTCCGTCCGTCTGTCTCTCCATGTTCGCATGCTACAGATCGGAAATATTAAGATATTTCGATGAAATTTGATAGACCGACTTATATCGGCCCAAGAACGAAGTCTATTGATTTTGGTTTAAATCGGTGTATGTTTGGACCTAGTGCCCATATAAATTTCCTTCAAAATTGCAGCAGAAAATTGAATGGCACATGAATGGTTTAAAGAATTATGTGATCAAATATGTCTTGAATGGTCATATCTTCATTACTATTATTATGTGAAAGTCCTAAATGGATCGGATGAAATTTGTATTCTCTTTCTCCAAAAATCGCTAAAAATTGAAGGCACCTCTACAGTTTTAAGAATCATGGAGTCCAATCAATCTGGAACGGTAGATGTTATCATAACTATCATTATATGAAAGTGCTAAACAAATCGGATTTTTTTATGCTCTACATCACTTTTCGCTGTAAAATACTCTAAAAATTCAACTTTAATTGACTGGCACAGCCACAGATAAAATAATTAATGGTTAAAATCTGGCTTATATGATGTATATCGCCATTAATATTGTTGTGTGTAAGTGCTAAAATTATCGGATTATCCGTTTCGTTTCTACATCACTTTTAGCTCCAAAAATTTATGAAAAGCTACGAAATTGAACCTAAGATGGCTCTGGATACCAAAATAATAGTACGATCTATTTAAGCCTATATGACACTTGCTAGTTTCTAGATTCTAGTTTTTTGCACCATCAATGCAAATCATATGAAGGGTACTGCATTACCAACATCAATTTGACAGTTTGATAGTTTTTCGATAAAGTTGTTCTCTTCACACACATTATTTCTCACATAAGGAAATTCGTGTTCTCTTCTATTTTGGATTATTAATACTGAAACTAGCAAGTGTTAAGCCTATATGACATTTGCTAGTTTCTAGATTCTAGTTTTTTGCACCATCAATGCAAATCATATGAAGGGTACTGCATTACCAACATCAATTTGACAGTTTGATAGTTTTTCGATATAGTTGTTCTCTTCACACACATTATTTCTCACATAAGGAAATTCGTGCTCTCTTCTAATTTGGATTTTTAATACTGAAACTAGCAGGTGTCATACGGGCTTCATATAGGCTTTAGCAGTTACACACAATAATATTATTACTGAGTTATACCGATCATGCAGGATTGCAACTAATTACACTGTGAGACAAATGGTAGGGGTCAGTGATCGGGAAGAGTTCAAACTACCGGGGAAAGTTATATCGGTAAAAAAGAAGTTATACGTGTCCCGGCGTTTCGCTGGGTCAACCCTAGGAATCGAGATATATCGATTTGACCTTTGGTGGTCTTTTTTTTGACATAACTCGAGAACCACTAGTCCGATTTTGCTCAAACAATTTAAAAAAAATTAAAAATACAATTCCTTTAATCTGTTCATATAACGTTTTTCTATATACTCAACAGTTTTGCCGGTAAAAATAAATGTATGAAGAAAAAAATATTTTTTGCCTAAAATATTAAAAAAAAGTAATAAACAAAAGGTTATTGATTTTTATGGTAGCGGTAACAAACATTTATTTTTACCGGCAAAACTGTTGAGTATATAGAAAAACGTTATATGAACAGATTAAAGGAATTGTAATTTTTAATTTTTTTAAAATTGTTTGAGCAAAATCGGACTAGTGATTCTCGAGTTATGTCAAAAAAAGATATATCTCGATTTCTAGGGGTGACCCAGCGAAACGCAGGGACACGTATAACTTGGTTTTGACCGATATAACATTTCCCGTTGGTTTCATCCCATCCCGATTTTGATTGCCGCATAGTGAGTGTTATTACTCAAACTGCGGATGTGCCCTCCAAAAAATATAAAATTGTATGTGCTTTACGCATAGACATGAAGAGATTATTATTATTATATCTTCTTTATTTCTGAAGGCACACTAATCAATTTGGCCTCATTTATTTCGTTTATTTGTCAGTTATATATTAGTATCAAGAAATTTTCACTTACATTGAGGCTGAAAGCGCAAAAATTTAAAATCTCTGAAATTACTCTTTATTCAAAAAACAGATTTACAGATTTTAAAGAACTACCATTTGTTCCTAATTGAGGGTATCTATTTTTTTCAACAAGTGTGAGATTTTCTAACATCAGAATTATTATCCACCAAAGGTTTCAGGCGATTTCCTCTTATGCTGAAAAAGTTATACCCAAAAGAGTTGAAAAACTTTTGAAAGTTACAAGCAAAATTAGGGTAAATTAGGGTAGTTTTTAATTGAGTAGAGCACATTATTAGTATAAATATTAAAATTAAATATTATATTCGTTGCCTCGAAAATACTGATATCATCAAAAATATTATATATTGTTATTAAAATGGTTTAAGTCCCGAGTTACATGGAATCGCCCAGTTCCGTAGATTTTCCCATATACATATCTAGTAAAAAATGCATAAAAATATAAATATATTTTACCAAAAAATTGTAAAACTAATTTGGAACTTATGTATTGTAGTTGAATAATTATAGCACTTAGGTAATGTCCCCTTGCTTTTTTTCTACGTGTAGTGATTCGGCATAAAATGGATATGGAAAATGTCGGTATTGGCGAAAAATTTGCCGTCTTAAACACCGTAAGTTGTTTCGATTTCACGTGAAAAAACTGTCAGTTTCACGTAAAAAGTGTGTAGAGTTTGTTTTCACGCAAATCTAATGTACAACACTATAATTTTTCTGTTGAAAAGTGGCATTTGTTATAAAATTAAAAAAATGTTAATTTTTATAATTTAAATCGCAGTTTGAAGCCTTTAAAGTTCGAGTGAAATTTTTTCACGTGAAAAACAACTTACGGTGCTTTAAAGTTATTTTTATCTGACTTTGTGTGTGTGTTACAACTAAAAAACAGCGTTGCATAAAATTAGTAGTAGGAATACAGAGTCGTGAATGTGAAAATTTATTGGGTATTTTGCATCTCAGTATACAAGATATCAATAAAAACAGCCGAAAATATTTAATACCATTAAAATACCATGAATTTATCTAGTAATGGCAACCCTTTTTCTACTATATTTAGCTCTCTTAATAAATGAGAGTTACCGAGAGCATTAAATGTCTTATAAATTTTTATTTGACTTTCTCCCCTTGAGATATGCAGGGATTGTTTCCTAACCACATTTCTATTTCTAACTAGTTTTTGGCGCTGTGTATATCAAGTCATAAATAAAATCTATAGATGGTCGCATATTTTTTTTTTTTTTTTTAGTTTTTGGGGTATGCGTGTCATACATATTTTTTTCAGTTTCTTTCTTTTTTATATATTTCGTATATTGCAATAATTAACAAGAAGAAAAACTATTTGCTTTTAAAATACAATAGCATTACTGACTGCGTAACCATTAGCTTAATACTATGTATACTTGAGTGTGTATAGAAATTTATGGAATATATGGTGGGCATGGGGAGATAAGTATAATAATATTTATAATAAAAAAATAAATATATATCTACAAATACAAGTATTTAATATAGAACACAAAAATTTAGAAAAAAAATCCATAAGGTTTTTGAACTTTTTATAAGTTACCTTATTTATATTGCCAAAAAATATTTATATAGAAAACAAGTCACGCATTTTTTAGGCCAAAGTGCTATACACTATAAAAATATCTACTATAAATAAATGTTAAAGATATTTAGTTTGTTCAGTGACCTGTGGTTCAATAATTACACTATTCAACAAGGTTTTTATACATACTTCTACTAAAACTTTATTAAAGTATGATGGCCGGAATCTAAAATCAAACAAAGTTGTATCGAATTGTCTTTCTGATTTGTAGCCCTCCTTTTTTCTAATCCCTGATCCTAGGTGAATGTTGTGGAAAAGCGCTATAAAATCGTTTATATATTTTATGGATTTTGGTTTGGGTGTTGCAATCATTATTTTCTTATTGCGGACAACTGATGAGTTGGTGTGATGCCGACGAAACAATTGTATTATCTGTCATGAAAATGGTCAACCTTTTTTGAAACAAAAAATAAAATCCAATATGTCAATATCCTATTAGAATTTTAGCTTGAGGTAGAATAATATTCTAACTAAATATATGAGAATTTTTTGAAATTAGAAATTAGTATCTTAAATCTGACCAGGGTTGGCAGGAAATACTATTACCCAGGACTTACCAAAGGTATGGTAATTCCTGTAATTCCGATTCAAACCCCTTTCAACCGACTATCGTAATCCCTAAATTATTTTAGGTATAGGCAACTGTATCGTTACCGAAATAACCAAAATACTGTTATCCTTGGAACACCATTACCGACTTAACTGAAATACTGTTATTCTTAAAAAATTGATACCGAACTAAATGAAATAACGATGAACTTAAAATACCCTTACCGAAATAAATAAAATACCGTTATCCCTACGATACCATTCGCAATATTTTTAGTTCTCTGCATTTGGTAATTGTATGGGGTTATTAAGTATTTTACATGTATTAAATAGATAAATTTGTTTTGTTTTATTCTAGATTGTTTTTTGATAACAAAAGGTTTGTTTTTTTACCAATTTTATATCTACTCAATAAAACAAAATTGGAATTAATGGTTTACAAACTACTGTGTATATTATAGGAGGCTTATGAAACAAATTTTGTAGGAAAAATTTGCTCCTATAACTTTATAAAGCATTTATGAATTTACACATACTTCTCGCACTGCTTCACAAGTATCCGTTAGTGTACTTACTACTTTTTCAGAAGTAGTTCTGGACAACTTCAAAAGATCACTTCTTTCATTACTTCTAAAGTATTTGTTGGTTTATTTTTACAGCTTCTTTATAATTACTTCTGAACAACATCAAAAAATCACTTAAGTATCGCTTCTAAAGTATAATTGCTCTAAAAGTGATCTTAAAAAGTGATTTTGGAATCATTTGGTATTTCGAAACAGATGATCGCAGGTTCGATTCCTGGAGGGGCCAATATTTTATATATATTTTTTGTAGTATCCACGACATTTTGTTGGAATTTGATATTTAATATTTTCGGACTTACATTGGAAAGAGGTTGAAAGTATCGGTTACTTTGTATCTGTTAAACAGTTCATATAGCCAGTAACAAAGCGATTTAGAAATTTAGGGTTTTCATACTGGGTTTAATGCCAAAGAAGTTTCTTTGTCATTAACCCGCCCGCCTTGCAGTGTATTTGGTACAAAGAAACCCACAGATGGCTAAATGTCGTAGATACGTTTTTAGTCATGTGATGACAATTTGAATGTAGATGCTATTGAAGGCGATCGATTTCGAGAATAAACACTTCTTGGTGTTGACGATGCTGAAGATTATTGGATCAGTCCTGGATTTAGATGGCGAAGTGCATGGTGAAACTTTCGACATCCCAGGAAAATTTTTTACAACCGGTAGCCAACCACACCTATTCTACAACTGGTTCCACTGTAACCGATTCCATGTAACTGGTTCCGGATCCAGTACCAGGTATCCTACATGGAAGGTATGACTGACGTAGAATCAGTTCTAGAACTAGTTCCAGAACTGATTCTAGGCCAATCGGTTCCACTTTGGAGCTATAGAAGTGATTCCTTTTGGGACAATTTTAAACAAAAATAATCGGTGTTAGAATCGACAGTAGAAGGGGTTGTAAATGAAAAGTAGCTATTCTACAACCGATTCCTTGGAACAGAAAATTTTCTTGAGATCTCTTGCAGCCATTTTTGGTAAAACATCCCTACGGGAAATTTTAACAAACTGTCACCGAACTGGCCCCTTTATATGAAATAGACTGGTCACTTTTACATGGCATTGTCATAGGAGGGGGAAATTGACCCCTTGTGACATGTCACAAGACAAATCCTAGGACAGGTAACTGAACTCTCATAAAAAACAAAGTTCAGGGACCTGTCCTGGGATTTGTCTTGTGACATGTCACAAGGGGTCAATTTCTCCCTCCTATGACAATGCCATGTAAAAGTGACCAGTCTATTTCATATAAAGGGGCCAGTTCGGTGACAGTTTGTTAAAATTTCCCGTAGGGATGTTACATGATCATGAGCCAAGCAATTGGAACAATATATAATATGATAAGCTAAAACAAATAATGGTAGGATAATAGAATAAGAACTTTAAAAACGCAATGAAGAAAAATGCAGAGTTACTCTGACGATAGAACTACTAATTTGGTAATTGGCCTTGTTATCTTGCCCCTTTGAGTGAAAACGTCTGCTATTCAGGAATTTGGAGGAAGGTTTTCATCCTTAATAAAGACTAGTGTGTTCTCCTTTAGATTGTCCTCTAGTATTTCCACTTGACTCTCATTTACAATTCTTTTACGTGCCCGTTTTTCTACATAGTACAAAAATTCTGTCGTATAAGTTATTGATGTCGCTGATCTTTGGATCTATGGGAACTAATATTGGAGATCGCATAATAAAGTGCCCTGGAGTTAAAGCCGACAAGTCAGAAGGATCCTAAGAAAGTGGAGACAAATACTTGGAGTTCAAGCAAGCTTCAATCTTTGATAATAAGGTTGTGAAATCCTCAAAAGATAAATAGATTTAAATTTAAAATAGAGCTAGAAGAAGATGCAGCCAGTAGAGAGGTCAGAGCCTTATATTCATTCGAGTACCAAGCCTTCTGGTTCATCGATATGAGTCAGTCACGAACTGCTATAATTTCAGATGTTATAACAATGGATTTTTCTGGATCGATGTCTTGGGTGTTTGTGGTAGAAAAATCTATATACGTTTGGTATTACGCGCATCGCTCTTAAAAAGGATGAAAACCTTTCCAAATATCTTCAAAATTAAAAAGTAGGAAAAATTGACTATTATAACTTTTCTTTCAAGACTAATATCTTGTATTTCTTGTGGACTACAATTTGGTCAAAGGTCCACTGAATCTTGAAGCCATGATGGGCCATGCCACCATAGGTCATTCCCTAGATGGTCTATAGGAAGTACCCCCTCCTCGCTAAGTCGGCAGGATTAAATTCAGAACCGACATTATGCCAGTGTATTGGATCAACTATCTCAATAATCTTGGAGATTCTGTTAAGCGACAAAGGTCTACCAGAGACAAGGTGGTTTTGCTAACCATGAGAGCACAATAGTGGAATCTGTCCAACAGAAAACAGAATAATTAGAAATTTCCAATCTAGAAACTATAGTATCGAGCATTTCAGCTACCAAAGCAGCACCATATAATTCAAGTCTCGGAAAGGACAACGTTTTAATTGGTGCTACCTTTGTCTTAGAAGAAACTAGATGAGAAGAAATGGAATTGCCGTTATCGATGCGAATATAAATTACGGCAGCGTATGCCTTCTCTAAGGCATCGCAGAAACAATGGAATTGGACGTTTGCATTAAGAGCATATACAATTCATCTAGGGATTCGGATTTATTCAAAAATTTATAACTTAATTTGAAATATCTCCATTGAGAAAACGTATCAGGAGAAAGGACCTCATCCCAATCCGTATCTTCTATATATTTCGTATATTTGCCAGTCTCCGGAAATGGTTTTGTGCAAAAATAAAACGAATCGAAAAGGGCGTTCCAGCGAATGCCTAACATCTTCGCTGTGCTACTATCCTCGAAGTCCAACAAGTCTTCATACAACAAATGATCAGGCGACAGATCGGAAAGGATTTCCTTTGAATTAGAGGTCCACTTTCATAACCGGCTGATTTCAAAGCACCGATGAGTTCGTTTCTGGATTTGATTGCCATTGCAAAAGTGTGCAATCGGATAAGTGGATTGAACATCATCCAACAATTGTAACATCGTGCGGATAGCCAAATACGAGGGCATTGGTACTAACACCAAATGTTACAGTTATATGTTCATAATCTTGAACTTTATCATTTGGATTGTCTCGGAAAAGGATTCTTTGAAAAGATGTATGATCGGTATTGATTAAGAATTGTCTATACATCTTCCGAATATCCGCATTAAAAACATATTTGTAAAAACGCCACTTGTGAAGTAGAAAAATTTAATCACTCTGAAGAACTGGACCTGTATATAAAATGTCATTCAAACTTAAACCATTTGAAGATAAAGACGAATCATTGAATACCACACGAACTTTTGTGGTTGTAATTTCGGTTTTTATAAACGCATGGTGGAGTAAATAATAATGGAATTTTTGAAGAATCTGGGGAAGCAACCTTGAACATATGGTCTAAATCAGCATATTCCCTAATAACCTTATCGTACTCGCTTTAAAAGTAGGTTTTCGAATCAATTTGGCTTTATTTATTAAAAATCATGGCAAGGAACTGTTCCTTGATTGACCGATAGTTAATTTATGAGGATATCCTTCCTTGAACGGAAGAGAAACAATGTATCTACCAATTTCATCCCTTTTGGTAGTTCTAACAAACAAATCCTCGCAAAATTTGTCGGATTGTGATATAAAATTCTTTCTTGCAATATTCTCCACCTCCCAAAAACGTCAAATCTGTCGATCTAATGAAATTTTACACATAAACGGAACAACAGTTGAATTTGAGCTAAATGAAGTAGGAGAAACAGGCCCAGTAAGAATCCATACAAAGATGGTTTCTTGTGCCATTAAGGAATTACACACCTCATTGTTTGTTTGGCGAAAGCATTATAAAGGTGTACATTTCACCACCGACTCTACTTTCAAACTTTTGTAGGATTAGGGATCAGCAAGTTAATTCTGTGGAAGATCCGAAAAGCATGTATAATAGAGTGGGCCGATTTGTAAGGACAAAATTATATTTATACTTAATTTAAAAATGTTCGTGAAAAATGCTAGTTCAAATATGAATAAAAAAAACACACAGAGAAATATTTATTTAACTATAATTGTTTCTCTGTGTAGTTACTTTTATTAACATTTTTCTCATTAGATTTGAATTAAACACTAAAAGTGCGAAATGAGAAATTTTCATTTACGCATCCCAGAAATGAAAAAAGGCCGGGGCATTAGAATCCCAAAATGGAATACATAAGCTCAGTTTCTGAATTTTGCATTGAATTATTAAGTATAAACTTGTATTAAAACCAACAAACTTTTTTTTTGACTCGGGAAAGTAAATAATTGTTTCTAAAATCAAATAGAAAATATTTTTAATCTTGGGTCACATTTAATTTTATATAATTTTGTTCAAAGCCATGCGTGGCTTCAGAAAAATTGAAAATAAGGAAAAAGAGGGGAAAACGGAGAGAAAAAATAGGATGAAGTTAAAGAAATAAAAATTTGTTATGCATAATTAGATGAAATATAAAATTTTTTCCTTATTTTCATTTAACCAGCCGTCATTTAAAAAACTTCTATAGACATTTTAACAAATTCGTTTCTAAAACTGATAATTTTGTGTATAAAACAATTAAAGTTTGTGGCGAAATGTAGGGTAGAGGGGGGATCCTTCGCCACTTTTTTTCAAATCACTGTTATTTCTTAACCCCTAATTATTTTTCAAAAATTACTTTCAAATTGAAGATCTACATATCTTGGATTTAATTTCTATGATTTTTATTCTAATTATTTGCATATTTTTTATTACTTTTTCCATGATTTTCAAAGTAACTCAAATCGGCGTAACTGCCCCAAACTTGGGGGTAATTCGCCAAAAGAGCCAGATATGATTTCAACAAAAATATATTGTTAGTACGGAAGTGTTAATGTTTTAATGACTGAAATAAATAATTTAGAATAAGTTCTTTAAGATATATAATTCCTTTTAATCAATAAATCTCCACTACATTAAAAAAAATAATTTAAAATTATAATATAATGATTCTTCAAAATTAAAAAAAACTGAATAATTAATATAAATTTTAGAATGAACACAATTGTTCTAATTTGCTACTAAACATATTTTAAACATATAGAAAAGTCTTATAGAGCATTTTAGGCAGGGATGCACCAACTCTTCGTACCTCCAGGGGCCATCTGGTGATTGTGCCCCAGAGACAGGCACTAACATAAAATTAATATTTTTCACACTTTTTAAGCATTTATTAAAATCTAATTATTATTTTCTGAAAGCTTAGGATCATAGATCTACCATAATGAAAAATTATTTTTTATCACACGATTTGAGGAAGTTATTACAAAATGTAGTTGCTTTCAAATATTTTTTGGCACCCCAAAAAACACAAAAACACGTCTGTCTGCGACCACATGTGATGTAAACTCGTCAAAGTAGATGTCAAGGAAAGGTAATTGAAAAATGCACAAAATATATTTTTTCCAATTTTGTATCTCCCTTAACATCGGAGAAAAATGGGATTAGTGTATGTGCCCCACTGGCGAAGGATCCCCCTTCTACCTACATAGCTAAAAGCAGAGACTATTAATTATACCTGAGTAAAACGGGTTATATATTATTTTATATTATTTAATACAATTATGTCTCGTTATATATAATAACTTATCAATATTTTAACTCTGGGTAGTTAACCTTAGTATGAAATGTCAGAATAAAAACAAAAGGAAAAACAAAAATTAATAACAAAAATTTTTTTTTTCAATACGGGAAAATTAAAAGTTTTTCTCGCGGTTTTTTGTGTGTTTCTGGTCGTAAAAAAAATAATACACTTGACCACGTCGTTTTTTTTAAGATTCGCGGTCGCTAAATGCTATAAAATGAATGTGTCTTTTTGCATACTACGAGAGGTGATTTAATTAAATCCATTTGGTAAGTCTATAAAATAAAAGTGGATTATTTGAACTATTAATAAGTATTTCGTGCTAATCGAGACAACCGCGGAAAGATTCGCGCATAAAATTGAAAACAAAAAATAGTGGAAATTTTGTGATAGACTATTAAATTAAGGCAATTTATGTGATCAGTACATCAAAGTGAGGAGAAAAATAATCGCTGTGCATGATTTTGTATTTTTTTGTAATTGCGAGTCAAAACTGTGGGTTGTCCAGGGGTTCCTCACATACTTTTAAAATATTTAAAACATGATTTGTTCACATTTCGAAATTCGAGAGTAATTTCTATGCGCTTTTTTATATTTAAGAATTAAATTCAGTAGTCTTGTACTTCATTCAGTAGTCTTGAGCTTTGATACATGATTCATTTTGAATTTCATACGCTGATTCCAAATTCTTATATGAAAGTTACCCAAAATTGATGGAATAATTGTTTTTCTGAGAGTGGTTTTCAAAAGAATTTTTTTCTATACCGGTACACAAAATAAAAAAATGTTGTCCTATGTATTTTAGAGAACAAAATTCATTCTTTACTACCATCGTAAGAAAAAGTCTTAAGCTATTTGAATGCGTTTTGTATAGTATTTTAAAATACGTAAAAAGCTATCTTTCGCGTTTTTAATTTGAGGTGGTAGAGAATTCGGAATAGAGATTTGGAATCAGCAAGTAAAATACTAAAAGTATGTACCAAGCTTCTGCCGACAGCGACTTTTCATTTTGTAGGGGTGTATAATTCGTGTCAAATTGTTCTAATATTGGTCACCATTTTTGGTTTTAATTATTCAAGACAGATTTTGGCTCCTTGAACCAATAAAAAAATTAATTTTTCATATTTCCTTATATGAGGCCAATTTCTGTAAGCTATCACAGAAACCTAAATCCTAAATAGCAAAAATTTGTGCACGATTTTAAGTACTGATGCAATTATTGTAAGTTTTGGTAAAGCGGGGAAATTCACATCGAAAATACTTATATGTATCATAAACGATTCTTAGTCAAAGTTTTGTTAAAGCTGCGCTTTAGATATTTTTTTATTAATCATCATTACAAGTTTAATTTAATAAAATATCTTAAGTAGGGTGAATTGTTCTAAAATAGCCTTGGTTAAGTTTCTTAACCACAGAAATTTCTATGATTAAAATTTAGCATTGATTAGAAGAAATGCTTGGTTAAAATTTAGATAAGTTATTCAAAAAATATGTTCACCAGTGGTTAAGGCTAGTAGAGGTCTTAACCAGGGTATAAATTGATATAAGTTAACGGGCCTAAGTGATTTAAAAAATAACATGAACACGAAAAACCGGCAAAATATTTTTGTATAAAATCTGAATGAAATTATCTGACAGTTACCCATACATTATCGACATTGAAAATATTATGTTAAAAGAGTTAACACTTAACATACGCAGTCAGACTTTATATGGGATTTCGTTCCACATATGTATAGCAACAAAACAAGTCTATTGATTTAAAAAAGAAACATTTATTTTCCCTATATAATTTATGTTATAGTCTTGTTTCAAATAAACTCTTAATATCTTAGTAAATTGAAATTGAAATTCATTTTCATTTAAAACGTTATAAATTTACACCGAAACAACAGATTCTTTTATTTTTAAATTGAATATTGGGTGATATTAATAAAAGTTAGCCAATTCTTTTAGGAATGACGTACCACCAAATTTATACATAGGCTTGAAGGATACCATAAAATATAAATGAAAATTAAAACAAAAAATTTGTCTACCCGCAAGCAGATTATAAATCCAAATAGAAAGACTATAATTGTTTAATAAATAACTTAAAAACCTAATAAATAATTCCCCCATTAGTGAAATCAAGTTTTTTATTCAATATTTACAAATTTAAAACACTTTTAAACGATTATTTCATGACATTTAATTTTATTAAAAACTGTTTCAGTCAAATTTGTTATCACAATTTTAATGCATTTTCCCATTTTTTTAAGTGAAATCCCAAAAATAAAAGCTTCATTTGAACATATCTCACTTTCAAAATGAAAATCTCACCTTTAGTGAAAAATCCAGTAAAGATTTATGTAAAATTATTTGAAATTTCATTTTGTTTAGAATTTTTTTATGGATTATTCCTTTAAGTACTGATTAATGTGTAGATACTTTTTATGTATGCAGTTTCACATCAAGACTCGCAAACTTACAAGATTTGCTTAGTTCACATGATACACGAAACCTTACGTGAATCCCCAATTGTTTTTCAGTACAATATTTAATAAAAACAGAATTACGAAACTTTTTATCCAACTGGACCTAATTGCATCAAATTTTAAATATTAAGATATTATTATTTTATACAATAATGTCTGGTCAAAATTCGGATTAAATTGTATATAATTTAAAGTAATTAAATCCAATTTGATCCACGTAGATACAATTGTATTCACCATTTTTCGGATTAAATTGTATGTGATTAGTTATTGTATTTCATCAAATTAGATATGTCACCATATCATCTTTTTTAATCGGGTAGAGATAGGAAATCAAAACTTAAACTACTTACCGGTAGATGGCGCTGAAGTTTAGTATTATCTGAGCAACTATTTAGTATCAGCTGAGCCTATATTTAAAAACTTTATAATATTAGATATGGCATGGCTGATCTTATTGCATATATAGTTGTATATAGAGCTATATCTTAATATATATGGCGGCATTTTAGGAACCCAGTGTACAATTGGAGTCTGAAAAGACTCATAAAGGAGTCCTAAGACCTTCTGAAATCATAACAATATGAGGGTGTTTTTCTTTACAGGTGAAGCCACTTTCTGAGTGTTCTTTTATGACTCTTAAAAGACTCCTAGTTATGAGCCTTGGGAGGGGAAATTTTCCTCTTTTTTAAGAGCATTTTCTGAGTGATGAAAGAGTGTTCAGAAAAGTAGAGTATTCGGACTCCGAAATGAGTCATAAAAGTATCTTTTACAAAGAGTTTTAGTCAGTTTTTTGAGTCATTTTCAAAAACTTATGAGCCTTATTTGAGTCTTTGCGAAATCTGATTTAAAATAAGCTTAATAACACAATGAAATATAAATTCAATAACTTTATTTTTTAGCAAAAAACTACATTTGTACATAATAATAGTGGTTAATTTAATATACTTAAAATATACACAAAACAGTTCACGTTTTCTTTAATATTCTTTTCTTCGTGATATTAACTTCACAATCCATTAATTTTTATAAACGTTTGCAGACTTTAGCAAATCCAATCAAAGTCCAATCCAAAAACTGCGCAAGATAAATATAGCCATAACAAGATATCTTTATAGAAAATTTTCAGTATAATTGATTGCTATATATTCCAGCAATTTTCGCGTATTTATTTGTAAAACCATTTTGTGGAATAACACAGGTTTTATATAATTGTTGAAAAAAAAATAAATAGATTATTTTGATTTACAAAGAAAATTTCAAAAATGTATAACCTCATAATTCCTCCATAATTTTGAGACTTTTATGAGTGTTCTAAAAATATACTTTTTATATACAATTTGGACTCTTTTCTGAATCAACTATTATAACCCTCAGAAAATACTCAAAAAAAGTTGAATTTTTGAACATGTCATTTAAATTTCCTTTTTCAAAAAATTACCTTCTTATTTCTGATTCAATTTTGAATCTTTTATGAATGCTCAAAAAAGATACAGAAATAAGTGTATTTTCGGAGCATAAGTTTTGAAAGGCTTATAAAAATGTTTTAGAAATAAATCATTTCGGACTCCAATTTATGAGCGTTCATAATTGACTCAAATTTTGGACTTAGTTAAGATTCATAATTTATGAGCACTCAGAAATATGTTAGCTGGAAATATATCATTATATATGGTATCATTTAAACAATATATAACTATATATGGTGACAGTTAAACTATATATTATCATATATGGTGTCATTTAAACAATATATGGTCATATATGGTACCTCATGAACAAAATTTTTAATACAGTTGCAGATATGATAATATATGATACTATATATAGTGCCATATATATTTATATATGGTGTTATTTAAGTAATATATTACTATATATGGTGCCATTTAAACCATATATTATCATATATGGTGCCATTTCAACAATATATGCTCATATATGGGACCTCATGAACAACATTTTTAATACAGTTTCCGATATAATAATAAATGCTACTATATATGGTGCAATATATATTTATATATGGTATCATTTAAGCAATATATTACCATATATGGTAACATTTAAACCATACATTATGATATATGGTGCCATTTCAACAATATATGGTCATATATGGTACCTTATGAACAACATTGTTAATACAGTTAATTTTTAACTGTTAAAATTCAACTGACAAATGTAGTAAAAACAACTACAAATGCAATTAAAACAACATACATGCAAATTATTGTAAAATTGTAGAAACAACTGCAAATGTAGTTAAAATAACATTAATAAAAATTATTTTAAAAATTATTAATTTAATAAAAACTAATTTATGTAAACACTCTTATCTTAATTTTATTCTATAATAAATTTAAAATTCAGAAATCAAAATTTACACTTAACGTCACTTTTATTTTTCACTATTAAGATATTGTTGTAGATGTCCGTCTTCGAGGAATGAAATATGGTGTTTTTTGCCTTACTTTTTTTTCTCCAGGTAGAAAGGGATGAAAATATAAAGAACTGAAAGAAAATAAATACAATAATTTTTTAACATTCCCGTAAATAAATTTATATTATAAAACTTACCTTATTATTTGAATAATTTAATAAAAAATATATAACCTTTTCGTATTACGCGTCTTCACTCTTTGGCGTTGTTTTATGACTAAGACAAGAGAAAACATGTTCTTCTCATATTCTTTCACTAGAAATTTCTAAACAAGCGCTTCGTACACATGCTCCTGTTTGCTTCGTTTGTGTGCACACACACTTTGTAAAAAAATTCAAAATAACTGCACAAAATAAATGTTACTACAATGTAGTAGTTTTTGTAGTTTGTTTAAAAAAATAACTGTCAAAAACATTGAAAAATTTTGCTCTAAGTAAATTAACTACAATTATAGTTAAAATAACTACAACCGCATTACTACACAAATAACTGTCAAGTAGTAACAGCAGAACTTTTCTGTGTGTATCAATTGTTTATCAATTTTTATCTAATTGTATCAGTTTAGATCTGACCTGATTAAATTATGTGTTAATCAGATGAAATTGTATCCGATTTTTGACCTGATACAATTTTATCGGTTTATATGTTATGGTGTCAGGTTTGATCGTAATTGGTTAAATTTTATATAAATAAAATAAGTATACAATTGTATTCGACATTTACCTTATACAATTGTATCAAAGTTTTAAAGTGATATCAGGTCAAAATTGGGATATAACTATATAATTTTGTATACAAATATATCTATTTGGACCTAAACTGATACCATGTGATATAAACCAATAAAATTATATCAGGTCAAAAATCAGATACAATTTCATCTGATTAACACATAATTTAATCCGGTCAGATCTAAACTGCTACAATTAGATAAAAACTGATAAACAACTGATACAATTTTATCGGGCCATTTTTCGGATCAATTGGTACATGGATCACTCTAAGTTATATATTACCATATAAAGCTATATATTATTTTTTTTAATAGGGAACATAACATATATGGTGCCATTTAAACAATATATGGTCATATATGGTAACTCAACTACAATATTAACTGTATTTCAGAAGCTATTAATTGTATTTCAGAAATTTTAAATGTATATCAGAAATTATGGAATGTATTTCAGAAATTATTAATTGTATTTCAGAAATAATCAAATCTATTTCAAAACTTGTTGATTGTTTATCATAGTTAATAGAGAAAAAATTCTAAATTACATTTCATAATTTCTGAAATACAATTGATAATTTATGAAATACAGTTTGATAATTTCTGAAATACAGTTGTGAATTTCGGAAATACAATTAATAATTTCTGAAATACAATTGATAAAACGGAAATTCAATTGTTCTGAAATACAATTCATAAATCTGAAAAATAATTGATAAGTTCTGAAATACAATTGATAAAACTGAAACTCAATTGATTATTTCTGAAATACAATTGATAAATCTTAAAAACAATTGATACAATTGGAAATGGTGTAGAGCGTTAAAAAGATGTAAATAAAATTATTTTTTTTAAAAAAATTCAATTTAATAAAAAAACGAGTAAAAAGGTTAAAGTCGGGCATACCGATTATACAATACCCTACACCAGTCTGGTTAAAAGCCAACTAATGTTTGGATCCGAAATTGGAATAGGTTAAAATGGGGCTTGTGTCAAAATTTTCTATAATGTGAGTCAGCGCACCAAATTTCATTAAAATATCTTAATATTTGCGACCTGCAGTTTGTAACCAAGCCAATTTTGGGGGGACCCTTATATGTGCACTAGGTCTAAACACTGACCGATGTTCACCAAAATCAATAGGCTTAGTCCTTGGGTCAACATAGGTCTGTGTACCAAATTTCATCAAAATATCTTAATATTTGCGACCTGCAGCGTATAAACAATTATAATTTTGGGGGGACCCTTATATGGGCACTAGGTCTAAACATGGACCGGTGTTAACCAAAATCAATAGGCTTCATCCTTGGGCTGACATAGGTCGGTGTACCAAATTTCATTAAAATATATTAATATTTGCGACCTGCAGCGTATAAAGAGTATAATTTTGGTAGGACCCTTATATGGGCACTAGATCTAACCAAGGACCGATGTTCACCAAAATCAATAGGCTGCGTTATTGGGCCAATATAGGTCTGTGTACCAAATTTAATCAAAATATCTTACTATTTGCGACCTGCAGCGTAT
The DNA here is from genome assembly GCA_949987735.1 of Leucophora obtusa. Lineage (NCBI taxonomy): Eukaryota > Metazoa > Arthropoda > Insecta > Diptera > Anthomyiidae > Leucophora > Leucophora obtusa. The sequence goes on along the minus strand of OX465295.1, from coordinate 292,765,289 downwards.
AAACAGTATAATTTTGGTAGGACCCTTATATGGGCACTAGGTCTAAACATGGACCGATTTGAACCAAAATCAATAGGCCGATATCCTTGGGCCGATATAAGTCGGTGTACCAAGTTTCATCAAAATATCTTAATATTTGCGACCTGTAGAGTGCGCACAAGAATGCATGGACAGACAGACAGACAGACAGACGGACGGACGGACGGACGGACAGACGGACATCATTAAATCGAAATAAAAAAAAATTCTGAGCCGATCGGTATACTATAAGGTGGGTCTAGGACCAATATTTTTTGGTGTTACAAACATCAGCACAAACTTATAATACCCTGACCACATATTGGTGTAGGGTATAAATATAATTTTATAAAAACATTTTTAGAAAATAAAATTATAATTTTATAAAAAGAAATTCATTTTATAAAAAAATGCATAGCCGTGAACGGTATCGAACTCGAGACCTTCTGAGTTTAAACCTTATTTTAACAAAATATTGTAATTTTTATAAAATCAGTGCTCTGCCAGTGTATTATTTTTTGAACTGTTGTCAATATCTGTCTGGGATCTTATTTAATCCCAAATAAATGGAGATCTTACGTAGTACGCAAATATAATGCGGAATCTAATTTTATCTGTCATTTTTCTGGATAGTTTTAGATGTCAATCCCCAAATATATTGCTGTTTCTAATTCGATCTGCCATTTTAATACCGAAATAAATTGCTGGATCTAATTCGATCTGCAATTTATGGGATAAATTAAGATCCTACCAAATCCCCAAATATATCACTGGATTTAATTCCATCTGCAATTTATCGGAAAAGTTAAGATCTTACGCAATCCCGAAATATATTACTGGATCTAATTTGATCTGTCATTTTTTGGATAAATTTAGATCTTACTTAATCCCCAAATATATTGCTGGATCTAATTCGATCTGCCATTTTTCGGATCAAATTAGATCTAAGTTTATCCACAAATATATTGCTGGATCTAATTCCATCTGCCATTTTTCGGATCAATTAAGATCTAAGTTTATCCCCAAATATATTGCTGGAACTAATTCGATCTGCCACTTTTTCGGATCAAATTAGATCTAATTTTATCCACAAATATATTGCTGGATCTAATTCGATCTGCCAAAATTGAGATCAAATTAGATCTAAGTTTATCCACAAATATATATCTGGATCTAATTCGATCCGCCATTTTTCGGATCTAGGTTTATCCCCAAAGATATCATTGTACCTCCCAATTTTGAGATATAACTTGATCTTAGTTTATCCCCATATATACAATGGGATCTAATACGATATGATTTGATACACCCAACAACTTTGAGATCTAATTGGATCAGCTAGATATTACAGCAGATCTTAAACAATATCAAATTGGATATGATTAGATATTGCGCGATATCAATTTTTTTTACTCGGGGTGTAAATTTTTTTTTACAAAGTGCCATCTAGTGATATCGATTTTTTTATAACTTATTTTTTAAGTGATACATAGCCCTGGCTAAAAGATCTAAATTTCAAACTAGATTTTTAAAATTTAAAATTTCATTTAAATTTTTCTAATTTCAAACGACAAAGAGGAATTTCATTTTAAAATTTCGCATTTTTTAATACAAAATTCCGATTTTAATTGAAAATTTTTTAAATAAAAATAAACGCCCTTACTATTTAAAAATGTGCATTTTTGTTAAAATCGACTTAAACTAAAATTTTTGGTATGCTTTGACCTAGTTTATTTTTGGAGTATTCTGATTGGTTAATTTATTTTTAACTAATCAAAATGCTTGAAAACATAAATATTTCTTTGGGATTTTCATACAAAAAATTAACAAAAACGTATTTTTAAAAATAAAGTCGACTTAAAAAGTAGAAAAACTTTTTAATAGTAAGGGCCAAAAAGTTAAAATTTTATTTTGAATTTTTTTTTCATTCAAATTGCACAACTGAATTCCTAATTGATTTTTGTAAATTTAAAATGGACAATTTTTCTCATTTCGAAATCAAAAATCGAAATTTCTCTTAAAATTTTCTGACAACCCAAATTGTTGCTAATCAAATGGTTCAGTTTCATCAAATTAATTTTGCGGTTGCGACTACCGTATTATTCTTACTACAACTAAATTTTCGTTGTCACAGTCAAATTATTCGTGCCTCAATTGTTTTTCTGTTGTCACAACTAAAAAATTCGGCTACTATAACCGAACCAAAACTGTTTTCTGGGTGTGTTATTCATGCTTCAATATGAATAGATACAATTTAATCAACATAATTAGATTGAATCTAATCGTTTTTTTCATGGGCAGTGTAATTGACTTGGATTTTGTAATTTGGGTTTTTAGTCAGTCTAAAGTTAGTATTCGATTGTCTCCAAACTTCTTTTTGATCAAATTTATATAACCCCCATTTTGCACTATAATTAGGTTTTTTCATCTTTAACATCCCGATTTTTAATCAAAAAGAGTTGGCTCCTTAGATTAGGGTATAATGGCTTTGTGCTAATAAATATATTGTTACTACCAAAAATATTTGACCAGCGCCCACTTTTTGTTACATCTATTATTATATATTTCACTACTTTGATATTGATTCACTTGCCGAAATATGGTTAAAATCGTGCTGTAGTGTAGGGTATATCATATAGTCGGCATGCCTGACTTTAATTCCTTTTTATTGTTTAGGGTGGGTGCGAACTGACTAAATAAAATCTAAACAAAATTCAAGTTTTAAAATTTCTATGAAATTTTACAAAGTGTTCAAATATTTTCCAAAGAAATTATAAACCCTTTTGTCAGTTTGTATTTAGTTTATAATTTATTTAGCCACCTCGCACAGGGCCTTAGGGTGCGAACTGGCTAAATTAAATCTAAACTAAATTCAGGTTTACAAGTTTCTTTTGAATTAAACATTTTTTTAAAACAATTTGTAAAGAAATTTTATACCCTTTTGTCAATTTGTATTTAGTTTAGAACAAATTTTCTATTTTAGTAATTTTGTCTAAAAATATGTATAAAAAAATTAGAGAAAAAATTTTAATTTCTTATATTTATTGCATTCCGGAAATTTCGGGACTTCTATTCAGTATATAAATCAGAAACTTTTCGAACTTAAAGTTCAAGTTCTAAGTACGGTATAACTGCAAAATTTGTGTGGATACCACTAAAACTCCCATCAATGACTATTGTAGATATGTGACTATTAAAAAATCATACCGTTTGACTCCCTGTTTAATTTTAATCATGCACACAACGTTTTCCTTCCGTGTACTCTAGTTAACATGTAAATCATTAAAAAAAAGTAGGAGTATTACCAGTATTTTTCATATAATTTATTCATAAATTATTCTAAAATTTTCCCATATTTTATTAACGCCATAAATTCCTTCCCACAAGGTTGTTTATTTATATATATTAGCATATCATACCATTTATAATATTATTTTTTCCTACTTTTCTGTTTTGTTTTACTCCAGTTGACATGGTACATGATGATTTGGTTTGCTTTTTTCTGTATTCTTAGAAAAAAAAAATAGTTTAAATATTATGTTGCCTTTACGTGTCAAAACTGCATCATGCAAACGTTTATAATCTAAAATGTATATAAATGTTTTTTTGTTAAGTATTTTTATTTTATTTTGCTTAAAAAAGTAAAATAAAACTCTATTTTTTAAATGTTGTCACGTATTGTAGTGACATATTGACGATTATTTACGCCTAAATCAAATATCCAAAATGTAACAGATGTGGCTTTTAAGACAGCATTGTAGACTAGTATTTTTTGTACATACATATACCTACAAACTATATGTACATTTTCTTTTAAAGTTTTAAAAGTACATACACTTATACATATGTACATTTGGTATAAAAAGATTTTCACACGTTTGTACTTGTATTGATATAATTTAGGCTAAAATATGTGTCACTACAACAGTTTATAAATCTTCAATCAAACATGATTTCATTTTTTTCTGGCAACAAAAAACAATTTAAACAATTTAAAATATAAAATGTTTTGTGCCGTTGTATATAATAACTATGGCAGATGGAGTTATATTATAAGATTTGGCCACACCTATTTAAAACCATTTTAAAAATTCTAAATTAAACATTACATGAGACAGTGTATTGTTCGATTTTAAGTTATTAGTAATGTTTAGATTGACGATAGTTAACTTTCGAAAAGGCACAAAAGTTATTACATAAAAAACAAATATTGCAATCTCATGTAGCAGATGGTGTTCTACGGGGCGATATCTAACTATATATATTTATTTATATTAAATTGTTTTCAACTGCATCAATTAGGATCAAATTGATAGTTATATCTACTCAAAAATCGGATAATTTTATATGTAACTTCATCTGCTCAGATCGAATTAGATACACTCAAAATAATATGTCTGTTTGCTGAACAGAAAAATTTGTTACTTTAACAAAATTGGTTGTATTATAGTATATATAATTTGTAGATTTTAATAAATTTTTTGTTAAATTTAACAAACTTAAATTTAAGTAAAAAATTAGTAAAACGGCAGTTTTATTTGTAATTATACTGAGTCGTAAAATTTGTTTAAATTACTGGCTCCCGGGACCCTTCTCGGTGCATATTATATGTATGTAAGTTTATTCCAAAGGAACAAATATGGAATATTTTTTTTTTTAATTTCTGACGGTACAAGGTACCACCAAGGTCCATTTTTGGATAGAGATAACCTTTTGACGGTGATATTATGTATATTAGGGTGTCCCTTAAAAATAGATTCGTTATTACGCCTCCAGTTTTATTGGAAATGGTCCCAAATGGAAGAAATCAATTCTTTTTTTTTTTTTGGGAAACGTTAACCCGTGCCGAAAGTTGGACGAAATGGCCCATTTTGGAAAAAAGTGTATTATTGTTCAAAATTCCCAAAATTCGAAATTTTGAAAAAAAATTATCTTTTATTTCATTTATTCATTTACTATAGTCAAAATGATTCAGATATGGAATTTCGACTTCATCGAATATCATAAAACCACTTTAGCCTTGAATCCAAAATGACCCACGAATTTGATAAAAATGCAAAAACGAGTTTTATTTTAAATTCATTTTAAAGATTTTTTAAAATGCCTAATTTGGAAATGTCGATTGCCATTTGTACCACATAATAGTTGATATTAAAGAAAACAATCAAATTGGAAAAATGATAATTCGAGTTTATGCTTGGAGCGTCTGCTTTCCAGAACATTTTATAAAAATTGCTCATTTTGTCAAAAATTTAAAAAAATTTTAATGTTTTCATCAAAGTTTACATAGTTTTCGGAAAAATATCACTTAAATTTGTTAAGACTATAATTATCTTTACATTTGTTTAAAAAATATTTAACCCTTAGTGGCCTGGGGTCATAAAAGACCCATGAAACTTAATATTAATTATGACTACGGGATTGTAAAGTCTTTAAATTTGAAAAAAAAAAATCTCAACTGGATAAAAATAATTATTGTAGGTAACATGATCCATGTTGGGTTAATTTTTATACTTTCGGCCAAAAACGATCCACTAGGAAATTTACAAAATAACACCTTTCATAATTTTCGAAAAAATATCTCTACAAATGGATCAAAAAAATATTTTTTCAATTTGATAAAAATTATTATTTTGTATAACTTGATCCATATAGGGTTAATGTTTTCACTTTTCGGCAAAAAAGCACACTTGGAAATTTTCAGAATAACGCTTTTCCAAATAGAAAGCAATAAATGCATAATAAACAAAGCTTTTAATTAGAATCTGAAACTAAACTTGATATTAATATACGGACACTTTTGACCCCACCTTTTTAACCCTTAAAAATAAGATTGGGGCTATAGAGAATTGCGCTTCTTTGTTAGTTTTGTACCCTCCATCGCATATCCCAATTTAATAAAAATCTGATAAATGTTATTCTGTAAATTTTCTAGTGGTCTTTTTTGTGAAAAGTGAGAACCTTAACCCTATGTGGATCAAGTTACTCAAAATAATAATTTTTTTCAAGTTAAACATTTTTTTTATTCATTCAAAGTGATATTTTTTCTAAAATTATGAAAGGTGTTATTCTGTACATTTCCTAGTGGGGCGTTTTTGGCCAAAAGTAGAAAAATTAACCTCATATGGATAACGTTACATAAAATAATTATTTTTATCCCGTTGAGATTTTTTTTTTATCAATTTGATGGCTTTACAAACTAGTAGTCCTAATTAATATTAATTTTCATGGATCTTTTCTGACCCCAGGTCACTAAGGGTTACAGATTTTTTAAACAGATTTAAAGATAAATATAGTCTAACGAAATTAAAGTCATATTTTTTCCGAAAACATGTAAAATTTGATGAAAACATTAAAATTTTGTTAAATATTTGACAAAATAAGAAATTTTTGTAAAATTTCCTGGAAAGCAGTCGCTCCAAACACAAACTCGAATTATCATTTTTCCAGTTTATTTTCTTTCTTTAATATCAAATATTATGTGGTAGAAATAGCAATCGACATCTCCAAATTGGGCATTTTAAAAAATTTTTAAAATTAATTAAAAAAAAACACGTTTTTGTATATTTATCAAATTTGTGGGTCATTTTGGATTCCAGGCTAAAGTGGATTAATGATATCCGATGAAGTCAAAATTCCATGTCTGAATTATTTTGGCTATATTAAATGAATAAATGAAATAAAAAATCATTTTTTTTTTTCGAAATTTCGAATTTTGGGAATTTTCAATATTAATACACTTTTTTTCCAAAATGGGCCATTTTCGTCCAACTTTCGGCACGGGTTAACGTTTTCCAAAAAAAATTGATTTCTTCCATTTTGGACCATTTCCAATAAAACTGGGGGTGTAATGACAAATCTATTTTTAAGGGACACCCTAGTGTTCACGCAACAATCTTTACTATTTATTATAGAGTTTTTATTAAATATGATAAAATAACGAGAATTTTGTTCGCATTTATGCGAAAAAATATGTCAAACTCCATAAATTTATTATTCTTTTTTTTTTACCAAATTCGATTAATCGTTTAATTGTATTAATTATTCGAATTATTCTTTATTCGAAATTTGACATTTTATATTATTCGAACAATTATTTGAGCAAAATCGTTTGGTTAATGGATTACGATTAAGTGATTGAATATCCTCACCCAGAAAACAGATTCAGTTCTGATAACCGCATTTGTAGCCAATCGCATGGTTCGGTTGTGGTAGCCGAATTTTTCAGTTGTGGCAACAGAAAACTAATTGAGACAGGACTAATTTTGACAGAATTTCTGTTGTATCAAGAATAATTCGATAGCCACAACCGAAAAATTTATTTGATGCAACGGAACCATTCGATTGGCCACAAATAGGGTTGTTTTCTGGGTGCTAGTGTATATTGAAAGTACTCGTAGTTAGTACCCCGTACACACATAATAATCCATGCATAAAAATACGAAATTAATGTCAAAACAACAAAAACTTTCGTAAAATAAACCATTTTTCGTATATTTTACAAAATTTTTTGTTATTTTGATATTTTTTTCGTAATTTTATGCATGGATTATTATCAGTGTAAGTTCATCGTTTAATGATGTATTTTAATTGCTTTGCATTAAATTAAGAGGCAGATGAGAGGCATAGAGTCTCTTGGTTATCTGTGCTCCATGATAACATGGCCGCTGCGGCTGTCGGTCTTTATTGCGGTCGCCTTTTTGCTCAGAGCGGCAGCCTTTTGCATCCCCGTTTTTATTCTGAACCGACACTTGATCGTGAACTTAACAATTTGTATTGGCATATGTGGCGTATGAGTGTTATAACAATAAAGCAAATAATATCACTCATACGCCGCATACAAATACTAAAAAACATAAGTTTTTATGATTGACTAGCGGGCGCAGCCCGCTACGTTGTTAGCGTGCCTTAAAGGTTAAGGGGGGGGGGGGCTGCGCCCTCCACAATTTTTATTAAATTCGTTTTTTTATTTAAAGTTTTTTTATTTGAAGCCTTCACCCAGCCACCACAAATAAATAATTCTGCACAACAATGGGTTTAAATTAAATAAATATTTGATCACTTTTTCTCATGAAAGTGGATTGTTAGTAATGAATCCATAATAAATTGCAATATACGTGTGTATGTTAAGATAATTTGGTAAAGTGCGAACTTAGGTAGATAGACCCGTAAGTAGTTTTGTTCATTTGTGTTTTGAATGAAAATAAATAACGTAAAGCAGGGTTGGAAAGCATTTTATAATATTAAAAATAGCGGGCAAAGCCCGCTACGTTGTTAGCGTGTCTTAAAGTTTTTTTTTTAATTCCAGTTTATGTAAAGGTAGACCTGGCAATTCAAGTAAATTCACAAATTCAGTTGGAAAATTTACTGCGTCGGTTTCTTCCACCGGTGCTTCGTTACATGAAGTTTAAATATCGGAATATATAAGTTCCATTCCTTTTCTAAGGTTTTTTCTCTTTCAGAAAATTTGTTTAACTTTTTGGGGAGTATGTTTCAATGCTACATAAGTTTCATATTCCGTTGATAGTGTTTGAACAGGTAATTCCCTCTTCCAATCCATTTGCATTGTCTATAATTTCAATTCCACTCGTTCAACGTTTATATCCATTTCATTCCACTTGTGTAGTGTTTCAATCCCACTCGTTTCCTATTTAGTTTCTTAATTTTAGTGTTTCATATACACTTGTTCTTTAAGTTTTAGGTTTCTAGCTAAAGACGCAGACGTTAAGGGGGGGGGGAGCAATTTTCCCCTTTTGAACCACCATTTTTACCACGTTCCTGTCCAAAGTCCTAGAAATGCCTTGTCGATAAGTTAGCCCATACTCCAAGGAAAACATATTATATATTACAGGTTTCTAGCCGAAGGGTTCGGTTAGGCCATCAAGGGGGAGAATTATTCCGTTTTTACCCCTCCCGGTAGGAATTTCCAAAAATTCCGTCTTAAAGGACGTCTGCGTTGGAGGAGGAACCTACTACATACATAATTTTAGGTCTCTATATCCAGCAGTTTGGCCAGGCCATCAAGGGGGAAGTTTTTTCACTTTTTACCCCTCCCGGTATGAATTTCCAAAAATACCATCTTAGGGGACGTCAACGTTGAAGAAGGAACCCAATTTAAGATCCCTTGTTCCAGCAGTTTGGCCAGGCCGTTAAGGGGGAGACTTTTCCTGTTTTTGACCCTACCTGTAGAAATTTCCAAAAATCTCATCTTAGCGGATGTCTACAATAGAGGAGGAACTTTAATACCAAATTTCAACTTCCTACCTCCAGCGGTTTGGGCAGGCCTTTAAGCGGCACTTTTCGCTTCATTAATCCCTATTTTTGCAATGTCCCTGTCCAAAAAGCACCGTCTCGGTAAGTGAGCAGATACTCCAAGTAACATATGTTTTACATTTCAGGTTTCTAACCAACTTTTACTATTTGTGCCCCTCTCGGTAGGAATTTCCGAAAATCCATCGACAGGGAATTCCAGTTTCCTAGTTCCAGCAGTTTGAGCAGGCTAAGAGGAACTTAAGTACCGAATTTCAGCTTCCTAGTTCCAGCAGTTTGGACAGGTCGTTAAGGGGCAACTTTCCCTTTTTGAGCTCCCATTTTATAACGACCCTGTCCAAAATTCAAAAAGTATATTTCTAATACGTTAGCCCTCACTCCAGGGACCCACATTTTAAGCTTCAGGTTTCTAGCCGAAGGGGTTTTTACCGGCCCCCAAGGTGAGGCTTTTCTTCTTTTTGCCCCTCCCTTTAGGAATTTATAAAAATTCCATCTTCGCGGCTATCTGCGATGGATGAGGAACATTCATACCAAATTTCAACTGCATTGCCTAAGCGGTTTGGGCAGGCCGTTAGTGGGGACATTTTTCCCTTTCAACCACCATTTTTACTATGTTCCTGTTCCAAAATAGAAAAATTACGTTACCGGTGAATTAGTCCTACTCCAAGGAATACATATTTAAAATTTTAGGTTGGCCAAAAGGGATTGGGCAAGCCGTCAGGAGGAGACTTTTACCTTATTTCCCCTCCCGATAGGAATTTCAAAAATTCCGTCTAAGCGGACGCCTACACAGAAGGAGGAACTCACATACCGAGTTTCCTTTTGGGATATCCTGTAGGGAATTCCAAAAATACAAACTTAGTCGTGTCTACTACAGTGGAGGAACCTTTATACCAAATTTCAACTTCTTACCTCCAGTGGTTTGGGCAGGCACTTTTCCAATTTGTGAGACTGTTTATGGGGAGACTTTTCCCCTTTTTGCCCGTTCCGGTAGGAATTTCCAAAAATCCCGTCTTAGCGCACGTCTATGCCGAATATCAAGAAACCTTGTTTTAGTGGAGATATCCGTGGGTGGAGGAAAAAAAGTAGTTTTTTTGAAATTATATATTATTTTAAATGGTACTTTTTGGAAAAACGAAATTTTTTGGAAAAAGATACTTTGTTTTTACAAAGTACTTTATTTGTACTTTTTTTGCAAAAGGTATTTTTTTTTTAAAAGTTGTTTTTTTTGGAAAAATGTATGTTTTTTGGAAAAAGGTACTTTTTTTGGAAAAGGTACTTCTTTTGGGAAAGGAAAATTTTTTTAGAAAAAGGTACTTTTTTTTGGGAAAAGGTACTTTTTTTTGGAAAAGGTACTTTTTTTGAAAAAGGTATTTTTTTGAAAAAAATGTATGTTTTTTGGGAAAAGGAAAATTTTTTTAGAAAAAGGTACTTTTTTTTGGAAAAGGTAGGTACTTTTTTTGAATAAGTTATTTTTTTGGAAAAATGTATGTTTTTTGGGAAAAGGTACATTTTTTTAGAAAAAGGTACATTTTTTGGAAAAAGGTACTTTTTTTAAAAAAGGTACTTTTTTTGGAAAAAGGTACTTTTTTTTGGAAAAAGGAATTTTTTTTGGAAAAAGGTACTTTTTTTGGAAAAAGGTACTTTTTTTGTAAAAAGGTACTTTTTTGGAAAAAGGTACTTTTTTCGGGAAAAGGCACTTTTTTCGGGAAAAGGTACTTTTTTTTGGAAAAAGGTACTTTTTTTGGAAAAAGGTACTTCTTTTGAAAAAAGGAACTTTTTTGGAAAAAGGTACTTTTTTTGGAAAAAGGTACTTTTTTTGGAAAAAGGTATTTTTTTTGGAAAAAGGTACTTTTTTTGGAAAAAGGTACTTTTTTTGGAAAAAGGTACTTTTTTTGGAAAAAGGTACTTTTTTTTGGAAAAGGGTACTTTTTTCGGAAAAAGGTACTTTTTTTGGAAAAAGGTACTTTTTTTGAAAAAAGGTACTTTTTTTGGAAAAAGGTACTTTTTTTGGAAAAAGGTACTTTTTTTGGAAAAAGGTACTTTTTTTGGAAAAAGGTACTTTTTTTTTGGAAAAAGGTACTTTTTTTGGAAAAAGGTACTTTTTTTTTGGAAAAAGGTACTTTTTTTGGAAAAAGGTATTTTTTTTGGAAAAAGGTACTTTTTTTGGAAAAAGGTACTTTTTTTGGAATAAGGTACTTTTTTTGGAAAAAGGTACTTTTTTTGGAAAAAGGTACTTTTTTTGGAAAAAGGTACTTTTTTTGGGAAAAGGTACTTTTTTTGGGAAAAGGTACTTTTTTGGAAAAAGGTACTTTTTTTGTCCCCTTTTTGCCCCTACCGATAAGAATTTCCAAAAATGCCGTCTCAACGGACGTCTACACCGGTCGAGGAACCTACATACCAAATTTCAACTTCATAGCTCCAGCAGTTTGAGCAGGCCGTCAAGGGGGAGACTTTTTCCCCGTTTTGCCCGTCCCTGTAAAAATTTCCAAAACTCCCGTCTTGGTGGATGTCTACGATAGTGGAGGAACCTTTATACCAAATTTCAACTTCCTACCTCCAGCGGTTTGGGCAGGCCGTCAATGGGGGCCTTTTTCCCCTTTTTAACCCCCATTTTTACAACGTCCCTGTCCAAAATTCTAGAAAGTACTTTCCAGAAAAGTTAGCCCCTACTCCAAGGAACACATATCTTAAATTTCAGCTTTCTAGCCACAGGGGTTTTGGCAGGCCGTCAAGGGGGACACTTTCCCCCTTTTTGCCCGTTCCGGTAGGAATTTCCAAAAATCCCGTCTTAGTGGACGTCTACCCCGAAAGAGGAACCTACATACCAAATTTCAACTTCCTAGCTTCAGCGGTTTGGGCTGGGCGATGTTGAGTCAGTCAGTCAGTCAGTCAGTCAGTCAGTCAGTCAGTCAGTCAGTCAGTCAGTCAGTCAGTCAGTCACGTTATTCTTTTATATATAGAGATATCGATACAAAGAGTATATATTTTATTAGGAGATTGCGGGACACTCTATCAGGGAGGAGGCTTTTGTTCTATAATGTGACTTCAAACAGGAATATACTCAAAACAATACTAATGTTCTAAGAAAAACCAAATAATCACTTCAAACATCATTATTTGCGCTCTTTGTATGACTCAAACATCAATTGTAACCAGGGATTGAAAAAAGCTCGGGTGGCTCAAAAAATGAATTAAAAGATATAATTAGGGATTTACATTCTGCAAACGAATATACTGATGCCAAAATTTTCTGGTTTGGAAATTTTTTTTCGCAAATTTGTTTTGCAATTAACAACTAAACTTTCTTTTAGGAGATGTATATTATAGTCCCTAGATTATAAATTTAAAAAAACGCATTTAAAAAATTGCAAAATAATAGCGAAACTCGAAAAAAGCCTTAATGGTAGAAAAAAAAAATAATTAAAAACCTCAATCAGCGATTAACATTCTGCAAACAAAAAATAATGATGCAAAAGTTTTCCTTTTTGCAAAATTTTTTTGCGATTTTTTTTTCCAAACTAAGAACCAAACTTTGGTGCAGAAATTGGTATTATAGTAGTGCTGGTAAATTCTGTGACTTTTGAATACTCGATACTACTCGATATTTTCAATTTGGATACTCGATATTACTAGTTACTTTCAGCGGTTTTTTAATTTAACATTTTTTTTAATTTTTTAATAAAATTCTTTGAAAGTGTTTATGTTATTTATGTTTATTTAAATTAATAAACATATTTTTAAACTTCTTTTTACCAACCATTACGTTTTTCTAGTTTCTTAACATGCGCTTTTAAGTATTTTACTTTTGATTTTTTCTTTTAGCAGAGTTGTAGTTTTGTGATAAATATTTTAGCTGAGTCACATTTTTGTTGTAAATATTTTACCGGAGTCACATTTTTATATCTTTTTTCCGTCCAAAATGCAACTCCGAAAATATCGAGTAGTAGTTTTAAGTATCGAGTACCCAAAAAAAAAACACAAATACTCGATACTCAGTACCCACTACTCATATTTTTACAAGCAGTATATTATAGTCCCTAGATTGTAAATTTTAAGAAATCGCCACTGTTGCCAACTTTTTTCCTAAAAATATCGCTAAATTAAAGTAAAAAATCACTAGAAAACAGCTAAATTATAAAAAACTTAATAAATTTAGCGATAAATCGCTAAATTTCACGAACTTTTCGGGTTCTGTTGAAAAATTTCAAAAAAATAGCTATATTTTTCGAACTATTTAAAACTTTCTAAAATAATTGTCGATACATCGCTAAATTTTTCCAACTTTTAAGTATTCCATAAAAATTTAGCGATAAATTGCTAAATAATAATGATTCAAAAATACTATCAAGGAAATAAATTGTAAAAAAAGCTAAGAAAACACCAAGACTGTCTTTAAAAAAAATCGCTAGTTTTCCCGCTAATAGCTAAATCATATTTTATCCCGCTAAACGAGTTGAAACATCGCTAGATTTGACGAGCAAATAGCTAAATTGGCAACAGTGGAAATCGCACTTAAAAAAGTGCTTTAAGGGGCTTTATGGTGCAGAAAGTTAAGAACTAATCAGCGATTGACATTTCGCATTTATTTTTTTTTGCAAACTAACCACCAAACTTTGGTTTCAGATATGGGTATTATAGTCCTGGGATTATGAATTAAAATATACTGCAATTAAAATTTTCAAAATAATGACGGAGTGGGGAAAAAGGATTTGTGCCACAGAAAATTAATTAAGAAACTTAATCAGCGATTAAGATTCTGAAATATTATGATGTAAAATTTTCCGTTTTTGTAAAATTTTTTTCTCAATTTTTTTTTTGAAAACTAACTACTAGTTTTTGGTATAATATATGGGTATTATAGTCCCTGGATTATGAATTTCAAAAAACCGAACGAACGAGCATTTTCCAACCCTGATTAACAAGTCTGTGTTCGTTCCTGTTTAAAGGCATATATTATTATGTTTCACAAAATGTATTGAGCGATTAAATTTTATTTGATATTTCTTGAACTTTAAATGGTAGCTTTTAAATTTAATGAACTTCCAATTTAGAATTTTAAAAATCGTACTTTTTTCGGTAAAAATGGAAAACGACAATTTAAAAGTAATAAACTAGAAAATATAACAAATAGTAGTGTAAAAATAAAACAAAAACAAATGAAAACGAGTAAAAAAGTATAAGTGGGGAATGCCGACTATATGATACCATATACCAGTCTGGTTGAAAGCCAAGTAGTGATTTGTTCCGAAATTCGAGTGGGTTGAAATGGACTTGTGTTACAATTTGTCCATAAAATGCTAAAAAATTAGAAAAACGGTAAGAAAATTTGATTTTGCATAAATAAACCTATTTAAGAGAAAATCAGAAGCATATTTCATATGAGCGAGAATAAATAAATTTTGCCCTTGGGCACATGTGTGTCAACGTACTAAATTTTATTAAAATATCTTCGTGTTTTCGACTTGTAGTGTGATTTTAACCATAATTCATAAGCTTCATCCCTGGGCCGATATATGTAAGTCGATGTACCACAATATTTGCAAACCATTGCGTGCGAGTATGGACATTTATGGGGCACTAGATGTAAACATGGGTCAATTCTAAAAAAATTAATAGGCTTTGTTCGTGGGCCCATGTGAATCAGTGTACCAATTTTGCTTAAAATATATTCGTATTTCAGACCTGTAGCTTGCCAAATAAAAATAAAAAGTTTCTCCTCTTCAGTACTATACAGAATACATCAGAAAAATCAAAATTTTTTAGAGAGATATCAAGATTTTAAGGAGTTTGGAGCATTACTTCCCAGCAAAAAAAAATCAGAAATAATGTTTTAAAAACTACTTCTTTCTCTGCTTCACAAGTATCCGTTAGTGTGTTTTTACTGCTTTTTTAGAAGTAATTCTTAAGAAATTAAAAAAATCACTTCTTTCATTGCTTCCAAAGTATCCGTTAGTATATTTTTAAAGCTTTTTAAGTGTCACTTTTGAACAACATCCAAGAAATCACTTAACTAATACTTCTAAAGCATAATTGCTCTAAAAGTGATCCTAAAAAGTGATTGTGGTATAAATTGGTATTTCTAAATAGATGATCGCGGTTCGATTCCTGGAGGGACCAATTTTTTTCTAATTTTTTAGTTTAAATTCAAAATTTTTCTATGGGAAATAGTACTGAAAACAATACTGAATTGCAGTGCACCTTTTGTTAACAAAAAACTTAACTGTTCCTAAATACATTTTGGTAATTATAATTAAAAATTCTATTAAATTCACATAGAGATTATTATTTTGAGCTAATAAAATACCAATAAATTCCTTTTGTCATTGTATTGTATGTTTAATAAAGTTTTTGAAAAGATATTACTTTCTGGATAAAAGCTTAATGAAAACGTCAAAATGATATTTGGGTAATTAACAGTAAAAAAAATTAATTAAATCAAATAAATGGGGTGTAAGTTAATAGCAGGAACAACAATAATAATAATACGCTTTAGTAGCTCATATGTGAGGGTTTCCATACTAACTGCCCCGCTAAAGGAAAAAGTATATCGTTTCAATGTCAAGGTACATATATCGTTTTATTGTCCTATAGGTAAAAATAAAATATATTTTTTTAAATTTTTTCAAATGTGAGCGAAGTAGATGTGATTAAATATTGACAAATTTAGCAATTTATTTTAATGTTGTATTTATTATAATTAAATGGAATTAAGAAAATGCTAGAAATTTGACTCCGTTAACCATGTTTTTATAAGCCGTACTTTCGCTCTTACCTATCAACGTTAAATATTTAATCCATCGATCTACGTTAAGTACTTAATTAAGTTCACAAAAAAAAAAAGAAATAATTAAATAGCTTATATTTATAATATTCGCATATTATTAAAACTTTTTAGGAAATAACGCATGAAAGTTCATTTAGTGGTAAAAATGTATAAACGTTGAGTTTTCAACATTGATAATTTTCCAGGTTGAAAGTTAACTTGCATACGAAAAGTAATGCGTAAGTTTTCGCCTCAAATACATTTTTCTTCACCTTCAGTTTTTATTTGTGAGTTAACAATATATTTGAAAAATATGAAAATAGTACTGAAAATAATACAGAATTGCAGTGCACCTTTTGCACTTGTTTAAAAAGTACTTTTAATGAAGCGACTAAAGCACAATATCTCGCAATGACAAAGTGGTGTTTTTATGACAGTCAACTTTCATATCAAAGAATAGCTCAGCGATAGAGAGCTAGACTAGCAATGATGAGGTCGCAAGTTCAATACCCGGTGTAAAATAAAAAAAAATATAATTTTTTTGCGAAGATTTTTTTTAACTTTTAATTGCTGAAAAAGGTCTTCCTTCGCACTCGTTCAAAAAGTATTGAAAAAATGTTGAAATGGAAGTGCTCTTCACCTATGACAACTCAATGTTTTTTATGTTAAAAAAGAAGTACCTACATCACTTTCAAAAGGAAACTAGAATAACATATTTTGAAAGCAAAAACTCTGTGAAGTAAGTGTGAGGAGAATATGCTGATGAAGAAAAATAGTAGTTTTTGGAAAAAAGTACTTATTATGTTAGTTCATAATAAGGAAATAATTGGCCTCGAACAAGAATAAATAAATTCTTTCATTGTAAAATTGAAGGTCGAAAAAATTATTTTTATTTTTAAATTTAAAAATTAAACGAACATACACATACTATATGAAGACACATAAGGTTTGTACGATTACATTTCTAGTAAAACTAGTAAAAGAAAAAAATATTGAAAAAGTTGTCAAAATATTCAAAAGTAATCGAACAAAACAATTGTAAGAATAGTAAACTAACACAAATAATTTACGAAAATCGCATCAAAACGTCCGCGGAGCGCAAAGAATCATAAGAGTTAATTAATTTAATAACGATTCACATAAAAACGTGTTCAATTATATCGTTTGTTAAACAAAAAAACATATTACTAGTTTTTGTTGGAAGAAAATTTTCAAGTAAAAACTTGTAAAATTTCCCCTTAAACTTTTTACTTTAGTTCTTACTATTTTTTTTTTACTCGAAAGGATTTTTGAGTAAAACTGGTAAAAATGTGAAAGCTAGTATAAAATAGCATGCAAACAAACACACTTATAATAAATTATACACTCAAAAAAGTTTGTCGGTAGAATCTATTGAAAAAGACAGGTTAAACAAAGTTATGTGCAGTTAAAAAAGCGTTTTGTTATTTTTAACTACTGGAAAGTAACAATAAATGCATTAAAAAAGAACTAACAATGCAGTAAAACAATCTAGCAAGTTTTTACTACGGAAATTGTAAAACAACTGACAAAATTGGTAAAAACTACAGTTTTTTTTACATAAAAAAATTTTTTTTCTTTCGATTACAAAAAATGTGAAATAACTTCAGCCTCCTTGATATTTGAAATAAAAATTCCAAACATTTCTGTAGTTAATACATTTTGATGCATTAGACATACACACAAAGAAGAGTTCTGCAGTTGCTACATGACAGTTATTTGTGTTGTAATCTGGTTGTAGTTATTTTAACTACAATTGTAGTTAATTTACTTAGATCAAAATTTTTCAATGTTTTTGACAGTTATTTTTTTAAAGAAACTACAAAAACTACTACATTTTAGTAACAGTTTTTTTATGCAGTTATTTTGAATTTTGTTACAAATACTTCAATTTTCAAGTGTGCGTGAGTATGAAGCAGACGAGTGTGTGTACGAAGCGCTTGTTTATAAATTTCTATTGAAAGAATATGAGATGAACATGTTTTCACCAATAGCCGTAGAAATTCGAAAACGAAAGTGGAATTGGATTAGGCACACTATCCGTAAAAGACCATCAGATATTGCTAGAAATGCTATCGAATTTAACCCACAGGGAAGCCGCAGACAAGGTCGACCAGCTCATACATGGCGCAGACAAATCCAAACCGAAGCTAGTAAAATGCGAAAAATCTGGCTCGAAATCAAAAGCATTGCGATGAACAAGATCCGAATAGGAACGATGGGAATATATATAAATACGTTTTCTCTTGGCTTAGTCATAAAACAACGCTAAAGAGTGAAGACGCGTAATACGGAAAAGGTTACATATTTTATTAAAATAATAAGGTAAGTTTTAAGGTGCGTTTACAATGATGGAGTACTCCAATCTGTAGAAAATTTAGTTCTTTTCTCTTTCTTACTAATACATTTTTGTATTTTGCTATCTTTTTTTATTGCACACCAGAGTCAAAGTTGTTTGACTCTGGAGTACGGATTTGTTGCACTCTAGAGTTAACATTGCTCTGTTAACTATTTAACATGACAAATATACTTTTAAAAACACATCACTAATTTGTTCACATCTCTAATTGTCAACAAATTAAAAAAAAAATATATGGAAACTCATAAAACCAACACAAAATAATTGTGTTGGTCATTTTATAATTAAATAAAAAATATTTTAAAATAAAGGAAATGGATATAAAGCCTAGATATTCGCGAAAGGAAATGTAAGTATTAAAGTGTCAAATATTTTTTGAAGTAACTATACTCTGCATTTTGAACAGTTAACATTTCAATCTGTGCTGCAGAGTAGAGTCACTCTACCATTGTGAAAGCACCTTTAAAATATAAATTTATTTACGGGAATATTAAAAAATATTGTATTTATTTTTTTTTCAGTTCTTTTATATTTTCATCCCTTTCTACATGGAGAAAAAAAGGAAGCCAAACAATTTCATCCCTCATAGACGGACATCTACAATAATATTTTAATAGTGAAAAACAAAAGTGATATTAAGTGTAAATTTTGATTTCTAAATTTTAAATTTATTATAAAATAAAATTAAGAGTATTTACATAAATTTTTTTTTATTAAATTAATAATTTTTAAAATAAATTTTATTTATGTTATTTTAACTACATTTGCAGTTGTTTGTACAGTTTTACAATGACTTTCATGTGTGTTGTTTTAATTGCATTTCTAGTTATTTTTACTACATTTGTCAGTTGAGTTTTAACAGTTAAAAATAACTTCAGATTGTAGTTGATTTAAATGCAAATGTAGTCTACACCTTTTTAACTGCCAGTGCAGTTATTTGAACTGTAATTTTACCTACATAATTCCCTGAATGCAGTAAAAAACAGAAAGTTTTGTATTTGCAAACTAAGAGCCAGTTTTATAGTTAGAACTAAGCACGATTTTTTTTAAGTATTACTTAAGTTAGAAATTTTGTTAAGTTTTTAGTTATTTTGGTAAAACTGGACCTAAGAATATATCAACAATACCAAATAGAAAGTATAAACGCAACGAAAATTTTTAGTTTTTAAATAACTAACAGAAATAGTTGTTTACTGTAAAAATACTGTATTGGTAGTTGTTTATATATTAAATATAACTGCTTAAATTAATTAATATTACAGTAAACAACTGTTATATTAGTTGTTTTGTATTTTTATATGGAAAAACAACTATATTTAAAGTTAAAAACAAACTTACTAATTACTACACAAACCACTTTTATATAGTAAGTGTTAAACTTCTTCGAGTATATATTCACTGTACAATCTGTTTTAATTAGCAAGTAACAAATTTACAATGCCTACTTCACCAATTTTTTTTGAAAAATTAAAGCGTTGTTCGATGTTTTATTAGGACAATAAATTTTGTATGTTTGACATTTATACGATATATGCATAAGTATGGAAAGTCTCATATGTAAGAAAAGGATACAAGAAGAAGATGTAAACCTCAAATTGGACCATTGTGCTAAACTTAACTGATGGCTGCTTATTTTTTCTTGTTAATAATGTTTCTTCTGTTTCAATATTTGCAGTCTTGCTATTTTGGTGCTTTTGGGGTATTTCTTGGTGATTTTTACCTCTCCGTACCCGGTATTTAAAAAAAAAAAATTTTTTTTTAATGTTCTTTAAAAGTTGACAAAATAATATGAACTAAATAAAAAATACATTAAACAACCCTTTTCCCACAGTATTTATATAAAATTTTCAATTTAAACTCCGTTATATGTAAATTAACAAAAAAAAAAAATTCACACATATTTGGTGAATTTATACCCCTTTTGCCCGTTTTCACAATGTTTTCAGTGCTTTCTTGCATTCAGGAGTTGGCAACACTGTATATTTGTCATTGTTATTGCAGTAGCTGTTGTTATTGTTGGTTTTTTTTTATATTATGTACGATATCATATCATTTATATAGAAATAGAGTATATTATTTAACTACAAAGTACTCAGCAGTAATAGTACGAGGATCGTTTTATAATTTTAGACCCCAAATCATAAAGACGGTACAAAGTAGGATTTTCGTGTTGCTATTTTGATGTTTTTGGGGTATTTCTTGATGCTTTTTACCTCTCCGTACCAGTATACAAGTCGAGTGACGTAAAGCCGATGCTCCGCAGCCGCCGACTTTTTTTTGGGAATCGAGCCGCTGCCGAAGTGGTCGGCTAGTTTCGGCTTTTATTTGTTAGCTTGTAGTGGCAGCTAAGCCGATACTTTTTTAATTTCCCAATTATCAGTTTGAATTTTATTTTAAAGGCGCTTTCACAATTGTAGAGTGACTCTACTCTGCAGCACAGATTGAAATGTTAAAGGTGCGTTTACAATGGTAGAGTGACTCTACTCTGCAGCACAGATTGAAATGTTAACTGTTCAAAATACAGAGTAGAGTTACTTCAAAAGAATATTTGACATTTCAATACTTACACATTGCATTTAATATAAAATAATTTTTTATTTTATATATTTCTCCTAATTGAAATCATTTGTTTTTATTTGTTATTATTTTCAATATTTTTTTCTAATTTGTTGACAATTAGAGATGAGAACAAATTAGTGATGTATTTTTTTAGGTATATTTGTCATGTTAAACAGTTAACAGACCAATGTTAACTCTAGAGTGGAGCAAATTTGTACTCCAGAGTCAAACAAGTTTTACTCTGGAGTGGAATAAAAAGAGATAGCAAAATAAAAAAAATGTTAGTATGAAAGAGAAGAAAACTAAATTTGCTACAGATTGGAGTACTCCATCATTGTAAACGCACCTTTACTGTTCAAAATGCAGAGTAGAGTTACTTCAAAAATTTATGACACTTTGATATTTACATTGTATTTTCTCGTAGGCCATGTCTCCACCGCAATTTATGTTTGCTTTTAATTTTTTTACTAGGACTTTTATGCTGTTTCTTCAAAAAATTCCATTTTATTTTCCATTTTTTTAAAAAATTGTTTTTAATTTGGTGACAATTAGAGATGGTAAGAAATTAGTGATGTGCTTTTTTAGGTATATTTGTCATGTTAAACAGTTAAAAGAGCAATGTTAACTGTAGAGTGAAAAAATCTGTAGGGTAGAGGGGAGATCCTTCGCCACTTTTTTTTTCAAAGCACTGTCATTTCTTAACCCCTAATTATTTTTCAAAAATTACTTTCAAATTGAAAACCTACATATCTTGGCTTTAATTTCTATGATTTTTATTCTAATTATTTGCATATTTTTTTATTATTTTTTTTAATGATTTTCAAAGTAATTCAATTCGGCGTAACTGCCCCAAACCTGGGGTATATTCTCCAAAAGAGCTAGATACAATTTCAACAATAAAAATTTGTTAATACAGTAAAGTCAATCTTTTAATGACTGAAATAAATAATTTAAAATAAGTTCTTTAAGATATGTGATTCTTTTTAATCAATAAATGTCCACTACAAAAAAAAAAATATTTAAAACTATAATATAATGATTCTTCAAAATTACAAAAAACTGAATAATTAATATAAATTTAAGAATGAACACGATTGTTCTAATTTACTATTACACATATTTTAAACATATAGAAAAGTCTTATAGAGCATTTTAGGCAGGGATGCACGAACTCTTTGTAGCTCCAGCGGACATCTGGTGATTGTGCCCCAGAGACAGGCACTACATAAAATTAATATTTTTTCACGCTTTTTAAGCATTTATTAAAATTAAATTATTATTTTTCGAAACCTTAGGATCGTAGGTCTAACATAATGAAAAATTATCATCTTATCACACGATTTGAGGAAGTTATTGCAAAATGTAGTTGCTTCCTATTATTTTTTTGGCACCCCAAAAAACACAAAAACACGTCTGTCTGCGACCACATGTGATATAAATTCATCAAAGTGGATGTCAAAGAAAGATAATTGAAAAATGAACAAAATATATTTTTTCCAATTTTTTATCTCCTTTAATAGCGGAGAAAAATGGGATTAGTATATGTGCCCCACTGGCGAAGGATCCCCCCTCTACCCTACTCTGGAAGGTAATCGCGTAACTCGATTCGAAAAAAAATTTTCGAATTCGTAAATCTTGCAAATATCGTTAAAAATATACATAATTCTGTATAAAAATTCTACTTTTTAATTTATTTTTATTCTAAACCATGTACACTACATACAAAAATTCAAAAAGTAAGATTTTTGCAAAATTTTTTCTTTTTACGAAAGGTACAAAATTTACGAATTCGAACATTTTTTTTCAAATCGAGTTACGCGGTAACCCCCCTGAAGTTAAACATTCTTCACTCTGGAGTGGAATGAAAAAAGATAGCAAAATACAAAAAAGTATTAGTATGAAAGAGAAAAGAACAAAATTTTCTACAGATTGGAGTACTCCTCCCTCATTGTAAACGCACCTTAAAGCTTATTTTTGCTTTTTATAGTTTCATATACCATTTATTTCGTTAAGATTCTATTTAATCGAAAAATATATAAATTAATTAATATTGCACGTATTAGAGATTAATCACCCAAAACTAGAGTTGTAAAAGTACCTATTGAGTATTCCGGTACTGAGTACTCAAAACTGACTGCTTTTTTGAGTACCCAATACCAAAACGGTACAACTCAATACTTTTAAAGATACAATTTTCCGTAGAAATGTGTATTTTTCGTATGAAAATACAACTCTATTTGTGAAGGAAAAACATTTGTAACGAAGTTTTCTGAAAAATGATTTAATTAATTTATTTAAATTGTCTTAAATTAATTAATATGTAAGTAACGATAGTTATTTAACACGTGTATGAGAATTATTATTTTTTCTATTAAATATGAATTCATAACATTTTTATTTTTAAAATAAAAAAACAAAAAAAAAAAAACGTTAAAAGTATTGAGTAGTATCCAGTACTCAATTGAAAAGTATTGCGTAGTATTGAGTACTCAAAAAGTATCGAAATTTCACAACTCTACCCAAATGAATCTAGTACCAAAGGCACTAAGTATTCAACACCGGTTGTTTTTCGAGTACTCAATACCCAAAAATAACTACTGGAGCAAAAACAACCTAGTTTTGGTACAAAACTAGTTTTTGCTTGTTTTTTTGTATGCGTTTTGACAAGTTAAAAACTACAAGAGCCAAAAGCCAGGTAGTTTTTGCCCAGGTATAAAGATATATTCTGAAAACATTAAAACAATACCTACTTCATAATAAGCTTGTTCGTTTATTTACTACAAGTTACTACTTTTACTACAGCTGGAAAAATCCAATACAAAAAGTAAACAAAACTTTTCAATTGTTGTAAATGTAGTAACAAATTCGAGTAAACGAACACACTGAAAATGTAACATGCGGCAAAAAAAAAGTAAAGAATAATACCTTCATATTACCAAAAGTTGTGTGTGCAGCAAAGCAAAATATAGTAATTGTGAAAATTAGAGAAATGAAGCACATTTGGGGCTGAATATCTCCTAACTAATACTAGATATCGAAGAACGGATAGCAGATTTAAAAAGAGGACACATTAATCATAAGTCATCAATGCCTAACTCAATTTAGCCAAAAATGGTATATAGGTCACACCAATTACACTGTGAGACAAATGGTAGGGGTCGGGAAGGGTTCAAACTACCGTGAAAGTTATATCGGTAAAAAAGAAGTTACACGTGTCCCTGCGTTTCGCTGGGTCACGCCTAGGAATCAAGATATATCGATTTGAAGTAAGTAACTATCATATAGGCGAAATTGTCACCTTTGGTGGTCTTTTTTTTGACATAACTCGAGAACCACTAGGCCGATTTTGCTCAAACAATTTTAAAAAAATTAAAAATTACAATTCCTTTAATCTGTTCATATAACGTTTTCTATATACTCAACAGTTTTGCCGGTAAAAATAAATGTATGAAGAAAAAAAATATTTTTTGCCTAAAATATTAAATTTTTTTATTTTTTAAATTCATAAAAAATCCAAAACGGAAAAAAAGGCAAGTCGTATTCATTTCACGCAAAGTCACATAACCTTTAAACAAAATGATACACAGATCATGAAAATCGATGGATGCGTTTCGCTTTTATTCACAATTAAGTGAATGTATCTCATTTTGACAAGAATATTGATTTTATGTTTCAATGAGTTTGGATAATATTTATTATATGTATATTATTTATTATTAACACGTAAAATTAAAAATTATTATGTGACTTTGCGTGAAAGTAATACGACTTGCCTTTTTTTCCGTTTTGGATTTTTTATGAATTTGTTCAATGAACAAATGAACGTGTATAGAGTTGAAGAAGCAAAATTGAATGGGGATGATCGCAACCTGAAACGGCAGGCTATTTATTTCGTTATGTTTGAATGAATTAGTGCACTAATACCAAATTCTATAAAAATTAGTTAAAAATAACCTTTCAGAAAAAACTTACGAAATTAACATATTTTTGCTAAATATTAGTAATATTGGAACAAAACAAAACTGTTAAATATACAAGGATTTTAGTCATATTTCACATAAATTTTAGTTAATAGAAAATAACAATTTAGAAAAAAAATTAAGAATTTCCAAATAGTTTTGGATATTTAATGCTAATAAAAATGTAGCCTTGCGAAATCAGCATTCTTCTATTTGTATCAAATACTTCTATTGATTTTAGCAGAATAAACTAACTAGATTTAACTAAAATTTTGTAGGTATAACAGTTTGTTTTTACTTTTTTTATTTACTATTAATATTCAGAAAATATTTTGTAGTTATGAAATGTAAGTATAATGTTTTCTCTGTCTTATAAAACAAATTAAATAAAAACCAGGCACCAGAAAACGTTTTTTTTTTGTTTTTATCAAAAATAAATATCACTAAAGTTCAAAATGTTTTTATTTCTCAATCGAAAACAAAAAATTTCAAATGTACTTTAAAACAAAAATATCCCTCAAGTTGAAATTCCAAAAATATCTTTAGGTATAAATATCAAAGATAAAAAAATTGATAAAAAAATAAAACTTTATAAAACGTTTTAAAAAACGTTTTTTTTTTGTTTTTCATCTTTGTACTAAGTACAAAAATATGAATAGAATTTTAAAATTTTTGTTTTATTTTTATGGTGGAGATACTATTCTGGTTTTTGGTTTCAAATCTGTAGAAATTCATATAATACCCTGGAGAGAACTGTTGAGTGGTATATACATACAAACATATATTGCAAATATTTTTTTTTTGCTAAAATGTTTGCCAATTGACCAACATTTTGCACTAATATTATTCATTTTCGGAATGAAATCGCTGTATAAGTTTTCTAATTAAATTTTTGCACCATGAAACCTTTTTCGCATTCCGCCATTAATTCGCAATTTTTTAAGTGCAGATTTTTAAAATTTATAACCTAGGGACCATAATACCCATATCTCATACCAAAGTTTGGTAATTAGTTCGCAAAAAAAAATTGCCAAAAAAAATTTGCAAAAAAAAAATTTTTTCCATTAATGTATTCTCTTGCAGAATATAAATTGCTGATTAGGTTTCTTAACTATTTTTTTGTATCATAAAGGCTTTTTTCGCATTCCGCCAATATTTTGCAATTTTTTGAGTGCGGTTTTTTAAAATTTTTAACCTTAGGACAATAATTCCCATATCTTATGCCGAAGTTTGGTGGTTAGTATGCAAAAAGTTTCGCGAAAAAAAATTTAGCAAAAAGGAAAATTTTTCCATCAACATACTCATTTGAAGAATGTAAATCGCTGACTGAGTTTTTTAATTTATTTTTTGTACCATAAAGCTTTTTTTCGCGTTCCGCCATTATTTTGCAAATTTTTAAGCGCGGTTTTTTTTAACTCACAACCTAGGGACTATAATACCTATATTTTATACCAAAAATAACTGGTTAGATTGCAAAAACAAAAAAAATTGGGAAAAAAAATTTTCCAAAAAGGAATAGTTTTGCATCAATATACATATGTATATGTATGTAACATATGTATAGCAGAATGTTAATCGCTGATTAAGTTTAAGAAATTTTGGGTGCGGTTTTTTAAAATTCATTAATTTGGGACTATGATACCCATATCTTATGCCAAAGTTTGGTAGTTCTTACGCAAAAAATTTCGCGAAAAATAAATTTTGCAAAAAGGAAAATTTCTGCATCAACATATTCGTTTGCAGAATGTAAATCGCTGACTGAGTTTTTTAATTTATTTTTTGTACCACAAAGCTTTTTTTCGCGTTCCGCGATTTTTTTGCCATTTTTTAAGTGCGGATTTTTAAAATTCATAATCTTGGGACTATAAGACCAATATTCTCATATCAAAGTTTGGTGGTTAGTTTGCAAAAAAAAATTCGCGAAAAAAATTTTCGGAAAAGAAAATTTTTTGCATCAGTGTATTTGTTTGCAGAATGTAAATTTCTGATAAGAATTTTTAATTCATTTGTTGTACCATAAAGTTTTTTTTCGCGTTCCGACATTAGTTTGCAATTTTTTAAGTGGGGTTCTTTAAAATCCATAATCTAGGGACTATAATACATATATCCTATACCAAAATTAGCTAGTTAGATTGCAAAAACAAAAAATCACGACAAAAATTTTTGCAAAAAGGAATAGTTTTGCATCAATATATTTGCTTGCAGAATGTTAATCGCTGATTAAATATCAAAATTAAAATTTTGTACCATAAAGCCTTTTTTCGCATTCCGCCATTATTTTTAAATTTTTTAAGTGCAGTTTTTGTGGTTAGTTGCTCACAAATCCTATGGTTTTAATGACCACAGTTTGTCTTTTGCACAAAATTATTCAGCCTATCATGCTTTGTAGAAGTCTTTTCGGCTGAAATTTTTATTACTTTTTAATAACTATTGGATGCAGAAATGTGTCTGTGAATGTTGTTTTAAGAATTTTTACAAAATTTATATGTAATTGTAATCAGAAAAAACTAAAAAAAACGTTTTATTTTGTTTTTTCCTCAATACAAAAAAAACGTTTTTTTTTGTTTTTTCCTCAGTACAAAATAAAAATAATTCTCAACTTTCCTGAAAATATCAGTACGGATATTTTTTAAATTTTGTTTTCGAAAAGAAAACAAAAAATAAAAAAATTGATGAAAACAAAATATCCATCAAGAAAAATAAATTCATTTGTACACAAGTGATTTTTTTTTATTGAGGAAAAAACAAAATAAAACGTTTTAAAAGTATTAATATCGGGTGCCTGATAAAAACCCTATTTATTGTAAGGGTTTCTTTTAAGAAATAAATATAAAATTAAAAAAAAATGCTACACTATTATTTTTAGTACTTCAGAGTTTTTTTTTATGATTTCCTATATTCATGTAAAACTACTTAACAGACATTGTCTAAATGAAATATAAAATAAAATATAGGCTGTGTTCGCGCGGCAAGCTATCAACGTTGGCTTATGTCATTTCCATACAAATTTGACATTAGTAACGTTAAGAGTTACCACTAAATCTTGGCTAATGTCAAATTTATATGGGTATGACATAAGCCAACGTTGATAGATTGCCCCATAAACACAGCTATAGTTCTTTACTTTCAACACACACACAAAAATTTGAAAACGAATTTCTATTACGAACACCTTTGAAATTTTAAGATATTCTTCTTGTAAAATTATTTAAAATTTGGGCAAAAGTGCAGTTTATGGGGTTTCGTAAGAAAAAGTGACCCACTCTGAAATTAAAAAAGAAAAAAAGCCGAAATTAATTTTGGGAGGGGCTCGGCCCCCGGCAGGCCCGTGGGGGCCAAAAAACGGAGGAAGATAGTAACATGTAAGTGTGGGTACTCAAATTAAAGGAAATTGTCTCACGATCCAAAAAATGTATTTATTCTTTTATTCATAAAACGTAGCCCTACCTAGATTAATTTTGCAACCACTAGGTGAGGTCTAAAAAGTTAAAAACTAATATAAGCGAAAATTGTACTCAAATGAACGAATTTTGAATTTTCTCACGATTTCAGAAATGGGTTTCTTTTTTATAATCCGTCGAACGTGAATCGAATTAGAGCCATTTATTTAAATTTTAGACCTTCTAAAAATTAAAAAAAGTGAAAAATCACATTATTTTAGTTGCTATGTGTTGTTCGCTTGACGAATTATTCACAATTGAATTATATTTGATTTTAGCCATTAGATATTAATCAGAACTGGGTCCACAACGACATGTGCTTTTTCATATATTTTGTATGGGAAGCAAAATGTCGCCATGTCGTCCGGCGATTTGTCGTCGTAATAGAATCTATTCTATTTTCGTGACGACACACTAATACACACTCAACATATTTGTCAAATATTTATCAATTAACTAATTAATTGAACAGAGTTGCAGAAATTCGTATTAGAGTTGCAAAAATTCGTACCTTGTTTACAAAAAAAATATTTTCTTGACAGAAGAAATATAATTGAAAATAAAAATGCATAATTTACCACAAAAAAGCAAAATTAAATACGAAAAAATTTAAAACAACAGGAATTAATGGAAAACTAATTGAATTGGTGAAGAATTGTTGCGAAAAAAATACAAACATATTCTTGTTTTGCTTTAATTTTATTCTAAATGCCAAAAATGTCGACAATCGATTGTCGCTGAATTTAAATTATTCGCGACAACTTTTGCTGTCGTCGGTCGACAATCGACACAGTTGTGATTATCCTCTTACTTATATAGGAAAATAGCATAAATAGCCGACCTTCACTTTTAGGTGTACGTAAACTTTTTGGGTTATATGAAAATTAAAGAGTTTAATGAGGAATGAGATTTTGTAATTTGGATGTAAAATTTCGTTGGAAAAATCCAGCGATTCTAAAAAAATTCAAATAATTTTTTTTCAGCGAACCTCACACTAGAACGTTTTGTTAATCTTTGATTTTGAACATTTAAAATTGTACGTCCGAAGTATTTAGGGAGTTTTCATATAAAATGTACTAACCAAGATTTTTTATTTAACAGAACATCATGCTTTGGAATTTCATTTTGAGAGATGCTTCACACTAGAAATAATAATATATTTACTTTTTTCAATTGCACTACGGTGCCTTAGATCCAACCATTTATAACTTCTTTTAAAATCCCCAACATTGAAAAATTCTCAAACTTCCCTTGTAAAGACAACCACAGAAAAAATAACAAAGACCAAACAAAAAAAGCCAACAAAAATTCAGTAAAAATTTTCCATTTAATTTCTTTGATAACCGCATCTGCCAAAAAAAATTAGGTTAATAGAGTGTAAAAAACATAAAAAAATAATATAAATAAATAAGGAAAAAATAACAACAGCAACTACTGAATAATAAAGAAAACATAAAACAACCCACTTGTAAGCCTAAAAGCAACAACAACAGCACAAGGCAAAATAACAACTATAACAACAACAATGACGGCGAGTAAGTAATTGCAATACACTACAGTTCCATACACAAACTTACACTCGCACCCACACACGCATACACACATATTTTTAACGGATAAAATGTGTAAATGAAGAGTACGTAAATTAACACAACTACCGGGTGAAAACAAATTAAAATTCCATAACACACAACATACACCACACAATGGCTAAAAAGACAGAGAAAGTAAAAAAATATGCTAAAGTTTAGTTAAACGCAAGCTAAGCTAATCTGCACAAGGTCCTTAATATATGCATACAAAGGTACAAGAAAGACGAATGTTGCGATAGAGTTGTTTAAACATAAGAGTTTTTAAAGAAGTTAAAAAAAACAACGCAAAGGAGAATGACAAAAATTTATCACAACGAGTGCACTTAGATTTTGTATGTATTTTTTTTTATGAAAAAGGAAGTGTATACAGCGGAATTATGCACTTGTACACATAAAACAATATAAAAATGCTCAAATGCATACAGTATGCATTTGCACTATTTCCACTTTCATTTTGGGAAAATATTGTTTGCTATTCAGGAAGTAATTTGAAGCATTCAACTAATATATCAAATGCGAGTATATAAACAGATATTTATACCCCACACCCAGAGATGATATAATATATAAATAATATACTTGAGTGAACTCGGGAATAGCCTGCTAATCATTATATGGTCGATTTGACTGTATGATCGTTCATCAACCGATTCGCACGTATATTTGTGGATATTTTTGTGTGGGAGTTTAGTGCCTCCGATTAAAAACCTGTTTCGTGCGTAAAAATCAACAAGCCTGTCGCCATTATTGTTCCTTAATGTTCCAATGCCATGTTTACCCATAACAGCACTTAGGTTTTTGTTCTTATTTCGAACTCTAACATTAAAGTCGGCTAAAAATATCTTTATATCGCCAATTGGTAAGGTGCTTGTAACATATTCTAGTTGACCATAAAAATCATCTCTTACGGTATCCTCATCAGGTTCAGTTGCAGCGTAACATTGTACGGTAGAGATTTTGAGGAATTTGGAATTAAATCTCGTGATTACGATACATTCGGATATTGGTTTGTGTTCTATTAATGTAGCTTTGACCTTTGGCGAAAGTAACAAACCGACTCCATTTGTGCTTGGAGTTTCCTGAATAGAAGAAGCAATAAACAGATGGCAATTGACTAGTACCGCTATTTAGTAACCGTATTTCACTCAGCCCCAGTATATAGAAATTCTTGAAATTTCCGAGAGTGTTCTTACGTTCCAGGAAGCAATCATAAACCGTTGTTTAAAGCCAAAAGTCGTCGTCGAGGGGGAGTTGATTTTTAAATTTGCTAACATTTCTGTAATGTTTGTTAATTTAAGATGAGTGGATAATTGGTCCTATTGTTGGGGCTGCCAACAAACCTTTAGGCAGGAGAGCCGATGTACGGCATTTGAGCTTCAGTGACTATGTTATGGATATCACCTAATTATCTGAGACACACCGGTATTCGCATGCCGACCAGGCTACTCAGAACCTGTGCGCCTTCTCACATTAGCTACCGACAGATGGATATCTGAACGACATTACCAGGGGATACATGGTCTAAGACGGGAAGTGTGAGTTGCTTGGAAAATTCTTGAAATGAATCTCTTCTGGTCATTCCCAAGCGAACGGCAATCAGAAAGCTTTCCTCATCTAAGAAAAATTATTTACTTCTGATTGATTATTACTGATTGAATTATTTACTTCTTTATTCAAACCATATATTATTCAAATAAGCAATTTAATTTTTGTTGATAATTTTCATAAAACCAAACGAATTGATTAAATTGATTTAAAAACGAATTATGTTTTCAAGCTCTGATAAAATGTACAGCGAAATTTTAAAGTTACGCACAAAACAATAACGTAAACAATTATGTTGTTCTTTTAAGTGTAATTTTCATGGCTTCATGGCAGATTTTATTAAATTTGAAGGCACTATGTAAAGGCGGATTTTGGTTACTTTAAATGCTATAGAAAATAAAAAAACAGTAAACAAATTAAAAAATATAAGTGCAAATTAAAACAAAAACATTTTTTTCGACTTTCTGGAGTTACCAAAACTACTCGTAATATTCCTTAATCGAAATTCGCTATTTTAAGTAACTCGAACAATTATTCGAAAGATAGTATTCGAGTAACGGTTAACCGATTGAATATCCTAGTATACACATTAAATTATGTTTGCAAGGTTTCGAAAGAGTTTTTTTTTTGACCAACGTAGGCTGCATTCACACTTAATTCTTAAACACGTGTTTAGCTAAAACACGTATTTGAGCTCTTTATTCTACTACAACTTTTGTAATAGAATAAAGAGCTAAAATACGTGTTTTAGCTAAACACGTGTTTAAGAATCAAGTGTGAATGCAGCCTTAAAGTATGATAAATCGATGTTTTTGTCTCGAGGGGACCAATATTTTTCTCTAAGGGCCATTGACCTCAAGTATCCCGTTCTAGTATTTACCTACCAGAACTCAGTTCCTACTACCCAAATGCACCACCCTAATATCAGAAAATTTAAGTTCGGAAAAAATAATTAAACTTTTGCTAAGGAAGTTTTTCGATAATTCTAGCAGAAATTTTTTTATATTTTTTTTTGCCCTTTTAAATTTTTTTTCATTGAATATTTTCTTTATATCAAAACGTTGGTCTCCTCGAGGCAAAAAATCGGTATATCACACTTTAAGATCCGACTGTAAATGCCGAAGGTATAACGAAAAACTAAAAAAAACGACACCTACGTTCGGAAAAAAAAAATATTTTTTTTTGAAATTGACTTTCAAAAATACTTTATATTCGAAAGTGTACCGCGCACTTTTTTTTTGCCTGTAAGGTGGTACGGTCTAATATATATACATATACATACATATATGTAAAGCAGAGCTTTGAAGAATTAATTCTTTAATTCAGTTTTTGAATTCTGAATTAAAAATTCAATAAATTAATTCACAAAAGACTAGTATATATTGAGTGGAATTGATTCATATTTGTTTTCGTTCGATTTCTTTTGTTACAAAAGTGCAGTTTATTGGGGTTCGTTAAAAAAAAAGAAAAAGATGACGTCCTCTGGAATTAAAAATAAAAAAACCGAAATTAATTTTGGGAGGGGCTCGGCCTCGGGAGGCCCGTGGGGGGCAAAAAACGGGGGAAGGTAGTAACATGTAAGTGTGGGTACTCAAATTAAAAGAAATTGTCTCACGATTCCAAAAATTTATTTTTTTCTTTTATCCACTTTTTTCGACCCCTCCATAAAACGTATCCCTACCTAGAGCTATTTTTCGACTAATAGGAGGGGGGTTCGAAGCTCTGGATTCACGTTCGACGGATTAGAAAAAATCCTCATTTTTGAAATCGTGAGAATATTTCCGTTCATTTGAGTACAATTTTCGCTTATATTCATTTTTCACATTTTTCGACCCCTCCATAAAACGTATCCCTACCTAGAGCTAGGTAAAACGTATCCCTACCTAGAGCTAGGGATACGTTTTATGGAGGGGTCGAAAAAAGTGAAAAATGAATATAAGCGAAAATTGTACTCAAATGAACGGAAATATTCTCACGATTTCAAAAATGAGGATTTTTTCTAATCCGTCGAACGTGAATCCAGAGCTTCGAAAAACTAAATTCAATTTAAGCTTAATTCACTAAAAATTAAATTCAGATTTTAAAAAGATTCATGTACAATTCCCTTAAACCATTCGTAAAGAATTCATTCATAAGCTTCATTCCCAAAGCTTTAATATGAATTGAATGAATTCCTAACTTGAATCATTCAAATCGCATGTTCATTCACCATTTTACTAATTGAATGATGAAATTTTATTACCATTCACTTAGTGCAGTGTAGTTTGAAACTAACATATAATCAAAACCAAAGCATACAAGGTGTAACAAAGCATACGATACTAATTATTTCTGTTAGATGAATTTTAAACGTTTTTCAATGTATTGTGCTAATATTTCAGCAATTACATACAAATTAAAATTTTTCATTTGATTAAGTGAATGAAAACAAATAATTTTTCATTCACTTTTTTATTAAATGAATTCAGGTAAATTGGGTTTCATTCAGTTAGAATCCAATCAAAATAGAATGAATTCATATAATTTTAAGCTATAGGGAATTAAGCTATCGAATTAATTTCATAAGAATGCTATTAGGGAATGAAATTTAACCCAAATTTCATTAATTTTTAAAAAGTGAATGAAAGAATTAAGCCTTTTAAACCTTTGCGTGAATCGAATTAGAGCCATTTTTTAAAATTTTAGACCTTCTAAAAATAAAAAAAGTGAAAAATCACATTATTTTAGTTGCTGTCGTTTGCAATTATTTATTGTTTTGTTCGCTTGACGAACTATCATGCCGATGATATCATGCCTGATTTTTGTTCGAGATAGCTCGCGTGAAAGCACTTGTTTCGAGATCCGAAAAGGCATGAATTCACCGCTCCTGTTTTTCTTTTAAAATGTCGATATGTCATGCCTTCTCGGAAGTGCATATTATAATGCCTTTCAACTATTTAAAATCATGCGATGTTTACGAAGCTATACATTTTTAGAAGCGGTAAAAGTAGCAGTAAGGAAGCAGTAAACGTTTTTACTGCTTCCACATTTTTGCTGCGATAGGACCTTAATTTAACTTTTAAGTGCACGTCAACTTTTTGGGTTATATGAAAATGAAAGAGTTTGATGGCAAATGAAATTTCGATAGTTAGATTAGCGCCGGAGGCAAAAATTTTGTTGTGAAAATCACGCGATTTGTCCAAAGAAAATTTAAAATTTTTCGTATATGTGAGTAAAATGGCGCCGCAGGGAATTTTTTTAATGCCCCCCCCCCCCTTCTCTTAAGGGACGGAAATGAGTTTTTTCTTTAATTTTAGTAGTCGTGAGAATTTTTCCAATCATTTCAACACCATTTTACCGTACAACAAAATCTCATAATTTTGGGCCCCCTTCTTAAGGGACTAAAATGGCTCTAGTTAGGGCTACGTTGTATGGACAAAAAAAATAACATTTTTGAAATCGTGAGACAATTTCCTTTAAATTGAGTATCCTCACTTACATGTTACCGGGGCCTAGCCCCTCCCAAAATAAACTTCGGTTTTTTTGTTTTTTAATTCCAGAGGGGGTCATATTTTTTTTTATTTTTTTGACGAAACCCCATAAACTTCACTTTAGCCATTCTTTTTATCAAATCATATGAATTACAGTAATTTTGATATAGCTGCACAACCAACTTTCGCACGAATTTTTGTACAGATAAGCCAAAAACGTTGCTAAGTCAAATTGTTTACCTGCCTTAACCCTACGGGGAATGAGGGGTCAATTGCCCTGAAAGTACCTATCCTGTGAGTGGTTAAATTTGGTTATTTAACATAAGAGGACATATCACTTAACTGGATAAATGTGTTATAAAAAAACCACAAGTAACACTTTATTTTTTTTAAAGAGAAGCAACACTCAGGAAATTCTTCCTATTAATTAACGTGTTGCTTCCTTTGGAATGGGGATAGAGAAAAAGTGAAAGGTGGTGAAAGAAAGGGTTTCAAATATGGCAACACTGTAATTGCGCGAGATGTTGAATTTTAGAACAGTTGTTGCGCTCCATCTGATGGGGATTTGGCGAACTTTGTTGAAGCTTTTTAGTTCATAGCCCTGGGAACACCGAAGGAGGACGCTGCGATATGTATGAGGGATAGAAAAACACATACATATTTATATTTTTCATAAATTGATGTTGCCATGGTTGGGGATCGGATCCGCAACCTCACGTGTAACACTCCAACGCGCTAACCATTACACCACAGCGCCCACAATTGGTCGGTTTCATAGTACACTGATAGAATTATCCTTCATGATGAACAATTGCATAGAATTTTTTTCGTAAGTTCAATGAAGAATTTCGTTAAATAAAATTATCAAAAAATCGTAATTTGTGAAAAATTACGATTTTTTGATAATTTTAGTACTAGATCTAAGCACTTGGAGTTTTCTTTAAATTTTAGCATCAAGAACCCTGAGCTTATTGCTAACAACTTCACCTCCAATCTTTTGGAGGATTTTACAGGAATTTTAGAATCGGTAAAAGGTTCGACGCATATATATATCTTAAAAGAACATCTTAAAAAAGGAATATGTATTTCATATTTTATTTCTGTGAAAAAACATACCAAAATTCTTCAAAAAAAAACAAATTTTTATATTTTAATTTGTTGACAAATGAAAATATTTGTACTTTTTATTACATAACAATTTTGACAAGGTTTTGCTGTGAAAATTTTACTTATAATACCAAAATCATAACAATTTCCTTTCACATCAGTTTTGTCACTGTTTTTCTCAGTTTTGTAATGGGACTGGTTCTGTATCAGTTCCTTTTAGGTTAGTTGGGTGACATGTCACAAATTATACAAAGTGTGACTCATTCTTTGACGGTTCCTTTTGGGTTACTTCGGTGACATGTCTCTTTAAGTCAGTTAGGCGACATGTCCTTTGGGCCTAGACCTGCGACATGTCGAAAGGTGTCTAATCTGTGGCAATATGTCATTTCCAATGACAACGCCATGTTAAAGTGATATGTCTCTTTCAAAGAAAAAGACCGATCAACGACCTGTCTCTGCCCCCTTGGGACGTATCCTGCGTGTCGTCTGGGACCGGTCCCTTTCCCCGTAGGGAATGTACAGGTAAATATACCAGACTGAAAACAAACAAAACAAATGAAGCTAATGATGACAACTTTGTGGTTTGCACTAGATCTTGCGGTTTTTATGATTAAAAACTGACTAAAGTAGGATATTTTTGTCACAAAAAGTTGACAACACATTTATTTTATGTGTGTATATTTTTTTTAAATAAAGCAAAACACAAGAGGCAGATAACGGTGACCTTTTTTATGAAAATAATGTACAACTGTCAAAAATATGAGGCACTTATCTTAAATGCGCAGGTAAAGAAAGTGCACTTAAAAGAGGCAATTGCGTACACACAGAAAAAAACAGGGGGAATATTACCTAAGAGCTTTGTAATTACACAACTACATAATTTTGAAGTTAGTTTTACAAAGTTATAGTAAAATATGCACATTTTTTTGTAAAATATATACAATCCTTGAGAAATATATACATGTGTAGCGGAAAATATCCTAAAAATTACATATATTTTGCTAGAAAATTGTAAAACTTACTTGGAACTTATGTAGTTGTATAATTACTTAGCACTTAGATAAAGTTCCACCTGTTTTTTTTCTGAGGGTACATAATTTTATAAAATAAAAACGAAACCAAAAATTGGTGCAGTTATAGAAAAAGTGCACTTAAGCAAAATGCAGTTAAATCAAAACTACTGTAATTCAATGGTGAACGCGTTCAATTTTATAAATCGAACGGATAAAAAGTGAGTTAATTCCTTACTGAATTAATTCACCACTGAATTCATTTAATTTCATTTTAATTCTGTGAATTAAAAAAAAAAATACGTTCAGTGGATTAAAAAAAAGTTACGTTCACTGAATTAAAAAGCTGTTTTCTGCCGTTCAGTACACAGTGGAGTGTTTTCAAAATATTTTGGAAATACGCGTTCATTTGAACGAATTCAGTGAATTACTTAAGAAAAGGAATTCATACAATTCTAATGAAAATTGAATTCGATTGTTAGTGAATTCATTTAAGAACGAATTAATTCTTCAAAGCTCTGACGTAAAGGAAATACGAATGTTTGCATAAAATAGTCGTCACCGCAGCCGCAGTCATTTAATTTGGTTTTTTTCACATCCGCCCAATTCGAAGCCGCAAGGTTGTATCTTTAAACCTACTTGGCAATTTGTTACTTAAATTTAGATTTGTTAAATTTAACAAAGAATGTTTTAAAATTAACAAATTTTATTTTAAGACAAAAAACAAATAAATTTTGTTAAAGTATTAAAATTTTTCTGTTCAACCAACAAACATATTATTCTGAGTGTAGATATACATAGATATAAAATTCTAAAAAAACAAACTAAAATGGGTTTTAAAGTTTATAAAATTAATAAATATTACAATATTTTTCATACTTCAAACTGGAAATGGTGTTGCGTGTGGGTGTTCATTTTAATTACTGTTAAAAATACTGTGACATATAAAGATCATAACGAATGCTCAGTCAGTCATTTCATACACATTCCTTTCATTGTTAAAAAATAATTGTAGGTGTCAAATGTCAGTTGTCTAAGTATGAATTCGTAAGAAGAAGAAGAAGACGAACAAGAATAAGCATCATTCAAAACAACAACAAAAATAGAATATTAAGGTCGAGTTTTTCGGATGTCAGTTAAACTTGGTTTAGTTAAACCGAAAACGAATTTTGTTAGCCATTTCCAAGTTTACAAGCAAACATTTTCCGGAACAACTTTTTCTCGTTTAGAATTTTGGTTTTTACTAAAATAAAACAAACTAAATCACATTTCAATAGCAGTAATCCAGTTAAAAACTGCGTTAAACTAAGTTTAAAGATAATCTACATCCTAAAAACTTGGCCTAAGAATACTTTTCTGTATTCCAATTTTAATCTTTTATCGCCCGTTTTATATGAAAATCCTTTTTAGGCATGTGTAAACGAAATGTTAGTAAATTAAAAATCTTGTTTTTCTCTGTTCGTATGACTTCTTTATACTTTTTTTTTTAATCCTGTAATATTTGTATACTATTTTAAATGTATAAGTGTTTAGATAAGCATGTGTGCGTGTGTGTTTTCTTATTATTTCACAGTTTTTTTTTTATATATGAGGAAGTAGTTGTCACCACTATGACGTCGTATTCTTATTTTTCTTTTTGTTTTTTCGCTATGATGATTTTTCTTGTTTCTTTCTAACGTCGTAATCGTCGCCGTAGCTCTGACATAGTTAATGGTGCCAAGTACCACTCTTGTATGACAAATGCTAAAAATAGTTCCATTTCCATATACAAAGTATTAAAAACCAGCAAAAAAAAAAAAAAAACAAAAACTAAAAAAACAAAGGTACAAATAAAATATTTGCTTTACTGTTAAAAAAATTAATATAAAAGAGAATAATATGTAGGTACGTATGAATGTTAATATGTAATACATGAGTAAATGAACGAACAAATGTAATGTTATTAATTTACAGTTACACAACATGTGGGTTATTAAAAACGGTAAATAAAAAACACAAGTGTTACCAGACTCTTTCGACTTACATATAACGAAATAGGGTTGTATCCCGTTGGTGATAAATGTAAATAATTTGGCCATTTATTTCAAGTTTCAGTTGACTGAAATACAATAGTCTTCCTATTTAAAGACTACTTTAAATTATATCATATTGAATGAGAAATTCCAGGGACCATAAAGTTATTTTTTACTTTTATTTTTTTGAGCAAAAGTAAAAGTTATTTTATGGCTTTTATTTTGCCGAGCAAAAATAAA
Source organism: Leucophora obtusa (assembly GCA_949987735.1). NCBI lineage: Eukaryota > Metazoa > Arthropoda > Insecta > Diptera > Anthomyiidae > Leucophora > Leucophora obtusa. Next base: position 292,725,924 of record OX465295.1, on the reverse strand, counting down.
AGTTAGTTCTGACTTTTACTTTTTTAGTAAAAATAAAAGTTATTTTTAAGCAAAAAAATACATTAAAATTTTAAAAATATTAAAATTTTACTAAATTATTTTTAAAACATAAAAATATGAGAAATCCATGGATGGTAACCGAAACGGTGCGGTTATCGGTAAAGGTAACGCTATTTTAGATTATTTCGGTAACGATAAAGATAACGATTTCAAAAAATAACTTTCACTTTTGCTCAAAAAAATAAAAGTCAAAAATAACTTTTATATTTGTCATATGCTTTAAGTGTCATATTTCTATAAATGCCACACTACAAAAGCGCCGGAAAATTAAATAGAAAATTTTGATTAATTTTTTGCTATTTCGTAATTTTAGAAGTGCCAATGTGATACATGTGATTTCTTTTTTTTTCAAGAAATTGATTCCTGTAGGTGATATTTATAGAAGGTTCAGTGTACTTGATAGTAAAGGGCTGCACAACCACATTCATTTTTCGTTTTTACCATAGTACATGTTTCAAGTGTGTATGAAAAAACGTTTACAACCACACTGTTAAAGTCGACAACAGAAAAAACTCGACAACACAGCGAGCGCGAGTATTGAACATGAAAACCAAAAAACTAATGTGTGTTAGTTTTGTATACGATCGTTCGCTATCATACCACTCTGAAAAAAAGCCAGTAAAGTCAGCAAAAAATGTTGCTGTGTCCACAAATTTTTAGTCATGAGCGTGCTTGCAAAAAAATTTCGATAAAAGAGTTTGCTGAAAATCACCCAAAAATAGTAATCTCAGGAAAAGTTTTGCTAATACTTAGTCGATTGAAATTAACAAAAATCCTCGCTTAAATCAATAAAACTTTTTGCTGAATATTAGTAGAATATAAAAATGTCCAGACTTCCACATAAGTAGACAATTCTAAATAACAAAAAAGGAAATAAACTACACTCATACAAATAAGTCCGTAAAATAGCAGAAAAAGTTACTAAAAGTTAGTTAAAAATGATGCTGCAGAAAAAACTGCTAATATTAGCAGAATAAGTTTGCTAAATATTAATAAAATGAAAACAGCAAAAAAAACTGTTAAATTTACAGAATTTTAGTAATATTTGAGCTAAATTTTTGTTAATTGCAAATAACAATTTAACTTGCTGAAATCAGCAAAAAAATTGCTAAATAATAGTAGAATGAAAATAGCAAAAAAAAACTGTTAAATATACAAAATTTTTGCTAAAATTTTCTGAAATCAACAAAACTTTGGCAGATTACTAGTGGACTGGAAGAAGGTAAAAAAGGATGTTCAATGCCTAAATGCCCATTTATAATTGATGAAAGAAGTATTTGTTTTCATGTTTTAATAAAAGAATAAATTAAGAAAAAAAATTTAAAATTCGCGTATTTCTTATATTTTTTTTATATTACAATGCTTTTTCTTCAATTATGTGTACATTTCATTACCATTGTTTTCATCAATGCAAATTGAAAAAATTTTATTGGCATTGAATGGTGATGAAATTTGTTGGCATTGGCATTGAGATAAAGTAATGCCAATTATATTTCAATGCCAATGAAAATTTCCCAAGAATGATTTTTTGTAAAAGTGGTAATATTTATAGACAATAATATATTAACCATAACAACCCAGTCATAAATCGCCAGTGGTACAAAAAATCAAGAACTGGCATACCACTGGGTAACCACGGTGTTAAAAATAAATGACTGGCAGAACACTCATTTGGGACGCCTTGCCAGCGTTTGAAAAAAGCGTTTTGCCAGTATTTGTTTTACAAAAATTTCGGGGGTTTATAAAAAAAAAAACCACTGGCATAGAATTGGCTTAGAGTAATATGCCAGAGTTAGCAACCAGTGGTTATACAGTGCTAACTAGCCAATGCTACCAATGGTATAAAAATCAATTCACTGGTAGACCAATGATTTTGTCAGAAGGTTCCGAGTTCAACTCCGGTTGCAAGGAAAAATTGTTTTTTAATTTTTTTTTAATTTAAAATTTTTTTGTTTTATATAAAACTTTTTTTTTTGCTCTCCCAACGTTGGCATATTAGTTCCAAAAAACTGTTTACCAGTGCTAGCTTTTTCGCACAGCCAGTAGTTGTCCAGAGACTATCACTCATTTATGTGTTTAGCTATCAAATATTATATGTCTCGTTAGCTCAGTGGGTAGAGCAATCGTCTGCCAATCTGACGGCCTGGGTTCAAATCACGGCAGGACCAAAAAAATACATACACAGAGAAAACAGATTCATTGCGACAACCGAATTTCTTGCCAACTGAATAGTTTTGTTGCAACAATCGAATTATTTGGTTGTCACAATCAAATGTATTCCCGACACAACTTAAATATATTGCTCCAACCGAAATTTTGATGTCTTTACCGAATATCTCTTGGCACCAACAAATATATCGGTGGTTCCAACCAAACAATTCGGTTGGCAAAGAATTCGGTTGTCACAATGAATCTGTTTTCTCTGTGTATGAACTTTTTTAAAATTTTATTTTGGAAAATATATTTTCAGACCACCTATTTATTGGTTTGGCCAGCGTTTGGCAACGTTCAAAAATTTTGTTCCTCCAGTGCTTTTCCGGCGCTTTTTGAACAGCCGGTCCTTTTGTCTAATGATGTTATCATTTTGGGAATGGGAAAGCAGTTTTTGCCAGTACTTGTACCACCTGTTAAAGTGCTTTACCACCGCTTTCCCGTTTGTATTTTTCTTATTCGGAAAATTTTTTTCAGAGACCCTTCTTTGATTTTCATTGTTTGCTGATCGGATATGTACTTCCGAATTTATTTGAGTTTCCATTTTCACCTCTAAAGCTCCAATCACAGGAAAGAAGGTGTGGCCGATTAAAAATATTGTGTTATTTAAATAAGCTTAAAAAATACAATATTGGGGGGAAAAAATTAGGGTCATCCCCGTAAACTCCACTTGTTCCCCAGAGATACTTTTAATCACAATTTTCTTATTAAAATGGTTCGTCAAATTTCAATTTAGCTTTATTTAAAAACTTCTTGCATTATTTTTGGCGAGTTAAAAATATGCAGTAATTTTTATGAGTCATTTAACATTCTGTTTATAACCGCTCCAAAGTTGGTGGTTTAGTTTACAAAAAATTTGTAAAATTAGCAAATCTTCTGTTAAAAATTAGTAACTAAAATTCAGCAAAATACTGTAAAGTTAGCAAATTTATTGTTAAAAATTAGTAACTAAATTCGGCAAAAAAATAGCAAAAAAATTTGTAAGTTAGTAATGTGGAGGTAGCAAAAAAATTAACTAAAAATTAAATTTCAACTAAAAATTTGTTAAAAATTTGTTAAGTTTTGTTAAAAAAGCGAAAGAGAACATAAAAAAATTACCCAAACTAATAAAAAAATGGCTGTCCTTGTATTTCACATAATCAATATTAGTAAACATTTTGTTTATACATTAACTTTTTATCGTTATCTTCACTAAATTTAAATATTTTATTTTTTCTATAATTTAAATCATATTTTCTCTTATTGTGTTATGTTTTCATATATATTCAATCTTTTCGCGTCCTTTTGTTTTTTGTATAAAATACAGATACAAAAATCTGTCACGGTTTTATTTATTATATGTCTTAGAAGAGCTGTGTTTAAGTGTCATTTTCTTTGTCCGCACTACATTTAATGTCTAATATGCCACATCTACAACTTGTCTGGTTGTTGTCTGCACTATAAATGTGTTTATGAACACAATTTTGGTAGCAAAATAAATTAGTAAAATATTAGTTGAAACTTAGTTTAGTGTTAAAAAAATACAACTAAAACTTTTGCTGAAAATACAATTTCATAAAAAGGTTGCTGAAAACTAGTATACTTGCTATACAAGACGTTTTACTAATTTTTCTACTAACTTATTTTGTTGAGTGTATATGCGTTATTAAGAGCTTTTTTGTTTGTCGATCGATAGTGAAATTAAATATAAAATAATTTGTTCATACGCATCAACCTTGAAAAACCAATTTTTGGAAGACTTTTTTGTACTAACTCTAAAAAATAACTAAATTAACCCTAAATGGACAATCTTGAATTTGACTGGTTTTTGTTGTTTGTGGCATATTGTCGAAAGAAATACAAATTAGGTTAGTCAGTACATGATTTTAGGTTTTTCAAATTCCATAATGAAATTATAAAACAAACCATCATCTACACCCAAAAAATTTCTTAGTTGTTTATAACAAAAATTTCAACTATCCCATAGGTGAAATACCCCTAACTAATATATGGGTCATTCCATCTCAAATCGACCAATGGTTGTAATCGACCCCTTTCGATTTGGATGAATTTTGGTTAGAACTTTTCTTTCATCATATAACGAAGTTTTGCCAAAGGGAAAAATTACAAATTTTGTTTTCAAAAGTTATGCAATATTTAAAATTTCAGAACATGTCATAATTTTTATAATGTTTTGCTTTGTTACGAGGTTATTTTTTGAATATCTCGAAAACTATAATATTTAGACGTATTAAAAATTTTAGCTATTTTAAAATAAAATTAACAACACTGAAATTTTAAAGTGAATAGTTTTATGCTTTTCTTACCACTATATAAAAAATCAGTCAAGCTTTTCTTTATGTTATATTAAAAAGCATTTCATGTTAAAATTTCAGTATTATTAACTTTCTTTTAAAATCGCTAAAAATCATGTAAGTCTGGCAACTATTTGTAGATAAAGATAATGCAAGACTTAAGGAAATTTTATAGGATTTCCAAAAATATACAGTTTGTACAGATCCTATCAGTACTGCCTAAATTTTACTATGTAATTTGATAAAAGGTCGATATCGCTTATTTTTCGTTAAAAGACACGCCCACTTAAAACAAGTGACAAAATGAAATAAACAGACATTTCGTTAAAATTGTGTACAATTTTATGAACAATCTCCTTGCTTTCCGGGGTGAATTAAGCCACTATTTTGATCATTAAAAATAAAGGCAATGAGAATAAAATTAGACAAAACTTGAATCGTTTCTAATTTATTGGCCACCACTGTATATTAAGTATACTAATTTTGAGCAAATTTTTTGCTATAATTGTGTTTTAATTAAAAGTTTTAGTTATATTTTTTTTAGCACTAAACTAATTTTGAACTAATGTTTTACTAATTTATTTTGCTACCAAATTATACTGATAAACACATTTATAATGCAGACAAAAACCACACAATGTAGTTGTCGCAGATATAGTGCGGACAAAGAAAATGGTACTAAAAACACAACTCTTCTAAAAACACAACTCTTGTATAAAGAAAATGTATAATAGTGTGAACACAGTTCGTTACATACATTTCAAAATGGGTTCACATATTTTAAAAGCCGGTCACATTTTTTTGACAAGATTTATTTTTTGAAATATTTCATAAAGCTACCAAATATTTCATAAAGTTATTCAACACAAGTGTTGTGTTGTTATTCACAAATTAATGTAAACAAAGATTAAAAACAACTAATGGTGAAAAAAAGTAATAATAGAAAGAAAAATAACTATTTTAATTTATTTGTTGTGTGTCGATAACAGTCTGAACACTGAAAAGATTTTCTTTTATACTTTTTTGACAACTAGACAATTTCAGCATACTTTTTGTCATACTTGTATGAAGAAAAATATAAGGACTTGTGTGATAATGTGAACGGGGCTTAAGGCATATAAAAAAAACAACCGTGAAAGATTTTTGTATCTGTCTTTCATACATAAAACAAAAGGACGCAAAAGTATACATAAAAATTAGTGTTTCCAGAAAACCGACTTTTTTAAAAACCGGTTTGTCGGTTAACCGAAAATGGATTTTTTTTGAAAACCCGGTTTTCGGTTAACTGTTTGTGAAAAAATCGGTTAACCGACCAAAAATAAAAAGTAGTTAAAAACACCAAAAATTAAAATAAAGAAAGTGAAAAATATAGTTTAAAAAAACGCAAGAGTGACAAATATATTCTCAGAATTTTTCAACAGAGGTTTTATGTTGAATATATTAAAATCTGACCGTTATTCTTCAGGATCAATATTTTATATTTTTAGAGATTCACTGTTAACAAGGTTTGGGAGTTTCGGTAGATTACGATGAACTTTTTATACATGATATGGGAGGACAATATTATGAAACTTTCGGTACTAATCTTGTCGGCCGAAGTTGATATTTAGGAAGTAAAAAAGTTTTTTTTTGAAAACATTTTTATATTTCTTATAATTCATCCCATCTTTTATTTAATAGACAATATTTCTTTTTAAAAAAAATGAAAAATCCAAAAAACAAAAAAAGGTATAATTTTTAGCACTCTCTTTTAACCATTTAACGTGAGAATTAGAGTTGTCAAAACCGGTTTCTGAGTTATTCGATAAACCGGTTTTTTCGTGTCGAATAATTCGTCATTTTCGAATATTTTTAAAGTTGAAATTTCAAATAAATTTTCTTCATTTGTTTAATATTTATTCAAAATATTTAGTTTGTTCCCTCCTTTAGGTACACTAATAGAAAAAAGTCCGTACTAAAAACTAGTTAAAAATGATGCTGCAGAAAAAAACTGCTAAAGTAGCAGATTAGTTTTGCTATATATTAGTAATATAGGAACAGCAAAAATAAAACTGTCAAATATACAGAATTTTAGTTATATTTGAGCTAAATTTTTGTAAATGGAGAATAGCAAATTAACCTGCTAAAATCAGCAAAAAAATTTGCTAAATAATTAGTAGCCTAAAAAATCAACAAAAAATTTTAAATTTTCGAAATTTTTATCCATTTTTTTTAATTGCAAATAAAAATTGAGCCTTTTGAAAACAGCAGTTTACAATTTTTTAGCTAATATTTCTGCTTATTTTAGCAGAATATACTGCTATTTGCATTCAACTAAATTTAGCTTAAAAATAGCAAAAATTTTGTAGATTTAACAGTTTATTTTTGCTACTTTTAGTCTTCAAATATTTAGCAAAATTTTCTGCAGATTTTACAGTACAATTTGCTATTTTCAATTAACTAAAAGTTAGCCTAAATATAACTAAAATTCTGTAAATTTAACAGTTTTAATTTTGCTGTTCTCATTTTACTAGTATTTAGTAAAAAAATCTGCTAATTTTAGCAGTTTTTTCTGCAGCATCATTTTTAACTAATTTTCAGTAACTTTTTCTGCTATTTTATTTTTTATTTATTTCTATGAGTGTAGAATTTAATAATTTTGTCGTTCCTGCGGCGTACATTAGCCAACGAGTATTAAATTAAAAGAGCTGACAACTCTCCCAACCTCTGCTAAATCACTCTCTCCTTAATTTGTATCGAAAAATGTTACCATATGAATTACACATGTCTGTCAATACAAGGCCAACATTTTTCGATACAAAATGTAAATCTTCGAAGGAGCGAGTTGAAAACCGCCAGCTATGGGGGAGTATTGGCAAAATAATTTATTTTTTCGAAACAAAAATGTTAAAGTTCTTTCAAGTTATTTTTTGCAGAATTCCATTTTTTCTCTATCTTAAAAAAATAAAATTTTTTTGACAATAACTTTAGTAGAAAGATCTCAAAGTGCTGTCCTAAAATGCATATTTATAAGTTCCATTTTTCCATTTTTCTCAATAAATAAATAAGTTTTGTCTTTTTTTAGTTTTTCTCCCCCTGTGCTAAAATATTTTGCGATTTGGAACCCTAAAATTGTAATTAAAAATTTTAGTCACAAATTTTTCACAATCAAAATTTTTTTATGGAGGTTAATAGCTAATGGCAAAAATTACAAACAAAATATTGGGCTTTTAGGTCTTCCCGAATCTGCTTTTATTAACAAAAACCAAAAATAACTTTTAAAAGTGGATTCGAACTAGTGAAATAATTTAAGCTGCGGACTGCTTTTTAAGGAACAAAATAGTTTTAAGATGTATAGCAATTTTTTGTAAGTTTTTTAAAGAAAATTTCAATAATTAGAAATTTATTAATTCAGTTCGAGGCCAATTTCCTTATTATGAGCTAACATAATAAGTACTTTTTTTCCAAATCTCCTATTTTTCTTCATCAGGATACTCTCCTAACAAATACTTCACAGAGTTTTTGCTTTCTAAAATCTTTCACTTTCCAGGTGCAATGCAAATTGAAGCATCAAAATCTCATACTAAATGTAGCCTGCTACATCAACGAAATGAGAATGGAGCAAACAATAAAATATGTTTTCGAAGTCTTCTGCAAAGCATAACCAACAATAGAAATATTATGAAAGTTTTTTGTTTTTGTATTTCATACCATCGGTATAAATTAAATACAAATTTCATTGTTACCCTTCTTCTTTGTTAATACAAGAAGAGGCAAAACATTTACTCCGTACTGTGAGTATTGTCAAAACGTTGGTTTTTAAATATAAATTTCAATATATAGCAATACTAAATGATAATTTACAAAAACCGAAAAAACCGGTTATTCGAACTGGTTTTGAATTAAAAAAACCGAAAACCGGTTTTTTAAAAAGGCAGTTTCTATCGAATACTTGACTACTCGAGTGAGAATGCGTCGATAAAACATAACTTTTCTTATTTTCATATCAAAATTTCATTAACTAATAAAATTAAATTTTGACATCCGCAAGATTTTGGGTTGGAATTTGTATGAACCAACATTTTTAGCAATTCGCCACTTATGTTTCTTAATTTTTGAAGGGATTTTAAGCTAAAAATAATAAAATAAACCGGTTAACCGTTGAAAATAAACCGGTTTTCGGTTAACCGAGATTTAAGATTTTCGGTTAACCGGTTTGCAAAAAAACAAAAACCCGGGTTTTCGGTTAACCGGTTTGGAAACAGTAATAAAAATATAACACAATAAGACAAAATATGATTGGAATTATAATCAAAATAAAATATTTAAATTTAATGAAGATAAAATGTGAATGTATAAACAAAATATTTATAAATAGTGATTATATGAAATACAAGGGCAGACATTTTTTCCAGTCGTTTGGTTCATTTTTTAGTTCCCTTACTGTTTTTTTATGAAGAAGGTTTTTATAATATAAAAGTCATAATTTATTTCCTTTTTTTTAAATTGTCTACTAATGTGGAAGTCTGGACACTTTTATATTTTATGAAGCTTTTTAAATAACAGCAAATAAATTAACTAAAGTATAATTTCTCTACAAAAGTAAAAGTTTTTGAGTTTTTTTAGTCTAATAATATTCAGCAAAAAGTTAAATCGATTTTAGCAAAGACTTTTTTCATTTGCAGTCGACTAAGTGATAGCAAAACTTTTGCTGAGATTACTATTTTATGTGGTAAAAATCAGCTCGCTGATTTTCAGCAAACCCCTTTTGCTGAAATTACTAACATTTTAGCAAGCACGCTCCTGACTGAAAATTTGTTGACACAGCAACATTCTTTTTTTTTTTTTTTTTTTTTTTTTTGAAAGAGAAGTAACACTCAGGAAATTCTTCCTATTAATTAACGTGTTGCTTCCTTTGGAAAGGGGATAGAGAAGAAGTGAAAGGTGGTGAAAGATGAAGGGCTTCAAATATGGCAACACTGTAATTGCGCGAGATGTTGAATTTTAGAACATTTGTTGCGCGCCATCTGATGGTGAGTTGGCGAACTTTGTTGAAGCTTTTCAGTTCATAGCCCTGTTATATTATTTTACTTCGGTGGGGTTAAGTGCTATGGGAACACCGAAGGAGGACGCTGCGATATGTATGAGGGATAGAAAAAACTCATACATATTACTATTTTTCATAAATTGATGTTGGCTTGGTTGGGGCTCGAACCCGCAACCTCACGTGTAACAGTCCAACGCGCTAACCATTACACCACAGCGCCCACTGACATAGGCTGATTTTACTGACACAGGCGCTTTTCGGATTTTTCAACTAGCACAGAGTTATTAAAAGTTTTTCGATTAATAAATGCAAATGCATGTTTTTTTTAATAGCCCAAAACTAATATGAACTAAAAATTTATCGCAATCATCAGATCTAGAACAAAATAGCATCGATTTGTAATTGCATATTTTGACAAAAATGCATGATTTTGCCTATTTTGATTTCAAATGTATATTTGGTGCCTTTTTCATGTATACCTACTTTGTGCTTTTGAAATACATTTGTTGATATTTTTCATTCTAAAGCCCCGTTTAGATTATCACACAATTCAGAAAATGTATAATAGTGTGAACACTAGGGTGACCTACCTTATATGGACGAAAAAAAATTGCGACCTGTGACCCTTGAAATTTTTAAAATTTTTAGATTTTTCCTGGAAGTATATCAAAACAATGTGTTGTTTCTTGCGGAATTTGGTAAAAGTTGTCCAAATAACTCTGTTAATACCAAATTTTATACATAGTAATAAATAATTAGAAATTAACCCTTATAGGCACATGTGGTCAAAATGACCCTAAATTTTTTAAATGTAAAAAAGTGTCATTTGATATGAAAATCGATACAAAAACCTTTAATTAAGCATTTTCTAGAAAAAAAAAACATAAATTAACCTGTTTGCGAACATGGTGTCAAACTGACCCATTTTTTATGTTAAATAACGCTGGTTGGCTGAAAAAATTATGTAGAAACCAGTTCGTTACACACATTTGCACATATTTTAAAAAGCGGTCACACTTTTTTGACAAGATTTATTTTTTGCAATATTTTATAAAGTCACCACTTGTCACAACACAAGTGTTGTGTTTAGGATATTCAATCGATTAATCGTTATTCGATTAATTAAACAATTTTTCTCAAAAATTGTTCGAATAATTTAAAATGTCCAAATATAAGAATAACGAATAATTCGAAAAATTTCATACGATTAATCGATTAATCGAAATTGGCAGAAAATTATAAAAATATTTAAAAAATATAAATTTTTTATTAAAGTAAATGTGCTAAAAACTCAAAAATTTTTAAAAAAATTTTGATAAATAATTTGCTGTACACTCAGATAAAAAAGTTTGTAAAAAAATTTGTAAACAGTTTTCAATCGCAATATACTATTTTTATACTGATTATTAGTACAATTTTTATTTTTAGTAATCATTTTTGCTATTCTCATATTACAAATTACGGAGTTTTTTTACTAATTTTCGCTGCTGATTTCAGCAAAACATTTTATTAATTTTTCAAAACCGAGTGCTAAATTTAGCAGAAAAATATACTAATTTAAAAATATTTTTTTTTATTTTTTACAATTCTTGTTTAGTTTATATTTGTTACTATTGATATATTCTTAATTTAGAAATAACACCCAGAAAATTTTATTGCATCTCCAATGCATAAAACGGCAATAACACTGTAGAACAAATTCAGGTTAACAAAAGTTAGGTCGATTCTGAGAGTGAGGGGTGAAAATAGAGGCTAAATTAGAAGACCCGTATCGCGGCGTTTGTTTATGTTAGTTCGAATTTTTTTTTAATCGACCTTCGAACTTTGCAGTCAAATGCCGATTTTCAGCATATTGTTTATATGGTTTTTTGGCTATAACTCGTCGACTAATTGATATTTTTTAAATATGTAAAAGCCAAATTATTGCTAGAGACCAGTTCAACAATTAAAATTTTTTAAAAATTGGATTTATAAAATTTTTGTGGTGCTTATGAAGCAAAATGTTGGAAAAATTATTTTTTTTTCATGCTTTTTGAAAATATTTTCCACATTTGCTTTCTGTTTGATCTATCTTCTCAGTTTCTTCTTTGTCTTCCCCTTCTTCCTCTTTTTCCTCGTCTTCCTCTTCTTCAAAGGTGTTTTTATACCAACAAAACAACTTTTTTGTTTTCAGCCACCGCACAGGCAGCGATTTTTTTTATTTCGTACAAGCGAACTAATTTCAAAAATAAAGATTCAGTTAAGACTCGGAACTCAGGCGAAGCTGATGTCTTTTAATTTTCGCTCGGTCGTGATAAAATTCGCTATTAATTTTTTTGGAACTTATTTCATTTTGTGAGTGATTTAAATTCAGTGCATCGGTTTCATAAAAATAACAAAAAAACATTGTATTATATATATTGTATTAAAAATGTCGAAACCAAAATGTAAAATGGACAATTTTTGTAATGTTTGTGGATGTTTCATAGCAAGCGATGAAAAATGTGGCAATGCGAGTGATTTTTTTTTGGAAGCCTATAAACAATATTTCTCGCAAGAGTTTATCACTGACGTAAACTATGCCCCTAAAAAAGTTTGCTTTAATTGCTATTCAACTCTTATGCAATGGAAAAGTGGAAAGAAGAAGGCTATGCCTTTTGGTATACCAATGATGTGTTTAGACAACAGCCCGCATCAAGAATAAAATTGCTATGGATGTATCAACTACCATAAAACTTTGAATAGAAGGAAAGCAAAGAATAAAACTTATGTAGCAATGCCAAGTGTCCAAGTGTGGAATTCGTTCCAGTACCAACATACCGAAGTATTGATCTTCAAACAGATATCAGTACTACAACCGCCTCTGCTACATCCATGGATTTCTTCTCAGAATACGACCCTGGTGAAGGTACATCCTCTAAAACATCAAAGTACCCAATCCTAGGCACACAAAACCAATTGGATGGAATTGTTGCAAATTTGTGTTTGACTCAAAAAAAATCAGAACTACTGGCTTCATTTTTGAAAGGAAATAATTTGCTGGCAAAAGTAACAGCATATCGAAAACGCCAAAAAGAGTTAGAAAAGTTCTTCAATGTGAATGATGCAAAAAATTTCGTGTTTTTTTGTGCGATTGGGATTCACGATACGGAGAAGGTATTAAAGGAAGAAACAGCATAACTGGAATAGTCGCAATGGACGGAAATGGCCTAAAGACAATAAGCTATATGAAAGTCTTGTTCCTGAAATGGAAATTTTGTTGCCGTTGCTCCACATTAAACTTGGCATTGCTAAAAATTTTTTGAAATGTATCGCAAAAATACCAGCAGTATTCAACCGCTTAAAGGACATTTTCCCAACACTAAGTAACGCAAAAATTCAGGAAGGGGTTGTTAATGGTCCCGACATACGGAAACTAATGAGTCGTCAAGATTTTGACCAAGTTCTGACAGACCGAGAATTAAATGCATGGCTCGCATTGAAAGCAGTCATTAAAGGACTTTTGGGTAAAGATCGCAAAGACAACTACAGGCAATCTGTTGTAAACATGTTGGCAGCTTTCGATGAAATTGGGGTTAATATGTCGTACAAAATTCATCTCTTGCATCAGCATCTTGATCAACTCGCTCAACAGTTGCCAACTGAATCTGATGAGCAAGGCGAACGTTGTCACCAAACTGCGCTTCCATTTGAAATAAGGTAACTATAGAGTGTGCATATTTTGAATTCCTAGATTTTTCTAATATCTTTGTCAGAGTCCACAATTTAAACATGTTAACGATTGAAAACTATTTTCGTTTGAGGTACAGAGGAAAGAAATCTCCATATGCAATACTCGCTGAAATTTGTTGGTGGTATAAAAATACCTTTGAAGAAGAGGAAGACGAGGAAAAAGAGGAAGAAGGGGAAGACAAAGATGAAATTCCAGAATATCTGTTGGACGAAATTATCGACCTTTCTGATGATGATGACGATGACCAAGATATTAGAGAGAGCAGTGATGTTGATCCACAGCCGCCTGCTAAACGGCAACTGGCCAAATCATTAATTTAATTTATTTAATTTTTTTACTTAAAACTTTTCCTAACTAACATTTCAAAATTATATTTTTTTGAAACAGAAAGCAAAAAAGACTTAGTTTTGTAGAAAATATTTTCAAAAAGCATGAAAAAAAAAATTATTTTTCCAACATTTTGCTTCATAAGCAGCACAAAAATTTTTTTAAAAAATTTAATTGCTGCACAGGTCTCTAGCAATAATTTGGCTTTTACAGATTTAAAAAATATTAATTAGTCGACGAGTTATAGCCAAAAAACCATATAAACAATATGCTGAAAATCGGCATTTGACTGCAAAGTTCTAAGGTCGATTAAAAAAAATTCGAACTAACATAAACAAACGCAGCGATACGGGTCTTCTAATTTAGCCTCTATTTTCACCCCTCACTCTCAGAATCGACCTAACTTTTGCTAACCTGAATTTGTTTCACAGTGTTATTGGAGAACCGTTTGCAATTTTGACTCCAAATTTCAAGTACGATGAAGTAATTATACGTTTGTTACAATCGAAATAAAAAAATTTTTTTTTAGATTTTACAGTTTTTTTATTTTTTAGTACAATTTTTTGCTAATTTCAGCAGATTGATTTTAAACTACAGTTTACAGAAATTTACTGAAATTTAGTAGCTGCAACTAATTATTTATACTAATTTCATTGTACTAAAATTATGATGTTTAGTAAGTTTTTTAACTGATTTTAGCAAATCGAATTTGAATTGCATTTTACATAAATTTTACTAAAATTTAGTAGCGGCTACTAATTTTATTATAATACAGATCAGCAGACATGTGTTGCTAAAATTAGCAAAAAATGCCTCTGGCCTCAAAACAGTTAAATTTCCCGTAATAACAGCAAAATTTTCAGTAGCCATTACAGACTTTTTTGGTTGACTGTAGGATTGTACCTATCCGGATTTTATTCTGGCCTAAGAAAATAATTTGGAATTTATAGAAATATTTGTTAGCTTCAACTCAATGAGAATTTCACGTTTTTAAGTAGGAGCGTTAATAAACATCTTAAATCCTAAAGAAAAAACAAAAACAACATAATTAATTATCACAGTTTGCGTTGCCATCTTACAAATTACTACCCTGTTGTTGTGACTTATCTAGTAAAGTAGTGGTATCTATTTACGTAGGTATAATAAAATTTGAATTATTTTTTACGACTTCTTAACGTTGATATTAAATGAAAGAATTAATAATTATTGTAATTTATGATATTTGGAATTATTAATTATAATTAATGCTCTAAATTAATGAAATTAAATAAAATAAAGGGATTGAGGTACGGAAACGTAGAGGGAAAATCAATTCTCAACAGAATTCCTCTCTACATTTCCGTTTTTTGTGTATTCAATGCTTACGAAAGAGATACAAATTAATGTTCGGGGTCTTATAGTATTCTCTCGGGTGTGGTTCTCCCCGATTTGGATAAAACTTTAATATGTGAAAATGGGGACAGAAAAAATAAAAATATTGACGAAATCTCAATGACAAAAATCAGTTATTAAATTTTTTTTTTTATTTTTATGAATTTCAGAAGAGATACTGAATTTATTTTTGTTCCTTTTTTTAAATAAAATTATTAAAAACACAACAAGTATATGTATATTATTTTACATAAAATTTTTTCGATTAATCGATTAATTTTAAAATTTTGTTCGGTTAACCGGTTAAGAAAAAAACCCGAATAATTATTTGCACGATTAATCGATTAAAATAAAAAGCCGATTAATTGAATACCCTAGTTGTGTTATTCACAAATAAATGTAAACAAAGTTTAAATGGTGAAAAAAAGTAATAATAGAAGAAAAAACCTGTTTTAATTTATTTGTTGTGTGTGTCGATAACAGTCTGAACCAGGGATGGGAAAGTTAATACGATCGTACTTTTTTTGATACTATTTGATTCAAGAAAGTACCGTAGTACTCCCGGGTCGCATTTGATACTTTTGCATCATCATTACTCAATGCTTAGAAAATGCAAATAACAGTCTGATCTTTTTTGCATCATGTGTAAATCGCGATCGTGAATACCTTCCGTATTTACTCTTTTCCTCTTTTGTCAATTTCGCTATTTGCTCATCAAATCTAACTGTTTTTAAATGCACTTGGTGCGATAAATTATGATATTACTGTTATCAGGAATTCTAGCAATTTTTACAAATCGTCCGAATGTGTAAAAGCCAAATTTTAAGCAAAACTTAATGTGTCCGAAAAATTTAGTTATTTTTCGCTTATTTTTCAACACTATCTTTATTTCTATTTTTTTTTATTTTTTTTTGAAATAAATCAAATATGGGTGCCGTTTAATTTCTGATAAAATTAAGTAAAATTTTGTTGAGGTTTATCGGAAAATTGACATAAGGAAATTCAATTGTGGTTACAGCTTAAGACTGTAAAAAAACTCAAAAATAAATTTTGTTAATTTTTGAAGACAATTGTGTAAAAAAGCCCCTAACAAATCCTATTAAAATTTATTTGTTCCTACAAAAATGGTATGTACTTACCCAGTTTTTATTTATGCAGTTTAATGGGAGTGAAAAAATTAAAACCAAACATACATAGTTATTTTTTGATTTGATAAGATTAGATAGATTCTTTATTTATTTTTTCTTTAAATATTGTTACAAAAATGATTTTTATTTTAATAACTAATTTAAATTATTATAATAAAGAATATACGGCATGGTTTAAACCGTCCGCCGGAAAATTGGTTATACTAAATTTTTATTTGAAATAATTGCAAATATTTTTGATTCAAAAGTTAAATTCAGCTATTAACATACTTTAACTTTATTTAATTGTATTTTGAACAAAACTATATAGGCTTAGCCAATCAGTAATTTCGCCTCCATTTAATAATTGTAATGTTTCAAAATACGTTAATGTTAGACGCCCGAAATATCTAAATCTTATAAACTTGAGCACCGGACATATACCTATAAAATGTTCCGTTGTCTCGGTCTCGTTTAAATTACATAGTGATCAAAGTCTGGCACTACCCTCTTTAGACTGATTCCCATTTAACCAAAGAAGGTCTCCTCTAGCCTTCATTATGTAAGTAATTTGTGTCTGCTTGTAATTTTCATTACAATAGGTTTGTCCCCTAGAGAAGTCCAAATGTTTGTAAATTCTCCCTTCACTGTTCTGTGCAATTGCCTCATATCCTTGGTATGTTCTTAATTTCATTGACTCTAAAAGATGTCTACAAACACTATTCCAATTCACCTTATTTAATTCCAAATCTTCATGTACTACACCGTAATATTCCAATTTGCCCTTAAAATCATCATACCAGTAAATATTTCTAGCAATTATTGCCTTGGATAGTTTGTGAGGCAGTCTTTTTTCCTCGTAATCCAAAATAGTTTTCGACATGTACTGCAGATGTAAACTGTATGTGTAAAAGTGATCATCTTCCTGCCCAGTTTCCAAAGCTATCACATAATTACCCAGTGTAGAAACGGTAATGGCATATCATTATTTTTTGGACTACCTGTAATGATACCCACTTACCTTCTGCATTATTTTAAAACATATAATAATGTGTTACTGATAATGACTTATTTTTATCATTATTTCAAATAGAAAATAATTTTCTAGATTTTTTTTTTAAATTTTTTGAAATCTATTTTTAGACTCAATATTTTTTTAACACTGGTAAGGATATATGTAACCACATATTTTTTGATTTTTTGTATGCTGGCGAGTAAGCTTACTTGTGTGCAGCAGGTCAATTATATTTTTATCTATTAAATATTACATGTCGATATAGCTCAGATGGTAGAGCTATTGACTGGCAATCTGTAGACCCAGGTTCGATTCCCGCACCAG
Organism: Leucophora obtusa; assembly: GCA_949987735.1. Classification (NCBI taxonomy): domain Eukaryota; kingdom Metazoa; phylum Arthropoda; class Insecta; order Diptera; family Anthomyiidae; genus Leucophora; species Leucophora obtusa. The sequence goes on along the minus strand of OX465295.1, from coordinate 292,708,457 downwards.
CAAATTTTATTTAAAAAAAAAATACAATAAAAAATATTTTTTTTAATATAATTTATTTTTTTGAAAATCTATTTTTAGACTCATTACTTTTGTCAGTACTGGTAAGCACATAGGTAACGATATATTTTTTGATTTTTCGTATGCTGGTGTGTAACCATAACTCATTATTTTTCGCGACATCGCCATATAAAGGTAATAAGAAATGTAATAACAAAAGTAACTAGTTACCATTACCAAGTATGTAGTTACATAACTAGATATCTGGTAATGATTTGACACTGGGTAGGTGTATTGTCGGGGAGTTTTAATATGCGTTTAGTAAAGAAACGTTCTAATTTATCAATATCATCGAACCATGCATATCCCCAAATTTGTGCACCATAGCATTGTGTTGATCTGCACAACGCGAGAAACACTTTCCATTTCGCCTTTAAAGAAACTTCTTTTTTTTTGATATAAGAGTCCGAGTTTAATACAAATTTATAACACGTAATTCGAAAATTAAATAGAAATATACAGGGCAGCGACTTTCATGTATAAAAATGCGAAAATATGCGCTAAAAATATGAACTGAAAAGAGAATATGCACTAAAAACAAAGAAATCATATTTATTACTCGAAAACGTTGTTTTGAAATAAAATCCTATAGAAATACTGAAGTTGTTGACAAAATATTTTTTTTGTTTTTTGGTCAAAATCTTTTTGGGCTACTAAATACAAACATACATTTGCCTGAAATTTGTTGCACTGCTTATATTTATTCGAGTTATATTGAAATTGCGATAACAAGGGTAAATCGAGAGTTTGCGTATTTTTGCTTATTAATTAACCTTGACTTATTAATGACCTCTTTTACCATGAAGTGTAGAAGTTATTAATGAAAAGGAGCAAAAAATATTTTTTTAGTACTCTTGTGATCGAAAAAGTACTCTGCAAACAATGTTTTGATACCGAAATAAATATCTCATTTCCCATCCCTGGTCCGAACACTGAAAAGATTTTCTTCATACTTTTTGTCATACTTGTGTGATAATGTGAACGGAGCTTAAGCATAGGGTTGCCAGACGGGCTTGATTGTCAAGCTCATTGGCGTAACTAGACCATTTTTCTGGGGTGGACAAGGGCCCCATTTATGTTTGGCTGTTTATTTGTCCATTCTCAGATCCTTAATCTTAAAAAACACTTTCGACATTATGCTTGCGATTTTTTCATACAAAAAGACTTTTAAAAATAACTCCCTCACTTTTGATAAAATTTTCAAAACTTTCAAATGGTTTTTATAGAAAACTCTGAAAAATGCATCCTTTTTTCTAAATAAAACCTCGTGTACGGAATGCTATACGCTCAGAATAGCCAGAACTAAGATCGATTTATTTTTTAAATATTTTTTAAGTAAGTATTTTTAAACAACATTTCTTATTTAAAGAATATTCAAGACAAAAATCGATATTAGATGTGGCTGTAAAAACAAATTATCTTCCTAGGAAACTAGAAGATATTTTCCCACTCAAAAACACAGGATTAACTGATATTAAAAAAAAAAATAATCTTAGAACAAGAATTATAGACAGATGTTTTTTAAATTCTGGGGTGGGCAAAAAGCAGTCTAGGGTGGGCTTTGCCCACCCCAGACCGGCCTAACTCCGCCAATGGTCAAGCTTTTTCAATGCTTGTCAACAATAAAGAAAAAATGTCATTTGTCAAGCTAAAACGGAATTTTTGAAATTTTTCCATCAAATTGATAAGAAAAATCAAGAAAAATTAACCATTTAAAAAAAAAACTAATTGTTTTTAAATGTACCATGACGAATTTTTACGGATAAATGACCGTTCCATGGTAGTAAAGCATAAAAACCCAACAAACAATTCGTTCAGGTTATGCACCATTTTCGGTCCGTCATAAACGGAATCCAACTCCGTTTACGTACCGTTTTCTGGATCCGTATACGGACCAACATTTTTTGAATTAAAATGTAATTTCTTGTGTTATTTTTTACAATTTAAAGTAATATTGGGCTTGAAAAAACACCCTTTTCTACTTGTGTAACAAATTAAATTTCTGAACAAAAATTTTATACTATTCTCCTAAAAATTCTTCTTTCATTGTCATCACCAGTTACTAAGACGTCGGTTGGGCCTTATATTTACTTATTTTTAACCACTTTAGCGTATACTTTATTTTTTTAGTTCAATAAATATTACTCATACGTTACAGTAGCATTTAAATAAAGAAGAGCAACGAAAGTGTGCGCTTAAAATATTAAAAATAAAAATGTAAAATATGCAATATGCATTTAAAATTAAATGTGCATTAGAAACCTAAAAAAATTTTCATAATTTATTAAAAAAAATGCTCATTAAAAATAAAAAAATATGAGCTTAGAATTTGTTCATTTTTAAAATTATTTTTTAAACGAGAGCATTGGTTTAAAACTGAAATTGAATAAAAATGTCTCAGCAGATGATAGCACGATGCACTTATTTTACCGTATGTTATATCAAGGTTTTCACTTTTTTCCTTCAGTTTATTTTTAATTAAAACACAACGGCGACCATTCTTTTTTTACAATACTTTAATCAAATTATTTTTTTTGCTCCATTTTGTTAACGTTTAATAAGTACGATCTGCTGATAGCTATTTTAAAAGATTATTCTGTTAATTCAGTAAACACTACACAAATTCAAGAGAAATCAAATTTAATTCCAAACTCTCAAGTGTTATGATCTTATATAAATTGGAAAAGTTGGTAAGTATGAGATTATGCAGCTAAAAATTCTTTAAATGTTTCTCCTCTATAGTATATCCGAAGCTCATTAAGATCTGCGAGCCCGCGTCGCACAGAGGAGTATTTGACCCGCAAAACTGGCCAAAAAGGCAAAAATGAATTTAAAGAAATCTAAAATACAAAGTACGCAGCTGAATAGGCAACTTAATTCTGCATTATATTGCAAATTTTGTTGTTCTGGGACACTGTTAAAGTCAGGAAAGTTAAAAAAAGTTCATCCGTTTTTATTGATTTTTTTCAGTTTTAAGAGGTTTATATGATATTTTTTTATGGCTGAATGAATGGAAATTTTAAATTGGTTTTTCTTTTTTCAATGAAATACTTGATTAATGATATTTTCAGCAAATTTTAAAAGATTTTATCTTAAATATTTATGTTGGAACACTTTTTTCAAAAATTAAAAAACATTTTTTTACACACTTTTTTTGCAAAAAAAAAAAAAAATAAGAAGATTTTTAAAAGCCAAGGTAGTGAGTGTAGTAAAAACGTTATATACTCAAATAAAATTGGAAATCTCTTATTTTAAACAAAAGAAAAAAAGTTTGCGCCATGCTTTTTGGTGATTTTTTGAAAATTTCATCTTTTTTAAATTTTTGCTCATCAGGCACTTTTTCTCATATTTTTTTGTGAGTCATAAACATGATGATGCGGCCAAATTAATAATGGATATAACGAGATCTCCTAGAAAAGCAATAATTTGCAAGCAATCTTTAATATCTGCTGAGGTCAACCCGGTACGAAAAATCAATATAAAATTATATTGCTAAAAAAAATTTGTTATCCTACTGAAGGAAGTAAAGCTTTACTTTCTTCTCGACCGATTATGTAAATACCTTGATGAGATTTTACTGCAGTTGGACTATGAAGAACTTCATTTTCTGGAGCTTATAAGTAAATAGGTGATGGTTCGCACCAATCATTTTATATTAAAAAGATTGAAAATAAAAATTACAGTGACGCTAGTATATTCCAAAGCTCTTGTGTGCCTTTAATTAATCACAAATGCTAATGGAAAAATAAAAACGGTACACTCAAAAAGTTTGGCGGTGGAATCTACTAAAAAAGATAGTTAAAACAAAGGTATATGCAGTTAAAACGGCGACAAAGGTATTTATTTTTAAAATAACTAAAAATGTTGTTATTTTTAACTGTTGAAAAATAACTAACAAATACCTACGTTAAAAAATAACTAACGATGTCGTAAAATTAAGTGAAAATTTTTTACTACAAAAATTTTAAAACGACTGACAAAATGGGTAAAATCTACTGTTTTTTTACAGTTAATTCTTTTGGTATTATAAACGCATATTTCAATAAAAATAACAATTTTTTCTTTCGATTACAAAAATAATCGTAATTACTTCAGCGTACGTAAAATTGTAAGTAAAATTTCCAAAAGGTTCTCCAATTATTATGCTTTTATGCATTGGAGATACAATACAAGTTTTTGATTTTTATTTGCAAACTAGCAATATGTCAATAGTAACCATGGATGGTAACCGAGATGATGCGGTTATCGGTAAGGGTAACGCTATTTTAGATTATTTCGGTAACGTCATTTTAAGGGTAACGCTATTTCATTTATTTCGGTGTCGGTATTTTAAAGGTAACGGTTATTTAGTTATTACGGTAACGGTATTTTAAGGATAACGGTAGTAGGTTTTTTCGATGCTTCTTTCAATTTTTTTTATGAAAAACAAACGAGATTAAAAACAGAACCAATTAACCAACTTAATGTACGAAAAATACTCAATAAACCAGTGCAATTGCCAAAAACAGAAAATTAAAAATAACGGTAACGCCATTTTAGGGGTAACGGTATTTCATTTATATTGGTGACGGTATATTAAGGGTATCGACATTTAATTTATTTCGGTATCGGTATTTTAAAGGTAACGGTATTTCAGTTATTTCGGTAACGGTATTTCGGTTATTTCGGTAACGGTATTTTAGGGGTAACGGTAGTCAGTTGAATGGGTTTTGAATCGATAACGGTATTGCCTGCCAAGTTGTTTCCTTAAATAACTGTCATAACAGTTGCTTTCCATTTTTCCATAGAAAAACAACAGTAATTACAGTTAAAAACAACAATTATTGATTACTATACAAACAACTGTCATGTAGTAACTGTCAAACTTTTTTGAGTGTATGGCAAAATCCAACACCATCCTCAACTAGGTTGTGTATACCAATCCGCATTCCGCATTTTAGTTTTGGAAAAATCTTGATTAGTTCCGGAGATACAGCATGTCAAAATTTGAATTTTAGTTCCAAATATTTCCACTAGGGGGCGTTGCAAAAGCACAAAATAATCTAAAATACTTTCCTTATATATATCTTCAAACTTTGGTCGATAAAGGATTAAAATACAAAATAATAAAAAAAAAATTGGAAACTCTCATTCTTCTGCGAAGTACGAGAGAGAGGGGGGTCAAAATCAACACGAACCCTCCACTGGATGCTTTTTCTCAAACTAAACCAAACCTGTTATTTGGGTTGGTTAATCGACAAAATTGGCGATTAATCGATTAATCGTGTAATGCAAAACAAATGTATTTCTTTGTCATTTTATCCATAAAAGAACGAAGAACTGTTTTTTAAATACATTAACTACATATGAATTTAAAAGAGTCGTCTGTATTTTTATTTATAAAGCGTTTGTTCTGAATGATTGAAAGCGTCCTGAGGTTTTTTAAAGAAACATGCCTTAGAATCTTCCTGTTTTAACTTAGAGGATTCTGTGGATTCTCCAAACAGAAAATGTTGTTAGATATGCTGCGCCTATAGAAAAGGTTATGTAAAAATTTTAGTTAAATCTACAAAAAAATGTGTTAAGAATTACCTTGTAGAAAAAACCTGCCAAAGTTAGCACATTATTTTTGTTAAATATTGGTAAGATAGGAACAACAAAAATAAAACTGTTAAATATACAAAATTTTAGTTATATTTGAGTTAATAGAAAATAACAACTTAATCGGTTACAATTAGCAAAAAAAAATTTTTTTTTCCTCATTATAATTAAATTTTTTTTCCATTTTTAAAATGCGAATAAAATCTATACTTTTGATGTCAGTAGTCCACATTTTTATACAAAATATTTCTGCTGATTAGCATTCAACTAAATTTAACTTAAATGTAACTAAAATTTTTTAGTATAACAGATTGTTTTTCCTATTTTTTGTCTACTAATAATTAGCAAAATATTTGGCAGATTTTAACAGTATAGTTTGTAATTGTCCATTAACAAAAAGGTAACTCAACTATAATTTAAATTATTTTTGCTATTCTTACTATTCTTACTAGCAAAAAATTCTGCTAATTTCAACACTTTTTTCTGCAAGAAGTAAACCTTTAAAAATAGCAGAGAAAGCTATTAAAAATTAGTTAAAAATTACTTATTATTAATAGCTATTAATAGACATTTTTAAAGGTTTATTTCTATGAGTGTACTTATAAATGCAGCAGTTCTAGCAGAAAGTACATATTTTAAATAGATAAACTACAGTGTTCACGATTTTTTGTTGTTGTGTGAGTGGCTCGGGAAAGCAAATGAAAACAGTTTTTTACATGGAAAACATTTTATTGTTAACTAAAAATTGTTGCTATCAACCGGAAAATTAAATTTACTTTTTTTCTATTAAAATCTTATATTTTTTTATTTTATTTTAATTATTTTTTCGTTGATGATTCTCTGCATCAGAAATGTGTTAAAATATTATTAAAAAATATGAAAAAAAGTAAATTAAAAGGTTTATATTTTACCAACATGTTTTCATTTGCTTTGCCCGAATTCGCGAACAAATAAAGAGGAAAGGCCGAGCGAGACGTAGAGGCATAGAAAGCACGGGTTCGGGTTTCACGGAATTGGTTCTAGTGGAACATGTAGAATTGATGTGGTTGGGAACTGTTTGTAAAAAAAAATGGATGATGCGTGATGTTGTCTTGAAATATATGGAAATAGGGTAGAGGGGGGATCCTTCGACAGTGGGACACATACACTAATCCCATTTTTCTCCGATGTTAAAGGAGATAGAAACTTAGAAAAAAAATATTTTATGCATTTTTCAATTATACTATTTTTGGTACGTCGATTTGACAAATTTTGAATAAATTTTTAGTTTAAACACTGATTTAAACAAAGATTTTAGTTATATTCATTTAACACAACACTAAAAATCCTCAGTACTTATTTTAACTAGTTTTGAGTTTTATTTATAACTAATTTTTAAAAAACCCATTCGTTAAGTTGTACAGAAATTATTGTTAAAATATATATACATATAAAATGTTTTCATGTTTCTGTTATTACCCGGTAGATGGTGCCACTAATGTATACGAAGTTTTAAAGATGGCGCTATTTTTTTCCCTACCGATTTTTTAAAACGGCCCATATCCCGACAACTAAGAAAGACTGAGCAAAATTGCCGAAAATTTCGACTAGCCCTAATGAAAATATTATCTCTATCCAAAAATCGACCATGGTGTGGCCTTAGACCCTCGGAAATTTTTAATAAATATTTTCCACTTCATAAAATGGCCTATACCTTGAGAACTAAGTAAGATAGAGCAAAACGGACAAAATGTTTGCTCCTTTAGAGCAAAATAATTTATCTGTTCAGCCAACAGACATACATATAATTTTGAGTGTACCAAAAATATTGGATGTAGAACCCCTTTATATTATAGCGATCGACTCAAAATCACTTGCTGGGTTATTTTAGCGATGTCCGTCCACCTATCCATGTAAAACTACAATTCGATCTTCTGAAGATAATTGGACGAAATTTGGTATTGTTTCCCCATGGTTGAACTTTATTCAAAATTGTTCAAATCGGTCCAAGAGTTGATCTAGTAGTATTGGCTTGAATGTATTAAGCTTAAGTCCCGGTTTTGAAGGAAGAAAAGTTCGAAAAATTCCGAACTTTTTGATACTTTAGTATCCAATTGTTCAATGATACTTAACAATTCGGAAAGTAGAACTCAAAACCCAACTTATAGACTAACTTTTGGACGACTTATCCAGCTAGAAAGACAAAACCCTGACATGTAAATTAGCCAGAGCCAAAAAAAAAAAATCTAGAAAACCTGAAATATCCTTATGTCTATTTTGTATTTGTCTCGAAAACTGTCCAACCGATATTTACGCAACATACCAATTCGGAAACTAGAATATCTGGCCTAACAGATACCTTAGAATACACTCATAGAAATAAATCTGTAAAAGTAGCAGAAAAAGTTACTAAAAATTAGTTAAAAATAATGCTGCAGAAAAAACTGCCAACAATAGCAGATTTTGTTACTAAATACTAGTAAAATGAGAACAGCAAAATTAAAACTATTAAATTTACAGAATTTTAGTAATATTTAAGTTAACTTTTAGTTAATTGAAAAAAGCTAAACTTTTAGTTAATTGAATTGTACTGTAAAGTCTGCAGAAAATTTTGCTAAATATTTGTAGACTAAAAATAGCAAAAATAAACTGTTAAATCTACAAAATTTTTGCTATTTTTAAGCTAAAATAAGTTGAATGCAAATAGCAGTATATTCTGCTAAAATCAGCAGAAATATTTGCTAAAAAATTGTAAACTGCTGTTTTCAAAAGGCTCGATTTTTATTTGCATTTAAAAAAAAATCGAAAAAAACTTAGAAAATTTTTAATTTTTTGGTGATTTTAGCAGGTTAATAACTAATAATAACTAAAATTCTGTATATTTAACAGTTTTATTTTTGCTGTTCCTATATTACTAATATATAGCAAAAATAATCTATCTGCTAATTTAGCAGTTTTTTTCTACAGCATCATTTTAAACTAATTTTTAGTAGTTCTAATTAAATTTTATACGGACTTTTTTCTATTAGTGTAGAAAACAATTTGGTAGCTGTAACCGAAATATTGGCCAAACAAAAACTGGCTCTCACAACAAATTTGTTTTCGTTGGGTAGGTACTAAGGATGCCAAACGGGAAATCCCGAATCCCGAAATCCCGGTATTTTCGGGATTGGCAAAATCCCGAATCCCGGGATTATTTCTCAAAAATCCCGGGATTTTCTTATTGATTAATACCATATTTATATGAACGCAAATGAACAAAGTGAGCAATTTTAGATTACCAACGTTTTTTCTTGAATTTTCTCACATTTACAAGAAATTGATGCCAAGATATTGGTAAAATTAAATATTAAGTAGATTATTCGAGTAAACTAGCAAGGACTTTGCAGAAAAATTTTAAAATTTGGTAAACATTATTAAGTTTTTGAGTAATTCATGCGAAAAACAAGTTTGTTATTTTACCGGTTTATTCTTACAAGCGAAATTCGACTTCTGAAACCTAATTTTGGCTGGGACTGTAAGTTTGGATTCTCCCATCAAAACATTTGATAACGATAACCAAATAACTTTGTTGCTATAATTACACGATTCACTGGGCAAGGTTATCGCAACGAATCTGTTTTAAAATCTGCTTACAAAATACTGGGCGCAAGTATTATTATATTATCCCAGTCAGAAAAATACAAATGGGAAAGCGATGGCACGGTACAATACTTTAATAGGTGGTACAAGTACTGGCAAAAATTGTTTTCCCATTTCCAAAATGGTAACGTTATTAGACAAAAGGACTGGCTGTTCACAAAGCGCCGGAAAAGTACTAGAGAAACAAACTTTTTAACGTTGGTAAATCGCTGGAAAAACCAATACATAGGTGGTCTGGAATTATATTTTCCAAAGTAAAATTTAAGAAAAGTCCATATGTATCTTTTTTTGCTCCTGGCGTGATATGAACCCAGGCCGTCATATTGGTAGACGACAGCTCTACCCACTGAGCTAACTAGACATATAACAATTGGTGGCTAAAAACGTAAATTAATGATAACAGCTGGACAACTGGCTGTACTAAAACACTTGCAATAGTTTTTTGGAACTAATATGCCAGCGTTGGGAAAACAAAAAAAAGTTAGCCTAAAAGGAGCTTTTCCACAAAAAAAAAGAGATTAAATAAAAAAGAATTTTTGTTTACTTGCAACCGGATTTGAACTCGGAACCTTCTCACTACAAATTTTTTTCAACGAAGCGTCATCATTTTTATAAAATCATTGCTGTACCAGTGAATTGATTTTTGTACCGCTGCAATTTTTGACTAAGTAGGTAGTAGCACTGGATATCCACTGGTTGCTAACGTTGGCGTTGCAGTCTTTGCCAGTGTTTTTTTTATAAACCACCGACATTTTTGTGACGCGAATACTGACAAAGAGCTGGCAAAGTATACCAAAATGAGTGTTCTGCCAGTCATTTATTTTCGTCACCGCGGTTACTCAGTGTTATGCAGGTACTTGATTTTTTGTACCACTGGCATTTCTGATAGGGACGTTTTAATATTCATAAAATATACCAGATTATTAATTAACAACTATTAAATAATTATAAAACGCTTTATTCTATAAAAAAAAAAATTAGTTACATAACATAAAAATTTTTATAAATAAAGGAAAATTTAAATCCCGGAATCCCGAAAAATCCCGTAAAATCCCGGGATACACTCAATTATGCAAAAATATGCCTTAACAAATCGTTACCATTTTGTTGACAATTTGTTGATTTGCAAAGATATTTGATTAACGTTGTCCTACAGTTAACGACAACAAACATGTACCTACTCATAGCATTTATTATGTAGGTATTATTTGATTATTTCAAAAAAGATTTGTTTAACCAAATATATTAATTATTACAAACAACAAAGTTTGTTAAACAAACAATATTGTTTACATAAGTTTTTTTTTTAACTTACACCATTGAAAACCATAATTGTTGAGTATAGTATGTGTGATTTTTCCCTGGAGCGAGTTAAAACAAAACGTGTCACATTTTTGTTTCTTTTAAAAATGAGCAAAACTGTAATCTGGCAATATCGTTTTGTTTCAATTTTCCCATGTTCTAATTTAATGAATAAACAACATAACCTTAAAAAATCATAATAATTGAACTAACATGATGTAGTGAAAGATAACACACAATGTCCAAACTAACAGGCCAGGAGTATTATTTTAACACTTTGACATGCGCCATACTATTTTCTAAATGTCAAAGTGACACTCAGTAAACAAAGGGATATTTTCTCTTAAATATTTGACATAATAGGAAATGTGGGCTTAACATGAGAGTTGAAATTCTTTATTACAAAAAAAAAAAAAATACAAAAGTGTATAAAATATTTAACATTTTCAAAGTACTTGAAAGCAAGTATCACGAAAGAGAGTACAATATGCATTACTTTATGTCATTATGTCATATAAATGTGCTCTCTAGTTCTCTTTTCTTTATCGTTGCTATTATATATTGAAAAATTTACTTTTTTACGTACAGCAACTAGTGGTCAAAGTAAAGCAAAATGTGAATAGAATAGAAACAGAGAAACGAACGACAATTTAACGTTGTATTTTACAGTTATGCTGAATGAAAATTATACGTACTATAGTAGTCATCATCGGGTATATTAGTGAATGAGAGCAAAGTGTGTGCGTGTGTAATTGTTTAAATGAAGTTTAAAAATAAGAAAAGCACAAAAAAATAAAAAAAATCATAGTATATTTTAAGGCTGTAATTATTTTACCAAGAAAAAGTATATTTTTAGGTTAAATTTTATGTAAATATAGAAAAGTTAACATTTTGCATGTGTAGTAAATCACAATAGTAAATGGTAAAGAAATGTAAAAGTGAAAAAATATGATTTATGTGCATTTATTTAAATTTCGAAATCTGTTCAAAACGTGTTTAATGTGAAATGTTCATTTTACCTCCTACATAATGTATTTGTATGGTGGACACTGGTGGTACTTTGATATTTACCTACTTATTGTTGATTTTGCACTAGTTATTTTTGATTTATTTTTTTTTGGAATTTTTTGAACATGACATAAAATTATGCATATGGTTTTCATAATAATGAGTGTAAGTAATGATCGACTTGCTAAAAATGTTTCTCTAGGGTGCATATTAGATACAAACAGTACCATGATGTTATTACAAAAAGCTTAATTTCAGGAAGTTTCAAGGAAATGCTTAGAAATCTGAATACCGATTCCAAATAATTTGTGAAGCTGTGAGAAGTGAAAATTTTATCAAAATTTGGTCCAGAGCACCGTGAAAAATGTATTAAATTTGAAAAATTCTAAACTATATCCACTCAGCGATGATTTAGTTGTCAAAATAAAAGTTTTGGTATCCATATTGGGACATTTGAGCAACAATTTGTAGAGTGCCAAATATGGTGATTTTTTAAAATGTTTGTATGGGGAACACCCCCAGGGGGGTTCCAGGGAGTGTGCCACTGGCATGGGTGGGTCGGCCCTCCAAAGTTAGTGGGGGTCGGTCATACATTTGGACTCGATTGGGGCACTCTAAATGGGTCAAAGTGGGATTTTTCAAAATCAGAATTCGTTCTAGAGGTATGGTTCCTCCGGCAAAGTTTCTTATTTTGATCCCTAGAATACGATTTTCCTTGTCAGTTGAGCGATTTTTAAATCGACCCGCCCTATTATACATACTGCTGGACGCACCGCAAAAAAATATTTCATATGATACCCATATTGAGTATGTTGTCTTCAGCTAAAATGCAAAATTCTTACAAAAACTAAAAAAGACCTTTTTTAAAAATGGTCCAGCTCATGCGATCTCATTGCTAGACCCGAAATATTTTGGGAATCATCATAAAACAAACCAAGGTTTATTTTGAGGGGGGTACTTTTTTACTTTTTTTTTTTGTGAGTCGGTCTAACGTATATGCCAGGTATGGGCACGTAAATGGCTTGAAAGGCCAAATTTGGGATTTCACAATCTTACTGAGGGCCGCACAAATTAATACATTACTCGACAAAAATGAATTTTTTGTGCAGCCTTCTGCTTAAACCTTTTTTTTTTAATATTTTGGTTTCCTAAGCCCGGATCTAAAGACATAAAAGGTCCATTGAATAGTCTTCGAATTGTGGGTCTTTCTTTTTTTATCCCCTTATCCTTTATGAGTCCAAATTGCGGAGAAGTACATCAAAATCATAATATTTCTATTATTGGCTATGCTTTCAAGAAGACTTCGAAAACATATTTTATTGTTTGCTCCATTCTCATTTCGTTGATGTAGTAGACTACGTTTAATATGAAATTTTGATGTTTCAATTTGCATTGCACTATTGCCACCACTTTCTAAAGAAAACTGAAGAAGGGGACTTAGAAAATCCCCGAAACGATCGCCTTTTCATTCCTGAAAGTGTTAGAGGTTTTTCAAAGCAAAAACTCTGTGAAGTATTTGTCAGGAGAGTATCCTAGTGAAGAAAAATAGCAGTTTTTGAAAAAAGTACTTATTATGTTAATTCATAATAAGGAAATCGGCCTCGAACTAAATTAATAAATTTCTAATTAATCATTTATATTTTTATGGCTTTTTACATTTTTGATTAAAATATATTTAAAAATATAGGTACAGACTCAATAAATGTTTTTAAAATATTTTTCCCACCTTAATACGTATCTGAAGTCAAAAAACTTTGCCGAATTAAACTTCAAAAATATAGTTTTCGTTATTTTAAAAAATTTAGTTTAAGATTTTCGCCATTTTTTCAAATATTTTTAAATTTACTTTATGGATTTTGATCAACTGTTTTATTTATTGAAATGTGTAACATGAATTACATGACAAACGGAATTTTGATACAAAATGTAGAAAAATATAATTTTTATAGAAAATCTGAATGTAAATGAAATTTAAAACTCAGGTCTACAACATTTTCGTATCGGAAATTTATAACAAATATTAACCTCTCTGATTGCGTTAAATTAATTCTTAAATTTTAAAAATTCAATTACAAGACTTATAACCCAGTCAGAAAATTTGGATACTTTCATGAGGGTTCTTATTCAGTAAGTCAAAAATTATTCATACAAAAGACGCACTATTTTGGATGCACCACTTTTATACAAGTGAAAGTTTAATAATATGTATATTTCGAACACTTTTCGGATTCATTTTTGGTCTCGTTTGCTGGCTGGGAACTCTAGAAAAAATAAATTATGAAAACTTTATTCAAAAGCTTAATATCATATTAAAAAAATGGGAAAAGCGGAATTATTTGCTATAAAAGCAGGATAAAAATTCAAGGCGGCACAAGCCTTTAAAAAGCGGTATAATCCTGTCAAAAGTGGGATGGGATGGTTCGTCAGATTAAGTACACTAATAGAAAACAGCCTGTAAAAAGGTTTGCTAAAGCTGCTAAAAATTAGTTAAAAATTACCTTGCTTAAAAAACTGCTGAAATAAACAGATTTTCTTTGCTAAATATTAGTAAGATAATAATAGTAAAAATAAAGCTGTTAAATATACAGAATTTTAGTTGTATTTAAGCTAAATTTAAGTTAATTGAAATAAAAATTTACTCTGCTAAAATCAGAAACAAATTTACTCTGCTGAAAGTAGGATAGAAAACAAAGAAAAATTTTAAATTGCTTTAAGAGGAGAAAAATTTATTTTTGTGAAATCAGTAGTCTACTATTTTTCATTATATATTTCTGTTGATTTTAGCAGGATGACTATTATTATAAGGGCAGCGACTTTCTTACATTTAAAAATCAAAAATATGCGCTTAAAATATGCAGTAAAAATGCAGAATATGCACTTAAATGGAAATATGCACTAAAAACCAAAAAATATGCATTAAAGATGCAAAAATAAACTCCTAAAACCAAAAAATTCATCCATTTTCAAAATTCATATTTATTACTCGAGAGCGTTTGGTTAAAAATTAAATCCAATATATGTAAATGTCTAAGTAGATGACAACTTGATGTTTTTCCTTCTAGTTAAGTACCTACTGCGTTAAGGTTTGCAATTTCTTCCTTTTCTTTATTTTTCATTAAATCTTATTTATTTTTAGTTTTTAAAAATATTGCAAAAATATTCAACTTATTGAAAAATATGCAATAAAAATCATAAAATATCTAAAAATATGCAACAAAAAATCGATGCCATTTTCCAAATTCTTTGATTCGGAAAATTATTTGGTCAAAATCATTTTTGGATTAATGACTACAAATATGCATTTGCATAAAAGTCACTGCCCTGATTATTTTATTTAACTGTTTATTTTTGTTCTGCTATCTTACTAATATTTAGCAAAAATCGGCAAAAAATTTTCTGTAAAGTCACTTTTAAATAATAAACCTTTAAAAATGAATAAAATTGTATTGTGTCTAAATGCTTTACCAAACTTAAGTGCTTCAAGGACAATTCTGAAAAGTAGATTTTAGAGATCCTTAAGAGGGCAGTAGTACAGCCTTGAACATTTCCTAAAATGAATGGTTTTTTTTAAACTGAAAATCATAAAAAATAATTACTTCTACGTCATATTAAGCCATAAAGTATTTTTCCCAGGCTTAAGGTTTAAATAAAGAAGAAATTTTTCACTTAATATTCGTATGTAGGAGGGAGGCGAAAAAAATCAAAAAGTTTTAGAGGAAGTCTGTGCAAAAAAATCGATATTTGTTGATCGGTGTATTGTTTTTGAGGCCCCATTGGGGCCTCAATGTATTATTTTTAAATTCTGACTTAAATTTTTTTAATTTAATTTTTTTTAATTTTGTTTAAAATTTAAAATTAATTTTTTTATTGTTTTAAAATGAATCAGGGGCCGCAACATTTGGTTTACGGGCCGCATTTGCCCATGTATGGCATATGCTTTGGCAAATTGCGATTTTTTTATTCGAAACCCAGTAAAAACATTTGGAAGTTATGCTTTAGCAACCACTTCTTTTATTACTTCCAAAGTATCCGTTAGTGTATTTTTTACTGAGTTTTAGAAGTAATTTGGAACAACTTCAAAAAAATTACTTCTTTCATAGCTTCCAAAGTATTTGTTAGTATAGTTTTACAAATTTTTTAGAAGTTATTCTGAATAACATCCAAAAATATCACTTTATAGTTTGACCCATATTAATATGTACTTACATCAAAATTATTTGCGTTGAAAATCGTAACAGTAATTTCTACAATTATGAAATATTGAGAAATAATGTGAATGACTAAAAATGATCGATTTTCATCAAAAAACGAAAATCCAAAATAGTTTTTAGCGGTTATGACACGATAACTTCTCGTCGTTATACCGCACCACAACAGATTAAAGGCTCCTTGCCACTGCCGGATAGTGCCATAAAATATGTTCGATTAACCCCTCTTTGACTTTATTACGATTTCTACAAATCGAATCTGAAGTGAGTCCCATCCTTTTGGCATATGTTCCAGATAAAGATCCCACTTTCTAGTTTTTTGTAAAACTTCTCATAAGCTTTTGAGTATTGTAGTTTATAGTTTATTTAAGTATTAAAATGCCTGAGATTAAAAAAAGGACTTGAAGTTGTGCTCACTTTTTCTATTATACTTTACCGATCAGTTGATTGTGAAAAATGTTCTTAACTTAAATACGTGTTTATGTGATTTTCTTTTAAAAAACTCTGTGAATTATTTTTTTGCTTGGGAAGAATTTGAACCAATTTCTAAGATTTAAAGAATTTTCATATTCACTTGGTTTTAAGAATTGTTTCCCATAAAAACGCCTGCAAATGCTAAAGAAATTGAAGTTTTTCTTGGGGTTGAAATGTGATCAAATTGCGGAATTTTCCATCCCTGACAGATTTGCTAATATCTAAAGAACTCTGATGCCCTACGTTGGGCGCCAGGAAAATATGCTATTTGGAAAATCTGCCGTACTAAGAGCTGGAATACATATTTTTGGCCTCAAATGCAGGATAAAAAGCTAAAACTAAAGCCAACTAATTAGGTTTAATGTGGTAGTCGAATCTCTTTCATCAAGTTTCATCCTCGAAATGATAATTAATTACGTTTTAGTTTACTATTGTCTATTCTATTCTACTAAAACCTTCTCAAATTTATTCAAGATTGTGTAGAATTGAAGAGTGACGTAGTTTTCGATTTTTTCGTATTTGATTTAAATTCAGCTTTCGTCGCCAATGTACTTTAAATTGCTTCAATTTCGAGACTTTATATAGGATTAAAACATTTTTTAAAGCTAGTTACCTATAACTTTAAGAATTTCATTTGCATCATGGATGGCATAAAATAGAAAAATTTTATTGAATATGTTTATCTGTGTGTATCTGTTATGTCGTTTAAATGTCATACGTTAACTAACAGTTTTTTTTTTATATTTTGTTTGAAGTGTCAGCATCCAGTTCATCCTACACACACAACGCGTGTAGAAGAAGCTGTTGTTGTTTTAGTGTTGGTTGGTTGGCCGATTATACAACAAATACACCAAGTGAAATTTAAATAGGATAACCCCAATTTATTGACATATCGTCGTCTTGCTATTGGTATGTGTCATAGTCATTAATTAAGTATTGTAAATTGGAGTTAGGAATTGATTTTATGTAATTGATATATTCTCTTTCTAAATCCGTTAACAGTTTTGGGATATCTCTTATCAAATCAGACATATCTGTAATTATAGATAAAAAAGATTAAAAAAGTTAACGTCGGGCATGCCGACTATATGGTAACCTACACCTGTCTGGTTTGGATTTTAATGGGTGGGAATAGACTCATGTTAAAATTTATCTATAAATTGCTGAAAAACTTAGAAAATTAGTGAGAAGTTTTGATGTCGCCGATCCGAATCAAAATCAATATTCTTTGTCCCTGGGCCGATATAAGTCGTTGCTCCGAATTTTATCAAATATCTTAAAATTCTTAGCGTACGGCCAAGTTTAGGTTAGGTTGAATTGATAGGTCAAAAAATTCACATATACCATTGGGTCCCTAGCGATACCAGATGAGAAACAATAACCTTCAAATAAGATCAAACAGAACTGATGGCACCCAGATGGCAAAAGCCAGGTGTCTCAAGATTTCGATTCGAGAGATTTCCTCCAGATCTCGGAATAGATGATCTCCCAAGCAACTTGTATTGGAACGCGGAAGAGCCAAACAGTGGTACATGATATGCTCCACCATCTCCCTATCCCTCGATACCCCATAAAACCTACAATCATTACTCGCAAGCTTTCCTGGCAAGAATCGTGGCCCTGTAGTGACCCGTTAGTACCCCGACTAAAAGTCTACAGTAGCTGCTGACTAAGGAAGTAAAAAGTCTCGTCGTCTTAGGATCGTAGGATCCACAATAGGATCGTAGATTCCACATAATTTTTGACGCTCTGCACGCGTCGGTATTTCCAAACCGCCCCAGACCTGCCCATTATAGGGGAACCTACAGCACGTTTCAAGAACCGAAGTGCCACACGAATGTCCAAAGCCCTTTCGTCAGAGGGTGATCTCATTAGCCTCTATGCCCCGGTGACACCGAGCCCAGTAGATGTGTACTCTTATATTGGTACTAAGTCTACCTAAAGAGTTCCTATGCTCTTGGACAGTCGATGAGTACAGCAGATAGGCGGAGATCGCCCTAATCGACGCCTGACTGTCAGCGTAGAAATTAACGTAAGAACCAACGCGTCAGGGATATTTGCAAGGTCAGCAGCCATTTTGGTTGCCAGTACATTCGCATGAAAAATACTGCAGTCATCGGGGAGTTTATATGACTCCTCAACAGCCAGCTCCCGATAGAAAACCATAGCTCCGAATTCCCCTCCATCTTAGAACCATCTGTGAAGAAATTAAATGTTCTGTGGTCAAAGCGAAGATCTGCCAACCATCCATATTCCCCCATAGTGACGCTAAGGTCCCCATTGGGTCATTCCAAGAAAAAAATTCACATCGCCAATGGCCCCCGTGGCCCTAAGGCACTGACACAAATTGCCGCGGAGTCCCCAAACGAATAGCGGGCCCTACGGCCCCCTTCGTGACCATATTAATAGGTTGTAAATCCAAGATTGCATCTAGCATTTAAAACATGTATTTTTTGTATAATTAAAAATTAAAAGTTACTTCATTTTTTTAAGTTTTGATTTCATATTAATTTTCTGCACATAAATGAAGACCATGGTTTACTTAATTATAAAAGCTTAGCTTCATCGATGTTTTTTCGGTTGCCCTAGACCATTTTGGCAACTATGAAAACAATAATATTTATGAATGTGCAAAAAGGAATAAAGAAATGAAATTCGGCATAAACGACAAATGTTTGTGAAAATGTGAAAAATATTTTTGTGAAAATGTGAAAGAATTTCGAATATTCTGCTTTATGATTGCGAGAACTTTAATTGTAATTCAATTTATAGGATTTATTGGTGGTACAGAATTTTAAAAAAAGGTGGCTTTAATTCAATTTTGCTAAGTTTATTTCCAATTTTTAAATGCCAAATGTATTGGTTGCAGTAGTATTATACTAACTGACACTGACACTACCACAACTATTGTTATACATGTACAGGAATGCAAATTTACGCATATGTGCACGTATGTATGCATTTACTAGACACGTTCATAAGTAGAAGTATATTTATATAGAAATTTGTAGTACACTCAAAAAAATAAGTTAGTAGAAAAATTAGTAAAACGTCTTGTATATCAAGTGTACTAGTTTTCAGCTATTTTTTTGCTGAAATTCCGTTTTCAGCAAAAATTTTAGTTATATTTTTTTAGCACTAAACTAATTTTGAACTAATGTTTTACTAATTTATTTTGCTACAAAAATTGTGCTGTTAACCGCATTCATAGTGTGGACGACAACCAGATAGGCAAGATGTAGATGTCGGAGCTTGTCTTGAAAAGGAAATGACAAAAAAAGAAAAACAACTCTATACATATCCTATATTTAAATTTTCAGCAAATAAATTAACTAAAGTAAAATTTCGCTACAAGTTTTTTGAGTTTTTTTGGGTCTACTAATATTCAGCAAAAAGTTTAGTGATTTTAGCAAAGATTTTTTTCATTTGCAGTCGACTAAGTGTTAGCAAAACTTTTGCTGAAGATTACTATTTTTTGGTAAAAATCAGCTCGCTGATTTTCAGACAACCTTTTGCTGAAATTACCAACTTTTTTGCAAGCACGCTCCTGACTAAAAATTGGCTGACACAGCAACATTTTTTGTTGACTTTACTGAATTTTTTTTTTGAGTGTATGTATTATCACCCTACAAAAATATGTATAGGTATTTTCTTGTCTCAGCAAATATTATGTATAAAAAATAGTGTCAGAACATGGGTAAACGGACTTTACCCATATTTCGAGTTTCGGATATAATGCCCAGAGAAAATTAGATGTGGTCATAATCTATTAAAACAAGCAAACTCTAGGATACTTTTTAGTGTAAAAAGCCTTGTGTCTGGAATATTTCTAGCATCGGCTTCGCCAAGCATGTAATATGCTATATCACTATCGCCACAATAATTTATTAAGATTGCAATGGTGATTGTGAGAAATATATTTGAAGCATAATCCCCTTGTCCAGTTTGAGGCCTATTTAATTAAAGGCATTTACCGATTTTTTTTCATTGTAGAATTTACAGAATTATATTTATATGATTTAACATTAACATTAAATTATATTTATATGATTCAACAACTATGATATTCTACCAATAAAAATTCAGAACTCAAAAAGCAAATTTAGTTATTAATATGCATCTACAGAATTAATTAAGCCCATTGTTGATTTTATACGATAGCTCACATGGAGGTCTTCAATGCACATTTATTGAGTTTTAGGGTATAAACTAGTCGGTCTTTACAATTTGACATATTTTTAGATGTTTTTAATATACATAATTAAACTCAAAAACAAAGTAGGCATGAACATTAGAGTGCCCAGTGTAGAAACGGTAATGACATATCATTATTTTTTGGAGTACCAGTAATGACACCCACTTACCTTCTGCATTATTTTAAAACATATAATAATGAGTTACTGATAATGACTTATTTTTATCATTATTTCATATAGAAAATAATTTTTTAGATTTTTTTGAAAATTTTTTGAAATCTATTTTTAGACTCAATATTTTTTACACACTGGTAAGGATAACCACATATTTTTTGATTTTTTGTATGTTGGCGAGTAAGCTTACTTGTGTGCAGTAGGTCAATTATGTTTTTATCTATTAAATATTACATGTCAATATAGCTCAGATGGTAGAGCTGTTGACTGGCAATCTGTAGACCCAGGTTCGATTCCCGCACCAGCAAATTTTATTTAAAAAAAAATACAATAAAAAATATATTTTTTTATATAATTAATTTTTTTGAAAATCTATTTTTAGACTCATTATTTTTGTCAGTACTGGTAAGCACATAGGTAACGATATATTTTTTGATTTTTCGTAAGCTGGTGTGTAACGACAACTCATTATTTTTCGCGACATCGCCAAAAGTAAGTAGTTACCATTACCAAGTATGTAGTTACATAACCACATATCTGGTAATGATTTTCTACACTGGGTGGCTTCAATGTATTTTGAAGTTCTACAGATGCAGAAAAGTTATGGAAAAATACTCCAAATCGGGGAAAAAACGGTTGACGTCATTCCCTTCCTCATTGCGATCACACTTTTTAGAGTTTGGAAAAATCGCTTAAATTTCTGATATGTACACGCAGAAAAAAGCAGGAGGAACATTACCTAAATAAGTGCTATGTAATTATACAACTACATAAGTTCCGAATTAGTTGTTCAATTTTCTAATAACATATATGCATTTCTTTAAATATTTTTTACCAGACATGTGTATATTTTACAAGGCCTGTATATATTTTACAAAGTAATGTACATATTTTACTAGAAAACTGTGTATTTGAATAATTACATAGCTCTTAGGTAATAATTCCCCTGTTTTTTTTTATGTGGATATATAATTTACACCGTAGGGTACATGATTTGTAGTTAATTTTGGTACGCTGAACACAAATATCAGCTAAAAGTTTTTAAATATGGCAACTCTGTTTTTGATGAAATTAATAGCTCTGTTTCTTTACTTTTTGGGTAAAGTTCGGTAAAATGAGAGTTAACAAGAAATACTCTCCCGGAATAACAAAAATGCACAAAAGTAAACGAACGCGAAAAACCACATTTGAAGCCCGAAAAACAAATGTCAATAGATTTGTGCATTATAGTTCGTTTTGGTGAGCGCCTTCACAAAATTGTCGGTAATTTTATGGAGTTGTAAAATCACCGATAGGCTTTTGCAACTATTATACTAATTTTTGTAAATGATAAACATATTTTCTGAAGGAATGAAATGATCGATTGAACTAAAAGAGCTATTAGTTGTGAAATAGGTCTTTGGTTCAAATCAGTGAAGAGTTCAATTGAACTAGCTGCACCCAACTGATGATATAACAGCTGATTAAAACAATTTACCCAAATTTACACGAAAAAAAAGTCTGGGCTTTTTCGTGCAAGAAGAACAAGAATATTACTCTCATATGACAGCTCTCATTTACCCAATTGTGTAGTAAGAAAACGCTTTTTGGTAAAATTGGGATCCCGCGGGATCCCAATGTTGAGTACCCGAACACAGCTAATGTTTCTGAGTGTTACTGAAGAATTAAAAAAAAAAAATTATTTAGGTAATGGCAGAATCTGCATAAAATAAATTTCAATTTGAATATAACATATCTAATTTATTTCAGTACATATTAAATAAATTGCACCAAAGCTTACCATTTCCATAAGCTTTTCAAATATTGAATTTTGTTATTGTTGTTCATTTCTATCTCTCGATACAACTTTTCTTATCAATTTTAACACGCGGCACACGAATATGGCAAAATATAAAATAATTTGATTGTGTTATGATGAGACGCTGTAGTCAGGCATGATAAGATTTTCATTTATTTCATGTAGGTAGAATCTGTCAGTTTAGAAATATTTGTGATTTTTTTAAATTTCTAGAGTGAAGATCAAAGATAACATTTTCATCAAAAACAGAGTTGCCGTATTTTGAAAGCTTTTTGACCATATTTGTATTCAGCGTAACAAAATTAATTAGATAAAACAATTTTCAAATTCAGACCACTCTAATAGTTATATTTATGTGTGTACAATATAGGGTTTCCCGATGAAGGCTAGCCCCTCAAATAACACCTTAATGTAACGCGTTAACGGGATAAATATTGAAATAATAACACAATCTTACTAAATAGTAATGAGGGTATTCACAGTTTAAGTGCTAATATTCTATCATTATAAAATAGCATGATTTTAGGAGTTTAACTACACTCAAAAAAACAAGTCAGTAAAGTCAGCAAAAATTTTTGCTGTGTCAGCAAATTTTTAGTCTGGAGCGTGCTTGCAAAAAAGTTGGTAATTTCAGCAAAAGGTGTTTGCTGAAAACCAGCGAGCTGATTTTTACCAAAAAATAGTAATCTCAGCAAAAGGTTTGCTAACAATTAGTCGATTGCAAATGAAAAAATCCTTGCTAAAATCACTAAACTTTTTGCTGAATATTAGTAGACTGAAAAAAACTCAAAAAATTTGTAGAGAAATTTTACTTTAGTTAATTTATTTGCTGAAAATTTAAATACAGAAATTGTGTAGAGTTTTTTAAATTATCATTTCCGTTGTCTGTCATACATCCAGACAAGCTGCGACATCTACATTAAAGTGGCCATAGTGGAAATTTTTTTGAAAAGTTCAATTTTTTGCAATGAAAAATATGAGCTTGGAGATAAAAATAATTATGCATTTTTAAAATTTTTTTTTTAGTTCCGAGTACCTCCGGATTGAGCCCAAACTTTTATTATATTACCCATTCATCACTATTTTTGTTTCTGTTTATATTTGAATAACAACAAAATCTGACTGTACACACAAAAAAAAGCTTAGTTGGAAATCAGTTACTACTAAGAAAAAACCATTCGGTTATAAGAAATTCAATTGAAATTCCCAATTTCCTGAAATTGCTATAGATTTTATGTATTAATTACTATAATAACATAATAGTAATTAATTGATTAATCTTAGTCTTAAAACAAATTAATAAACCGATTCTATATTTACAACTAAATTTAATAGAGTATAATATGAATTACTCCCAAAGGATGGGGACTACAACTTAGAATTTGATCATTAAAAAGCATTTCAAACTAAAAATTGGGGTTTAGTTATATCAATAAATTTTTAATTATTAAGACGGAACTCACATTATTTTTCGGTTATAACAACAAAAAAATCCTAATTCAAACCTCTTTTGGTATTGGTTATCGAAAGAAAATTCTGTACATCGAATACTTGCTGTAATTTCCAAAATTTTTCAAATATTTTACTTATACACAACAAGCAAAATTTGTAATTTGACATTTTTAAATAAATAAAAAAATATATAAATACAAGTTTTCGCGATAATTAAGATATAAAAGAAAAGTAAATAGATTGTGAAAATTAAATTTGGAAACAAATACAAATAAAAACAAAAATTTAAAATTAAAAAAGTGCGGACAGAAGAATTTAGTGATCAATAAAACAAACTCTTAAATTTTGTGCAAAATATCGTGTGGAGTGTTTCTGCGTTAAATATACATATGTATTCGTGTATGTAGTATATAAAAAGCGAAATCATTTATAAAATTTTCGTTTTTAATGAATTTTGTTTTGCTTTTCTATGTTAAAATAAATGCTTATATACGGGGATATTCTGAAAAAAGAATCCACATAAAATTATCCGTTTTCGTGCAACAACAACACATAATTTTATATAAAATCGTATAATTTTATGTGAATTCGTTTTTTTGGAACACCCCCAATAATATCAGTTTTTCACAATATTTTTGATGAGTTCTTGTAAATTTTAAACTAAAAAAAATGTTAAATAATTTGAAAAATATTTGGATTTTTTTAATTACAGTTTTATTAGGAATAATAAATATATAAAAATTGCTGCAATAACCAACAGATTGGTTGCATATTTTGTTTCAATTCTTACAACCGATAATAGATTTTGATTTTCTATTGCGTCAAATAATATTTTCGGTTATAATAACCGACACTATTACTAAGAATCAGTTGCTTCTAATAAAATTCGGAAGTAATAAAAGAAATTACAATAAAATTATCTGATAGTATGTGTGACCGCATAAATTCGATTGGCAACAAATTCGGTTGCGACAACGAATCTGTTTTCTGGGTGTATGTTCCCAACTGAATTTCTTCGATAATAATTACCTTTCCAACGAGCCGCAATAGTCTGCAGATAAACTACGGATAAACTTGCCCGGAATACCCTAAAACCAAAGTTCCAAAAAATAGGTGAATTTTAAAATTTTTTTTATTGTTGATAATATTATACTAATGAAGATTTTTTGTGGGATGAAAAGTTTTTTCTGTAGTGCTCCACAACTTGAAGCAAATACTGCTTATCCTCTTCGTCGTATGTCAATGCCCGATTGAAATCTGTAATTAGTTTTATTGCTCTTTCTGCCGGGTCATTTACAACGGTTAAGTGTTGGCATATTCTTTTTGCGGTGCAGTATTCTTCTTCATCCTTCCAAATTGATGGATCCAATTCAAAAAATGTCACATCGATTTGTAAACGATGGTTTATATTGATATTCATATTTTTCCAGTTTTTTGAAAAGCGATTAAAGAGAGTGACTTCTGGTGATGATGATGTTTTTCCGAAATTTAACTCAAACACAGCTTTAATAAGCAATTCGCTAATATGATGGCGACACGGTAGAAAAAGTAAATCGGGACCCAATTTACTTTCAAGCAAATATGCTGAGCCTTTTTCAATACCAGTGTTTGTAGATGTTGTGTCAAAAGCCACAATTTGCACTAAATTATCAATCTTCCATTTGCGTAGGAATTTTTCAATGCCTTCAGCAATATTTTCGCAATGCCAAGCAGTTTTTCTTCGTTTTCAGCGGTTATAACGAGAGCCAATCGATCAACTTTGTCCTTGCCTTTCATATCTGGAAGCATTTTACCGTCCCAATGCAAGACAAATACTTCAGAAATCTATGTTGAAATTAAATATTATTTTAATTACCTTCAATATATTTATATTTAATTATTAATTATGTACCTTGAATTCATCTCTGATCTGTTTCGCTTTACTGCGGCGATATTCCTTTCGCATTATTTGAAACGATGTTGGTTAAAGACGAAATCTTCCACTTTTATGTCGTTCAAGTCAGGTTTCATTTCCTGCAACTTCCGCAAGACTCCTGTAATTGTAGCAGATGTTAAATGCATTGCATCGCGATCTTTGATGCGGCATTTATCCATGCTTGCTAACATTCGATCATCAACGAAATGGATTTTTACGCGAGATCCCTGGATTCCTTGATGTTTGTCCTTCAGAAAATCAACTTCTGGAGCTGAATTGTCCATTTCTACGCCTTCGTATACAATACTTTCTGAGGTATCTGTATCAGACGCAACCTCATCTTTGAACAACAAGCAATAATTAAAAATAACAATAAAAAAAGACATTATATTGACCAATACCTTGAACTTCTTGTGACTCTTCTTGATATTTTCGCTTGCGCTTTTCTGCTTCTTCCAGTAGCTTCGCTTTGCGTTCTTGTTTTCATGACAGCTTTAAATCCTGGCCTGACATAACACCTGGCCGACCCTTTTCTCTGACAAAACTGCTTCCAAGCAAGCAGTAATTTCTGCTGGGAACTGATTTATAAAAACTGAATCACTTTGTTTGATTCTATGATAAGAATCAACAAAGATCAAATTGATTCTTTTAACTTGATAGTGATAGAATAAAGTAGGAAATAACTAAATCTATTAAATAAGTTTTGCGATTCGATTCATTCAAAATTGGTTCAGATTTAAAATTCGAATTAAGGTACATATTATGTTTTTAAAGGTCTTGTTGTTTTTTACATGCTCGTAACTGTGATAATAGTTGTTTTGTATTTTTCCATAGAAAAAAACTGAAATTACGTTTAAAAATTACAACAACTGTCATGTAGTAGATTATTAATAAACTTTTTTGAGTGTATTAATATCATCCTTTGTACTAGTGCTGATAAAAATATGAGTAGTAAGTATCGAGTATTTGTGTTTTTTTTGGGTACTTGATACTTAAAACTACTACTCGATATTTTCAGAGTTGAATTTTGGATGGAAGAAAGATACAAAAATGTGACTCCGCTAAAATATTTATCGCAAAACTAAAACTCTTCAAACAGAAAAAATCAAAAGTGGAATTTTTAAAAGTATATGTTAAAAAACTATGAAAAACAAAATGTATAGTTGGTAAAAAAGTGTAAAAATATGTTTATGAATTAAAGTATTGAATAAACATAAATATTTTTGAAGAATTTTATTAAAAAATATTAAATTTAAAAACCGTTAAAAGTATCGAGTAAGAAGTATCGAGTATCCAAATTAAAAATAACGAGTAGTGTCGAGTAACGAATATTGACAAAAAAATTAACAGAATTTACCAGCACTACTTTGTACATAGTACACTTGTATAACACCCACTACATACATAGTTACTGAACTTTACAAATTCTATAAATAGTTATCCTTTATAAAAGAAATTAAAAAATAAAATATCTCTGATTAAATCAGTGATAATAAAATTTAATTAAATTTATGTAGTCCAAAAAATACTATGAGTATGTTTTAAAGTAATAATGATATTAAATTTTAAATGTAGTGACAATTTTTTTTCAAACTATTTTTGTACTTAATATTTGCGCGTGGTTTTTCTGTCATGGTCGCTTCCACATAATGTTGTGCTAGTGATATCAACATAACACGCGGTATAAAAATCGCTAAAGACAAGTTTTTGTGTAATAAGTTTATTTTTTATTCGAAAAATTTAATTTTCGAACTTTATATTTATATTTTATATTTTATTTAGATGGAGCATACTTTTCTCTATATGCTCCGAAAATTTCAATAAAAAATTCGAAGAAACTAAATTTCTACATGTTTTTTTGTAAAATATGTGTTAGTCCCAAAGTAATACTCTATGTGGTAAATTTGTGTGTAACACTTTTTGTTTGGATTTTTATTAACTTGTTTTTATTAGAAATCATATATCTTATAACAGGGTAGAATAAAAAGATAAAAACTACATCAAAAGATGTAAGAATTGCACGCAGTTTTCAAAGAAAAGCCAATGACGATTCCTTGATGGATGTTGAAGACACATCATATGGGGCAGGTGCTGATGACTTCATATAAGT
The DNA here is from genome assembly GCA_949987735.1 of Leucophora obtusa. NCBI lineage: Eukaryota > Metazoa > Arthropoda > Insecta > Diptera > Anthomyiidae > Leucophora > Leucophora obtusa. The sequence continues at coordinate 292,680,562 of OX465295.1, read as the reverse complement.
TATAAAAATGGGGAAAAATACGAAATAAATTAAAAACTGTACAAAATTATAGAATTTTTACAAAATAATATGACTACACCCAAAATAAAACGTAGTGGCATAGTTATCAAAATTCATAGTCAATTTAGATTTTATTTGAATCAACTACCATAATTAATAACAACTATGTAAAAAGAAATCAATTTCCTAGTTACCCTGTTATATGTATAAATTTTTAAATTGTTCAAAAATGGGAAAAACAGAATTTGTAAAATATTTTACAAATCCACAATATAAATTTAAAATTTTAAGTGGTTATTTAAATATCGATTTTCCTCAGCTCGGCCAATATGAAAAGGACCAGATAATTACATTGGTAAGTTTTATAATTCGTTGTAAAGAATACATACAATTAATACAATTTATTTTAAAATATACTTCAAGAACTCTTCCGTGACTGTTTTTTCAAGAAGTATATTCTGTAGATGTATATTCTGTAGAACGATAATAACTCCACTGAAATGAATTTTACCATTTAGTTTTAGAAATTTTCTATGAATATACATAAATCAATTTTGTAAATAACAAATTAATTTGGTAGCAAATAGGAAATTTAATTTTTAAATTAAAAATAATTAAATCTGTAATTTCGATTAATGATTTTAAAATTAAACGTAGTTGACAAAGCTTTTTAAATTTCACAACCGAATCGTTGCGAGTAACTCCGCCCATAATTGATTTATAGATTTCAAATACATATAGTTGCCTTCCACTACTTCGGATCAACTATGCCATAGTGAGGGTTATTTCACCTATGACATAGTTGAAAAAATAGTGCTCAACAACTATGCATTTTTTTGGGTGTAGCATTATGTATAATAATATATCTACCATCGTTTTTAAAACTATTAAGTTTAATATATCAAATACCCATTAACCGATTCGTTCCAAATTTGGTGGAAATGTATTAAGCTAGGAGATATAACTGTTTTTCATTTACAGTTTTTTAAAATTTTGCTGTTTTCTTAGCTTAAAATTAACTTTAGACTTCAAACATATTTTTCTCACAACCATGAGTTCAAAATCGGCTGCCACTGTACATCCAAGGTGGGTTAACCGATTTCGATCCCGTTTTTTTCTTTCGTAGTCAACAAAAAACTTTAGTCGTTATCGTGGCCTTTTTTTTTTTGAATTTCAGTCAAATAAATTTTATATTCCCAAGTAAAATTGTTTTTTCTTGTCTTTTTTGGAATTTTCAAGTTTGTGTGGCAACTAGTTTAAAAAAAAAATCTAAAAAATAAAAATCGGGCCACGATAAGGACTAGAGGATTTTTCTGGTATTAAGAATCATTGTACATTTTTATTTTCCAATAATTAATGAAGGCTGTACAGTAGACCGTACCTCAAAAAAAAAGTTCGCCGTACACCCTCCAATATGATGTGTTTTTGGAAGACGATTTCAAAAAAAAAAATTTTTTTTTGCCGACCGTAGGGGTCGCTTTTTTTAATTTTTTGTTATAGCTTTGGCATTTAAAATCGGATTTTAAAGTGTGATATATCGATTTTTTTGCGTCGAGGATACCAGAGTTTTGCTATATAGTAAAAATCCAATTAAAAAAAATTTAAAAAGGCGACCCCTACGTTCGGCAACCAATATATAAAAAAATTTCTACTGGGTTTAGCGAAAAACTTCCTTAGCAAAAGTTTAATGATTTTTTGCGAGCTTTAATTTTCTGACATTAGGGTGGTACATTTGGGTGGTAGCAACTCAGATCTGGTGGGTAACTACTAGAACGGTATACTTGAGGTCAAAATGTCGTTAAAGCAAAACATTGGCCTGTTTGAGAGAAAAACATCGATGTATCATACTTTAAGATCCAACTGTAAATACCAAAGATATAACGAAAAATGTAAAATGGCAAAAAAAAAATAAAATTTTTTTTTTGAAACCTCCTTTCAAAAATACTTCATATTGGAGGGTGTACGGCGCACTTTTTTTTTTTTTTGCCTGTAAGGTGGTACGCTCTACTTAACAGTGGCAGCCGATTTTGCCTTTTTTAAAAAAGGCTAATAATGAAGTGGCAACCCTGGCGATTTTGATTGGAGAAATTTAAAACCAATATCTTTTGAAAATACTACAATAACATATATTTTAAATAAAAAAAATAACATAGTAAAAATATTGCTATTTGAATTTTTGACAACCGTTTAAATATGCCCCTTAAAATTCTGTTGTTACAGTATTTAACAACCTTAAATGAATTTGTTAAAATCGAATCAGTTCGTTTGATTATATGAAAAGAATCAACAAAAAAAGGTGACAAAGAGGAGATAAGAAGATGACCAAAAAATCTAAAGTAGAATGTTTGTATGTCTGTTTAATCACTTCTGAGAGTATATTATCATATAAAGACAATCTGACAATAAAATATAAACAATAATACAATTTAATGGAAAATCACTGATGGAGCCTGTCCATAAAAAAGGCAGAAACTAGATCTAGTCTGATTTTCAAATTAATAATGTGTCTATAACTTTAAAAAAATGTTTATTCTTCTTCTTAACCTCAAACCTACTTAAAAAATCAAATTGATTCTTTGAATAAAATAGTGGTGGAATTTAAATGCTTATGGATTCGTTCAAAATTTAATCAGAGTTAAAAATCTAATTAAGGAATTGTATTTTTGAAGGTCTGTATTTTATAGACTTGTGTAGTTCGAGAACGAACTAGTTCAATTGAACTAGTCACTCAATTGATCGAAAGATCTAGTTCACTTCTAATCGCTCTTCTAGTTCAATCGTTCATTTTATTACCTTTGGCCGGGGATAATTTTATTTCTTTTTATTAATTAAAAATATTTTCTACACTAAACATTTTACTTTTTTTCTTAAAATTCTTAATTTGTCTGATATTTTATATCCTTGTTAACTAAAAGACGAGCTATATGAATTAGCTACCTATTCAAAATTGCCAAATGAACGATCGAAAAAATTGTTTCCTGAGCGGTTGAACGAAATTGTCAAAGAGCTATTGAACTTGACAACATATTAAACTAGAAAGAGCGGTCCCAAAAAGAACTAGAATGCCCAAGTCTAGTATTTTACTATATTTGAAGGTACGTAATGTGTAAGTAAAATAGAATTCCCAAAGAAGACCTTTTTAAAAATTTAAGGAAAGTCTTTTAAAAAGCAAAACCCCTTACTATTTATTTTTAGAAGATCTCTTTAACTTTAAGTAAAAACATCCAAGGCTTACTCCATACAAAAAGCCCTCTAACTCTATTTCTTATAACTTTGAATCTAAAATTTATTTAAATGCATTTTTTATCATTAAAAAATTTCATTCACACATTGTCACAGTTTTTAGATTTTATTTTTTATCCTTCTCCTCTAAAGAAATAAAAAATCTAGTTGGGTTCATTTTAAACTTATCTTTTCAAAGTTAACTTAAATAAATGATATAAACAATTTTTTAAAATTCTATATATGTATTCATTTTAATTGCTAATTTGTTGCTATAAAACCTACAAAAGTGGATAATTTTTGCGAAAAAATAATAAAATAAAATTGTTACTCGAGTAATTTTAAACTTACACGATTAATCGAGTTACTCGAGTAATTTTAAAATCTTACACGATTAATCGAGTAATTTCAAAACCTCAAAATCGAGTTACTCGGTTACTCGAACAAAGCAAAACCCGAGTAATTTGAATACCCTAGTATTTAAAATGATTGTTAGATCAATGTATTCAATGAAAGTTTATTTCTTACAGATATATTAACAACTAGAATTGATTCGCGAATAACAAAAATAAAATTTTAATTAGAGAATTCGCCCAAATCAAATAAATCCAGACTTAATTCGCGAAACAAAAACTAACTTTTATGATTCTTATTTAGAAATTGAATTATTACTGATAATTGAATTATTTTTTAAAAGGTCTGATTATAAACAAACATATGCAAAACTAATGTTTGCCAAAAAATTGGTAAAAAATAGCTCTATCCACTAAAGGAATTAAATATGCTAAAATCCCAGACGTATTTAACAAATTGTGAAAAATAATCCGTTGTAGGTATGTCCCTATCCGGATTTCATTCTTGCCTAAGGAAATCGTCAGGGGACGACGTTTTTAGAAGTTAAATTACAAACTCAACGAGAATTTCTTGTTCTCGTCTAGGAGCGTTATTAAACATTTAAAATATCAAAGAAAAAACAACGTTTTTTTCCATTAGTTATAGAAGTTTTCACATTTTAAATCAAATTTCTCCAAATTTTTGGCTGAATATTTGTTTACCTACAGAGAACTCTATGGCCACAATTTGTTGATAAAAAAAAAACACAAAAATTATGCTTAAAAATATCTCACTTTGCATTACTTTTTTATGAGTGTGTGTCTGCCAGTAAAAGTCTAGCATGGGTATGGGATCGTATGAGTAATCTTATTTTATTTGACTTCACTTGATTTCAATCTTCTTCAATTCATATGTAGAAAATGTTGCGTCAGTGTTTATTTCGAGTTTAACTTAATATCTTGTCTTAAATTTACAATTTAGTTATTTCGATTTCTCATCTATTTATAGCAGTTTTCTTTTGCACTAATAAATTAAAAGTTCAATAAACTGTGTTGTCAATTTAAATATTTTACGAGTCTATTATTTCATTGCGCTTGCCAAAAAAGCATAACTACATAAATTTTATAAAAAGTGTTTGCAATTATATTTTAGTTCAAGAGAAAAAAAAAAATATTGGTGAATTAACTAAAAAAGGTTGTTAGTTTGTTTTCAAGTTGTTATTTTAATAAAAGAAAACTAACTAATTTCAAAGTGAAGTGCAAATATAAAATTTTACTCTAAAGAAAGGTGTTTACAATGTTTAAAATAACATACATAAAATTTTAACATCATTTTAAGAAAATAGCTTATAACCTAAAGTTTAAGGTTGGGTTTTATTTAAGGTTGGTTTTTATACCTAACAACAATTTGTTAGGTATAAAAACCAACCTTACACATATCCAAATTTCGTACAAATTTTAATATTTTGCTTGTAACATGTTTTTTTTGGTTGCCCTATACCATTTTGACAAAATTGAAAACAATAATTTTTACGGATTTCCAAATCCATTGAAAATTCTAACGCATCTTTTAAACATAAATATTTTATTGTAGACATGAGTCATTTATGCCGATTTTTAAAATCTTATTACCTTTTGTAAATTCGTAAATATTATTCTTTTTAATTTGGTCACATTGGTCCAGGTAGGGATGTGCGATTAATCGATTAATAAAACAGCATGATTAATCAGAAATTTGATTAATTGATTAATTGAAAATTTGATTAATCAGAATTATGATTAATCGATTTGTTTGAATTTTGATAAAACAAAACTTGAATTAATATTGAAAAAAATTTTAAAAATTACTGCAATTTTATATTTAGTTTTTGGCGATTTTGGGATTTTATTAGCTCCAAATAAAGATAATCAGATAGATTGTTTGTTCACTGATCATACTTAACCAATGTCCAATCTTAAATTTCATATTTCTATATTGAAATGACGTTAAAAGACATCTTCAATGCAGAAAAACAAGATATTATTCAATTATTCATTAATATGATTAATAAAATTATGACTAATCAATTAATTACTATTTTGAATAATCGAAATAACTGATTAAGCGATTAATCATATTTTTGATTAATCAAAGTTGTTAAATAATCAATAAATTCATTAATCAGAAATTTGATTAATCGGGAATAGATTAATCGCATATTCCTAGTCCTGTGCAACTGAAAAATGTTTATGTGGCAAACCTTTGTGATTAAACTATGGTACCAAGTGCTAGGGACATACAGTACTTTAAAATGTACTATGTACTTAAAGAGTACCTTGGTACCTTCTAAGTATCAATGGGTGCGTTTACCAGACGCTCAACTGTTACTAATCTGCTACTCAACAATCCGGTGAATGATTTTGTTAACTACCAACAACATGTTGAGGAAGCGCTACCTTATTTTACTAGCGTACAAATTTTATGCTACTTCTGATCAGTAAGTGTTACATTAGCTGTCGACTGTTTTTTTTATTATATTTTTTTTTTAAGAATAATAACTACCCAGCAAAACCTTGGTAATGACTGGTCATTACTACATGCATTACTTAGATCTCATATCTCATTACCCGTTGAATTACTTTTAAACTGAATGTAATGAGTTACCGATAATTATACCCCACACATTACTATTTCACAATAGCTGAAACTAATAATATATGTTCTAAATCATTAAAAACCATAACTATGGCGTAGCCTAGTGGTTATCGTTTTTGCCTGACAGACATGAGGATCGCTGCTCAACTCGTGTTAGCTTCCATTGTTGTTTTTTTTTTGTAATTTATATTAAACATCTATTTATAGAAATGTTGATGTTCATTAAGCAGTATTTAATAACAACAAGTTTTGTGAAAAATAGACAAGTATAACAGTTGCCACAATAAATGTGTATATAAGTTAAAGCAATAAAAATCATAGTGATGTCGTGGTCTAATGGTTATAGTGTTTGCCTGACAATCGTGGGGTGCGCTGATCAATACGTGTCAGCTCCTATTGGTTTTTAAATTTTTATATTTTTTTAAATCTATATTCAACATCTATTTATAGAACAGGTGATAAACTACTTACAGGTAACGTCAGTGTAATGACTTTCCTCCAATGACATCACCATGTTAAAATAAGTAGTTTAGTAATTAAAAGGTAACTAGTGAACACTTAAGATTTCAATACCTAAAACTCATTACATGGTAATGAAAGGTTTTGCTGGGTAAGTTTAAATATAGTTATAAAAGAACAAAAATGTGAAGAACTGAAAGAAAACTACAAATATTTTTATTTTAAAACAAAAAAAAAGTACCATCGTTCACCAGATTAAGGTAATCATAAAGCGCTACATAATAATTCTAGCGGTAGCGGGATTCTCTGGTAAATCTGCCCAATGGTACTTGTGAAGTACTTGGTACTTACCGACAGAGTTCTGAGTCGATTGATATAATTATTGATGGGTTTGGCATATATTCATGCGTATCAGACTACTCAGAATCCAAAAATTTCAAAATCATGCTTTACAAACAACTTCTTTTATTTCTTTAAAAGTATCCGTTAATATATTTTTATGGCTTTTTTAGAAGTAACTCCAAACAACTTCAAAAACATCACCTCTTTCATTGCTTCTAAAGTAGCTGTTAGTATATTTTAACAGCTTTTTTAGAAGTAATTTTTAACAACATCAAAAACATCACTTAAGTATTGCTTCTAAAGTATTATTGTTATAAAAGTGTGATTTTGATACAATTTTTAATTTTTTTTTATATTTAACAAATTTGTTTAAATATTTTTTTAATTTTTAAAATTTTGAAAAATTTTTGAAAGTAAAATACTAAATTGCTGTGCACCCCTTGCACTTGTTTGATAAGTACTTTTGTAGAAGAGAATAAGACACAATATCTCGCAATGACAAAGTCGTGTTTTTATGCCGGCAAACTTTCATATCAAAGAATTACCGGCAAACCTTCATATCAAAGAGGTACATAGCTAGCCTATCAATCTTGAGGTCGCAGGTTCAATACCCGGTGGCGGCAAAGAAGAATTTTTTTTAAATAAAAAAGAAATTATTTTATTTCAGAACTTATCAATTGTTTTTCATATTTATCAATTGTATTTCAGAAATTATCAATTGTATTTCAGAAATCGTCAATTGTATTTCAGAAATTTCAACAATTGTTAATTTCTGAAATAAAATGATAATTTCTAAAATACAATCGGAAATGGTGTAGTAGGCTGGTTCAAATAACATAGTAAGTAACTGGTTCTGAACTACAGGGTAGCATAAAATAAGAATGATACATATATCGACCGTTTCTACACTGGGTACTTATGTTATATTTAAAAATCTTATATTAAGAGGTTTAGAAACCAAATTTATATTATTAATATGTAACTCGATTTAAATTTAGGAGTCTTTCTGCTTTTTCAGTATTCATGCAACCTCTTCTTCTAATATTTAAAATGAGCGCACTCACATAAGTTTGTCGGTAGAATCTACTGAAAATGACAGTTAAAACAAAGGTATATGCAGTTAAAATAACATTAAAATAACTAAACCTTTTGTTATTTTTAACTGTTGAAAAATAACTAACAAATTCATTCAAAATAACTACCAATGTCATAAAATTAAATGATAAATTTTTACTACAAAAATTTCAAAACAACTGACAACATGGGTAAAAATTACTGTTTTTGTACAGTTAATTCTTTTGGTATCATAAAAGTATATTTTAATAAAAAAACAATTTTTATTTCTTTCGATTACAAAAATATGTAAAATTATTGAGCCCATTTAAAATTTGAAGTAAAAATTCCAAACGGTTCTCCAGTTATTATGCTTTTATACATTGAAGGTATAATACAAGTTTCTGGTTATTATTTGCAAACTGGGAATATATAAATAATAACAAATATAAACTAAACAAGAATTTTTAAAATTCAAGGAAATTCAAGGAAATTTTTTATTTTTTAATTAACTAACAAAAATAACTGTTTACTGTAAAATTACTGTTTTGGTAGTTGTTTATTGTGATATTAAAAATAACTGCTTTAAACAACTGTCACGCAATTACAGTACTTTTCTGTGGTTGTTTTCTTAATTAACCGTCAGAACAGTTGTTTTGAATTTTTCTATAGAAAAACAACTGTAATAACTCATTTAGTAGGTTTGAGGTTAAGAAGAAGAATAAACCTTCCTCAAAAGTTATAAACACATTAAATTTGCAAATCAGACTAGATCTAGTTTCTGCCTTTTTATGGACAGGTTTCATCAGTGATCTTCCATTAAATTGTATTATTGTTTATATTTTTATTGTAAGATTGTCTCTATATGAATAATTTCAGAAGTGATCAAACAGACATATACAAACATTCTACTTCAGATTTTCTCTGTTTTCTTATTTCCTCCGTGTCACCTTTTCACAAATATTGCCACATTGTTAAAAACAACAACTACTGATTACTATACAAACAATTGTCATGTAGTAACTGTCAAACTTTTTTGAGTGTACATTTGAGAGTGTCTGCTTGTTAGCAATTAAAAAGTTCGAAAACTTAATAATGGAGATGAATAGTAAGTACGTACATTGGAAATACTTGTACCTACTTCTATTTTTTCAATGAAGGAATTCACAGATTTAGTGCTAACATGCTATCGTTATAAAATAGCGTGGTTTTGAAGTTTAACCCTTAGAAAATTGTTAAGTTTACTACTTAAAATAGTACGAACCGTGACTTCTTCAATATTTATATTTGTGGTAGTTATTACCATCAGTATTAAATACTGATTATTTCCCGACTATTGTCTTATTTTTGCACTTTGCTGCAACATTTTCACAAAATAATTTAATAAATGTTGATAATATACATAGATGGGACCTCTCATCAGGCCTTTACATTTGGCGTGATTTTTGAAAAATTTAACAACATCTTTGAGAGCAGTCTGTCTTATAAACATTTTTAGTTTTTCTTAAGAAAATTTCTCACATTTCGTATTAAAAATTTCCTATACAAATATTCTAAAACTGTGATTCGTTTGATGTCTACTATAATTGGCAACATTACTTCTTTTCAACTTTAATACCATCTTATTAATTTATCATCATTGAACCCAGGGCCATATCAATAACTACCGATTAATTGTGATTGGTAATATTATTGCTGTTTTTATACGTCTTTTATACTCCAATAATGCAATAGATTTGCATATACTGCAAAAATATCCTTGATAAACCAGATAATTAAAAAAAAAAATAGTTTGTAGATTTTGAAATTTGGCACAAACATATTGTTGGATTTCATAGAAGGCCTTAAAATATGCATACAAAACACTATAGACTGGTATAAGTAATTGTATACAGGAAATACTTGAAGTTCATATTTAGATAATTAGGTTGTTCACAAGGGGTGTGATATTTGTTATATCGCTGTATCGTCCTTACAAAAAACAGAGTTGTTAGAATTTAAATTGAAAAAATACAACATTTGAGAATAGCACGATACAACATTTTTAGGTATGTTTAGTGTCCTATGTTTGAGTGTGCTACACTCAGAAAAGTTCTGCAGTTACAACATGACAGTTATTTGTGTAGTAATGCAGTTGTAGTTATTTTAACTACAATTGTAGTTAATTTACTCAATGTTTTTGTCAGTTATTTTTTGAAACAAACTGCAAAAACTACTAAATACATTGTGGTAACATTTATTTTATGCAGTTATTTTGAATTTTGTTACAAATACTTCAATTTTCAAGTGTGACTGTGTACGAAGAATACAAAAATGTGTGTACAAATCGCTTGTTTAGAAATTTCTAGTGAACGAATATGAGAAGAACACGTTTTCTCTTGCCTTAGTCATAAAACAACGCTAAAGAGTGAAGACGCGTAATACGAAAAAGGTTACATATTTTATTAAATTATTAAAATAATAAGGTAAGTCTTAAAATATAAAATATAAATTTATTTACGGAAATATTAAAAATAATTATATTTATTTTCTTTCAGTTCTTTTATATTTTCATCTCTTTCTACCTGAAGAAAAAAAGGCAGCCTAAAATATTTCATCCGTCACAGACGGACATCTAGAACAATATCTAGTGAACAATAAAAGTGATATTGAGTGTACATTTTGATTTCTCGGTTTTAAATTTATTATAGAATAAAATTAAGTTAAGAGTATTTACATAAATTTGTTTTTATTAATTTTTTTTTTAAATAATTTTAGTTTATGTTATTTTAAATACATTTGCAGTTGTTTGTACAATTTTACAATAATTTGCATGTATGTTGTTTTAATTGCATTTGTGGTAGTTTCTACTACATTTGTCAGTTGATTTTTAACAATAAAAAATAAATTCATATTGCAGTTGATTTAAATGCAAATGTAGTATACACCTTTTTAAATGCAAATGCATTTATTTTAACTGACATTTGCAGTTGATTTTACCTACATATTGTAATTCCCTGAGTGTAACAGATAGAAAACCCAATAGAAAATCGTTGTTAAAGTCAAATAAAAATTTTAACAACTCTGTTTTTTGTTAGGACGATACAACAATACAACAAATAGCACACCCCTTGTGAACAACTTATTAGTTTTTGTGAGCATAAGAATATATTTATAATGGTTAGCATAAAAATTAACTTAAAATTCAAAAGTCAAATGCACAAAAAGTAATATTGCACTATACGAAATAGTTATACAGTATTTTTATTTAACGACGAAAAAGCAGAGAATTTAAAGAATTTATTGTCTTCATCAAATTAATAAATAAATAAATATGAACATAAGGGTATCCAGACAAAGGGTATACTTTCGAATTGTTTCAAGTAACAGCACTCAAATGATGAATATTATTGAGCTGCATGGGAGGAAAATTACTAAAGAGTATTTCGGGGGATCTTTAGTTCCCTACCAGTGATTGAAAAAATCAGTAACAGTGTACTTTGCGAATTTTTTTCTAAATCGGTAACAAAAGTACTACATCAGGGTAGTAAGAGCTTTTGGTCATTCGATAAAAGACAAAATGATAATGCTAGTTCAGCTATCCCACTCTTATAAAGGATGACCAAATATTCACTGAACAGGTTGATAAGGTTAATTGAGATGTTTGCAGGTAATTCATTCCTGCCGAAGAGAAATCATCCACTGCCCGAACTTGAAAGAGTATTGAGTACTTTGCCTAAGATATAACAAAAACAACTGTTTACTGCAAAAATACTGTTTTGGTAGTTGTTTATTATGTTAATAAAAATAACTGATTTAAACAACTGTTACAAAATTACAGTACTTTTCGTTAGTTGTTGTCTTAAATAACTATATATAAATAGTAATTAGCGTTGAAAACAGCATTTAGTGATTACTGCACAAACAACTGTTATGTAGTTATTGTCAAACTTTAAAAAGGCGTTTTTCTCTTTTTATAAAAAAAAAAAAAATTTTCCATGAACCGAATAATCCATTGAATAAAACTATCATGTGCTATTCGACCGAATAGCAAAAATAAAGCCTTGATTCGAAGTGCCTTAATTGATTAGAACTAGAGATGGGCGCGTGAGTGAATTTTTTTGAATCACGCACGACTCACGCACGAACATTTTTTTTATAATCACGCTCACTCACTATAATTTTAATTTGAATCAAGCTCACGAAGTACTCACGCTCACGAAATATTCACGAAAAATATGAAATTTGTTTTTTATCTAAATTACACTGCATGACACTGAAAAAATTAATGGAGATCTGACCATCAGTTCTATATATTTCGGATATGGTCACCCAGAAAACAATCTCAGTTGTGGCCACCGAATTTGTTGCCAATCGAATTCGTGCGGTTACGATAACTATCTTTATATTAAATAATATTTTTCGTCGTGAAAGCCAATATTCGGTTGTCTTATTCAATATTATGTTCCACATAAATATTATCATGTTCCACAAAATTTTATTGAAATTAAAAAACTCTTTTTGAATTTTCTGGTATTGAACCCGGCCTTTCAGGTTAATAGTTCACACTCTTAGCCACTGCACCACAACTACTTTTAATTTTCTTAGCCATATTTACTGATTATACATATGAGTATTTTATTTTAATTAAAAAAAAAAACATAAATTTTTGTCTTGTCCGGGATTTGAACCCGGAAATCCGGCGTAATAGGCCAACTCCCTACCCACTACACCACAAACACTTATTAATTTTGAAGTCAAATTTTGAATTTATATGTTTTGCTTGGAAAACAAATATAATAAAAAATTCGTTTACCAATACCAATCAATCGTTGTGTGTGTTATCAGTACAATCCACAATTCGGTTGGTTCTACAGAAACTCAACTTTATGGTCATATTTGATTAGGATACCCGTATTTATAGTTACCACTTTCGAATATTGAAATTTTTTTAATAAAGGTTATCGGTAACACCAATTTTCTTGTATATACACTAAATAAATGGCTGCTTCTACTGCATAAAATTACTAAACTGATACTAATTTTAAAATTGATTGGAGATACCAATAATTTGTTAAAAGGATTGTTTTTTAATTCATTTTCCCTATTTTTAATACCTAGTAAAATATTTCTGGTGTAGTATTCACTTATAGGCAACTGCAAATAAAATAACGTCCTGGTAAATTCATTTTAATGGTTTTGATCGAATTCCAACCAATCTTTTTCCTGGGTGTTGATTACAATGGCGTACTTTATTTTTCGATCTAAAGTACCGATTTAGTTTTTTATATACAAAAAATTTCAAATGCAATCAATATAAATTTTTCGTGATGAAATGTAGGCACATGACCTGTATTCATATTAAGGCTTAAAATTTGATGCATAAAACTTGATATAAAAACCACTGTTCGCGTTTTATATGGAATTTTACGGTTTTTTAAGGTTTTAGCCAATTGAATCGCTATAAGCAAAATCGGCCTTAATAAATGATATGGCTTAGTAAAGAAGCAATTAAAAAGAAAATATTTCAACAAAAAAAATGTATTCAATAGAGTGGGCCGATTTGTATGGACAACATTTTTTTTTTATTGTGCCATCGATAGCTTTTGGCATGAGGAAAAAAAGTTCCACTACGACATATAAAAACAATTATTTTCGAGGCGTCCAAACTTAAATTTTTTACAATTTTCTAATAAATGCTAGATTAGCGCCATCTTGCGGTGGCTTTTTGAAGCAACTAATGAAGTTGTAAATAATATAACGTTACAACCTAGAGGTAAAAGTATATAAGTAAAATTATTTTCTGCTTGATGAGAAAATGATGATAATGATGATGAAATGATGATGATGATGTTGATGAAAACAAACAGAAAATAGTTTTACTTATATACTTTTACCTCTAGTTTTTTATTCGATTTCCATAAGTAATACCTTTCTGGAAAGGTATGAGGTTTTTCAATAAAGGTGGAAAGCTATCTGATTGCTATTCACTTGGGAATAGTCAGGAGTGATTCCTTTATTGAATTTCCCAAGCAGCTCACTACTTCCGACCTCTGGTCAAGTATTCAAGTACAATGCTGCCCAGATGTTCCATTCTGGCAGCAGCTAGAGTGAGAAGGCGAACCGCAGCTGAGTAACCTGACTGGCACGTTAACACCGGTGCGACTCAGGTAAGTAGGTGACAACGGAACTTTGAGGGGTCACTGAAACTCAGCTCAACAACTCCAGCTAGCCTGCTCAGAGGCTGTTGGCAGCCCCAACACTAGGATCGGTTGCGGAGGCCTAATCAGCCACCCACCCTAAAGAAAAACGATTATAGAAAACACCACAAATAACAGAAACTTTTAAGGGGAGTATCGACTCTAGGAAAAATTTTGTTTTCGAATTTTTTTTATATTTTATTTGAATAGAGCATACCCTTCAGTATATGCTCAGAAAATATCAATAACAAATTCGAAGAAATAAAATTTCCACATGTATTTTTGTAAAATATATTTTAGTCACAAAGTAATATTCTATGCATTAAATTTGTACACACAATTTTTTGGGAGAGTTTTTTTATCATTGTCTTTATTATAAATCTTATTTTGCATAATATAGCAGACCAAAAGAAAAAAAAAATACATCCAAAGGTGCAAGAATTGTCTTTAGAAAAGCAAATGGCGATTCCTCGATGGTGGGCGAAGGCACGTTAAATGAGGAAGGTACTGATGGCTTTTTGAAAGCCATAAAAGTAATCAATATATATAAAAAAATAAAAAAACAAATACAAAACAAATTAAAAAATGTACGAAATAAATGATTTTGACCGAAGTGAAAACTTTGGTCAAATAAATTTTATATCCCCGAGCAAATGTGTTTTTCTTGCCTTTTTTGGATTTTTTAAGTTTGTGTGGCAACATTGTTAAAAAAATTTTTTTAAATAAAAATCCAGCCACGATAAGAACTAGAGAATTTATCTGGGATTAAGAATCACTTTACATTTTTATTTTCCGATAATTAATGAAGGCTTCACAGTGGCAGCCGATTTTGTCTTTTTTTAATGAAGTGGCAACTGTGGCGATTTTAGCTGGGGAAATATAAAACTGATATTTTTAAAAATACTACAATAAAATAATTTCGAAATAAAAAAATAAAATATTAAAAATATTGTTAACTGAATTTTTGACAACCGTTCAAATATGCCCTTTAAAATGCTGTTGTTACAGTATTTAACCCCCTTAACAGATTGTTTTTCATAATTTGTTAATTAATTTTATAAAATTTTTAAATAACTTAAAAAATTCGCTGTAAATCTTTAAATGTTATTCCAAATTTTTGTGGAGGAACAACATTTTTTAATGTTTTTTTTTACAAGAAGTCGATTTCTTCTTTACATAAGAATTCTGGCAGAAGTAGAAAACACCTGTTCGCTAGTACCTGAACTGACTGGAATACACATTATTTGAAGAAGGGGAAGATCTCTGGAATTTTTCCAAAATGTAAAGTATCGCAATCTGGTTTAATATAATCACGCAAACCCACGCACAGAAATATACTCACGCACGACTCACTCACGAACATTTTTTTAACTCAAGCTCACGCACGACTCACGTGAGTGCTATCATTTTAACTCACGATCACGCGTGACACGAAAATTTTGTGTCACGCGCCCATCTCTAATTATAACTTCAATTTTAAAAAAATATGAAAATTTCGTTTTCACAAAAATGTGAAATGCCAAATTTTACATTCTGGGTAGGCAAATGATAATTCTTTTTAAATTTCCCTAATTTTCCTGAAAAAAATCTGTCCTTTTTTCCTACACTTATAGAAAAAATTTCGTAAAAAATTTAGCTACTAAAAATTAGTTAAAAATTATTATATATAGTAAAATCTTGTTTTATCTTATAATATGTGAGTACATATATTGTAATTAGGGTTGCCATCCGTCCTCTTTTCCCCGGACACCGTCCTCTTTTTTAGGGCGTCCGGGCAGTCCTCCTTCTTTTTCAGTAAGTGTCCGGGGTTGTCCTACTTTTTTCACTTTTCTCGATAACTTATTTTTATTGCTTCTAAACTTTTGAATTATTAGCATCGCTGTTTTGTTGCTGTTATTTCAATTAACTTGGCATCACTTACTTTCATTGCCTAATTTGAAGCTTAGCAGCAGTGAGCCAACTGCTGAATTAAAAAAAATTAACATTGCTTTTAATGATGAAAATTTATTTAATGAATTCCTTATCCTAAGAAATTATGTAAAAAACTTAAATTCACTTAACACGACTGATAACAAGTTTTGGCGAGAATTTTTTTTATTAAAAGTGATGTTTGCTATGAGAATGAGAAAACTTCTTGAGTTCTATTTTTTCTTACCAGTACATAATGCCAACGTAGAACGTATATTTTCTTTAATCAAGAAAAAATTTAATCTAGAAACGATTTCTGATATTATTAATCAAATATAATTTTGATAAGAATTCTCAAGAGTTTTATGAATATTTGAAGAAATGCGACAGTAATATATATTAGCTGGAAATTGCGTCTTAAAGACAATGTTATCAGCCACTTATTATATACAAGTCATCAGCTAAAGACATTTTTCTTAAGACGTTCTTAAGACGTTTTAATGACATGTCAGCAATTTGAATTCTATTCTTAAAAACTCTGACTAACTGCAGACTTGTTAGCACCGGACAACCAAAGTATGACATTAATTTATTTCAATTTATTAAAAATTATAAATTTTTTTGCTAAGGAATATTTTTAGGGGTTTTTGTATTTTTTACGACAAAATGCTGCCATGTCAAACAGACGTTTATAGGAAATATCTTAAAAACGTCTTAGTGAGATATTATGAATAAGTCTCTACATGTGATGGACAGCTGAATAGTCACGAGGTGTTATCCGCTTTTTGTGGAAACAAATCATCATTTAATCCGCGTAAAGACCACTTGATGATTTGTCGTGGTGACATTTTTACATGTGTATGAAAATGTTATCAGGTGTCTTAAGGTTTTTGGTGTACCAAATATTAAGATATTTTGGTACACCGACTTATGTCTACCCAAGGATGACGCCTATTGATTTTGGTTCAAATCGGTCCATGTTTAGACCTAGTGCCCATATAAGGGTACCCCCCAAAATTTTCTTTTTTACACGCTGCAGGTCGCAAATACGAAGATATTTCAATGAAATTTGGTACACAGACATATGTTGGCCCAAGGGCAAAGCCTATTGATTTTGGTTAAAATTGGTCCATGTTTAGACCTAGTGCCCATATAAGGGTCCCCCTAAAATTGGCTTGGTTACACGCTGCATGTCGCAAATACGAAGATATTTCAATGAAATTTGGTTCGTTGACTCACATGGTCCCAAGGAAAAAGCCTATTGATTCTAAATAGGATCGGTCCATATTTCGACCTATCGCCCATAAGGGCTATATTCTCGATGTTCTCTTTTTTTATGATTTTATAGAACATTTTGACACAAGTCCGTTTTAACCCATTCAAATTTCGGATACAAACATTAGTTGGCTTTAAATCAGACTGGTGTAGGGTATTAAATAGTCGGCATGTATTAGTTGCCTGCGTTATTTTTAAGCTAATTTCTCTTGACAAAATCGCTTACAAGGAAGGTCTGTGCGTGTGGCTCACTCAGATTTGGACGAAATTTAGATATGTGGTAAAGACGGAAAAATAAGCAAGTAAATCTTTTTAGCGGTCCAATCTGATATTTAAAAGTTAAAAAGTGGGGTAAAAATTTGAGCCGATATGTTTAGAACCGAAAGTTATTTAATTTTGTCCCTTGCACATACAAAAAAATTTTGTTGTCATAACAGAATTTGGTTCCAACCGATAATTCGGTTGCCACAATCAAATTTTTGTTGTTCCAACTTAAATAGGGCTGTGGCAACCGAAATGGGGTTGTAACAACCAAAATATGATTGAAATAACCGAATTTTAGGTTGCAGCAACCGAACGATTCGGTTGGGACAAACATTTTTTTTTAAGTTGTAGAACATATCCAAATTTCATCGAAAACTAAAGGAACCCGAAAACATAAAAATTACAAGATAAGTTTTTTCATACGTAATCTTTTCAATCTTAGACCAATTTTATTTTCGAAAACATATAACCAAACAGTTCATGAATCGAAACAATATCATATGACGTTTTTAAGCAATTAGATCTCAAAAATACGATACTGTCCATAGTCAATATAGGGGCTATACATATATATATATATATATATACCCTACGGGGAAAGGGACCGGTCCCAGATGACACGCAGGATAGGTCCCAAGGGGGCGGAGACCGGTCGTTGATCGGTCTTTTTGTTTGAAAGAGACATATCACTTTAACATGGCGTTGTCATTGGAAATGACCAATTGCCACAGTTTAGACACCTTGTGAGAGTAAGGTGGTGTGTCTAAAAATAGCTTTTCAAATAAACTAATAAAAAATTTAGAATTAAAAATAATCTACTTGGCGTCGAAGTAGTGCTCGATAACACAACCTCCTGCTTGTAAGGCAAACGCTCTACCGTCTGAGCTAACGTTGCTTATGCGTGATGGCTGGCTGATGGTTAAGTTATGTTTTTCGTTTCTGTTCAAATAAAAAAGAAAAAGAAAAAACAAACACACACACACACAGCAGATAAAAAACATGGAAAAGAAAAAAATAGAAAAGAAAACAACATTAACACACACACAAATATGGTGGAAGTGCCTTGAATATGCCCCCGATTGACCGCTCATGGGATAGGTCCCTTAATGGCAGTTGACTTGTTTTTTGCGTTGGCCATAATTAAATTAAAAAATCAATTAAAACCCGAGTAAAAATAGTTATATATTGTCATATATCATGTGATTGGGCTACATCTGACAATGAATGAAGTCACATTAAGACACATTTCATTATATACAACTACATCTGATATTATTTTTTCAACGAATTTTTTGTAAGGTAATTGATATTATTACATATCCCCACTTCTGACTCCATATATAACTACATAAGCCTTATAAAACTAATCAAATTATATGTAGTGATCGATATGATTATATATGATTTGATACTAAGTTTTATAACACTGTATGTGTCGTCGTACTAAAAATATAATTTAATTTAATATAACATCAAAATTAGTTATCTGCAAATTCAGAGTTAATTACTCCCTAGCCAAATAATTTTCACGTGATGTTTTTGCATGTAAAATCATATTAAAAAATAATGCGTACGATTTAGAAGACAAAAGTATTCAAATAAATTTTTATTTTATGTTTTAAAATTTGGGTCTTCTTTGGGTGTTAAAACCATAGACATTTCAATGTCAATTTAATAGCTGGTATGCATAAAAAGTATGCCTACTATCAGACAAGATTTTATAAAATCAGATATTTTTATATCAAATTAGATATAATTTGATGTCCTGGATATGGACAAATCTCGGATCAAACTGTATCAAATTATATTTAATTTGATATAATTAGACACATGTAGATGACCCATTTTTCGGATCAAGTTGTATGTCGTTGTATATGGGGATTTATCAAAAAAGATTTACTTATGTATGACACCATATTAAGATTTTTACTCGGGAAATTAGAAAATTACCTCAAAAACTCTGATAATATAATTAAAAATTTAAAAAATTACTCTTAAGTTAAAAAAAAAATTAAATGAAATACCAATTGTTAAAACTAAAACAGCTTTACCATTCCTATACTCGCGCTAATTTTTGTAACACCTATACCCGCGCGCGGTCTCACAGAACATAGGTTTTAAAACCTGTTTCTTCATAGTTTTTTCTAACACAACCTATATAGATAATATTTTTTTTTTAAACTTAAAGATATAATGAAAGAAAATATACCATGCACTAACTTTATTTTCAGTAATTTTATCGACTTACAGTCTTTTACAAAACAGCCTTAAATTAAATATATTTGAAAAAAGTGTTTTCTCGGTCTCACAGACCAACGCGCGGGTATAGGAAGGTTAACATTAAAAAATGTCAAAAATACAAAACTTGAAATTTTTTAGCAAAAAATTATAAAAATTTAAAATAAGAGCTAAAATAAGCAAATCGTAAAAAAATAAAGTTCATAATAAATAAAAGAGTATAATAAATAAAAAAATATTTTAAAAAATATGCCGCGAATTTTATTTTTTATTTCGATATTGGTCAAGTTTTTTAAAAGCAACAGTGAAAGTAACGAATCGGAAAATACTTAGAAAATTAATTCATTCTCTTTGGTTCATATTTGTACTAATTTAGTAATATGCCTTCGGTTGACCGGTTACGGGATAGGTCCTTGGAGGGCAATTGACTCCTCATTCCCCGTAGGGTATATATAGAGAGATCCCCATAAAGACAATCTGATGATAGTGAATTGTTATCACTTGAAACTGCATTAATGGTCAACCATTGGTTCTAGGAAAGTTTTTTTCATAAGTTTTTTTCTCTATTTGTTGTCAAATAAATTGCAAATTCTATTTGGAATTTGTAATATTTGATCTTAAACCGAACGAAAGTAACACTCATTGTAACAATCTTCAGATCAACTGACAATCTACAGTTAAATTTTATTTTAATAAAATTTGCTCTTGCGGGAATCGAACCTGGGACTCCAGATTGGCAGTCTATAGCTGTACCATCTGAGCTATCTCGACATTTTATATTTGATAGATAAATACATAATTGACTTGCTGCGCACAAGTCAGATTACTCGCCAACATACAAAAAATCAAAAAATATGTGGCTATATACATATTTAGCTTTACCAGTGTTGAAAAAATATAGAGTCTAAAAATAGATTTAAAAAAATTTCAAAAAAAATAGAAAATCACTTGAAATAATGATAAAAATAAGTCATTATTAGTAACTCATTATTATATGTTTTAAATTACTGGTAGTTTCAAAAATAATGATATGTCATTACCAGAGCTGCGACTTTCATGCACTTAAAAATCAAAAATATGCGCTTAAAATATGCAGTAAAACATGCAAAATATGGACTTAAATAGGCACCTAAATAGAAATATGCACTAAAAACTCAAAAATATGCACCAATAAAACAAAAAAATGCACTTTAAATTTATCGATTTTTAAAAATCATATTTATTACTCGGGAGTGTTTGGATCAAAATTATATCCAATATAAATATCTAAGTAGATGACAACTTGATGTTTTCCTTCTAGTTAAGCGCTGCGTTAAGGTTTGCAAATTCTTCTTTTTTTTATTTTTCATTAAATCTTACTTTTAAGTTTTTAAAAAAAATATGAAGAAAATATGCTATTTAATGAAATGTATGCAAAAATATGTAATACAAATCATAATACTTAAAAGCCAAATATGCATTTATAATAAAATATGCAAAAATATACAACAACAAATCGATGTCATTTTGTTGCAAAATCTTTGATTCGGAAAAGTATTTGGTCAAAATCATTTTTGGATTAATGACTACAAACATGCATTTGCATGAAAGGTCATTACCATATCTACACTGGGACGGGAACGCAAAAATCCACTTTCCTAGCCCAAAAATTTATTTCAAAGAATATTATAAAAATGCGTATAATTTCAGTTTTCAAAATTGCACAAATACACATATCTAATAGCATTTAACAGTTCTTTTTGATTTTATTCAAATAATTCTTAATAAAAAATAAGTTTCTTTTGCGTATTTCTTTATTTAATTCAAATTTAGCATTTATTTTCACTACTGTTTATACCCTACACCACTACGTGGAAAGGATATAAGTTTGTGCTGATGTTTGTAACACCAAAAAATATTGGACCTAGACCCACCTTTTAGTGTACCGATCGACTAAGAATCAGTAACGATGTCCGTCTGTCTGTCTGTTCATGCATTCTTGTGCGCACTCTACAGGTCGCAAATATTAAGATATTTTGATGTATGGTACACCGACCTATGTCGGCCCAAGGACGAAGCCTAATGATTTTGGTTAAAATCGGTCCATGTTTAGACGTAGTGCCCATATAAAGTTCCCCCCAAAATTGGCTTGTTTATTTGGTTCGCTGACTGACATGGTCCTAAGGACAAAGCCTTTTGATTCTAGATAGGATCGGTCCATATTTGGAACTATCGCCCTTATGGGATATATTTCCGATTTTCTCTTCTTTTATCGTTTTATATGAAATTTTGACACAAGTCCATTTTAACCCTTTCGAATTTCGGATCCAAACACTAGTTGCCTTTTAACCAGACTGGTGTAGGGTATTATATAGTCGGCATGCCCGACTTTAATTTTTTTACTCGTTTTTGTTTATCTTTGCAACAGCTGTCAGTTTTATAAGTTACCAAAGTTTACCCGAAGAAAAAGTCTGGGTAAGTTTTGGTAAAAAGAGAAACACAAATTCATTTTCATGAGCGCTCTCATTTACCCAATTTTCGAGTACGGGAACGCTTTTGGGTAAATTTCGGTAACTTTGGGTACGTACGGGATCGCACTTAATGTTTATAATAGTATGGGTATAATAGAACGTACGTTGGCAAAACTTTTTAGGAAGTAACGCGAAAAAGTTCCCTTGGATGTGAAAATTTATAAACGTTGACTTTTCAACGTTTATCCACGTTGAAGGTTAACGTGCATACTAAATATGTTAGTTTTCATCTTAAATTCGTCTTTATGTACTTTGAGTTTTTTTTATGAGTTAAGGGATGTAGTAAAGTACACTAAAAAAAAAAGTCAGTAAAGTCAGCAAAAAATGTTGCTGTGACAGCCAATTTTTAGTCAGGAGCGTGCTTGCAAAAAAGTTGGTAATTTCAGCAAAAGGTTTGCTGAAAATCAGCGAGCTGATTTTTACCAAAAAAATAGTAATCTTCAGCAAAAGTTTTGCTAACACTTAGGCGACTGCAAATGAAAAAAAATCCTTGCTAAAATCACTAAACTTTTTGCTGAATATTAGTAGACTGAAAAAAACTCAAAAAACTTGTAGCGAAATTTTACTTTAGTTAATTTATTTGCTGAAAATTTAAATATAGAAAATGTGTAGAGTTGTTTTTCTTTTTTGTCATTTCCGTTTCTAGACAAGCTGCGACATCTGCATCTTGTCTATCTGGTTGGCGTCCACTCTATGAATGAGGTTATCAGCCCAATTTTTGTAGCAAAATAAATTAGTAAAACATTAGTTCAAAATTAATTTAGTGCTAAAAAAATATAACTAAAATTTTTGCTGAAAACGGAATTTCAGCAAAAAAATTTGCTGAAAACTAGTACACTTGATATACAAGACGTTTTAATAATTTTTCTACTAACTTATTTTTTTGAGTGTAGAAAACACAGCGTGATAAAGTATTGAATTGTATTCGCTATCATGAAAATCTTTTCCCTTAAAGAGTTCACTATTTAAAGTCCTGCAAGAAAAGTAAAGCATGCAACAACATAAATAGAATGTTTGTGATTTGACACAAGTACATGCGAGCTATAACAAAACCTATAATTGTTTTTCTAAACTAATACACCACAGGAGTCAGTCCATAGATTACAGTCAGTCTGACACGCTAGGCGACATGGAACATAATGTTGTCAACTGGAAATGTAACGAAACTTAAAAGAGTTGAAATGTGCAAGATTTAACCCAATTTAGGCATTCGAACTGGAAAGAAAAATATTAAAAAAAAAAAAACAAACCGAAAGAAAATCTACTACAGCAAACATTTAAAACTAGGTTTATTGACATTTTCGGATAGTATAAATTTTATATTAAAACCAGGTCATATATTATAAGAATATGAATTAGCAGGTCCTTAAAGATTTAAATTTCTATTTACATATACATACATATGTATGTACGTACGTACATAAGAGATGTAAAGATTTCGTTTAATAAATTGTCATTTGTTGTATTTCTTTGTAGCCTTTGAACCCAGAACATCATATAGCACACAATGCCATATGAAACGATGCACCACTCACAGCAACACCACCATCATCATCATCAGCAGCAACATCAGCAACAAACATCCACAGCTAACGGTATGTTCGACTCTTTAAGTTTACAATTACGCGATGCAGAAACGCGTCGGTCAGAAATCGAAAGAGCACATCAAGTAAGTTGAAATTTTGTTCTTTATGTACGTAGATAAATAGTATGATGAGAAGAACGACAAGTATCTTGTCATAATTAAATTAATTATAAATGAAATATAAAGAAAACAATTAACTATGTCGCTGTTATTATTTCATAGGAAACCTTGGCACAAATTCGTAATCTTAGCAGCTCTGGTGGTCGTCAAGATATAGAAGCTATTGAAAATTTACAATCTCGTGCTAGAGAATTGGAGAAAAAGGTATGTGTGTGTGTGTTTGTGTGAAAACTTAACCATAACTAAATAAGTTTTTAATAACAACTTTTTTTTTTCATTTACTTTAGGCTGCTTTGGAAAATGTGCGCTGCGAAGAATTACAAATTGAATTATCTGCTGCCATGAAAACAAAATCTTCACGTTCTGGTACTTCCTCCGGTCAGAATGTTGCTTCAAGTGCCACATCTACATCGGGTACAAGTACATCCGTTACCTGGGCTCCCACAATAGGGCATCATGAAGATCAGGGTTCAGAAATTGATATAATTATGGCTAAAATTGAACAGGCACGTTTATCTCTAGCTAATGTATGTGTTTTTATATGTTTGTTATTGTTATTTATTGTACATGGTCATCTGAGAAACTATTCCTAATATGCCGGAAATAAGTTTCTTATATCAAAAGTCATTATCATTAGTTGCTGGAATAATTATTTAGAGTGGATTATATCGTATAGTTATGGACTATTTATTTTCTTAATGGTTCCTTATACTACTGAATGGATCGCTTTGGTGTCTTTGGAAGATTTACTCACCTTTGTATTATCTGTTACTCGTTGAGAGGTAGAAAGTTGCTGTCGTATTTTTGAATGTTAACTGTTTTTGAGTGTTTTTTAATTTTAAGAACACATTACGAATATTGAATGTTAAATTTCGGCAAAGAAAACAATCTAACAAAGGAAGTCTCCCGCCGCACATCCGCCGATCTTAATGAACTGTGTAAATGTTGTAGAGGAAAAAATTTTAGGGGACACGTTGTTTGTTTCAACTGGCCAATCTCATAATAAAGCGATAAAAATTAAACTACCCGAGTAAAAATACTTATATATTGTTATATATAATGTGATTGGGTTATATCTGACAGTGAATGGAGTCACATTAAGACACATATCATTATATACAACTACATCTGATATTATTTTTTCAATGAATTTTTTGTACGGTAATTGATGTTATTACATATCCCCACATCTGACTCAATATATAACTACATAAGCCATATAAAACTAATCAAAATATATGTAGTGACCGATATGATTATATATGGTTCGATACTAAGTTATATAACACTGTATGTATCGTCATACTAAAAATATATTCTTGTAATTTTATATAACTTTCTATATGATCTCATACAAATTAATATAAATTCAGAGTTAATTTCTCCACAGCTAAATAATTTTCACGTGATTTTTTTGCATATAAAATTTATATTAAAAAATGATGGGTACGATTTAGAAGACAAAAGCATTAAAATTTTTATTTTATGTTATAAAATTTGGGACTTTAAAATTGTTCAAGCTATAGAAATTTCAATATCAATTTAATAGCCGGTATGCATAAAAAGTATACTTACTATTAGACAATGTTATATAAAATCAGATATTTTTATATCGAATTAGATGTAATTTGATGTGCTGCATATGGACAAATCTCGGATCAAACTGTATCAAATTATATCTTATTTGATATAATTAGACACAAGTAGATGACCCATTTTTCGGATCAAGTTGTATGTCGTTGTATATGGGGACTTATCAAATAAGATATAATTATATATGACATCATATTAAGATTTTTACCCGGGTAGCGCTTAACAAAAGTATTAAGGTTTAAGTTAAAATTACTGTTCCCACCCAGGAAAATTTTTTACAATCGGTAGCCAATCACACATATTCTACAACTGGTTCCACTGCAACCGATTCCATCGAACTGATTCCGGAACCAGTTCCTGTATGGAAGGTGTCATTGACGTAGAATCAGTTCCAGAACTGATTCTAGGGTAACCGGTTCCACTTTGGAGCTATAGAAGGGGTTGCTTTTGGGACAATTTCAAACAAAAAGAATCGGTGTTAGAACCGACAATAGCAGGGGTTGTAAATGAAAAGTAGCTATTCTACAACCGATTCTTTGGAACAGAAAATTTTCCGGCGAATAGTATTGTATGCTTTATTATAGCTTGTTTGCTTTGGTTTTGATTATGTGTTAGTTTTAAACTACACTGCACTAAGTGAATGATAATAAAATTTCTTCATTCCATTAATAAAATGGTGACTAAACATGCGATTTGAATTATTCAAGTTGGTAATTCATTCAATACTTCCCAGGAAAATTTTCTGTTCCAAAGAATCGGTTGTAGAATATCTACTTTTCCTTTACAACTCCTTCTTCTATCAATTCTAGCACTGATTATTTTTGTTTGAAATTGTCCCAAAAGCAACTACTTATATGGCTCCAAATTGGAACCGGTTTCCCTAGAACCACTTCTGGAACTACTTCTAGAACTGATTCCACGTCAGTCATACCTTTCATATGTTATCCCAAGAACTAGTTCCGGAACCAGTTCCGTGGAATCGGTTGCAGTGGAACTAGTGGCAGAACTGGTTTGGTTGGCTAGCGATTGCAAAAAATTTTCCTGAGTCCAGTTTATGTAAAGGTAGACCCTTCACAAATTTAGTTGGAAAATTTACTGCGTCGGTTTCTTCCACCGGTGCTTCCTTACCTGCAGTTTAAATATCAGAATACATAAGCTCCATTCATTTTCTAAGGTTTTTTCTCTTTTAGAAAATTTGTTTAACTTTTTGGAGAGTATGTTTTAATGCTACATAAGTTTCATATTCCGTGGATAGTGTTTGAACAGGTAATTAAAAGGGGTTCTTCACCCCTTTTTGTTCCTCCCAGTAAAAATACCAAATATATATAATCTTGCCTCAATCGCATGCTAAATTTCAAGTACCAAACTCCGGCAGTTTGAGTCATTCAAATTCCATTCCATTTTGTTTAACAATTTTAGTGTTCCAATGCAAGTCCTTCCAAGATTCCATTTCGTTCACCATTCCATTGCATTTCGTTCCCATTATCTGTTATTCCAATTCCACTCGTTCCCCGTTTCATTCAATTTCGTTCGCTTTCAGTCGCTTCTATTCCCATTCCATTTCTTTGCACTTGCTCCGTTCCATTCCTCTTTTAACTGCAGTGTTTCAATTCCACTCGTTCCCCATTCTATGCGATCTCGCTCCTCATTCCATTTCGTTCTTCCGAATTTAAGCTCAGGAGTTTGGCCAGGCCGTTAAGGGGGAGACTTTTCCTGTTTTTGATCCTACCTGTGGAAATTTCCAAAAATCTCATCTTAGCGGATGTCTACAATAAAGGAGGAACTTTAATACCAAATTTCAACTTCCTACCTCCAGCGGTTTGGGCAGGCTTTTAAGCGGCACTTTTCGCTTCATTAATCCCCATTTTTGCAATGTCCCTGTCCAAAATTCCAAAAAGCACTTTCCCGATAAGTGATCCCATACTCCAAGGAACATATGTTTTACATTTCAGGTTTCTAGCCAACTCTTACTATTTGTGCCCCTCTCGGTAGGAATTTCCGAAAATCCATCGACAGGGAATTTCAGCTTCCTAGTTCCCGCAGTTTGAGCAGGCTGTCAAGGGGGACACTTTTTCTTTTTTTGTCGCTCCCGGTTGGAATTAGGCTGGAAGAGGAACCTAAGTACCGAATTTCAGCTTCCTAGTTCCAGCAGTTTGGACAGGTCGTTAAGGGGCCACTTTCCCTTTTTGAGCCCCCATTTTATAACGACCCTATCTAAAATTCAAAAAAGTATCTTTCTAATAAGTTAGCCCTTACTCCTGCGACCCACATTTTAAATTTCAGGTTTCTAGCCGAAGGGGTTTTTACAGGCCACCAAGGGGAGGCTTTTCTTCTTTTTGCCCCTCCCTTTAGGAATTTACAAAAATTCCATCTTCGCGGCTATCTGCGATGGATGAGGAACATTCATAATAAATTTCAACTTCAATGCCTCAGCGGTTTGGGCAGGCCGTTATTGGGGACATTTTTCCCTTTCAACCACCATTTTTACTATGTTCCAGTTCCAAAATAGAAAAATTTCGTTGCCGGTGAGTTAGTCCTACTCCAAGGAATACATATTTAAAATTTTAGGTTGGCCAAAAGGGAGTGGGCAGGCTGTCAAGGAGGAGACTTTTCCCCTTGTTTCCCCTCCCGATAGGAATTTCAAAAATTCCGTCTAAGCGGACGCCTACACAGAAGGAGGAACTCACATACCGAATTTCCTTTTGGGATATCCTGTAGGGAATTCCAAAAATACAAACTTAGTCGATGTCTACTACAGTGAAGGAACCTTTATACCAAATTTCAACTTCTTACCTCCAGTGGTTTGGGCAGGCACTTTTCTAATTTGTGAGACTGTTTATGGGGAGACTTTTCCCCTCTTTGCCCGTTCCGGTAGGAATTTCCAAAAATCCCGTCTTAGTGCAAGTCTATGCCGAATATCAAGAAACCTTGTTTTAGTGGAGATATCCGTGGGGGGAGGAAAAAAAGTACTTTTTTTGAAATTATATTTTTTTAAATGGTACTTTTTCGGAAAAGCGAAATTTTTTACAAAGTACTTTATTTGTAGTTTTTTTGAAAAAGGTATTTTTTTGGAAAAATTTATGTTTTTTGGAAAAAGGTACTTTTTTGGAAAAGGTACTTTTTTTGGAAAAGGTACTTTTGTTTGGAAAAGGTACATTTTTTTTAGAAAAAGAAAGTTTTTTGAAAAAGGTACTTTTTTGGGAAAAGGTACTTTTTTTTGGAAAAAGGTATTTTTTTTTGGAAAAAGGTATTTTTTTTGGAAAAAGGTACTTTTTTTGAAAAAAGGTATTTTTTCTGGAAAAAGGTACTTTTTTGGAACAAGGTACTTTTTTTGGAAAAAGGTACTTTTTTGGAAAAAGGTACTTTTTTGGAAAAAGGTACTTTTTTGGAAAAAGGTACTTTTTTGGAAAAAGGTACTTTTTTGGAAAAAGGTACTTTTTTGGAAAAAGGTACTTTTTTTGGAAAAAGGTACTTTTTTTTTGGAAAAGGTACTTTTTTTTTGGAAAAAGTACTTTTTTGAAAAAGGTACTTTTTTTTGGAAAACGGTACTGTTCGATGACGAAAATAAAACGCGGTGGTTCTTCGGTTAAACGTTTTAAAAGCAATGATGCTTTAGGTTTTTATTTGTAAAAACTAAAGCTAAATATGTACATATTTTGGATTTGGATGTTTACAGTTAGTAAATTAAAGAGAACCTTACAAATGTTAGTGTTGTATTACTAATAGTAATCGAATATAAAATAATTAAATTACTGTGAACTTTAAAGGAATTAAGGGATATACAAAACATAGCTAATCATTAAAAATAAATCCAAATTTTGAGATGCTTTTCTGACCAAACAGGTAACTTTTTTGGAGAACGGTACTTTTTTTGAAAAAAGTCCTTTTTTTGGAAAAAGTACTTTTTTTGGAAAAAGGTACTTTTTTTTTGGAAAAAGGTACTTTTTTGTCCCCTTTTTGCCCCACCCGAAAAGAATTTCCAAAAATGCCGTCTCTACGGACGTCTACACCTGTCGAGGAACCTACATACCAAATTTCAACTTCATAGCTCCAGCAGTTTGAGCAGGACATTAAGGGTGAGACTTTTCCCCTTTTTGCCCGTCCCTGTAAAAATTTACAAAAATCCCGTTTTGGTGGATGTCTACGATAGTGGAGGAACCTTTATACCGAATTTCAACTTCCTACCTCCAGTGGTTTGGGCAGGCCGTCAAGGGGGGCCTTTTTCCCCTTTTTAACCCCCATTTTTACAACGTCCCTGTACAAAATTCTAGAAAATACTTTCCGGAAAAGTTAGCCCCTACTCCAAGGAACACATATCTTATATTTCAGCTTTCTAACCAAAGGGGTTTTGGCAGGCCCTCAAGGGGGAGAACTTCCCCCTTTTTGCCCGTTCCGGTAGGAATTTCCAAAAATCCCGGCTTAGTGGACGTCTACGCCGAAAGAGGAACCTACATACCAAATTTCAACCTAGCTTCAGCGGTTTGGGCTGGGCGATGTTGAGTCAGACAGTCAGTCAGTCACTCACGTTATTCTTTTATATATGTGACGCGCAATATAGAAAGGGACCTAAGGATAGAAAGGGACCTAAGGTCAGGAGAGCATGGGATCGGTCTCATTCGATGCTCAGATGTTGTCCACAAAAAAAAAATTGATTTTTTTACCCTTCGGTCCCTTTCTCTATGCGCTGTCACATATAGAGATAACATGTATACAAATGTTGGATTCTTTTCTTTCCAAATTGGCTTTGATATTTAAAATCGGACTTCGCCTTTTATTTAAATTTTTTTTTAAAAACCTTAAAAAGATTTTAAATTGTAAATTTGAGTGACTACCCAGGAAAATTTTCTGTTCCAAAGAATCGGTTGTAGAATAGTAGAATACCCAAGTAAAAAAGTTTTGATATAGTCATATATTATCATATAAAATTTTGTATAAATATATATTGGAACATATATACCAAGATATAATTATATAAAATTAAACGAAATTATATCTTGAATATATAACTATATCTTGTTATATATTGCACAATATATAGTGCAACATATTACAATATCCAATTATATATAGACCTATATATAGTTACATATGCCTCATATAATTATGTATAATTGTATCGAATTATATACCATTATATCTAGTTGGATATGATTCTATTATATTTGATAGATTTGGATGAGGACAAAATCCGGATAAAATTGTATCAAACCATATCTTATTCCATCAAATTAGATCTAGTTGTGTCAAATTAGATCTAATATGATCATAATACGATCTAATTTGATACAATTAGATGTTATCATTTTTCGGATATAATTATATATAATATCAAAAGTCTTATAATTTTTTTTAGTAGGGTAGCTACTTTTCATTCACAACCCCTTCTACTGTCGATTCTAACACCGATTCTTTTGTTTGAAATTGTCCCAAAAGCAACCCCTTCTATAGCTCCAAAGTGGAACCGGTTGCTCTAGAATCAGTTCTCGAACTAGTTCTGGAACTGATTCTACGTCACCCACATTATTCAATTATTCATAAATTTGATTAATCAAAACAATGATTAATCAATTAATCATTATTTTGAATAATCGAAATAACTGATTAATCGATTAATCATGTTTTTGATTAATCAAAATTGTTGAATAATCGATTAATTGATTAATCATGATTTTGATTAATCAGGAAGTTTGATTAATCGATTAATCGCACATCCCTACTTTAAAGTGAAAAACATTTGGAGAAGTAAACTCAAACATTTTTACTTCTTTATTTCAATAGCAAAACAATGTATGTTGTGTTTTTTAAAAATCAAGCTCTTAATTCTATTTATAGTGATTAAAACGAAAGCAAAGAACTTTAACAATGTTGTTAAATGTTGTGTATATTTAACGAAATTTACTAAAATTAAATTTAAAAATTATGCCAAAAGATATCGTTTTTATTGTACTTCAGCAACAACATTTTTAATCTGGAATATTGCGATATGGGCACCAACTTTAAAAAACGGCTAGCATTATTGAATTCAGCATACTCGAATTAGCTTTACCAGTAGGTTGCCCACCTTATGAATGAATAACAACGCAGAATTTTTGAACTGAAACCGTTATAAAATTGAATTTAATGATATTGTTATGAATTTGTATTATTTAGTCTAGTATAGAAGACTCTGGAATTTTCTGGGAGAAAATATACCGAGAAACGGGATGTACTTAACACGCCAATCTGGCCACGTAACACTACATTTAAGTATACACCTCAGAATATGCTACGCATCAATAGTTGGGCTATGTTATGAATAGAGTTGTCAAGTATTTGACCTATTTGAAAAACCGGTTTTCGAAACCTGAATAATTTTAATTAATATTGAAAAATGTTTGAAAATAAAAAATTACGGGAATTTTATCTTTGTTTTGTGGCGAAAACCGGTTTTCGGATTTTTTAATTCAAAACCGGTTTGAATAACCGGTTTTTCCGGTTTTTGTAAATAATCATTTTGTATTGCTATATATACAAATTTTCTTATAAAACTTGCAAAGAATTGCTAAAAATCTTGAAACTTTCTATTTTTCCTTTTTTGAGAGCAATTCGCAGCGTAAATTATGCCATTACTGCGAATCCACCTTTAAAACTAAAAGTTATTATTTCTGAAGGCGCTGTTTGTTTTTTTCTTTTTAATAAAAACACTTTCGGACAGATTACAAAATGGCGGTGAAAGTTTTTTCACATTAATTTAATAGACAGGACGATTTGAAAATATCGCAAAAAATAACTTTGGCCTTATGAAGATTGTAGTTTTCCAATTAATGTGAAACAATTTGTGACATTTTAAATTTTTATTACAATTTTACGGTTTCAAATCGCAAAATGTTTTATCACGCTAAAAAAGCTAAAAAATAAGATAAAACCCCTTTTATTTACTGAGGAAGTGGAAAACATGAGCTTATATGCATTTTAGGAAAAATTTTTAGATCTTTCCTACTAAAATTATTGTCAAAAAATTATGACTTTTTTAAGATAGAGAGAAAATGTAGAATTCTGCAAAAAAAAAACAGTCTCTTGAAAGAATTTCAACATTTTTGTTTCAACATAATAGTACACTAATGTACGTCATAGCAACGACAAAGTCAACCCTACCTAATCACTTTGAAAACTTTTAAGTCACTTATAAAACAAAATTTCCCTACAAAATTCATTTTATAAATGTGTTATAAGGTTTTCAAATTATTATGCATACACTTAAAATAATACGTCAGTAGAAAAATCTGTCAAACCGGTTTCAAATCGGTTTGACTAATTTTTAACAAATTTTTAGTTGAAATACTGATTTAAGCAAAGATTTTAGTTATCTTTATTTAACACAAACTTAAAATCCTCAGTATTTAACTCATTTTGAGTGTCAAAATTATTTAAAACTAATTTTTAAGAACCCATTCGTTGAACTTTACAAAATTTATTGTTAAAATATAATATTTAAATGTTAATGTTAATACCCGGCAGATGCCGCCACCACTGTATCCGAATTTTTTCGTTCCCTCCCGATTTTTTAAAATGGCCCACATCTCGAAAACTAATAAATTTGTAATAAAAATTTTCAACTTCATAAAATAGCCCATATCTCGAAAACTAAGCCAGATAGAACAAAACGGACAAAATGTTTGCTCCTTTGGAGTGCCCTTATATACCCTCACATGATATGGAGTAGTTCCGGGGAGGGTCCCGAGACCCTAAATTTGGATAAATTTTACGACTCAGTATAATTACAGATAAAACTGTATTTTTACAAATTTTTTACTTAAATTTAGATTTGTTAAATTTAACAAAAGAATTTGTTAAAATCAACAACTTTTATGTTAATCCAAAAAACTGGAATACATTTTGTTAAAGTAACAAATTTTTATGTTCAGCCAACAGACGTATTATTTTGAGTGTAAGAACTTAAATATTTTGCATTAATTATAGTTAATAATTATAATAATTATTAATTACAAAAATTATTAATGCTTTCGTTTATATTATATTATACGTACATAAGTAGATACCACTACTTTACTAGATAAGTCACAACAACAGAGTAGCAATCTGGAAGATGACAAAGCAAATTGTGATAATTTTATGTTGTTTTTTCTTTGGGATTTGAGATGTTTATTAACGCTCCTACTTGATAACATGAAATTCTCGTTGAATTGAAACTAACAAATATTTCTAGAAATTTTAAAAGGTCGTCCCTTAATTATTTTCTTAGGCAAGAATGAAATCCGGATAGGTACAAGCCTACAGCAAATTATTTATAACAATTTTTTTAAAAAAGTTTTGAGATTTTAGCACAAAAATTTATATTTTTTTAACATTTTTGTAATTTTCTACCAATTTCCATTAGTCGATTAATCGTATGAAATTATTCGTTATTCGAAATTTGGACATTTTAAATTATTTTTCTCAAAAATTGTTGAATACCCTACTCAAGAAGCTCTCAAAGAGAATATCTGAGTACGGGAACTTGTCGCCGAAGTTCCCGCCAAAACGATTTAACATGTGGTGAAAAGAGCCTAAAGGGCTATCAATAACGGCGGCGCCAACTTCACTGATCTCATTCTCAATAAGTATTATAAAAAAAACTTTAAGATCCTAACAAGCATTTCCAAAAAATTTTTGAAATTTTGTCATTCATTTTATAGAATCATATATGAAAACAAAATCGGATAAGTGATTTTGGGCCACCCTCCACATTTTTTTTAATAAATGTCACCAAAGTGAATTATGCAGTAGTTTGAGAATCATTAACGATGGGTCTTATACTGTTGGTTTAACTTTGACTTAAATAAATATTAAACAAATGAAAATATCAAAAAATTTTATACAAATCAGCAAAAAATATTTGGGTTAACCTTTAGTTAACTCCAAAACCTTAATTATGAGACTCACTGTAAGAAAATATTGTAAAAGTGTTCTTATAAACACAGTTGTTAAAAAGTTATGATTAAATAGTTAATTACTAATTTTTTTTTTTTTTTTTTTTTTTTTTTTTTAAGAGAAGCAACACTCAGGAAATTCTTCCTATTAATTAACGTGTTGCTTCCTTTGGAAAGGGGATAGAGAAGAAGTGAAAGGTGGTGAAAGATGAAGGGCTTCAAATATGTCAACACTGTAATTGCGCGAGATGTTAAATTTTTAGAACAGTTGTTGTGCGCCATCTGATGGTAATTTGGCGGACTTTGTTGAAGCTTTTTATTTCATAGCCCTGTTATATTATTTTACTTCGGTGGGGTTAAGTGCTATGGGAACACCGAAGGAGGACGCTGCGATATGTATGAGGGATAGAAAAAACTCATACATATTATTATTTTTCATAAATTGATGTTGCCTTGGTTGAGGCTCGAACCTGCAACCTCACGTGTAACAGTCCAACGCGCTAACCATTACACCACAGCGGCCACAATTAACTAATTATTAACAAACTATCTTTCAGATGTGCTCCATTATTTTTGACTTCAATTAAGGATCTGTCCCTTACTCACATTATCCTGGTATCAGGAAAATATATTGTTTTACTGTTAATTGTTTCTGTGATCCGGGTAATGCACTTGATAATCGAGTAATTCAAAGAAAATTTGAGGCTCTAGAAATTAGATTACCCAGCAAACCAAGATGATCGTTCATAACTCAGAAATAACCTCCAAAAACATTAACGTTTTTCACTTGTTGCTATGAACATTAACTACTCATATTCATAATTTACATTTTGCGTCTAACTTTCATAAAGCTCGAGATTTCGACTAAAATTCAGATTTCAGTGAAAAGCTCATGTCAAATTCCGAGATTCCCCATACAGGAAAATGTCACAAATGTGGAGACTATTAAAGAATACAACACTGCGTTTCGCTTAATTTGTAGAGTTTTTGCATGAAAAAGTGGCAACGATTGTCAACAGCTGACTAAAAAAACAACCTAAAAATTACACAAAATAATGAAATGAAAAAATTATTATAAATACAACTTTAGACCCAATGGAAATGTACTAGTGATTGTAAGAAGTATATAGTACTTATGATTTTTAAGAAATCGAGAAAATTCTTTCAATTCAAAAATCAATAAGTGCAACCACTGTACAAGGAAGGTATTCAAATAGTTTCTCCCCAATTTTATTTAAATTCGGATATGTGATAGGGGAAAAAATTTCCAATCTCACGTTTAGGGTTGAAAAGTGGAAATATGTCTGAAATTTACAACATTTAGATTTATTTGTACACAGCGTTAAAGTACTCAACCGAGAAATTGTATACCAATATTGAAAGTGTTGTGTACCCAGGATTGCCACTTATTTAAAATCTTGAAAGAGGCTCTATGGGAAAGTCGCCTTGAAGCCAAACGAGAACGAATATAGAAAAAAGATAAAATAAAATAGGCCTTATTATGTGCAAATTTGAACTAAAACCAACAAGAATCGCCCATAAAAATGTGCAATTCGGAAAAAGTAATTGAATATCAAAACAAGTTGGACACGTAAGCCAGTAGATGCGTCTCCAAAAAAGCTTGTCTATTTTTCTTTGTAACTACAGGTAATTTTGGGCCACCCTGTATAAGAAATAAATTTCAATAACGAAAAATGGGGTCATTTTTGGTCATGCGGTTTAAACATGCGTTTTTTTCTCCTCTATCACTGTTTTTTTCTTCGTATTTCATTAAGAACGAAGGTAACTCATTGGGTTACCTTCCTTGTTAGTCTCACCTAAAAAACTTAACCTGCGAATTGAGCGACTTTAACGTTCCAAAAAGAACGCCAATAGATCTCCTGCAGAATGGGTTTACGAAATATTGTCGATCGCTATGAAAAGAATTATTTTCCAGATAGTTAACAAAATGGCGAAAGCACATGCTCTCCATTAGCTTCGAGATGGCAGAGTGTGTTTCCCCTGGGCGGTAATTTTCAGGGATACTTATAAGCCGCAACTTTTTTGGGATTAGAAAAATATTGGCAATCTTCCAGCATGACTCTTGTATGGTAGTAAGAGCTAAAAACGAAAAGTAGCGTTGGTATACAATCGGTCCACGGTGACTTGTTTGCGCTGAAATAAGCAAGAAACCTTTCAACGGCTCGAGCTCAAATGAATATCTTGGACATAATACAGGATACTCGTTTGAGCTGGGGCAATGGTTAATCGCAGAATTAATTTATTGCAAATAATTTAGCTAGTATTCTTTAATGTTTTTAATTCGAATTAGTTTTAAAATATCAATGTTTTCAAGAAAGAGTACAAAAAGTCATATTTTCCCCTAGTAATCCGTGTCCCAAACTTCAGGGCCATTGCGGCACGTCTTCCCGATTTCCGATTATCCTAATTTTTTGTGAGACGTAGTTTTACACCCAAATAAATATTTCCAGGGGTCAAAAACTCAAAATTTATTTTCCTCCATACAAGCTTGGAGCACTCTACTATAGACTGGCTCTATGCAAGTTGCCCACGTACTGTTACGCGCTCTCTCACTGGCTCTATCTTGCATTTCAAGAAGTTTAATTGCAGTTAATGGGCTTAGTTTTTTATTTTATTTTTCCATATGCATATTTATTGAAACAAGTTTTAATGTTAATTAAAATTTAATCATAAAACTTACCCTATCACGTTCTAATAGAATTTCTTTGAATGTCGACCATAGCCAGTTAATAGAGGTAGAGACGCATGCATACTCTTCAGATTATATGCTCGTTGGTATATAAGAAGTAGCATTATTCTTCACTTTCTTGACGAATGACAAAAAGCTCTTACTGCCCCCGCTGTTCCTAAAAAACTTTTTAACATCTAAGTACTTTGATACAATCCTTTCTCTCCCGTTTGCGTAGCAGATTGGCATTCGTGTTATTATTAGACTTGTGTCAATTGAACGAAGAACCTGGTTCACAACTAATCGCTCTTTTAGTTCAATCATTCATTTTATTACCTTTGGTCGGTGACAACTTTATTTCTTTTAATTGATTAAAAAAAAGTTTTTACACAAAGCATTTTCTTTTTTGCTTAAAATTTTTAATTTGTCTGATATTTCATATCTTTGTTAACTAAAAGACGAACAATATGAGTGGTTTACCAAAATGGCCAAGCGAAAAATTAAAAAAAAAATGTTATATGAATGATTGAACAAAGTTGCCAAAGAGAGATTGAACTAGAATAGTGAACTGGTTCTGTATAACAAATTGAACTAGTTCAATTTATAGTTTTTATTCTCATAGCAATTTCAGAATGCTTCCTTTCCAGATATGAATGCAGTAATGCAAATCTGGCCAAACCAATACTTGTGTTTTGACTTAGCCAAATTGCGCTTAGATAGATTAAACAAAAACAGAGTTTGAGCTGATAATAGCAAATTTCAATAGAAATTCGTCTACATATTTTCGGCGAAATACCTTCATATTTACTACCAGTAGTTTAGTTTCAAATTTTACATGGCTACACCCAGAAAACAGATTCGGTGCTAACAATCCCATTTGTTGCCAATCGAATGGTTCAGTTGTATCAAATGAATTTTTCGTTTTTCTTGATACAACTGAAATTCCGTTGTCACAGTGAAATTAGTCTTGTCTCAATTGGTTTTCTGTTGCCACAACTGAAAAATTCGGCTACCACAACCGAACCATGCGATTGATTACAAATGGGGTTATCAGAACTGAATCTGTTTTCTGGGTGTATATTACATTAGCGGTCGGAATGCCAGATGGACATCGCTATAAATTAATGACAAATGTTGCTGCCATATTTGAAAGACTAAATAGAGTTGAAGTTTTGACAATAAAAATTGTAATTTAACACTTAAGAATAAGTCTTTGTGGTATTCGTTAATTACGCTAAAACTAACTGTATGATATGCAATATAATTTCATGATATACTTGGAATGCATTGTGCCATTATGAAAAAAGCATTGCCTCAATGATATTTCTCAATGTATGGCGTTTAAAAATTTTCATTATATAAATACTGTTGCTTCTTCAGATCCATTACAATACAACATTAACTTCATTACTGCACATTTATTTGACACAAATACAAATTATGCAAATTTCTTAATTATATAAATCTCTATTAATTATATTTCTACAGGATAACAGAGTTTTAGCTGAATTAGAAAATCCCAGAACATCTGCAGGTCATTTTTCCATGCCAACCAGTTCCATATTGAATACAACAAATAGCGAATTTAAAACCATATCAAAATCTGGTATGATTTACAATCATACTCCAAATTATACAAATACGAGTTTAAATAAAAAATTTATCTCTACAGAACTTGAAGAAGAACTGAATCGTTATAAAAGAGCTGTTCTTGGTGGTAGTAGTGGTGTGTCGGGTACGGTGGGCAGTAGTGCTTATACCGGTTATTCATCAGCGTTAACCTCCACTTTACCAAATGGTGGTAGTGGCAGTGGTGGTGGTAGTGGCGGTGCGACCGGTCAATCCGGTGTGGTTTCAAGTCATTCGGGTACCTCGTCTTCAGGACATGGTCCAGGTTTAACATCCATATCGGCATTAATGCCAAATTCAATCGGTGGCATTTCCTCAAGTCTTAGTAGTCATGCTATAACAGCTGCTTCGGCATATGGAGGTGGTGGCGGCAGTGGTGGTGGTACGGGATCATCAGCAGTTGATAAGCTGTTAAGTGGAACAAGTGGAATCGCTGGCATTCCATCATTGCCGGTAAATATTCATACGATGAAGTCTATGCCATCAGCATTAAGTCAGGTAAACTACAAAAATTCTACTCCCAACAGTTCTAGACATTAACAGACATGTTATAACATGCATTCTATTTTGAAAAAAAAAACACATTTTATATCATTTAGGATAACATAGATTTAACATCACAATTTGCAAAAATAACATTACAGCTACTAACATACATTTAAGCAGATTAGTAAAATTTCATAATATCACATTTGTAAATTTACACATTTTAATTTTCAGAGTTATGGTTTTTTAATGGAATTTGAAGGTTTTTGTTGTATGTATATTGTACATAATGTTGTTTAGAATATTTGTTAACTAATACAAACTTAATTGTGTATTTTTTCCATTTAATTTTAAGTTTTTACACATATCTCTTTTAAACTCCCCTTTAGAAATTTGTGTAAGAATTTATACACAATGTAATCGACTTCGTGTGCCTCACATTGTGTATAAGTACAGTTAATTTTTTTAATGAGAATTATGTTGGTAAAACTAATTGAAATTGCAGTTAAAAAACTGTACATTCCAAGTTAAAATAACAGTTAATTTAAAATGCAATTGCAGTGTACTAGTGGTGGTAAAAATATGAGTAGTGGATATCGAGTTTCTGCTTTAGGTACTCGATATCTAAAACTACTACTCGATATTTTCAGAGTTGCATTTTGGATGGAAAAAGTATATAAAAATGTGACCCCGCTAAAATACTTATCACAAAACTACAACTCTGCTAAAAGAAAATATTAAAAATAAAATATATAAAAAAAATAAATAAAATATTGAATCAACGTAGATATTTTCGAAGAATTTTATTAAAAAATTTCAATTTTAAAAACCGTTAAAAGTATCGAGTATCAAAATTAAAAATTTCGAGTAGCCTATGTACCAGCACTACAGTGTACACTTTTTAAACTGCAACTGGAGTAAGTTTTACCCAAATAATGCTCTTAGTGTACTTGCATATGAGAATTGTAAATTGTAAAGTTTAAAATGAACAGTTTTGACGCACTTACATGCCATTTCACTTGCATGAACTTACGAATACCCAGGATAAAGTAAGCTAGGTTGTATTTAGCTTTTGAAAGTATTCGGGGAAACACACAATCTGGGATTAATGGCAAGTTCGAAAGTCGGTTACATTGTATACACTTACTCAATTTTTTTAAGGGTTCAGAAATTTATTTTTGCTTGATATCCTAATTTTTATTTTGAAATTTTAATATATTTCTTGCCACTAATTTTAACATTATTATATCACTGCACTGTTGTCAATTTGGCGATTTTCTCGTCAGACATAGCGATTTTAATATGTATCTAGAGGAAAACACTGCAGCGAAAAATCTAGCGAGTTTTTAGTGGCCGTAATATAATTTTTAAAAATCAGCTTTAAGAGGCGTTTACAATGGTAGAGTGACTCTACTCTGCATCACAGACTGAAATGTTAGCTGTTCAAAATGCAGCGTAGATTTACTTCAAAAAATATTTGACACTTCAATACTTACATCATTTTTTCATACATAATAAATAGTTATCAGATCAGAGTGGAAAAAATCTGTACTCTAGAGTCAAACAAGTTTGATTCTGGAGTAGAATAAAAAAAGATAGTAAAATACAAAAAATATATTGATACGAAAGAGAAAGTAACTAAATTTGCTAGAGCTTGGAGTACTTTTTCATTGTCAACGCACATTTAAAATTTCAGCTAAATTTGTCATCTATAGGGTTTTTCAATAAGAGCGCTACAAAAGTAAAATAGTTTAAATAAAACAAAAACGGTTTTGGATATCAATGAAATTCTTTATTCCTGTGAAAGTACGTTCGATGCCATTATGTATGGGAATCGATCTCTTTTGCATGGCCACCACGGGCACGCTTGCAGAAGTCCATACGCTGAACCAAATTTTCGACGGTTTTCAAGCATAAAACATTTCGATTTTGGTAGAACAAATTACGAATTACTGAGATACTATCTCGGTAGGGCGGTTTGGTCGAGTTCGGATAGTGATCTGGATTATTGTATTTCCAGTTTCTATGACACTTTGCTCTCTGGGTTTTCAAGTGCTGTCCCTTTTAAAAATAGAACGGTCAAGTTAGCTGGTCCTGTTTGGTTTACGAGTGAGTTAAGGCGGTTACGGAATGTCAAAAGTAGATTGTTTAGGAAGCATAAGGAAAAGGGGACTTCCTTAAGTTATTTCAGTTATTCCTTGGCTAGGAATAGATACAATATTTTAAATAGAAAGTGTTATTCTGAATATTTAGTTAAAATGAGGAAAAGTTTTCGAGTTAATCCGAAAAGTTTTTATCGCTTTGTGAACTCCAAGAGAAAGGTTAGTGGATTTCCCACAACCATGATGTTCGGGGGCATAGAGTCGTCAAATGTAGCTGACATATCTGACTTTTTTGCTAAGTTTTTCCAGAAAATATATTCCAATGATTCTGTTTCATATTCCAACTACCCGTATAACCTGGATATTTTTAATGTTGTTTCTGACATTACCATATTGGAGGATGAAGTTTTGAATGGCTTAAAGAATCTAAAATTTTCCCATTCCCCGGGGCCTGATGGAATACCGTCTTCTATACTGATAAAATGTGCATACGAATTGTATATTCCACTTACGAGGATTTTTAATTATTCACTGAGTATTGGCTATTTTCCTACTTGTTGGAGGGAGAGTTTTATTATTCCTCTCCATAAGAATGGTAATCGGCGCACTGTTGAAAATTATAGAGGTATTGCAAAACTGAGTGTTATCCCAAAGTTATTTGAGAAGATTGTTACTGATAGGTTAATTCATATGGTGGGAAATTTAATATCTCCTTATCAGCATGGTTTTATTAAAGGTAGGTCTACAACGACAAATTTAATGGAATTGACCAGTCATGTCTTTAGTGGCTTTTCAGATAGACGCCAAACCGATGTTATCTACACTGATTTTAGTAAGGCTTTTGATACGGTTAGTCATGATCTGTTATTGTACAAACTTGATACTTTAGGTTTTCCTCAAAGACTTTTGAAATGGATATCGTCTTACTTAAGGGGTCGAACACAGCGTGTTATTTTCAAGGATCATATTTCGGAAATGATTTTTGTGACATCGGGCGTCCCTCAGGGTAGTCATCTTGGTCCTATTCTTTTTGTTTTATATTTAAACGATCTTCCTTCTGTTATAGATGTTTGTGAAATTGTAATGTACGCTGACGATGTTAAATTGTTTTTATCGTTAAATA
Source organism: Leucophora obtusa (assembly GCA_949987735.1). NCBI lineage: Eukaryota > Metazoa > Arthropoda > Insecta > Diptera > Anthomyiidae > Leucophora > Leucophora obtusa. The sequence goes on along the minus strand of OX465295.1, from coordinate 292,637,909 downwards.
GTGTCTTAGACTGTAATTTATTGCAAAATGACCTAGAGAAACTTGCTGAATGGTGTTGTGTTAATGGGATGTCTCTTAATTTGGGAAAGTGTAAGAAGCTTTCTTTTTATAGGTCGAAACCAATTCAATTTGATTACTGTATTGGTGCTTACAGGTTGGAAAATGTTGCATTATTTACTGACTTGGGAGTTTTACTAAACCATAAGTTAAATTTTAATTCGCATGTTAATTCGTGTGTTAATAAGGCTAAATCGTTACTGGGCTTCATAAAACGGTGGTCTAAAGAGTTTGATGATCCTTATATCACCAAGAATTTGTACATTAGTCTTGTTAGGCCTATTTTAGAATACGCATCTGTTGTATGGTCCCCTAACTACGGCTGTTATATTGACAGTATTGAATCGGTTCAAAAGCAGTTTCTATTATTTGCTTTACGCGGTTTAGGTTGGAGTGTTAATGAAATATTGCCACCATATGAACATCGTTTACAACTTATTGATCTTCCTACACTTTGGAAGAGAAGATTAATGCTGGGCGTAACTTTTATGGTAAAACTAATTAATGGGGAAATTGATTCGCGCTTTTTGCTTGGAAACATTAATTTTAATGTTCCAGTTCGTGTAACGAGGAACTATGTTTCAATAAGCACGACGTTCTGTAGATATAATTATGAGGAATTCAATCCATTTCGCTGTCTTTGTACTCAATTTAATGAGCTTAACTTTTTATTTTCCGTGTCCGATCCTATATATAAAACGAGTAAAAAGGTTAAAGTCGGGCATGCCGACTATAGAATACCCTACACCAGTCTGGGTAAAAGCCAACTAATGTCACCAAAATCAATAGGCTGCGTTATTGGGCCAATATAGGTCTGTGTACCAAATTTCATCAAAATATCTTAATATTTGCGACCTGCAGCGTATAAACAGTATAATTTTGGTAGGACCCTTATATGGGCACTAGGTCTAAACATGGACCGATGTTCATCAAATTCAATAGGCTTCGTCCGTGGGCCAAAATAGGTCTGTGTACCAAATTTCGTCAAAATATCTTAATATTTACGACGTGCATCGTATAAACAATATAATTTTGGGGGGACCCTTATATGGGCACTAGGTCTAAACATAGACCGATGTTCACCAAAATCAATAGGCTTCGTCCTTCGGCTGCCATAAGTCGGTGTACCAAATTTCATCAAAATATCTTAATATTTGCGACCTGCAGCGTATAAACAATATAATTTTGGTAGGACCCTTATATGGGCACTAGGTCTAAACATGGACCGATGTTCACCAAAATCAATAGGCTTTGTCCTTGGGCCAACGTAGGTCTGTGTACCAAATTTTATCAAAATATCTTAATATTTGCGACCTGCAGCGTATAAACCATATAATTTTAGTAGGACCCTTATATGGGCACTAGGTCTAAACATGGACCGATGTTCACCAAAATCAATAGGCTGCGTTACTGGGCCAATGTAGGTCTGTATACCAAATTTTATCAAAATATCTTAATATTTACGACCTGCAGCGTATAAACAGTATAATTTTGGTAGGACCCTTATATGGGCACTAGGTCTAAACATGGACCGATGTTCATCAAATTCAATAGGCTTCGTCCGTGGGCCAAAATAGGTCTGTGTACCAAATTTCGTCAAAATATCTTAATATTTACGACGTGCATCGTATAAACAATATAATTTTGGGGGGACCCTTATATGGGCACTAGGTCTAAACATAGACCGATGTTCACCAAAATCAATAGGCTTCGTCCTTCGGCTGCCATAAGTCGGTGTACCAAATTTCATCAAAATATCTTAATATTTGCGACCTGCAGCGTATAAACAATATAATTTTGGTAGGACCCTTATATGGGCACTAGGTCTAAACATGGACCGATGTTCACCAAAATCAATAGGCTTTGTCCTTGGGCCAACGTAGGTCTGTGTACCAAATTTTATCAAAATATCTTAATATTTGCGACCTGCAGCGTATAAACCATATAATTTTAGTAGGACCCTTATATGGGCACTAGGTCTAAACATGGACCGATGTTCACCAAAATCAATAGGCTGCGTTACTGGGCCAATGTAGGTCTGTATACCAAATTTTATCAAAATATCTTAATATTTACGACCTGCAGCGTATAAACAGTATAATTTTGGTAGGACCCTTATATGGGCACTAGGTCTAAACATGGACCGATGTTCACCAAAATCAATAGGCTGCGTTATTGGGCCAATATAGGTCTGTGTACCAAATTTCATCAAAATATCTTAATATTTACGACCTGCAGCGTATAAACAGTATAATTTTGGTAGGACCCTTATATGGGCACTAGGTCTAAACATGGACCGATGTTCACCAAAATCAATAGGCTGCGTTATTGGGCCAATATAGGTCTGTGTACCAAATTTCATCAAAATATCTTAATATTTACGACCTGCAGCGTATAAACAATATAATTTTGGTAGGACCCTTATATGGGCACTAGGTCTAAACATGGACCGATGTTCAAAAAAATCAAACTTGTTCGTCGTTGGGCGAACATAGGTCTATGTACCAAATTTCATCGAAATATCTTAATAGGTGCGACCTGTAGAGTGCGTACAAGATTGCATGGACAGACAGACAGACGCACGGACGGACGGACGGACGGACAGACGGACATCGTTAAATCGAAATAAAAAAAAATTCTGAACCGATCGGTATACTATAAGGTGGGTCTACGACCAATATTTTTTGGTGTTACAAACATCAGCACAAACTTATAATACCCTGACCACATAGTGGTGTAGGGTATAATTAAACGATTATTATTGCGTGGGATATAATTTTTTGTGTATACTTGGTTGCTAACTGTTGTATCCGTAGCGTTGTGTCGGAATCATCTTTATTTGTTCCTGTTTTACCAGTCTGTTCCTGCCCTGCCAGTCTGTTTAAGCCCTGTCAGTATGTTCCAGCCATGTCAGTCTGATCCAGCCATGCTAGTCTGTTCCAGATCTATCAGTCCGTTCCTGCCCTACCAGTCTGCTCCAGCCCTGCCAGTCTCTTTGTCTTGCCAATTCTGCAATATTTCTTCCGTCAGTCTGTTCCTGCTTTTCTGCTACATTTCTTTCTGCAGCTTTTTCCAGTACTTATTCCTATCCATATGTGTTCCTGTAATAACTGTGCTATTTCTGTACCTGCCCTGCCAGTCTGCTCAAGCCCTATCAGTATGATCCAGCCATATCAGTCTGATCCAGCAGTGATAGTCTGTCCCAGCTCTGCCAGCCCGTTCCTGCCCTTCCAGTCTGTTCCAGCCCTGGCAGTCTCTTTGCCTATTTCTGCCATCAATCTGTTCCTGCTTTTCTATTACATTTCTTCCGGCAGCTTTTTCCAGTACCTATTTTTATCCATATGTGTTCCTGCAATAACTGTGCCACTGTGAACAGTTGCTCATCTCTATTATTATTTAATCATTTTGTTCCCGCTTTATTTTTCAATATTTAAATTTCAATCTTATTTTTGTTATTCTGTTATTTTTGTTGTATTGTTAGTATATACATAATAAAAATTATTGCTATTTTTGGTTTACATAAGTATTGTGTTTGTTCATAAATTTAAGATTATTTTTTATTTTTTTGATTTCTTTTTTTTTTTTTTTTGTTTTTTGTTTTATTTATAAAGTTTTATTTCAATTTGTTTTTTCCGATTTTATCTCATTATTTTTATATAATCCCTGTAGTACTTATTAATTATATTTAATGTTTTTTCCGATTTTATCTCATTATTTTTATATAATTCTCTTAGGATTAATTATATTTAATGTTTTCCAGCTGATGTATATTATTAAGTTTTATTTCAATTTGTTTTTTCCGATTTTATCTCATTATTTTTATATAATCCCTGTAGTACTTATTAATTATATTTAATGTTTTTTCCGATTTTATCTCATTATTTTTATATAATTCTCTTAGGATTAATTATATTTAATGTTTTCCAGCTGATGTATATTATACTATAGCTGATGTAAATAAATAAAAAAAAAAAAAAAATAAAAAAAAAAAAAATCGGCCGATACTGCTGCAATTTCACGTTCGATATTCGTACGAAGTTCATCAATCGTCGCTGGCTTGTTGCCATAGACCATAGATTTGACGTAGCCCCACGCTCAATTGTTGATCTGCTAGGACGATTATGACGACGATAAATTGGACGTAGCGCTCTTAACGTTGAGGCCACTGACTCCGAATTTCGGTAGTAAATTTTAATAATTTCGACTCGTTGTTGGCTCGTATATCTTTCCATCATGAAATGGCAATCCTTACTGAAGAGAAATGTCAAAAGACCGGCAAGAAATATGGCGTCGTTTGCTGTCCCTGTCTCTCTACTTTTGTAGCGTCCCTGTTGAACAACCCTTTATAATACTGTTGGCACTAATTTTACACCTAAAAGTACCATCTTTAGTTTTCGTGTTTGTTTATATTAAAAGTAGCGGGCAAAACCCGTTACATTGTTAGCGTGCCTTAAAGTTTATTTAACTCCAGTTAATGTAAAAGTAGACCTGGCAATTCAAGTAAATCCACAAATTCAGTTGGAAAGTTTACTGCGTCGGTTTCTTCCACATATGCTTCACTACCGGCAGTTTAAATATCGGAATATATAAATTGCATTTTTTTTCTAAGGTTTTTTTCGCTTTTAATAAATTTGTTTAACCTTTTTGTAGAGTATGTTTCAATGCTAAGTTTCATATTCCTTGCTTAATGTGTTTGCACAGATAATTAAAAGGGGTTCTTTATCCTTTTTTGTTCCTCCCTGTAAAAATACCCAAGTATATCTAATCCTGCCTCAGTGGATATATGTTTATGTGAAAGGTAGTCACATGCGAAATTTCAAGTACCAAATTCCAACAGTTTAAGTAATTCAAACTCCGTCCCAGATTTCATTTCGCTTACTATTCCTGTTATCAATTGTTTCAATTCCACTCGTTCCCGTTTCATTCCATTTCGTTCCCACTATCTTGTGTTTCAGTATCAGTTGTTCCTTTTTTCATTCCATTTCTTTGCAGTTGCTCCGTTCCATTCCTTTTTTTTATGTAGTGGTTGAATTCCACTCGTTCTCCATTCCATGCCATCTCGCCCCCTTTTCCCTCTTCCATTACATTTCCGTTGTCTATTGTTTCAATTCCACTCGTTCCCCTTTCATTCCCATTTCGTTAGACTTGTGTAGTGTTTCAATTCCACCCGTTTCCCAATTCGTTTCTTAATTTTAGCTTTCGAAATACCCTCGTTCTTTAAACTTTAGATTTCTAGCTAGTGAGGCAGGCGTTAAGGGGGGCAATTTTCCCCTTTTGAACCCCCATTTGTATCAGATCCTGTCCAAAATTCCAAAAAAATACCTTGTCTTATACTCAAAGGAACACATATTATAAATTCCAGGTTTCTAGCCAAAGGGCAGAGAAACAAGCCGATCAACATAATCGGCGGCGGCGATTAAGGTTGAGCCCGATAAAAATCGGCGGCGGCGGCTTGATTGGCTTGATAGAACATTGTACATGTAATTTAAAGATATTTAAGTTTTTTTTCCAAAACGTAGCAATAGAAAATTGTACAAAAATTAAGAATTGTCAGATAAAAAAGAATTTAAATTTAAATTCATCGATAAAAATTACAAATTTACTATTTTTAGTTTTGGAACGGACCTAGAAGGAGACATAATTGGGTTTTCTAAATATATACATACACTAAAAACAATAAGTCTGTTATCTGAACAGAAAAATTTGTTACTTTAACATTTGTTACTTTGTTGACTTTAACATCTTTTTTGTTAAATTTAACAAATCTAAATTTAGGTAAAAAATTTGTAAAACTAGAGTTTTTTCTGTAGTTATACTGAATCGTTGAATTTATCCAAATTTAGGGTCTCGGGACCCTTCCCGGGCCTAGTCCACATCATGTGAGGGCATATAAGGGCACTCCATGGGAGCAAACATTTTGTCCGTTTTGCTCTATGTCGTTTAGTTTTCGAGATATGGGACATTTTATGAAGTGGAACATTTTTATTAAAAATTTCCTAGGGTCCAAGGCCCCGCCAAGGTACATTTTTGGATAAAGATAACCCCTTTCGTTGGGGTATTATATGGTTAGGTGTAGTCGAAATGTTCATCAATATTGCTCTCTTAGTTTTCGACATTTTAAAAAATCGGGAGGCAGAGAAATAGCGCCATCTTTAAAACTTCAGATACATTGGTGGCGCCATCTACCTGGTAATAACAGTAACATGAAAACATTTATATTTTAACAATAAATTTTGTAAAAATTACCGAATGGGTTCTCAAAAATTAGTTTTAAATAATTTTGAAAATTAACACTTTAACACAATTAGTAAAAGTACTGAGGATTTTTAGTATTGTGTTAAAAGAAGATAACTAAAATCTTTGCTAAATCAGTGTTTCAACTTAAAATGTATTAAAAATTAGTCAAATCGATTTGAAACTTGTTTCACAGATTTTTCTACTGACGTATTATTTTAAGTGTATGTGTTTATATGTTCAACAAAATTGTGTGGAAATATTTTCAAATAAAACTGATTTTCTTAGTTTTTTCTTATTTTGTTTAATTTTGACGGCTTTTAATTGCAGCATTTTGTTACAAAAAAAAATAATTTTTATCTAATTTATTCTTCAACTAGGTTTAATTCAGAGTAAAATCAAGTCTTTTTTATTTTAATCGCTTTAAAATTGCTAAAGTTATACATTTTTTTATAAACATGGAATTTCTGCATTTAAAAGAAAATTTATATTAACCTTAATGAGTGTGCAAATAAAAACATCGAGTTGTCTTATAACAGCTGAAATTAATTGTTTTGAATTGCTGTTATCAATCGGGTAACAGGACAATATTGACAAGATTGTTAATCCCACGTTCTGTCAACGCATAAACGACCATCGCCAATGGTATGGCAGCATTGTGCCGATCGTATTTTTCTGCCTGGGTATATGTATATACATATATATTTTTTTTTGTACACCGCGTAAATTGTGTCTAAAACTATGGGTGCTAAAAACGTTTTCATTTGGATTCTCTTCTCCATTACATAATTTTCAAACAAAATTTCCAACTTAAGAAATATTTATGACAAAAATCGTTCTTAGCTCTGACTACAAAACTGGTTCTTTTATTTCTTTTCATATAAAAAAAAATTACCTCGATGGTTCAGGAAATATTCGAGATATTCGAGCTCTAATCTTGCGATAACTTTTCAACAAATGATCGATTATTTTTTTGAAATCTGGGGATTTGCGGTTACTGAGAAAGCTGTGAAGAACATTTTGAAATAATGGCCACTGGAGCGTACCACCTTACAGGCAAAAAAAAAGTGCGCCGTACACCCTCCAATATGCAAGGAGGTTTCAAAAAAAAAATTTTTTTTTTGCCGAACTTAGGGGTCGCCATTTTACGTTTTTCGTTATATCTCTGGCATTTACAGTCGGATCTTAAAGTATGATACATCGATGTTTTTCCCTCGAGGAGACCAGTGTTTTGCTCTAAGGGCCATTGCGCTCAAGTATACCGTTCTAGTAGTTACCCACCAGATCTCAGTTGCTACAAGCCTAATGTACATCCCTAATATCAGAAAATTAAAGATCGTAAAAAATCTTTAAACTTTTGCTAAGGAAGATTTTCGATAAACCCAGTAGAAAGTTTTTTTATATATTGGTTGCCGAACGTAGGGGTCGCCTTTTTAAATTTTTTTCACTGGATTTTTCCTTAATAGCAACACACTGGTCTCCTCGAGGCAAAAAAAAATCGATATATCACACTTGAAAATCCGACTTTAAATGCCGAAGCTATAAGTTATGTTAAATTTGAGAATGTATAAACGTTGAGTTTTCAACGTTGATAATTATCCGTATTGAAAGTTAACGTGCATACGAAAAGTAGTGTGTTAGTTTTCGTCTTAAACGCGTTTTTATGCACTTTTAGTTTTTTTATGAGTTAAGTCGAAAACACAGCTGCTGTTGAAAGTAGGCACCTTTGTACTTTTTTCAAAAATTATTGTTCTTTTTATAGTTGTTAAATATTTGTTGTTATTCTTTCAAAATATACAACTCGAAAAAAAAAACATTTTAAATAAACTTTACCTTTGCCGAATATCTGTTATATTAATATGTTTATAAAAAATTAAAATCTCCTAAAATTGGAACTTTGACCTTACACAGGGGCAATTAAATTTATTTATATTTTGTCCTAATTTTCGGGATTGAAGTACTTAATCTTCTGTTGTTATATTCCGGCAAAAATCATGTGGAATTAAAAGAATAAAAAGAAAAACTTGCCTAAGATCTAAATAAATGCAAAAAATCGCTGTTTTCTCGAAAGCCGCTCAAAGAAAATCTCTGCCGCAGCCAAATGAAAAAAGGAATTCCTACAATTTTTTTAGTTTTTAACCTCTAATATGTTCTTAATAAAACCTTAAAGCCCAATCTTTGATTTTTAAAATTTCTTTAAAAAAGTTTTAAAAAATTTAAAATTGTACATTTGCTTTAAAAGAATTAAGAATTCCGACCTTTTTGGCACTAATTTAAAACGAGTTAGCAAAACGCAATATAAAAAAATAATTCTTATCTGAGTTTTTGGAACTTATAGAATAAAAAAAAATTTTCTGTAGATTATTTCATAAATTTTAAAATTTGGACCAGAATTTCTTGATTAAGTGGTCTGCGACACATTAGTTGCCTGGGGAAATTGTTATAACTCGGCTGATTTTTAACCGATTTAAATTTTTATTGCTTTATTACAATGAGAATTCACACTAAATCACGATTCTTTAGTGTTTTTAATTCGAATTAGTTTTAAAATATCAATGTTTTCGAGAAAATGCACAAAAAGTCAAATTTTTCCCTTGTAATCCGTGCTCCAAACTTCAGGGCCGATGCGGCACGTCTTCCCGATGTCCGTTTTACGTAGTTTCACACCCAAATAAATATTTCCAGGGGGTAGCCCTGTCAAAACTTCAAAATTTATTTTCCTCAATACAAGCTTGGAGAACTCTAATGTATATAAATGACATTAATTTTTTGAGAATTGCCATCTTATTAAACGTAAAAAGTTATATTTAATAAGTTTTTTAAATAGTATATTAAGATCAACTATGATTGATTTATCTGAAATGAATTTGCATAAAATGTTTTTAGTTCACTAACTCTAAATTATAGTAAAATAATTTTGTTCGGCTATAATTGCATTTGGAACTACACTTAAAATAATACGTCAGTAGAAAAATCTGTTAAACCGGTTTCAAATCGATTTGACTAATTTTTAACAAATTTTTAGTTGAAACACTGATTTAAACAAAGATTTTAGTTATCTTCATTTAACACTATACTAAAAATCCTCAGTACCTTAACTAGTTTTGAGTGTTAAAAAATATTGAGTCTAAAAATAGATTTTAAAAAATTTTCAAAAAAATCTAGAAAATTATTTTCTATTTGAAATAATGATAAAAATAAGTCATTATCAGTAACTCATTATTGTATGTTTTAAAATAATGCAAAAGGTAAGTGGGTGTCATTACTGGTAGTCCAAAAAATAATGATATGTCATTACCGTTTCTACACTGGGATTCCATTTTGTATTTTTATAGCATAAAAACCAGTTAATGGCTCATTTTACCCAACATTCTCTTATAGTTTTTGTGCTCGTTCTTGATTATTTTGATTAGTAATTGTTTTCACTTATATTTAAAGAACATTTTCGTTTATTAGTTGCCTTTGATTTGATTAGAAAATTTAATAATTTTATTATAGCATTTGATATTAAACATACACTCACAATATATTTTCCATAACCGATTGAGGTTTATTTAAAAAGTAATAGGTAAAGTTTGTTTTCAATTGGAGAATCAATTCAAATACATTGAAACATATTGTTTAACTTTTTTTGTCAACCAATAAAAAACAGGGTTGGTTACCGTTTCATTTTTAAAATAACGGTAATTATCTACCACCCCGATACTAAAATTGATTTGAATATTTTATATCCTCGATATCAGTTAGGGCAACTGTTTTCATATTTTAGCTTTTTTATTTTCTTGGTTTGCCGGTTCAATTTCTTATTATTATCAAATTACCGTTATAATTTGCTGTTTTGGTATTTTAGCGGTATTATAACGGTAATATGCATATATTACGCAATTGAACCAATAAAATATCGAAATAAAAACGGGTAAATATAAAGACAATTACTCTTAATGGTATCAGCATTTTAAAACGTTCATATGGGGTTTGGTTTCGGCATGGATGACAATTACCGTTATAATAAAACTGAAACGGTAACCAACCTTGATAAAAAACAATCCAGAAAAAAAATATGTATCGTCTGTAGGAGTTGTTATTTTCAGTCAAATATTCTATTTTTAGATTTCTATTTTTATAAAAATTATTTAAATAATTTCGTTGTTTTCTGTTTTAAAACAAAAAATCCAAATATTTTCGGTTTTCTTTTTTGTTAAAATAGTTTGTTTATATACAAAATTATTTCAATTCAAATTACAAGAAATTCTTTACTCATACACACAAACATAGCCAATAAAAATATGAACGTGTGTGTTGTGTGTGAGTGTTTTAAAAATCCAAACAAAAAAAAACTTTCAAATATGAAAAAACAAACCACAAAATCGTTTTTTTTTACGTTTTGTCAGTTAAAAATTGATAATTGTTTCAATAGACTTTTCAATTATTTTTATTTCTTTTATGGGTTGTTTAAACAATGTTTGAAAATAAATAGCAAAATGGTTTGAATATAATGAAAAATCAGTAGTCCTTTTTCAATTGTGTTTTCAATTAATTTAATATGTATTTTAGGTTGTTTTTAAGGATAAAATATTGTGAGTTTAGGTATATACGAAATCAAACTTCATTAATCAGGCTTAACAAAAAATGTAACTTCAAACACTAGAATTGATGATTTCCCAAGAAATATCCTTTAATTGGTTAACACGATTATTGTTCCTTTTTTATTGATTTAAGCAATAATGCTAATTAAGAAGAAATTTTGCTTTTAAAATTATGTTTAAGAAGAAATATTTATTATGCCATATAATGAGGGCGTATGAGTGATAATAATTTCATATCTAAATATAATTCATACGTACAGTAGGCTGTTTATTTTATGGATTCATATGGGAAAATCTACGAAACAGGTCGATTTCAGATTTTAAAAATGAAAAATTTCAAATTAGTGGCATACATTTTTTTCTAGATTAACTTATTTAAAAACATTGAAGAGAAGTAATCTGTTTGCGTGAATAAATTTCTTTGAGTGCTGAAAAAGTAATAAACAAAAAACCGCACACATTTTCGGTAATAAATATTTTCAAATTTTTTGATTTTTTGGGCATGAAGTAGAAAATTTGTTTTAAAAATGACATTTGTTTTTAATTTTTTTATTTTGGAAAATTGATACTTCCAGCCGAAATGAGCCGAAAAAAATCGGCGGCGGCGGCTGAGGCAAAAATGACCGGCGGCTGGCTTGTTTCTCTGCCAAAGGGGTTCAGGCAGTCCATCAAGGAGGAAAATTATATCCTTTTTACCCCTCCCAGTAGGAATTTCCAAAAATGGCATCTTAGCGGACGTCTACGTTGGAGGAGGAACCCACATACCGAATTTCAGCTCCCTAGTTCTAGCAGTAAGACCAGCCCGTCAAGGGAAGACTTTTCCTGTTTTTATAGAAATTTCCAAAAATGCCATCTTAGCGGATGTCTACAATAGAGGAGGAACCTTCACACTAAATTTCAACTTCCTACCTACTGCGGTTTGGGCAGGCTTTAAGGGGGTACTTTTTCCCCATTTTTGCAATTCCCCGGTCCAAGATTCCAAAAACCACCTTCCCGATTAGTGAACCGATACTCGAAGGAATTAATGATTTAAATTTCAGGATTCTAGCCAATGGGGTTTTCGCAGGCCGTCAAGGGGGATGCTTTTACTATTTGTGCCCCTCTCGGTAGGAATTTCCGGAAATCCCGCCATAGAGGGCATCCAAACTGGAGGAGAAATTCCTGGAATTCAAACATACCGAGTTTCAGCAGCTTCGGCAGGCCATCAAGGGGAACACTTTTTCTTTTTTTTTGTCCTCCCGTTTAGAATTTCCAAAAATGCCGTCTTAGCGAACGTCTATGCTGGAGGAGGAGCCAACATGCCGAATTTCATTTTTTTTTTTGAAAGCGGAGCAACACTCAGGAAATTCTTCCGATTAATTAACGTGTTGCTTTCTTTGGAAAGGGGACATAGAATAGGTAAAAGGCGGTGAAAGATGAAGGACTTCAAATATGGCAAAATTGCACTGTTATATTATTTTACTTCGGTGGGGTTAAGTGCTATGGAAACTCCGAAGGTGTACGCTGCGATATGTATTAGAGATAGAAAACCCGTAACCTTATGTGTAACAGTCCAACGCGCTCTCCATTACACCACAGCACCAACAAAATGTAACTTCCTGAAATTCAAATATTCAAAATTCAATACCGAATTTCAGCTTCCTAGTTGAAAAATTAACAATTAACAAATTAATTAAATTTGATTTTCTTCCGCGTATATTGATGTGATTAGTTCGACAAACAAAACAGAACTGATGTTTCGTTTGAGGTTTTGTTGTGTTTGGCATCGTCTGTATTAAAAAATGTAAACAGAAATGAAACACATGTTCTGACGAATGTTATTTCGTGTGTAGGCAGTATAATAAAATTATAAGAAAGAGATACAAATTTTATATGACTAAAAAAGAACCAATTCGAACGAAAAGAACGAATAATGGTGAACGATGTCATATCGTTCAATTAACTGAACACAACTCTACTTTTAAGGCTGCAAATCTTAATTAAAGTTGTAAAAACGAAAAATTTTTAATGTTAACCCAAAATGACATTTTTCATCGGAAAAATAATAGGCTTGTATATTAAATTTGTGTAAAAAGAAATTCTACGCAATTTTCACGCAAAACTCATTATCATTATTATGAAAATAGAATTTATAAATTCAAACAAAAATTTTGTTATTTTTTTGTTGCTTTGAATTTGGATTTTTAAAAAAATTTTATACGAAAAATAACAATTTAAAAACATAACAAAAAAAAAATATTGGAAATAAAATTTCAATTGAAAAAAAACTGTGTTTGTTTTTCCATTGTTGAAGCCTACTTTTTCTCTGTAAATATATGAAACTTAAACAACTTACTAGGGTTTACAATTTAACTTAAAATTATTACCTTTAAAATTCGAGTAAAATTTATTCACAACAGAAACAGAATACGAAGCTTAAACAGGCAAAATTTATAAAAGAAGGACTCCTTTTTAAAATTGAAATTGGATACATTAAAGAGTATGTTCTTACATGACATGTCGATTAACAAATCGAGAGGTCAAACTTCTAAACATCCCAGGAAAATTTTCTGTTACAAAGAATCGGTTGTAGAATAGCTACTTTTCCTGTCGATTCTAACACCGATTATTTTTGTTTGAAGTTGTCCCAAAAGCAACCACTTCTATAGCTCCAAAGTGGAACCGGTAGCCCTAGAATCAGTTCTGGAACTAGTTCAATAGCTGATTCTACGTCAGTCACACCTTCCATATAGAATCCCAGGAACTGGTTCCGGAACTAGTTCCATGGAATCGGTTGCAGTGGAACCAGTTGTAGAATAGGTGTGGTTAGCTATCGATTGTAAAAAATTTTCCTGGGTAGTGTAATAAAAAAAAAAACTAGTGTAATAAAAATATTAATTCAAAGCGAGAGCCAAAGGTTTTATTTCACATCGATTATTTATAAACATTACCTAGTGTCTTGACATGCAACAAAATGATAGCACGCAATTGTCAAAATGATTTCATCACAATTTCAATTTTATTGCAGTATCATGATATCGCTGACATGCAAGCGGCTCTTGCAATGATGCCTGCCATGAAATGTCACTTTTCGTTTTAATTTTAACTTTGTAATAAAAAAACAACAGAAAATTTGTTAAAAAGGAAATGGAAAGTGTTTAATTTTTTTTTATTATTTAGGTTTGTTTTTCTTCGAATTTTATATCTATATCTATAAACTCTTGTAAAAAAAACGACTATCCATACTTACGTGAATTATTTTTATTTTTTGTAAACAAATAAAATTTAAACATTTAGGGCTACCTTAAGTGGCATGCTCTCCCATTTCAAACAACCACATAATTCATTTGTTAGCATTTGTTGTTTTTAATATTTTATCAATTTTAAAATATTAAAATTCCCAAATATTCTGTGACAAATATTTTTGTTTACATTTGAAAGAAAAAAGCCAAGAATTTTCAAGACTTGGCATAATTTTTACAACTTCTTAATTTTTAAGAAGCTAAATTTATACCTACTTAAAATTTTTATAAATGCTTAAATTTGTATGGAATATTTATATAAAATTCGAAAAAAACAAACCTTTTGTAGATAAAAATTAATGTTTGATAAAATTTTGTGTTTTTCGAAGAAAAATCTATGATATTTCTTATCTATGAAATGGTCAAGTGTTCTCCACCACTTTGCAATTGATATCATTTTGACGTTCCACTGAAATGGTTTTGACATTTCATATCATATAATTTATTGCATTTGAAGACACCGGGTTAGGTAAGGTTAAAAACAAGGAATCGAAAGTGAAGACACTCTTGTTTATTTTCAAATTTACTGAATCCGCATGGACCGCTCGAAATAGGAGTGCCATGTTACCATGTTCCTTTTTTCCCATAGAATCCTGGTAGTTTTACCTACTCTCGTAAAGTCCCATATTGTTCTATGAGCAATAATATTCCATTTACGTAGTTCAGCACTTAAAGTCTGTTAAAATAAGAAGGGAGTTGAATTTTACAGTAACCTTTAATGTTTTGCTGTCAATCTTCTTATTCGAATTTATCATATCGCATTTAAGAAATTTCTCTAAAGAATTTTTTCATTAACAAAAAACAGTTTCGGTTAATGGGTTAAAAGCCTATTGCAACAGATTTTTCTACAGTTTTTTTTATTTCACACTTCTTATCTTCTAATTCTGTTGGAATTTTTTAAAAAACGTAAGCGTTATGCATAAAAATATTTGTTTCATTAACCTCCTATAACTTTACACAGCATGAAGTCACACATTAGTTTCAAAGGCTTTTTCAAAAATTCTCATACTTTAAAAATATTTCCCAGGAAGGAGCGCAAAAAATCTTATATTAAAAGATATTCTTGTCGTTTATTTAACCTTCTTTTTTATTTTCAACTCCAAAATTTCTTTGAGCTTAAGGTTTATTTTTTAAATATAAAAAGTTTTTTATTTTTAATATTTCGCTACTCCATTGTGTAGCAACTTCAGGAAATAACAATTAAATTGAGACCTTTTTTTTCTAGGTATGCGATTTTAATGGAGGGTTTTTAAAAGTAAGTTATATTTTTAAATAAATATACAAAGAACTAAAGATGTCAAAACTTTAGTATTCACTATTTTTACTAAACTAGTTTTCAATGAGTGCATGAAATTTTTAATAAATAAAATGAAATTATTCATTTTATAAAAAACTATTTATTTAATTAAGTGGGTTATTTTGTAATACGCAACGCCTGGCGTTTGGAAATGCCAAATGATACGAAAATCACTTTTTACGATTACTTTTAGAGCAATTACTCTTTAGAAGCAATACTTAAGTGATTTTTTGGATGTTGTTCAGAAGTAATTCTAAAAAGGCTGTAAAAATATACTAACGGATACTTTAAAAATAATGAAAGAAGTGATTTGTTGATGTTGTTCAGAATAGCTTCTAAAAAAGCAGTAAAAATATACTAATGGATACTTGTGAAGTAGTGAAAGAAGTAGTTGGTAAAGCACTACATCCAATTTTTTTTGCTGGGATATTTTAAAACTAATATCGAACAAGGAAACCGCACAAACAAATTAAAAATTCATCCAAAAAGAATTAAAATATAATTTCACTGTTAAAATCAAGTAACAAAACTATGAGACACAGTATTTAAATTGTTTAACCCATTCTTTACCAACATATCTCTAAAGACACGTCTACCTATCCTGCTACGAAGTTTTGTCAGATGGATAGGTAGACGCCCGATGGCGGCAATAAAAAACTTTTGTAAAATAAAAAAATATAATTTTTTTATGAAGAATTTTTTATGATCAACGGATTTTAAGATGTGTAATATCAGAGGTTTTTTTACTTTTAATTGGTGAAAAAGAGATTTTTTGCACTCGTTCAAAAAGTACTGAAAAAATTTTGAAGTTGGAATACTCCTCTCCTATGACAACTCAATGTTAAAATCATTAGTGTTTCTGTTAAAAAAGAAATACATCTAGATCATCAATTATAGTACTTTTTCTACTGCTTCGGCATCTCTATTTTTGCTGGTGTTTTATTACAATTTTATAGATTAATGGAAAGATTAAATATTAAAAGTAAATTACATCATTATTATTTTGATTTGCAATGGAGTGCGCCATTCCAATATGATCTTAGACTAATTTCAAAGCGCAACAATAATTTCAAGCCCGATGGTTCCAACGCGAAATGAAAGTAAAATTCCAGAGGATTTTGTAAAATTAGCTCGGTTTTTTATTTTTTGATCTCTTGAAATATCTGTGTGGCGCGAAAGCCCAAAAATGTTGCACATTTTTAGAGTTAGGAGCTCTCTCGCGTTCACGAATAAGTTAAATTTCAACTGTTCTTTTCGGTTTCTTTATTTTATTTGGAATTATCAAACAACCCACTGACATAATATAATCTTATACTGATAGAAAAATCCTGAAAAATAGCAAAAAGGGTACTCAAATTAGTTAAAAGTGGCCCTGCACAGAAAGCTTTTGATATAAGTTAATCTTTTTGCTAAATATTAGCAAGATAAGTACAGCAAAAATACAACTTTTTTAGTTATATTTGAGTTAAATTTAATTGAATTGCAAATTTACCTTGCTAATATTGGCTAAAAAAAATATTGCTGAATATTAGTGGAAAAAAAGCAGTAAAGAAATTGTTATATATTCAAAAGTTAATTTGTTTAAATTTAATTGAGTTGAATACAAATAATGAACTCTCTAATAACTCTACAATAAACAGAAATATTTGCTAGAAAATAGAATTTAAAATAGATTTAATTCGCATTAAGAAAATCAAAACAAAAAAAAAAAAATAAAAATTTTAAATTCGACTAATTTCCAGTAAATTTTTTGCTGATTTTAGCAGGGTAAATTCTCATTTTAACTAAAATATAGCTGAAATTTTGTAAATTTAACAGATTTTTTCTTGCTGTTTGTATCTTTCTAATGTTTAGCAAACAGATTCTGCTGGATTCAGCTGGATTCAGCTCTTTGTTCAGCAAGAATTTTTAAAGACTTTTATATTAGTGTATGAACAGCTGAAAAAATTTATCGAATGAACTAGAAGAATACACTAGTTCAAAAATAAAATTGATCATTAGTATTTATGTTAAAAAAGAAGTACATCTAGATCATCAATTGTAGTGCTTTTTCTACTGCTTCAGCATCTCTTTTTTTGCTGGGAAATATCAAATATCAAACAGCTCACAATGCACACATGGCCAGAATGATCCAATTCCGGATCGATGTTGGATCCGGCTGAAAATGTGCTATTTTATAGGATTTCAGAATCGCTGATTTCAAAATTTAACTAAAAACTTAAAAATCAAAATGGCAAATCCAATATGGCAGAAAAATTTTTTAAAAATTGCCCGATTAAACTCAAATTTTGTTTTAAGGGGGTCTTGGAGTTACTGAATCAGAATTGTTACTCTGAATTTTGAAAAAAAAAATGCCGGACTAAATATGCTCCTTAAAGCTTGTCACAAGTTATTCATAAAAAGTTATATTCCTTTTTTTTGAGGGTCTGTTATCTGAAAAATGAACTGATAACTTTTAAAAATTCAACATGGCGGAAACAATATGGCGGCTAATTTTTTTAAATTTGCTTGATCTACTAAAAATTTGTTTTAAGAGTTTTTAAGAGTTTCTGAAGTTGAATCTATGCACACAATTTTAAGGAAACAAAATGGCGGACTATATATATTCCTTTATTTTTTAAGAGAAGTAACACTCAGGAAATTCTTCCTATCCATTAACGTGTTGCTTCCTTTGGAAAGGGGATAGTGGAGAAGTGAAAGGTGGTGAAAGATGAAGGGCTTCAAATATGGCAACACTGTAATTGCGCGAGATGTTAAATCTTAGAACAGTTGTTGCGCGCCATCTGATGAAGAGTTGGCGAACTTTGTTGAAGCTTTTTAGTTCATAGCCCTGTTATATTATTTTACTTCGGTGGGGTTAAGTGCTATGGGAACACCGAAGGAGGACGCTGCGATATGTATGAGGGATAGAAAAAACTCATATATATAAGTATTTTCCATAAATTGATATTGCCTTGGTTGGGGATCGAACTACACGGTAACCATTACACCACAGCGCCCACATTGCCTTGGCAGCCACAGTTCATCAGAGATAACTTCCAGTTCAAATTACTTTTTGTAAATGTCTTCCACTTTGCTGTTAAAAAAAGTAACTCTACCATCAAAAATAGTATGCTTGTCGCAGGCATAGCAAAACCAATCATATTTTCCCAAGCAATTATATATTTTCGCCGAAACTGAAATATCATTATTCTGTGAACATTAATACAAGTATTCTACGAAACAATTAAGTTTGCCTTCTCGATGCTGGTGTAATTTTTATTAAGTAAATTTGTTTAAAAGCCTGCGATTTACCAAAAATTGTGTCAATAACCATTATATGAAACCGCACGTTTCTGTACAATAAAAAAGAAGGGAAAGATTGATTTTGATTTTTGCTTTGATTATGCTTTTCAAGGGTTTTTGTTATAAATTAACGGATCTTAACAGTCAATCTGGAGCTTATAAGGTACTTTGTTATTGCTACACTGAAAGAATTATCTGCATGTTATTAATGAATTTTAGCATAAAACCAATGAAGTTGCACTGGAACTCGTCCATTGCATTAATGTAACTTTTCATAAAATTTTGTGAAAAATTTAATTTTATTTATTAAAATTTTCATACACTCAATGAAAAAGTTTCATTAAAACTAGTTTCATAAAATATATGAAGCTTTTTTTATCAAATTTAAAAAATTTTTCATTTGCTTTGTGAAGAAAACTTTATCAGTTTATTGAAAAATTTCATTAAAATTCGTCCAGCAAAATTCACTCTGTGTAGTTATGATACAATATGCCAAATGCTAATTCTGAATAAGTACGAAATTAACCCTTAGACTCATTTTAAGTTTTGACTTATTTCTGGCATTGAAATTAAATTTTCAACTTTGATGTCTTCAGAGACTTATAGCAGAATTTCATGACAATGGAACATTTTAACCATCTAACCCTTCAACTTACGGGTCTTTTTTGTCTCTTTTAAAAAACAGACTAAAAGGTCGCTTTAATTGAAAAGTTAGAGAGTTAAAATGTCCCACAATAATGTTTCTTGTAGTGTTTTACATAAGTTCGCTGAACACGTCATATACCTAAATAAAAGAAAGATTCGCAATTCACAATAAACATTTGCAAAAGGAAAAAAACTCTACCCCCCCCCCCCCCCCCCCCAATCATAGGGAGACGTAAACTTCTAAACACACTCTGTCAAAATCAGTTGTCAGAACCGTGTTATTTTGTAAAAAAATTTGATTTTGTTGTACAGTATTATCATATTTTTTTTTTAAGAATTTTCAAAATTATAGTTTTTCCAGATATGGGATTTTTTAAATTTTCATAAAAAAACTGATATGCATAAAATTTTTAAGGGTACACTTTCCTTCAAAAAGGAAACCAGAAAATAAATTGTCAATATAATATTTTTTTTTTTTATAAAGAGAAGCAACACTCAGGAAATTCTTCCTATTAATTAACGTGTTGCTTCCTTTGGAAAGGGGATAGAGAAGAAGTGAAAGGTGGTGAAAGATGAAGGGCTTCAAATATGGCAACACTGTAATTGCGCGAGATGTTGAATTTTAGAACAGTTGTTGCGCGCCATCTGATGGTGAGTTGGCGAACTTTGTTGAAGCTTTTTAGTTCATAGCCCTGTTATATTATTTTACTTCGGTGGGGTTAAGTGATATGGGAACACCGAAGGAGGACGCTGCGATATGTACGAGGGATAGATAAAACTCATACATATTATTATTTTTTTATAAATTGATGTTGCCTTGGTTGGGGCTCGAAGCCGCAACCTCACGTGTAACAGTCCAACGCGCTAACCATTACACCACAGCGCCCACATAATAATTTTCAAAAGTTGTAAACGCTTTTGAGAGGTCACTTAAATGAAATTTTAACGTTTTTCCCCATTTTCGTGACATCTTATTTCGGAAACCGCAAATATGTGGGAGCCGAAAGTTTATGTTTTGTTGAATTCTAGTAATATCACAAACACTTGTGGTGAATTTCGTTGAAACCGGAGGGGGTTAAATCCGAATGGCATGATGGATTGACGTGGATTCGCCCTAAACACAAAATATTTTAAATTTCATTTAGTAAATGTACCTAACTATTTTAATAAGGGGAAATTATCGGTTCAATTTACGTTTCATTAAAGAAAAACCATTATTTTTTATCTATATAATTCAGATCTTAACCAACTAAAACAATACTACATATTTCCAAAGACCTACTTCAGTACTTGAACCTCAAGAGTCACATACTCTAGTACCAGTTTTGCTACATATGTTTGGTTCTTAAATTATAATTTACAAACTATTCTACAACTGGTTCCAAAGTGGGAGTTTAGAGACAATTGCCACCATCCACATGACAACTACATGTTAAATTTTACAGTTGTTTCTATGTGAGCAAGCATTATTTTAATATAAAATAAACTTTAAGAACACTCGAGGAAATATGTCGGTGTGTTTTTTTAATTTGTTTCCCATTTCCCAATATACTGCCTAGAATTCGTGAGTGTTTACCTTCCTAGCAAAAGAATGTATGCTTTCATTATACGATAAATTTCATAAAAAAAAAATGTCAAAGTCGTTGTTTAAATACAGGTCCTGCTTCTACCATTATTTATGCGTCCTTTTCTCAAGGTCTGTTGCTTCCTTTTCTTGTTAATCTCTTCTGATTTGAAATGTAAGGGGCTATTGGCAAATTCTTTTCTAGGCCTGATTTCATACAGCGCTTTAATAAACAATCTTATTTTTAATTTAATGGCTTAAGCATGTAACATTTTTTTCTTTAATTAAATTCAGAAAACTGAAAAAACGTTGTTCGTTTAATTTAGGATTTGCATTAAGATTCTTAAATGTGTTTTGATATTTAAATCGATATCGTTCAAAATCATATAAGCCTTGTTTATCATATGATAGCTTATCTCATGCTTTTATCTCAAATGTCAAAAATAATAAATAAACATCAAATGTCATCTTATTGTTGTAATAAACAAATAATATTCAGTATCAATTTTTGTAACTAAACGTATAAAATATACAACTAATGAATCATTTTAACTTAAAAAAGAATTTCAATTTGATTTCTCTTTTTTCTCCTCTACTTTTTTTACTATTATTATTATCTATATGTGCTGTCATTTTGTTCTCTCTTTCTCTCTCTATATATATAAATATATGAATTTAACCAACAAATGTGGGGTGAAATTATAAAATTTCATCATATTCGTTTCTCTGTAACAATAAAAAAAACTATCTCCAACTACTTACAACAAACTGTTGTAAACGATTTGTTTTTTTATTTCTTTGCCAAAAATTATTTTTTTTTTTGTTTTTTTGTTTAATATGTATATAAATGTGTGTGTGTCTACTAATACTTAACCAACAATATATATTTGTGTGTGTATGTGTGCGTGTTTATTAAACCTAACCACCAACACTATTTAACAAATAAAACCTGCAAAAAACTCCAACAATAATGTGTTAAAAATCATTACTGAAACGCCTAAAACTATACTATAAAAAAATAAAATTTTAATGAATGAAATAATAGCGTGGCACAATACAACTATACAATTTACAGAGCACAACTATGCCCATACTCTCGCTGAACTCGCATAATATACCAACGGGCACCAGTAGCTATTCGGCGCTTGGTTTAAGTGGTACTGCCGGAGGTTCAGGTTTACCTCCACTGGGTGCTTCTTTAACACATCCCACCTTAGGTCTGGATACTGGAGCACTAATGGGTACAAGTGGCTTATCAGGCCTTGGTACCGGTTTAGCCGGTACTGCTTCCTTCTATGGTTTGGGTTCCGGTGTTGGTGGTCTCGGCGGCACTGGTTTGCCAAATACCTTTGGTCCTCCTCCCTCATATCTGGATATTGGTTCAACCGTATCATATCCATTCACCTCGGCGGCTATACGTAATGCTAACAAAATGAAAATGCTGGATGAAATGGACATACCTTTGGCGCGTTATGGCAATCGAAGTTCACCTTGCTCACCAATTCCACCCAGTACTTGGGGCTTAGATGAATTTCCAGATAGCATGAGCGCCTCAATGTTACACAGTCGTGGCGGCTTAGCTTTAGGACAAATGGATATGGAATGTAAGTATTGCAAGCTTCAAAAGGGAAGAGTTTTGAAGCTGAAAAATATTATAAGTTTAGCTAGAATTTGTAACACACCCTGTTGAAGAAATACCTTAAAAACCCGCTTTGTAAAATATAATCCCTTTTATTCCTATAGCTCGCAATCATAATTTGAATGGCATCAGTGAACCACAAGTTGATATGTTGGATATACCTGGCAAGGGACGTTGTTGTGTGTTTATAGCCCGTTTTCCCTATGATCCACCCGAGTAAGTATGTTTCAATTATTATTTCTGATGAGTAAAAAGTTACAAGTCGGGCAGGCCAACTATATACCATACTCTAGTCTGGTTGAAAGTTACTTAATGTATAGATCCGAAATTTTAATGGGTTGAAATGGGATTGTGTCTAAATTTATTTATAACACATCGGCTGAAAAAATCCATAGGATGACACATAGGCGGCGCCACTAACGAAAAACCCATATGATTTTTTGCAATTACCAACCATTAGATGATGCCTGTCATAATTTAATGACAAATCGTTCATTAAAGAACAAGTTACAGCTGTTTTAGTGACGCTACTTTTGCGATTTTGAAAACAATGGATTCAAAGCAATTTCATGTGTTGATTTATCATTGCTTTTTAATGGGCAAAAACACCGTTCAAGCCAAAGCTTGGTTTGCTAAGTGTTACTCGGACTCTGCTCCATCGTTAAAAATGGTAGAAGGACGAAACTTGGATCTGTCACTTCTCTCCGGAGTCGAATCGGCAGTCATCTGCAACTGGCGAACCTCGCCCGAAGAATCCAAAGACGCAACAGTGGTAAAGTTATGGCATCAGTATTTTGGGATACGGTTGGAATTTTGTACATTAATTACCTTGAAAAAAGCCAGACCATCAAAAGCGATCGTTAGCTGACGCGTTTGAAAGAAGAAATAGTAACAAAAAAAATTACCCCATATGAAGAAGAAAAAAGTGCTCTTTCACCAAGCCAATGCACCGTGTCACAAGTCGTTGGTTACCATGGCCAAATTGCACGAATAACACTTTCAATTGCTTCCGCACCCACCTTATTCGCCAGATTTGGCTCCCAGTTATTTTGACCTATTTTCAGACTTCAAAAAATGCTCGCTGGAAAGAGATTTTTTTCGAATGAAGAGGTGATTGCGAAACAGAGGCCTATTTATAAATCTATAAAAAAGTATCGAATTATTAGAAGGCTCTTGAAGGAGACTATGAACAAAGTTGAATTTTGCCAAAAAATTGTTGTTTTATTGGTTATCCTACGGACTTTTCAGCCGATGCGTTATATCCAAAATTAATTTGCTTTGTTCTGCTTTTCATGTGAATCAGTGTACGCAATTTCATTAAAATATATTTATATTTACGACCTGTAGCGCCCGAAAAATCATAAGAAAGGATTTGTGGGAGACCTTTATCCGCCCACTAGGTTTAAACATGGAAACTTTTTATATAAAGTTTCATCAAAATAACTTAATATTTGCGACCTGTACCGTGCGCATAAGAATACATGGACACAGGGACAGATTGACAGATGCACTGACTGACAGACATTCCTAATCGACTCAAAAAGTTATTTTAGGTCAATCAATATACTAAAAGGTGGACCAAGGTCCAATATTTGTTGGTGTTACAAACATCAGCACAAAAAAGCGAGTAAAAAAGTTAAAGTCGGGCATGCCGACTATACAATACCCTACACCAGTCTGGTTAAAAGCCAACTAATGTTTGGATCTGAAATTCGAATGGGTTAAAATGGGACTTGTGTCAAAATTTTCTATAATGTGAGTTAACGAACCAAATTTCATTAAAATATCTTAATATTTGCGACCTGCAGTTTGTGATCAAGCCAATTTTGGGGGGACCTTATATGGACACTAGGTCTTAACATGGACCGGTGTTAACCAAAATCAATAAGCTTCGTCCTTGGGCTGACATTGGTCGGTGTACCAAATTTCATCAAAATATCTTAATATTTCCGACCTGCAGCGTATAAACAATTCAATTTTGGTGGGACCCTTATATGGGCACTAGGTCTAAACATGGACCGATTTTAACCAAAATCAATAAGCTTCGTCCTTGGGCTGCATAGGTCGGTGTACCAAATTTTATCAAAATATCTTAATATTTCCGACCTGCAGCGTATAAACAATTCAATTTTGGTGGGACCCTTATATGGGCACTAGGTCTAAACATGGACCGATTTTAACCAAAATCAATAAGCTTCGTCCTTGGGCTGACATTGGTCGGTGTACCAAGTTTCATCAAAATATCTTAATATTTGCGACCTGTAGAGTGCGCACAAAAATGCATGGACAGACAGACAGACGGACAGACGGACATCGTTAAATCGAAATAAAAAAAAAATTCTGAGCCGATCGGTATACTATAAGGTGGGTCTAGGACCAATATTTTTTGGTGTTACAAACATCAGCACAAACTTATAATACCCTGACCACGTAGTGGTGTAGGGTATAAATTTTCAAATTTGATGTCTTCAGAGACTTATAGCAGAATTTCATGACATCTAACCCTTCAACTTACGGGTCTTTTTTGTCCCTTTTTAAAAACAGACTAAAAGGTCCCTTTAATTGAAGAGTTAGAGAGTCAAAATGTCCCACAATAATGTTTCTTGTATTGTTTTACATAAGTTCGCTGAACACGTCATATACCTAAGTAAAAGAAAGATTCGCATGGTTTCCTATGCCAATTCACAATAAACATTTGCAAAAGGAAAAAACTCTGCCCTCCTACCCTTCTTCTACCAAATGAGATGTGAGTTCGGTCTAAATTATTTATACTGTATTCAGTGGACGAAATATTGCTGTAGACGGCATCAACTTAAGAATCGAAATGTCTATTAAATGAATAAAGGCCTACTTACAGATGAAGAAAGCATAAAACATTTTTTTGCTTCCTTCCTAAGTATTTTTGTTCAGGAAAATATGAGCACACATAAGTGAGATCAAACCGAATACAACAGACACTTGTTTTCAATTGAATAAAATGGTCTTAAGGTTGGTCCACCAACCGGAGGATTAACTTTTTTCGTTCTTTTCATAAAGGCGAGATTTTGTAAATAACACTATGGAACATTTTTGGGATTATTATCTGGGGGGTGAGAAATTCCAAGTCAGGGTGATGGTACTAGGTCAGTATAGTAAAACCCTCAAAGGGTTTGGCGTTCGTATGTGTCATTTTTTTTTTATGACCTTTTAAATTTTTTCCTTATCTTGATGTTTTTTCGCTTAGTTGTAACATTTTGGCAAAAACGTAGTTTAACATAACTCGAGAACCACTTGTCCGATTTTGATGAAACAAATTTAGAAAAATTTAGAATTACAATTTCTCTAATCTGTTTCTATACCGTTTTCCTATATGTGCAACACTTTCGAAGTTAAAAATGAATGTATGAAGGGAAAAAAGTATTTTTTGCCTAAAAATTTAAATATTTTTTTTTTAAAATTCATAAAAAATCCAAAATGGAAAAAAGTGCCAAAACTAATTACTTTCGCGTAAAGTCACATAACTCATGAGCAAAAAAAGGCATAGATCATGAAAATCGATACACGCGTTTCTCATTTATTCACAATTAGGTAAATGTATGAATTTCAAAAATTTGCTCCAGATATGCACAACAGTATTTGGAGAAAACATTGACACTCACAAGCCGAACTCTCTCATATTTTTCTACTGTACTAAAAGAGAAATATTGATGTGGCAACACTGGTTCTGTAATGTTCACATAAAACATGCATTGTCATTATACTTCTTCTCTTTCTCACACTGGTTCTGTGATTTTTGTCATTCAACAAGTGCCGACGAACGCGAACAGTAAAAGTGATTTTTCTCCAGTTTTTTAAAAGTGAACAAAAGAGAACAGAATATGGAACTGTGCAAGCCAGATATAAATAGCTTTTGCTACTGCTGTGGTCAATATGTCTCAACACATAAAAAAAGGGGAAATTTCAGTACTGATTTTATTCAAACATACGAGATGTACTTCAACCAAAATGTTATAGTGAACGAAAATTGGGTACCAAATATAGTGTGTAAAAGCTGCTACAACCGTCTAATGGATTGGAAAAATAGAAGACGTGAAAGTATGCCATTCGGTATCCCAATGACTTGGACTAATCCTGGCGAAGGTCACAATCCATTGAATTGCTATGCATGTGCGAATAAAGGAGCCGCAAAAAGGATAAGAAAATCGTATAATTACGTTGGTGTTGCAAGTGCCGCAACACCATTGCCTCATTCGGACCACATTCCTGTGCCAAAAGCTTCTAGCCCAGATATTTTCTCTTCTACGACTGCTCCGACATATCATGCACGTGATGATTCCCCATATGAGCCATCAGTATCCAATGAGCCAATTTTAATAAATCAAAATAAGCTTGATTCAATTGTTGCCAAGTTGGAATTAACACAGCATAAATCGGAAGAGCTGGCTTCCATTTTGAAATCAAACAATTTGTTGGCACCCGGTGTGAAAGTCACAGCTTATCGAAGTCGTCAGGCAACACTCCAAAGTTTATTCCTTGTGAATGATGAAAAAACTTCTGCATATTGCCCGGATGTAGGAAAATTGATGGACGCAATGGAAATAAAATATGAAGCAGATGACTGGAGATTATTTATTGACAGTTCAAAACTCAGCTTGAAGGCGGTTTTACTGCATAAGACCAATAAAAAACCTTCAGTTCCAATCGCCTACAGTACAGAAACGAAAGAAACATATGATGCACTGGAAAATATTTTAAAAATGGTTAACTACGCCAAACATATGTGGCGCATATGCTGCGATTTAAAAGTTGTAGCAATGCTTTGCGGTCTTCAAAGCGGCTATATAAAATATATGTGCTTTTTGTGCGATTGGGACACACGATTTTCCGGTGACCAATATGCATGCCACGGATGGAAACTCAGAGAGCACAGCAGGTTACAAACGGCCAATATTATTCGTGAGCCTCTAGTGCCGAAGGAGAAGATATTGCTGCCTCCACTGCATATTAAACTTGGAATTGTTAAGAATTTTATCAAAACTGTCGCCAAAAGAGATGAAGTTTTCTTGTGTTTGAAACTAATTTACCCGAGACTCAGCGAAAGTAAAATTAAAGAAGGTAAGTTATAATATCACATTCATTTCCCATGATTTTCCATCTTAACAAATTAATTTTTTCCAATCAGGCGTACTAAATGGTCCAGATATACGAAAGCTGATTAAAAGTGACGCATTCAAGAATATTTTGATTGACGCTGAATTGAATGCATGGCAGGCAATCAAAGAAGTAATAGAAGGCTTGTTGGGAAAGCATCGTTCTAACAACTACGATGTTTCTGTCGCAAGGATGTTAAGAGCATTCTCGGAAATTGGTGTCCACATGTCCTTGAAAATCCATTATTTACATCATCATCTGGACTACTTCAGCAAACAATTGACTACCGAATCTGATGAACAAGGTGAACGCTATCATCAAGTAACTATGCCATTTGAAATGAGGTAATACTGATTTTTTATTTTTTCAAACTCATTTTAATAAAACAAAAACTTACAGATATAGAGGCAAAAAGTCGCCGAGTGCAATAATTGCGGAAATTTGCTGGTGGAGTAAGTTAGTGTGGCAAGACAAGGATGATCTTGATGATAAAGAATTTTCAGGAGACGCAGAAGGGCCAACAGTGGAGTCACACATTGACATTATGTGTGGTTCAGAAACTGATGATAGCGATGAATGCGATGCCACTAGTCCCGAACAACCACCATCGAAAAAGTCTAGGCAATATTTATTAAAATAAATAAAAATAAATAAATAAAATAAAAATAAAAAAATTATAAAAATGTTTACTTAATTTTTTTAGTAGTTTATGGCCAGAAGTCTTTAGTTATTGGGGAAAATTTATGAAAAATGCGATAAATGACACTTTTTTGAATAAAAACAAATATCAATATTCTTGTCAAAATGGGATACCTTCACTTAATTGTAAATAAAAGCAGAACGCGTTAAATTTTGTTTA
Source organism: Leucophora obtusa (assembly GCA_949987735.1). Lineage (NCBI taxonomy): Eukaryota > Metazoa > Arthropoda > Insecta > Diptera > Anthomyiidae > Leucophora > Leucophora obtusa. Next base: position 292,609,332 of record OX465295.1, on the reverse strand, counting down.
TAGGTTATGTGACTTTACATGAAATTAATAACACTTGATCCTTTTTTCCGTTTTGGATTTTTTATGAATTAAAAAAAAAAAATTTTAATTTTTAGGCAAAAAAATATTTTTTTTTCTCCACAAATTTATTTTTACCGGCAAAACTGTTGATTATAAAGAAAAACGTTATATGAACGGATTAAAGAAATTGTAATTCTAAATTTGTTTCATCAAAATCGGACAAGTGGTTCTCGAGTTATGTTAAACTACGTTTTTGCCAAAATGTTACAACTAAGCGAAAAAACATCAAGATAAGAAAAAAATTTAAAAGGTCATAAAAAAAAATGACACATACGAACGCCAAACCCTTTGAGGGTTTTACTATACTAACCTAGTACCATCACCCTGACTTGGAATTTCTCACCCCCCAGATTGGCTGTTGTACTGTGTAATTATATATTTTTAATTTATTTCTAAACTTTACACAAAAAGCTAATTTTAAATTTTACTTTTAATCTTTCAAGCAGAGATGCTGAGGGTGAACTTTCCCTATGTGCTGGTGATTATCTTTTAGTATGGACTAGTGGTGAACCGCAAGGCGGTTATTTAGATGCTGAATTATTAGATGGGAGACGTGGCCTGGTGCCAGCTTCTTTTGTACAGCGTTTAATAGGTTTGTTTTTCCTTCACATATAAAGTACATATATAACAAATAATAACATTACGCGATTCTCTGCCACTTTAAGGTGATGATCTTTTGGAATTTCATCAGGCTGTTTTATCCACCTTACGTGATGCTGAAGATGGTTCCATGCAATGTGATTCAACGTCATTGCCCTCATTGCCACCGCACAATCCATTGCTCACCCATACCCAAGAGGATTTGGCTAGGCTAAGTGAATCCCACACAGATTTAGAACACGATCAAGATGATATCAGTGATAACGGTAAGATTAAGATAATCAATGAAGCTAATTTTAAATCAATATTTATTAATGTTTTGTTATTTTGAACGTGTTAATTTTTGAAACTATTTTTTGTGGAAGTAAGCATTATAATTTTATGGATTTTTGTTAGTCATAAATGCACTAGGCTTGACGGTCTTAAAGCTAGAATTCCATAACATTTTTGTAGGATTGTTCTAAAAGCTTTAATAGTTGTATTTAAATAAATAACTTGTTATATTTCTCTATTTCTAATCTCCAGTTCCAGCACCAAAACATTTAACATTGGAGAGACAATTAAATAAAAGTGTATTGATTGGTTGGTCACCACCGGAACCATGTGGCTATAATTTAATTGATAGTTATTATGTTTATGTGGATGGAGTGCTCAAAGTTACTGTTAAAGCAAATGAACGCACACGTGCTCTTATAGAGGGTGTGGACTCAAATAGAGTAAGTGAATTTATATCAATAAATAGAAGTGGAACGAGTTTTGTAAAAATTTCATGTACGTTATCTTCCCTTCAGCCTCATCGTATTAGTGTACGTAGTCTTACACAAAATCGCCAACAATCTCGGGATGCTGCTTGTACCATGATCATTGGTCGTGATACTTCACACTTGGGTCCATCATCTGTACGTGCTACGCATATAACGTGTTCATCAGCTGTCATAACATGGCTGCCGGCAAATTCAAATCATCAACATGTAGTTTGTGTAAATAATGTCGAAGTGCGCACCGTTAAACCAGGTGTCTATCGTCATACCATAACTGGTTTGGCGCCCAGTACCCAATATAGAGTTACAGTACGAGCTAAACATTTACGAGCGCCTGGCGGCCATCCGCAACCAGGACGTCCACAAGAAGAGGCTCCAGGAGCGTATGCTGATTTCCGTACCCTAACAAAGGGGTTACCTGATCCTCCACAGGTAAGAACATCATGTTTATTCTATAGTACAGTGCTGTTAACAAATGTCAAGATAATGTTATGTTAGTACGTTGTTATCATAATGTGCTTGAGTCGAATTGAAATCTAAGGCAAAGGGATATGGTTTCCTCCCATGAATATGACAATATGTATCATAATTTACTCATAGCAAATTATATTAATACAAACTATATGGACATTTTAGTTTCTAGCTTACTCACGACTTTTCGTTTTATATAAAATTTGTTTGACAAATGTCACTTATTTGTAAATAATATGTAGTGTGCACTTGGGCCCTTTGTGGAAAAAACCTATTTTAAATATTTCCAGTAAACATTATGAGTCCGAAAAGATTCATAAAAGAGCCTTTAAATCTTCTGAAATCATAACGATAAGATGGTGTTTTTCTGAGCGTTCTTTTATGGCTCAGAAAAGACTCTTACTTATGAACCTTGGGAGGGGAAATTTCCCTCCTTTTTTAGAAAATAAATAAAGGAATATAGAGGTGTGCGATCAAAGGTAATATTTATACAGAAAGCACACAAAAACTCTCGATACGGATTTCTTTTGAAAGACTGATTTGTTTTGAATCCACGAATCGGTACACGCATACACCATCTTCTTTATCATTCATTAAAATTTGTTGATTTATAAAAGAAAATTCAGTTTTTATTTATGTGTTTTATAAAAGTTTAAATGAAATGGAAACTTTTGAAACCAATTTTTGAAAAATTTAACTTGAACATTTTAATTTTTTTTGAGTCTTTTAGGAGTGTTCGTAAATCTATATATTTTCTATATATATTGGATTCTTTGTTTTTTAATTTCCTATTAAGGAAACATCCATCCACCAGGGCATATTATGCCTGTCAAAGGCTGTTTGGGAAAACATGAGGTCTAAGACCACATATGGTCTACTGGTCATTCTATACCACTATGAAACCTATGCCCACTTATGCTGCCCTAGAGTGGTGGTCAAAGGTTGAGCAATTGAGCATAATGCTTGTGTGTACTGGCATTACGGGGGCCGGCAGAAAGTGCCCAACGGATGCCAGTGGGGCCATGTTAGGTATTCTACCACTGCATATTTTTGTGATGGAGGCTGCCAGCATGGGCTCCCTTCGTCTCCGGGAATTCGGGGATATGAAGAGTGGGGACCTAAGGGGTCATATGAAGATCGCCGGGACGACCCAATCTTAAGGTCGCGGATATAATGATCCCGAAATAGATTTTCGTCAGATACTTTGATATTATGGTATTTGGGAGGGGGCTCAGATATGGTTCACTGATGGCTCAAAGCAGATGAATTTGGACACGGGGCGGTTGTCTTCGGACTCGGGTTCCAGCGTGCTTCATTTTTCACATGGTGGGAGTGCATTCGGAGGGGTACGGTTAGAACCCACATTTACAATCTTCTGCGCTAAAGACTTCTACTGGCCAGAGACAGGCCAAGAGATTTATTTCTTTGTTCGGTGGAAGATCGGGGCGACTATTGTCACTCGACAGGGGGGGACCCTGAAGGAATACTTTACTTGACACTAGACCAGGGCTGGCAAAACTATGACACGTGTGTCAGTAGTGGCACGCGAGTGGATTTTAGGTGGCACGCGACATTTTGTTGGATATTTTAAAAAAATTTAAACTAAGGACTGAGGAAGGAAAAAATGAATACAGCTAAACCACTGTAGCTCCTATACCACTTGTTCAAATAAAATAATTTAAACAGTAGGCTTTGCGTTGAACAATTCTATGCAAAATTACGTTAGAATATTTAGTCTATGTAAATTAAACTTTGAGTTATGGCATCGCAAACAAAACAACGTGAATTAATTATTCAAATATATAAAGAAAATTCGCAATGTAACCAGAAAACTATCGCCAAAAAGGCAAAAGTTGGTCAGGCAACGATATCAAGAGTTCTTAAAAAATTAATTGATGATCTAACAGTTGCCAGAAAACCAGGTAGCGGAAGGAAAAAAGGGTTTGAGTCACCAAAGAAAGCAAAGAAAGACATAGCTCTGTTAGAGAATAATACAGGGTTGTCTAACCGAAAATTAGCGGAAAAAGTGAGTTGTAGTGAGAAAACAGTTCGGAATTATAAAAAAAGTGCTGGCATTAAATCGTATAAGGTACAATCAGTGCCCGACAGAAACGCTACAAAGAACTTAGAAGCTCAGAGCCGCGCAAAAAAGTTGAAATCAGATTTTTTTGAAAAGTTTAATTGCTGCGTAATGTTGACTTCGAAGTGCAAGTTTTGTAACGAGTGGCAGTATAAATGGCAAATATATGTGAAGGAGTGCCTCGAAAAGAGATTGTTGCCGTTCATTAGAAAACATAATATCTCCACTTTCTTTTGGCCGGATTTAGCTTCTTGCCATTATGGCAAATGGCAAATCCCGCAAATTGCCCAGAACTTCGGCCAATAGAACGATACTGGGCTCTAGTAAAAAAACAATTAAAGGACACCAAAAAGAATCCAAAAACATCCAAGACTTTCGAAATAAGTGGAACGCTGGAACAAAGAAGATCTCAGAAGCAACGGTAAAATCGCTTATGGGTGGTATTTCTGAAAAACTTCAACAATTTAAAAAAAAAAAAAATAATTTTTAATTACACAATGGGTCATATGAATAAAACTTAGCAATTACTTCGAAGTAATTACTTTGGGCTTAGGAATGGCTTTTAACTCCAAATTTACCAATTGGCTGGTAGAATAGGATGAAATGTAAACGAAAAGTTAAAAAATTAATTTCTAGTCTACTCCCAAGTAGACTAGATTTGTGAAGTAATTGCTTAAAAAACCCTATATTTCCCCCTATTAGTAATATCTATTTTTTATTCATATGAGCCAATGTCTTATAGAATTAAATTACCTTTTCAAAACTGTTTAAATTTTTTCATTCGAACAATTGCTTTAGGAGCTACAGTGGTTTCGATGTATTCATTTTTTCCTTCCTCAGTCCTTATTAGAAGACCAGCATAAAATTAAGTTAATGTTAAATTTCGCTAGAAAAATGTGTGACTTAACTCCATAATGTTGAAATTTTTCATAGAGCTTGTAAATCGTCTTTTAAAATAATTAAATCTCTGTATTGAAACCAGTTTTTTGTTTACAGAAATATGGTAAATACAGAAGTCGCAAATTCGATTATCAGAAAATGCTGGGAAAAATTCTAAAATTCTAGATTCAAAGAATTTTAAGTGTTTCGATGAGAAAATGCCTCATAATCGGGGAGAAAAAAGTACCAGAAAAAATGAAAAACAACTTTTAATAAAATTGGATCTAAAAAATTAACTTTTTTTAGAGGGAAAATAGGTGCTACGAAATAACCCTCAGTAAAATAAAGGCTGAAAATAAGTTTCATGATGAAATAACTCCCTTTGTTGGAATTTGAAATTGGTTTTGATCGTGTTCCGATGAGCCATTTTGTCTGAAATAGAATTTTGCCTGTTCAAATCCATAATGTTCGCTATAAATAAATATCGCGCGATTTATTTTAACTAAATCAAATTTTTGCCTGAGGCACATTTTCCAAATAGTTTCTTACGTACCTAAATAATTGATGGCGCCCAAAACTTTAACTTTTCTTAACAAAATTAAATAACCGCCAAAAATTAAATAATCCCAAGAAAAAAAATTGAAAGGCAATAATGTCCAAACTATTTTAATTTTATTTCATTGGGGATTTTTTCATAATGAAATAATCTCAATTAAACCCAAAAAAATTAAATAACCCTTAAACATTTTTACGTTATTTCTTGGAAATTATTTAATTTTTCCCTCTGGGAGTTATTTCATGGGGCTTATCCGTAGCGCTGATAAATATTTACATCTGCGATGACACTTTTAAAAGAAAATTTCCAAATTTTAAAAATTTTCGAAAAAGACAACTAAGATTAAGGTGGCACGCAGAACACGTTTCTAAAAAAAATTTGTCCGTTTCTGGCACGCAGAGAAAAAAATCTTGCCACCCCTGCACTAGACCGTACCACAAAAAAAAGTTCGCCGTACACCCTCTAATATGAAGTATTTTTGCAAGGCAATTTCAAAAAAAAAGTTTTTTTCCCGAACGTAAGGGTTGCCCTTTTTAATTTTTCGCTATATCTTCGGCATTTAAAGTCAGATTTTAAAGTGAGATATATCAATTTTTTGCCTCGACGATACCCGTTTTTTGCTATAAAGCTAAAATCCAATGAAAAAAAATTAAAAAGGCGACCCCTACGTTCGGCAACCAAAAAATAAAAAATGTCTACTGGGTTTATCGAAAAACTTCCTTAGCAAAAGTTTAATGGTTTTTTGCGAGCTTTTATTTTCTGATATTTGGGTGGTAGCAACTGAGATCTGGTGGGTAACTACTAGCACGGGATACTTGAGGTCAATGGCCCTTAGAGCAAAACACTGGTCTCCGCGAGAGAAAAACATCGATGTATCATACTTTAAGACCCGACTGTAAATGCCAAAGATATAACGAAAAATTTAAAATAACGACCCCTACGTTCAACTAAAAAATTTTTTTTTAATTGCCTTGCAAAAACACTGCATATTGGAGGGTGTACGTCGCATTGTTTTTTTCTGCCTGTAAGGTGGTACGGTCTACTGGACACTGTAGTCTCAGATACCAGCTTCGTCGGCTTCAGATACCTGCACATATCGGGTCGGTCGGACACTGATATGTGCAGGTTTTGTGAGCTGGAGAGTAAGACATCGGAGCGTGTTAACTGTGAATATCCGAGGCTGTGTGACAGGAGACTCAGGTTTCTGGGTAGCCGTTTCTTATCATCTTCTGACATTTGGGAAAATTTTCCTAGTAGGCTTATTGGCTTTATTGGTAGCCTAAATCGCTAGGGAACTCTAGGCAGCACAAAAGTGCGTAGTGCCTTCTGATCTAATCTAATCTAATTTTAAAACTACTAGTTTTTTGTTGTTACACTACAATTAAATATTACAAATGAAGTGTTTTGCCAACCGAAGGCCGCTACGCTTTGCTTAATACTAAAACTGTTAAATTTATAGAAGTTTAGTTATAATTGAAAATAGCAAATTATACTGTAGAACCTGCAGAACAATTTCAACAGAATTACTTGCTAAAAAATGTCAGTCCGCATAAACTAAATAGGATATGAAATATGTGAACTCTGAAGTTATTGTAGTATACTTATCCACATAAAGTATCCAGAAACTTATATATTTTTTACAACAACAACTTTACGAAAGCTAAAGAACACAAAAAAAGGAACCAGGGAAAAGCCTTCAATAATACCTTTTCATCGATACCATATTTACAAATAGTTCCATAGGATAAAAAGCAAAAGTTTGAAAAGGGGCCGAACAGTTAACTTTACAGGTAAACTACGGGGTTATCCTTAATTTTGACACTCAAAATCGTATTATTAAATCGACTTAACAAACATTTTCAGTATCAAAATTTCTCCATAATTCCTCCAAATTCCAAAAAAATCTACAAAATGTCACTTTTTGGACGAACTGTTCGGGCGGACACTAAAAATAATGTTTAATATTCTCAATACGAGTAAATAATAGATATGGATTGACAAGTACAGTTATTGTGTAAATCGAGCTTTATATGTATTCTGAAGACTTTTTAACAGCTAGAGAAAAAAAGATTTCCAAAATACTTTTTTAATAAAGTATTTAAAAATACGAAAAGTATTTAATGAACTATGGTTATAAAAGTTTTACTAAATCTTTATTTCTTAATTTCAGGATATACAACTTGAGGCTGGTCCTCAAGATGGTACCATTCTTGTGACATGGCAGCCAGTTAATAGGCCCACATCATCGGGGCCTGTAACCGGCTATGCTGTGTACGCGGATGGTAAGAAGGTAACCGATATCAATTCACCTACGGGAGACCATGCGCTTATCGATATTGGTAAATTGGGTACATTTAATCCCAGAGCCGTGACCATACGTACTAAATCCAGAGAAGCACAATCGGCCGATAGTGCACCCATATTAATACCAAGTAATTTTACTCAATATCTCAATATTTAATAAGATAAATAAATACCTGTTTTTTAAAGATTCAGTTCGAAGTGCTGTAGGTAGAAGGGGACCAAACCAAATGGGTATGGGCATGGGTCAAATGGGACTCCAAGGGTCTCACGGTCCTATGGGTATGCAACAACAACAACAGCAACAACATATGATGGGCCACCAAGATCCCAATCATTATGATCCAAACCAAATGCAACAACAGCAACAACCCGGTATGCAGCAACCAGGCATGCAGCAACAACCTGGACAACAGCCCGGACAACCCGGCCAACCGGTATGTTTCCTATTATCCTTACCAACAAACACAATCTTACCAAAAAACATACTTACATTTCTATACCGACCAGTTCAAGATGTTCTACTATTTTGTTTTTGATTTCAAGTGTTCATACAATACACTGTAAAATATTCTCAACTTTTAACAGTCTTTAACCGAAACAAACAAAAAATCAACAAATTTTTTCTTTCAATATTTATTTTTGGTTTTGGCAACTTTGTACATACTTTACACTTTAAAAAATACTCAATCTTAAACTCTAATCACTTGTTTTTGTTTTTCAAACATACATTTCAAAAAATCTTCCATCAAAAATATATTTCTTTACATAAATACTTTGTTTTAAACCAAATACTTCATTACACATCTCTCTACAAAATGTGTTTGTATATTTTGCTTGCACTTCTTAAATTCTTTCCTTCCGACTTTTATTAAAAAAAAAACACCGTTTTCTCTACAAATTTTTTGAGTTAATGATAATTTCATTTGCATTTATATTTTGTTTTTCTTTTACTACATTTAAAAACAATCTACTCTACTACTTTATGCAAGTCTCGTTTCTCTAAAACTATTTATAAATACTTAAAAAAAATAATTGAAATGTTTTACATGATAAAAGAATTGTGATATTTTGTATTTATTTGAAGGAGTAAGTAACTATGAAAAACTTAAAACTATTCATCAGTATAATCCATTGTTTTGAGCTTTCCTGGTTGAAAATATGTATATTTGAGACATTCTCTGAACTGAATATGGCAAAGTACTTTGATGTGGAAAGTTTCTTTACGAATAGCATCTTCTTATGGCATAGCCAAAAATTCGCAAATTCCGTTCTTGGCGGAAAGCAATTAGCTACCTCACGAACTCAAAAAAGCATTCCATAGAAAGCCTAAAATATTATTTTGGACAAGAAGGTCTGGAGCTACTGTTTATTTTGTAGATTTAGCGAGTAGTAGTAACATAAATTAAAACCCGATACTTTTTTATATTTAATCAACTTTTTAGCTTCGAATGATATTTGGATGTGTGGCACCGAACTTCGAACAATTTCGCAACGACATTGTTTGTTGTTTTTTTTAATGGAAATTAAAGTTTCGTAAAGATACATAGTTATTTAATAAAAATTCCAAAACCATGAGTTTTAGTTTTTTCCTGATTTGAATTTTCAGGTAAAATACACCGATTGATTGAATTTCACTCAAAACATGTTGAAGTTTGCTAAAAACAAAGTTACCAACCATTTAAGTATAACTGAACAATCTTATTCAAATCAGCAGATTGATATTAATAAAAAAAAAACCTAAGTTAGAAAACCCTTTCGTCAATTTGTATTTAGTTTAGAACAAATTTAGCCACCTCGCACATGGCCTTAAAATCTATTTTGTATACTAATATGTAAACCAATGCTCAAAATTTTAGCGCACTTACTAGCAGTATTTTGGTGTTTGAATATCTCGGCAACGACTCAATAGAAAATTATAATTTTTTTGAGTTTATAAACATATTTTGATTTCCAACTTAAAAATATAGATAGGTACTTATTTATTTCCCTAATCTTGAAGAAGATAATTGGCAGTAACGCTACCTAACCCCCAAATGAGTGGTTCAAAATTATAGCGCTCTTCAAAAAAATTAAAAAAAAGGACTTTAAATATTGCGCAATATTTCTTGATATGTATTTTGATATAAATAAAATAATATAACAGGGCTATGAACTAAAAAGCTTCAACAAAGTTCGCCAACTTACCATCAGATGTCGCGCAACAACTGTTCTAAAATTCAACATCTCGCGCAATTACAGTGTTGCCATATTTGAAGCCCTTCATCTTTCACCACCTTTCACTTCTACTCTATCCCCTTTCCAAAGGAAGCAACACGTTAATTAATAGTAAGAATTTCCTGAGTGTTGCTTCTCTTTAAAAAAAGGAAAGGAAGGAAAGGAAATTTATTACTAAGCTCATTTTTTAAGACTTTAGCTACTTTTTACCAAAAATTTCACAAATTTGTGTTTAAACTTTTCAAATAGAAAAATAAGTTTTTTGCAAAATTAAAAATTTGAAAAATTTTTTTAAACTAATTTTATTAATTTGATATCAGATCATCTTCACTGTTCGTATACTAGATTTAGTTTTGAATTTCAGAAAAAAATCATGATGTATCTGGAGTAAAATATTGGATTTCACGGTTCCGATATAATGGCTCCTGAATACTATCGTCATATTTTATTGAAAGTCCCATCCAAAATTTGACAATTCAATTAAAAATGAGCTTAAATTAATCTCCGGTACTGGGCACCACTTTTCAAAAACAATAAATATCATTACGAGTCTCGAAGAATAAGATTTATAGCCCTATGAAACAATACCAATAATTCTCATCATGTACAATTAGGGTATAGGACAAAAGTGCCTTGAAAAGCAATAAAATCAGCAAGTAAATATTTTAGTTGAAAATTACTTGTTTCACAATCTTTTTGAGATAAAATCAGTTATAAGTATTTTTTGCTACAAAATATAAATGATTTGTTTTTAAATTTGTTACAAGGATATATGACATGGGAGGTGAAGACATTAATGTAGAGTAGAGCGACTAAACATTGGGCTTGAATATGAATTTCGAATGACATTACAATTCTATTTTAATATTTTTAATAAAGTTGGAATGTCAGAGATTAATTTGAACCCCATTGTCAATATTTTTCTACTATTTTAGATGATGATCTTTAATAAAATATGACGATAGTATTCCGAAGTTCTTAATTAGAAATCCCATATTCTAAGCCCGATATATCATGATATTTTTCTGAAATTTAAAAATAAATCTAGTATACGAAAAGTGAAAACCATCTAATATCAAATTAATAAAATTCATTAAAGGCATTAAAGAAATTAAATATGCTAAAATCCCAAACGTATTTAACAAATTGTGAAAAATAATTAGTTGTAGGCATATCCCTATCCGGATTTCATTCTTGCCTAAGGAAATCGTCAAGGGACGACGTTTTTAGAATTTCTGGAAATATTTGTTAAGTTAAATTACTAAGAGAATTTTTTCAAAAAGCTTATTTTTATATTTGAAAATTAAGAACAGTTTGGTATTTTCCCAAAATTGAAACACAAAGTTGTGAAATTTTCGGTAAAAAGTAGATAATATCTTAAAAACAAGCTTAGTAATAAATTTAAATCAAAATACTGAAATATTTCGCAATATGTATATAGTCTTTTTTTTGTATTCTGTGTAAGTGCGCTATAATTTGGAACCACTCGATTGGAACTTAGGTAGCTTTACTGTCAATTGATTTTTAATTTTTAAATGCCAATTAAATTATGTTTATAAACTCAAAAAGTTAAAATTTTATATTGAACCGTTGGCGAGGTGCGAGTGCGCTATAACTTTTTGGTTGTACAAGTTATAAAAACAGTTTTTTAAATTAATTTGATAAAAAAAACCTCCCGCAAGCGATTTCTAAAATGGTTCAAATTTTTAATTTTTGTTAAAAAAAAAAAAAATCTTGCCAAAATGGTTGGAAATGATTTTTACTGATGTTTGTATTCGAAAATTAGAAAAAGATCACTAATTTGGAGTGAAATATTACTTTTTTTAAATAAAAAAAAAATCATTTATATACTTTAGACCTCAATGCGTTTGGTGCGGGAACTTTTTTTACGATCGCAAAAAAGTAAAATCGTAGTTCCTAATATTTTTCCATGCTGTACTTGATTTTGCCTTGAGAGAAATGATATTTTTTAAAAATTGCAAAAAGCTATATAATTCTAAAGTTACTTACCCATTATTGAAAATAAATAACAATAAAATATCACAATCTTTTGAAAATGTCTGCAATAAATATTTAATTTCTTTAATTATTCTCAACTTCTGTATTTCACTATCGGGGGGTGTTCTGAAAAATCAATTCACACAATATTAGTTCTTTTTTAACATAACGTTATTTAATGTCTGAAACCAAAAAATTTTGTGTGTATTTGATTCCAGAACACCTCCGTATATTTTAAGCTTAATAATAAATCTCTTCACAAAATTCTAATATAAATTAAAACCTACATACACAAAACAAAATTATTTGTTAAACATATTCAAAGTAACCTTCTCCAAAGCACATAAATCTTTAATATTGACCATTGATATTTAAATTAAAAAAAAAACACCTCAAAATTAATTTTTTTTTTGAAAATCCCCGTTTAAATGTATGTAAGTTTCTATATGAAATTACGGAAAATTAATAAATTAAATTGCTTGCGTTTGAAATTTTATTTTCTGGAAAAACAAAATATTGTTAGCATGTTAATGATTGAAAAATCTGTTAAAACGATTAAATTAAATTAGCTAAAGAATATTTTTTTATTTAATAAAACTATTTTTTTTACAATAAACAAATAAATAAACATCATCATTCTATGTAAATTTTAAATAAAAACAAACCAATTCCCCCTAAATCATCTTAAAAATGCAGGCCGAGGGAAGCTCCGGTGTATTAGGCGGCCTATTCGGGGGCCTCTTTTCAAAACAAACACCACAGACTCAAGCAACTCAAAATATTAACGTAAGTCTAACTCATAAAACATTACCAACCTATACATCTTAAACTTTTACACACAATAAATACTACTATTAATTATGTTAAAGAAATTTAAAAATATATAAATATTTTATTTTATTTATTTTGATATATTAAAAAAAAAGTTAAAATTGATGCTTGCAATAAAAATTAGTGATTTATTAATTTAACAAATTTATTAAATAATCTTGTTTTGTAATTTTGTTAGATTAGTTCTGTTAACACTCTGTTAACATTTTACTATACCATCGAAAAGCGTATATATAACATACTTTTAGGGCTTTGGTAAAAGCTTTATTAAATAATAATTTTCGTATAAAGAAGTCCCTAAATTTACGTCGTTATTGGTTGCGGAAATTGACGACGTTAATACGTTAACGTTCACTTAATTACATAATACAAAAAATTACATACATATGTACATAAACATTTAAATTAAAAACTGGGATTCCCTGTTTCTACTTATAAGCAACTGAAGGAACAAACAATTTTATGACGCAAATTGAAACAACGTAAATCGAGTAATTACTGTACTACATGTTTTGAAAATTTCCTAAATGAAGAACGTATTTTACATTTTCTTGTTTCATAATCACATTTGGCGCTAATTAATTGAATGGACCCAATTAATTAACGATTTAATTGGCAATATTTCATAGCAATGATAATAAAATTTTTTGGCATTACAATTGATCAATGCCTAAAACAATGAATTATAATTGATGAAAAAAGCATCTGTTTTCAAAAAGATTTTGTTTTGATAAAAAAAATAAATTTAGAAAAAAAATATAAAATATTCACGTACTTCTTATCCAAATATTTACTGTTTCGTCAAGTACACATTACTCGAGGCTGATTCATCTGGACTAACAAGTGTCCAAAGAAGAGTGAACAGCGTATACTTAATAGAACCAGTCTCCACTGCCTCTGTCTGACATTTGAAGAAGTTAAATTGCAGTTAACGGATTTAGTTTCTTTTATTATATTTTTTCCTATTGTGCATATTTATTAAAACAATTTTTAATATTTATTAAAATTTAACCATAACCATTAACCTATCACCTAATAAAATTTCTTCAAATGTCGGTCAGAGCCAGTTAACAGAGGTAGAGACGCATGATTACTCTTGAGATTCTAATAGGCTTGCCAGATCGAAATTAGCAAAAAGCTTGACATTCAGGGGAAAATAGGCTTTCCAGTACCGATTTCGGTAATACCGAAAATGTCGAAATTCGAGCCATTTTAGCAAATTCGAAATACCGATTTTAGAACAATACCGATTTCGGTATTGCATACAATTTGTTTTGTTTATTATTTTAATATTTTATGTCTTTTTTAAGGGAAATTTTTAACAAATTTGACAATAATTCTGTTTTTGTATTTGCAATTCTTTACAAATTTTATATTTCAAGGATGCCAACATTAATAAATATGAATATAATGCATTTTTACTCAACTAGAACTTTGAACAACGTAAAAACTAAAATTAACCCAGCCAAACAATGTCTGATTATGATTACTTAGAAATACTCGTAAGTAGTATGACTTTTGCAAGGGTTATATCCACGAGTCTTAATTAATTCAAACATAAAAAGAATGTGTTTTTTGAGAAAGAGTCAAAAGATTAAAAAATTTGTCAAATAGACATTTGTGTCTACGATTCCCAGCATTGGTGATGGGAATTGCCAAATTTGTCCAAATTTTCTTTATAAATTTTCTAAAAACGAAAAATGACAAAATTATTTTTAATTTTGTTGATTTTCTTGATACTACCGAATTATAATTTTTTGTTTTTAAGTATTCAGGATTTAAAAATGTTTTTTTGATTTGCGAATTAATTTTAGACAATAATATGTTTTCGCGAATCAAAAAATATAAAAATAATTCGTGCGAATTATATTTATAAAAATAAATGAAAATAAATATTTTGAATCAATTCTTCAAAGCTGTAATACAATACTTCGCGAATTATCTCTTAAAACAAATTATTCAGTCTAATTAAAATTGCATCGATGTAAATTATACTAAATCATTATCTCACTTTGTTCAATATCAAAATACAAAAATTGTTTTTTCGGACTTTCTATATTTTCATATATTTAGTTAGAATATTCTTCCTTTTTGAAACAACAAATAAAAATCTAATATGACAATATCATATTAGAATTTGGACTTGAGGTGGAAGAATATTCTAACTAATTATTTTAAAATATTCACTGATTTTTAAATGAATAAATTTTTATTCAACTTAATTCAAACGAGTAAAAAGGTTAAAGTCGGGCATGCCGACTATACAATACCCTACACCAGTCTGCGTAATAGCCAACTAATGTTTGGATCTCAAATTCGTATGGGTTAAAATAGGGCTAGTGTCAAAATTTTCTATAATGTGAGTCAGCGCACCAAATTTCATTAAAATATCTTAATATTTGCGACCTGCAGTTTGTAAGCAAGCCAATTTTGGGGGGACTTTTATATGGACACTACTTCTAAACATGGATCGATGTTCACCAAAATCAATAGGCTTCGTCCTTGGGCCAATATAGGTCTGTGTACTAAATTTCATCAATATGTAAAATATCTTAATATTTGCGACCTGCAGCGTATAAACAATATAATTTTGGGGGGACCCTTATATGGGCACTAGGTCTAAACATGGACCGGTGATAAGCAAAATCAATAGGCTTCATCTGTGTACCAAATTTCATCAAAATATCTTAATATTTGCGACCTGCAGCGTATAAACAATATAATTTTGGGGGGACCCTTATATGGGCACTAGGTCTAAACATGGACCGATGTTCACCAAAATCAATAGGCTGCGTTATTGGGCCAACATAGGTCTGTGTACCAAATTTCATCGAAATATCTTAATATTTGCGACCTGCAGCGTATAAACAATATAATTTTGGGGGGACCCTTATATGGGCACTAGGTCTAAACATGGACCGATGTTCACCAAAATCAATAGGCTGCGTTATTGGGCCAACATAGGTCTGTGTACCAAATTTCATCAAAATATCTTAATATTTGCGACCTGCAGCGTATAAACAATATAATTTTGGGGGGACCCTTATATGGGCACTAGGTCTAAACATGGACCGAAGTTCACCAAAATCAATAGGCTGCGTTATTGGGCCAACATAGGTCTGTGTACCAAATTTCATCAAAATATCTTAATATTTGCGTCCTGCAGCGTATAAACAGTATAATTTTGGTAGGACCCTTATATGGGCACTAGGTCTAAACATTGACCGATTTTAACCAAAATCTATAGGCGTCGTCCGTGGGGCGACATAAGTCGATGTACCTAGTTTCATCAAAATATCTTAATATTTGCGACCTGTAGAGTGCGCACAAGAATGCATGGACAGACAGACGGACGGACAGCGTTAAATCGAAATAAAAAAATTCTGAGCCGATCGGTATACTATAAGGTGGGTCTAGGACCAATATTTTTTGGTGTTACAAACATCAGCACAAACTTATAACACCCTGACCACATAGTGGTGTAGGGTATAAAAAGTATTATTTTTTCAAGCTTTGAATGAAACACAAGAGAGAAGATTAAGCTTGCTTGGAATCAATAATTTTCGTACACAATTTTGAAATTTTGAGATGTGCTATATCTAAGTTTACTGGCTAAAGAAGAATATTTATATGAATACCGAAAATACCGAAAATTCGGTACTGGAAAATTTTCAATACCGAAATACCGATTTCTCAATACCGATTTTTCTTGACATTTAAAAAAAAAGGCTTGATTTTTCTTGACAATTTAAAATTCAGTTAAATTAGCAAAAAAAAATTGCAAAATTGACTTGAAAATTTAAATGATATTAATCTATACAGATTTTCTACATTCTTTGTACCACATTTTTTAAAGAATCGGGCCCATATGTTGCCAATGGATATGTCTTTTGAAATTCTTCAAAAACTTCCAGAAGGCAGCAGTAGTCTTAATGCAACGTTAACTCATAAAAAACCCCAAAGTGCAAAGGTCGAATATTACTTCAAAATTTATATGGACATTAACTTTCAACACGGATAATTATCAATGTTGAAAACTCAACATTTATACATTTTCACTTCTGACGTAACTTATTCGCGTTACTTCCTTAAAACTTTTGCCGACATACCTGTTTAAAATTTTTTGTACTACAATCGGTTTAACATAACTAGATTTGCTTTAAATACTTAACATTGATAGGCATGAGACAAAAATATTAATTGAATTTGATATTTTTAAAATAAATGGCAGCTCTGCTTAATTATTCCTTGACAACAACGAGTTTTTTATATTTAAAACAGCAATTTGCTAAAAAAAACAGATTTTTCTCCATAATCATATCTTTTTTCTAAGTATTTTACAGCATTTTATAAAAATTGGTTAGCTTCTAACTCAAAAGTTTCCTTTTCATTCAAAGAAAGACTTTTTGTACTTTACTACCATGAAAACTGTCATTTATCCATGAAAATTAGTCATCCCAGCAAAACCTTGGTAATATGTGGGTATTACTATGCATATTACCTGGTAATATATCAAACTGCTTACCCTTGCATTACCTTGGACCCTTACACCTTACGCTTGCATTATTTGTAATACCAAATTCATACGTTTGAATGTTTTATTGGTATAAATAATTCGTTTTTCTATAAAATTTTAGAAATTCTATTTTTTGTTAAAAACCTGTGAATTTAAAATTGATATTCGATTTAAAAAATTAAAATCTAAACAAAATGTTTTTAAAAACTCCTTACCAGTAAGTTCAGAATAATATGTTACTAGGTAAGGAGTTACATCGATGGACATGCCCTTGTTAAAATAATAGGTCTAGTAACAATAAAATAAGAGCTTACCAACTTCATTACAAAATGCTTATTTTTATAACCAAAACTTATAAAAAAATGTTCCAAAATTTTTTGTTAAAAATATGTATGTAATTTTTCATTTAATACTCAATATAAAACAAATTGAAATTTTAAGAAAAAAAACGTATTATTTTAAGGTTATTTGTAACATAGAGGTAATAGGTAAGCGTAACATGTAAGCTCGGAATAACATATTACTAGGTAAGGAGTTTCCTCGATGGACATGCCCTTGTTAAAATAATAGCTTTGGTAATAGAAAAGTAAGAGGTTACCCACCCTTATTTCTTCTTGCCAAAGTCATTACCGGGTAATAGAAGGTTTTGCTGGGATGGTACATTTAAAAACTATTAGTTTTTTTTTTTTTTTTTGCTAATGGTTAATTTTTCTTGATTTTTCTTATCAATTTGAAGGAAAAATTTCTAAAATTCCATTTTAGCTTGACAAATGACATTTTTTCTTTATTCTTGACACGCATTGAAAAAGCTTGACAATCAAGCCAAATCAAGCCCGTCTGGCAACCCTAGATTCTATGCTCGTTGAAGAACTTGATAAAAATAGCTGTTATTTATAATGTTATAACTCTAAAATTTTACATTCTTGTCGCAATTTCCATTTTTTCCAAAACTGTTTTTTTATATACAATGCTTTTTTCTTTAACTATAATTGATTGCTTTAAGGCATTGGTGTACGTTTCATCGACATCGGTTTAATCCATGCTAATTGAAAAAATTTGATTGGCATTGAATTGTAATGAAATTTTTTGGCATTGACATCAAGTAATGCCAATTAAATTTCAATGCCAATGAAAAATTCCTAAGTATGTTCATAATAAAGTTTTACCTTAACAGACTATTAACAGAACGAATTAAAAATTGCTACATAAAGCTATTAATAATTTGAAATAGTTTAGTGATTTTCTTTTAGAATTTGTAGTAAAAATATTTAACAATTAGGCTTATATTTAAGTATATTTAAATGAAAAATCTAATTTTAAGAAAATTTTATAGTTAGTATAGTATTTGTGTTATTTTTTTTTATAGTACATATAATCAAATCGAGAAAACAATGATGGAATTCACAGTTTGTACTACTTTAAGTAGTAACTTAGCATTTATCGTAAATTTGACAGTTTTCTATGGGTTAAATTTAAAATATCTTGATGTTTTTTTTACAACAATGGCACGTTAGCACTTAAACTGTGAATTCTTTCAATATATTTTAGGTTTAGTTTAGGTCGTTACACGCGAAACAAAAAACATTAATTCTCACAGTGTAAATTTATCACATAAAAAAACATACGCATACTTTTATACACTGTAAAAAATAACTTTACTTAAAACACTAACATACAGAATACTTAAACTTTGTAACATAGCTTTGCCTCTATCTCTTTTGTTCAATGTTATTTTTCCCCGTTATCGCTTTAAATCTAACCTTACTTTTTCTTTTATCAGTTTCAAAATCATAAATTTTGAGCTTTGTTTTATTTCAAATATTAAACTAAACATTTTCATTTCTTGAGAAAAAATTATATCATTTGCTTCAGAAAGTAAAACATTAAAAGCTTTATTTCATTAAATTTTATTTTTCAACTAAAAAAATTTAAAAACAATTTAAAAATTTTTATTCACATTCTCAAACAAACAAAAATTAAAAAAAAAACTCACAAAAATTATTGCTTTAATCAAAATTTTTCCAAAAATTGAATTCGGGTTTAAACCAATTAAAAAACAAAAGGGTTACCCACCGGGCCAACAACAGCAACAACGTATGATGCGACCGCCGGGTGCTCAGGGTATGCAACAGCAACAACCATATGGACCTCAAGGCCCCATGGGTCCACAACAACAGCGTTTCCCCGGCCAAAGAGGACCTGCCCCTCCGGGTCAAATGCAACCTGGTGGTGGTGGACCCATGCAACAAGGCATGATGCCTGGTCAAATGCAACCTGGCATGCAACCTGGTGGTGGCATGCAAGGGCAAATGCAAGGTGCTATGGGCCTTAGAGGTCCTATGAATCAACAGCAACAAATGCAACAGCAGCAACAACAACAAATGCAACAACAAGGTCAAATGATGCCCGGCCAACAAGGTCTCACACCCCAGCAACAACAGCATCACCAGCAACAGCAGCAACAAATGGCAGCGGCTGCGCAGAAAAAGCCCCGCTACTTTGTTGCTATGTTCGACTATGATCCAAGCACAATGAGTCCTAATCCTGATGGATGTGATGAAGAACTGCCATTCCAAGAAGGTGATACTATTAAGGTAAGTTTGGTAATCGCAGGCGTATTGATAGCATTTCTAATCGAATTGGTCAGTTTAAAATTTTTTTGTAGTTTTGCGTTAGGATGATTAATAAGGCTTGCTAAAAATTACTACTTATACTTTTGAAAGTGGCATAGGCCGTATATATTTGTTCATAGAGTGTACCTACACCTTCAAAAATTGTATGTTAATTTATAAAATTAAATTTTACAGAATTATTGCCCGTTTTATGACAATTTTTGTAATATTAAGATATGATAACCCTATAAATCAAACGAAAGCGAATACACAATTTGTGGTCAGTTATTAGTAGGGCAGCCAAAAAAAAAACGCTCTTAAAGCAATATTTTAAGCTCTTAAAAAAGGCTCGGAAAAACAGTAAAATAAGCAGTTAAAATGCAAAAATAAGCCCTTAAACTTCATTACTTCTTCGTTAAAATCCTCATAAAATTAAAATTTTTAATTTAATACAAAGCCACATTCCTTGGTACTTAAGGAATCAGACAAAGCTGTGACATTCTGAATTATGAATGGGGGAAATGTTTTTAGTTGATCTGTAATTTTAAGTAAATGAATGTTATTTTAGTTTGACTCAAGATCATAAATTAATGTCACTTTCTGTTTAAATTATATTCAAATCAAAGAAAGAATAAAAATTATTGAAAAAATTTCGATAAGACCAGCAAGGCAGAATGCGCATTTTCGGCTTTCGCTACAAAGCCATCATCAGTGCCTTACGCCTTTGAGTGGGTTAATATTTTGATAATCGTCTACTTATGTGGCAACTTAGACTAACATCAACGAAATTTAACAATGCTATTTTTATCCTTTTGTTATTATTACTATTTTTTGCTTTGAACCTTAATTCTTAAGATATCTCAGCTGATTCTATTCAACTCTGTGTATCCCAGCAAAATCTTTCATTACCAAATAAGTGGTTATATAATAGAAACTCATAGCTCCGTATAACTTATTTTTTGGCGTCTAAACTCATTATTTTTGTTTGGCGTGGTCGTTTTTATAAGTAGTCACTCTTACCCACTCGCTTACGAAAAAATGAGAAATAAGTAGTTATGAGATTTTCAATAATAAGTGGTTACACACCTGCTTACAAAAAGTTGAATTATAAGTGGTTATCCGATTGCATACTTGATTCTTAAAAATAAGGAGTTACATAAATACTATTAGTTTAAAGAAATACATTCACAAAAATTTAAGTTTTTCTAGTGCGTGATTTTAGGACTCGTCATAAAAATTTAAATATAAAACATCCCAATAAGCACATAGGTTTTAAAAATTCAAGTGCTTTAAATTTTGCTTGAAGTAAAGTACATTTCAAATTCTAGCATTTGTATATTTAACAAAAATATTTGAAACTTGAATTTTTGTTTCCCTTTTGCTGGAGTATGCTATTGAAATAAAATGTAATTAAAGTTGTATTTAAGCCTTGAAACTGAAAAACAGTGCTGGAATTGAACTTGTTTTCAACTTGAATTCCAGTGAAATTGTTTATAGGGATATTTACATATAATAAATAAAAATGTATAAAATTTAACTGTGTAAACAGTACTTATTTAAACTATTACGAGTAAGTCATTATTTTATATTTAGAAACAATGAATACAATAGCCCGTTATTAGGAAGTCATTATTTTATATTATAAAATAACGCAAAAGGTAATGATATATCATTCTTGGTAATGCAGATAGTAATGAGGTGTCATTACCAATATTTTGCTGGGATGTTATCCACAGATTTTTGAATTACAACGAACCGTTAAATTAAAATTTTTTTTTCATCGGAAAATACATTAATTGCATTAAGGAAATTAAATCTCAAAACTTATTTAAAAAATTGTGAAAAATACTCTGTTGAAGGCATGGCCCTGTCCGGATTTCATTCTTGCCTAAGGAAATCGACATTGTCATATTTGTACTATTAGATTTTTTAATTTAAAATAATTTTAAAAAATAAATTTTAAATAAAAGAATTTATGTCGACTTAAAATATTGTTTAAAATTACTGATTTTATGAAGTGATTTTTTCACATAAAAAGGTGAAAATAAGCTTAATTTTTAAAGAAAGAAAAAGTGTTGAATATTTGGGTATTAAGAACTCAACCCAATAAGCACATAGGTTTTAAAAATTCAAGTGCTTTAAATTTTGCTTGAAGTAAAGTATATTTCAAATTTGAATTTTTGTTGCCCTTTTGCTGGAGTATGCTATTGAAATAAAATGTAATAAAAGTTGAATTCAAGCCTTGAAACTGGAAAACAGGGCTGGTATTGAACTTGATTTCAACTTGAAATCCAGTGAAAATGTTTATAGGGCAATGTTTTAACTCAATAATTCTAGAGCTGCAGTTTTCTGCATGTAAGCGGAATTTTGTCATGAAAGACACTAAGAAAATGCAACCCTATTTTTGTGTAAATGTAAGAAGTAATGAGTAGTAGAGATGAGCGATCCGGTGATTTTTGAATAACGCTGCTACCAGTGATCGTGATTTTCAAATCACCGTTCTTTTAAACAGTGACCGCGATCACGGTTTTGTAATAGAGATGGGCGATCCGGCGATTTTTCAGTAACATTGTTCTGAGTAAATGTGATTTGCAAATCGTTGTTCTTTTAAACTGTGATCGTGATCACGGTTTTTCTATGGAAAAGACTGCGATTTTCTGATAAATAAACGAAATAATATTTATGGCGAGTTTTTAAGATGTCAGTTAAACTTGGTTTAGTTATACCGAAAACGAATTTTGTCAGCCATTTCAAAGTTTATTAACAAAAATTTGCCGGAAAAACTTTTTCTCGAGTATAATTTATTTCTTTATTGAAATAAAACAAAATAAACCACATTTTAAAAGCAGTATTCCAGTTACAAACTGCGTTAAACTAAGTTTAAAGATAATCCACTTTCTAAAAACTGGGCCTTAAAAGAAGAATAGTTGCGGACGGTAACAAAGACATGATAGAAGGAGACATTTTATTCAGAAGAGTGTGAAAGCAAGTCACTGTTATTGAAAAAAAAACATGTATTACTGTGCACAATGAAGTTTGCAAGAAAGAATAGTACAAAAATATTAAAAGAACGACATTCCGAGTAACTGCGACTTGAAATATTTGATTACTGCCGTTACCAGTGATTTATCAATAACTGTGATTAAATCACCGGTATGAAAATATCGCTCATCTCTAATGAGTAGTATCGAGTCAATTCTTGGAATATATTCAGTAGTATCGGGTATTCAAAATTATGGACATTTGACAACTCTAACAGGAACCAATTGATTGATTTGACAGATGAATGGGATTTCGATCGGCCAACAACAATTTTTTTATAAAGATTTTTTAAAGATTTTCTAAAAAACATTTTATTTAATGGCGGAATACAAAAATCATTTATATTATGAAAAATGCAATGTTATATTTGCTTAGAAATGTGTTTTAGTATAGGGATGATTAGTTGAAAGCTAAAATATTCAACGTTCTGTCAGTGGTCTTGCCGGCGCCATCAAATGATTTTTCATAGTTTCTCTTCGCCGGATACAATAAAATAGCCGTTTTCAACTTTAAATATTTCTCTCAATTAAAAATAACAGACTTTGTTATGAAATTCCTTAATTTTTTAAAGTTATTAAAATTTATTATTTATAATTTTTTTATTACATAAACAGCTGCTAAATTTTGCCACTTTTTCTGCAAACTTTCATACTTTGCTGCAAATATGTAGGGAACGCTGAAATTCAAATTAAATTGGGGTTTCATTTCCTATGGGAAATCTGTTTGAAATCCCAAATTTTTATTGGATTTCCGTCGAAATCCATCGAAATATACTTTTAACTCGATTTCGATCATAATGTAAATTCGCTTTTACATGATTTTGTTCGAAGCTTCGCTCGGATATGGTCCAATTTTATCATCGAAGTGTGTTAGTACTCCATTAGGTTAAAAAATTTGTGCGCTTTGCCCTACCTCTTTTAATTTAAGAGACATGGAAATATGAAGAAGTTATGTGAAAACGTCATAAATATGAAAAATTTTATTAGAATTTCGTCTAATGTAACTGTTTCATAAATATAATGAAGCTTTTTCCCCGAGTGTTGGGTGTTTATTTTCGAGGAATATTTTGGATTTACTATTAAGCATCTAATTTTATGATTATACGTAGCATAATTACGTCGACTATTCTCTTCGTAAAGGTTATTGTTTATCTTTACTGGAGGGCAGGTGCTTTTTCGAAAAGTGAATGTTACATGGACTGATTTACTCTCATTCGATTTAGTTCGTCATTTTTGCAGCCATTTCAATTGTCCGTAATTTTCAAGTGTACATTAGGTATGGCAATTGCTCTAAGCTGCCACCATGTTGGGCGCCATTATAGATGCATTGAGAGAATACCTCTTCACCTCGCTAAAAGGAATGGTAACGGTTTTCGAGACTTGATCACAAAAATAGGAAAAAGTCTAAGGGTACAGGTTTCCTTAATTTGTATAGTAAGCCTTTATGCCATACTCAGTCGCAAGATTGAGAAATATCTAGATATACAGCGGTACAGTATTCTCTTCTCTCAAAAGTTTTGTGAACTCTTTTAACAAGTATATAAATTTTATCAACAGTACTAATACATCGGCTGAAAAGTCCGTGGGATGACACATAGGTGGTACTACTAATGAAAAATCCATATGATTTTTTCGAACTACCAACCTTCAGATAAATACATGTCAAAATTTAATGACAATTCGTTCGTAAGTGAACAAGTTACAACTGTTTTAGTGACGCTAATTTTACGATTTTGGAAACAATGAAGCCAAAGCAATTTCGTGTATGTAATTACATATAGTAATTGGCGACCCTAGGTACCGAATTTTCAACATAATAGGGGTTTTCACATAAACTCGAAAATTCCTTATAAACCTTGTATAAATACAGACCATATTTTTTATGTATGGAGTTTGACATTAAACTCATAAACATACCAGGTTTACACCGTTTACGAGTAAATACGAGGTTATGTGAAAATCCCTAATATAAACAAACTTAATATATTCGATTCCTGACGGTGGGTCTCATACTGTAGGGTTAATTTTAACTTAACTAATAAACAGAAGAAAATGCCAAAAAATTGTATACGAAACAACAACAAATTTTAAGGTTAACTAGTAGTTAATCCTTCAGTATGAGACCCACCGTAAATGTTTATTTAAATAATTTTCTTTTTATTGTTATGAACAATTTTTAAATATCAAAACCAAAAAATATTTAAAGAATCTCTACCGTACTCTAAATAATTTATTTATGTTTAATTAAATTTAAATAAATTTAATTAATTAAATAAATTTAATTAATTTCACTAAAATAAATATGACATTTTTTGTAGCTACCGTCGTTCCCCGTTATTTTAGGCGTCTTTTTCTCACAGCAACAACTGATATACGTCACATTCTTATTCTGGGCGCCACTAAACGAGTAGGTTTTGTCCTATTGAGACATGTTTGAAGCTTAGACGCAACTCTCTACCGTACTCTAAATAATTTATTTATATTTAATTAAATTTAAATAAATTTAATTAATTAAATAAATTTAATTAATTACACTAAAATAAATATGACAGTTTTTGTAGCTACCGTCGTTCCCCGTTATTTTAGGCGTCCTTTTCTCACAGCAACAACTGATATACGTCACGTTCTTATTCTGGGCGCCACTAAACGAGTAGGTTTTGTCCTATTGAGACAAGTTTGAAGCTTAGACGCAACTTAGTAGAGTTCAGCTTATCCAAAACACCAGATTTATGCTAACCTTCGATCTAAACATGATCAATTTGGTATTGTGAACTTTGCAAATCCAAATTGATCATGTTTAGATATATCTCAAATATCTCAAACGGGATATGGGGGTTGTAGGTGTTAAATATTCCAAAGTCTTGACCAAATTTGTCTCCATTCGTTATCTTGCTCCAAGCGCCTATCGTACAATATGTCTGGTTGATCATAACATAAAATGTGTCTTCGGAATCCTTGTTCTTTTATTCGCATGCTACATAAGCCACCGAACCGTATTTAGTTCCATATTACATAAATACTGTAGTCTTCGAATTAAAAAATCGCAAAAACTTATCATTTCCGAATAAAACATTCCTCTTGATTTTACGATTGACCTAAAAAATATTCGAAACAAGGTGTAGGACACTCTTGAAACTAACTAGATTTATAATATTGGAATGATTGTTATTTAATATAATTTAAATATGTAGTTGGTCAGCTAATAAAAAAAAAAGTCTGTAACCCGTCGTTTTAAACAACAAAAGGTAAGACTAGAATTACTACTAAACAACCAAAAAACCTTGTGGGAAATTCTAAAGAAAAGTGTTTTGAACCCGCTTTATAACAAATATAATTACCTTAATAAAAGCTTAATTGGTAACTGAAATAAAAGATCGGTTAGCTTTCCATTAATTAAATCATTAAACGAATTAGAAACGTTCTCATCATTATTTTATTACAATTATAATTATTAATCACCCTCCCTCAAATGTTATTTTCAATAGAATAGTATCATAAGTATTCAAAGCTTAAAATTTAGTTTAGAGGTTTATTTAAACTTTAATTCAAAATGTATTTTTATATTTAATTCCCATTGTACTCGTATGATTATAAGTGTTAATGTGTTACTCACTTTTTCTTCATAAAAACATTAAAAAGAAATTATTTTTAATTCCATATTAACAATGAATTCTCCTTTTCTCTCTTTAGGTTTATGGTGATAAAGATGCCGATGGATTTTATTGGGGTGAACTACGTGGTCGACGTGGTTATGTACCTCACAATATGGTTACCGAGGTTGATGACGGCACTGGACAGATGGGTGGACAAATGGGTCAAATGGGTGGTCAAATGCCTCAACAGCCTGGCGGTGGTACGGGCCAAGTGATGCCCGGTCAAGTTGGCACCCAACAGAGTATGAGAAATGTTAGTCGTGATCGTTGGGGTGATATTTATGCTAATATGCCAGTTAAGCGTATGATCGCCTTATATGATTATGATCCACAAGAATTAAGTCCTAATGTGGATGCCGAAGTAAGTATTGAAAAAATATATCTCCGTTCTTTTAGTTTTAAAAAATGTTGGTGTTTCTATTAGCGTAAAGCTGCTAGCACGGGTGGAGGTTTATTTGGGGGAATTTTTAGTAGTATGATACCTACTTTAACACAAGACACTCGTTCAAGAACAGTGAGTGTGGAAATTGTTATATTTTTTCAATTATAAGAAGGCTAGATAATCCAATGTTATTTACGGTGGGTCTCATACTGTAGGGTTAACTTTAAATTAACTATTAAACAAAAAAAAATGTCGAAAAACCGTATACAAAACAACAACAAATGTTTGCGTTAACTTTAAAACCTTCAGTGTGAGACCCACCGTTAAATAAATGCTTAAAACTATTATAACAATCCCACAAGTAATTATATTGAATTTAATTAAAAAAAAAAAAAAAATAAAATAAAAGCTTATTATTAAGCAGAGATGGGAGTAATTAATTACTTTGTAATGACCATTGCGGGTTTTCATTACCATTAAAGCTATAAAATGAAAATTAAAAAAAAATTCATTACCATTACAAAAGGTAATTGCAATGAAAAAAATGTTAATTTCATTTGTTTTCTTTACATGTAATGAAACGTTTTTATAATTTTCATTACAATACGCAATGGTAGTAAAAACAAAAAATCATTTTCATTTTTTCTACACGAGGTAGACAAATGAAATTTCATTACCATTACTTAACATATTGATGTAAAGAACGTTTTGTTCTTTGTTCTACACTAAAAAATTTTCCTTTATGGAAATTTTTTTTCGCAATTTTTTTTGGTAACTAGGCACCAAACTTTGATGTATGTCTCTAGATTATAAATTTAAAAAAAATCGCACTTAAAAAATAGCAAAATTATGGTGGAACGCGAAAAGACTTTATGGCAGAAAAATTCAATTAAAAAACTTAATCAGCGATTAACATTCTTCAAACAAATATACTGATGCAAAAAGTTTCGTTTTGGCAAATTTTTTTCGCGATTTTTTTTTTTGCAACTAACCACCAAAATTTGTTATATGAAATAGGCATTATAGTCCCTAGATTACAAATTTTAAGAAACCGCACTTAAAAAATTCAAAAACAATGGTAGGACGCGAAAAAAGACTTTATGGTAAAAAAATTTAATCAAAACACTTATTCAGCGATTTACATTCTGCAAACAAATCTATTCATGTAAGAATTTTCCTTTTTGTAAATTTTTTTTCGCGGTTTTTTTAACTAGCCCCCAAACTTTGTTGTATGAAACGGGTATTATAGTCACTAGAATATAAATTTTAAGAAACCGCACTTAAAAAACTCCAAAATAATGGCGGGACGCGAAAAAAGACTTTATGGTAAAAGAATTGAATTAAAACACTTAATCACGAATTTGAATTTTTTTGTTTGCGATTTTTTTTTTGCAATTTTTTTTTTTTTCAACTAGCCACCAAACTTTGTTGTACGAAATGAATATTATAGTCCTTTGATTATAAATTAAAAAAACCGCACTTACAAAATTGCAAAATAATGGCGGATCGCGAAAAAAGACTATGGTACTAGAATTGAATTAAAAAACTTAATCAGCCATTTATGTTCTGCAAACAAATATATTAATGCAAGAATTTTCCTTTATGCAATTTCTTTTTGCGATTTTTTTTTTGCAACTAGCCACCAAAACTTGGTATCAAATATGGATACCATAGGCCTCGGATTATGAACTAAAAAATGCTTTTAGTAATTTGTAAACCTAATATTTTTAAAATAAAAAACTGCGACAAAAACGGCATGTAATGAAAAGTAAAGAAAATTAAAAAAAGGTTCATTTTAATTTTCAAAACAAATGAAAATTAAAAAAAATATTCATTACCATTTTTTAACGCAATGGTAATGAAAAAGAAAAACATTACCATTTCTTCAAAAAATGGTAATGATAAAAAAAGCTCCATTACCATTACATCAAGTAATGGTAATGAAAATGTAATGGTAATGATTTTAGCCCCTCTCTGTTATTAAGTTTAAAATAAATATAAAAAACTGTCTTGCTTAACCCTCGCTCAAGCATTTGTTAGGCATTTTTCTTTTTGTACAAGTTTAGCCCAAGTTCGCTAATTTTTTTTTTTACTATAGACCAACACTCAGGGGATGCCCCCTACTAATGCAATGCATTGTGTTGATATCAGGAAAATAGGTTATGGGATGGAGGAAATAGGGAGTAGTGTTTGTGAACATTGGACTTGAATTTTTCTAAATTGTAAGTATCAGGAAAGACATCTGCTGGGAGTTTATTCCACATACGCGCGGTTCGACTAATGAAGAATTCTCTCTATAATGCGTTGTATTTACGACTAATTGGAAAATTAACCACAAACGGATGAGATCTACTAGACAAGCATGTGTTACGGACAAAAAACACGGGGCCTTGCAATAAGTTCATTTATCTTAGCAGAACACCTCCCATGGTAGTAACGATAGAACAGCGTCACACAACCCACATTCCGACGATACTCCAATGAGTCAATAGAGCTGGATACCCTACTGTCATTAATAAGCGCCGACGAACTCCTTTAAACATGTTCCAAAAGCCTCAAAATAGACTTTGAGACCCCTGCCCATATATGGTACCCCTGCATTCAACTGAAACTCATTAGATGAAACCCCATCTATAACAACTCTTATAGTGCGATCCGTGAGAAAACTCGATATTAATCGAGAGAAGTCCCCACCGACATCAAAATCAATAAGCTTAGACACTAGTGCTTTATGCCACACACGATCAAACGCCTTGGAAATATCCAGAGCAACCACTTTGCCTTCACCAAATCTGTGAATGGACCGACTCCAACGCTCCGTAAGAAACGCCATCTGGTCTCCCGTAGAACGACTTCTACGAAAGCCTTACTGTCGATCATTTAGAAGCAAATTGGACTCAAGATATTAATATTTAAAATACCTTTAAGCAGTATGTCGTCCCCTTATTTGTTTTATGTCATTGTCGAAACGACAATTTTTTGAGTGTAGTATAATTTTCGTTGGACAACAGGCATTCAACGTAGTCTTTTATTACATAATTGAACCCCAAGTAAAAATAATAAATATCGTGGAAATGTCGTTAAGAAACAATGGAATGAAACAAAACAATTTATGCTAGAATATTTAAATATTTATTTTTTTTATTTTTATTTATATTTTAATATTAAACTTTATTATATATTTATATAAGACAATAACTATACATATTATTTATTTCTATTTACAACTTTAACAGCAAGTTGAATTAAGTTTCAAAACGGGTGAGATCATACTTGTGTATGGTGATATGGATGAAGATGGTTTCTATATGGGCGAATTGGATGGTGTACGTGGTTTAGTACCATCGAATTTCTTAGCCGAAGCGCCCGATACATATAGTAATCAAATGATGCCTGGTGGTGGCCCTGCAGGACGCGGTGGCTTGGCCAGTCAGAGGGGCAGAGGTCAAGGGCCGGGTGCTAGAGGACCGCCACCACCTCCTCGAGATATGATGCCTGGCATGGCGGGACCCCGTGGTCCCCAAGGAAAAAGTAAGTAAAATTTGTGAAGATTTCTTTATATGAATATATAAACTTTTTTTGTTAATTTTATTTGTTTTTGTTAATTTTTTTTATTAATTTATATCAGTAAGTTGTACAGTGTATAGGTTTTATTTTGTTTCAATAATGTATGATACAAAATTTTTAAATACTTTTCAAAACATTGGTTTTCAATTATAAATTTTATAAATATAAAGCAAAATTATATCAAAAAAAAAGAGATCAGGTTAAACAAATTTTTAGGTATATTTAAAAAAAAATATAATATTTGGAACACTACAAAAAAAATATTTTTAACATATGACAAAAAATTTACAATAAAACTTTTTCAGCAATTTTGTTTTTATTTACTTTTGGTAATTATTGAAATTAGTTTTGTTTATAATTTTGTAAAATAATATTTTTTTTTTATATTTAATTTAAATTTTTTCTCTCTAAATAAATAATGATTTCGGCACAATATTTCTGTAATATTTTTTCTATATACATATGAATATAGTTGTTGTTCTTGTTGTTTGTAATTGTTAACTAAAACCTAGTAAAAAATAATTATCAATAACTTAAAAAAGTTTTAGTTAAAACATCTCATTTAAAAAATTAATTCTGTTTGATATGAACTTTGTTTACAGTCATTCAAAACAAATATTTATTTTAAATTTTCTAAAATTTTTCCTTTGAGTTCATATCAAATTTTGATTCATTACCCATTTTGTTTTCCTAAAAATATTTTTATCTCTATCCTTCACTTTTAATTGTTAATATGTTTTCGTATTTTTTCTTAAGTATTCTTTCTATTCGTGTCCTGTCTGTAAATTAAAAACAAAAAAATGTCTGTGTGTTTGTTTTTATTTTTAGTTAATCAAATAAACGCATGTGATGTCTTTTTATTTAATTTTTTTCAATAAAATTTTCTAAAATGTATTTAACAAAGTTTTTTTTAGAATATTTAGAGATTATTTGGGTTGCCCTGTTATTTTATAAACAATGTTGCCAGATATAAATTTAAATTCTTAACGGTAGTAGTGTTGCCAGGTTTTGACGATTTTTACTATCAAAAATAGCCAATTGTAGATTTGTCGATTTTTTCCTTCAAAATGACGATTTTTATTTAATACGAAATACCGCAAGAAATGTGCAAAAATACGATACTTTTCCACTCTATAATTCTAAATCTCATATTTTTAGTTTTTAAAATTATGCAGAATTGCAAACAAATTAATGTGGGAAAAACAAAAAAATCGCTGCCTAATTAGATAATTTTTATTCAGCAAATCTACACGATTTTTGAAAAATATTTTAGAATTTTAAAAGTGTTCATATTGATATTCAAATTAAAATTATATCTAGAAATATGAAAAATCCGTTCACGTACATAATAATTTTTTATTTATTGCGAAACTGTAAATTTTTCTTTAAGATACATATTTTAAAATGTACAAAATTTATAGGAAAAATAATAAAGAATGTGATAATTTTTGTGTAAAATATCTGTCCTGAAATACAAATAAAATATTTTAAAATCTGAAATGTTTGTTGGTATTTCTTTTTTTAAAGCAATTATTTTAGGATAGGGCAAATTTCGATGATGTTTATAAACATTTATAATTTTTAAAAGTTTTCAGGCCTTATAGATTTCATTTTGACGATTTTAAACTATTTTTTGACGATTTGTCAAAACGCTGTGACGATTTTGATGATATTCTCCAAAATTTTCGACGATTTTGTGCTTTATAAACCTGGCAACGCTGAACGGTAGGGAACAATGAAAATGAAACATAAATAAATATTATATATATATATTTGTTCCTTTTACTCCTGCAAGGAGCATAGGGCCGCAATTAAATAAATATTGCAGAACTTAAAATAAAACTCACTTATACACTAAAGCGTATTCGTTAAAAAAAAAAAAATCCACTATTGGGTACAAACTGTTATACTCCATATATAAAAATGATTTTTCACGCAAATTTAATGTACAAGACTAATATTTTTCTGGTGAAAAATTGTCATTTTATACATAAAAATTAATTTTCTCAATTTAAATTAGCATTTTGGGGCCTTCAAAGTTCGACGGAAATTTTTCCACGTTAAAATTTGCTTACTATGCTTAAAGTAAAAAAAAATAGACACTTTTTCTCGTGGAATCTCCAGCTCATTTACAATTTCACAATCGCCGTATTTTCCCACATAAAACTCTATTCAAAATATAAAAAAGCTGCTTTTTAAAATTCTTCTAATTTTGAGATATTTTTTCTAGAGATCAATAAAAATATTTTTTATTTTTAAAGAGAAACAACACTCAGGAAATTCTTCGTAAGAATTATATGTCGCTTTCTTTGGAAAGGTGATAAAAGAGAGGTGAAAGATGGATGGCAACCCTGTAATTGCGCGAGACGTTAAATTTTAGAACAGTTGTTTGGCGCCATCTGATGGTCAATTGGCGAACTTTTGGAAGCTTTTTAGTTCATAGTCCTATTAAATTATTTTACTTCAGTGGAGTTAAGTGCTACGGGAAGACAGAAGGAGATATGTATAAGGGATAGAAAAAAATCTGCCAAACGGGTTTCAAATCAATTTTACTAATTTTTAGTTAAAACACTGATTTAACCAGAGATTTTCGTCATCTTCATTTAACACAATACTAAAAATCGACAGTACTTTATCTAATTTTGTGTGTTAATTTTCAAAAGTATTTATAACTAATTTTTAAGAACCCATTTGTTATATTTTACACAACTTATTGTTAAAATATAATATTTTCATATTTCCGCTATTACCAGGGAGATGGCGCCATCAAAGTGTACGAAGTTTTAAGGATGGCGCTATTTCTTACCCTCCAATTTTTTTAAAATGGCCAATATCTCGAAAACTAAGAAAGATACAGCAAAATGGACGAAAATTTCAACTACCCTTAACTGTGCAATATCCCCCTGAAAAGGTTATCTTTATCCAAAAATGGACCTTGGTGAGGCCTTGGACCCTTGGGAATTTTTAATAAAAATTGTCCATTTAATAAAATGGCCCATATCTCGAAAACTAAGGGGGATAGACAAAACGGACATATTGTCTGCTCCTATGGATGTCCTTAGATGATATGGACTAGGCCCGGGAAGGTCCCGAGACCCTAAATTTTAACAAATGGTACGACTCAATATATTACAAATAAAACTGCAGTTTTACTACTTTTTTACTTAAATTTAGATTCGTTGAATTTAACAAAAAATGT
This sequence comes from Leucophora obtusa, assembly GCA_949987735.1. Taxonomy (NCBI): domain Eukaryota; kingdom Metazoa; phylum Arthropoda; class Insecta; order Diptera; family Anthomyiidae; genus Leucophora; species Leucophora obtusa. The sequence continues at coordinate 292,575,608 of OX465295.1, read as the reverse complement.
TTTAAAATAAACGAATTTTATTTTAAGCCAAAAGACAGGAATAAATTTTGTTAAACTAACAAAGTTTTCTGTCCAGCCTACAGGCATATTATTTTGAGTGCAGTGAAAACTCATACACGCTAACCATTACGACACAATGCATTGCAATGCCCACAATACAGAACATACATCTAAACCAAATAGTGCAAGTGTCAGTAAACCGTGGCAGTTTTGTTGAACTTTTTTCTTGAATTAAAATTTTTTTTTTATTTCTTATACCCCATTCATATTCACGAGTTTTCAGTTATCTTGAAAATTTTTGAATTATCTCATGTATTATCTCGAGATTTTCCACACAAATATTCTGTGAATAATCACTACAATTTGATGAGATAATCTATAAACCCCCTTCAATTATCCCTCCAAAATCAGGGTTCGAAACGCTTTTTCTTGTATTCAGAGTTGATTTTTTCATTTTTGTTTGCAGTGAACATATTCCGTAACGGAGCTGTAAATGAATTATTCTTTTTTAATTTCAATTCATTACGAATTAGCTAAATTTTTAATTAATTCTTTTCACGAAGGAAAAGAATTGAATGAAATTTGAATCAATTTAAATGAATTTGCAATTCATTTCCAATTCAAATGACTTTGGCAAAATGAATTGCAATATAACCTTAATATACTTGCTTTTTGATTAAATTCACAAGTAAAGAATAAGACATGCACGATAAAAAAAACTAAAAATCCGCCATTTTGTCTTTTCTATCACATATCTTATTTGGGAGAGTTCTATTGTCAGAGCTAAAAATTATTAACAACTTCATGGCATCTTATAAAGCGGGTTGTTTTATCCAGCTACATTTCCAGTCTGCATTACTCAGCTGATTTGGCAAAAATGTGTACAAATTCGATTCACCTCGGTTATACAAAAAATATTATTAATAGTTTCCGTAGAAGCTCTTTATTTTTTAAACAAATTTAATTCCCTTGGTTTCTCTAAATTGTATTACTTACAAAATTAAAAATGTGTAATTATAAAAATATCATATTATTTTGTTTTGCATGGTTTTATCGTAGTATATCCAGTCAAGTTAATTCATTAATAACCAATATTGTCATCTGTTCTAAACCGATATTATCTATTACTTTATATGAATACATTATTTTCGATTTACACATTCTTTTACAACACTGACAGTTTGAAAAATAAACATTATCATCTGGCAACACTTCTAACTACCCTATACTTGTAAAAATATTGGATATGATTAATTTAAAAGCAATATACCCTTTCTTTAAAATTCAATTCCACAAAATTTCATTAAATGTTAACGGCATATATTTTTAAATAAATGTGTAAAATGCAAAAAAAAAATAAATATATATTTAAACAACAATAACAACAACAATTACTTTATTAACAGCTTTAAGCACTCAATTATTAAAATTAAACATATGTATTTTACATTAAATATATACATTTTTTTTAAAGAAAATTATACATAGATGTAAAAATAAAAATAACTATGTAATATTGTGTAATATTTACAAAACAAATTAAGATTTTGAAAGACAAAATACAACATTTTTAAAGGTAATGTTTTTGAATACACTAATATATTTTCTTAAATACAAAAATATTTCATATATTTTTTTTCATTTACCTCAATTTATTTTAAAGCTTTTTTAAAACAACTCAAAATAAGACATTTCATGATTTTTACTTATTTAAGTTTAATTTTTTATTGTGTAAAAAAACTAATTTTAAGTCATTAAAATACAAAAAAGAACAACTTGCGGTGAATTATATAGAAACTTCAACAATTTGAATGCACAAGCCTTTAGATGCTGGTGTGTTTTGTCTATAATGAAAGTGAACTGAACAAAATATGATTTTTAGGATAAATATATAAAGAAATTGGTTTTCTCAATCATACGTAAAACAAATTTTATATTTTTTGAAAAAATTTTATAAATTTTTTTTTATTTTATAACTCTATTTACTATTTTTATTTTTGTTTGTTTTATTTTTATTAAATTTATTTTATTTTAACAAAAAACAAATTTAAGTTAACAAAATTATTTTGTAATGGTCTGCTGTGGTAAATGTGAAGTCTTTATGTTATATTTGTTGCTATAGATGCTCGCCCTGCTTCCCCTACACTGTTAGACAACACGGGCCACCCTGCCCCCGATCACCAAACGCAGGTAAATACTCTTTCTTCTTTACGTTGACTTTTTTGTTAAAAAATGCATTTAACTTGTTTTATTTTGTTTAAAATATACGTTTTACTTGCCATAAAAACTCTAAACTACCTTTAAACTATGAAAAAAATAATAATAGAATCAATTCAAACTCCAACACTATCTTTCAAAAAAATTACACTTTTTAATAACCGTATCTTTAAAACTACTTTTACTACTACTTACTACCATGAACTACAACTCTATCTTTTTAAACAATAAAACTTAAATCATGCATAATTAAATTGTTTAAAATTTTTTTTGAATTTTGTTCACGTTCTGTTTTTTTTTTTTGTTTGTTTCACTGTTAAGTATTTAATTTGGATTAACGTTTTGAAAAAAAAAATTAAAGAATAATAAACAAACACTTCAAATGCTTCAAAACCAAACTTTGTAGTAAATTGTCGATTTTGAAAACACAGTTTCATCACATTTATTTATTAAATCAACACTGTTAAAAAATCATATTAAATATTTTTTAAAACCCGGTTCAATTTTGCAAACAAATATTAAAAAATAAAAAATACTTATTTGTATTTTGTTTTTGTGCAAAAGCAATAAAATTATACTTTATGTATAGCTAGCAACATTTTTATCAAAGATTTATTTACAAAAACGCAGCTAAAAATAATAGATTTTTATCAAAACTAGTTAGAACACATTTTAGTATTGAATTAAATTTAATTAAAAAGAAACTCATTTATAAAAAACATTTCGAAAAAAACATAACCACATTTCACTTTTTACCCACAACCACACTTTTCTCTCGATCATTGTTTTTGCATTGAAGATATACGTTTTAAAAAAGTAACATATATATTTAATAAAAAAAATATATTAAATTGCTTATGCATAATAATTTTAAAACCTTATAACACGTTTATAAAATGAATTTTGTATGAATTTAAAACTTTAGCTAGCTAGCTAGGTGTTAATAAAATATTTCTCTTAATCTTATTTTTAAATCTAATGTAATATGTAACGTTTTAATTCATTAAATACCAGTAATTGATTGAATCGCTTCTTAAACTCAATCGATATCAAAATCAACGAAATCATTTTTATAGTTTTTTTATTTTATATATTTTAATTAATATTTGTCTTATTTAACTCATGAAATTATCCTTTTAATTCGCTGATATAACAAAATTTTAATTTCATGCATTAGTTTATTTACTTAGGTCAAAAAGTTAAAAATAAAAAATTGTGTTAATTATGCATCTTTTTTACAAAGTCCCGTTAGACATGCGTTAGACACTAACTGAGACTTATAGGCACATTTATTATTTTCCCATATAAAATTTAGTTTAAGTTTTAATGGAACATTCAATAATATCCCAGAAAAACCTTGGTAATATGTTGGTATTACAGAACACATTACCTGGTAATACCATACCCCTTACCATTGCATTATTTCATAAATAAAATGTAATGTCTTACGTATAATGTGCTGCATAACTACTGGGTAGTAATAGCAACTTATTACCAATGATATATTTAAACACCTCAAAGAAAAGAGTTACTTGTAATACACAACATGAGTTCTAAATAATAGCAGCGACTTATTACAGATGGGATATTTTAAAACCGTAAAATAAGGAGTTACTTTTAATGTGATACGTGGTCACTTAATAGAAATATCCACTTATTACCGATGGTGTATTCAAATACCTCAAAATAAGGAGTTATTTGTAATGCGATATATGAGTGTTATTTTCTATTTACAATATTCGATACAAATAATTTATATGTTTTATACATATTGACTGAAATATCTTTTATGTTTTTTGTTAACTTTATATTAATCTAAGTAAATATTAATTAAATATGAATATGCTTCATTTTAGCATTTATAAAAAACAACACGATAACGTCTTATTTTAATTTTTTTTGTAAGAAGTATATATTTTTATACTTTAAGTGAGCGCATAAATTTAATGTGTTATTTCAGACCTGTTTGTAACACATTTTTTTGGCCTTACTTTAAGCTGTTATGTAAGTAGTATTGTGCTCAGTATCGGTTATGTAAGTGGTTACGTAACTCCTAACATGTAACATTAAAGTAACATGTTCTTATGTTGTTACCTAGCCCTCTTTTGGAAAGTACATACCTCCAATAACATGCCCTTGTTAAAATAATAGCTGTTGGAATAGCAAAGTAAGAGGTTACATACCTTAATTTCTTCTTACAAACCTTATTACCAGGTAATAGAAAGTTTTGCTGGGATGGCCTTGCGTTGATTTTATAATCTCATAGATTATGATTTTTATATTTTTATTATCTTGATCGTTTACACTGTCTATTATGAAGATTGCTAAAAAGGATTATATTAGACATTTGTAGGGCTTAGTGTGAAAACATGATAAGCCACATGATTTTTGATTAATTTTTCCCGTTTTTTATTTTTTTTCTTGTTTACTGGGGAAGCTTATAAAACTTTAAAAAATTAATTTTTCCCGTTTTAAGTTAAGTCTGCTCCTTTACTTTTTGTGTAAAGTTCAATAAAATGAGAGTAAGCATAAAATCCTCTATCTAAATGACAAAAATTTTTTTTAGCAACATTGTACTTTCATTTCGCATTTGAAACATTGAAGCTTATTGGGACAAATCGAAATTTATATATGTATTTAATCTAAAGTCACTTCCAGAATAAATTTCTTGTTTCTCCTAAAATATGCTTTTTCATGAACAGTTAATACTCCCTAGCTACGTGCCTGACTACTCTGAACCAAAAGATGAATTTTAAAGAAAATATAAGCCGAAATAAAGTTGTTAGTGACGATAATGATGGTAGTATGGTGGACAAAGGCTTTCTGCCAACTGATGATGAAGTAATTTCAGACACCAGCGATATGTGATTTATATTAACTTTTGTGGCTTATAGAGTTATTGCAGACATTTTTAAAGGTATTTTTATTTTGAAAAATCGTAGCTCCTTTTCAGGAATATCATACACTTAAAATAATATGTCAGTAGAAAAATCTATCAAACGGGTTTCAAATCGATTTGACTAATTTGCAAAAAATTTTAGTTGAAACACTGATTTAAGCAAAGATTTTAGTTATCTTCATTTAACACTATACAAAAAGCCTCAGTACTTAAACTACCCAGCAAAAAAAGAGATGCCGAAGCAGTAGAAAAAGCACTACAATTGATGGTCTAGATGTACTTATTTTTTAACATAAACACTAATGATTTTAAGATTGAGTTGTCATACTCCCACTTCAACATTTTTTCAGTACTTTTTGAACGAGTGCAAAGGAAGCTCTTTTTCACCAATTAAAAGTTAAAAAAAATTCTTCACAAAAAAAAAATTATATTTTTTTTATTTCACAAACTTTTTTTATTGCCGCCACCGGCTATAAAAACACCACTTTGTTAATGAGAGATATTGTTCCTTATTCTCTTCAATAAAGTACTTATTAAACAAGTGTAAAAGGTGCAGTCCAATTCAATATTGTTTTCAGTACTATTTTTACAGGTGCATTAAAAGCAATTTCTCACCATTTTTTTTATATATACATATTTTTAAAAATTAAAAAAATATTGAATTTAAACAAATTAATTATAAATATAAAAAAACTAAATACAAAAAAAATTTAAAAAAAGGAAAAAAATATTGGTCCCGCTGGTCCTGGATCGAACCCAGGACCCTCTGTTTGAAAATGCCAAATGATACCAAAATCACTTTTTACAATCACTTTTTGAGCAATTACTTTTTAGAAGCAATACTTAAGGGGTTTTTTGGAAGCTGTTCAGAAGTAATTCTAAAAAAGCTGTAAAAATATACTAACGTATACTTTGATTTTTGGAAGTTGTTCAGAATAACTTCTAAAAAAGCAGTAAAAGAACACTAACGGATACTTGTGAAGTATTGAAAGAAGTAGTTTGTAAAGCAATTTTTTTTGCTGGGTAGTTTTGAGTATTAAACACCGTAAGTTGTTTGAGTTTCACGTGAAAAAACTATTATACTCCATATCAAAAAACAAATTTTTCACGACAATGAGTTTCACGTGAAAATTGTGTAGACTTTGTTTTCACGCAAATTTAATATACATGACTATTATTTTTCTTGTGAAAAAGTGATATTTGTGTGTTTATTATGATTGTTGCTTGCTAATTGCACAAAAAAACTTTAATTTTCAGAATTTAAATTATTATTTAATAAAGTTTGAGTGAAAATTTTCCACGTGAAAAACAACTTACGGTGCTTTAATTTTCAAAACTATTTATAAATAATAATAATATTTAAGAACCCTTTCGTTAAATTTTACAAAATTTATTGTTAAAATATATTTTCATGTTTCTGTTATTACCTGGTAGATGGCGCCATCAGTGTATCGGAAGTTTTAAAGGCGGCGCTATTTCTTCCCCCCACCCCCAAATTTTTTAAAATGGCCCATATCTCGAAAACTAAGAGAGATAAAGCAAAATTGACTAAAATTTCGACTACCCATAACCAAATAATAGCCCAGCGAATGGGGTTATCTCTATTTAAAAATGGACCATGGTGGGGCCTTGGACCCTCCGAAATTTCTTATTAAAATTTTCTACTTCACAAAATGGCCCATATCTCGAAAACAAAGCGAGATAGAGCAAAACGGAAAAAAAGTTTTCTCTTTTGGAGTTACCTCCCCGGTCCTGGTCCTTAGATTATATGCACTAGGACCGGGGAGGGTCCCAAGACCCTAAATTTGAACAAATTTTACGACTTAGTATAATTACAAATAAAACTGTAAATTTACAGATTTTTTATTTAAATTTAGATTTGTTAAATTTAACAAAAGGATTTGTTAAAATCAACTAATTTGATTCTAAGCCAAAAAAAAGGAATACATTTTGTTAAAGTACCAAATTTTTCTGTCCATCCAACAGACATATTATTTTGAGTGTATAAATGTATAATTTCGATTATGCTGCTTTCACATCTGTTTTCAAATCCCGAGATTTCAATGGAAATCTCGCCAGAAATCTAGATTTCGAAGCTGTTGTTAAAGCATTTTTTTGTAAACAAAATTCCCTTCAAAAAACTATTTCATTCATTGGCGGATTACAATTTACATTATTTTATATAAAGATCTAACGCTAATTAGATTAGTAGATTTGTTTTTTGTAAAGATGAGCTAGAATCAAGAATTCTCAACATTTTTATGGAAGGAAGACATGCACTTTACAATGCTTTCTTTATATTTATGCTTCACCGGAAGCAAAAATTAAAACCACGAAACACTTCTTGTAGGTATTATTGCATTTCCGTTGGGTCTAAGTTTATCTTTAATATATTTTTAATCGTTCTTTTATTTTAATATTTTGTGTTATTTTTAGGTTATTTTTTAAGTGAGCTGTTGACCAGCGTTGCCACTTTTTCATGCAAAAAATCTACAAAATAAGCGAAACGCAGTGTTGTTTTCTGTTAAAGTCTCCACATTTATGAGATTTTCATGAGATTTAATTTTTATGGGGAATCTCGGGATTTCACGTAAGATTTTCAATGAAATCTCAATTTTAGTGGAAATTTAGGAATTTGGCTGCAGATGTAAATGCAACGTGAGAATGGGCCGATAAAAATATATGTTTTCTTATTTTCATATCAAAATTTCATTAATTAATAAAGTTAATTTTTTAACATCCGAAAGATTTTGAATTTGTATGAACCAACAATTTTAGCACTTATAGTTCTTAATTTTTTAAGAGATAAGATTTTCGTTTAAAAAAAATCGGCAAAAAAAACTTCGAAAATTTGAAATTATTTTATGATTTTTTAGGCTACCAATTATTTAGCAAAATTTTTTGCTCATTTTAGCAGGTTAATTTGTTATTTTCTATTAACAAAAATTTATCTCAAATATAACTAAAATTCTGCATATTTAACAGTTTTATTTTTGCTGTTCCTATCTTACTAATATAGGGTCCGCCAAATAACTTTTTATTTTCTCAAATTTCTTTTTTTATTTGAAAGTACAATCCTTCCGGTTAATAATGGAAAATAATTTCATTCATATGGCTGCCTCGGCTGGCAGCCTTTAAAGCGTCAATTGTCTCTGGCTTGTCGGCGTAACACTTATCTTTGACGGCACCCCACAAATAATAGTCCAACGGTGTCAAATCGCAGCTCCGAGGTGGCCAAACGACATCAGCTCTGCGGCTGATAATGCGATCTTCAAAAACAGGGCGCAAAACATCGAGTGTAGCTTCGGCTGTGTGGCACGTAGCGCCGTCCTGTTGAAACCAAATGTTGCCAATATCCTCCTCTTCAATTTTTGTGAACAAAAATTCGTTCAACATGGCCCGATAACGATCGCCATTGACTGTAACGGCCACTCCTTGCTCATTTTCGAAGAAAAATGGCCCAATTATGCCTATGGACCAAAATCCGCACCAAACAGTGACTCGTTTTGGGTGCACCGGCTTTTCAATGTATGCGTGCGGGTTTTCTGTGCCCCAAATGCGACAATTTTGCTTGTTTACATACCCGCCAAGATCAAAATGAGCTTCATCTGAAAAGATGATTTTTTTGGCAAAATCGGCATCTTCTGTAAGTCGATCGCAGGCCCACTTAGCGAAGCGTTGTTCAAGCGTATACACAACCATAATCGTTCAGCGGAAGGACAAAACTAATTATCTGTCCAATCAGACATGAGCTGAGTGTTACCATTCACGAAATAAGCACTAGTTGAAAAAAAAAAGTTAGATGGCGGACCCTATATATAGCAGAAATAATCTGCTAATTTAGCAGTTTTTTCTGAAGTATCATTTTTAACTAATTTTGGTACGATAACAACTTCTCAACAATTTTATTAAATATTAGTGCGAACTCTAGAATATTGAAGAAATTTATAGTATATTATGTTAACTTTTTTTAAACGTATTTCTCAGTTTTTATATGGAATTTTGAAACATAATTCCTATAAAAACTTTAAAAGATGATAAACTTACTCTAACTTTTCTATATTTTCCTTTACACTATCATTAATTTCGGTTTTCAATTATTTTGCTTTTTTAAATAAATTTTTAGTTTTATTTCATTTCAAAAAAAAAAACCTAAAACCAATTTACTTTTAAAAATAAAAACTTCCAATTACATCAATGAAAATAAAAAAAAACATGCCACACAAAGCAGAGCGTAGTTGTAAATTTTTATTTTCCTTAAAGTATACAATTTTTGTTTAATAGTCATCATGTTCATATAAATCACCTCAAAATTAAAAGAATTTTTAATAAATACAAAATTCTATACATACATATACATATTTTTGTAAATACATGGTAAATTTAGAATGATATAGAAGCATTTTTCTTAGTGTACTAATCAAGCAGTATCAATATACAACTTATAGAAAAAAATACATAAATGCTTAAGTATATTTATAATTTTAATTTTCTTTCCAATATAATTAACTATTAATAATCGTATATTTTTTAATAGTACATTTTTTAAACAAATTTATTTAATTAAAAATATTGGATGTAATAAATGGTGTATAAAAAATTTCTATGTGATTCACTGTATGTGTCAAATATGTCTTTTTTAGTTTTGTCTATAGTAATATAAACAATGTGTTTTAAATTTATTATTTCGTTTTAATTTTTAAATTTGCTTTATTTTCGTTTCAATGTGTTAGAAATAAATTGCTAAATTGTATTTATTGAGTTTTTTAATTTATTTTAGTTTTCCTAATTTTATGTTTAAAAACTAATGTGTAAATTCATACATGCTTTGTAAAGTTATAGGAGGCTTACAAAGCAAAGTTTTCATACAATATTTGTTTCATAAGCCTATTACAACTTTATAAAACATTTATGAATTTACACATAAAAATCCAACACTTAATAAACCATACTCAAAACATTTATATTAAACATTGAAACAAAACAAAAATTTAAGATATTTTAAGAAAAATTAGAGAGTTGAGTTTAAACTAAATAATAAATATCCGCAAAACGTTTTGATATATTGACGAGTTAAATTTTTATTTCATATACATATTTTAAATAAACAAAAATATACATACATACATATATTAATATCAAAATATTTTATATCATAGTTTTTGTTAGAGTTAAATTTTTATATATGTATGATATAAAGAAAAAGTTGCTAGTTCTACATATAAATAATTTTGCAAAATTTTCAAAACAATTTTACTCAAGGTTATGTTATTTATCAAAATTTTATCGTGGGAAATTATGGCACTCTTAAGGCACATCTACACGGGATAGAAAGTCGTAGAGTATGAGATGAATTTGTCATCTCTAATATTGTTGGCACTAATTTTTATCACAAACGTACCATCCATCTCTACTTGCCAAGATTTTCTTTTTATTATAATTTCTTTATTCAAACAATAATGTTTCTTCCAAATACCAAAAGTTGAATCAAAAAGTTTAGAAAATACGCAAATAAGGTCTCGTTTACGCGTGCATCGAAATCTCGAGATTTCCATATCCACCACTATGCAAAAAAAAAAACAATGAAGAAAAGCTTATAGACGTTAACTTTGTATATAATGTGTTCATACTTTCACTTACATGATTTCCTTCATTGTTCTTTTCAGAGTAATTGTACACGCAGAAAAAAAACAGGTGTATCTTTTAAAAAGCCTGCTATGTAAAATTTGCATAGTAATGAACTAATATAAAAATACAAGCCCCAAATTCCTGGTAATTAATTGATATGCATTTTTGCTAAATTACGAATGCTTTTTTTGTTAATTTGGCTAAGTACGTGCTTTGTTAAATTTACATTGGTGAAATTTATTTAAAAACGTACTATGTAAAATTTGCATTGATCAAATTTTGAAAATAAAATAAGCAATAAGTATATTTTTCTAATAAGACAGGTAAATGTCAAAAAGCGCTTAGAGTTTCCTTTGACATATGCAAATCAATATGGTGGATGTACATCTCTAATATAAAAGAATAATGATGCTGGATTTTCTCAAGTTTTTATCTTTTAATATTATTAATGCAAACAAATATAAAAAATATTAATGCAAATAAAAACAAAAATAATATATTTTTATTGTAATTTTCATGTCGAAATTGCTTACTTGTTGAAAAAATACAAGCCTAAAAGTATTGAGTAATTACTTTTCAGCATTGGGTACCCTAAAAAAAAGTCGGAAATGAGTACTCGGTACTCAACACTTTTACAGACATAGTAATCTTTTATTTACTCAATTTTTTTTTGCAAAATGTGTCTTATAATTCGCATTTGTTTTTTAGACAAATAGTTTATATATATACATCATTATTATACCTACAGTTATTGAACGGAAATGACGAATAGAGTAATGAAGGGTTGGTAAACACAAAACACAATTACAGTTCGACAGCAGAGGAATTGAGGACAAAGAAAAATATTAAAATATAAATAAAATAAAATTTAATTAATTAAAATTAAACCAACATAAAAATACAGAATTTGCAATTTTTCTTTTATTTATTTAAAAAATAAACCATGTTTTTTTTATTAAAAGAAAAGAGTTTATTTTCCTTCGCGTGTTGTTATATTAACAAAGGCTTGGATTTAATTACATATATATCTCTTTGAAAATTTACCTAAGCGTCTTGACAAATTTGTCGTTAATTTTATGTAGTTGTATATCCACCACGGAACTTTGTAAACTTTTACTCTAATTTTCGTAAATGTTACACCTTTTTTTTCTGCGTGTAGTGCAAGTGTAAATTGAACTTAAGAAAAAATATATAAAATGTATCTGCAAATAGGAAATTGCAATTTGTTCGCGCATTTTTAATGCTATATTAATATATTTTTAATAAATAAAATAGATTTGGTCATGTTTATTATAATTTAACCCTCTAACGGTTAAGGATGCCTCAAGGCAGCTATCATGAAATTACGCATAAGTGCGTAGGAAACAAAATTCCCTAAATCCTTAGAAAGTAATTTTTTCATGTGCAGTGTACGGTTTGAAAGCGAGAAAGTGTCTAAATTAAAATTTAAAAAAATAATTATTTGAAAACGACACACCTACTTAAAAAACATGCTTATGCCCGTATTCTGGTAAAGTTGTTATCTGTGACAATTTTTGGGCAGGTCTAAGAAGCACTGTATAAAAAACTCAAGTTTCCCAAAGCTTTTATTGTTCTAAAATCATTTTTTTAAATTTGAATTTAAACAACAAATTTATGATGTGTACAAAAATTTTGTTTCTTTACAGGTTCGAAACCCACTATTTATTTATTTTTATAAAAATATTTGCTATATTCCACAAGGCACATGGCAATTTTTTCTTTGCAAAATATTATTTTAAAAATTGCAATTATAACATAGAATAATTGCAACTAAAATGGTGAAATAAATAGGAAAATAATAAATTAAATGTTTTTTCTGCCAAATTATTAACTCAGCATTTTACTAAAATTTTTTGTTATTTCGCTAATTGAATTTTTAATTGCAAAATTACTTAAGTCTATGACAAATTAAAATGATAATTATTTTTACACTCTAATAGCATTTGCAAAATCTTTAAAATATTAATAATTTAGCAAAAAAAAAAAAATGCTTTAAAATTAAAAAAATTTTAAATTGTGAATGCAAAATTTTCACACCAAACAAATAATAAATAAAAACAAACATTCTGTGTTTATTTTTTTTGTAATATGATATTTAACGAGGTTAAAAATTTTATTTGTTTTTAAAAATTGCTATAATTTAATGTAATAACGACTTTACAAGTTATTTTTTGCAATGAAAAAAATTGTCATGGGCTTTGTGGAATATAACAAATATTGTTATAAAAAAAAATAAAAAAAAATTTGTCATAGCCCTCAGTGGGTTTCGAACCTAGGCCTGTAAAAGAACAAAATTTTTGTACACAACAGCTCTACCAATTGAGCTACTGAGGCATTTAAAATTTGTTGTTTAAATTAAAATTAAAAAAAAATTATTTAAAACAATAAAAGCTTAGGAAAATTTGATTTTTTTTAATACATCCCAGCAAAACCTTGGTAATGACTGGTCATTACTACATGCATTACTTAGATCTCATATCTCCTTACCCGTTGAATTACTTTTAAACTGAATGTAATGAGTTACCGATAATTATACCCCACACATTACTATTTCACAATAGCTGAAACCAATAATATATGTTCTAAATCATTAAAAACCATAACTATGGCGTAGCCTAGTGGTTATCGTTTTTGCCTGACAGACATGAGGATCGCTGCTCAACTCGTGTTAGCTTCCATTGTTGTTTTTTTTTTGTAATTTATATTAAACATCTATTTATAGAAATGTTGATGTTCATTAAGCAGTATTTAATAACAACAAGTTTTGTGAAAAATAGACATGTATAACAGTTGCCACAATAAATGTGTATATAAGTTAAAGCATTAAAAATCATAGTGGTGTCGTGGTCTAATGGTTAGAGTGTTTTCCTGACAATCGTGGGGTACGCTGATCAATACGTGTCAGCTCCTATTGGTTTTCAAATTTTTATATTTTTTTAAATCTATATTTAACATCTATTTATAGAACAGCTGATAAACTACTTACAGGTAACATCAGTGTAATGACTTTCCTCCAATGACATCACCATGTTAAAATAAGTAGTTTAGTAATTAAAAGGTAACTAGTGAACACTTAAGATTTCAATACCTAAAACTCATTACATGGTAATGAAAGGTTTTGCTGGGATGGTAATGAAAGGTTTTGCTGGGTGGTAATGAAAGGTTTTGCTGGGATTTTTACCAGAATACGGGCATTAAGTTCACTAAAAACTTATGATAATGCACTCAATGTTAAATTGAAGATTTAACTGACATCAATTCGCGAATAAAAAACTAGTAAAAAAGTAAAAGTCGGACATACCGACTAAAAGAAGAGGAAATCTGAAATATAGCCGATATACGCGATAGGTTCAAATATGGATCGATATTATCACCAATCAATGGACTTTGGCCTTGGGACCATGTGAGTCAGCGAACCAAATTTCACTGAAATATCTTCGTATTTGCGACCTGCAGCGTGTAAACAAGCCAATTTTGGCGGGACCCTTATATGGGCACTAGGTCTAAACATGGACCAATTTTAACCTAAATCAATAGGCTTCGTCCTTGGGCCGACGTTGTACCAAATTTCATCAAAATATCTTAATATTTGCGATCTGTAGAGTGCGCACAAGAATGCATGCACCCCCCTCAAAATAAACCTTGGTTTGTTTTATGATAATTCCCAAAATATTTCGGGACTAGCAATGAGATCTCACGAGCTGGAGCTGGACAATGTACTCAATATGGATATCATATGAAAGGTTTTTTTGAGGGGCGTCCAGGGGTATATATAACATGTTCAAGCATATCCAGACATGTCCTATTTTTAAAGATATTCTATAAAAAACAAATTTTTTACTCTTTTGTATGGAGATGTTTGTGATTGAAATGTCACACTTACATATCATAATCTATAGTCCATTTAAGTGAACACGTATTTCAGATTTTTTTGAAATTCGCGATTTTTCCCGTTTTACAGAAACTCAATATGTGACAGCGCATATAGAAAGGGACCTAAGGGTAAAAAAATCAATTTTTTTTTTTTTGATGTGGACAACATCTGAGCATCGAATGAGACCGATCCCATGCCCTTTTTTTACCCTTAGAACAGCTGGTCCCTTTCTATTTTGCGCGTCACATATGTTGAAAATAATATGTTCTAAATACGGCAATATGGATACCAAAACTTTTCTTTTGACAAGTAAATCCTCGCCAAATTGATATAGTTTGGAATTTTGTAAACTTCATACATTTTGCACGGTGCTCTGGCCCAAATTTTGTTTAAAATTTTTGAGTTACTAAAATCTGCATTTGAATTCAGTATCTAGTTGATGTAAGATAAAAATACAACTTAACAGAAGAAATCCAGCACCCGCTTTTTTTGCGGAATAACTTTTTTTGGGAAAAAAATTTTATAAAATTTTAATATTTAATAATTTAAATTCAGTTTTAGTAGCTGTAAGGATAAAATTGCAATTTAGCAAAAAAAACCCCAACACGCGCTTTTTTGGCAGAATATCTTTTTTCGCGAAAAAGAAATTATTATAAAATTTTATTTAGGTTTTTCTTAGAAAAATTACAGACACGCGTATTTCAACAAAATATTTTATTTTATAATAAACCTACAAAAAATTTCATAAATTTTTTTATTGAATTGGGGTAACTTAAAATTTTTATCAAAATTTGGTCCAGAGTACCGTGAAAAATGTATTAAATTTGCAAAATTCTAAACTATATCCACTCAGCGACGATTTACTTGTCAAAAGTAAAGTTTTGGTATCCATATTGCCCTTTTTAGAACATATTGTTTACACCACATTGAATTTCTAATAAAGCGCGAATTTCAAAATAGTTTGAAACACGTGTTCATTTAAGGTGGGTAAATACTGTAACAACAGTATTTTAACTAAAGGGCATATTTGAACGGTTGTCAAAAATTCAACTAAAAATATTTTTAATATTTAATTTTTTTTGCTTAAAAACCATGTTATTGTAGTATTTTAAAAAACATCAGTTTTATATTTCCCCAGCCAAAATCGCCAGAGTTGCCACTTCATTACTGGCCTTTTTTAAGAAAGGCAAAATCGGCTGCACTGTGCAGCCTTCATTAATTATCGAAAAATAAAAATGTAAAGTGATTCTTAATCCCAGATAAATTCTCTAGTCCTTATCGTGGCCCGATTTATATTTTAAAAAATTTTTTAACAAGGTTACCACATAAACTTAAAAATTCCAAAAAAAGGCAAGAAAAAACACATTTGCTCGGGGATATAAAATTAATTTGGCAAAAATAAAAAAAGGGCCACGATAGGACTAGAGTTTTTTGTTGCCTATGAAAGAAAAAACCCAGATTCGAAATCGGTTAACCCGCCTTGGCTGTACAGTGGCAGCCGATTTTTATCTCAGGGTTGTGGGAAAAACGCGTTCAAAGTTTAAAGTTAATTTAACGCTAAGTAAACAGCAAAATTTCAAAAAACCGTGTATGAACAAAATTTATATCTCGCAGTTTTCTACATGTACACCAAATTTGGGAAGAATCGGATAAAGAGTATTTTATATATTAACCCAAATATTCTTAAAAACGATGGTAGAGAACTTATTAGACATTTAATTTCGGTCAAAATCTTTTATTGCGTACATTTTTTAATTTGTTTTGTATTGGTTTTTTTTTATATACATTGATTACTTTTATGGCTTATAAAAAGCCATCAAGTATCTGCCTCATATAACGTGCCCTCGCCCACCATCGAGGAATCGTCATTGTATTTTCTTTAAAGACTGCGTGCAATTCTTGCATCTTTAGATGTAGTTTTTTTTTCTTTATTCTGCTGTATTATGCGAAATAAGATTTATAATAAAGACAATGATAAAAAACGTTCCCAAAAAATTTTGAGTGCAAATTTAATGTATAGAATATTACTTTGTGATTAAAATAAATTTTACAAAAAAACATGAGTAAATTTATTTATTCGAATTTTATACTGATATTTTCTGAGCATATGTGACGCGCAAAATAGAAAGGGACCTAAGGATAGAAAGGGACCTAAGGTCAGGAGAGCATGGGATCGGTCTCATTCGATGCTCAGATGTTGTCCACAAAAAAAAAAAAAAATTGATTTTTTTACCCTTAGGTCCCTCTCTCTATGCGCTGTCACATATACTGAAGAGTATGCCATATCCAAATAAAATATAAAAAATTCGAAAACAAAATTTTTCCTAGAGTCGATACCCCCCTTAAATCGACTATACCCACGAAAATTTTTTACAATCGGTAGCCAACCACACCCACTCTACAACTGGTTCCACTGCAACCGATTGCATGGAACTGGTTCCGGAGGTGTGGGTGACGTAGAATCAGTTCCAGAACTAGTTCCAGAACTGATTCTAGAGCAACCGGTTCCACTTTGGAGCTATAGAAGGGGTTGCTTTTGGGACAATTTCAAACAAAAAGAATTGGTGTTAGAATCGACAGTAGAAGGGGTTGTGAATGAAAAGTAGCTATTCTACAACCGATTCTTTGGAACAGAAAATTTTCCTGGGTAGATTATGATATGTAAGTTTGACATTTCAATCACAAACATCTCCGTACAATATAATCAAAAAAAAAAATTTTTTTTAGAATATGCTTTGAAATAGGACATGCCCTTCATTGTTTTTTAGACTGGTAAATATCGAAATCTCGGGATTTCGATGCAAGTGTAAACGCAAGTTTAAGAAATTGTATATGACAGAAACTGTCCATAATCTAAAGATTAGTTTTCGTAAAATTATAGAGGGCTGCATTTTCGTAAAGTCTCGCAGTTTTCTCTCGTATGCAAATGTGCCTTAAAATAAATTAGAAATACATATAACTCATCAATTATTAAGTAATTAATTCAATACACAACCATGAGTAATTAAGGAAATCAAAATAAAGGCCTTTTAACATTATCGCATTATATATTAACATCGTTATGCTTATGCTACACTCAAAACACAAATATACAGGAAAAACATCGATGGCAAGTAACTGACAGCATATCAACTAATAAAGTTCTTTCGCTTAAATTATGCAAACATTAGACAGAAGAAAGTTAAAATATGACAAAATCATACTAAAGCCCCAAAGGAATTAAATATGCTAAAAATCCCAAACGTATTAAACAAATTGTGAAAAATAATCCGCTGCAGGCATGTCCCTATCCAGATTTCATTCTTGCCTAAGGAAATCGTCAGGGGACGACGTTACATTAACCGCTTTTTTTTAATCACTTGGATTTAATAAATCCAAAAAATAGTTCAAAAAGTGAGCAACAGATGTGGTTAGATTCTCCCTATTTTAAAAAGAATTTTCTATCCGACACTTCTGTCACCCTAATTTTTAATACCGAATTCAATAATTTTTAATTATATCTTTTCTGTTTTATCACTTCAATTTATATTTTTACACAATTGAAAAATTCCATTGCAATATTTACTATTCACTAATTGGATTTAATTAAATTACTTACAGTAGAGTGAAAAATTGCCATTTATATTTCAGCTATTTCTCCATGTTCAAGATGGAAAATATGTATTTGGTGAGGTGTAGTTTTTTTTCTAAACATATTTCATAAAAAAAATTTAATAAAAACTTTTTCATTTTATTTTTGTTTCTCTTTTAATTTTCATTCGTATTTTTTTCTGACATTAAATTAATAGGCTGTTTCATATATTTGTACTTTTATTGTGGATTTATTAAATCCAGCTTTTTTTTGGTTTTAATAAACCCGCTTTTTGTACGAAAAATTCTAAATCCAGGTGATTAAAAAATGGGTTAATTATAACACACGTGCAGAGCTTTGAAGAATTAATTCCTTAATTCAATTCAATTCTGAATTAAAAATTCTATGAATTAATTCACTAAGCACCATATATTGAATGGAATTAATTCATATTTGCTTTCGTTCGATTTATTTTGTTACGAATTAATTCAATTGCAATAGTTCTTTTTATTAAATCAATTGAATCAATTTTATAAATCGAACGGAAAAAAGTGAATTAATTCCTTACTGAATCAATTCACCACTGAATTCATTCAATTTCATTTTCATTCAGTGAATTAAAAAAAAAATAAAATTACATTCAGTGAATTAAAAAAAAAATAATAAGTTCACTGAATTGAAAAAAAAAATAAAATAAGTTCACTGAATTGAAAAAAAATAAAATAAGTTCACTGAATTCAAAGCCTGTTTTCTGCCGTTCAGTAGAAGAAAACAATAATGTACAAATAAAATTTTTAAATAAGCAATTTTACAGCGTGTGTTAGTAACAAATTAGAAACCGGATGCTGTTTATCAACCTACATGATTCAAAAATAAAGCCTTTTACTATTAAAAATAAAAACTTTACAGATATAGATAAATTTGGAAAAAAATATAAATATAAAACTAGTTTGAAAAATTAATAGCCCAAAATTACCGAAGGGGTTTGAGTTAAAAGAGCCTGTTGCAACCATACTTGCGGATGGTTTTCCACGGCTGGCCTTAAAAAATTTTCCAACATTGTCCGATATCGAACACCGTGTTCATTTAAAAAAAATATTTTCCAATTATCCTTTCCGACGAAACACCGCACCAATCAGAACACTTAAGTGGGTGTAATTGTCGCTGTTGAACTACTCTTGAATTTTCCGTAGCCCATATCCTGCAATTTTGCCTATTAACGAACCCATTTAATTGGAAATGGGCTTCGTCGCTCAAAATTAAAATATGAATAAAACCATGATTTTCTTCTGCTTTTTGGCGGAAACGATTTGGACACGTTGTTCAATTGTGTACTGTTCCATTTTAAATTCCCCAAGTCTTCTTTACAAAATACTGAAAAAAGTAAAAAATATAATAAAAAAGTTATAAGCAATTCAAAGCCCTTAGGTAGTTTTGGGCACCCTGTATAACTAAAATTCTGTATATTTAACAGTTTTATTTTTGCTGTTCCTATCTTACAATATATAACAAAAAAAGTGTGTTAATTTATCAGTTTTTTTTGCAGCATCATTTTTAAATAATTTTTAGTAGTTTTAACTAATTTTTTTCACAAACTTTTTTTTATTAGTCTGTGTTATACATGTAAGAACTGTGTTGTATAAAGAAAATGTATAATAGTGTGAAAACAATTCGTTACATACATGTCAAAATGAGTGCACACATTTTAAAAAGAGTTCTCACTTTTTTGACAATCCTTTTTTCTAAATATTTCATAAAATTACCATTTGTCTCAACAAAAGTGTTTTGTTATTCACAAATAAAAACAAAGATTAAGAGCAACTGATGGTGAAAAAATAATGATTAGAAAAAACAGCTGTTTTCGTTAATTTTTGTGTGTGTCGATAACAGTTTGAACACTTAAAAGATTTTCTTTTATACTTTTTTGATAACCAGACAATTTTAGCATACTTTTCATTATTCTTGTGTGAAGAAAAGTATAAACACTTGCGTGATAATGTGAATGGGGCTTAACTAGTTTTTGCATATTTTTTATTTCTAAAAATTTTTTTTGTTAATATGCTACCAATTGCTAAGTAACGAGTTTGTTCTGTGTGAAAGTGAGAAACATAAAAAAAAAACATAAAAATACTTTATATTCGAAGGTGTACCGTAGAGCGTACCACCTTACAAGCAAAAAAAGTGCGCCATACACCCTCCAATATGAAGTATTTTTGCAAGTAGGTTTCAAAAAAAAATTTTTTTTGTCGAATGTAGGGGTCGCCATTTTACATTTTTCATATCTTTGGCATTTACAGTCGGATCTTAAAGTATGATACATCGATGTTTTTCCACCAGATCTCAGTTGCTACAAACCTAATGTACGACCCTAATGTCAGAAAATTAAAGCTCGCAAAAAATCATTAAACTTTTGCTAAGGAAGTTTTTCGATAGACCCAGTAGAATTTTTTTTTATATATTGGTTACCGAACGTAGGGGTCGCCTTTTTAAATTTTTTTCATTGGATTTTTTCTTTATAGCAAAACATTGGTTTCCTCGAGGCAAAAAAAAATCGATATATCACACTTTAAGATCCGACTGTAAATGCCGAAAATTAAAAATGGCAACCCATACGTTCGACAAAAAAACATTCCAAATTACCTTGCAAAAATGCTTTACATTCGAAGGAGTACCGCATACTTTTTTTTTGCGTGTAAAGCACCGTAAGTTGTTTTTCACGTGGAAAATTTTCACTCAAACTTTAAAGGTGCTTTCACAATGGTAGAGTGACTCTACTCTGCAGCACAGATTAAAATGTTAACTGTTCGAAATGCAGAGTAGAGTTACTTCAAAACTTATTTGACATTTAGTACTTACTTCATATTTTCGCCACTCTTTTCACAGAATTTTTATGGTTTTTTATTTCAATATTTTTTTTATTTTAAATAATACCGAAAACACCACAAATTTTATATTTATTTATTATATTTTGTTATTATTTTTTTTAATTTGTTGACAATTAGAGATGTGAACAAATTGGAGATGTGTTTTTTTGGGTATATTTGTCATGTTAAACAGTTAACAGACCAATGTTAACTCCAGAGTGTAGAAAATCTGTACTCCAGAGTCAAACAAGTTTTACTCCGGAGTAGAATGACAAGAGATAGCACAATACAAAAATGTGTTAGTATGAAAGAGAAAAAAACTGAATTTGCTATAGATTGGAGTACTCCGTCATTGTAAACGCACCTTAAAGGCCTTTAATAGTAATTTAAATTGTGAAAATTAAATAGTTTTTTGTGCTATTTGAAAGCCACAATCACAATAAACACAAAATGTCACTTTTTCACAAGAAAACTAATTGTCTTGTATATTAAATTTGCGTGAAAACAAAGTCTACACAATTTTTACGTGAAACTCATTGTCATGAAAAATAATTTTTTTTATATAGTATAACAGTTTTTTCACGTGAAATCGAAACAACTCACGGTGCTTAAGGTGGTACGGTCTAATGAGCAGGTTTACCTGAGAAATCCGCTACCGCTATAATTGATATTTAGAGCTTTATGATTACTTTAATCTGGTGAACGATGCATTTTTTGTTTTAAAATTAATATATGTGGCGCGCAAAATAGAAAGGGACCTAAGGGTAAAAAAAGGGTAAAAAAAGGGCATGGGATCGGTCTCATTCGATGCTCAGATGTTGTCCACATCAAAAAAAAATCGATTTTTTTACCCTTAGGTCCTTTCTCTATGCGCTGTCACATATGTAGAATTTTCTTTGATTTTTTCATATTTTTTGTACTTATATAATTATATTTAAACTTGTTTATTATTCTAAAAAAATAAAATTAAATGACAGCTGACGTATAACTAACTGATGACAAGAAGCATAAAATTTTTACGCTAGAAAAAAAGTGGCGCGACCTCAACATGTTGACTTAGCGGTAGGTAATGAAATCATTCACCAGATTGTCAAGTAGTAGATTAATAGAAGTTCAGTGTCTGGCAAACGCGCTCAATGTAAAAAGGCCTTTAAAAATTACTGATATTTCTAAGATCATATCAGATTTCCAGATTACATCAATTTTCTTTTTCATCAATCAATGTAGATAAGTATAGTAAATGAGTTGGCACAACTTATAGACTTATAACTTCTATTTAAAATCAATACATAGAAAAAAATCATGCAGAAACACTACATTAATAATACATTTAGAATTGAGCAAAAACTACATAGTTTTTCTACAAAACTAGTTTTTGCTTGTTTTATATGTGCGTTTTAACAAGTGAAAGCTAACAAGAGCCAAAGCCAGCTAGTTTTCCACAGGTCTAATACTGCATTTATACCCGAGCAAAACCTGCCTAGTTTTTGTTTTTAAATAAGCATTTTAACAAGTAAAACTAACAAGAGCCAAAAATCAGGTGGTTTTGGATTAGATCTAAATGTAGTAAAAAAACTTAACCAAAACCCAGTATTTGTATTTACTTATACAATTTCATACAAATTACTGAATTTAGACTGAGCAAATAGTACCTAGTTTTCGTTCCAAACTAGGTAGTTTTTCCTAAGTCTAAATGCAGTATTAAAATCGAAAATTACTAGTTTTTGGAAATATTTAATTAAAAAATGTTCGCAAAAACAAGATGTTAGTTTGGAAATGATATAATTATTGATTTATTTTTGATTTTTTCTCTGTGTACCTCATATCGTGTTAAGTGAAAAATATTTGAGGGGAAAAATAATAAAAGTTGGATTGAGTGGATTCCGTTTTTGAATTTTAAAAAATTTTTACCCACCAAATTAGTTTAAATAATGTTTTTGAAGTCCCACAAAATTGTTAATTAAAAAATAAATATCATGTGTATAAACAAGTTTTTTTAGCTAATTTTCCTTTATGTTATTTTTAAAATAAAATTTTTTATAAATGTAATTGATTAAATTGTCTTGTAAATAATACAATATAATGTTTTACAGGGGATGATCGGTCGCGGTGGTAATGTTGCTGGCATGCCACAGCAACAACAACCATATGGTCAGCAACAATCGCAAATGGGACAACAAACGCAGCAACAATTACAGCAACAGCAACAAATGGGTGGCATGGGGCAGATGGGTCAAATGGGACAGCAGGGTATGATGGGTCAACAACAGCCAATGGGACAGCAAGGACAACAGCAAATGGGTCAACAACAAATGGGACAACAACAAATGGGACAACCACAAATGGGTATGATGGGACAGCAGGGACAACAGCAAATGGGCCAGCCTCAAATGGGGCAGCAGCAAATGGGGCAACCACAAATGGGCCAAATGGGTATGATGGGCCAGCAACAACAACAACCTCAGCCTCCTCCCGTAACGCAACCCTCAGGCGGTTTATTATCCGGAGCAACTAGTTTGCTCTCGGGTGCTACTTCGGCTGCCACCGGTGGTCTATTTGGATCTAAACAACCACCTAAACAAGATCCAATGCAACCACAAGGTGGTGCGCAGCCAACGCAGCAAACATCAACCGGCCTGGGAGGATTATTTGGCGGTGGAGCTCAGCAACAACAACAACAACAACAGCAGCAGCAACAACAGCAACAAGGCCAACCTCAAATGCAACAACAACAAGGCCAACCCCAAATGCAACAGCAACAAGACGGCCAGCAGCAGCAACAACAACCACAAGTGCCACCTCAAGGTCAACAGCCCCCACCACAAAGCCAAGGCCCCGGTGCTGGTCTGCTGGGCGGTCTTAAAGGTATCGCCGCATCAGTACCGGGTGGTGATGCGCTGTCGAAAGGTAAAGATCTCTTTGGCAAATTCGGATTCGGTTTTGGCAAATAACCCCGGTCATATTGTAGGTCGTTTTTATATATATTATATTAATAAAAATAATAATAAATTACTAATAATTAAAGTAAAGCAAAAAAAAAAAATAATTATTGAGAAAAAAAGAAACTATATAATAATTTATTATAACGGAAAAGGTTTTCAATAGTCATAAATATATGATATTAAGTTCCAGAGGCAGCGGCCATAGAGGCCAGCTCACGTGGGTCCTGCCAAATCGTGTTCCCGTTGTGATAAATATATAATAAGAGTCAAAAGCACATTTAACAGGAAAATTTTAGAATTAAAAAAACTGATTTTGACATGTTAAAGCCGATAACAAGCTTTATGTACAGGGGGGTTACCGCGTAACTCGATTCGAAAAAAAATTTTCGAATTCGTAAATTTTGTACCTTTTGTAAAAAGAAAAGTTTTAGCAATAGTCTTACTTTTTGAATTTTTATGGGTAGTGTACAAGGTTTAGGAAAAAAATAAATTAAAAAGAAGAGTTTTTTTTACAGAATTATATTTTTAACAATATTTGCAAAATTTACGAAGTCGAAAATTTTTTTTCCAATCGAGTTACGCGGTTACCCCCAGTTTTTAAAACGTAGCTATAAGCTGCAAAAATGTTTATCGATGTTTTTGCATATCGACACTGTGCCAGCGCGATTAGTCATGTGTTTTCAAAGTTATAAAATCTGGCTTAATTTAACCTTTTGGCGATATATATTTATTAACATTTTTCACAAATATTTCAGGAAAACAAGAAATTCTCTATTTTAAGAATAACTTTAAAAATATCAAATAAAATGTGTTATTAATTGCTCAAAAACACATGACTAGTCTCGTTGGCTCAGCATCGATGCAAAAACTTATGAAAACATACTAAGTTTTTGGCTAAAAATATTAGAACTTATAAATCTATACAAAAATCTTGGACAGAATTATTGTTACAAATTTATTGTGCATCGTTTATATTCATTTAAGCATTTCAATAAAATGCACTTGTATTTTTGCAAATGTTGGTTAATTTCCAAATTGTACCAAAATAAAAACAAACTGCTTTTTTAAAATATTGGTTGTTTCGCCGATGTGAAGTCTTTTCTACTTGGTGTCTCCACGTAAAGATAATATTAAACGGCATTCATACCTGAATCCTAAACATGTGTTTAGCCAAAACGAGTGTTGAAGAATAAAAAAACTTTTGTAAAAGAATAAAGCGCTTAAATACGTGTTTAAGGCTGCATTCACACCTAATTCTTAAACACGTGTTTAGCTAAAACACGTATTTTAGGTCTTTATTCTACTACAACAGTTCTTTATTCTTTTAAAATGTTGCCTTGTTAAAGGGCAACTTTTAGTAATTGTAGCCTAGTGGTTGTGATGGCTGCCTTTGACATGGGCTGGACGGGTTCAAATTCCAGCCAAAGTAAAAAAAAAATTTTTTATGTATTTTCTTTTTTCAATTAAAAAATTTTTTTTTCATATTGTATAATTTTTTATTTATTTTTAGCCTAAAAAATTGTTAAATACTAAATAACAGCAAAACTATAAAAATCTAATTAAAATTTTATAAAAACAAACAAAAAAAAACAAAAAAAATATTGTGCTCCAACCGGGGTTTGAACCTGCGACCTACTGCATCAGAAGCCATGATAGTACCCCCTAGGCCACCAAGTTGCGAGTTAACTGGCAAAAAACATTACAGTATATACACATGGCGTTGACATAAAGACAGAGCAACACTCTACCCCGTAAATTTTTTGAGGGCGAAAAATTTTGCACTTTTGCAATTTATTTAGGCAACATTTTTAGAAAAGAACACCTAGCGCTCTTAGAATGTTACCCTTAATTTAGAAAAGAACACAAAAAAGGCAATTCAAAAGAAAAGTGCAAAAAAAGGCAACATTTTTTTCAGAAAAGAAAACGCCATTAAACATGTTTAACGCTTAAACGCGTAAAATCGAGTTAAACACGTATGTGTGAACACCGCATAAAATTACAAATATACCTAAAAAAGCACATTATCAATTGGTTCACATCTCTAATTGTCACAAAATTAAAACTAATTTTTTAAAAATATTATTTTATTTTATTATAAAATTCCCAACACTAATAATTGTGTAGATTTTATGTTTTTTTAATATCTTTTTTCTTATTTATTGACAATTAGAGATGTAAACAAATTAGTGATGTGTTTTTAAAGTAAATTTGTCATCTTAAACAGTTAACAGATCAATATTAGGCTGCGTTCGCACCTAATTCTTAAACACGTGTTTGACTAAGGCTGCGTTCATACCTAGTTTTTAGACACGTGTTTATCTAAAACACGAATTTAAGTTCTTTATTCTATTACAAACGATTTTATTCTTTTACACTCGTTTTGGCTAAACACGTGTTTAAGGTTTAGGTGCGAATGCCGTTTAAAACACGTATTTTAGTTCTTTATTCTTTTATACTTGTTTTGGCTTAACCCATGTTTAGGATTTAGGTGTGAATGCAGTTTTAACTCCAGAGAGCAATAAATACGTACTACAGAGTAGAGATGAGCGATATTTTCATACCGGTGATTTAATCACAGTTATTGATAAATCACTGGTAACGGCAGTGATCAAATATTTCAACTCGCAGTTACTCGGAATGTCGTTCTTTTAATATTTTTGTACTATTCTTTCTTGCAAACTTCATTGTGCACAGTAATACATGTTTTTTTTTCAATAACAGTGAATTGCTTTCACACTCTTCTGAATAAAATGTCTCCTTCTATCACTGTTGTATGGATGCGAGACGTGGAATGCAGCACCTCGTGACATACATTCCATACAAGTTTTTGTGAATAAATGCTTAAGGAAGATTCTACACATATTCTGGCCTAGAACAATTTCAAATTGCCGACTCTGGTCAGAAACCTATCCAAATTGAAATCCGCAAACGCAAATGGAATTGGATTGGACATACATTACGTAAAAAACCCAATGATATTGCTAAACAAGCTATAGACTGGAACCCGCAAGGCAGTCGACGTATAGAAAGACCAGCCTAGAAACGGCAAATTTAAACCGAAATATCCAACTTACACCTTCGTTGGAATGAAATCAAACACCGTGCATCAGATCGAACGTATTGGGATAATCTTGTTGCGGCCCTATGCTCCTTGCAGGAGTAAAAGGAACAAATATATATATATCATGTCTTTGTTACCGGTCGCAACTATTCTTCTTTTAAGGCCCAGTTTTTAGGAAGTGGATTATCTTTAAACTTAGTGTAACGCAGTTTGTAACTGGAATACTGCTTTTAAAATGTGGTTGATTTGTTTTATTTCAATAAAGAAATAAATTATACTCGAGAAAAAGATTTTCCGGGAAATTTTTGTTAATAAACTTTGAAATGGCTGACAAAATTCGTTTTCGGTTTAACTAAACCAAGTTTAACTGACATCTGAAAAACTCGCCATAAATATTATTTCGTTTATTTATCAGAAAATCGCAGTCTTTTCAATAGAATAACCGTTATCACGATCACAGTTCAAAAGAACAACGATTTGCAAATCACATTCACTGAGAACAATGTTACTGAAAAATCGCCGGATCGCCCATCTCTATTACAAACCCGTGATCACGGTCACTGTTTAAAAGAACGGTGATTTGAAAATCACGATCACTGGTAGCAGCGTTATTCAAAAATCACCGGATCGCTCATCTCTACTACAGATTAGTGCTGGTAAAAATATGAGTAGTGGGTATCGAGTATTTGTCGTTTTTTTTTTTGGGTACTCGATACTCAAAACTACTACACGATATTTTCAGAGTTGCATTTGGACAGACAAAATATATAAAAATGTGACTCCTCTAAAATATTTACCACAAAAATGTGACTCTGCTAAAATAATTGTCACAAATCTACAACTCTGCTAAAAGAAAAAAATCAGAAGTAAAATATTTAAAATTATATGTATGTTAAAAAACTATAAAAAACGCAATGAATAGTTGATGAAGAAGTTAAAAAATATGTTTATAAATTTAAATATTGAATTACCATAAACATTTTCAAAGAATTTTGGTAAAAAATTTTAAAAAATTTACATGGTTATTCAGAAAAAACTTATTAGAGGCTAATTGAAGAATTTTTGTTGTTGTTTTGCATGTTAATTTGTTTAATAAAACTGTAATAAAATTCAAAACATTTTTCTAAATACAAGCCTTAAATTTTAAAAACCGTTAAAAGTATCGAGTAGTATCGAGTATCCAAATCAAAAATATCGAGTAGTATCGAGTATTTAAAAGTAACCGAATTTACCAGCACTACTACAGAGTTGAACAAATTTGACTCTGTAGTGGAATAAAAAAAGATAGGAGAATAAAAATGTATTAATATGAATGAGAAAAGAACTAAATGTGCTACAGATTTAAGTACGCCACCATTGTGAACGCACCTTTAATATTGTAATCTGTGCCGGTGTTCTGTGACTCTGTGAGAAGATTCTCACATGAAAAATACAACTCTACCATCTTTAAAGCATGGAAAGTAGTATCAAATTTAGCTACACTCATAGAAACAAATCTGTTAAAATAGCAGAAAAAGCAACTAAAAATTAGTTAAAAAATAACTTACAAAAAAAAACTGCTAAATTAGCTATTTTTTTGCTAAATACTAATAAAATAAAAACAGCAAAAATAAAACTGTTAAATTTGCAGAAAAAAGACAAATGTAAAATCTGCAGACAATTTTTCTAAATATTAGTAGACTAAAAATAACAATATCTATCTACAAAATTTTTATTATTTTTAAGATAAATTTAGTTAAATGCACATAGCAGTCAATCCTGCTAAAATCAGCAGAAATATTTGCTAAAAAAATTGTAATTTGCTGTTTTGAAAAGGCTCAATTTTTACTTGCATTAAAAAGTCTACTAATTATTTAGAAAATTTTTTGGCTGATTTTTACCACGTTAAATTATCATTTTCTATTAACAAAAATTTAACTCAAATATGTATAACTAAAATTCTGTATACAGTTCTATTTTTTATGGTCCTATCTTAGTAATATTTAGCAAAACTAATCTGTTAATTTCAGCAGTTTTTCTGCTAGGTTATTTTTAACTAATTGTTAGTAGTTTTAACAAAATTTTTTACAGACTTTTTTCTATTAGTTTAGGGTTATGTAAAAAAGTTTTCTTATACAATATACATTTTAAATTATGTGGTTCGCCCTATGTTAAATATTGTAGAGCTGCATTTTTCAACGTGAGAAACTTCTCACATATGCAGTTACAGAAAACCGACAATGGGCTGCAGAAAACTGTACAAAATACAGAGTAGAGCATGGACTGTTTTTTATGACGTAACCTAGAACAATAACAATACTGAAGCCTATATGACACTTGCTAGTTTCTAGATTCTAGTTTTTTGCACCATCAATGCAAATCATATGAAGGGTACTGCATTACCAACATCAATTTGACAGTTTGATAGTTTTTCGATTAAGTTGTTCGCTTCACACACATTATTTCTCACATAAGGAAATTCGCGCTCTCTTATATTTTTGATTATTAATACTGAAACTAGCAAGTGTCATACGGGCTTGACGTTATCAAAATCGAAGCTAGTAGACAAAAACGACTTAAATTGTCTGTACATATTTGTGTAAAACGCTGTTGAAGTGATTTAAAAACGAAATCATTTAATTTTTATCTTAACTTAGAATTTAACTACTGTTTCACATAATTATAAATTTGATGTTGAAGGAATTCACAGTTTAAGTCCGGTATTTTGTTCATACTTTTGCGAAAAAAGCTGTCAAACTCCATATTTTAAAAAAATAGTTTTCGCTGGTGTGAAATTGCTGTGGAATTTTTTTCGCATCAATTTAATGGACAGGACCATTTGAAAATGTAACAAAAAAGTGATATCTGGCTTTGTATTGATTGCAGCTTTCTATACACTAGAAAAAATTTGTGCCTTTTTAAGTTTTTATTATAGTTTGTGGGCTACAAACATTGAGCGAAATTTTTTCGCTGATGTGAACAAAATACTGGGCTTTAAGTGTTAACATAGTATAATCGTTGCATGATTTCTGAAATCCTATATAGAAAGAATTTACAATTTTCTCATTAAATTATAAAACATCTTTCTCATACGGTTTTTGAAAATACAAAAAAAAAACTTATTAAAAAGGCATCAACAATAGAATTTGTGAATTCAAAATTATAAAAAAAATGTTATTTCGTATCTTTGTAAATGTTTGCCTCAAGAAAAAAGTATTTCAAAGAAACTTAATATTAAAATTTGAAAACCTCTTCTTGTTAAATAAAAAGAAAAAAAAAATAATAATAGCGACTAATTTTTTATTAATTTAAAATTGATAGAAAATTAATCTATTTTTCCCTAATTAAAACTCCCCATCAAAATAACCCTTTAAGGATTAAAACAAAAAAGTAATAAATTTTCCCAATAAATAAAACTTATTTATTCCTCAATTCATATTTTTTCTTTTTGTTAAAGAAAAAAGTAATTCAACAAAGTCGTTGTAAAATTAAAACTTAAAAAAAACTATCACTGTAATGAAAAATAAAAAAATGAAATGCAATAATATATTTGTTTAAACAAATTTAAAGTTAATTGAAAAACAAAAAAGAAATCACCATCATTTAATTGATTGTAATCATATTATACATACATAAATTATATTATATATATAAAATATAAAGTTATATTAAAAACAAAAAATAAATTTAAACAAACCAAAAAACAAATTAAAATTTATAAACATATTACATATTTACAATTATTTGTTACGCACATTGTTAAATTTGCTACTGTTGCTGACCAGTTTATTAAAAAATAAATAAAAAAACAAATTGAGTAAAATACAAAACAAACAAAAAAAATATATATATATTATATAAATATAAATATAATAATAAAAAATCTATACATATACACATAAATTATTAATTTAAATAAAAAAAAATTAATAATAAAATAAAAACCAACAATATTAAATTTTTAATTTGTCAAATCAAAAAAATTTAACAAATACACATTAAATAAACAACTACATCCAACAAAAAAAAAATCTAATAACAAATAAACTTATACATTATTTCTTATATAGATTAATAAATTTTATTTTTTATTTAATTGCTTTATATACTTCCTAATAGCATTACATACTACTTACATTACATACTAACTACTACTATTACTATTTACAGGACTATTAATTTTATTGGTTTCTTTTCAGTTTTGAAACAATTTTACACAAATATGCTTAAATTTAGAATCAAATAAAATCAAATTGACATTTATCTAATGCTGCTACTTAAAACCATCCGAAAATAGGTCACTGCCGCAACAAATTGAATATTTTTAAAACAAACTAACAAACAAACCCCTATTAAAAACAGCTCACTTTAATGTGGTATCAAACTGTTTCTGTTTCATTTTTCATTTCGTTTTTTTTTTGTTAATTTGCAATGTTATTTATACATATGTAGTTGCAGGTGTGTAGATCTAACTAGAGTGGAGAGGAAGTTCAAACAATAAAAGTATTTAATTTAGAGATAAAGAATTCAGTAAGTACCGCAGTACCCCGATTTAATACTTTTTCAATGATAAAAACAAATCTGAAAATTTCGAAAATTTCTTTAATTTTTTCATGGAAAAAACCTTTAAAAATCCAAATCATAAGAATAGTCCTAGATATATTTTTCAAACTTTCAAATTTGTTAATTTGTTATTTCCTGAAGATGCTACACAATGGAGTAGCGAAATATCGAAAATAAAGAACTTTTTATATATATAATATTTCAACAGAAAAATTCATTACAACATCTTTTCTAAATAAACAATTATAAAGGGGAGTTTGAGGTGATTTGAGAACAGTTTTGATAAGGCTCAAAAAAAGTATCTATGGCTATTTGTTTTAATTGTTTTATATACAATATATATACATATATTCTATATATATTCTAGTGTGGTTCATCATGCGCGGCTTCAGGGAAGGGAGGGGGAAGGGATTTTCCCCCTTCCCAGCAAAATCGAAAAAGAAAAAAGGGGAAAAAGAGGAAAATAGGAGAAAAAAAAGAATAAAGTGAAAGAAATTAAAATTTGTATTGCATAATTAGACGAAATATAAATATTTCTCTTCATTTTCAATTAAACAATTAGGGTGTGTGGAGAAATATAGTTAAAAGATCTAAATTTCAAATTAGATTTTCAAAATTTTATATAGAACAATTTCATTTGACATTTTTCTAATTTCAAATGACAAAAAGAAATTTCATTTTAAAATTTCGCATTTTCTAATACAAAATTTCGATTTTATTTGAGAGTGTCCAGTTGGCTACTACTAACTGGGAATTTAACTGAGACATTTGTTGTTGTTTACCATATAAAATTTGATTTTAACTGTCGTACCGAAATAAATGAAATGTCGACACCATTAAAATACCGTTGCCGATATAAATGAAATACAGTTATCCGTAAAAAAAACCGTCACCGTTATTTTTAATTCTCTGCTTTTGGTAAATGCACGTTGTTATGGAATAATTTACATAAATTAAGTTGTTAAAAATGTGTTTTGTTATTAATTAAGTTTGGTTTTGGCAAAAAAAAAACTCGGTGTAGATACACTGCAATAACTGTCTACCGTTACCCTTAAAATGCCATTACTGAAATATAGTTTCCCTTAAAATACCGTTACCGAAATAACCGAAGTATAGTTATCCTTAAAATACCGTTACCGAAATGACTGATATACCGTTATCCCTAAAATAAATTTTCAATAAATTCCAATCAAAATTAACTTTTAGTTAAAATTCTATTACTTTTAGCTTTGGCTTGTGCAAAATATTTTAAGAAGTAGTGTGTTTTGTTTTAAAATGTTCAAATTATTGGGAGAAACCCGCTAGTACTACAGTTCAATTGTAGGACAAAAATTTTTACACTACCAACATAAGATAACGCTACCCCAACATGTTAACTTAGCGCTATAGCAGTTTTTTTTATTTTCAATTACTGCTTTTTGTTTTCCACATTCACAATATAAATAGTAATTAGTATCATATCAACTAGAAAGATTTTCAGATGAATTATTCAAAAATTAGTAAGACTTTACACATTTCTGCTTAATGCTTGCATAATTAACGGGGGAAAAAAACTTTTGTATTTTTATATTGTGAATGGTGAAGACAAAAAGCAACATTGATACTAATAATACCCCATCCACATGAACGAGGTTTCAGTTATCTTGAAGATTTTTGCATTGTCTCATATATATTATCTCGAGATTCTCCACACAAATATTCTATTAATAATCACTTCAATTTGACAAGATAATTTATAAACCCCGCCAATTATCTCTCAAAAGTCAAGGTTTGAGACTGGTTTTTTGAGTACTCGATATTACTTAATATTTGTATAACTACTCAATACTCTGGTTTTCATATTCCTTTTCCAAACGAGTTGAATTTATATATAGTTGTATTTATATGTCAAAATTATGCATAAAATATATTTGGAAAAATAAAATTTGAATGTACTGAAGAGTTTCGTTTGGGTATTGAGTACTCAATACCCAAATACTTAATGCTTTTATAACTCTATAACATAAGAAATGTAAACAAACCAAATAGAAAAAAATTAATTTCAATGTTTAATAAAAATCAACAAAAACAGAAATAATTAAGCATTTTAATGAAATTAATTCTATATTTTACTGATAGTTGTGTTAAATGTAGCTGCATTGTCTTTCCGGGCAAGCAATTGCATGGAAACAGATCTTTAAAGCTGCGGTCTTCCTCCGAACAAAAAATCAAAAGTTTGATCTTTAAACTACTCATCTCTGTTCAGAAAGGATTTATAAAGGATTTAAAGTTGTGTTTTATCCAAAGTTAATAAATAGTTTATTCCTGCCGCGGAAAATATGTTTTTTGAAATATTTTGTTAAATTGTTGGTTCGGTCACAAATATTTTTTATTTACAAAAATAACCAA
Source organism: Leucophora obtusa (assembly GCA_949987735.1). Lineage (NCBI taxonomy): Eukaryota > Metazoa > Arthropoda > Insecta > Diptera > Anthomyiidae > Leucophora > Leucophora obtusa. The sequence continues at coordinate 292,541,601 of OX465295.1, read as the reverse complement.
ACAGCTGTTAACGAGATAATTAAAACCACTTCAACCTTATGTGAAAAGTTTTGATTAGTTTTCAAGTCTAATTGCTAGATTGCTTACAAAACTTGATTGTGAACGGGCTATAATACAAAATGGACAGGTTTATCAGAGAAACTCACTAACGCTACAATTATGCAACTTATGTGTTTTGTTTTAAATAAAAAATATTTTTAGTTTTCTTTGATTTTTTTATAATTATATTTGAAAAAAAACAAACGATTCCTTATCATAAAATTTTTACGCTATCAAAATAAGGTAACGTTTACAAGAATGTTGAGTAGCAGTTTAGTAACAGTTGAGCGTCTGGTAAACGCACCCATGTGTTAATATAAGAGGACTTCCACAGATCGTTCAGTAGCAGATTAGCAGCAGTTGAGTATCTGGTAAACCTTTCTACACTATAATATTGAGTAGCAAGATCTGTCAAGAAATCATATAGATTGGTTGAATGTTGAATACAAATCATATTTTTTTGAAAACGAAATAAATATTTTGGCATACGGATTGATTTCTGCCTTTTTTTAAATGTTTAAAAAAGTTGTACCTAAATATAATCATGTCAGAGATACACTTTTATCTTAAGCTGCATTTACATCTGCACCGTAATCTCGAGATTTCGATATTCACCACTGTGAAAAAGAAATGAAGGAAAGCTTATAGATGTTCAGTTTTGAATAAAGTACACATATTTAGTTCTAATAAATACATTTTCCAAAAAAATAAAGTTTATACGCATATCTTCACTCTTTTTTCAGAGTGGTGAATATCGAAATATCGAGATTTCGGTGCAGATGTGAATGCAGCTTTAATAAGCAAAAAGAGAGAGAAACAAAACAAAAGAATTGAAAGAAAAAAGATTAAAAATGTTTCAGTTTTTTGTTTAAGCGGTGACTATTTTCATAAAATTTAGCATGTGATAGTGTGAACAAATAATGCAATTTTTCTTAAGAATTTTAGGGTACATATGAAATTTCATAATATTTGTTCCACCCCAAAATCTTACAACGCAATATTACATTATAGAAACGCCTTAAACGCGCCCAGTGAAAGTGTTTTAAAGTTAAAAGGACTGCACTACCACCACAGTATCAAAATGTATACAGCGTGACGTCAATTTGATGAATGCCATGTATTTAACGCCAAGGCAACTCTGATTCAATACTAATGGTCGACTATGGTGTTGCGATTTTTGTGTAGTCAAAAGTGCTAAGTTCGCAACGCTGAATTTAAAATTCTAATGTTCCACTCTATTACATTCCACATACAGTATGTTTCACGAATACACTGAGAGAAACTGATGGAGCGTAGTATACTTGAAAATTCTTATTTAACTTAAATTTTTTCGCTTTCAGCTAATTTTTCCGAAATTATATCAAATGCAATAACTTAAACCTCGTAAAGTAAAGAAACCAAAGCGAATAGACCAATAATAAACGTGCATATACAAAGTAAATAAAATAGAATACTTATCTTAAAAATAATAAAAAAAAAATAATAACGAAATACACTTTAGAAAATATATGTTGAACAAAATACATACCACTATTACCACATAAACTTACATAAATACTTCTCAAATAAATGTAGTAAAAAATTCATAAATTCATTAAATATTTATTTTATAGTTATATACATTTTTCAGTCTATAATTTTATTAAGCACATTCTAAATTTCTTTTTTTTTTACAAACTTTTAACAAAAACTTTCTTCGCTTGAAACAAAATATAAAAAAAATGCATAAAATAAATTTCCAAAATTTAGTGCTTTATTTTAAATTAAACAAACAAGTTTCCTATTAAAGCATAATATATCATAATATTAAAAATATATCTAACTTATAAATTTTATATAATAACAAAAAAAAAAAACAACAAATACAAAAACCTTTAACAAATGCCATAAATACTTATACTTTGAAATGTACCTTTTTGCTTTAAATAAATAAAAATGGAGTAATTCTGATATCGTACATAAAAAACATGCATACATACATAAACTTACATAAAAGAGCATATGAAAACATATTTATATTTATGAATAAAAAACTAAACAAAGTCTATACAATCCCGTTAAATTATTAAAAAAAATATTTACTTTAAAAATTTCAACTCATTTAAAATATAATACAAAAATATACTACACTGAGAAAAGATTCATTGTAAATTATCTGAGATAAAATCTACTACACTTACAAATTCCCCTCCCTCAATATAAACAAAGCAAATAATAAATATACATATATTGACAATTTAAACAAATATATCAATAACAAACAAAAAAAAGAAGAACAAATAAGATAATTTCAAAAATGGTTATAAAACTTAAGAGAAAAAAGTTTATAAACAAAGTGTATGGATGATGAAAACAATATTTAAAAAAAAAAATAATTTAATTAAAACTCTAACTTATCCCACGCAAAAATCTACAATACTTTAGTTTAAAATTTTAGTTTTTTAATTATTTCTATAATTTTTAAACAAAAAAATTCTAATTTTAATACACACAATCATAGTTATTGAAAATTTAATAAATTTATTGAAAAAAAACAAAACAAATTTATTAATTTCTTCGGTTTCTTTTTTTGTTCAAAAAGCCAATCATTAAATACAACAAAAAATAATTCTACCAAAATAAAAGTATAAGCTACATACTTTGAAAGCAAATAATAAAACAAAAATCTTTAACTAAATAATAATAATAAAAAATAATTTTAAAATAATAATAACAAACAAAAATAAATAAACAATTGTTATACGGTATTATTATACTTTTTCTATAACTTATAATTTATTTATTGAAGTAAAATTGAAAAAAAAAAAAAAACAAAAATAATAAAAATTAAAATAAAAGAAAAACATTAAAATCGAGTCCAACTAATTAACTGTAGGTAAGTACAAAGAATATTTACAAGGGTCGAAAACTACCCCGTTTTTATATTAAAGTATGTCCATCCATATCAACTATTTCCCAGTATGGGAAATAAGAAATGTAATTCTCAAATTTGCAAAAGTTTGTCAATCAATTCACGTTCCCAATATTGCACTGAAAATAACAAAATGTATTCCTGTTTTTTGGCTTAAAATAAAATTTGTTGATTTTAAATAATTCTTTTGTTAAATTTAACAAATCTTAATTTAAGTACAAAATCTGTAAAACTACAGTTTTATTTGTAATTATACTTGTTCAAATTTAGGATCTCAGGACCCTCCCCGGTCCTAGTCTATATAATCTATGGACATGAAAGGTCACTCCAAAGGAGCAAACAATTTGTCCGTTTTGCTCTATCTAGCTTAGTTTTCGAGATATGGACCATTTTGTGAAGTGGAAAATTTTTATAAGAAATTCCCGAGGGTCCAAGGCTCCACCATGGTCCATTTTTGGATAGACATAAAACAATAATTTTTAACCATTTGTGTACCTAATAATTTCACTAAAACTATGCAGAGACTATTTCGAAAGATTTAAGTCAGAGTTTTGAAAGTCTAGTTTTGTCCGTTTTTTGCCCCCCACGGACCTCCCGGGTCCGAACCTATCCCAAAATTAATTTCGGTTTTTTTGTTTTTTAATTCTAGAAGGGATTAGAGATGAGCGATCCGGTGATTTTTGAATAACGCTGCTACCAGTGATCGTGATTTTCAAATCACCGTTCTTTTAAACAGTGACCGTGATCACGAGTTTGTAATAGAGATGGGCGATCCGGCGATTTTTCAGTAACACTGTTCTCAGTGAATGTGATTTGCAAATCGTTGTTCTTTTAAACTGTGATCGTGATCACGGTTTTTCTATGGAAAAGACTGCGATTTTCTGATAAATAAACGAAATAATATTTATGGCGAGTTTTTAAGATGTCAGTTAAACTTGGTTTAGTTAAACCGAAAACGAATTTTGTCAGCCATTTCAAAGTTTATTAACAAAAATTTGCCGGAAAAACTTTTTCTCGAGTATAATTTCTTTCTTGATTGAAATAAAACAAAATAAACCACATTTTTAAAGCAGTATTCCAGTTACAAACTGCGTTAAACTAAGTTTAAAGATAATCCACTTCCTAAAAACTGGGCATTAAAAGAAGAATAGTTGCGACCGGTAACAAAGACATGATAGAAAGAGACATTTTATACAGAAGAGTGTGAAAGCAAGTCACTGTTATTGAAAAAAACATTTATTACTGTGCACAATGAAGTTTGCAAGAAAAAATACTACAAAAATATTAAAAGAACGACATTCCGAGTAACTGCGACTTGAAATATATGATCACTGCCGTTACCAGTGATTTATCAATAACTGTGATTAAATCACCGGTATGAAAATATCGCTCATCTCTAGAAGGGATCATAGTTTTTATTTATTTTTTAGACGAAACCCCATAAACTGCAGTTTAGCCAATTTTTCAGCCAATTTAAACTACAATAATTTCCAAATGATTATATTTTTATGTCTCTGCTGTCAATATCATATAGAGATGGCGCTATATTTTCACACTTTTTTATTGTATAATCATAAAATCATTTATAATATAAAATTGCATAATGGCCAAAAATTCGTTACTCTTAATCCTTACAAACCACCTATACTCCGAATAATAAATAACGGCCTTGCTCGGGACAGATCTGGACAGTCCAAAACCCAATATTGTAAGCAACATTTTAACAGAAAGTTTCAGTTGAACCTAGCTCAAATTGCTTAGCTAATTTAACTAAAACTGTCTGTGTATTTAGAAGGTTACCTTAATTTAGCAGACCATGATTCTCAACTTCATTAAAAATTCTGCAGGCGCAAATACAGATACTCTTGCCTGTTATCTTAGCAGAATTTTGAACTATTTGTACGGGCTTATTTGTAAGGGTGTACATATGACAAGGAATAAAATTCTGCGTTAAACTTAAAAATCAATGCAAAGCATTCAGAAATATTTAGAAAAACACTTGAAATTTTTACAAATTATTACATTCTTAAAAATCCACAAATTGATTTTATATAAATATATTTTTATTAACTTACAATTAAAAGCTAAGAAATAAACTTACGTATGGTCCCAGTAGCAAAAAATACTAGTGGAGGACCGGTTATGTACACTCAGAAAAGTTCTGCAGTTACTACATGACAGTTATTTGTGTAGTAATGCGGTTGTAGTTATTTTAACTACAATTGTAGTTAATTTACTAGAGGGCTGAATGAATGTCTTACAAAACATTCTCTTGCATGCGCTGATGAGAGATTTGACGATTTTTAATACTAAATATAACAAAAATTGACCATTTTACTTATTTGTAGTTATTTACAAGATGTTAAAATTCAGATCATTACAAAAAAAATAAATAAATAAAACAGAAAACAAAAAAAATATTTTGGTGTTGTATAAGAAAATGTTTTGTGAATGTCTTGCAAAACATTCATACTGGCCTCTATAATTTACTTAGAGTAAAATATTTCAATATTTAACACATTGTAGTAACATTTATTTTATGCAGTTATTTTTAATTTTTTTTACAAATACTTATATTTTCAAGTGTGTGTGCACACACACGAAGCAATCAGGAGCATGTGTATGACGCGCTTGTTTAGAAATTTCTAGTGAAAGAATATGAGTAGAACATGTTTTCTCTTGTCTTAGTCATAAAACAACGCCAAAGAGTGAGGACGCGTAATACGGAAAAGTTTATATATTTTTTATTAAGTTATTAAAATAATAAGGTAAGTTTTATAATATAAATTTATTTACGGGATTATTAAAAATTATTGTATTTATTTTCTTTCAGTTCTTTTATATTCTCATCTCCTTCTACCTGGAGAAAAAAAGGAAGCCAAACAACGCCATATTTAATCCCTCACAGACGGACATCTACAACAATATCTTACTAGTGAAAAATAAAAGTGACATTAGTGTAAATTTTGATTTCTCAATTTTAAATAGAATAAAATTAAGTTAGGAGTGTTTACATAAATTTGTTTTTTGTTAAATTAATAATTTTTAAAATAATTTTTATTTATGTTTTTTAACTACATTTGCAGTTGTTTGTACAGTTTTACAATAATTTGCATGTATGTTGTTTCAATTGCATTTGTAGTTGTTTTTACTACATTTGTCAGTTGATTTTTAACAGTTAAAAATAACTTCATATTGCAGTTAATTTAACTGCAAATGTAGTCTACACCTTTTTAAGTGCAAATGCAGTTATTTTAACTGTCATTTGCAGTTGATTTTACCTACATAATTCCCTGAGTGTACCAGCTTATTTTCACCAGAAAACTAGTACGAATCTCCATATAAACCAGTGTTGTCAGTTTAGGGGATTTATCCCCAAATTGGGGATTTTTTTTCGTCAATGGGGATAAAAATTTCCGTTTGGGGATTCGGGGATTTATTGGGGATGACACGAAATTTTAGGGGATTTTTTGGGGATAACATATTATTGCCTTTTTATGAATTTAACCCTGATAATTCTAAATATTTATATATTTTTTTAAGTATGATGATAATAGTGCATGATTTTAGGCTACACAAATTTGTGTCTGAAAAGTTAATGTGCGTACAAACCTTAATTCCTTTTGGTGAAAATCTGAATTCCTTTTGGTTCCAAAATATTTAAGGTTGTTCGGATGTAATATGAGTTATAAGAAGCTCTTCTTAAATTAAATATATACTTTAAATGTTATTCAATTGTCAAAAATTCAATCCATCTGCTGAAATATTAAAACTTTTTTTACAGTACCAAACGTAACAAAATGTCTGAAGCTGATGAATCGGAAAATTTTGATTCTGAAATATTTAAAACGAAAAAATTTGGCACCCATTTTTTTATGCTGTTATTTAAATTTATTTGTTCTTTTTATAATTTGTTAGAATTACAAAATTTATTGAGTTTGAGTGTATAAGGTACCGAAAAGAATTAAATAAATATGGTATTTTTACCCTAATTTAAAAAAAAAAAAGTTAACGAATACGAATTTTTTCCAGAAAATAAAAATTGGGGATTTTTGGGGATAACAAGTTGAAAATTGGGGATTTTTGGGGATAACAATTTGAAAATTGGGGATAAAGTCTAAAAAAGAACTGGCAACACTGATATAAACAACTGTAGAATTTAACATGGAGATGTAAAAGAGATGAGAGCAATTATCGCCAAACTTTTATTTTGGTACAAGTTAAAAAACTAGTTCGAAAATAACAATTTAAGGACGAAAAATAGGGAGCAAAACTGGTACTAATATGACTCTCGCGGAACCAGTTCTGAACTGACTTCTTGGAAATAGTACTGTAATAGTTGTTCAGGTTCTGACTTATATGGATAAAAATCAATGGTTTTTTGTTTGTTGTATCATAGATTAGACCTTTGTTGAATCGTAGATTAGACCAACAATTTCCTTTTACTGGGATATTTGGGTCCATTTACCAAATTAAATTTCTAATCACAATACTAAATTTTAGTGTATATTATTAAAAGCAAATGTAAACAAAACTAGAATTTCAAAGTTAGATTAAAAAATCTTTCATTAAAAAATTCACATTTTGTTTTTTAATTTTCAAAATTTAATATTTTTATCAAAATCCAATACTTATTCGCTAATATAATGTGAAAGAAAATCATTAAATTTTCTAAAATTTTGAACTCCGGGATTGAATTAAGCTAAATCCAAAATGGATTTATAAATAAAATAAATCCGTTTTGAATTTAGCTTAATTTAATTCCAGAAATTGCGTTTTCGCAAAATTAAAATTTTTTCTTTGACATTATATTAGTGAAATTAAGGGCGAATTATGGGACCGTAAATGTGCTGTAACTGTAACGTGCCTTAGCTGAAAAGTGCACTTATAGAAAATCGTAAACGACATTACTATTTATTTCGTGTGTTTTTTTAATTTATTCTAAATTTTTCCGTTTATTTGTTAATTTTTATTCCTTATTTGTTGTTTGAATCAATTTTCTTTATTCATTTTATATTTTTTCCGAATAAAATCATTCAGCTGTTTCGATGACGGATAGAAAATTCTGATTTCAACAGAATGATCCGGCAAGTACGTTTACATTTACGTGTTAGTAACCATTCGTATACACTTCTTCTTGTGGTTTCGAAACAGCTGATTCGTTACAGTTACGTTTACGGTTGGGTAACTCAGCCTTTAGACTTTGCAGAAAAATTTTAAAATATGGCAAACTTTATTAAGTTTTTGAGTAATTCATGCGAATCCCAGCGTTGGGAAACCAAAACAAAAAAGCTGGTCTAAAAGCAGACCTTTAAAAACATAATTCCCTAATTCGATTTATAAATCTGATTCAATTTTGTGCAAAATGATTTTGCAAAACTAATTTTATTGATTGAATTATTTTCTACCTTATTCAATCAATATCTTATCCAAAGAATCAATTTGATTTTTGTGGATAGAATCAAGTGAATTGATTCAATTTTAACAAATCAATTTAACAAAAAATGGTTGCCTTGATTAATAGTTCGCGAATGAAGTCATTAAACAAATAATTCAATCGAATCAAAATTCAATCAATTTAAATTTGGATAAATCACAACCCCACTTTATTCAGTATCAAATCGTTGACTTAAAGTGATAATGAATTATTCACTGATTCATAAAGTAAAAAAGAATTATATTTTTAAAACTCTGTCTAAAAGAAGCTTTTCCACAAACAAAAAATTTGATCTGATAAAACAAAACAAATTTAAATAAAAAAAATAAAAAAAATTTTTGCCTGCAACCGGATTTGAACTCTGAATGCAAAACTTTTTTAACGAAACTTCATTATTTTTATAAAATTGTTGCTCTACCAGTGAATTGATTATTGTACCGCTGCAATTTTTGCAATAGCACTGGATAACCACTGGTGTTTATCGTTGACATTGCACTCTAAGCCTATTCTTTGCAGTGTTTTTTTATAAGCCACCGTGTTTCTGCCAGTCATTTATTTTTAACACCGCGGTTATGCGGTACTTGATTTTTTTACCACTGGCAATTTCTGACTGGGATGTTTCAATATTCATAATTGCATTGTCATAAAAGCTACATTTAACACGAAAGAGCCCAACCTTTGGCCCCTAAAAAGTTTAAAAATTTTTGTTCAAGGATTCTGACAAAACCTTTATTGATGTTAGAAATGATTTCGCCACATTTGGAAGCAAAATTTAGCCTCAATAAAAATGTTTACAAACACTCTCTCTTACAGTTTTATTAAATGTGGATGCAATTACTTTAGCTGCGGTCCAAGTTAAATTTTTCGCCACAATGTGGTCTATGTTGAAATTTGCCCCTAAAGTAATGGTATCCACAGGTTTAAAAATTTACGTTTAAAAATTTAAGGGTGGGTTGGCGTTATGTGAAGTATTTTAAGCTCGAATACAATGTAGTTAGTGCCATGAGTAAAACTTAACAGTTTTTGTTATAAATTCGCACAACAAAAGTAATAAATGATGAAAAATTGGAATCGAAAATACTTTTTTAAATATTTTTTAAAAAATCCAAAAAAAAAAATTTGTATTTTTTAAAGCAAAAATTAAAATAATTGCTGAACAAAAGCATACCACGGCTAAGTCGTATTCAATATATTTATTTTGGTTTTAGATAAATCTCGTTGTTTTTACAAATGTTATTGACAACGAAGACATAAACATACATATAAATACTTTTATGTAATTGTTGCTTTCAAAAGGTGTTGATTTATGGCTGGTTTTACCAAATCAGACAGTTCATATACAAAAGTACACAATTCTCGTCCCGTTGAATTTCTGTACCTTATGTGATGTGATACGAAAACGGTAGATTTTTTGTTCTTAAATGTACCTACCTTTCGTAACGATATCGGATTTCCAAGGAATTATGATACCGTTTTCGCTATCGAAATTCCCTGGAATAACGATAGTAAAATCGCCAAAATCTGGTCGAAACACTATCGTTTTCCAGGCGATTTCGATATCGAAAATGATGTCATATATCGTCGCTGCGCCAAAGAAAAAGTACACGTGCACACGTTTTAAAAGTTCACATCTGGCCCTATGTTTTTTGGGGAGTTAAAGTTTCCCCCCTTTTGCAAATGTTTATTGTGAATCGGCAACGATGTGAATCTTCCATTTAAGGTATAAGATGTGTTCAGCGAGTTTATGAAAAACACTACGAAGAATATTTTTGTGGAATATTTTAACCCTATAACTCTTCAGTGAAAGGGACTTTTTTGACTCCTTTTTTAAAAGGGACAAAAAAGACCCGTAACTTGAATAGTTAGAGGTTAAAATGTTGCACAAAAATATTCCTCGTATCTACCTTTATTGCTTCTTACCAAAGTCATTACCGGGTAATATAAGATTTTGCTGGGTATTTCAATAAAATTTGAGACGAAACTTGGAGGAGTAAGAAAATTATTTTATTCCGGAGTCAATCAAGAGCCATCAATTTTGAGGGCTCCAAAGTTTGCTGGCTGGGAAGTGTTAACACACTGGCTCGTATAGTAAAAACTAGATATTACTAATAGGGGAAAATATTGGGTTTTTAAGCAATTCACAATTCTAGTCTGCTTGCAAGTAGACTAAAAATTTATTTTTTTATTTTCGTTTATATTTCATGCTGTTCTACAATGCTATGGATAAATTTGGTATTAACCCTTAAATGCATGATCTCTTCGATTTTAATAATTTTTTTATATATGATTTTTAAAAGCACCCTACGGGAAATTTTAATAAACTGTCACCGAACTGGCCCCTTTATATGAAATAGACTGGTCACTTTTACATGGCGTTGTCATAGGAAGGGGAAATTGATGCCTTGTGACATGTCACCAGACAAATCCCAGGACAGGTCCCTGAACTTTGTTTTTTATGAGAGTTCAGTAACCTGTCCTAGGATTTGTCTTGTGACATGTCACAAGGGATCAATTTCCCCCTCCTATGACAACGCCATGTAAAAGTGACCAGTCTATTTCATATAAAGGGGCCAGTTCGGTGACAGTTTGTTAAAATTTCCCGTAGGGCATGTATATTTCAAGAAAAATACCAAAAAAAATTTATTTAAAAAAAAAGGTGATTTTTATTGAAAAATATGGTTTTTTGCAAATAGCTAATTTGTGATTATTTTAACGTGTATGAAAAAAAAATAAAAAAAAAACCAAAAAATCTATAAACTTTAATTTATACATTTATTGTCGCCAAAATGAATTTTATTGCGAGAATACCACTTTGAATATTTAAACAAATATTTTTAAATATTACACTTTTTGTAAAAAAAAAACGCGTGTTTTAGATTTTTCACAAATATACAGAGCAAAACCAAGATTTTTACTCTAACTGTTTAAAAATTCTGCGCTAAACTATAGGAGCACTATGTACAGAAGGGGCCCCTAATGTCCAAAAATGAAGTTTTGTGCATCAAGTGGATTTTTTTTATTAAAAAACCGGTATGTTGCCAAATAGCTACACCATGCATTTAAGGGTTAAATAATTTTGAGTACCTTTTTTCAGGATTTTTCTATCAGTATAAGAGTATATTATGTAAGTGGTTTTTTTGATAATTATGAACAGTGTTGCCAACTCCTGAAGGCAGGAAAGCACCGTGAACATTATGAAAACGGGTAAAAAGGGTAAAAAATTACCAAAAATGGGGTAAAAAAGCACGATATTAATTTTTTGAAAAATATAAATTAAGAATTTAAAAATAGTGTAAAAAAGGTTCAGAAAATTACCTAAAAAGGGATAATAATATTTCAATAGAAGTTTGAAGTTGCTATTTAAAATTGTACTACAAATATTATGCAAAAATCTAATTCTTGTATAGTTCGTATTATTTTTTAAATTTTGACAGAAAATTCAAGAAAACTGTAAAAAAAACGAGAACAAATACCAAAAATATAAACTGTAAAAAAGCACTAAAAGCACTGCCAGAAATCTGAAAAAGCACCGTAAATACCCGCTTTTTTTAAAAGGGTATTTGTAAAAATTCACCGGGTACGGGAAGGAAAAAAGCACCAAAAGATAACCGAAAAGCACTGAAATGGCAACACTGATTATGAATAAAATAAAAGAACCGAAAAGAAGAGTTGAAATTTAACTTATTCGTCTACGTGAAAGAGTTCATAACTCTAAAAATGTGCAACATTTTTGGGCTTTCGCGCCACACAGATATTTCAAGGGGCCATAAAATAAAAAACCGAGCTAACTTTGCAAAATCCTTTGAAAGTTTACTTTCATTTCGCGTTAGAACCATCGGGCTTGAAACTATTGTTGCGCTTTGAAATTAGTCTAATACTGCATTTAGACTAAGTAAAAACTACCTAGTTTTTGGCCGTTGTTAGTTTTTACTTGTCAAAACGCATACATAAAAAACAAACAAAACCCAGTTTTGTACAAAAACTAGGTAGTTTTTGCTCAGTCTAAATTCAGTATAAGATCATATTGGAATGGCGCACTCCATTGGAAATCAAAACAATAATGATATAATTTACTTTTAATATTTAACCTTTCCGATAATCTATAAAATTGTAATAAAACCTTTTAAAACTAATATCGAACAAGGAAACCGGACAAATAAATTAAAAATTTGTCCAAAAAGTGTTAAAATATAATTTCACTGTCAAAATCAAGCAACAAAACTATGAGACACAGTATTTAAATTGTTTAACCCATTGTTTACCAACATATCTTTAAAGACACATGTAACGAGCCTTCTACTAAGTTTTGTCAGAAAATTTGCACGGAATCCATGCTTGGCAAAAAATGAGGAAAACAATATAGGGTAGAGGGGGGATCATTTTCCATTTACCATTTTTCTCCGATGTTAAGGGAGATAAAAAATTGGAAAAATTATATTTTGTACATTTTTCAATTACAATTGACATCTACTTTGACGAATTTACATCACATGTGGAAGCAGACAGACGTATTTTTCTGTTTTTTGGGGTGCCCAAAAAATAATAGAAAGCAAACACATCACGGCTTAAAATGCTCTATAAGACTTTTCTATATTCATAAAATATGTTTAATAACACAGTACAACACCAAAAATGCATCGGGCATGCGACATATAAATTCTGATAGATTTTAGGATTAATTTCACGAATGTGAATACCAAATTTTAATATTATCTCTACTTTTTGAAATATTCGCAGATTTAACTTTTAGAAAAAACACAATTTTTTATTTTAATTTCTTATTTATTCATATACCTGACTAAACCACGGATAGTTTTTAATATGGTTTAAATATATAGACTTTGTGCTTTTAGAACCGTATCATCTTATTTTGATTAGGTAAAGGATCTAGGATATAATTGCAATTAAAGTGAAAACTTCACTTATTTTCCTATTTCGCAAATTTAGTAAAATCCCTTTATGGGATTTGCAAAATCTTAACACATGACATAAATTCATATTCCACTAAATTGATTTTATCAAAAGAATCACAACTTTTGCATCAACATTTGCAGAAAATTCAGTCTCAAATACAAATCTTTCTTTATTTCAAATTAATTTTATATGTATTTACTATGGTAAAAGGGAAAAAATAGATTTTTGAACATGCATCTTTTAAAATCGTTACTCTTTAGGAATTTACACCTCAATTATCTAAAACTTCGTTGAAATTTATTAGAAAATATATGTTTTACATTTCTGAATGGGTTTAGCTGAGTTTTAAAATTTAAGATTTATCACAGACTTCTTAATTTTTAGGTATTATAGAAGTCTATCTTTTTGAGTTTAGTCAATTTTAACTTAAAGTTAAAAAAGAAAATGCGGAATTTTTTTGATAAATTATGTAACATGAGATATTTACTAAAGGTACAAATTCAAATATTAGATATTCCTTTCATCGCAGATTATTTATTAACGAAATCGTGAAAAAGGGAAAATTCAATTTTAAATACGCGTATAGGGGATATCATCGCAGCTGTCAAAACGTGCAATATATCAAATTAAAAGGCATATTGCATCATTTTAAAATGTTGCAAAAAATAGCGTTATTACTTGCAATTTTGTATTTTTTTGCAAAAAGTTTATTAAAAAATTTAGTTTTCCTAGAAAATCGGTTATGCAAATTTTTCTTAAACTACAGCTAACTTTAAAATTTTATGGCCATATTCATGATCTGCGTCCCAAAGTCTATTAGAAATGATGTATCGTAACACCGATGCATTAAGTTTTTCTTATTTTGTTGTACTGTGTAATAAATTAAAACTATGGTATTAATTTTTAAATTTATATTAATATTTTAGATTTTTATAATTTTGAAGAGTCATTTTATTATAATTTTGAATTATTTTTTTTTAATATAGTGAAGCTTTCTTAATTAAAATGAATTACAGATCTTAAAGAACTTATTCCAAATTATTTCAATCTTTAAAATATTGACTTTGCTGTATTAACAATTTTTTTTGTTAAAATTGTTTCTAGCTCTTTTGGCGAATGTCCACCAAGTTTGGGGCAGTTTCGCCGATTTGGGTTACTTTGAAAATCTTTAAAAAAAATAATAGAAGATATGCAAATAATAAGAATAAAAACATAAAAATTAAAGCTAAGATATGTAGATCCTCAATTTGAAAGTAATTTTTGAAAAATAATTAGTGGTTAAGAAATGACAGTGCTTAAAAAAAAGTGGCGAAGGATCCCCCCTTTACCCTACTCCATATCACAAACGGATTGCAGAAAATTTTATATATTGGCAATAAACTTAAGATTTTTGAAAAATGAAATCAAATTACACTTGAAATATATAACTTAGTTTAGAACTTAGAAAATGCGTTTAAAATTAAATTTACTTTTATGATTATTAGCCTTTTTTAGTTGTAATATTAAACAAGTTTTCAAAAGTTTTAAGCCCTTACAGATATTTTGCGTTCTTACAGATATTTTTATAAAATTTTCTGCCTCTGTCTACTATAAACTTTTCTTTCTCTTTTTACTATTAACTTCGGAAAATTGTAAAAGGGACAGCCGGTGCAATGATGAACCAAAGGTTTAAAAGGCTTAATTCTTTCATTCACTTTTTAAAAATTAATGAAATTTGGGTTCAATTTCATTCCCTAATAGCATTCTTATGGAATTAATTCGATAGATTAATTCCCTATAGCTTTAAATTATATGAATTGATACTATTTTGATTGAATTCTTACTGAATGAAACCCAATTTACTTGAATTCATTTAATAAAAAGGTGAATGAAAAATGATTTGTTTTCATTCACTTAATCAAATGAAAAATTTTAATTTGCATGTAATTGCTGAAATATTAGCATAATACAATGAAAAACGTTTAAAATTCATCTAACAGAAATAAATAGTATCGTATGCTTTGTTACAGCTTGTATGCTTTGGTTTTGATTATATGTTAGTTTCAAACTACACTGCACTAAGTGAATGGTAATAAAATTTCTTCATTCAATTAGTAAAATGGGGAATGAACATGCGATTTGAATGATTCAAGTTAGAAATTCATTCAATTCATATTAAAGCTTTGGGAATGAAGCTTATGAATGAATTCTTTCCGAATGGTTTGAGGGAATGGTACATGAATATTTTTAAAATCTGAATTTAATTTTTCGTGATTTAAGCTTAAATTGAATTAAGTTTTTCGAAGCTCTGTGATGAACAAATAACACCATTGTGAATAATTTTAAATTTTAAGTAAACAAAGAAATACACCAAATAAAACACTTCTATATATAGAAATTAACTGAACAAAGTCAAAAAAACTTTTAAATACAAAAAATATGTGTATCTGTGCGAATTTTCAGACTAAAACTATACGCAACTTTTTTCTTTTAAGTCAAGTTTTGGGTTAGAAAAGTAATTTTGTGCGTTCCCGTACTTTTGGGAAATTTTATCATTTAGACAGAGGATTTTGTGCTTACTCTCATATTACTGAACTTTACACAAAAAGTAATGAATCAAACTAAACTTAAAATAATGGTTAAAGGTTATAAATTTCTTTCTGTGTGCATAGTTTTATAAGCTTCCCCAGTAAACAAAAAAAAAAAACAAAAAAAAAAACCGAAAAAACTAAACAAAAAATTTTTGATTGGTTATATTTCAATTTAAATACTTAAAAAAAGAAAATTGTCAATTTTTTGAACAAAGTGATAAAGATGTCGTTATAACTTTTGTTTTTGGTGATGCCATACCCCTGGTCAGGGCTCTATTAATTTTTAAAAGTCAAGATTTTGTCATGTAGTCTAATTTTTAAATTTTTTATGAGTCAATTTAATTTATATTCAGGTATGAATTTATCTATTCTTAATGAAAATGTGTTGTGATTGAAATCGTGTTTATTGTGAATGAAATTTTGTCAATTGTGAATTAATATTCCATTTATTTAATATTTTCCCTCAGTCGAAAAAGCGCTAGAATTCCCGCTTTCCGCTAAAACATAGTTTTCCCCGCTACGAGCTATGAAAAAGAGGTAGATTGTGGGAAAAAGGCCGGGCATCCCGAAAAATTTCATGAAATCTTCAAACCCCTCTCGACGAATATCTTTCCCTTAACTTAAGTTGAAATTCACACTCAAAAAAGTTTGACAGTTACTACATGACAGTTGTTTGTGTAGTAATCAGTAGTTGTTGTTTTGAACAGTAATTACAGTTGTTTTTCTATAGAAAAATGCAAAACAACAGTTATGATGGTTACTTAAAGAAATAACTAACGAAAAATTCAGTAATCTCGTAACAGTTGTTTAAAACAGTTATTTTTAATATCATAATAAACAACTACCAAAACAGTAATTTTACAGTAAACTGTTGTTTTTGTTATTTATTTAAAAAAAAAAATACGTCAAATTTCTTTGAATTTTAAAAATTCTTGTTTATATTTGTTATTGTTGATATACACTAAGGGAATTATGTAGGTAAAATCAACTGCAAATGACAGTTAAAATTACTACATTTGCATTTAAAAAGGTGTAGACTACATTTGTAGTTAAAGGTGTAGACTACATTTGCAATGTGAAGTTGTTTTTAACTGTTAAAAATCAACTAACAAATGTAGTAGAAACAACTACAAATGCAATTAAAACAATGTACATGCAAGTTATTGTAAAACTGTACAAATAACTGCAAATGTAGTTGAAATAATATATATATATTCCTCTAACTCCCATTGAAGCATAGTTAAAATAACATAAACAAAAATTATTTTAAAAATTATTAATTTAATAAAAACAAATTTATATAAACACTCTTAACTTAATTTTATTCCATAATAAATTTAAAATTGAGAAATCAAAATTTACACTTAATATCACTTTTATTGTTTACTATATTGTTCTAGATGTCCGTCTGTGAGGGATAAAATATTGTTTGGCTTCCTTTTTTTCTCCAGATAGAAAGGGATGAAAATATAAAAGAACTGAAAGAAAATAAATACAATATTTTTTTTAAATTCCCGTAAATAAATTTATGTTTTTGTTGGGCAGGGTGACTCCCTTTCCAAGCAAATGTTGATAAAAAAAACTCCAAGTTTTTTTTCTAATAAAATTAAAGCTTCTTGCTTTATTGAGTATTATTCTTAGACTAACTTAACTTTATTATTTACAAAAAGTATTTACAAAAAAAAGGCGCTATTCAAATAGCGGATTAAATTCAGTTCAAGGAGAACGTAAATGAGTATTAAGATCAATAAGTGATATAAAAAACAAATACTGGTTTTTTTTAAGAGAAAAAATATAAATATATATATATATACAAAACCATAAGGTTGAACACGGTTCAACATCCTCCCGCGCGAAGATGTTGGTGACAACGTTTCAAACTCTAGATAGGACCCATTCAAAATTGATCGTTGCATCTTCGGGAGGGTTCCTTGGGATGAATCATCGAATTCTTAATAAGAGAAGCCAGCGTCGGACTACTACATCGATTGTACGGCAAGTGGCAATGCCAGGATGTGCGTGGGGCAGCATCGTTTCAAAATGTTGAACTAATTGCATTTTTGATAGGTGGTGGGACTGTGATTGCGTCATCCCGCAATGGAAGTCGCCATAGTAGCGGTGCTGCTCACACGTGGGGGCGACTTAGAAAAACGTTCCATTTCTTCACCCTGATAAAAATAAATGCACAATTCGCATCGAGGTATGATGATGGCTAGAGAGGATGAAAAGAAAATATATATATACTGTGTTATTAGAAATTTTGTTTAGCGACTTTTTCTCTTGTTTTAACATGGCTTTCAATTTTTAATCTGGTGGATTAATTTGGAGATTTTCGTGAGGTTTCTCGGGGGTGGTATTAGATATGGGCAAAAGACAAAGTTTGGCAATCGAGCGCATTATAGTTCCATTTTGTGTTTTGATCTCTGCTACTCGTACTTTGCTGTCTTTTCCATATATTACTTGGGTAATGCGTCCCAGACGCCACTCGGTAGGTGGTAGTAAATCATCTTTCACGATGACGAAGTCGTTTGGTTTTATGTTGTGTTGTTCAATTTTCCATTTGACTCTTCGTTGAAGTTCTGTAATGTATTCGTTTTTCCAACGACGGGCAAAGATATGTTGAAGAGCCTTTAGACGGTTCCAGCGTTTAATGAAACTTAAATTTTCTAATGGGGGTTCTTCAGGGGCTTCAGGCGGAGCGATAAGTGGTGCACCTCTCAAGAGATGACCTGGAGTCAAAGGAAGTAATTCAGATGGGTTTTCAGTCAATGAGGACATTGGACGGGAATTCAATACGGCCTCAATTCTGATTAACATTGTTGAAAATTCTTCAAATGTGAAGTTGAGATTACCAGCTACCTTTTTCAGATGAGATTTCATGCTTTTTACAGCAGCCTCCCAGAGGCCGCCCATGTGGGGTGCATAAGGTGGGATAAACGACCATGTGAATCCGTGGGCACTATATTTTTCTACTAAGGCCCTCTCCGTTGTTTTCAAAAATTCGTTATGAGTTTTAAGTAAGGCGAGACTAGCTCCAAGAAAGTTTCGACCATTATCAGAAAACATAGTTTTTGGGAAACCCCTACGCCCGGTAAATCTGTCAAAGCAAGCTAGAAATGCGTCCGTAGAAAGATCTGAGCAGGCTTCCAAATGAACCGCTCTTGTGGAGAAGCATACAAATACGGCTGCATAACCTTTAATCAATTTGGCGTTTCTTAAATTTGATGATTTTATGTTGAACGGGCCAGCGAAATCAATACCGGTGTATGTAAAGGGCAGCGAAAAAGTTACCCTTTCAGGGGGGAGTGCGGCCATTATTTGATTTTGAACTTTATGCTTGTAAATAGTGCACGTTTTACAATTTCGAATACATTTTCGTACTAGATTTTTAAGTCGAGGGATATAAAACCCTTGTCTTATAGCCCGTAGCATGATGTGATGTTCAGCATGAAGCAGAATCGTATGAGTGTATTCGACGAAGAGAGTAGCAATGCGGGATTTTTCAGGAATTATTATGGGGTGACGTTCTTCAAAACTTAATCCGGAGTTATTAAGTCGACCTCCTACACGTAATAGATTACTTTCGTCGAGAAAAGGACTCAAAGTAAGAAGTCTGCTCTTTTTGCTTAGATGGCGTTTTTCTTGCAGGCATTCATACTCCTTGTAGAAGTGGTTTTTCTGAGCAATCGAAATTAGGCGATTTTTGGTGAATCGAATTTCTTCCGTAGTTATAAACTGCTCAGTTTTAAAGGGACGTTTTCGAATGCTATTAATGAAACGAAAACAATAACTTACGACCCTTAGAGCTCGAGCGAAAGATGAAAAGTTTTCCAATATGTCGCAAATGTCACCTGCCTGAAAATGTGTATTTTTGCTGGTTGTGTCTACTGGGGTAGTTTTTAGATGAAAAGTTGATATCTTTTTGGTTTCTAAATCTGTTGGATCGAAAGTTCGTGGTTTCGGCCAACTTTCAGTAGGCTGGGTTAGCCAGGTGGGTCCATGCCACCACAATTTACTCTCTATGAGTTCCTGAGGAGTACAACCACGGGTACCTAAATCCGCTGGGTTGTCGTCCGTTTTCACATGTTTCCAGTGATTATTACTGGCAATACTAATAATTTTTGTTACACGATTTGCAACAAAGGTTTTCAAAGTTTGTGGTGGTTTTTGTAGCCAACCAAGGACTATAGAAGAGTCCGTCCACAAATATAGTTCGTAGGAGAACTTTGCATTTTCCATCAAACCTTTTACTAATTTTGAGAGTAAAACCGCTCCACACAATTCAAGTTTCGGGATTGTAATCTTTTTTATCGGTGCAACCTTGGTTTTTGCCACTAGCAAATTGCAGTTGATTTCTCCATCAGACGTAGAAGTTCGCATGTAGACTGCACCACAATAGGCCTTTTCCGATGAATCGCAGAAACCGTGAATTTGTATTTGATGAGTCGGTGTAAAATGTACCCATCTAGGAATTTTTAACGATGAAATTTGTGGTAAATTTTCTAAAAATGTGTTCCAATTTTGGAGTATATGCGGTGGGATACCCTCATCCCAGTCCGCCTTAAGTTCCCATAACTCTTGCATCAAAAGTTTTGCTATTACCACAACTGGTCCCAGCCAGCCTAGAGGGTCAAATAATTTCGCTATAACCGATAAAATCTGCCTTTTTGTAGAGGAGGGCGAAATTTGTTTCGGTTCTACAACATAATAAAAAAAGTCTGATTTCGCATTCCAGCGAATCCCCAAGGTTTTGATGGTGCTGGAATCGTCAAACTTCAAAAAATCTTCGTCAAGAAGATCCTCCCGCGCCAAGTGTTTCAGTAAAAAACTGTCATTGGCTGTCATTTTCTTCATGGGGAAGCCTGCAGAATTTAAAGCCTGAGTTATCTGACCTTGTTTCGTTTTTGCCTCTTCAAGAGTATGTCCCCCAGACAAAATGTCATCCACATAAATTTCGCTCTTCAAAATCGTGGATGCCTTTGGATATAAATATTTACAGTCATCACTTAACTGCCGTAGAGTTCGTATAGCCAAAAAAGGCGCACAGTTCACCCCAAATGTGACTGTTTTCATTTGAAAAGATTTTACAAAACTATCTGTTTCATTACGGAACAAAATTTGCTGATATGGCCGATCAGCTTCGTGAATTATTATTTGGCGAAACATTTTTTCAATGTCGCCTGTGAAAACGTATTTATAATAGCGCCAACTAAGCACTATTTGCATTAAATCGGTCTGAAGAGTTGGGCCTTGATGAAGAACGTCGTTCAATGAAAATCCACTATTCGTTTTCTTAGAGGCATTGAAGACCACCCTAACTTTCGTCGATTTACTTTCGGGTCGAATAACCGCGTGGTGTGGTAGAAAAAACGAAAATTGTTTTTCAGCATTATTTTCATGGTGAGTCACTGGTTCCATTTGATCCAGGTCGATGTATTCTTGAAGAACTTGCCGATATAATTCTTTTAAATCTGGAGTCTTTTCGAGAGTTTTTTCCATTCGAAAATATTGACCCAGAGCGCTAGGTTTTGATTGACCCAAAAATATTTCACTTGGATACTCTTCTTTAAAAGGTAAACGTACCACATAACGCCCATCCGACTGCCTAATAGTAGATGTTGTGAAAAGATTTTCGCAAAAGTTATCAGCTTCAGTTGTGGCACGGTCTTTTTCGACCTCTTCAAGTTCCCAGAACTTTTTGATTTGATCATGAAGAAGATCATCCGAAGTAGATACGGTAGTAGAAAATGCATTTATTTCACTGATATTATCTGGGCCTGATAAGTACCAGCCAAAATGTGACTCTCGGGCCTCCAAGTTTTCCGATATATTTTGTCGCACTCCCTTAAGGTTGATAAAAGGTAAAAAATCGCTTCCTATTATCATATCAATAGCGGCAGGTTGATAGAAATGTGGGTCGGCTAATGTTAAATTTTTAATTTCCGCATAATTTCGAAGTTTAATGGGACGGGAGGGCAAAACATTAGCTATTTTGGGTGCGACAACGGCTAAGATTTTTATTCTAAAGTCAGAAATTCTCGATTTTACAGTAACATAGCATTTACCTTTAGAACTACCCACTACCATTCCACCAAAACCTGATATTTGATGACAATGTTTCTCGAGGGGTATTGCAAGCTTTTGCTGAATACGTGTTGTAATAAAACTTCTTTCTGCTGCTGCATCTAACAGAGCCCGAATAGTAAATAATTCTCCAGAATTTTCTATATGAATCAGCGCTGTCGGTAACACTGTAGTTCCTTCTCGTCGAACAAAATAAGCCTGAATATTATCTTCTGGTACATTTACGGAAGTAGATAAATTTTCGACTTGAGTATTGAAAGTGTGGGTTTCGTTTT
Organism: Leucophora obtusa; assembly: GCA_949987735.1. Taxonomy (NCBI): domain Eukaryota; kingdom Metazoa; phylum Arthropoda; class Insecta; order Diptera; family Anthomyiidae; genus Leucophora; species Leucophora obtusa. Next base: position 292,519,371 of record OX465295.1, on the reverse strand, counting down.
GAGTACCTGATGTTGAAGCCCTTTCGTTATCTTGGGGATTTGACTGTGAATGCCCCTTTGGCACACTATCCCTTTTTGAATTTTCAGGGTTTTCAATATGCAACATTGTGTGATGTTTTCTGTGACATTTAATACACGAACCGGTACTCAGACATTTTGATTTGAAATGTGTAGGCGAGAGACAGTTAACACAATATTTGTTCGCAAAAACAAATTTCTGACGTTCGTTTGGCGACATGGCCTTGAAAGATTTGCAAACTCTTAAAGGGTGATTTTGTTTACATTTTCTACAGCTAAAATTTTGCTCAGCCCGAGCGTGAAATGCCTGGGTTTTTGTAGACTGGTTTTCTTTAAGCGGCGGTTTTTTCCTATCAGTCATCGTTTCTAAAATTTCTATTCTCTCCGAGAGAAATTCATTTAATTGTGTCCATGTGGGCAGCTCACGATGATTTTTCAAAGACATTTCCCATTCTTTCATGGTTTCATCAGAAAGTTTTGAAACAACTACATGAATCATGAATGGATCATAATCAGGCAATTCGATTTTGTGATTTTTCAAAATTGCCAAACAATCATTAACCGCATTTTGAATCAATCTAAGAGATTTGACGTTTTCATTTTGAGCTGGAGTGACCGCATGAATTTTTTTCATCTGATCCTGCACCAAAAGCCTTTTATTTTCGAATCTATTTTTCAACTTTTCCCAGGCCAGTTCAAAATTATCATCTACCAAGTCAAAATCCTTTATAGCTTGGTAGGCCTCCCCCCTCACTTTGCTACGCAAATAATATAATTTTTGGGCTGGAGCCACTGATGGATCTCTTCCAATGACCGCCTGAAACATATCTCTAAAGGCTGGCCACTTGGAGTAACCGTCGTCAAAAGTTTGTATTTCGCAAGCTGGCAATTTTAATGAAGATCTGTTAATAATGGGTTGATCTGTTCGAACAGTAACCGATTTGGTTTTTTCCAATATTTTAATTTTCAAAGACTGATATAAATCACTAGACTCCTCATATGCTAAAGAGATTTCATCTTTTTGATCCTCTTGTGCCCCTTTATCTTCTATTATATATTCTTCGTACGACGCTACTAATTTGGACCATCTTCTTTCTAATTCTTGCCTTTTGACATCAAGAAACGCTAATGTACAATCGTCGGGACAGGTTCTTTCGAAGTTAGTGCAGAACGCAGCTAATTGTGTCAGATCGAATCTACATCTTCTTTTTGACGCTGTCATTTTTACTATTTTGACCGAAAGCAACCCTGTTGACTAAAATCAAACTTGAGGTATTTTATGTGAACTGTCCCTTTATAGCAACCCCTTATTGGTTTCGTGAAGAATAACCAAATGATTTAACTGGAATAACTTTCTTCAAGAAATTATTTTGTAAATCGTTAAATCGTTCCACCCTATTGTCCAAAAAATCTCACCAAAGATTTTGTTCCAATAAATTTCCCCACGAAAAATTAATAACAGTAAAATTTTATCCTCAATATAAAAATTGTTTATAATTCAAAAAACCGCACCACTCTAATTTGCAAAATTTTTATCCAATAAAAATTTTTTTTTATCTCATTAATCATACGTTCAGGCCACTTTAATTTGCGAAAAATTTTCTCCAAGAAAAATTTTTTTTTTTCAGACAATTGTAGTTTTCGTGCCACTCTAATTTCCAAAATTTTGTACCATAAATAATTTATTTTTGATATTCGAGGTTTGTTAGCGTTCTACGTCTCGAAAATTTTCTACAAGAAAGATTTTCAGGGTAATTCTAGATTTCGCGCCGCCCTATTTTTATTTTCCCAACAAAGTTTTCAAAATTTTCCGATTTTACTACCCTCTAAATTGTCCACCAATGCCATACAAATATTATTATATTAAATTTCCATTTATTTTCTGACTCACCTTTATTACACAATTTTCCCCACTAATTTTGAGGTTCTAAATTTTGGGCAACCCTTCCACACTTATTTATTCTGTCCTTTGTGTTGAAAGTGACGTCACCGTTTTTTTTTTTTTTTGTTCTTTGCTAAACTGAAACACTATTGTTTTACTGTTGATCACTTGTTTGTTTTTTGTTTTCTTGTTGTTGTTTTCCTTATGTATTTCTAATACATGGAGTATGATTGATTTGGCAAATATTTTCAATAATATTTAAAAAAAACACACTGATTTTTCTTCCACTCTTTTTATTTGTTGTTGAAAGGATTGCACTAAATAACTAATGTTTTGTTTGATGACGTTTTTTCCTCTTTATACACATATTTATTATTGCAGTGGCTGAGTATTTATCACTTTCTTGTTGTTTGTATTTTAAACTTGTCTTTTATATTTTCTGATTGTATTTTATTTTAGTGTTTTTATTTTCTCTCACCACTTTAAAATATTTTGGAAATATTTATTATTATTGTTTTCCTTTAAAGTCACACGATTATTTAATTTCTTTTTTCTTTCGCACTTTCGTTTTATGCAGCGGCACAAGTTTGTAGTTTTTTATCAGTGGTCAATGTTTTGTTTTGTTCTTTTGTTAATGATGGGTATTCTTTTTAAATACAAATTTAGTGGGATTTTATTTGATATGAAACTTTTTTTTTTATATTATAATTGCATTGAGGTTAGAATTTTTTCTTGAAAATGGCAGCTTTTTTTTCCAATTTTTTTTTTGCAAATTGTCTTTGTTTGTTGCTTTTTTTTTTTTCCTTAATCTAAGCCTCTTCGTTCTTCTTGTAGAGAAAAAAAAAATGTCGCACAAAATCACTAAAAACACAGTACATACATACCCTTTCCGATCTGATTTTTGTTCTGCCAACTCTTTTGCCTTGTAGACTTTTGTTGTTGCAGATATATCCACTTTAAACCTTTTGTTGATGATGACAGCTTCACAAGAACGGGATGTCCAATGATGTGTCACTTGATTTTATGACTTCCTTCTGCCGGAATGCACGATGAAGTACCTTTTTGTTAACACAGACTCCCTTGTCTGTTTTCGTTGTTGATGTTGAAGTTGCCACTAGGGGGGACAACTGCCAATTTTTTTTAATTAGTAGACTCCAAGTCACTAATTCTTCCTGTCCTAGCCTATTCTAGGACTTTTTCGAAGGACCAATATGTTGGGCAGGGTGACTCCCTTTCCAAGCAAATGTTGATAAAAAAAACTCCAAGTTTTTTTTCTAATAAAATTAAAGCTTCTTGCTTTATTGAGTATTATTCTTAGACTAACTTAACTTTATTATTTACAAAAAGTATTTACAAAAAAAAGGCGCTATTCAAATAGCGGATTAAATTCAGTTCAAGGAGAACGTAAATGAGTATTAAGATCAATAAGTGATATAAAAAACAAATACTGGTTTTTTTTAAGAGAAAAAATATAAATATATATATATATACAAAACCATAAGGTTGAACACGGTTCAACAGTTTTATATTATAAAACTTACCTATTATTTTAATAATTTAATAAAATATATAACCTTTTCCGTATAACGCGTCTTCACTCTTTAGCGTTGTTTTATGACTAAGGTAAGAGAAAACATGTTCTTCTCATATTCTTTCACTAGAAATTTCTAAACAAATGCTTCGTACACACATTCTTCTTTACTTCGTACACATACACACTTGAAAATGTATTTATTTGTAATAAAATTCAAAACAACTGCATAAAATAAATGTTACTACAATATAGTAGTTTTTGAAGTTTGTTTAAAAAAATAACTGTCAAAAACATTAAAAAATTTTGCTCTAAGTAAATTAACTGCAATTGCAGTTAAAATAACTACAACCGCATTACTATACAAATAACTGTCATGTAGTAACTGCAGAACTTTTCTGAGTGTATTCCTAGTTTGAAAATAAAAATCAGAAACTTGTCTTGTGTCTCCAATGCATAAAAGCGTAACCGTTAGGAATTTTTGCTTCAAATTTTAAATAGGCTGAAGTAATTACACACATTTTTGTAATCGAAAGAAAAAAAATCTGTTTTTTTATTAAAATGTACTTTTATAATACCATAAGAATTAACTGTAAAAAACAGTAGTTTTTCATGGACAAACTTTTATGAGTGCACGTATCTGACAATATGTAGAATTTAACTTGGTTTACTTTCCTTATTATCGATTCGTGCTTATGACAACAGAAAAATGTAAACAGTTTCGTGCAATTAACAACAGTTTATTATCATTAATTTGAACAATTAAATTAATTAGCATTTTCTTTATTTTTAATTATACTACTTGGAATCTTATACTGCAGTTAGACAAAAACTAAAACTGAACAAAAATTAACCAGTTTAGCACAAAACTAGTTTTTGCTTGTTTTATAAACTGGGCTTAAAAAAAGCCCGATAGAACTTTATATTGTAAAAAATAAAAAAAATTAATTTTAATCCAAACAATTTTTTTCTTGCAAAGATCACTACATGGCATTAACATTTGAAAATTATTTCGGGCATATGGCTACCGCGGCTGTTCTTGACGAAGCACATTCTGGACGTCCAATTTTGGGCCACTTTTTCGAGCATTGTTGTCCGTATGTCACGACTAACACGAACAATGTTGGCCGCCAAGGCGTCAATTGTTGTTGGTTTATCAGCATAAAACAGTGACTTCACATGGCCCCACAGGAAATAATCGGGAGGTGTCAAATCGCACGACCTTGGAGGTCAATTGATAGGTCAATTTCTCAAAATCAACTTATCGCCAAATTTTGATTTCAATAAGTCGATGTTTGCGGTCGCCGTATGGCACATAGCGCCATCTTGTTGAAACCACAAACAAAAAATCATTGATCATACATAGTGTGACAACGATCTCTATTGACCGTAACGCGAGCTCCGGCTTCATTTTTTTAAGAAAAAATGTCCAATGATGCCACCAGCGGGTACGCCGCACCAAATGGTGAATTTTTGTGGATGTAATGGATTCTGTAGGGTCTGTTATGGATTGGTTTCACTCCATATACGTAAATTTTGTTTATCAACAAACCCGTTAAGCCAAAAGTGAGCTTCATCACTGAACAGAATCTATAAGTTGAGCGAATTGATGACTGATTTTAAAAGTAAATCTGGATAATTTAGTAGCGTTGTTCAAGAGTCAATCAAGCGTTTTTCCAGAGTATATTGATCATAAATGTCAAAAAATTAGGGTAGTATGTATGATAGTTCGTTTGACAGTTAGTCCTTTCGTAAGTTCTATCGAGCTTAAAGAAACACCCTTTATATGAGGCTCCCAAAGACAACTACCCGGCTAAATGAAAAAGAATATCGTATCAGTGTCGAACTTACAGCATTTATTGTCCTATATGATAAGTAGGGCAAGGAATTTCATGCACTTAAAAATGAAAAATATGCGCCTAAAATATGCGGTTAAAAAAGAAAAATATGCATTAAAAATATAAGAGATATGCACTAAAAACTATTATTTTTGCAAAAATAATGCGCTCTAAAACTTAAAAATGTATTTAAGTTAGATATTTTGCAAACAGACACAGAACTCGAAGATTTCCCATAGTCAATAAGGTTTTAAGAATGCTTATTTTGATTGAATCCAAATATGAAAACGTATCAATTTTTTATATTTTTTTTACAATATAAAAAATGCTACTAAAAATTAAAAATATGCACAAATATGCATTAAAAAGCACAAAATAAAAAGGCACCAAATATGCATTTAAAGTCAAAATATGCAGAAACATGCATTTATGACAAAATATGCAAAAATATGCAATTACAAATCGATGCCATTTTGTTCTAAATTTGATGATTCGGGTAAATATTTAGTCCATATTAGTTTTGGACTATCGAGAAAAAACATGCATTTGCATGAAATTCCTTGCCCTAATGATATGTATAAACATTTGATTAACTTTTAAAATTATTCCAAAAAGTGGGAGGAGTAGGCATGGTTAAATATTGACAAATTTTGCGTTTATTTTTAAAATAGTATTTATTATAAGGAGTTTAATGGTAGTTGCAAAATGTTAGAAATTTAGTAGTTTTTTTTAATGTGCACTTTAAAAAAAATATTTTTTTAATTGAAAGCTAGTTCTGAATTATTAATGTAGTGGAAAACACAAATTATCTTAAAATTTGTTTTGATTTTTTATTGATATACACTGAGAGAATTATCTATATGATATTAATGAATTTTTACATAAGACCAATGAAGTTTCGTTCACTGAAACTTTTCATTGAATAAATAGAATTTTTTTTATTAAATGTTGCGAACAATTTCATTTTATTTATTAAAAGCTTCATATATTCGATAAAAAAGCTTTTATCGAAGCTTTCTCAGCAAATTTAAGAAATTTTTCATTTACCTTGTGAAGAAAACTTCATTAGTTTACTGAAAAAATTCATTAAAACTCGTCTAACAAAATACTCTCTGTGTAGTCAATTTTCTAGCATTTTTAAAATGCTGTTACCTACTTCGTCCATTTTTTGTAAAAATTTAAAAGTTGCTCCAATTTTTGTTTGTATCACATAGGACAAGAAATACTGTAAGTTGGAAATTCTTTTTAGCTGGACAGTTGGCTTGGAATGCATCATATGCGTTTTGGCAGATAAACACTAGCAAGAGAAAAAACTGGGGAGTTTTTGCTCAGTCTACACATATTATTAAAATTAACTTAAATATAAAATTGCTATCTTATTTGTAATAATAACATATAAATGAATGTTTCACTTGCCAAATCGATTAACTCCACTCTCAGAATTTTATAAAACTCATTTCAAAACACTTTATTGACCCCTAACTGTAAAATATTCAAAACAAATTTCTGCGATAATAAATACTAACCCCTCCTCAGTTCATAAACCCTTTCTAAAGTTATAGGAGGTTTACAAAACGAAATTTTCATACAAAATTTGTTCAATAAACCCCCTACAATTTTACAAAGCGTTAATGAATTTAGGGATAATACCAGGCTTGCCAGATACTTTTTTCGTTGTCCCTAAACAAATCTTAAAATATCCCAAAAAAATCCCCAACTAGAAAAAATGTTAAAAAAGGTACTCCGGTTTATTTAATTTACTCAAATTTTCAAGATTTTAAACTAATTTTTTTTAAAGAATTCGTAAATTTAACAAATCGAATCGCAAAATTCACTTCATTGATTGACTTACTTCCTACTTCAATTAGTCAATATCTTATTCAAAGAATCAGTTTGATTTTTGTTGAAGCTAACTGATTCAATTTCAACAAATCAATTTAAAAAATGTTTGCCTTGATTTATAGTTCGCGAATCGTATCATAAAACGAAAAATTTAATCGAATCAAAATCGATTCAATTCAAATTTGAATAAATCTCATTGTAACTTTATTCAATTTAAATTATTGGCTTAAAGTGATAATCAATTATTAACTAATTCATAAAATGAATATGAATGAAAAAAATTATCTTTTTCAATATTTTAGATACTTCGACATTAAGCCCAAATTAGTTTGGAAGTGTCGTAAAAAAAGTAACGTAGCACTCTTATAATGAATAAAAAGAGTATAAAAAATAAAAATATTGGTTTTTTATATTTTTCTTGTGCATAGAATTAAATGTCAAGTAATAAAATAGAAAATTTATATTTTCAATAGAACTTTTTTACGATTTTACTTGACAACAGTTTTAATGCATAGAAAAAAGACAAAAATATTTTCTATATTATTTTAACACATTGAATTGATTACAGATACGTTTTTTTACTTTACTAGAAAGCATCAAATTGTTATGGAAAATGTAAAAAAGAGTAAATTTGTACATTATTTACTATTTTTCATTTTTCTCATTGAGACTCATTCATTTTTCATTATGGAGTTAATCGATTTGGCAAGTGAAGCATTCAAATATAGAATAATTGCAAATAATTTTTGCATACAGTTTACGCCAAAAATAAAACTTGTTTTACCAGTTTTTAGTTGTCAAAACCAAGGTTAATTACCGGAACTAATAACGGTAAGGGTAATGGTGTCAAAGTAGCGGTATCGGTTAAAGTAGTGGTTATAAGGGAATAACGTTACCGAAACAGCAATGCCGGGATATGAAACGATAACCATAACCAACCTTAGTCAGGTGTGAAAACTATAAAAGGTATGAAAACTGGCAGTTTTCCTGTTGGTATAAACATAGTAATATTAAATTAATTAGAAACTAAAATCTTAATTGCAATCCACTACCAATATTTACTATTTCCCAGTATTGGTGATATGAATTGTCGATTTTTTATCAATTTTATTTTAAAAATGGCATTTCCTATCCTCAATACTGGGAAATAAATAGCAGATGTTTTAGGATTTAGAGGGATGGTAAGTGCGTAAATCCATTTTAATTCATAAACACTTTATTAAATTAAAGATATATTGTTCATACATACAAAATTTTGTTCCATCAATATTAACATTCCATTAACTTTATAAAGCGATAATAAATGTAGGGATAAAAGTATTATATATCAAAGAATTATGTCCGTAAAATTAACTACAATTGCAGTTAAAAATCTGTACACTGCAATTGCATTTGAATTTACTAAAATTGCAGTTATTTTTAATTGTCGCAATATCAATTAATTTTAAATGCAATTGCAGTATACACATTTTAACTGCATGTGCAGTTAATTTTACTGACATAATTCTCTTCGTGTAGTATAACATCAACTTTACATTATCAATGTTAATTAAGTAACAAAACAATAACAAACTAACACTTATTCATACGAGTAATGTTAATGACATAAGAACTGACGCCGAAATGAAATCTTTAACAATAAAATTTTATTAGATACCCTGATAGATAAGTTATTTTATTTTAATAATAAAATTGTAGTAGCAAGTTTACTATTAAACGGAATAACGACACACGACAACGTGCGCTATATTTGTTTATTAGAGATAAAAAAAAAATCACAAACTCTGAATATAACCGCATCACAAACGTGATAATAATGGCGGCAGGAACTACGACTTTAAATACACTAATTACACACACACACAATTTGAGTGACAGGAACGCGAATTTAAATCTAAATAGTAAATACAATTCGATACTGGAATTTTTGTATACACAAAAATTTTTTGTTTTGACTAGCCTTGTTTACAATTTATGACGATAACAATTCTTTGTTTCCTAATAAATCAGCTACAGTTATAGTACCATCATTTGTAAATCGAATATTCGAGGTAATGGGTAACAGACGTTGTTGTTTCAGACTCAAAGATTGTAAAACTATAATCACATTATAGTCGTCAAGTTCTTTGGCCACCGAATTAATCATTTCGACAAAGGTATCATCGAAGAGCATAAAACGAGAACAATCTAAAACTATAGGAAAATCATTTCTATATAAAGAACAGGCGGAACGTATTTCGGTACGTAATACATCAACACCAGTAAAATAAATATCTGATAATGGCTTGATATAAATATAAGTCGTAGCATCACACTGTAAAGACATGAAAGAAAATAAATTAGGAATTATTTTGTTTAGCAACCCTAGGGTAAATGATTTTTATATAATCAGATACGATTTTTATATAATCAGATACGATTTTTATATAATCATTTATGATTTTATACAATTATAACTTGTCGAGTATTGTGAAATATATATTTTTATATGATTATATCAAAAGATATTTAATTATATAAAATTGTATTAACCAGATCCACAATTTTCCGGATCAAATCATGTATGGGTTAATATAATTATATAAAAAATATATTATTTGATCCGAAAAATGGTGGATCTGGTTAATATAATTTTATATAATTAAATATCTTTTGATATAATCATATAAAAATATATGTTTCACAATACTCGACAAGTTATAATTTTATAAAATAATAAATGATTGTATAAAAATCATATATGAATATATAAAAATCATTTTTAATAGGGAAGGCTTGGTTTTGTACTGACGGTTTATGAGTTTGTTCAATAAGGATGGATTTCATACTGAAGGTTTTTTAGTTAACTGTTAGTTAACCCAAAAATTTGTTATTACTTTGTATCAACTGTTTATGTCATTTTCTTTTGTTTTATAGTTAAGTTAAAGTTAACTCTTCATTATGAGAATCCATGTCGGTATTGAAGCCACCATAACAGTTTAATATTCTTCAATTCATACCTCTTTTAAGCCAACTTCCATTTTTGGATTACCCAGTCTTAATAAAATAAATATCATATTAAGTACAATGCCATATAGCAGACCCATTTCTACGCCAACCAATAAACAAACCACTAAACAACCGGACCAACTGAAGAAATCTTTTTTATTGGTTTTCCACAATGTCTTCATTGGTTTCATATCAACCTGAAAGAATAAAGATTTTTTTAAATTTTAGGTACTTTATTTTGATATCATGAAACCTACCATGAACATAACAGCAGCCATCAAAACAGCGGCCAATGCCGATTTTGGTATGTATTGGAAATAGGGCGTTAGAATTGATAAAGCGGATAGCACAATTACACCTAAAATAAAATATATTAAATAAATTAAGCTAGATTCACATGAAAAGCACCCCTGTGCACTAAAAAAAAAAAAGTGCGCGGTATACCTTCAAATATAAAGTATTTTTGCAAGGGAATTCCAAAAACTTTTTTTTTGCCGAACGTAGGGGTCGCCTCTTTTAATTTTTCCAAAAAATCCAATGAAAAAAATGTTTAAAAGGGTGACCCCTACGTTCGGCAAACACAAAAATGGGTTCATAAAAAAACTTCCTTAGCAAAAGTTTAATGATTTTTGCGAGCTTTAATTTTCTGACATTAGGGTCGTACATTATGGTTGTAGCAACTGAGATCTGTTGGGTAACTACTACACCATTTCCAACTGTAATTGAGAAAAGAACAATTGAAATTGAGATTTTCCATTTGAAATTGAGAAAAGTTCATTTGATTTTGAGATTTTCTATTTAATATTGAGAAAAGAACAATTGATTTTGAGATTTTCCATATGAAATTGAGAAAAAAGCAAATGAAATTAAGATTTTCTATTTAAAATTGAGAAAGAAACAAATGAGATTAAGATTTTCCAATTCAAATTGAGAAAAGGACATATGTAATTGAGATTTTATATTTGATATTGCGAAAATAACAAATGAAATTTAGATTCTCCAATTGAAATTGAGAAAGGAACAAATGGTATTGAGATTTTATATTTGAAATTAAGAAAAACGCAAATGAAATTGGGAAAATTATAAATTAAATTAAGAAAAGAATAAATGTAATTGAGAAAAAATCAAATGATTTTGGGAAAAACTTTAATTAAAGAACAAATTTTATTAAATCATACATATATTACTTTATGCCTTATTTCACTGATCAATTTTACAGGCGATTAGATCCAAGGTAATGTATTGGGAGGAGGTGATAAAATAAGTGGTTACTTATGTGGTTACGAGGATGGAATAAAATGTGTCTAAAACAGAATTTAATAAAAATTTTTTTTAAAAAGTAAATGAATGGTTGTGCTTCGTATTTTTGTTCATGATGTCGAAAGGTAAACACAAAAAAGGTATACTACTTACAAAAAAACACAAAATAATGTGTCTAAAAATAGATTTTCAAAAAAGTTTTAATCATTACTATGCGTTTATAACTCATGCAATACGTAATCAGTGATAGGTAATTCCTTACTTTTTGCTTTGAAATAATTCGGAAGGTAAGGAGTTATTTCAATGGTGTTGAGCATGGGGGATTAAGAGCTCAAACTGAGCAGAGTTCCGAAATATATATCAAATACAGTTTCGAACCTGTTGTAACAAGTAGCATTATCAACAACTACCACCTACTCTGAAAGGTCGTTCCCCATTCCCTTCCATCTCACCAGAAAATTTTTTATACATTCCCTAGCAGCAGGTACATTAACAGAACTTCTATTTTCATCCTTCCAATCGCTCCGATCAAATGAACATTTGGGCCATGTGATGATGGGAGCGTTTGGGTAGCGCGAATTCAAATTGAAATTTATTTCGTTCAGCCGAACTATGTATTTGATTACCAGCTCTGACATACTCATTCAGACGAGTAACGTATTCTGAAAGTTATTCATTGTAACCAGCTCAATGTGGAAAGATTTTCTGGAATATATTTGGCCGTGTAAGGTATTTCCAACTTATTGGTATTTTTATCTCCGTGCAAGGCTTAATTTCATTCACAAGAATTTTATTAAATTGCAATTAATTTAATTAATTAATTTCTCAATTTAATTTTTTCTTTTCTCAATTTCAAATGAACAAATCTAATTTCCATTTGTTTTTTTCTCAATTTCAAATGTAAAATCTCAACATCATTTATTTTTCTCTCAATTTTAATTGGAAAATCTCAATTTCATTTCTTTTTTCTCAATTTTAAATGTAAAATCTCAATTTCATGTGTTCTTTTCTCAATATCAAATTAAAAATCTCAATTTCATGTATGTTTTCTCAATTTCAATTGTAAAATCTCAATATCATTTATTCGTTTCTCAATTTTAATTGGAAAATCTCAATTTCATTTCGTTTTTTCTCAATATGAAATAGAAAATCTTAATTTCAATTGTTTCTTTCCCATTATCAAATGGAAAATCCCAATTTAAAATTGTTCTTTTCTCAATACTACATGGAAAGCTCTCGATTGCAATTGGAAATGGTGTAGAACAGGATACTTAAGGTCAATGGCCCTTAGAACAAAACATTGGCCCCCTCGAGAGAAAAATATCGATGTATCATACTTTAAGAGCCGACTGTAAATGTCGAAGCTATAACGAAAAATTAAAAAAGGTTACCCCTACGTTCGGCCAAAAAATTGAAATTGAAATTGCCTTGCAAAAATACTTTATACTGGAGGATGTACGGCGAACTTTTTTCTTGAGGTACGGTCTACTGTATTTCCCAGTATTGGTGATACAAAAATGTCATTTTCATAAGAAAATTAATATAAATTTGACAATTTATATCCCAAAAACATCTGCTAATTTTAGCAGTTTTTTCTGCGGCATCATTTCTAACTAATTTTTAGTAACTTTTTCTGCTATTTTTACAGATTTATTTCTATGAGTGTAGATATGGAGAGTCAGCGTTTGTCCTGGCATTTATTCTATTTTTACAGTTTATGGTGTTATGATGTTGGCTGTTCTTTCTCATCAGTCGACATTTTCCAGACTCTGAGAGCAGAATATACTTTTCCAAAGGTATTTGGCAACTTAATCCGAATATGATTTCAGAATTCCTTCATCAGATCAGGTATTCAAGAAATCCTAAATTAAAAAAGGAAAACACACTTAACTATGCCGCAAATACGTTATTTTTCCCACGAATTTAGGCATCGAAATATACTACCTTCTACTTTATAATACTCTTTGAAATTTTCCCATGTCGTATTTCTTCTCGGACAAATTGCCTCTTAAAAACATACCACATATGTCTTGATAACAAAATAAAAAACCAAGTGATTTTTTGAAACTATTAGAGAGGTAACACATCGGCTGAAAAGTCTGTAGGATAACCAATAAAACAACAATTTTTTTTTGCAAAATTCGGCTTTATAACATCAACCGATACAATAAATCCAACGCCTTTCTTTGGCCTCAAAATATTACTATGTTTTGGCAATCACATCTTCATTCGATCCAAATCTCATTCCAGCGAGTATTTTTTTCAAGTCTGAAAGCAGGTAAAAATCGCTGGGAGCCAAATCTGGCGAATACGGTGGTGCGGAAGCAATTGAAAGTGTAATTAGTGCAACTTGTGGCATGTGACACGGCGCATTGTCTTGGTGAAAGAGCACTTTTTTCTTCTTCATATCCAGATCCAAGTTTCGTCCATTTTTACATACCGATGCAAAACGTCTTTTTTATCTCGCCGAAACAGCTCTCAGAATCATCGATACGTTGTTTTTTGGTGCACTGTGGGAAAACGTGGCACTCATTTCGAAAACAGCTTTCTCATGGACAAATTTTCATGCAAAATAAAGCCGACACGTTCCTTCGATATCTTTTACCCTTTGACGCGAGAATTTTAATGGCTTGGAATTTTCCGACCAAACTTCGTGGACATGTAGATCTATGCCCAAGATATATTGTTTATTACTTCTATGGTTTTGCAGCACCCCTTAGCGGAGATATTTGGAATTAAAGTTCAAATATTAACATGCTGCCGATACCGAGCGGGTTAAAATTTTTTTAAAATTTTAATTTTATATTTTTTCCTATTACTAAACCCTACATAAAATCTTAACGGTGGGTCTCATACTGCAGGTTTTAACTTTAGTTAATAGTTAACCCAAAAATTTGTTGTTGTTTTGTGTACATTATTTTAACATTTTCTTTTCTTTATACCCAGGAAAATTTTCTGTTCCAAAGAATCGGTTGTAGAATAGCTACTTTTCATTCACAACCCCTTCTACTGTCGATTCTAACACCGATTCTTTTCGTTTGAAATTGTCCCAAAAGCAACGCCTTCTATAGCTCCAAAGTGGAACCGGTTGCTCTAGAATCAATTCTTGAACTAGTTCTGGATCCGGAACCAGTTCCATGGAATCGGTTGCAGTGGAACCAGTTGTAGAATGGGTGTGGTTGGCTACCGATTGTAAAAAATTTCCTGGGTAGTTAAGTTAAAGTTAAACCTACAGTATGAGACCCACCGTAAGAGTTTTTGAATTTTATTCATCACACAATTTTTGAGACTAAACTTTAGCCTTTTTTTTAACTTTTAGCAGCGTTGATGATCACAAGACAAATTGCACTCTACTGATCTCATGTTGTTTTGAAATTCCACAGCCAGCTTAAAATTTGAATAAGAACAAAATAACAAACCGATAACAGTAAATAAATAGCGCGTTGGTTAAAATTCAAATCAGTGACGAGTTGATGAAATCGACGTACATTATAATGTACGCCACTCGCCAAAGGGTTAAGGTATCAGCTATCTCCCGCAACTTCACTTTACGGTCTGGCAAAACAATTTTGTGAACTTTTATGATGTTTTCCGGTATCACCACCTCTTTTGAGCGATCAGAGCGTTCGGCGTCATCGGTGTTTGTACGACCACGTTTGAAGTAAGCAAACCACTTTTCTACCATTACACTATAGGTAAAATTACCCCATTTTCTGGCCAAAACTATAAGGAATCAGGATGAAAATCTATATACGGGAGTTTTCGAGGTTGCTGATTTCGAATCTGAGGTAGAATTTTTCAAATTCAAAATGGCGGATCCAATATGGCGGCGTAAATTTTAAAATTTCTTCTGATTTACATAAAAATTGGTATATGGGGGTTTTCAAGGTTGTTGATTTCCAATCTGAGGTAAGATTTTTCAAATTCGTAATGGCGGATCCAATATGGCGGCATAAATTTTAAAATTTCTTTAGATTTACATAAAAATCGGTAGACGGGGGTTTTCAAAGTTGCTGATTTCGAATCTGAGGTAAAATTTTTCAAATTCAAAATGGCGAATCCAATATGGCGGCGTAAATTTTAAAATTTCTTCTGATTTACATGAAAATTGGTATACGGGGGTTTTCAAGGTTGCTGATTTCGAATCTGAGGTAAGATTTTTCAAATTCGAAATGGCGGATCCAATATGGCGGCGCGTAAAAATGTTAACTGTGTAAGATGCGAACTTTTTTTGTCCAAAATCTCAAAAAAAAAAATAAAAAAATATTTTTTTTTAATCTGGGGCATATAATAGCAGAAAATTGAACAAGTGTAAACTTTTGTAGAAACATTTTTTTTTTCAGTAAAGCTATTTAAAATTTTGCTTTACATTTCATTATATAAAGTAATTTCATTTCATTTTTATTTTTTAATAAAGCTATTTAAAATTTCCTCTTTGTGCGTTCAGATTTCTCAGGATACTCTTTCTTTGGAAGCCCTATTGAAGCTGCAGTTGGCTGAGTTTTAATTGCCAAAATAAATTCAGCGTTTAGCCAGAGTTCGCTTTGTATCTGAAATATGTTTCTCTTCCTATGAGAACTCTCCCATCTAACTGAGATATTCTTACAAAAAATTCGCACTTTACCCTTCCCATAAGCCGCATCCTCATTCAAAACATTGCCGCATTCAGCTTTACCAACAATAAAATTGTAAACAGTAGTATTCGCAAAAAATCGCAACATGAAATTGACAAATTAAATTCAAAACTCTTCATTTAACACGTTTCTGATTGTTTAAACACAGCCAAATTCTGCCAACTTTTTAAAAGCTTATCCAAAGTTCATTTTTCCAAAAAAAAAAACTTGAATTTAAAGTTTGTCAGAAGTATGAGTTTTTTCGCCAAAAAAAAATTTTTTTTATAAATTCTTTCTCTTAAACCATTAAGCACTTACTGTCACTTTTGTTTTCCATATTAAGTTTAAATTTGTGTTTTTTTTTAACTATTTAAAGAAATTTAAAAATACAAACAAATTGCACTGTATATACTGCGTTCAACACTTTGCTCACAAACAATGACTTTGACCACTTGCTAAGCAGTCGTTGTTAATTTTTTACAAAAACAAAACTTGCCGTTATTTGCTTTGATGTGTTCTTAATTGAATATCAACAAAAAAAAAATTCATTCTCGAATGTTTGAAAAATGACTTTTTGCCACAAAAATGGGTCAAATTACCTATAGTGCATTAGTCTCGATGGAGCAGATTCCGAATAATACTTATCAAGCCAAGCTTTGGCTTGAACGATGTTTTTTCTCATTAAAAAGCAATCATAAATCAACACACGAAATTGCATTGAATCCATTGTTTTCAAAAACGCAAAAATAGCGTCACTAAAAGTGTTCACTAATGAACGAATTGTCAATAAATTTTGACAGGTACACTAATAAAAAAAAGTCCGTACAAATAGGTCAAAATTGTGATGGCGCAAATACATCTACTATTTTCTGTTATTTTAGCAGAATTTTGATATATTTGTACGGACTTTTCTAGAGAAAATAACAGAAAAATTAATTCAATTTAATCAAAACGCGTTTAACAGACTTTTGTACTAAATTTTTTAATGAGTGTATCATCTGAAAGTTGGTAGTTCCAAAAAATCATATGGATTTTTCATTAGTGGCGCCACCTAAGTGTCATCCCACGGACTTTTCAGCCAGCTAAGAAACAATAAAAATCCACCAGCAAGTTGTTAGTAGGGCTTTTTTATTTAGTAGGGATTTCATAAGACAAAAGTAACGGTCGTCAATCAAATTATTAAAGTTGTAAATAACTTTCTCTATTAAGATGTTTTTTGTTTATTTAGGTGTTAAGGCTTCAGAGAAAAATTTTCTGAAGAACGAAGATTGTGCTAGCTTTGACATATTGAATGCTTTTACCAGACGCTCAACTGTTGCTAATCCGCTGCTCAACAACCTGGTGAACGATTTGATTAGCTACCGCTAAGTCAACATGTTGTGGTAGCGCTACCTTGTTTTGGTAGCATAAAAATTTTTCGCTACTTGTGAGCAGTTAATGATACATCAGCTTTCGTTGGTTTTTTGTATATTTTTTTTAAAGAATAATAAACATATCGTCGACCGGCCTGCAAAAAGTTAAATGTTTCTTTTAATAGATTTTCAGGAGAGCGAAAAAACTGTTACAAAATCTACTTTTAAGGTATTTTATTGGCATCATATGCCTTAGTGATGATTTTACTAAATGATGTCGTGAATCATTAAGGCATATGATGCCAATAAAATATCTTAAAAGTAGATTTTGTAACAGTTTTTTCGCTCTCCTGAAAATCTATTAAAAAACACATGTAACATTTTGCAGGCCGGTCGACGATATACAAATATAATTATAAAAGAATAAAAAATTTCGAAAAAATCAATGAAATATCTACAAATATTTTTATTTTAAAACATAAACATAAGTAGCATCGTTCACCAGATTAAGGTAATCATAAAGTGCTACATATCCATTGTAGCGGTTTTCTCTGGTAAACCTGCCCATTGTTACCCTTCAGTAAAAAGGGATTCGATTCAGAATTGTTTAGTGGATTGTGTAAGGTTTTATACGAACATAATCTTAGTAGCTTGTTCATTCTATAAAAGAATTAGGAATAAAGCCAGTTCTTTCGTTCGAACTCCTATAAGGGATAATAGAACCGGCTGATAAAGTTACTAGCTGAAATATTTGCAAAAAGTTCATTCTTGCCAGAAAGCAATCAACTACTTCCAGAAGTTATCTCATGTTATAAAAACAAATTAAAAATGTCCCTCAGTTACAACGATTTAGCAATGGGTCATGCTAATAGAATTAATTGTTATGCACGGGAAACCCAATGTTGTTTGCTGTCTCATAAGGCAGTAGAACGAAAAACGAGATCTCTAGTATTAAGGGCAATTCACACGTCGACTACCCCCTACCTAGCATATATTACATAGATCTCTGGCTCCTTGATTTTATCCCATCTGACGTCCTTGCTATTTATAGCACCTATTTACGACCGAAGATGTAATACAGCTCCATCCGCGTTCAAATGCAGGTGTTGCTTATCAATGACAATAGCGTAGTCATTTCTGTAAACACATTGGCAGAATATGGGTTGTGTAACACTGTTCTATCGATAGTACTAACCAATAGGTCTGTTCGACATCGTTACCACTGGCACCCGCGGGAGCCCAATTTATCTGAATCAACAACAATGTATACACAATACAAACGTTTTTTGAAAACGTGTACCTGCGGTAACGTAAGTGAAGAGAATATATGTTGATCACAACCGTTTGTTGTCGATTATCAGTAGATCGTAATTACAATAACATGGAAAATTCATTTATCAGTCAAGATTACCACATGTTTAAAAAATTTTCCTCATAGGCCTTCCCCATTAAGTCAAATATCCGCTAATATTTCCTCCTACTTCTTCTCCTCGTGACGTTTTTTTAATTTCCAAATTAAATATCACAAGGAAGGCATCTGTGCACTTAAAATAATACGTCAGTAGAAAAATCTGTCAAACCGGTTTCAAATCGATTTTACTAATTTTTAACAAATTTTTAGTTGAAACACCGATTTAAGCAAAGATTTTAGTTATCTTCGTTTAACACAATACTAAAAATCCTGAGTAATTTAACTACTTTTGAGTGTTAATTTTCAAAACTATTTATAACTAATTTTTAAAAACCCATTCGTTAAATTTTACAGAATTTATTGTTAAAATAAAATATTTTCATGTTTCTGTTATTGCCCGGTACATGGCGCCACCAATATATCCGAAGTGTAAAAGATAGCGCTATTTCTTTCCCTCCCGATTATTTTAAATCGCCCGTATCTCGAAAACTAAGAGGGATAGAGCAAAATTGACGAAAATTTCGACTACCCCTAACCATATAATATCCAAAAAAGGACCATTTTGTGGCGCCTTGGACCCTCGGGCATTTCTAATAAAAATTTTCCACTTCATAAAATGGCCCATATCTCGAAAACCACGCGCGATATAGCAAAACAGAAAAAATATTTGGTCCTTTGTAGTGCCCTTACATGACTTAAGATCGTATGGACTAGGTTACGACTCAGTATAATTACAAATAAAACTGTAGTTTTACTAATTTCTTACTTAAATTTAGTATTGTTAAATTAACAAAAAGAATTTGTTAAAATCAACAAATTTTATTTTAAACCAAAAAACAGGAATAAATTTTGTTAAAGTAACAAATTTTTCTGTTAAGCCAACAGACTTATTATTTTGAGTGTACCTATTACTCTTGGTTACAAAGTAATAGGTACACTATTTCTTAAAATTTTAAATTTTTATACTAAGTATTTTTAATAAAAAAATTTTCAAAGAAATGTTTCTATATGGTTTGGCTATAAAAGTAAACGATTTGTAATGAAGGGGTAAGTTGTTACTTTCCGATTATAAAACCTAACATATTATTTTAACAAGGGTATGTCCATCAATGTAACTCCTTACCAAGCAACAGGTTATTCTGAACATAGAGGTAGGAGTTTCCAAAAACATTTTACTTATTTAAATTTAAATTTTTTAAATTGAATATTAATTTGAAATTTGCAGAAATTTAATTTCTAAACTTTTATAGAAAAACGAATTATTTATACCAAATAATAATGCAAGGGTAAGTGGTTTAATATATTACCAGGTAATATGCATTGTAATGCCCACATATTACCAAGGTTTTGCTGGGCAGGTAAGTTTCTCGAGTGTCAGCTAAAAACAATAAATATATGTATGTTCTTACCAGTATAAATACCCGCCATTGGAGTTCTCACACCACTTGCCTGACTTACAGCCGATCGTGTAAAGGCACCGCAAGTAGGCATAGCACTAACGAATGAACCAGCTAAATTACAAAGACCCAAAGTTAACATTTCCTGTGAAGCATCCAACTGACCATCTTTGACTGTAAATGAAATTATATTTAACAAACAATTCCAAAACCATATCCTAAGTAAAACTTACTAAAGGCTTTAGCTATAGCAACATTAGCCAATACAGCTACTATCGGTACGACAACAATACCACTACCCAATTCTCGTAAAATATCGGTAAAAATATATGTTCTATTATTATATTCAAATGCAAATGGTGGTAAACTAAAGGTAGGCAGGCCGGAGTGAACTTTTGAGGATAAAGCAAACGGTATAGCTTCGATAGAACTTTTGCGAATCCATAAGAATGTTACAAGTCCACAAAAGAATACGACTAAAGCATTACGTGATATGCTAATGTACCATAAAATTTTTTTCAAATGACGAGTTGCATCATTTTGTTTTTTAAATGAAACACTTGATAGTTTCTGGAAAATAATGGCAATAAAAAAATAGGTGTTTCACGAGAAAATTAAAAACAAAACTGCTTACTTACCCTCAAAGATAGTAAAATAACTAGGCAGGCTATCCCAATTATAGAATCGGCTAATTTTATATCTTTCAAGAATTCTGTCGGTGATGGTGTACCTGTTATTTTTACGCCCAATAAGTTTTTGATTTGCACCAAAAATACAATTAATGCTGCGCCCGTGGTAAAGGCCTTTGTAACCGGAGAGGGTATAAAATTAACAATAAATCCTAGATGAATAAAAGAATTATATGATTGTATTATTTTAAATCAATATTTAATGCAGATTTTAACTTAAAGGAAAATTTCCATTTAAAATATTGGGTGTATAACTTAAAAATGAGGGATTTTTGTTAAATTTTAGACATTTATTTTGAAACATTAGTATAATATAAATTTATTTAAAGTATTGACCATCGTAAGCTATGACATTTTCCCATTTTTTTTGGTAACATATGGATTCAGCGCCAAAAGAACTGCTAATTTTTTGAGGCCAAGAACGAATCAAGCCAATTTCTAAAACCCGGTGGAAGAATTCTGCATCTATCAATAATAAGTGGTAGTCGGAAGGGGCAAGTTTTGGCCTATAAGGTGTCTTCCGTGTCAAAATCACCACTTCTGAACTGCACAAACCATGTCTCGCACGTTGAAATCTATGGAACGTATTCAGGATAAGCTTCGGCGAGTAATCGATGTGCTTCAGCTGCACTTTTTTTCAAGTTGAAGAAGTAAAGCAAAACTTCCCGCAAATGATGCTTTGTTGACAAAAAATTCGACATTTTCTAAGCAAAACAAAATTTGTTGTTTACGCTATTTCGTTCAATGACTAAGTGAGAATAAATGACAGCTGTTTACCCTCCAAAATGCCATATAAGTTATTAAAGACACAAACCATATGTAAAAGATACGCCATCTGTTGTGAATCCCACAGTTAACAATACTAGATTTCTTATTAAAAATTTAACTTTTAGTGTCAGTTTTATGGTTAGAATTAAGGTCGATTTTTTCTCAAATAAGAAATTAAAAAAAAACAACAACAACTCATAGTTTTGCATGAAAACAAACAAGTTTATTTGGATACATTTTCTATAATACCCCCATACAGAGCTTTGAAGAATTAATTCCTTTTTGAATGAATTCACTACCAATCGAATTCAATTTTCTCTAGAATTGAATGAATTCCTTTTCTTAAGTAATTCACTGAATTCATTCAACTGAATGCGTTCATCAAACAACAAATTCAAAGAATTAATTCAATTGCAATAGTTCTTTTTATTAAATCAAATGAATTAATTCACCGGTGAACGCGTTCAATTTTATAAATCGAACGGAAAAAAGTGAATTAATTCCTTACTGAATTAATTCTTATTTTATTTTTTTTAATTCAGTGAACTTATTTGATTTTTTTTTTCAATTCAGTGAACTTATTATTTTTTTTTTTTAATTCACTGAATGTAATTTTATTTTTTTTTAATTCACTGAATGAAAATGAAATTGAATGAATTCAGTGGTGAATTAATTCAGTAAGGAATTAATTCACTTTTTTCCCGTTCGATTTATAAAATTGAACGTGTTCACCAGTGAATTAATTCATTAGATTTAATAAAAAGAACTATTGCAATTGAATTAATTCGTAACAAAATAAATCGAACGAAAGCAAATATGAATTAATTCCATTCAATATATGGTGCTTAGTGAATTAATTCATCGAATTTTTAATTCAGAATTGAAAAATTGAATTAAGGAATTAATTCTTCAAAGCTCTGCCCCCATATAGTCATTGATCTAAACTTATCTAATAGTAAGGTAGGCACTTGGGCCAAGGAATGGCGCATTTTGATAAAATATCTCTAATGGACTACCTTCCCATATAGTTTATGTTTAATAATGACAAATCCATAATTTTAATCCTCGCAAAGTGGATTTCATTAAATTTAGTTTTTGCGTTAAAGTTGGTGTACTATTCCATAACTACATGGAATGCGCCATTAAAAAGTGTAAGGTTGCGTTTACACTTGCATCGAAATCCCGAGATTTCGCTATTCACCACTCTGAAAAAACAATGAAGAAAAGCATATAAATGTACAAATTTTAAGAAAGCACACATAGTTAGCTCTAACAAATACATTTTATAAAAATTTAACGTTTATATGCTTTCCTTCATTGTTTTTCGAGAGTGTTGAATAGCGAAATATCGGGATTTCGATGCAAGTGTAAACGCAACCTAACACATAAAAAGCTGAATAAAGGATGAGTGAAATAAGTTAAAATCAAAAGAAATACTACTTGTTCTTGCAGTTTTGTTTATAGATTTGTATTCTATGTGATTTTACAAAATATTTTAATCTTATGACCCATTTCATACCAAGCATGGATTCCGTGGGAATTTAGTATAATTTTCATGGCTAAGTCGCGCCCTCTAGTGGCGGTATAAGTAATGCAAGTTGAAACTTTGACGCTCTATACGCACTTAAATGGTTAATATTTTTCCAAAAATTGAATTTCTATAATTTGACAATACAAATTTCTGTGAAAAAATTACAAGAAATTTAAATTATTTCTTTTGCAATATTTTTAAGAACTTTCTAGAAAAATTGTTATTTTTATAAGTTTTTTAAAAATTGTTATTTGGAAACACTAATTGCTCAGACTTGTATGCTTCTTTGGCAGTTGAGAGAAAATAGCGCATTTTTATTATACAAATAAAAACGGATTAATATGAATGAAACGAAGAGTAACAACGCTATTTTAAATTATTTCGGTAACGGTATTTTAAGGGTAACGCTATTTCATATATTTCGGTATCGGTATATTAAGGTTAACGGTATTTCAGTTATTTCGTTAAAGGCATTTTAAGGATAACGGTTATTTCGGTAACGGTATTTTAGGAGTAACGGTAGTCAGTTGAAAGGATTTTGAATAGATAACGGTATTTAATTTTCTACGTACTTATATATACTGCGATTTAATTTTCTACATACTTATAATTTTACAAATATGAATACTAGGGCGGGTCGATTTAATAATCGCCCATGGCTCAGTGATCGTATTCTAGGGATCAAAATAAGAAACTTTGCCGAAGTAACCATACCTCTAAAACGAATTCTACTACCCCCCAACTGTTGACTTTTGTTCCGTAGGGTCAAGTTTTGAAAAATCCCACTTTGACCCATTTAGAGTGCCCCAATCGAGTCCAAATGTATGACCGACCCCCACTAACTTTGGAGGGCCGATCCACCCATGCCAGTGGCACACCCCCTGGAATTCCCCTGGGGGGTTCCCCATACAAACATTTTAAAAAATCACCATTTTTGGCACTTTATTTTATTATTTTTTATTTATTTTATTTATTTTTATTATTTTATTTATTTTTTCTCCTTAGAAATTTATTTAGTCAGAACATATGTAAATGAAAAAATTAATTTAACTTAGTAATAGAAAAGAAAAAATAAAAAATTACTGTTTGAAGTCTTTTTTGCTTTCAAGTCTGGGCAATTTCGCACGGCTCTCTAATGTCGTCGCCATAACAGCCTCTACATTTTCCGGTATAACTCGTTTGGAAACGCTAGCTAGCAATTGAACGTGTCGTTCTTTTGCAGGTCGTAAAATAGGTTGTGTGGGTTTTTTAAGCCACCACAAGACACAGCTGCATGTCGTAAACTTACTTAAGCTAAATCGGTTACAGGTAGAATTGAGCATAAAATTATCATAAAGGATTTTCCAGAAGTAATAAAAGGCGCACTTGCTTAACAGAATTTGTGGTCAGATTAACGTTTAATTTACATGTAAGTACTTTATGGGCAGTTTTGACAACAAAATCGGTTACAGGTAGAATTGAGCATAAAATTATCATAAAGGATTTTCCAGAAGTAATAAAAGGTGCACTTGCTTAACAGAATTTGTAGTCAGATTAACGTTTAATTTACATGTAAGTACTTTATGGGCAGTTTTGACAACAAAATCGGTTACAGGTAGAATTGAAATTACCATTTCATTCTTATTACCTCGTCTCCTAGACCATATATAACGCAACAGTTTTTGTGAATGCATTAAGTCGTTGTGAAGAACTCGAAGTGTGAAGTGTTAATTTGAGATAAAAAAATATTTAAAAAAAAAATCATTCCAAATCAAGAAGTTTACAATGAATCCACCATCCTCTACACCGCAAGATGAAGCAATAACAACATCAACAACTATCGAAAACCTAATGAGTCATATACCCAGGCATGATGTTACTGTTTTTGGTGTGTCTACTGATTTGACTGATATTAATTTACCAACCCATCTGGATATCTTGAGATATTATTTTTACTTGAGCGAACAAAAAAAGTTGTCCTATAAAGCATTCACTATTCAAGTACAAGATAAGTTGATTGGAATTTGGGAAAAACTTGGTATGGAAATAATGCTGAAAAAGAGTGTATGTAATAAATTGAATAGATTGCTTGACAAATATCAAGAGCAAATCAAGAGAAGAAACAAACCCCAACAATTTACAGAGTATGTAAAATCTCTGGAAACAATTTTTTTCATTGGAACATGTAAATGCGATTTGAAGGCAGCTCCATGTGCATGCGGTTTGGTTCCCGAACGCCTCAAAAAGTTTATGCACGATCAACATAATCAGAGAAGTCTAACAATGGATGGATTTGCGATGGGAATTGAAGAGCAAGGAGCAACGTCTATGTCATCAATGCCAACATACCAAGATCCCGATGATTCAACATACGCACCGCCACCGGTTCAAGAAGATTTGGATATAAGCACAAGTTCACAATACACACAGAGATACGATTGTTTTAACTTTGCCTTGGTATGTGACAGATTTGGCGTGCCTGATAGAGTAGCATCAGCAATGGGAAAAGCTCTTTTCCAAGATTTTAAAATGAAAGATATCCATGGCAAACCTCTCATCATGGATAAATCGAAAGTTCGCCGAGAAAAAGAGAAATGCAGACAAGAAGTGCTTCGCAAACGGTTAGATGATACCAATTTGTTAGCATTTTCATTCGATGGTAGAAAAGATGATACTTTAACGAGAGATACAATTGATGAGAAGTATCATACTAGAATGGTAAAAGAACCTCATCTTGTTATTTTGAGAGAACCGAATTCTGAATTGATTGGTTACGTAAGACTGGAACATGAAACCGCTGAATACAAAACAACCAAATTAAATGATTTTTTCAACGATAAAAATGTATCACTGGATGCATTAATTGGCATATGCACTGACGGTGAGCCAACAAACACTGGCCCAAACGGTGGAATTATACGACGATTCGAATTGCTGTTAAAAAGACCATTGCATTGGTTCGTTTGCCTTCTACACTTCAACGAACTTCCGTTTCGGCATTTGTTTGAAGCTTTGGATAAATCAACCAGCACTGGACCAAGATCGGCAACCGGAAAATTGAGCCGTCAAATCGAAACTTGTGAAACTCTTCCGGTAAGTTATTGCTATCACTCATTTATTATAATTGTCAACCGTTTTTAATTGTTTTATTTTTATATATTTTCAGGTGGTGGACGGCTTTCAGAAAATTGAGTTGAAAAATATGCCCCCTGCTCCAGAAAAAATTGAATTTTCCACCGATTCCAAGTACTTATACGACATGGCCCATGCAATTTCTAGCGGCGTGGTTTCAGTGGATCTGGCAAACATCAAACCAGGGAAAATTGTACATTCTCGGTGGCTCACCAAGGCCGCTAGACTATTACGATTATATGTGACAACGGAAAATCCAGATGCAAATTTAAGAATACTGGTTGAATTTATAATTACATGTTATGTGCCAATGTACTTCAATATCAAGTATTACAGCTCTGTCGTGTACGGTAGTAGATTATTTTTCAAATTCATTAGTTGGTCAAGATTTCTAGAACCTCGTTTACGCAAAATTGTCAATAAAGTAATTACAGATAATTCATATTATGCGCATTCGGAAAATATCTTGTTATCAATGTTGTTTGATGATAGCAAAGAAAAGCGCGACTGTGCTATCAAGATAATTCTACGCTATCGAACCGATGTTGACGACCCAACGGGACTTAGAGCTTATAAAAAACCAGATATAAACTTTTATTGCACAAGTTACAAGGAAATGATCAATATGAATGACATAAATGACGTATTTGAACCACCATTCACGCGAAGCATTCCATACGATACTTTGAAAGAATATTTAAATCAAGATGATCCACCGTTTAATGATCCAAAAATTCCATCACACATACAAGAAACAGAACGACACGTTCAATTGCTAGCTAGCGTTTCCAAACGAGTTATACCGGAAAATGTAGAGGCTGTTATGGCGACGACATTAGAGAGCCGTGCGAAATTGCCCAGACTTGAAAGCAAAAAAGACTTCAAACAGTAATTTTTTATTTTTTCTTTTCTATTACTAAGTTAAATTAATTTTTTCATTTATATATGTTCTGACTAAATAAATTTCTAAGGAGAAAAAATAAATAAAATAATAAAAATAAATAAAATAAATAAAAAATAATAAAATAAAGTGCCAAAAATGGTGATTTTTTAAAATGTTTGTATGGGGAACCCCCTAGGGGAGTTCCAGGGGGTGTGCCACTGGCATGGGTGGATCGGCCCTCCAAAGTTAGTGGGGGTCGGTCATACATTTGGACTCGATTGGGGCACTCTAAATGGGTCAAAGTGTGATTTTTCAAAACTTGACCCTACGGGACAAAAGTCAACAGTTGGGGGGTAGTAGAATTCGTTTTAGAGGTATGGTTCCTTCGGCAAAGTTTCCTATTTTGATCCCTAGAATACGATTTTCCCTGAGCAATGGGCGATTTTTTTGCCTCCCCACAAATCGACCCGGCCTAATGAATACCCCTTAATAAGATCAGTGAATTTAGTTTTTAAAGTGAACTGAACTCAGAATTTTTCTTCCCTTAAATATTTTTTTAAATGTCTTCATCGAAATCAACATACCACTTTTATTAAACCGCTCTTCCTTATATTTTTAAATGTTTTTTCAAAAAACTGCTTTAAAAAAAAAGTTAAAAATAGTTTTTTCAAATCATTAATTAATTTTTTTTGAATATGGTATAGGAAATGCTTCAAAGTATCACATGCTTTCTACGACATTGTAATATCGAATTGCTATCAAAAGTTATAGGCTATTAAAAGTAGATGTGACTTTAGAGTCACATTGGTGAGAAATGGGTTAATATGTCATCCACCATACTGCCCTGACTTATCACTAGGATGCCAATCGGGATTGGTTTTTTAAAATCCCGGGATTCGGGATTTCAAAATTAAAAAACGGGATCCCGGAACGGATCGGAATTTTTCGAGATTTCGTGTTTTTTTGCCATTTTGGGAATTTTTTTATTAAAAAAATGTACAAAAACTTGAAATTTATGTAAAAGAAATATAGGGTCACATGCATAAACACGTTTGGAATTTATAAGTGACTTATAAAACAAATTTTTCATACAAATTTCATTTTATAAACATATTATAAGGTTTTCAAATTATTATGTATGACCACTGTAAAATATAACTGTTTTATACGTTTTTTACATACTCCTGTTTATTTCCAAAGAACAAAAGGATTGAAAAACTCAAGAAATAAGAATTTTACTCCGTCGATGTGTTGTGTGCTATTTTTGTTTATAATAATTTTATATTCACTATTCTTATGTCATTTTTTTAATTTAAAATTGTCAACTAAATTTTAGAATTTTCAATTAGTTTCAGAATTTTTAAATTGTTTTCCATATATAGTGCAGAAATTCAAATGAAAAATTCTGAAATACAATATTCTGAATTTTAATCGATGATTTCGGAAATATAATAATAATACTGCACAATATAGATTTGTATAAAATTATATTTAACAAAAAGGGTTTAAAAATATCACCAGGTTTACAATTTTGTAAAAATTACAATTCTGAAAATCCTGGGATTCGAGCTTAAGAATCCCGGGATTCGGAACTCATTTTTATTAAATAATCCCGGGATTTAGGGATTGGCATCCTTATTTAGCACGCAATGACTTTTTCTGGTTCCCGCTCATCAAAGATAAACTACGTGGACAACGATTTTCGTCAGCAAAAGAAGCCGTAGATGCATGCAAAAACAATGTTTTGGAGATATCTCACGCGGAATGGAAAAAAATGCTATGACAAGTGGTTGTAACGTAAGCAAAGTATATAGAGGAGAATATTTTGAAAAACCATAAAGACATTTTCAATAACAAATTCCTGTATTTTCATTCTTAAGCACCGTAAGTTGTTTCAATTTCACGTGATAAAACTGTTATACTCCATATAAAAAAAATGATTTTTCACGACAATCAGTTTCACGTGAAAATTGTGTAGAGTTTGTTTTCACGCAAATTTAATGTACAAGACTATTATTTTTCTTGGGAAAAAGTGACATTTTGTGTTTATTTTGATTGTGTCTTTGTTATAAAATTAAAAAAATGTTCATTTGTTTAAATTAAATTGCAATTTGAGGCATTTAAAGTTCGAGTGAAATTTTTCCACGTGAAAAACAACTTACGGTGCTTTAGGCACAAAATATAAATAGTTAACCTTGTATAAGGTTTTCTGCAATCTGTTCTTTCGATTTTACCTCTTAATGGCTAAAATCAACTTAAGCTGGTTTCACACGACATGTATTTGTCATGTGACCTGTCACTTTAAGGACCCATATGTAATTCTGTATGTCTGTCAAAATGAGCAAATACATAAGGTTTATAAATTTTGCGTTTAAACGTACATGTGTATTTACGCCTGACATTGGTTGCTTTTAACAGCTTTTATCAAATTTGTCCAGTTTTTACTTTGTTTTTTTTTTTGCCGCCAGTTTCTTTTTTGTTTTGCCAAAAACAGCTGATTACATTTGGTTTGTCAGGTCAAAATAGAACGCGCTCTATTTAAAATATTGTCATATGACTTTTGCATATGGGTTTTACACATGCAATGTTTTAAAGGGTTCACACGGCATGTGTAAATTTGACAATGTAAAAAGTGACAAGTCATATGACAAATACATGTCGTGTAAAACGAGCTTTAATAAAAATATTTAAATTAATTTAAATATACAGTGACGGATAATACAATAGAATCAGTAAAGGTTTTTTCCAATTTTATGCTTGGTGCTTTAATTTTTAAAGATCTAAATAATGGTTAAATTGTCCCCGAAAAACAGGAAGATGGTCCAGAAAATTGTATAAACTTTTAGTGTAGCGTTTGTTTTCTAAGCTTGCTACCCGTTCTAAGGAGGCGTGGGTTTTAATGAAAAATCAGCGATATCGACCTTTTATTAAATTACTTAGTAAAATTTAGCGAGTACTGATTGGATCTATACAAACTGAATATTGTTTGAAATTCTAAACCGAATAGGATTAGGCTACACTTACCACGATAAAACAGATATGTCAGGCTATTTTTTACATTATAGTATAAAGCATTTCGTATTACAATTTCAGTGTTGTTAACTTTATTTTAAAATCGCTAAAACAAAGAAAAATTTGTTCATGTTTAAAGCGCTGTTATTTTAAATCTGGCCACTATTTGTGAATAAAAATAATGCAAGATTTAAAGAAATTTTATAGAATTTCATCATATCAGTACCTACATGCTAAATTTTACTATGTAATTTTATAAAAGGTCGATATCGCTGATTTTTCATTAAATGCCACGCCTACTTAGAACGGGTAGCAAAATTAAAAAGCAAACGCTACACTAAAAATTTATACAATTTTCTGGACTATCTTCCAGTTTTTCTCGGACATTTTAATCATTATTTTGATCTTTACAAATAAAAGCAAGGGGGATAAAATAAAAAAAAAAACTTTAATGATTCTATTGTATTGTCCGTCACTGTATATGATAAAATAAATACAAATTAATTTGTTATCATTACTTCTTAAACTTAAAAATCGAAACTATGCGCTTAAAATATGCAGTAAAATATGCACTTAAATATGCACTAAAACCCCAAAAATATGCACTTAAAATCCAAAAATGAACGCTTAAACCAAAAAAATCAACTTTAAATTTATCGATTTTTAAAAATCATATTTATTATTCGAGCGTTTGGTTAAAAATTAAATCCAATGTAAATGTCTAAGTAAATGACAACTTGATGCTTTCCTTCTAGTTAAGTGCTGCGTTAAGGTTTGAAAATTCTTCGTTTTCTTTATTTTTCATTAAATCTTAATCTTAGTTTAAAAACAATATGAAGAAAATATGCAATTTAATGAATAATATGCAATAAAAATCATAAAATATGCAAGAAATATGCACTTAAAAGCAAAATATGCAAAAATATGCATTTATAACAAAATATGCAAAAATATGCAACAACAAATTGATGGCATTGTGTTGCAAATTCTTTGATTCGGAAAATTATTTGGTTAAAATTATTTTTGGATTAATGACAACAAACATGCATGTGCATGAAAGTCGCTGCCCTGGTTATTATATTCACTTCACTGCATTATAGCAAATCAGAATCAGCCCTCAGAACAAGAGTATATTATTTCATACTGACTAGTTAAGTACGAGTTAGCTATTCAACAATAAAGTATTTTAAGAAATTACCTAAAAAACAGCAATACATTTTTGGGTTAACTAATAGTTAACTCAGAGTCAGATACCTTAATTTTTAGCTTGTATAATTAACAACTAACTTAATAATTTCACTTACCTAAACGAAAAACTCCCATTAGAAGTTCAATTAGACCAGCAAGGAAAGCTAATACAATGACACATTGTACGGGTTTATCAGAACAAAATTGTAAAACTAATAACGCCATTAAGCTGGTAGGTCCTATGGAGACCTGGGGAATAGTACCAAAAAATACATAAATGATGGAACCTAAAATGAAACAAAAGAAACCCCTCGACAATAAAAAAAAAATCACAGCAATGACCACCAGAAAATACCTATAAAAGCTGAATATAAGCCATATTCAGATGACAATCCCGCCAGGGAAGCATATGCAATACTTTGAGGTATTATAGTCAAACCCAGAGTTATGCCAGCAATTAAATCGGCAACAGCTTTCTCACGATCATAACTTTGTATCCATGTTAATATAAAAATTCGTCTTAATATCCAATGCGATTCCCTTGGTTTACTATATTTATTTTCAATATCAATACTTAATTCATTGCAATTGCCATTTTTTAAAGAACAAATTTCATTGCCATTGGCTAAAATAAGAAAAATATAAAATCACAATTATTTTTAATTAGGTTACAATTTTACACAATTTAAATGTGTAGTACATTTATATATAATCGCTATAGGTTCAGTATTTTCTTCATTCGAATTTTTTCCATTTGAACTTAGTTCTAAATTTTGTTTTGTTTTAGTTTTGTTTAAATACCGCAATAAATTAATATTTTTAAAAACTCGCATTGCGAACTGTTTCATTCAACTGCCAACTTCAGTTTAACTACCGGTTTTAATTCAAAATATTGTATATTTTATTGTCTCTCTGTGGAAGATTGAAACCTATGACTGAAATATTACCTATTGTTGTTATTTATTCTGAGAAAAAAAAATCATTAAAAAAAACTGATTTGTTTTTTTTTTTTGTTTATTTAGTTTTGTTAAGTGATTTTAAACAAAAAAATTAAAACAAAATTTTTTATAAATAATATGCATGTTAATGGCGGGTAACTTATCAACAAAAAATAATAATAACTATTAAACATTAACACTTATTTTTTCCATAGTATTTTGAACCGTTTTAAAGCACTAACTTTTAATTTTTATGAGATAAATTACAGAGCCTACAAAATCAATAATTGTACACTGAAAAAAGTTGGACAGTTACTACATAACAGCTGTTTATGTAGTAATCAGTAATTGTTGTTTTTAACAGTAATTACAGTTGTTTTTCTATAGAAAAATGCAAAACAACTTTTATGACGGTTATTTAAGAAAACCACTAACGAAAATTACTGTAATTTCATAGCAGTTGTTTAAAGAAGGTTATTTTTAATATCATAATAAACAACTACCGAAACAGTAATTTTAAAGTAAACACTTATTTTTGGTAGTTATTGAAAAAATAAAAAATTTCGTTGAATTTTTTTGAATTTTAAAAATTCTTGTTTAGTTTATATTTGTTATTATTGATATATAGTTTGCAATAAAAATTTTTACTTCGAATTTTAAATAGGCTGAAGTAATAACACATATTTTTGTAATCGAAAGAAAAAAGATTATTTTTTTTATTAAAATATACTTTTATAAACAAAAAGAATTGATTTTAAAAAACAGTAACTTTTACCGATTTTGTCAGTTGTTTTGAAATGTTTGTAGTAAAAATTTATCAGTTAATTTTACGACATTGGTAGTTATTTTAATGCATTTGTTAGTGACTTTTCAACAGTTAAAAATAACAGAAGTTTTAGTTATTTTAAAGGTAAATACCTTTGTCGCCTTGTTTAACTGTCATTTTCAGTAGATTCTACCGACAAACTTTTGTGAGTGTATATAATTTACAAGTTAGTTTTACCATTTTCTAGTGAATATATAGTACTTATATTAGACCGACTCACACAAAAAAGTAAAAAAGTGCCCCCTTCAAAATAAACCTTGGTTTGTGTTATGATGATTCCCCAAATAGTTCAGGTCTAGCATTGAGATCTCACGAAGTGGCCCATTTAAAAAAAAAAGTATTTTTTTTAGTTTTTAAAGAATTTTGCATTTTATCACCAAGGTTTATTTTGAGGGTGGCACTCTTTTCTGTCCATATAAGGTGAGTTGCTCTACTGTACATTAGAGTTGGGCTTATTCGTTATTTTTGGTGACTCGGTCATATCGTTCAATACAATTCATTGAACCAGTTCGTTCAAATAGTTCAATCGTTCATGAGCTGTGTCTGAACAGTGATTCGTGAACGGTGTCGTTCGTTTGACAATTTATTGGCGCACTACATATTACATGTTTACATTAATTTTATTGTACATAGACTAATAGTACACTCAAAAAAATAAATTAGTAGAAATATTAGTAAAACGTCTTGTATATCAAGTGTACTAGTTTTCAGCAATTTTTTTTGCTGAAATTCCGTTTTCAGCAAAAAATTTAGTTATATTTTTTTAGCACTAAACTAATTTTGAACTAATTTTTTACTAATTTATTTTGCTACAAAAATTGTGCTGATAGCCGCATATATAGCGTGGACGACAACCAGATAGACAAATGTAGATGTCACAGCTTGTCTGGATGTAGTACAGACAACGGAAATGATAAAAAAGAAAAACAACTCTACACCATTTCTATATTTAAATTTTCAGCAAATAAATTAACTAAAGTAAAATTTCGCTACAAGTTTTTTTAATTTTTTTCAGTCTAATAATATTCAGCAAAAAGTTTAGTGATTTTAGCAAGGAATTTTTTCATTTGCAATCGACTAAGTGTTAGCAAAACTTTTGTTGAAAATTACTATTTTTTTGGTAAAAATCAGCTCGCTGATTTTCAGCAAACCTTTTGCTGAAATTACCAACTTTTTTGCAAGCACGCTCCTGACTAAAAATTTGCTGACACAGCAACATTTTTTGCTGACTTTACTGACTTTTTTTTTGAGTGTATCAGAAAATAACAATTTTAATAAAAATTTTAAATTATTAATATTTAATTTTGTATTAAAATTAATAAGAAATACTATTCTATGACTAAAAATAGAACGAAATGAACGATTGAACAAAAAGAACGAATAATGGTGAACGATGTCATATCGTTCAATGAATTGAACCATTCAAATGAACTAAAGGGTGGTTAAATTTTAAGGGCCGATGTTGATTTTGAAGAAAACACAAATTATTTAGGAAATTATTGTCATTTCTCTTTATATGATAATATTGGTATGGTTCAATTATGTATGGAACAAAATATCGGCCAAATGGCCGCACACCTCCATCCTATGGTCCAAATTTTCGATGACGCTGAGGCAGAATTGAGGTTCTATGCTGTTAATGTGCCGAATTATCTCATCCTTTAGCTCTTGAATTGTTGCTGGCTTATCAACGTACACCTTTTCTTTCAAATAACCCCAAAGAAAGAAGTCCACCGGTGTCAAATCACATGATCTTGGCGGCCAATTGACATCGCCACCACATGAGATAACACGGCCATTGAATTTCTCCCGCAAAATAGCCATTGTTTCGTTGGCTGTGTGGCAAGTGGCACCATCCTGTTGAAACCACATATCGTCCAGGTCCACATTCTCAATTTCTGTTATAGCGAACACCATTCACGGTAACTGCTTGGCCAACCTCATTTTCGAAGAAGTACGGCCCGATGACGCCGCCAGCCCATAAACCGCACCAAACACAAAAAACAGGTGTTTTCACATTTCCTACAGACCCGATTTGCTGAAATTTGTGCACAATTCCCCCGATTGTGGACACATTTGGTCGATTATGCTGATCAGAGAAATCACGAAGTGCACGAAATGCATTTTGATTTGAACGCCCATTTTCATAATAAGCCTGAATAACTTTAACGCGTTGTTCGATTGTGTATCTTTCTATGGTTCAAATTGAGTTAGTCTGAAATTAAGAAATGTCAAATGAAATGCAGAAAAAAACTTGACGTTTAGGTGTGGTTCACATTCAACATCGGCCCTTAAAATTTAACCACCCTTTAGTTCGTTCATGAACGACACAATTCTACTGTACACTCAACCAAAAAAGCCTGTAATGGCTACTGAAAATTTTGCTATTATTACGGGAAATTTAACTGTTTTGAGGACAGCGGTATTTTTTGCTAATTTTAGCAACACATGTCTGCTGATCTGTAGTACAATAAAATTAGTAGAAAAAATTAGTAGCCGCTACTAAATTTTAGTAAAATTTATGTAAAATGCAATTCAAAATTGATTTGCTAAAATCAGTTAAAAAACTTACTAAATATCATAATTTTAGTACAATGAAATTAGTATAAATAATTAGTTGCAGCTACTAAATTTCAGTAAATTGCTGTAAACTGTAATTTAAAATCAATCTGCTGAAATTAGCAAAAAATTGTACTAAAAAATAAAAAAACTGTAAAACCTAAAAAAAATTTTTTTTTTCTTTCGATTGTAACAAGCGTATAATTACTTCGTCGTACTTGAAATTTGGAGTCAAAATTTCAAACTGTTCTCCAGTTATTGCCGTTTTATGCATTGGAGATGCAAAAAATTTTCTGGGTGTTATTTCTAAACTAAGAATATATCAATAGTAACAAATATAAACTAAACAAGAATTGTAAAAAATCAAAAAAAAAAATATTTTTAAATTAGTATATTTTTCTGCTAAATTTAGCACTCGGTTTTGGAAAATTAGTAAAATATTTTTCTGAAATCAGCAGCGAAAATTAGTAAAAAAAATCCGTAATTTGTAATAAGAGAATAGCAAAAATGATTACTAAAAATAAAAATTTTACTAATAATCAGTAAAAAAATAGTATAGTGCGATTGGAAACTGTTTACAATTTTTTTTACAAACTTTTTTCGGTAAGGTCTGTAGGCGGATCCTACGAGTAGTTTTTTACCACAGGCTATAATATCAATAAACAAATATTATATTTTAATACTTGGATTAATTTTCATCAACATTATCGTCTGAAATATCAACAGTATTCGTATTTTAATGCGGCTTTGGGAATTTTTTAAACTAATTTAGGTACTTTATATTTTGTCACATAACTTTCGTTCATAAATTAATCTGTCAACCCTGTATTACAATAAAAATCACCTATCTTAGTAACTCTATTACTGGTATTAAGGCCCTGTGCGAGGTGGCTAAATTTGTTCTCAACTAAATACAAATTGACAAAAGGGCTTAACATTTCTTTGAAAATTGTTTTAAAAAGTTTTCTAATTCCAAAGAAACTTGTAAACCTGAAATTAGTTTAGAATTTGTTTAGCCAGTTCGCACCCACCCTTAGTCTTATATAAATTATAACTCATAAATTTATTTTTGAACAAACACATATTTAATTATTTAATTAACGCATTTTTAAGTCACATTTACGCTGAATTTCATACTGAAAGTTTTTTAGACTACCCAGTCAGAAATTGCCAGTGGTACAAAAACTTTCAGTATGAAATTCAGCGTAAATGTGACTTAAAAATGCGTTAATTAAATAAATCAAATTCAAATCACGGTAGCACGAAAAAAAAAATACATATACATACATATGTATGAACTTTATTTAAATTTTTCGCGGCCCTATGTTCCACTGGGAATTAAAGGATTAAATATATTATTTAAATTTTATTTTAGAAAATATATTTCTAGACCACCTATTTATTAGTTTTGCCAACGTTTGAAATTTTGTTTCCCCAGTGGTTTTCCGGAGCGTTTTGAACAGCCGATCCTATTGTCTAATGATATTATCATTTTGGGAATGGGAAATCACTTTTTGCCAGTACTTGTACCACCTGTCAAAGTGCCTTGCCGTCGCTTTCCTGTTTGTATTTTTCTGACTGGGAAGTATTAAACATTTGTGCATAATTTTTTGAGATTTTCTGTTGTTTAATAATTAATTCAAAGTTAACTCTTCAGTATGAAAGCCGCTGTTAGAAGTGAAGCTCTAGACAAGTGCATTAAATGTAAAATCCAGGGCATTAGCAGATTTCTGTCATATAAAAATTTATTGAGCCCATTTATGCCCATGGCGATCTAGAATAGATAGAAGTCTGAAATTTTGTGACGTAGGATTCATTGGACGTACAAACCAAGTAAATAAAAACCATCAAGTTTTAAAATACAATTACTTACTTTTTAGTATAGTTTTAATTAGTGTTTCCAATTAGGTTAATCGATTAACCAATTCCTCGATTAATCGCCTCTATTTCGGTTAATGTCGAAACAAATAATTTAAAACTCAAATAATTATTCGACCCGAATAATCGGTTAAAATAGGTCGATTAACCGGTTACATTTTTAATATGGAATTTTTCCTTTATTTTTTCCCAAAACTTCATAATTTTCTTAGCCTTGGCTAAAAAATTGCAAGAAAAGCTTAGAAAAACAAATACTAACTAAAAATACCACCAAATTCTTTAAAAATCGAGAGAAAGAGGTCCTTAAGCCTTTAAATACCTTTTTTGGAGGAACTCCAAGCAACTCGGCATTGCACCAGCGGAGACACGTCATCTGTTTTAAGAGACTGATAAATTTTAATAAAATTTGTTTGCAAATATTTTAATAAAATATCAAAGTTTCTATTTGTAAAAAAGAGCTTTAAAAAAACAACGCGAAAGGCCCAAATAATACAATACAATACAATAGACAATGCTTCATTTCTGTTTTAATTCTTTTAAAAATTAAAACTAAATTATATTTCCATGTCCCTTAAGACAAGGTTGCATTTGTTTTAAAACTGTGTCACACAATTGACATATTAATTCTGTAAGAACTCTAGCTTTTCTTACTTCTCTCAAGAGTGTGTGTACAATCGGTTCAAAACCACATAAATTCTACGACATGTTTCACTAGAATACCATGGAATCCGAACCCGTTTCAAACAAATTAAATTTTTATTCGAATTAAAACAAATAACCAAAAAGCAGAAAATGAAAGTTAAAAAATTGAAATTTATATACAATTTGACATCTATAACCGCACACTGAGGAAATTGTGTACATGCTATTTATGAATTTTTACACTGATTCAATTAAGTTTCGCTGGAATTCGTCCATTGAAAGTTTTCATTGAACTGATGCAGTTTTTGATAAAATTTTATAAAAAATTTCATATTATTTATTAAAAATTTTATACACCCAAAAAAAGTTTTATTAAAAAGAGCTTCATAAAAATAATGAAGCATTGTCATTCACTTTGGGAAGAAAACTTCATTAGCTTACTGAAAATTTTCATTAAAACTAGTCTGACGAAATGCTATCTGCGTAAGTTCGCTCAAACTTTAGGTTATTTTTTTATTATTAATGGCCCTTAGAAAATTTTTGCAGCGTAAATTAGTTTTTTCGGTAACTGAAATTCAACTCAACTATTTTTTTTATATCGAGGTCTCGATTTTTATTTCTTCAGGGGAGAAGGAAGAATCTTAATAAAATCTTCAAAACTTTAGATATAACATTTATTTAAATGCAATATTAAATGTTTGCGGCAGTATTGACTATTGTTCTTAAATTACTAATATTTGCTAAACCAAAAATCTTTCAGCAGTTCTTTCTGCCATTTTCAATGATATTTTAGTAGCTTTAGCAAAATTTTTGCAGACCTTTGTCTACTAAGAAAATTTTTAATTAAAAAAACCTCAGATTCCAAAACTTTTCAACCTTAGAATATTGAAACTTGTTTTAAATGTAGCGAGTTTATATACCAAGTTGATGTTTAACAAATACAGGCAGATCTTTGTGTTTTTAGTGATAAAAAAATTAAGGAAATACATTAATTTTGTATTAAACGATTAATCGCCAATTTTCTCGATTAACCGACCCGAATAACCGGTTAATCAATTTTAGGCATTTTTCGAATAATGCATTAACCGGTTAACCGCCTACGTCGAATAATTGGAAACACTAGTTTTAATACACCAAGAGTGAAAATCAATTACTAAATACAGGATTTATTTGAAACATACTTGGGATTTTTTCATTGGCATTGAAATTTCATTATCATTAGTTGACTAATGCTAATGGCAAAACAATTTCATTACCATTTAATGGTACTGAAATTTTCCGGCATTAGAATTTGTAATACTAATGCTAATGAAATCGCACTAATGCCTTAAAAACTATGAACAATTGAGTAAAAAAAAGCATTTGTTTACAAAAAAAGGGGGATGGATAGATTGCTTTTTTTTCAACTAGCCACCAACTTTGTTCTATGAAATGGGTGTTATAGTCCCTAGATTATAAATTTTAAAAAACCGCACTTAAAAAATTGCAAAATAAATGCGGAACGCGAAAAAAAAGACTATGGTACAAAAGTTGAATAAAAAAACTAAATCAGCGATTTTTATTCTGCAAACAAACATACTGATGTAAGAATTTTCCTTTTTGGAAATTTTTTTCCCGCGACTTTTTTCGCGATTTCTTTTTTCAATTAATCACAGAACTTTGTTCTATGAATTGGGTATCATAGTCCCTAGACTATAAATTTTAAAAAACCTTTTACTTCAAATAATTTCATTTAAATTTCAATTGCTATTCCTTTATTTTAATTGTATTTTTTAAAAATTATTTATTTTTCAAATAATGCATCAGATGCTTTTTCAAATTATTTTGGATTTTTTATATGTTAATTTAAAATGCAAATATGAAAATTAAATAACCCAGCAAAGAAAAATTATCATTAATGACTCAGAAATTAGCTCCAAAAACAAACATTTTTCCACTTTTTCCTATGAGCCATTTAAGAATCTTATTTATGAGCTCTCCGAAATTGCTGGCTGGGAATTTATTTTTAAAAATTTCTAATCAAAAAATACCAATTAAAGTTAAAAGATTATTTAATAATATTTTATTTTCTATTTTTATAAAAAGATTTAAGCCAATTTGCCTAAAAATTTGTGTGAAAAATACTCCCTTTTAAACTTTTTTATAAAAATAATTCTAGACGAATTCTTCTGAAAATCTCCATAGAAACAAAATATCTAGAAATAGAAATTTTTGGATTCCATACTTAATAAATGTTTAAGCAAAAAAAAACGATCTTAGTTCTGACTATAAAACTGGTCCGACACAAGTTTGCACCCATGAACAATTCGAATATGTCCTAAAAGAAGGGATGAAAATAAATTACCCGTGTCTTTCACTTTGTCTATATTAATTCGTTTGACCGTTTAAAACGCGAATTAATATTCAGTTATTTCTAAGAGTTTTTTAAAATTAAGACGGCCTTCCATATAAATATATTACCTCAATATTAATTCGCGATTTAAATTGTTAGATGAATTGATCCCTGCTTTCAGAATATATTAAGTAGATTTTCTCATAGGTACAATCAAAAAATGAACTTTGTCGGACGGTGTTGTAATAGAAAACGAGTTTTTCCAATACAACATACATATGTCGGATTTATTTATTTTCGAATGAGCGGAAATTCCCGGGATCCCGGGAAATTCAGAAAAAAATCCCGCTGTCCCGGGAAATGAAAAAGTCCGGGAAAAGAAAAACCCTACTAATAACTCTTTATTAAGCGAAATATGCACTTTAACTATAGCAAGCTTCAAATACCAAATAATTTTTTTTTATGAATTAGCTCATAAATATTTTGTATGGTACGAAAATTAAAATAATAGTCAACTTTTGTGATTTAAAATCGACTTTTTCTTTTTTATAGTAAAGGTGATAAAATTTTAAACGTCAATAAAAACAAAAAAATTAGAATTCGTAATTTACAAAATTTTTATAAAATAAAACAAATATGGTAAATATTAAAATTGAAATCAATAATCAAGCTGAATTGTTTTCTAAAATTTTCTTTTGTTGGTAGATGTACACTGATTACACTGTGAGACAAATGGTAGGGGTCAGTGATCGGGAAGGGTTCAAACTACCGGGGAAAGTTATATCGGTAAAAAAGAAGTTATACGTGTCCCGGCGTTTCGCTGGGTCACCCCTAGGAATCTTTTTTTTGACTTAACTCGAGAACCACTAGTCCGATTTTGCTCAAACAATTTTAAAATTTATTTAAATTTTTTATTTTTACCGGCAAAACTGTTGAGTATATAGAAAAACATTATATGAACAGATTAAAGGAATTGTAATTTTTAATTTTTTAAAATTGTTTGAGCAAAATCGGACTAGTGGTTCTCGAGTTATATCAAAAAAAAAATATATCTCGATTCCTACGGGTGACCCAGAGAAACGCCGGGACACGTATAACT
This sequence comes from Leucophora obtusa, assembly GCA_949987735.1. NCBI lineage: Eukaryota > Metazoa > Arthropoda > Insecta > Diptera > Anthomyiidae > Leucophora > Leucophora obtusa. Next base: position 292,477,783 of record OX465295.1, on the reverse strand, counting down.
TGTTTTTGACCGATATAACATTTCCCGTTGGTTTCATCCCATTCCGATTTTGACTGTCGCATAGTGTTATCCAAGTTACGACAAACAAACAGCACAGGATGAAAATCGGAATGGAATATTCAGGGGTATGGCATCACCAAAAAAATAAGTTATAACAAAATCGTTATCACTAGATGGCACTTTGTTCAAAAAATTGACAATTTTCTTTTTTTATTTAAATTTAAATTATAACAAACAACAAAGGAAAAAAACACAAACGGATATCTCAAATTTTATTATTTGAATATATTCCGCGTTTGTTTTTCCTTATTTTGTGCAGTTTTCAGCAGTTTTTGACTTTTTAAATATAGGCTCAACTGATATTAAACTAATACTAAATAGATTTTAGCGCCCTCTATCGGTGAGTAGTGTAAGTTTTGATTTCCTATCTCTATAATTAATAGTCTCTGGGAATATTGAATTTGTGACTTCCAAAATAAAAATTTTTGGGCACTTTTACCACGGCTTTTGCACGACAATTCTGCAGAAAATTGGAAATATACAAACATATTTATTTAAATATCAAAGATGTTATTCATGTTACATTTTTTATATATCCCAATTATTGAAATAAATAAAAAAAAATAATTGATGTATCTCATTCGGTATTAATTAATTAATAATTTCGGTTGTATCTACCTAAAATGCAAATTCGGTTTGGTAAAAAAAGAAATACGTTCACTGAATTGAAAAAATACGTTCACTGAATTCAAAGTGTTTTTTCTGCCGTTCAGTAGAAGAAAACATTTATTTATAAATAAAATTTGTACTAAGCAATTTTACAGCGTTTGCTAGTAAAAATAAATAAATTATATATTAAGTGTTAGAGAAACCCGATGCAGTTTATCAACCTACATGATTAAAAAACAAAGCCTTTTATTATTAAAAATAAAAACTTTACAGATATAGATGAATTTGGAAAAAAATATAGGTATTAATTGTTTGAACTTATTCTTCCCCGTAAAATGTAGAGGATTGCTTGACTATGACGTATTCCATTTATACGTTTTTACAAAACTAAGAACTCTACAAGCTATTAATTCAGTGAACGTAATTTTTTTTTAATTTACTGAAGGAAAATGAAATTGAACGAATTCATGGTGAATTAATTCAGTAAGGAATTAATTCACTTTTTTTTCGTTCGATTTATAAAATTGAACGCGTTCACCAGTGAATTAATTAATTTGATTTAATAAAAAGAACTATAGAAATTAAATTAATTCTTTGAATTTGTTGTTTGATGAACGCGTTCGGTTAAACAAATTCAGTGAATTACCTAAGAAATGGAATTCATTCAATTCTAGAGAAAATTGAATTCGATTGGTAGTGAATTCATTCAAAAAGGAATTAATTCTTCAAAGCTCTGGTTACAAATAATGTTTTTTTATTAAAATTTTAATTTGTTTCATAATGAGTATTAAATTAAAATTTACAAAAATAAAAATAAGCGTTTCACAATGAAGGGGAAGGTCTTACTTTTCTATTACAAGACCTATTATTTGAACAAGAACATGTCCAACTTTGTAACTCCATTAACTCACAAAAGTTTGTCGGTAGAATCTACTGAACATGACAGTTAAAACAAAGGTATATGCAGTTAAAATGTCGACAAAGGTATTTACCTTTAAAATAACTAAAACTTTTGTTATTTTTAACTGTTGAAAAATAACTGACAAATGCATTAAAAATAACTACCAGTATCGTAAAATTAACTGATAATTTTTTACTACAAAAATTTCAAAACAACTGACGAAATCGGTAAACAATGCTGTTTTTACAGTAAATTCTTTTTGTTTATAAAAGTATATTTTAATAAAAAAATATTTTTTTTTCTTTCGATTACAAAATTATGTGTTATTACTTCAGCCTATTTAAAATTTGAAGTAAAAATTCCAAACCGTTCTCCAGTTATTATGCTTTTATGCATTGGAGATACAATACAAGTTTCTGATTTTTATTTGCAAACTAGAAATATATCAATAATAACAAATATAAACTAAACGAGAATTTTTAAAATTCAAAAATATTTAACGAAATTTTTTATATTTTAAATAACGCACAAAAACTACTGTTTACTGTAAAATTACTGTTTTGGTAGTTGTTTATTATGATATTAAAAATTACTGATTTAAACAACTGTTACGAAATTACAGTACTTTTCGTTATTTGTTTTCTTAAATAACCGTCATAAAAGTTGTTTTGCTTTTTTCAATTGAAAAATAACTGTAATTACTGTTAAAAACAACAACTACTGATTACTACACAAACAACTGTTATGTAGTAACTGTCAAACTTTTTCTGAGTATACTTAGTAACATGTTATTCTAAACTTACAGGTAGGGAGTTTTCAAAAACATTTTATTTAAATTTTATTTTTTTAAACCGATTATTAATTTTAGATTCACAGGTTTTTAACAAAAAATTTAATTTCTAAAATTTTATAGAAAAACGAATTATTTATACTAATAGAGCGTCCAAACTTATGAATTTGGTATTGCAAATAGTGCAAGGGTACACCTTCTTACCCAAAGTAATGGAAAGGTAAGCGGTTTCATATATTACCAGGTAATATACATAGTAGTACCCCATATTACCAAGGTTTTGCTAGGATAGACAATGAACCAAATTTTTTTTTATAATAACTTATTGTATATTTTTTGTGCCAAACACATGGTATAAATTTTATTCCAAAAAAAATCGTAGACCGGTTAGAGGATTAAAGACGCCAACCCATCTAACTACTTAGAACTTCGCCACATTAAAACATAATCGTTGTTAATAAAAAGATCTTTGAAAAAGAACAACAAAACTTCACCGAATAAAATATATTTACCAAATAAGTGGCGAGGAGTTTACGCTAGCGTTAATAAAAGTACTGCACAAACCAAAAAAAATGTTAAGGAAAAAGTCGGCGCATTTTATTAATAAATTGCAAATGCAACACTTTATTTTGCGGACAAAAAATAGGGGTAAAATTTAAGGTGGACAGGATTTTTGTAAAATTATCTCCTTATTGTAAAATTTATTTTTTTTATATGTCACATAACTTTTCAAACAATTTTCACTTTCTTTATACAAAACCCACCTTCTAATTTAAAATTATTTATATCTTTCATTTTATTTTTTTTTAATTTTATTTTATCTGTTTTAACTTCCTTTAAAACATTTAAATTATTTGAGACGTATAAAATATTTCGAGTAAACCGCTGGGAAACGCGCTTGAATGAAAACTGTCAAAAAATTGTAACGCTGCTGAGATATTAAATAAAATGTGGATCAGAAATATTTATTTACCTAAATTGTTTTCTTATTTTCCATACAAAAAAAAACTGATATGAGATGATATAATTAGCAAGGTATAATAAGTAGATAGATGGAAGATAATCACCAGGGCAACGACTTTCATGCACCTAAAAATTTAAAATATGCGCTTAAAATATGCAGTAAAAAATGCAAAATATTCACTTAAATGGGCATATGCACTAAAGATCCAAAAATAAATGCTTAAAACCAAAAAATTAACTTTAAATTTATCGATTTTTAAAAATCATATTTACTTATTATTCGAGAGCGTTTGGTAAAAATTAAATCCAATATAAATGTCTAAAGTAGATGAGATGATGAAGTACTGTGTTGAGGATTGCAAATTCTTCTTTTTCTTTATTTTTTACTAAATCTTATTTTAAATAAATTTCTAATTAATCTTATTTTTAGTTTTTTAAAAAATATGCAATTTAATGAAAAATATGCAAAAATATGTAATAAAGATCATAAAATATGCACTTAAATGCAAAAATATCCATTTATAACAAAATATGCAAAAATATGCAACAACAAATCGATGCCATTTTGTTGGAAATTTTTTGATTCTGAAAAGGATTTGGTGAAAATCAAATTTGGATTAACGACTACAAACATGCATTTGCATGAAAGTCGCTGCCTTGATAATCACAATATACACAATGAATATACATACGACATTAACCTACAGACTTCTTTCTGATAATATTATTAGTATTAAACGAATTCTTAGTAGTTAGTTGATATAAATAATATACACCTTTTTCCTTTGATTTCTTATATTTTATTTAGCTTGTCTGGGTGGTAAACTGCGACACTGAGCTTGTGATCCGCAGGCACGCAATCAAGTCAGTCGGGAAGACAGACTGCAGTTTTTATTTGTAAAGAAGATTATTGGAAGTTAAGGTCAATATTATTAAAATGGCATGGCAATAAGAATTTTGAAAATATTCCATACGTTAAAATTTTAAACATACACAGAAAGAATTTACAAAATTCTAATTAAATTATTCAATATTTTACTCATACCGTTTTTCTAAATACGGAAAAAAACTTTTTTAAAAAGCCACAAACAATTTGAAAATCCGAAAAAAAATTCCTTATATTTTTGTAACTTTGAATTTTTATTTTTAAACAATTTTTATATGAAAAATAACAATTTACAAACATTTCAAACAAAAAAAATTGTTGGAAATAATTCTTAAATTATAAAAAATGTATTTGTTTTTACAAAATCCATTGTCGTTGCCTACTTTTTATTTTGTGTATGAATAAAGTTTAGAAGAAATTATAAAAAAAAACAATTAAGTTGTTCACCACATTGTCTGTGTTCCAACAAAAAAAGAGCCCAGCTAATTTTTTTTTGAACTGGTTACCTCCGAATCTGTTCTATGAAACAGGCTGTAGAACTGATTCCTGAGAGTCAAAATATAAGGTTTTACTTTCGCAGAACCAGTTTTATAACTGATTCTAGAACCGGTTCCAAAGCAACCTGTTCTAATTTGGAGGAAAATAACCTGTTGCTTTTGGGACAAACTCAGACAAAAGTCACCGATGATAGGATATAAAGTAGAACAGATTGCATGCAAGTACAAGTTGTTCTACAACCGGTACTTTGCATCCGACAATTTCGCTGGGAGTTATTAAAATTTTATCTGAAAATATACAACACTAGATGATAGGCTGATACAACTTTTCTTCCTATATGTAATGTGATATGCTGTTTAAAGATTACACTAAACACAGTGTAGCCAGATTTTCCGCAATGAGACTTTTTGTCGATAAAGCAGATATTTTATTTTTAAATTTTAAGGAACTATATCCAAAAAGTAAAGGAACACACTCTTTATTTTATTAAAATATTTAACTGCATATGCATTATAATTTGAAAACCTTATAAACGTGTTATAAAATGAATTTTGTATGAAAAATTAGTTTTGAAAGACATTTATAAATTTTAAATGTGATTATGCATATGACCTTTATTATATTAAAGTAAATGACACTAATTAAAATATAATGTCACAAAATTTAGTGGTTATTTAATAAGAGTTTAACTCAATAAAAAAAACAAAACACGTCCGGAAATAATTCACAATTTTCTAATACTACACAGAGAGAATTATCCTTCATGATATTAATGATAAAATTTCATATAATTTTCTTCATCTCTATATATAAAAGAATAACGTGAGTGACTGACTGACTCACTGACTCAACATCGCCCAGCCCAAACCGCTGAAGCTAGGAAGTTGAAATTTGTTATGCTGGTTCCTCCTTCGGCGTAGACATCCGCTAAGACGGGATTTTTGGAAATTCCAACAGGGAGGGTCAAAAAGGGGAGAATTCTCCCCTTGGCGGCCTTCCCAAACTACAGGAACTAGGAAGTTGAAATTTGGTATGTAGGTTCCTCGACCGGAGTAGACGTCCGCTGAGACGCCATTTTTGGAAATTCTTACTGGGAGGGACAACAAAAGTACCCTTGTTTAAAAAAGGACCTTTTTCCAAAAAAAAAAGTACCGTTTTCCAAAAGAACTACCTTTTTCCAAAAAAAGTACCTTTTCCAAAAATAGTACATTTTTCCAAAAAAAAGTACCTTTTTCAAAAAGTACCTTTAAAAAAAAAATCGAACGAAAAACATTAATTTACCAAAATAAAAGATCAACTATACAAACCCTTCATTCAAAAAACATTTTCCAAACCTACCTACCTACCTTTTTCTAAAAAGTATCTTTTCCCAAAAAAGTACTTTTTCCAAAAAAAAAGGAAGATGAAATTTGGTATAAAGTTTCCTCCACTGTCGCGTAACTTAGTGGATAAGTTTGGAATTTTGAAAATCCCTACAGGAAATCCCAAAAGGGGTATGTCTTCCCCTTGACAGCCTGCACAAACTGCTGGAACTAGGTAGCTGAAATTCGGTATGTAAGTTCCTCCTCCTGTGGAAATAAGGGAAAAAGTCTCCTCCTTGCCGGCCTGCCCAATCACTTTTGGCTTGAAACCTAAAATTTTAATTATGTATTCGCTGGAGTATGATTAACTCACCGGTAAAGTACTTTATCGATATTGGAACAGGAACATAGTAAAAATTGGGATTGAAAGGGAAAAATGTCCCCAATAACGGAATGCCCAAACCACTGAGTCAACGAACTCGAAATTTGGTATGAATATTCCTCATCCATCGTAGACAGCCGCGAAGATGAAATTTTCGTAAATTCCTAAAGGGAGGGCCAAAAAGAAAAAAAGCCTCCTCTAGGTGGTCTGTAAAAACCCCTTTGACTATAAACCTGAAATTTAAAATTACTTATTAGAAAAGTACTTTTTGGAATTTTGAACAGGGTCGATATAAAATATATATATATATATTTGTTCCTCTTACTCCTGCAAGAAGCATAGGGCCGCAACAAGATCATTCCAATACGTTCGATCTGATGCACGATGTTTGATTTCATTCCAAAGAAGGTGTAAGTTGGATATTTCGGTTTCAATTTGTCGTTTCCAAATGTTTGCTGGTCTTCCTATACGTTGACTGCCTTGCGGGTTCCAGTCTATAGCTTGTTTAGCAATATCATTGGGTTGTTTACGCAATGTATGTCCAATCCAATTCCATTTGCGTTCGTGGATTTTAACTTGGATAGGTTGTTGACCAGTTTCTGAGTCGGCAATTTGAAATTGTTCTAGGCCAGAATATATGTAGAATCTTCCTTTAGCATTTATTCACAAAAACTTGTTTGGAATGTATATCGTGAGGTGCTGCATTCCACGTCTCGCATCCATACAATAATGTGGATTTTATATTGGAGTTGAATATCCTTAGCTTCGTCCTTCTTGATATATATGAAGAGTTCCACACTGACTTGAGTTGGCCGAAAGCTTGCCGGGCTTTGTTTATACGGTTAGGTATATCGGCTTTGGATCCGCCACTTTTGTCCAATATGCTTCCCAGGTAACAGAATGATTCTACTTCATCAAGCGATTGATTCTGAATGGTTAATGTTTGCTCGTTATTTACATTTACTCGCAATACTTTTGTTTTGCCGATATTTATTTTTAAGCCAACATGTGATGCAGTTTCCTGGACTAGTGATAACTTAGATTGCATGTCTGAAAAGGTGCTGCAACGGAAAATTCGGTTGTTTCAACCCTATTTCGGTTATCACAACCCTATTTTGGATGCAACAACCTTATTTCAGTTGGAACAACAGAAATAGGGTTGTGTTAACCTAATTATCGGTTGCAGCAACCGAACGATTGGGTTGGAACCAAATTCGGTTGGGACAACAAATTTTTTTTGTAGGTGTATATATTTGGAAAGCCCATATGAGCCCAACTATCACTCCTTTTTTTAGGTGTACATACAGTGGTGGCAAATTTAATAGGAACGATTTATGTTTTTTCTAATTTTATTTTCGTTGCCTTTATTTTTAAAGATCAAAATAGTGGCTAAATTCGCCCTGAAAGGCAAATATGTGGTCTAGAATATTGTGTAGATTTTAAATTGTCTGTTTTTTTATTTTGTCACTTATTTTAAGTGGGCGTGGCTTTCAATGAAAAATTAGCGATATCGACCTGTTATCAAATTGCATAGTAAAATTTAGCGAGTACTAATCGGATCTATACAAGCTGTATATTTTTGAAAATCTATTTTTATCTAGAAATGGTCACCAGGCTTGAAATCACAGTGCCTTAAACATATAAAAAATTTTCTTTGTTTTTAGCAATTTTATAATAAAGTTAACAACACTGAAAAGCTAAAAATTGCTAATGTTCAAATTGTTAAGTGCTTGAAGTTGCTCAACTTTAACATTGTCAGACCAGTTCTGAATTCCGAAAATTTTAATTAGAGTGGTTTTGTAAAATCACACAGAATTCAAAATGTCGGAAATTGGCTTTTTCGAACAAATTTTAGCATTTATTTACAAATTTTAAAATATTTACATATTGTTGCAAAAAAATATACATTCGTTTTACTTTCACAAAGCTTTTTCTACACGAAATAAAATGAAGAAAATAATAAGCGCCCTATATATTACACAGTACAAGACTAAAAAAGCATCGGGCACGCGACATATCAATTCTGAAAGATTTTAGGATGAATATCACGAATGTGAATACCAAATTTCAAAATTAGCTCTTTTTATGAGCCTTTAACAGGATACCAAACAAACAATTCGTTCCGTTTACGCACCGTTTTCGGTCCGTCATAAACGGAATCCAACTCCGTTTACGTACCGTTTTCTGGATCCGTATACGGACCAGAAAACGGAACATAAGTAACATCGAAACTGATTCGAATCCGTTGAAAATCCGTCAATGACGGACCGTTGTGTCGTGTGAAAAATGGACAAGTCCGTGGAAAGTCCGTCAATGACGGACCGTTTACGTACCGTTACGTCGTGTGAAAAACGGACAGGTCCGTTGAAAGTCCGTCAATGACGGACCATTTACGGACCGTTATGTCATGTATAAACGGAGTGACTCCGGAATTGTATATCTACCTAAATTGACCATATGTTTACTAATGTTGAGTAGTAATTTTTTTGCCTTTTTATAAATTTATTGATAACGATATTAATTATTTACAATATATATTATTAGAACCCGCTCAGTTTAGCTCTATCCAGCGAATCAATACGCGATAGGGACCCATAATAAAATTGATCATCAACATGCAAAGGGAAAAATAAATTAGCTATGGTTTAACTGATTGTATTTACAATGGTATTTTGCATACGATTCAAATTCGCACACTTTAGGCTTGTTCCACGTCGTTACCGCGGGTTCCCAATTTACTCGAAAAAACAAACCATCTTACGAAAATCATTGTGAAACATGCACTAAATTTCATAAATCTTACCATCTAATGTATCTATGCGACTTGAAGTTATTTGATTGATGATGTGTTGCATATATTACCGCCATCGCGACTAATTTCTCGCCACAAAAATACTTTTTTACCGACTGAAGTTTTGAGATTCAATTTTTTTTTAATTTAATTGTTTTTATTTTGAACACAAATTAAAATCAACTCAGTCCGTATTTTACGGTACGGAAACGGAGTTAAAACGTATTGTGTTCGAAAATCAGATTACACGGTCCGTTAATGTTCCGTATACGTGCAAGCTTTGACGGATACGTGTATTACGGACCGTTAATGTGCCGTAAAAGCCGGATTCATGATTCCGTACGTGACGGAGAGTCTGTAAAAATGTTTCTTGAGTAGGCTTAAAAAAATTGTATTTATAAAAATTTAGGGTCAGCAGGTTTATAGTTAGAACGAAAAACGATTTTTTTCTAAAATGTTATTTAAAGGTACGTTTACAATGATGGAGTACTCCAATCTGTAGCAAATTTAGTTGCTTTCTCTTTCTTACTAATACATTTTTGTATTTGGCTATCTTTTTTTATTCCACTCCAGAGTTAAATTTGTTTGACTCTGGAGTACAGATTTGTTGCACTCTAGAGTTAACATCACTCTGTTGACTGTTTAACATGACAAATATAACTAAAAAAACACATCACTAATTTGTTCTCATCTCTAATTGTCAACAAATTATAAAAAAATATTGAAAAATAAAAGCAAATAGTTTCAATTTGTAATAATATATAAAATAAAAAATTATTTTATAATAATAGCAGTGAAATCCATGCCAAGATATTCGCAAAAACTGCGTAAGTACTGAAAAGTCACATATTTTTTTGAAGTAACTCTACTCTGCATTGTGAACATTTGAATCTGTGCTGCAGAGTAGAGCCACTCCACCATTGTGAAAGCACCTCAAATCAGAAATTTTGAAACAAAATTCCCAATTTAAGAAATATTTTTACAAAAATAGTTCTTAGCTCTGACTACAAAACTGGTTCTTTTACTTCTTTTTTACTCTTGATGGTTCAGGAAATGATGAAGTAGAAAATTTGTTCTAAAAACGACATTTGTTTTTAAATTTTTTATTTTATAAAATTGATACTCCCAGCCGAAATGAGCCGAAAAAAATCGTCGGCGGCGGCGGCTGAGGTGAAAATGACCGGCGGCGGCGGCTTAACCGGCTCACGGCGGCTGGCTTGTTTCTCTGCTAGAAACCTAAAATTTCAATACGGAACACTAAATGGAAAACGAGTGGAACTGAAACGCTACACAAGTGGAACGAAATGGATATGAACGGAGAACAAGAGGAATTGAAACTATAGGCAATGGAAAAGGGAACGAAATGATATGGAATATGTAAAAAAATGGAATGGGAAGCAAGATAGCATAGAATGGGGTACGAGTTCAATTGAAACACTACAGTTAAAAAAGGAATGGAACGGAGTAAGTGCAAAGAAATGGAATGGAAATAGAAACGACTGATATAAAGACAGTGGGAACGAAATGGAATGAAACGGGGAATAGTGGAATCGGAACAACAGATAATGGGAAGAAAATGCAATATAATGGGAACATATTTCTTCCACCCCATTGAATTTCTGATAAATCGCGAAAAATCGCGAATTTCACTTAAATCGACTATAGTTTATGATATGTAAATTTGACATTTCAATCACAAACATCTCCGTACAAAAGATTAAAAAATTTGTTTTTTTTTTTGTAGAATATCCTTGAAAATAGGATATTCTGGATATGCTTGAACATGTTATATATACCGCTGGACGCGCCTCAAAAAAACCTTTCATATGATACCCATATTAATTATGTTGTCTTCAGCTAAAAAGCAAAATTCTTACAAAAACTAAATAAAATACCTTTTTTAAAAATGGTCCAGCTCGTGAGATCTCATTGCTAGACCCGAAATATTTTGGGAATCATCATAAAACATACCAAGGTTTATTTTGAGAGGGGCACTTTTTTTACTTTTTTTCTGTCCATATAATTAATATTAATTAAATTTCTTTATTTATAATAACCTAGCCTAAAGGCCATAATCGGTTACAAATTTCTACTACAATTTTTCTACTAAATTTTATGAAATATAAAATTTTTGATAACTATTTTTATATAAAATTTAATGGTTGGTTAGTTTAAGTGGTAGTTCACGCCCTCGTGACCATCAAGTAGAGTCAAAAGCGATTATGTTTCGGACAGAATCGTAAGCAGCTAATATCCGGAAAAGTAGACCCATATCCTTAAGATTAAGACAACGGATAGGATCACCTAATCTTACTCAAGAAATCACCTACAGGTCAGCTAGCCTCAGAGGCGTCCTTATCGCCCCAGTAATGCCAATATAAGCCATACGCTGCACCCTGTACAGTTGGTCTGTAACTACCTGCTTGGCAGTCGCCGTCCACCACACAATAGAGCCATAGATGAGTATTGGGCGTACGATTGACGTGTACGTCCACAACACCATTTTTGGACTCAAATCCCATCTTGATCCAAACATCGTCTTACAGGAGTAGAATGCAACCGTTGCCTTCCTAACCCTGTGCTTAGTGTTAAGTTTCCACGATAGTTTCGATTAAAGCACAATGCCAATATATTTAGCATGTCCAGAGAGTGTGAGTTCTGTTTAGTTCTAGTGGTGAGAATCAGTGTTGCCAATTTAGCCATTTTTATGAATTTCTTTCAATTTCTTGCAATCTTGCCACGCACAACCACCTGGCACAATTAGTGAATGAACCAACGCACATTCCGTGTGTTGAAAGTGAACACCAAAATACTCTTGACCTTTTCCTTACTTCTCATCCGGACAAGTATGAAGTAAGAACACTTGCACCTCTCGGCAAGTCGGATCATTGTACCATTTCCGCATCTTTTTCATTCTCCGACCTTCGAAACGTTTCGGCAACAGCTGCGAAATGTTCAATTTTTATTTACGAAAAAGCACGTTGGGCTGGGCTCAACGATCTTTTTCCGGCATTTTAATTGGAAACCCTGTTTCCTCGACGATAACGTCGATGCCGCGGCGAAAATGGTCGAACATGTTATATTGCTTGGAATGAAATCTATCATTCCTTCGAAGCAAATTTCGGTTAAAGCAAAAGATAAATATTGGCTTAACCAGACTTGCAGAAATGCAGTCAGGTCCAGAGAGTTAGGGTTCAAAAATTGGCGTGATAATAAGAACGTCAATACTGATCTGCTTCGCAAACGGGCGAGATAAGAATGTTCCAAAGTACTTAGTCGTGAAAAGTTTCATTACACAGAACCAAATTTGTTCATAAATAGTAAGAATAGCTTTCATTGATTCGAATTCATGTATGAATAAATTTATACAATGTATGAATTTGTTCTAAATTTTTCATTTTCTAAAATATTTGAAAAACACATTAGTTTGAAATAAAAAAATGTCAGAAATTTTCTTTTGTTTTGGACAATAAATTTATTAAATAATTGCTAAAAATTTTACATGGATGACAAGACGGTACTTGCAAATTTGATTTATATTACATTATTTATTTGTTCTAAATTTTTCATTTTCTAAAATATTTTAAGAACACATTAGTTTGAAATAAAAAAATGTCAGAAATTTTCTTTTGTTTTAGACAATAAATTTATTAAATAATTGCTAAAAATTTTACATGGATGACAAGAGGGTACGTGCAAATTTGATTTATATTACATTATTTATAAAACAACGGTTTTTTATTCTATTAGATAACCATTTCTAGTTCAAATAAAGAATAGTCCATTTTGTAGAAGAAACATAATTTTGGATAATGTCAATTCTCACGCGGTAAAGTCAATTTAGTCTGCAGATTGTTCTTAAATCAATATATTACTTGGGGCTTCCTGAAATTGTTTAAGATACGCTACACTGAGAGAATTATCCTTCATGATATTAATGATATAATTTCATAGAATCTTTTTCGTAGAACCAATGAAGAATTTCGTTATGTATATAATATTTAATTAATATTATGAAATTTTTGACAACTTTTCTTTCATAAAATTTCATAATTTCATTAAAAAATTCATTGAATTTCATAAATTAGATATCCATGAATTTAATGAAAATGTTCTTTATACATATGAAATTGTTCAATAGTATTTACTTTTTTTTTAATTTTTTTATAAAATATCGTCATTTCCTGAGAGAATAATCCTTTATAATTTTTTTTTAAATTAATTTTTTATTATTAATTTTGGACTATGATTTTTTTTATAAATCTATTAATTTTTTCGAAACTTTTTTTTTAATGAAACTTTTTAATTTAATGAATTCTTTCTTTAGACATATTTGGTACATCCGTAAAATATGCTACGATTTTATTACGTCTTTTGCATTTGCAAAGTACGTTTTATTTATCCACTCCAGCTTAGCAACGACAACAACCAACTATAATAAATAATAGTAAATTAAATTGCTTCATAGATTTTATGAAGCTCTTCATTGGCTGAATGATTTATTCGTTGGACGAGTGGCCTATTAATATTATGAAGAGTTTCATTAATTTTATGAACTTTTCATAAACATAGACTTTAATGAAACCTGTTTCATAGATCAATGGACGAGTTCCAGTGACAATTTTCATTGAAACTATGAAGAAATTCATTATTGAAGTGTCAGTATAGCAGAATGTTGAACTAGTATATCTTTTTTTATTTATTTAATTTTCTTGTAAAGAGTATATATTATAGAGAGAAATTATGCTACTCTTAACTCTCTCGAAAAAAAATCGAACTCGGGCCAACTCGATATACAACATTTTTCTCATAAAATTAAGTTGAGTTGCAACATTTTTAAGTTGAGTTGCAACATTTTGTGTATTTAGTTATGGTGGAAGAATGCCATATTTACAAAAAAAAAGTAAAAAGTATAAAATTGCCGGTTTTTGGTAAAATTTGCCTGTTTTGGCTTTATTTATGCCGAGATTTTATTAAAAGTGTTATAAGGCCAATAAGGCATAGGACGAATATCTTTATTTCCAACATAATGAAGGTAAAACGTTAACCACAGATATTTCCATATAAATTTGACATGGATAAATATGGGTACCCGAGAAAAAAAGTATGTATAAAATTATATGTGAATGGATATATTTGCAATATGTAACTGGATATAATTTCATCCGAAAAATGGTGATATTAAATTGTATCATATTGGATATAATTGTATTTACAAGGATACAAAGTTATATCAAATAATAAACTTATATCCGAATTTTGTCCCGATCAAATTGGATATAAGTTAATACAATACGATATAATTAAATTTATTTATTTATTTAATTTCAGTCTATGGATACAATTTATTCTTACAGACTAGCATCTTAAAAACTAATTTAAAATATATTATTTAATAAGGTTTTAAAATCAGATTGAGAAACACTTATATCTAAATGATTACAACACATATTAAATAACATCATAGATTTATTAAGTGGTTCATTCAGAGCATATTGAGTAGCGTGTATATCAATGTGGAAAAACTTACTTATATTTCTAAATGATCTTGGAGGAACATAAATTGAAATTAAATCTAACAATTCAGGGGAATCAATAATACCACAAATAATACCATGCAAAAATGTTAAGGCCGTAATTTTCCGACGAGTTTCAAGAGTTCACAAAGAAATAAATTCACATTTATCCTCGTAAGAGGGAATTAAAAAAGACAGAATATCAAAAGAATTATGAATTTTTAAAAATGGGAGCGCAAATTTAATAAACTTCCTTTGAATTTTCTCAATACGGGCTATATGAAAAGCAGCATTGGGACTCCATATAAAAGAAGCATATTCTAATCTAGATCTAACAAAAGATGTATAAACAACCTTTTTTGTAAAATGATCAAAACATTTATCCAAATTGCGTCGAATAAATGCAAGAAGAGAATATGCTTTGGGAATAATGAAGTTAAGAAATTTAAATCATAAAAAAACTTTGAATTGGAGGGCAGCTGGATTTCGGGTCCTACACACTCAGGGGTGTGATGAAAATCGAAAACGAACAGTTCTTCAATCTAGAATAATTTGTTTCGCGAAAATCAAATTGGCTTCAAATTATTATTTACCGTTTTATTTGACGCCGGACATCTAAATTAGGAAATAAAAAATAATTGGTATTGTACGGATCCATCATCACATGCCTGACTGTCAGCCGAGGACTATTGTTGATAACACTATGGAACATTTTTGGGATTATTGTCTGGGGGGTGAGAAATTCCAAGTCAGGGTGATGGTACTATGTCAGTATAGTAAAACCCTCAAAGGGTTTGGCGTTCGTATGTGTCATTTTTTTTTATGACCTTTTAAATTTTTTCCTTATCTTGATGTTTTTTCGCTTAGTTGTAACTCGAGAACCACTTGTCCGATTTTGATGAAACAAATTTAGAAAAATTTAGAAGGAGAAAAAAAAATATTTTTTTGCCTAAAAATTAAAATTTTTTATGAATTTAAAAAAAAAAAATTTTAATTTTTAGGCAAAAAAATATTTTTTTTTCTCCACAAATTTATTTTTACCGGCAAAACTGTTGATTATAAAGAAAAATGTTATATGAACGGATTAAAGAAATTGTAATTCTTAATTTTTCTAAATTTGTTTCATCAAAATCGGACAAGTGGTTCTCGAGTCACAACTAAGCGAAAAAACATCAAGATAAGGAAAAAATTTAAAAGGTCATAAAAAAAAATGACACATACGAACGCCAAACCCTTTGAGGGTTTTACTATACTGACCTAGTACCATCACCCTGACTTGGAATTTCTCACCCCCCAGATTGGCTGTTGTACTGTGTAATGAGTAACTATTGAAGACGTTAATGTATAAATCTGTTATTCTTTAAAAACTAGATAATTTTTTATCAAATATGGGAATTTTCTTTGAACTTAGAAATTTTTTTTAAATATGTTAAGCTTTTTTTTTATTTTAAATAAAATTTAAATTTTTTAATTCTTTTTTGTTGGAGGCTCGTAGTTCCCGATTTATGGAGCTGAAGATGATCTACAACAATATTCAATGGCTTATTTCTCCACTCAAAACTTATCGGACCAGAACAAAATATATATATTGTTAGAAACGTACTTGAAATACCTTTCCAATGATATGCAGAATGCCTAGACTTATTAACCCATTACGAGCCGGGCCATGATTTTAAATGTTAATTTTTTTAAATTGGATTTTTTAAATTAAAAAAAAACTTTTAGAAGTAAAAAAGCTCAGAAAATATTAATTTAATGAAAAAATTGAGTAAAACACATAAAAAATTGTTTTTGATCAAATATTACATTAATCTCGAATATATTAGTTAATCTCGAACTTGGGTCTGATATTAACTAATATATCGCCGGCTTGCCTGCAAGAAGTGCTATGTTTTTGGTTTTAACAGGTTTTCATTTTCAGGATAGCGAAAAAACTGATTTATATTATCCTTTTAAGATATTTTATTGACATCATATGCCCTAATGATTCACGACCTTATTTACTACAATCATTATTAAGGCATATGATGTCAATGAAATATATTAAAAAAATATTAAAACCTGTTAAAGAACACATAACACTACTTGCAGGCAAGCCGACGATATTGTTATATAAAAAATAAAATTAAAAATATTTTTCGTATCTATTTATACACTGCTGTGCAATATAATAGGCACATTCAAATTTTTTCTAATTTTATTCTCGATGCCTTTATTTTTAAAGATCAAAATAGTGGACAAATTCACCCCAAAATGCGAGGAGATTATTCATAAATTGGTGCAAAATTTATCGTAATGTCTGTTGTTTTATTTTGTAATTTGTTTTAAGTAGGCGTGGCTTTTAATGAAAAATAAGCGATATCGATTTTCTATCAAATTACATAGTAAATCTGTATATTTTTGTAAATTCTATAAAATTTCCTTAAATCTTCCATTATCTTTATCCACAAACGGCTCCCAGACTTAAAATGACAGCGCCTTAAACATGACCAGATTTTTCTTTGTTTTTAGCGATTTTAAAATAGAGTTAACAACACTGAAACTTTAAAGTGAATGGCCTTATTCTACACTTAACGCGATATAACGAATCAGTCAAGCTTTTTTTACGTTATAGTATAAAGCATTCCGTGTTTAAATTTCAGTGTTGTTAACTTTATTTTGAAATCGCTAAAAACAAAGAAAAATTTAGTCATGTTTAAGGCACTGCCAGTTTAAGTCTGGCGACCATTTGTAGAAAAAAATAATGTAAGACTTAAGGAAATATTATAGGACTTCCAAAAATATACAGTTTTTACAGAACTGATCAGTACTCGCTAAATTTTACTACGTAATTTGATGGAAGGTCGATATCGCTTATTTTTTATTAAAAGCCACGCCCACTTAAAACAAGTGACAAAATAAAAAAACAGACGTCACGTTAAAATTCTGCACCATTTTCTGAACAATCTCCTCGTATTTCGGGGTCAATTTATCCATTATTTTGCTCTTTAAAAATAAAGGCAACGAGAATAAAATTAGAAAAAATTTTAATGTGCCTATTATATTGCACAGCACTGTATATAAAATTTTAAACGGTTTTATCAATAATATATTCCTATATATACAATATGAAATAAAGCAAATACTGATATATGATTTAATATGATTACATATGAGAAAATTTCTAAACAATTTTCTAATATATCATCATATAAAAACATATAAGATCGCATACAATATTTTATATTATCATATATTTTAATATTAAAAAATATATGTTATATATACTCTTTTTTACTCGGGACTTCAAACACCGAAGATATTAGAAGTCAAACCTAATTTTTTTGCAGATGGTACAAAAGATACAACTTTGACTCTAACCAACAATTATACTGAATTAACTCATCGGGAATCGAACATATTTTGGGAGTAAACAGATTTTAAACCTATTGTCGGTATTGAAATTTTTCATTTGTCAAAAGTTAGCCATACTTTGAAAGAAAAAAATCTCACGATTTTGACCTCTAATATCTTCGGTGTTTGAAGTGATAAAAACTTGATCTATATATCAAATGAAACATAACATACCAATAAACACAATTTTTGTTCTTATATAGGTTTTTTGTGGAATAAAAACCTTAAAAAAACAAAAAAAAATTAAAATTCCTACGGCGAATCATAATGGGTCAACAAAAAAATGCTATCTAAAGATATTTTTATTACCTTTCCAATAGTGTACATATTGTTCCAACCCTATCATAAATGAAGAAAATATAGTTAAGTTAATTTTTAACTTTAAACCGAAGTAACTCCCCATACAGGCTTTTCGGTGAAAAAAAATTTCTTCGGGCCCACAAAAGAGAGTTATATCAGTAGTAAAAATTTAGAATCAATCGGTGAGGTGCCTCTAAAGCCAACGTACATCCGAATTATTCAATCGAATCAAAATTGAATCAACACAAAGAGAAACAAATCTTATCTCACTTTATTCAATGTCCAATCATTGATTTAAAGGCATTATGAATTATTCAGTAATTTATAAAATGAATCCAATTTTATGCATATAAATTCAAAAAAAGAATTATCTCTTTCAAGGTCTGGGTGTGTATCAGAGATCAGCAATGAATCAATTTTTTGCTATTCATACTCACTCATGAAATTTAAAGTATAAGTGAGTAGAAATCATTGACATTCAACCACTCTGACGCATTCATACTCACAATGAGGGTGGTTTATAATCGTAAGTTGCAATAAATATGAATCCAACATCGTCATCATACTCATACCACCGCAAATCTGCTTGACTCAGCCAATCTATTCATTATATTTAATAATTTTAGAAAAATACTTATAATACTCACTATTGATTTAAATCATTTAGCTCATTCAACTCATCCATGTATAAACACATGTATAGTATAGTAAACACATACATATATAGTAAACACATACATCAGGGATGATACAGTTAGTACTATAGTACATTTTTTGGTACTATTGGAACCTCAAAAGTACTATGGTACTCCTCTGACTCTACTATTTTAAAAATCCTATTTATCATCCCTGACATGCATAATATTTTAATGTTCGTATTCGAGTCATACTGATTTTGCATCGTGCATATACATTGAGTGAAGCAGAGTCTAAATCAGCAACGTCATAAATGTTGTAAGGTATGAGTACGATGAATACATTAAACTTAAGAGTAAGTATGAGTTTCGACAACATTTCAATACGTACAAATGCGTTTAAGTACAATAAATCATGATTCAACTCTACTCACTTTTTTACAACTCAATGCTGATCTCTGGTGTGTATGTATGAATTTTTTTCTTATTCAGTAACAACAACAACACACAGTTAATATATTTTTTCATGTTAATATGGAAAATTCTAGAGGTGCTTTTACATTTTCATTCATAACTTTTAAACGTCTGTAACAAATATGCCCATTTCCAATACCAAACTGCTTAAGAAATTGGACAAAAATGTTGACTAAAAATTAACATCCTAGCACAACTATTTTGAGCGTGATCGTGATTTCAACAGACAGACACGGACACGACTATATTGGTTTCGCTATTGATAACGATCAAGAATATATATTTTTTTTATGTCCCAGATTTTTTTTTCGATGAGTTACAAACGGAATGACAAACTGATATATACCCTCCTGCACAGTGGGATGGAGGGTATAAAAATGGGTAAAATTTATATGGCAGCACATATTTCTGAGATTTCTGCACATTAAACCAATTTCTGTACTTTCAAACCAAATTTCTGCAATTTCATACCAAAATTCCCTTAAATAAGAGAATATTTACTCTTTGGTTGTAAATCGAGTTGGGGACAGCTTGTGACAGGCACGTTGCTAGGAATTTATTTGGGGGGGGGGTGGTATTTTCAAAAATTTCTTTAAATCTTGCATTATTTTTATCTACAAATAGTCGCCAGACTTAAATGTGCAGCACTTTAAACATGACCAAATTTTTCTTTGTTTTTAGCGATTTTTAATAAAGTTAACAGCACTGAAATTTTAAAGTGAATAGTTTTATGCTTTTCTTAGCACAATATAACAAACCAGTCAAGATTTTTTTTACGTTATAGTAAAAAGAATTTCATGTTAAAATTTCAGTGTTGTTAACTTTCTTTTAAAATCGCTAAAAACAAAGAAAAATTTGGTCATGTTTAAAGTGCTGCAATTTTAAGTCTGGTGACTATTTGTATATCGAGTATCCAATTCAAAAATATCGAGTAGTATCGAGTATTGAAAAGTAAACGAATTTACCAGCACTAATATGAATAAAAAGCAACTGATAGTGCGTCTTTGTGACGAGAAAGTGATTAAAATAGACACATGTTTCAAGAGGCTATCAAATTAAAAACCGAGCTAGATTAGCAAAACACTTTGAGGGTTTTGTTTTAGCAACAGTGTACTTTCATTTCGCGTTTGAAACATTGATTCTAACCGCGACGATCATTTTGCAGGAACTTCTAAAATAGCAGAATCTAGTTTTGTTAAATATACTGCAAGAAGCTTCTTGGGACAAATCCCGAATTTATATATGTATTTAATTTACAGTCACTTCCAGAATAAATTTCTTGTTTCTCCTAAAGTACACTAATAGAAAATAGTCCGTTAAAAATTTAGTAAAAACTACTAAAAACTAGTTAAAAATTATGCTGCAGAAAAAAAATTATAAATTAGCAGATTATTTTTGCTATATATTAGTAATATAGGACCAGCAAAAATAAAACTCTTAAATATACAGAATTTTAATTATATTTGAGCTAAATTTTTGTAAATGGAAAATAGCAAATTAACCTGCTAAAATCAGCAAAAAATTTTGCTAAATAATTAGTAGCCTAAAAAATCACCAAAAAATTTAAAATTTTAGAAGTTTTTTTTCGATTTTTTTTTAAATGCAAATAAAAATCGAGCCTTTTGAAAACAGCAGATTACAATTTTTTAGCAAATATTTCTGCTGATTTTAGCAGAATAGACTGCTATTTGCATTCAAAAAAAAATATCAAAAATTTTTAATTTTGCTGTTCTCATTTTACTAGTATTTAGTAAAAAAATCTGCTAATTTTAGCAGTTTTTTCTGCAGCATCATTTTTAACTAATTTTTAGTAACTTTTTCTGCTAGTTTTACAGATTTATTTCTATGAGTGTACGCTTTTTCATGGACAGTTAATAATTTTAATTTAAAAAAAATTATGAAAAGCCAACATTATAATGCTTAACTTAGGGTGGAAAAAAAATTGTAAAATGTCGAATGATGCCAAATTATCACCCTATAGTAATAGCTTGCGCCTGCAAGCAGGAAACCTGTAATTTTTAAAGAAAACGAAGGTTAATTTATCAATTTTAGGTTTATCTTATAATAAATATGACGAAAACTAATACATAGTAGTAACAATAAAAAATAGCCCCTTATCAATTAAAAGTTGCGAAAAAATTTCTGTTTCCTATTTGCAGTCACATTTTATAAATTTTTTTTCAGTAAAAGAGAGGATTTCATTCTATTTATTTTCTAACCTCTTTGATTATGCCTAGCACACATAACTATTCAGAATTTTTACAAAAAAATCCCAATAAAAAAACAGTTTCTATGGCCACCAAAAAGCTTAAAAAAATTTTAGAAAGCAGTTTTCGCAATTGGATTTAGAATATATTTTATTTATGAATACTTAACAAACTTGGCCACTTGGTATTTGATTTCAACAAAAAACAAATATTTTTTATTACATTTTTTTAAAAATGTTGTTGCTTTAGACGTATTTTGTTACGTTTCAAAATTTTTCAAATCATTTCGGGGGGGGGGGGGGCTCGAGCCCCCAAGCTCCCCCCTAGCTACGTGCCTGGCTTGTGAACAAAAAAAAAAAGAGTACCAGTTAAGTACGTAAGAGTAGCATGGAATGAGTATGCTTCTTGTTTTAAATTTTTGTGATTATTTAAAAAAAAAAAAAGAGGCATGAAAACACATCGCATATGGACTCAAATAATCGCTTTTGTTAAAAAATCAGCCATTCATTTAATTTGAAGCAGAAATAATTCGATTATTTAAAAAAAATCCGTCATGACTTTTTTCATTATATGTATGAACAAGTTTTGGGAAAAAATTATAATGTACTAAAGTTTTTTTGCTCCTCGGGGTAGCAAGATTTTTTGGTCATTCGATAAAAGAGTAAAGGATAATGCTAGTTCAGCAATCCCAACTATTATAAAGGATGATCAAATATTCACTGAACCGGTTGATAAGGCTAACTAGAGATGAGCGATATTTTCATACCGGTGATTTAATCACAGTTATTGATAAATCACTGGTAACGGCAGTGATCAAATATTTCAAGTCGCAGTTACTCGGAATGTCGTTCTTTTATATTTTTGTACTATTCTTTCTTGCAAACTTCATTGTGCACAGTAATACATGTTTTTTTTTCAATAACAGTGACTTGCTTTCACACTCTTCAGAATAAAATGTCTCCTTCTATCATGTCTTTGTTACCGGTCGCAACTATTCTTCTTTTAAGGCCCAATTTTTAGGAAGTGGATTATCTTTAAACTTAGTTTAACGCAGTTTGTAACTGGAATACTGCTTTTAAAATGTGGTTTGTTTTGTTTTATTTCAATAAAGAAATAAATTATACTCGAGAAAAAGTTTTTGCGGCAAATTTTTGTTAATAAACTTTGAAATGGCTGACAAAATTCGTTTTCGGTTTAACTAAATCAAGTTTAACTGACATCTTAAAAACTCGCCATAAATATTATTTCGTTTATTTGTCAGAAAATCGCAGTCTTTTAGAACGATTTGCAAAAGAACGATTTGCAAATCACATTCATTGAAAACAATGTTACTGAAAAATCGCCGGATCGCCAATCTCTATTACAAACCCGTGATCACGGTCACTGTTTAAAAGAACGGTGATTTGAAAATCACGATCACTGGTAGCAGCGTTATTCAAAAATCACCAGATCGCTCATCTCTAAGGCT
Organism: Leucophora obtusa; assembly: GCA_949987735.1. Lineage (NCBI taxonomy): Eukaryota > Metazoa > Arthropoda > Insecta > Diptera > Anthomyiidae > Leucophora > Leucophora obtusa. Next base: position 292,454,609 of record OX465295.1, on the reverse strand, counting down.
AACCTTTTAGCTGAGATGTTTGCAGGTAATTCATTCCTGCCGTAAAGTGATCAACCACTGTCATAACTTGAAAGAGTCTTTAGTACTATGCTCCAATAGTCTGTGCGTTCCATGACGGTTCTGTAATGTGCCGTGCCGGATGGCTCTTTTGTGTAGTTAGTCTTTTCCGTAACAACGTATCAGCTGTTTAATGTTGATTTTCTTAGCAGAGATCTGAACCAACCAACCAAAAATTGCAGCGGCGGCTTAAAACTGGCTGTCAGCCAAAAGCTGTTCGGCTAGCCAACTTTAAGTTGACACATACAAAACATCGGCTTAACGGTAAAAAAAGAAAATTAAAAAAAAATATATACTATTTTTAGATTTTTATCATGTAAAAAAAATTTTCGACGGCGGCGGTTACAAAAATTAGACGGCGGCTCGGCTTAGCCGGTTTAAGTCATTCGTCTCAGATCTCAAAATAGCAGCTGTTAACTCACTGTCACTTAACGGATAACAAAAATTCTATTTTCAACAGGTTCATCCGCCACTGCACGTTACATTACAGACAAACTAACGACTGAAATGCTTTTTAATAGAACAAAAACAAATCAGCTGATTCGTCACGGCACGTTACGTACAAACTAATTATACCTTAAGATATTCTTCCGAGTTCGTGCAGTTAAAAGGGTTCTTGCTGACCTCAACGTAAATAAGTCATCGGGGCCGGATGGTATACCCGCACTGGTGCTGAAACAGGTCTCTTCGACGCTAGCTCGTCCATTGGCTAACCTTTTTAGCGCTTCTTACTATGCGGGAGTTTTTCCCTCGTTCTGGAAGGTTGCCAATTTCCAGCCAATCCCTAAAGGGGGTGCGGCTAACGACCCTGAAAATTGCCACCCGATCGCAATATGCTCTACGCTTTCAAAGGTGATGAAGAGTATGGTTAATTACAATCTTGTGAATTATCTAGAGTCCAACTCGCTTCTTAATGACCGATAGTATGGCTTTCGTAGAAATCGTTCTACTGGAGATCTGTTAGCGTTCCTCTCGGAGCGTTGGAGTCAGTCCATTCACCGTTTTGGTGAGAACAAAGTGGTTGGTCTGGATATTTCAAAGGCCTTTGATCGTGTATGGCACGGGGCGCTTGTTTCAAAGCTTATTGCCTTTGGTGTGGGTAATGATTTCGCTCATTTTATTTCCAGCTTTCTCCGAGATCGCACTATTCGTGTTGTTATATATGGCGTCTCATCCGACGAGTTTCAGCTGAATTCAGGGGTATGGCAGGGTTCAGTTCTTTCTCCTTCTCTATTTCTTATCTTTCTCAATGATCTTCTTGGTCAAACTTTCAACCATATCTACTCTTTTGCAGATGACAGCCCCATTTGTTATTCATTTTCCTTCAATCGTAGGCCAAGCCCTGAGGAGATCGGGGGCAAAAGGCAGATTATGAATGACACACTAAATCGTGACATTTCTGCAATCTCTGAGTGAGATCGTGCGAACAAGGTGGATTTTAATACACGCAAGACCCAATGTTGTATGTTGACCCATAGGGCTGCGGGGTCAGTATTGAGGAATCGAATACTCTTGATGTTCTGGGCATGAAAATTCAGTGTGATGTCCAATAGAATAAGCATGTTTTTCAGGTGTCGAAAGAAGCATTCAAGTGTCTAGGTTTTTTACGTCGGTGCAAGAAGTACTTCGCTGCATCATTTACTCACAATTTATACCACCTATATCCAAGCGAAGAGGGAATACAACTCCCATATATGGGCAGGGGAAGTTCTCTGCTGAGATAAGTGAACTTATCCCCAAAGCCTAAGTTTTTATTCCTAATACTCGCTTATCAAGTAGAGCCCATCCGTTTGTTGTCGATTGTCCAGCGGATCGCACGACGCATTACAGAGGGAATTCGTTTATCAGTCGCACCAGCCGTATTATTCCACATACTCCCCGCAGAAGTCTTCCCTGTTACTTACAATGTAGTGAAATTTAAATCAAATAATCACAAACACTACTCCCTCTTTCCCTATAATATATTTTCCTAATACCAACACAATGCACTGCGTTAGTAGGGGGCATTCCCTGAGTGTTGGTCTAGCATATAAAAAAAATCTGTCAAACAAAATTGAAAGTACAAAAAGTGTCGATAAAATTTTGAAACGTTTGCAAAAACATTTTAAAACTAAATTTCCACTCTTTTTTAGGGTTAACCCCATTTAATAGTCTCTTGCCTTTATGGCCTTTTAAATTTGTACGCATTATTTTTCCTGTTTATGATAAAAAATCGATTTTATTAAAAAGTACTTTTGGTTAACTCTTTCACTACCCTTGTACTTTACAGTGTACACTAGGCTGGTTCATAAAAAACAAAAGTTGGATTTTAGTATGGGCCAACCCGAATATATATTAAGCACCGTGAAAAATTAACACATGATTTTTTTTTTATTTTTTATTAAGGTTTAGGGGTCGCTCCCAGGCCTTAAAGTTTGGTATTTTTAAGAAAAATCGCTGCATCTCTTCTTTTTTTCATGAGTGTTTATTAAAGAAAAATCAAAAATTTATTTTTATGAACGCCATTATTGAATGAAGAATTGTAAAAACAAAAATTGTGTAGGATTTTTTTCAGAACCTCTTTCTGAGGTGACTTGGCTACTCTTGTCCGTCCGTCCGTCTGTTTGTATACGAAACACGGTGGAAAAATGTATAACATTAAACTCGAAGGTATTTGTTTACATTCGTCTTCCCAGGAAATTGTTTTGCAATCGGTTGCCAATCACACTAGTTCTGGAAGTAATTCCACTAGAACCGATTCCATGGAACTGCATCCGGAACCCGTTCCATGGATCTTATATGTACACTCAACCAAAATAGTCTGTAATGGCTACTGACATTTTGCTGTTATTACGGGAAATTTAACTTTTTGAGGCCAGCGGTATTTTTTGCTAATTTTAACAACACATGTCATCTGATCTGTAGTACAATAAAATTAGTAGAAAAAATTAGTAGCCGCTACTAAATTTTAGTAAAATTTATGTAAAATGCAATTCAAAATCGATTTGCTAAAATCAGTTAAAAAACTTACTAAATATCTTAATTTTAGTATGTACAATGAAATTAGTATAAATAATTAGTTGCAGCTACTAAATTTCATTAAATTGCTGTAAACTGTAATTTAAAATCAATCTGCTGAAACTAGCAAAAAATTGTACTAAAAAATAAAAAAACTGTAAAATCCAAAAAAAAAATGTTTTTTCTTTCGATTGTAACAAGCATATAATTACTTCATCGTACTTGAAATTTGGAGTCAAAATTGCAAACGGTTCTACAGTTATTGCCGTTTTATGCATTGGAGATGCAATAAAATATTCTGAGTGTTATTTCCAAACTAAGAATATATCAATAGTAACAAATATAAACTAAACAAGAATTGTAAAAAAATCAAAAAAAAATATTTTTAAATTAGTATATTTTTCTGCTAAATTTAGCACTCGGTTTTGAAAAATTAGTAAAATGTTTTGCTGAAATCAGCAGCGAAAACTAGTAAAAAAAATCCGTAATTTGTAGTAAGAGAATAGCAAAAATGATTACTAAAAATAAAAATTGTACTAATAATCAGTATAAAAATGAACGATTGGAAACTGTTTACAAATTTTTTTACAAACTTTTTTATCTGAGTGTATAAAAATCACAGATTCTTATTTAGAAGCTTTTTTTATAGAAAACCTCCTTATGAAGTTAAAGGAGGTTAACATAAAATTTTTTGTTTATGAGTTAAGAGGTTAGTTTTACTCGTATGGTCTTTTAATTGGATACTCCTCAAAATTCCCTCGAAATTTTAAGGGTTCGTGAGCCAGTAAAAATCTCTCAAAGGGTTCGTAAAGTAAAAGTTGGTGGGAACCACTGATATATACAATAGTAGTTATTTTGTATGTACTTTTGCTGGAAAAGCTGTTAAACTCTATATAAAAAATATATATTTTTCATTTGTATGAAATTGTTACGAAATTGAGATGGAATTTTTTTCGCATCAATTGAATAGGACAGGACAATGCGAAAATGTAGCGAAAGAGTGACATTAGGCTGTCTTATAATTGTACCTTTCTAAGACAGTAAAAAATTTGTCAATTGCAAAGTTTTTATCATAGTTTTTGGGCTACAAATATAGAGCGAAATTTGTTCGCTCTTGTGCACAAAATACTGGGCTTCAATAATAAATTGAAGAAAAAAACATTTTTATTGAAAAATTTAACAGACCCATGTACTTGTAACACCAAACTACCGCAGTTTTTTTGTAAGTTCATCTCATTTAGTTTATATTTTACTATATTAAATAAACACCTTCAAGTTATCGTCAAAATACTTGGGCATAAAACTATATTTTTCAAAAACCTATTGACAATAAAGAGTACATAAAATTTTAATTATTGGTTAAAAAGGATTCTTGAGTTTATGGAGTCCACAAAGTTTTTATAAAGTTTTCTTCTTTGGTACCCGCCCTAGCAAAATCCTTCATTACCAAATAAGTGGTTATATAATGAAACTAAAATTGTTTACTACTTATAATTCGGCGTCAGTACTAGTTATTTTTGTTAGACGAAGTCGTTTTTATAACCAGTCTAGCTTACGCACGACTACTTATTTAATTATAAAGATAATATGATATTGGTAACTACTTATTTTTTAACCACGAACAAAAATAATGAGTATTGACACCGAATTATATGCAGTCGACCCTAATTCTAATGCTCATTATTTAGAATTAGTAATGATCACTCATTACTGATATTTTGCTGGGGTACGATAAGAATTTAGTAGTACACGAACCAAAAAGTTTAGAGACCGCTGATATATCATGTTTTTTTTTTAATAAAGGGTTTTTCAACAGGGACGCTACAAAAGTAGAAATACAGGGACAGGAAACGACGCCATATTTCTTGCCGCTCTTTTGACATTTCTCTTCAGTAAGGTTTGCCATTTCGGAGTCCGTGGCGCTACGTCCAATTTATGGTCGTCATAATCGTCCTAGCAGATCAACAATTGAGCGTCTAGTGGATAAATTTGAATCCACAAGCACAGTACAAAATGTTCCCTTGCCAGTGAGACAAAGTAGTGCCCATAGTGTCGAGAATATTGCTGCCGCTGAGGCTTCAGTTGAAGAAAGCCCAAATGTGTCTCTCACACGTCGTTCTCAAACGTTGGGCATCTCTGTGACATCGTTGTGGCGAATTTTGCGAAAAGATCTTGGCCAACATCCTTACAAGATCAAATTGACGCAAGAACTGAAGCCGCTTGACCACCAGAAGGGTCGTATGTTCGTGAATTGGGCTGAGCAACAACTTAAAAATGATTCGGATTTTCATCGAAAAATCATCTTCCGCGATGAGGCTCATTTCTGGCTGAATGGCTTCGTCAATAAACAAAATATACGTTATTGGTCAGACAGCAATCCACACATACTACATGAGTCATCATTGCATCCCGAAAAAATTACGGTTTGGTGCGGTTTATGGGCCGGCGGCGTCATTGGGCCGTACTTCTTCCGTGATGATGAAGACAGGCACGTTACTGTGAATGGGAATGGGAATCGCTACCGTTACTGTGAATGGGAATCGCTACCGTTCAATGATAACCGAATATTTTTGGCCCCAATTGGATGATATGGACTTGGAGGACATGTGGTTCCAACAGGACGGCGCCACAAGCCACACAGCGGATGTCACAATCAATTTATTGCAAACCAAGTTTGAAGAACGTGTTATCTCACGAAATGGTCCAATCGATTGGCCGCCTCGGTCGTACGATTTGACGCCGTTGGACTATTTCCTGCGGGGCTACGTCAAATATATGTTCTATGCCAACAAGCCAGCGACGATTGATGAACTTCGTACGAATATCGAACGTGAAATTGCAGCAGTATCGGCCGATTTATGCTTGAAAACCGTCGAAAATTGGGTTCAGCGTCTGGACTTCTGCAAGCGTGCCCGTGGTGGCCATGCAAAAGAGATCGATTTCCATGCATAATGGCATCGAACGTACTTTCACAGGAATAAAGAATTTTATTGATATCCAAAACGGTTTTTGTTTTATTTAAAAAAACTTTTGTAGCGCTCTTATTGAAAAACCCTTTATTACCTAGTGTCTACAAATGCAATAAAATATGCAAAGAAACTTGAAAATAACACACAAAGCAACAACAACGAATAAAATTTTATTGTTGCTTTGTGTGAAATTCGTAGGTAAATTTTATGGCATTTTTCATTGCATTTGAAGACACTACACAGAGAGAATTCCTTAGCCGAGTTTTAATGAAATTGTTTCACTAAACTAATGAAGTGTTCTTCACAATAGGAATGAAAAATTTCTTCAACCCTATGAAAAAGCTTCATAGTTTTAATGCAAATATTTTTAATGAAACTTTTTGATTAGTCGTATTAAATTTTTAATAAATTATATGAAATTTTTCATTAACTTTTATGAAAAATTGCATTAATTTAATGAAAAGTTTCAATGGACGAATTCCAGTAACAATTCATAGATCTAATGCAAAAATTCATTGATATCATGCAGATAATTCTCTCAGGAATTTACCATGTTTGGCTAACATTAACCTTAAAATACCAGTGACGATTTAAGATCCTTTCAAATGAAATAACACTAACGAAATAACGAAAAATACCGTTAACCTTAAAATACCCTAACGAAATAATTTAGAATGCCGCTAACCATAAAATATCCTAGCGAAATAACTTTAAAGTTTTTATTTAATTTCTTCAGAAAGATAATACAATATAAGAAACATTGACTTTCAGGTTTTATTGGACATCTACTGCTGTTATTTACACTCAGAGGATTATGTCGGTAAAATAAACTGCATTAGCAGTTAAAAAAGTGTACACTTGTATTGCATTTGAATTAACTACAGTTTCAGTTATTTTTAGTTGTAGTTAAAATAACAGCAATATCACTTAATTTTAAATGCGTTTGCAGTGTACACTTTTTTAACCGTAATTTCAGTTAATTTTGCCGACATAATTCTCCTTATGTACACACGAAAAAAAGGTTTTATAAAGTTGAGATTCGGACTATGAGTATTTCAGTTATTTACTGCCGAAATAATTGAAATACCGTTATCCTTAAAATAGTGATACCGAAATACCATTACCGAAATAAATGCAAACCCGTTATCCTTAAAATACCGTTACGAATTTCTACTTTTGTAAAAAAAATATAACAATAAATATCGTTAACCTTGAAATACAAATACCGAAAAAAATGAAATAGCTTTACACTTAAAACAAGGGTACCCAAATAATTTAAAATAGCGTTAGCATTACCGATAACCGCATCTTTTCGGTTACCATCCATGCAATAAACACAAAATGTCACTTTTCAACAAGAAAAATAATAGTCTTTTATATTAAATTTGCGTGAGGATAAAGTCTACACACTTTTCATGTGAAACTCATAATCGTGAAAAATCTTTTTTTATTTTAAGTATACACTTGAAATCGAAACAACTTACTATGCTTAAATATGGAATTTCATGCTATATTGACTTGATTAATAATATTTAAGAATTTATTTAAACAATTAACAATATCGATATATGAAACTGGTGTCACTAAAAATGTTGGATTTATTAATTTGATTAGCTAATAAATAGATTTGAATTTTTTATATATGTACATATGTATGTAAGTTGTTTAATGGAAAAGTTTTGATTTATTTATTTGATTTATTCATTCAAAACAAAAAGTATTTTATATTAGTTTATAGCACATTGCATATTTTTCGGGTATCACTTTTGATACATTTTTCTTAATTACCCTTCTTAATTTATTTACTGTGTCATAAAATTATGTTTATTTGGGCTTTAAGAATTACCACATTAAGTGGTAGTTGTATTTATGTAATTAACACTTTATTTGTTTTTTATTTAAATAGAATTTATTTTAGAATTAAATCAGATGGAAATTGCAATAAAAAAGATAACATCTTATTATTGCACAGTGGTTCCAAACAAAATAAGTGGTAATAGATATGGATGCACAGTAAGAAAAAAACATTAAAATCAAGTAAAAACGCACTTTAGTTAAAAATAAATAACTATGATTTACAACAAAGTATGTTTTCACTTAATTTAAATATGTTTGTTATTATTTTTAATGTGACCCAAATAAAAGAAAACATGTTAAAATTAAAATTGTTTAATATTGATTTAAATTGTTTAGGTTTAAATCAAGGTGATTTAAATATCTGATTTAAATTTCACAAATATTTATTTTGATATTATAAATACTTTAAAGAATGTTTTCGCGTACTTCTTTTTGTGCCCTTATCCTACATTATGTGTTTTAAAAAATTAAACCATTTTGTTTACTTATTTTCATTTAATTTTTATTTTTAGTTTATAAATAAATATAGACCGATCCTATCTAGAATCAATAGGCTCTGTCCTTGGGACCGTGTGAGTCAGCGAACTAAATTTCATTGAAATATCTTCGTATTTGCGATCTGCAGCGTAAGAATTTTGGGGGGACCTTTAAATGGGCACTAGGTCTAAACACGGACCGATTTTAACCAAAATCAATAGGCTTCTCTTGGGCCGACATAGGTCGGTGTACCAAATTTCATCAAAATATCTTAATATTTGCGACCTGTAGAGTGCGCACAAGAATGCATGGACAGACAGATAGACTTATGTTAACCGTTACTCGATTAATCGATGAATTTCTTTCATAAACTTGTTAGAGTAATTTCAAATGCTTAATTTCGAGTAACGAATAACTGAAGTAATTTTGGTCGATTAATCGAGTAAATCAAAAAAGTAATTTTTTTTAGTTTATTCCTATTTTTTTTATTTTTTATAGAATTTAATGCAACCCTGCAAGCATTTAGAAGATGTCTTCCAGGAAGATATTAAAGCGATATCTTCTATTTTTCATTTGAATGAAAATAATCAAGTAGTAGGAACACTAAAAATTCTATAATTGTCACCTACTTTAAATGTCGGTGTGCTTTAATTGGCACACCCCTTTAAAGGCCAGAAAATTTGATTCATGTAGTACTTTAATTGTCACTATGCTTCTAAAGTCGTAAAAAATATATTAAATTATTCTATAATTGTCTTTTTAAGAAATATATTAGGGTACTCAGTATAACTCGTAAACCTTGTATAAATACAAGCCACATTTTCTATATATGTAGTTTGATATTAAACTGTTCGAATTGATCACATAATTTCATCATTTAACGACATTATTGATTGGGCATCTAATTCCCTACAATATTTGTGCGTCCTGTCAAAACTTTCCAACAAAGCCACCATTCAAAAGTTTCCAAACCTATAACAGGTTTAATTTCTTAAATCAATCGATATGTATTTTTTCTATGGTCTTTATTTACAACAAGCCCAGCAAAAATGTGGAAGCAGTAAAATCGTTTACTGCTTCCTTACTGCTACTTTTACCGCTTCTAAAAATGTATAGCTTCGTAAACAGCACAAATGAAAGGCCTAAGTTGATTAATTGCACTGTGAGACAAATGGTAGGGGTCAGTGATCGGGAAGGGTTCAAACTACCGGGGAAAGATATATCGGTAAAAAAGAAGTTATACGTGTCCCGGCGTTTCGCTGGGTCAAACCTAGGAATCGAGATATATCGATTTGACCTTTGGTGGTCTTTTTTTTGACATAACTCGAGAACCACTAGTCCGATTTTGAAAAAATTAAAAATTACAATTCCTTTAATCTGTTCATATAACGTTTTTCTATATACTCAACAGTTTTGCCGGTAAAAATAAATGTATGAAGAAAAAAATATTTTTTGCCTAAAATATTAAAAAAAAGTAATAAACAAAAGGTTATTGATTTTTATGGTAGCGGTAACAAACGTTTATTTTTACCGGCAAAACTGTTGCTTATATAGAAAAACGTTATATGAACAGATTAAAGGAATTGTAATTTTTAATTTTTTAAAAATTGTTTGAGCAAAATCGGACTAGTGGTTCTCGAGTTATGTCAGAAAAAGATATATCTCGATTCCTAGGGGTGACCCAGCGAAACGCCGGGACACGTATAACTTGTTTTTGACCGATATAACATTTCCCGTTGATTTCATCCCATCCCGATTTTGACTGTCGCATAGTGTTGTTTACATCGCTTTTTGCTCTGCTTTTCAAAAAGGCATGAAATGAGCAATACATTTTTAATGCTTAAATATTTTTGCGGTTCTTTAATCAAAATTTTTAAATTGCGGAAAAAAGTTATTTTAATGAAAATAAGAAGTTTAACTGAAAATAAGATGCATTTTCTTTTCACAGAAAAATAGGCAGGAATATTGTGCTTTTGAGAAGGCATGATTTTAAATAGTTGAAAAGCTTTATAATATGCACTTCCGAGAAGGCATGAATTATCGACATTTTAAAAGAAAAACAGGAGCACTAATTAACCCTCTAACCGGCCTAAGCTGTTTTGCAATGAAATTTATACCATGTGTTCCTCACGAAAAATAAACAATAAGTTTTTCTACAAAATTTTTTTTCGTTGCTTACTTTAGGCGACATGGGCCAAAATAGTTTAAGGGTGAATCTTGAAAACTAGCGCATAAAAATTACTAGGTTTAGGCACAAATTACTTCACTTACCAAGATGTAATTGCAATAAAAAAATTAAATTTTTTGTGCTGTTACTTAAGAGGATGTAGCGATTTTCGTTTTTCGAAAAATGCAAAATTGAGCGAAAACGCACCAAAACTTCAATATATATTATTCAAACTTATAAGCTTTGCTACCTATACCAAATATATTCTTTTTATCCAATTTCAAAAAAATCCGTCTATTCGTTTTGAAGTTAAGGCGATGTCCTTTAAAGGTATCCTTATGGTATCCTGTGCGTCCTTGGACCAAAGTAAGGAACTTTTTGAATAGCTTAAGCTCCAATCTACTTCATGGTCACAATTGTTTTAGTCAATTTAAATAGGTTTTTAAGATTTTTGAAACTTTTGGTTGTTTTAAAATATTTAATTTTTGAAATTTAACGAAATTTTATCTTTGACACTTTCTCGCTTCAAACCGTGCATTGTATACAAAAAAATTATTCACAAAAAATTTTATAAATTTAGTTTTCTGTTGAATAAGCATAATTTCTTATTATAAAATACCCCTTTGGCGAATTTCTGGTCAATTTAATATACCCCGCCTGGAGGCGGGCTTGCCGGTTAGAGGGTTAAAAGCGGTGAATTCATGCCTTTTCGGATCTCGAAACAAGTGCTTTCACGCGAGCTATCTCGAACAAAAATCAGGCATGAAATCATCAATAATGTAATCGCTTCACTGCTCAACTTTCCCTGACAAAACTGCTTCCCAGCAAGCAGTAATTTCTGCTGGGATGTTATATGCTTAAATTTATGAATTGCATGCTTTGAAAGACGGTGCTTTCTGATATTGATTCCTTAATTTGTTAAAATTAAAAAAAAAAACTGATTCCTACCCATCAGAAATTACTACTTGCTTGGAAGCAGTATTGTCAGGGAAAGTTGAGCAGTGAAGCGATTGCATTATTGATGATATCATGCCTGATTTTTGTTCGAGATAGCTCGCGTGAAAGCACTTGTTTCGAGATCCAAAAAGGCATGAATTCACCGCTTTTAATTAGTGCTCCTGTTTTTCTTTTAAAATGTCGATAATTCATGCCTCCTCGGAAGTGCATATTATAAAGCTTTTCAACTATTTAAAATCATGCCTTCTCAAAAGCACAATATTCCTGCATATTTTTCTGTGAAGAGAAAATGCATCTTATTTTCAGTAAAACTTCTTATTTTCATTAAAATAAATTTTCCTCGCTTTTTAAAAATTGTGATAAAAGAACCGCAAAAATATTTAAGCAATCAAAATGTATTGCTTATTTCGTGCCTTTTTGAAAATCACAGCAAAAAGCGATGTAAGCAATTAATCAAATTAGGCCTTTCATTAGTGCTGTTTACGAAGCTATACATTTTTAGAAGCGGTAAAAGTAGCGGTAAGAAAGCAGTAAACGTTTTTACTGCTTCCACATTTTTGCTGGGTAGTATGCTTTAGTTGTCTGAAAATTCTATAAAGCCGAGCACACACGGTAAATATAATTTATTTAAATTTTATTGATCTTTGCACACACACTTCCAATGTTATTAGAAAAATATAAATGAAATTAAAATTGATCATTATTTTCCATTCTAGATAAAATTTCAAAAATTAGCGGATTTTGAAATGAAACCACGTTTATAGTGATTATTCATTTATTTTGCAATAATTTATATGTTTTGTTAATTTTATTTATTTATTTTTTAACAAGAAAAAAATAAAATTAAAAAACCAACACACAAACTTTTCAATAATATGAAATTGAAAAACAAAAATCCAAAACGTTTTGAATTTTTCAATTTAATTGATAAACTTTCAATACAGGGTACAGGCCTTCAATTAATTTGTAAGCAATCAAAAATTGGGCATACACGTTCAATATTTTTGATAAATTTTTGATTGTTTACAAATTAATTGAAGGTCTGTACCCTGCATTGAAAGTTTATCAATTAAATTGAAAAATTCAAAATGTTTTGGATTTTTGTTTTTCATATTATTGAAAATTGTGTGGCCAATATTGAAATCTTGGTTTTTTAAATTTGTTTTTTTGTTGTTAAAAAATAAATAAATTAAATTAACAAAACATATAAACTATTGCAAAATAAACAAATAATCACTATCAACGTGGTTTCATTCTAAAATCGGCTAATTTTTGCAATTTTTTATAGGATGGAAAATATTGATCAATTTTAATTTCATGCATATTTTTCTACTAACATTGAAAGTGTGTGTGCAAAGATCAATAAAATTGAAATAAATTATTAGGGAATTATGTAGGTAAAATCAACTGCAAATGACAGTTAAAATAACTGCATTTGCAGTTAAAAAGGTATAGACTACACTTGCATTTAAATCAACTGCAATATGAAGTTATTTTTAACTGTTAAAAATCAACTGACAAATGTAGTAAAAACAACTACAAATGAAATTAAAACAACATACATGCAAATTATTGTAAAACTGTACAAACAATTGCAAATGTAGTTAAAATAATATAAACAAAAATTATTGTAAAAACTATTAATTTAATAAAAACAAATTTACCAAAATACTCTTAATTTTTTTCTCAAATAAATTTAAAATTGAGAAAATAAAATTTAATATCCCTTTTATTGTTCTAGATGTCCTTCTGTGAGGGATGAAATATTGTTTGTTTGGCTTCATTTTTTTTCCCCAGGTAGAAAATGATGAATATATTAAAGAGCTGAAAGAAAATAAATACAATATTTTTTTTAATATTCCCGTAAATAAATGTATATTTTATATTATAAAACTTACCTTATTATTTTAAATATTTAATAAAATAAATAACATTTTTCCTTATTACGCGTCTTCACTCTTTAGCGTTGTTTTATAACTAAAGATACAAGAGAAAACATGTTCCTCTCATATTCTTTCACTAAAAATTTCTAAACAAACGCCATATTATTTTTGTGTGCTCTGTACGACGTACACACATATTGGGAAATTGAATTATTTGTAACAAAAAGCAAAACAACTGCATAAAATAAATGTTACTACAATGTTGTAGGTTTAAAAAAATAACTGTCACAAACATTTAAAAATTTTTCTCTAAGTAAATTAACAGCAATTGTATTTAAAATAACTACAACCGCATTACCAAACAAATGACTGTCATGTAGTAACTGCAGAAATTTTCTGAGTGTGTCCTCGGCTTTAGTGTATTTTGAAATTGTCTTCCTTTCATCATTTGGAAAATAATTCGAAGATATTTGGAAAAAAATAATGAAAAAATTTTAGTTTTTGTCATTATTTTTTATGATACGATTGCGGCAATATCACTTTTGTATCATCTGGGAGATAAAGAAAATTAGTTTGGAATTTTTTGTTATTTTGTAAAAAATTAAAAGAAAATTTGTACAAAAACAATTAGAAGATACAGGAAACATCAAGATTTAATGTCCTAAAAGAAACGACTGTGATGAAATCAACATAATGAATATGTTGGCCCATGGATTATGTAGGCAGATATTCTTTTCAGGCTTAAATTTATTAATGCAAAAAGTAAATCTTTTATTTTGTACCGGGGGGGATTTATTTAACGATATCACCGATTTATCTTCTTGGGGTTTTGCCTTCGTTATACCTGGAAGTATTGCTTTCCGGTAACAGTTGTTCCTGGCGGAAAAAACTACGAAATTGATATTGCCGGCTTTAAATGTTTTCTTCCTGGCGATATGATCGGGGAATCTTCTTCATATTGTCATGCTTGCTGCGTAATGTTTCCGTTACAGTTTGATACAGTTTGAATTTAAATACTACAGTAAAACTCGCTTAAGACGAACTCCGGGGGACTAGATTAATTAGTTCGTAATTAACCGGTGTAAAATTTATTTAAAATGTTCTAATTATCCACAAAATATTTAAATTTCCTTGAAACAACTTTAAAAATTTTGCAATTTTTTCATTGTTGGCAATATATTTAGGAAAAAATGTCTGTGTGTTCTGTTCAAAACTGGTCAGAAAACCAAAAAAATATAGAAAAAATTGCCGAATTTTGTAAAGTTCGTATTATAAGTGGAAAATTATATAGAAATTTTTTGTGGGACCATCACAAACAGTTCGTTTTAAACGAGTTTTCGTCTTAAGCGAGTTCGTATTAACCGATGTTTTTATACCCTACACCACTACGTGATCAGGGTACAATAAGTTTGTGCTGATGTTTGTAACACCAAAAAATATTGGACGTAGATCCACCTTATAGTATACCGATCGACTCAGAATCACGTTTTATTTCGATTTAACGATGTCCGTCTGTCCGTCCGTCTATCTGTCTGTCTGTCCATGCATTCTTGTGCGCACTCGGAAATATTAAAATATTTTGATGAAATTTGGTACACCGACTTATGTTGGCCCAAGGAAGTAGCCTATTGATTTTGGTTAAAATCGGTCCATGTTTAGATCTAGTGCCCATATAAGGGTCCCCCCAAAATTATATTGTTTATACGCTGCAGGTCGCAAATATTAAGATATTTTGATGAAATTTGGTAAACAGACCTATGTTGGCCCAAGGACGAAGCCTATTGATTTTGGTTAAAATCGGTCCATGTTTAGACCTAGTGCCCATATAAGGGTCCCCAAAAAATTGGCTTACACGCTGCATTCGCAAATATTAAGATATTTTAATGAAATTTGGTCCGCTGACTTTCATGGACCCGAGAACAAAGCCTATAGATTCTAGATAGAATCGGTCCATATTTGGACCTATCGCCCATATAGGTTTTATTTACGATTTTCTCTTCTTTTATTATTTTATTGAAAATTTTGACACAAGTCCCATTTTAACCCATTCGAATTTCGGATCCAAACATTAGTTGGCTTTTAACCAGACTGGTGTAGGGTATTATAAAGTCGGCATGCCCGTATAATGCTTATGAGTAATAATTTGAAAACTTAATAAAATTATAAAAAAAAATTATAAAATTAAATTTTTATGAAAAATTTTTTTTATAAGCCATTATACATGTTTTTAGTGAGCCCTATATTTTATCAATTTAACATAGTGTCTTTTAATTCGGTAAAACCTCCCAAGAAGTTTAAAAATTACACATAAAGCAACAACAATATTTTTACGTTGTGTTGTGTTTAATTTCAAAATGTCACGGTATATTTTATCAAAGCTTGAAAAAGATAATTCTGTTTTAAATCAACTGGCTAAAATTTGTTTAATTTTCTCTTTGATTTTCTCTTTGTTCTGAATAAAATCAACTATTTGAAGTTGAACAAAGTGAGATATGATTTATATAAATATATATTGATTCAATTTTGAATGCATTTGTTTTACAATTTGATTAGCGATTGAAGGCAACCATTACTGGTTAAATTAAGTTGTTAAAATTATCGATTCGTACAAAATTGAATCAGATTTTAAAATCGAATTAAGGAATTATATTTTTGAAGGTATGTATTTTATTATTAGGTTGTTCACAAGGGGTGTGCTATCTGTTGTATCGTTGTATCGTCCTAACAAAAAACAGAGTTAATGAATGTTTCTTAGTTTGACTCTAGATCATAAATTAATATACTATAATATCACTTTCTGTTTAAATTATTTTCAAATTAAAGAAAGATGATACAATTTTCACAAGTAAATTACAAAGAATAAAATTTTTTGAAAGAATACGATAAAGCCAGCAAGACAGAATACGTATTTTCGGCTTTCGCTACAAAGCCATCATCAGTGTCGTTTGCCTTGAATGGTTTAATAACACAGCTCTACAAAATATGACAAAATGTATAAGTTGCACAACTTTGCAGTGGCTTTAGGATAATTAGGAGGTGCTGATTTCGAATCTGCAACCAGTTTGTTCAAATTGACTCCAGGTTTTGCGTAATTCGAATATAATATAAACTTTGCAAATCGCAATAATATCGCCAAAAACTCAATAGTGAATGAAATCTGATGTTTTTAGAATAAATAGTGCAGTAGATTTTTAGTACAGTAAAATATTTTTTTGTTAATTTTAAGTCTAATTTTAATTACAAAAGGCTCTAACACTGAACATAATTTGTTAATGCTATATGACATATATATAAATTTTGGACCTTTTTCTTTCCAAATTGACTTTGATATTTAAAATCAGACTTCCTCTTATATTTAATTTTTTTTTTTTTAAAACCCTAAAAAATTTTTAATTTTGACTTTTAGCGACTATATTTAGAGAAGTTATTGAGATATTCATACACACTTAAGTTTGAAAAATAGGGCACGGAATTAAGCTTAAACTGTGTAGAGCGTTTTCTTTCCGAAGCTATAGTTACTAAATTATAAATTTTTTATAGACAAAAACTACTGAAAAATTGAAAAAATTTAAATAGCGAATTGCGCGAAATCTAGACATTGCCTCTACGAAACTGGTTACAGATTCGAAATCAGCACCCCCTAATTTTACTAAAACCACTGCAATAGCATTCACCTTTTTTTTTGTAGAGCAGTGTAATTGATGATCGTCTACTTATGTGAAAGATGAAAGCAAATTGAATTTGTAAACAAAAACCAGTGTTGCCAGAACTTGGTTACCAAAAATGGCTAAATTTCTGGAAAAAAAATGACTAAAATAAAGCTAAAAAATGGCTGACCAATTTTTAAGAACAATCTCCCGATTTGCCTTAACCCTTTATTGAACACAGTGAAACCTACCAACAATATACATTCCAACAGTCATTTAACAGACAATTTTTGAGCAGCGTCTGTTTATATGCAAATTTTAGTTAAGAATTACCTAAAAGTAGGGAATCATCTTTTAGTCAAATGCGGATACTTAAAAATGCGCTTTTTGTAATTTTGAAGGATTTTGAACTTCTCAATAGCAAAGAATTTTTAAGATTTTTACCACCGAATATTATGTTTCTAATTTGTCCGTTTTTCTCTATCTCGCTTAGTTTTCGAGATATAAGCCATTTTATTAATTGGTCCAAGGCCCCACTAAGGTAAATTTTTGGATAGAGATAACCTTTTCATGAGGGTATTATATGTTTTTTTAGGCCATTTTAATAATTGGAAAATTTTTATTAAACATTTTCAGGGTAGTCGAAATTTTCGTCAATTTTGCTCTCTCTTAGTTTTCGAGATATGGGCCATTTTAAAAATCGGGAGGGAAGGAAATAACAGAAACATGAAAATATTATATTTTTAACAATAAATTGTGGAAAATTTAACGAATGGGTTCTTAAAAATTAGTTATAAATAATTTTGAAAATGAACACTCAAAATAAGTTAAAGTACTGAGGAGTTTTAAGATTGTGTTAAATGAAGATAACTAAAATCTTTGCTTAAATCAGTGTTTCAAAATTTGTTAAAAATTAGTCACATCGATTTGAAAACCGTTTGACAGATTGTTTTACTGACATATTGTTTGAAGTGTAGTCAGTTGACTTTTTATGTTTTATAATTAGATCCTGATATTTTTAACGCAATTAAATACAAATTTTGGATTTCTTTTAATTAAAAAAGACGATTTTTCTTCAAACGAACTTTTACAAAGTGTAGAAATTTATTTTTATTCCGTCATTTTTTAAAACAAAGTAGGTGTTTGAAACTTGAATAAAAAAAAAGCAACAACAAAATTATTTTCGTTGTTGTTGTTTTGTGTTATTTTCAAATTTCTTTGCACATTTCATTGCATTTGAAGACACTAGGTAAGATTTGGAATTTTAGCATATGTAATACAATAAGGGTACCTACTAGGGATGCCGAACGGGATTGGTTTTTACAAATCCCGGGATTCGGGATTTTGAAAATTTAAATCCCGGGATTTATCGGGATCCCGGGATTTTTCGGGATTTCGGAATTTTTCGGGGTTTCGGGATTTTCTTGTTTCATCATATTTTTAATTTTAAAACCAAATAGCTCAAATAAATTCTACAAATTAAAATAATTCATTATAAATCTACTTATTATTTTTTGTAGTATGAAGAAATAAACAAATTAAGCCGGATTCACAATGCTGGAGTACTTCTCGCTGCATTGTGGAGTATGTAAAATAGAGATAGCATGATACAAAAAATATGGAGTACTACAGCATTGTGAATCTGGCTTTAAACAGAAACTCTATTCATAGAAATAAGTATGTAAATATAGCAGAGAAAGCTACTTAAAATTATTAAAAAAAAGGTTCCGCGATTAAATCTACTGAAATCAGCAGAACTTGTTTGCTAAACAATTGTTAAATTTCCGAAATACAAGTAATATACTTATGAGTTAAATTTAAGTAAATTTCAAATTACAATTTACTTCTGAAGAAACTTTTTAACTAAAAGTGATTTTGGTCGAATATAACAATAAAATCAAATACAAAAAGAGGTAAAATATGCCAAATAATGAAATCGGAAATCCCGGGATTTTTTCAAGTCCAATCCCGGGATTTTCGGGATCGGGATTTCGGGATCGGTATCCCTAGTACCTACTCGCGATGGGTATTGCAAACGATGTAAACGTTGCAAATGATTGCAAAAAAACAAAGATTGCATCAACACAACAACAAAATGTATGTATTTGCAATTTGCTTTATTTTTCTTCATTTGCAATAAAAAACCCTTTAGCAAAAATCACTTTGCATATAAGCTAAGTTGCAAATAAAACAAAACGTCTGTTTTTAACATATCAGCCGCCATATTATGATTTATAAAATAAGATATTAAATAAAAAAATTGTTTGTGATTTTTTATTAACATAAAATTTTTTTTTATTTATTATTTTATTATTATTTTTATGATTCACAAATTTTCCCAAAAATACAATTTATTTTTACTTTTGACGTAAACAAAATCACTGTTGCCAATTTAGCTATTCTCTCGTCAAATCTAGCGATATTTTACCATTTTCAGCTATTTTCTAGTGATTTTTTAGTTTGATTTAACGATATTTTTAGGAAAAAAGTTAGCAGCAGTGAACAAAATAGCTCATAAAGCAAATATGCAATTGATCTTAAAAAAGACGCTCACGATATGTTACAATTTGCATAGCAAATTAGCAAATTGCAAATATGCACATGTACCATCGTGAATACCCTTAATTAATTTGGCAGATTAAGCAAAATTCATTAATTTAGCTATAAATTCACGCTCAAAAATTACATTTTGTACAAAAACGAAAAATGGCTAAAAAATGGCTAAAATAATGGCTAATGGCTAAATCCTTTTTTTTCTGGCTAAACGTGTTCAAAAATGCCTAAATCTAGCCATAAAAATGACTAAATTGGCAACGCTGACAACAACTCAACTTAGACTAACCTAGTGTCTTGACATGCAATAAAATGATAGCAAGCAATTGTCAAAATGCTCTCATCTCAAGTGAAGACACTCAATTTCAATTTTATTGGAATATCATGATATCGCTGACATGCCATCGGATCTTGCAATGATGCCAGAGATCAAATGTCACTTTTAGTTTTCATTTTAATTTTGTAATAGAAAAACAACAAAAAATTTGGTAAAAAGAAATGGAAAAGTGTTTAGTTTTTTATTATTTGTCGGTAAACATTAATGTTTCATAAAATTTGGTGTTTTTCGAAGAAAAATCTATGATATGATATCCATGAAATGGTCAAGTGTTCTCCACCACTCTGCAATTGATATCATTTTGACCTTTCGCTGCAATGGTTTTGACATTTCATATCATACAATTTATTGCATTTGAAGACACTAGGTTACATCAACGAAATCTAACAATGCTATTTTTATCATTTGTTATTAAAGGGTGAACACACCAAAATTGCGACACTTTGGAAAGCTTATAACTTACTCAAAAAAATTTATATATTTTGAAATTCTAATGCCCTAAGTAGGCCATGACCTAAATTTCATGTATAAGAAATTTCATTCGAATTGAACTTTTAGTTTCGTCAAAAATTACCACCGAGTTAGAAACGAGGCAAATTATTTTGCACGAATATATAAAAATCCGGTCCTCAGTGCGCGTAAAATAGCTAAAAATGTAAAAGTTCACCACTTGACAGTTTCCAGGGTTTTACATCGCTACAGAGAAGACCGGGCAATTGCTATAAAGCCTGGTAGCGGATGTGAGCATGACCAAAATGATACAAACAGTGCTCGGAAGGTCCTCAGGGCATTTTCGTAAGATCCGAAGAATTCCTCACGTTATGTTGCAAAATCTGTACGAAAATCGCAGTCTTTCGTACAAAAGGTAAAGCGGCAAGCTTCACTGAGAAGTTTTAAAGCTCAAACAGCACCAGAACGAGACGCAAAGCAGAATGTTACGGCGAAATCCCGCAGCCGCAAGTTGTACGAATCCCAAATCACGAAATATGAATGCATTGTCATGGAGGACGAAACCTACCGTTTTCAAAATTTCAAATATATTGCTGGCCAAGATTTTTATACTGCTTCAAGTCGTAAAGATGCTCCTGAAAGCTGTAAATTGAAAATGAAGCCAAGTTTCCAAAAAAATACATGGTTTGGCAAGCCATTTGCTCCTGTGGTCGTAAAAGCAGCCCTTCCATCGCATCTGGAACAATGAAAGCTCAAATTTATCGGGATGAGTGCCTCAAAAAGCGTCTTCTGCCATTTATTAAGAGTCACATCACCAAACTACTGTTCTGGCAGGACCTGGTAAGCTGCCACTATGCCAAGGACACATTGCAGTGGTACAATGCAAATAAAATCGATTTTATACCTCGCGACTGCAATCCATCCAATACCCCAGAGCTACGCCCTATTGAGGAATATTGGTCAATAGTGAAGGGAATATTGAAAAAGACAGGTGAGGTGAACTGGTAAAATATTGTTACGTTTTTACCTTTTAAAAACGTTGGTTTATTTCCCTTAAATAAACCGGATTTTTTTCTATAGCAATCAAAATAACCAGTTCCAACGCTGACACCAATTGTTACGTTTTACCTTATAAAACGTTCGTTTATCTCCCTTAGATATACCCGCCTGGTGCTGTCACAGCGTTAATAGCCGCCAATTATAATAACCAAAACACGAATACACTTAAGTTTGAAATAGCTTAGACACTCGTATTTATTTACACACTATTACTTATTTACAAACTCTCTCTATTATGACCATTACTAGAGCTCTACTAACTTTAACACGATACTAACTCGCGGTCTTAACAGCACAAATGTTAATAATCAACTTCTTCTTCACTTATGTTAACGCGCGCCTTATATAGTAACAGTCATACTTCTACAACATGCTGGATAATTCTAGCATGCTATACTTAACTCTACATACGCTTAAAGACTATACACACAACCATACATACAATATTACTCTACATTAGTCTTAACATTATACATACACACAAACACTTATAATAAACCTACCCCACATAGCATTTGGAAGATAGTTTTGTCAAAAATCATCTAAGAGAGTCTTCTTCGAGTACTTTTGATGACCAAATACTGATTAATCACTTGCGCGCTTGAAAAAAGAATCGAAAATGATTCTCGCTTATGCTTAAAAGAGATTTATTGAAAAATATATTGCGCATTTAAAAAATGCTTGTTATGTTGTTTTTGTTTAAAAAGTGATTTATTAAAAATACAATAACAAAACCTACAGCAAATCACAAATTGATCATACAGGTGCTTGAAATGTGACTGTTTTCAATGTTATTTTAGAATAATATTTTGCGCAGCTGAAAAAGTGCTTATGTTGTAGTTTTTGCTGATAACGGGACAATATTTTACTTGCTTCGAAGCAGACGTCCAATATTTGAATATTGTAAATTTTTGTTTATTTATCTCAGTGGATTCGTGGTATAAAGTTGTGTAATTTTATAAAAGTAAATATAAGTAATTTAATATTATAATATTTATATATTATAATTTTAGTGAAAAGTGATTTTTAAATTAAAAAAGATGATGTCAGCCAAACAATTAAAAAACAAAAAAAAAATAAGCCGAAAAATTAATAGAACCAAAAAATAAGTTCTCAGGAAATTTTCATTAACAAACATTTTTGCTATTTTATTATAAATTTGTTTATATTATTGTATATAATTTTAATAAACTTAATTAAATAACAATTTACATCAAATAAATATTTTGTTTTTTTGATGTAAACAATTAGAAATAAGGCTAAAAAATTACACGAAAAAGACTCCCAAACGATCATAATCACGACCAAAAAAGACTCGCAAATGATTGGAAAACGACTAAAAAATGACTCGAAGAAGACTTACAAATAATTATAAATACGAGTCAGAAATGAGTCGAAACTGATCAGAAAAGCGAGTCATAAAAGACTCATCAAGAAGAGTCGCGGGTAGGGTACCATTTTCTCCCGACAAAACAATCATTTATGATCAGAAAATGAGCTCAAATATGATAATTTTAATCGTCCAAAGGAGTCATAAATGACTCGAATGTGATTAAAAATTTTATAAAATGCTATGTGGGACATTACGCTTAAAGACTATACACAGACACAAACACTTATAGTCAAGCACTATACAATTCTAATGCGTAATTAATCATAGCGTATACTTAGGTGTACAATTAAATACGTTGCCAGATTGATGTATTTTGACCATCCCGTCTCTTGGGCTATTTTCTTCTAGAAAAGTCCAAAGTTTTCTATACTAGGCCAAGCCATTTTCGTAACAATATATTGCAGAATATGTTTCAGTGGTTTGGTATCCATATCATAATGGTATCAAGCGGTTAGAAAGGGTACAGGAAAAATTTACAAAATTTGCAATTTATCCACTTAATATTATTACTGATCCTCCTCCGTCATATAATACCAGATGTTCTTTAATTAGTTTGCAGTCCTTGGATCAACGTAGATCAATCCAGTCTGTTATGTTTTTGTATGACATAATTAATTTTAATATAGATTGCTCTGATTTATTAACAGTAATAAATTTCAATGTTCCTACCAGATCATTAAGGAAGCATGATTATTTCGTAGAATTTATGCATAGAACAAATTATTCATTAAATGAATTGCTAACTCGATCTCAGAAATTTTTTAATAATTTGTCTGATAATTCCTTGCTAGATTTTAGCTATTCTAAGAGTAGATTTAAATCAATTTTAAATGAAATGTTAGCATATAAGAAATAGTGTAGCGATTAGTCTGTAAGGATTGTTAATCTATAGACTGAATAAATAAATAAATAAAGAATTCAAAACCAAGTGGTTGTCGGCATCGGGAAAAGTCGATGATGCACTCGTGCAAAAGATGATTTCGCGTGTACGACGAAAAGTCCGATCAGTTGAATATGGAACAAATAATAACTAATATTTTAATATTTTTATTACCTTTAAACTTCAAAGTATTCGAATAAAGAAAAAAATTTATTTCAAAGCCATCTAGTTTTTTTCTGGTATTAGTTTCTAACAGTGAGGTTACATGATCAAGATTTTACTTCCAAGTTGATAACACATACTGCTTGTCAAATTCAGTTGAACTTGAAGCTGTGACGTAGGCTGCATGCAACTTGATAGTCAATTTTGCTTTCAAGATGCCGTCGTCAAGGAAAGAACTAAAAATGCTCGCTCTCTGTGGGCTGTTTCCGCACTGTAGGCTGTTCAAAAAGACTTTATTTTTTTCTTCACATATTCCACAGACATTTTAATGTCAGCAGAAATTGGTTTTTTATTTATTTTTATTTTTAATTCATTTCGTCGATATTCAAAATCCGTATTTTATCAATCGTGTTTTATTGCGGCACAATATTTGTAAAAAGAAAAACAAATTTACAAGAAATTTGATCAGCTGTTTAAAACTTGACCGTCAATTTTTCTCAAAACTTGAAAGCAAAAATTGATATCAAGTTGCTGTTCAATTTTTAAAATATGAGTGTGTTAGTAAAAAAATGTGAGTGTATTAAAACTTGAAAGGAAAAAATTGATCGTGTAACCCCCATGTAAAGGCTGACTTACCCTACCGTAAACGTATCTGTAACGAATCAGCTGTTTCGATACCACAAGAAGAAATGTATACGAATGGTTACTAACACGTAAATGTAAACGAACTTGCCGGATCATTCTGTTGAAATCAGAATTTTCTATCCGGCATCGAAACAGCTGACTGATTTTAGTCGGAAAAAATATGAAATGAATAAAGAAAAATGATTCAAACAACAAATAAGGAATAAAAATTTACAAATAAATGGAAATATTTAGAATAAAATATAAAACAACATGAAATAGATTCTAAATAGTAATGTCGTTTACGATAATCTATAAGTGTACTTTTTAGCTACGGCACGGTACAGTTACATCACATATACGTTTACGGTCCCATAATCCGCCCTTTAGTGTCGCAATTTTGGTGTGTTCACCAGAGATACAAGCCAGCCGACTTCAGCCGGTCAGTCGCCGCCAGCCGACACCTTTGCCAAGCCGATTCAGCCGCCGACAAAATAATCGGCTAAGCCAATTTTCGGCTAAAGCCGATAGAAAAATGCAAAAATATTAATTTTTTAAAAAATTTAAAATTAAATGAATGTTCTTTTTTAGTTTGACTCTAGATCATAAATTAATATCACTTTCTGTTTAAATTATTTTCAAATCAAAGAAAAATGATACAATTTTTACAAGTAAATTACAAAGAATAAAAATATATTTGAAAGAATTCGAATACAGAATACGTATTTTCAGCTTTCGCTACAAAGCCATCATCAGTTTCGTTTGCCGTGAATGGGTTAATTATATTTTGTACTGTGTCATGTGTTTTTAAGATGAAATGAAGGGAATTTTTAGTTGATCTTTTTATTCTGGTAAATGAATGTTCCTTAGATCATAAGACGGGATTTTTGGAAATTCCTACCGGAAAAATGGGGGTTAGGAAGGGGAAAAAAGCCCCCCTTAACGGTCTGCCAAAACCGCTGGAGGTAGGAAATTGAAATTTGGTATAAAGGTTCCTCCACTATCGTAGACATCCACCAAGACGGGAGTTTTGGAAATTTTTACAGGGAGGGGCAAAAAAGGCCTTGAGCAGGCCAAACTGCTGGAGCTATGAAGTTGAAATTTGGTATGTAGATTCCTCGACCGGTGTAGACGTCCGTTGAGACGGCATTTTTGGAAATTCTTATCGGGAGGGGCAA
Source organism: Leucophora obtusa (assembly GCA_949987735.1). NCBI lineage: Eukaryota > Metazoa > Arthropoda > Insecta > Diptera > Anthomyiidae > Leucophora > Leucophora obtusa. The sequence goes on along the minus strand of OX465295.1, from coordinate 292,428,962 downwards.
AAAGGGTACCAAAAAAAAGTACCTTTTTCCATAAAAAGTACCTTTTTCCAAAAAAAGTACTTTTTTCAAAAAAAGTACCGTTTTCCAAAAAAGGTACAGTCTTCCAAAAAAGGTACCGTTTTCCAAAAAAAAGTACCTTTTTCAGAAAAAAGTACCTTTTCCGAAAAAGTACCTTTTCCAAAAAAGTAATTTTTTTCCAAAAAAAAAGGTACCTTTTTCCAAAAAAAGTACCTTTTTCCAAAAAAGTACCTTTTTCCAAAAAAAAGCACCTTTTTCCAAAAAAAGTACCTTTTTCCAAAAACAAGTACCTTTTTCTAAAAAAAATTTACCTTTTCCAAAAAAAAGTACCTTTTCCAAAAACCATACATTTTTCCAAAAAATAACTTTTTCAAAAAAAGTAACCTTTTCAAAAAAAAATCCTTTTTCAAAAAAAGTCCCTTTTCCAAAAGAAGTACCTTTTTTCAAAAAAAATAAATTTTTCCAAAAAAATACCTCTTTCAAAAAAAGTACAAATAAAGTACTTTGTAAAAACAAAGTATCTTTTTCCAAAAAGTACCATTTAAAAAAATACCATTTAAAAAAAATATAATTTCAAAAAAGTTCTTTTTTTCCTCCCCCCACGGATATCTCAAATAAAACAAGGTTTCTTGATATTCGGCATAGACGTGCGCTAAGACGAAATTTTTGAAATTCCTATCGGGAGGGGAAATAAGGGGAAAGTCTCCTCCTTGACGGCCTGCCCAATCCCTTTTGACCAACCTAAAATTTTAAATATGTATTCCTTGGAGTAGGACTAACTCACCGGCAACGTAATTTTTCTATTTTGGAACAGGAACATAGTAAAAATGGTGGTTGAAAGGGAAAAATGTCCCCAATAACGGCCTGCCCAAACCGCTGAGGCAATGAAGTTGAAATTTGGTATGAATGTTCCTCATCCATCGCAGATAGCCACGAAGATGGAATTTTTGTAAATTCCTAAAGGGACATGCAAAACGAAGAAAAGCCTCCCCTTGGTGGCCTGTAAAAACCCCTTCGGCTAGAAACCTGACATTAAAATATGGGTCCCTGGAGTAAGGGCTAAAGATACTTTTTTGAATTTTAGACAGGGTCGTTATAAAATGGGGGCTCAAAAAGGGAAAGTGGCCCCTTAACAACCTGTCCAAACTGCTGGAACTAGGAAGCTGAAATTCGGTACTTAGGTTCCTCTTCCAGCCTAATTCCAACCGGGAGGAACAAAAAAAGAAAAAGTGTCCCCCTTGACAGCCTGCTCAAACTGCTGGAACTAGGAAGCTGAAGTTCCCTATCGATGGCTTTTCGGAAATTCCTACCGAGAGGTGCAAAAATAGTAAAAGTTGGCTAGAAACCTGAAATGTAAAACATATGTTCCTTGGAGTATGGGCTCACTTATCGGGAAGGTACTTTTTGGAATTTTGCACAGGGACATTGCAAAAATGGTAGGGTCAAAAACAGGAAAAGTCTCGCCCTTAACGGCCTGGCCAAACTGCTGGAACTAGGGAGCTTAAATTCGGTATTTGGGTTCCTTCTCCAACGTAGACGTCCCCTAAGACGGAATTTTTGGAAATTCATACCGGAAGGGGTAAAAAGGGAAAAAACTTCCCTCTTGACGGCCTGGCCAAACTGCTGGATATAGAGACCTAAAATTATGTACGTAGTACACACAAAAAAAGAAAAACTAATTTCAATCATGAAAACCGCCTATTCAATAAATTTTGTCGTTGAAATTCCTCCAATCACGAAAATTGTTCATTCAATTAATAATTTGTATCACTTTAATTGAATAAATTTTTAATAAAATAGTGATACATTGGATTAGGATTTTTATTGGTTTTTTATATGAGTTTGATTAAAAATTAATTCATTGGATTAAAAATTGATCAATATTGTAGAACTTCTAAATAAACTATCAGCTGGATAAAGTGGCAGTTGCCATGCCAACTATAAAAAATATACTTCTTTATTTTTAGCTTGAATGCCATTAAAATAAAAGCTGCATTCAATTTTCATTCAGTTGATAGATTTGTTTATACTTATGTGAAAAGTTCTCTGGTAGAAATTAGTTTTCTTCTTTTTTCTGAAGCATAACCTCTGTTAAAATTTTTTGAAAACTAAAAAAAATATATTTGATTTAAAATAATTTTTAATTTATTTATTTTTTAAACAAAATTTAAAATTTTTTTTTAAAACCAAATTAAAATATATTTGTTTTAAAACAATTATTAATTCTTTAGATTTTTTGTTAAAAAAAATTTTATATTTTTAAACAAAAAATTTCAAAAAAATTTTTAGTTTTTTAAACAAAAAATTTTAAAAATTACATTACCTATATTATAGTAATGTTTTTTTTAGAATAAATGAATATTCAGATTTAATATGGCAAAATTGAAATATTTAACTAAATAAAATAATAAACTCAACGAGAATTTATAAAATTTTATAAAAAATAATTTAAAATACTAGTTACTAATCAGTGATGATAACTGGGATTTTCAAAATAGTACCAACCTGCTTAAAAAATAGTACTTTTTCGACCCGCAAAGTACTTTTATTTAATTTTTTATTATACATTAACAAAAAAACGTACATATATGAGAGTGCTTTTGTACATTAAAACAAGGTTCAAAATATAATATAGATCCACTTCACTCTGTATAGTGTATTTCGTTCTTTCTTCTTCCCAATTATCTTTTTTATATTATTCTATCGCTTTGGTTCTTGCATCCAATCTTCAGCGTTGACTATTATTTTGACGTCCCAGTCTCATCTTTAATATTTAAAAAGCGGGGTCAAAAATTATAAAATTTTAATCTTTTTTTTAAATTTATTTCTTATAATTAAAAAAACTATATATGGATTGGGTATTAAAACAAACAACATGCCCGAACATGTCCAATTTACTAAAAATTAAGTTACCGCACAATTTAAATTAACTAATATCAATTCAGAAAACTAAATCAAATAAAACTAAACAAAAAACACAACAATTTAAAGATTTTCTCTTAAATTCAAATAAATGTTTAATATTTTTTGCAAAATTTTAGAAACCTTCCCTTTGAATTACATTTCTTACGATTTTTTACTATTTATTTTGAATAATTTAAAATGGTATCAAATAATGCTAAGGGTAACATAGTACTTTTGAGATTCTAATAGTACCATAAAGAGTAATATAGTACCAACTTTATCATCCCTGTTACTAATCCATTAACATTTATAAAAACAACTACATAAATAAAGCAAACGAAAAACAACAACAATATGCTGATGTTTTTCTCTTGTTTTATGAAATGCTTTTGAGTGGTAGAATAAAAAAAATGTCAAGTAAATTGCAGTTTTGAGCAATTATTTAATCCATTGGATTAATTTTTAATTGACACCTTTTGAAATAATTTAACAAATCGTTTTAATTGAAAAAAGTTGAACAATATTTTTTTGTGTGTATGAAAGCGATCACCTTTTGGATGACCCCTCTCCGATTCTAAAATAAATAGTCTCAATCGATTGCCCACCAAAAAATAATGTACCTACATATTTTTTTGTTTTTTATAGTGACTGGTTTAGTGGTGGTGTACACCACTGTCATGTGACAAAATTGAAGAATTCTTCATAAGGGACCTCATTGAAAGTTGTTTTTAAAAAAAACTACTAAAGCGATCGCAACGAGTGATAGCTCGTTGGAAAGGTATTGAATCAGGCTTTAATTGAAAAATTTAAATTTACCTTTTTTCCCATGAAAATTAAATTTTCCGATTTTCTACAGAAGCTCCTAAATTTTCCGGCTAATTTTTTTTTTTTGGATTCCTCATAATTTTTGCTTTAAGAATCAGCAATAAAAAAATGGGCCCCGACTCCTTGTTTGGACAGGAGAGGAGCATTTAAGAGACCACCTTGTTCTCATTGTTTTTATATTTTTTATAATTGAATTATTTGTAATTATTTTAAAAATTATTTTACAGTTAAAAATACATTTATGAAGAAAAAATCTTTCTTATTTTGCTGCTTATACTTAATTACAATATTTATTAAAAATTTCAATTTTCTTGGCATCATTATAAAATTAAAGTAACTTTAAATTTAGCACGTCGGCAGACGAAGAGTACCGCTTTACATTAATTGACATATCAGAAATATTTGGTATGAAGCAATGAAACTTTTGCGTTCCAGTTATAGTTTTGACATTATTATATCTGTTTTGAATTCGTCGCTCCATGGCATCGTGTTCTTTTTGAGTGCATAAAACTGTGTTAATGGCAATTTCCTTGCTTTGAATCCACGAAAACAAATGTTGTACATTTAAGATCTGGTCAGTATATGGCCTTTGCAAACTTGCCTTAGTCGCCATGCGTTTTAGGGTTCCCCCTAACGCATCGCATGGGCCCTTACCGTGGGACGTCGCAAAAAAGTGCCACTCGACCTTGCAGTTTTGTTCTTCTTCAATTATGCAAAGATTGTAAAAAATTTTTTTATTCTTGTACTGAGAAGCCGCGCCGTCTGAGAAAAACGTTACTTTGTCGATTGCATCGAATTTTGATCTTAAGAATTCAAACAGTTTTATTTGAAATAAATAAATAAACAGAAACATAATTATGAGCTAAACTCTCCGCGACAACAACAAGGCTTACGGAATAAATGCAAAAAGGATGCACCGTGCACTGGTCGTTTGCCCAGTGATAAGACTGAATTTCATCCTGAACGAGAAAAGTGTAATTCTCGGCAAAGTCGCTTATCACAATGAATTCATTTTGGGCTAATTTCTCCTTACTTTCCTTTAGAAATTTCGATTGCATCTCGGATATGAAATGGTGCGCCTTCAGTTCATTCAACTTGAATCCGAATTCCTCGATGAATTCCGGAATCTGCTTTACCACGGTCTCAAGGGAACATCTGCCGCTGCTAATTATCCACTGTTTGAAATGCACCTCCTGAATTAACAGCTGTTCAAACTTTTCCGCCAAATATTGCTCTAGCTCGTCAATCTTCGGACAATTGTCGCATTTGGACAGATGACAATTTTCCGTGGGGTATGCGCACAACGACTTCGACAGGAGGTCCCTATATGTTTCAATTTCACCGTGAAATACTTTCAATTTCTTGCATGGAAAGAACATTAATTTGATGTTTTGATGAAACATGCAAACGCAGACTGAATGCGTTCCGTGCCTGTCTAATGCCAGCACGCATTCTTTTGGTCGTAGGATGGCAAACTTAGAAAATCCCACTTTTTCTGCTGGGTATTTCTCTTTGAACTGATGGTATGCTTCGGATAGATTACATAATAATAATCTGCGCTGCTTGTGTACTTTTTCTCCATCTTCACGTGTGATAACATAGTCACGTGTACCTGGGCAGGCGCGGCTGTTGTCATCATTGCAGTAAAAATCTTGAATCAATTTCACCGTTGCTTCGCTGAGGGTCCTTGAGCCAAATTTCTTGGTGGGAGTCGCCAATATGCCCTTCTGTCGAACTAATTCTTTGCTTCTTCTCGCGATGTAAAAAGATGTTTGAAACTGTTCAGAAATCTTGCGTATAGACCATGATTGAGGCAGCACAGATAAAATGAGATATTTCTCCGGAAAAGTGGTCGCTAAATTGAATTTTCTTTTCAACTGCTCAATCATTTGTTTGCCGTCATCAACGTCATCTGCTTGACTGCATTCGTTATCAGAGCCTTCATCAAATATTATCGCGATTGCACTCATAACCTTGCCTTTTTTCTCTTTCCTGTATTTTTCACTTCGCAACTTTCTTTTTGTAATAGACGATTCACCTAAAGTGGTAATAGCCTCATTCAAAGGACTTAAAGACATATTGACCATCGGAATGTCTGCCTCACTATCAGATGAAACATTTTGTTCAATTGTCATTTCACTCTCGGATTGTGGTTGCATTTGTTTCAATGCATTTGCTTGTTGAGACAAATCGATTTTACACTTGGGGCAAATGAATTCTGCTTCTTCACCGTATTGTATATTTAATTCATTCATGTATCGCTTCGAAACACCAGTTAATTTTAATACTTTTATCTTTTTCGAACGATGTCCACTCTTGTTAAACGGATTGCAGCAAAATTTATTCATTTTACTTTAAATTGTCTTTACAGCTTCACTCTTTACTTTACAAAAAAAACACTTTAACACTTTCACGTTTAGTATTCAACTAAAATTTGACTCAGAGTGTGTGAAGTATTTATATTTATTTTTTGGTAAAAAATAGGTAAAAAAAATAAGCGATATTTGCTTTTCTTTAATAGGAAAATTTGCGTGAACTACTGGTCATAAAATGTTTTTTAAAGAGGGACTTAATTGGTTACTGCCAATAAGCCGACCACAGGTCATAAAATGTTTTGTAAATTTTTTAAATTACCAGCTAATAAATATTTCGCCATATTTATGGAAAATCCGTGTTTTATGACTTGTTTCTGCACGTGTCATTTTAGGCGAAATATTTATTACCTGGTAATTTAAAAAATTTACAAAACATTTTATGACCTGTAGCCTCAGTCGGGTTTGGTGTGCCATTACATGCCACTGCTGCTATTATCCATGGATTTATGGCCGATCTTGTGAAGGCAGGCAGACCATATTCACTACACACTCAACTTGGGGCTCTTAAAAAAAATTGATTTTTTCTTCATAAATGTATTTTTAACTGTAAAATAATTTTTAAAATGTATTTTTAATAATAAAATAAAATAATGTTAAATAATTACAAATAATTCAATTATAAAAAATATAAAAACAATGAGAACAAGGTGGTCTCTTAAATGCTCCTCTCCTGTCCAAACAAGGAGTCGGGGCCCATTTTTTTATTGCTGATTCTTAAAGCAAAAATTATGAGGAATTCAAAAAAAAAATTAGCCGGAAAATTTAGGAGCTTCTGTGGAAAATCGGAAAATTTAATTTTCATGGGAAAAAAGGTAAATTTCTGATAAAAATTAGGAAAATTTTATTTTTCAATTAAAGCCTGATTCAATACCTTTCCAACGAGCTATCACTCGTTGCGATCGCTTTAGTAGTTTTTTTTTTAAAACAACTTTCAATGAGGTCCCTTATGAAGAATTCTTCAATTTTGTCACATGACAGTGGTGTACACCACCACTAAACCAGTCACTATAAAAAAAAAAAAAAATATGTAGGTACATTATTTTTTGCTGGGCAATCGATTGAGACTATTTATTTTAAAATCGGAGAGGGGTTGTCCAAAAATTTGCCAATTTTTATCGTTTTCATATGGAATTGCTCTATACAAAAAAAACTTGGTAAATATTTGTTATTCTGTTTTTGGAATTGTTAGCACTAATTTATTAAACTTCAGCCATATTTTATTTATTAATTTATGTTAAATTATTTAGCTCTTTCCTTCTCCCTTATTAAAGTAATTTGATTAATTTATTTAATTATTTATTCTATAATTATTATTGGTATTAATAGTTCGATGCAAATAAAGTAGTATAATCTTCATGTTTGCTTTAATATCTAAAATTTGGAAAACTATTTAATTACAACATAAAAACTATTTTTTTAATTTGTTACCATTCCACACAAAGCATTGTCAGCCTGTCCTGTTTTTAATACTAATTCCTTTTCCAGTCTTAACCGTTGGGCCTTCAAGCCTAAAACATGTTGATCACCCCTAGCTTGTGGGAGCAACAATGAAAAATAACAATCAGCACATTCTGGATAATGGGCCAACCATTTATAGATGACATCAACTTGTTAAAAACTTAAACTGCAATGCAAATAATAATAAAAGTTATTAACTATTTTGTTATTATACTATTATATAATAGTTTTACAAACCGAAAAGTTTTAGGTGAACCCATTGATGAAAATGTGGATGATAAATTTGTAAACGCACCGATAGTTGTGTCTTATGTGAACATAAAGCCATATACGTTTGAGATTGTCCATTAGCCTTACCCACCGACAATTCCATATGACATTTAAAATAAAATTTTATATTATTTTACATGTTTCTAACTTTTTTCACTTTTGGTATCTACTTTTCGCCATATTGTTTTATCTTCTTTATTTATTTTTTTAAACAATTTTCAACTTTGGCAATTTTAATGCTATTTTTAGGAATTATGCACATATTACAAACAGCTGGCAACAAATAAATGAATTCTGAAACTTCCTAAGTTTATTTTGGGTCTTATACATAAATTTTTTTATCATTTTCCCATAATATAACTAACTATTGACAATTTTTTAAATAGATAAGAAAAGAAAGTGATTTAACATAATGTACAAAAGAATTTATAATGTATCAATAAAAAATTATATTTTTAGGTAATTTATATAAAAATTTAAGGGTTTGATTTAAACTAAGCTAATGAAAACTATTTTTTTTTTTTTTGTAGGAAATCGTTTTTATCAAGATTGTTTGTATAATATAACATACGCTAATTTTTTGCGTGTATATTGCAATTTATAATGGATTCATTACTAACAATCCACTTTCATGAGAAAAAGTGATCAAATATTTATTTATTTAAACCCATTGTTGTGTCAGAATTATTTATTTGTGGTGGCTGGGTGAAGGCTTTTATTATAAAAACTGTACTTTAAATAAAAAAGCGAATTTAAAAAAACTCACCCACCCAACCACAAATACGACCTATCTACGCCGACGGGTTGAACAACAGGCAATTAGTTGTTACATGCTCACGTGTTGGTATACTAAATGATTTATTTATTTAAAAATGAAGAGGCAAAAAATAGTATTTGTACTTAAACATTACAATAATTTTACATTAACAATTATTTTCCCTTAACAACAAATATTGTGTTTTATTTAAAAGAAATTTAATTCTTAACTTTAAGGCACGCTAACAACGTAGAGGGCTTCGCACGCTAGTTACACCATAAAAACTAATTTTTGAATTTGTTACCATTCCAAACAAAGCATTGTCAGCATGTCCTATTGTAATATTAATTCCTCTTCCAGTCTCACGCGTTTGGCCATATAAATAACAGCCTGCAAGGCCTAAAACATGTTGATCACGGATACTTGTACTCAGAATTTATGCAAAACTACTATCAGATATCCGTTGCTGGACCAATATATGCCATTGAAAAGCATTATTTCAAAAATGTGGATTGTCAACCCGACTAAAAAAGATATTATATAATCATATATCACCATATATAAACCTATATATACGTCCATATCTAATTTGATCCGAATATTGGAATATATAATTATATCAAGCGAGATAAGCATGTTATCTAACCTGATACAATTTGATCCGAAAAATGGGTCTATCTAACTTCATCAAATTATATATTAATACATATAATTTGATGAAGATTTTCAAATAAAATTTTAGTAAATATTATTGAGATCACTTATTTCATTCATTTTAAATACTAATGCTTAATGTTTAGAAAAATTTTTGTTAATAAACTTGGAAATAGCTGACAAAATAAAACATTACAAAAATTTGTCGGAACAACTGTCTTATAAAATAAAAAAAATAACTTTCAGAATTAATTTTTTTTCACGGAAAAAATAACTGAACTTAAACCATATTTATTTCAACATATGTTTTTCTAATTTTTATTTTTAAATTTAAAAATTGCAATTAAACTTTATAAAATTTTGTATAATTAGATATCATGTCAGATATAATTATATATAAAATTAATACAATTTTCTATTAACTTTGTTATATATTTTGATATAATATGGTTTATAAAAGCTTATATGCCGTTATATATAATTATGTATGAAGTATATTTGCAGATCTCTTAATATATGGCTGGAGACCAAATCGCATATGATTATATGTAACGTTATATCAAACATATTTATAAAACCAAAGTGTTAATATAAATGTATATGGTTATATAAAGCCACGCATATAAACATTTAAAGTTATATCAAATCATATAAGATTATATAAAAACTTTTTTAGTCGGGAAGTTATTGTGAAACTATTATTAGAGATACCTCTATTTTGAAGGAAAGGTAGATTTGCTGTAGTATTATAAAAATTTAGATACTTATGATAAGTGCTATGTTAAAACCTCTAACACAAATTCCTCGCTTTAAGAATGGAAGATAGTGCAAACCATTCCCGGGTAAAAAAAATAATATTTTGTCATATGTAATGATATCTTATTTAATATAATTGGAGATATGCTATGATCCGAAAAATGGTGGATAAAATTATATCGGATAAGATCTAAATATATTGAATCATATAGAATCCTATCCGGATTTTGACCCGATATAATTATATCTAATTTGATGTAGAAAGACATAATTATATAATGCTTCATACTTCAAGATCAAAAGGTGCTGAAAATTAACACACTTAAGTTGAGAATTAAAATTTTAAATAAAAATTTAGAAGAAGTTGTACATAATTGTAACCAAGCATTTTAAGTCTTCTCATATAAACTTGTATTCTACCCGTAAACTGTGTAAAACTGGTATGTTTATGAGTTTAATGTCAAATTCCATACATAAAAAATATGGTTTGTATTTTTACAAGGTCTACAATGAATTTAGGAGTTATAATGAGTACGCCTTTTATATTTTGAAATCATACATAAATATATCTCAAAAAACATAGAATTTTTTTACATTGTGCTATACTTAAACATATCTAAAACAACTTAGGAAAAAATTTAACATTGAGCTATATAAAACTTTATATATTTTCCGATAAAGCCATTTTTAATTATATAAGAAATTATGACATCATATAAGAAATTTTTGAAAAACTCAAAGCTATACATAATTATATCCACAACGATAAACCCCTCAATTCATGAATGGTTTGTAAAGTTATAGCAGGTTTACAAAACGTCATTTTCATACAAAATTTGTTCAATAAACCTCCTATAATTTTACAAAGCGTTTATGAATTTAGGCGATAGTGTTACACTTGACTATATAAACATATTAGTCCATATTAAATTATATAATTTCGTATATAACTATTTTTACTCGGGCTATTTTAAAATTATGTGGCTTATCAAATTATTGCAGAAATTTTATTAAGAATTTTTCTATTTTGAAGAAAAGGTTGGTATTTTCTGGACTTTCATGCACTTGTAGCAAGTGCTTAGGTAAAAATTCAAACAGAGAAATAAAATGGTCCCAAATTAAATAGAGAATCCCTTACCCTTCTAGATAGAAGTCTTACTCTGGCACTTGTGACAAGTGTCTTCTAGTCTTCCAGCGAGGGATATATGGTATAAGACTTACTTTACCACTCATAAAATGTATCCAGAGCATGAAAGTTATGCAAAACACCTAAAATTTCTTCAAAATAACATACACTCAGGGAATTATGTAGGTAAAATCAACTGCAAATGACAGTTAAAATAACTGCATTTGCACTTAAAAAGGTGTAGACTACATTTGCAGTTAAATTAACTGCAATATGAAGTTATTTTTAACTGTTAAAAATCAACTGACAAATGTAGTAAAAACAACTACAAATGCAATTGAAACAACATACATGCAAATTATTGTAAAACTGTACAAACAACTGCAAATGTAATTAAAAACATAAATAAAAATTATTTTAAAAATTATTAATTTAATAAAAAACAAATTTATGTAAACACTCCTAAATTAATTTTATTCTATTTAAAATTGAGAAATCAAAATTTACACTAATGTCACTTTTATTTTTCACTATTAAGATATTGTTGTAGATGTCCGTCTGTGAGGGATGAAATATGGCGTTGTTTGGCTTCCTTTTTTTCTCCAGGTAGAAAGAGATGAGAATATAAAAGAACTGAAAGAAAATAAATACAATAATTTTTAATAATCCCATAAATAAATTTATATTATAAAACTTACCTTATTATTTTAATAACTTAATAAAAAATATATAAACTTTTCCGTATTACGCGTCCTCACTCTTTGGCGTTGTTTTATGACTAAGACAAGAGAAAACATGTTCTACTCATATTCTTTCACTAGAAATTTCTAAACAAGCGCGTCATACACATGCTCCTGATTGCTTCGTGTGTGTGCACACACACTTGAAAATATAAGTATTTGTAAAAAAAATTCAAAATAACTGCATAAAATAAATGTTACTACAATGTGGTAGTTTTTGTAGTTAGTTTGAAAAAATAACTGTCAAAAACATTGAAATATTTTGCTCTAAGTAAATTAACTACAATTGTAGTTAAAATAACTACAACCGCATTACTACACAAATAACTGTCATGTAGTAACTGCAGAACTTTTCTGAGTGTAAATAATAAATTTTCTGCAATAACTTGATAAGCCACACTATTTTAATAAAACCGTTTTTACTTTCTTCTAGTCTTCCAGCGAGGAATATATGGTATAAGATTTACTTTATCACTCATAAAATGTATGCAGAGCATGAAAGTCCTCCAAAACACCTAAAATTTCTTCAAAATAAAAAAATCTTGAATAAATTTTCTGCAATAACTTGATAAGCTACAATATACTGTATTCTAGTCTTCCAGCGTGGAATATATGGTATAAGACATACTTTATCACTCATAAAATGTATATAGAGTATGAAATTCCTGCAAAACACCTAAAATTTCTACAAAATAAAAAAATCTTGAATAAAGTTTCTGCAATAACTTGATAAGCCACACTATTTTAATAAAACGGTTTTTGCTGTATTCTAGTCTTCCAGCGTGGGATATATGGTATAAGACTTACTTTATCACTCATAAACTGTATATACACAGAAAAAACTAAAAACGAATTTTAACAACGAAATTGATTATATCAATTAAAATTTTAATTGATTTTGCACCTATCACTCAAATGATACTATTAACTATCAAAAATTGTATACGATTAATTGAAACAAATTTCGATTAAAGTAGTAGCAATATCAATTAAAACATTAATTGAAAATAAAAAAATAATAATATGAAATTGCAAACAGTGTGTGTATGTCATCTCTATATATAAAAGAATAACGTGACTGACTGACTGACTGACTCAACATCGCCCAGCCCAAACCGCTGAAGCTAGGAAGTTGAAATTTGGTATGTATGTTCCTCTTTCGGCGTAGACCTCCGCTAAGACGGGATTTTTGGAAATTCCTACCGGAACGGGCAAAAAGGGGAAAAGTCTCCCCCTTGGAAATTTAAGATATGTGTTCCTTGGAGTATGGGCTAACTTTTCTGGAAAGTACTTTCTGGAATTTTGGACAGGAACGTTGTAAAAATGGGGGTTAAAAAGGGGAAAAAGGCCCCCCTTGACGGCCTGCCCAAACCGCTGGAGGTAGGAAGTTGAAATTTGGTATAAAGGTTCCTCCACTATCGTAGACATCCACCAAGACGGGAGTTTTGGAAATTTTTACAGGGACGGGCAAAAAGGGGAAAAAGTCTCCCCCTTGACGGCCTGCTCAAACTGCTGGAGCTATAAAGTTGAAATTTGGTAAGTAGGTTCCTCGACCGGTGTAGACGTCCGTTGAGACGGCATTTTTGGAAATTCTTATCGGGAGGGGCTAAAAGGGGACAAAAAAAGTACCTTTTTCCAAAAAAGTACCTTTTCCCAAAAAAAGTACCTTTTCCTAAAAAAAGTACCTTTTTCCCAAAAAAGTACCTTTTTCCAAAAAAAAGTACTTTTATCCAAAAAAAGTCCCTTTTTCCAAAAAAGTACCTTTTTCCAAAAAAAGTACCTTTTTACAAAAAAGTACCTTTTTACAAAAAAGTACCTTTTTCCGAAAAAAGTACCTTTTTCCAAAAAAAAGTACCTTTTTCCAAAAAAAGTACCTTTTTCCAAAAAAAGTACCTTTTTCCAAAAAAAGTACCTTTTTCCAAAAAAAGGACCTTTTTCTAAAAAAAAGTACCTTTTTCAAAAAAGTACCTTTTTCCAAAAAAAAAATTCCTTTTTCCAAAAAAAGTACCTTTTTCCAAAAAAAGTACCTTTTCCAAAAAAAGTACCTTTGTCCAAAAAAAGGACCTTTTTCCAAAAAAAGTACCTTTTTCCAAAAAAAATTCCTTTTTCCAAAAAAAGTACCTTTTTCCAAAAAAAAAGTACCTTTTTCCAAAAAAAGTACCTTTTCCAAAAAAAAGTACCTTTTTCCAAAAAAAGTACCTTTTTCCAAAAAAAGTACCTTTTTCCAAAAAAAGTACCTTTTTCCAAAAAAAGTACCTTTTTCCAAAAAAAAGTACCTTTTTCCAAAAGAAGTACCTTTTTCAAAAAAAAAGTACCTTTTTCCAAAAAAAAGTACCTTTTTCCAAAAAAAGTACCTTTTTCCAAAAAATGTACATTTTTCCAAAAAAAGTACCTTTTTCCAAAAAATAGTACCCTTTTCCAAAAAAAAAGTACCCTTTTCCAAAAAAAATTACCGTTTTCCAAAAAAAGTACCTTTTTCCAAAAAAAGTACCTTTTTCCAAAAAAGTACCCTTTTTCAAAAAAAGTACCTTTTTCCAAAAAAAATTCCTTTTTCCAAAAAAAGTACCTTTTTCCAAAAAAAGTACCTTTTTCCAAAAGAAGTACCTTTTTCCAAAAAAAAGTACCTTTTTCCAAAAAAGTACCTTTTTCCAAAAAAAATACCTTGTTCCAAAAAAAGTACATTTTTCCAAAAAAAGTACCTTTTTCCAAAAAATAGTACCCTTTTCCAAAAAAAAAGTACCTTTTTCCAAAAAAAAGTACCTTTTTCCAAAAAAAAGTACCTTTTTCCAAAAAAAAGTACCTTTTTCCAAAAAAAGTACCTTTTTCCAAAAAAAAATTCCTTTTTCCAAAAAAGTACCTTTTTCCTTTTTCCAAAAAAAAGTACCTTTTTCCAAAAAATGTACCTTTTTCTAAAAAAATGTACCTTTTCCCAAAAAAGTACCTTTTTCTAAAAAAATGTTCCTTTTCCCAAAAAACATACATTTTTTCAAAAAAATACCTTTTTCAAAAAAAGTACCTTATCCAAAAAAAAGTACCTTTTCCCAAAAAAAAGTACCTTTTCCTAAAAAAATGTTCCTTTTCCAAAAGAAGTACCTTTTCCAAAAAAAGTACCTTTTTCCAAAAAACATACATTTTTCCAAAAAAACACCTTATTAAAAAAAAATACCTTTTCCAAAAAAAGTACCTTTTTCAAAAAAAAGTACCTTTTTCCGAAAAAAGTACCTTTTTCCGAAAAAAGTACCTTTTTCCAAAAAAAAATCCCTTTTCCAAAAAAGTACCTTTTTCCAAAAAAAGTAAATTTTTCCAAAAAAAAGTACCTTTTTTAAAAAAAGTACCTTTTAACAAAATATGTACCTTTTTCTAAAAAAATGAACCTTTTCCATAAAAAAAAGTACCTTTTCCCAAAAAACATACATTTTTCCAAAAAAAATACCTTTTTCAAAAAAAAGTACCTTTTCCAAGAAAAAGTACCATTACCCAAAAAAGTACCTTTTTCTAAAAAAATTTTCCTTTTCCCAAAAAACATAAATTTTTTCAAAAAAATACCTTTTTCAAAAAAAGTACCTTTTCCAAAAAAAGTACCTTTTCCCAAAAAAAAGTACCTTTTTCTAAAAAAATGTTCCTTTTCCAAAAGAAGTACCTTTTCCAAAAAAAATACCTTTTTCCAAAAAACATAAATTTTTCCAAAAAAAACACCTTATTAAAAAAAATACCTTTTCCAAAAAAAGTACAAATAAAGTACTTTGTAAAAACAAAGTATCTTTTTCCAAAAAATTTCGTTTTTCCAAAAAGTACCATTTAAAATAATATATAATTTCAAAAAAACTACTTTTTTCCCTCCCCCACGGATATCTCCACTAAAACAAGGTTTCTTGATATTCGGCATAGACGTGCGCTAAGACGGGATTTTTGGAAATTCCTACCGGAACGGGCAAAAAGGGGAAAAGTCTCCCTATAAACAGTCTCACAAATTGGAAAAGTGCCTGCCCAAACCACTGGAGGTAAGAAGTTGAAATTTGTTATAAAGGTTCCTCCACTGTAGTAGACATCGACTAAGTTTGTATTTTTGGAATTCCCTACAGGATATCCCAAAAGGAAACTCGGTATGTGAGTTCCTCCTTCTGTGTAGGCGTCCGCTTAGACGGAATTTTTGAAATTCCTATCGGGAGGGGAAATAAGGTAAAAGTCTCCTCCTGACGGCTTGCCCAATCCCTTTTGGCCAACCTAAAATTTTAAATATGTATTCCTTGGAGTAGGACTAACTTACCGGCAACGTAATTTTTCTATTTTGGAACAGGAACATAGTAAAAATGGTGGTTGAAAGGGAAAAATGTCCCCAATAACGGCCTGCCCAAACCGCTTAGGCAATGCAGTTGAAATTTGGTATGAATGTTCCTCATCCATCGCAGATAGCCGCGAAGATGGAATTTTTGTAAATTCCTAAAATGAGGGGCAAAAAGAAGAAAAGCCTCACCTTGGGGGCCTGTAAAAACCCCTTCGGCTAGAAACCTGAAGCTTAAAATGTGGGTCCCTGGAGTAAGGGCTAACTTATTAGAAAGATACTTTTTTGAATTTTGGACAGGGTCGTTATAAAATGGGGGCTCAAAAAGGGAAAGTTGCCCCTTAACGACCTGTCCAAACTGCTGGAACTAGGAAGCTGAAATTCGGTACTTAGGTTCCTCTTCCAGCCTAATTCCAACCGGGAGGGACAAAAAAAGAAAAAGTGTCCCCCTTGACAGCCTGCTCAAACTGTTGGCACTAGGAAGCTGAAATTCCCTGTCGATGGATTTTCGGAAATTCCTACCGAGAGGGGCACAAATAGTAAAAGTTGGCTAGAAACCTGAAATGGAAAACATATGTTACTTGGAGTATGGGCTCATCAACCGGGAAGGTGCTTTTTGGACAGAGACATTGCAAAAATGGGGATTAATGAAGCGAAAAGTGCCGCTTAAAGGCCTGCCCAAACCGCTGGAGGTAGGAAGTTGAAATTTGGTATTAAAGTTCCTCCTCTATTGTAGACATCCGCTAAGATGAGATTTTTGGAAATTTCTACAGGTAGGGTCAAAAACAGGAAAAGTCTCCCCCTTAACGGCCTGGCCAAACTGCTGGAACAAGGGAGCTTAAATTCGGTATTTGGGTTCCTTCTCCAACGTTGACGTCCCCTAAGGTGGTATTTTTGGAAATTCATACCGGGAGGGGTAAAAAGGGGAAAAACTTCCCCCTTGACGGCCTGGCCAAACTGCTGGATATAGAGACCTAAAATTATATATGTAGTAGATTCCTCCTCCAACGCAGACGTCCTCTAAAACGGAATTTTTGGAAATTCTACCGCGAGGGGTAAAAACGGAATAATTCTCCCCCTTGATGGCCTAACCGAACCCTTCGGCTAGAAACCTGTAATATATAATATGTTTTCCTTGGAGTATGGGCTAACTTATCGACAAGGCATTTCTAGGACTTTGGACAGGAACGTGGTAAAAATGGTGGTTCAAAAGGGGAAAATTGCCCCCCCCCTTAACGTCTGCGTCTTTAGCTAGAAACCTAAAACTTAAAGAACAAGTGTATATGAAACACTAAAATTAAGAAACTAAATAGGAAACGAGTGGAATTGAAACACTACACAAGTGGAATGAAATGGATATAAACGTTGAACGAGTGGAATTGAAATTATAGACAATACAAATGGATTGGAAGAGGGAATTACCTGTTCAAACACTATCCACGGAATATGAAACTTATGTAGCATTGAAACATACTCTCAAAAAGTTAAACAAATTTTCTAAAAGAGAAAAAACTTTAGAAAAGGAATGAAACTTATATATTCCTATATTTAAACTTCATGTAACGAAGCACCGGTGGAAGAAACCGACGCAGTAAATTTTCCAACTGAATTGGTGAATTTACATGAATTGCCAGGTCTACCTTTACATAAACTGGAATTAAAAAAAAAAACTTTAAGGCACGCTAACAACCCTGCTTTACGTTATTTATTTTCATTCAAAATACAAATGAACAAAACTACTTACGGGTCTATCTACCTAAGTTCGCACTTTACCAAATTATCTTAACATACACACGTATATTGCTATTTATTATGGATTCATTACTAACAATCCACTTTCATGAGAAAAATTGATCAAATATTTATTTATTTTAAACCCATTGTTGTGCAGAATTATTTATTTGTGGTGGCTGGGTCAAGGCTTTAAATAAAAAAACTTTAAATAAAAAAACGAATTTAATAAAAAAACGAATTTAATAAAAATTGTGGGGGGCGCAGCCCCCCCCCCCCCCCCCCCTTAACCTTTAAGGCACGCTAACAACGTAGCGGGCTGCGCCCGCTAGTGTTTATATATTTGGAGTACTGCATATGTGTTTGTCTTGTTTGTGAACTGCAAAGGTTTTGGTTCTTATACTAAAAATTTTCTATATATGTGACGCGCAAAATAGAAAGGGACCTAAGGATAGAAAGGGACCTAAGGTCAGGAGAGCATGGGATCGGTCTCATTCGATGCTCAGATGTTGTCCACAAAAAAAAAATTGATTTTTTTACCCTTAGGTCCCTTTCTCTATGCGCTGTCACTAGGGTTGCCACATGGCCTTGAATGGCCTTGATTGTCAAGTTAATTTAGGTCTTGTCAAGTGCCAAGGTCAAATTTTTTTTGTCAAGTTAAATTGAATTTTTGTCGTATCAGTAGTTAAAAAAACATGTAAAATTACAAAACTGATGAAATTTGTTACGGTGGGTCTCATACTGCAGGTTTAAACTTAGGTTAATAGTTACCCCAAAAATTTATTGTTGTTTTGTGTACATTTTTTTGACATTTTATTTTGTTTTTAGTTATGTTAAAGTTAAACCTACAGTATGAGACCCACCGTTAGTGTTTTAATTTTTTTATATATATATTTGTTCCTTTTACTCCTGCAAGGAGCATTTTTTTTGAGTAGCATTTATTTCTAAACAATAAGAAAAGAAAGATGAACTCCTAAATTCATAAACGCTTTGTAAAATTATAGGAGGTTTATTGAACAAATTTTGTATGAAAATGACGTTTTGTAAACCTGCTATAACTTTAGAAAGCATTTATGAATTGAGGGGGAAGTCTGCAGGAAGTCGTTGAAATGTTCAAACTTTAGGCCAAAAAAAATATATAAATTTTTCATAATTCTCGCAACGCCATTTTAAAATTTTAGCATATTTTCTTTTCTGAAACGTAAAAAACCAAAACTTTTTTTTTCATAAATTTATTAAATTGATGATATATTATCAACATAAAATGGCGCTTAAGGTATATCTTTGGTTTTGAGAGCGCGAGTAGACATTTACGAAAGACGGTTTTCCTTAAAAATCGGTAAACAATAATGTGTGTTATGTGTGCAGTGTTTTGAAAATTGAAACAAAAATAAAACTTTCGAATATGAAAAAACAAACCAAAAAATCGTTTTTTTTTACGTTTTGTCAGTTAAAAATTGATGAATGTTTTAACAGACTTTTCAATTATTTTTATTTCTTTTATGGATTGTTTAAACAATGTTTGAAAATAAATAGCAAAATGGTTTGAATATAATGAAAAATCAGTAGTCCTTTTTTTAATTGTGTTTTCAATTAATTTGATATGTATTTTAGGTTGGTTTTAACAATAAAATATTGTGAGTGTATGGTTTGTGCCTTTAAAATAACTTTTTATTTATTTAGTCTATGGATTAATCCTTACAGACGGCATTTTGGAGGGAAAATATCTGTCATTTATTCTCACTTAGTCATGGAACAAAATAGTGTAAAAAACAAAGTTGTTTTTGCTTCGAAAATGTCGAATTTTGTTCAAACAAAGCATAATTTGCGGGAAGTTTTGCTTTACTTATTCAATTTGGAAAAAAGTGCAGTTGAAGCACATTGATTGCTCACCGAAGCTTAATGAAATGAAAATGAAACCACGTTTATAGTGATTATTTGTTTATTTTGCAATAATTTATATGTTTTGTTAATTTTATTTATTTATTTATTTATTTATTTATCATATATTTAGTTAGAATATTCTTCTACCTCAAGTTCAAATTCTAATATGATATTATTTATTTATTTTTTATCAACAAAAAAACAAATTTAAAAAACCAACATTTCAATATTGGCCACATACTTTTCAATAATATGAAATTGTAAAACAAAAATCCAAAACATTTTGAATTTTTCAAATTAATTGATAAACTTTCAATATAGGGTACAGACCTTCAATTAATTTTTAAACAATCAAAAATTTATCAATAATATTGAACTTGTATGCCCTACTTTATGTGCTTTTTATTACATGACAATTTTGTCAAGGTTTTGCTGTGGCAATTTTTCTCAGAATACCAAAATTATAATAATTTCCATTAACACCAGTTTTGTGACAATTTTGTTATTGTTATAAAGTTTAGAATAAGGGTGTAAATTTAAAAATATTTGAAATAAAAGCTGAACATATTTTTTGAAACATTTGCATGTTGCTTAATTTTTTTTTTTTTGGCATCATTTAGGCACCAAACGAAAACTCTCAAATACCATCACTGGATTCTATCTCACAACAGCTACGCCCAGCGATTTTTAAATGTCAAATTGTATGGAAAAAATCGCTGCTCTATTATTCTGGCCCACACCAGGGATGATAAAGTTAGTACTATAGTACTTTTTCTGGTACTATTTGAACCTCAAAAGTACTATGGTACTCCTCTGACACATTTAGTACTATTTACACTTTTTCCGATTTTTAAATTTTTTGTGGTTTTTTAATTTTCATAATTTAATATTAATGTTTAATTTTTTTAATAAAAAATACTTATGTTGAAAATATTTTAAATATAAGATATTACTATTGAAAACTCAAGTTAAACACAAAAACTACCTAGTTTTTGGCCGTTGCTAGTTTTTACTTATCCAACCGCATAAATAAAAACAAACAAAAACTAGTTTTGTATAAAAACTAGGTAGTTTTTTGCTCAGTCTAAATTCAGTATAAAACATAGTTCAATACGATTTTCAGGGACTTATAATTTTAAACCCTACACTCAGGCACGTAGCTTTATCAATTATCAATTAAATGTAAAGGTAAATTAACTTTTGAATATATAACAATTTCTTTACTTCTTTTTGTCTACTAATATTCAGCAATATTTTTTAGCCAATATTAGCGAGGTAAATTTGTAATTCAATTAAACGAAATTTAACTCAAATATTACTACAATTTCGTATATTTAACAGTTGCATTTTTGTTGTACTTATCTTATTAATATTTAGCAAGGAGTTACTAATTTCAAAAGCTTTCTGGGCAGAGCCCCAGTTTTTCAAGATTGTTGCTATTTTTTTAGGATTTTTCTATCAGTATAAGATTCGTTTGATAATTCCGAATAAAATAAAAGAACCGAAAGGAACAGTTGAAACTTAACTTATTCGTGAACGCGAGAGAGTTCCTAACTCTAAAAATGTGCAAGATTTTTGGGTTTTCGCACCACACAGATATTTCAAAAGGTCATAAAATAAAAAACCGAGCTAATTTTGCAAACTTCTCTGGAATTTTACTTTCATTTCGCGTTGGAACCATCGGGCTTGAAATTATTGTTCCGCTTTGAAATTACTCCATTGAAAATCAGAATAATAATGATGTTGTTTAACTTTAATATTTAAGCCACAGATTAATACCAGATGTGAAACCAATGACAGTTGTCAAAAAGTATTCTCGAACCGTATGGTTTTGTTTACATTGAAGTCAAGTCAAGAGGGAGATACAAATATAAAATCTCCATACATTTGGTATTGCTAATTTTTTGTATATATCTGACTCTTTTTAGATTATTGTGCTTTATCTTTTGTGTTTTTCTTAAATTTTTGGGTTTTGTTTTGCTCATTTTCTGTCGGCCATATTGCCCAAATCAGCTGATTCATATCTGGTATAATTTGTGATTTAAGCTTTCCGATAATCTATGAAATTGTAATAAAAGCTTTTAAAACCAATATCGAACAAGGAAATCGGACAAATAAATTTAAAAATTTTCCAAAAAGTGTTAAAATATAACTTCACTGTTAAAATGAAGTAACAAAACTATTAGACACAGTAGTTAAATTGTTTAACCCATTTTTTATCAACATATCTTTACATATACTTCTACGAAGTTTTGTCAGAATATTCGCACGGAACCCATGCTTGGCAAAAATTTTTTAAAACAATATACTCCATATAACAAATGGATTGGAGAAAATTTAAAATATTGGCAAAAAACTAAAATTTTTAAAATTGAAATCACCTAAAAATCAATTTACAGTTGAAATATGTAACTAAGTTTAGAACTTAGAAAATGCGTTAAAAATATTTTTTTATGGTTATTAGCCATTCTTAGTTGTAATATTAAACAAGTTTTAAACACCTTTAGGCCCTTACAGATATTTTTATAAAATTTTCTGCTTCTATCTACTATTAACTTCTCTTTCTCTTTTTACTGTTAACTTCGGAAGATTGTAAAAGGGACAGCTGGTGCAATGAGAATCAAATAACACCATTGTGAAAATTTAAAATTTTAATTAAGCAAAGAAATACAGAAAATAGAACTTCTATATATGTATATAAAAATCAACTGAACAAAGGCAAAAAAAAACTTTTAAATGCAAAAAATATGTATATCTGTGCGATTCTTCAGACTAAAACTATACGCATTTCAATTTTTTTCCTTTTAAGTAAAGTTTTGGGTTAGAAAAGTTATTTTGTGCTTTCCCGTACTTTTGTGCAATTTTGTCATTCAGATAGAGGATTTTGTGCTTACTCTCATTTTACTGAACTTTACACAAAAAGTAAAGCCTGGATCAGCCAGACGTAAACGTAAACGTATCTCTGCATAGCTAAATTAATAAGTTAAATAAGAACAGGAGATGCGTTGTGTTTTTTGTTTCATTCTTATGCATGCAATATAGAGCAAATGTAAATATACAACGAAAATCTATTCACAACAGATTTTTGTTGTGTATTTACGTCTGCTCTATATTGAATGCATAAGAATGAAACAAAAAACACAGCACATCTGCTGTTCTTATTTAACTTATTAATTCAGCTATGCAGAGATACGTTTACGTTTACGTCTGGCTGATCCAGGCTTAAAGGAGCACACTTAACTTAAAATAACAAGTTTTTTTAAGGGTTATGAATTTTTTCTGTGTGCATAGTTTTATAAGCTTCCCAGCAAACAAAAAAAAAAAAAAACGGTAAAAATTAAACAAAAAATTTTGATAAGCCCCCCCCCCCCCCCCCCCCGGAAAGATATTGCTAGCTAAGTGACTGTCTACACTCATAGAAATAAACCCGTAAAAATAGAAGAAAATGGCAAATAACAAAAAAAAAAGAAAACAGACTTACAAAAGAAACTTCTGGGATTAACAGATTTTTTTGCTAAATACTAGTAAGATAAGAACAGCAAAAACTAAACTTGTAAATTTAGAAAATTTTAGTTATATTTAAGTGACTTTTACTTCCTTGAAAATAGCAAATTTACTGTCAAATCTGCAGAAAATATTAATATTAGAAGACTAAAAATAGCAAAATTAATTGTTATATCTACAAAATTTTTGTTATTTTAAGTTAAATTTAGTTGAATGCAAACAGCGGTCTATCCTGCTAAAATCAACGAAAATGGTTGCTAAAAATAATAAACTGCTCGTTTCAGAAGACTAGATTTTTATTCTTATTAAAAAAAAAATTAAAAAGCTTTCAAGGTTTTAATTTTTTTTATGATTTTTTAGTCCACTAATTATTATTTTTTCTGATTATTTATAGAGGTTGGTACTATTTTAAAAATCCTATTTATCATCCCTGGCCTACACTAATGTGGAGCAACGGCAACAAAATTTTCATTTCAGGAACAAGACTTTCGTATAGCCTTTAGGCCATTTCCGTCCAATGCGACTATTCCAGTTATGCTGATTGTACTAGTTTCTTCCTTTAATACCTTCTCCGTATCGTGAATCCCAATCGCACAAAAAACACGGATATTTTGGACGCCCAGATGCTGTTCAGACTGTAATCAATGAAACTATTTTGCAAGGTTGGTTACCGTTATCGTTATAATACCATTATCGCTAAAATACCGTTTCAAATTGAATACCGTTACCGTTATCGATACCTCTAAAAAAATTTCTAAATACCGTTATCGTTACCGATACCGTTATTTTTAT
Source organism: Leucophora obtusa (assembly GCA_949987735.1). NCBI lineage: Eukaryota > Metazoa > Arthropoda > Insecta > Diptera > Anthomyiidae > Leucophora > Leucophora obtusa. The sequence goes on along the minus strand of OX465295.1, from coordinate 292,404,886 downwards.
GGGTAGTTACCGGTATTTTACCGGTACATATTTATTATTTTATATAAAAATTACAATTTTTTATTTTTTATTTTTTAATCTTGAGTGTTTTTTTTACAAAAAATTTGTAGATAATAATATTACTTATTAAAACTACCAGTATTGAATTTATAGCTTAAAATCTGTATTTTCAGTACTTAAAATTAAAAATATGCCTATGGCTTCGGATAATATCCTTTGCTAAAGGATATTATGAATGCAGTGTCCTCACTACTGTTGATATTTTTGTTTTTTCTTTGATATTTAAGATGTTTTTTACAATTTTTTAAATAAGTTTTAATAAAATCCCATATTTACTTTAATAAAATATATATATTTTTAAAACATTTTATTAATTTTTTACCAATTTCGATTAATCGTATTAAATTATTCGAATTATTCGTTATTCGAAATATGGCCATTTTAAATTATTCGAACAATTTTTGAACAAAATTGTTCGATTAATCGACTGAATACCCTATTTGGTTTCTTTCGCCAGCAAATTATTTCCTTTCAAAAATGAAGCCAGTAGTTCTGATTTTTTCTGTGTCAAACACAAATTTGCAACAATTCCATCCAATTGGTTTTGTGTGACTAGGATTGGGTCCTTTGTTGTTTCAGAGGATGTACCTTCACCAGGGTCGTATTCTGAGAAGAAATCCATGGATGTAGCAGCGGCGGTTGTAGTACTGATATCTGTTTGAAGATCAATACTTCGGTATGTTGGTACTGGAACGAATTCTGAGTGCGGTAATGTTAATTGGACACTTGGCACTGCTACATAAGTTTTATTCTTTGCTTTCCTTCTATTCAAAGTTTTATGGTAGTTGATACATCCATAGCAATTTTCTTCTTGATGCGGGCTGTTGTCTAACCACATCATTGGTATACCAAAAGGCATAGCCTTCTTCTTTCCACTTTACCATTGCATAAGAGTTGAATAGCAATTAAAGCAAACTTTTTTAGGGGCATAGTTTACGTCAGTGATAAACTCTTGCGAGAAATATTGTTTATAGGCTTCCAAAAAAAATCACTCGAATTGCCACATTTTTCATCGCTAGCTAGGAAACGTCCACAAACTAGAGTTGTAAAAGTATTGAGTATTCCGGTACTGAGTACTCAATACTGACTGTTTTTTTGAGTACTCAATACTAAAACGGTAGTACTCAATACTTTTAAAGATGCAATTTTCCGTAGAAATGTGTACTTTTCGTTTGAAAATACAACTCTAAAAATAGTAATCTAAAACTACAACTCTGAAAATACAACTCTATTTTTCAAGCAAAGAAATTTGTAACGAATTTTTGGGAAAAATTATTTAAGTAATTTATTTAAAATGTTTTAAATTAATTAAAATGTAAGTAACAATAATTATTTAACACGTGTATTTGAATTGTTATTATTTTTCCTAATAAATGCGAATTCGTAACATTTTGATTTTTAAATTCAAAAAAGCCGTTAAAAGTATTGAGTAGTATCGAGTACTCAATTAAAAAGTATTGAGTAGTATTGAGTACTCAAAAAGTATCGAAATTTCACAACTCTACCACAAACATTACAAAAATGGTCCAGTTTACATTTTGGTTCCGACATTTTTAATACAATATATATTATAAAATGTTTTTATAAAATAAAGAAAAACTAACAACTCTGCTATTGCCTGCCTTCGCCTTTCCCTTTTTCACTCTGCTGACGCTCTGTCGCCGTTCTGCTTACAAGACTGCACTTTTTTTTCCTTCCTTCTAAATTTTTCTTGACCAACTTTCACCACGTAATTTTCTTGCCGTTTTATTTGCTTTCTGCTATTATTTCTTTCTTACTTTTTTTTATATATTTGCTAATTTAAAGTTTATAACAATTATTTTTTAACAAATTTTTAATTGCTATTTAACTTTTACTGCGGTAATTCCACATATGCGCAGTGTTGCCAGTTTTTTCAAACTTTATCCCCAATTTTCAAATTGTTATCCCCAAAAATCCCCAATTTTCAATTTGTTTTCCCCAAAAATCCGCAATTTTTATTTTCTGGAAAAATTCGTATTCGTTAACTTTTTTTTTTAAATTAATGTAAAAATACCATATTTATTTAATTCTTTTCGGTACCTTATCACTCAAATTCAATAAATTTTGTAATTCTAACAAATTATAAAAAAGAACATATAAATTTAAATAACAGCATAAAAAAATGTGAGTCAAATTTTTTCGTTTTAAATATTTCAGAATCAAAATTTTCCGATTCATCAGCTTCAGACATTTTCTTGCATATGGTACTGTATAAAAAAGTTTTAATATTTCTTGATGGATTGAATTTTTGACAATTGAATAACATGTAAAGTATATATTTAATTTAGGAAGAGCTTCTTATAACTGATATTAAGCTGCCTACACACTAGGGAACATGGTTGAGGGAACAAAAAATATCAAAAAATTTTGTAAACACGAAATGCACGCTCTCAACACTCACACACACACAAACGCACTCACACATTCACAAAAAATGCTCTCTTTTTTTAAGTATGTTCCCTAGTGTGTAGGCAGCTTTATATCCGAATAACCTTAAATATTTTGGAACCAAAAGGAATTCAAATTTTCACCAAAAGGAATTAAGGTTTGTACGCACATTAACTTTCCAGACACAAATTTGTGTAGCCTAAAATCATGCACTATTATCATCATACTTAAAAGAAATATATAAATATTTAGAATTATTAGGGTTAAATTCATAAAAAGGCAATAATATGTTATCCCCTAAAATTTCGTGTCATCCCCAATAAATCCCCGGTTCCCCAAACGGAAATTTTTATCCCCATTGACGAAAAAAAATTCCCAATTTGGGGATAAATCCCCTAAACTGACAACACTGCATATGCGTGACAACTAGAGTTGTATCGTTCATGAACGAACTAGTTCATTTGAACGGTTCAGTTCATTGAACGATATGACATCGTTCACCATTATTCGTTCTTTTCGTTCATTTCGTTCTTTTTTTTAGTCATAAAAAATTTGTATCCCTTTCTTATTAATTTTATTACAGAAGCTGTGTTTGTGCGGCATTCCTATCAATGATATCTCGAACAATTTTGACAGTAGAAAGCCGAAATACGTTGAAAAACTGTCAAAATCGTTCTTGATAACACTGATAGAGAGTCACACAAATACAGCTTGAGTTAAATGTTTTTCTTAATAATTTCAAATTTTTAATAAAATTGTAATTTTCTCACACTGTTAGTACACGCAAAAAATAAAAAGTGAATAATTGCCGAAGTACTTCGGTAAAATACAACTTCAAAAGTTTTCTGCTAAGTTACACAATTCTTTAATTAAAATATATAATTTTCTAAGACAATTTATAAAATAAAAAACTTAGGTAACTTAACATATTTTGTAGTGCGTGAAAATGGAATTGGTCAAAAACTAAGGCAAGTTGACAAAAACCAAAAATTGATAAATCTACATGTAGTTTTTTACTGACTTACAAAATATATTTTTGAAGTTGTATTTTACCTAAGTATTTCGATAATTATACACTTTTTATTTTTTCCGTGTATATGTACAATAAAATTAATATCAACATGTAACATGTAGTGCGCCAATAAATTGCCGAACGAACGACACCGTTCATGAATCACTGTTCAGACACAGCTCATGACAAAAAAGAACGATAACAAAAAAATAACGATTGAACGATTTGAACGAACTAGTTCAATGAATTTTATTGAACGATATTACCGAGTCACCAAAAAGAACGACTAAGCCCAACTCTAGTGACAACCGTAATAAAGTAATACCAGATCTGAAGATTTCTATTAAGAGATTAATCACAACTGGGTCGATTGTCGACCGACGACAACAAAAGTCGTCACGATAAATTTAAATTCAGCGACAATCGACCGTCGACATTTGTTGACGTTTAGAAAAAAAAGAAAGCAAAACAAGAATATGGTTGTATTAGTTTCACCACAATTCTTCACCAATTCAATTGGTCTTTCACTAATTCTTGTTGTTTTATATTTTATTGTATTTAATTTTGCTTTTTTGCCTTAAATTATGTATTTTAAATTTCAATTATATTTCTTCTGTCAAAAAAATAAATTTTTTGTAAACAAAGTACAAATTTTTGCAGCTCTAATACGAATTTCTAACAACTCTGATCTAATGGCAATCTTTAATTAGTTAAAAATATGGCAACAATTTGACAAATATTTTAAGTGTGTATTAGTGTGTCGTCACGAAAATAGAATAGATTCTATTCCGACGACAAATCGCCGGACGACATGGCGGCATTTTGCTTCCCATACAAAATATATGAAAAAGCACATGTCGTTGTCGACCCAGTACCCCGTTTTTGTATCTAATGCGAGAAGTTTTCGCATCGAAAAATGCATGGTCACCCTGCATTATACAGGCTGATTAAAGATGTGATTAAATGGACTGCAGTTTTTGTTGTAATTCGATCAGATAATGTAACTTTAAGAACTGTTGACACATGTTGTTTTGTAAAACACCTAATTTAATTAGAAATAACTTACTCTGCAACGTATTACTAGCGGATTTGGTTTCATATATATTTTATTGTCTGCGACTCACCCTATATAAAGCAGAGCAGGGTTGCATTTCACATGTTTTTTCCGCAAACTTTTTCGATGCGAGAAATACAGAAACGGGGTGCAGTTCTGATTAATCTCTAATAGTGTTGACTATTGAGAGGTTTTCCTGCTAACATAGGGGTTACACGATCAATTTTTGCCTTTCAAGTTTCAATACACTCACATTTTTTTACTAACACACTCACATTTTAAAAATTGAACAGCAACTTTATATCAATTTTTGCTTTCAAGTCTTGGGAAAACTTGACGGTCAAGTTTTAAACAGCTGATCAATTTCTTGTAAATTTATTTTTCTTTTTACAAATATTGTGCCGCAATAAAACACGATTGATAAAATACGGAATGTGAATATCGACGAAATGATTTAAAAATAAAAATAAATAAAAAATCAATTTCTGCTGACATTAAAATGTCTGTGGAATATGTGAAGAAAAAAATAAAGTATTTTTGAACAGCCTACAGTGCGGAAACAGCCCACAGAGGCGAGCATTTTTAGTTCTTTTTTTTGACGACGGCATCTTGAAAGCAAAATTGACTATCAAGTTGCATGCAGCCTACATCACAGCTTCAAGTTCAACTGAATTTGACAAGCAGTATGTGTTATCAACTTGAAAGCAAAATCTTGATCATGTAACCTCACTATAAGCTCAGAGGTTTTTTTTTACAGTGAGGTTACATGATCAAGATTTTGCTTTCAAGTTGATAACACATACTGCCCAGCAAAATCTTTCATTACCAAATAAGTGGTTATATAATAGAAATTCATAGCTCCGCACAACTTATTTTTTGGCGTCTAAACTCATTATTTTTGTTTGGCGTGGTCGTTTTTATAAGTAGTCACGCTTACCCGCTCGCTTACGAAAAAATGAGAAATAAGTAGTTATGAGATTGAATAATAAGTGGTTACACGCATGCTTACAAAAAGTTGAATTATAAATGGTTATCCGATTGCTTACTTGATTCTTAAAAATAAGGAGTTAAGCAAATATTATTAGCTTAAGGAAATACATTCAGAAAAATTTAAGTTTTCTCTAGTGTGTAATTTTAGGACTCGTCATAAAAATTTAAACATAAAACATATTTACATATAATAAATAAAAATGTATAAAATTTAACTGTGTAAAAAGTACTTATTTAAAATATTACGAGTAAGTCATTATTTTATATTTAGAAACAATACAAAAGGCCGTTATTAGGAAGTCATTATTTTATATTATAAAATAATGCAAAAGGAAATGATGTATCATTTTTGGTAATGCAGATAGTAATGAGGTGTCATTACCAATATTTTGCTGGGTGCTTGTCAAATTCAGTTGAACTTGAAGCTGTGACGTAGGCTGCATACAACTTGATAGTCAATTTTGCTTTCAAGATGCCGTCGTCAAGGAAAGAACTAAAATTGCTCGCCTCTGTGGGCTGTTTCCGCACTGTAGGCTGTTCGAAAAGACTTTATTTTTTTCTTCACATCTTCCACAGACATTTTCATGTCAGCAGAAATTGGTTTTTTATTTATTTTTATTTTTAAATCATTTTGTCGATATACCGAAATATTCACATTCCGTATTTTATCAATCGTGTTTTACATAGGGGTTACACGATCAATTTTTGGCTTTCAAGTTTCAATACACTCACATTTTTGTACTAACACACTCACATTTTAAAAATTGAACAGCAACTTGATATCAATTTTTGCTTTCAAGTTTTGAGAAAACTTGACGGTCAAGTTTTTAAACAGCTGATCAATTTCTTGTAAATTTGTTTTTCTTTTTACAAATATTAAGTGCGTTCCTTTACTTTTTGGGTAAAGTTCGGTAAAATGAGAGTAAGCAAAAAATCCTCTCACAAAATGACAAAATTACCCAAAAGTAAAGGAACGCACAAAACCACTTTTCGAGCCCAAAAAATGCATTTCAAAGAAAAATGTGAAAATGCGTATAATTTTAGTTTGAAAAATTTAATAAACACACATATTTATTTGCATTTAAAAGTTCTTATTGATTTTGTTCAATTAATTATTATAAATAACACATTTCTTTTGCGTATTGGTTTGTTTAATTTAATTTTTCAATTGTTGTTTTTGGTTATCATTGCATCAGCTGTTCGTTTTACAATTTACCAAAGTTACCCGAAGAAAAAGTTTGGGTAACTTTGGTAAAAAGAGAAACACAAATGCACTCTCTTAAATGCTCTCATTTACCCAATTTTCGAGTACGGGAACGCTTTTTGGGTAAGTTTGGGATCCCGCGGGTTCCCGCGGTAACGTAAAGGAACGGACCTATTGTGCCGCAATAAAACACGATTGATAAAATACGGAATTTGAATATTTCGGTATATCGACGAAATGATTTAAAAATAAAAATAAATAAAAAATCAATTTCTGCTGACATGAAAATGTCTGTGGAATATGTGAAGAAAAAAATAAAGTCTTTTCGAACAGCCTACAGTGCGGAAACAGCCCACAGAGGCGAGCATTTTTAGTTCTTTCCTTGACGACGGCATCTTGAAAGCAAAATTGACTTTCAAGTTGCATGCAGCCTACGTCACAGCTTCAAGTTCAACTGAATTTGACAAGCAGTATGTGTTATCAACTTGAAAGCAAAATCTTGATCATGTAACCTCACTGTTATTGCGGCACAATATTTGTAAAAAGAACAACAAATTTACAAGAAATTCAGTTGTTTAAAACTTGACCGTCAAGTTTTCTCAAAACTTGAAAGCAAAAATTGATACAAGTTGCTGTTCAATTTTTAAAATGTGAGTGTGTTAGTAAAAAAGTGTGAGTGTATTAAAACTTGAAAGGAAAAAATTGATCGTGTAACCCCTATGTTACAGTGAGGTTACACTATCAAGATTTTGTTTTCAAGTTGATCACACATACTGCTTGTCAAATTCATTTGAAATTGAAGCTGTGATGTAGGCTGCACGCAACTTGATAGTCAATTTTCTTTTCAAGATGCCGTCGTCAAGAAAACAACTAAAAATGCTCGCCTCATTGAAAGTGCTGCACGAAATAAATCATTTAATAGAAAGAAAAAAAAAAAACGGAAGGTTGTAAGAAGATATTGGATAAAACCATTATTAATAAAAAGGTTTGTAAACTGTGATTAAATTTTTTGTAAAAATTTATAAATATTGTGCTTTTTATTAAGGATGGAACACGATTTGGAGGCGCATCTACTAAAGGATTTGGTGTGGGAAGACGACGACGCCGACTTCAGAAATTTTACTCGCATTAATATAAATAAGTTTGAAGATTTATTGCAAATGGTAAAGTGTTATAAATATTTAACTAACCTGTAATAAAACAGTATATATGTTCTTATCTAAAAACTAGGTGCACAATCGCCTGAAGAAAACTGACACGCAAATGCGATTAGCTATTACACCGCGAGTGAAATTGAGTGTCACTTTAAGATATATAGCTACTGGAGACTCCTACAAGTCGTTGGAGTTCTTGTCAAGACTTTCTAGGAACACAATAGGCCTCTTCGTGCCTGAAGTCTTAGAAGCTATCTATGAAAGCCTTCAACCAAAGTATTTAAAGGTTATATATGTAAACAAAAACTATTTCGGCGTAAAATGAGTTTAGCGAGTCCAATAATACGTTTATTTTGAGTCGGTCACGCCCCATTTTCAGTGCGCGGGTCTTTAAGTTTGAAAACGTTTTTAACTTATTTTTCTTTGACTACTTATCAGATTTAAATAATATTCATATTATTGAAAATGCATTTAAAATATATTTCCAATGAGCTATATGACCCCTAAATTGGATACTATATGGGATGGTCAACTCAAAATTGCTTTTTTTTTATCTGTTCTACTTTACGAGTCGTTGCGTTTTAAAAATAGGTCAATTTCTATTAAGGGTTTTCTAAAAAATGCTATTTCAGTAACAATGATAATTCCAAAAATAGATCAGATCCAGATTAAAGAAGTATACTGTAATAAATTAAAGGCACAGCCATTGTTGTTGAAAGCACGTTTAAGGAAGATTATTTATAGAAATTGAAATACTTTTAAAATGCAACAGCCCTAATGTAGGACAGTGTTGGCGACACGGCAACCTTGTCGTAGAAATGAATTTCGATGAACGTATTGTATCCTTTATGTATTTGTTTATGTTATTGTATTTGTATATTTAGAAATCAAATCGTTTGTATAAGTTTGACGAAAAGAAAACCGGTTCTTGAAAGTGTATTGGTGCAAATATGGTAAAGAAATAAAGGTAGAGAAAAGTTAAAAAAGGAAACCATTTTACCATTACTTTGCGCCAAGACCTTCAGCAAGAAACCACGTAAGTTAGAAATTTGTTATTGATTATATTATTTCCATTTTATTCGGTAACTTATAATTTATATATTTATAGAGAATAAACATTGCATTACATTACATTCCATTATATTATTTATCCATCATACATTCATATATCCATACGTATATCCATTTATTCATCCAATACAAAGCAATAATTGTGACTTACAAATTATACACAAACAACAAATAATTTCAAACTAATAAATTAAATTACAAGTAAAGACAACAAGAGTACTATTGTTTATTCGAGCTGGGGCGCAAAGAGACTCCCGTTGTGATCATTGGATCACAATATTTTATTCTGTGTCTTCTATTTTATTTTGTGACTTCTATTTTATTCTGTGCCTTGTATTATTTCTGTTTGCATTTGCGAGACCACCAAGTGAGATAATTTTCTGTGAATAGTTAATGTCGTATTCTGACTCTACGCCAAAGAGAATCAGCCAAAGAAGTAACAAAGGTATTCCTCCTGCAAGGTTTAGAAACGTCAAGATGTCAAAAAGTCAGCCACAAACACCTTTAATGCCGCAGGGGAATGCAGACACGCCGCTACCTCTAAGGAATACAACACAGCCAAACGCCAATTTGTCATCAAATCCACGCCCAAATGCCCAGCCGTCGCCACAAGTTCAGCCATATGGCCAATCTTCGTCCAACACTCGGCCAAACGAACAGCAACAGGTATCATCTGAGTACATGGCTACAATGACACGTGATTTTGATAGAAAACTAACTGAAATGAAAAATGAATTTCAAAGGCAAATGCACGCCATGCAGGAATTAATGAGATCAAATGCCCAACAGGTAAATAATAGTGTTTTAGAATTACGAAATGAACGCCGTTTAGAAAATACAGATGCCACTCAACAACCAGTAGACGTAATAGAAGAATCCGTACCATCAATAAGTACCGTGAACAGTGCGAGGTCGTTTGAACAACGGCAAAAGAAAATTTACCCTCTGCCATCATTCACGGGTAAGCCAGAAGAGTGGCAAAGTTTTATTGAATCATTTAAAAGTACTACGAGTGAGTTTGATTATTCAAACCTTCACAACATTATGCGCCTACGGGAAGCCATAAGCGGAAAGGCCAGAGAAACCGTTGAGGCACTTTTGTCAAACTCGGCTAATGTGACCGCCATATTGGAAATTTTAGAAGAGACTTATGGTAGACCCGAACAATTAATTAAAAGCCAAATAGAGAAAATTAGACGAATATCACCAATAGCCGATGACAATCTGGATCAAATTGTTGATTTGGCCAACAAAGTAACCAATATGACAATTTTTTTGAAAAACGCCAACGGTGAACATCATTTGACAAACCCAACACTTTTGAGTGAAATAGTAGGAAAATTGCCTATTGCCCGTCAGTTGCAATGGGCTGAAAAATGTCTCTTACTCGATAGGCCAGCCACATTAGTCGAGTTCAGTAATTATCTAAACGGTATACGCCGTATTGCAAATATGGTGTCAGACTCGCTTCCTACTACTTTACAAAGACGTCAACCAACAACCACAGCTGCGCCAGCTTCAACAAATTTTACAAAAAATAGTGGTCGCAAATTTGTTCACGTTGCAGTTGTCGATGGAAAATGTATTTTATGCAGTGGTGAGTGCAGTAGCATTGAACTTTGTAAATTATTTAAATCACTTGCAGTGGACGCCCGTTGGGAGAAAGTTAAAGACTTGAGGGTCTGTTTTTCGTGTTTGAAGAAAGGCCATCAAACAGCTACTTGCTTTAAGAAAAGAAAATGCGGTGTAGATGGATGCAGCAGAGTTCATCATAGTTTATTACACAATACAAATAAAGTTAATTTGTCGAATATAGCACCACAAAATCGGCAACCTGCAACCACCGAAGTAACTCACACTCAAAATTCACATACTAGTAATCATATTAGCTGCCACTACAACGAAAATCTTGCCTCCAATGATGTGTTGTTTCAAGTAATCCCCGTAAAATTGTATGGCCAAGGAATTGAGGTTAGTACTTATGCCTTTATTGATGATGGTGCAAATGCTACCATTGTAGACAGTCAAATAGCACGTCAATTGGGTATCAGTGGTAAGAAAAGTATTCTTGAATTATATTGGTTAAACCGAGAAATGACGTCAGAATCGTCAGAAATTATTGAACTTGAAATAAGCGGTGTTGACAAACAATCAAAAATATACAGAATGTCAAACGTCCATACATCTGCTAAGCTAGCGTTGCCAACCCAGTCTTTTAACGTCAATGAATACACTGAACAAAATTTATATTTATCTGGATTGCCGTTGAATAGTTATGAAACTGTGCAGCCAAAAGTTATAATTAGCCTAATTCATGCTTATTTGACTGTGCCAATCGAAGTGCCAAGAACAGGATTTGGGCCAATAGCTGTGAAGACAAGACTGGGGTGGCTAGCATATGGCCCTTTGAATAATAACGTATCGGAAAGTACAAACTGGTGTTGTCATACGTACCTAAAAAAGAATAATAATTTGACAGATATAAATAATCTGATTTCTAGTTATTTCTCGATGGAAACTTTTGGCATAAAACCAGACGTAAAGCCACCTGTATCGAAAGATGACGCTCGAGCCATACAAATTTTGGAAAATAAAACGAGAAAATTAAAGAACAGATATGAAGTTGCCTTGCTGTGGAAGGAATTTTGCCCGCCATTCCCTGAAAGTTTTGCTATGGCTATGAGACGGCTAGAAGGTGTAGAAAGGAAAATGGCTAAAGACCCAGTTTTTGCAGCCGAATATTGTGAAAAAGTTGAACATTACATTAAAATGGGATACGCTGAACGTTTAAGTGAAGAAGATGCAAAAAGACGCACTGCCAAGACATTTTATATCCCACACTTTGGAGTTAAAAATCCCAATAAAAGTGGAATTAGATTGGTGTTCGACGCAGCTGCAGAGGTGAGAAATATTTCATTAAATAAATTCTTGTTGCCAGGTCCAGACACCAACCAGCCGCTGCTAGCAATCCTTTTTAAATTCCGCCAAGCTCCAGTGGCAGTTACTGGCGATATACAAGAAATGTTTCACCAAATTTCTGTGAGGACTGAAGACTGCGATAGCCAGAGATTTATATGGAGAAAAGGTAAGCCAGAAAACCCAGTAGAAACATACATTATGAAAAGACTTATATTTGGGGCAACATGTTCCCCGGCTGTGGCTCAATATGTGAAAAATTTGAATGCAAAAACCTTTATAAACATTTACCCAAGGGCAGTGCATGGAATATGTGAACGACATTACGTTGATGATTATGCAGACTGCTTCCAAACGGAAGATGAGGCAATCAAAGTGGTAAAACAAATAATTGAAATTCATAAAGCTGCAGGATTTAACATACGTCATATAAATTCCAATTCGGAGAAAGTGAAACGTTTTTGTGGTGGTCAAGCTGAACAAGAAGCAGTAAAAATAGAAAAAGATTTTGATCGCATATTGGGTATGCACTGGCTTACCGAATCAGATAATTTTATATTTAAATTAAAGTTTAATAACATTCCACAAGAAATTCTTGAATTTCAGCGAAAGCCAACAAAAAGAGAGCTGCTGAAACTGCACATGTCAATATTTGACCCATATGGCTTTCTTGTTAACTTTATGGTGACGGCAAAAATTATAATGCAAGCTGTTTGGAAAGCACGTATACAATGGGACGAGCAAATATCTGATGAACTGTACATGCGTTGGAAACCGTGGATGCAAGAATTATCTAAGGTTTTGCAATTTAAAATACCAAGATGTTATGACATTGCATTTGAAACAACGGCGGTCGATTTGCATATTTTTGTTGACGCAAGTGAGCAAGCATTAGCAGTTGTAGCGTACTGGCGTGTGGTTACGGCTGGGCAAGTAAATTTGGCGTTTGTAGCTGCGAAAAGCAGCTGTGCACCAATTCGTTACCACACTATACCAAAAATGGAACTACAAGCAGCAACCATGGGCGTTCGACTTAAACAAACAATAGCTGCCTACCATAGTATAAAAATTCGAAATTCAATATTTTGGAGCGATTCAAACACGGTTTTGCGGTGGATCAGGTCTGACCACAGAAAGTACAAGCAATATGTTGCCAACCGTGTTGCTGAAATTTTAGAATCTACCGCTATTGAACAATGGAGGTGGTGTCCAGGTGATTTAAACCCGGCTGATGACGGCACCCGTGCTAAAATTTCACCTCAATATAATGCCGACAGTAGATGGAAACTTGGCCCAGAGTTTTTGATGCAAGATGAACAATTTTGGCCACAGGAAACCTTTGGCCCCCATATTGATGAACTGGCTGTAGATGAAATGCGAACCAAATTTGTTTTTGTTGCTGCACGTCAGGTATGTTATGAAGTACCAAATATTAATCGTTTTTCTAACTATTCGAGGTATAAGCGCGCGACTGCCTGGTTGTTGCGCTATGTTACAAATCTAAAGAGGCGCTCAAAAAAGCAGGATTTTGTACATGGTCCATTGACTGCCGATGAAGAACGTGCCGCTGAAATTTATTTGTGTCGTTGGACGCAAATGCAAGCTTACGCAGATGACTTAGCCGATATTATTAGCAACAATGCAGTCTCCAAAGGTAGCCCATTGAAGACGTTAAGCCCAATTGTGTGTGAAGATGGGCTTATTCATTGCAACAGCCGTTTGGAACGGGCAGAGTGTATTTCAGCTTCAGCTAGAAGACCCATAATCTTACCAAATAACCATGCATTGACTCGACTCATAGTTCAATATTACCACAACAAGTTTCGGCACATTAACAACTCAACTATTATTAGTGAAATAAGGCAAACCTTTTGGATACCGTCTTTGCGCCGTCTGGTCAACACTGCTCAGTCCAAGTGCATGGTGTGTAAGCTGAGGAAAGCTAAACCAATTCAACCACAGATGAGTGCGCTTCCAATTGATCGAGTTCAGCCCTTTGTACGTCCGTTTACCTACACAGGTGTAGACTTTTTTGGTCCAATTAATGTCACCATAAGGCGAGCCCGTGAAAAAAGATGGATTTGCCTTTTTACATGTTTAACTGTGCGGGCCGTTCACCTGGAAGTGGCCACCAATTTGTCTAGCGATACTTTCATATTATGCCTAAGAAATTTTATAAACCGGAGAGGAGTGCCACTACAAATAAGGAGTGACAATGGCACAAATTTTGTGGGTGTGGCCACCGAATTAAAAAACACAACAGATTTTCTTGACCATACTGATATTACCGCAAAGCTTGCTCCTTTGGGTATTAAATGGATATTTAATACTCCAGTCAATCCAGCTCAAGGAGGAGTATGGGAGCGCCTGGTCCAATCCGTGAAGAGGGCGCTATACAACATGTTAAAAGAAGAAGCACCCAGATTGGACACTTTGACCAGTCTATTAATTGAAGCCGAATGTATCGTTAACTCACGGCCACTCACTCACCTTCCGGTCACCCCTGATGAACCTGAACCTTTGACTCCAAACCATTTTTTATTGGGCTGCACGAATTCTACGCAAACCCCATCATCCTTTGAACCTCGTTTGATGTGCTTACGCAAACAATGGAGAGTGTTGGTAAATATGAAAAATTGTTTTTGGAAAAGATGGATGAGGGAGTACTTGCCCGAACTCACTAGACGCCCGAAGTGGTGCTTGCCGGCCCACACGATCAACAAAGGATGCCTAGTTTTAATTTGTGACCCTGATGCCCCCAGGTCGCAATGGAGACGTGGAAGGGTGCTTGAATTGTATCACGGGAAAGACGGTATTGCCAGATCAGCTGAAGTGGATACATCAGTGGGTGTTTTCAAACGACCTATTTCCAAATTAGCATTGCTAGACGTAGAGGTGTCGCCCGATGAACAAGCTGGTGATTCTCCTCCACCGGAGTCGACTCACGGGGGTGGGAGTGTTGGCGACACGGCAACCTTGTCGTAGAAATGAATTTCGATGAACGTATTGTATCCTTTATGTATTTGTTTATGTTATTGTATTTGTATATTTAGAAATCAAATCGTTTGTATAAGTTTGACGAAAAGAAAACCGGTTCTTGAAAGTGTATTGGTGCAAATATGGTAAAGAAATAAAGGTAGAGAAAAGTTAAAAAAGGAAACCATTTTACCATTACTTTGCGCCAAGACCTTCAGCAAGAAACCACGTAAGTTAGAAATTTGTTATTGATTATATTATTTCCATTTTATTCGGTAACTTATAATTTATATATTTATAGAGAATAAACATTGCATTACATTACATTCCATTATATTATTTATCCATCATACATTCATATATCCATACGTATATCCATTTATTCATCCAATACAAAGCAATAATTGTGACTTACAAATTATACACAAACAACAAATAATTTCAAACTAATAAATTAAATTACAAGTAAAGACAACAAGAGTACTATTGTTTATTCGAGCTGGGGCGCAAAGAGACTCCCGTTGTGATCATTGGATCACAGACAGAGAAAAAAATAAGAACAGGGAGGTTACCGCGTAACTCGATTGGAAAAAAAATTTTCGAATTCGTAAATTTTCTACCTTTTGTAAAAAGAAAATTTTTAGCAAAAATCTTACTTTTTGAATTTTTATGTGTTGTAGGATAAAAATAAATTAAAAAGTAGAATTTTTATACAGAATTATATTTTTAACAATATTTGCAAGATTTACGAATTCGAATTCGAGTTACACGGTTACCCCCAGCTCTGAGTTGACCATACCATATAGTTAGTAATTTAGATCTTTGTTTAAAAAAAAAAGTTCTCAGAAATATTAGACCTCAAAAATGATAAAACTATCGATTTTCCCAATTTTTTGATTCATTATTTTTTACTTTTTTCACAAAAAGTTTGCTATCTTAAAATATTATAGAGTTAAGGCGTCATTAGTCTAATCGTAAAGTAAAAAAACGTATCTGTAATATATTCAATGTGTTAAAATTATATAGAAATATATTTTTATCTTTTTTCTATGCATTGAAACTGTTGTCAAGTAAAATCGTAAAAAAGATCTGTTTAAAATAGAAATTTTCTATTTTATTACTTGACATTTAATTCTATACACAAGAAAAAGATAAAAATAAAATATTTTTATTTTTTATACTTTTTTTTATTCATTATGAGAACGATACGTTACTTTTTTTACGATACTTCCAATACTTTTTTTGTATGAGACCCCTGTTTTGGGTGTTATTTAGGGTCAAAGTTGAAACATGGACTTACCCGAATCTTCGATATTTATTTTCGGATTTGGACATTATGTAATATTTATTAACCAATTACGAGCCGGTTCCATTTTTTTTTTATTTTTAGAGCGAGTTTTTCGAAAAATCTTTGGAATATCTAAAATGTGCTTATATAATGGTATGTTTTTTTATACAGAATTTAAATTATATTAAAATTTAGCCAATAATATGGCTGAAGCTGAAACTGCAATAGACCATCTTTATTTTTAAGTTTTAAATTTTAAGTAGGTTATAGAAATATCTTTCACTAGGAACAAAAATAAAACCGATTAGTTGAACCTTTGAGAACTTTTCAAGAGACTTTTTCAGTCTCTTGAAAAGTTTCTTGTTTCTCAATGGGTTAACTAATCGGTTTTATTTTTGGTCCTAGTGAAAGATATTTATATAACCCAATAATTGACATGCATTTTTTTTTTGAGTTAATGTAAAAGAAAAAAACGTTTGACCCCTAATAACTTTGTTGTATAATGGGTTAAAAATTAGTAGCTTGAATGAAAGGTGTAAGTCTCAAAAATAAATTAATAAGTACAAATTATATTGTTATATAAGCAATGTTCTTAAATAAACCCCTTTAAAAAAAAGCACCATCTAAAAATTAAAAATTTTAAACTGGGCCGTAATGGGTTAATTGGTATAAGAATCTTTAATGTCATATGAAAGATATTTTAAATACCTTCCATATGGTGTGCTTATTGTCCAAATCCGACCATAAATCACGGAGTTATAAGCAAGTCCAACTTTGAACCAAAATAACTCCCGAGATAGGTTCGACCGACAATAAAAAGTTTCACCTGTGGTAAACATTTGCACCCGATCGGAGCTGTGCCCCTAAACTCAACTTTAACCTCATTTTGTTTCTATTTAAAAGAATTCATTTATTTTAATATTTTATTTAAAACAATACAAAAATTAGATCAAATGAGATCAACTTAGTTTCACATGAAAAAGTAAAAATTAAAAGCATTTAATGCTTGCATAAAAAAAACATAACATAAAGAGTACAATTAAAAGCATTTAATGCTTATATGAAAACTTGTTATAAGCAGTCTTCTTCCAAAATATCAGCATCAAGCATTGCGCCATCCAAAACATCACCTGAATAATTTGAATTTGAGCTTTGGGATAGAGGTGTCGATGCTATTGATTGAAAATTTCTGAGTGGTTTCAATATCTCCACTGAAACAATTTTTGATTTTGCTATACGATCTTTTCTTAAAATTTCCATTTTCCTTTTTGACAGCATCACTTGAATATCCGCCATGAGTTGATACGCATCCTCCTCTGGAAATTCCTTTATCTGCCTCCCAACATTTTCACCAAAAGTTTCAAATACGCTAGCGTCTTTGTTCATACCAATAAGTTTATCCAAAGCGTCATCTAATTTTGATATAGGCTCTGGTGAACGCTTCCTTTTCTTTGAACATGTTGGCGTAAATATTCTGGCTTCTTCTGTGGAAGATGATTCCGAAAATGATAACTCGTTCAAATCAGAGTCCAACGACGTTTCTAATAATTCTTCCTATTAATAAAAAAATTAACTTTTATAAATATGTCAATTACTATATTGTAAATTTTATATTATTTCTTAACAGATGCCCGATACGGAATGCGAATGGCAGCAAATAGCCAATGATTTTCAAAAAATATGGCAATTTCCACATACTTTGGGCGCACTAGATGGGAAGCATATCCGGATTAAGGCTCCAGCACACACATGTTCCCAGTTTTATAACTTTAAAGGTTATTTGAGCATAGTGTTGTTTGCTGCTGTTGACGCACATGGCCGCTTTACGTATATAAATGTAAGTTGCAATGGCAAGTCGTCGGACAATACCATTTACAGTGATAGCTACTTGTACCAGGCGCTACAAAATGGAACTTTAAACATTCCACAGCCTACGCAGCTAGTTCTCGGCGAAGGAAATAAAATTCCTTTTTTTTTTGTTGGCGACGACGCCTTTTCGCTGGACAGGCACTTAATGAAGCCGTATAGCAGAAGCCTGAAATTAAGTGCGCCACAAGCAATTTTTAACTACAGGCTGTGTCGATCAAGAATGGGGGTGGAATGTGCTTTCGGGCGGCTGGCCAGTAGGTTCCAGATATTTCACAGACCCATTGAAGTACAACCGAAAACTTTGGACGCTATAGTGAAGGGTTCTTGTGTCCTTCACAATTATCTAACAAAGCCGAGATCAGTACCAGCAGAAACACAATCGGCAGATAACTCAATTGTTGAGGTGTTTTCAGCAATTGGAAATCAAAGCCACAAGACATACAAGTTCGCATGCAGAGCTAGAAATGAATTATCACGATACTTGACCACATATGGCAATGTTGATTTTCAGTGGCAAAAGATAAATATTAAATAAACTCATTTACATCTGTTAAAAAATAAAATAGTTTTTTATTTATGCACTCACCTGGTTAGAATTGTCAACAGTTGTCCGACGTATAAGAGATGGGTTGAGGAAGGTCATCTCGTTGTACCAAAACACTTTTGGGATATACATAGAGTCTGTCCCGCATCCAGATTTTTTGCTTTTTTCAACTTTCGATTTTCCGCACTGTAGGCTGTTCGAAGAGACTTTATTTTTTTCTTCACATCTTCCACAGACATTTTCATGTCAGCAGAAATTGATTCATACGCTTTTATTTTTAAATCATTTCGTCGATACAGCGAAATATTCATATTCCATAGAACTTCATGGCTTCTATATAGATTTATGAAATGCAACACATCAATTTTTTGATAGTTTTATCCATCATGTTTTATATTGCGGCACAATATTTGGAAAAAGAAAAACAAATTTACAAGAAATTGATCAGCTGTTTAAAACTTGACCGTCAAGTTTTCTCAAAACTTGAAAGCAAAAATTGATATAAAGTTGCTGTTCAATTTTTAAAATGTGAGTGTGTTAGTAAAAAAATGTGAGTGTATTGAAACTTGAAAGCCAAAAATTGATTGTGTAACCCCTATGTTAGCGGGAAAATGTGTTGTTGTGCACGCAGAAAAAAAATTGGGAACATTAATTAAGTGCTATATAAAATTATACAACTACTTAATTTCCAAGCTATAACTTGGAAAAACTATAGTTTTACAATTTTTAAGTAAAATATATACATATATTTTTTATTGCTATTTTTTACTAGATATGTGACAAGGCCTTTATATATTGTACAAATAAATGTACATACTTTACTACACCGAAAAAATTCCACAATTGCTCAATTAAAGGAACTTTCAGTTGATTTAAAATAAATCAAAATTAACTGAGCAACTAATATTTAGAAAATAAAGACTAATTTCGAGTCAGCCTGTGAATTTCAAATCATTTAGTTGCCAAGAAAATTATAAACAATAAAAAATAAAACAAAATGGAAAATTCTGAAAAATTTTCAATTTACGGAAAGTTCTTGTTTTTTCGTGGAAAGTAAAATTGATTTTAATTATTTTCAATTGTTTTAATGGATTACAGGTAACTAATGGTTCCAAGAAATATTGATGTTTTGAGAATGGAACAAATCTGGTGAAAATTTTCTTTGATGGAAACAGAAGCAGAATAAAAGTCAAAATTAATTTTCATGTTGACAGTATGTATTGTGGACCTTTGATTTTGATGTGAGTTTTTTTTTTTGTTCGCCTTGAGGTCATTTTCATTTTGTATTTATTTTAAATAAAGGTAGCATTCGGCAGAGAAACCTTAAAATGATACCGGTGACTTGTAGCGCTTTGTGATTACTTACTCTGCTGAACGATGTTTTCTTTGTTTTGTTTTTAAATACTTTTTTTCTATATTTTCCTTTGATTTTATAAATTTTTTGTTTTTGAATTATATTTGTATGTTTTTATTTGTCAATCATACAAAACAAAAATTTTTTAAAATCAACAACAACAAATGTATCACTATTTGATCAAAAGTAGCAAACATTTTTTACGCTACCAAAATATGACAGCGCTCAGACTGAGCGCTTAGTGATCAGGTCGTTCAGCAGATATTTGCACAACTGTTGTAGAACTGTTGACTGTCAAATTGTATCTGCCGAACGCACCCAAAGAGTCAATTTAGTAAACAAAATGCATTTGTTTCTATATTTAAAAGTGTATAAAAATATATGTTAATTCAAACTATTAAATCGGTTATTAGTTACTAATTTCAAGTTTTGTTTTATTTTAACTGAGGGCTCCGTTAAATTAGATTTTAAAATAGAATTAATTAATTCCAACTTAATCAATTAACTGAAGCTCAGTAAGGGGTATGTCACCTGAGGCTCAGTTGAAATTTTAGTAGCCAGTAACTGCAAAATGTTTTCGGTGTACAAAATTGCAAAGGCTCACTTAGCCATACGTAACGTAACGTGACGAATTAGCTGATTCAATCTAAAATAATGAGTAAAGAGGAAATAGACTGTAAGCTATGCTCTTTTAACTCATTAGATGTTTCATAAGGAGACTCGTCACGTTACGTTCACGTGTAGCTAATTCTACCTTAAAACTAATTTGGAAGTTATGCAGTTGTATAATTACATAACTCAGAAAAAACTGGTATAGTATTTGAAAAATTTGAGTAAAGCTGGCCATACAATGTGCAATATTCTTGTGCAACTTTTGATATTGCGGGAAAAATTGTCGGCCTGTATTACGTCCGTTCTAAGCGAGATAAAGCAAAACGGACAAAATTTTTGCAAGTTTTGAAGCAATGTACACGGTACAACTATTCACATGAGGTAGGTCCGAGAGCGATTCCCAGGAATCAATTTTGATGAACAGTCACGGTGACCCACGCGACTGTTTTATAGAAATGGATTAATCGGAAACGTTACAAGACCTGGCCTATTTGTATTATTGGGGTGTGTTAATACTCCCGTGAAGCAAAAATTTCGTCCGTTTTGCTCTATCTCGCTTAGTTTTCGAGATACGGGCCATTTTAAAAAATCGCCATTTTACAAAATGGCCTCTATCTCGAAAACTAAGCGAGATAGAGCAAAACGGACAAAATTTTTGCAAGTAATGAATGAATGTACACGCTCCTACTATTCATATGAGGTAGATCCGAGAGCGATTCCCAGGAATCAATTTTTATGAACAGTCAGGGTGACCCACGTGACTGTTTTATAGAAATTGATCAATCGGAAGCGTTCCAAAACTTGGCCTATTTGTATTATTGGGGTATGTTAATACTCCATAGATGGAGCATTAAGAGATGCCCATTGAGTGAAAACTTAAATTCAGGGAATTAAACGAAAAAAATTTAATTCCTAGGGAATTAAACGAAAAAATTTAATTCCTAGGGAATTAAACGAAAAAAATTTAATTTAATTATCGAAATTTTCACTAGTGTCAGTGCTATACGCAATCGGAACAGAAGGCATTCTATTTGTCTTGTGCAAAAGCACAACTTTTAAGCTGATTAGTGAACTATCGATGAATAAACGCCAATCATCCATTAACTTTTCAATATCGTTGCAATAAGCGAAATTTTTTGCATCATTCACATTGAAGAACTTTTCTAACTCTTTTTGGCGTTTTCTATATGCTGTTACTTTGGTACTAGGGTATTCAATTAATCGAAATTTTAATTTAATCGATTAATCGTTCAAATAATTATTCGGGTTTTTTTCTTAACCGATTAATCGAATAAAATTTTAAAATTAATCGCTTAATCTAAAAAATGTTTTGTAAAATAATACACATACATTTGTTGTATTTTTAATAATTTTATTTAAAAAAAGAACAAAGAGTTTCGAAACTCTTCTAAAATTCATAAAAACGAAAATAATATAATTGAGATCATATTTTATAAAAATTTTTATTACTTCTGTCCTCTCTGTAATATATTCAAATTTTATCCACATCGGGGAGAACCACACCGGAGACCTTTCTTTAAATTTAGCATTTTATAAAAATTAGCCAGATTTTCCCTCCATGGTTACGTCCCTCCATCCCTTTATTTGATTTTAGCAACTATTTCGCAGGAAATTTAAAAAAACCTTGTGATTAATTTTGACAAATTTGTTTCTAGCAGAATTAGCTGAATTGGGCTCTGAAAAGTTCATATATATAAAAGGTTATTTAGTTCTCATTAAACATTATTTAGAACCCATACATACTAATTTTGACTATAATCTTGTTAACAACTTATTTGTATTATGTTTTTTACAATTTTTTAAATAAGTTTTAATAAAATCCCATATTTACTTTAATAAAATATATATATTTTTAAAACATTTTATTAATTTTTTACCAATTTCGATTAACGTATTAAATTATTCGAATTATTCGTTATTCGAAATATGGCCATTTTAAATTATACGAACAATTTTTGAACAAAATTGTTCGATTAATCGACTGAATACCCTATTTGGTACCTTTCGCCAGCAAATTATTTCCTTTCAAAAATGAAGCCAGTAGTTCTGATTTTTTCTGAGTCAAACACAAATTTGCAACAATTCCATCCAATGGTTTTGTGTGACTAGGATTGGGTCCTTTGATGTTTCAGAGGATGTACCTTCACCAGGGTCGTATTCTGAGAAGAAATCCATGGATGTAGCAGCGGCGGTTGTAGTACTGATATCTGTTTGAAGATCAATACTTCGGTATGTTGGTACTGGAACGAATTCTGAGTGCGGTAATGTTAATTGGACACTTGGCACTGCTACATAAGTTTTATTCTTTGCTTTCCTTCTATTCAAAGTTTTATGGTAGTTGATACATCCATAGCAATTTTCTTCTTGATGCGGGCTGTTGTCTAACCACATCATTGGTATACCAAAAGGCATAGACTTCTTCTTTCCACTTTTCCATTGCATAAGAGTTGAATAGCAATTAAAGCAAACTTTTTTAGGGGCATAGTTTACGTCAGTGATAAACTCTTGCGAGAAATATTGTTTATAAGCTTCCAAAAAAAAAATCACTCGCATTGCCACATTTTTCATCGCTTGCTAGGATACGTCCACAAACGTTACAAAAATGGTCCATTTTACATTTTGGTTCCGACATTTTTAATACAATATATATTATACAATGTTTTTTTGTTATTTTTATGAAACCGATGCACTTAACTTAAATCACTCACAAAATGAAATTAGTTCCAAAAAAATGAATAGCGAATTTTATCACGACAGAGCTAAAATTAAAAGACATCAGCTTCGGCTGAGTTCCGAGTCTTAACTGAATTCTTATTTTTGAAATTAGTTCGCTTGTACGAAATAAAAAAAATCGCTGCCTGTGCGGTGGTTGAAAACAAGAGTTGTTTTGTTGGTATAAAAACACCTTTGAAGAAGAGGAAGACAAAGAAGAAACTGAGAAGCATATTATAGATCAAACAGAAAGCAAAAAATACTTAGTTTTGTGGAAAATATTTTCAAAAAGCATGAAAAAAAAATAATTTTTCCAACATTTTGCTTCATAAGCACCACAAAAATTTTTTAAATCAATTTTTTAAAAAATTTTAATTGTTGCACAGGTCTTTAGCAATAATTTGGCTTTTACAGATTTAAAAAATATCAATTAGTCGACGAGTTATAGCCAAAAAAATATTTTCACCCCTCACTCTCAGAATCGACCTAACTTTTGCTAACCTGAATTTGTTCCACAGTGTAATTTATATAAAAATTTAAGGGTTTAATTTAAACTAAGCTAATGAAAACTATTTGCATTTGCATCCTCTTCACTACCTTGCGACATTAAAATTGGATACCAAAAAGTAAATGTGCGACCATACATACCGCTGCCAACAAAGTGCAACAACTGTAAACAATTTGGCCACATCGCCAAATTCTGTAAAAATAAACAAATATGTTTCCACTGTGCAAATGAATTTCATTTGAACCCACAGATAGAAAACGACGAGTGTAAAAATTAACCAAACTGCGTAAACTGCATAAATAACAAAATTGAAAATATCAAACACACCTCTAAAGACAAAAAATGCCCAACTTTTATTAAGCATGAAGAGCTACAAGCCATAAAAACAATATACAGAATTGACAACAAATCTGCACAAAAAATCTACAATGAACGTCATCAACATGACGGATCATTATACTCCTCCGCTGCCGGCAACAATCAATCTAACAATAATAACAACAACGCGATACCACCACAAATATCACCAGCAGCCGCTACAGCTACTACATCCAGTTTAAAAGAACCAACTAGTAAAAGATCATTTAGATATGATACGCTATCTGATTCTGAATCCGATCATCACGCACTTCCGACGACTTCTAAAGATACAACCAAGAAAAAAGAAATATCAATTCTCCCTAGAACCGCATCTAAACGAATACAAGAACAACTTAAAAAGAAAACAAACACAGTCAATACAGCCACTAACCCCCCCAAAAAAACAAAGAAAAAACAACAAAAAGAAAAGCGATGACCAAATGGACTACTCCTCAAACGATGGCTAGTCTGCAAAAATATTCTACAACCATCTTAATTCAAAATATATCAACAATATCATCTCCCATACCTCTAATACTCATTTACATTATTTTGTTTACTTTTTATCTTATTGTTTCTTTTCTCGTTGTTGGACGGGACTGTGCTGAGGGCAGCAACAGTGCTAAAAATAGTTTTGTTGATGTTCTGTGCGCAGTCTTGTTCAACAATCAGCAACTGTATATATTTTTCACTAATTCATCCTTTAACATTCATCAGTCTATAAATATGATTCTACCAAAATTTACTCACTTACATATAATTAAACTTACTGTTTTAGAAACACTAAGTTTTATTTTTTTTCATATTGTTACTTCATTTTCATTGTTTTTTCATTTTTTTCAATATCAGCTGTATTTTCGACTTAACTATATCCGTTAACTTTTAAAAAAGCACAAAGTGCATAAAAACGTTTTTTAGACGAAAACTAACATATTACTTTTCGTATGCACGTTAACTTACAACGTGGATAATTATCAACGTTGAAAACTCAACGTTTATACATTTTCACACCTAGCGTAACTTCTTCGCGTTACTACCTAAAAAGTTTTGCTGACGTACGGTCGATTATACTGGAAATATCATAAATACTCACTATTTAAAAAAATTTGATACTCCAATCAGTTTAACGTAGATTTGCTATAAATACTTAACGTTGATAGGTATTGTAATAACTCCGATAAATGAGACACGAACACAGTTTTAATGTTTTATTACAATTTTATTAAATATTAATTGTTTACAAATTAAACATTATTTCATATAGTCTTTTCGATTATCAAAACACAACTTAACATATTTTCAGCTACAGCGTTGCCACGCTTTTATAATAATCTCCCGGCACAGATCAGTGTTGCCACATCCCTCCTATTTTTTTCAGCTTTAATTTCATCACAGGATCTACTGGATGCACTGCGTCTGCTGGTGGATCTTCCGTATGATCTGCTGACAAAGAATTGATTGACGTCGATGGCGATTCCTGTAAAGAAACAATACCCTCTGGGGTTGTATTTTCAGAGGTTGTTGATGCTGGTATCTTTTTGACATGGGTAATGTTCCTCTTAAATGTTTTCCCATTACCAGCTATTTCCACTACATTTCCATTCCTCTCTAAAACCTCGTACTCAGTTACATCGAAATTTGTTGTCAGTTTATGTGGGAATACAACATTCTTGAGCAATACTTTATCTCCCACAACTATCTCTGATTCTTTTGCTTTTCGTCTCTTGTCACCTCTTTCCTTCCCCTTTTGCTTATTTATACAATCTAAATCTCTAGCTGATGAGTCAATCATGTCTTCTTATATCCTGAATACTTGGTATCTTGTCCCGTATGACTCGGTTAAACATTAGTTCAGATGGAGGTGATCCAGTTGTGCCGTGAGGTGTTACATTATACATTAAAATGAACTTTTGTATCTCCTGCTTATAGTTACTTTTGTTGGCGCTGGCAATTTTCAATCGCTTGACCAGGGACTTATTCATATTCTCGACCTCACCATTGGCCTGCGGCCAATAGGGTAGCGTGGTGATATGTGTGATGTTGTTCGTCTTACAAAAACTTTCAAATTCAGAACTTATGTACTGCCGTCCATTATCTGTCCTCAAAGATTTCGGCAATCCGAGTCTACAAAATATCTCCTCCATGGCCTTAATGATCTTCTCAGAGGATATAGTTTTCAAAAACACTACTTCCTTATATCGTGAGTAGTAGTCTATTAGTACCAAAACGTACTCATTGTTTGGCAGTGGGCCTAATAAATCCGTTGCTACACATTGCCAGGGACCATTCGGAAACGCATGCCTCTGCATAGGCGGAGGATTTGATATTTTTGATACAAGCAAACAGTCGCGACAGTTCTTTACAAAATTTTCCGCTTCTCTATCTATTAATGGACACCACACTTTGGCTCTTAATCTGCGTTTCATAGCTGACTCACCTGGGTGCCCCTCATGTGCCAACTGAAGTACCCTTTCACGCAACGACTTGGGTATCACAATGCGAGTGCCTCGTAGGAGAATATTACCAATCACCGAGAGCTCAAACCTGAATGGATAATAGTTAGTGGATTTATCCGAATCCCACGACTCCTGCTGGATATGTGTTATAATGTTGGTGATTTCTTCATCTTCGGCACTTCTATTAGCTATAAGAGTGATTCCAAGAGGTAATGGAATAGATTTTGACACAATATGAAATATGTTATCCTCGCAATTTCCGTCAAATGAACTTGTTTCCGAGATTCTGCAAAGCCTAGACACAGAATCCGCTATATTCTCCTTTCCGATTCGGTAAATTACTTTAAATTTAAATGATTGTAACCGCAATAGCCACCGTTCTATTCTGGCCGGAGGCTTTGATGTTGGTTTAAAAATTGCCTCTAGTGGTTTGTGGTCTTTCACCAATTCAAATTCCAGACCTGCTAGATAGTAGTAAAATTTCTCAACTGATAAATTGGTTATTTGAGACAATTTTATCTTAAGATGTTGAAAAGCGTTCGCCTGATCTGGACCCCATACAAATTTTGTGTCTAATTTCAACAAAATTCTCAATGGTTCGGTGACATTTGCCAAATCAGGTATTAATTTACCAACGTACGTAATCAAACCCAGAAATACATTTGTCTTCATTAAGCACGAGATTATGCTGCTTCAACACGTGGACAACTTCCTTTACCGCCTTGTCATGTTCATTTTCCGTGCTGCCAAATATGATCACATCATCTATATAATTAAGACAATTGCTACAGGTCGCCAGCAGCCCTTCTAGTATGCGTTGAAAAATTTCAGGCGCAGAATTTACGCCAAACATCAATCTCTTATACCTAAATAGACCCTTATGTGTAATAAAAGTAGTTATTTCCCGGCTGCTCTCATGCAGTTCGAGTTGGTGGTATGCGCTTTTAAGATCTAAACCTTGAAAAGTAATTTGCTCCTCTTAATTTTGTCATGAAAGAGTCAAAAGTAGGCAGAGGATAATTTTCCCTTAAAACAGCTTTGTTTGCGCGTCGCATATCTATGCACAGTCTCATTTCCCCATTGCCCTTGAACACAATCACTACTGGTGAAATCCATGGACTTGGTCCATAAACAGGTTCGATTATGTCTAAACTAATTGCCTCCTCCAGTTTAGCTGCTACTTTTTCCTCAAGAGCAATTGGTATACGTCGAAGTGGTTGTTGCACAGGTTTAACAGAAGTATCGATAGATAATTTAACTTGTATGTTTTTCATCTTGGGAAATGGTTTTACGTTGTCAACACAATTCACATTTAAACCAATTCGAAGTACTTTAAGTTTCGTCGATGTTTCACGACCTAATAACGACTGGCTTCCATTTTCAATCACGTAAAATGTAGCAACAGTTTCTGAATCATTATTGATAGCGATCGGAGCATCAAAAACACAGATTACCTTAAGGATATGATCTGACGCATATGCTTTGAATTGGTTTGATGAGTTTGATCGAATATTCCATGTAACCGTTTTTTTATCTTTTAATAGCTTCCAGTCATTTTCACTAACAAGATTAAATCGGGAGCCAGAATCAATCACCATTAAAAGTGATTGCCCTCCAACGCGGCACTCTATTATTTCATCACATTCGCAGTTGTCATCGATTTTGAAACAGTCAAATTCGCGAAATGCTTCACCATCCTCTAAATTATTTCTCTCATCATTGTGTATACAGCGAACTTTTGCAGGTCTAGTTTTGCGATGGCTCCCGCCACTCTCATCATACTCGGCAAATTTCCTCTCAAAATTTTTGGTTTTACACTTTAAAGCAAAATGACCAATAAGGGAGCATTTGTTGCACTTTGCATTACGTGCCGGACAAATCATGGAGTTTCCCATGTGACCACTTCGACCACACCTGAAACACTCGACATCTGAATTTTTAGGGAAGCATTTTTTTGACGAAATCTTATTTACCATCTGCTCGTCAACTCGTGTTAACATGCTTTGGGACTGTTTATTGATTTGTTCATAAACTTTGCAAGCTTCAATGACGTCATTTAGAGTCTGCACTTTTTCCAGTAGCCTCTTTTTCAGATCAATAGGAGCCCATGAATCAATTATTTTGTCTTTAATACAAATTTTTTCTATTTCTGTTTTTGTCGATCCAAAGGAACATTTTGAAACTTGTTGTCTCAATCGCATTAAAAATTTGTTAAGAGATTCTCCGTCAGAGTGTGTCAGGCTTCTATAAAGATGCCTTTCAAATGTTGAATTTCTTTTAGGCGAGAAGTATTCGTCTAACTTTGTAACCAATATATTGAATACATCTGTATCAGATTCTGAATTGATTTCAACCAGAGCACCAGGAATATTATAAATGACCTCTTGAAGTTGTGGTCCTCCCAAATGAAGCAACTTGTTTTTCTTTTTAACTGGATCGATTATATCCTCTGATGCCAGATACAGCTTAAAAGATCGGAACCACTTTTCCCATTCTACACGCAACAACGATTTATCTATAACATCGCAAGGAAAGGGTTTTATGTCGGACATTGTTTTTCTTAAAAAAAAACAATATTAAAGCATTTGCCTGAGAAACAAACAAAAAAAAACGTTTTTATAGATGCTACACAATTTAATGTGATTTATCAACATACCGATGGATGCACAATTTAATGTACTGTCAAATTCACAATTAAATACGATTCCAATTCCACAATTTAATGTGCTATCAATTTCACAATTTAATTTGTCGTCAAATTCACTATTTAACGCTCCTCCTCAACACCACAATTTAATGTACTGGTCAGTTTGAACCAATACGAGGAACACATCAATCACACAATTTAATGTGTTTCTCTCCAACTTTATGATCTAATTTAATGATCTCTTCGCAATTTAATGCAATCGAGAAACAGGACACAATTTAATATGATTTTACTTCACCAATTGGTTAGATTTTATGTTTTTTTTCTTTTTTTTTCCCACACGTGGTTACACTCCGATAAATGAGACACGAACACAGTTTTAATGTTTTATTACAATTTTATTAAATATTAATTGTTTACAAATTAAACACTATTTCATATAGTCTTTTCGATTATCAAAACACAACTTAACATATTTTCAGCTACAGCGTTGCCACGCTTTTATAATAATCTCCCGGCACAGATCAGTGTTGCCACAGGTATGAACGAAAATACAGCTATCAATATTATTCAAACCACAATGTACATATGTCCCTCCAATTTTTTACACCAAATCTTATATTGCTCAAAAAATATTATCTCCTCATAAAAAGTTCATTTACAACACAACACATAAGTTTTAGTCATATTTTAACGCACTTTATATGTTTCCAAAAATGACACTTAAGGTCATTCAATGGAACATAAATGGATACTTAAACAATTATAATGAACTTCAAGTACTTATAAAGAAACATAACCCAAAAATTGTATCACTTCAGGAAACCCACATCCACAACTACCCAATCATTCCCATCCCAATACCAATAAATTTCTCCTTTTATCATAGAAACACATCCACGACACGGTATGGTGGGGTAGCATTATAAGTACACAACTCTCTAAAGCACAGTAAAATGGCTATAGCGGATGATTTTGACGCTTTGCGTTTTGAGATAACTTCCATGCTTAAATTTGGCATCACGAACATTTACATTCACCCCAACAGGACTTTGATGATGATAATTTGGGCAACATGTTTAATGATCCGGGTATTCCCTGTCTTATAACCGGGGATTTTAACAGCTCCCACATCAACTGGGGCTCACGCATCAGTAACGCAAGGGGCACGACTGTCGCCAATTTTATCAATGACACGGACTATATTTTATTGAATAATGGATCACCTACCCATTTGAATACACACGGCACCTTCTCACACATAGACCTTACATTTTGTTCCTCGTGCATGGTTAACCAAATTGAATGGAAAACGGAGGATAATCTATGTGGAAGTGACCACTTCCCAATAGTTATCTCAATGTTTTCACTCTTGAGTGACTCCACCTTTACCAGGCCCAAATTTCGTACCCAGGAAGCCAACTGGGAAAAATATGTGGAAAATTGTATTTATTTTGATATGTCAAGACTAGGGTTTTTCTTTTCCCGGACTTTTTCATTTCCCGGGACAGCGGGTTTTTTCGGAATTTCCCGGGATCCCGGGAATTCCCGCTCGTTAGAAAATATATAAATTCGACATATATTCTACTTGAAAAACTATTTTTTGGTTAAACACCGTTCGACAAAGTTCATCTTTTGGTTGTATCCATGAGAAAATTTTCTGAAAGGAGGGCTAAATATCCATGTCTTCCACTTTTTCCAGGTCAATTCGTTTAATAATTTAAATCGAGAATTAGTATTTATGTAATATATTTATATGGAAGGCCGTCCTAATTAAAAAAAACTCTTAGTAATTGTTGTAGACACTTGCAAATGAACTACTTGCTATATTATTAAGTTCTTTAAACATAGAACTCACAGATTTTATAATTTTACATTGTCAATAATTTTCATTTTTCTGATTATTCTTATTTAACCTTTGAATAAATTCTTGTTTAAATATTTTATAAAAGTTTTTGTTGGTTTAATTTAAAACCCGAACAAATTGGCGACGAGAAAATGGCTCAAGACGAAAAGATTCAAGAACTATTGGAGATTCAGGGAAAACTCCTTGCAAGCCTTACACAAGGAGCAACAAATCATCAAGATCAAACAATGGAAAAATTGGCCAACAGCATATCGGAGTTCTGTTACGACCAAACAAATTCCTCAACATTCAACAATTGGTATGCTCGTTATGAAGACATTTTTCTTATTGATGGAAGAGATTTGGACGATGCAGCTCGTGTCAGACTCCTAATGCGAAAACTCAATTCAGTCGCATATGGAAAATACGCAGCATATATTTTGCCTAAGAATCCAAGGGATGTTTCATTTCAAGAAACAATTCAGATTCTTAAGGACATCATTACAATCCAAATTTGCCAATTAAAGTATCAGCAAATGCTTCTGGGAAGGGAATAGGAGCATATATATGCCATATTTTTCCCGATAAATCAGAAAAAGTTATAGAGCACGCATCACGTACACTAACCCCTGCAGAAAAGAATTACTCGCAAATTGAAAAGGAAGCTCTAGGTTTAATATATGCCGTAAGGAAATTCCATAGGTACATTTACGGTAGAGAGTTCATCTTATGCACAGACCATAAACCTCTACTTGCGATTTTCGGTAATAAAAAGGGTATACCTGTCTATTCAGCAAATAGATTACAGAGGTGGGCATTGACGTTAATGATGTACAATTTCAAAATACAGTACATTAACACCAAAGATTTTGGTTGTGTCGATATGCTCTCAAGATTAATCGATACAAATTTAAAGCCAGATGAAGATATAGTTATTGCTTGCACAATACTAGAAGAAAATTGTTCATCGTCACTCATGGATCATTTTAATGAACTTCCAATCACTTTCAACATGGTAAAGCAAGCCACCCAAAAATGTTCAATACTTCAAACAGTAATCGGCTCACTCAAAAATGGTTGGAAATCAAATTTACAACCAGAACTGTCACAATATTATAATAGAAGAGAAAGTTTGTGTGTTATTCAAGACTGCCTTATGTTCAAAGACAGAATCATCATTCCTGAATGCCTTAGGAACAGAATACTCAAGCAGCTTCATCGTGGTCATCCTGGAAAAGAACGTATGAAGGCACTCGCTAGAAGTCACGTATATTGGCCAGGAATAGATGAAGATGTAGCAATTTATGTCAGAAACTGCCAAAAATGCGCTATTGCTTCAACAGCACCAATCAAACACACACTTCAATCATGGCCACTGACAACAAAACCAATGGAACGTATCCACATCGATATAGCAGGACCATGCGATGGCAAATACTATTTTGTAATTGTTGACGCTTACTCAAAGTGACCTGAGATATATCAAGTCTCTAACATTACATCTTCAACAATCATTGCAAAGCTCACGGAAATGTTTTCAAGATACGGAAACTGTGATACAATCGTGTCCGACAATGGCACGCAGTTTGTCAGTGCACAGTTTAATGAATTCATAAAATCACGTGGAATAAATCACCTTAAAACCGCACCGTATCATCCCCAATCGAACGGTAAAGCTGAACGGTTAGTCAGAACACTTAAACAAGCGCTTCAAAAACTTAAGGATGAGGGAAGTAGTACTGAAATACTTGAAATATTCCTTCAAACTTACCGTTCTACACCAAGAGATAATTCGAAATCACCAGCTGAATTATTTCTCAATCGTAAAATCAAAACCACACTGGACTTGTTAAAGCCTCAAAGTTCCCAAGCCAATTATCAACGTGATAGAAAAATGGAACAGCAGTTTAACAGGAAACATGGTGCTAAGGAAAGAAGTTTTGATCCAAGGATTTGGTATATGCACAGGTATACAAACAAAACAAACATATTTGGGTTCCAGGTAGTATTGTAGAAAAAGTTGGAACAGTCAACTTCAACGTTTGGATATTTGAAAACAACAAAAGAAAGCTAATTCGTTCTCATATCAATCAACTTAAAAGAAGATATGATGACAACCAACATAATAATGCAGATTCGGTACAACTAATGTTAGAATTATTTGGAATTACTCCTCATATACAAAATTCATCACAACAGCAGCTGGATATAGAAGAAAATGTAGAACCGTCAGTTTCAGAACGTTCCCTCCGAGAAAATTTAGAAGCAGTTTTACAAAGTCCTCCAATTGAACCATTATCTCCCGAACGGAGAAATGAAGATAATTTAGAAGCTCTAGTACCAACTACTCCAGAAGACCAAAGTTCATCTTTAACATTTAGTACTCCAATAGCTGAACCTCCAAGTCTACCAAGAAAACCGCAACGGCTACGTAAACCTCCGACTAGATTCTCACCCTAACTTCAAAAAGGAGAGATGTTGTAGACACTTGCAAATGATTTACTTGCTATATTATTAAGTTCTTTAAACATAGAACTCACAGATTTTATAATTTTACATTGTCAATAATTTTCATTTTTCTGATTATTCTTATTTAACCTTTGAATAAATTGTTGTTTAAATATTTTATAAAAGTTTTTGTTGGTTTAATTTAAAACCCCAACAGTAATATATTAACTAAGTATTAATTTCGCGGTTTAAGCTTGTAAACGAATTGATATAGAAAAGTGAAAGACACGGTTATATTATTTTGATCCCTTTTTTCAGGATATATTGGAATTGTTAATGGGTGCAAACTTGTGTCGGACCAGTTTTATAGTCAGAACTAAAATCAATATTTCTTGTACATTAAATCCAAAAATTTCTATTTCTAGATATTTTGTTTTTTTTCTATGCAGACTTTTAGAAGTATCCGTCTAGAATTAGTTTTTTAAATAAGTTTAAAAGTGAGCATTTTTCACAGAAATTTTAAGGCAAATTTGCCTAAATTGTTTTATAAAAGTAGACACCAAAATATTAAATAGTTTCATAACTTTAATTAGTATTCTTGAATAGAAATTTTTTATGCCACAACTCCTTAAAAAGAAATTATTTAATTTTCATATTTAGTTGCATTTTAAATTAGCATATAAAAAATTCAAAATAATTTGAAAAAGCATCTGATGTATTTATTATTTTAAAAATTAATAATATTTAAAATAAAGGAATAGCAATTGGAATAGCAATTGAACTTTAAATGAAATTATTTGAAGTAAAAGAAACTCAAAATACTTATGTTAATTGAAAATACGAAAAAAAATTACTATTTTTAACTTTAATCCCTAGTTTATTGGAGGTATTTGGAACTAAAATAATGATGTTGAAATGTTGTATAAGGCTGGTTAACACTATAAGATTTTCGGTACGATTTTACTTCAGACACGTGCAAAACATATAGGCAAGGTTGCAAAATCTTTCCGAGAATCTTGTAGTTTAAAACAGCCTATATAAATATTGCTTTATTTAAACAAATATCATCATCTTAAAGAAGAAAAAAATTCCCGAAGGACAAGTATTTTAGTGTGTAAATTTAGTAATTGCTAATATTTTTCGGTTTAACTAAACCAAATTCATAGTAAAGTGTTGTTTTTTCAAACGCGTCGTATAGACCAAATACAATTAATATTGTCATTAATATGTATTTTTATTAATTCTAATTTAGTAGGTTTGAGGTTAAGAAGAAGAATAAACCTTCCTCAAAAGTTATAAACACATTAAATTTGCAAATCAGACTAGATCTAGTTTCTGCCTTTTTATGGACAGGCTTCATCAGTGATCTTCCATTAAATTGTATTATTGTTTTTTATTTTTATTGTCAGATTGCCTCTATATGAATAATTTCAGAAATGATCAAACAGACATATACAAACATTCTACTTCAGATTTTCTCTGTTTATCTTTTTATTTCCTCCGTGTCACCTTTTCACAAAAATTGCCACATTGACGTATGGTTTGTACGTACAAGTGCAGGCAATTTGTGTATATTGGAGACGGACAGCCAACAGGGCATTGTTTATTTTTTATAGTAAAGTGTTGTTTTTTCAAACGCGTCGTATAGACCAAATACAATTAATATTGTCATTAATATGTATTTTTATTAATTCTAATTTAGTAGGTTTGAGGTTAAGAAGAAGAATAAACCTTCCTCAAAAGTTATAAACACATTAAATTTGCAAATCAGACTAGATCTAGATCTCAATTGGCATCCAAAAACAATTTGGCTTAATTCAGTTTATTAAATTTTGAACCGTATTTTTTAATTTTAAGTAACATTGTTCTCAGTGAATGTGATTTGCAAATCGTTGTTCTTTTAAACTGTGATCCTGATCACGGTTTTTCTATGGAAAAGACTGCGATTTTCTGATAAATAAACGAAATAATATTTATGGCGAGTTTTTAAGATGTTTAGTTAAACCGAAAACGAATTTTGTAAGCCATTTCAAAGTTTATTAACAAAAATTTGCCGGAAAATCTTTTTCTCGAGTATAATTTATTTCTTTATTGAAATAAAACAAAATAAACCACATTTTAAAAGCAGTATTCCAGTTACAAACTGCGTTACACTAAGTTTAAAGATAATCCACTTCCTAAAAACTGGGCCTTAAAAGAAGAATAGTTGCGACCGGTAACAAAGACGTGATAGAAGGAGACATTTTATTCAGAAGAGTGTGAAAGCAATTCACTGTTATTGAAAAAAAAACATGTATTACTATGCACAATGAAGTTTGCAAGAAAGAATAGTACAAAAATATTAAAAGAACGACATTCCGAGTAACTGCGACTTGAAATATTTGATCACTGCCGTTACCAGTGATTTATCAATAACTGTGATTAAATCACCGGTATGAAAATATCGCTCATCTCTACTATCAACCCTCTGACACCCGTCGAGAGGATATGGAATAATGTTAAATCATTAACCGGCTACAGTGCCAAACAGAAAATACATTGTGTCACTTCTACTGATGATCCCAGCAGGACTATTATAATTGGACGTGAGATGGCAAATGAATTTGCCAAATTCTGGTCCGCTAACTCATCGGACGATAATTTCAGCACAACATTTCGCTCTAACAAAAACAGTTTCACTACTGAACCACCAACCACCGTCGCATGCCCTGGGGCAGCGAGGATGGAGTCTACTGTATCTTATATCGAATTAGAATCAGTTCTGGGAAAACTTAGTGGGAAAACACCAGGCATGGACAGAATCTCCTACCCGATGTTAAAGATGCTACCATATGGTATTAAACATAGAATACTTACGCTTTTTAATGCAATATTTTCCAACTACATCCCCCAGAAATTCAAATGTAGCGTTATCATTCCCATATTAAAACCCGGCGCCGATAATACTGCAGTCAAGTCGTACAGACCCATTTCCCTGAACCCTTGCATATCAAAAGTTTTAGATCGCATTATAGCCAACAGGCTGTGGTGGTTTATCACAGCTCACAAACTGCTTAACAACTATCAATTTGGCTTCAAGAGGGGAAAATCTACAATTGATAGCCTGGTCTACACAGACTATTTAATTGCCAATTCCCTCTCTTTGCGAAAGCACGTCACGGTAATATCACTCGATTTTATGCAGGCATTTGATAGAGTGGGCATACACTCTATTTTGGAACAGCTTGTTGAATGGCAAGTTGGCCCCAAAATTTTGAATTATATCTTCAACTTTATGACAAAAAGAAAAATCGTCGTACGTATAGAAAATCAGTATTCTTCTACATTTTCTCTCCATAACGGTATCCCACAGGGATCTCCGCTGTCAGTTATTTTGTTTCTTATAGCTTACAATAGGTTATACGGCTTAATATCTATTAGTAAGGAAATACACCTTTCAGCCTATGCTGATGACCTTAATTTAATCATAAGATCTGACGAGAAGAATCCGGTTATATCATTGAATCGTCTCTTTGACAATATAGGGAATTGATGTGAAAATTCTGGAGCGATACTATCTGCAACTAAGTGTAAATATTTGCACATATGCTGTAAGATCAATTGCCATTGCAGCGTGCAGTCAGGGGATTTCATAATATCTGAGGTTGAGTCACTTAAACTACTCGGATTATATATAAATGGAAAATATAACTGGAAGCACCATATAGATGCTCTTGCATCTTCACTGTCTAACCGGCTTAAGATTATAAAATACCTATCTAATTTTAAACTTAACTGTAGTACGAACACCCTTATATGCATCACTAAGGCCCTCATTATATCGAAGATCAATTACGGCTTACAGATATACGGCTACGCTTCTAGACCCGCCTTGCGAAAGATCGAATCGATTATGAACTCTTAGATTCGCGAATGGTGCTTTTCGCACTACACCAATTCAAAATTTATTATTTGAATCGAATGTTCTACCCGTTACCACACAGAGAAATATTTTGACCACAAAACTATTTCGAACGATTATATACGATAGTTCTACGCCCTTAAGGCAAGTATCAAAAAAATTATTGAAGGCAAAGAGGATACCAAGATTTCCTTCAGTGATTTATCGTACTATACAAAATTGCCGTAAATTGAATATCCCTCTCAAAGCTGTCGCCACAAAAGCTGGAAAATTTCCTGCTTGGGAAATACAAAGGGATTTAATCGACACTAAAATGTC
Organism: Leucophora obtusa; assembly: GCA_949987735.1. Taxonomy (NCBI): domain Eukaryota; kingdom Metazoa; phylum Arthropoda; class Insecta; order Diptera; family Anthomyiidae; genus Leucophora; species Leucophora obtusa. The sequence continues at coordinate 292,367,156 of OX465295.1, read as the reverse complement.
TAAATTTTTAAAACTAAATACCAGCACGTTTCAATTCCAGTCACTCTTTAACGAAATAAGAGAAACTTTAAACGAACACAAACTTGTTTATACAGACGGGTCTAAATCCGACTTCGCCGTCACCTATGGCATCACTACAGATAGTGATGTCATCAGGACATCATATCTACCGTTATACACTGATTGCCATATATCAGACGTCAGTATATTTGAAAACCAAACGTGGAAAATTTGTGATTTGTTCCGACTCGCTCTCGGCGATCAAATCGGTTGCGAACATTGGTAACGACAATTTATACGCCTCTCTTATAAGAGATATATTGATTGAAAGATACCCGAACATATCTCTGTTATGGATACCCGGCCACTGCGGTATTGACGGTAATGAGTATGCCGACCTAGTCGCCAGAAATGCAGGCGTTTCTCCTGTTTTCGCTACTGAGAATCTTGACAAAAGCGATATTAGTAAATTTGTGCACAATCACTACCGCATTATCGCCAGGAAACGGAATTTTAACGCATCATCCGACTGGTATAGGACAATTAACAACGATCCTAGATCCATCGCGGACTCACTGCCTCCTGACATAAAACGGCTCGACGCAGTGAAATACACAAGACTTCGACTAGGACATACCAGGACAACCTTTTATCCAATAGGGAAAAAAGCTGCATAGAGAGAGCTTTCTGGATAAAATTTCAATGAATTTCCTTTACGCAATAATTCATTAACATTATGCGGATAATTCATTAAAATCATGCAGATAACTCACTGAATGTGTGATTGCAGACCCCTACGTCATCGATGATCTAACTACCCTACCGGTCCGTCAGTCCGGTAATCCTGCGGAAAGACAAAACAGGGGAAAAAAGGAGCCCTAAAATGTCAAATTTACCGGTTCCTCCATCCATTGCAACACCCTGCTAACAAATTGAACAAAGAAACCACACACATTCCAACAACAGAAAACTAAAATCGAAAAAACCCCAGCACCCGTGCAATAACATAGCCGTGTAGGCACCTGGGCAATTCCTGAAGCGCTTTCGTCCCCTGCCAAAGGGACTCGTCAGCAGGATTAACCTAATAGTTCCGTGGAACCCCTGTGAGACGAATATATAATATGCTCCCGAACATAACAAACCAAATCCTAAACCCGTCCCAAAAAACCATAAATCAAATTAATCCAAAAATCCTACCCCAGAATACAATTAACCCAATTTAACACTAACATTTAGTCACTCCTCTGAATCTAGTGAGCTGAAGGCCTATGTTGCCATTGCTCGTTTAATAATTAACATATAACATATACCGAAAACGGTATTCTAAAAACGGAGACACTACTTCATTTACACGACATAACGGTCTGGAATTGATGGACTTTCAACGGACTTATCCGTTTTTACATGACATAACGGCCCGTAAACGGTCGGCCATTGACGGGCATTCAACGGATTCGAATCAGTTCCTTAAGTTCCGTTTTCTGGTAAAAGGAGTTGGATTCCATTTATGACGGACCGTAAATGGTGCGTAAACAGAGCAAATTGTTTGTTGGGATTTTTCACTTTTCATGGTTGTGCACAGAGCTTTAAAGAATTAATTCCTTTTTGGAATGAATTCCCAAAAATTTAATTCAATTCTTTAATTCAAGGAATGAATTTATTAATAGAACATAAGCAGGAATTAATTCCTGTGAATGAATTCAAAGAATTCAAATTTATAGAATGAATTCCCTGACCCAAACACTAAGAATTCGATTTAAAGCATTAATTCACTAAAGAATTCATTCAACACGAGTTAATTCAATTTTAAGTCAAAGAATTCATTCAATTCTAGCTAATTCAACTTTTGGTCAAGGAATTCATTCAATTCTAGTTAATTCAACTTTTGGTCAAGGAATTCATTCAATTCTAGTTAATTCAACTTTTGGTCAAGGAATTCATTCAATTCTAGTTAATTAAATTTATTTCGTTTAATTCTCTAAGGAATTAAATTTTTTTCGTTTAATTCCCTGAATTTAAGTTTTTACTCAATGGCCATCTCTTAATGCTCTATCTTAATTTTCGAGATACAGGCCATTTTGTAAAATGGCGAGATAGAGCAAAAAGGAGTAATAAGACACCCCAATAATACAAATAGGCCAGGTCTTGTAATGCTTCCGATTGATCAATTTCTATAAAACAGTCACAGTCGCTCTCGGACCTACCTAATGTGAATAGTTGTACCGTGTACATTAATTCAAAACTTGTCCGTTTTGCTTATCTCGCTTAGTTTTCGAGATAGAGACCATTTTGTAAAATGGCGATTTTTAAAATGGCCCGTATCTCGTAAACTAAGCGAGATAGAGCAAACAGGACGAAATTTTTGCTCCATAGGAGTATTAACCCACCCCAATAATACAACTAGGCCAGGTCTTGTAACGTTTCCGATTGATCCATTTCTATAAAACAGTCGCGTGGGTCACCGTGACTGTTCATCAAAATTGATTCCTGGGAATCGCTCTCGGATGTAATTTAGTTTTAATTAACATATATTTTTATACACCTGTAAATATAGAAACAAATGCATTTAGTTTACCAAAATGACTCTTTATTTAAAATAAATACAAAATGAAAATGACCTCAAGCCGAACAAACAAAAAAATTCACATCAAAATCAAAGGTCCAAAATACATACTGTCAACATGAAAATTAATTTTGACTTTTATTCTGCTTCTGTTTCCATCAAAGAAATTTTTCACCAGATTTGTTCCATTCTCAAAACATCAATATTTCTTGGAACCATTAGTTACCTGTAATCCATTAAAACAATTGAAAATAATTAAAATCAATTTTATTTTCCACAAAAAAACAAGAACTTTCCGTAAATTGAAAATTTTTCAGAATTTTCCATTTTGTTTTATTTTTTATTGTTTATAATTTTCTTGGCAACTAAATGATTTGAAATTCACAGGCTGACTCAAAATTAGTCTTTATTTTCTAAATATTAGTTGCTCAGTTAATTTTGATTTAGGTTGCGTTTACACTTGCATCGAAATCCCGAGATTTCGCTATTCACCACTCTGAAAAAACAATGAAGAAAAGCATATATATGTGCAATTTTTAATAAAGCACAGATAGTTGGCTCTAATAAATACATTTTCTAAAAATTTAACGTTTATATGTTTTCTTCATTATTTTTTGAGAGTGGTGAATAGCGAAATCTCGGGATTTCGATGCAAGTGTAAGGTTGCGTTAAACTTGCATCGAAATCCCGAGATTTCGCTATTCACCACTCTGAAAAAACAATGAAGAAAAGCATATATATGTGCAATTTTTAATAAAGCACACATAGTTGGGTCTAATAAATTCATTTTCTAAAAATTTAAAGTTTATATGCTTTTCTTCATTGTTTTTTGAGAGTGGTGAATAGCGAAATCTCGGGATTTCGATGCACGTGTAAACGCAACCTAAACGCAACTTTATTTTAAATCAACTGATAGTTTCTTTAACTGAGCAATTGAGGAATTTTTTCGGTGTAGTAAAGTATTTACATTCATTTGTACAATATATAAAGGCCTTATCACATATCTAGTAAAAAAATAGCAATAAAAAATATATATATTTTATTTAAAAATTGTAAAATTATAGTTATTTCCAAGTTATAGGTTGGAAATTAAGTAGTTGTATAATTTTATATATCACTTAATTAATTTTCGCCCATTTTTTTTCTGCGTGCACAACAACACATTTTCCCGCTAAAAAAAACCTCTGAGTTTAGCAGTAAAACCTCTCAATAGTCAACAGTATTAATTGAAATCTTCAGATCTGGTATTACTTTATTACGGTTGTCACGCATATGTGGAATTACCGCAGTAAAAGTTAAATAGCAATTAAAAATTTGTTAAAAAATAATTGTTATAAACTTTAAATTAGCAAATATATAAAAAAAAAGTAAGTAGTTAACAACGTCACGCAAAAAAGAAATAATAGCAGAAAGCTAATAAAACGGCAAGAAAATTACGTGGCGAAAGTTGGTCAAGAAAAATTTAGAAGGAAGGAAAAAAAAGTGCAGTCTTGTAAGCAGAACGGCGACAGAGTGTCAGCAGAGTGAAAAAGGGAAAGGCGAAGGCAGGCAACAGCAGAGTTAGTTTTTCTTTATTTTATTTATCCCTCGGACCTCGGCACTGGTGGTTTTATTATCAGATAAAATAATTTTTGATACAACACTGTATCACAGAGTTGGCAAAACATCAGGGGGTTTTAAAGAAAAACGTGAAAATTTTGCAGCGAACAAGAGGTAAAAACGGAAAACAACACATTGAAAGAAGCAAAAACCAGAAATAATTTCTCAAAGGAAAAGATCAAAATAGTCCAAGGAAAAAGAAACTTCAGAGGAAAAACGCAAAAATATAAACTGCATGAACCCATAAAAAAAAGAGGTAAACAGAAGAAACAAAAGAAGTTATTAAACAAATTGAAAAAAAAACAGCGTTGAAATTAACGATTTCTACAAAGAAAACAATCATTGCAGTGAAGTTGATTAACACAGAGGAAAATTAAGCGAACTGAAAAAAGGTTTTTGCAAAAAACTAATTTTTGTGTTAAAAAAATAAGCAAATAAAATAAAAAAAAAAAAAAAATAGAAACCTTTGTTCGTGCCTAAAACCTATTATTGTTGTCTCTGGTCGCAACAACTAACTTTATTCAATAAATAAAAAAGAAAAACAGTATGAACAACAATAAACGTAAAAATCGCCCTAGTGGTGGGGGTGGAGGTGGCGGTATATCCACTGGAGGTGGTGGTGGTATCTCAAGGTAAGCCAGATATTTAATTGTTCAATAAATATTTAGTTACAATTCAATTAATTTCCTTAATATATTTGCTCTTTTAATTTATGCCAGAAAAGATATTGCCTAATTTTTAATTGTTTCATTAATAATTATGTAATTTTACTTTTTAAACCATGTGTCACAATTTTGTTGAATTTGTATTCAGTTTAGTTTAAGTCTAAGTATAATTTTTATCTATGATTTTGTTTTGTGACCACGTCCTTAAAATTTTATAAAAGCAATTTTTTTAGTATTGTGATCATAAAGGAAGAGAAATAGCAAATATGAATTGTGGTTCAAAGAAACCAAATTTAGTTTTAATACACAAATTAAAAACAAATTCCATATTAGTCATAATAACATTCAATTTACATTCGTAAAATAGGTCTTCGTGTAAGTCTTGAGAGTATAATTTAAAACAAATTAACAAAATTCCTGTCCTTGAACTAACAATTTTACAAGCTGGCTTAATTTTAATCTAAACTTAATCTGTATTTACAAAACAGGTATAAAACTTCTCTACAATTTCATAGAAATTCACCCAGCCCTAAAACTTAATATGTATTGTAGATGTAACCCCATATGTGACAGCGCATAGAGAAAGGGACATAAGGGTAAAAAAATCAAAAAAATTTTTTTTTGTGGACAACATCTGAGCATCGAATGAGACCGGTCCCATGCTCTCCTGACCTTAGGTCCCTTTCTATCCTTAGGTCCCTTTCTATTTTGCGCGTCACATATACATGATAAACAATCTGTACATCTTCCATACCTAATGTTCAGTTTTTGTTGCTGTTTTACCAAGGTTGGTTACCGTTATCGTTATAATACCGTTATCGCTAAAATACCGTTTCAAATTGAATACCGTTACCGTTATCGATACCTCTAAAAAAGTTTTTAAATACCGTGATCGTTACCGATACCGTTATTTTTATGGGTAGTTACCGGTATTTTACCGGTATTTATTATTTTATATAAAAATTACAATTTTTTTATTTTATAATCGAGTGTTTTTTTTTACAAAAAATTTATAGATAATAATTTTACTTATTAAAACTACCAGTATTGAATTTTTATCTTAAAATCTGTATTTTCAGTACTTAAAATTAAAAATATGCCATGTTTTTACTTGTTTTTATATGTTTTTAACATAATTTTTAATACCGGTACGTGCCGGTATTGCTGTTTCGATAACGGTATACCGTTACCGAAACAGTCTTAAATACCGTTACCTTTACCGTTACCTAAACAAACGAAATCTGATACCGTTACCCTTACCGTTATTCGTTTCGGTAACCAACCTTGTGTTTTACATTTATTTCAAAAGAATATTATAGAAATTCAGAGAAATATGCATTTGACTATTAGCGTTCTTAAATCCAAATCTCTTTTCAGAAACATTTTAAAATGGATTTGAAGAAAAAAATCCCATACATCATTTTAAAATGATTTTAAATATATCAAAAACTATTACGGTGAGTCTTATACTGAAGGATTTGGAGTTAACAAATAGCCAATCCAAAAATTTGTTGTTTTGTATACAATTATTTAAAATTTTCTTTTGTGTAATAGTTAAAGTTAACCCTACAGTGCCCACCGTTAGGGTACAGTTGTAGCCCTGAGTTTTAAAATTTTTCTCCAATGTACAATTTAAAATTATGGACAAGTTTTCTTTACGACCACTTCTCGGATGCAGTCCACATGTAGCATTTTATATTTTTTGTGGAAATTTATAGATCCAGTTTTACAGTAAGGACTAAGAACGATTTTGGGCTTTAATTTTCTAAAGTAACAATTTTAAATTTATTTGAAAACCCAGCCAACAAACAAGCCCAAAAATTAATTAAAAAAAGCTCAAAATGTATTATTAAAAGTTGACATTTTTGTATCGAAGTGGTTCATCCAAAAGGGCCTTCTTTTTTGATTCAAAAATTAATAAAAAAAAAAGATTTAAAAAATTTCTAAACTTAAACTTTTTTGGAGCCTTTTTTTTGAATTGTTCACAAAATATTACATTTTTTTTTACATTTATGAGTCATTTCTTAACCATCTTTTGGATTTAATAATTTGCCTCAAATTGCTGTATCTTTAAAGCCGGATTCACAATGCTGGAGTACTGTTCTAAAATAGAGATCGTATTATACAAAAAATATGTAAGTGCAAAAGAGAAAGGAACAAAATCCGCTCTGCAGAGTCGAGTACTCCCGCACTGTGAATCTAGCTTTATGGTTCATTAGAAGACTCATAATTTCGTCCAAAATATGAACAATTTTCGACAAAAAATTTTAAAATTTCGAAAAAAATGTATTTTATTTGAGTAATTTTTGACTCACAGAATAAGAACCATCAAAAAATTATCCAAATTTTGCTGGCTGGGAAGTCAATAATGAATAAATATTGAAAAGTAGAACAATGAAAAAAAAAAATACAACATTCCCAGCGAAATATGTATATTCGATATAACTCTAACTTTTGATGCTGTTGGTGTTGACATTAAATGTTTCCTTATTTGCTTTCCTTTTTTATACTCTCTATTCTTTGCCCCTATTTTGTTAAGGTCAAATAGTATCGTTTTGGCTAGATATCACAGGGATTTGTCATATTCTGCTTTTCAAGCAGATCGTTCCTGGCAGAATTTGAAGATTTATTGTAGGCTTCCTAATAGAGCGAAGATATCATTCGTAAGCGAAAAAAGGCTTTAATAGCTTTAAAGGCTTTTTAATGGCTTCGATTGATCTGTTGGGGGACAGTTATTAGAGGTTTGGGATGTTTTATGTATTGGTCGTGAGAATTTTGGTTTCGCGTGTGATGCTGACGTCATTATTTTATATTTTGTAAAATCAAATTTTACTCATAAGAAAGATATTGGCCTTGATTATTTTTATGGTACTGATGATTCCTTCTCATTTTGTTGAATTATTTGAAGGTTGCAATTTTCAACTGAAAATCTAAATTTTTCTAACAAAGTAATTTATTTTTGCAAATCGAACGTCGTTTCACCAGAAATGTGTTTTTACAATTCTTTTTTATTAGCAAGACAAACACGTTTCTTTCGATGGGATGAATTTTGCAGACTTCAATTAAAATGGGTATGAAAATTTGTAATTTTTTTTTATCAATTTAAAATTTAAATTTTAAATATAAACTTTTATTTAAAAACACAAAATTATTTGACGATGTTGAGTATGAGACAGATGTGGCCCTCTTCATGTTCACATTTTATTTTTAAATGTATCATACAAATAAATTCTTAGATGTCTTTAGCAATTTTTTCTAACTTTTAAAAGCGCCCTTTGATATGATTCTGAATTTCTTTTCCATTTTCATTATAACCAGAAAATAACTCTAGAAACAGGACAGTGAAAACCTCTTCAATTGGCTTAAACCGCCAATGTGGTAGAGAAAAATTGTCAAAATCAAAGATCTTAACTGTTTCCTAGTTATCACTACCCGTATTCATAATGAAAAGTTAATAGCTTCTTAAACATCGCACACAGCGAGCTTTTAACTAGAATGTGTTTTAGGCTTAGCAGAACCAATCCTGTGTTTGAAAATATAAAGCCTTTTCATTATTGTGAATGGATTTTTTGTTGTTGTTTTTTGGTAGTTTTTTTATTATATAGATTTTTGCGGTTTTTAAAATAGTTGGAAATTATCTTCACATTTGTATGTATGGAAGTGAAGTAATTTTTTATGAAAATTTAGTATATAGTTAAAGAGTTGTTAAACTCATTCTAGTATTGTTGCTAAATTTCTTCTAATGTTCTGTTATTAAACGCCAAAAAACAGAAATATCTATTCACAATAAAAGAAAGTTTTAAATATTTTCAAGCACAGAGTTGCTCTTAAATCATCAAAAAGAGTGAAACTTGGTAAATCAAGAGGAAAGAAATTCCACACCTTAGCAATTCCAATAAGAAATGACCGTTCGAAGATAACAGAATATTATATAAGAGGTTCAATAATCTGGGGCTTTCTCACAGATCTAAAAAAAAAACTCCTATAACGTAATGACCCTATAAAAATATTAGATTACGATATTATAAATATTTACAGCAAAAACAATTGGATGTAATGGTTTACAAACTACATCTTTCACTGCTTCACAAGTATCCGTTAGCGTATTTTTTTTTTTTTTTATTAATTCTTCAATTACATAACCGAGCCCTTAGGGCCTTATATGGTTAATTAAACATTCTCAATTCTCTCGGCAAAGCATTCCATATTCTTGACACACGAATCTGAAATGATTTCACAAAAATATTTAAATGCCTTATAGGTGGTATTATCTGGGGATTTCTAATCGAACGAGTGAAATTAAATTGATCAACTATATAAACAGGATAACCATTAATAATGGATTTATAAAAAACAGTAATATCCTAATGCTAATAAAATTCTTAAAAGACGATCCAAGAAAATTAAATATATGTTGAGATACATGATCTCTTCTTTTCAAATTAAAAACATAACGGATAATCCTGTTAAAGGTAAGGTGATATTTCCTCAAGGCGTAATTCCCAGTACCCGAAAAGATCTCCATGTAGTACAATATATGTGGCATCAAGATAGAAGTGGCAACCCGCCTTTTAACTGAACGAGGTAAATAAATATTCAAAGAATACAACCTTTTCAAAAGAAATGATACCCGTGAGGATAAATAATTAATATGTGGAGAAAAATTTAATTGATTATCCAAGACCTAAGCATTTCATTTTATCGACAAACTCAACAGAAATGCCACCAATTCTAACATCTATGTCATCAGTATCAAATCCAAACCCCATCAATTTTGTCTTTGCCGGATTGACACTAAACCCATTATCAGACGCCCAAGATACAACTTCACGAATTATATAATTGACACCCTCTTGTAACACATCTACAAATTCAGCATTCGAATAACAAACGAACTGTACATCATCAGCGTATACAAAAGGCACGCAAGAAACGCCATTAACCACTTGTAAAATGTCATTTAAATAAATCATAAATAAAAGTGGTCCGATAACGGATCCCTGTGGGACACTAGTGGTGTGAGATAGCGGTACCAACAGATACATATTGGTACCTATCATAAAGTTAGGATTTTATTAGTTCACAAGCCAGATAAGAAAACTTGAACTGACTAAACAATTTAAACAGTAATCTAGTATGTATCACTCTATCAAAGGCCTTAGACAAATCTAGCGAAAGTAGCACTACATTCTTACGGCCATCTAGAAATTGTCTAATTGAGTCAGTCAAAGCCAGCAGAAGAGAGGTCGTGCTATACCCCCGTCGGAACCCTGATTGCGATGGATGAACAAGTGACCTGAGATCAAGGTACTCAATCATTTGGTCTTTCAAAATATGCTCGACAACTTTAGAAAGGACTGGAAGTACCGAAATAGGACGCAGATTATCAAATTCAGTAGACTGGCCCTCCTTCTTTATAGGGACAACTCTAGCTATTTTCCAATTACTAGGGAAACTAGACGATGCGATAATAGTGTTCACGAGGTGAAGCAAATGTGAGGAAATAAAAGGGAAAACGATTTTCAAAAATTTCAGTGACAGAGAATCGTGACCAACAGCATTATACTTGATACTGAGCAATGCTCGATATAACGTGTCAGTATCAACACATGCGAAGGAGAAACCTCCTGCAATAGAATGATCCATATTACAGCAATAGTCACCTCGATCAGGTATCTGACAAGCAACAAAATAATCGTTTATCTGATCGGCGAAATTTAAATGCTCCTCTGACTCAAGACAACCATTATTTCTCAAAAAATTCCACATCTGTTTCGAACTAAAATTCTGGAAAACCGATGTGTGAGCACGCATCCTTAACTTTCTTATAACTCTTTTCACCTTATTCCTGTTCGCACAGTAAATAGCCCAGTTGCGTGGGGTCTTATATCGGAGGTAATGATTATACGATAAATCCCTCAAAGAAACGTATTTTTACTGCCTATTTAGAAGTAATTCTGAACAACTTCAAAAAATTGCTTCTTTCATTGCTTCAAAAGCATCCGTTAGTGTATTTTTACAGCCTTTTTAGAATTAAAGGGTGAACACACCAAAATTGCGACACTTTGGAAAACTTATAACTTACTCAAAAAAATGTATGTATATATTTTGAAATTCAAATACCCGTAGTAGGCCATGACCTAAATTTGATGTAGTAGAAATTACAATCGAATTTGACTTTTAGTTTCGTCAAAAATGACCACCGAGTTAGAAACGAGGCAAATTATTTTGCACGAATATATAAAAAATTCGGTTCTCAGTGCGCGTAAAATTGCGAAAAATGTAAAAGTGCACCACTCGACAGTTTCCAGGGTTTTAAATCGCTACAGAGAAGGTCTGACAATTGCTAGATAGCCTGGTAGCGGAGGTGACCATGACCAAAGTGATACAAACTGTGCTCGGAAGGTCCTCAGTAGAGATGAGCGATCCGGTGATTTTTGAATAACGCTGCTACCAGTGATCGTGATTTTCAAATCACCGTTCTTTTATTTTTCAAATCACCGTTCTTTTCTTGATCACGGGTTTGTAATAGAGATGGGCGATCCGGCGATTTTTCAGTAACATTGTTCTCAGTGACTGCGATTTTCTGATAAATAAACGAAATAATATTTATGGCGAGTTTTTAAGATGTCAGTTAAACTTGGTTTAGTTAAACCGAAAACGAATTTTGTCAGCCATTTCAAAGTTTATTAACAAAAATTTGCCGGAAAAACTTTTTCTCGAGTATAATTTATTTCTTTATTGAAATAAAACAAAATAAACCATATTTTAAAAGCAGTATTCCAGTTACAAACTGCGTTAAACTAAGTTTTATTCAGAAGAGTGTGAAAGCAAGTCACTGTTATTGAAAAAAAACATGTATTACTGTGCACAATGAAGTTTGCAAGAAAGAATAGTACAAAAATATTTAAAGAACGACATTCCGAGTAACTGCGACTTGAAATATTTGATCACTGCCGTTACCACCCAGGTAGAAATTGCCGACGTTACAGCAAAAGTTGTACTGGAAGAGCACTGTTTTTTACGAAATGCCGGTACTACTTAAAAAGTGCTTTGCCAGTACTGTTTTCTGAAAATTAACGAGCTTTTTTTAATCTATTAAAATTAACAATTTTATAAATTTTACGTATTTTTACATCTATTACACAATTATTTATGTAAGAGAGACATCACCATTATTTTCTTGTGAAGTGTCGAAAGAATACATTAAAAATTAGTGATGTACACTAAGAGGACAGTAAAGTTCTAGCAAACTACTAAATTTGTTATTAAATGTACTGGGATAATACCAAAAAAAATAAAATCCCAAGCCTGCGCCAACGTTGGGAAATATCTACGGCCAAGCGTTTATTGGTGTTATCATTTCGACAACATGCCAGTACAGTGAAAGTTAAAAATCCGACGCTTTGCCAGTACATGTACTACCGTCTCCGATACCGGGCCGACATTGTGCCGTTTGTATTTTTCTACCTGGGCAGTGATTTATCAATAACTGTGATTAAATCACCGGTATGAAAATATCGCTCATCTCTAGTCCTCAGGGCATTTTCGCAAGTTCCGAAGATTTCGTCACTTTCTGTTGCAAAATCTGTACGTAAATCGAAGTCTTTCGCACAAAACCGATTATGGCCTTTAGGCTAGGTTATTGTTATAAATAAAGAAATTAAATTAAAAAGGTAAAGCGGCAAGCTTCACTGAGAAGTTTTAAAGCTCAAACAGCACCAGAACGAGACGCAAAGCAGAATGTTACGGCGAAATCCCGTAGCCGCAAGTTGTACGAATCACAAATCACGAAATATGAATGCATTGTCATGGACGACGAAACCTACTGCTTTCAAAATTTCAAATATATTGCTGGCCAAGATTTTTATACTGCTGCAAGTAGTAAAGATGCTCTTGAAAGCTGTAAATTGAAAATTAAGTCCAAGTTTCCAAAAAAATACATGGTTTGGCAAGCCATTTGCTCCTGTGGTCGTAAAAGCAGCCCTTTCATCACATCTGGAACAATGAACGCTCAAATTTATCGGGATGAGTGCTTCAAAAAGTGTCTTCTGCCATTTATTAAGAGTCAAGTCACCAAAACACTGTTCTGGCCGGACCTGGCAAGCTGCCACTATGCCAAGGACACATTGCAGTGGTACAATGCAAATAAAATCGACTTTGTACCTCGCGACTGCAATCCACCCAATAGCCCAGAGGTACGCCCTATTGAGAAATATTGCTCAATAGTGAAGAGAATATTGAAGAACACAGGTGAACTGGTAACAGATATTGCAGAATTCATAACCAAGTGGTTGTCGGCGTCGCGAAAAGTCTATGATGCGTGTGCGACGAAAATTCCGATCAGTTGCATATGGAACAAATAATAACTAATAATTTAATATTAATAATTAATATTTTTATTACCTCTAAACTTCAAAGTATTCGAATAAAAAAAATTTATTTCAAAGCCAACTAGTTTTTTTCTGGTATTAGTTTCTAAGTGTCGCAGTTTTGGTGTGTTCACCCTTTAGTAGGGATTATAATGGAGTCTGAAAAACGTTACAAGTTTGACTATGCCAATTAGTTTAATTGACAATTAAAAAAATTTAATTTTTAGCATGTTCGTAACCGAAACGATGCGGTTATCGGTAAGGGTAACGCTATTTTAGATTATTTCGGTATCGGTATTTTAAGAATATAGGCATATAACTTCGTTTTATCATGAGAAGAAAACCAATTTAAGGACTTTTAGCTACTCAAATATTTCAAGGGTAAAACGTGGCTGAGAAATTTCAAAAATATATTTTCGAACGTCATTTTTGGTGGGGCAAAATATGTTACATATTTTATTCTAATTTGAGGACTCTTAACAAGAATCTGAAGTCAAAATAACGATACATCCGCAAAAAAGTCGATAGTGAAAGGCTTAAGCAAAAAAATCTGACAGTGTTTTTTTAATAAGTTTGTTAGAAAATATGTATTGCAAGAGGCTGTGGCATAGTGTAATCGTTATAAAAACACTTTAAACCAATGGTTTACAGTGTTTATATTTCATAAATCCTTGCAAATTTTGTGTGTAAATTAGGTACTTCCAAAGTATTGTTTACGAACGTTTGAAAAGCAATTCAAACTAATGCTTTTTTAATGCTGCTTTTTGTAAAACTTCCAACATGTGCTGTGCAAATGCTGATATTGCTTTAATAACACATTGTTGTTTGTACCGTCTCCCACTTCTACCTGCGTGGTTCCTGAAAAATTTTTTGTTTAAAGTATTTTTATAGCGTTGCAAATCTTAATTATTTGAAAAACATTGTCACAATATAATCAGGTAGAAATTGGCCACGGTACAAACAAATTAGTACTACACAGAGAAAAAAAAACAGGGGGAATATTACCGAAGTGCTATATAAACAACAAAACAAAAATAACAAGGTTCTGACAACTGATTCTGGCAGAAAGGACACAACAAAAATATACGTGTATCGGCGTTTTAAAAATTTACGTCTGGCCCTATGTTTTTGGTAAGGGGGGGGGGGGGGGGGAGTTTCCCCCTTTTGCACATGTTTATTGTGAATCGGCATAGGAAACCATGTGAATTTCTCATTTTAGGTATTAGCCCCCGTATTCAAAATGAAAAGTTAGTAGCTTCTTATACATCGCACACAACGAGCTGTTAACTAGAATGTTTTTTATACCAAGCATCTTGTTAGCATAGAGTTTATTCAAAATGATTTCTTAGCACACCGATTAAGACCAACTCTGTGTTTGAAAATACAAGGCTTTTTATTATTGTGAATGGAATTTTTTGTTTTTTTGGCGTTTGATACATACTTGGGATTTTTTCATTGGCATTGAAATTTCATTATCATTAGTTAACTAATGCTAATGGCAAAAAAATTTCATTACCATTTAATGGTACTGAAATTTTCTGGCATTAGAATTTGTAATACTAATGCTAATGAAATCGCACTAATGCCTTAAAAACTATGAACAATTGAGTAAAAACAGCATTTGTTTACAAAAAAAAGGGGGATGTATAGATTGCTTTTTCTTCAACTAGCCACCGAACTTTGTTCTATGAAATGGGTGTTATAGTCCCTAGATTATAAATTTAAAAAAACCGCACTTAAAAAATTGCAAAATAATCGCGGACCGCGAAAAAAGTCTTTATGGTACAAAAATTTAATTAAAAAACTTAATCAGCTATTTTCATTCTGCAAACAAACATACTGATGTAAGAATTTTCCTTTTGGAAATTTTTCCGCGACTTTTTTCGTGATTTCTTTTTTCAATTAATCACCGAACTTTGTTCTATGAATTGGGTATTATAGTCCTTAGATTATAAATTTTAAAAAACCACACTAAAAAAATTGCAAAATAATCGCGGGACGCGAAAAAAGACTTTATGGTACAAAATTTTAATTAAAAAACTTAATCAGCGATTTTTATTCTGCAAACAAACATACTGATGTAAGAATTTTCCTTTTTGGAAATTTTTTTTCCGCGACTTTTTTCGTGATTTCTTTTTTCAATTAGAAAACAAAGAACAAAGTTCGGTGGCTAGTTGAAAAAAAATCGCGAAAAAATGTCGCGGAAAAAAAATTTGCAAAAAGGAAAATTCTTACATCAGTATAAATATTTATTTGCAGAATGAAAATCGCTGATAAAGTTGTTGTACCATAAAGCTTTTTTTCGCGTTCCGCCATTATTTGGCAATTTTTTAAGTTTGGTTTTTGTAAAATTAGAATCTGGTTACTATAATACCCATAACTCATACCAAAGACTGGTGGTTAGTTTGAAAAAAAAAGTTTGCGAAAATAATTTTGCAAAAAGTAAAATTCTTGCATCAATATATTCCTTTGCACAATGTAAATCGCTGATTAAGTATTTTAATTAATTTTTTATACCACAAAACCCTTTCCACATTCCGCATTTGCAAGCTCAGAAATGAATTTGAAATCTATAAAATGACGTTTACAAATGCCAATTCTTTCTTATAATTGAGGCATTAGTAATCGTAATGAATTTACTATACGATTGGCATTAGTAATGAAATCGATGTATTTCAAAGCATTAGCATTATTTCAAGTAATAATAATGCCAAAAATTTCATTAGCATTAGTTTCAATTTAATGGTAATAAAATCACCAATTAATTTGTCCAAATAATTAATTAGTCTCATGTATGGTTTGATAACACATACTTAAGCGGGGTTTACATTATACCATAAGTCATAGGATCTGTCAAAAAAATCAGTCAGATAGCCAAAATCCTATAATGTAAACATATTTCTTCTGATACTTACAGAAAATCCGATTGAAGTTTTGACAATCAGATTGATTTTGAAATATTTCATAAAATTATGAGAATCCGATGAAACAGCTGTTTTCATCTTATTGCATTTGATGGTGTAAACAAATATACAAGATTTTTTTGACAATCGCGTCGTTTCGTAGGATTTTTTATTTGATTTGTCAGACGTAAAATCAGATACACAATCAGATAATGTAAACCCCGCTTTAGAAGGAATTTAGCAACAATACTGGAATGAGTTTAACAACAGTATTATGAATAAAACTCATGTTAACTCTATGCTAAATTTTCATTTTGAATACCGCTGTAGATGTTTTAATTGAACTTATGTCAAAGAGTGCGACGAACATTTTTGTGGAACATTTAAACCCTTTAACTCTTCAATTAAAGGAACTTTTCTGGCCTCTTTAAAAAGGAACAAAAAAGACCCGTAACTTGAAGAGATAGAGGGTTAAAATTTTCAGCAAAAATATTTGTCATGAAATTCTACTATAAGTCTCTGAAGACATTAAAGTTGAAAATTTAACTTTAATGCCAGAAATAAGTCAAAATTTAAAATGTGTTTAAGCGTTAATTTCGTTCTTATTAAGAATTGGCGCTCAAATGTCGCACCAACCTGGATTTTTGGGTGTTAATTTGTATGAGAAAAATGTTTTACACAAAATTTCACTATAAATTACCTTGCAAAAAAAAGCTTAACATAGATAGGGGGTATTTTAGCAAGCATTTATTTATTACATTTTTCTTCTATCTCTAAGTGATTCTATGTCGTTATAAAACAATGTCCAACATACTTCAGTTATATGAGAATGAATACTCTTGTCTTTACAGCGTTCTTCAATAGATGCACATGTCTGATGAAACTGCTCGCCATGTTCATCGGATGCTCGAAATAGTCCATATGACTTCCTTTCTTTGTTAAAATGAAACAAAATTTATGAAAAAATAGATATTTCTGGTATGATTTAGATGTCTGAAAATTCTATAAGCCTTATTTGTACAATGTCCAATTAAGCTTTTAAATTTTTTCTTGTTTTAAATTTTGTTTTGTTTCTGAACAAAATATTTTGGGTTTATGAATTTTTGAGTAATAACTAAAAATATAAATCGTCGTAAAAGAATCAAGTGTTTTATACCACCGAGTCATTTTTTAACCCACTTTTTAAATTTTAAATATGATATTGGACCGCTAAAAACGTGCACATGCTTATTTTATCTGTCTTCTCTAACACGTATCCAAATTTCATCCAAATCTGGGTGAACATCACACAAACAATGCAGGCAACTAATAATAAATATGTCTGTTCCCGTACTTTACCGAAGTTACACAAACTAGCCCAAAGGCGTTCCCGTACTCAAAATTGCGTGTAAATTGTTGTTGTTTGGGCTGTTTTGGGTTCCCGCGGGTACCCGCGGTAACGTACGGGAACGCACATAATGTTAAAAATTGTTAGTCAGTCATCTTTGTTATCACATAAATGAAATTCACCACAAATGCTACTAAAATCAATCACTAAAATGGTGAACGGGTGTTGGTTGGTGCATTCTTTCTGTGATGGTGAAAACAATGCAAATGCAACAACAGAATAACAAAAATGCCCAAAACCCTAAACACACGTAAACTTAATTGATTTTTAATTTCAATTGACCTTAATTTAAAATGTCTACAATATGTACGATGGATAGATAGATGATTCTTTGTTTGTTGTGCGTTGTTGCTTTTTTGTTTGTTTAATTCATATTCATTTATTGTAAAAATTACTTTGCATAAAAAGTTGTTTCTAAAAAAGTAAGAGAAAAGCAAATTATTCATGTACTTGGCTTTATTTATGTGCCCTCATTCTATTTACTCTTCTTGCATTTTTGCAATAAATTGTTTTGTTTTTTTTTATTATTATTAGTCTCTGTGTTTAGTTCATGTTTTTGTTATCATCGTTTTTTAGGGTTTGCAAATGCACGATCTTTTAACAATTCAGGGGAATATAAAATACCAGCCTTCCATAAATTAGCCCAACAAAATTTAATTAAAGTAAATTAATTCATACATTTTTAGTAGTGACGGTGGACGGACATTTATAATAACAATGATTAAATACAAATTCATGATGGTACAAATACTGGACAAAACCCGTCTTTTACACAAATAATCGGTTGGTTCGACTGTAATGTTGGAAAGATAGCTTTGTTATCTGTTTATAATTTGTGTTTTCAAATTTAAAATGACATTTATTTTATTTATTTATTTTATTCCTTCATTTCCAATGACCTAGCCTATTGGCCATAATCGATCACAAACTTCTACTCAAAAATAAATTACAATATTCATATAAGTATTTATAATATAACAAAAGTTAAAAATATTAATTAAAAAACAAAATAAAATTTGTTATAAAAAATTAATTATAAAATAATTTACAAAAAATTACTAAAATTCTCAAATCCCCAATAAATTAAACAAAAAAGAAAAAAAAATACAGTTAAAAATTTGACTGCTGATAGGTGGTTAAATAAAATACTATTCTATAATCTACTCGAAACATTTAGAAGAAGTTTTCTTTTGAATGTAACAAGAGAGCAACAAAAATCTTGCCTCAAAGTATTCGACAAACTGTTTCGTCATTGATTGTCGAGAATATTATCAATTTCCTAAGTTTTCTCTGTTTCTAGCTTTTTTTTTTTGTTTGCAACGATTTTTAAAAAATTTTAGCGATTTTTCTTTCGAACAGCACAGATTAATACCAGATGTGAAGCTAATAGGTCCATTCGATTACTGGATAATTTGTACAAATTTTTACAAATGTTTACTGGATGGCGTTCGTTTACATAAATACTCAGTAAACAGAAAGAAAAAAGAGAGAATAAAGTGACAGTTCTATGTTGAGAGTTTCTAAGTCTTCTTCTTTTTCTTGCAAATTTTTACTGGATAAATTTTTGCCAGTAAGAATTTGCAAGCAGAAAAAAACATGTTTCGAAAACATATGATTGTTTATGGTAAATAAAAAAAATTATTTTCCAAATATATTATTTTATGGAAATGCAAAGCAGTAAAACTTTCAAAATAAATTATGTAAAAGATGAGAAAACCTTCTAAAAATGTTCTGCTTAAGGTTTAACATTAAAAATATTCTTCTTTCATAGCGACCAGTTAAAATTTATTTGTATATTTGGTGTTGTAATCAGCTGTGTGTACAAAGTTGCAAATTGTTGCAAATTTTCTGTTCGCGTACATGTTTGGGAAAATTTTATTTTGAGAGTAAATCTTGTCTTACTCTCTGAAAGTTTGTACAGAGTAATTCTTACTGGACTTGACTGAGAAAAGTAATCGAATGGACCTAATGACAGGTTTCAAAAAAGTATTATCGAACCGTATGGTTTTGTTTACATGGAAGTCAAGTCAAGAGGGAGATAACAATATAATATCTCTATACATTTTGTATTGCTCATTTTTTGTATATATCTGTCTCTTTTTGGATTATTGTGCTTTATCTTTTGTGTTTTTCCTAAATTTTTGCGTTTTGTTTTGCTCATTTTCTGTCGGTCATATTGCCCAAATCAGCTGATTCATATCTCGTATAATTTGTGGAACAAAGTGTGCGTCACTATTTGCTTACAAATTGTATTTTTAACTCTCTAATATTTGCTATTTCATTTCATCAATTTAATCCAATACCATCAATTCAGTACAAAATTAATAAAGTGCCATACGGGCATAATAAAGGTTATAGCCAAAAATATTAAACTTTCTAGTGGAAATATCAGCTGGCGCCTAACAAGTGCTAAAGTGGCCAAGGCTCACAATTAAATAGTTACCCTCGTATAGTCGAAGTTGTTCATTTAACAAACTCTAATTGTTATTATGTATGTTTTGATTTCTCTTTGCATATTTTAGTTATTTTGTTGTTTTATTAAATTTCGTGATTTACAATTCCACTATACATTTGAAATATTGTTGCATTTTGTTGTTTTTTTTTCTTGTTTTCAAATTTGCAAAATAAAAATTAATAATGAATTTATATTTGTGTGTTTCTTTTTTGTTATCGACAAATGTATCTTTTGCGTATAACAAATTATTTTGGGGGGAATTATAATCAAAGTCAATGACCTATTTGTTTTGATTGATTAGTCATTAGTAGGGCAAGTTTAAAATGGCACAAAAAAAGATGAAATTAGCAAGCAAAATGGCACGAAAAACCAGCAAAATTGGCATCAAAAAAGCCAAAAATGGTATGCTTATTCCAAACATTTACTGGTTGTTTTTTTTTAATATTTCTAAGGAAAACTAATAATGAAACAATTCGCAGTTTCACTACTAAAGTGGAGTTAGCGCAAATTTAGTATGATTTTTAAAGTTTGAAATTTCCGTTGCTGTAGAAAAATCCCGGAATTTTGTTTTTACCAACATTAAGATTTTTATTTATTTATTTTTTTTTGTATATTTTTTTCCCAAAAATTGTCTGCAAAAGCTGGGTATTGTATTTTATATAATATTTTAATGAAAAGTATAAAAAAAATCTCCAAAATGGTTTCTTTTTTTTTTCAAGGATCCGTAAAAATGGGAAATGCCAATTTTTACTCTGGTCATTAGGAATGCTTATGCTTAAGTTTAATATTAATTGATCCATTTAAATTTATATACAAATCTAAATTTATCGTTTTTTTTTGCTTTTTATTCTTTCAGATATTCGAATGATAACAGACAGCCGAATAAAGCCCGTGCCCATGCCCAAGGCATTTATAATAATGCATATTTTATGCATGCTGCCACGGCTTTAGTTGGCAATGTTGTACAAATGCGTTTACGTTCGGGCAATATTTATGAGGGAGTCTTTCGTACTTTTTCGCCCAATTTCGATGTTGCTCTTGAATTGCCCTCATGCATTAAATTGAGTAAAACTTCACCCGATGAATCTAAATCGGTACCAAATGTTATGATTTTCCCCTACGATACGGTAGTGAGTATTTCTGCAAAAGATTTTGATTCACAATATGCCACAGGTGGTAATTTTCAAACGGATGCAGCAATATCTGAGAAATGTAATGGTGAGTTTGTATAAACAATTTTGTTTTAAATATTTTAACATTCACAAAAACATGATGGGATAGTGTCTGTATCCAGTGCTTAGATTATTTCAATAGCATTTGGTTAACTAAACTATTAAATAACTTACATTCGGGTTTAAAGTTCATTTATTCGCAAGTTCTAGAAGAAAATTTTTAAATTTTGTGTGTAGATAAATTCTCAGATTGTGATAAAGTTTGCTCTCATTCTGAAACATTTTGTACAGAAAAGTTCCAAATTCGATAGGGTTTTTTGCTACTGAAACATTTATAAATTTTGACGGCATAGTGCCTTGAAAGGTGGGATGATTGTTCAGGTAGGTATCCTACATTACCCGCGCACAGCAATGACACATTCTCTTGAGCATTTATAAAATTCTAATATTTGTATTGTACATTTTTATAGGTACACGTTTTGAAGAAAAAGAATTGGAACCATGGGATCCTACCGGTATGAATGGAGATATTGATATTGAACTCGATGATGCTGCCAACGGTTGGGATGCTAACGACATGTTTCGCAAAAATGAAAATCAATTTGGGGTTACCTCAACATTCGATGATTCGCTCTCTTCGTATACAGTACCCTTGGATAAAATTGATTCAGATGAATTTAAAGAACGAGAACTTAAGGCAGAAAAATTGGCAGCCGAAATTGAAAATAATCCAGCATGTCGTGATCGTCTCGACTTAGAAAATGGCGATGAAGAAGCATTATTTGCGGCCGTCTCAAGGCCAGATTTAGAACGTGAACGAGAGAGAGAACGCGAACGAGAGCGTGAAAGAGAACATGAGAGAGAAAGAGATTTGGAGAGAGAAAGAGAAAGAGAGCGAGATCGAGAACGTGAGGAACGAGAACAAAGGGAACGTGAACGCAAACGTTTTGAGCCACCACCAGTAATGACTGAACGTTATATAACGAAACCAACACGTTCGATTACGGGACCACCACCACCTGTGGCCATGTCCTCTCAATCGATGAGTGGAGGCTCTTCAAATCGCGGTGGTGGTGGTCATGTAGGTCATGATCGTGACGATCGTAATGAGCGTATGATGGGCAATAGTCAACCATCTGTTGTACAGATGGGTGGTCAGTCTAACCCTATGCAATCATCTGCCGGTGGTTTGGCAGGTGGTATGAAGGGTTCTGCACCACCCCCGTCTCAGATGACCCAACAAGATGGAAGCAATAAGTATCAAGGCGGTGGTGGACGTAGCAGTGATTCCATGATAAAACGTAAACCCAATGCTCCGATAAATCAGAAAATGGTGCGTAATACACCACCACCAAATACAGTTGGTTCATCTGTTATGTCTCAAGTTGGTGGCGGCGGTGGTGGTGTTGGCGGTGGCGGTGGCGGTGTTATGTCGCAAGGTGGTAATCCCGCTGGCGGTCAAAACAAACAAATCATGTACAATACAATGCCAATGCAAAATCAACCACAACAACAATCCCAATCATCTTATCAACCCTATACACCACCACCCATGCATGGTGGTCCTGCTCCCTATAGAGGAGGACCCTCGAAATTAAATGGTGATGCTGGCGGTAGAGGCGGTGATGGTAAACCATTGCCCCAAAGACCAATGCGTCAATATTCGGGTTCGTCATCGAACTCTTCGATGAACTATAATAATGATAATCAAAGTAGACATACACAACATGGTCCACCGCCGCCACATGGGGGTGGTCCAAATCAAGGTGGCAACAGTGCGTCTCCTCCCCTGCAAGTAGTAGGTCCTCATGGTCCAGGTGGTATGCAGACAAATCAGCCTCCACCACCACAACCGCAGCGTCAAATGCGTTCTCGTGAGAATCAAATTCAAGATTTAAGGCAATTTGCTCAAGATTTTCAAATGGAGTTTACCACACCATCACCAGGACCTCCGCCAACACAACAGCAGCAACAGACATCAATGTCAACACAACAACAGCCACCACCACCATCACAGCAACATATGAACATTAATAAGGGTCATCAGCCACAGCCATCGGTGTCACCACCACAGCAGCAACAACAACAACAGCCGCCACCAACACATTTACAACAACATGTTTCGGGTCATGTATCGCAGCAACATGTTGCTATGCAACATGTACCACAGCAGCAACAACATCATGGTGGCCCACCACCACAAACACAGCAACCACATCATGGTGGTCCACCACCACAACAGCAACATTATGTGCCACCACCCCACATGCAGCAACAGCAACATGGTCCACCACCACCACATTTGCAACAAGCGCAAAATTTGCCACCACCCCCACAACAGCAACAACAACAGCAACAACAACATCAACAACAACATCAACAACAGCAACAACAACATCAAAAACCCATGCAACATGTACCACAACATGCAGCCGGACCAGTACCAATATCAATGCATCAGGTGCCACCACCAACACAGCAACAACAACAACAACATATTACACAGCAACCACCACCACATATGCTAAATGAGCAACAAGCATCCCTATTAACACAAACAGCTGCAACACAGCAAACTACACAAAATATAACACCCACTGGAGTGCCGGGACACATTTCACAACAACAACAGACATCACCCCCCATACAGTTAGATAATACACCCAATCAGCAGCAACAGCATCCACCCATAACAAAATCTGATGTCTCCGTTGGTACTCCCGTCTCAACTAACAATAGTAATATAACACCAACAGATAAAACAACACCACCCTCAATAAATACAACTTCATCAGCTAGTGCTTCTTCAGCAAGTGGTCCGGGTTCAGGCTCTAGTTCATCGGCTCCTGTTAAAAAGACACATGTTCTAAATCCTTCGGCAAAACCATTTACACCTCGCAGTCCTAGTACACCGAATCCATCACGTCCTCATACCCCCCAAACGCCAGTCACCATGACAACCATTTATACACAAGGTGCCCCATTGGCAGCCGCTGCTGCTGCTGGTCAACAAACACCAATTTATATGATGCAAGGACAACAGCCAGCTACAGCTTTTCATGCGCCCGGTCATCCTCAAGCTGCTCAACAGCCGCGTATGAGACGTGGCAATTATGGTAATTATGGTAAATATAAACATAAATATCAAAATGAATTTCAATTAAAATTTTATATTATTGAAGAGCAGGGTTAACTTAATCTGATTTTTAAAACAGATTAATTTGGCAAAATGTTTATTTTGAATGGCTTAAAAATAATCTTACAACATAAACAATTGACATTGAAAATGCATATGAACTTTCCAGCTGGGAAAATGTGTCTTAAAGACAATGTCAACAGCGCCGTATAAGCGGCAAGTGCAGACTTTTACCAAAGACGTCTTAAAGACATGTCTGCACTTTTGTATTTTTTCTAAAATGACGCTGACAAACTGCGTATTTGTCAGCATCACCAGAATTTATTCTTAACTAATGCTAACTAACTAGCTATTTGTCATCATCACAATATTCAATTCAATTTATTTCTTATAATATTTATATTATTTACATTTGACTTAGAAGCAAAGAGTTTAGGAACTTCGTTCCTTTTCTACTTAGATATATAAATATATTTTTTTAATTTATGAAATTTATGTACATTATTATTAAACGGAAGGAAAAAAATTTACAAAAACCTTTATGAAGCAGAGGTATAAGATAAAAATGAGAAAAAAATAAAGTAGATAAAATTATGATGAGATGAGTTCATTGATATGTACATGTTGTGAGAGTTGGCATCTTCCATTAAAATTTAGAGTCAATCTTTCGATTTTATCCAGAACGAGTTCGAAGCCAGCGAGACTATGTAGGCGTCGGATGGAATAGTGCCATGGTAGTTTAAATAACATTTTAAGTAGCTTATTTTGTGCTACTTGGAGTTTTTTTATATGACATTTTGCAGACGTGTACCAAATTGGAGCACAGTAAAACATTATGGGGTGGAATATAGATTTGATGATGACTTTTTTATTGTCTATGTTCATTTCCGACTTTCTGTTTATAATTGGGTACATTATTCTAATAATTTTGTTAATTTTGTCCACTACATAGGGAATATGATTATTAAAATTAAGCTTTGTATCAAGCATAACGCCCAAGTATTTGACGTTGTTTTCCCATGGAATATCATGGTTCATGAAACGAGGTAACTCTGGGGTATAAAACAAGACTTACGTTGTCTTGTAAAATAAATAGCCTGCGTTTTTTCAGGGTTAACCAAAATCTTCCATTTATCAAAATAATTACTCAACCCAGTAAGAGCAGACTGCAAGTTTGTAATAATATCAGCTGAATAAACATCAGAACTAAGAATTGATGTATCATCTGCAAATATAGACGTAATGCAATTGGAAAATGTTGGAATGTCAGCAGTAAAGATGTTGTAAAGAACTGGCGACAGGCAAGAACCTTGTGGACATCCTGCAATGATATTAACTTGTTGTGAACAGGTTTTACCCAAGTAAAAGCTGAACGATCTATTTTGAAGAAAGTTTTGAATAATTTTTATGAGTTCGATTGGAAAGTTGAATTTTTTCAATTTAAAAATAAGTCCATTATGCCAAACGGAGTCAAACGCAGCTTTTATGTCTAGCAATATCATTCCAGTTGATTTGCCGTTTTGAAAATTATTTTTAACTAATTTTCTGATTTTTAGTAGGGGTTGAGACGTATTATGTTCACTTCTGAACCCGAATTGTTGCGATGGAAGTATATTGTTTGCATCGATAAAATTAATTGTAATTCAGAAAATATCAAATAAAATTCAGAAAACATAATATCTATCTTAATTCATGATTTCTATATTTCAATTGATATTCTCTGAATTTCAATTAAAGATTTCTGAATTGCCGTCATGAAGACGTCTTCACGAAATTTCCAACTGGGCTATAGCGGAACCACTTGGTGTAGATGCAGAATATTATAAAAAAAATACATTTTTCCTTTTAACTACAATTACAAAAGAATTAGAATACATTACGACTAGAATACATTGTCCTTTTTCAAGAGACTAACAAGGACAATATTTCAAGCTAAACTATCCGATTTCTTTGAAATGTGGATAAGTTAAAGGGAAAAGTAGTGATAGCGAAATCTATCTCATTTATTGGGCCACTTCAGAAATTAAGGAGATAAAATATTGATAAGAATATCTAAAGTGTTCAATAATATAGAGCTTATAAAATTGTCAGGACCTTAAATATGAAATGTATTTTCTTTGTTTTTTACAATGTTGAAATAAATTTAATGGCTCTAAAATTTTAATATGAAATTCTTAACCCTATACTATAAAAAACGTTAAACTTTTCCCTTTACGTATAGCGTTATCCCCATTCACTTTAAAATTTCAGAGTTGTTAGCTTTATTTTAAAAACGCTAATACGCTATCATTGAAAATATAACGACCATTAGTGAATAAAAATAATGCAATATTTAAAACAATTTTATGTTTTCCAGCAATATACAGTTTGTATATATCCAATCAGTACGTCTTTAACCTATGATATGTAATTTGATAAAAGACATATATCGCCAAATTTTTCAGAAAAGCCACACCCACTTAAAACGGGCGGCGAAATTAAAAAATCCCTATATTAAAAATCTGAAAAATTTTCTGGGACATTTTCCAGTTTTTCTGCGACAATTAAACCATTATTTTGATCTTTCAAAATAAAGGCCACAAGTAGAGTGTCCAAAAAACCGGCCATTTCAGAAAACCGGTTTTCGGTTTTTTCGAAAATTACTATTTTTAAAAAACCGGTTTCGGTTACGGGTTTCTTAAAACAACCGGTTAAAACCGGCTTTGGTTTTTTTGATATGAAAATAATTCTGTACAAATAGCGGAAAAAGCTAATAAAAATTAGTTAAAAGCGCCCTCCAGAAACAACTACTGAATCAGCTGAATCTGTTTGCTAAAGCGGAATTTAAATTAACTGATTTTACGTCTGATAAATCAAGGAACAATTTTTTTTCCCAATTCTCTTTCCCCCGTATTCAAAATGAAAAGTTAGTAGCTTCTTATACATCGCACACAACGATCTGTTAACTAGAATGTTTTTATTAGGTCTAGCAGCTTGTTAGAATAGAGTTTATTCAAAATGATTTCTTAGCACACCGATTAAGACCAACCCTGTTTTTGAAAATACAAGGCTTTTTTATAATTGTGAATGGAATTTTTTGTTTTTTGGCGTTTGATAACAGAACATTAGAAGGAATTTAGCAACAATAATAGCATGAGTTTAACAACAGTATTATGAATAAAACGCATGTTAACTCTATGCTAAATTTTCATTTTGAATACCGCTGTTTGTGTTTACATCATCAGATGGAGTGATGCCAAACTTTTAAGGACAAAACTGACAGGCAGGCACAAAAAGGGCTAACAAGCGCTAAATTAAAAATGTGATCAAAATAGGTACTTTTCGATAAAACCATTATTATGGTAAAAATATCACATTACAAAAATAATAACAAAACACTTAAATTAGATAAAATTGTATCAAAATAAAGGTTTTACCATTAAGGCGCAAATAGCGCAAATAGCGATAGAAAAACGTCAAACTAGCGCCTTTTTATAAAAGGCGCTAATCGAAGATAATGCGAGTTTTGGGTCATACAAAAGCGCCAAAGATAGCACGATCAGATGCAATTAGACAACAATTTTAATTTTAGTTAATACAAAGGACATTTGACACTGCTGAAATCAGCAAAAAAAATACATATTAGTAAATTAATACCGTCACAGAAAATCAATTACACTTTCCAAATTTAATTAAAACATTTTTTTAACGGGAGGACAGTCTACTTTACTGAAAACAGCAGAAATACTTAATATTTATTTTCGCTATTTTAAGTCTACTAATATTTGGCAAAAACGTCTACTGGTTTTAGCAACCCGAGTAAAAAAGTTTTGATATAATCATATATTATTTTATGTAATTACATATAGTAACTTATAGTTAGATAAGGCCACATATGCTTTTAAATTGAAGCATATATACTTTTATATAGTCATATATTAAATATTTTTTCCTCAAAGGTTTTAATATTGGGACATATGTGATTTTATATTATTACATACTGGCCTACATATAAGTGTATGTGCTATATATAAGTACATAAAGTAACATATTACAGATATAATTACGTATACGTTTATATATAATTTAGTATGACACTATACATAATAATATAAAACTATATATGGAGCCATTTAAGAAATATTATATAATAGGTGTTATATATGATTATATATTGACGCATATGAACCCATATATAACTTAGTATGGTTTCATATCTACAATATTTCATGATTTCTTTTATATATAACGATATAACGTTCTTTATAAAATCATCTATAATTATATATCATCCCACATTAGCAATTTTTTCAAAGTGATTTTATATAAAAATATATGTATAAGGTCATTTTAAAACCGTACTGTATTAAATGTGGTTCCATATTAAAAATGATTTTGAATTAGTTTTAGATTTAGTAATTACTAGGGATTGGCGCATGACACGATCGTGAGTGAAGTTATTCACAAGTGATCGTGAGTAATAATTACTATAACAAAGTAATTCGCCGGTGAGCGTGAGAATATATAATTCGTACGTGAGCGTGAGTAAGAATATATAACCCGTGCATGATTCGTGTCTGAGTTTATTTTTGGCATCATATGTTTTTAGTAATTTTTACTGTTTTGCGTGAGAATTTTCTGATTGTGAGTAAGTTTTTAATATACTCATGTCTGCGTGAGTAAGACACGAAATGCTCGTGCGTGAGTAATTTGTTTTTGTTTAGGAGCGTGAGTTAAAATGGCTAACGCGCCCATAAAATTAACAATACTGAAGCTTTAATATGGAATTCTCTATACTATAAAGCACACTTGACTGATCTCTTATATCTTGGTTGTATATCACTATCCTATTAAGTTAAAAATTTTAGTGTTGTTAACCTTATTTTAAAATTACTAAAAACAAAGAAAAATTTGTTCATGTTTAATGAACTGTCATGGTAAATCTGGATAAAAGTAATGGAAGATTTATCGAAATTAAAGGATATCCAGTAGACCTGGGGTTAATCATTACATTTTGTAATTAGTTACACATTCATTTACACAATTACATGTAATTGTAATTGAAAAAAACTCAATTACAATTACAAATTATTTGTAATTGTAATTCAAAAAAGAACAATTACAAGTAATTTGTAATTTGAAAAATGTCAATTACATTTTTTGGGAAAATAAATAATGACAAAAAGCACAAGTTAGGGTAAGCCCAACATGACGTATTCTTTTTATACGCATCCATGCCTATGCAACCTATCCCAGTCAGATTTTTCTACAAAATTTCAACAAAAACACTTTTTAATTCTAAATGTAATTGAAATTTGTAATTGAAATCACTTTCAATTACAATTACTAGTAATTTGTAATTGAAAATTTTCATTTACAATTACTTGTAATTTCAATTACAAATTACAAGTAATTGTAATTGAAATCCCTCAGGTCTGATCTCCAGATATTGTATATCTTTTTTTATTTAAAAATATAATTTTGTATATTGTTAGATATGGTCACATATATTATGGTAAAAATATAGGGTTAATATTTAGGTATAATTGTATCAAACTATGTCCACTTTTATAACATTTTATATAATTTTATACAAAAAGATATAATTTTATGTAATTGGATGAGGACAAAATTCGGATACAATTGTATCATATTGTATCAAATTGTATCAAATTGTACCAAATTGTATACAATTGTGTACAATTCGATACAATATGATACAATAAGACGTTCTCATTTTTCGGATATAATTATATCTAATTACATAGAAGATTATATATAATTAAATATAACTTTATATGGCTCCATATCATTTTTTTTACTTGGGAAGATAGAATGTTATTTATATTCAACTAAAATATGTATATTTAAATATAACTAAAATTTTTGTAGATTTAACAATTATTGTTTCATCGTCCCAATCGTATTTTTCTTAAATGGAACCAATTAATTACATAGAAAAAAAGTAATTACGCTTTTTGTAGCAGCATTCATCAGTCACCGTGTATTTAAAAAATATTTCAAACTATTGCAATGGATTTTCGTATTTTATTTATTTGAATACATATGAAAAGACTGTATCTTTTATACAAAGTTCGATATATAGAATTTTCGAACGATTATCTCGAAAATAGTTTTAATAAAAATATGTTTTAAACAAACCGGTTAACCGACAAATAATAACCGGTTTTCGGTTTATTCGAATTTAGAAATTATTCGAAACCGGTCGGTTTTTTGAAATTATAAAAACCTGTTAAACGGTTTTCGGTTACGGTTTTGGACACTCTAGCCACAAGTCTAAAATTAGAAAAAAAACCAATGATGAAAACTGTTACCGCTAAAAACCGTAAAGCACCTTAAGTTGTTTTTCAAGAGGAAGAATTTCACTCGAACTCTAAAGGCTTCATAATGCAATTTAAATTATAAAAATTACCAATTTTTTAATTTAATAATAAAGACACCATCACAATATACACAAAATGTCAATTTTTCAACAGAAAAATAATAGTCTTGTATATTAAATTTGAGTGAAAACAAAGTCTACACAATTTTAACGTGAAACTGATTGTCGTGAAAAATTATTTTTTTTATATGGGTATAACATTTTTTTCACGTGAAACTCGAACAACTTACGGTGCTTAACCGATAAAATACCGTAACCGTCATTAAAAAAAACGAACAACCATTATTCCTGTAATGGTTAAACCGGTTCATTTCGTTGATAAAACCTGTATTGCATATCAAGACATGGGGTAAAAAAATAAAATATGTATATATGGGCAAATCTACGGAACCGGGCGATTCCATGTAACTCAGTATTTAAACCATTTTAATAACAATTTATAATATTTTTGATGGTATCAGCATTTTCGAGGCAACAAATTTAATCAGGCGAACATCTTAAATTTCAATATTTATGCTGCCAATGTGCTCTACTCAATTAAAAACTACCCTAATTCACCCTAATTTTGCTTGTAACTTTCAAGAGTTTTTCAACTCTTTTGGTTATAACTTTTTCAGCATAAAAGGAAATCGCCCAAAACCTTTGGTGGATAATAATTATGATGTTAGAAAATCTCCCACTTGTTGAAAAAAATAGGTGCCCTCAATTAGGAACAAATGGTAGTTCTTTAAAATCTGTAACTCTGTTTTTTGAATAAAGAGTAATTTCAGACATTTTTAATTTTTGCGCTTTCAGCCTCAATGCAATTGAACATTTTTTGATACTGACATATAACTGACAAGTAAACAAAAAAATTGAGATCAAATTAATAAGTGTGCCTTCAAAAATAAAGAAAATATGGCAATAATAATCTCTTAACCTCCTCTATGCGTGAACAACTTGAAATTTGATATTTTTTGAAGGGCACATCCGTAGTTTGAGAAATAATTAGTTGCAGTCCTGCATGATCGGTATATATCGGTGATACTATTATTATGTGTTAGTGGTAAATGGATCGTACTATTAGTATGGTGTCCAGACCCATTTTAGGTTAAATTTTGTAGCTTTTCATAGATTTTTGGAGCTAAAAGTGATGTAGAAACCAAACTGATAATCCGATACTAATTGCGATATATATCATATAAGCTAGATTTCAGCCATTAATTCTTTTATCTGTGGATGTGCTAGTCAATTTAAAGTTGGATTTTTAGCGATTGTACAGCGAAATTTGATGTAAAGCCTAAAAATAAAATCCGATCTGTTTAGCACTTTCACATAATGACAGCTATGATAAGATCTACCGTTCCAGATAGATTGGACTCCATAATTATTATACCCTACACCACTATGTGGTCAGGGTATTATAAGTTTGTGCTGATGTTTGTAACACCAAAAAATATTGGTCCTAGACCCACCTTATAGTATACCGATCGGCTCAGAATTTTTTTTTTATTTCGATTTAACGATGTCCGTCCGTCCGTCTGTCTGTCCATGCATTCTTGTGCGCACTCTACAGGTCGCAAATATTAAGATATTTTGATGAAACTTGGTACACCGACTTATGTCGGCCCAAGGACGACGCCTATTGATTTTGGTTAAAATCGGTCCATGTTTAGACCTAGTGCCCATATAAGGGTCCTACCAAAATTATACTGTTTATACGCTGCAGGTCGCAAATATTAAGATATTTTGATGAAATTTGGTACACAGACCTATATTGGCCCAATAACGCAGACTATTGATTTTGGTAAACATCGGTCCATGTTTAGACCTAGTGCCCATATAAGGGTCCTACCAAAATTATACTGTTTATACGCTGCAGGTCGCAAATATTAAGATATTTTGATGAAATTTGGTACACAGACCTATATTGGCGCAATAACGCAGCCTATTGATTTTGGTGAACATGGGTCCATGTTTAGACCTAGTGCCCATATAAGGGTCCCCCCAAAATTGGCTTGGTTACAAACTGCAGGTCGCAAATATTAAGATATTTTAATGAAATTTGGTGCGCTGACTCACATTATAGAAAATTTTGACACAAGCCCCATTTTAACCCATTCCCGCGGGATCCCAATTTTACCCAAAAGCGTTTTCTTACTACACAATTGGGTAAATGAGAGCTGTCATGAAAGAGTAATATTCTTGTTCTTCTTGCACGAGAAAGCCCAGACTTTTTTTCGTGTAAATTTGGGTAAATTGTTTTAATCAGCTGTTATATCATCAGTTGGGTGCAACTAGTTCAATTGAACTCTTCACTGATTTGAACCAAAGACCTAGTTCACAACTAATAGCTCTTTTAGTTCAATCGATCATTTCATTCATTCAGATAATATGTTTATCATTTACAAAAATTAGTATAATAGTTGCAAAAGCCTATCAGTGATTTTACAACTCCATAAAATTACTGACAATTTTGTCAAGACGCTTGTTTAAATGTGTTAAAGAGTTAAATATGTAAATAAATCGAAGCTTTTGTTTAATATTAAAATCTTTTCCAAATTAAATAAACTATGTATTCCTTTTTGTAAATAGAAATACCTAAAAAGGAAATTTTTATTAAATTTTAGATTTACAAAGGGGTTTAACTAGAAAAGCTATCTAGATTTTTACAATAAATTGAACAAGAACTAGAAAGAGCGCTCACCAAAACGAACTATAATGCACAAATCTATTGACATTTGTTTTTCGGGCTTCAAATGTGGTTTTTCGCGTTCTTTTACTTTTGTGCATTTTTGTTATTTCGGGAGAGTATTTCTTGTTAACTCTCATTTTACCGAACTTTACCCAAAAAGTAAAGAAACAGAGCTATTATGTGCGTTCCCGTACTTTACCGCGGGTACCCGGGGGAACCCAAAACAGCCCAAACAACAACAATTTACACGCAATTTTGAGTACGGGAACGCCTTTGGGCTAGTTTGTGTAACTTCGGTAAAGTACGGGAACAGACATATTATCTCGTTTGCTAAGGATGACAATTTTTCATCGAGTAAAATCTCGAGTCGCACCGCATTATAGATTCCTAAACCTCAGCATCAAAAGTTTGACTTTAGTCGAAAGTTTTAAGAGGCGCATTTCTAAAGTGTACTTCCAACGAAAGTACCCCAAGTGGTATACGCCGATTTGACTGAAACTCGGATATGGAATAGAGCATAAAAATGTAAGGTACGACGGCAGTTCGAAATGTTCTTAGCCCAAGAAGAGCTAGATTTTTAAAATTATTTTTCAATATAATATCCTGAAACTTCAATACACTTAGTCCAACGTTTTTCTAGCAATTCTATCCCTTGATTAAAATAATTTTCCTGAAGCTCCTCAAAATAAAACGTTTGCCAGCAAGGAATTTTTTTTTGAATTGGGAACAGGTAGAAGTCAGAGGGAGCTAAATCAGAGAAATGATGAGAAGTGAGAAATTTTCATTCGAATGCGTTTTCGGTCAACTGTTAACAAATGCGGCACCCATCTTGCAGAAAGTTTTTTCATCTGTAATTCTCGATGCAAAATAAAATGTACTCGATTATTTAAGATGCCTATGGCATTCCCTATTTCACGCACTTTCACTCATCGATCGTCTTATACCATATCATGGACTTTAGCTATGATTTCTGGCGTTGTTGTTGGACGTCCAATTCGTGGTTCATCTTCAATGATTGTACGACCACGTTTAAATCCATCAACCCAATTTTTTACTGTTGCATATGAAGGAGCACTTTCACCTAACACATTCACCATATCATTATGCATTTCTTGTCCCGATAAACCTTTCTTATGTAAATATTTAATCACACCACGAATTTCTAATTTTTCCATTACAAAAAAATCACTGAAGCGCTTTTTTTGAACATCTGTTACCATACGAATGAGTTGACAGATCGAAATTAAATTTAACCCTTTGGCTATTGGCGTACATTATAATCTACGTCGACTTCATCAACTAGTCACTGATTTGAATGTTAACCAAAGCGCTATTCATTTACTGTTATCCGTTCGTTATTTTGTTCTTATTAAAATTTTATGCAGGCTGTGAAGTTTTAAAACAACATGAGATCAGTAGAGTGAGTTTTGACTTGTGATTATCATCTTAGGCCGAGTTTTTTGGATGTAGTTCAACTTTGTTTATTAGTTAAACATTGTTTAAACTTAATATGTTGTTTTTCAGATGTCGTCTAATTTACTTTTAATTGAGGCTTAACCCCGCAGCATTGGCCAGTTAAACTAAAGTACAAATTTGTCAACACAAAACAGCTGTTGGACAATAATTTGTTTTAGCGATGCCACATTAGGTCCATTCGAAATTTGTACAAATTTTTACTGGGTGGCGTTCGTTTACATAAATACTCAGTAAACAGAAAGAAAAAAGAGAGAATAAAGTGACAGTTCTATGTTGAGAGTTTCTAAGTCTTCTTCTTTTTCTTGCAAATTTTTACTGGATAAATTTTTGCAGGTAAGAATTTGCAAGCAGAAAAAAACATGTTTCGAAAACATATGATTGTTTATGGTAAATAAAAAAAATTATTTTCCAATTATATTATTTTATGGAAATGCAAAGCAGTAAAACTTTCAAAATAAATTATGTAAAATATAAGAAATCCTTCTAAAAATGTTCTGCTTAAGGTTTAACATTAAAAATATTCTTCTTTCATAGCGACCAGTTAAAATTTATTTGTATATTTGGTGTTGTAATCAGCTGTGTGTACAAACTTGCAAATTGTTGCAAATTTTCTGTTCGCGTACATGTTTGGGAAAATTTTATTTTGAGAGTAAATCTTGTCTTACTCTCTGAAAGTTTGTACTGAGTAATTCTTACTGGACTTGACTGAGAAAAGTAATCGAATGGACCTATTGCAACGTATTGACAGATAAAATACTTAATGCTACCACCATTTTGTGACAATTCCAATTGGATATTAATTATTTTGACACAATCAATGTGGCTACACAAATTGTGTTGTTTCCCTCGTTTTGGTGACCAACCTTAAAATTAATTCAATTGGAATCAATGTAATTTTTATGACCATACCTATTAAAAAATGTGATATTGAAAAATGTTTACCACACCCATTGAAAAAGAGGAGGCAGAAAATTATTCATATGAAATTTACAATGTTAATTAAACATACTGCTGTTTAAAAATAAACATAAAATTATATTTTAAATTTGCCATATAAAATTGTGCACAAAATATGTTGTCTAATATTTCTTTTTATTGTATTTTAGGACCCATGACACCATCACAAATGCATGCCTCAGCTGCTACGGGACAACCATTGTTAGCTACAGGACCATTACAAACGCAGTTCATACCATATCCACAGACACCGCATGCACCACACTTCCAACAACAGCCTTATGCGCCACAAATGGTAAATATCATATATTCCCAGCAGCTTTATGAAATTTACTAATAACTTTGTTTTTTTGTTTCTTTACCAGGTCCGCATGTATGAACCACAGCAATTGCAATTTTTAACACAAACACCACCATCGACTACACCTTCGCCGGGTCAACCACATCAGACGTTCCATCCACAGCCACAACCATCCCCTGCTGGCGGGGGACCACAGCCAACATTTGCCCCACAAACCCAACCACAATATCATGTTGTGTGCCCCCTAACAATTCATCCCACACAGCTAATGCCCAGTCCCTATTATCCTACAGCGGCGGGGCAACATCCACAACAGGGTCAACAGTTTCAACTGATAATGCCGCAGCATCCGAACCAGTAGGGGAAGTTTTTAGGCAAATTGTGTGTTCGTAATTAAAACAAAAACAAAAAAAAAAAAAATAATTTCATGAAAAATCATTCGATGAAGTAGAATACCGATCTTTGGTTCTTAAACGAAACAAACAAAAAAACAAAAAAAAAAAAAAAAGATTGATGTCTCCTTTTTTAAGTAAAAGCTTTGTTAATAACGTCTTTTTTACACATTATATTTTTTTCTTATTACATAAAAAAGAAAGAAACACGTCGTTAATGAAACTTTTCTGTGAATGTGAATTGTTGCCTGTTTAAAACTTAAAGAAAAGAAAAAAAAAATAATAATAATTATAATAATATGTATTGTGAAAATCACACATTAAAAAAACATTAAAAAAAAAAATCAAATTTCCAAATAATTCTTTGCAACAAAGATAAAGTCCCTTCCTTGCCCTGTTCCCTACGTCCCGCTGATGAATACTATATATTTAAAGAAAAATCAAAAAAAAAAAAAAATCATCTGTTCCTCTATGTATTTTTTCGTCTTTTTTTATTTCTTTCTAATTTTCAGTTTATTTTTTTAAGTTCTTTTGCCTGCAATCCTTAATTTCTAAAAAATAAAGTTTATTCAAATATCTAGGATTTGAAAACGATTTTTTTTCCTCCATCATTGCCTGTGTTTCAAACAACACTCATTTTTATATTTATTATTTAAATGTCTCAAATAGTTAAAGCATGTCTTATAATTTAAAAAAATTTAAAAAATGAACAAGAAAAATTAGATGAATATAAGTTTACAAATTTTGTACAAAAAAATCGTAAGACAAAATTGTATTCAATATGAAAAATTGTTTATGAAGGGTTTAACATAAGCATAATTTTTATAACTCCAAGATTAAATGCTAATTTCACAAACGTTAATTTGAAATAAACTGGAAATTTAAAAACCTCAAAATTATAATTCATTTAAACTATTCAGAATATAAGCAAATGTTAAACTGAAACTTTGAAATGAAATAAACGGTTTATCTGAATGCAAATGTATTTTTCTAAATGCTTTTGAAAGTTCACCAAAATGTTATATTGGTGCTTTCTGATAATTTATAGTAATATAGGGTATTTAATGAATCGACTTCGTATTTTCATAGCGTAATCATGTAAATGTGGGCGCTGTGGTGTAATGGTTAGCGCGTTGGACTGTTGCACATTATGCTGAGGGTTCGAACCCCAGCGACCACAACATCAATTTGAAAAAACATAATGTATGATTTTTCTATCCTCTCATATATATCGCAGCGTACTCCTTCGTTGTTCCTATAACACTTAACCCCACCGAAGTAAAATAACAGAACATGGCTATGAACTAAAAAGCTTTAACAAAGTTCGCCAACTCACCATCAGATGGCGCGCAACAACAGTTCTAAAAATTCAACATCTCGCGCAATTACAGTGTTGCCATATTTGAAGCCCTTCATCTTTCACCAGCTTTCACTTCTTTCCTATCCCCTTTCCAAAGGAAGCAACACGTTAATTAATAGGAAGAATTTCCGGAGTGTTGCTTCTCTTTTAACTTAACAGTCACGGCGTTTTAAATTTGAAAATTTTAGAGAAAAGTGTGATTTTGGCCAATAATTTAGATAATGCCCAGCAAAAAAAGTCATTACAAAAAAGTTATTTTAAAAGCACTCCGAATAGCATCCACTGATTGTGAAGTAGTTACAAAATAGCTCTAACACTGATTTATTTTCACGTGGTGCCCCATGTTGTCAGTAGTTTAACTTCAGCATTTTGTTAGTACATAATATCATATTTTAGAGGCAATTTTAATGTTTCTTTTGCATCTGAATCAATTCAATTAAGACAAAATCAGACAAAACCAAACCTTTTTTTCAGCAGTTTTTTTTTTAAATAAGTTTGTAACATGTTTTTTATTTCAGTCTTTAAATTCAAAAAAGATACGATTGAATTAACGCCGAGTTTTTGGGATATCAGTTAAACTTGGTTTAGTTAAACCGAAATTATGTCAGCCATTTCCATTTTATTAACAAAAATTTGCCTGAACAACTTTTTCTCGTTTAAAAATAACACTGCATGACAAAATCTTGACTTTTAAAAATTAATAGAGCTCTGACCATCAATTCCATATATTTCGGACATGCTGATTACAATGGCGTACTTTATTTTTAGATCAATGCACAGTGGGTCAGCATCATCGAATTTTGGCCAAAACTAGAATATTGAGTATATGAGACTAAAAGATATCACAAAGGGGGGTTTGGTTGTTGCTGATCACGAATCTGAAATAAAAAATATAAAATTCAAAATGGCGGATCCAAGATGGCGGCCATTAATTTTTAGTTTTTATTATATTGGACTTAAAATAAACAATTATATAGGTCTAAGATCCGCTGATTAAAAATCTGAAATTAAAATTTTGAAATTCAAAATGGCGGATCCAATTTGGCGATAAACAATTTTTTCATTAAATTTCTTATGTCGCCTGATTTACTTTAAATTTCCACCAGGGGAAGTTTTTGGGTAGCAGATTACGAATCTGAAATCAAATTTTAAAAATTCAACATGGCGGCCATAAATTTAAATTTGTTATGTGTTGGAAAATAAATTACACTGTACAAAAAAAAGCTTCTGATGACAACTAATTCTGGCAGAGGGACCAAAGAAAAATATAAGTGTATCGGCGTTTAAAAAGTTTTCGCCTGGCCCTATGTTTTTGGGGGGGGGGTAAAAATTTCCCCTCTTTTGAAAATGATTATTGTGAATCGGCATAGGAAACCATGTGAATCTTCCATTTTAGGTATAGGATACGTTCAGCAGACTTATGTAAAAAACTACGAGGGACATTTTTGTGGAATATTTTAACACTCTAACTGCAATTAAAGGGTATCTTTTGGCCCTTTTTAAAAAGTGTCAAAAAGACCCATAAATTGAAGAAATTTTACTATAAGTCTCTGCAGACATCAAAGTTGAAAATTTAACTTCAATGCCAGAAATAAGTCAAAACTTTAAATGCGTTTAAGGGTTAATTTCGTACTTATTCAGAATTGACACTCAAATGTCCCACAGACCTGGACTTTAGGGGGCTAGTCTATGTGAGAAAACCAGAACCTTTATTTGAGGTAATTTTTAGTTTTTACTAAAACTCTGGAATGCTGGAAATCAGCGAGATGTGAAGGTAAAGGGTTTTTCAATAAGAGCGCTACAAAAGTTTTCTTTTTAATAAAACGAAAACGGTTTTGGATATCAATGAAATTCTTAATTCCTGTGAAAGTACGTTCGATGTCATTATGTATGGAAATCGATCTCTTTTGCATGGCCACCACGGGCACGCTTGCAGAAGTCCAGACGCTGAACCCAATTTTCGACGGTTTTCAAGCATAAATCGACCGATATTCGTACGAAGTTCATCAATCGTCGCTGGCTTGTTGGTATAGACCATAGAATTGACGTAGCCCCACAGGAAATAGTCCAAAGGCGTCAAATCGCACGACCGAGGCGGCCAATAGACTGGACCATTTCGTTAGATAACACGTTCTCCAAACTTGGTTTGCAATAAATTGATTGTGATATTCGCTGTGTGGCTTGTGGCGCCGTCCTGTTGGAACCACATGTCCTCCAAGTCCATATCATCCAATTGGGGCCAAAAATATTCGGTTATCAAACGGTAGCGATTCCCATTCACAGTAACGTGCCGGTCTTGATCATCACGGAAGAAGTACGGCCCAATGACGCCGCTGGCCCATAAACCGCATCAAACCGTAA
Organism: Leucophora obtusa; assembly: GCA_949987735.1. Lineage (NCBI taxonomy): Eukaryota > Metazoa > Arthropoda > Insecta > Diptera > Anthomyiidae > Leucophora > Leucophora obtusa. The sequence goes on along the minus strand of OX465295.1, from coordinate 292,327,001 downwards.
TTTTTTCGGGATGCAATAATAACTCATGGAGTACGTGTGGATTGCTGTCTGACCAATAACACATATTTTGTTTATTGACGAAGCCATTCATTATGACGACCATAAATTGGACGTAGCGCTCTTAACGTTGAGGCCACTGACTGCGAATTTCGGTAGTAAATTTTAATAATTTCGACTCGTTGTTGGCTCGTATGTCTTTCCATCATGAAATGGCAAACCTTACTGAAGAGAAATGTCAAAAGAGCGGCAAGAAATATGGCGTCGTTTGCTGTCCCTGTCTTTCTACTTTTGTAGCGTCCCTGTTGAAGAACACTTTACTTTTTCAGTTAAAGGGCAAAATCTCGAAAGTTTATGAACGGTCGCAAAAACCTAGGTAGAAGACATCTTAAGGAACGCCAATATGTTCAAGTTTTTCAAATACCTCTTGGAACATTTTGGAGCCTGTTTTTGAAAATTTAGTATTTTCAAAAAACCCACATTTTTGAGGTAAGATTAATTATTTTGTTACCTTTTTCGTAAATACTTAACAGGTTTCTAATTTTTTTGAGAACTAATTTCAGTTTTATAATTTGAGATTGTTTTTCGAACAAATTATTGTTTATTTATGATTTTTTTATTGTATCATTATAAAATAAAAAATGTCACAAAAATTAAAAACTTTGACTTTGAACTCTCGCCAACTAACAACGAGTAACCACAATGATACAATATTTCACTCACAAAATATTCAACAATCATAGATTTTGAATATATAAACATATTTTTCCTTTACCTGAATTGTACTTTTGGCCAAAAAACGGCGATATTGGCCCACAGTGCAATGGTACTGATTTTTCGCTAAATGTCTTTAAAGTTTGGCGGTTTTCCATTTAGTTTTTTATATACAAAAATTTTGAAATTCAATCAAAATAAATTTTCTGTGGTGAAATGTAGGCACAGGACCTGTATTCATATTTAGGCTTAAAATTTGATGCATAAAACTTGATATTGAAACCACTGTTCGCGTTTTAGATGGATTTTAACGGTTTTTAATGTTTTAGCGAATTGAATCGCTGAAAGCAAAATCGGCCTTAATAAATGATATGGCTTATTAAAGAAGCAATTAAAAGGAAAATATATCAACAAAAAAAATGTATTCATCTATAGCGGCCTATACGTTAAAATCGCGATTTTTAAAAAATTTTGTATTGCAGCATAGCTTATGCTATAGCTTAATATGGGGTCACCTCTAAAAACTGTTGTTGCAAAATTTCAAGCAAAAAAGATTCCATTTGCAAAGTTGTGCAATAAAATTTATTGCCATAACTTTTGCAAATGGAAGAAACTTTTTTGGTTTCAACAATTTGAAAAAAAAAAATATATATGTATAAATATATTTTTTTTTTAATTCTCTTTTGTTGTAAATGTTGTTTAATCTAGCATTTAAAAAATAAGGCTTGGATATTTGGCCGGAAATGCGTTTTTGCAAATCTTTTTTCCGCGACATTTTTTTGCGATTTTGCAACTAGTAGGGTATTCAATCGATTAATCGTTATTCGATTCGAATAATAATAAATTATTTATTCGAATATTCGAATAATTTCAAATTTTGAAATTTCGAATAACGAATAATTCGAATAATTTCATACGATTAATCGAAATTGGTAGAAAATTACAAAAATGTTTAAAAAATATAAATTTTTTATTTAATTAAATGTGCTAAAACTCAAAACTTTAAAAAAAAATTGTGATAAATAATTTGCTGTAGGCTTGTACCTATCCGAATTTCATTCTGGCATAAGAAAATAATTAAGGGACGACCTTTTAGAATTTCTAGAAACATTTGTTAGCTTGAACTCAATGAGAATTTCATGTTTTCATGTCTTTAAATCCCAAAGAAAAAACAAAAACAATATAAAATTATAACAGTTTTCATTGTCATCTTCCAAATTACTACTCTGTTGTTGTGACTTATAATGACATAATGAATTGACAATAAATGAAAAGCTTACATGGGCACTAACATCTGAGGTTTTTGGCCAATCTTATAAAGTAGCGGTATCTATTTACGTATAAGAACTTTTTAATTATTTTTTACGACTTTAGTAATTAATGCTCAATTAAAGCTTGTTTAGTGAGCACTCTGAATTATTACAATAAAATAAAGGGACGGAGGAACGGAAGCGTAGAGGGAAAATCAATCTTCAACAGACCCAGCAAAATTTTTTACAATCGGTAGCCAACCCCACCTATTCTACAACTGGTTCCACTGCAACCGATTCCATGGAACTGGTTCCGGAACCAGTTCCTGGGATCCTATATTGAAGGTATGACTGACGTAGAATCAGTTCTAGCACTGGTTCCAGAACTGATTCTAGGGCAACCGGTTCCACTTTGGAGCTATAGAAGTGGTTGCTTTTGGGACAATTTCAACCCAAAAAAATCGGTGTTAGAATCGACAGTAGAAGGGGTTGTAAATGAAAAGTAGCTATTCTACAACCGATTCTTTGGAATAGAAAATTTTCCTGGGGAATTCCTCTCTACATTTACTTTTTTACGTATTCAATGCATACGAAAGAGATACAAAATAATGTACAGGGTCTTATATTCTTCTTTAACTCATTTCGTTGTGGTTCTCCCCAATTTGGATAAAATTTTAATATGTGAAGGAGGGGAAAGAACAAATAAAAATAATGACAAAATCTGATCTCAATTATTACACTTTTTTATTTTTATGAATTTCAGAAGATTTACTGAATTTATTTTTGTTCCTTTTTTAAATAAAATTATTAAAAACACAACAAGTGTATGTATATTATTTTAAAGAAAATTTTGTCGATTAATCGATTAATTTTAAAATTTTGTTCGATTAACCGGTTAAGAAAAAAACCCGAATAATTATTTGCACGATTAATCGATTAAAATAAAAAGCCGATTAATTGAATACCCTAGCAACTAGCCACCAAACTTTGTTCTATTTAACAAAACCGCACCTAAAAAATTGCAAAATATTGGCGGAACGCGAAAGAGACTTTATGGTAAAAAAATTGTATTAAAAAACCTTATGAGCGATTTTCATTCTGCAAACAAATATGCTGATGTAAGAATTTTTCTTTTTGCAAATTTTTTTCCCGCGACTTTTTTTCGCGATTTTTTTTTTTAATTATCCACCAAACTTTGTTGTATGAAATGGGTATTATAGTCTCTAGATTACATATTTAACAAAACCGCACCTAAAAAATTGCAAAATAGTGGCGGAACGCGAGAAAACACTTTATGGTAAAAAAAATTGTATTAAAAAATCTTATCAGCGATTTTCATTCTGCAAACAGATATACTGATGTAAGAATCCAGAACTGCAATTAGCCACCACACTTTGTTGTATGAAATGGGTATTATAGTCTCTAGATCACATATTTAACAAAACCGCACCTAATAAATTGCGAAATTTTGGCGGAACGGGAAAAAAGACAAAAAAAAAATGTATTAAAAACCTTATCAGCGATTGTCATTCTAGAAACAAATATGCTAATGTAAGAATTTTCCTTTTTTAGAAATTTTTTTTCTACGACTTTTTTTTTTCGCGATTTTTTTGTTTTTTTGCAACTAGTCAAAATTTCATGGTACAAAAATTGAATTAAAAACTTAACCCTCAATTCATAAATGCTTTGTAAAGTTATAGCAGGTTTATAAAACGTCATTTTCATACAAAATTTGTTCAATAAACCTCCTATAATTTTACAAAGCGTTTATGAATTTAGGGGTAAATCAGCGATATTCATTCTGCAAACAAATATACGAATACTTATGTATCATTAATTTGTTTTGCAGATTGTACTGAAATTAAAATTTTATAAATTGAAAAATAAAAACAGTTTTTCTTAATAAAGAAACTTTTTTTTTCTCAAAAAAAAACTTTTTTGTACAAAAACTTTTTTTTTTATTTTTTCATTTTCTTTTTTGTTTGGAGTTGAAAATAAAAAAATATCATTTGTATAAAAATATCATTTGTATATTTTTTTTTCTTTTTTTTATAAAGATAAATATATTTTCAATTTTGGATGAATATAAAAAAAAATTATTTAGAAATTTACTTTATTTTGAACAGAATACTTTTTTATTTCTTGATGAAAACTTAAAAATAAAATTTTTTGTTTGTAAAATCCGGTGCCTGCAATAAATACATTTTTTACTAAGTTAGTATCGTACTAAAGACATTTTAGGATACCCACAGGTATAAAAGTTAATACGAGAGGTACTATTTATATTTCGGGAACTGGCAACACTAATGTCAATAGCTAAAATCTGGCAACACCATAATAAAATTTGACATTTTTTAGCATAAACGTACTCACAATAGGTGTGTTTCTTTACTTTTTGGGTAAAGTTCGGTAAAATGAGAGTAAGCACAAAATCCTCTCACAAAATGACAAAATTACCCAATAGTACAGGAACGCAAAAAACCACTTTTCTAGCCCAAAAACTTATTTCAAAGAATAATGTTAAACAGTGATGGGACTTATAAAATTTTGTTTTGTGCCAAGTGTGTGACTAAAATGTGCCAAATGGGCCTTTATTGTGCCAAAACTCAATTTTCACTTAGAAACCGCGTTTTCAATTTTCATTTTGTAAATGCATTCTTATGGAATTATTTTGAAATCTTATGGAATTAATTATATTTGAATGAATTAAAATTTTCTTTCAATTAAAAGGTGAATGATAAATTAAATTCATCCGATACTTATTAAAGATTTGGGAATGCAGCCAATGAATGAATTCTTTAGGAATGGTTGCACGGAATGGTATACATATAAACATTTTCTAAAACTGAATTACTTTTTTTTTGAATTAAACTTAAATTAATTCTTTTGAAGCTCTGAGATAAATTTATAGCATTTGAAGTTTTAAAATTCTATGGATTAAGCACCGTAAGTTGTTCAGTTTTCACGTGAAAAAACTGTTATACTCCATATAAAAAAAAATTATTTTTCACGACAATGAGTTTCACGTGAAAATTGTGCAAACTTAGTTTTCACGCATATTTAATGTACAAGACTATTATTTTTCTGGTGAAAAGTGACATTTTGTGTTAATTTTGATTGTGGCTTTGTTATAAAATTAAAATATTGTTAATTTTTTTAACTTAAATTGCAATTTAAAGCATTTAAAGTCTGAGAGAAATTTTTTCACATGAAAAACAACTTACGGTGCTTTATTCGGTAATATCTTCGATGCCATTTTTTAGTTTTGCTTTATTCGAAAAGGTATTTTAATACCAATAAATGCTTAGAAACTAAAAATTAAAGAATTGTTATTTTTTAAATTCATTTTCTATTAAATTTTGTAGATAACCAAAATGTGCCAAAATAGTATCGGTTGTGCCATTGTACCAATCAATCTTAGATTATGCCAAAAATCCCATCACTGATGTGAAAATACGTATAATTTCAGTTTGCAAATCGCCACAAAAAGACATGTTTATTCACATTTAAAAGTTGTTTTTGATTTTATTCAATTAATTTTAACAAAAAACCAAGTTTCTTTTGCTTATTTCTTTATTTAATTACAATTTTTAATTTAATTTCACAATTGTTTTTTGTTTATATTTGCATCAGCTGTTTTACCAAAGTTTACCCGAAGAAAAAGTCTGGGTAAATTTTGGTAAAAAGAGAAGCACTAATACACTCTCATTAGCGCTCTCATTTACCCAATTCTCGAGTACGGGAACGCTTTTGGGTAAATTTCGGTAACTTTGGGTAAATTTCGGTAACATTGGGAACGTACGGGAACACACTGAATGTTTTGATGTACAAGTGCTATTTGTTTTGTTTACAGTGAGTTAAGTAATTCAATTTGGCCAAAAAATGGAAATTTCAAGAGAAGGTTTTCGTTGGATTATTTTTCACAACTTTCGACGTGGATTATCTCAACAAGAATGTGTCGATGAACTCAGTTCTTTGTATGGCGATAAAGCAGCATCAAAAGCGACAGTATATCGCTGGTATTGTAAATTCAATCGTGTCGTAGTTCGGACGCCGACGAATTCCGCGAAGGTCGTCCAAAATCGGTTGTTGTGCCACAAAACATCGATGCAGCGCGTGAACTGATAATGCAATATCGTCATGTGACATATCGTTAGAAAGAGGCATCCTTGCACCTTAGTTCCACTTAAATACATTCGATTTTGCATGAACACTTAGTTGTTTTAAAAATTTGCTCAATCGCTCAAAAAAAGGCTCGCGTCGATTGGTGTAAGAGAATGATTAAAAAGTTCGACCGTGGTGCTTCAAAAGACGTGTATAAAATCGTGACAGGTGACGAATCATGGATATATGCGTATGAGCCGGAAACAAAACAGCAATCGACCGTGTGGGTATTCCAAGACGAGCGAAATCCAACAAAAGTTGTTCTTGGAAGAAGCACAGCGAAGCAAATGGTCGCCTGTTTCTTCGGCCGAATGGGTCATGTGGCCACTGTTCCACTTGAGCAACGTATGGCGCTCAATTCTGAGTGGTACACGACCATTTGTTTGCCGGAATCTTCGGAGTCATTCTCCATCATGACAATGCGAGCTCTCACACATCTCGTCACATCTTCAGCAGTCAAAACACCGAACTGATGACTCATCCTCCGTACAGTCCTGCTTGGCACCCAATGACTTCTTCTTGTTCCGGAATATCTAAGGTAAACTGCGTGGTCAACGATTTACGAGCGCCGAAGAAGCAGTTGAAGCGTTTAAAAACCATGTGTTGGAGATGTCTCAAGAGGAATGGAAAAACTGCTATGACAAATGGATTGAACGAATGCAAAAGTATATTGATCATCAAGGGGAATATTTTGAAAAACAATAAAGCCAATTTTATTTGAAAATGTTTGTTATTATTTGCTATTCCCGAAATATAAATAGTACCCCTCGTAATGTCGATATTTTTGTTTGAAAAATGCATTTATTATAACAAAATGAATTGATACATTATTCAAAGTATTGTTCATCGTTAGCCACTACTTTTTACCATCTTTGTGGTAGCATATGGATTCCGCGCCAAAAGAACTGCTCCGGTTTTGAGCTAAAGAATGAATCAAGCCAATTTCTGATACCCTGTTCTGAAATGAGGCGTATTCCAGTAAGGGCGTTCTGCATCGATCGAAATAAATGGTAGTCAAAGAGGCAAGGTTTTGGCTATAAGGCGGGTGAACCAAAACTTCCCATCCACTGTTTTCCAAATAGGTTTTGACCGGTCTTGCAACATGTGGCCGAGAGTTGTCATGATGGCAGATTATTGACTCATGTTTGGTCGCATATTCTGGTCGTTTTTTGTTGATTGCTCTCTTCAAACGACGTCAATTGACGACATTGGAGCCAGACTGATCTAAGCGATATTTTTATCAAAAATTATATTATTACACAATGGCATAGAAAACTCATAATTCTTCCATGCCACACTTGTGTAATTGCTTTTCAGAGGTTTCCTTCTTGAGAAATCGCAACATCTCACTATAGAATTAGTGCGGTCTGTAAAGTAAAGGCATGCCATGTCAAAGTACATTGTTTTTCCCTTACAATTACATTTTTAATATATTTTTCAAATTTGTGTAATGCCATAGTGATCTAAGCAATTTGTTCTTCGCAAAAATGCAAATAATTGCTTTATTAAATAAAGTATATATATAAAACTTGTTCCTGATATATTTCATACTCATCAGAAGTACATTTAACTTAGAAAAAATAATGAAAAAACCATAGGTATCTCACAACAACGCGTAACGCGTTTCCTTAATTTTCTCAGAAACTTACTTTTGTGCCGTAGATCAGTCTGGCTCCAAAGTCGTCAATTGTGTTTGGTACAGGTCCCCTGTGATCGTCTGACCCGATTTCAACAGCTCATAATTCAAAACACCCTTCTGATCCCACCATATACAGAGCATTACCTTGGCGCAATGGATATTCGGCTTCGGCGTTGATTTGGCTGGTTGGCCGGGCTTTACATATGACTTTTGCGCTTGGGGTTATCGTGATGTATCCATTTTTCATCACCAGTAACAATACGATGCAAAAATTACTTCTTTTTGTAGCGTTCAAGCATTTCCGACATGCAAAATCGCCTTTCAACGTCTCTCGGCTTCAATTCATATGGGACCCAATTTCCTTGCGTTTGAATGAATCCCAATGCTTTTAAACGTATGGAAATGGCTTGTTGTGTGACTCCCAATGATAATGCAAGTTCTTCTTGCGTTTGACAACAATCTTCGTGGAGTAATGCTTCCAATTCCTCATCTTCAAACTTTTTCGGCTGACCAGGCCTCTCCTTGTCTTCTGTGTCGAAATCACCACTTTTAAATCGCGCAAACCATCGTTCACAAGTTTTTTGAGTTGGTGCATGTTGACCGTAAGCTTCTACCAACAACCCAGTGTAGAAAATCATTACCAGATATGTGGTTATGTAACTACATACTTGGTAATGGTAACTAGTTACTTTTGTTATTACATTTCTTATTACCTTTATATGGCGATGTCGCGAAAAATAATGAGTTATGGTTACAAACCAGCATACGAAAAATCAAAAAATATATCGTTACCTATGTGCTTACCAGTACTGACAAAAATAATGAGTCTAAAAATAGATTTTCAATAAAATAAATTACATAAAAAAAAATGTTTTTTATTTTATTTTTTTTATTAAATAAAATTTGCTGGTGCGGGAATCGAACCTGGGTCTACAGATTGCCAGTCAATAGCTCTACCATCTGAGCTATATCGACATGTAAAATTTAATATATAAAAACATAATTGACCTGCTGCACACAAGTAAGCTTACTCGCCAACATACAAAAAATCAAAAAATATGTGGTTACATATATCCTTACCAGGGTTTAAAAAATATTGAGTCTAAAAATAGATTTCAAAAAATTTTCAAAAAAATCTAGAAAATTATTTTCTATTTAAAATAATGATAAAAATAAGTCATTATCAATAACTCATTATTCGGCCTAATTGCGGTTGTCGTATACGACAAGAAAATTTGTCGTTTTTGCCAAAAGGCATTTTTTGGTACCGCGAGTGTCGTTTTTTTCGGTCAATACACCAAAAACTGTCGTATAAATTTTTGTGCACGACAGCCTCAAAAAACTTTTAAAAAAAGTATTCAAATAAGTGAAATTAAACATAAAATCACTTTAATATACGAGTATTAACAAGTTAAATTAAAGAAGAAATTTTTTTATTTAAATAATTTTTTTAAAGAAAAATTAAAAAAATTTAACGCACTGGGTATTTTACAACTTGTGGAAAAACACAATATACTTAAAATGAAAAGTTTCACTCTGACACCTTGATTTTATGAAACAATAATCGTTTTATTATTACAAAATTTTATTTTTTTTTTGATTATTTTATGAAAACACCACAAAAATAGATTTATTTAATTTTCTTATATTCTCTGTCGTATATTTTACACAATACCAAAATATAATAAAAACGACAACGACAACGCCTGCTGTCGTAATACGACAACGACAACCGCAATAAGGCTGATTATATGTTTTAAAATAATGCAGAAAGTAAGTGGGTGCCATTACTGGTAGTCCAAAAAATAATAATATGTCATTACCGTTTCTGCACTGGGAATCGATAACTTTCAGCAGCCGTTTTCTTCAAATGAAAGAAGGTTATCAGGCTTCCCCGCAAAACATCTTTTTTAGGCACAAAATTCGACATTATTATAGCGATTGAAAAAATGTGAGTTTACACTTTGGCGTCTATCGAATACTGAATTATAATGACAGATGTTTACCCACCAAAATACCGTATTTGTTATTATTCACACAAAACATATGTGACAGTTATGCCATATGTTGTCCAAATCGACATTATTATTATTATACCTGGGTATACAAGTTAATAATGTCGACATGGTTATACAAGTTAATAATGTCGATAATGTCGAAATCGACATTATTAACTTGTATACTCATTAGGGTGGGATTGTGTAGGATACGCTAGAACTCTTTATTTTGTGAGGTTAAAAAAAAAATGCATTAGACCCCTCATCGGGGTCAAAGTTGGGACGGCAGGGAAAAAATCCACAAAAATGCCCAAAACTGTCCCGGAGTCGCTCCTAAGGGGTTAAAATGTAAGACGGACCCCCATTAATTTTTCCTACACCTACCCCCTATCTCTAATCCGTAAGGGTGTTCCCATACAAAAATGATATTTTTAAAAAATTTGCTCCCACCGCTCTAACGGTCCCAAGGATGACCCTAGGGTGGTCAAATGTTTGACAGACCCCCAATATTTTTTCAACCCTAACATTTTCTCAGAACATACCGATCCTCGATCTTGAACCCTTAAGGTGGTCCCCATACATATTTTTAATTTTATATACATTTTTTTTATAAAAATATTTTTTAAATTTAGAAAACCAAATTTTTAAAGCCGATTAAAAAAAAAAATAAATCGTCATGTTAACAATGATGCGTTTACGAGACGCTCAACTGTTGCTAATCCGCTACTCAACAATCTAGTGAACTATTTGATTAGCTACAGCTAAGTCAACATATTGTGGTAGCGCTAACTTGTTTTGGTAGCGTAAAAATTTTACGCTACTTGTGAGCAGTTAATGATACATCAGCTGTGGTTTGTTTTTTTTTGTATAAAAAATTTCGAAAAAATCAATGAAACATCTACAAATATTTTTATTTTAAAACAAAAACAAAAGTAGCATCGTTCACCAGATTAAGGTAATCATAAAGCGCTACATATCATTTGTAGCTGTAGCGGGTTTCTCTGGTAAACTTGCCCAATATGTCTTCAAAAATCGTTAAAAATGCGATAAATCGCTAATGTTGGCAGCACTGATGACACAGAAAACAGCTGTGTTGTAAAAGTTGTAAAATTAAAATCTCTTATATATTAGACACCGAAATTTAATTTAAAACAATTTTAAAATCAATAAAATAAAATGGCATTAACATTGACCGGCGTTGCGAAAAGTTTAAGATCGCATACCGAACTTTTTTTAATCGGACAACCGTGTTCGAATATAATGGGAACAAAATTGCCACCTAGAAAACAAGTGCTCAAGATGTACTTTTATGGAACTGGGCAGCGTAAAATAAGTCGTGACGAAAGTGAAAACTTGGTGACTGACACTATCATGATTTTTTGGCGTCAAGCGTTTATTCCAACAAAACACAGAGGTGACGTTAAAAGAAAAGTTTTATCTTTGTTCACTGAATGGTATTCCTTGCAAAAGAATACTTTGAGAGGCGGTGAAAAACAAAAAAATAAGGAAGATGAGTTTGTCGAAAAATTGGATGACCTTTTTGACATCGCACATGCCAATGCACTTAAATTGGTAACCGATCCGGAAGATGCGAGGGGAACGAGAAAATGAAGAAGAAGAACGGACAAAGAGAGTGAAACTTCAAAACGAAGTCGCAACAACGGGTGACTATTATTATTTTTTACCAGGGCAACCTAAAATATGCTTCTGGTTGGCCTATTCCTTTCATTCATAACACAGTACAACAAAATAATAAAAATTTGATGCATCGGGATTGCGACGTATCATTTCTGGCACTAGAATTTTAAAGTTAGCTATAGTTTAAGAAATATTTGCAAAAACGTTTTTGTAGGAAAATTAAATTTTTTAAGAAAGTTTTTGCAAAAAATATAAAATTGAAAGTAATAACGCTATTTTTTTGCAATATATTAAAATGATGAAATATGCCCTTTAATTTGATATATTGCACGTTTTGACAGCTGCGATAATATTCTCTATATATGCATTTTAAATTGAAATTTCTCTTTTTTTTCACGATTTCGTTAATAAATAATCTGCGATGAAAGGAATATCTAATATTTGCATTTGTACCTTTAGTAAACATCTCATGTTACTTAATTTATCAAAAATTTGTCGCATTTTCTGTTTAAACTTAAAGTTAGGATTGACTAAACCTGAAAAAGACTGACTTTTTAATACCTAAAAATTAAGGAGTCTGTAACAAATCTTAAAACATAAAACCCAGATAAAACCATTCAGAAATATTAAACATATGTTTTCCAATCAATTTTAACAAATTTTTAATTGAAGTGCAACTTTTGAAAAAAATAACAATTTTAAAATATGCATGTTCAAAAATGTACTTTATTTCTTTTTGCCATAGTAAATTCATATAAAAATTATTTGAAATAAAAAAGATGTAAAATGTGTATTTCAGATTGAATTTTCTGCAAATATTGATGCAGAAGTTATGATTCTTTTGATAAAAAGAATTTAGTGGAATATGAGTTTACGTCATATGTAAAGATTTTTCAAATCCGATTAAGGGATTTTACTAGATTTGCAAAATAGGAAAATAAGTGAAGTTTTCACTTCAATTGCAGTTATATCCTAGATCCTTTATCTAATCAAGATAAATTGATATGTTTCCAAAATCCCAAAGTCTATATTTTTAAACCATATTAAAAATTATCCATGGCTCAGTCAGGTGTATGAATAAATAAGAAATTTTAATAAAAAAACTGTCTTTTTGCTAAAAGTTAAATTTGCACATATTTCAAAAACTAGAGATAATTTTGAAATTTGGTGTTCACAATCGTGCTGTTCATCCTAAAATCTATCAGAATTGATATGTCGCATGCCCGATGCATTTTTAGTGTTGTACTGTGTAACTAAATAATATATGTGTTGTGTGTAATTTCAGTTAGCAAGTTTTCATCCACCGAATCTAGTGAATTAGACACTGCACATGAAGTTTCCAACGACGAAATTGTTTTGCGTAAGAGACTAAGAAAGAAACTAGGGGCAGAATTGAATGCATAACTCCGGAACTGGTATCTGTTTTCGACAGATGTAAGACAGCTGACATAGCAGCAGTGCGTATGAATTCTGCGGCAAGAGCTTTTCAACGTGACCCAAGAATCTATATCATCAATCGGAAGTCCCTTCGACAAGCCCGTACACAAAATCGAGGCGAAATTTTTCAACGTGCACTAGGATGGCAAAATGTTGGCGGACTTGCAAGGCGGCGGAAAAAAAGTTGATCGACTTCCTGTTATAACGTATGATGGAAACGAGCAGCTCTTGGGCGTGCCAAAGGTACCGTCGGGTAAAGGAAAAGGCAACCGTATTGCAGAGGCCATTAATGGGCTTTTGTTTGAGTGGAAAATCACTGACCGTGTCCCCAACGAACACTGGCCAATTCCAAGGCGCCTCGCTATTGCTTGAGCAAATACTGGAACAAGATCTTTTCTACCTGCCGTGCAGACATCATATTTATGAACTGCAGTTCAAAGAAGTTTTCGAAGTTAAATTCGGCGAAACGTCTGGGCCAGGAGTGCCAATGTTTTATTTATTTTATTTATTTATTATTCAAATAAACCAACTGAGCCCTTAGACTAACAAAAACAGGTTATTTTGTAATATCTCTTAAAACTATAGTCTAAAAGAGTAATTAAATTTGTATATAAGAGCATTTGAAAGAGACTACAAGATAAAACAATTTGTAATAAAAATTAGTTTTACTTACAAAAAATTTAAAAGTAACGATAATATGGCAAAAATATATATGACAAAATATATTGCGTCATAAAATTAATTAAAACGAGTAAAAAGGTTAAAGCCGACTATACAATACCCTACACCAGTCTGGTTAAAAGCCAACTAATGTTTGGATCCGAAATTCGAATGGGTTAAAATGGGGCTTGTGTCAAAAATTTCTATAATGTGAGTCAGCGCACCAAATTTCATTAAAATATCTTAATATTTGCGACCTGCAGTTTGTAACCAAGCCAATTTTAGGGGGGACCCTTATATGGGCACTAGGTCTAAACATGGACCGATGTTCACCAAAATCAATAGGCTGCGTTATTGGGCCAATATAGGTCTGTGTACCAAATTTCATCAAAATATCTTAATATTTGCGACCTGCAGCGTATAAACAGTATAATTTTGGTAGGACCCTTATATGGGCACTAGGTCTAAACATGGACCGATGTTCACCAAAATCAATAGGCTGCGTTATTGGGCTAACATAGGTCTGTGTACCAAATTTCATCAAAATATCTTAATATTTACGACGTGCAGCGTATAAACAATATAATTTTGGTAGGACCCTTATATGGGCACTAGGTCTAAACATGGACCGATGTTTACCAAAATCAATAGGCGTACCAAGTTTCACCAAAATATATTAATATTTGCGACCTGTAGAGTGCGCACAAGAATGCATGGACAGACAGACGGACGGACGGACGGACATCGTTAAAACGAAATAAAAAAAAATTCTAAGCCGATCGGTATACTATAAGGTGGGTCTAGGACCAATATTTTTTGGTGTTACAAACATCAGCACAAACTTATAATACCCTGACCACATAGTGGTGTAGGGTATAAAAATAGAAATAATATGGCAGAAATAAAATATAAAGAACAATGGGAAAATATTAAACACAAACCTTTCCGTTCAGGCATAGAAGATGATGAAGTCGCAGCTAAAATACCAGTTCAAGTTCAAATGAAGATCAAGTCTTTTTGTTTGGCTCAATTGAATGAGAAACAACCCAGAGACGACTATAAGGAGTTCCTTGAAATTGTTTTATTGTTTCTTGGTTGAAAATATTCCGCATTATCGTTTCAGCCCACCAGTACCTATCAGTCATGCTCTATGGATGGCGAAAGGTATATACTGCCCAAAAATGTTTTTGTTCCGAAAACATTTCTGTTTAAACAAAAAAGAATTAAATGGACTTTGCGATGTTACTATTTTCATCGTAAAACTTTACGTGAAAGCTTGGTTTTGCACCACAAGAGCAACCGAAGCCCCAAATAATGATTTGAATTTTTTGAAAGCGATTGTTGGATATGCTTCAATTGATCAAATTGTGTCTCAACGATTGGTAAAAAGAGTCTGTGGACATCTTGGTATCTCAGTGGTGAAGCTGTCGCTCTTGGATTATTTGATCCGAATATCCCCTGTGACATCAAGCGGAAAATGGCGAATGCAATTCGTATATTTGAGGAAGAGAAAGAAGAATACGAGGAAGAGTTGACTGACGATGGGATGGACGTATCGTTCGACGAAGACAGTGATGAAGAAGGGGATGTGGATGAAATCAAGGAAGAAGACGAAGATAATTTGGAGGATAGTACCAACCACGACCGTTCCCGTCCAGTACATGTTGTTGGCTTCGAAGGTGTAAAAAGAATTATCTTTGCATCAAAACAAATAAATCAAGAACTAATTGAGAAAGATTTAAGCCATTACGTCACACCTCAGACTTCAAAATTTTTCGAACGATTCGGATTGTCAAAAGTTTTTATAGTTACTGATCCAGAAACCTGGAAAGAGCGTGAGGACTACCGGCAATCGCTAGACATACTGCGTAAACTTCATGTCAACGACGCTGCTGAAAGAGGTGTAAAATTAATATAGGGTTTTTCAATAAGAGCGCTACAAAAGTTTTTTTTAAATAAAACGAAAATGGTTTTGGATATCAATGAAATTCTTTATTCCTCTGAAAGTACGTTCGATGCCATTATGTATGGAAATCGATCTCTTTTGCATGGCCACCACGGGCACGCTTGCAGAAGTCCAGACGCTGAACCCAATTTTCGACGGTTTTCAAGCATAAATCGGCCGATATTCGTACGAAGTTCATCAATCGTCGCTGGCTTGTTGGCCCACAGGAAATAGTCCAACGGCGTCAAATCGCACGACCGAGGCGGCCAATCGACTGGACCATTTCGTGAGATAACACGTTCTCCAAACTTGGTTTGCAATAAATTGATTGTGACATTCGCTGTGTGGCTTGTGGCGCCGTCCTGTTGGAACCACATGTCCTCCAAGTCCATATCAGCCAATTGGGGCCAAAAATATTCGGTTATCATTGAACGGTAGCGATTCCCATTCACAGTAACGTGCCAGTCTTGATCATTTTTTCGGGATGCAATGATGACTCATGGAGTATGTGTGGATTTCTGTCTGACCAATAACGCATATTTTGTTTATTGACGAAGCCATTCAGCCAGAAATGAGCCTCATCGCTGAAGATGATTTTTCGATGAAAATCCGAATCATTTTCAAGTTGTTGCTCAGCCCAATTCACGAACATACGACGCTTCTGGTGGTCAAGTGGCTTCAGTTCTTGCGTCAATTTGATCTTGTAAGGATGAAGGCCAAGATCTTTTCGCAAAATTCGCCACAACGACGTCACAGATATGCACAACGCTTGAGAACGACGTGTGAGAGACACATTTGGGCTTTCTTCAACTGAAGCCTCAGCCGCAGCAATATTCTCGACACTACGGGCACTTCTTTGTCTCACTGGCACGGGAACATTTTGTACTGTGCCTGTGGATTCAAATTTTTTCTCTAGACGCTTAATTGTTGATCTGCTAGGACGATTATAACGACCATAAATTGCACGTAGCGCTCTTAACGTTGAGGCCACTGATTCCGAATTTCGGTAGTAAATTTTAATAATTTCGACTCGTTGTTGGCTCGTATATCTTTCCATCATGAAATGGCAAACCCTACTGAAGAGAAATGTCAAAAGACCGGCAAGAAATATGGCGTCGTTTGCTATCCCTGTCTTTCTACTTTTGTAGCGTCCCTGTTGAAAAACCTTTTAGAAGACTATAGCAACGTCCTAGGCCGTAACGAAGAAGAAAAAATATTTTTACTTCAGGTTGTAGCCGAAAATCGGAAAAATATCCATCACACTATAAAAATAAATTAATTTGATTTACATTTGTGAACTTTAAAACATTTTCGAATTATTAAACCATGTTTTTTAAGCTCAATAAAATTATAAATTAAAAAGCTAACAATCGGGATTTTCAATTTCATAAAAAAGTTTAAAATTTGTATGGGGACCACGTTAAGGGTTCAAGATCGAGGGTCGGTATGTTCTGAGAAAATGTTGGGGTTGAAAAAATATTGGGGGTCGGTCAAACATTTGACCACCCTAGGGTCACCCTTGGGACCGTTAGAGCGGTGCACATTGGGTTCAAATGATGCCAAAGTGGCGATTAATTGAAATTTTAGAATAAATTTTTTAAAATAATTTTTGGTATCGGGTAAAATTAGATAAAATTCTGCATCACTACACCTTTTGCAACTGTAATTCAGAAAATATCAATTGAAATTCAGAATTTCCATTTGAAATTCAGAAAATATCAATTGAAATTCAGAATTTCCATTTGAAATTCAGAAAACATCAATTGAAATTCAGACGTTCCATTTGAAATTCAGAAAACATCAATTGAAATTCAGATTTTCCATTTGAAATTCAGAAAATATCAATTGAAATTCAGAAAATATCATTTGAAATTCAGAAAATATCAATTGAAATTCAGAAAATATCATTTGAAATTCAGAAAATATCATTTGAAATTCATAAAATATCAATTATTATTCAGAAAACGTCAAATGAAATTCAGAAAATATCAATTGAAATTCAGAAAATATCAATTGAAATTCAGAAATCGTCATTTGAAATTCAGAAAATATCAATTGAAATTCAGAAACCGTCATTTGAAATTCAGAAAATATCAATTGAAATTCAGAAATAATCATTTGAAATTCAGAAAATGTCAATTGAAATTCAGAAAATATCATTTGAAATTCAGAAAATATCATTTGAAATTCAGAAAATGTCATTTGAAATTCAGAAAATATCAATTGATATTCAGAAAACATCAATTGAAATTCAGAAAATGTCAATTGAAATTCTATTGATATTTTCTGAATTTCAAATGACGATTTCTGAATTTCAATTGATATTTTCTGAATTTCAATTGATGTTTTCTGAATTTCAATTGATATTTTCTGAATTTCAAATGATATTTTCTGAATTTCAAATGATATTTTCTGAATTTCAATTGACATTTTCTGAATTTCAAATGATATTTTCTAAATTTCAATTGATATTTTCTGAATTTCAAATGACGGTTTCTGAATTTCAATTGATATTTTCTGAATTTTAAATGACGATTTCTGAATTTCAATTGATATTTTCTGAATTTCAGTTGATCTTTTCTGAATTTCAATTGATGTTTTCTGAATAATAATTGATATTTTCTGAATTTCAAATGATATTTTCTGAATTTGAAATGATATTTTCTGAAATTCAATTGATATTTTCTGAATTTCAAATGATATTTTCTGAATTTCAATTGATATTTTCTGAATTTCAAATGGAAAATCTGAATTTCAATTGATGTTTTCTGAATTTCAAATGGAAATTCTGAATTTCAATTGATGTTTTCTGAATTTCAAATGGAAATTCTGAATTTCAATTGATATTTTCTGAATTTCAATTGATATTTTCTGAATTACAATTGCAAAAGGTGTAGTTGTCACAATCAATCGTCTATGTTGTTTACTTATTCTACAGTGGGCTCTCAAAGTTAGAGAATTATTAGTGTTTTCGCACACAGTGGCAAAAATTGAAAATTGATACGATTCAAGTCTTTATTTTTTCTATTTAGCCTTTCAAAAATTAATTTTTTGTGATGGAACCTTCAAGTTCAGGTATTTAAGTATATAGTTAATACCATTTTGTTAAAAATAATTATGTGTAAATATTTTTAATTATTTTTTTTTTAAATTGACCATATTTAAAGGCCCAGGGTTATTTTTCTGGGCAGTCCTGGATTTTGATTTGTAGATTTTCGAAAACTAGAACATTTGAGGTTGCACCGTTTTTTTTTTAATTTTGTATAAAAAGTCTGTTTGTCTTAATATACTTTGTCTTTTTCTATACTTTGGTGTGTGAGTGATTTTTGATCACTCACGCTCGCGTACAAAAATATTATCACGCCCGAAAAAAAGTGTTTACTCACATTTTGTAGCAAAAATAAGTGGTTATTTTATATTTCAGTCACTACAATGAATGTTTCACTCACGCTCACCTAAGCACTCCCACGTACCAACATTGTTGTAATAAAAAACGAATTTGTTTACCCATGTTAACGAACGTCTAATAAAAGTGGAACATCAGTTAGATTTTAGTCACATCTTTAAAATGACAATAACACACCGTATTTAATTTTTTTGTTATTTATACTACAAAGATTAATTTGTAAAACAAATTGTGTCACGCGCTCATCTCTATTGCAATTGTTTTTTTTTTTTGTTTTTGTTTGTTACGTATTACTGTGATATAAGGGTATTCATATAAAATGTACGATAGTGTAAAGCCCAAATTAGTTTGGAAGTATCGTAAAAAAAGTAACGTATCATTCTCATAATGAATAAAAAGAGTATAAAAAATAAAAATATTGCATTTTTTATCTTTTTCTTGTGCATAGAATTAAATGTCAAGTAATAAAATAGAAAATTTCTATTTTCAACAGAACTTTTTTACGATTTTACTTGACAACAGTTTCAATGCATAGGAAAAAGATAAAAATATATTTCTATATTATTTTAACACATTGAATTGATTACAGATACGTTTTTTTACTTTACTATTAAACTAATGAAGCCTTAAGCCTGGTAAAGTTATATCAGTTATTTCAAAAACTATATACGCACCCTGATAAATTTGTTCTACAATTTATTTTTATTTTTGTTTGTACATCTGAAAAATATTAAAATAATCAAAATAAATAATATTTGTAATTTGTAGTTTATTGAATAAATATTAAATTTGTTAAATAATATATTTTTTAAAAGGAATTACTAAGGAATTTAGGAAGAACCGGAAGAAAAATATTCCAAATACGCCAACAATTTTAAAATATTGTTACGTTTTTACCTTTTAAAAACGTTGGTTTATTTTCCTCAAATAAACCGGATTCTTTTCTATTTCAATCAAAATAACCAGACCCAACGCTGACACCAATTATTACGTTATACCTTATAAAACGTTCGTTTATCTCCCTTAGATAAACCAGCCACGGTGCTGTCACAGCGTTAATAGCAACCAATAATAATAACCAAAACACGAATACACTTAAGTTTGAAATAGCTTAGACACTCGTATTTATTTACAAACTATTATTAACAAACTCTCTCTATTATGACCATTACTATAGCGCTACTAACTTTAACACGATACTAACTAGCGGTCTTAACAGCACAACTGTTAATAATCAACTTCTTCTCACTAATGTTACCGCGCGCCTTATATAGTAACAGCCATACTTCTACAACACACTGGATAATTCTAGAATGCTATACTTAACTCTACATACGCTTAAAGACTATACACACAACCAAACTTAATTAAGTGTCTTTAAAGGCGTTACGCGCCCTACCGCGGTTTTGTTTTTCTTTTGCAATTATGAAACTGTTGGATTGTTAGTGAAATTAAGGCTATTCAAGTGAGTTGTAAGTGTTCGAGTTTGAAATAATCGACGTTAATCAGTTACAAAGTCAGTGGCACATTTTTGCGATTACCGTGATTTCCCCTGCTTTTCTATTTTGAATTTGTTCATTCAGCGACTAAATTTCATAAAGTTACGTGATACGAAACTTTCGCGGTTTGCATAAGTGAGATTTTTCACAAATCTTGTATTGATTACGCGTTGAACCAAAAAGTTAAATAAGTTATTTTCAAATTGTAAAAGCACAAAGAAATCGCGTTAATCGCAAAAATGTGTCATTAACTTTGTAGCTGATTCACAGCTATTTTTTCAATTGCATATACGCACGACTTACTTGAAAAACTTTAATTAAACTAAGAATCACACAGTTTATCAATTAAGAAAGTAAAAAACCGCGGTAGAGCTCGTAAAGCATAACTTTTTAAAGAAATTAAAAAAATAAAAATGATCAGTCGCATTTATAACATACATCTCATACTTGGGATTTTTTCATTGGCATTGAAATTTCATTATCATTAGTTGACTAATGCTAATGGCAAAAAAATTTCATTACCATTTAATGGTACTGAAATTTTCTGGCATTAGAATTTGTAATGCTAATGAAATCGCACTAATGCCTTAAAAACTATGAACAATTGAGTAAAAAAAAGCATTTGTTTACAAAAAAAAGGGGGATGGTTAGATTGCTTTTTCTTGAACTAGCCACCGAACTTTGTTCTATGAAATGGGTGTAAAGTTGCGTTTTCATCTGTTTTCAAATCCCGAGATTTCAATGCAAATCCCGACCCGAAATCTTGACCGTTTACATCTGCACTTTGTGACAGTAGTGAGATTTCGATTTGACAACTGCATTTTTTTTTGTAAACAAAGTACCATAAAAAATAACCTCAAAATATAAATATTTATAAAAACCATTTTATTCATTGGCGGAGTACAATTTGCATTATTTTATGTAAAGATCTAACGCTAAATATGTTAGTAAATTTGTTTTTTTTTGTAGGGACGACAAGCTAGAAACCAGATTTTGCAATATTTTGGCGGAAGGAAGACATGCACTTCCTAATGCTTTCTTCATAGTTATGCTTCGCGGGAAGCAAAAATTAGAACCAAACAACACTTCTTATAATCATTAGTACATTTCCATTGGGTCTAAAGGCATATTTATTAAATTAATAATAATGTTTTTATTTCATTATTTTGTATTATTTTTAGGTTATTTTTTTAGTCAGCTGTTGACCATCGTTGCCACTTTTTCATGCAAAAACTCTACAAATTAAGCGAAACACAGTGTTGTATTCTGCAAAAGTCTCCAGATTTTTGAGATTTTCATGAGATTTCTTAGAAATCTCGCAAATTTACGGGATTTCCTTTGTATGGGGAATCTCGGGATTTCACATGAGATTTTCACTGAAATCTCAATTTTAGTCGAAATCTCGGGATTTGGGTGTAGATGTAAATGCAACATTATATTCCCTAGATTATAAATTTAAAAAAACCACACTAAAAAAATTTCAAATTAATCGCGGAACGCGAAAAAAGTCTTTATGGTACAAAAATTTAATTGAAAAACTTAATCAGCGATTTTCATTCTGCAAACAAACATACTGATGTTAGAATTTTCCTTTTGTAAATTTTTTTCCGCGAATTTTTTCGCGGTTTCTTTTTTCAATTAATCACCGAACTTGGTTCTATGAATTGGGTATTGTAGTCCCTAGATTATAAATTTTAAAAAACCACACTTAAAAAATTGCAAACTAATCGCGGAACGTGAAAAAAGACTTTATGGTACAAAAGTTGAATTAAAAAACTAAATCAGCGATTTTTATTCTGCAAACAAACATACTGATGTAAGAATTTTCCTTTTTGTAAATTTTTTTTCCGCGACTTTTTTCGCGATTTCTTTTTTCAATTAATCACAGAACTTTTATCTATGAATTGGGTATTATAGTCCCCAGATTATAAATTTTAAAAAACCACATTTAAAAAATTGCAAAATAATCGCGGAAAGCGAAAAGACTTTATGGTACAAAAGTTTCATTTTTGTTTGCAGATTGTTAATCGCTGATTAAGGTTTTTATATATTTTTGTGCCATAAAGCCTTTTTTCGCGTTCCACGATTATTTTGCAATTTATTACTTGTGGTTATTTAGAATCATAATCTAGGGTCTATAAGCCCAATTCATATAATAAAGTTCGGTGGCTAGTTGCAAAAAATACCGCGAAAAAATGCCGCGCAAAAGAAATTTTGCAAAAAGGAAAATTCTTACATCAGTATATTTGTTCGTAGAATGAAAATCGCTGATTAAGTTTTTTAATTAAACTTTTGTAGCATAAAACCTTTTTTCGCGTTTCACGATTATTTTACAATTTTTTAAGTGCGGTTTTGTTAAATATATAATCTAGGGACAATAATACCCAATTCATAGAACAAAGTTCTGTGATTAATTGAAAAAAGAAATCGCGAAAAAAGTCGCGGAAAAAAATTTCCTAAAAGGAAGATTCTTACATGTTTGTTTGCAGAATAAAAATCGCTGATTTAGTTTTTTAATTCAACTTTTGTACCATAAAGTCTTTTTTTGCGTTCCGCGGTTATTTTGCAATTTTTTAAGTGTGGTTTTTTAAAATATATAATCTAGGGACTATAATACCCAATTCATAGAACAAAGTTCTGTGATTAATTGAAAAAAGAAATCGCGAAAAAAGTCGCGGGAAAAAAATTTACAAAAAGGAAAATTCTAACATCAGTATGTTTGTTTGCAGGATAAAAATCGCTGATTTAGTTTTTTAATTCAACTTTTGTACTATAAAGTCTTTTTTCGCGTTCCGCGACTATTTTGCAATTTTTTAAGTGCGGTTTTTTTAAATTTATAATCTAGGGACTATAACAACCATTTTATAGAACAAAGTTCGGTGGCTAGTTGAAAAAAAAATCGCGAAAAAATGTCGCGGAAAAAAAAATTGAAAAAAGGAAAATTCTTACATCAGTATAAATATTTATTTGCAGAATGAAAATCGCTGATAAAGTTTTTGTACCATAAAGCTTTTTTTCGCGTTCCGCCATTATTTTGCAATTTTTTAAGTGTGGGTTTTGTAAAATTAGAATCTGGTTACTATAATACCCATAACTCATACCAAAGACTGGTGGTTAGTTGGAAAAAAAAGTTTTCGAAAATAATTTTGCAAAAAGTAGAATTCTTGCATCAATATATTCCTTTGCGCAATGTAAATCGCTTATTAAGTATTTTAATTAATTTTTTATACCACAAAACCCTTTTCGCGTTCCGCATTTGCAAGCTCAGAAATGAATTTGAAATCTATAAAATGACGTTTACAAATGCCAATTATTTCTTATAATTGAGGCATTAGTAATCGTAATGAATTTACTATACAATTGGCATTAGTAATGAAATCGATGTATTTCAAAGCATTAGCATTAGTCCAAGTAATAATAATGCCAAAAATTTCATTAGCATTAGTTTCAATTTAATGGTAATGAAATCACCAATTAATTTGTCCAAATAATTAATTAGTCTCATGTATGATACACCTAATGGAATTAATTCTAGTACTTCTATAGTTTAAAAAATATACCTTAAATTTAACGCTTTTGGCGTTCCGCGATTCGAAAAAAATATGTGATTCGGTTTTCTATATATTTTTTTTCTGGTTATTTTGAAATAGGTTATTTTATATCACAGCAAAAAATATACATGGTTTTAGTAGCACTGTATAGAACATCATTTTTAGTGCTACTTGTATCCAGAGATGAGCCAAAATTATTACCATTACATTTTAATTAATTGAAAGTTTTATCTTCATTCCTACCCTATAAACATTTTCACTGGAATTCAAGTTGAAATCAAGTTCAATTCCAGCCCTGTTTTCCAGTTTCAAGGCTTGAATTCAACTTTTATTACATTTTATTTCAATAGCATACTCCAGCAAACAGGAAACAAAAATTCAAGTTTGAAATATTTTTGTTAAATAAACAAGTGCTAGAATTTGAAATATACTTTATTTCAAGCAAAATTTAAAGCACTTGAATTTATAAAACCTATGTGCTTATTGGGCTATTATATAAAGTAATGGTTAGATTTTCATTTCCATTACTTTTTTGTAATATAATAAAAAAAAATTCATTAATTGTAATGAAATGAAAAAAGTCATTACTTTACTAAAAGCGAAATATGTTTGATTTTTCTATAGTCGCGCCTTTATTGGCAAAGTTATAAATTTTCATATAGAACATTGCGGATAAGGAGCGCTTATGAGGCATTTTATACCTTGAGCCCTCAAATTTAAGCTTATTCGTTATTTGAGCTTTAAGCGACGAATCAGCATACCATGAATTCAAATTAAAGCACACGAAAAAAGAAAAATATTTACCTTTGTTTAAAAGTAACGGTAATAAAAATACATGTCTAATTTTCTAATAATTAAAATTAATTTCATAACAATTACTTGAATGTAATGGAAATGAAAAATGTTTCATTACAATTACGTTTATGTAATGGTAATGAAAGTGTTTGTATCTTTCGCTTACAAGCAGAGCCACAAAAATGTCTATTTTTTGCTGGATTGATATTAATTATCACTACAAACAAATTCAAAAGCACGAAAAAAATTATGTAAATACCTAAAAAAGCGTGAAAAACAGTCATTCATAAATGTTAATTATTGTTAAAATTCAACCAATTGAATTAATTTGATACAATTGAATTAATACGATCTAATTGGATTAATTTTATTTCCACATGTAGGGTAAAAAGTTATGTAATTAATTTTAAGAATTAATCCGTTATAAATATTGGCAAATTTTATTTTTAAGAATATAGAATGGTATTCCATTTATATTCTATGAAAAGAAAATCCAATAAAATCCTTGTTTTCGCGATTTATAAAAATTTTAGTCGTAAAAACCAGTATTTATTTAGTAATATGTATCAAAGCACTGTTAATTCACTGATTCACTATTAAATGAGAGCCATTGAATTTAATGCAAACGCCAGTTCCTTATTGTTAATGTAAATTGTTAACAAATTTGCAATAAAATACATTTCTTTAACGCATTTTGAAACTATTCAATTTTTTTTACTCATATTTTACCTTAAGCACCGTAAGTTGTTTTTCACGTGGAAAAATTTCACTCGAGCTTTAAATGCTTCATACTGCAATTTAAATTATAAAAATGAAAAATTTTTTAATTTTATAACAAAGACACAATCACAATATACACAAAATGTCAATTTTTCACCAGTAAAATAATAGTCTTGTATATTAAATTTGCGTGAAAACAAAGTCTACACAATTTTCATGTGAAACTCATTGTAGTGAAAAATTAATTTTTTTATATGGAGTATAACAGTTTTTTCACGTGAAACTCAAATAACTTACGGTGCTTTATCTACAACTTTTTTTCTGTTGTTAACTTAACAATAATTGTCGGAAGTTATCGATATTATTTAACGACAAAATTCGGTAGAAAAAGTTACGGAATCAGTTTTAACTACAATTGTAGTTAATTATCGAATTTTGACAATCTAACTACCGATTTTTGTCGTTAAAAAGTTAGAGAATCGCACTACTGAAACTGTTAATATCGATAATTATCGATATAAATTATAATTTATAATATAATTTAATGTAGATTTTTTACGTCTTTAAGACACGGGATAGAAAACTCGCGAGATTTTATGAAAATGCAGCTCTGTATAAGTCTACGAAATGTAATCTCTAAACCACTGACAATTGCTGTCATACACTATTTTTTTAATTAGTAACAATTTTGAAAATGTTTTGTAACATTATTGAATATTTCAGTTGATTAAATGCACTTTTTGGTATTTGGAGAAAACATTATTCTTTGAAATACAAAAATTTTAATAAAAACAAATTCTTGACAACTAGAGATGGTACTTTTACGATAAAAATTAGTGCCAACAATATTAGAGATGACAAATTTAACGCAAACTCTACGAGATTTCTATCCCGTGTAGATGTGCCTTTAGAAAAAATTTTAATAGATACAAAATTTCTTTAAATGCAATTTTTAATCAATACTGCCAACAATAAAATATATTGCATTTAAAAAAATTTATATCCAAAGTTTCCCAAATTTTATTAACCCTAGACGCACTTTCTTATTTTTATACCTCAAAGTACTTTCTTCGTCGAATCGACGAATTGCATGTTTGATCTTGCCCCAGTCGCTCCTAATTAAAAAAAGTTTAAAATTGAGCTTTTATTAGAAAAACAATTTAGTTTTCAAAAAAGTTTAATTAATTCAGTACAACTTAAAACTAAAAAACAAAAAAATCAACTTGAAGTTTTTTTTACATTTTTTTTTAAAACAGTCAAAAATCAGGGGTATGGCACATAGTATGGCATCACCAAAAAAATAAGTTATAACAAAATCGTTTTCACTAGATGGCACTTTGTTCAAAAAATTTACTATTTCCTTTTTTTATTTAAATTTAAATAATAACAAACAACAAAGGAAAAAAACAAACTGATATCTCAAATTTTATTATTTGAATATATTCCGCGCTTGTTTTGTGGAGTTTTCAGCAGTTTTTGACTTTTTAAATATAGGCTCAACTGATATTAAACTGATATTAAATAGTTGCTCAGGTAATACTAGATTTCAGCGCCCTCTATCAGTGAGAAGTGTAAGTTTTGATTTCCTATCTATATAATTAATAATGTTTCATAACTATGGAAGTTAAAAGCATTTGAGTAAAAAATTAAATAAAATAATTTAATGTTAGATAAAGTCGATCTGATTTTAACTAATACCAAAAATTCCATTTGGGATCCACCCAGTGTTGCCAGTTTTGACGATTTATCGTCATTTTGACGATTTTTACTATCAAAAATAGCCAAATGACGATTTGACAATTTTTTCCTTCAAAATGACAATTTTTTTAAATATGAAATACAGCAAGAAATGTGCAAAAATATGATACTTTTCCAATCTATAATTCTAAATCTCAAATTTTTAGTTTTTAGAATTATGCAAAATTGCAAGTAAATTAATGTGGGAACAAATTAAAAAACCGCTGCAAAATCAGAAAATTTTTATTCAGCAAATCTATACGATTTTTGAAAAATATTTTAGAATTTTAGATTAAAAGTGTTCATATTGAAATTCTAATTGAAATTATGTCTAGAAAAAATGTAAAAATCCGTTCAAGTACATCATCATTTTTTATTTATTGCGAAACTGCCAACTTTTCTTTAAGATACATATTTTAAAATGTACAAAACTTACTGGAAAAATAATATAGATATATGATAATTTTTTTGTAAAACTTCTGTCCTAAAACTCCCAGTGTAGAAAATCATTACCAGATATGTGGTTATGTAAATACATACTTGGTAATTGTAACTAGTTACTTTTGTTATTACCTTTATATGGCGATGCACATTGTGTTCAAATGATGCCAAAGTGGCGATTAATTGAAATTTTAGAAGCAATTTTTTTTAATAATTTTTGGTATCGGGTAAAATTAGATAAAATTCTGCATCACTAGTTGTCACAATCAATCGTCTATGTTGTTTACTTATTCTACAGTGGGCTCTCAAAGTTAGAGAATTATTAGTGTTTTCGCATACAGTGGCAAAAATTGAAAATTGATACGATTCAAGTCTTAATTTTTTCTATTTAGCCTTTCAAAAATTAATTTTTTGTGACGGAACCTTCAACTTCAGGTATTTAAGTATGTATATAGTTAATACCTTTTTGTTAAAAATAATTATGTGTAAATATTTTTAATTATTTTTTTAAAAACTGATCAATTTTGGGTTGTTTTTCATATTTAAAGGCCCAGGGGTTAAATTTTTGGGTAGTCCTGGGTTCTGATTTGTAGATTTTCGAAAAGTAAAACATTTGAGGTTGTATATTAAAAACAAAAAATTTGCGCATTTGTTGCTCTATTTTTTTTTTTTTTTTAATTTTGTATAAAAGGTCTGGTTGTCTTAATATACCTAATTATTGAACAGAACTGTTGTTTTTTCGTTTTTATGTTGCCTTTTCCTATATTTTGGTGTTATTGTTGGTGCATTTTAGTTTTTTTTTAAGAGATGGGTGCGTAAGTGATTTTTGATCACTCCCGTACAAAAATCTTATCACGCCCGAAAAAAAATGTTTACTCACATTTTGCAGAAAAAATAAGTGGTTATTTTATATTTCAGTCACTACAACGAATGTTTCACTCACGCTTACCTAAGCACTCCCACGTATTAAAATTGTTACGAAAAACTATGGCCACCCACGAATTTGTTTACCCATGTTAACGAACGTCTAATAAAAGTGGAACATCAGTAAGATTTTAGTCACATCTTTAAAATGACAGTAATACACCATATTTGATTTTTATTATTTATACGACAAAGATTAATTTGTAAAAAAATTGTTTCACGCGCTCATCTCTATTGCAATTGTTTTTTTTTTTGTTTGTTTCGTATTACTGTGATATTAGGGGATTCATATAAAATGTACGATAGTGTAAGCCTGGTCAAGTTATATCATTTATTTCAAAAACTACTCGTATATACGCACCCTGATAAATTTATTCTACAATTTATTATTAATTTTGTTTGAACATTTGGAAAATATCAAAATAATCAAAATAAAAAATATTTGTAATTTGTTGTGATTGTTTTTTGAATAAATATTAAATTTGTTAAATAATATTTTTTCTAAAATAAATTACTGAGGAATTTAGAAAGAACCAGAAGAACAATATTCCAAATACGCCAACAATTTTAAAATATATTACGGATATGTATACATTTACACATTGTGTATTTATACACAGTTTACCAAGCAGTAGAACGCGTTATATGAATGCCCCTATTGTTTGTTGTTTTAAAATGTGAAGTGTTTTTAAAATGTGTAAAGTATTAAATGAAGTATTTAGTATTCGGTATTTGGTAAATGGGTAAATGATTGAAACTTTCGTTTCTTTAAAAAAATACAGTGCTGTGCAGTATAATAGGCACATTTAAATTTTTTCTAATTTTATTCTCGTTGCCTTTATTTTTAAATATCAAAATAGTGGATAAATTCACCCCAAAATGCGAGGAGATTGTTCAGAGAATGGTGCAGAATTTTAATGTGATGTCTGTTTTTTTATTTTGTCACTTATTTTAGGTAGGCGTGGCTTTTAATGAAAAATAAGCGATTTCGACCTTCTATCACAAATTACATAGTAAAATTTAAAGAGTACTGATCAGTTCTGTAAAAGCTGTACATTTTTGGAATTCCTATAATATTTCCCTAAGTCTTACATTATTTTTTTCTACAAATGGTCGCCAAACTTATAATGACAGTGCCTTAAACATGACTAAATTTTTCTTTGTTTTTAGCGATTTAAAAATTGAGTTAACAACACTGAAATTTAAACACGGAATGCTTTATACTATAACGTAAAACAGCTTGAATGATTTGTTATATCGCAGTAAGTATAGAATAAGGCTATTCACTTTAAAGTTTCAGTGTTGTTAACTCTATTTTAAAATCGCTAAAAACAAAGAAAAATCTGGTCATGTTTAAAGCGCTGTCATTTTAAGTCTGGAGACCATTTGTAGTTAAAGATAATGCAAGATTTAAGGAAAGTTTATACAATTTGCAAAAATATACAGTTTGTATAGATCCGATCAGTGCTCGCTTAATTTTCCTATGTAATTTGATAGAAGGTCGATATCGCTTATTTTTCATTAAAAGCCACGCCTACTGTAAACAAGTTGCAAAATAAAAAAAACAGACATTACGTTAAAATTCTGCACCATTTTCTGAACAACCTCCTCGCATTTTGGGGTGAATTTATCCACTATTTTGATCTTTAAAAATAAAGGTAAGGAGAATAAAATTAGAAAAAATTTATATGGGCCTATTATATTGCACAGCACTGTATATATACTCTTTTTAGGAACAAGCCCCAACACAATTTTTATCCCTCGTTGAGAACTTTATAATTTCAAGAAAAATACTGATGTAAATGAATGGAAAGATAAAATCAGTATTTTAAAAATTAAAATTATTAAACGCATTATCCCGTCCAATATAAATGATTTTGAAAAAAGATTTAGCACATGTATTAGCGAATTTCATTATAATAAAAGTCGGAGGAATAATGAACGTTTTTTGAGTGTTAATAAAGAATGGTCAGATGCTTCTTTTTGTCCCCCACCAAAAAATCGAGGACGTAAAGAACTTTAATTTGTAGAAAGTAATGAGAAAACCAAAGCAAAGAAGAGTAATAGCATAAGACATATACTCCATTACCTTTATTAGCTCATGCCCCACACAAATGGGTTTAAGAGATTCCGGAAAAATCGAATCGTCAAAACTAGTTAAAGAAATAACAACGTCGACTTCAACAAGAGCATCAAGGTACAGAAAAATCTTTAAGCAGGTTAAACCACAACAATTTAATGCAGAAGAAGCTCTAAGCATTTTGATAGAAGCAAAATTATTTAGGAGAATATATTAAAAAAGTTTTAAAACAATTAAAAACGGTCGAGTTTTTGTGCTCATTTTTCTTAGTTTCATTCTATATATTACAAGATATGCATATTATTTGAAATATAATATTGTCGTATTTAAAGTAGAACCAAAATTAAAGTTTTCAGATATAAAATTTAATAGTTATGAGTGACTTTGTAAAGATACTTTTTAAATTTTTTATGTTTATCCAATTTTCAAAACGTCATATTTTAGAAACCGAAATAATTTCGGATCGGAAAGTGTCTGATCTTATGAACTCTGATATCTTGTAATATTAATTGTGAATTTCATTAAAATCGGAATTGATAAATCCAACTGCTGCGCGTTTTTTCATGGATTCTCCTAATACTTAAAAAAAAAATTTTTTTTCTTTTTTTTTAAATAAAAAAAAGTTCTCAACGAAAAATATAAAAGTTTATTTTTTTAAACTAACCTACATATAGTTAATCCAAAAAAATAATATCTCGTCAATAAACCTCTTCCTTGAATTAATCGAACCCACTGTGCGATGTCGCGAAAAATAATGAGTTATGGTTACACACCAGCATACGAAAAATCAAAAAATATATCGTTACCTATGTGCTTACCAGTACTGACAAAAATAATGAGTCTAAAAAGAGATTTTCAAAAAAATAAATTATAAAGGGTTCTTCAATAAGAGCGCTACAAAAGTTTTTTTTAAATAAAACAAAAACGGTTTTGGATATCAATGAAATTCTTTATTCCTGTGAAAGTGCATGGCCACCACGGGCACGCTTGCAGAAGTCCAGACGCTAAACCCAATTTTCAACGGTTTTCAAGCATAAATCGGCCGATATTCGTACGAAGTTCATTAATCGTCGCTGGCTTGTTGTCATAGACCATAGATTTGACGTAGCCCCGCAGGAAATAGTCCAACGTCGTCAAATCGCACGACCGAGGCGGCCAATCTTCTGAACCATTTCGTGAGATAACACGTTCTCCAAACTTGGTTGCAATAAATTGATTGTGACATTCGCTGTGTGGCTTGTGGCGCCGTCCTATTGGAACCACATGTCCTCCATGTCCATATCATCCAATTGGGGCCAAAAATAGTCGGTTATCATTGAACGGTAGCGATTCCCATTCACAATAACGTGCCGGTCTTGCTCATCATGGAAGAAGTACTGCCCAATGAAGCCGCCGGCCCATAAACCGCACCAAACTGTAATTTTTTCGGGATGCAAATATGACTCATGGAGTACGTGTGGATTGCTGTCTGACCAATAACGCATATTTTATTTATTGACAAAGCCATTCATTATGACGACCATAAATTGGACGTAGCGCTCTTAACGTTGAGGCCACTGACTCCGAATGTCGGTAGTAAATTTTAATAATTTCGACTCGTTGTTGGCTCGTATACAGAGAAACAAGCCAGCCGCCGTGAGGCGTTTAAGCCGCCGCCGCCGGTCATTTTTGCCTCAGCCGCCGCCGCCGATTTTTTTCGGCTCATTTCGGCTGGAAGTATCAATTTTCAAATATAAAAAATATAAAAATAAATACATTTTTTAAAAAGAATTTACTAATTCATTAAGGTTCAATTAGACGTGCCATATCGCCATAGCCGTAACCATAACGCCATAGCAGAAAACCAAAATTCAATTGGTTTCTACGGTTACGGTTATGGCGTTATGGCATGTCACCAATAATCGTATACATTGTAGCCCATAAGATTGGTTTGAACAGCTGTTTTATATGGTTATGGCACGTCTAATTGAACCTTTAAACTTGAACAACCAGTGCTAAAAACAATTTTTTTATATGAAAAGAAAAAAGTTAAAATCTTCTAAATATTAAATTTTTATAAATATAATTTTTTTAAGCTATAAAAGCTTATGTAAATTTATACTGTGAAAAAAATTTTTTAAAAAAAAGTTCTTAATGGGTTAATATAATACTTCAGATTGCAACTCTTTGCAGATGTGTAAAAAATCAATTAATAAAAAATATAACTGCTTAACTTTGCATTTAAAACTTAATATATGTATTTGGTGTATGCATTTTTATCAAAAATTATGACGAAAAATCGTTACAGAGTTGAAGTCGTGTTAGCATAGATATACGAAAAAGTTTGTAAAATGTATTAATTTCTGTTAAAAGCGTTACTTCTCCTCTTCATATAAATTCTTACAGTTAGTGTTTAGCTTCATTGATTATTAAAATATAAGCTATTATAAAATGTTGGGTTTTAATTTTTATTCAAAAAAATAAAAATTGTTTTTTCGACCTTTTTATTAATTAATTAGAAATTTATTAATTCAGTTCGAGGCCAATTTCCTTATTATGAATTAACATAATAAGTACTTTTTTCAAAAACTGCTATTTTTCTTCATCAGGATATTCTCCTAACAAATACTTCACAGAGTTTTTGCTTTCAAAAACCTCTAACACTTTCAGGAATGAAAAGACGATCGTTTCGGGGATTTTCCAAGTCCCCTTCTTCAGTTTTCTTTAGAAAGTGGTGGCAATAGTGCAATGCAAATTGAAACATCAAAATTTCATATTAAACGTAGTCTACTACATCAACGAAATGAGAATGGAGTAAACAATAAAATATGTTTTCGAAGTCTCTGCAAAGACATAACCAACAATAGAAATATTATGAAAGTTTTTGTTTTTGTATTTCGTACCATCGGTACAAATAAAATACAAATTTTATTTTTGCCACTTCTTTGTCAATTACAAGGAAGGGGCAAAAAACATTTCTCCGTACTACGAGTGTTGTCAAAATGTTGGGTTTTAATTTTTATTCAAAAAAATAAAAATTGTTTTTTCGACCTTTTTAGGAGAATATCCTGATGAAGAAAAATAGCAGTTTTTGAAAAAAGTACTTATTATGTTAATTCATAATAAGGAAATTGGCCTTTAACTGAATTAATAAATTTCTAAATATAAGCTACTAGCGGGCGCAGCCCGCTACGTTGTTAGCGTGCCTTAAAGGTTAGAATTAAATTTCTTTTATATAAAATAAAACAAAATATTTGTTGCTAAGGTAAAATATTTGTTAAGGTAAATGTATTGTAATGTTTAAGTACAAACACTATTTTTTGCCTCTTCATTTTTATATAAATAGATCATTTAGTATACCAACACGTGAGCATGTAACAACTAATTGTCTGTTGTTCAACCATCGGCGTAGATAGTTCGTATTCGTGGTTGGGTGGGGGGGTCCTCTTTTTAATTCGCTTTTTTATTTAAAGTACAGTTTTTATAATAAAAGCCTTCACCCAGCCACCACAAATAAATAATTCTGCACAACAATGGGTTTAAAATAAATAAATATTTGATCACTTTTTCTCATGAAAGTGGATTGTTAGTAATGAATCCATTACAAATTGCAATATACGTGTGTATGTCAAGATAATTTGGTAAAGTGCGAACTTAGGTAGATAGACCCGTAAGTAGTTTTCTTCATTTGTGTTTTGAATGAAAATAAATAACGTAAAGCAGGGTTGGAAACCATTTTATAATATAAAAGATAGCGGGCAAAGCCCGCTACGTTGTTAGCGTGCCTTAAAGTTTTTTTTAATTCCAGTTTATGTAAAGGTAGACCTGGCAATTCAAGTAAATTCACAAATTCAGTTGGAAAATTTACTGTGTCGGTTTCTTCCACCGGTGCTTCGTTACCTGTAGTTTAAATATCAGAATATATAAGTTCCATTCCTTTTCTAAGGTTTTTTCTCTTTTAGAAAATTTGTTTAACTTTTTGGAGAGTATGTTTCAATGCTACATAAGTTTCATATTCCGTGGATAGTGTTTGAACAGGTAATTAAAAGGAGTTCTTCACCCCTTTTTTTGGAAAAAGGTCCTTTTTTTGGAAAAAGGTACTTTTTTTTGAAAAAAGGTACTTTCTTGGAAAAAGGTACTTTTTTTGGGAAAAGGTACTTTTTTTGTAAAAAGGTACTTTTTTTAGAAAAAGGTACTTTTTTTGGAAAAAGGTACTTTTTTTATCCCCTTTTTGCCCCTTCCGATAAGAATTTCCAAAAATGCCGTCTCAACGGACGTCTACACCGGTCGAGGAACCTACATACCAAATTTCAACTTCATAGCTCCAGCAGTTTTAGCAGGCCGTCAAGGGGGAGACTTTTTCCCCTTTTTTGACCCTCCCTGTAAAAATTTCCAAAATTCCGTCTTGGTGGATGTCTACGATAGTAGACGAACCTTTATTCCAAATTTCAACTTCCTACCTCCAGCGGTTTGGGCAGGCCGTCAAGGGGGGCTTTTTTCCCCTTTTTAACCCCCATTTTTACAACGTCCCTGTCCAAAATTCTAGAAAGTACTTTCAAGAAAAGTTAGCCCCTACTCCAAGGAACACATATCTTAAATTTCAGCTTTGTAGCCAAAGAGGTTTTGGCTGGCCGTCAAGGGGGAGACTTTCCCCCTTTTCGCCCGTTCCGGTAGGAATTTCCAAAAATCCCGTCTTAGCGGACGTCTACGCCGAAAGAGGAACCTACATACCAAATTTCAACTACCTAGCTTCAGCGGTTTGGGCTGGGCGATGTTGAGTCAGTCAGTCAATCAGTCAGTCAGTCAGTCACGTTATTCTTTTATATATAGAGATTAAAGTTAAAAAACCTTATGAGTTACTTGTTACGGAGTTTACATTTGGCCTATAAAATTGGTTACAAATTTTATGTATTAACCAAAAATTGGTCAGATTGTTATAAATTTTGTAAAACAGGTGACAATGCGCTGATATATATCGAAATATATAACTCAAATGTAATCCATGCATTTGAAATTAGCTGGTTACATGGTTTTTATCACATTTTTTGATATCACCCATATATGATTTTTCAATTCTAAAATACGTTTTTAAAAATGGTCCAGTTGAATATTTTGGATAAATTAAACATTTCGTAACAAATAAATGAAAAAGTAAAGATAAAAGATATTGTAAAATTCTATAATATTTAGAAAAGGACACTTTTACGGATAAAATGCTCAAACCAATGTTCGAATTGATCACATAATTTCATCATTTAAGGACATTATTTATTGGGCATCTAATTCAAATGGGTCCCTACAAGATATGTGCATCCTGCCCAAACTTTCTATCAAAGCCTCCATTTAAAAGTCTCCAAACAAGTTTAATTTCTTAAATCAATCGATATGTATTTTTTTCTATGGTCTTTATTTATTCCTTAATTTGTTAAAATTAAAAAGAATAAATAAAAAAAATTGATTCCCAGTATGCTTTAATTGTCTGAAAATTCTATAAGAGGCAAAAATTGTTTTGAGTTCCAAGGGGGTTACATTTTCCCAATGTTGGGATTACTTTGGAGCCCTTTACATTGGCAAAAAAATATGCTGGCAAAATTAAAATTTTGCAAGTTATGTTTCAACGAAAAGGACTTGGTACTAAAAGGGTATGTTTATAATTTATTAAATAAAACTTGTATGTTATATTAAATATTTAGGACCATTTGTTAGATATAGTCTTGACTAGCCATGGATCTGTGCGAACATGAAACAAATCACACGTGAACCAACAACAAATCTTATATAAATTGATTTTATATATATTTTTTTTCGAGTGATTTTCTGACCGTGATAAAGTGCAGCAGTTAAGCCCAAATTACTTGAACGTAAATGTAACGTGACGAATCAGCTGATTCAACCTGCTTAATGAGAAACACATAGTGCTGAGTACTAGACGTAAACGAGTCGTAACGTGCCGGACATTTCTGTTGAAAACAGAATTTTTTCTCCGTTTTTACGTGAGAGAGCAAAACAGCTGTTTTTAGTTGCATATCAGTGATGGAATTTGTGGCACAATTGTACAATGTTTGGCACAATCAAAGTTTGATTGGTACACTGGCACATTTTTGTTATTTCCAAATATTCTATAGAAATCCAGTTTATTTAAAAAAGAAATTAATTGGCAAAACCAATAAAAAAATTTTTGTTTAATTTTCATACAAAAACTTTTGTTTGAAACGAACACATAAAATATTATATTTGAAAAGTAAACAAATAAAGTAAATAAAAAATAAAAACTAATTTAATGATTGAATGAATCAAATGAGCTAAATCGACTACAAATTATTTTCGATTTAAAATGAAATTGAATCCGATTTTCAGGGATAAAATATAATCCACAATGAATTTTTATGAAAGTTCTTGCTTGTTATTTTATAAAAAAGTGCAAGTTTTGGTACTATAGTGGTCGAAAATGTACTATTTTTAAACTGGTTGGTACTATTCTGAAAATCAAATTTATCAATCCTTAATACCATGTTACATATTTTGAGTAACTTAGCAAAAATAAAATACCACGTTACGACTCGTTCTCGTTACATTTACGATCTAGTAACGAGACCTTTAATTGTGATCTCTTTGCTATTATTCTATTTAAAATTAAAGGCAATAACATTTGTTATTGTTTTAAGAAAAACCTTTTTTTAATATGTACATTGTATATTGAAATCAACAACAAATTATTACTTATTATTAAGTAGTAAACAAAGGGATTAATATTCTGCTATACTAATCCTCTGCTGTTACAACAGAATGGATAGTAGCAGCGAGTCTACTGAAGAAAGCGATTTGTCTGGTAGACAGTCGCTGAAACGACGACAAAATCGATTACTAGAATTTGTTATGCATGCAATCAAAATAACAAAAACTACCAACAATGATGATTAGGGCAAGGAATTCCATGCAAATGCATGTTATTCCACGATAGTCCAAAACTAATATGGACTAAACATTTATCCGATTCATCAAATTTAGAACAAACTGGCATCGATTTGTAGTTGCATATTTTGACATAAATGCATGTTTTTGCATATTTCGACTTTAAATGCATATTTGGTGGATTTTTAATGCATATTTTGTGCTTTTTAATGCATATTTGTGCATATTTTTCATTTTTAGTAGCATTTTTTATTGTGTAAAAAAATATAAAAAATTGATACGTTTTCATATTTTGATTCAATCAAAATAAACATTTTTAAAATTTTATTGACCTATGGGAAATCTTCGAGTTCTGTGTCTGTTTGCAAAATAACTAACTTAAATATATTTTTAAGTTTTAAAGTTCATTATTTTTGCAAAAATTATAGTTTTTAGTGCATATTTCTTATATTGTTAGTGCATATTTTTTTTTAACCGCATATTTTAGGCGCATATTTTTCATTTTTAAGTGCATGAAATTCCTTGCCCTAATGATGATATACCAAGTACCTACTAGCAACAACATGTTTGCTGCACTTGATGTAGACAATGATGATGATGATAATTATATTAACGATAATGCTAACAAAGAGCTTTCTGAAGAAAAACCGCCTCCAATAATTATTCCAAATGTTTCAGATATAAGAGCGATGATGAATAACTTTTCAAAAATAGAAAACCTTGAAGATTATTCGTACAAATCTTTGAGAGATGCTCAGGTAAGAATAATGGCAAAAAACGTAAAGGCATACAGAGAGATAGTAAAATATCTATCTTTCGTAAAAAAACTTAAACGTTTTCAAATCACATTACAAAATGTTGTTTTCAGCCGATCAAGCCGCCGCCGCCGCCGATTATTTGGTTGCGCCGCCGCCGCCGATTTTAATCCGGCTGAACCTCAATCGCCGCCGCCGCCGCCGATTATTTTGGTCGGCTTGTTTCTCTGCTCGTATATCTTTCCATCATGAAATGGCAAACCTTACTGAAGAGAAATGTCAAAAGAGCGGCAAGAAATATGGCGTCGTTTGCTGTCCCTGTCTTACTGCTTTTGTAGCGTCCCTGTTGAAGAACCCTTTATAAAAAAAATATTTTTTATTGTATTTTTTTTAAATAAAATTTGTTGGTTCGGGAATTGAACCTGGGTCTACAGATTGCCAGTCTATAGCTCTACCATCTGATCTATATCGACATGTAATATTTAATAAATAAAAACATAGTTGGCATGCTGCACACAAGTAAGCTTACTTGCCAACATACTAAAAAGCAAAAAATATGTTATTATATATATCCTTACCAGTGTTTAAAAAATATTGAGTCTAAAAATAGATTTAAAAAAATTTAGAAAATTATTTTCTTTTTGAAATAATGATAAAAATAAGTCATTATCAGTAACTCATTATTATATGTTTTAAAATAATGCAGAAGGTAAGTGGGTGTCATTACTGGTAGTCCAAAAAATAATGATATGTCATTACCGTTTCTACACTGGGCTGTAACGAATCTCAATTTTTCGGAAGAATGTCTGTAAAATACATAATAAATATTTTAAAATCTGAAATTTTTGTTGGTATTTCTTTTTGTTTAAAGCAACTATTTCAGGATATGGCAAATTTCGATGATGTTTATAAACATTTTAGTAAATATGTTAATTCGAACAAGCATGAAATGATTAAAAAAGGATACTTTTAAAAATGTTTATTAAGTTTTTAGGGTCCTTAAAATATAAATAGTGTTATTTTGACGATTTTGAACCATTTTTTTGACGATTTTTCAAAATCTATGACGATTTTGACGATATTTTCCAGAATTTTTGACGATTCTATGCCTAAGAAACCTGGCAACACTGGATCCACCATTGTCCACTGTCCACCAATTTTGTTCATTCATTGGTCTTCAAACAAGAGTTTCTGCCCTTTTAAGATCAAAAACTGTTTGCTACTATCGATTTTTTGGACAACAATTACATTCGGCTCTTATCCCGAAAATATATGGGTCATTCTATAGCTTTAGTATTTTCATATATTTAGTTAGAATATTCTTCTACCTCAAGTCCAAATTCTAATATGATATTGTCATATTAGATTTTATTTGTTGTTTCAAAAAGGGTTGATCATTTTCATGATAGACAATACAATTGTTTCGTAGACATCACTCTACTCTTCAGTTGTCCGCAATAAGAAAATGATAACTTTCTTACTCAAACCGAGACATTACATAAGGTACAAAAAATCAATGGGACGAGAATTTTGTACTTTCGTATATGAACAGTCTGATTTGGTAAAACCAACTAAATATATGAAAATATAGAAAGTCCGAAAAAACAATTTTTGTATTTTTAATGCAAAATTTAAGATAATTGTTTAGTATTTTCAGTTTGAAAGCATCCTTGTGTAAGTGGATTTTTAAGGCCTAATGAGTTGCAAGGTTGAAAAATCAGTTCTTATGCACATTTTTTCTTAAAAACTGCATAAATTTATCTTTCAGGATTTAAGCCTAATTCAGTGATCTCATCCGTGTACCAGGTAACACCAAATCAACAATACCCTCACAACAAATAAGTATTTCTTTAACAACGAAGTAAATAAAATTACAAATTGTGCAGTTTCTTCCATTCATCGCTTAAACGCTATGAAAATCGATTGAAATAATTAAAATCTGAAAAGTATAGATGATACACTAATAGAAAAAAGTCCGTAAAAAATTTAGTAAAAACTACTAAAAATTAGTTAAAAATGATGCTGCAGAAAAAAACTGCTAAATTAGCAGATTATTTTTGCTATATATTAGTAATATAGGAACAGCAAAACTAAAACTGTTAAATATACAGAATTTTAGTTATATATGAGCTAAATTTTTGTAAATGGAGATTAGCAAATTAACCTGCTAAAATCAGCAAAAAATTTTGCTAAATAATTAGTAGCCTAAAAAATCACCAAAAAATTTAAAATTTTCGAAGTTTTTTTTTTCGATTTTTTTTTTAAATGCAAATAAATATCGAGCCTTTTGAAAACAGCAGTTTACAATTTTTTAGCAAATATTTCTGCTGATTTTAGCAGAATAGACTGCTATTTGCATTCAACTAAATTTAGCTTAAAAATAGCAAAAATTTTGTAGATTTAACAGTTTATTTTTGCTATTTTTAGTCTACAAATATTTAGCAAAATTTTCTGCAGATTTTACAGTACAATTTGCTATTTTCAATTAACTAAAAGTTAGCCTAAATATAACTAAAATTCTGTAAATTTAGCAGTTTTAATTTTGCTGTTCTCATTTTACTAGTATTTAGTAAAAAAATCTGCTAATTTTAGCAG
Source organism: Leucophora obtusa (assembly GCA_949987735.1). NCBI lineage: Eukaryota > Metazoa > Arthropoda > Insecta > Diptera > Anthomyiidae > Leucophora > Leucophora obtusa. Next base: position 292,286,166 of record OX465295.1, on the reverse strand, counting down.
TTTTTTCTGCAGCATCATTTTTAACTAATTTTTAGTAACTTTTTCTGCTATTTTTACGGATTTATTTCTATGAGTGTATTAATAACTATTGGATCCATCTGAAGAAGAAATTTTGGCATTTCAAAACATTCATTTCGGGGTTGTTAGTGGTGTAGAAACGGTAATGACATATCATTATTTTTCGGACTACCAGTAATGACACGTACTTACTTTCTGCATTATTTTAAAATATATAATAATGAGTTACTAATAACTACTTACTTTTTTCATTATTTCAAAATAAATAATAATGTATTACAAATAATGACTTATTTTTATCATTATTTCAAAAATAAAATAATGTAGATTTTTTAGTAAATTTTTTTCAAATCTATTTTTAGACTCAATATTTTTTCAACACTGATTACTTTCAGTAATGATATATGTAACCACATATTTCTTGATTTTCTGTATGTTGGCGAGTAAGCCGACTTGTGCGCAGCAAGTCAATTATGTTTTTATCTATCAAATATTACATATCGATATAGCAAAGATGGTAGAGCTATTGACTGGCAACCGGGAGTCCCAGGTAGGATTCCCGCACGAGAAAATTTTATTAAAAAAAATTTTTACATTAAAAAACTATTTTTTTATAAAACTAATTTTTTTGAAAATCTATTTTTAGAATCGTTATTATAGTCAATACTGTTGAGCATATAGGTAACGACATATTTTTTGATTTTTCGTATGCTAGGGTGTAACTCGTTATTTTTCGCGACATCGCCATATAAAGGTAATAAGAAATGTAATAATAAAAGTAATTAGTTACCATTACCAGGTATGTAGTTACATAACCACATATCTGGTAATGATTTTCTACACTGGGAATTCACGCAATAAAATGTGGATTTTAATATATCTATAAAAAATTTAAAATATCTGTAAAAGTGTGCTATTTTCATAAAAGTTTGTATGAAAGTATCAAAGTTGAGATATTTCAAATTATTTTTACATGGCGTTAGTGTACTCTCAAAATTATGATACCTATTTTGCCAGTGGTTCAGCCACTAAACCACTCTTACCCATAAATCCAAGCCCGTACGAATATTGAAAACAGAAACGAGTAAAAAAGTTAGAGTCTGGTTAAAAGCCAACTAATATTTAAACCCGAAATTAAAATGGGTTGATGTGGACTTCTGCAAAACTTCTCAAAAAAATTATAAAAAACGTTAGAAAAACTGTAAGAGATTTTAATTTTAACTAATGTTGGGTGTATTTAAGAGAAATCGGAAACATAGTCCATATGGAGTGATCCAATCCAGACTCAATGGGCTTGTACCGATGTGAATCAGTGTAATAAATTTCATTAAAATATTTTTGCATTTGCGAACTGTAGCGTGCGAACAAGCTAATTATGCGGGTCCATTATATTGGCACTAGGTCCTAACATGGACCGATTTCAACCAAAATCCATTGGCTTCGTCCTTAAGCCGATGAAAGTTGGTGTCACAAATTTCATAAAAATTTTTAATATTTGCGCCCTGTAGCGTGTGCAAAAAATACATGGACGGCCGGACGTACATCGCTAAATCGAATCAAAAAGTGATTTTAAGTGAATCGGGGTTCTAAACGATGGATTAAGGTTAAATATTTTTTGGTTTCGCGAACACCAGCGCAAATTCAATATACTCTGCCCTCGTAGTTATGTAGGGTATAACTAATATACATCGCAGTACGGGAGCTTACTTAAAAACGTATTTTCCATAATTTTATATTGAGGTTTTATTTTCCTATATCATGTTATATATTTTCGGAAAGCTTACTAAAAACTGCATTAGCTGATATAGAAGGACATGGCGTATTGTATAACAAGTAGGGAATGCAAAATCCCGCACTTTTTGATTTCCCGGGAAAGCGGGAAATTTATCTTGAATTCCCGGGATCCCGCAAGGAAAATAAATTAGAAAATATTTTATAATAATTTAAAATCTTTAAAAATAAAATGCCTTAAAGACCTCAAATTTTCACGATCGTGAAAAAGTTCAGATGGTTTGTCTTGGAATTTTCGTAGCAGAAAAGAATTAATTTTATATTAGAAATTTTATAAGTCGATTATATATTTTTAAAAATGGAATAAACTAAAACTAATTTTTAGACTAAAAAACTTGTCCGTCAAAAAAGAAAATAAATAAAAAAATTAATATAGAAAATAATTTTAGAAAATTGGAAACATATTTAAAAATTATGAGAACAAATTTTAACTTACTTGGAAATTTTTAAAAATCGGTGGACAAATTTGGCTTCAATTCTGTACAGAATAAGTGCGATTCAAAATTTTTTATTCAAACACTATTTGAGTGGTTTTAAGAGGCACTAAAAGGAACTTTTAAAGTTCGATCAAGTACACAAATTAATCAGTGTGTTCGTTAACGAAAATCTTAATACTTTTACTCAATCGTTGTTTTGGTTACTTTTTTTTTAAGAGAAGCAACACTCAGGAAATCCTTCCTATACGTGTTGCTTCCTTTGGAAAGGGAATAGAAAAGAAGTGAAAGGTTGTGAAAAATGAATGGCTTTAAATATGGCATCACTGTAATTGCGCGAGATGTTGAATATTAGAACAGTTGTTGCACGCCATCTGATAAAGAGTTGCCGAACTTTGTTGAAGCTTTTTAGTTCATAGCCCTGTTATATTATTTTACTTCGGTGGGGTTAAGTGATATGGCAACACCGAAGGAAGAAGTTCATAGCCCTGTTATATTATTTTACTTCGGTGGGGTTAAGTGATATGGCAACACCGAAGGAAGACGCTGCGATATGTATGAGGGATAGAAAAAACTCATATATATTAGTATTTTTCATAAATTGATGTTGCCTTGGTTGGGGATCGAACCAGCAACCAACCGTGTAACAGTCCAACGCGCTAACCATTACACCACAAAGCCCACTTTTCTATTTGTGGTAAAAGTAGCAAATTGTAGTAAGTAAACGAACAAGCCTAAAGTAAAATGTTTACTATTTTCAAAAGGTTGGAAAATTTTGCATAAGAAAATTTTAAATAATTAACTTTATTATGTAAAATAAAATTTTTTGAAATCCCGGGATTCCCGGTTCAAATTCCCGGGAATGCGGGAACTGAAAAATGCATAATTTCCCGGTGATCCCGGGATGCATTCCCTAATAACAACCAAAAAAGATATTTGGGAAAAATTCATTTTTCATAATTTTTTTGTATGGCGACATGTCTGAAATTTATGAAATTTAAAATTATTTAGTTTGAATATTGTTCTAGTTAAAGTCCAAATTCTAATATGATATTAAGCGCATTTTTTAATAACCTGGATTTAGAATTTTTCATATAAAAATCGGATTTATTAAATCCAAAAAAAGTTGGATTTATTTATCTGGGTTTACACATAACACTAAAAACATTTTGTTAATTTAATATCAGAAAAAAATACGAATGGAAGTTAAAGGAGAAACAAAAAAATTGAAAAACTGGCAAACAAAAGCTTTTTTTTATAATTTTTTGTATTAAATATAGAAGCTTTTTCTAATCACTTGGATTTAAGAAATCCAAAAAGTAAGGAGTGAGATCGTAAAAATGTTAACACACATTTTTGCCTATAACTTTGATTTAAAGCTTCTCATATTTTTTTTCGGCAGTTTACATTTTAAAAATATGTCAGTTAATAAATTAATTTACATCATGAGTTTTAGTTTGCAATTTTTTACAGAATGGACGATAAAAGAAAAGTGCGTTCAAAAATAATTAAATATTTTCAACAAAACCAAACATGGATATTGTGTACTCGATTTTTCGAAAGCTTTTAGCATAGGGAAAAAAGTCTCACTACGACATATCAAAAAAATCATTTTCGAGGCTCCTAAATTTAAATTTTTTGCAATTTTCTAATAAATCTAGATTAGCGCCATCTTGAGGTGGCTTTTTGAAACAACTAATAAAGTTGTAAACAATATAACATTACAACCTTTCCAGAAAGGTATTACTTATGAAAATCAGAAAAAAATGTGGCAACTAGAGGTAAAAGTATATAAGTAAAGTTATTTTCTCCTTGTTGTCATCAACATCATTATCATCATTTCTCATCATTTCATCATCAAGCAGAAAATAACTTTACTTATATACTTTTACCTCTAGTTGTCACATTTTTTATCCGATTTTCATAAGTAAATAATACCTTTCTGGAAAGGTTGTAATGTTATATTGTTTACAACTTTATTAGTTGTTTCAAAAAGCCACCTCAAGATGGCGCTAATCTAGCATTTATTAGAAAATTGCAAAAAATTTAAATTTGGGAGCCTCGAAAATGATTTTTTTGATATGTCGTAGTGGAACTTTTTTTCCCCATGCTAAAAGCTTTCGAAAAATCGAGTACGCAATATCGATTGCTAAATGGACCCACCCTAATGGACATACAAAAAAATTTCCAAAGAAACTAATGTATGCCGCCAAACAGTTTCAAAAGTGATAAAAAGGTATCCGGAACACCTAACAATTGAAAGGAAGCCGGGAACAGGAACGACGACTGGTTATCGTAACATTGGTTAGGCATATAAAGTTAAAAGCATCCTTAAGAGAGCTCCTAACACATCTGGCAGAAAAACAGCTCGGTTAACCCAATGCTCGGACCCAGAGCTCGAAAATTGAAATCAAATTTTATACAAAAATAAAACTGTTGTGTAATGGACGACGAAACTTATGTCCTGGCTGATTTTTCGCAGCTCCCTGGTCAAGAATTTTATGTTTCCGATGTTCGAGGAAATGTTGCGGAAAAATTTAGGTCGAAAAAGCAAACGAAATTCTCTAAAAAATTCCTAGTATGGTAAGCCATATGTAGCTGCGGCCAAAGAAGCCAGTCATTTGTGACATCTGGCTCTATAAACAGCGAAATTTATATCAAGGAGTGTTTGCAGAATAGACTTCTTCCATTTTTGAGTCAGCACTATGTATCCACTTACTTTTGGCCCGATTTAGCATCTTGTCACTACAGCAAGAAAGCGCTGGAGTGGTATAATGATAATAATGTGGTTTTTGTACCAAGAGAGGCAAATCCACCAAACTGCCCGGAGCTCAGGCCAGTGGAGAGATATTGAGCTCTTGTTAAAAGAGAATTAAAGGGCACAAAAAGGTCTCCCAGGACATGCAAGATTTCAAATGTAGATTGACCACCTGCTCTAAAAAGGTGACAGAAACTACCATAAAAGCCTTAATGGGAGGGTTTCCGGAAAAAGTGGATAACTTTGTTCCTAGTGGTTAGAATTTCATGCGGTTTTTTTTTGTTTGATTTTGTATTAAATTTCATTTAATAAAAATTTGGTTTGAAGTCTTAAAATTCAGTGGTTTGTTTTTTATTTAACTTTATGTGTTAACATTTTTATGATCTCACTCCTTAGTTCTAAAAGTGCTCAACAGATGGGGTTAGATTCTCCCTATTTTAAAAAGAATTTTCTCTCTGACACTTCTTTCACCCTAATTTTTAATACCGAATTAGATGATGAAGGATTTTACTTTAGCTTTTAATTATATTTTATATAAAACAGCGATAGACAGTCTGCCATTTCAGTTTTATCACTTCAATTTATATTTTTACACAATTGAAAATTTCCATTGCAATATTTAATATTCACTAATTAGATTTAATTAAATTACTGTAAGTAAGTAAGAGTGAAAAATTATCATTTCTATTTCAGCTATTCCTCCATGTCCAAGATGGAAAATGTGTATTTGGTGAGGTGTAGTTTTTTTCCTAAACATATTTCATAAAAAAGAATTTAAAAAAAACCTTTTATTTGTTAGTTTTTCAATTTTTTTGTTTCTCTTTTAATTTTCATTCGTATTTATTTCTGACATTAAATTAATAGGCTGTTTCATATATAGGGTTCTTCAATAAGAGCGCTACAAAAGTTTTAAATAAAACAAAAATGGTTTTGGATGTCAATGAAATTCTTTATTCCTGTGAAAGTACGTTCGATGCCATTATGTATGGAAATCGATCTCTTTTGAATGGCCACCACGGGCACGCTTGCAGATGTCCAGACGCTGAATCCAATTTTCGACGGTTTTCAAGCATAAATCGGCCCATACTGCTGCAATTTCACGTTCGATATTCGTACGAAGTTCATCAATCGTCGCTGGCTTGTTGGCATAGACAATAGATTTGACGTAGCCCCACAGGAAATAGTCCAACGGCGTCAAATCGCACGACCGAGGCGGCCAATCGACTGGACCATTTCGTGAGATAACACGTTCTCCAAACTTGGTTTGCAATAAATTGATTGTGACATTCGCTGTGTGGCTTGTGGCGCCGTCCTGTTGGAACCACATGTCCTCCAAGTCCATATCATCCAATTGGGGCCAAAAATATTCGGTTATCATTGAACGGTAGCGATTCCCATTCCCATTCACAGTAACGTGCCGGTCTAGATCATCACGGAAGATGTACGGCCCAATGACGCCGCCGGCCCATAAACCGCACCAAACCGTAATTTTTTCGGGATGCTCATGGTATGCAAGTACTTGATTTTTTGTACCACTATCAATTTCTGACTGAGATGTTTCAATATTCATAAAATGTACCACATTATTAATTAACAACTATTAAATAATTATAAAACGCTTTATTCTATAAAAAAATTAGTTACATAACATAAAAATTTTTACAAATAAAGGAGAATTTAAATCCCGGGATCCCGAAAAATCCCGTAGTCTCGGGATCCCGGGATTTCATACAAAATCCCAAATCCCGGGATTTTCAAATATCAATCCCGATTGGCATCCCTAAACGAAATTAATAAAACGGGAAATAAATGAAACGGGGAACAAATTTCTGATAATCTTAATGCATTCATTTCTATTATTCTATAAATGGAAAAAGAAATGGGTCACCCTGTGGCTGTTTCATAAAAATTGATTCCTGGGAATCGCTCTCGAACCTACCTCATCTGAATAATAGGAGCGTGAACATTGACTGAAATTTGGAAAAATTTTGTCCGTTTTGCTCTATCGCGCTTAGTTTTTGCGATACATTCCATTTTGTAAAATGGCAATTTTTTAAAATGGCCCGTATCTCGAAAACTAAGCAAGATAGCGCAAAACGGATACAATTTTTGCTTCTCTGGATTATTAACACACCCTAATAATACATATCAAACAGGTCTTGTAGAGCTTCCGATTGATCAATTTCCATAAAACAGTCACAGGGTGACATTTTTAATTTTTATTTTTTTTTAAATTTACTGGATAATACAAATTAACAAATTGTGTAATGCCATAAAGAAATAAGCATGTTTAAGCATCTATTGTACACCGATAAACACCAAATTTCCCTATAGTTACTTTGGAAGAAATATAAAATAACCCAAAAAAATTAAAAATTGGTCCGTTCTTGACCCCATTTTTTAATCCTTAAATATGAGATTGTTCAGCTAAGAAAAAATGCGTGTCGTTTAAATTTCTAAATCATATCCGAAGCTCATTAAGATCTGTCCGTGCGCGTTGGGAGTCTAAACAACCCAGTGTAGAAACGATAATGACATAACATTATTTTTTGGACTACCAGTAATGACACCCACTTACCTTCTGCATTATTTTAAAACATATAATAATGATTTACTGATAATGATTTACTTTTATCATTATTTCAAATAGAAAATAATTTTCTAGATTTTTAAAATTTTTTGAAATCTATTTTTAGACTCAATATTTTTTAAACCCTGTTAAGGATATATGTAACCACATATTTTTTGATTTTTTGTATTTTGGCGAGTAAGCTTACTTGTGTGCAGCAGGTCAATTATGTTTTTATCTATTAAATATTACATGTCGATATATATCAGATGGTAGAGCTATTGACTGGCAATCTGTAGACCCAGGTTCGATTCCCGCACCAGCAAATTTTATTTAAAAACGAGTAAAAAGGTTAAAGTCGGGCATGCCGACTATACAATACCCTACACCAGTCTGGTGTATTGTTTGGATCCGAAATTCGAATGGGTTAAAATGGGGCTTATGTCAAAATTTTCTATAATGTGAGTCAGCGCACCAAATTTCATTAAAATATCTTAATATTTGCGACCTGCAGTTTGTAACCAAGCCAATTTTGGGGGGACCCTTATATGGGCACTAGTTCTAAACATGGACCGATGTTCACCAAAATCAATAGGCTTCGTCCTTGGGCCAACATATGTCTATGTACCAAATTTAATCAAAATATCTTAATATTTGCGACCTGCAACGTATAAACAGTATAATTTTGGTAGGACCCTTATATGGGCACTAGGTCTAAACATAGACCGATCTTCACCAAAATCAATAGGCTGCGTTATTGGGCCAATATAGGTCTGTGTATCAAATTTCATCAAAATATCTTAATATTTGCGACCTGCAGCGTATAAACATTATAATTTTGGTAGGACCCTTATATGGGCACTAGGTCTAAACATGGACCGATGTTCACCAAAATCAATAGGCTGCGTTATTGGCCCAATGTAGGTCTGTGTACCAAATTTCATCAAAATATCTTAATATTTACGACCTGCAGCCTATAAACAGTATAATTTTGATAGGACCCTTATATGGGCACTAGGTCTAAACATGGACCGATGTTCACCAAAATCAATAGGCTGCATTATTGGGCCAATATAGGTCTGTGTACCAAATTTCATCAAAATATCTTAATATTTACGACCTGCAGCATATAAACAGTATAATTTTGGTAGGACCCTTATATGGGCACTAGGTCTAAACATGGACTGATGTTCACCAAAATCAATAGGCTGCGTTACTGGGCCAATATAGGTCTGTGTACCAAATTTCGTCAAAATATCTTAATATTTACGACCTGCAGCGTATAAACAGTATAATTTTGGTAGGACCCTTATATGGGCACTAGGTCTAAACATGGACCGATGTTCAAAAAAATCAAACTTGTTCGTCCTTGGGCCAACGTAGGTCTGCGTACCAAATTTCATCAAAATATCTTAATAGTTGCGACCTGTAGAGTGCGCACAAGATTGCATGGACAGACGGACGGACGGACGGACGGACGGACAGACGGACATCGTTAAATCGAAATAAAAAAAAATTCTGAACCGATCGGTATACTATAAGGTGGGTCTACGACCAATATTTTTTGGTGTTACAAACATCAGCACAAACTTATAATACCCTGACCACATAGTGGTGTAGGGTATAAAAATACAATAAAAAATAATTTTTTTTATATAATGTATTTTTTTGAAAATCTATTTTAAGACTCATTATATTTGTCAGTACTGGTAAGCACATAGGTAATGATATATTTTTTGATTTTTCGTATGCTGGTGTGTAACCATAACTCATTATTTTTCGCGACATCGCCATATAAAGGTAATAAGAAATGTAATAACAAAAGTAACTAGTTACCATTACCAAGTATGTAGTTACATAACCACATATCTGGTAATGATTTTCTACACTGGGAACTAAACCAAATATATAGCAATCTAATAATGAAACCCAAGTTATTTAACAATCTAATAATGATATGCAAGATTTTAAAAAAATTATGAAATAACTTATAACTCAAGTGATGAACATTATCACCGCACTTATTACCAAGTTAAATGGCTAATCTAATTACTTATGGAAAATGTTTGGACAGGTGTAATAAAAATTGGGATATATAAAAAAGAATTTTTCTAAATATATTTCAATAATTAAAACTGCCGCTAAAGAAGTATTGATTTTTTAAGCTAGTTCCTTATATTTAGTTATCGTCAAATCTGCAAACCACTGTATTTTAAATTAAAATCGTTCAAAAATTTAAATGCTATATTTTTTTTTAAACAACTGGGTTAAAACAAATACTTGTTAGACCACACCCATTATACAACAAATTCTATAAAATATACAATAACATTTTTATAAAATTATTTTAAGAAACAAAATAATAAACATTTTTAAAGGATAAAAAGAGATGAAATATAAAAAAATTTTAAATGCACTTGTTTTTATTTCTGTTATAATTTTAAAACTGTTGAATTTTTCTTTACTCAAACTCGTCAAAATGGCTGTGATATGGTAATTGTACATAAATCACAAACCTTTTTAACGAAGTGGTAAAAAGAAAACTTAACTTTTTTTTTTATTATTATATCGATGTTGTAAGAATAAGATAAAGGAAATATTAATGGCACTAAATTTATTAAGAAAACACCAACAACTTTCCAGTATGTATACTTTGATGGTAAAAAAAGATGAAAATATTTCACAGTAACTTATTCTTCTAAGGTGTTGAAAATGTATATTAAAATGATAAAAGGTGTTTGGCGTTTTTCGTTTTGGACTACCCGCATAACTCATCAAAATGGCTGTGATATGAAGTTTAAAATTATTTAAGTTATTAACATTTCACAACATCTTGAAGAGTTATGCAAGAATCGGAAATGAAAATTATTAATCAATTCTATGTTGAAGTTTTAGTAACACTGTTTTTTTTTTTTTTGTAAGATATAATAAGGCGTGTTTGTTAGTTATATTATATTGTTTGTTTATAGGCTTTTTTTAATATTTTAAAAGTTTATGTTTTTAAGGAAAAAATAATGAATTTTTTTTATGTAATTTATGGGTTATTGTTACTCTTATCACTTATTCTTTTAAAAAAATCACAAAAAATAACAATCAATTGAAGTAATGGTAATAATTATGATGTAGAAAGTAGCAGGCAGATGATGATTTTTGTAGTTAAAAAAAGTAGAATAAAAAAAAACATTATTTGATAAACGTACACTAACAACTTGTTTGAATCTCACCGGAAATTGCACAGAAAATACACAAAATACAAAAAACAAACACACCGTTATATACACATACAGAAATTACTAAAAAACGAAGCATACTTTTAGGCACGATTTAACTTTGGTTTAACTAAAAAAATTAACACTTGTTTCAAATGTACTCTAAGCGGTTTTTTGACACATTTTTTGTTTATATGTATATGTTTATTTTTTTAAATTGTTAATTATTTGTTTTTATTTAATATTTGTTGTTTTTATTTGGTATTTTGCAATGCTCATCAAAGCTGGCTGTGATATCAAATCGAATGCAAAATATCATACAACAGCCCTTTTTGATGACATTGAAATTGCCTTTTCATTTTCTACGAATCGTTAAATTCAACAAGAACACACACACACACATAAACACCAGCACTAACTAATACTTTATTAAATACACAGCAAAACATATGAACAACTTACACGCATACATTGACATAAACTCGTTTGTGTATACGTTACGTATACATAATATTACTCGTATTACGTATACAACACATTGAAATGACTAAAATGTTAGAAATACACGAATGATGAACGAACAACAAACGAATACACTGAGAAAAAGAAAATTACAAAAACAAATTGTCGTTAGTTTTTTTTAATTGATACACACTTTCGGGCAAGATAATTTACAAAAGAGTAAAATGTGTTTTCTTGTTGCTTTAACTAAATCGTTTCGGTACACTCAAAAAGGGAAATCTTTAGAATATTTACATAGAAAAAGTCAATTTAATCCAGAAAAGGCCTGGCTAACCAGGGAACTGATCAATCTTGGGAATGATTTATGTAGATTTTTTAATAGGGCACGCCATAAAATACATTGGGACGACTACTACAGGAAACTCAGGTATTACAAAGGAAAAATTCGAACGGCAAAGCGTCCGTGAATAGGTGGATGACGCAGACGACGCACACTGGGGATTTTTGTATGGAGGTGAGGAAAAAAATGTTTTTTTTTTTTAAATATAGTAGTTTAAGTTTTATTTATATAGTAGAACATAAAATAATTGAGATTCAAAAAATATACACTCAAAAAAGTTTGACAGTTACATGACAGTTGTTTGTGTAGTAATCAGTAGTTGTTGTTTTTAACAGTAATTACAGTTGTTTTTCTATAGAAAAATGCAAAACAACTGTTATGACGGCTACTTAAGAGAACAACTAACGAAAAGTGCTGTAGTTTGCTAACAGTTATTTAAATCAGTTATTTTTAATATCATAATAAACAACACACATAACAGTAATTTTACAGTAAACAGTTGTTTTTGATAGTTATTTAGAACAAAAAATATTTCGTAAAAATTTTTTTAATTTTAAAAATTCCTTTAGTTTATAGTTGTTATTACATATTGATATATTCCTAGATTGCAAATAAAAATCACAAACTTTTATTGTATTTCCAATGCACAAAAGCATCATAACTGGAGAACGGTTTGGAATTTTTACTTCAAATTTTAAATAGGCTGAAGTAATTACACATAACTTTGTACTGAAAAGAAAAAATATATTTTTTTTATTAAAATATGCTTTTATAATACCAAAATAATTAACTGTAATAAACAGTAGTTTTTTCCGATTTTGTCAGTTGTTTTAAAATTTGTCAGTCAATTTTACGACATTGGTACACTCAAAAAAAAAAGTCAGTAAAGTCAGCAAAAAATGTTGCTGTGTCAGCAAATTTTTAGTCAGGAGCGTGCTTGCAAAAAAGTTGGTAATTTCAGCAAAAGGTTTGCTGAAAATCAGCGAGCTGATTTTTACCAAAAAAATAGTAATCTTCAGCAAAAGTTTTGCTAACACTTAGTCGACTGCAAATGAAAAAAATCCTTGCTAAAATCACTAAACTTTTTGCTGAATATTAGTAGACTGAAAAAAACTCAAAAAACTTGTAGCGAAATTTTACTTTAGTTAATTTATTTGCTGAAAATTTAAATATAGAATATGTGTAGTTGTTTTTCTTTTTTTTTCATTTCCGTTAACAGACAAGCTGCGACATCTACATCTTGTCTATCTGGTTGTCGTCCACGCTGTGAATGCGGTTATCAGCACAATTTTTGTAGCAAAATAAATTAGTAAAACATTAGTTCAAAATTAGTTTAGTGCTAAAAAAATATAACTAAAATTTTTGCTGAAAACGGAATTTCAGCAAAAAAATTGCTGAAAACTCGTACACTTGATATACAAGACGTTTTACTAATTTTTCTACTAACTTATTTTTTTGAGTGTAGTTATTTTTAATGCATTTGTTAGTTATTTTTCAACAGTTATATAACTCACTATAATTATCAAAATCCGCAGTTTATTAATACTAACTAGTAAGTGTTTACACCTAAGATTTTACACCTAAGATTAAAGTAATTGTTTGCGATGACTACCTTCAAAATTTTGCGTTAATCCGAGCAGTTCAAAAATACAGATGTTAATAGCGTTCCGTTATAAATGCAACTAATTAAAAAGGAGCACCTAGGTGCACTTGAAATTGATTTAAAATATTAAAGCTGATATTAGAAAATTTATTGGTAGTGGTTTCCAACTGTAGGCAAATGTAGCTTAAATTAAAGGTCCAAGAATTTAGAGAAATATGCCTTTTTTATTCTATGTTCATAAAAATATTTTTAAACGGAAAATAAAAGTCTCTGCAGTGTTTATTTTTCAACCTTAGCATATTGAAATATCCTATTTCAAATAAAAAGAAAGACGTCAGCTCAAGCAATAAAATAATATTCGCCTTGAAATTCTTAGGATTAATTTCAGTCAGTTTAATAAAACATACAAGTACTGAGTTTGAAACGGCTAAAAAAAAACTAGTAGCCAGATCAAAGTAATTCTTTTGGATCTTATTGTAACAGGTATTCCGAAATTTAAAAAATACCATTGCATATTGCATTAATAGTATGTTGACAATTTGACTTTTTTCGCAAAATCCCCAGTGTGCGATGTCTCGAGGAGTTGTAAATTATTATCGAAAAATCATATTTATCGTGAAATCCTTATTGACGGAAACCAAAATAGGGCCGACGCTTTGGAAAAATCTTTTAGAATTTTTAAGGGAATACACTTTCTTGTCGAAAACGCTGGACACCAAATTGTGGAATAATGAGAAATGGTATACCGCAGGCTGGAGCAAATAAGGGACGATAGGTTGGGCCGAATGTGGTACACCAAATATGTGACAACATCGGCCAAGAAGCGACTAGGAACATTAATTTAAGCAGCAAAGTGTCTAAAACAGCTTTAAAAGGCTTTTCCGCTTTTATCAGAGCCATAGAGTATAAGCTCACTGACATATATTTGGTGAACATTTACTCTGCATGACTATAATACACCCCAATTTATAGCAAAATGAAAAACAAACATTACGTTAAAATTCTGTACAATTTTCTGAACCATCTCCTTGCCTTTCGTGGCGAATTTAGCCACTATTTTAATCGTTAACGAGTAAAAAGGATAAAGTCGGGCATGCTGACTATACAATACCCTACACCAGTTTGGTTAAAAGCCAACTAATGTTTGGATCCGAAATTCGAATGGGTTAAAATGAGGCTTGTGTCAAAATTTTCTATAATGTGAGTCAGCGCACCAAATATCATTAAAATATCTTAATATTTGCGACCTGCAGTTTGTAACCAAGCCAATTTTGGGGGGACCCTTATATGGGCACTAGTTCTAAACATGGACCGATGTACACCAAAATCAATAGGCTCCGTCCTTGGGCCAACATAGGTCTATGTACCAAATTTCATCAAAATATCTTAATATTTGCGACCTGCAGCGTATAAACAATATAATTTTGGTGGGACCCTTATATGGGCACTAGGTCTAAACATGGACCGATGTTCACTTAAATCAATAGGCTGCGTTATTGGGCCAACATAGGTCTGTGTACCAAATTTCGTCAAAATATCTTAATATTTGCGACCTGCAGCGTATAAACAGTATAATTTTGGTAGGACCCTTATATGGGCACTAGGTCTAAACATGAACCGATGTTCACCAAAATCAATAGGCTGCATTATTGGGCCAATATAGGTCTGTGTACCAAATTTCATCAAAATATCTTAATATTTACGACCTGCAGCGTATAAACAGTATAATTTTGGTAGGACCCTTATATGGGCACTAGGTCTAAACATGGACCGATGTTCACCAAAATCAATAGGCTGCGTTATTGGGCTAACATAGGTCTGTGTACCAAATTTCGTCAAAATATCTTAATATTTACGACCTGCAACGTATAAACAATATAATTTTGGTAGGACCCTTATATGGGCACTAGTTCTAAACATGGACCGATGTTCACCAAAATCCAACTTGTTCGTCCTTGGGCCAAAATAGGTCTGCGTACCAAATTTCATAAAAATATCTTAATATTTACGACCTGTAGAGTGCGCACAAGATTGCATGGACAGAGAGACAGACGGACGGACAGACAGACGGACATCGTTAAATCGAAATAAAAAAAAATTCTGAGCCGATCGGTATACTATAAGGTGGGTCCACGACCAATATTTTTTGGTGTTACAAACATCAGCACAAACTTATAATACCCTGACCACATAGTGGTGTAGGGTATAAAAATAAAGGCAACAACAATAAAATTAGAAAAAACTTGAATTGACATAAATTCGTGTCCACAACTGTATGTATGTATGAAGGCTTATGCATCCATGTTTATGAGAATGCACGAACGTACGTTAAACCTGAATGGAGCCATATATGTCGATTTTTACCTGTGATATAAGAATATTACTGAACTGTAACAGGCGACGATGCATCCCAGGAAAATTTTCTACAATCGGTAGCCAACCACACCCACTCTACAACTGGCTCCACTGCAACCGATTCCATGGAATTGGTTCCGGAACCAGTTCCTGGGATCCTATATGGAAGTTGTGGGTGACGTAGAATCAGTTCCAGAACTAGTTTCAGATCTGATGCTAGAGCAACCGGTTCCACTTTGGAGCTATAGAAGGGGTTGCGTTTGGGACAATTTCAAGAAAAAAGAATCGGTGTTAGAATCGACAGTAGAAGGGCTTGTGAATGAAAAGTAGCTATTCTACAACCGATTCTTTGGAACAGAAAATTTTCCTGGGATAAACAACTATAGCTTTAAGTTTAAGGTTTTTATGCAAACAATAACTGGAAGAAATCTGAGGATGATATTCAAAGAATATCGAAATATTGATTTATAAGGAGTATACTTATAACAAAATCACTAACCTCGAACTCAGATACCCAGGAAAATTTTCTGTTCCAAAGAATCGGTTGCAGAATAGCTACTTTTCATTCACAACCCGTTCTACTGTCGATTCTAACACCGATTCTTTTTGTTTGAAATTGTCCCAAAAGCAACCCCTTCTATAGCTCCAAAGTGGAACCGGTTGCTCTAGAATCAGTTCTGGAACTAGTTCTGGAACTGATTCTACTTCACCCACACCTTCCATATAGGATCCCAGGAACTGGTTCTGGAACCAGTTCCATGGAATCGGTTGCAGTGGAACCAGTTGTAGAATGGGTGTGGTTGCCTACCGATTGTAAAAAAATTTCCTGGGTATCTAAAGTTTTATTAAGTGTTGTTGAATATTACCCAGGAAAATTTTCTGTTCCACAGAATCGGTTGTAGAATAGCTACTTTTCATTCACAACCCCTTCCCAGGAAAATTTTTTACAATCGGTAGCCAACCACACCCATTCTACAACTGGTTCCACAGCAACCGATTCCATGGAACTGGTTCCAGAACCAGTTCCTGGGATCCTATATGGAAGGTGTGGGTGACGTAGAATCAATTCCAGAACTAGTTCCAGAACTGATTCTAGAGCAACCGGTTCCACTTTAGAGCTATAGAAGGGGTTGCTTTTGGGACAATTTCAAACAAAAAGAATCGGTGTTAGAATCGACAGTAGAAGGGGTTGTGAATGAAAAGTAGCTATTGTACAACTGATTCTTTGGAACAGAAAATTTTCCTGGGCTTCTACTGTCGATTCTAACGCCGATTCTTTTTGCTTGAAATTGTCCCAAAAGCAACCCCTTCTATAGCTCCAAAGTCGAACCGGTTGCTCTAGAATCAGTTCTGGAACTAGTTCTGGAACTGATTCTACGTCACTACGATTCCATATAGGATCCCAGCAACTGGTTCCGGAACCAGTTCCATGGAATCGGTTGCAGTGGAACCAGTTTTGAATGGGTGTGGTTGGCTACCGATTGTAAAAAATTTTCCTGGGTGGTTCTTGTTACCGTTTTATTCAGTAATCGCAAAAAAAAAATATTAACCTTTTCACTTTTCTTTTGTTTTTCTCATTCTTCACTGAAATTAACAGACCATAGCATCCATACAAATAATTGTAACGTCAGCCTGTGAGCCTTAGAGGTCTTCGACTAATAATTTGCCTGTTGTGGGTTAAGAATTGTATGAAGAGTTTGAATTGGATACGTTATGCTAAGGACTTTTATGGTTAGGAGAGAGGTTTCGTACGAAAGACTGGGGTTGTTCGTTAGAAAGAGTCCAAAAGAGCAGTTGTGTTTTTTTTTTTGGTGCGTTGATTTTATTTAATTTATTTTTACTGAAGCATTAAGTAAATAATTAATATCGTTTTTTTATAAATATAAACTCATATTGGAAGTAATATAAAAGAAGAAAAAGAAAAAGTGAGTGGTGACAGTCAGTGTTTTCCTTATTTATAATTTCTTTGAATTTGGAGTAGTTACTTTTTGCAAAGTTCTGCTGGATGAAAAAGTATTTTCGTTTTTTTTATATACCTATATACATACGTTCATTCGAACCGCAGTGGTTTGAGGTAAGAGACAATAGCACTTTTGACAAAATATTTTGTAAGGTAATAACTTTGTAAATTGACCTGTTAGGTCCTGTCCTGGCGGGGGATTTTCGTTTTAGGGCCTCAACCGTTTTTTATTCGTCTTGTATTTTGATTGGGTCAATTGAGGTTTCAATAACTTGAAACCAGCAAACATATGGGATAAAACTCCATTTAAATGACCACACATCCAGCGCTCTTTGTTGGTGATTTTTGAGTGCCGTAGAGAAATTTGAGGTGAACGATCGACCTAAGAGTTTGTGCAAAATAAAAAGGAATCCACTGAGAGAATCGAGTTGTAAATATTTTTAAAGTTTATTTCAAAGTTATTTTTTTTTTATTTTTTTTTATCCCCTATCTTGTCTGTATATATTTCCTTATTATTATTATTTAATTCAATTTTTGTTTTATTAATTTTAGTTTTTTTTGCTATACGCACACTATTTTTTTTTTTATTACATATGTTATTTTTTTTATATATTTTCTTATTTTTTTTCCTTATAGTGCTATTTTTTTTATATATATATATTTTATAGGTTTCGTTTTTTTTACCCTTTATTAGTTTTTCTTTACTTTTATTTGTAATGTTTCTTTATATCAATCATTTTGATTTTATACAGTGTAAAATTTCATATGAGGAAATATTATAGTTAACGGCTGCATACATATAGCAAATCAAAACCAAATAGAGCCAATATTCAATCAGTTGGAATCAATATTCAAAAATACCTGCCCTGGTCTCTTCCCCCTCCAGAATATTTATTTTTTTTGTTTAGTTTCAGCCTGTGGGTTCTTCATGCTGGTGCCAACATCCAAGAAACCAGAGGGGTAAGTGAATTTTTGGAAAAAAAAATCATACAAAGAGAATAATAGAATATTTCATATTGATCATATGGCGTGTATTGAGGTTTAAGAGCAGGTTTAGAATAAAAAAGAGAAAGAGAGCAAATGAGGGAAGTTAAGAAGGATAAGAGAATACGATTTTCTCTTACTTTGATAATAAATTAGGGGAAATTTTGGAGACTTTATCCTCTAACATTAACTTTCGGAAGGGAGTAGGATATACATTTTTTTTACAGAATTTTTGCAATAGAATCAGTTTAATCTATTGTTTTTTTATATAAGAATATTTTTTTTTTCTTGTTTGTTCTGCCTTGGTTTGTTTTTTTGCAGGTAATTTCTGAATTAAATAATTGGGAACTGGATAAAATTGAAATTTTTAGTATATATTAGTGCAGGGAATATTGGTACTGGACGGTTTTATATTTGCCTGTATTTCTTCATAAGGAAACGAACACGCAGTGGGATATGGGACATAGATTGCATACACAAAGAAATTATTAGCCTAAATTGTCTAATTAAAGATTTGGTTGAAATAAAATTAATTTTTGAACAAATATTTGAGTAAAAAGGAAAAAAATCCTGAATATTTGAATTATTTAGTGGTTGCGATTAATCGCATGTATTCTATTAAAATATAATTGATATTAGAAATTTTTTTCTTTTTCTAAAATTTCTTTGTGGGTGTAATCCGGTATATATTTAGAGATTCACTTATAATATATACTTTCAAGCTAGTAATATATGATAGTTTTAAGTTAGTAATATAGTTACATATGATGATATTTGATCTGAATTTAGTCTGAAGGGTAGTTTTTTTTGCTTCAATAAAAATGAAATGAGTAGTTTCTGTTTAAGTTTGTGGAATCAAACATGAGTTGTTAGTTCGTTTTTCAAAAAAAGGTTGGTAACGAGGGGCTGCGATACAAAGTAAGTATGTATAGGTAGGGGTGGGCATGATTTAAATGACTATTTAGACTAACTAAACGGAATAAGGTGTCAAGGGAGCTATGGCGATTTATTGGCCTTGGCTGTAGCTTATGGCTGTGCGATCTAGCACAGATGGGGTGGGATGCCTAGACCTCGGACGAACTTTGTTTTCTTTTACATATTTAATGGCACGTTACTTTTCTTTCTATTCTTACTTCTTCTTCTTTATTTCTGTTTGGTTCTGGGCCAACAAACGTTTGTCATCTCACACCCGAAGCCGACGAGCTGCCGAGCAACAAAATGTCGTGCCATTGACAACGTTTGCCCGCCGAACTAGGATCATAACATAATAGAGCACGAGTTAACATAATTTCTTCGGACGAAAACTCTTTCCTTTAAATAAAACTTGATTGAAAGACTCTAAAATAAGATTATTTTTAAATCGTTCACATGTGATCATAACTGACTCTTATTTACAAGTGTTTTGTTCTAAAGTTAATTTTTTCTCTAAATTTTATGAAGATTCATATGAGACTCAAAAGTTCATCATAAATGCTGCATATTTAAGGAACTTTTCTTTGTAATAATATAACGCCCAGAACGATGGGACAATTGAAATGCCCAAATAACTTTTTTTTAAGTTTACTGATGAGGTTATTACCTTTATTCGGAGTTCAAATTGTAATAATATGTTAGTTGAAGTCATTTATAATTTCATATTTTTTGGGTAATTTTGTCTACACTTTTGGGAATTTTGAATCTTGCTTGTGGCAGCACTGAGATTATAACATGAAACAAAAAAATTCCGATAAATTCCTGGATCCCGATAAATCTCTGGATTCGGGGACCTAAATTATCAAAATCTCGAATCCCTGTATTTGTTAAAAGGAGACCCGTTCGGCATCCCTATACGTGATCCACTTCATGGTATGCGATACACTTTATGGCCAGATCTGATTAGATGTATTACCAGATATTTTCACGGCTGCAATGATCTGAAGAAATTGATTTACTAACCCAAGTAATAAAATTAATATGGGGTAATATCAAATGGTATTGGATTATATAAATTTGATCCGAAAAGTAATAATATATAACTGTGCCTAAAATACATCGAATTGCATATTGGCATATTGTATAATAACCAAAAAAGATATTTGGGAAAAAACTCCATTTTTCATAATTTTTTGTATTGCGATATGCCTGAAATTCACGAAATTTAAAATTATTTTTTCGTAACAGAAATGTACTCTTAAAAAGAAAAAGTTTGATACTCATATTGCATATGTAAAGTATTCGGAGGTTCCCAAATCTTTGAAAATATAGAGCTTCGGCAAAATTCGTCTCAAACCCGAAGTAGGCCGAATATCAAAAAAAGCCGAAACACTCCCTCACTTAACCGTTAATCGAGCTTTGTATCAAAAATGATACATGTTGATTTTCTCCATCTACAGGTTGGTTGAAAAGTTCCTGCGCTCACCAAGAGATGGCACTGCTAGCTCCAAACTTTTTTCTCAAGTTGGTATAACTGTCCTGAGAACACATGCAAAGTTGCAAGTCATTCTGTCAATTCATTCTTTGTTTACAAGCCATTTGAAGTTGAAGAAATCATTGAGCAAGTACATAATATGGTTAGTGAAGATTCAAATTTGACTAAGCGTGAAATTTCTAATGCCATAGGCATCTCAGACGAACGAGTACTCCATATTTTACATGAAGAATTACGTATGAAAAAACTTTTTGGAAAATTAGTGCCGCACACGATAACAATTCAACAAAAACTGGATCGAAAACAAATTTCTCAGCGTAATTTGGAGCGTTTTAAGCAGAATAAAACCGACTTCTTGCGTCGTTTTATAACTATGGATGAGACTTGGATCTATCACCATGATCCTAAATTGAAACAAGAACGTTTACACTAGACTAAAGGTGGTTGTTCAACTTCAAAGCAGGTGAAGTCACAACGATCAGCAAAGAAGGTTATGGCATCAGTTTTTTGGGATGCAAAAGGAATTTTGTTGATTGATTATCTTCAGAAAGGTAAAACAATCAACTCTGAATATTATTGCAGCCTTTTGGATCAGCTGGATGAAAAAATTCGTGAGAAAAGACCTGGTTTAAAGAAGAAAAAAATCATTTTTCATCAAGACAATGCACCTGTTCACAAAAGTGTTTTGACGATGGCTAAATTCAAAGAATTAAAGTACGAATTGCTTGAACATCCACCTTATTCACCAGATTTGGCTCCCAGTGACTACTATCTCTTCAGAAATCTCAAACAATTCCTTCGTGGAAAGCATTTTTCGTCGAATGAAGAGGCCATAGCAGACGTAGACGGTTATTTTGCAGAACTTCCGGAAAACAATTATAAGGATGGGATAAAATTATTGGAAGATAATTGGAACAAGTGTATTGAGCTTCTAGGAGATTATATTGAATAAAAAAATATATTTCGTAATAAAAACATTATTCTTTCATTTCGAGCGCAGAAACTTTTCAACCAACCTGTATGTTGTAAAGAAAAACATTTCAGAAATATTTGCACATATTGCTAAAATAACCCTACGGGAAATTTTAACAAACTGTCACCGAACTGGCCCCTTTATATGAAATAGAGTGGTCACTTTTACATGACGTTGTCATAGGAGTGGGAAATTGACCCCTTGTGACATGTCACAAGACAAATCCTAGGACAGGTTACTGAACTCTCATAAAAAACAAAGTTCAGTTGCCATAAACAAAAAAGTATGCTTGAATATATTTTATACACCGGTAAATATGTCTCTCAAATACCTTTCGTATGACATCAAAATTTCCTATTGTTACTTTGGAACAAATATAAAATAAACCGAAAAAACGAAAAATTAGGCCATTTTTGACCCAATTTTTGATCCCTTAAATATGTGATTGGTCAGCTAAAACAAAATACGTGGCCTTTAAAATTTTCTCATCTACAACAAAACCAGCTAATTTCTAATGCATGGATTGCATTTGAGTTATATATTTCGATATATGTATATCAACGAATTTTCACATGTTTTACAAAATTTATAACAATCTGACCAATTTTTGGTTAATACATAAAAAGTGTGACCAATTTTATAGGCCAAATATAAACTCCGTGACCAGTAACTCATAAGGTTTTTCAGAAAGATACGTTTGGCAACAAAAAAAAAAATAACAATAAAATTTCTGCTGGATTTATCGAAAAACTTCCTTAGCAAGAGTTTAATGATTTTTTGCGAGCTATATATATTAGGGTGATAGCAACTGAGATCTGGTTGGTAAATTCTAGAACGGGATACTTGAGGTCAATGGCCCTTAGAACAAAACATTGGTTCCCTCGATAGAAAAACATTGATGTATCATACTTTAAGATGCGACTATAAATTCCAAAGATATAACGAAAAATGTAAAGTGGTGACCCCTACGTTCGGAGAAAAAAAATATTTTTTAAACCTTCTTGCAAAAATAATTTAGATGGGACAGTGTACGGCGAACTTTTTTTTCAGGTACGGTCTATTATACACGAGACCTTACGTGAATCTCCCATTTTTTCAGTATAATATTTAATAAAAGTAGAAATTCGATAATTTTGATCAAATTGGACCTAATTGCATCAAATTTTCAATATTAAGATGTAATACAATAATGCCTGGTCAAAATTGGGATTAAATTGGATATAATTTAAAGTAATTAAATCCAATTTGATACAATTGTATTCACTCTTATTGCGGATTATATTGTATCGGATTAGTTATTGTATTCTATCAAATTAGATATGTTACCATATCATCATATTTAATCGGGTAACCACAAATTTTTGTTGCTGAATTTTAATTTTGAGTGTATAAACGCATGCTGTAAATATTTAATTTGATCATTTTAACGAACTTCGAACTTAGCAAATATGCAAAAATGCTTACTTTGGTTGCCTTGGATACCCATTTTTCTCAGTGTATGAAAATGTTTGTTTTAAAGTTCGTTACATTCTTCGTTTCCACCTTTCGTTCGTTCTTTTATTAGTTAGTTGTCGTTGTCAGTGATGTTAATTTCGAGCTTTTGGTGCTATCTTTAGCGCTTTTGTACTACCCGAATAAAAAAGAGTATATATAACATATATTTTTTAATATTAAAATATCTGATAATATAAAATATTGTATGCCACCTTATATGTTTTTATATGATGATATATTAGAAATTTTTTTAGAAATTTTCTCATATGTAATCATGTTATCATATTCTTTATTGCAAAATGTATATATAGGAATATATTGCTCATAAAACCGTTCGAAATTTTATATATAAATAGATACAAAAAATATTTTAAATTTTATTCTTTACCCTCCCGAGTAAAAAAGAGTATATATAACATATATTTTTTAATATTAAAATATATGATAATATAAAATATTGTATGCGACCTTATATGTTTTATATGGTGATATATTCGAAATTTTTTTAGAAATTTTCTCATATGTAATCATATTAAATCATATATCAGTATTTGCTTTATTGAAAATTGTATATATAGGAATATATTATTGATAAAACCGTTCAAAATTGTATGTATAAATAGATACAAAAATATTTTTAATTTTATTTTTTATATATAACAATATCGTCGGTTTTCAGGAGGGCGAAAAAACTGGTTTATATTATCCTTTTAATATATTTCATTGACATCATATGCCTTAATAATGATTGTAATAAATAAGGTCGTGAATCATTAGGGCATATGATGTCAATAAAATATCTTAAAAGGATAATATAAATCAGTTTTTTCGCTCTCCTGAAAACCTGTTAAAACCAAAAACATAGCACTTCTTGCAGGCAAGCCGACGATATATTAGTTGATATCAGACCCAAGTTCGAGATTAACTAATATATTCGAGATTAATGTAATATTGGATCAAAAACAATTTTTTATATGCTTTACTCAATTTTTTCATTAAATTAATATTTTCTGAACTTTTTTACTTCTAAAAGTTTTTTTTAATTTAAAAAATCCAATTTAAAAAAATTAACATTTAAAATCATGGCCCGGCTCGTAATGGGTTAATAAGTCTAGGCATGTTGCATATCATTGAAAAGGTATTTCAAGTACCTTCCCAACGATATATATATTTTGTTCTTGTCCGATAAGTTTTGAGTGCAGAAATATGAAATAAGCCATTGAATATTGTTGTAGATCTTCTTCAGCTCCATAAATCGGGAACTATGAGCCTCCAACAAAAAAGAAGTGCATTGCCGGGCTAACCATTAAAATTTTGTTTAAAATAAAAAAGCTTAACATATTTAAAAAAAATTTCTAAGTCCAAAGAAAATTCCCATATTTGATAAAAAATTATCTAGTCTTTAAAGAATAACAGATTTATACATTAACGTCTTTAATAGTTACTCATTATCAATAGTAGCCCTCGGCTGACAGTCAGGCATGTGATGAATATCGAAAACGAAAACGATCTGGTTTTCAATGGTAAATATTTTAGGATCTGTACAATACCAATTATATTTTATTTCCTAATTTACATGTCCGGCGTCAAATAAAACGATAAATAATAATTTGAAGCCAATTTGATTTTCGCGAAACAAATTATTCTAGATTGAAAAACTGTTCGTTTTCGATTTTCATCACACCCCTGAGTATGTAGGACCCGAAATCCTGCTGCCCTCCAATTCAAAGTTTTTTTTATCATTTAAATTTAATCATATCGTATTGTATTAACTTATATCCAATTTGATCGGGACAAAATTCGGATATAAGTTTATCATTTGATATAACTTTGTATCCTTGTAAATACAATTATATCCAATATGATACAATTTAATATAACCATTTTTCGGATGAAATTATATCCAGTTACATATTGCAAATATATCCATTCACATATAATTTTATATACACTTTTTTACTCGGGCTAGTAAAAATGATTTTTATATATTCATATATGATTTTTATACAATCATTTATGATTTTATACAATTATAACTTGTCAAGTATTGTGAAACATATATTTTTATATGATTATATCAAAAGATCTTTAATTATATAAAATTATATTAACCAGATCCACCATTTTTCGGATCAAACCATGTATAGGTTAATATAATTATATAAAAAATATATTATTTGATCCGAAAAATGGTGGATCTGGTTAATATAATTTTATATAATTAAATATCTTTTGATATAATCATAAAAAAATATATATTTCACAATATTCGACAAGTTATAATTGTATAAAATCATAAATGATTGTATAAAAATCATATATGAATATATAAAAATCATTTTTACTAGGGTATATAACAATATCGTCGGCTTGCCTGCAAGTAGTGTTATGTGTTCTTTAACAGGTTTTCAGGAGGGCAAAAAAACTGATTTATATTATCCTTTTAATATATTTCATTGACATCATATGCCTTAATAATGATTGTGCACTGAGAGGATTATCCTTCATGATATTAATGATATAATTTCATAGAATTCTTTTCGTAGAACCAATGAAGAATTTCATTACGTTTATAATATTTAATTTATATTATGAAATTTTTCATATCTTTTCTTTCATAAAATTTCATAATTTCATTAAAAAATTTCATTGAATTTCATAAATTAGATCTCCATAAATTTAATGAAAATGTTCTTTATACATATGAAATTGTTCAATAGTATTTACTTTTTTTTTAATTTTTTTATAAAATATCGTCATTTCCTGAGAGAATAATCTTTTATAATTTTTTTTTTTATTAATTTTGGACTATGATTTTTTTTTTATAAATCTCTTAATTTTTTCGAAACTTTTTTTTTATGAAACTTTTTAATTTAATGAATTCTTTCTTTAGATAAATTTTGTACATCCGTAAAATATGCTACGATTTTATTACGCCTTTTGCATTTGCTAAATAAGGTCGTGAATCATTAAGCCATATGATGTCAAAAAATATCTTAAAAGGATAATATAAATCAGTTTTTTCGCTCAAACCTGTTAAAACTAAAAACAGCACTTCGTGCAGGCAAGCCGACGCTATATTCGTTAATATCAAAACCAAGTTCGAGATTAACTAATATATTCAAGGTTAATATAATATTTGATCAAAAACAATTTTTTTTATATGTTTTACTCAATTTTTTCATTAAATTAATATTTTCTGAGCTTTTTTTACTACCAAAAGTTTTTTTTTTTTAATTTAAAAATCTAATTTAAAAAAATTAACATTTAAAAATCTAGGCATGTTGCATATCATTGAAAAGGTATTTCAAATACCTTTCCAACGATATATATATTTTGTTCGGGTCCGATAAGTTTTGAGTGGAGAAATATCCATTGGATATTGTTGTAGATCATCTTCAGCTCCATAAATCGGGAACTATAAGCCTCCAACAAAAAAGAAGTGCATTGCCGGGCCAGCCATTAAAATTTTATTTAAAATACAAAAAAAGCTTAACACATTTAAAATAAAATTCTAAGTCCAAAGAAAATTCCCCCATTCACCTTAAACACATTGACACGGTGCAAAAATATAATTTAATAACATACATTTAAATTTAAATTTACGGGTGCGTTGTAATTCAAAAATCTGTGTTTAGAATTAAGGTTCAAAGCAAAAAAGAGTAATAATAACAAAAGGATAAAAATAGCATTGTTAAATTTCGTTGATGTTAGTCTAAGTTGAGTTGTTGATAACATATTCGATTTGCTTTCAACAGTCACATAAGTAGACGAATATCAAAATATTAACCCACTCAAAAGGCGAAAGGCACTGATGATGGCTTTGGAGCGAAAGCCGAAAATGCGCATTCTGCCTTGCTGGTCTTATCGAATTCTTTCAATAATTTTTATTCTTTGTAATTTACTTGTAAAAATTGTATCATCTTTCTTTGATTTGAAAATAATTTAAACAGAAAGTGATATTAATTTATGATCTTGAGTCAAACTAAAATAACATTCATTTACTGAAAATTCCCATATTTCATAAAAATTGATCTAGTCTTTATAAAATAACGGATTTATACATTAACGTCTTTAATTGTTACTCATTATCAACAGTAGCCCTCGGCTGACAGTCAGGCATGTGATGAATATCGAAAACGATCTGATTTTCAATGGTAAATATTTTACGATCTGTACAATACCAATTATTTTTTATTTCCTAATTTAGATGTCCGGCGTCAAATAAAACGATAAATAATAATTTGAAGCCAATTTGATTTTCGCGAAACTAATTATTCTAGATTGAAAAACTGTTCGTTTTCGTTTTCGATTTTCATCATACCCCTGAGTGTGTAGGACCCGAAATCCTGCTACCCTCCAATACCAAGTTTTTTTTTATCATTTAAATTTAATCATATCATATTGTATTAATTTATATCCAATTTGATCGGGACAAAATTCGGATATAAGTTTATCATTTGATATAACTTTGTATCCTTGTAAATACAATTATATCCGATTTGATACAGTTTAATATAACCATTTTTCGGATGAAATTATATCCAGTTACATATTGCAAATATATCCATTCATATATAATTTTATATATACTTTTTTACTCGGGAACTCAAATCTTGCTTTATTTTCGTTTAGCTATTTTTTGTTGTTGTTGGCGCTTTTCTTTCTTTGTTAAGGCGCCTTTTCGGTAAAGCATTTTTTTGTTGTATTGAAACAAATCGACAAGTTGTATTTTTACAAAATATTGCTTTTTAGAGCCGAACAGTTACGGTTATATAAATTAATTGAAAAATTATGTATTTTGATCAAACTTATCATTTATCATTTTCTAGCGCTATTTAACCCATTTTTCGCCGAATGGTGATTATAATCACCAGCACTTTACTATTCATAACCTGCTAATGACATGTTTTTTTTTTAATTTAGTTTTTGTATCAATTATTATGGGTCCTGTTTGTCCTCAGTATAAAAACGCTTTTTATTTACACTTCATAAATATCAGCCGTGTATGCATATTCCGCCAACGGTGATTACAATCTCCACTAATTTTTCGGAAAATTGGGATTTAAAAATTTAGAATTTTCTTAATCAGGCTCAGAGTAGCTTTGATATAAATTTTTATCAACATCTGTTGTCGGGAACTGGTAGCGACGAAAAATGGGTTAATGGCCTGACTGCGCGTTTTGCTCTAGAAATGTTGGCATCACTGGTCGTTGTGTATAATAGTTAGTTTTGTTTGGTTTTTGAATTTTGGTATACTACTTATAAAACATATGAGTAGGGTTTGTCTTTTATAACACACACATACTATGACACTAACACAAATGCATGGAAAATTATATTAACTTTTGCTACAGAAAATGTATTTGCACCAACTTACATGCATACATACTTACTTACAAACATACGTACGTAGGTAAGTAACGGTATATATGATAACGATTTACTTACTTACTTGCTAACTGTCTGTTAATGTAAGAGGACAAAAACCTTTTGGAATAGTGATAGTGATTTTTTTGTTGTTAAAGAATATTTTTTGTATATTTTCAAATTTTTTTTTGTATATTAAAAATTGTGTATAACAAATTAAAAAGAAGATTTACTAATTTATAATTTTTTTTAGATTATATAATTTTTAAAAATTTATTTTGTTTTTTTTTTGCTAAAAATAGTTTTTGCTTTATTAATATTTTTTAATTTTAAAAACATTTTTCATTTAATTTTTTTTTCAAAGATTTTTGTTTTAATCTTTTATTTTCATTTTAGAAAACCACCGCCCTCGACCGGCTAAAAATAAAAAAAAACCAACATTTATTTCCTCTTACTGTTTCTTCTTTTTCTACTCTTTAGTTTTTGGTTAAGTAGTGTCGCGCACGTACATTTTACTTATAGTATAATAATAACAACAACAATAGCAATAGCAACAAAAACCAACAACAACATTAGTAATTTGCACACACTAAGCTTTAATATGAGAAAAGTATAACACCAAAATTTACAACAAAATATTTATAAAGGATATATCAACCACACACACACACACATCCAAACTCTGGTTGTTTTATTGTTTATTTAACGCGCTCACAATCAATTTAGGTTTAGCTGCGAGTGTAGTGGTAGTATTCGTAGTACATTCAAACTTATTTCCTATTATTATTACGTTTTTTTTTTTAATTTAAACTACTATTAAAAGGGTTGCCATTCCCGATTTAAAAAAAAATTATATGGAGCTTTACAAAGATTTATCTAATTTAATTGTATCAAATCACATCTAATGGTAACAAAATAGATTTAATTTGATACAATTAGAAGTGAATTGATACAGTTTTATCCAAATTTTGCACTCATCCAATTTTATCTAATTATACGTTATACCATGTGATAATATCTTTTTTAATACAATAGGGTCTAAAATGGTCTATATATGATTTGATATATAAATATCGTATGGTTTCTTTTGTCAAACGGAATGTTATAAAATTTCGAAAAATTGATTTAAAAGGTTCCACATATTTTATTGTATCTGAGGAACATACACACTCAGGAAAGTTCTGCAGTTACTACATGACAGTTATTTGTGTAATAATGAGATTGTAGTTATTTTAACTACAGTTGCAGTTATTTTTACTTAGAGCAAACTTTTTCAGTGTTTTTGACAGTTAATTTTTTAAACAAACTACAAAAACTAAAATATTGTTTTAATATTTTACAAATAATTCTATTTTCAAGGGTCTATGAACGAAGCACACAAAAATAATATGGCGCTTGTTTAGAAATTCCTGGTGAAAGAATATGAGAAGAACACGAGTTCTATTGTGTCTTTAGTCATAAAACAACGCTAAAGCCCAAATTAGTTTGGAAGTATCGTAAAAAAAGTAACGTATCATTCACATAATGAATAAAAAGAGTATGAAAAATAAAAATATTGTATTTTTTGTCTTTTTCTTGTGCATAGCATTAAATGTCAAGTAATAAAATAGAAAATTTCTATTTTCAACAGAACTTTTTTACGATTTTACTTGACAACAGTTTCAATGCATAGAAAAAAGATAAAAATATATTTCTATATTATTTTAACACATTGAATTGATTACAGATACGTTTTTTTACTTTACGATTAGACTAATGAAGCCTTAAAGAGTGAAGATGCACAATACGGAAAAAGATTATATATTTTATGAAATAATTAAAATAATAAGGTTATTTTTAGAATATAAAATATATATTTATTTACGGGAATATTAAAATATATTGTATTTATTTTCTTTCAGCTCTTTAATATTTTTAGCTCTTTCTACCTGGAGAAAAAAAAGTAAGCCAAACAAACAATATTTTATCCTTTGCAGGCAGACATCTATAACAATTAGGTTGTTCACAAGGGGTGTGCTATCTGTTGAATCGTTGTATCGTCCTAACCAAACACAGAGTTGTTAAATTTTTTATTTTATTTTAAAAAAGATTTCCTATTATTGATTTAGGCAGCAATTTTAACTAACACAAACATTAATTTTTATATTTTTACATTAATTTTTATTTATGTTATTTAACTGCATTTGCAGTTGTTTGTTCAGTTTTACAATAATTTGAATGTATGTTATTTTAATTGCATTTGCAATTGATTTTTAACAGTTAAAAATAACTTCATATTCCAGTTAATTTAAATGCAAAAGTAGTGTACACCTTTTTAACTGCAATCACAGTTATTTTAACTGTCATTTGAAGTTGATTTTACCTACATAATTCCCTAAGTACAGAAATATGTGAATGTCAGTTGTTTGTGTTATAATCAGTAGTTGTTGTTTTTAACAGAAATTATAAATGTTTTTCTATAGAAAAATGCAAAACCATTTTTATGACGGTTATTTAAGAAAACCACTAACGAAGAGTACTGTAATTTCGTAACAGTTGTTTAAAACAGTTACTTTTAATATCAAAATAAACAACTACCAAAACAGTAATTTTACAGTAAACAGTTGTTTATGTTAGTTATTAAAAAAATAAAAAAATTTCGTTGAATTCAACGAAATTTTTCTTTGAATTTAAAAAATTCTTGTTTAGTTTATATTTGTTATTGTTGATATATTTCTAGTTTGCAAATACAAATCAGAAACTTGTATCTCCAATGCATAAAAGCATATTAACTGGAGAACCGTTTGGAATTTTTACTTCAAATTTTAAATAGGCTGAAATAATAACTTATATTTTTCTAATCGAAAGAAAAAAAAATAATTTTTTTTAAATAAAATATACTTTTATAGTACGAAAAGAATTGACTGTAAAAAACAGTAGTTTGTACCCATTTGGTCAGTTGTTTTTGAATTTTTGTAGTAAAAATTTGTCAGTAAATTTTACGAAATTGGTAGTTGTTTTTAATGCATTTGTTAGTTATTTTTCAACAATTAAAAATAACAAAAGTTTTAGTTATTTTAAAGGTAAACACCTTTGTCACTTTTTTAACTGCATATACCTTTGTTTTAACTGTCATTTTCTGTAGATTCTACCGACAAACTTTTGTGAGGGTAAATCTGTTTCTCATACACAGAGTTAAATAGAACCAGCTGCGATACTTTGAGAATTAAAGTTCTATTAAACTCTGTGTTTCGTTCGTTGTAATTCATAAATCTGTGTATCATACACAGAGTTGAATTTGAAAATTAAAGTTCAAAGCAAAAGCAGTAATAACAAAAGGATAAAAATAGCATTGTTAGATTTCGTTGATGTTAGTCTAGTCGAATTGTTAACATATTATATTTGTTTTCAACTTTAGCATAAGTAGATCATCATCAATGATTAACCCATCAAGGCAAACGACACTGATGATGCCTTTGTAGCGAAAGCCGAAAATACGTATTCTGTCTTGCTGGCCTTATCGAATACTTTCAAAATTTTTTATTCTTTGTAATTTACTTGTGAAAATCGCATCATCTTTCTTTAATTTGAAAAATAATTTAAACAGAAAGAGATATTAATCACAAATTATTAAAAAAAAAAATAATTTTTTAAAATTTTCAACTTATTTTTTCTTGAAAATTTATGGAATTTACATATTTTGTTGGTATTTTTGAAAATATTCAAATTAAAACTCTTGAAAACATACCATAACACCAGAATAATAAAAAAGGCTCTAAACAGAGATTTATTTTTGGACCAGTTGAAATTTTGAAGTCGTTTTTTTGAGTAATTTTTTAGTCAAAATGAAATTCTCTTTGCATGAACCACTTTCATTGGAATTTTCTATATGAAATAAAACAATTAGTTGGAAATATAATATTTTTTAAAATAATCAGACTTGATTTGGCCCGCACATTGTTAAAAAACTGCATCAGATTAACGAAAAACTGCAAAATCTCAATTTTCAAATAACTTTAATACTTTAAGAGATATCCCATATTTGTAAGCTGACTATAAAAATATTATTCTTTTTAAAATTGGCGCATAAATCGAAACATGGCAAGTTTTCAAAACTTTCATAAGCTCGAAGTGGACAGTGACACAGCTCCTGTGGGGTCTGCAGGCTCGGCTGGTAAAACTCAAGCTCAAATTATGTTTGTTATGGCCGTGTGAAATTTTATCTCAATCCGACAAGCCGATGAGAATTGACTGAAATATTTCAGGCAGAAAACGGCTTGTGAATTCGGTGAATGCAATTTTTGTTTTTCAATTCAACGAAGGTAATTCTGTTACGGCGTTTTAAGATCTCAGAGTTTGGAGTGTAAAATTACAAGACCCAAAAAATCTCACGATTACGATTTTGAATATATCTCGCATAATGTTAAGCCAATGTTTATGCAAAATACAAATAAGCAAACTTAAATATCTGACAAACAGATTGATTATTGTCCAAAATACTGTTTCGTTCCGATATAGGATACTAATAGAAATAAATCTGTAAAAATAGCAGAAAAAGCAACTCAAAATTAGTTAAAATGATGTTGCAGAAAAAACTGCTGAAATTAGCAAAATTTTTTTACTAAATACTAGTAAAATAAGAACAGCAAAAATAAAACTGTTAAATTTACAGAATTTTAGTTGTAAGGGTTTTTCAATAAGAGCGCTACAAAAGTTTCTTTAAATAAAACAAAAACGGTTTTGGATATCAATGAAATTCTTTATTCCTGTGAAAGTACATTCGATGCCATTATGTATGGAAATCGATCTCTTTTGCATGGCCACCACGGGCACGCTTGCAGAAGTCCAGACGCTGAACCCAATTTTCGACGGTTTTCAAGCATAAATCGGCCGATACTGCTGCAATTTCACGTTCGATATTCGTACGAAGTTCATCAATCGTCGCTGGCTTCCTGGCATTGACGTAGCCCCACAGGAAATAGTCCAACGGCGTCAAATCGCACGACCGAGGCGGCCAATCGACTGGACCATTTCGTGAGATAACACGTTCTCCAAACTTGGTTTGCAATAAATTGATTGTGACATTCGCTGTGTGGCTTGTGGCGCCGTCCTGTTGGAACCACATGTCCTCCAAGTCCATATCATCCAATTGGGGCCAAAAATATTCGGTTATCATTGAACGGTTGCGATTCCCATTCACAGTAACGTGCCGGTCTTGATCATCACGGAAGAAGTACGGCCCAATGACACCGCCGGCCCATAAACCGCACCAAACCGTAATTTTTTCGGGATGCAATGATGACTCATGGAGTACGTGTGGATTGCTGTCTGACAAATAACGCATATTTTGTTTATTGACGAAGCCATTCAGCCAGAAATGAGCCTCATCGCTGAAGATGAGTTTCCGATTAAAATCCGAATCATTTTCAAGTTGTTGCTCAGCCCAATTCACGAACATACGACGCTTCTGGTGGTCAAGCGGCTTCAGTTCTTGCGTCAATTTGATCTTGTAAGGATGTAGGCCAAGATCTTTTCGCAAAATTCGCCACAACGACGTCACAGAGATGCCCAACGCTTGAGAACGACGTGTGAGAGACACATTTGAGCTTTCTTCAACGGAAGCCTCAGCGGCAGCAATATTCTCGACACTACGGGCACTTCTTTGTCTCACTGGCACGGGAACATTTTGTACTGTGCCTGTGGATTCAAATTTTTCTACTAGACGCTCAATTATTGATCTGCTAGGACGATTATGACGACCATAAATTGGACGTATCGCTCTTAACGTTGAGGCCACTGACTCCGAATTTCGGTAGTAAATTTTAATAATTTCGACTCGTTGTTGGCTCGTATATCTTTACATCATAAAATGGCAAACCTTACTGAATAGAAATGTCAAAAGAGCGGCAAGAAATATGTCGTCGTTTGCTGTCCCTGTCTTTCTACTTTTGTAGCGTCCCTGTTGAAAAACCCTTTATTTAAGTTAACTTTTAGTTAATTGAAAATGACAAATTGTACTGTAAAATCTGCAGACAATTTTGCTAAATATTAGTAGATTTAAAATAGCAAAAACAAAACTGCTGTTTTAAAAAGTTTATATTTTTATTTGCATTTAAAAAAAAAAAATCAAAAAAAACTTCGAAAATTTTAAATTTTTTTGTGCTTTTTTTTAGGCTACTATTTATTTAGCAAATTTTTTTGCTGATTTTAGCAAGTCAATTTGGTATTTTCCATTAACCAAAATTTAACTCAAATATAATTAAAATTCTGTATATTTAACAGTTTTATTATTGCTGTTCCTATCTTACTATTATATAGCAAAATTGATCTGCTAATTTTAGCAGTTTTTGCTCATCATCATTTTTAACTAATTCTTAGTAGTTTTAACTTAATTTTTCACAGACTTCTTTCTGTCAGTGGAGAAATCGGAATTTGAGCTTTTTAATCACACTTTTAAAGAACTATACTCTACACTATATGACATTAGACCCTTATTTGAAAAGCTATCCCTGGCCCTTCAAAGTTTTGTACTATTTTATTTTTTTTGTTAGACCAACACTCAGGGGATGCTCCCTATTAACGCAGCGCATTGTGTTGGTATTAGGAAAATAGGTTATTGGGAGGAGGAAAGAGGGAGTAGTGTTTGTGAATATTTGATTTGAATTTCTCTACATTGTAAGTAACAGGGAATACTTCTGCGGGGAGTTTATTCCACATACGGCTGGTGCGACTGATATACGAATTCTCTCTGTAATGCGTTGTGCGATCCACTGGACAATCGACTACAAACGGATGTGCTCTACTTGATAGGCGAGTATTACAAATAAAAACTCTGGCTCTGAGGATAAGTTCACTTATCTCAGCAGAACACTTCCCATGGTAATATCGATAGAACAGAGTCACACAACCCACATTCCGACGATGCTGCAATGAGTCAATAGTGCTGGATACTCTACTGTCATTGATAAGCGCCGACGTCCTCCTTTGTACACGGTCCAGAAGCTCCAAAATAGACTTCGAAGCTCCTGCCCATATATGTGAGTTGTACTATGATTTACAAAGGGAAAATACTACTTTTTGGTAATTTTAAAAATACTGGCTCTTACATAACTGTATTTCTGATGTCAACCAAGGCATAAAAATCTAAAATAGGTTAGAAAATATTTAAGTAATTGCAATTTCCCCAATTCGTTGTAGGGCTAAAATGGGATAAATTATGAAAATCGTAAAAAATTAAATATTTCTTTAAAAAACTTACAATGTTATACTCTAGTTTCATTTCTAAGGTCTATAATTATTCAGATATTTATTGTCTCTCTTGGATTATGTTAACCTAGATTTTTATACCCTACACCACTATGGGGACAGGGTATAATAAGTTTGTGCTGATCTTTGTAACACCAAAAAATATTGGACCTAGACCCACCTTTTAGTATACCGATCGACTCAAAATCACTTTTTGTTTCGATTTATCGATGTCCTTCCGTCTTTCTGTCCATGCATTCTTGTGCGCACTTTACAGGTCGCAAATATTAAGATATTTTGATGAAATTTGGTACACAGACCTATGTCTGCCCAAGGACGAAGCCTATTGATTTTGCTTAAAGTCGGTTCATGTTTAGACATAGTGCCCATATAAGGGTCCCCCCAAAATTGGCTTGTTTAAACGCTGCAGGTCGCAAATACATGGACCCAAGGACAAATCGTAATGATTCTAGATAGGATCGGTCAATATTTGGACCTATCGCCTATATGGGCTATATTTTCGAATTTCTCTTCTTTTATCATTTTATAGAACATTTTGACACAAGTCCGTTTTAACCCTTTCGAATTTAAGATCCAAACATTAGTTGGCTTTGCAAAACTCTAATTTTAATTATTTAAAATTTTGTTCAGCAAAATATAAAAAAGTGGTTAATGCATAGAGTATTTTTTAATACTCCTCAGAGAATAATTATACTAAAAATTACACATATCCCTCTTTTAACTTAGTAGTGACTGCGTTTTAAATTTGAAAATTTTAGAGAAAAATGTAATTTTGGCAAATAATTCAGAGAATAGTATTAATTTTAGTTTTTTTTTAGCTAGCTTTAACAAAATCACTTCCGTTTTTTTAATTCAGACAACATTTTTTAAACTTTGATAACGTTAACCCTTTCTTTACCAAGGTCAAAGGTGAACTTTTTAAAAATTTTCCATTTTTCCTGAAAGTGTATCAAAAAATTGTGTTGTTTTTTGCGGACTTTTATGAAAGTTGTCCAAATAACTCTGTTAATACCAAATTTAATACAAAACATAGAGATTAACCCCTACATGCGCATGGAGTCAAAATGATCCCAAATTTTTAAAATACAAAAAAGTCCCATTTGACATGAAAATCGACATAAAAAGCTTTAATTAGGCATTATCTACTCCTTGCAGGAGTAAAAGGAACAAATATATATATCTAGAAAAAAAATCAAAATTAAACCGGTTGAGAGCATACGGATCCTTCCATGAGGGATGGAAAAGTAAGGGGTGGCGCTATGATTATCGACTCCCCTTTAGGCTGCCGGATCAGTACCAGCATTATACAGACTGACTTAGCTGCCATACAAAGGGCTATGTCTTGGATAAGGTGTCAAGGGATATCCTCGGAGGATATCGTTGTTTTCACCGACAGGTAAGCGACCATAAATATCCTAGTACACTCAAAAAAAAAAAGTCAGTAAAAAATGTTGCTGTGTCAGCAAATTTTTAGTCAGGAGCGTGCTTTCAAAAAAGTTGGTATTTTCAGCAAAAGGTTTTGCTGAAAATCAGCGAGCTGATTTTTACCAAAAAAATAGTAATCTTCAGCAAAAGTTTTGCTAACACTTAGTCGACTGCAAATGAAAAAAATCCTTGCTAATATCACTAAACTTTTTGCTGAATATTAGTAGACTGAAAAAAACTCAAAAAACTTGTAGCGAAATTTTACTTTAGTTAATTTATTTGCTGAAAATTTAAATACAGAACATATATAGAGTTGTTTTTCTTTTTTTGTCATTTCCGTTTCCAGACAAGCTGCGACATCTACATCTTGTCTATCTGGTTGTCGTCCACGCTGTGAATGCGGTTATCAGCACAATTTTTGTAGCAAAATAAATTAGTAAAACATTAGTTAAAAATTAGTTTAATGCTGAAAAAATAGAACTAAAATTTTAGCTGAAAACGGAATTTCAGCAAAAAAATGCCGTGTGTCTCTGGACGAGATGGCGAGACATTCGCGATTGACACTCATATGGGTGCCGGGACATGGGGAAATAAATGGCAACAATTTTGCGGATGAACTTGCTGCGCTTGGGACAATGCTTCACGATGGGGAGATCAATCACATGCACCGCATAACGCTCAAGGCGGGCAAGCGGTAGGTTGAGCGTCACTACCTCTAGCTTGCCATGGCCAGAAGAGAAAATGAGTCAACCTGCCTGAGTACGAGGAAGGTGTGGCCGCACTGGGATGGGATAAATTTAGAAAATTTTACCTAACATTTGTAATGGACTGGGCTGCACGTGATCAATTGAAATTCAAATTTACTTTTATAGTACCAAAAGAATTAACTGTAAAAAAAGTAGTATTTACCCATTTTGTCAGCTGTTTTAAAATTTTTGTATTAAAAATTTTCAGTTAATTTTACGACATTGTTAGTTATTTTAATGCTAACAAAAGCATTTTGAAGATTAAAAAAATGGATTATCTTACATCAAGTAGCTTAACTTCTCTGTCTAAATAAGCTATTAGAAATTTAGGAAAGTGTTTTTTCGGATTTAACGCATCAACAACCTTTAGGAAAGCACACTCTTGTTTACTTTTTAGACTTTAATGGTCTAAGAAAAACTGCCGGCATTTTGAATCGTTTATATGTATTTGTTACACTATTATAAAAGAAAACGATAATCATCATCATAGTAATATAAATGACATAATGGCAACACTGTTGTAAACTAAACCAAAGTTTGTAAGTGTTCCTCACACGCCCTTTAAAGTTGAACGCCTTAACGCCCTTTTACATTTGTTTATTTTAACATTTAATAAAAACCAAAAAGAAGAAGAAAAGAAAACAAAAAATAAAAATACTACGAAAAATAAAAAAGTATTATAAAATGCTCTTGCTCTCTCTCTCACTCAGTTTAACTTATTGTAATTTCTCTCATCACCAGTGTTGCCAGTTTTGACGATTTATCGTCATTTTGACGATTTTTACTATCTAAAATAGCTAAATGACGATTTGACGATTTTTTCCCTTAAAATGACGATTTTTTTCAAATCTATAATTCTAAATCTCAATTATTTAGTTTTTAGAATTATGCAGCATTGCAAGTAAATTAATGCGGGAACAAATTAAAAAACAGCTGCAAAATCAGATAATTTTTATTCAGCAAATCTATACGATTTTGGAAAAATATTTTAGAATTTTAGATTAAAAGTGTTCATATTGAAATTCTAATTAAAATTATATCTAGAAAAAATTTAAAAAACCGTTCAAGTACATCATAATTTTTTATTTATTGCGAAACTGCCAATTTTTCTTTAAGATACGTATTTTGAAATGTACAAAACTTACAGGAAAAATAATAAAAAGTATGATAATTTTTGTGTAAAACTTCTGTCCTAAAACTGTAACGAATCTCAATTTTTTGGAAGAATGTCTCTGAAATACTTAATAAATATATTAAAATCGTAAATTTTTGTTGGTATTTCATTTTGTTTAAAGCAACCACTTCAGGATATGGCAAATTTCGATTATGTTTATAAACATTTTAGTAAATATGTAAATTTGAACAAGCACGAAATGATTAAAAGATGATCATTTTTAAAATACTTATTATTTTGACGATTTTTAACTATTTTTTGACGATTTTTCAAAAGCTATGACGATTTTGACGATATTTTCCAGAATTTTTGACGATTTTATGCCTAAGAAACCAGGCAACACTGCTTATCACTTATACTTACTCTACCGCTCTCTTTGGAGCTCTCTTTTTTAGCACTGTGTGTAAATTTGTTGCAGGGGTGGGTGGAGGTAAAAGGAAAGAAGAAAATAGTCAATATTTTTGTTAAGTATAACATTACATAGTTAGAAATGAAAAAAACGACAGACAATGAATAATGAGTATAAAAACAACAACTGCTATTGCTGCTTTTACGGCATTCTTTCCTTCCTGTTATCCTTATAAATTACAAACACACATACATGCTTATATATTGTGTGTGTGTTTCCCAGAGCTTTAAAGAGCAAATTCTTTTTGTAAATTGTTTTCTGAGAAGTTAAATCAAAGTTAATGAAGCATTGAAAAAAAAATGATATGCTCACTAACTTATTTAAATGAGGACTATGGAATCTTCAGATAGTCAACAAGCTCAAATTATAGGCAGACCTGTTAAGTCAGCTATTAAGGATTAAGCTTATATGATACAACTTAGGGGTAATTCATAGGTACTACATTAAGATAAAAAAATAGTATAAAATTTGTAAACAGTTTCCAATCGCATTTTACGATTTTTATACTGATTTTTAGTACAATTTTTTTAAGTAATCATTTTTGCTATTCTCTTATTACAAATTACGGATTTTTTTTTACTAATTTTCGCTGCTGATTTCAGAAAAACATTTTACTAATTTTTCAAAACCGAATGTTAAATTTAGCAGAAAAATACACTAATTAAAAAAATTGTTTTTTGATTTTTTACAATTCTTGTTTAGTTTATATTCTTAGTTTGGAAAAACACTCAGACAATTTTATTCTATCTCCAATGTATAAAAAGCTAATAACTGGAGAACCGTTTGCAATTTTGACTCCAAATTTCAAGTACAATGAAGTAAGCAGCTTATATAAATTTTACTAAATTTTAGTAGCGGCTACTAATTTTTCCTACTAATTTTATTGTACTACAGATCAGCAGACATGTGTTGCTAAAATTAGCAAAAAATACTGCTGGGCTCAAAACAGTTAAATTTCCCGTAATAACAGCAAAATTTTCAGTAGCCATTACAGACTTTTTTGGTTGAGTGTATATTAGAGCGTACCACCTTGCAGACAAAGAAAAAAAGTTCGCCCTACACCCTCCAATATGAAGTATTTTTGCAAGGAAGTTTCAAAAAAAAATTTTTTTATTTTTTTTTGCCGAACGTAGGGGTCGCCATTTTACATTTTTCGTTATATTTTTGACATTGTGAAATTTATTCATTTTATTTATTTTATTATTATTTTATTTTTATTCAATTTATTTATTTAGTAATGCAATATGTTTAACTTGCAAAAGCAGTAGTCGTTACAAGTTACAATTGCTTTAACTGCATTTGTAGTTGTTCATACAGTTTTGTAATCATTTTCATGTATGTTATTTTAACTGCATTTGTAATTGTTTTTACTATATTTATCAGTTGATTTCTAATAGTTAAATATAACTACATATTGCAGTTGATTTAAATCCAAGCATATTGCATTAGTTTAACTGCCATTTGCAGTTGATTCTGCCTATACAATATTCTGAGTAAATGTTTTTATTGTGACCGAAAATTAAATTTAAGCTGATCGGCCACGTGACCTAGGCGCCTTCGAAAAATGTAATATTTTTATAATTTATTTTTTGGTAGAATGTTTTTAAATGCAATTTTTTATTATAAACGAACCCAACTCGAAAAAATATTGTCTTATAGCGAATTTGCAATATGAGCGAAATCCAAATTGAAGCCTCAGTTTTTTCCCCATATTTGCCGAAAAGTAGGGAAGTTTGCAGAAAAAGTGGCAACATTTAGCAGCTGTTTAGGGCATACGAAATTAATAACTAATACATTTTAAAAACTTAAAAAAATTTAGGAAGAACATAATAAAGTTTTTATTTTT
Source organism: Leucophora obtusa (assembly GCA_949987735.1). Lineage (NCBI taxonomy): Eukaryota > Metazoa > Arthropoda > Insecta > Diptera > Anthomyiidae > Leucophora > Leucophora obtusa. Next base: position 292,244,594 of record OX465295.1, on the reverse strand, counting down.
AATTAAAAGAAATATTAAGAGCTGAAAACGGCTATTTTGTATCCGACGAAGAAAAACTGTAAAAAATTATTTGATTGCTCCGGCAAGACCACTAGCAAAATATTGAATATTTTTGCTTTTAACTAATCACCTCTATACTAAAACACATTCCCAGTCAGAAAAATACAAACGGGAAAGCGGTGGCAAAGCACTTTAACAGGTGGTACAAGTACTGGCAAAAAGTGCTTTCACATTCCCAAAATGATAACATCATTAGACAAAAGGACCGGCTGTTCAAAAAGCGCCAGAAAAGCACTGGAGAAACAAAATTTTTAAACGTTTGCAAAACCAATAAATAGGTGGTCTGGAAATATATTTTCCAAAATAAAATTTAAAAAAAGTTCAAAATTATTTTTTTGGTCCTGCCGTGATTTGAACCCAGGCCGTCAGATTGGCAGACGATTGCTCTACCCACTGAGCTAACGCGACATATAATATTTGATGGCTAAACACATAAATGAGTGATAATAGCTGGACAACTACTGGCTGTGCCAAAATGCTAGTACTGGCAAACAATTTTTTGTAACTAATATGCACGTTTTGGGAGGGCAAAAAAAAAGTTGGTCTTGAAGGAGCTTTCCCACAAACAAAAAAATTGATTTTATAAAACAAAAAAAATTTTAAATTGAAAAAAATCCCAAAAAAATTTTTGCTTGCAACCGGATTTGAACTCGGAACCTCCTGAATACAAACATTTTTTAACGAAGCGTCAGCATTTTTATAAAATCATTGGTCTACCAAGTCAAAATTTCCAACAGCAGCGACCTTTTCTCATTTTGTAGAGGGTTGTTAGTTTTGTTTTATATCTAAATTGAGAATGATAAATTAGTGAATACATTACTTTAAGGCACTGCTGTGTGTATGTATATTTGTAACAGGGATTAAGGGTGGGTACAAAATTTAATTTTGATGGCGCGAATATTCTTTTATGTTTTATTTTTGGTGTACGTACAAAAATTTTTATGCTCAAGCGCTTTTTCTTAGAATAATTTTTTTCGTTTGATAATAAGAGTTATTTTTGGGAAAACTTATTTTTTTTGTTTTTGGGGGGGAAATTAAATATTTTTTTGTTGGGTTGTTTGTTGGTAATGATATGATTAGTTTTGTTTGTTGTAGTTACAACTATTATTATATGATTTTCTTTCGTTTAGAGTCTTTGAAGATTGATTCTATAGAAAATCTACAGTTTAGTTTTTGGGGAACGTCTATAGAGGAAGAAAAAAAAAACAAGAAGGAAACTAGCTTAAAAGTGTTCCTGTTTTTTGGAAGGAGGGATATTGAATCAACTTAAGTACACAATTTTGTGCCAAAAGTTTTTTTCTTGAATTTCTTATTAAAGAAATTGTATATTAATTTTTTTTAAATTTAATTTATAATGTCAGTTTATATTAAAATTTAAATCACCTTTTTTGTAAAATATTAATTTTTTTGAAAATTTGCTTAAACAAATTAAATTTTTTTAAGATTTTCACTATTTTCTTAAAATTTTGTTTATTTCTGTGTGTTTAATTAATTCTTCTGTTAAATTAATAATTTTTGCTATTTGTTTTATTTTTGTTTATATTTTATTTCTTCTAATATCTTTTGTAGTATTTTTTTTTGTTTTAGTTTATTATTTTTTTTTCTACACCACATTCACAGTCAATTGCCAATAATTTATTAACCGGTTTTTCACAATTTCTTGGTATATTTTTTCTTCTTCTTTTGTGTTGTGTGGTTCCACTACTATGAACCCAAAACCAAACTCTCTCGTCCTGTGTCCTGTGTGTATGTGTTGACTTGTTTTTTTTCAACATAAATTCTCTGTTTGGGCTGGGAATTTTTCTTTGTATAAATTTTCTAAATATTAGTGTATAGTTTTTGTAAAACGAAAAAATATATATTTTAAATAATGTTCACTCTTTCTCTCTCACGTCTTGCAAAGCGCATGTGTATTAAGAAATTTGGGGTTGAATCGGAGCGCTAAAAAAAGAATTGTGTGTAAATTTTTGTATTTTGTTATCGCCTTCACCTAAAGGCATTTAACGAAAAGTGGATGATTTAGGATTTTGTTTTGCAAAAAATAAATTTCTATTAAGGGTTGTTGTCTATTCTAAGGTAGCTTTTTTTCTAACAAATTCGCTTTTAATGGTTGGTATGTTTATAGGTTTAAAACTAGGATATCCTTAAAAAATTGTAGCTAATCATCAAACCTTTAAAAATTTTAGTGTTATGAATATTTTAAAAGTCAAGTTCATTAGAGTCTATGTGTAGCTCGAGGTTTTTTCGATAAATTTATGGGAACATTTATTTCGGTAGGAATAAAATTACAGTAGTGTACGATTTGCAAGCAAAAAAAAAGGGATATTTTGTAAATTTTTAATGAATATATTTTTGGAACGAAATAATATTTCAAAAATGTTTACTGTGTTATTCAAAAACTTTTAAAATAGCCTAATTACAGATTTTTAAGCTAATTTGGCGAAAAGAATATTCACAAATGATTAATAAAGAAAAATATATTAAATGCCTAAAGTAGGGCATAGCTAAAATTATGCCTTTGATAAAGTTTGGAAAAAGAAAACTAGAAAATGTGAATTTACAGTGATTAAATGACTTGTTTGAAAGTCATCCACCCTAGAATGGATGAAATACAACATTTTGTATCCAACAGAAACAAAACACCTGCAAAAATTCCAAGACTAAATTCTTTTTTCTCAGAAAATTTTACCAAATTTGTATGAAAATAGAACCAAAATAAAATCAATAAAATATTGATGTAATACCCTACGGGAAATTTTAACAAACTGTCACCGAACTGGCCCCTTTATATGAAATAGAGTGGTCCCTTTTACATGACGTTATCATAGGAGGGGGAAATTGACCCCTTGTGACATGTCACAAGAAAAATCCCAGGACTTTGTTTTTATGAGAGTTCAGTAAGCTATTCAGATTTGTCTTGTGACATGTCACAAGGGGTCAATTTCCCCCTCCTATGATAACGTCATGTAAAAGGGACCACTCTATTTCATATAAAGGGGCCAGTTCGGTGACAGTTTGTTAAAATTTCCGCGTAGACGTCCGCTAAGACGGGATTTTTGAAAATTCCTACCGGAACGGGCAAAAAGGGGGAAGTCTCCCCCTTGACGGCCTGCCAAAACCCCCTTGGCTAGAAAGCTGAAATTTAAGATATGTGTTCCTTGGAGTAAGGACTAACTTTTCTGGAAAGTACTTTCTAGAATTTCGGACAGAGACGTTGTAAAACTGGTGGCTCAAAAGCGGAAAAGTACCTTTTTCCAAAAAAAGTACTTTTTACGGAAAAAGTACCATTTTACAAAAAAAGTACCTTTTTCTAAAAAAAAGTAACTTTATCCAAAAAAGTACCTTTTGGCAAAAAAAAAATATTTTTCCAAAAAAGTAACTTTTCCAAAAAAGTACCTTTTTCAATAAAAGCACCTTTTTCCAAAAAAGTAACTTTTTCCAAAAGAGTACCTTTCGCCAAAATAAGTACCATTTTCAAACAAAAGTACCTTTTTTCCAAAAAAAAAATACATTTTCAAATAAAACGAATAAAAAGGTTAAAGTCGGGCATGCCGACTATACAATACCCTACACCAGTCTGGTTAAAAGCCAACTAATGTTTGGATCCGAAATTCGAATGGGTTAAAATGGGACTTGTGTCAAAATTTTCTATAATGTGAGTCAGCGAACCAAATTTCATTAAAATATCTTAATATTTGCGACCTGCAGTTTGTAACCAAGCCAATTTTGGGGGGACCCTTATATGGGCACTAGGTCTAAATATGGACCAGTGTTAACCAAAATCAATAGGCTTCGTCTTTGGGCTGATATAGGTCGGCCAATTTTGAGGGGACCCTTATATGGGCATTAGGTCTAAACATGGACCGATGTTCACCAAAATCAATAGGCTTCGTCCTTGGGCCAACATAGGTCTGTGTACCAAATTTCATCAAAATATCTTAATATTTGCGACCTGCAGTTTGTAACCAAGCCAATTTTGAGGGGACCCTTATATAGGCACTAGGTCTAAACATGGACCGGTGTTAACCCACATCAATAGGCTTCGTCCTTGGGCCAACATAGGTCTGTGTACCAAGTTTCATCAATATATCTTAATATTTGCGACCTGCTGCGTATAAACAATATAATTTTGGGGGGACCCTTATATGGGCACTAGGTCTAAACATGTACCGCTGTTAACTAAAATCAATAGACTTCATCCTTGGGCTGATATAGGTCGGTGTACCAAATTTCATCAAAATATCTTAATATTTGCGACCTGCAGCGTACAAACAATATAATTTTGGTAGGACCCTTATATGGGCACTAGGTCTAAACATGGACCGATGTTCACCAAAATCAATATGTTTCGTCCTTGGCCCAATATAGGTCTTTGTACCTAATTTCATCAAAATATCTTAATATTTGCGACCTGCAGCGTATATACAATATCATTTTGGGGGGACCCTTATATGGGCACTAGGTCTAAACATGGACCGATTTTAACCAAAATCAATAGGGGTCGTCCTTGGGCCGACATAAGTCGGTGTACCAAGTTTCATCAAAATACCTTGATATTTGCGACCTGTAGAGTGCGCACAAGAATGCATGGACAGACAGACGGACGGACGGACGGACGGACAGACGGACATCGTTAAATCGAAATAAAAAAAAATTCTGAGCCGATCGGTATTCTATAAGGTGGGTCTAGGACCAATATTTTTTGGTGTTACAAACATCAGCACAAACTTATAATACCCTGACCACATAGTGGTGTAGGGTATAAAAACAAAATAGGGAACGAGTGGAATTAAAACTGTGGGTAATGGAAATGGAATGGACGAGGGAACGAAATGGAATATGGAACAAAATGCAATAGGGAGTGAGATGGCATGGAATGGAATGGCAAGCGAGTGGAATTGAAACACTACAATTAAAAACAGGAATGGAACGGAGCAGGTGCAAAGGAATGGAATGGAAAGAGGAACGACTGATATCGAAACACAAGATAGTGGGTGCGAAATGGAGTGAAACGGGAACGATTGTGATTGGAACAATATATAATGGGAACGAAATGCAATGGAATGAAGAACGAAATGGAATCTGCAATCGAACGCAATGAAATGGAACGGTAACGAGTGAAATTGAAACATTATATAACTGGAAGGAAATGGAATGGAATTTGAATGACTCAAACTGCTGACGTTTGGTACTTGAAATTTCGTATTTGACATCCACTGAGGCAGGATTATATATATTTGGGTTTTTTACGGGTAGAAAGAAAAAGGGTTAAAGAGCCCCTTTTAATTACATGTGCAAACACTTTAAGCAAGGAATATGAAATTTAGCATTGTAGCATACTCTACAAAAAGGTTAAACAAATTTATTAAAAGACAAAAAACCTTAGAAGAAGAAAATATTCCGATATATCGGTGGAAAAAACCGGCGCAGTAATCTTTCCAAGTGAATTTGTGAATTTACTTGTTTGCTAGGCCTACTTTTATATAAACTCTAATTAAATAGACTTTAAGGTACGCTAACAACGTAGCGGGCTTTGCCCGCTAGTATTAGATAAATCTTTACTCATTTTATAGTAGCAAATATATAAACCTTTTTTGCAGAGTGTAAGCTAGCTGATAATATTTGTGTATTTTGTGTGTCCAAGGTTTTTTAGTGTACAGATTTACAAAATAGCTCCTTTGGGAACTTTTATAACAATCCTATGAGGCAATACGAGGTTTCCAGCAAAATAATCTGTTCCAAAGAATCGGTTTTAGCATAACCTTTCTTATTGCTTTGGAACCAATTTTATTTTCGGTTGGATGTTTTTTATTTTTTTAAATTATACCAAAAGAAGAGGATTATACCAAAAGATAGGGATACTATCTGCATATGGTTCTTCTACACTCACAGAATTATGTTGGTAAAACTAACTGCAATTGCAGTTGAAAAAGTGTACACTGCAATTGCTTTTGAAATTGAAGTAGTTAAAATAATTGCAATATCAGTTAATTTTAAATGCATTGGCAGTGTACACTTTTTTAACTGCAACTGTAGTTAATTTTACCGAAATAACTCTCTTGCCCCCATTAACACAATGCCCTGTTAGCTACCAACTGCGACTTTAACTGAGACATTTGTTGTTGTTTAACATATAAATTTTAAATTTAACTTTAGGTTAGAGTACAACCAATTCTGAAATTATTTCTATTTGCATTCCGGAACCAGTAGACTATGTGGTGTTGACACTCGATTTTTGGGGGTTGGTCATTTATTTCCATTTTTTTCTTTAAAATATCCCCGTATTATTTAAAGATTTAACAAATAAAGTTGAAATTTCTTAAAACCATGCGTAAAGTTAAACATATTTTTATTATCAAAATTAACTTAAAATTTGTCTTTATTTTTATTTAGAAAAAAAAGAGTTTATAAATCCAAATAAATAACAAAAAAGTATTACTACTTTTTTAAATAAAAATACAAAGATTTTTACAAAGTCCAAATAGTTTAAATTTGTTATATGAGTGTTTAAAAATAAACCGAAAATAAATCTATGAAACTAAACAATATTTTTTTTTTAAACAATTTTTTGTTGCTTCAAGATGAAATGAATTTTTTGTTTTAAATTTAATAAAAACTATAAACTAAAATGTATAATAAATAAGAAATAATATAATAATGATAAAAGTAATTGTTATATATAAACACCAGGTAAGACTGAAAGAGGGGGCAGTTAAAAAAAATTATGAAATGCAATAGATTTTTAGAAGGACATTTTGAATAAAACGAAGTTGAACTCATAATAATCCATATGTAAAAATACGAAATTTAAATCAAAATAACAAAAAACGAAAACTTTTGTAAAATTAATTAAAAATTGTTTATTTTTTTAGTATTTTGATGCCTGGATTATTAAGAGTGTGGAAATGTGGTGCGAGTTATAAATAAATCTGTTTAAATTGTATAAAATGATTTTTGATTTGAGTTTTCTTTTTCTAAAAAGTTTCGAAAAAATGAGCTGGCAAGTTTATAATGCAGCATGTTAAAATAATAACTTGTAAATTGGTTATTTAAATATTGAACTGAAATATTAAACAAGTTTGCTTAATAACGAATTAGTTTGAAAGTTTTCTTTTTGTTTTTAAACTTAAAAGATCATATTTTTGTTTTGCAATATTTTTTATAAATCAATTTTTCAACTTAACTACAGGGGTTTTTAAATTTTTTGTTGGTTTTTTTTTATTAAAACTATATTTTATATATAAAAATAAATAACTAATATTTAAAATTTAAAAGAAAAGAAATAGATAATAATAAAAATTAAATAATAAAAAACAAATGCACAAAATAAACAATTAAAACGTTTGTTTCAATTTCAAACATTTCTCTCTCTTTATCTCTTTCGCTCTCTTATTTACGCTAAATGTTGAAATTTAATTTTCCTTTCAATATCATTCAGCATTTTTGATTTCACTTAAATTACGACACTGTGTAGCTGTTGCTGAGACCTGTCTTTCGACAGCTGTTTCTCTGGATTCCATATCTTCCATTTTGAAAACTTTACTCTTAAGGCCACATAATATCTCAGCGGTAGCTATACTCTTAACCGTACTTAAATCCAATTGATGATGATTGTTATTATTGCTGTCATTGTTATTATTATTGTCATCTTCACTGTCGGGATGTTGTTGTTGTTGATGATGATGGTGATGGTGTTGATGATGTGTTTCATGTTCATTATGTTCCTGTTGTTGATGTTCCATTTCTTCCGATGTCGCTGTGTGAGACTGATAATCATGTTTTTTATTGTGCTCCACATTCCGATTAATGGCATTTATCAAAGCAATATTTTTCATATTTGTATTGTTGTTATTATCGATTTCCATGGTTTCCTTTTTACTAGGATTGTTATTGTTAATATCATCTTCATCTCTCATCTGTGAACCATTGTTAATGCTGGCTACATCTGATTCTGAGGTTTGATCAATATCGGTTGGATCATTTTCTACAATTTCCAAAACATCACTGGGTTCTCGTATTAATTTTGTTTCGGTTTTGTGATAATCATGTGTATTATTTTGCACTAAATTAAGAGCTTCTTCTTCATCTGGTTGTTGCTGTTGCTGATTGTTGTTGTTATTATTATTATTATTTTGTTGTTGTTGTTGTTGCTGTTGTTCTTGGTTAGCTTTTAAATGATTTTCCATTAATCGTATTTTGAAATTATTATGTTGTGGCACTGTTTCAGGTTGTATAGTCAATTCTGGTTGATTATTGTTAGCATCATGTTCCATTCCATAACGTTCCATTTCTTTTAATCTTTTCTCGTTCAATTCATCATTATAGTGCATTAATATCTTACGTTTTGCCAAATATTTATGTTGTTTTCTAGCCGAATCCATTAATTTTTTACTATTTGCCTGCAATATATTGTAGCTGTCCTTATTGAGAGCCTCTCCCAAACTATTGCTGTTCGGTGAGTGATTGTAATTGTTAGTGCTGCAATTGTTGTTATTGCGACTAAGGTTTTTCATAAAGGTTTCTGCCAATGTTGCCTTCGATTTAATGTGATCACGGAATGAGGAGAATGTTTGTACCGGTAGTGGACTATTAATGCCATTATTAAGTAATGCTGAGCCGCCATTGATTGTAGTGTGTGCATCGTGTAGAGTTTTTCTGGGATCAAAGCCTTGTCCAGTTATATTGACACTGTGGGTTCCGCGATCAAAGTGACATTCGGTGGAGTCGTTATCATGAGAAGAGCTGCTATCTTTGTTGTCATCATCCATATTTTTCTATGGGTAAATTAAAAGAAAATAAAGTGAAATTGAAATTATATGTAATAAATAAGGATACTTTCATATATCGTCTTACATTGTTGCTACGAAATTGTTAACTTCACGATTATTATTGTTAACCTTAGAAAAATATTTAGAAATTAATTCTAATACTGTGGAAGTTGCAAATACTTTACTCAAAAAATAAAATAACAAAAAATTTGTCCGCGGTAATGACATCTCTGATCTACACTTGTTATTTAACTCTTGAATGTGAGCAAGCTGTGTTCACAGTGACGAAGTAGTCCACTCTGCAGAGTGGAGTGTACTAAAATAGAGGTGGCATGATAGAAAAAAAGATGTAGGTGCGAAAAAGAAATGAATCGGCAGAGTGAAGTATTCCAGCATTGTGAATCGAGCTTAATGCGCATCATAATGTGATAAATACTTGTGAAAACGAGATAAAAATAATATAATAAAGATAAAAAAATTCTAATTGAAAACTAACTTGCTCATCAGTTACTTAATGCTGGGTCTTCCGATTACAAAAAATAGAGGATAGCCGGTTCGATTCCCGGTCACAGCATACACTTTGGTCAATTGATACATAAACTAACCACTACCGAGACCTTGGATGGGACAAAACTGCGGCAGTCCGGTGATTCCCTTGTGTCTGTTAACTTTATCAATAAAAATGCTTTCTTCTTCTTCCTGTATATATATTTGTTCCTTTTACTCCTGCAAGGAGCATAGGGCCTGTATGAGCACTTTATATAATTTATTGCAACAATACAAAATCTTGTAAAACCCATGATTTAAAAATAATTTTGACATCAGCCTTCCTCTTTTATGCGGTATCATATTGAGATTTTCGTTTGCAATGGTTCTCGTTGGGCGCCAAATATAACAAATGACTTTTTAACGTATGGTGGAAACGGTAATAGTGTAATAATCATGTCGGAAAATCGCAAATTCTCTTGGATTCCTAAAGTATTAATAAGAAAACTCTAGAAGCTACGGATTTATTCTTAAATATTTTAAAATGTAACATTTGTAACAACAATTGTAACGTGTGTAACAACAAATGTGTCAAATTGTTCAATAAGTATTTGTTTTAGCAATTGGAGAAGCGATAAAATCTCTCCAAAATCCATCACAAAACTTCTCGGTTATTCCTACGAGTGGTAATAAATATAATCGAAGTCACAGAAACGTCGTGGAAACGTGCGAATTAATTTTAGGTGTTTAAAGAAACTGAAGTCCTGAAGAAGTTCTTTAAACTCTTCAGTTAATCGTGGGCAATAAATTAAATAAAGCAAAGCCTAGGAAGAAACTGAAGTCCTGGAGATGTTCTTTAAACTCTTCAGTTAATCGTGGGCAATAAATTAAAAGAATTTAACGCATCATAAATTCCTGAGTAAATCTTGGTTTGTTAAACTATAGTCTGATAAACTCTTGTATAAATCATGGATTATCATTAGAACTTTAGTCTGAAAAACTCTTGAATCAATCGTTGGTTATTCAAGAAATTAATATCTATAAAATATAGTTAAGACTTTTAAGTCAATCGTAGGTAATTGAAGAAATTTAAGTCTTAGAAACCCTTCGTCAATCATGGGTTGTTTAAGGAATTAAACTCTTGTAAATTACTAAGAAAATCGTGATTAATAATAAATCAAAGAATGAGCAACTCCTGAGTTAATTGTGGGTTACTCCTGAGTCAATCGTGCACTATTAAAAGAACCCAAGACATCATCAAAAAATTTTGCGATTTTTAAATGAACCAGATTCTGAAAAACTCCTTAGTCAATCCTGGATTATTAAAAAAACCAAAATGTAAAAATCTCCTGTGTCAGTCGTGGGGTACTAAGTATACTAAAGTTCAAGAAACTACAATAAATCGTGGGTTATTAAAGATACCAAAATCTTGGTCAGGCACGGGTTTTTAAAGATGCTGAAATCTAAGAAACTCCTAAGTCAATCGTGCGTTATTAAAGATACCAAAGTCTGAGAAACTGCTAAGTAAATCGTGGGTTATTAAAGATATCAAAGTCTTAGTCAATCGTGGGTTTTTGAAGATACCAAAATCTAAGAAACTCCTGAGTCCATAATGTGTTATTAAAGATACTAAACTCTGAGAAATACTTCAGTCAATTGTAGTTTATTCAAGATAACAAAGTCAAAGAAACTCCTGAATCAATATTTTGTTATTAAAGATAACAAAGTCTAAGAAACTCCTAAGTCAATTATGGGTTATTAAAGATAGAAAAGTCTAAGAAACTCCTTAGCCAATAATAAGTTATTAAAGATAACGAAATCTAAGGAACTCCTGAGTCAATCATGGGTTATTAAAGACAACAAAGTCTAAGAAACTCCTGAGTCAATCAATGGTCATTAAAGACAATAAAATCTAACAACATTTTTAAAAATACCCATATCCAATATGTGCTACAAATGTTAGAAAAATCTGAAAAATTGCATAATAATCTCTGAGTCCATCTTGGGTTAAAAAAATTTAAAGTTTAAAAAAATATCTTTACTCTTGAGTCATTTGCGGGGTATTAAAGGACCTAATTGATCTTAAATGGGCTATTAAGTTTCAGAAACTTTTCAGTTAATCGCGGATTACTAAAAGAACTACAGTCTTAGGAACTTTTGAGTCAATCTTAGGCTGTTAAGATATTCAAAGTGTAGATAACATCTAAGAAACTCTTCAGTCAATCGTCGCTTAATTAAAGAACCAAAGTTCAAAAAAATTCTGAGAGAATTGTGAGTTATTAAAGGAGACAAATCCGAATAAAGGGCACAAAAACTCCCGAGTTAATTGTGAGTTATTTAAGTAGTTAAACTTCAAGTAACTCCTTGGTCAAGTCTGGGGTTTTAAAGGAAACGACATAAAAGTAACGTCCCATAAATTAATAGGATAATCGTGGGTTATTAAAGGAACCAACTGTAAAAACGTCTCGAAATTCCTGATTCGATCATGGGATTTTAAGGAAACCAAACTACAAGAAATGTGATTCAAGCAGTAGAGTTTATCATATGTTGTTAATGAAAGCAAAGTTTAAGAGACTCGTGAGCCAATCTTTGAATTTTTAAGGAACCAAATTTTATGGTGGATAAGTAAAAGTAGTAAGCTCAAACAAATCAACTTAATATATTAATATTCAGTCTTTTAGAAGAACAAAAGTCCAGACATAATCATAAGTAAGCAAAGCAAACAAAAAAACCAAGAAATATTACAGAAACTCCTGAGTCAATCGCAAGGTTTATAAGGAAGTAAAGTCTATGAAACGCCATAGAAATTCCGAAGTGAAAATTGGGTAATAAAAGGAACCAAAGTGTAAGATAGATTATTATAACACCGGATACTATAGTGGGCACTAAAAATAAACAAACACTATGAAAGACCTCAAGAACTATTGATTCTATAGTGGGTAAAAAGAAGAACAAAATTTAGATATTGGGTATACAAGTTAATAATGTCGATTTTTTTGCTTGAAAAAGCATTTATTATAATAACAAAATGAAATGATACATTATTCAAAGTATTGTCCATAGTTAGCCACTACTTTTTCCCATATTTCTGGTAGCATATGGATTCCACGCCAAAAGAACTGCTCTGGTTTTGAGGTAAAGAATGAATGAAGCTAATTTTTGATACCCTCTTCTGAAGTGAAGCGTATTCCACTAAGGGCGTTCTGCATCGATCGAAACAAATGGTAGTCAGAAGGGGCAAGGTCTGGGCTATAAGGCGTGTGAGCCAAAACTTCCCATCCACTGTTTCCCAAATAGTTTATGACCGGTCTTGCAACATGTGGCCGAGCGTTGTCATGATGGAAGATTATTGACTCATGTTTGGTCGCATATTCTGGTCGGTTTTCGTTGATTGCTCTCTTCAAACGAATTAATTGTGTTCGATACAGGTCCCCTGTGATCGTCTGACCCAATTTCAACAGCTCATAATACAAAACAACCTTCTGATCCCACCAAATACAGAGCATTGCATTGGCGCCAAGGATATTCGTCTTCGGCATTGATTTGGCTGGTTGGCCGGGCTCTACATTTGACTTTTTGCGCTTGGGGTTATCGTAATGTATCCATTTTTCATCACCAGTAACAATACGATGCAAAAGTGACTTCTTTTTGTAGCGTTCATGCAGCATTTCCGACATGCAAAATCGCCTTTCAACATCTCTTGGCTTCAATTCATATGGGACCCAATTTCCTTGCTTTTGAATGAATCCGAATGCTTTTAAACGTAGGGAAATGGCTTGTTGTGTGACTCCCAATGATAATGCAAGTTCTTCTTGCGTTTGACAACAACCTTCGTGGAGTAATGCTTCCAATTCCTCATCTTCAAATTTTTTCGGCCTCTCCTTGTCTTCTGTGTCGAAATCACCACATTTGAATCGCGGAAACCATCGTGCACAAGTTTTTTGAGTTGGTGCATGTTGACCGTAAGCTTCTACCAACAATCGATAACTTTCAGCAGCAGTTTTCTTCAAATGAAAGAAGGTTATCCGACTTCCCCACAAAACATCTTTTTTAGGCACAAAATTCGACATTATTATAGCGATTGAAAAAATGTGTGTTTACACTTTGGCGTATATCGAATACTGAATTATAATGACAGGTGTTTACCCACCACAATGTCATATTTGTTATTATTCACACAAACCATATCTGACAGTTATGCCATATGTTGTTCAAATCGACATCATTAACTTGTAAATATACCCAATATTTAATAGAAACATCCGAGTCAGCCGAGGGTTGTTAAATAAATCGTCACATTAGCCCAGGTGTTATTTAAGAAAAATCCTCAATCAATAGAGAGTACTTCACGGGAACCCACGAATAAATCGTGGTTCATCAAAAGAAATCTCTAACATGAGTCCTAACTCAATTGTGAATCATAAAAGGAAATATCATATAAACCGCTGAGTCAATTGTGGAGTGTTTTAGTGAATCCATAGTCAATCGTATGTGCTTTAAGTAAACACTAAAGGAAATTGTGGGTCACAAAAAGAAAAGTTATATCTATTTCTTGGATTCTGAGTCAATCGATATCTTAGATTTTGCAAGAAATTGCCACTTAGTATCAGTAATAAAAATTCCATAAATCTCATGGTTTAATTTTGAGTTTCAGAAGGTATAATTTTTATGAATTTTAAAAGATTTTGTCCTAGGTTATGTTATGATTGCCTTAAAACGTCCGCGAGTCCGGCTAAATTTACCTACATTTGGTGGCTTCTGAAGATTTCGCAGAATCAACTTCCCAAAGATCTGAGTCACCGGTCCTGAACCTAGGCATTTACGAAGTAGATGTTGCATAGTCTTCATCTCCTCTTCGTCTCCACAGCTCCTCCAGGAATCCCCACGTGAATTGTCATAGTGCGCAGCTATCCAGGCTATTGCACAGTGCTCGCTTTTCTAAAATCAGAAGAATTTTCAATCTCCTTGAGTTAGACCATGGCTATTGGCTTAGAGCTATCTTACAAGTAGTCGAGGTCATCCACCTAGAATTAGTTTCCCTATTTGAATCATACCTAATAGCTGCATCAAAGGGACCAGGACAACAATTTTTATCGTATCCTCGATAATTGAATAGGCATTTCGCACATATTCATGGCAAAGGGATTCAAAACTTCCTATCTTTTTGTATTTCAAGGCTATTAAATTGGGATGACTGCCTACGAATGTGCATTTCATTATAATTTCACAGCCTTATAGAATGCAGACTTCTACCTGGAAAACGCAACATTTATCGACCATCCATGAAAACCTTAATTTTTAGTACTCTTGAAAACAGTCCACAGCACGCTTTTTGAACAGACCGCGATTAACAGAGTTCATGACCCAGATTTCCCTGACCTATATTCTAACTTCAAATGATTGGTTGAATGTAACCACGATCGAGTTCTGTTGAACCAACTTTATGTATCCCAGTTTAATACTAAGAACAATATTTATATCCTTTAGTGCAGTCCAAAATTAATATTTATCATTTGAAATAATGTTACTCACTAGAAATTTGTTAAAAGAGATTTTTTCTATTGCTTTAAGAAATTTTAAAAGTTTTCATATACGAAAGTACAAAATTCTCGTCCCGTTAATTTTTTGTACCTTATGTAATGTCTCGGTTTGAGTAAGAAAGTTATCATTTTCTTATTGCGGACAACTGAAGAGTAGAGTGATGTCTACGAAACAATTGTATTGTCTATCATGAAAATGATCAACCCTTTTTGAAACAACAAATAAAAATCTAATATGACAATATCATATTAGAATCTGGACTTGAGGTGGAAGAATATTCTAACTAAATATATGAAAATATAGAAAGTCCGAAAAAACAATTTTTGTATTTTTTAATGCAAAAATTAAAATAATTGTTGGTAATTATCCAATGTTAACTACTACACAGGCCGACAAAATTTGATGAAATTTTCTAACCAAGAATCAGAACATAGGTACTTTCCGAGGTTTTTAAACGTGCTGTTACTTGGCCGACAAGGTTTTCTAACCAAGAATCAAACTATACTTTCCCGCAGGTGCTGGATCCGAATCCGAATAGCCCTATCATGTCAGGGTTTCCAGATATTCTAACCTAAATGTGCAAAAACACGTTTTGTGGGTACATTTGAGGTCTTGTAACTTCCAGACATTTTTTTCTCCAAAAGATCGTTACTGTATCTAAAAGTGCTACTCCTCCCCTACAAATCCGTTTTGAATTTTGAATGAAAATAAGAAATGCTAATGTTAAATACGTAATCAGCGACACCAAAACTCCAAGGTAACAATTTTTAAGCAAATTTGATTAATTTAAAAAAACAGGCGGCCATATTGAAATCGCCATTGTGAATTTTTGAAAATTGACATCGATTTCATAATCAGGAACTGCAAAAACCTCCGAGTAACAAGAATCAAACAAATCCAATGAATTTTTTAAATATCGTCCGCATTTTGGATCCTTTATTTTGGACTCTGTAATTCCGACCTCAAATTCCTGATCCGGAACACTAACAAATGGAAGACCCCACTTGAAATTTCGGTGTTTGTATTTATATTCTTTACTATTCTCGAAATTTTATCTGATACTCCTCATTTTCAGAGTGTCGACAAATTTGCTAAACTCAGTAAGTTCAACAGACGACTTCTTAGTGATAAATGAAACAATCTTTTTGAAAAAAAACACAAGACTTTCTGGAGGTTACATGACTTCAAATGTACCCAAAAAACGTGGTTTTGCACTTTTAGGTTAGAATATCTCGAAAAACTGACAAGGGATATTCTGAAGATTAGATTCGGATTAAGCACGTCTAAAATCTTCCGGAAAGTATAGTCTGATTCTTGGTTAGAAAACCTTGTCGGCCTGTATTATTAGTGATGGCTAGTTTAATGAAAGAATGTTATCTAAAGCTGTTTAGAAATTTTGTCGCCTTTTCAAAATATTTCCACTGTATTTTGAGAATTTTGAGCTTCATTACTTAATGTTTTCGGAAAAAGAAATAGTTAGCTTCACGTTTGTTGCAACTTATTTTTTACCTCTCCGTGTGAAGTTAACAATATATATCATCGAGAAACAGAGTTGAATTTTTTTTGTTAACTTACCTCTGTATGTAAACCTTTAATTTTCATAGCTTCAGCCACTTTTAAGAAAACTGGTAAATCTTCATATTTCACGTTGACCTACGAAATTGAGACCACGATTAATAAAGAAGTTCTCAACTGCATTCAACTAGTCCGACAGCATTACTTACCTGACCACTGTACATAAAATCTAATAAACCAGCCATATGACTGGCCTCAACATCAGCCATTAACAAAATAGGATGACTGGAGGGATTTTCTAAAAATATTTGCTGAAAATAAGGACTGCAAACAGATAACACCTGAAAGAATAAGTTTAATTTATAAATTAAAAATATTATTTAGATTTTCATTCTCTTCGGTCTTACCAATTTATGAGCTTTGAAGATTTTTCCACCGGCTGCTATGGTAACATCAACCATTTTCTCATCTTTTTGTAGGGTGTGAAAACCACGACACATATTACCATGGAAATTATTCCAGGATAGCAGGTACTGATCAATTGTATTCGGGTCGGTAAAAGGTTGTTGGGACTGTTTTTGTTGTTGTTGCTGCAAATGTTGTTGAGCAGCTTGATGTTGAGCTGTTTGTAGGTGAATTTGTTGAGCTGTGGTAGTGGTAGTTGTAGGTGTTGGTGTGGGCGGTGATTGTTGGGCATGATGATGTTGCTGTTGTTGTGTGGGTGATGATTGTGGTGTAGCATGTGGTGAATGGTGCATTTGTAAGTCACGGCGACGGTGTTGTTCTTGTTGTAATTGTTGTTGTTGCTGCTGTTGTTGTTGTTGCTGTTGTGCTGCTTGCTGTTGTTGTTGTTGTTGATGATGATGTAAAAGATTTTGTTGTTGCTGCTGTAGAGCTGCATGCAAACTTGTTGGAGGAGGTGGCGGTGGTGTTGCCGCCGATTGTGGCACCAAGTGAGCATGATGTTGTTGCTGCTGTTGTTGTTGTTGTGCTGCCACTGCTTGTTGTTGTTGTAGAAAACGTTGTTGTTGCTGTTGCTGTGCTGCCGCCACTACAGCTTGTTGTTGATGATGTTGTCTGGCCTGTTGTTTTAATTTAGCCAAATTTTCTTGTTGTTCCTGTTCTCGCTGACGTAAAAGTTCATCTTTAATTTTATACTGTTGCATACTCAAGTCATCAACACTCTTGGAGAGCTTTATAGCTTCACTACTGTTGAATTTATTATTAGCCATTATGGGTTTCATATCATATTTATAATCGCTCATAGCGAATTTCTTTTCATTGGCTGCCCTCTCCTTTTGGCGCCTAATTAATTCATCGATATTCATATAAGCTCCCGATGTAGCGGCCGCAATGGCCGATGCTATAATTGGATCATCCTCGAAGACACTGTCATCTATGGTCTCTTTTAATGTTTTGGTAGAGGAGAATAAACGTAATGAGGGATCATTAACTTGATCACTGAAATATACATCCATCAAGGTGAAAAAAGGCCATTCACGTCGTTTGGGTTCTTCAGACATTTTAATAGCCTTTTGCCAATTGTTAAGTATAAACGAGAAAAAGGTAGGATAGGAGAAGATAACATATAAATTAGTTAACATTTTGTTAATACTTTTTTTGTTGAAATTTATCTTATATACTGACCTTGTATTCCTGTAAGAGATTGTTCCATTTCTTGATTATTTTTGATAATGGTAGAGGAACATTTAACTCTCGTTCAACGACGCTGAGTGTTCACAAAATTGCGGTGGATTCATGAAAGAGAAATAAATGGAAATGAAATATGGAAGAGAAACAAAGAATTGTATAAATTATTTTATATGCCCGGTTAGCCAATGAAATATTACGAGTAGTCGTTGAGCTAACCCCCAAGAGTTGGGTTGATGTAAACTTCATGACGATGAATTGTTGATGGAACAGCATAAGCAGTCGAGATGGAGAAAATGAAATGGCATAGAAAAAGAACAGCAATCATTTCGAATTACTTTAACTCATCCACTCTACTGAAATTATTGTGAAATGTGACGATTCTTAAAATGATAAATGATGGCAGCTAATGTAGAACTTTTTGAAGGGGTTTTGGACAATTTTAACCAATCATATTTGGTGTGGTGTTAGAAAGAAATTATGTAACGGCATAATTAAAAATATTTTAAATTATAATAAATAAAATAAAATAAGCAGTAGAAGCGATCGAGGTAAAGGGAATGAAAGGAGAATGTACGAACTTCAATTCAATTTCCTTTAACTCATCTATTTCACTGCTCGGTAATGATTGGAGGACTAGAGTAAAGATTAACCCCTCAATTCATAAATGCTTTGTAAAGTTATAGCATGTTTATAAAACGTCATTTTCATACAAAATTTGTTCAATAAACCGCATATAATTTTATAAACCGTTTATGAATTTAGGGATAAATCGGCCTAATTGCGGTTGTCGTATACGACAAGGAAATTTGTCGTTTTTGCCAAAAGGCATTTTTTGGTACCGCGAGTGTCGTGTTTTTCGGTCAATACACCAAAAACTGTCGTATAAATTTTTGTGCACGACAGCCTCAAAAAACTTTTAAAAAAAGTATTCAAATAAGTGAAATTAAACATAAAATCACTTTAATATATTAACAAGTTAAATTAAAGAAGAAATTTTTTTATTTAAATAATTTTTTTGAAGAAAAATTAAAAAAATTTAATGCACTGGATTTTTTACAACTTGTGGAAAAACACACTATACTTAAAATGAAAAGTTTCACTCTGACACCTTGATTTTATGAAACAATAATCGTTTTATTATTACAAAATTTTATTTTTTTTTTGATTATTTTATGAAAACACCACAAAAATAGATTTATTTAATTTTCTTATATTCTCTGTCGTATAATTTACACAATACCAAAATATAATAAAAACGACAACGACAACGCCTGCTGTCGTAATACGACAACGACAACCGCAATAAGGCTGAATATTTAGACTTCAATTAGTTTGACAAGTTAGATTATCTCTGAATTCCAAGCACAGTTTTTCGCGACAACGAAACAAAGTTGATTAAAAAAGAATAGAAGAAGGGACTAGATCGGAAAAACCAAATTGAAGAAATATGTTTGAAAAGAGCCGAAGAAGCAGTTAAGATAGAGGGATTGAAAGAGAATGTGTATGTATATGCCTTTAATTTAATTTATTTTCAAATAGAATTATTGTTATAGATAATGTCCACAACGACAACGAAAAAAAGGAATTACTGTTGCAACCATATCCGATTCCAACCGAATCATTCGGTTGCTGGTACCGTTAATTCAGATGTTTTGTGTTGTTTAAACTGTAATAGTAAACAAATTCGCTTGGGAAGCTTCGAGATGAATTTAGTTGTAGATTTTAGAATCTCAATTTGTGGACGGGACCAGATTTAAATTTACTCAATGGCCCTGCAAATCGTGAAACAAAATATTATGTGCCTTCAAACAGGAACGCACACAGATTTGGGATGGAAAAGGCTCGCTCGTTCGGTTTTTTTAAATTCATAATCCAAGGACTATTGGTAGTTAGTAGTTAGCAAAAAAAATAAAATGCAAAAAAAAATTTTGCAAAAAGGAAAATTTTTGCATCGTTTGCAGAATGTCAATCGCTGATTAGCTCTTTTAAGTCATTTTCTGAATCACAAAGCCCTTTTCCGCCGCTATTTAGCATTTCTTTAAGTGCTATTTCTTAAAATTTATAATCTAGGGACAATAAAAAAATCCAAAAAGGAAAATTTTTGTATTATTTAATATATTTGGTTACAGAATGTTAATTGCTGATTTTTTTAAAATCCTTTTTTCGCGTTCCGCTATTATTTTGCAATTTTTTAAGTGTGTTTTTTTAATTAATTGGGTTGTTCGATAATTAACTTTGTTTTTTTTCATATTTTACAAATCAAATTTATTTATGTTAACAACAAACATTAATCAATGATATATTGACCATTTTGTAGGATGATCTTTTGCCATCTTTCGGTAAGTTGAAAAATTCCACGTTCGAAGAAGCCTTTGTTTTTAGAAGCGAAAAACTGGTCCAACTCATTTTAAATAGCCTGATCGGAATCGAAAGTTTTACCATTCCAAAGGTTTTGAAGGGAGCGAAAAAATGGTAATCTGATGGTGCTAAGTCAGGGCTATATGGTGGATGTTGCATCAGTTCCCAATTGAGCTCTGTTAATTTTTGACGGGTTATCAAAGAGGTGTGGGATCTGGCGTTATCATGATGAAACATCACGCCTTTGCGATTGGCCAGTTCTGGGCGTTTTTTCTTGATTTCTTTATTTAATTTCCATAATTGACGACAGTAGACATTCGAATCAATAGTTTGGTTTCTTGGAAGCAGGTGAGAGTAGACTATACTCTTGAAATCCCACCACACAGAAATCATAATCTTCTTTTGGTGAATATTGGCTTGGATGTCGCTTGTGGGGGCTCATTTTGCTTGGTCCATGATTGTTTTCGGACTACGATATCGTAAAGAATCCATTTTTCATCACCCGTTATATGTTTTTTTTAGAAATGGGTCGTTTTGGTTACGATTCAGCAAATAGTCGCATATGTTAATGCGTTTGCTGAGGTGGATTTCCTTTAATTTGTGAGGAACCCAAACATCCACTTTGTTTACGTAACCAAGCTGTTGTAAGTGCAAGTTAACGGTTGAATTCGATATGTCGAGTTTCTTTGCTATCTCTCGAGTTGTCATACGCCGGCTAGTTTCGATTAACGCCTTTATTTTGTGTCATCAGAAGTGGTTGGACGATGTGGTGCATCTTGCACATTAAAATTTCCAGAACGAAAGCGAGCAAACCAACGTTCCAACGTCCTCACCATAAACTTCACATAATTTCTTCCGAGCTTGCATCGCATTTTTGCCCTTTTGGAAGTAAAACAATAAAATATGCCAATAATGCTGTCTTTGATTGTCCATTTTCAACTTAATTTTTAACCAACTTGTTTTTTACTAATGACGCTCTCTTCTTGACTGAAAATAGTCTAAAGTCTAATGTTTAATAATGTAAGCCACGCAATCACTACTACGTGAAATAAGTAGCTCACGTCATCTATGAGAAAAAAACGACATTAATTACACTATGCGACAGTCAAAATCGGGATGGGATGAAACCAACGCGAAATGTTATATCGGTCAAAAACAAGTTATACGTGTCCCGGCGTTTCGCTGGGTCACCCCTAGGAATCGAGATATATCTTTTTTTTGACATAACTCGAGAACCACTAGTCCGATTTTGCTCAAACAATTTAAAAAAAATTAAAAATTAGAATTCCTTTAATCTGTTCATATAACGTTTTTCTATATACTCAACAGTTTTGCCGGTAAAAATAAATGTTTGTTACCGCTACCATAAAAATCAATAACCTTTTGTTTATTACTTTTTTTAATATTTTAGGCAAAAAATATTTTTTTCTTCATACATTTACTTTTACCGGCAAAACTGTTGAGTCTATAGAAAAACGTTATATGAACAGATTAAAGGAATTGTAATTTTAAATTTTTTTAAAATTGTTTGAGCAAAATCGGATTAGTGGTTGTTGAGTTATGTCAAAAAAAAGACCACCAAATGTCAAATCGATATATCTCGATTCCTAGGGATGACCCAGCGAAACACCGGGACACGTATAACTTCTTTTTTACCGATATAACTTTCCCCGGTAGTTTGAACCCTTCCCGATCACTGACCCCTACCATTTGTCTCACAGTGTTATCGAACAACCCAATATAATCTAGGGACTATAATACACATTTCATAAAACAAAGTTTGGTGGGTAGTTGTAAAAAAAAAATCGCGATAAATAAAATTTGCAAAAAGAAAAATTGTTGCATTAGTATATTTGTTTGCAGAATGCAAATCGCTGATTAAGTTTTTTAATTCATTTTTGCACCATAAAACCTTTTTTTCGCTTTCCGCGATTATTTTGCAATTTTTTAAGTATGATGTTTTAAAATTCATATTCTAGGGCTATATGACTCGCTCCAGGTTTTTTTCATCCCTGGTTGCAATTGATGTTAAAGTAAAACAAAGAGCGCAAATGTTTGATGTAAATTTTTGGTTTTTATTAGTACATTAGTATTGGTTTCAGTATATTCCTGTTTGAAGTCACATGATAGAATAAAAGCTTTCTCAGTGATAGAGCGTCCCGCAATCTCTTTATAAAATATATACTCTTTGATTCAAGTCAAGCGAGGATATTAATAAAATAATCACATAAACTATTTTTTTGATAGATAAATAAAATTAATAAACAAAAAATCGATATTCCAAATATCATTGCTTTGCCTGCGTACACCTATTTTAACGAGCACAAAAAGTAACATTATTTTTGTTAATAAGTTTTAATGGCCCATTTACAAAAATATAAAAAAAGTTATAGCCCTGCTATAGAATTACACTTACGCCCAGGCATATTTGGAAGCATTTCTTTTGCCAGTAAATAAAGGTGATAGTTCGGCACGCAATCTGATAAGTGATTTGACTTTTTCGGCTTCCCCTAAAAGAAAATAATAATAAAAAAAGAAATTAGTAAAAGATATAAAAAAATAAAAATATGTATGTATGTGGAAATAGTTTCGGCCCAGAATAAGAACGTCACGTGTAACAATTGTCGCTTTGAGGAAAAACATGCCCAAAATAATGACGTAAGACTTCGACTGCAAAAACTATTTTTAAGCATTGAGTACTCTAAAAAAGATCGCTATTGAGTAGACAATATTGAAATACTTAATAATTTTACAACTCTATTTCCCTGATCAATTTTACTGGCGTTGAGCTTCAGGGCAATGTATGGACCCATTACCTCAGTAAATGTAATTTGAAGATACGAAAATAGAAATTCGGAAAATATCAACCAAAAGAAAACACCAATCAAATAATATACTTTGAATTTCAGATTATATTTTCTGAATTACAATTGCACAGATAAAAATATCACCAAATTTTAAGTGACAAAGATAAAATAAAAGTACTTATTATGTTAATTCATAATAAGGAAATTGGCCTCGAACTGAATTAATAAATTTCTAATTAATCAATAAAAAGGTCGAAAATAACAATTTTTATTTTTTGAATAAAAATTAAAAAAACCAACATTTTGACAAAAATAATTGTTAAAATTAAATTTCCATTTCAACAACATTTTTAGTTGAATCAATTAAATATTTTGTTGATATGGCAAGTTTCGAAGTTTCGAAGTTTTTTCAATTAAATTTATTTGTTAAAAATCAAAAAACGTGTTTGTTGAAACTCAACAGGTTCTTTGCTGATTTGGTCATTATCTTCAATTCGAGTCAGTGAACTAGTTGGTTCAAATCGTTCTTTTTGTTTTGTGATTATAAATAAAAAAATTGATTTTGGTAAATTCTTGTTCTATCCCAACAAACAATTCGTACCGTTTACGCACCGTTTTCGTTCCATCATAAACGGAATCCAACTTCGTTTACGTACCGTTTTCTGGATCCGCATATGGACCCGAAATTTCAGAACAAAATTGCTCGATTATTCGAATAATAATCTACAAACTTCTGAACATTATTAAAAAAAATATTAGTGGGATTCTAAATTTAAAAACAAAATACTAATATAAATTATTGGTCAGTTAAATCACAATACGTTTAACAGACTTTATCTTTATGAGATTCGGATATTTGATAGAGCATTTTTTTTGTAGGGGCCCAGTCTCATGTTTAAGGGTTAATTTATTTCTTATAATTTTAAAGAAAAAATAGACAAATTGGGTATCAAAAAAGATAAAAATTTTTTGCAGAAGAATCTGCCGGTGTACAAAACATATCTAACTTTTTTTTGTTAATTAATTATTATTTGTTTGGGACAGCATATTTGTATGGAAACTGCTGTTGGTTTTAGCTCAAATTTACGTATAATAATGTCAATTTATTCGCTATCGTTCGACTTTAAGGCAACTTTTCCTACAGCGCGTTTTTCACCAATATTAGGTGGCAACTCTGGCTCAATAAAACGGGCAACATATTTTATCTTCTCGAGTACTTTAACGCTGTTTACAAATATATCTCAACATCATAAATTTTAGACATGTTTTCATATAAATTACGTTAGTTTTTGATCTCACTTTTTAGCTCGTAAACGTGAGAATGGGCCGTTAAAAAAATATGTTTCGGAAAGAATCCATTGGGGTACCTTATTTTTTATTTAGTGTTTTTTTCAGTTTAATCTAAGATCCGGCATTGCAAAATTTTGTTTAATACTTAGTTTCTTTTTTTTTTACTTTTTAATCAAAGTAAAGCGAATTTATTATTTTTTGCTGAGACATTCACCCATCATTGACAATATAATAACCATACCATTACCAACGCCATCATCATTATCATCATGACCATCGCAATCTTTCAAAAGTATGAAGTATGAAATTTCAAAAGAAATTTCAATTCAAGTGTTGTGGATGATTAAGAAAACATAATACTTGTAACAACAACGGCAACAAACAACAACAACAACTTCTTAATATCTATTGGGTGGCTGATTGAACGGGCTACTACCAAAGGTGGGTTTGTCGACGAGGTTATTGGATGGTTGGTTGATCGGATATGTATAAATGTAGAAAGAAGAAATGCAAAGAAATCAGAAAACCAGAAAAAGTATTCACATACACATAAACTTCCATACAAATATGGGAAAAAAAGAAACCAATTTTAAAAGTGTATATAACCAGCAACGTCATGAGCGAAAGTGAAATCTTTAAGTTGTTTTATTTATATTTTATGACTTTGTTGTTGTGTTATGGTTGCTAATGAATTCTTCATACAATGTTTGAGTTTTTTTTTTAAATTTCATCTATAACGGGCTTCTTTCTGCCTTTTGGTTTGTATTATATTTTATACCTATACCAATAAATATAACAGGGGTTCTTAAACATTTACCTTAAGGAAAGGTATGTCTTGTGATAATCTCGGATATTGATGGATTTCAGCTATATTGTAGAGATAAGAATTCTTAGCTGAGATTATTCGTCATCTCAGAGATTTAGAGGGTTAACAGTTGGGTAAAAAATTACCGTTATTTCTGTTTTTTTTTAAGTTGTTTGTCATTTCATTAAAATTTTCTATTTTCGGATAAGAATTTTCAATGGCTTATCGCCAGTACCTTTCTTGGTACTTTTCTGGATTGGATAAGATGTTGTGGCTGTTGTATTTATTTTACAATAGGTACTTTTTATGGAGATTAGTATGTATTAGCAGGACTGTCAAAATCACTTATTTAATCCTTATTAACATTGAACGGATATGGGTTTTTTCTTTTACGCCGAAACCCATTTTTTTGGTGCTTTTTGGAACAACTTGGCTACCCTGTGCGAAAACTTAGGCATTATGGATATCGAGCTTCCTCATTTGGCTATTGCATTATTTTTATCCAATTCTTATATCGAATGTCGAATATAGAATTGGATATTCTTTCGCCTTAGATGGCCGACTATTATATGAAATACTTTCCTTGTTAGTGTTTTTTTTTTTTCTTAATCAAAATAGCACTAATTATATGTACTTCGTTTTCCAATTGTTTATTTTCCTGTTATTTATATTTTTTTGACAATAAAGACATATCTACATGACAGGTTACAGCATCGAGCTACAGGTGCAACTGATAAAACTTTATCATCAAAATATGTGTTCTCTTTCCGGATTTGGGCAAGGAGATTAGAAAAAAAAGAGAATACAATCCTCTTAGTGAGAAAAAATATGTTAAATGTGGCTGCAAATAGGACATTTTTTCTCGTCCTTTAATGGTAAAGTGATATCTTTCAATGTTGCTACTCATACCGCATAATAATAATAATTTAAATATAAAATATATCAATTCGTCTTTGGCTTTCCTTAAATTTAGCCCGTTTACTGCTTGCAGGCACAAGCTCTTAACATAGCCATTGATTTCGGGCGATACGGATCCACACGAGGTCCATCAAGTCGTAATGCATCCACAGTAAGTCACTGTTTGGTCTGGCAACATCAGCGCTCCGTACTTCTTCGAAAACTGCCATGGTAGTTCATCCCAGTGATCCCAGTTGATCCAACATAAATTGCTTTTAATTTTCAACTTAAAATAAATACAAATTTGAATAAGTGTTACAAAATTAGGCTCAATTTTAAGCACTTCGGACTTGCACAAATGATATCGATTTTTCTGAATTTTTTCCGAATCTTTCACGAAAATAAAACTTATATGTTGTTGTAAGTATTGCAATTTAACCCAGTTAAAAATAAAATCTAAAGAATAGATTGCAGAAACTCCAAACTAGAACCAGGTTCCTCCAACCTAGAACAGGTTGCTTTAGAGACGGGTTATAAAACCAGGATTGATTTTGGGACAATGAAACCGTAACATTTTGACTCCCAGGCATCAGATATAGAACCAGTTCCATGAAATGGGTGGTAAAAGAACCTGTTCTAGAATATATTCGAAGATAATCGGTTGTCAGACATAAATATTGCTGTGTAAATATTTAAAGTTCATAAAAACGTATTTAAGACAAAAAGTAAAGTATTACTTTTTGTATGCACGTTTACTGATTTGCTATAAATACGTAACGTTAATAGGCATGAGCGAAATACAACTCTCTTATCGATGAAACAAGATTTATATATTAGTATAAAAATCTGTTAATACTATTTTATGATTTTTGTTGATTTAGTAATATATTTGTGTTCTAAAGGATTGAAAATCTTTGTTTATAATAAACGCATTTTTTAATCACCTGGATTTAGAATTTTTCATACAAAAAGTGGATTTATTAAATCCAAAAAAAAGGTGTAATTTATTTATCTGAGTTTACACATAGCAATAAAAATGCAAATATTTCAAATACAGCCTATTAATTTAATATCAGAAAAAAATACGAATGAAAATGAAAACAGATTCAAAAAAATTGCAAAACTAGCAAATAAAAGATTTTCCTTAAATTTTTTTATGAAAAATGTTTAGAAAAAAATACTACATCTCGCCAAATACATATTTTCCATCTTGGACATGGAGAAATAGCTGAAATAGAAATGGCAAGTTTTCACTCTACTGTAAGTAATTTAATTAAATCCAATTAGTGAATACTAAATAGTGGAATATTTTAATTATGTAAAAATATAAATTGAAGTAATAACACTGAAAAGGCAGACTGCTTATCGCTATTTTATATAAAATATAATTAAAAAATAAAAGTTAAAGTAAAATCCTTCATCATTGAATTCGGTATTAAAAATTAGGGTGAACGAAGTGTCGGAAAGATTTATTTTTTTAAATAGGGAGAATCTAACTCCATTTCTTGAGTACTTTTTGATCCACTTTTTGGATATATTAAATCCATGTGATTAAAAAATCCGGTTAATATTAACAAATACAATTTCATTAAAAATACTACTTCACGTAAAAAAACTGTTATACTCCATATAAAAAAAATTATTTTTCACGATAACGAGTCTCACGTGACAATTGTGTAGAGTTTGTTTTCACGTAAATTTAATGTACAAGCCTATTATTTTTCTTGGGAAAAAGTGACATTTTGTGTTTATTGTGATTGTGTCTTTGTTATAAAATTAAAAAATTGTTAATTTTTATAAACTAAATTGCAATTTGAGGACTTTAAAGTTCGAGTGAAATTTTTCCACGTGAAAAACAACTTACGGTGCTTTAATTTCAAACTCATATTAAAAACAATAAAAATTTGGGGAAATAATTGGGGATTTATAAATTTGTGTTGGAGATTTTCGGGGATTTTTTAACTTGTCAGATGGGGATATGAGCACAAAATTTTCTACCAACACTGCTTTTAAGTACAAATGCATGTTTTTTTTACCTGAAATAACAGTACTAAAATACAACTCAAATAATAAACCTTTACTGCAGAAGTTCCCTGAGTGTGTTACTTTGTTTACTATTCTGTACCTGTATTCTGTAACTATGTGAGAAATTACTCACATAAAAATTGCAACTCTACGACGTGTCTACTATATTTAAAACAGGGTAAGTCACAAAATTTCAAACTGAATATAAGTAAATTTTTTTTACATACCTCTGGCTAAATTTGACATTATGTACTCACTCTGTTTTAAATATGGCAGAGTTGCAATTTTTATGTGAGACTCTTCTCACATAGTTATAGAATACCGGTATTGAACTCAACACCGATATGAACACTTTTAAAATACCGATATTATTAGGGGTCACTTAACTATTTCCTTTTTTCACTGTTTCAATTTCCTACACTCACAATATATTTTCCATAACCGATTGAGGTTTATTTGAAAAGTAATAGGTAAAGTTTGTTTTCAATTGAAGAATCAATTAAATATATTGAAACATATTGTTTAACTTTTTTTATCAGTCAATAAAAAATAAACCCCAAAAAAATATGGATAGTCAGTAGAAGTTGATATTTTCAGTAAAAAGTTCTATTTTTAGTTTTCTATTTTTATAAAAAATAATTTAAATAATTTCGTTGTTTTCTGTTTTAAAACAAAAAAATTAAATGTCGTCCCCTGACGATTTCTTTAAACAAGAATGAAATCCGGATAGGGACATGCCTACAACGGATTATTTTTCACAATTTGTTAAATACGTTTGGGATTTTAGACTTTTCAATTATTTTTATTTCTTTTATGGATTGTTAAAATAATGTTTGAAAACAAATAGCAAAATGGTTTAAATATAATGAAAAATCAGTAGTACTTTTTTAATTGTGTTTTCAATTAATTTAATATGTATTCTCGGTTGTTTTTAACGATAAAATATTGTGAGTGTATTATCCGTTAATTAACGTTATAAATTAATGCTTCGGTATTTAATTTATATTATAACATTGATTTGCATATTTTACGAAATTAAACCATGTAAATGTGTATATCGCTTTTGGTTTCGTCATAAAAGTTTTCTATTGGAAGCATAAGAAATCATGTTGTCCACAACAATTCGTTTTTTCTACCACCATTTGAGAAGCACTGATCTATATACCTTTATATATGTATAGTTACAACCCATATGAATTGTTTTACATAGATTTTATTAGTTTTATATAAAAATCTATATAATTTCTTGGTAAAAGTTTTATATTTTATATTGTTAAATACATATTTTTTTGTTTTGCAACTAAACTCAATACATACTTTTTTCCACAAAAAAGTTGTTTCTTATAGACAACTTATACTATTTGTTTGTGGTATGTAAGCTTTTTGTTGTTTTTATTAAAGGCCGCACTGTCTTAATTTGGTTTTGTAACAAATAATGATCATATTGCTGATGGAGAGGATGGTTTTTGATTATCAGCAGCAACAACAATAACCATTGCATACATCCATTATCATGGTTATTATATTGCTGCAATTTGTCTAGTTATTTTTTCGCTGAAATATGAAGTTTAGAGTTCATTGTAACTCTAATGGATTCATATAGGTACATATATTTACAGTATGTATGGAATTAAAAGAAATATTAATTCAAAAATTTTGCATTCAAAACCATGAGAATGTTGAAAGTAAAAGTTGGTTTATATAGTTTTTATGTAAAATTTGCTGAAAACCCGCTAAGAATATTCTACCATTAATACGTGGTATTATGAAATTAAATAAGTCCACTACTTACTACTACCAACTAAGGAACCAGAACATCCGTCTGCAGCAGGCCCCCGACCGACCCAGAGTCATTTCTCTTATCAACCAGATCGTTCTCCTCGACTTCAGCATGTCCTGAGATCCTTCAGCGTAACCGAGTATCGAGGAATATGGCAAAAAATTCAATACAGCCCTCCAGATATCTAGGTCTAAATGTATCGGATTCAAGAGCTTAAAAGCAACAAGACTGTCCACGAAGTTGCTAATGGATCAATATCCCGTTCAGTTATTATCCGCGTCACGATGTCAATTGCGTAGACTTACGCCAGGAAAACGCTCCAATTATCTGGGAGTCGCATGGAGATCCTGTTAGCCAAAATAAACTCCTGACCCTGTCCCCGTCTCCATCTTCCAACCGTCCAATTACACCGAGCTTTCACTATTCCGAATACCAGATTCAAGGTCCCAAACCTCCCCGGTCATTACAGTCACCTAAAAAGTCCTAAGAAAGTTAGCGATCGGTAAATTGTAGCCAGTATTACGATCGAGTTATGTACCACCATTCTCACACAGAATGCCACAGTGCCCCAGGTGCGTTAACTCAGCTCACGTATCACAATACTCATCGATGGAATGCCGAGCAGCAGTATAAAACTCGCCTGAGGTGCCGATCGGGCAGCTCCATGATACCCAGACAAGCCTGTCTTTGCACTTTAACGATATTGAACAGATCGAGATCACCGTCTTTCGCCACAGCAGTGGTTCATACGTCAATATCCGTTTAATAATCAGCCATGCTTTTTATAGCTGCTATCATGGCTGTCATCTATGAGCAACTGCCACAATCTTCATCTAAGCGACTGCCACAATCTTCCACCTAGTCGAGGATTACAATGATCATTTGATTCTGAACAGAATAAATGACAACTCCTTGTGAAGTGGCATTGTAACTTTCCGCGAATCACCACCCCTTATATTCAAATTCAACGCTCTGCTCCTGAGCATGTTGCCAGTCTACAAGGTTATCTGCGTAGCAGATTGATGATTGATAATGTATTCACGTTGTTGAACGCGTTCAACAATTCAAAGCCGTGAAGATCACCATCAATTGTGTCGGCAACCTCACTCAAAGCTGTTTTCGCCGATCCCGCCTTGAAATATGCGTGTTGGGCTCCAACCAGAACAAAAATTTACCAACCAAAATTTTCTGTTTTAAAGAATGGATTAATGAACAACTTGTTTTCCTTTGTAACCCATTCTACTATGGATTTTTGTTTAAAGTTTTCCAAAAAGCAATACACTACATTTCTCCAAAATGGATGCAGTTGCTCTCCTTCAGTTATACCTTATATTTAAGTCCCTTGGAAAGGGTTTCGGAACTAGTTCTATGAAATGGATTCCAGGGGAACTAGTTGTAGAATTTGTGTAGTTGAGAACCAGATGTAATGATCTGAAAATTAAATAGATGCTGCGTTCACTGTTAAGTTCACTTATCTCTGCAAAAAATTCACACATTATTTAGTACCGATTGAACAGTGTAACAAAACTCTCATTTCGAAGATGCTCCAATTAGGCAATAACACCGGTTACCCTAATCTCATTGATAAGCTCTGACACCTTCATTTTTACACTGCACGAAAGCTCCAAACAAGATGTACTTTGAAGCCCCTGTCATATATGGAAGTTATACTCCATTTTCGTTTGAAGTATTTCTTGCACCGTTTTTAAAAACCTAAACACTTGTATGTTTTTTTCGACACTTAACAGTAAATTCTCTTGCTTTTATAATCAAGAGTTTCCGACTTTTTATTATCAATATCACTCATTTGTCAATATACAACATTGGATCTTAAATCCACCCTATTGGCAAGACTTCCCCAAGAGATTTTCAAAAGTTCTTGATTGAGTGTGTCATTCAAAAACAGCTTTTTCCCTCAACCTCTAAAAGGCTCGGCCTATGATCGAAGGAAAATAAACCACAAATGTTGCTGCCATCTGTAAAACAGTAGATAGGGCAGAAAGGGCAAGACAAGGGAAAGAGAATCAGTAAGAATTGAATCTGGCGGTACCCAGAATATCTAAAGCCACACACAAAATATCTAAATCAAAACGGTGATCGAATGAAAGTGAATTATTTGTATTTTGTTTTTGTAAACAATAAAAACAGCAAACATATGTACAAGACGTAAATTATTCTTTGTGCCGCCTTTGTGAATCATTGGCTTAGAATCTAGATCATTTTCAAGATGGTAAGTAACCATGCTCTCCATAACTTTTATACCATTCAGCAACAGGGACTTATTTACATTGAGGTCCTGCCCGAGCGGGAAAAAATATTCTGAGAATAGTACACAATAACTTAGGCATAGTGCACGATAGTCTTTCGTGATCGGGAAAAGGTTAATTGCTTTTGGTAAAGAATGAATTTCTTGCGAAAAGATCAGTTTTATCATCCTACCCCTTGTTCACCCTTAATAAGAGTTGGGATCCCTGAATATTTGAATGAATGACCAGAAGCTCTTACTCTTCCTAAGCAGAGAAAAAACTTTCCACGTCTAATAACTCTGGGGTACTTAATTTCCATTTGTTAGGCGACTCAACATTTGTTTCAACATTTGACAAAGTTTTCTTTTATCTTTAAAAAATTGAGAATATAAATTATTTTCTATTGAACCTGCGATGAGTAAGATTTTTATAGCCATTTTTAATGAAACCGATATCAAAATTTTTGCACTAAGTTGGGCGCCATTTTATACACCTTTAATTTGAAGAATAATAAACCCAGTAGTCTCTTTTTTGAAAAAAAAACTAAAACAAATAAAACTAATTAAAATGCTATATCAATGGAGTGGAGAAGAAATAATATATTGGAAAAGTTAAACCTCAACCGATATTGGAACGGATCGGGGTTTCGGGCAATATGATTTCTGTTAAGGTTTTTTTATCAGAGATAAATAAAAAATGGCGATCATTAATTTTCCTGATTTGTTCGTTTTGAATCTTTTTACGTTAAAACTTTCGCTTTCTAGCAGGGCAAGGCATATAAAATTTTGTCTATCACTTAGGACTCGAGTTCTGCTTTTTAAATTATAACGATTCATACAAAAATTTAATTTAATTACTTCCACGTACTACAGAAAACTGCTAGATATAGATAAAAACACCTCTGGATAGTTTAGTTATTAAAATTAGAGGTACTGATTTATTTTAGTTCGTGGGTGGTAAATTATATTAAATTAATACTCATATTTAATATTAGAATATTTTAATTAAGAAAACAGAAAAAGTAATTTTTTTCACGTCAAATAAAGCGAGCAGGTAGTCCTGTTTTAGTGTATCTTAAGTCTCCTGTGCACCAAAGCCTCATTTTCCGGTAGAGTTCTTAATTCACTATTCGAATGTAATGTGAGACAGAAGAGGTATTTAAAGGTATTTTTTTTTCTCTATTCCATGCAATTTTCGCTGCCAAATGAGAGTTAAAAAAAATTATAAAAATTTTATTTCAATCCTGTGAATAAATCTTAAATTTAATATTTAATGTGAAAGATTTCATAAAAAATACATTTGTTATCGCTATCCATCTAATCCATTAATTATTAAATATAAAAGTTGATTTAGAACAAATTCTTAAACTTTGATTGGCATAACAAATATCCAATTAACCCAATTTTTTTTAAAGAATAAACCTTAAAATATTAAATGCTTTCAAACATCTTCTAACCATTATATAAACAAACATAAAAACAAAATAAAAATCTTCTAAGAGTTAAATTTCAACACAAAACACACACCTTTTACTGAAAAAAAAGATGCATTTTCAAAATTATCTCTAAACATGCATCAGATATTATTTATTTTACAAATAAACCAAAACCGTAAAGATTTAATAAAAAATAAACAAAAAAATAATAAAAAGAAAATAATACAAAACAATAAAAAAAAAAATAATAAAGAATGCATTTTTAAACGATTGACCCACATTATACAAAATTCTCACGAGACTATTTAGAACAAGTTTATAAGTATGTACTAGTATATGACGTTAAAACTCCAACCAGCAAAAAACCATAACAACACTACAACAACCGTTAAGAAAGAAAACCCACGCCGAAAGCAAAAGCAAAACAAAGAATAACAAACATTTAACACTTCATGGTAGAACAATCATACATACGAGAATGAGGGAGTCTACAGGCATAATCAGACAGTCTTCTACGTTCGTGTTTGAAAATAAATGCGCGGTTCAGGTTCTAAACAAAATAAAAAAAAGAATCCAACAACTTGATATTGAAAAGAAATGAAAATCTCTTCGTGCCAACAATAAAAATGAGAAAGAAAGAAAAGATGTATGAAATGAATCAGTGGTTGGTTTGCATGACTGAAAAGAATTTAACAAATGGAAACAAATGAAAAAAAACCAGCAACGATTGATCAAAAGCACAAATAAACGTCACGCATTTTGACTTTGAAATAAAGAATTATTGGTTGAGGAGAGATGTTATTTCTAATTTTTAATGATAATGGAAAGCAATTTAAATACGATATAAAATAGTTTTTTAAACAAAATAATTAGCGAAATTCTAGGCTCTTAATTGGGCGCCAATTTGGCAGATCTGTTTGTTTGAAAAATTACTTATAAATCTTTACAGTGGAGGCTAAATTTTCAATAAGTTTTTTGTTTGGACTATAAAGGCAAACATTTAGTCATATTGCTTAAGAAGAAATTAAGAATGAAAAAATTGGTTCAGGATTGTGATTGTAATAAGTTTTTACACCCTTTATAGCATTGTGGAAGAGGTATATGTCAGTTTATAAGTTTATTTGTAATATATTGAAGTAGGGACCGAAATATCATATGAAGTCACACCATAAACAAATATTCTTGTTTCTGATTAATAGCGAAGTCTACTTATAAGGAAAATATCCCGATGGATTCTTACCGATCTTAATGAAATTGCGAAATGTGCTGGTGGAGCTATGTTATCCTCTGCAACATATTCAAATTTCATTTAAAACAGCGGCTTACACCACTTTGTAGTACCCGTGATAGTTGGAATTTTTACTTAAATACTACTAAAGTAGGATTTTTTTTTGAAAATTTCTTACTTAAGTAACATTTAAGTCAAAATATATGATACAGTATAAAAATCTAAGGTTTATCAGTTTCCAACTAAAATTCAGTTACTACGCTTAGAATCGTTTGGTACTTCTGAATGTTTTTCTTCACAATCAAATTTGGTTAATATAACTGTATTGCGGAACCACACCCCATGAATGGTTCCGCAAGGTTCTGTTCTTTCTCCTTTTCTCTTTCATATCTTTCTTAATGCTTTCGTCGGTCAAACTTGCAATGCTATCTACTCTTTTGCAGATGACTACAACATTTGCGGGCAAATGCTAGATTATGAACGACACACTCAATAAGAACCTGATGACATTCTCTCAGTGGAGTCGCGTGAATAGGACCAATTTTAATGAAGCTTTTCTTCCAAAGAAAGGTGTACAAGGAAGGGCGCTCATTAATGAGAGTAGGTTATCCATTCTATCATATCCATGGATAATTTCCGTGGTGGTTATAACCCATCACCTCTATTTCTAAACAAAATCCTTAAAATATAAAGAGTTTTCTAATATTGTCTTTAAAATTTAAAGAAATTTTAATTTTAGTTAAACAAGTGCTGACAATATAAAAAGTTTTCAGAATTCATTGAAATCTAAAAGCTTTAAAAAAAAAATATTTTCAATTGAGAGATCTCTATAAAGAAATCTGCACAAATTGCTTTAAAAAAAATTTCACCATTTGAAGGATTTCTATTGAATAAAATCTCAAGCATCCAAGACGTTTTCTAAAAGAAAAAGTCACCAGAATTTTAAAGATTTACAGTATAAAAAAATTCCCAAAATTTAGAGCTTTAATACGGTACATAAGTGTAGAATATTAAAGATTTTTATACAAATTTTAAAGCTTTTTCCTATAGGAAACATTTTTGTAGAAACAAAGTTTTCAGTCGCTATACGAAACAATCGTGAGAATCTGAACAACTTTTCATAGGACAAATCCTAAGATTTAGAAATTTCATCTGAAATATGAAATCTGCAGGTTTTGCACAAGAAATGATCTCAGCAGAAAAAGAGATGCTAAAAGCAGTAGAAAAAGCACTACAATTAGTGATCACGATATACTTTTTTTTAACAGAAACACTAATGATTTCAACATTGAGTTGCCATTAAGAGAATAGTACTCCCACTTTTTCATCAATTGAAAGTTAAAAAAGCTTTTCGGAAACAATTTATTTTTTTTTTATTAAAAGAAATTTTTTATCGCAGCTACTGGGTATCGTACTTGCGACCACAAAATTGCTTATCTAGCTCTCTATCGCTTAGTTATTCCCCAGAAAAAAAGAGATGCCAACGCAATAGAAAAAAAACACTACAATTAATGATTCTTTTTTAACAGAAACACCGATGAATTTAACATTGAGTTATCATAGGAGAGAAGTACTGCCACTCAAACATTTTTTCAGTACTTTTTGAAAGAATGTGAAGGAAACAGTATTTCATCTATTGAATGTTTAAAAAAAGTTTAAAATATTGCCACCACCGTGTATCAAAATTGCTAGTCTAGCTCTCTATCGCTGACCTATTTTTTTGATATAAAAGTTGACTTGCATAAAAACACCACTTTGTCATGGCGAGATATTGTGTGTAAAAAGTGCACTTCAATTCAGTATTTTTTCAGTATTATTTTCACAGTTGCATAAAAAGCAATTTTTCAATATTTTTATTTTATATATTTCAAAGTTGGTTACCGAAACGAATAACGGTAAGGGTAACGGTAACGGTATCAGATTTCGTTTGTTTAGGTAACGGTAAAGGTAACGGTATTTAAGACTGTTTCGGTAACGGTATACCGTTATCGAAACAGCAATACTGGTACGTACCGGTATTAAAAATTATGTTAAAAACATATAAAAACGAGTAAAAAGGTTAAAGTCGGGCATGCCGACTATACAATACCCTACACCAGTCTGGTTAAAAGCCAACTAATGATTGGATCCGAAATTCGAATGGGTTAAAATGGGGCTTGTGTCAAAATTTTCTATAATGTGAGTAAGCGCACCAAATTTCATTAAAATATCTTAATATTTGCGACCTGCAGTTTGTAACCAAGCCAATTTTGGGGGGACCCTTATATGGGCACTAGGTCTAAACGTTGACCGATGTTCACCAAAATCAATAGGCTTCGTCCTTGGGCTGACATAGGTCGGTGTACCAAATTTCATCAAAATATCTTAATATTTGTGACCTGCAGCGTATAAACAGTATAATTTTGGTAGGACCCTTATATGGACACTAGGTCTAAACATGGACCGATGTTCACCAAAATCAATAGGCTGCGTTATTGGGCCACTATAGGTCTGTGTCCAATTTTCATCAAAATATCTTAATATTTACGACCTGCAGCGTAAAAACAGTATAATTTTGGTAGGACCCTTATATGGGCACTAGGTCTAAACATGGACCGATGTTCACCAAAATCAATAGGCTGCGTTATTAGGCCAATGTAGGTCTGTGTACCAATTTTCATCAAAATATCTTAATATTTACGACCTGCAGTGTATAAACAGTATAATTTTGGTAGGACCCTTATTTGGGCACTAGGTCTAAACATAGACCGATGTTCACCAAAATCAATAGGCGTCGTCCTTGGGCCGACATAAGTCGGTGTACCAAGTTTCATCAAAATATCCTAATATGTGCGACCTGTAGAGTGCATGGACAGACAGACGGACGGACGGACAGACGGACGGACGGACAGACAGACATCGTTAAATCGAAATAAAAAAAAAATTCTGAGCCGATTGGTATACTATAAGGTGGGTCTAGGACCAATATTTTTTGGTGTTACAAATATCAGCACAAACTTATAATACCCTGACCACATAGTGGTGTAGGGTATAACAAGTAAAAACATGGCATATTTTTAATTTTAAGTACTGAAAATACAGATTTTAAGATATAAATTCAATACTGGTAGTTTTAATAAGTAAAATTATTATCTATAAAAAAAAAACACTCAAGATTATAAAATAAAAAATAAAAAAATCGTAATTTTTATATAAAATAATAAATACCGGTAAAATACCGGTAACTACCCATAAAAATAACGGTATCGGTAACGATAACGGTATTTAAAATTTTTTTTAGGTAACGGTATTCAATTTGAAACGGTAATTTAGCGATAACGGTATTAAACGATAACGGTAACCAACCTTGATATATTTTGAAAAATTTAAAAATTAAAAAATATTAAATCTAAACAAATTAATTAAAAAAAGAACATTCATTTACTTAAAAATAAGAGATCAACTAAATATTCCTCCATTCATCAAATTAATTATAAATATAAAAAAATAAAAATTCTAAATATTGGTCCCGCCAGGAATCGAACCCTCGATCATCTGTATTGATAAACTGTATCAAAATAATTTTTCAGGCTCACTTTTAGAGCAATAATGCTTTAGAAGCAGAACTAGATATTGTTCAGAATCACTTCTAAAAAAGCAGCATAATTTCCAATTTTTTTTGCTGGGATTCCTCGTGTTTTAAAAATTTACTGTAATTATAATTTTGTAATCAGTGTGCTTAATATTTGAAAATTAATCTTCTTGATAAGTTTTTTTTATCAGTCCAAACATTTTCCTTAGGAAACTATAAAAATTATAATGTTGTCTACTAAAAAAGGTTTACAAAATTGAGATATTGTCAATAAGAGGAACTCCCCAGATTTAAAATATTTAAAACCTTTTTGTCATACTTAGTCGTTACTTACTTTTTCTCCAACCCAAT
Organism: Leucophora obtusa; assembly: GCA_949987735.1. Lineage (NCBI taxonomy): Eukaryota > Metazoa > Arthropoda > Insecta > Diptera > Anthomyiidae > Leucophora > Leucophora obtusa. The sequence continues at coordinate 292,205,778 of OX465295.1, read as the reverse complement.
AATCTATAAATATTCAAAACAAACTATAAAAAACGGAAGCTTGGATCCCGTGTTTAGGAAATGAATACAAACAATCGAACACACTATTTATTACAGTTAATGGTGAATACTATCAAAGAACATAGATAAAGAAGAATAAGAATCATCATTAGGTCTTGTTGGTACAGACGTACAGACACACACAGAAGACAATAATGTTACTAGACTGTGATGACGATATTTTAGGTTGGTTTTAGTGTTGCCACTTTTGGGGATAATTATTAAAAAAACGGGACAGCTTTAACTTCTTGTGGATAGTTTTTAGATCATCATTTTATATATTTTTAAAAATTTTAAAATTAAAAAAAATATTGAATTTGAACAAATTAATAATAAATATAGAAAAAAGTAAAAAAAAAAATTTAAATATTGGTCCCGCCAGGAATCGAACACTCGATATATTGCTAGCGAAACGATGCGGTTATCGGTAAGAGTAACGCTATTATCGATTATTTATACTTATTTTGGTGTCGATATTTTATGTTTAACGGTATTTCAGGTTTTTCATCAACGATATTTTAAGGAAAACGGTATTGTTGTTATTTCGGTAACGGTTTTTTAAGGCAAAAGCACCTCAGTTATTTCGGTGCATTCCGAAATTTTAAAAAAATGACAATAAAAATAACACAAATTTATCAGCTCAATAATTACGTGCAATAACCAAAAGCAGAGAATTAAAAATAACGGTAACGAGATGTTAAGGATAACGCTTTTGAATTTATTTCGGTAAATAAAATAAATAAAAAATAAATAAAATTTTAAGGGTATTGATATTTCACTTATTTCGCTATCGGTGTTTTACGGATAACGGTATTTCGGTTATTTCGATAGTGGTATTTTAGGGATAAGGGTAGTCGCTTGATAAGTTTTATAGTAATCTTAATTACGTAATTTAGCAAGGTTCAGAATTTCATGAACAAATAATTTTCCAGAAGATTCTGTAAATTAATTCTGTTCTCAAATAAATAAATTTATAGTTCAATTTGATATGCTGGATTGTTCAGTAAAAAATGTTGGTATACTTTTGGGGGATTTTTTTGAATCATTTTCGAGAGATGGCTGTGTAAACGGTTTTTACGGCAATGGCAATACTGGTTGACTTAGAATTTACTTTTTGTTCAGTTTGAATTTGAAAGAAAAACAAATATGGGTCAAAAGAGAAACTAACGGTAACTGACGTATAACAAGATGTATAGATCTCAAAGAAAACACACAGACGCTATTAAACAGTACAATGAACTACAGACAATAACAACAACAACAAAAAGATATTGTTTTAAGAAAAACAGCATAAAAAATCTGAAAAGAAATATGACAAGGAAGGTCTGCTATATGGTACATTCCAAATTGTATGAAATCTGAATATGTGATAGAGGAGGCAGAAAAATACGCATCTGCAGCTCTTTAGTAAGTAAAAGATTATCATGTTTTAAGTTTTTTTTTGATTTTTTTATAGTTGTTCCAAAGAAATACGTATAAATTTGGTATCAAATTAAAGGTTTTATCTCCCTATCTAGTGGATTACTGTAAACAAGAAAAAAATTTTACCTTCTTAAAACCTTCCAACAAACTCTGAAACAAATGTTTACTTCTTATATGTATATGAATTTGGTTCGATGTGTTTATTATCCAACGTTTCTTAATTTTATCTCCCTTAATTTTTTTAGTAAAATTCTTAGAAAATGTTTATGGTAATTCAATATTTAAATTTATAAACTCATATTTAAATTTTTTCATCAACTATTCATTGCGTCTTTCATAGTTTTTTTAACATATAATTTTAAATATTTTACTTCTGATTTTTTCTTTTAGCAGAATTGTAGTTGTGTGACAAATATTTTAGCAGAGTCATATTTTTGTGGTAAATATTTTAGCGGAGTCACATTTCTATATATTTTATCTGTCCAAAATGCAACTCTGAAAATAACGAGTAGTAGTTTTGAGTATCGAGTACCCAAAAAAAAGACAAATACTCGATACCCACTACTCATATATTTACCAGCACTAGTATTTAGACCCCTTTTTAACGATTACATAATTTGCATATTTAGTAAATTTCAACAAAAAATTTTTTTCAGTGTATCACATATTCAAATTTCATCGAAATATGAAGGAACTCCCAAACAGAATGTCCTTGTAAATGTTTGAAGTCTAACTTATAGTCTTGACTAGCCATGGATTTGTGCGAACATGAAACAAATCACACGTGAAACAACAACAAATTTTATTTGTTGTTTTTGTTTTGCATGTAATTCGTTTCATGTTCGCACAAATCCATGGCTAGTTAAGACTATAAGTAACGTATTCTTTATTTGCTATGAGAATGGAAAGTATTTAACCCTTTAATTTTTCAAATAGGGATTTAGCTATTTTTTTTTAATTTAGAGATTCTCTAAATTGTGGAATGGTGAACATACAGAGATAGAATAAAAGTGATTACCTCTTTTCCCAATTTATATTTAAATACGTACGAGTACAATTTCTGTAATAGAAACCCATGCAGCAAAACCCCGAAGATATTATATAACCCCGAAGGATATTATTTCAATTTCCGTTCTTGTGATTCCCGGTCTTTCCAGATCAAAGTTAGGGGGTTCATTAATACCCACGGGTCAAAAATTTCGCCAGTTTTTCTCTATCTTGATTAGTTGTCCAGATATGAGTAAAAAATATTTTTGCGATTTTTAAAATTTTTTTTAGCAGATTGCTTGTTATGACTTCCAAATTGTACTTACTCTTTAAGAAACGAACGATATGCCTTTTCATTCTAGCAGCCTTAGTTTTCGAGAAAATCGAGTTCAAAAAATTCAGCCAGTGTATGGCCAATTCAGATTCGGTACAGAGGTTTTCGGAGTGTATTAATACCCATGGGGCAAAATTTTCGCCTATTTAGCTCTATCTTGCCTTGTTTTTGAGATATGGACAATTTCAATTTAATTCTGTAGCTTTTTTATATAAATATATGGAAAATGCACATCTTTTCAAATTAGAGAGCCCAAAATTACATCTGGATTATTTCCACAAAAGTTTAACACACGGCGAGCCAGGATAAACAAACGCTGTACATGGGACCGAAAAAGAAAATGTAATTTATGCATGAAATAAAATAAATAAAATAAATGCATGAAAAGTGCAAGACTTCTTGAATTCCAGAGCCTATTTCGTAATATCTTTGTTCCAAAGCTTAAATAAATTTATTCCATATTAATTCAGAATATGGTATTAAGTTAATTGAATATGCAATATACTGAATATATTTAGTATTTTATAGGTTTCTGATTTCAAATCTAAAGTCCTGATTGCAATAATTGAAAATGGCTAATTCAATATTACACACATACATATTTTTTAAGGATGTACTCAAATTTTTTATATAAGCTGGGGCTAGATTTCGGTCGCTAACGACGATTATTTACAAGGAATATTTTGATAAAACATTTTAAAACTTAACAAGTCGTTTTCAATATGCATTGGATCCATCATTCCAAATTTTTCAATTATTTATGATTTTAGATTCCTAATCAGAACCCTTCAGAACCCTATAACTGATGTTTTATAGCCTCCACTCCACTCTTTTAAAAATATGAATTCAAATTAAATCTATGAAAAGATATGGTTAAGGTTTAAAAAGTTATATATAAAAAAATATATATATATTCCCAAATACACTGAACATTAGGGTGGACCTTATTTTTGAACTTGCGATTTAAGGCGGTCCCCCCTCCCCTAGAAATGTGCCTTTGGGTATAAAAATACACCAAATTTTAAGGTGATCGGATAACGGGAACACGTGCCGCATTGGCCTTGAAGTTTGAAATTTACAAGGCGAAAAAATAACTTTTTGGTTTTCTTTCAAAATACTGGCTCTTTAGTAACCGTATTTATGGAAAATGTAAATAGAATCGTAATCTAGACGTAACCGGTAATGTATAAAAATTCAAAATCGGTTGGAAAATATTTTAGTAATTGCAATTTCCCCAGACCATTGTAGGTTTAAAATGAGATAAATTATGAAAATCGTAAAAAATAAAATATTTCTTGCAAAAATTTACAATGTTATACTCTAGTTTCATTTCTAACATCCACAAATATTCATATATAAATTTTTGTCTCTCTTGGATTATGATAACCTAGTCCCAGGTATGGCCAAAGATGAGATTTGTTTTTTATATAAATTTTCAAAACTCTATTTTTGAGTTTTTTTAAAATTTTGTTCACCAAAACATAAAAAAGTGGTCAACGCATAGGAGTTCATTACATACACCTTAGAGAATAATTCTCCTGAAAATTACACATAATCCTCTTTTAACTTAACAGTGACGGCGTTTTAAATTTGAAAATTTTAGAGAAAAGTGTGATTTTGGTTCAATAATTTAGATAATAGTATTAATTTTTGTGTTTTTAGCTAGCTGGAACAAAATCACTTCAGATTTCCTTTAATCGTAATACAAGAGATTGTTTTCCGAATATTTTGTAAAACTCCGACTATGTTAACCCTTTCTTTACCAAGGTCAAAAGTGAAATTTTTAAAATTTTTCGATTTTTCCTGGAAGTATACCAAAACAAAAAAATAGATTTTCAAAAAAATAAATTTTATAAAAAAAAATTTTAATATTGCTAAATCGACTCAGTAAGTGATTCAGATAAGATGGGCCTACGCCAGTTAATTTTCGTAATTACAAAAATCAGCACAAACTCGATATACGTTATTCCATAGAGTGGTGTGGGTATAAAAATTCCATTACAATTGATATCAATACAATGCTAATGCAATCGTCAACTAATGAGTCCAATCAATTAAATAGTCCTATGTATGTGGCAATACAGGGTTTGATTTTCATTAAAAATAACTGCTTTTACAATTGCTTATATTGGGGGCGTTTAATTCTATTCCCGTGATGAATTTATGAATGATAAATTTGTACATTTTCTTTCCTAAGATGCATGAAGGGAAATTTTGGGCAGAAAAAAATCTTTGCTCAGCTTTTATAAATCATTTCTTCAATTTAAGAATTTGTTTGAAATTCATACATTAGAGGGTTAAGATTTCACCCAAACTTCTCACAAGATAAAAGATTTGAAAGCTTTGTGTAAAAACCCAAGACAAGCCAACATAAGATGGGCAAAGGGAGTTAAAAGAAGAAGTGAATGTGGTTTATAACTCTTAACTACTTTTGTATGGTTGCAGACAATATTTCAAACATGATTTTTATACAACATGAAGAAAAGCCTGTAGCAGAAGAAGAAGAAGAAGTAGTCGTAGTAGTGGCAGCAGAAGAAGACATACCAAATAAAGAAATGAAAAGAAGTTTATTTTTTCTCTAAAACCATAAACATTAATTGCTTAAAGAAATGTTAAAACCAGCAAAAAAAAAAACACAAAACAAGAAATAAATAAATAAAAAACAAGCTGATTTTTTTTTGTTCAAAACTTTTAACGAAAAGAAAGTGAAATTTTTTCATATCTACATGTTAAGTTAACAATCAACAGCAGGCTTCACAAAAAAAAAACAAATCATACACTTCATTCACTTACATACAAGTTAAACAAACACGTACGCAATACGTTTATATAAATTTACAATTACAAAAATACAAATATATGCACATATTTACGATATCGTAGTTTTATATATGCGTAAATACAATAATATCGCCTATAACGCTTAATTTTTGTTTCGTTCATTCTTCTTTTATTTTATCTATTTAAATGGTCAGTAAAATGTATAGTTTTGGATGAGTTCAGTTTTTTTTTATTAATGATAAATTTTATTCATAAGTGTATTTATTATGTATTCATGTGGGTTTTGGTTTACTTGATTTACTTCTCTTCTTCTTTTTCATCTTTTTTGTGTAATTCCAATTTAGTTGTTGATTTTTAAGTACATTTATAAGCATTTTTATTTTTATTGTTTTGTTTATAATCTATTAACAATCAATGTTTGTTATGTTAGTTTTTTCGAAAAGAGGTGTTTGATTGTTTCGTTAGTTACATAAGATTATAGAAAATTTATCTTATTTAGTTACACATAAGTTAAACAAATTTTTAAAATATATATTATTGCTTTTAGAGGACAAAGAAGTATGACGGTGCGTATGATTGATTATTAATAAAATCATATTACTCATACGTTATGAAGGACATTTATAAATAGAGAAAACTAAAGTGCGCCGTAACCCACCAATATGAAATATTTTCGCAAGGAAGTTTCAAAAAATTTATTTTTTTTGCCGAACGTAGGGGTCGCCATTTTACATTTTTATACCCTACACCACTATGTGGTCAGGGTATTATAAGTTTGTGCTGATATTTGTAACACCAAAAAATTTGGTCCTAGACCCACCTTATAGTATACCGATCGGCTCAGAATTTTTTTTATTTCGATTTAACGATGTCCGTCTGTCCGTCCGTCCGTCCGTCCGTCTGTCTGTCTGTCTGTCTGTCTGTCTGTCCATGCATTCTTGTGCGCACTCTACAGGTCGCAAATATTAAGATATTTTGATGAAACTTGCTACACCGACTTACATCGGCCCAAGGACGACGCCTATTGATTTTGGTTAAAATCGGTCCATGTTTAGACCTAGTGCCCATATAAGGGTCCTACCAAAATTATATTTTTTATACGCTGCAGGTCGTAAATATTAAGATATTTTGATGAAATTTGGTACACAGACCTATGTTAGCCAAATAACGAAGCCTATTGATTTTGGTGAACATCGGTCCATGTTTAGACCTAGTGCCCATATAAGGGTCCTACCAAAATTATACTGTTTATACGCTGCAGGTCGCAAATATTAAGATATATTGATGAAATTTGGTACACAGATTTTGGAGAACATCGGTCCATGTTTAGACCTAGTGCCCATATAAGGGTCCCCCCAAAATTGGCTTGGTTACAAACTGCAGGCCGCAAATATTAAGATATTTTAATGAAATTTGGTGCGCTGACTCACATTATAGAAAATTTTGACACAAGCCCCACTTTAACCCATTCGAATTTCGGATCCAAACATTAGTTGGCTTTTAACCAGACTGGTGTAGGGTATTGTATAGTCGGCATGCCCGACTTTAACCTTTTTACTCGTTCGTTATATCTTTGGCATTTACAGTCGGATCTTAAAGTATTATATATCGATATTTGTCTCTCGAGGAGACCAGTGTTTTGCTCTAAGGGGCATTGACCTCAAGTATTCAGTTCTAGTAGTTACCCACCACATCTAAGTTGCTACCACCCAAATGTACACCCTAATGTCAGAAAATTAAAGCTCGCAAAAAATCATTAAACTTTTGCTAAGGAAGTTTTTCGATAAACCCAGTAGAAATTTTTTTATATATTGGTTGCCGGTTATTGGAATTTTTTCTTTATAACAAAAAAATCGAGGCAAACAAATCGATACATCACACTTAAAAATCCGATTTTAAATGCCGAAGCTATAACGAAAAATTTAAAAAGGCGAAATTGCCTTGCAAAAATACTTGACATTGGAGGGTGTACGGCGAACTTTTTTTTGAGGTACGGTCTACTACCCAGCAAAAACCTTGGTAATGGGTTGGACCTTTTTCATGCATTGCCTGGCAATGGGTACCCCTTTACCGTTGGTTTTGCTTAGAAACCTAAAGTGATACGTTACTAATATTGTTATACATCAATAGTTATGTGGGAGGTATGAAATAATGAGCTACCGATATAGAGATATATCACAACTTATTTGTAGGCTTTAAAATAATATATTACTGATATTGTGTTATATAATAACTTATAAATAAGGGTAAAAATAATAAGTTATTGGTATTGCATTACATAACTACTTATTTTGCTAAAGTACAATTTAATAAAAATTTATAATCTAATTACATTGCTCGGATCGGTGTACTTTTAAACAACGCCATTACTGACAGTCTTTTTTCCCTATATGTAACCAATGAAATATTTACCAATGTGTAACGACTAACGAACATACAAGTATGTTCTTATTTTAGCTAACTAGTGAATTTAATATTACAAGTAACAACTTATTTCAGTACTTTCTTCATAATCACTTATTTTAGCCTATACCGGTACGATTTAGGCAACCATTTACCTCCAATGACACCCCCATGTTAAAATAATATGTTATGCGAGCAAAGTGTAAGTAGTTTAAATTTTTGGTTTCTTATTACATTTCCCTTAACTTGATAATAGAAGGTTTTGCTGGGTAATTTATTGTCGCAATTGTATAAGTGGCCAATGAGATTATAGATGAGAATTTAAATGCAGGTGAGAGAATGAAAATTCATCTAATTTTTGTTATCTAATCGTCTATTTCGATATGAAAAAAATATGTGGATTAGAGTGGATCGATTTGTATGGACAAACATTTTATGATATTGTGCCATCGATTTTTCGGTAGCTTTTGGCATAAAATAATGACACAAAAATGCAGTGACACTATCGCCAACGGTTGGAAATTTTTGGAACTAAACAATGTTTTGCTCTAAGGATCATTGACCTCAAGTATCCCGTTCTAGTATTTACCCACCAGATCTCAGTTGCTACGACTCTAATGTACAACCCTACTGTCAGAAAATTAAAGCTTGCAAAAAGTCATGAAACTTTTGCTAAATAAGTTTTTCGATAAACCCAGCAAAATTTTTTTTTTATTTTTTGGTTGCCGAACGTAGGGGTTGCATTTTAAAATTTTTTGATTGGATTTTTCCTTTACAGCAAAATAATGGTATCCTCGAGGCAAAACAATCCATATATCACACTTTAAAATCCAACGTTAAATACCGAAGCTATAACGAAAAATTAAAAAAGGCGAACCCAACGTTCGGCAAAAAAAAACAAAATTTTTTTAGTTTAAATATAACTAAAATTCTGTAGATTTAACAGTTTTAATTTTGCTGTTCTCATTTTACTAGTATTAAGTAAAAAAATCTGCGAATTTTAGCAGTGTTTTCTGCAGCATAATTTTTAACTAATTTTTAGTAACTTTTTCTGCTATTCTGACAGATTTATAACTCGTTTAAGACGAACCCTCGGTTAAAGCGAACTGTTTCTGATGGTCCCACAACCAAATTTTCATATAATTTTCCATTTTTAATATGAACTTTTCCAAAATTTGGCAATTTTTTGATACTTTTTTTGTGAATTGACGAATTGTAACCCGAAAGTACAGACATTGTTTTTTAATATATTGTAAATTATTTAATTAAGAAATCAAATCAAAGAATGGCACAAGTTTTGAAATGTGTTTTTAGGAATTTCAAATATTTTGTGGATAATAAAAAATGTTGAACGAATTTCCCCCGGTTAATACGAATCTCGCTTATAACGAACTAATTTGTCTGGTCCCTCGGAGTTCGTCTCAACCCTTTCAGACAGCATACACGATTGTGAGATGTGATGTTTTCTGTTAAAATTACAAATATTTTCAATACTAATATGTTTATTTAGATAAAAAAATTTCAATAATACTTCTACCTAAATTATATTTCATAAAATATGAATTGAGATTGGGATTTTACCTTAAAGTTATAAACTCAATAAATTTTTGCAAGCTACTTGGATCTGAAGGGGTTAAGCGAATTTTACTGTATTAGGTGCGAATTTAAGAGATACGAGGGGTACTACTTATTTATATTTGAGGAATAGCAAATAATAACTAAAATTTTTAAATGAAAATGGCTTTATTGTTTTTCAAAATATTCCCCTTGATGATCAATACACTTTTGCATTCGTTGAAACCATTCGTCATAGCAGTTTTCGAGCCTTTTTTTGAACGATTGATAAATTATGGGGTATCCAACGAGAGCAAATTTTTTGTAACAACTAAGTGTTCATGCAAAATCGAATGTATTGAAGTGGAACTAATGTGCAAGGATGCCTCTATCTCTCGATATGTCACATGATGATATTGCATTATCAGTTCACGCACTGCATCGATGTTTTGTGGCACAACAACCGATTTTGGATGACGAACTACGACCACGATTGAATTCACTATACCAGCGATATACTGTGGTTTTTGATGGTGATTTATCGCCATACAAAGAACTGAGTTCATCGACATCTTCTTGTTGAGATAATTCAAGCTAAGAAAAATAATCCAACGAAAGCCTTCTCTTGAAATTTCCATTTTTTGGCCAAATTGATTTTCTTAACTCACTGTAAACAAAACATATAGCACTTGTACATCAAAACCTTATGAGTACGTATATGCAGAGATAATTAATTATAGACATAGGAAATCAAAACTTACACTACTCACCGATAGAGGGCGCTGTAATTTAGTGTTACTTAAGCAACTATTTAGTATCAGTTTAGTATCAGCTGAGCCTATATTTAAAAACAAAAACTGCTGAAAACTGCTCAAAATAAGTAAAAAAAAAACAAACGCGAAATTTATTCAAATATTAAAATTTGAGATATCCGTTTGTTTTTCTGTTTGTTATTATTTAAATTCAAATAAAAAGCAAAATTGTCAATTTTTTGAACAAAGTGCCATCTAGTGATAACGATGTTTTTATAATTTTTTTTTTGGCGATGCCATACCCCTCGTATATGTTAAAAAGTGTCAAATTTTATTATGGTGTTGCCAGATTTTAGGTATTGACATTAGTGTTGCCAGTTCCCGAAATATAAATAGTACACCTCGTACTGATTTTGGATAATTCAATGCTTATTGTAAATTATTGAAAGATTTAATTAATATTGAAAAAAAAGAAAAAGAAGAAGAAGAAGTAAATCTTACACTTTAGTATTTTCAATTAAAATACAAAACCCTCAAACGGAACTATACACGCATATGAAAAAATGCATCAGTTATTAAACCTTTAATAATAAAACTAAAGGCAAGAAACTCCAAAATAATCGATTTAAAACTCCTCGCCAATGCAACCAATCCACAATGGGCCAGCATCATGGAATTTTGGCCATAACTAGAATATTGAGTATATGAGACTAAAAGAGGGATTTGGTTATTGCAGATCACGAATCTGGATTCAAAATGGCGGATCCAAGATGGCGGTCATTATTTTTTAGTTTTTTTATATTGGACTTAATATAATCAATTATATAGGTCTAGGATCCGCTGATTAATAAATCTGAAATTAAAATTTTGAAATTCAAAATGGCGGATCCAATATGGCGACAAACAATTTTTCATTAAATTTCTTATGTCACCTGATTTACTTGAAATTTCCGCCAGGGCAAGTTTTTGGGTAGCAGATTACGAATCTGACATCAAATTTTAAAACTTCAACATGGCGGATCCAATATGGCGGCCATAAATTTAAAATTGTTATGCGTTGGAAAATAAATTACACTGTACAAAAAAAAATGTTCTGATGACAACTAATTTTGGCAGAGGGACCAAAGAAAAATATAAGTGTATCGGCGTTTTAAAAGTTTTCGTCTGGCCCTATGTTTTTGGGGGGTTAAAATTTCCCCTCTTTTAAAATTGTTTATTGTGAATCGGCATAGAGAACCACGTGAATGTTCCATTTTACGAGGGACATTTTTATAGAACATTTTAACCCTCTAACTCTGCAATTAAAGGGTCTCTTTTGGCCCTTTTTAAAAAGTGTCAAAAGTGTGACCCATAAGTTGAAAAGTTAGAGGGTTAAAATGTTCCGCAAAAATATTTGTCATGAAATTCTATCAAAGTTGAAATTTTAACTTCAATGCCAGAAATAAGTCAAAACTTAAAATGTGTTTAAGGGTTAATCTCGTACTTATTCAGAATTGGCACTCAAATGTCCCACAAACCTGGATTTTAGGGGTTCAGTCTGTGTGAGAAAACCAGAACCTTCATTTAAGGTAATTTTTAGTGCTATTTTTTAGTTTTTACTAAAACTCTGGAATGCTCGAAATCAGCGAAATCTAAAGGTACTTTTTTCAGTTAAAGGGCAAAATCGTGAAAGTTTATGAACGGTCGCAAACAGTCGCAAAAACCTAGGTAGAAGACATCTTATGGAACACATTGGCATTCAAGTTTTTCAAATATCTCTTGGAACATTTTGGAGCTTTTTTTTGAATATTTAGGATTTTCAAAAACACCCATATTTTTGAGGTTAAATTATAATTTTGTTACTTTTTTCGTAAATACTTTTTTATAATTTGAGATTGTTTTTGGAACAAATTTATTGTTTATTTATGATTTTTTTATTGTATCATTAGGCGTGTTCGTTAACTTACTACAAGTTACTACTTTTACTACAGCTGGAAAAATTCAATACAAAAAGTAAATAAAACTTTCCAATTGTAGTAAAAGTAGTAATAGTTTCGAGTAAACGAACATACTGATTATAAAAAAAAATGTCACAAAATTAAAAAAACTTTGACTTTGAACTCTCGCCAACTAACAACGAGTAACCACAATGATACAATATTTCACTCACAAAATATTCAACACTCCTAGATTTTGAATATACATATAAATATATTTTCGCTTTACCTGAATTGTACTTTTGGCCAAAAAAATGGCGATCCTGGCCCACAGTGCAATCATATGTTATAAAATGGTATTTGATATTATGAATTATATATATATTTTAGATATTTTAAACTCTTTTAGACAAAATGATTTACAGATAATAACAATTACTATTATCAGAAACAGCATTATGATTATGAATAACATTATTATCATCGGCATAATCATCATTAACATTAAAAATATTGTCATGATACGTACGGGTTATAAACATTTAAAATTCTCAAAATTTTACTTTCTCTTAAAAGAAAAAAAATTACAATAAAAAAAACTAAAAGAAAAATAAAATAGCATCAAGAAATACATGAAAATATATGGTAAAGAAATATTTGTTTATATATATTTTAAGGAAAATAAAAAACAACAACAATAAACATGTGGAAAAACCAAGAAAAACATATGAATAAGAGTGATACTCTTGAATAGAAAGCCAGCCAGCTAGTCATCCAGTCAGCCAACAAAATCAACAGTCAGAAAAACAACAAGAAGTTGAGGGAAAAACTGTTTTTCTCCAGCCATCATCATCATCATCATCGTCGTCATCAGCAACTTGTATACAATACAGAAAAAATTGCAGAAAAATCTCATACTATTGCTTTAAGTATTTGTTGTTGTTGTTTTGTTTCGTATTGTGTTGTACTATGATGAGTGGATGTGAATGAATAATAAACGTGCATTAACATCATGGTCGCCTGGTGAAAAGTTAAGAAAAATAACACAAACAAACATCAAATAAACAACAACATCCACAGCTCGGTAGTGAACAAAAATAAATAATAACAGAAAAACACTTGCTGCCATGCGATTTTTCCACAAAACAAGTCCGTTCAGTGAAGATAATTTACTAAAACCCATAAGCGTTAAGAGTAAAAGCGCTAAAAAGTTGACTTTTAAATACAATAAAATATTCATATTACTCCTGAACCGTTTGAAATTGTAATAGAATTTATTTAATAATATTTAAAAAATACACTTTTATACGCATACGTAATATCGAATGACAAAAATATTAATCATTCGCTTTTTTACATTACTCATACACAAGGAGGCAGACTATCAAAAAAGGTATGCCAGTGTCACTAGGGATATTCTATAAAATACAAATGGAATTTAACATAACAATGCAAAATTTGTAAAAAACATTGAGTTAATCACTACACCTTCTGCAATTGTAATTCAGAAAATATCAGTTGAAAATCAGATTTTCCATTTGAAATTCAGAAAACATTAATTGAAATTCAGACAGTATCAATTGATATTTAGAATTTTCATTTGAAATTCAAAAAATATTATTTGAGATTTAGAAAATATCAATATAAAAAGTGTATTATTCCCCCTGATTATGTAAGGCGTAGGTGCAGTCATTTTTAGGCGTTTTTATAGCAAAGTCGGTAGACCAAATATTTTTGTAATATTTAACAGTCGAGTAAGACTTATATTTTATCAAATTGTATTAGAAAAATTTGACTTTTTGTTAATTTTGATTTTGAAAAATTCGATTTATATGGAGGCATTTTTACTAAATACGCCAACGCCTTACATAACTAGGGGAATTATCTTCCAGTAATCAGCTCATCAATATGCGTCATTTGAGTGCTGCCTCTTTCGTATCTTTTTGGTTATTTTTAGATAAGTTTGGTTGTTAAGTTTGCACTATTTCATGCAAGATTGAGCTCGATTGCACATACTTTTTATATTAAAAACTTGGTAAGGGCTGGAAAAGTACTGTTTTTGTGAAGTAATATTTTTTACACTTTTGACATTGTTCGGACAAATTTTCTATATATAAAAAATGTTGGTACCGTCAGGGTCGAAAAAGTACAATTTATATACATATGTGGTTGGTACAAAATGAAAAAATTCATTATCCATCACATAAAAAATTAAAATCGAGTTTCAATTAAAATATTTGTAAATACAATTAAAAATTTAATTGAATGCGGACTAATTAAGAAAATCGTTATATCAATTAAATTTTTTTTGTAAAGTTTTAATTGAAAAATTTTCAATTAAAGTTTTAATCATATCAATTAAAAATTTAATCAAAAATCGTCAAAATTTTCAATTAAGTTGTGGCGCTTTTGTTAAGATTTGTGATATTAAAAATATTATTAATAAATATTTATTAATTTTCTTATGTTTTTGACTGATTTGAGACACACTTTTGTAATTTTTATATCTGCAATAGCAGTAAAAATATTAATAATACAAAATAATACGATTTTACGCAACGCATATTAAGGCCCGATTACTGAATGTGCAGTTACAATTTATTCGGCAGTTAAAGTCCTAGTTAGTAGCTAACTGAACATTCAGTTATCCGACCAAAGAGTTTTTTTTAAATATGTTGTCAATAGTACTTATAGTAAACTAAAAATTTTTTTTACAAAATAATCATATTCATTTTTAATTAGAATTTTAATTGATATGGTTTAACTTTTAATTGAAAATTAATTTGAAATCAAACAAAATTTTAATTGAAATTTTGTTGGCAATAATTTTTTCTGTGTATAGAGTCTCCATAGTACATATCAAGCTTTTCTTTCGTCTGAGTGGTGTTTTTTCAGCAAAAAAAAAAAAATATATATATTATTAGCACACGAAATTTAATTTTTCCCATTTTTTTAAAAATGCAGGAGATTGTATGATTTGAACAGCTGCCAAAGACAAAGTTCACAACGAAGCTTGCTTAAAATTTGATAGTTGTTTTTCAACAGATGGTACTCTACGGAGGCGGTGTTAATGTTTAATTGCCCAGTGTAGAAACGGCAATGACATATCATTACTTTTTGAAGTACCTGTAATGACATCGACTTTATTTCAGAACTATTTTAAAACATATTTTTTTTTTAAATCTATTTTTAGACCCAACATTTTTTAAACTCTGGTAAGAATATAGTATGTTAACCACATATTTTTAAATTTTTTGTATGTTTTCGCGTATACTTGTGCACGGCATTTCAATTATATTTTTATCTATCAAATATAACGTTTCTAGATAGCTCAGATAGAAGAGTTATCGACTGGCAATCTGGAGTGCCATGTTCGATTCCCGACACAAGCAAATTTTATTTTAAAAAATTTTACGGTAAGAAATTTTTTTTAAGAAACTTTTTTTTTTAAGTTTATTTTTAAACTCATTATTTTGCCAATTCTGGTAAGCATAAAGGTAATCATACACTCAAATAATTTTATCGTTAAAAACAACCTAAAATACATATTAAATTAATTGGAAACACAATTAAAAAAAAATGACTACTGATTTTTCATTATATTCAAACCATTTTGCTATTTATTTTCCAACATTGTTTAAACATAAAAGAAATAAAAACAATTGAAAAGCCTGTTGAAACAATCATCAATTTTTAACTGACAAAACTAAAAAAAAAACGATTTTGTGGTTTATATTTTCATATTAGAAACTTTTTTTTTTGTTTGAATTTTCAAAACACTACACACACAATACACACGTTCATATTTTTATTGGCTATGTTTGTGTGTATGAAAAAGAATTTCTTGTAATTTGAATTGAAATAATTTCGTGTATAAAGAAACTATTTTAACAAAAAAGAAAACCGAAAATATTTGAAAATATTTTGTTTTAAAACAGAAAACTAAAAATAGAACATTTGACTGAAAATATTAACTCCTACAGACGATAAATATTTTTTTGTGGTTTGTTTTTTATTGACTGATAAAAAAAGTTAAACAATATGTTGCAATGTATTTTAATTGATTCTTCAATTGAAAAACTTTACCTATTACTTTTCAAATAAACTTCAGTCGGTAATGGAAAATTTATTGTGAGTGTATCTTTTTTAATTTTACGTGTGCTGGTGTGTAAGCATAATTCATTATTTTGCGCGACATTGCCATGCAAATGTTAAAAGAAATGTAATAAGAAAAGTAACTATTTACTATTACTAGATATGTCCTACACTGGGTATACCATACAACATAACTTCTATATTTACAGATCTGAACCACACAGTTATTACAATATAACAAGCCCAGTACAAATTTTCAGAATTTTACAACTGGCTCCACTGGAACTGACTTATTGGAGCAACTTCCGGAACCCGTTTCCCGGTACATAAATATATAACTGACGAAAAATCAGTTCTAAACTTTTCCCTAATCTAAACTTTTTTTCCTAAATCCCCATCTTGAAAAATTTAAATTGATATTTTTCATTTGTAGTCTAGTTCAATTAAAAATCGACTATGATTCTGAGAAAAATGTTGTTTTTTCAAACCCTGAAGCTTCCATTTGTGTGTTACTTTCCTTTTTATAGGGGAAGAGCACTCCCACTTCAACATTTTTTGAGTACTTTTTGAACTAGTGCAAAGGAAACTCTTTTTCATCAATTAAAGTTTTAAAAAAATGTATGAAAAAAAATTATTTATTTTTAAAAATTGTTTTTTTTTTTTGCAGCTAACAGTTATTGAACTTGCGACCTCAAGATTGCTATTCTAGCTCTTTAGCGCTGAGCTATTCTTTGATCTGAAAGTTAGATGGCATAAAATCACCACTTTGTAATAGCGAGATATTGTGGCTTATCTTCTTCAATAAAAGTATTTATTAAACAAGTGCAAAAGTATTTTTTTTAATGCTAATATCGCAGGTGCATAGAAACAATTTTTCATTTATATATGTATATATTTTTGAAAATTATATATTTTTTAAAATTTGAAAAAATAAAAATATGAATTTAAATTCGTTAAACATAAATATAAAAAAAAAAAAATTAAAAAAAAAAATATTGGTCTCGCCAGGAATGGAACCCGCGATCATCTGTTTGGAAATATACTGTATCAAAATCACTTTTTAGGACCACTTTTACAGCAACAACACTTTTGAAGCAACACTGAAGTCAGTTTTTGGGTGTTGTTCAGAAAAAACACACTTATGGATGCTTTTGAAGCAATAACAGAAGTGATTTGTAAAGCATGACTTCCAGTTTTTTTTTCTGGATCCACAGTATCTTTATTATATATAATGGGAAATAATACAAAAAAATTTAATGAGGAAATCATTATAAAGCTAAAATTTTTGTTATCAGTGTCGAAAAATGTTTTTCAATATGAAAAAATTTTTTGTGGTGAAAAAATTTGGTCGTGAAAAAAAAAACTGTGACATATTCTTAGATTATTTTCTCTATTTTCAAATAAATCAGCGAGTTAGCTTGAAATACTTTTAAGACTCATCTGGCGATAGGACTGTGGAGCCCCTCGTTAAAACTTAAGATCGAAATCATGTTTTCTATAGGTGCGTGAAGTTTCATTTCGGTCGTACCAGCAGGTAAGAAATGGCTGAATTATTTTCAAAATACTTAAAAATTATATGCCCCACTGTGTAATCTACGAATATAAGAAATCAGTTAATTATTTAAAAAAAAATTTTATATTTCTTGAACATTTTTTTTGTCGAACAACTCATTGTTAGAATTAGAAGTTATATTTGAATTCGTGGTGGGATCACACCCTAGCAAGAGGGTTGAGGGGTCATTGTTAAAAAATATTGTTGGTAATCCAATCTAAACTGATAGAAAATTTTGTGCTCAACCCATTTCTACCAACGTCTCTTAAAAGACACGATAACTTTTGCTAGGAGAAATATACAATAATGTAGTAAAAACATGTTATAGTTTAAGATCGTGGCTATAAATGTGTTAATAAAACTATAAAAATTGTCTTAGCAGGGTTAGTAATATTTAAAAATATAATGAAGAGCGAAGTAATAAAAGTAATATAGAATGGAATCGATCTGTAAAAAATTGCTTAAATCACTTATCCCTAATTTTGAGTTAAAAAAATAAATACTATTGGATGGAAACCTCTAAATAGGCATCTCAATTTGTCTTTCTGTCTGTCTACTGGCAATTGAAAAATTTACTCATGGTTGCATATCAAAGTAGTATATCAAGTGTGTTTGCTGTAGTTGTTGTACTGGATGTTGTTGTTATATATATTCGTTATTATTGTTGTTATTGTTACTAATGTTAAAAGACAGTTGAATGTTCGATGATTTACTGGAAATTCCTAGTTATCACGAAAATTAAAGCTCTCTATAGATCAGCTTTAAAACTTAAATATGTTGGGGATTTTCTTAGATTTTCGCTTAATATTTAAGTATACACGTATGAATGAGTGTGTGCATGTATTTGTGGAAATGTGAAAAATTATTATAGTTTTACTGCATTATATTTAAGCGTTTTGTTGTTAGATTTGTTGTATTTCATTTGCTAAGAAGTGCAAAAGCCGCTTTTAATGTCGTTTGTTGCTAGCACGATACTGGCTGCATTATCTTTACAAGGTTTATGAACTTTTTTTCTTTTTAGCTGACAAATACATTTTTAAGATTTTTTTTTTTGTACAGTGAAAATTTTTACAAGGTAAAAAAGATGTTGTGCCTACATGTTGTATGAGTAATATGGTATTTATCTTTGGTTTTTCTTTATATAGTGAAAGGTGGGGTTGTGGTTAAATATGTTTTGGTTGAGTTTTATCTTTAATTTTTCAAAGAGGATGTGCAAAATAATTTAAAGTATGGTTTTGAATTGATAAAAAAACATTTTTCAGATTTTTAAGGAATTTCAAATTCCATGGAAGATTTACGTGGTTTCTTCCTAAAATCCAGGTTTGTTGGATATTTGAGCGCCAATTCTGAATAAGTACGAGATTAACCCTTAAACACATTTTAAGTTTTGACTTATATCTGGCATTGAATTTAAATTTTGAACTTTGATGTTTTCAGAGACTTATAGTAGAATTTCATGAGATATATATTTGCGGAACATTTTAACCCTCTTACTTTTCAATTAAAGGGAATTTTTTGACCCTTCTTCAGAAAGGTACAAAAAGTCCAGTAAGGTGAAGAGCTAGAGGGTTAAAATGTTCCGCAAAAATATTTGTCATGAAACTCTCCTATAAGTTTCTAAAGTTGAAACTTATAAAAAATAAAAGCCCGATGTGATCTTTCAAAACGCCGAGACACGTATATTCTTTTTTTGTCTCCTCTACCAGAATTCATTATCAGAACACTGTAATTTGTTTCGTGTTGTACTGTGCTATTTTACCCATTCATGCTTTTATTTGTGGGGTTACCTTAAATCTCAAATAAAAACGAGTAAAAAGGTTAAAGTAGGGCATGCCGACTATACAATACCCTACACCAGTCTGGTTAAAAGCCAACTAATGTTTGGATCCGAAATTCGAATGGGTTAAAATGAGGCTTGTGTCAAAATTTTCTATAATGTGAGTCAGCGCACCAAATTTCATTAAAATTTCTTAATATTTGCGACCTGCAGTTTGTAACAAAGCCAATTTTGGTGGGACCCTTATATGGGCACTAGGTCTAAACATTGACCGATGTTCACCAAAATCAATAGGCTGCGTTATTGGGCCAACATAGGTCTGTGTACCAAATTTCATAAAAATATCTTAATATTTACGACCTGCAGCGTATAAACAGTATAATTTTGGTAGGACCCTTATATGGACACTAGGTCTAAACATGGACCGATGTTCACCAAAATCAAACTTGTTCGTCCTTGGGCCGACATAGGTCTGCGTACCAAATTTCATCAAAATATCTTAATATTTGCGACCTGTAGAGTGCGCATCGGTATCGGGCATGCCTACTATATGAAATCCTACACCAGACTACGATTTGCGTCATATTCCGGAAGGCGGATCAAATTTTCGTTGAGGGAATTTCAAGTAGCGGTGTAATGAATATAGTAAAATACCCAGCTAAAAAAGAGATCCCGAAGCAGTAGAAAAAGCACTACAATTGATGATCTAGATGTACTTCTTTTTTAACATAAACACTAATGATTTTAACACTGAGTTGTCATAGGAGAGGAGTACTCCCACTTCAACATTTTTTCAGTACTTTTTGAACCAGTGCAAAGGAAGCTCTTTTTCACCAATTAAAAGTTTAAACAAATTCTTCACAAAAAAATTATATTAATATAAAATTATTAACGTACTTTAATTATCATTAATTATAGTGCTTTTTCTACTGCTTTCGCATCTCTTTTTTTGCTAGAAAATAGAACAGAAAATTTGTTAAAAACTCAGTCTGACTTCTCTCACCAAAATCTTTTCCTGGATCTGTGCCTGAATAAAAAGTTTGTCCGGATCAAATATTTTTGGTAGCAACGAATATAATCACAAAGTCATTATACCCTACACCTAAGCGCGGATCTGGGTCTTTTTATTTTGGGGAGAAAATGTCCCAATTTCCATCCCTCTGGATAGGGTATAATTTTATTAAAACGAGTTTAAAAACTTCGAATACCGATATCTGGACATATCAAAGTTCCGGAGTAGATCAAGGTTTGCTAATTCCGAAGTAAACCCAAAATTGTTATCATGAATTTTTCAAGGTTTTTCAATTTTTTTTTGAGTTGTGCAACTTTACACGTAAAATTTTTGTGTTTTCTTTCGCGTGAGGCACCCAGAAGTTAGTCTGCCAGTTAGGTCTTGAGTTCTGATTTCCGAATTAATAAATTCATTCAACAATTTTACACCAAAGAATGAAATGGGAACTGAACCAAAGTTGAAGCCTGATTTTTTGGCCCGAAATGAGCACTACCTGCTTTATGAATAAAATTACAATGGTTCTGTGCAAGAAATTGCATAAAATGGCTTTAGAGAAAACTCAAAATTCTGAAGAAAAAGTCATCAAAACTGGATATGGGGCAAAATCATTTTGTAGTTAAAGATCAATAACTTTTGATATATTGGACATTATGGTATGAAAATTAGAATTATTTATTAAAATATTGTTTATTGTGTAGTTTTTGAGGAAAACTAATGTAAACCTTCGTTATAGTTTTCCACGAAATAAAGTTTTTGGATTGTGCGGCACCCCAATAATCAACCGACGATATGAGTGTATTTTGATTTTTAAAACCTCTATAACGCTTTTGTTTATGAATGAAAATAAGTAGTTCTTTAAAGCTGGCCAGTATTATTGCACAACTTCTCGATGTAGTTCTTTATTCTATTACTATGTGTGGTAGTAGATTAAAGACATAAAACGAGAAGTTTTACAATAATATTGCAAGTGTATGGCCAGCTTAAATGCGGAAATATTGGCTTCAATATAATTGAATATTAGGTTGGACGTGAACTGTGATATCGGAAGTTTGGCGTTGAAGTTAAAACCGATAGAAGACAGAAATGTAGCTGTTGCCAAACTACGAACAATAATACACAAATCATTGCGATTGGACTTCAAATGGTGAAGCAGTAAACAAAAAACCAAAAGTGGGGTATACGGCGTGGCAAAAAAAGGTAACATTCCTGGAATCGTCTTTCGCTAATATATAATCCGAGGGGGTGATTCCCACAATCTGTTTTTTTTTGGAGCTACCCTAATGGCCATCCCAACAAAAGTACTACTCTCGCCCATTCCAATTCATTATAACTGTAATTCCGTTGTATATAAAATTTCCAGCTGGGTTTACAGAGAAAAATATCAAAATGTTAAAAATCACATAACAGTACAAAATGTTAATGATTCACTTTTAAATAATAAAAAATTTAAATTAAAATACATAAAAAATCAGAAAAAATCGTGCGTGATTACATAACTAGTGTTTTTTAATTTTTGGTATTATTGCAAAAAAAAGTGCAAAAAACCTAGTCAATTCTTTTACAATAATGAGTTTTGCGCTCTTATTTTGTTATGAGTTAAAGTTTGTTTTTTTTTTTGTTAATTTCTATTTTTTAATTGCTTAATAAACGTGAGTTGTGTATAAAAAAAATAAATTAGATGACCAATTCCCCAAAAAAAAAAATCTATAAAAACTTAAAATATTTAACAAAAGATCAAAAAACTGAAGTTATTATGCAATAATCTACAAAAAATACTTTCAAAAACATCAAAATTGTGTTACGGGCCAACAAAGAAAATTTAAAAAATCGAAATTGTAAATTTAATAATAAGAAAAATTGATAATAATGACAAAGCAATAAATTTTATAATATTATTAAACTGTTATACTACATATGTGAATTAAAACGGCAATCTTAGGAAAGAAGATGTTGAAGATACACATTATTTTGACAATTTTGAAGACGCCCAGCAAAAACATGCTAATGACTCATCTTTATTTTACTTTACCAAAAAAAAAAAAAAAAAAGGCGAATAAAAACGCTGTAGAAAAAAAACTTCTTTTAATCTAGATGTACTTCTGTTTTTAACAGACACATTAATGTTTTTTTACATTGAGTTGTTATAGGAGGGTTGTACTCCCTCTTTAGCATTTTTTCATAACTTTTTGAAGAAGTGCAAATAAAGCTCTATTTTATAAATAGAAAAAAAATTTTTTTTTGAAGAAAAATAATATTACAATGAGAGTTATTTTTGTTCAGTTTTAAGATTAAATATGACAAACTCCAAATAGAATTAATTTATTTTAAAACAGAGAAAAAAAAACATATAAAAAAAAACTTCTCTAGTACCAATGATTGAAAATTAATGCATTTTCAAGTGCTACCAAGCACTATCATCAGACTGTTTTTATGGCAATAGCTTTTAGTTAACAAAAATAACACTCATTGTAACAATCTTCTGATCAACTAACATCTACGGAAATATAATATTTTTTTAATTTAATCCCGGTATCGAACTTGCGACCTAAAAATTGCTCCCTCTACCGCTGAGCTATTCTTTGATGTGAATGTTGACTGACGAAGAAACACCACTCTATCATTGAGAGATATTAAGCCTTATATCCCGTTCACTATCAAGTTTTGTAAGCGATTTAGAAACTACCCAACAAACAATTCGTTCCGTTTACGCACCGTTTTCCGTCCGTCATAAACGGAATCCAACTCCGTATACGTACCGTTTTCTGGATCCGTATACGGACCAGAAAACGGAACATAAGGAACATCGAAGCTGATTCGAATCCGTTGAAAATCCGTCAATGACGGACCGTTTACGGATCGGTATGTCGTGTTAAAAACGGACAAGTCCGTTTAAAGTCCGTCAATGACGGACCGTTTACGGACACGATGTGTACACGATGCAAATTCTCACATGTTATACACAAAACATTGTGAAACATTAAGTTTCATAAATCTTACCTTATTACTTGATGTTGTTTGATTAATGGTGTGATAGAAAGAATTCCCTCTATTGCATATTCTCCATATATTCCTATTATAATAATATTTTCACCAACTTTACAAAAAATTTTTATTTTGTAAACAAACTGATGAAATCCGTATTTAAAGGTACGGAAACGGATACACCAATACGGAGTTAAAACGTATTGTGTTCGAAAATCCATTTATACGGTCCGTTAATGTTCCGTATACGTACAAGCATTGACGGATACGTATATTACGGACAGTTAACGTGCCGTAAAAGCCGGATTCATGAATCCGTACGTGCCGGAGAGTCCGTAAAAATGTTTCTTGGGTAGATTTGAAAATTAATCAAAACTGTTCACTTAAGTTGTTATCTCCTTAACAGTTGTTTGGCTATTTTTGTAAACAAAAAATTGTTGTGACCTAACCAAAAAATTAACAAAATATTAAAAAAAAAAAAAAAAACACATTCCTTGCGGCAGGAAAACTATAGTTTTTAATTCTGATTAATATACAACATTAATATTTATATATAAAATATTTATGAAAAGGGATGAGTAGTTTAAAGATGAAATTTAAAATTTTTTGAATGGATTCCTTTTGTTCTTGTTGATTTTAATTAAAATGAATATTTTCTAATTTAGTAGGTTTTTCTATTTGTTTACATTTATTATTTGGATACTGAGTACCCAATATCGTGCGTTGTTTTTTTGAGTACTCAATACCCAACAAAGAAAAACAAATTATACTGTACAATGTACAGTAGACCGTACCACCTTACAAGCAAAAAAAAAGTGCGCCGTACACCCTCCAATATGAAGTATTTTTGCAAGGCAATTTCAAAATTTTTTTTTTATTTTGCTGAACGTAGGGGTCGCCATTTCACATTTTTCGTTATATCTTTGGCATTTACAGTCGGATCGTAAAGTATGATACATCAATGTTTTTCTCTCAAGGAGACCAGTGTTTTGCTCTAAGGTCCATTGACCTCAAGTATCCCGTTCTAGTAGTTACCCACCAGATCTAAGTTTCCACAACCCTAATGTACTCCCCTAATGTCAGAAAACTTAAGCTGGCAAAAAATCATTAAACGTTTGCTAAGGAAGTTTTTCGATAAACCCAGTAGAATTTTTTTTTTTATTTTTTGGTTGCCGAACGTAGGGGTCGCATTTTTAAATTTTTTTCATTGGATTTTACCTTTATAGCAAAACACTTGTCTCCTCGAGGCAAAAAATTGATATATCACACTTTAAAATCTGACTTTAAATGCCGAAGCTATAGCGAAAAATTTAAAAAGGCGACCCCTGAGTTCGGCAAAAAAAAAAATAGTGATATATCGATTTTTTTGCCTCTAGGAGAACAGTGTTTGGATATAAAGGAAAAATCCAATGAAAAAAAAAATTAAAAAGGCGACCCCTACGTTTGGCAACCAAATTATAAAAACAAATTTTACTGGGTTTATCGAAAAACTTCCTCAGCAAAAGTTTAATGATTTTTTGCGAGCTTTAATTTTCTGACATTAGGGTGGTAGCAACTGAGATCTGGATCTGGAATCTACAACCTAAATTTATTATTGAGTGTGTTCAGTGAAGTACTTCACTCGCCAATATGTCAAAAAACTCACTGAACATAACAAAAAACAGTCTCAAATACTGACTTTTAAAAGCTAATTGACGGTGTTTATAAATTATATTGTCGAATTGAAGTGATTGTTAATAGAAAATTTGTATGGAGAATATCGAGAGAATACATGAGATAATGCAAAAATCTTCAAGATTACTGAAACCTCGTTCATGTAAATGGGGTATTATACTCCGGAATAAAAGTACTTATTAAACAAGTGCTAAAAGTGCACTGCAATTCAATATTTTTGCAGTACTTTTTTCACAAGTGCACAAAATTCAATTTTTCATCATTTTTATTTTCTTTATTTTTAACACTAGTCTGGTTGAAAGCCAACTAATGTTTCGATCCGAAATTCAAATAGGTTGAAGTGAACCAGACTTGGGGGAATTTCAATTAGATTTCGATTACAATTACTTGTGATTGAAAATTTTCAATTAAAATTACAAATAAATTCAATTGAAATGAAAAAAAAAACTCAATTCATGAAATTGTAATTACATCCAGAAAACAGATTCAGTTCTGATAACCCCATTTGTAGTCAATCGCATGGTTCGGTTGTGGTAGCCGAATTTTTCAGTTGTGGCAACAGAAAACCAATTGAGCCAAGACTAATTTGACTGTGACAACAGAATTTCAGTTGTATTAAGAATAATTCGATAGCCGCAAACGAAAAATTCATTTAATGCAACTGAACCATTCGATTGGCAACAAATGGCATTGTCAGCACCGAATCTGTTTTCTGGGTGTATAATTGAAATTCCAGCTTCAATATTAATAGACTAAAGAAGTTTCTTTGAAATTTAATTTGTTTGGTTTCTTGCAAATTATTTGTAAACATTTAATTAGCCATCATGTCATAAGTAAATACAGCCTTCAATGGTTATTCATTTCTAAACTTTACATGAAATTTCTGGCTCAAAACATATTAAGTAACAAATCAAGTTTTGTTAACAATATTTTTTAAATGAATCATCAAATTCATATGTTTGTTAAATTTTAAACCAAATAAAAAACGAAAGCAAATTTTGTAACAAAATTATCATAAAGATAAATAAATAAATTAAGATCCATTGTTTTTATAAAAATCTTTACAAAACTTATTACTAGGGCAAGGCATTCCATGCAAATGCATGTTTTTCTCGATAGTCCAAAACTAATATGGACTAAATATTTATCCGAATCATCAAATTTAGAAAAAAATAGCTTCGATTTGTAATTGCAAATTTTTGCATATTTCTACAAAAATGCATGTTTTTGCAAAATGTTTGTAAAATAAGGGCACCGGTGATAGATTCTTTAAAATCTCCATCCGAAAATATAACATTTATACACATATAGTTCCCCTGAAAGAAATGACAAACAATTTAAGAAATACAACAAAACATGCCAATAACGATAGTCACAAACATCATCATAAAGTCAATATATGCTGTTCCACAGGATAAATGCTGCTTAATTAAAAACACTAAATTTTAAATGTCCCAGAAGAAATAGGATCGTATATTTACATATATAGTCGTACGTGGGCTTGCATATGATCATATATGTGGATAGGTGATCATATATGTTCATATATAGTTCAATATATGAACATATATTGTCTTATATATGACCAGATATGTTCTTTGAGGGTATATGGTCGTATATATGAGGTTATATGAATAACATATTTGCATATATGATCATATACCACCATATGGCCTCAAATTTCGAATCCGAACATATATTATTATATATGAAACCATGTATGGTCATATATAAAGGGTGGTTAAATTTTAAGGGCCGATGTTGAATGTGAACCACACGTAAACGTCAAATTTTTTTCTGCATTTCATTTGACATTTCTCAATTTCAGACTAACTCAATTTGAACCATGGAGAGATACACAATCGAGCAACGCGTTAAAGTTATTAAGGCTTATTATGAAAATGGGCGTTCAAATCACTTCGTGATTTCTTTGGTCAGCATAATCGACCAAATGTGTCCACAATCGGGAGAATTGTGCACAAATTTCAGCAAATCGGGTCTGTCGGAAATGTGAAAAACCTGTTTTTTGTGTTTGGTGCGGTTTATGGGCTGGCGGCGCCATCGGGCCGTACTTCTTCGAAAATGAGGTTGGTCAAGCAGTTACCGTGAATGGTGTTCGCTATAACGGACTTCTTGTGGCCAGAAATTGAGAATGTGGACCTGGACGATATGTGGTTTCAACAGGATGGTGCCACTTGCCACACAGCCAACGAAACAATGGCTCTTTTGCGCGAGAAATTCAATGGCCGTGTTATCTCACGTGGTGGCGATGTCAATTGGCCGCCAAGATCATGTGATTTGACACCGTTGGACTTCTTTCTTTGGGGTTATTTGAAAGAAAAGGTGTACGTCGGTAAGCCAGCAATAATTCAAGAGCTAAAGTATGAGATAATTCGGCACATTAACGGCATAGAACCTCAATTATGCCTCAGCGTCATCGAAAATTTGGACCATCGGATGGAGGTGTGCCGCCGAGGTCGCGGCGGCCATTTGGCCGATATCTTGTTCCATACATAATTGAACCATACCAATATATCATAATAAAAAGAAATGATAATAATTTTCTGAATAATTTGTATTTTATTCAAAATCAATATCGGCCCTTAAAATTTAACCACCCTTTAGTACTGTAAATAGAAATATTTGATCAGCTATATCCATATATAATCATATACGAGCCGCTGTATGATCATATATGTTGATATACGATCTTATTTTGAACTGGGGTAATTGTTCTTTTAGCTTACTTTACTTCGCCTAAGTGTACTGCATCCTCGTAAGGAGAATGATCAAGTAACTTAAGAAATGTACTGCTTTTTAGCGGCTCATCTCGAACAAAAATCGTATTAATGCGCAGATGTATTTTTTCCGATTTTTAATGCATAAATATGACGTGATTTTTGATCAAGGATGACTCACTAAGAAGTAGTAGATACCTTATGTTACTGTATCTTTTTGATAATTATTCCCTTAAGAGGATGAAGTTGACTAAGTCGAAGAAATAAAATAAACTAAAAATGGGCTTGATGTCATTTCTACTGCTTCCAGTTTACTGCTGGGTAGCTATAATTACTATATATTTTCATAAGTTGGATTAAGACAGATATTAGGAAAAATATTTGCCTATTTCAATATTAATTTTCTACAATTTCTCACCATACTTTCAAACTGTACTCAGCAATCTATTTCAAATTTGTGTTTTTGAATTTAACAATGATGTTAAAAAATAACAAATTAACTATAAATAGAATTGTGGGCGCTGTGGTGTAATGGCTAGCGCGTTAGACTCTTACAGATGAGGTTGCGGGTTAGATTCCCAGTGACCGCAACATCAATTTGGAAAAATAATATGTATGATTTTTCTATCCCTCATACATATTGCAGCGTCCACCTTCGGTGTTCTCATAGCACTTAACCCCACCGAAGTAAAATAGTATAACAAGGTTATGAATAAATTTAGCAAAGACTAAATCCATGCGTGTGAACACCGACAACAGGCAGTCCCTTCAGATGAACGGTACCGTGCTTGAGGATATCAGCAGCTTCTGCTACCTCGGTGGCATCATCAATAGCAGTGGAGAATCTAGTGCGGATATCGAAAACCGTATTAATTGTGCCAGACGGTCCTTCGGCCTACTACGTCCTGTATGGAAGGTTCCCATATATCCATAAAAACCAAAATTTGTTTATTCGACTCCAACGTGAAGTCAACTCTTTTGTATGGATGCGAGACATGGAATGCCGCTGCCGGCGACATAAACGCACTTCAAGTTTTAGCCAATAGGTTCCTGAGAAGGATTTTAAAAATATTTTAGCCTAATGTGATGTCCAATAACGACCTGTGGGCAGCCACCAATCAAGTTCCTCTGCGCACCGAAATACTGAGGCGTAAGTGGAATTGGCTAGGCCACACATTACGTAAACCAGCAGATGATATAACACGTGCAGCCATTGACTGGAATCCACAGGGCACCAGAAGAAGAGAAAGACCCGCCCACACTTGGAGAAGACAGTTGGACTCCGAAATAACAATCACAAGGAAGTCCTGGAATGAGCTTAGACTAATAGCTTGTAACAGATCTCTATGGAGTACATTTGTAATGGCCCTATGCTCCAACTTGGAACGACGGGAATAAATATATATAAATTTATGAATTAAACAGCTTCAGCAAAGTTCGCCAACTCACAATGAGATGGCACGCAGCAACTGTTCTAAAATGCAACATCTTGCGCAATTGCAGTGTTGCCATATTTGGAGCCTACTTTATAGCCTAGAATGAATCCCATAAAGACAATCTGATGATTGTAAATATTATAATTCTATTCATAAGTTACTGATGAATTTGTAAATTTGAATGAAATTGAGAAATTATGAAATTTTTAATTGACATAAACATTTTACTTCAAGTTTAGAAATTATTTTATGACTGTTTTTTGATTATTTAATGATTGTTTATACACTAATAGAAAAAAATCTGTAAAAATTTTAGTAAAAGCTACTAAAAAATAGTTAAAAATGACCTTGCAGGAAAAACTGCTGAATTATCAGATTAGTTTTGCTAAATATTAATAAGATAGGAACAGCAAAAACAACAGTTTAATATTTTTAACAAATATTTCTGTTGATTTTATAAATTGCTATTTGCATTGAACAAAATTTAACAAAAAAAATTTTAGATATAACAGTTTGTTTTTGTCATTTTTTGTTTACTAATATTTTGCAAAATTTTCTGCAGATTTTGCAGTATAATTTGTCATTTTAAATTAACTAAAAGTTAACTCAAATATAACCAAAATTTTCTAAACTTTGCAGTCTTATTTTTGCTGTCTTTATCTTACTGCACCATTTCCAATTGTATTTCAAAAAATTTATCATTTTATTTCAGAAGTTATCAATTATTTTTCAGATTTATCAATTGTATTTCAGAAATAATCAATTGAATTTCAGTTTTATCAATAGTATTTCAGAAGTTATGAATTGTTTTTCAGATTTACCAATTGTATTTCAGAAATAATCCATTTATTTTCATATCTATCAATTGTATTTCAGAAATTATCAATTGTATTTGAACAATTATCAATTGTATTTCAGAAACAACCAATTGTATTTTAGAAATTATCAATTGCATTTCAGAAATTATCAAATGTAATTCAATATTTTTTGAATCCGCCGATGATAAAAAAATTAAAACATTACCCATATATAGAATAATATATGAATTCATATATGAAAATATATGGAATATATGCACCAATATATGGACCAATATTTGCAATATATTATCATATATGGATTCATATATTTAAATGTATTTACCCATATATGCTCCCATACATAACATATATGTTCATATATGATCATACATGAAACCATATATGCTCATACATGAAACCATATATGACAATATATGAACATATATGAAAATTTTCAGCTGGGTAGTTTGGTTTTTGTAAGCTTGATTAGTAATATTGATCAATAAACTGGAATCATGCCTTTATACAACTCTAAAGACAGTTTTCAAAATCAACCAATCAGAACATTTTATTTTTATATACTCTGTTCTGATTGGTTGATTTTAAAAATACTGATCAATAATATTGAATGTGTATGGTTGCCTTAAGGGCTGATATTATAAAAAGCACTTTGTGGGAGTGTTGACAAAAAATTAACTTAAGTAGGAATTTTTATTGGAAAATTTATTGTTTAAATAAAATTTAAGTAAACAATCATACTAAGTGTTGACTATAATAGAGCCACTAAGACGATTTGGCGATATCCGCATGTGGAAATCGGTAACAGGCCGCAAACACATAACAGAGATAGCTAATTTTAACGGAAATGTTTACTATTTCCTTCAGCAGATTTGCACTGAAAATAAGAAAACCTATTCTAGCGGTTTAAAAGTCATGAGTGATATTGTAAAGACACCTTAGAATATTTATGAAAATTTTAAAATTTTGTTACAAATTCTTAGTAGCGTCTGGTGCATGAATCATTTTGTCATATGTTTTTACCAGAGGTGAATGTTATTTCACTTTCTCTTCAAAAGTTTCTTAACCACAAACAAATTTTTCACCTCAGAGATTATAAAAATTGCATTAAAAATTCGCTAAATTTGAATTTAATGCTGTCATTTGTTTCAGTTGTAAATGATTTATTATATATTTTCCTAATTGAACTAATGAACGTTAATTGCCTTAAAAGTTAAATGGTTAAATCTAATTAACGTTAGAAATTAATGTCTTACTTTGAAAGACTTTTATGTAACATTTTGAAATGGTAAAAATCACCATAAGAATCCATAAAATAGAAAAAATAGCTGTAAACTAAATACAAGAAATTAAAGATTCCAATAATTATAAACAAATTTCTCTTTTCTACAGTTATAATGAGAAAAAAAATAACAAAAAAAGCTAAAAACTCTAAATTAACAATTCACTTTTATTTTCTATAGTAAATTAAAAACAGAAAAAAAAACTGATTAAAGCATAACAAACAAAAAATTGTTAAAAAACGGCTAAAAATAACTTGGGGTTTAAAATTAAAATTATGATAAAAAAAAGCTTGAAATAAAGAAAACAAAAAAAAAACAAAAAAAAAACGGCTAAGAAAAAGTATTTTTTTTTTGTTAAACAACCAACGCATTCTTCACTATCACTTGGCTGGAATCGAATTGAAACAGTAGCAAAAAAAAAAAACCATACACACACAAAACATAAGAGTTAAGAAACGAACAGAAAAAACTGTGAAGCTTAAAAAACGAAAGACTTAAGATACAAACCTGAAACGAAGCGGAATTAAAATTCTTATCATCATTTTACACACACACAAACACTCACTTGGGGTATTTATGCACGGTTAACGTTAATGCACAAAATCTACAACAACAACTTCTACGACAACAGCAAAAAATTATAAAAACAACTGAAAAACTTAAACAAGCATTAACAAAAAACTTTCACTTTACACAATCATAATAAAATGTTAAAAGTTTTAAAGAAGAAGACAAAAAAAATTTAAAAAGATTTTTTTTTTTTTTTTCATTATTTTTTATACTAACACTAATACAAAATAAACTTTTATTGTTTGCATTAGAAAATTTGAGAAAAAAATAAAAATCAGGGACTTTCAATCGATTTCTTTGTTGTATTTTTTTTCTAAATGAATTTTAAAAGAAGTTTAAGGTTAATTTTAACATCAAATTTTCAATCATTTAAATTTTGCTTTGATATAAGATTTGTTTGTAGTAAATTTTTGCCTATTTCTTAACACTAAAGTGCTATTTCTTTTGGACATTGTAGAAAAAATTATATTTTTTACCTTGAGTACACACAATATTTGCAAATGTTATAGAAAATTTATTCTAATTATCGATTTTTGTGTAATTAGTAATCGTCTTTAAACTGCAACAAACAAACAAACAAACTAATGAAAAAAAGGACCAAAAATCTCTAATCTTCAATAAATATTTATATAAACCTGATATTAATGAACTTTTGCATCAAAGCAATGGAATTACACTGGAAAAGTATCATATGAAAAATATCATTTTAATTACTAAAAGTTTCATATTCTAAATAAAGAAGTTTTTCATTAGTTTTAGGAACATTTTCCTTCATATTATAAAGAAAATTTTCAAAAAAGTTTAATGAATATTTTCATTATTTTTCCTCCACCAAAATTCTCTATGTGTAGTAAATTTATTGCTTTCAATTAAGATGCAGTTAATTAATAAAAAAAATTCAATTTCTATTGAACTTTCCTTAATTTTACAACAATTTTCACAAATGAGTAATATAAAATAGTATACCCAGCTCCAAAAACATAAACATTTTTCCACTTTTTCCTATGAAATTGGTTCGTCCAAAAGAGCCCCCTGTGTACTCAGAAATGACTCAGAAAAAAGAACGTATAAAATTGAAATTTTCTTCATAAATTTAAATAATTTTGGAATCTTCTTTGAGTCCGAAAAATGAACCCTCGTTTTGAGACAGCTTTTTAGATTGTAGAGACAACTTTTTGGATTGTTTTCTGAGGGTTCATATTTTCTACCAAAAAAAGAGTGTTTTCAAAAGAACAATAATCATTTCTATGAGCCGTTTAAAAATCTTATTTATGAGCGCTCCGAAATTGCTGGCTGGGTATAATAAAATGAATGATACACTTGCCAAATCGATTAACTCCACTTTTTGAATTTTTTTAAATTTTAATGTCATGATGATAAGTATTAACCAGAGACTATTAATTATAGAGATAGGAAATCAAAACTTAAACTACTCACCGATAGAGGGCGCTGAAACTTAGTATTACCTGAGCAACTATTTAATATCAGTTTAGTATCAGCTGAGCTTATATTTAAAAACTCAAAAACTGCTTTAAAATGCACAAAATAAGGAAAATACAAGCGCAGAATATATTCAAATGATAAAATTTGAAATATCCCTTTGTTTTTTCCTTTGTTGTTTGTTATAATTTAAATTTAAATAAAAAAAAAGAAAATTGTCAATTTTTGAACAAAGTGCCATCTAGTGATTACGATATTTTTATAACATATTTTTTTGGTGATGCCATACCCCTGGTATTAACACTACTAAATGACAAATTTTTTTATAGCCATTGAATAATAAATAATTTATTTCAAAAGCCAATCTGATTAACTTCATACTCTAATTTAAATCATAATTAAAATTTAGTTAAATCACATTATACAATACAACGCAATTGACTGCTTCCATAATATATAAATATACTTCGCTTTTTAAAGCAATGACGTAATATGAGATAACGGTAAATTGTTTATTGTTGGTGTCTCATCCCAAACAAAGAAAAATTATTAACTAATTGCATTCTAATTGTCACAAAAGCAAGTATTGATAAATTTAAATTTCAGTATAAATTGTGTTTTTTTTGTATTAAATAAACCGTTATATTAAGATGGAAGAGATTAAAAACACTGTACAGCAAAATCAATTTTTTATCCAAAACAAAAAAAAATATGCGTGTATTGGCCTTGTAAAAGTTTACATCTGGCCCTATGTTTTTGGGGGGTTAAAATTGCCTGCTTTTTGCAAATGTTTATTGTGAATCGGCATAGGACACCATATGAATCTTCCATTTTAGGTATAGGATGTGTTCAGCGAACTTATGTAAAATACTACAAGGAATATTTTTGTGGAACATTTTAACCCTCTATCTCTTTAATGTAAGGGACTTTTCTGGCCCCTTTTTAAAAAGGGACAAAAAAGACCCGTAGATTGAAGAGTTAGTGGGTTAAAATGTTTCACAGAAATGTTCCGCGTAGTGTTATACATAAGTTCGCTGAACCCATGGAAAATGGAAGATTTACATGGTTTCCCCCTAAAATCCACATTTGTGGGACATTTGGATAAATATGAAATTAACCCTTAAACACATTTTAAGTTTTGAATTATTTCTGGCATAGAAGTTGATATCTTCAGAGACTTATAGTAGAATTTCGTGACAAATATTTCTGCGGAACATTTTAAGCCTCTAACTCTTCAACTTACGGGTGCTTTTTGTCCCTTTTTAAAAAGGAGCCAAAAAAGTCCCTTTAATTGAAGAGTTAGAGGGTTGAAATGTTCCACAAAAATGTTCCCCATAGTGTTTTACTTAAGTTCGCTGAACAGATCCTATACCTAAATTTTTGGTCACATATACCAGAATCAGTTGTCAGAACTTTGTTATTTTATTTTTTTTTTTGTGTTGTACAGTGTAATAATATCGATAAGTTCTATCTTATGCTTTCAATATGCCGTTAGAAAAAAGATACATCTGCGGTAATACAGTCTAAATCA
Organism: Leucophora obtusa; assembly: GCA_949987735.1. Classification (NCBI taxonomy): domain Eukaryota; kingdom Metazoa; phylum Arthropoda; class Insecta; order Diptera; family Anthomyiidae; genus Leucophora; species Leucophora obtusa. Next base: position 292,170,682 of record OX465295.1, on the reverse strand, counting down.
TTTATTTGAATTTATAATTTTAAAAGGAATTAAAAAAAAAAACAAAATATACTATTTTCTCATTTTTCTCAACTTTCTGTTTTATGGAATTAATCGATTTGGCAATTGAAGCTTAAATAATAATCATACGCAAGTTGCATCGAAGAGATGACTACACACATAATAATCCATGCATAAAAATACGAAATTAATGTCAAAACAACAAAAACTTTCGTAAAATAAACCATTTTTTGTATATTTTACGAAATTTTTTGTTATTTTGACATTTTTTCGTAATTTTATGAATGGATTATTATCAGTGTAGATTCCCGATTACACAAACTGAAAAAAATTCGATTAACAAGGAAATGCCGTGGGGTTTCTTCAGATGTTTATCAAATTTAAAAATCTGGTATGTTCGGCGGGAGTTAGAAGTTTCTTTCTGTCTTTTCTCATATTTGTTTCAAAGAAATTGTTTATCAAATGAAAGGTATGCAAATTGTTAATCAAATGAAAGGTATTCCAAAAACAAACTATCTAATAAAATCTAAAAATGATAAAAAGGTCACAAAAAACCGACTTTGAAACTCACTTTTATAATATTGGCCAGCTATCTTAATTAGCGAATGTTTGTTACTTTCTCCCTTCTATAATTTATCCAAATTTTATTTAAATCTGGAATAAACCCCAATGTAGTAATATCGAACAAAAATGAAATTTTTCTCTTAAGTGGCAGACATATTAGAAATTTTACCATGAAAGTAATCCAGCTGATATACTCCGAATTTTATAAAATTTGGCTATATTGTTGTGAACAACATTTAAAGCAGACCTGAATTTTCTTATGTAACACATCAAATGTCAAGGAGGTTGAAAATTGTTTTATCAAATTTTTTCATTTTTATTTCAAAGAAATGTCGTGAAAAATAGGTATCAAGCACAGACCAATTACCAAGGACTGTTCTTTGTGACCTGAACAATAAAATTTCAAAATCCAGAAATATGACTATGGTCGATTTTAATGTTCAGTACAGAACTTGCTTCACTTAAGGTTAATATATGCCCTCTACGATTTATAAAAAATAGATTTTAGCCTATAAATTGAATTACAATTAAAGTTCTCGCAATCCCAAAGCCATACATGGGACTAATTAATTATGTGGACTAATTAATTGGTGATTTCATTACCATTACATTGATATCAATTGTAATGAAATTATTTTCATTACCATTTTTTTAATTAATGGTAATGATTCTAAAATTAAATTTCATTGATTAATGACAATGATTTTAAATTTCATTACCATTGATTATGAATAAATTAAAAAAAATAATTGCCATTGACAGAAAAACGTAAAAATGTAGTAAAACTCGCTGAAATCCAAGATGGAATATGCTCATTCAGGCTCATGCTCATTTGAAATTAAATATTACTTTCCATTCCATTGTTATTTGTATCCAGGTAAAGCTCAACGGAATTAAATGGATCCTCCTTAATAAATTATGTTTTATAACTGCCCTGGCCAAACCAGTTGTTCGTTTTCATTTGCCTGAATTTTTTTGTAAACAAATGGTTTTTAGTCAATTGTAATTAGTTTTTTTATACATTAGTGTAATTTCATTACTATTAGTAATGATTTTTCTAATGAAATGGTAATGAAATTTTTTTCATTGTCATTAGTATTAATTAATGGTAATGAAAATTCAATGGTAATGAAAAATTCCCATGTATGCCCAAAGCAGAATATTCAAAATTCTTTCACATTTTTTGAACAAAAATATTTTAGTGTAAACATTTGTCCTTTATGGCGAAAAAAACATCAATGTAACATGAAGGAACATGCAGAAAACAGGTCTATTTGATTTTGTACAAAAACTGTAAAATATTCTAAAAACAAGAAATTTCCTAAGTCTTTGTATCTCCTTTTTACCTCCTAGCTATAAGTTATGACAAAAAATCTTGATTAGTACCAGGGGTATGGCATCACCAAAGAAATAGTTATAAAAACATTGTTATCATTAGATGGCACTTTGTCCAAAAAATTGATAATTATCTATTTATTTTATTTAAATTTAAATAATAACAAACAACAAAGCAAAAAACAAACGGATATATCAAATTTTATTATTTGAATATATTCCGCTCTTGGTTTTTCCTTATTTTGAGCAGTTTTCAGCAGTTTATATAGGCTCAGCTGATACTAAACTGATACTAAATAGTTGCTCTCTACTGATACTAAATTACAGCGCTCTCTATCGGTGAGTAGTGTAAGTTTTGATTTCCTATCTCTATAATAGGTGTGTTTCTTTACTTTTTGGGTAAAGTTCGGTAAAATGAGAGTAAGCACAAAATCCTCTCACAAAATGACAAAATTACCCAATAGTACAGGAACGCAAAAAACCACTTTTCTAGCCCAAAAACTTATTTCAAAGAATAATGTTAAACAGTGATGGGACTTGAAAAATTTTATTTTGTGCCAAGTGTGTGACTAAAATGTGCCAAATGGGCTTTTATTATTCCAAAACTCAATTTTCACTTAGAAACCGTGTTTTCAACTTTCATTTTGTAAATGCATTCTTATGGAATTAAAATTTTCTTTCAATTAAAAGGTGAATGATAAATTAAATTCATCCGATACTTATTAAAGATTTGGGAATGCAGCCAATGAATGAATTCTTTAGGAATGGTTGCACGGAATGGTATACATATAAACATTTTCTAAAACTGAATTAATTTTTTTATGAATTAAACTTAAATCAATTCTTTCGAAGCTCTGAGATAAATTTATACATTTGAATTTTTAAAATTCTATGGATTAAGCACCGTAAGTTGTTCAGTTTTCACGTGAAAAAACTGTTTTACTCCATATAAAAAAATTATTTTTCACGACAATGAGTTTCACGTGAAAATTGTGCAAACTTAGTTTTCACGCAAATTTAATGTACAAGACTATTATTTTTCTGGTGAAAAAGTGACATTTTGTGTTAATTTTGATTGTGGCTTTGTTATTAAATTAAAATATTGTTAATTTTTTTTAACTTAAATTGCAATTTAAAGCATTTAAAGTCTGAGAGAAATTTTTTCACGTGAAAAACAACTTACGGTGCTTTATTCGGTAATATCTTCGATGCCATTTTTTAGTTTCGCTTTATTCGAAGAGGTATTTTAATACCAGTAAATGCTTAGAAACTAAAAATTAAAGAATTGTTATTTTTTAAATTCATTTTCTATTAAATTTTGTAGATAACCAAAATGTGTCAAAATAGTATCGGTTGTGCCATTGTACCAATCAATCTTAGATTGTGCCAAAAATCCCATCACTGATGTGAAAATACGTATAATTTCAGTTTGCAAATCGGCACAAATAGACATATTTATTCGCATTTAAAAGTTGTTTTTGATTTTACTCAATTAATTTTAACAAAAAACCAAGTTTCTTTTGCTTATTTCTTTATTTAATTACAATTTTTAATTTAGTTTCACAATTGTTTTTTGTTTATATTTGCATCAGCTGTTTTACCAAAGTTTACCCGAAGAAAAAGTCTGGGTAAATTTTGGTAAAAAGAGAAGCACTAATACACTCTCATTAGCGCTCTCATTTACCCAATTCTCGAGTACGGGAACGCTTTTGGGTAAATTTCGGTAACTTTGGGTAAATTTCGGTAACATTGGGAACGTACGGGCACACTGAATTATAGTCTCTGGTTAGTACATTTTGTTTGAAAGCTCCCTAAATATGTTTGACGTACAATTTAAAAATGTTGAAAAATCCAAGATTGACATAACGTTCTAGTGTGAAGTTGGCTGCAACCAAACAGGGATGGGCAATAGGTTTTTCATAGAGTTGTCAAGTATTCGAATTATTTGAAAAACCGGTTTTCGAATACTTCTAAAACCCGCCTTTTTAAAAAACCGGTTTTCGGTTTTTTTTTTCAAAACCGTTTCGAATAACCGGTTTTTCCGGCTTTGGTAAATAATCATTTTATATTGCTATATATACATACAAATTTTCTTATAAAACTTGCAAAGAATTGCTAAAAATTTTGAAACTTACTATTTTCTTCCTTTCTTGAAAGCAATTCGCAGAGTAAATTATTCCATTAGTACGAATCAACCTTTAAAACTAAAAGTTATTTCTAAAGGCGTTGTTTGTGCTTTTTTTTCTAAATAAAAACACTTTCGGGCAGTTCTAAAAGCCCAGTATTTTATTCGTAATTTTTTCTTAAAAAGCTATTAACCTCCATAAAAAACAAGAATGATTTTTCACTTTCTCTGGAATTGTTACAAAATTGCGGTGGAAGTTTTCTTCGTATTAATTTAATAGACAAGACGATTTGAAAATGTCACAAAAAATAATTTTGGCCTTACGAAGATTCTAGTTTTCCAATTAATGTGAAACCATTTGTGACTTTTAAAATTTTTATTACAATTTTTTTTGCTAAAAAATAAGAAAAAACTCCTTTTATTTATTGAGGAAATGGAAAAATTGAGCTTATATGCATTTTAGGATAAACTTTTAGATCTTTCCTACTGAGCTTATTGTCAAAAAAATTTAGAACGTTTTTAAGATAGAGAGAAAATGTAGAATTCTGCAAAAACAAAAACAGTCTCTTGAAAGAATTTCTATATTTTTGTTTCGAAAAAATAAACTCTTTTGATAATAATCCACTAATATAGTCATACAAACGACAAAGTGAATAAGCCCTACCTAATGGGGGGAATTTCCTTGTTAGTAATTTCTATATACTCTAACAAGAGAGGTCTCCTAAGGACTTCTATCCATTAAAGAAAATATGCAAAAAAGTAAGCATATAATAATAGATCATATACACTACACCTTTTCCAATTGTATTTCAGAAGTTATCAATTGTATTTCAGATTTATCAATTGTATTTCAGAAATTATCAATTGATTTTCAGTTTTATCAATTGTATTTCAGAACTTATCAATTGTTTTTCAGATTTATCAATTGTATTTCAGAAATTATCAATTGCATTTCATAAATTATCAATTGTATTTCAGAAACTACCAATTGTATTTCAGAAATTATCAATTGTATTTCAGAAATCGTCAATTGTATTTCAGAAATTATTATTGTATTTCAGCTTTAATTTTGTGACATTAGGGTGGTACATTTGGGAGTTGCAACTGAGATCTGGTGGGTAACTACTAGAACGGGTTACTTGAGGCCTTAGAGCAAAATACTGGTCTCCTCGAGAGAAAAATATCGATGCATCATACTTTAAGATCCGACTGTAAATGCCCAAGATATAACGAAAAATGTAAAATGGCGACCCCCACGTTCGGCAAAACAAAAATATTTTTTTTTTAGAAACCTCCTTGCAAAAATACTTCATATTGGAGGGTGTACGGTACCTGTAAAAATAGTACTGAAAACAATATTCAAACATTTAAATCATCAATTGTAGTGCTTTTTCTACTGCTTCAGCATCTCTTTTTTTGCTGGGAATGTGAATTTTGCCACTTCACAAATATTTTTAACATTGAAACATCATACTGTTGTGCAAGCGCAGTACAAAATGCACTAACATAGTTTCTAATTTTCCTTAAATATCGGCTCAAAGTTCTCTAGATGAATAAAAAATGGTGATTGAAAAGTTTTCAGGTTTTTGGGGTACTTAAATTTTATGCATAAAACTTTAGATTTTCTAACCGAATCAGGCGTAGAAAAATTAGATTTATTTTGTGCAATTCATTCAACAATTTTATACCGTACAGTGAAAAACTACGAAAGAGCAGTAACATTTTCTTATTTTCCGAAATGCTGTAAAAACTATGGGAAAGAACTGACACAAAGTTGGACCCGAGTTTTTTTTGCCGGGAATAAGCATTGTTTGATTTATGAATACAATTATATAGGACCTTAGTAATACATTGACGCTCGGGTAGAACCTTTTTACTGCGACTAGGTCAAAATAATGGTAAATTTTAACCACTGGCGTTGGATTCCCAGGTAAGATTCTTTCTCGGCTTAAACTAACATTCTTGTAAATCCCATTTAGCATAACAATTACTTTCATCGGTATTTGAACTAACTTTGCTTCTTAATTTTTAGTAATTTATGTTTCTCAATTTTACAAATTTTTCAGCTAATTTAAACCCCAATTATTTCCCAAGGTTTATATGTTTGTGTCTCCGCTATCAATATCACTAGAGATGGCGCTATATTTTCATAATTTTTTATTGTATAATCACAAAATGGCTTATATTCTGGAAACTAAGCCAGATAGAACAAAGTGGACAAAAATTTGATACTATGAAGACACAAAAAAATATTGTTCAACTTTTTTCAATTAAAACGATTTGTTAAATTATTTCATAAGGTGTCAATTAAAAATTAATCCAATGGATTAAATAATTGCTCAAAACTGCAATTTGCTTGACATTTTTTTTTTTTATTCTACCACTCAAAAGCATTTCATAACATAAGAGAAAAATATCAGCATATTGTTGTTGTTTTTCGTTTGCTTTATTTATGTAGTTGTTTTTATAAATGTTAATGGATTAGTAACAGGGATGATAAAGTTGGTATTATATTACTTTTAGAACTATTAGAACCTCAAAAGTACTATGTTACTCCTTAGCATTATTTGATACCATTTTAAATTATTCAAAATAAATAGTAAAAAATCGTAAGAAACGTAATTCAAAGGAAAGGTTTCTAAAATTTTGCAAAAAATATTAAACATTTATTTAAATTTAAGAGAAAATCTTTAAATTGTTGTGTTTTTTGTTTAGTTTTATTTGATTTAGTTTTCTGAATTGATATTAGTTAATTTAAATTGTGCGGTAACTTAATTTTTTGTAAATTGGACATGTTCGGGCATGTTGTTTGTTTTAATACCCAATCCATACATAGTTTTTTTAATTATAAGAAATAAATTTAAAAAAAGATTAAAATTTTATAATTTTTGACCCCGCTTTTTAAATATTAAATATGAGACTGGGACGTCAAAATAATAGTCAACGCTGAAGATTGGATGCAAGAACAAAAGCGATAGAATAATATAAAAAAGGTAATTGGGAAGAAGAAAGAACGAAATACACTATACAGAGTGAAGTGGATCTATATTATATTTTGAACCTTGTTTTAATGTACAAAAGCACTTTCATATATGTACGTTTTTTAATAATTTATAATAAAAAATTAAAAAAAAAGTACTTTGCCGATCAAAAAAGTACTATTTTTTAAGCAGGTTGGTACTATTTTGAAAATCCCATTTATCATCCCTTTTAGTATTTTAATTATTTTTTATAAAATTTTATAAATTCTCGTTGAGTTTATTATTTTATTTAGTTAAATATTTCAATTTTACCGTGTTAAATCTGAATATTCATTTATTCTAAAACATTACTATAATATAGTAATGTAATTTTTAAAATTTTTTGTTTAAAAAATTTAAAATTTTTTTTAAACAAAAAATGTAATTTTTTAAATTTTTTGTTTAAAAATTTTTTAAACAAAAAATCTAAAAAATTAAAATTTATTTTAAAACAAATATATTTTAATTTAGTTTTAAAAAAAAATTTTATAACAAATTCAAAAAAATTTGAAATTTTGTTTAAAAAATAAATAAATTAAAAATTATTTTAAATCAAATTTATTAATTTTAGTTTTCAAAAAATTTTAACAGAGGCCTTATGCTTCAGAAAAAAGAAGAAAACTAATTTCTACGAGAGAACTTTTCAGATAAGTATAAATAAATCTATCAACTGAATGAAAATTGAATGCAGCTTTTATTTTAATTGACATTCAAGCTAAAATAAAGAAGTATATTTTTTATAGTTGGCATGGCAACTGCCACTTTATCCAGCTGATATTTAGAAGTTCTACAATATTGATCAATTTTTAATCCAATGAATTAATTTTTAATCAAACTCATATAAAAAACCAATAAAAATCCTAATCAAATGTATCACTATTTTATTGAAAATTTATTCAATTAAAGTGCTACAAATTTTTAATTGAATGAACAATTTTCGTGATTGGAGGAATTTCAACGACAAAATTTATTGAATTTCAACGACAAAATTTATTGAATAGGCGGTTTTCATGATTGAAATTAGTTTTTATTTTTTTGTGTGAACTTATCAATCTTTATAAGCCACCTATACTCCCAAAAATAAATATGGATCTGTATCGGGACAGATCGGAAGAGCCCAAAAACCAAGACTGTAAGCGACATTTTAGCAGAAATTTTCAGTTAAATCAGGTAATTTTTCTGTTGAATTTAGCTCAAAATTCTAAGCTAAGTTAACTAGAATCGTCTGTGTATTTAGCAGTGTGTAAAATTTAGCTTCCCTAAATTTGGTATACCATAATTCTTTAATTCATTGCAAATTCTGTTGGCGCAAATATAGCAACTATTGTATTTCCTGTTATTTTAGCAGAGTTTTGAACTATTTGTACGGGCTTTTTTTATGAGTGTATGTATAAAAGAACAACTTGACTGACTGATTGACTGACGCAACATCACCCAACACGTTGGACTTAGGAGGTGAAAATTTCATATGCGGGTTCTCTCTCCAGCGTAGACGTTCATTAGAACACATTTTTTGTAATTCCCAAAGGTAGGGACCAAAAGAGGAAAACTCTTTTCCTTGAAGTTCAAAGTATGCCTTCGATAGAGTATGGAATAGCAACAGATTATTTTTCACAATTTGCTAAATAAGTTTTGGGATTTTAGCACATTTAATTCATTTAATGCAATTATTGTTTATCCCTATAAAAATAAATTTGAAATAATGAATATGCAAGTGCTTGTGCAAATTTAAACGTAACTGCCAATTATAGAAAAAATACGATTTTCATTTATTGGTTATACATAAATAGATGTAACTACATTGCTAGATCTGTCAAAACAACAGAGTAGTATTTTGGAAGATGACAAAGCAAATTGTGATAAAACATTTTTTTGTTGGTTTTGTTTTTTCTTTCATATTTTAAAAGTTAAATGACGCTGCTAGACGAAAACAAGAAATTCTCATTGAGTTTGTGATTTAACCTAATAAAAATTTTTAGAAATTCTAAAACGTCGTCTCCTGACGATTGCCTTAGACAAGAATGAAATCCGGATAGGGACATGCCTGCAACAGATTATTTTTCACAATTTGCCAAATAAGTTTTGGTATTTTAGCACATTTAATTCATTAAATGCAATTATTGTTTATCCCGAAAAATATAAATTTGAAATTGGAATAATTCACTAATAATATCATCAGCAACGTGGTAATAGTCAGAGCTTAGAAGCAGAAAATCTGCCATTTAACGGCCGGCCCAAAACCTGAGTATGCACTAAATCATTGATAAGGTCCATAACAGCCTTCTGTAACTGAAAAACTGACCTCCTAACCACCTAAAATAAACCACTGGAGCTGAGAACTTGAAATTTTACATGTAGGTTCATCCTGCTGCTGGACATTCATATGGCAGGATTTTTAAAAAATTTCTTTTTCACTCAACCCAAACCGTTGGAACTAGGAACTTGAAATTTGGCACGTAGGTAGGCTGTTACTCTGTCCTAAACATCCACTATGACGGGTAATAAGTGGAAGAGCCTCCCCCAAACGTCCGGCCCAAAAATTCTTCTGCTTGAAATTTGAAATATAAAATATTTGTTTTCTTAGAGCTGCACTCAGAAAAGTTCTGCAATTACTACATGGCAGTTATTTGTGTAGTAATGCAGTTGCAGTTATTTTAACTGTAATTGCAGTTAATTTACTTAGAGCAAAACTTTTCAATGTTTTTGACAGTTATTGTTTGAAACAAACTAAATAATCTACTACATTGTAGTAACATTTATTTTATGCAGTTATTTTGAATTTTGTTACAAATACTTCAATTTTCAAATGTGCGTGTGTACGAAGCACTTGTTTAGAAATTTCTAGTGAAGGAATATGAGAAGAACATGTTTTCTCTTGTATTAGTCATAAAACAACGATAAAGAGTGAAGACGCGTAATACAGAAAAGTTTATATATTTTATTAAACTATTTTATAAAATAATAAGGTAAGTTTTATAATATAAAATATAAATTTATTTACGGTAATATTAAAAAATATTGTATTTATTTTCTTTCACTTCTTTTCATCATTTTCATCCTTTTTCCCGTAGTAAAAAAGGAAGCTTAACAATAATTTCATCCCTCACAGACGGACGTCTAGAACAATTTCTTAATAGTGAACAGTAAAAGTGATATTAAGTGTAAATTTTGATTTCTCAATTTTAAATTTATTATAGAATAATATTAAGTTTTATTAAATTAATAATTTTTAAAATAATTTTTGTTTATGTTATTTTAACTACATTTGCAGTTATTTGTACAGTTCTACAATAATTTTCATGTATGTTGTTTTAATTGCATTTGTAGTTGTTTTGTCAGTTGATTTTTAACAGTTAAAAATAACCTCACATTGCAGTTAGTTTAAATGCAAATGTAATCTACACCTTTTTAACTGCAAATGTAGTTATTTTAACTGTCATTTGCAGTTGATTTTACCTACAATTTACTGAAAAATTTAATTTTGGAATATCCATTAAGAATGTAGTAGAAATCGATTAAAAATAGAAAAGTGGCACCTAACTCAAACCGCTATAAGTTCACTCAAAAAAGTTTGTCGTTATAATCTACTGAAAATGACAGTTAAAACAAAGGCACAGTGAAAGAAAAAATATGATGACAATATTCGAAGAGTATTATATATTTTGGATTTTTGATTGCGGCGATATTATGAAATACATTTTTTTTATCATTAAATTAAATTATCACATTATGATTCCAAAATGACCCCAATATTATGTTATTATGGTCCTGCATATCATACTATAGTATTTTTCCAGCACTATCTTGAAGCTGAGTTAGGAAGGTATGCACGTTTTGTTTTACTCAAAATATTTACACTCAGATAAAAAAGTTAGTAAAATTTTAGTTGCTGATTTCAGCAGAACATTTTACTAATTTTCATATATTAATTTAGAATAGACAATAGAATTGTTTCGTGGGCATCACCCCAACTCTTCAGTTGTCTGCAATAAGAAAATAATAACTTGAATACACATACCAAGATATTACATAAGGTAGAAAAATTCAAAGCGACGAGAATTTTGTACTTTTGTCTATGAACTGTCTGATTTGGTAAAACATACGTTTCCCAAGTGATAGGGCCTAAGTGAGGATCATGATCTATTGCAAAATAAAGCAAATCTTTGGTGAAGTCCAAAATTTATGTAACGATGTTACACTAGAGTTGGAAGGCAATGTCGCTAAAATACCGTTATAGATCCAAAGCCCTTTCAACTGACTACCGTTGTCTCTAAAATACCATTACTGAAATAATGTTACCTAAATAACGGAAATACCATTTTACATACACTCAAAAAAATAAGTTAGTAGAAAAATTAGTAAAACGTCTTGTATATCAAGTGTACTAGTTTTTAGCAATTTTTTTTGTTGCTGAAATTCCGTTTTCAGCAAAAATTTTAGTTATATTTTTTTAGCACTAAACTAATTTTGAACGAATGTTTTACTAATTTATTTTGCTACAAAAATTCTGCTGACAACCGCAATTATAGTGTGGACGACAAGCAGATAGACAAGATGTAGATGTCGCAGCTTGTCTGGATGTAGTACAGACAACGGAAATGAAAAAAAAGGAAAACAACTCTACACAATTTCTATATTTAAATTTTCAGCAAATAAATTAACCAAAGTAAAATTTCTCTAAAAATTTTTTGAGTTTTTTTCAGTCTACTAATATTCAGCAAAAAGTTTAGTGATTTTAGCAAGGATTTTTTTCATTTGCAATCGACTAACTGTTAGCAAAACTTTTGCTAAAAATTACTATTTTTTTTGGTAAAAATCAGCTCGCTGATTTTCAGCAAAGCTTTTTGCTGGAATTACCAACTTTTTTGCAAGCACGCTCCTGACTAAAAATTTGCTGACACAGCAACATTTTTTGCTGACTTTACTGACTTTTTTTTTGAGTGTAGAATACTGATCCCAAAACAAATGAAGTATCGATACTCTTAAGTACAGTTACCGTAATAATCTAAATTAGCTTTTCCGTAGCGTTTCCGTTACCAACCAAGTCTTAACCCTTTGACGACCACAGGCAAGTATGCTTGCCCAAGAGTTTTTCGCACTAATAATTTCCCAGACAAAAGATAGAGTGAATATTTCCAAAGGTGATTTTAAGAGGATAATTAGGAGAACAAAAATCTAGTAGGCGATAAATCCCTACCTAGTCTCGCTTCCCCTTGCGAGCCCACGAAGTTGGTTATTTTGAATTCTTCATTTAAGGGGTAAAAATCACAAACTTTGACAACCAAAATGAAGGGCAAGCAGGGGGTCTATAAGGCCAGTTTTTGGTATCGTATCCATAATTTTGCTCCAAATCACGAAAATAAAATAATAAAAATCACTACGTCCGGAACGGCAGGGCCGTCAAATGGCAAAAATTTTTGCCAAGCGAAATGAGGTGTAAGAAGGGTTTATACGGAGCCAATTTTTCTTGGCATAATTATTATTAGGCCAGAGATTATGAAAATCGCAAAATCTTCAAAATCGCTTCGGCAGAAAATGTATGGTCTTCAAAGGGTTAAACTACTTAGGGGATCTTATTCAATATCAATTGCTGAAAACTTACTTACTAGTTATTAAAGATAGTCTCCATTTATATTCTAAGTTATTTTATGATTTCTCATAGGATTCGGGTACGTTGGGCGCCCTTTAAGTTATCCTAATCCTAATTTATCACAAAACAGGCCAAGAGTTTACACATGTGCTCAGAAAAATAATAACCATAGTAATAAATGTTCATATTTGGTAAAATATAAGTTAAGTGAGTGATCGTTTTTTTTATCGTCTTACAGTACATAAACTTATTCCTATCTATTAACCATTTTTCCAAGTAATTTATCAATAAAAAAAAAGTATCTATGTAAAATTCTCATTAATAAAACAAAAACCTTTAACATTAACGTACCATTCACAAGAGTTTTTAGGTCAAAGAAATAGTCAAAGAAATAGATAAATTTTTAGAAATAAAAAAAAAAAACAGTATTTGCCACTGTTGCAATAAGAAAGTAAAATATTTTTTTGTAAGAAGAAAGTGTAGGCAACAGGATGTCAACTATACAAATAACAGAGATTTGAAATACAACTAGTAAAACACCCACACTGAACAAAAAGTATACAGCTTTTCAAAGAAAAATTCTCAAAAAAAAAAACTCCAACACGAAAAAAGCAGAAGCAGAAGGGACTTCTAAGATTAAAACAATAATGGCATCATCATTATCATCATCGTCATTACCAACAACTCTACAGCACCAATAGCAAAATGCTAAGAAAAGTTACAATTTATGTATCTTTTACAACAAAAATCCAAACGAACCAAAGAAATTTATAAGTATAAAACTATTGTATAGAAATCCAACTTGAATAGTATATTATTTTATAGTAAAGTAAGAGAAAAAGATATCATGAAAAATACTATACTCTGCTACACTGAATATTATAGTTATAGTAAGTATGGTACTGACGATCGCAACAACTTTCACCCATTAATATTCTTCGTGTCGTACATTTAGCAGAAAAAAAGTATAAAATAAAAATACAAAAAACTTTTAAAGTAACAAACATTTTACAATCTGTATCTGTTCGTATTGAATAGTATAAAAAAACATACAAATTTTTATATACACATTCATATATAAACTTAAAGAAACAAGAAAAATGTTTTTAATTTAACCCTTAAATGAACAAGGCAGTCTTAAGGGAGGTGTTTTATCAATGCTATAGCAAATTTTGCTAAGAAAAAACTAAAAGTGGTTGTACTACAAACTGATGACCTCTAGTTCAAATCTCGGATGATGAAATTATTGTCATTATATCATGTTGCGCAAGGTTATGGTTTAATTGTTAGCGCCTTGGACTGTTACACATAAGGTTGTGGGTTTGTTTCCCATTGACGGCCATATTAGTTTAGAAAAATATTGTGTATTAAGTAGTTTTCTATTCCTCATACATCTCGCTCTGTTAACCTTCGCTGTTGCCATCATATAACTTTACCCTAACGAAGTAAAATAACATAACAGGGCTTTGAACAAAAAAAGCTTCGGTTGCCAACTCTCCTTCAGATGGATCATCGCAACAAATGTTCTAAGCACAGATTATACCAGATATGAATCAGCTGATTTGGGCAATATGGCCGACAGAAAATGAGCAAAACAAAACTCAAAAATTTAAGAAAAACACAAAAGATAAAGCACAATAATCTAAAAAGAGACAGATATATACAAAAAATGCGCAATACAAAATGTATGGAGATTTTATATTGTTATCTCCCTCTTGACTTGACTTCCATGTAAACAAAACCATACGATTCGAGAATACTTTTTTGACACCTGTCATTGGTTTCACATCTGGTATTAATCTGTGGTTCTAAGATTCAACATCTCGCTCAATAACAGTGTTGCCATATTTGAATTCCTTCATCTTACACCACCTTTCATCTATTCTCTATCCTCCTTCCAAATAAAGCAACATGTTATAAGAGAAAGAATTTCCTGAGTGTTGCTGCTCTTAAAAATCATTAATTCTATAACTAAAATAAGAAGTTAGTAAAAACATGTCTAAAAAATATTTCAAATCTATTCATTAATTTAAACAGTCGGTTTTTGCAAAACAAAATAAAAAAAGAATTCTCTTCTAACGAATCGTTTAAAAATAAAAACGTAAGAAAATGGGGTTTTTATAACACACACGAACTCCTTTATTTAGGCTCACGTTTTGATATTAAAAATGTTTTTTTTTATTTACAAAATTATTCATCAAATTATTTTAAAACTATTCTTGGATTGGATTTATTTAAAAATACACACCAAAAACCAAAATCTTCATGCAACCTGTAGAATGTAACGCGTTAAGTGAAAGGAGCAGCCCATTGCTTGAACAACACATTTTTTATGTAGTGTGACATAAATAAAATAGAAAATAGCTTTTTCACAGGGTTAACTAATAGTTAACCCAAAAATTTGTTGTTGTCTTGTATACAATTTTTTGACATTTCCTTTTGTTCAATAGTTAAGTTAAATTTAAACCTACAGTATGAGACTCACCGTTTAAGTCTGTCGACTCAGTTTGCGAAGCCTTTTTCTACAGAAAAACAAAATACTTCCATGATACCTTTATTCAGAGAAATCCTAATATTCTGAAAACTTTTCTTTAAGAAAAATATACACTCTTTTTCTTAGAAAACCACTCAGATCCTTCCTATAGAAAACTTTTTAGATTTTGAGGATTTAAACAAAAAAAAAAACATATTTTGTGAATTTTTTTCTAGAATAAACAAAAATTTCTAAAGACTCTACGATTATCAGCATTATTTTATACAGAAAAACTCTTAGGTTGTAAGGAATTTTTGGAGTTGAAAAATTGTTCAGATTTAAATTTTTTTACTGTAAAATAAATCAGAAAATTGTTTTGACTTTTTTATAAAAAGTTCTAATTCAAGGAATTTAAGAATTTTCCTATAAAATATCAATTAGATTCTAAGGACTTTTTCCTTAGAAGAACCCTTAGATTCTGAGATCTTCCAAAGAAAAAAGCTCTGGTTTTTCTACAAAATATATAATTTTTTTATTCCTCATACATATCGCAGCGTCCATCTTCGGTGTTCCCATAGCATTTAACCCGACCGATGTAAAATATTATAACAGTGCTATGAACAAAACAGCTTCAACAAAGTTCACCAACTCATCATCAGATGGCGCGCAACAACTGTTCTAAAATCCAATTTCGCGCAATTACAGTGTTGCCATTAGGGTGGACCTTATTTTTCATCTTGCGATTTAAGGCCGTCCCCCTGGAAATATGCCTTTGGGTATAAAAATACACCACGCAAAAAATTAAGCAACACGTGCCCCATCGGCCCTGAAGTTACGATTCACAAGCCAACCAGCGTTACTTAACATAAAAAATGGGCCATTTTGACTCCATGCTCTCAAATAGGTTAATTTTGATTTATTTTTTATAGAAAATGCTTAATTAAAGGCTTTTGTATCGATTTTAATGTCAAATTGGGGTTTTTTACATTTCAAAAATTTGGGGTCATTTCGACCCCATGTGCCTATAAGGGTTAATTTCTAAGTTTTTATTGGTGTTAACAGATTTATTTGGACAACTTTCACCAAATTCCGCAAGAAACAACATATTGTTTTGATATATTTCCAGGAAAAATCGAAAAATTTCAAAAACTTCACTTCTGACCTTGGTAAAGAAAGAGTTAACGTTGTCAGAGTTTTACAAAATTTTCGAAAAACAATCTCTTGTATCAGGATTAAAATTAATCGGAAGTAATTTTGTTACAGCAAGCTAAAAACACAAAAATTAATTCTATTATCTAAATAATTGGCCAAAATCACACCTTTCTCTAAAATTTTCAAATTTAAAAGAGGGATATGTGTAATTTTCAGTAGAATTATTCTCTAATTCAATAAACTCCTGTGCGTTGACTACTTTTTTTTATATTTTGTTGAACAAAATTTAAAAAAAACTCAAAACTAGAGTTTTGCAAATTTATAAAAAAAAAACAAATCCCATCTTTGGCCATACCTGGGACTAGGTTATCATAAGTCAAGAGGTGCAAAAATTTATATATGAATATTTGTGGATCTCAGAAATGAATTTTGTAAATTTTTGAAAGAAATATTTTATTTTTTACGAGTTTCATAATTCATTTCATTTTAACCCTACAATGGTCTGAGGAAATTGCAATTGCTAAAATATTTTAAAACCAATTTTGGATTTTTATAAATTACCGGAGAGATAATACAGTCTATTTACGTTTTTCAAAAATTCGGCTACTAAAGAGCCAGTATTTTGAAAGAAAGCCAAAAAAGTGATTTTTTCGCTTTGTAAATCGTATTTCAAATTTGAGGGCCGATGCGGCACGTGTTCCCGTTATCCGATCATCTTAATTTTTCCTTGGTATATTTCTAGGGGGGACGGGTGCCAGGGGTCCCGAAATTTGAGGGTATATGACCGTACATGTTCTTATATGGTCATATATGCTCATATATGAATCATATATGCTCATATATGATCTAATATATGATATATACCAAATTTCGGTCCAAAGATATATGGAAATATATGAGTTCATGTATGGTCATACACTGAACTATGCATGGACGTATATGACTATATATGCCCATGCATGATCACATACAAGCTAATATATAGTCATGTATGTTCATGTGTATTTCGATTTTTACATGGGCTTTTAAGTGTGTTATGCAAAAATTTTTTTCAACGTTTCAAAAATTTTGTGTCAATTGGACCCCAAGTGTACAATAGGGTTAATATTGATTTTTTTTCATTCAGTTTATCCAGAGACTATTAATTATAGAGATAGGAAATCAAAACTTACACTACTTACCGGTAGGGGGCGCTGAAATTTATTATCACCTGAGCAACTACTTAGTATCACTTTAGTATCAGCTGAGCCTATATTTAAAAACTCAAAAATTGCTGAAAACTGCACAAAATAAGAAAAAATCAAGCGCAAAATGTGTTCAAATAATGAAATTTGAGAATTCCTTTTTTTTGTTTTGCTTTTTTGTTTATTATTATTTCAATTTAAATAAAAAAAGAAAATTGTCAATTTTTTGAACAAAGTGCCATCTAGTGATAGCGATGTCGTTATAACTTTTGTTTTTGGTGATGCCATACCCCTGAGTTTATCAATAGTTGAGTCAAGTTTAATTAAAAGTCGTGAAAACTTATAAAATATTTCAATACATTTTCATTAAAACCCCAAAATATTTATAAATTTGGCTTTTAACCTTGGCGGAAAGGAGGGCACGCTTTTCGATTTCTGTAAAGTTTTCTGCATGTAACATAAATATATACCTGGGTGAAAATATTCAGAATTTTGTTTATGTAACTTAAAATTAGGAAACGAATTTTATTTCCATGTACAAAAACACGGATTTTTCTCTCTGAATATTTCTGGTCTTAAGAATAAACAAATAATATAGGATTAGAAAATTAAAAAAAAAAAATATAATTTATTCTTGAATTTCAAACATAGAGCTACGATGTTTAACTATGGGAACTGCTAATAATTCTAATATAAAAACGAGTAAAAAGGTTAAAGTCGGGCATGCCGACTATACAATACCCTACACCAGTCTGGTGTATTGTTTGGATCCGAAATTCGAATGGGTTAAAATGGGGCTTGTGTCAAAATTTTCTATAATGTGAGTCAGCGCACCAAATTTCATTAAAATATCTTAATATTTGCGACCTGCAGTTTGTAACCAAGCCAATTTTGGGGGGACCCTTATATGGGCACTAGTTCTAAACATGGACCGATGTTCACCAAAATCAATAGGCTTCGTCCTTGGGCCAACATAGGTCTATGTACCAAATTTCATTAAAATATCTTAATATTTGCGACCTGCAGTTTGTAACCAAGCCAATTTTGTTGGGAACCTTATATGGGCACTAGGTCTAAACATGGACCGATGTTCAACAAAATCAATAGGCTGCGTTATTGGGCCAATATAGGTCTGTGTACCAAATTTCATCAAAATATCTTAATATTTACGACCTGCAGCGTTTAAACAGTATAATTTTGTTAGGACCCTTATATGGGCACTAGGTCTAAACATGGACCGATGTTCAGCAAAATCAACAGGCTGTGTTATTGGGCCAATGTAGGTCTGTGTACCAAATTTCATCAAAATATCTTAATATTTACGACCTGCAGCGTATAAAGAGTATAATTTTGGTAGGACCCTTATATGGGCACTAGGTCTAAACATGGACCGATGTTCACCAAAATCAATAGCCTCTGTTATTGGGCCAATATAGGTCTGTGTACCAAATTTCATCAAAATATCGTAATATTTACGACCTGCAGCGTATAAACAGTATAATTTTGGTAGGACCCTTATATGGGTACTAGGTCTAAACATGGACCGATGTTCACAAAAATCAAACTTGTTCGTCCTTGGGCCAACATAGGTCTGCGTACCAAATTTTATCAAAATATCTTAATATTTGCGACATGTAGAGTGCGCACAAGATTGCATGGACAGACAGACAGACGGACGGACGGACAGACGGACATCGTTAAATCGAAATAAAAAAAAATTCTGAACCGATCGGTATACTATAAGGTGGGTCTACGACCAATATTTTTTGGTGTTACAAACATCAGCACAAACTTATAATACCCTGACCACATAGTGGTGTAGGGTATAATGACCACATAGTGGTGTAGGGTATAATTATACAATGTTTGTACTAATCAATGCAGAATGGTGTATTATAGATGAGAACACAGTATACTGGCTAGTAGGATAAAACGGTTGCATTTATCACGCACATGTATTAGTGACAGCAAACGGTTTAACTTTTGACGTTCTTATGACAAAATACATAAGAAATCAGCAACAACACGATAGCATTTTCTCGCCATTTCATTCTAACTAATTTCAAACAACAACAATGTACCAAGAAGAAGAATTTTACTTCCATATTGGGAAAAATAACACATATATCGAACCTTCTATTAATGTTCTGTGGATGAGAACTTGCATAGCTACCAAAATGTTAAGGTGGTGCTTCACACGAACGAAAATACAATAACAAAATACATGCAATGCAGAAAAAAAATACATGTAGTCACTCAATCGTGTGACAACGAATATCTTCTAGAAACCCCATGTAAAAACCTATAGGAAGTTATCCCAAATTCCAACATAAAATATTTTAATCGCCCTACGTAACATTGGAATATTGAACTAAGATGTTTACCGCTAAATAAGTTTTTTGATGCTCAGAAGCTTACGCGTTTTAGTTCTATGGGACTACCTGCTCGCTTCTTTTGACTTGAAAATATTCTTTTTTCGCTTAACTGAAACATACTAATATTGAATTTAAGTATCCTAGATAATAATTTTAAATAATTTAGTACCCTTTAACTGTAGAATGGGAAATAAAAAATATTTCATACTGAACTTTGACTCAGTAATAGCCTAGAGAATTTGTAATAACTCAGATGTTTTTCATCCTATTTTTAAATTTTGGGGAAACATTGGCCCATCCTTTCCATAACATCCCCTAAGTCCACTGTAATTTTTTTTTTTTTTACCTTCCTTTATTTATTGAATCTTCACTTATATAATGTGAACTAACAATAAGTATTCAAATCTTAAACTAAAATTAAGAATTAAGTCCAGCCAGTGCCAGACAAAAATTTCATTTGTTCATACATATATTAAAAAATATGATAAAAATATATTAAATAATAATAATCGATTTATGGTTTTAGTTAACCAGGTCCGCCGTGGCTCTCCTTCTAAGTCGCTGATGGCCGCGATTGTCTAGCAGGTTACGCGCCAAATTATTGGGATGTACTTCCAGTCTTCTTAAATAGCTTTGAGTGTGCTTTGCGATTTCATCTTTGACAAAATTTACATTCAGATCGGAGTGTATATTGGAATTTCTCATATACCATGGTGCGCCGGTTATCATCCTTAAAATATTATTCTGCTTTCTTTGAATTTTCTCTACATTGGAAGCAGAGGCAGTGCCCCAGAGTTGAGCTCCATAGGACCATATTGGCTTTATAATTGAATTATATAACAATAGCTTACTATCTAGGCTAAGTCTAGAGTTTCTCCCAATTAACCAATTGAGTTCAATAGTCTTCAATTTCATCTGGGTTACCTTCGCATCTATATGGTTTTTCCACGTGAGACGACGATCAAGATGTATTCCGAGATACTTAACGTTTTCTTGTTGGGGTACGTTATGATTATTTATTTGAATTAATGGACACGTTTCTCTTCTTAGCGTGAAAGTAACATGTATGCATTTTTTCTCATTCACCTTAATCTTCCACTTTTTTAACCAGGTCTCTAATTCATTGATATGATTGTGCAATATTCTGGATGCATCATGTGGGTTGTTATGAATGCTTAATATTGCTGTGTCATCAGCAAATGTTGATGTATGTGTATTGATATTAGTTGGCATATTTGATGTGAATAAGATATACAAAAGAGGCCCCAGGATGCTACCTTGAGGTACTCCAGCTTTTATAGTTTGCAGTGTGCTTATAAAATCATTTTCTTTAATTTTAAATTTTCGATTTGTAATATAGCTCTCAAGCAACTTGTGTGTATTGGCGGGTAACATAGTTTTAATCTTAAAGAGTAAACCTTCATGCCAAACTTTATCGAAGGCTTGTGACACATCAATAAAAAGTGCAGAACAATACTTCTTCTCTTCGTAGGCCCTTTGAATTTCACTTGCCAGTCTGTGAACTTGTTCAATAGTGCCATGTTTTTTTCTAAATCCAAATTGATGAGCTGGAATAGTGTTGCTTAGTGTTACAGCTATGTTTAATTTATGTAGGAGTAATTTTTCGAAAAGTTTTGACAAATTGGATAACAGGCTGATAGGCCTATACGATTCGACTTTCGTGTGATCTTTTCCTGGCTTAGGTATCATTTCAACAAGAGAAACTTTCCATTCTGGGGGATAATATTCCAGGCGTAATATAGCATTGAAAATAAAAAGAATAATTCTTAATGCTACACGGGGTAACTCTAAAAGCATTTTGTTACTGATTTTATCAATTCCAAATGCTTTTTTAGGGTTTAGTTCATAAATTGCCTTTTCGACCTCACGAATCTCAAACCGAATGGGTACTGCTGTGCAATGTGGTAATAAAGGTGGCAATTCAATTCTAACACTTGGGTCGTTTGGAGTGAAAACATTTTTCAGGTGTTCGACAAACAGCTCTCCTTTTTCAGTATCTTTTCTTGCCCAACCTCCGTTTGGTTTTCGTAAAGGGGGCTTACATACAACAGGTCTTTTTAAATTCTTGGTTGCACGCCATAGAGAGTAATCTGTTTTTGCAGAGGGTTCAAGATTTTCTAAAAATCTGTTTAATGAGTTTGTTCTCTGTTCTTTGAGTAATCTTCGTAAATTATTTGTGCATTCTTTCAATCGAGCCTTGAGATGTGGAGATCTGTGCTGTTGCCACTCTCTACGAGTTCTTCGTTTTTCATTGAGGAGTCGTTCAACGTCCACAGAAAAAACGGGATTATTTCTGGACTGTCGGGTGGGTTTAGTAGCAAGTTGAGCAGCTAGTTTGAGATTAGATTCAAAGTTTTTGAGTGAGAGGTTAATATCATCTGGCGTTCTTAACGATATGTTTTCTGAGCAATGTGTACTGATAAACTTCTTATACTTCAACCAATCAGTTCCCTTGCCTGTAAGTGCTAAGTTACCAGTCTGGGGTAAAATTTCCCGAGGGGTAAAAAGGGTAACAATAGTAGGTGTGTGATCAGATGATAGCTCCAGGGAGGATTCGACACGTACAATATTTCTTGCAATATTTTTTGTCACTCCAAAATCAATAAGATCTGGTATTTTAGTACGATCTGATGGCCAATATGTCGGTTCTCCGCTTGATATCACATCCATATTCATTTTAGCAATTGTATCATACAAAACACGGCCTCTTGGGGTGATAAGGCGTGACCCCCAGAATGTGTGCTTAGCGTTATAATCGCCAGCTGCCAGGAAACGCATACCTAGTGATTCAAAGTAAGTTCTGAATTGATTATTTGTAATTGTAAATCTTGGGGGAGCATAAATTGATGAAATCACTAGATTAGTATCAAACTCTTCTACACAAATTGTACTGGCTTGGAGATGATCCTCACAGAGACCACTCATAAGATGATGTTTTATCCGAGTTCTAATAAGAATACCTGAGCCTCCGCATGATCTGCCTCTAGGATCCTTCGTATCATATAATGTGTATCCACGGATTGAAAAAGAGCTGCGAGAGGTTAAATGGGTTTCCGAAACAAGCATGATATCAATTTGCTTGTTTCTGAGAAAGTATTCGAGTTCGTTTTTATGTTGGCGTATGCCGTTAGCGTTCCAGAAACATATTTTCAGACTGTTCATGGCTTAGATAATACGGCTTGCAATAATGTGGACTGCATTCGGATCATTTCTTGCATCATATTATTCATTGAGTTAGTAAAGTTATTTATCGTTTGTACTAGGGTATCAATTGTTGCCTCGAGTCTACTAAAATTTTGTACTGGGGGTATATTCTCTGTTTGTTTACCATACAAATTGGGATTTGATGCTGGTAATTTTTCGTTGTGAGTACCATTGGGTTTGTTACCAGATTTTAGCATACCAGAGTCTTTTACGATTCGTTTTGAAACTCATTTGCTTGTCGAAAACTCTGGAACCAGTGCAGCACAATTATTAGGACCCACTGAGGAACAACTAGTTCGACCAAATGCGGAACAACAATGTGGACACAATGTGGAACACAATTTTCGACTTAATGTGGAAAACAAGTTGGGCTAGGCAAAATAAGGAGGACGGAATGGGCCGTATGTGAAAAAACGGGTTGCACCAAATGTGGGATAACATAGACCAGAATGTGAATTTAACCGGAATATTAATATTGCCAGCAAGGTGGTGAAAAGAGCTGTAAAAACCTTTCCTTTTTTAAGTCAGCAGGATCAGATGGAGTCTTTCCTGCACTTTTGCAATATACCATTGAGCTAATTGACGAACATTTGGCTAATATCTAAAATAAGCATACACCACTCAGTTATGGCAGGAGTCAAAAGTTAACTTCATGCCAAAGTTGATGAAGGCTAAGCCTGACATAAGTTTTTGCTGGAAAGTATGGAGCGAATCGTGGATGACATTGTTAAGGATGATTTCCCTGTCGAGCTTCTTAGATTCAAGTAACACGTTCTTGTACGTTGGATCGGTCATATGCTGAACTGATACTTAAATAAACTGCCAGGTCAACGGCATGAGGATAAGGACAGGATGTACCGAGAGAATTCACTGGATGGCATTCATTCACCACTCCTATGGATGACTTCCACAACAGTTTCCTAAGCATGTAAGCAACTTTCTAAACATGTAAGAAAATGAAGGCATCAAACCTGTTAGCTAAGTAGGAGGGCTTCAAAAGCACTCGAATTGTCATAAAACTGGGCTAGACTTCGAAGTCTTAACGCGAAAGTGGAAAAACTGAAATATGTATACCTTTTTACTCGGAAGACGAGCATCATTAGTTATGAATATCCTCGTTACCTACACTCTAATTAAATTCTGTTGAAATTTACCCAACTTATAGTAGGAAACTGAACTCCTACTATAAATTGGGTAAATTTACTCTATGTGCGTAATTGAAAAAAAAATACGCACATTCTGTTTAAGTTGGTGCACAAATAATTTGTAATTTTACATTGAAAGTGCGTAAAAATTAAATGAAATTTTGAAATTAGTGTGTCAATTTACTAAATTTGTGTGTAAAAAAGCACGTTTCACGTGTAAATGTACGCATAAAATGCGTGAAAATCTACAAAAAATTCGCAAAAATCCACAGAAAGTGCGTAAAAATCCCATAAAATGCGTACATTTACAACAGTTGTGCTATTTTTTAAATAAAATAACAAATTCATTTTTAGTACGTATTTTATTAATAGTAATATCCGAGTCATTCTCGCGTAATCGTTATGTCCAAATTAGTCGTTGTGGGATCTTAAGGCATTTGTATAAAATTCATATAAAAATTTGTTATAACTATTGAATGGGTGCAATGACTCCTGCTCAACAAAATGCCTTCTTTGAAAGGGAGGCAGTAACCGTCAACAATAACAGGAGAAAACGCCTTAAGAGAGATATGGCCTACACAGGAATAACTGGGTGCAATGATTCCTGCTCAACAAAATGCTTTCTTTGCAAGTTAGGCAGTACTCAATCAATACTGCCTTTGTTGAGCAGGAGTCATTGCACCCAGTTGTTTTGCGTAGGCCGTATCTCTCTTACGGCGTTTTCTCCCGTTATTGTTGGCGGTTGTTGGTTGACTGCTTCCTTTGCAAAGAAGGCATTTTATTGAGCAGGAGTCATTGCACCCAGTTGTTCCTGCATAGGCCGTATCTCTCTTACGGCGTTTTCAATTTTGAAATGAGGTTTAGGTTACCACATGCGTTAACAATAATTACCAAAAACAATTTCATGCTTATGTTGCTATTTTGAGACTCTAATGTGTTTGTGGAAATGTTGTAATTCACAAAAAATAATCCGTTTTAGCTTTTTCTTTTTATTATTTATAATTTGTTTTAAAATTTTTTCCAATTTGAAATGTCAATGTTGTAATTCACAAAAAATAATCCGTTTTAGCTTTTTCTTTTTATTATTTATAATTTTTTTTTTAAATTTTTTCCAATTTGAAATGTCAGAGTATTTATTACTATTACAGGATAGTATATTTACCAACTTTGTGTGTAAAAATTTTATTTAACAAAACAATAGTAATTTTAGGCACAATGTGTTTATTTATAAACACATAATGTCTAAAAATACTTTGTGTGTGTATTATTGTATATGGAAGTGTGTATGAAAAAAGTTTACGCATTTTTTGTTTATATTTACCAAATTTTCGTAAAATTAAACAAAATTTTACCCATTTTATAGTAGTAAATTTACAAACATTTTTTAGAGTGTAGGCAAAACCATTAGTGTCTCCAAACCGGTGAAGAATTTAGGAGTAATTCTTGAAAGCATGTTTACAAGGGCTCACCGATCGGGGACTTCTTTCAGAAAAGCTGTAGGCTCCGATTGGGGTTTTAACTTGGCCTTACACAAGCGTAGTCAGACCCATCTTCACTTACTCGTATGAGGCAGTAAAATGGTTAACATCAATGAGAGGAAAGTGAAATATTAAGGAATATACTGTGAAAAAATTACACCTTCTGGGACTTTGGACATAATTTTGTCTATAGAACCACTTGAACTTCGGCTAAAGTATGAGGCCGACTTGACTACACTTCGTTTGAATGCAACTGGTAATTAGATTTGTGGCAATGGGAAAACCAAAAATTCCATTAATTTAATAAAAAGTTTCAATGAACGAGTTCAATGGACAAGTTCGTTGGTTTTATACGAAAATTCATTAATATCTCGCAGAAAATTCTCTCAATATACCTTCCCAGGAAAATTTTTTACAATCGGTAGCCAACCACACCTATTCTATAACTGGTTCCACTGCAACCGATTTCATGGAACTGGTTCTGGAACCAGTTCCTGGTATCCTATATGGAAGGTATGACTGACGTAGAATCAGTTCTTAAACTAGTTCCAGAACTGATTCTAGGGCAACCGGTTCCACTTTGGAGCTATAGGAGTGTTGCTTTTGGGACAATTTCAAACAAAAATAATCGGTGTTAGAATCGACAGTAGAAGGCGTTGTAAATGAAAAGTAGCTATTCTACAACGGATTCTTTGGAACTGAAAATTTTTCTGGATTTTGTGGAACAGTCCAAGAATTCACTTCCATACCTGTGGTTCGAAAATGAGTCTTATATAACTGCGATCTCTCTCTCGGAAAATGCTTTTACCTCCTGGATCATAATACCGTCCTTCAGATGGGGATAGGGCAATCAAGAAATGCATTAAATTTATTATTATTGAAGAGGTTAACGAAAATTTAAGGATCGCTACGGTAGCCAGGCGGTTATTCAAGCAATCTCTACGAACTCTGTATGGTCAGCCAATATCCTCGCGTGTAGGTAGACGAGCAACAACTTTTCAACCAGGGGAAGTATTGATATTATCATATATGGGTTTCGGAGCATTGTAAGATTGCAGTGAATGAGATGTCTGATGAATTGGCTTTTAGGGCTAAACTACTAGAATGGGCTGTTATTTCTCATAGAGGAATATTAGATACCCGGGGAGTAGGTGAAACCAGGATTCTACGAGGAGGCCCAGATAGGACAAGAGCTTAAAATACCATATTTTTGTTTGCCCAGTGAAATGGGTTGGAGGGGACAGAG
Source organism: Leucophora obtusa (assembly GCA_949987735.1). Classification (NCBI taxonomy): domain Eukaryota; kingdom Metazoa; phylum Arthropoda; class Insecta; order Diptera; family Anthomyiidae; genus Leucophora; species Leucophora obtusa. The sequence continues at coordinate 292,143,770 of OX465295.1, read as the reverse complement.
GAATTTTTTTAAGGGGACGGAGTTCCTGGAAGAGAAAGGAACGACAAACACCGCGTCATTAGAGCTCACAACAAGCGGAATTAAGTGTATATTCTATGTTTGAACAACAGTCGGGAAGACTACCTTCACTTCCGATTGCTCTATTTCAACGTAACCTAATTTAAATAATCATCATGTAATTAACATATTTTTAAATTTCAACACAACTTATTTTAGACACTATGGTGCCTATTCCTACGAAAAGTCTGTGACTCTTAGTTATGACTGTATTCCCCATGTATTTGTTATTGCAAAGTCATAATAAATTATATTTATTAAAATTTTTGTTTGAAAACTTCAAAAAAAAAAAATAAGACCTGGTATCGATACAATCATAACATTGCCAAATAAAATATGAATTTTTTGATTTTTAAAAATAGTCTTAAGACGGTCACAATGAGTCACAAGTAGGAATAGGCACCTATATCTAAAATTTTAAATATGACGCTATTTCGCCCTTTTCCGATTTTTTAAATGGCACAAATTTTAAAAACGAATAGAGATAGAAAAAAGCGGACGAAAATTTGCACTACTTACACCCGGGACTATCTCGCACCTATCCTAAAATGGACCCTGGTGGGGCTTAGGTTACGTGGAATGGGAGCCGCCATATGGCGAGTTTATTTAGAGGACATAAGGTTTATTGCGATTCCTCTCAAATAAAAATTGGGCCGTTTTTGGACGTAGTAGCTAGTGAGCCCAAGGACAAAGTCAATTGATTTTAGTTAGAATCGGTCTGTAGTTAGATCTAGTGCCCCAAAACTGGCTCTTATAATTGTTTGCACGCTACAGGTCAAAAACATAAAGATATTTAAATGAAATATGGTAGATTAATTCATATCGTCCTAAAGATTAAGCTGTAGATTTTGGACTGCCCATCCTTAGACCTATAGGGAGGCTAACATAGACTATATTACCGATTTGCTCTTAAATATACCTAACTTTAGGCAAAATCGAAATAACTTATTGATTTTATAATTTTTGACAACTTTATAGATAAATTTTTGCTCATGTCCATCTAACACATTAAAATTTCGAATCCAAACATTAGTTGACTTTTAACCAAACTGACGTAGGGTATCATATAGTCGGCATATCCAACTTTAACTTTTGTATTAATTTAACACTCATGTTGACTAATTTCTTTAAAAGCCTTGAGCATTAAAGGGTTAATGTACTACACAGAGAGAAAGATAGGATCATAGTAATGAAGAGGCAACATTTCTTTTTATTCACATTTTATTTTCACATTATTTAGTGTGTTTTAATAATGCAAACCCCATCGCTATATAATCATTTCAACGAAGTATTCAACGAACCATCATTATCATTACTCCAATACCATAAAGTACCATTAGTATAGTGGTAGTATTATTTTTTTTCTTATTTCTATATCACTTTAAATCGCTAGCATTCATTCAGCTATTGAATGTTTAACAGTTCGTATGTTAAATACGCTTGGAAGAAAGAAACATAAGTGAAAGAAATGGCTGTGGAAGCAAAAAGAAGTTGTTGGTTGGTTGGTAAACTTTCCTTCTACCTAAGTTTCATATACATAAACTTGCACTCTTGCTCATATGTGCTTTTGTATATGTAGAAAGAAAATTTCTTTTAGTTTTTTTGTAGCTTTTTAATGTTTTAAACCACTTGTTCGGCAACATGTGGCTTGCCATGACAGCGACTGCCATTTTGCAGGCATATTGTCATTGTTCGTACTATCATGCAACATTTTCGCTGTTAAATGTTTCATCATTATTGTGTGTTGAAGTGATACAAATTTTTGTTGTTTTTGCTAAGGCTAGTTTTTGGTTTAAAGACTTGGTCTTGAGTTTTGTCATTGTAAAATATTTATATCGTTTATTTATTTCTTTTTTTGAGGGGGAAGGTCTTTTCTAATTTTGAATGTACAGATATTCAATTGCTTATATTGAATATGTTGCATGTTGTATTTTGATTGAGTATATTTTATGTAGATTTTTTTTTTAATCAAAGGTTAGATATTGAGTTTTTTATTTTTTTTTATCAAATAAAAATATTTTCACATTTCTAACTAGACCATGGGGGGGAGTTGATATGCATTTAAAGGTAAATAGTTCTACAAATTTGGGTATATCCAATATTTGTGTGTTACTTATTTCCTGCCGCAGGGCATACGCTGCTAGCAGTGGTGCCATTTCAGTGCTTTTCGGGTATTTTTTGGTGCTGTTTTCTTTGCCGTACCCGTTCATTTTTTATAAATACCCGTTTAAAAAAGGCGGGTATTTGCAGTGCTTTTTCAGATTTCTGGCAGTGCTTTTTGTACAGTTTATATTATTGGTATTTGTTCTCGCTTTTTTAAATTTTTATTGAATTTTCTGTCAAAGATGAGAAAATAAATTGAACCTTTTTTACACGATTTTACAAAAATGTGTTTTTTAGTTCTTAATTAATTTTTAATTGTTCAGACTGGCGTATGAAATATCATCTATATTTTATTTGTTGGAATCAAATTTGGTTGAGATTTGACTTTAGAAACCACAAAATAAAATTTATGAAATATCTGAAATTCATAAATCGCCAGCTAAAATTTTGAAGATATTAAAAAAGAGTAATAAGGTTAAAGTCGGGCATGCCGACTATACAATACCCTACACCAGTCTGGTTAAAAGCCAACTAATGTTTGGATCCGAAATTCGAATGGGTTAAAATGGGGCTTGTGTCAAAATTTTCTATAATGTGAGTCAGCGCACCAAATTTCATTAAAATATCTTAATATTTGCGACCTGCAGTTTGTAACCAAGCCAATTTTGGGGGGACCCTTATATGGGCACTAGGTCTAAACATGGACCGATGTTCATCAAAATCAATAGGCTCCGTTATTGGGCCAACATAGGTCTGTGTACCAAATTTCATCAAAATATCTTAATATTTGCGACCTGCAGCGTATAAAGAGTATAATTTTGGTAGGATCCTTATATGGGCACTAGGTCTAAACATGGACAGATGTTCACCAAAATCAATAGGCTGCGTTACTGGGCTAACATAGGTCTGTGTACCGAATTTCATCAAAATATCTTAATAATTACGACCTGCAGCGTATAAGCAATATAATTTTAGTAGGACCCTTATATGGGCACTAGGTCTAAACATAGACTAAAATCAATAGGCGTCGTCCTTGGGCCGACGTAAGTCGGCGTACCAAGTTTCATCAAAATATCTTAATATTTGCGACCTGTAGAGCGCGCACAAGAATGCATGGACAGACAGACAGACAGACAGACGGACGGACGGACATCGTTAAAACGAAATAAAAAAAATTCTAAACCGATCGGTATACTATAAGGTGGGTCTAGGACCAATATTTTTTGGTGTTACAAACATCAGCACAAACTTATAATACCCTGACCACATAGTGGTGTAGAGTATAATGACCACATAGTGGTGTAGGGTATAACAAGTATTAGTGGTAAATTTTATTGTAAAAAAACAATTTAGTACAATGTGCGTTCATCTAAATATTCGTGTAAACTCATAAAATTACCTTTTTTTAATTTAATTTTATCGGGATATACATTAATTGCATCAAAGGAATTAAATATGCTAAAAATCCCAAACGTATTTAACAAATTGTGAAAAATAATCCGCTGCAGGCATGTCCCTATCCGGATTTCATTCTTGCCTAAGGAAATCGTCAGGGGACGACGTTTTTAGAATTTCACTTGTGTAAAAAAGTGCGGTTTAATGAATACCACTATTAATTTAAACTGTAATACCAGGTTAAGGAGTGCTTTTTATCACTGTACCAGAGCCGCTATGACATTTTTTTTTAAACGAATTTTAAAGAGAAAATAAGATAATTTAGTTCGGCATTTATGACTTATTCACACCACATTATTTTTGTTTGGAAGCGATTGCAATTAATTGAATATTCTCTTGCAGTATTGCAGAAAACTTTAAAAGCATTGTTATTCTAAATTTAAAATCTGATGATGACTGATTATTTTAGAGCTCCAGAAAGTGATTGAATAAAGTGATTAGTGTAATTAACATTTAAGTGGTGTATGCCCATTTGCGTCGAATTTTAACAACCCTATAAACCATGTGCAAAACCTGGATTTACACTCTGCAAATCGAAAATACAGCTATAGTTAAAGTACACATTTCGTTTAATAAAGACCCAGACAGAAATTGCCAACTGTAACAAAAACGAAACACTGGGAGAGCACTGATTTTATAAAAATGTCTACGCTTTGTTAAAATAATGTAATGTCAGAGGGTCTCGAGTTCGATTCCGGTCACGAACATACAATTTATTGTTTTCTTTTTTTTTCTTTTTTTTTCATAAAATTAATTTTTTTTTATTAAATTTAATTGGTTTTTATAAAATAATTTTTCTAATTTTTTTCAACCCTCTATATTTTGGGTTTCCTGACGTTATGCCAACGTTATCAAGTGAGTTCTAGCAGATGTTATGCCAATGTTTACATATTAGCCGTTGTTATCATTCATTTATTATTTAAGCTATGTTGTACTACATATCTCGTTAGCTTAGTGTGTAGAGCGATTGTCTGGCAATCTGACGGCCCGGGTTCGAGTCACAGCCCGACCATGTTTTATCTAAAATAAATTATAATTAACATTTTTATTCTAAATAAATTTTTCAAAAAGGAGTTGATTTATAACTGGTTTTGCCAAATCAGACAGTTCATATACGAAAGTATAAAATTCTCGTCACGTTGATTTTTTGTACCTTATGTAATGTCTTGGTTGGAGTAAGAAAGTTATCATTTTCTTATTACGAACAACTGAAGAGTAGGGTGATGCCTATGAAACAATTGTATTGTCTATCATGAAAATGATCAACCCCCTTTTTGAAACAACAAATAAAATCTAATATGACAATATCATATTAGAATTTGGACTTAAGGTTGAAGAATATTCTAACTAAATATATGAAAATATAGAAAGTCCAAAAAAACAATTTTTGTATTTTTAATGCAAAATTAGGATACATTTTTTTTTTTAAGTTTTATAGACTATCAATTTTTAGGTTTTTCCAACATCATGGCAATGTTGGCCGCTTAGTGTCAACCAACCTTTTGCCGACGCTTGTAAGTTAGCTACAACTGCTGTTATCATTGATATAATTTTTTAGCTATTGAATATTACAAGTCTTGTTAGCTTAGTGTGTAGAGATCGCGACTGACAACTGGGTTCAATTCCCTTCAATTGTTTAAAAAAATACTAAAAACAATTTTTTTTAAATTTTATTGAAAAAAAATTTTTTTAAAATCTATTTTTAGACCACCTTTTTTTCAATTTTGACAACATTGTGAAAACGTTGGTAAGTTAGCGCCAACCAACGGTTGGCCGCTGTTTTTAATCGGGTAACAGGACAATATTGTCAATATTGTTAATTCCACGTTCTGGCAACGCATAACCGACCATCGCCAATGCTATGCCAACATTGTATCGTATTTTTCTGCCTGGGGAGTTACTAGAAACCTTGGTTCATAATCGTTTTCTAACTATAAATTAATTCTTCGATTTAATACTGGCAACACTATTGTTTATTTTCTCTCTTCTCCGAAATAAGTTGTAAGCAGGCATGCCAGATACTTTTTTCGTTGTCCCCAAACAAATTTAAAAATATCCCAAAAAAATCCCCAACTAGAAAAAATGCTGAAAAAGTTAGTGGAGCTTATTTAATCTGCTTAAAATTAACATTATCCGCATAAAACCTACAATTAAATATAAAAAATAGCACTAAGAATAACTGTTTTTAAAAATTCTTGGATTGCTTTCGTATAAATAGGCGTGTTCGTTTACTTACTACAAGTTACTACTTTTACTACAGCTGGAAAAATTCAATACAAAAAGTAAACAAAACTTTCCAATTGTAGTAAATGTAGTAAGAATTTTGAGTAAACGAACACACTGATGTCTAGAAAAATTCTCAGAATTTAGGGAATTTTAAAAACAAACCTTAAATTTTTATTAAATTATTTAAACAAACGAATCGAACCCTAAACATATTTTATTTTGAAATTTTCAAGAATTTAAGGCATTTTTTTTAAAGAATTTTTATATTTGACTTTTTCTGTTTAATGCAATATACGTTTATCCATAACCGATATGATGTTTTTTGTAAAACAATATTTTAGATTCTGGGACATTAACCATATAAAACTCTCAGGCAAAAAGATTTTATTTGTATTAAAAATCTTTAAATTAATATAGAAAATCCATAAAATGGTGAATTTGTTACTTTTTTGAAATTATGCGAACAAACTTGACTGATGTTTTCTGAAAACTATACAAATTTAATATAATCTTCCAAATTAGGCAGGATTTTAAATATACCCAAAAGATTTTCTAAATCCCCAAAAAATCCCCTGTCCCCAAATGAAAATTTTTGTCCCCAAGACCAATAAAAAATCCCCAAATTTGGGGACAAAACTTCAGGTCTAGCCAGCCTGGTTGTAAGTGATGTGCAAATTTAGTAAACGATTGATTCGGTAATAGGAAGTGAATATTTATTTTTTTAAATTAGAGAATTGATGACGTGCTAGGATAAATTTAACAAGATTGAAAACAATTTTTTTTTTATTTATAAAGCAAATGAATGGAAATGTGTAAAATATAAATTATATAATTCAAAGCATACAAAAAGTAATCGAATTTTTCCTTAAAAATCTGGTCGCAATATAAAATATTTTCTACACAACATAAATCTATTTACTGAAAACTATTCTGTAACAAAAATATAAAACGATTTTATCATAGCGAGTTTTGACTGTATACAAGTAATTGTTATTATTACATAATTTGTGTTGTTATTACATCATATTTCTAAAATACACCCGAGCTTTGTTTAACGGCTTTATACATTCATCTATAAATTTATGTATTTTTTTATTTGGGAGATTCATGAAATGCCTCATGTAAATACATAATGCGTATTTGCAAAGTTGGACGTACGTAGCTTAACAATTAATGGAAAATAAAAATACAATACAAATTGTATAATAAAAGTTTTCCAGTGTTGGTAAAATATTTTTGATACAATTGTGCTAAAAATGCTATATACGACATTACATGAATCCACTTATTGTAAACTTAATAACAATTACAAAATTTTGTAAAAAATATATCATGAGTCAAAACTTTTGTTTTAAAGCTTTTACTTAAAAAGATTTGTATTATGGAATTAAAAAAATATGATTAAACTTTAAATATTCTCTATATTATGAAATTTATTACAAAAAAATTTACACACAGTGATAAAATTAAAAGCTTTCTTGTCTGTACACTAGCGCATATAATATCGTGAAAAAATATATGCCAAAATATTGGAAAACTGTATTAATAAATTAGAAATAATTGATTATTAACTAATTAGGGACAATATATTTAGGAAATAAATTATTTAAACAAGGTTAACAAGGTACAAGTTAAAAACGTTAATAATATTTTTAATAAAAAAAAAATAATGTTTTGAATATATAAGTTAGATTTAAGTATATCCCTAAGTTCCCTAATAATTTGAAAAATTTATAACGCATTTATAAAATGAATTTTATATACAAAATTTGTTTTATAAGTCACTTATAAATTTAGAAATTGATTATGCATATGACCCCTAGTCTAAAGGATCCATTAGTTAGGGGAAGTGTGTTTTTCACAAACGCACTATTCATTAAAAATAAACAAAAAGTTGATTCGTTACGGCAGAGTACGTCAAAACTAATAGAGGCTTAAAGGGCTGGTTACTCGTTCATAAAAATTCATTGTGATTTATGTGTTGTCCTTGAAAATCAGATTCAATTTAATTTTAAATCGAAAATAATTTTTAATTAATTTAGCTCCTTTGATTTATTTAATCATTGATCTAGTTTATGCCAAATTTATTTTATTTGTGAATACAATCGACTTTTATTTGCATAATTTTGGTTATCTTTCCAAAAAAATTTCTTACTTGAGTAAAATTGAAAAAAAAAATTTTAAATATATGCATTACATTTTTTGTTTCAAACTACGAATATTTTATCTTTACGTGTTATACTGCATTTAAACTAAGCAAAAACTACCTAGTTTTTGGCCGTTGCTGGTTTTTACTTGTCAAAACGCTGACATAAAAAACAAACAAAAACAAGTTTTATACAAAAACTTGCTCAGCCTAAATTCAGTATTAAACACAAATTCTTTGTTGAAAATTAAAAATTTAATTGTTTTTGCCAGCAGATTTCTTTTCTAAATAAATCCGATTTATATTCTAAAATGGTACAATTGTGTCACAAATCCCATCACTTATACTCGTATGCAACTAAAAACAGCTGTTTATCCACTCTCACGTAAAACCGGAGAGAAATTCTATTTTTAATAGAATTGTCCTTCACGTTACATTTACATTAAAATAATTTGGGCTAACGGCACTGCGACAAAATTTTTGTGATATTTTAGATAGCAAATTCGGTAAAACATTTTTTTTTCAATAAAAGCCCAATAGCAAATGGTCGAACTAGTTCTAAAACATACTAGTTTCTTGTTTAGTAATTACATAACTAGTTCTCAAAATAATCATTTTGAACCAGTTGTGTACTAGTTAAATACGATCTATGTAGAGACTGTTTAAAAAAATTACCTGAATTAAAATATGAGATTTAAAATTATTTTTTTTGCATTTATATTTAATTAAAAAATCAGACTTTGTAAATAAACACTTAAATTTTTTTTATTGTGAATTGAAATGAGGTGTAAATCAACTGGCACAGTACTGGTGCCAAAGAGTCAATCCAGAACTAGTTTAGTAAATTTCTTATAAGAACCAGTAGAGCTTATTGTTTTTCTTCCAAAAACAATAATCTTTAAGAATTTGTATACCTAATAGTTTCATTGAAACTGTCCAGAGATTTCAAAAAATTGAATTTAAATACGAGTTTTGAAATACTACCTTTGTTTGTAATACGTGATACATTTTGAGTTTGCAAATAAACACTAAAATTTTTTATTGTCATTAGAAATCATAAACACAAAATATTTGAAATTTCATTTGGTAAATGGATATAATTATCTCAGTAAGAGGAAACTATCGGTCTAATCTGCGTTTTATCAAAGGAAAAACCTCTGTTTTTTATCTATATAATTCAGATACAACCAACTGGTACAGTACTATTTCCAAAGAGTCACTTCGGAACTAGTTCCGAGATTGTCACATTAGCACCAATTTCGCTCCCTATTTTTCGTCCTTAAATTGTAATTTTCAAACTAGTTATACAACTAGTACCAAAGTGGGAGTTTGGCGACAATTGCCCCCATCCCTATGACATCTCCATGTTAAATTCTACAGTTGTTTGTATGGAGAGGCGGTAGAACTCGTACTAGTTGCCTGGTTTAAATAAACTAGTACATAACTGGTTCTGAACTAGTATTTTTTGCAACTGGGAGCATTGAAGTGAATCTGTTATTTACTTTAAAAGGTTTTTATGTATTAAAATAGTATTTTAAAAGTTTTTTCAGAGTTGTTTTATGATTAAAAAAATATAATTCAGTATTTCCTGAGATAACGGTGTCACTAAATTATTTTCCAAAAAAAACAATTTATTCAAAAAATTTCTCTATGCTCCCATACTAACATCACCATGACAAAAACCAACATAAGTAATAAAAAATTTTGACAAAATAAAACCTTGACAAGGAGCTTTTAAAAGTAGTACTTTAAAGAGCTTCTTTTAAACTTGCATTTTTATTAAGATGGTTTTCAAATTGCTCAAAACTTCTAGATTTTTCCAATATTAACAATATTTTGTTGTATAAAATTCATATAAAAGTGAACCCAAATTTTAATGGCGTTAAAAGAGGAATACATTTTATTTCCTTCTAACAAATTCTATAGTTTTCACTATTATTTTACAAAAGCTTACTGTTAAACATATTGCAACACTTGTGGAATAAGTTGTAAAAAAATTGTTTATGTTATATTTCATTATGTCATCATGAGGAAATTTTGTGTTTTTCTACGAAAGAAGTAATAGAAGAAACTTTTTATGTGTGTGAGTGTGTATATTTTACAGGAAATGTTTTTAAAACAACAAACCAGTAAAAGCTTTTGCTTTCATAGGATTTTTCGTTTATCTTTCGACGAAAACTTCTAGATAAATAGGAAGATCACTTGAAAAAATATATATAGAAATACTACACCAAAAAAAAAGTTAGCTAAAAAATTTGTAAGTGGCCTTTAAATAAAATTACATCAATTGCACAGTAAATACAACACTTAAGAGGTATCGAACGTGTGACCAATAAATTTTTATAGATTTCAGGATCTACATCAACAATGTGAACATCAAATTTTAATATTACCCAGCGAAAAAAGAGATGCCGAAGCAGTAGAAAAAGCACTACAATTAATGATCTAGATGTACTTCTTTTTTAACATAAACACTAATGATTTTAACATTGAGTTGTCATAGGAGAGGAGTACTCCGACTTTAACATTTTTTCAGTACTTTTTGAATGAGTGCAAAGGAAGCTCTTTTTCAACAATTAAAACTTAAAAAAAAAAAATTCTTCACAAAAAAAAATTATATTTTTTTTATTTTACAAAAGTTTTTTATTGCCGCCACCGGGTATCGAACTTGCGACCGCACGATTGTTAGTCGCTGAGCTATTCTTTGATATGAAAGTTGACTGGCATAAAAACACCACTTTGTTAATGCGAGATATTGTTCCTTATTCTCTTCAATAAAAGTACTTATTAAACAAGTGTAAAAGGTGCACTCCAATTCAATATTGGTTTCAGTACTATTTTTACAGGTACATAAGAATCAATTTCTCACCATTTTTTTTATATATGTGACCCGGCCTATGAAAAGGTGGCTTATAACTCAAAAAAGAAATTGCGAGAAGCAGCTGTTAAAGATAAATAATGACTTTCTTCAGTTTCTTAGTAGTTTTTCTTTTGCATTATGAACAGTCATGCCCAAAAGCAGTGTTGCCAACTCTTGAAGGCAGGAAAGCACCGTGAGCATTGTGAAAACGGGTAAAAAGGGTAAAAATTTACCAAAAATGATGTAAAAAAGCACGATATTAATTTTTTGAAAAATTTAAGTCAAGATTTTAAAAACACATTTTAGCTTTGTAAAATTGTGTAAAAAGGGTTAAAAAATAACCAAAAAATGGTAAAAAGCACCAAATTAATATTTAAAACTTTTAAAGTTTAAATATAACGAAGTCGCTATTTGAAATTGTACTACAAACATTGTGAAAAAACGTATTTTTTGTATAGTTCGTATAATTTTTTTTAACTTAGACAGAAAGTTGAATAAAAATTGAAAAAAAAGAGAACAAATACCAAAAATATAAACTGTACAAAAAGCACTAAAAGCACTGCCAGAAATCTGAAAAAGCACTGTAAATACCCGCTTTTTTTAAACGGGCATTTTTAAAAAATCACCGGGTATGGAAAGGAAAAAAGCACCAAAAAATACCCGAAAAGCACTGAAATGGCAACACTGCCCAAAAGGCAACCAAAAAAGGCAAAAGAGCATAAATGAGATAGTTCGTGTGTGTATATAAAGAGCGATGTTTTTTTTCAATGCAAAGCACAAACCAGCAAGGTTGCCAACACTTGAACTAAAAAAATGGCTAGATTACGGAGAAAAAATGGCTAGAAATGGCTAAAATTGGAAAATAATGCTAAAACCCAATAATTTTAATATAAATCAGTGATAATGAAGAGTTCTAACACGAATTAAATGAAAGTAGCCTTTAAATTTTAATGTTTTCTGAATTTCTAAAATATTGTCATTCAAATTTTACAAAAAACGTGATTTTTAATCGAATGTAAAAATTACATGTGTCTGTGAACCCAAATAAAAGTTTTAAGAATTAAAAATTTTGTACTAAAATTTTGAAAATCATAAAAATTTTGGCATTTTTGTATAAAATTAGCTGTAAAACATTAAAAGAAAAAATGGCTAGGGCAAAATAAAATGGCTAAATCTTCCGGCTAGATCCAATCTAGCCATTTCTTTATAGCTAGATGAAATTTAAATGGCTAGATCTAGCCGGAGAATGGCTAAATTTGCATCCTTGCAAACCAGTTTCTGACCGAAAAAAAAAAATCGTGTGAGTGCTCAGATTTAAAAGCAATGCTAATCGAGTAGGACGAGCAACTTCAAAGGTTTCAACAAGGATAGCGATGAAGAAAACTACTTAATACTGCTAAATAAATATTTTTTGTGCAAAACAGCTTTTTTGTTTTTGGTAAAATCGTTTTTGCAGCGTTCAATCCTGTTTTTAAATTTTTCAATTTCATTTATTATCTTGATTCTGGATTTTCAATAAAATTCTGTTTTTCTTTCATTTGTGCTCTTCTTTCTCTACATTTTTAGTACACTTCTAAGCAAGTTAGGACTTTCTAGTTGTCACCACGTGAAAGAGCGACTCAAAAACTATCGAAACCAAAAAAAAAGTGGAAACATTTATAAATAAATAAAATGTATAAATATAATTAAAAAAAAAATTAAAAAAAAAAAATAAAAAAATATTGGTCCCGCCGGGAATCGAACCCGGGACCCTCTGTTTGAAAATGCCAAATGATACCAAAATCACTTTTAACGATCACTTTTGGAGCAATTACTGTTTAGAAGCAATACTTAAGTGATTTTTTGGATGTGGTTCAGAAGTAATTCTAAAAAAGCTGTAAAAATGTAATAACGGATACTTGGGAAGCAATGAAAGAAGTGATTTTTTGAATGTGTTCAAAAGTAATTCTAAGAAAGCTGTAAAAATGCAATAACGGATACTTGGGAAGCAATGAAAGAAGTGATTTTTTGAAGTTCTTCAGAATAACTTCTAAAAAAGCAGTAAAAATACATTAACGGATAATTGTGAAGCATTAAAAGAAGTTGTTTGCAAAGCACTAGATTAGATTAGATACGAAGGCACTACGCACCGCGACCAATATAGATCTTTTGTGCTGCCTAGAATTCCCTAGAGATTCAGGCTACCAATAAAGCAAATAATCCCGTTACGAGAATTTCCCCAAACGTTCGAAGGTGACACGAAACGGTCACCCAGAAATCTGAGTCTACTGTCACACAGTCTCGGACATTCGCAGAGTAAAGCACTACTTTCAATTTTTTTTGCTGGGTAGCTCTACTTTTTAAAATTTTTGCAAATGTAAATTTTACCAAAAGGACAGTTTTTTCTTTTAAATTTCTTATTTATATACCTGGGTAAACTTCGGAACATTTTTGATATGGTTTTAAAATATATTAACTTATTTTGATTAGATGTAGCAGCTACACTCTAAAAAAAATAAGTTACTAGAAAAATTAGTAAAACGTCTTGTACATCAAGTGTACTAGTTTTCAGTAATTTTTTTTGCTAAAATTCCATTTTCAGCAAAAGTGTTAGTTATATTTTTTTTAGCACTAAACTAATTTTGAACTAATGTTTTACTAATATATTTTGCCACAAAAATTGTGCTAATAACCGCATTTATAGAATGTACGACAACCAGACAAGATGTAGAAGCTTATCTGGATATAGTACAGACAACGGAAATGATAATTAAAAAAAAAACAACTCTACACAGTTTCTATATTCAAATTTTCAGCAAATAAATTAACTAAAGTAAAATTTCTTTACATATTTTTTGAGTTTTTTTTCAGTCTACTAATATTCAGCAATAAGCTTAGTGATTATAGCAAGGATTTTTTTTATTTGCAATCGACTAAGTGTTAGCAAAACTTATGCTGAGATTACTATTTTTTTGGTAAAAATCAGCTCGCTGATTTTCAGCAAAACCTTTTCCTGAAATTACCAACTTTTTTACAAGCACGCTACTCACTAAAAATTTGCTGACACAGCAACATATTTTGCTGACTTTACTGACTTTTTTTTGAGTATAGGATATAATTGCAATTAAAGTGAAAACTTCACTTACTTTTCTATTTTGTAAATTTGCTAAAATTCCTTAATCGGATTCGCGAAATGTGAACATAATGTTACCCGACTAAAAAAGTTTTCATATAATCTAATATGATTTGATATAATTATAAATGTTTATATGCAAGGCTTTATATAACCATATACATTTATATTAACACTTTGCTTTTATAAATATGTTTGATATGACGTTATATATACTCATATGCGATTTGATCTCCCGCCATATATTAAGAGATCTGCGATATACTTTATATATAATTATATATAATGGCGTATAAGCTTCTATAAACAATCTTATATCAAAATATATAACAAAATAAATAGAAAATTGTATTAATTTTATATATAATTAGATATCATAATTATACAAAATTTTATAAAGTTTAATTTGCACTATAAACATTAAGTGCACAATTTTCTTGAGCTTAAGGTTTGTTTTTATATATAAAAAGATTTTTTATTTTCAATATTTCGCTACTCCAATGTTTAGCATCTTCAGGAAATAAAAATTAAACAGGAAAAATCAATTTAATTGTTATTTCCCGATGATACTACACATTGGAGTAGCGAAATATTGAAAATAAAAAACTTTTTATATGTATATAAAAAACAAACCTATGTGTTTCTTTATGTTATATGTCATATATTGCAACATGTGAAAATATCCAATTATATATCGATCTTTGTGTTATTACATTCGTATAATTACATACTTTTATATACGATTGTATCTAATTGGATATAACATATTGCATGTGATACATTTGAATATTTGATACGGTAATATTGTATTAAACTCTAATCTAAATCTAAACTCTATCATATTAGATACATTTGTATCAAATAATGATCTAGCTGTTTAATACTAGATCCAATTATATGTAAGGTGATACAATAAGATGTTCTCATTTTTCGGATAAATCGTACACGGAAAAAATAAAAAGTGTGTAATTATCGAAGTACTTAGGTAAAATACAACTTCAAAAGTATTACGTGTAAGATAATAAAAAAATACAATTCGATTCACCAATTTTTAATTTTAGTCAACTTGCCTTAGTTTTTTATCCATTCTATTTTCACGCACTTTAAAATATGTTAAGTTACCGAAGTTTTTTCTTTTGTAACTTATCTTAGAAAATATTATATTTTATTTAAAGACTTGTCTAACTTAGCAGAAAACTTCGGCAATTATACACTTTTTATTTTTTGCGTGTATATAATACAAAAAGTTACAAAATATTTTTTTTTTCCATGGGCGTGTAAACATCGATATAAAGCATGTTTTTTTAAGCCCGATAAAACTTTAAATTGTAAAATAACACAAAAAAATTAAAATTTAATCCAAAAAAAGTTTCTTATTCCAAAGATCAATACATGGCATTAACATTTGAAAATAATTTCGGGCCTATGGTCACCACGGCTGTATTTGACGAAGCGCATTCCGGACGTCCAAATTTGTACGTCACTTTTTCGAGCGTTGGTGTCACGAATAACACGAACAATTTTGGCTTTTAAGGCATAAATTGTTGCTGGTTTATTAACATAAACCAGTTTATTAACATAAACCAGCGATGCCTCATAGGAGAGGTGTCAAATCGCACGACCTTGGAGGGCAATTGACAGGTCCATTTCTTCAAATCAGCTTATCGCCAAATTTTGATTCCAAAACGAGTATTTAAGTCGACGATGTGACGACGATGTGACGTCCACATCTCTCCCGGATCGATATCATCCATATTTTCAACAAAATATCATTGATCATTATGTGGTAACGATCTCCATGGACCGTAACGCGAGCTCCGGCTTCATTTTTGAAGAAATAAGGCCCAATGATGCCACCAGCGTGTAAACTGCACCAAAAGGTGCATTTTTATGGATGTAATGGAGTCTGTAGGGTCTGTTATTTGTTTCACTCCCTTTGCGGCAATTTTGTTTATTACAAACGCGTTAAGCCAGCTTTAACCCAGCAAAAAAAGAGATGCCGAAGTAGTAGAAAAAACAATACAATTGATGATCTAGATGAACTGCTTTTTTTAACATAAACACTAATGATTTTAACATTGAGTTGTCATAGGAGAGAAGTACCTACTCCGACTTCAACATTTTTTAAGTACTTTTTGAACTAGTGCAAAGTAAGCTCTTTTTCACCAATTAAAAGTTAAAAAAAAATTCTTCACAAAAAAAATTATATTTTTTTATTTTACAAAAGTTTTTTTATTGCCGCCAATGGGAATCGAACTTTCGGCCTGACGATTGCTAGTCTAGCGCTCTACCGCTGAGCTATTCTTTGATATGAAATTTGACTGGCAGAAAAACACAATTTCCATCAATAAATTTAACACGTGCGTGTCATAGGAAAGATCCGATACTGCTGTAAATTTAACAATTTTTCAGTAGAAAACTATGCTTGTGCATCATGTCGCTATGTGTTGTTGTATTTGTTTTATTTTATTTTTGCATTATCTTATTTTGAATGTAGAGAAAAAAGTCATGCATTAAAAAGTGTATGTTCTCTTTTTACAGGGTACTTTTCACGAGTACTTTTAGAGAAATTACTCTTTAGAAGCAATACTTAAGTGATTTTTTGGATGTCGTTTAGAAGTAATTCTAAAAGAGCTGTAGAATATACTAACGGATACTTTGGAAGCAATGAAGAAAGTGATTTTTTGAAGTTGTTCAGAATAACTTTTAAAAAGCAGTAAAAATACCCTAACGGATAATTTGAAGCAGTAAAATAAGTAGTTTGTAAAGCATTATTTCCAATTTTTTTTTGCTGGGAAGTTGCGCCAATTGAAGACTGATTTTCAAAGTAATTTTTTGTAATTTGGTAGCGTTGTTCAAGCGTCAATCTATTCATGATGATTTGCCAGAGTATACACTCAGAAAATAAACACAGTCACTTTTTTTTAGTTATTTCTGAAGTTTTTCCGTTGAGTTATTTTTAAAGTAATAACAGTTGTTCGTAGAAGAAAAATAATTTTTAACTTTTTTCACAAGTTATTTAAAAATTTAACTAAATGAAAATACGGATATTTCCTAACAGTCAAATTTTCTAGTCAATTTTTTTGTTTTAAAGTAAAACTAAAAAAATGAACCAAAAAAAAGGTATTTTGTAGTAAAAGTTGTTTGAAATAAAAAAACACCAATACAATTATTTGAATTGTTGTTATTTTAAATTTTTTAGTAAAATCAAATATAAATTTAGTTTTTTCGCACCGTTTTGTTTGTTATTTTTATAGTAAAAATAAATAAACTTTAAGTTGATTTTACGGTTTCTTATAGTCAATTATTGATAGTCAAAAATAATTAAAATTGATAGTCAATATAATAGTCAATAATAATAATAAGAAATTGTTAAATTAAATGAAAATGTGAGTAGACCGGTTTTTAACTGAAATTATATTTGTTTTAAATTGTATTTTAGTTAATTTTACCGTCATAATTTTTTGTGTGTACTGATCATCAGTTAACCCTTTCTTGAGTTCTATCAGGCTTAAAAAAACACCCTTTATATATCATACATGGTCTTGTATATTGTCATGCATGGGTATACATTCGAGCGTACCACCTTTTTTGTTTGAAACGTCGCACTTTTTTTTGCCGAACGTAGGGGTCGCCATTTTACATTTTGACTTATATCTTTGCCATTTATAGTCCGATCTTAAAGTATGATACATCAATGTTTTTCTCTCGAGGAGACCAGTGTTTTGCTCTAAGCGCCATTGTAGTATTCCATTCTAGTAGTTACCCACATGTTGTCAGTTGCTACCGCCCAAATTTACAACCCTAATGTCAGAAAATTAAAGCTCGAAAAAAATCATTAAACTTTTGCTAAGGAAGTTTTTCGATATACCCACTAGAAATTTTTTTTATATATTGGTTGCCGTGCGTAGGGGTCGCCTTTTTATTTTTTTTTTCATTGGATTTTTCCTTTATAGCAAAACACTGGTCTTCTCGAGGAAAAAATCGATATATCAGACTTTAAAATCCAACTTTAAATGCTGAAGCTATAACGAAAAATTTAGAAAAGCGACCTCTACGATCGGCAAAAAAAATTTTTTTTTTTGAAATTGCCTGCAAAAATATTTCATATTGGAGGACAAACGGCGAACTTTTTTTTGCGGTACGGTCTAGTATACATTGTCATATATGTATGTCCATGTATAAATAATCTCATATATGTCCATATAACTTCAGATCTGAAATTTGATCATATATGGTCATATGTTAAACTAGGCATGGAGGTATATGATTATGTTTGCCAATGTATGATAATATATAAGATTGCAATATTAATTGCATTTGGTCTATATGACGCATTTGAAAAAACAACTCTTTACTAGAAAAATAAAAATGCCCAGCTGGCAGTCGGCCTCCGATATACACAAATTGCCTGCACTTGTACGTGAAAACAACGTCAGTGTGGCAACATTTGTGAAAAAGGTGACAAAGAGGAGATAAGAAGATAAACAAAAAAATCCAAAGTAGAATGTTTGTATGTCTGTTTGATCACTTCTGAGAGTAAATTATCATATAGAGACAATCTGACAATAAAATATAAACAATAATACAATTTAATGGAAAATCACTGATGAAGCCTGTCCATAAAAAAAGGCAGAAACTAGATCTAGTCTGATTTGCAAATTAATAATGTGTCTATAACTTTGAAAAAATGTTTGTTCTTCTTCTTAACCTCAAACCTACTTAATTAAAATTAATAAAAATGCATATTAATTACAATATTAATTAAATTTGGTCTATATGACGCGTTTGAAAAAACAACACTTTACTTAATAAGATCATGTATGTATATGAATATTTTGATTGTTACATGTGTTATTTGATCGGAAAATCTGAAATTTTAAACTCGGTGTATAAAAATAGTTCCAATTAAAAGCTTAAAAGCTTTACTTATATCAAGCACTTCGTTATACACATTTTTCCAAAAATTAAAAACTTTTTATTTTCAAATTTCTAGTCTCTGTTAGGGAACTAAAGATCCCCTTTAAAATGGTTTTTGTAGCTTTTCCCGTTTAATTCGATTACTATAACATAAACTAATTTGTAAGGACGGCATATATCGGGACACGCTAATAATCGTCTCTTCTTTAAAAACTTAGAAATCATTTTGAAATTGAAAAAAACTATCAAAATGCACGTACTGTTTTTTAGGCCAAATACAATATAATATGCTTCGTTTAATAAATTTTAACCAAGACTTGGTATTTTGAAGAAACATATTTAAATTTTCAAATATAAAATCACAATTTGTTTTATGGTTAAATTTTAATTTCTTGAAAAAGAAATGCATTCTTTTCACTTTCACTTAGCTTAGTACTTTCAAAAATATGTTAATTATCACATTCGATTTACTTTTTTTTTTTGTAAATGAACTCGAATTTCAGAAGAGTTACCATAATTTAGTTTGTTTTTGAAATATATTTTAAAAATATACAAGTAATTATAATCACTGCAAATATATAATTGTTTGTCACAAATGATCAACTCTTTTTGTTAGTTTTAATTTGTTGTTAATAGTTTAAAATAATTTTCTAACTTACAGCAATATCTCGTCGAATATTGACAATTTGCATTGACACTACTGGGTGCCATAATTTCATTGGCAGCCGCCATATCCATCGTTGATGGTGAAAATTTAGTATCCAAGTGTAACGGTAAAATGTTGATAATTTTGCTGATTTTAAAACTTCTTTAAAAGAAGTTTTATAATGTTTGATAAGGAAAAAACAAAAGATTAAAAGTTAAAGAGGACGAAGAAGAGTCTTGAGAGAAGTTTGTTTTTTTTTTGTTTTTTCTTGAAAATAATCCACAATATTGTTGAGAAATTATTGTTATTTTAATTGTTGTTGATGTTGTTCTTGTTGTTTGATCATAAATATATTTTGTAATCCTTTTTGTTTTCTTTAATTTTATATTTTGTCGTTGTAATCCAAATAAGTTCACAAGTATTAAAATTCTTTTGTAATATTCAAGCCACTTTTTAATTTAAATTTTTTTAACACTTTCACTTTTACTCTTTTTTGTTAATTTATTATTCAAGCCAATTAAGGTTTTGTTTGTTTTGTTGTTGCTGTTGTTGTTGTTGCGGCTTAATAAGGGTTTATATAGTTTTATATATATTTTTTAATAAAGACATGTTTGTTGTTAGATTATCAATATTTTGTAATAAAATTTTTAGAATTGCAATTTTTTTTTTTAAATAAATTTCACTTTTATTTTTAAAATTTTGTAATATTTTATTGTTGTTGCTTTTTGTAAATTCTGGTCTATTTTGGTTTTGTTTTGTATTTTGTGGAGAGAACACCAAAATGTTTAATGTAACGTCAGGTTCGACACTCGTGATACGTCTGTTTTGCGTGCGACAGTGAAAACCATGCTTATCCTCAACAAGACAACATTTAAACTTGGATGAACACTTTCAGTTACCACAAGCTCAAAGTAAAAGACACAACGGCACACACATACTAACACTCATGTTTGAAGTTAATCCGCACATTTCATTTCATTTCAATTTCATAATGTTTCTTCTTCAAGACCAGACTAGACCAACAGTGTGAAGGCTTTCGCTTGGTTACATTTACAAAAAACAATCCATAACAACAAACCAAGCGTTTGTCAAGAAAGAAACTTTAGCTTGAAGAAAGAAATACAGCTTAAAAAACCATCCATCCATTAAATGTATAAGCCAAGTTAACAAGTAGCAAGAAGACTGCATAGAAGTTGTCTTGTATGCTGGTGTTAGTGTTAAAAACATGCTTTAAACTTCTTTTTTTGTGTGAAGCTTTAACAACAAACCACGTTGTTGTATATTTTTTCTGCTATTGTAGTTATTGTGAGAAATGCTTTCTTTCTCTGTACTAACACTATTAAATTCACAATGATGTCAATTTAGTGTTTTGTGAGGCGTTTCGGAACTGTATCTATAGAAAGTGGTAGATGCCCTACGGGAAATTTTAACAAACCGTCACCGAACTGGCCCCATTATATGAAATAGAGTGGTCACTTTTACATGACGTTGTCATAGGAGGGAGAAATTGACCACTTGTGACATGTCACAAGACAACTCCTAGGACAGGTTACTGAACTCTCATAAAAAACAAAGCCCATATATATTATTATATTATATATTATAAAAAGTACTTCTAAATCACTCTAAAAATGCAAACTAAATGTACTTGTATTGAGGTGATGAAAATGTATACCGAAAAACTATACTTTGTTAACATTATGTACATCACTTTTAAATTACTAATAAAATGCTCAAGTTGAACTACTGACAACATGGGACACCACGTCTAAAATAAATCAGTGTTAGAGCTAAATTGTAGCTGCTTCACAATCAGTTGATGCTATTCGGAGTGCTTTTAAAATAACTTTTTTGTATGGAATTTTTTTGTCTTTCAATGCGTTTTTCGGCCAATGCTCGCTTCAAAGGAATCAACTGTGTTTGGTATAGCATCCTCCATTGTCATTGTCTTCCGTATCAAAATCACCACTTCTGAACCGCACGTACCTTCTATCGCAGTTTGAAATCGATGAAGCATATTCAGGAAAAGCTTTGGTGAGCAAATGATGTGCTTCAGCTGCACTTTTTTTCAAATTGAAGAAGTAAATCAAAACTTCCCGCAATGATGCTTTGTTGCCACAAAATTTTACATTTTCGAAGCAAAACAAAATTTGTTGTTTACACTATTTTGTTCAATGACTGAATTAGCAAAAATGACAGATGTTTACCGTCCAAAATGACAAGAAGTTATTAAAGACACAAACCATGTGTAAATGATACGCCATATGATGTAAATCGCGCATTTTTAAGTTGTACACTAGAGCGTACCACCTTACAGGCCAAAAAAAAAGTTCGCCGTACACCCTTCAATGTGAAGTATTTTTGCAAGGAGGTTTCAAAAAATTTTTTTTAATTTTTTTATGCCGAACGTAGGGGTCGCCATTTTACATTTTTCGCTATATCTTTGGTATTTACAGTCGGATCTTAAAGTATGATACATCGATGTTTTTCTCTCGAGGAGACCAGTGTTTTTCTCTAAGCACATTTTGACCTCAAGTATCCCGTTCTAGTAGTTACCCACCAGATCTCAGTTGCTACAACCCTAATGTACAACCTTAATGTCAGAAAATTAAAGCTCGAAAAAAAATCATTAAAGTTTTGCTAAGGAAGTTTTTCGCTAAACCCAGTAGAATTTTTTTTTTATATATTGGTTGCCGAACGTAGGGGTCGCCTTTTTAAATTTTTTTTAATTGGACTTTTACTATATAGCAAAACACTGGTCTCATTGAGGCAAAAAAATCGATATATCACACTTTAAAATCCGATTTTAAATGCCAAAGCTATAACAAAAAATTAAAATCTTTGCCCCTACGGTCAGCAAAAAAAAAAAAAATTTTTTTTTGAAATCGCCTTCCAAAAATACATCATATTGGAGGGTGTACGATGAACTTTTTTTTTGAGGTAAGGTCTATTGTACACCCATATGTAAACTCAAATTTTTGGCAAAAAGCGTTTGAAAATTTTAAGAAGCAATAACTAAATGGACTTCTTAAAAATTTTGCGAAAATTTTTCGCATTTATTTTGTAAAGAATTATGATGAAGTTGATAATATAGAAAAAACATAATTTTTTTTATTTTAGTAAGTTTGAGGTTAAGAAGAAGAATGAACCTTCCTCAAAAGTTATAAACACATTAAATTTGCAAACCAGACTAGAACTAGTTTCTGCCTTTTCATGGACAGGCTTCATCAGTGATCTTCCATTAAATTGTATTATTCTTTATATTTTTATTGTCAGATTGTCTCTATATGAATAATTTCAGAAGTGATCAAACAGACATATACAAACATTCTACTTCAGATTTTCTCTGTTTATCTTCTTATTTCCTCCGTGTCACCTTTTCACAAATATTGCCATATTGACGTATGGTTTGTACGTACAAGTGCAGGCAATTTGTGTATATTGGAGATGGACAGCCAACAGGACATTTTTATTTTTTATAGTAAATGGTTGTTTTTTCAAACGCGTCGTATAGACCAAATACAATTAATATTGTCATTAATACGTATTTTTATTAATTCTAATTTAGTAGGTTTGAGGTAAAGAAGAAGAATAAACCTTCCTCAAAAGTTATAAACACATTAAATTTGCAAATCACACTAGATATAGTTTATGCCTTTTTATGGACAGGCTTCATCAGTGATCTTCCATTTTTCATTTCTAGCTGCAACAGCGCCACTTTTTGCCAAACTCATTTCACTTTGGGGCATCTACGGCGATATAGGAATTCCGCTGAAATGCTAAATAATCATAATCCAGACTTGGTGTTAATTAACGAAACGAAATTTAACTCGAAACATAAACTGAACTTTGAAAATTATTCTCTTATACGTAATGATAGAAAAGATGCCAAAATGGGCGGAGGGACAGCTATTCTAGTTAGAAATGGTATAAAGTATAGTTATTACAATAACAGAAACATTGGTTTTTTTAGACACTTGGAAACATCTGTTATAAAAATACCATTGTTTCCAAATAAAATGCTTTTTGTTGTTGCGGCCTACTACCCCTCGGGCAACAACTGTAGTTTTTTTTAACTTTTTAACTTTTTCAATCATTGAATCTCGAGAATACAGAAAATTATTACATTGTAGTTGGGGACCTAAATTGCAAGCATACTGATTGGAAAAATCCAGTGTCTAACACTAAAGGGTGTTATTTGAAAGAATGGATTGAAAACTACGAAATAAGTTGTAGATGTAAGATATATGCGACATATACACCCTCATATACACGGTGTAATTCGTACTTAGACCTATGTATAATCGATTCCAGATTGGAGATTCATAAAGTTGATGATTCCATAAATTGCCTTGAGACACTTGACTATGACAGTGACCACAACGCAGTTAAAATTAAATTATTAGGTGCTGAAAATGATCACACCCTTACTTTCTTCAATGAATCTGCTGGAAACAAATTAAATTTTAGGAAAACAAATTGAAACAAATTCAGAAATTTTTTAACAAGAGAGACGAGTGAGAGTATTTTAATCCCGAGTGATAGAAATCTGAGTATTAGTGAAATAGATTTTCATTTGCGTGAACTGAAAGATTATATTATAGAGGCCATGGATAAATCAATCCCGAGATATAAATCACATGATTCGATTGAAAATTTCACCAATTCGACAATTAAGAAACTACAGCGTAAGAAGAGCAAACTTGTTACTTTGATAAAACGTTTTAATAGATTAGAAACCTGTTTAACACAATCTGAACTTAATTTACTTAAAGCGAAATTGAAACTAATTAGGAAACTTTTGAACGATAATTTTGTGATTTCAGTAAACAAACATTATCAAAACAGGCTTATGCAAATTAGTCCAAGGGACTCTTAGAATATGTTTAATGAAGTTAAAAAACAATTCAAGATGACACAGCCTCTTGACTTGAATATTCTGAGAATTCCTTTAGAAGACGAAAGGCTAATAAGGAACGCAGGTATTGACCCTATAGATTTAGAAAGGGAAAATGATAACACTAATTACTTGATTACCGAAGAAGTTCAAAAACTTAATATAGTTGGTTCATTTCTGGAATCGGCTCACTCTTCTAAGGATATCGTTCCTAATAATAACGTACATATAAAAGTAAACCACTGTTTCTCTGAATTTTTAGAAAAGAAAAGTCAATATGTATGCAATGGCTCCACCATAACGACATTTACAGCATCAAAAAGGGCAATTGACTTAAGAGAATCTCAATTGGATAACATTTTTATATCTAAAGATAAAGTTTTATCAATTTTTAAAAAATTAAGACCAAAACTGTCGTCTGGAGTTGATAATATACCTAATGTAGTTTTACGTAATATACCAGGGGTCTAATCGCCGCTTTCGATATCGGGTATTCGATATCGATTTTTTTGAATTTGGGATGATGGCGTTCGATAGCGAGAGTATGATCAAACAAAACTGTCACTTTTTCATTCGATACATAATTTATGATCGAAATCATATATTTTTGCATTGTTTTGGAACAAAAAGCATATGAACATTGTTTTAAATCACTTTTTATAAATGAATAGAGTTTAAATGAATACATTTCAGGTAAAAATAGTAAAAAAGAAAAAGTTGTGAAAATATAAAAATGTGCTCGAAGCTAAAAATTATAAAAATATTAAACATACAAAAAAAAATTACAAAAACCGGGAAAAATCGCACGCGGAGTGAAACCTTTAGAGCATTTACTTTATAAAACCTTTAAATTCTTCACTAGCTTTTTTCTATTTTTTTTGTACTCGAACGAATTTTTGAGTGAACTAGTAAAAATCAATGTAATATATTTTTCCTTTAGACAAATTATGACAATTTTAGGTCTAAAATACTTTATTTCTGCAATTAACAATTTAATTTTTAAATTATATTCCATATTCTGCACATACAAGTTGTGTTTTAGTTTTATTTAACAAATTCATATACAAAATGTGTTTGTTTACAAATTTTTGTTTTCAACTGTGCACGTTCAGTGAAGTAAACTAGCTTAAAATTGCGATACGATAGCGATACAATGCCGTGATTCGGCTATTCGATAGGTAACGAATTTTTGTTCGATACGTTAGCTTGTTCGATATCGAAAGCAGCGATTAGACCCCAGATGATTTAATGTCCAAATATGGAATACTCGTGCTTGGAAGCAAGCTAAGGTAATAATTTTACCTAAGAAAGATAAAGATACAAGCAATCTGAAAAATCTTCGGGCAATTAGCTTGCTTCCAAACATCAGTAAAGTATTTGAAGTCTGTATCAATATTAACATCGTAAAGTTTTGCGAAAACATGCAATTCATCTGCTTGTTTCAAATATTCAGTGGAAACTAAACAAATCGTTATATACTGGTGCCTGTTTAGTTGACTTCGAAAAAGCTTTCGATAGTATTTTGATACCTGGTTTAATATACAAATTATTTAAATTTAAATTCCCACTTCATTTTGTAATCCTTATACATAATATGTTGAATAATAGAACTTTCTCTGTTTATAATAAAGAAACAGCTGGCACGAAAAAGTTTACAATTGTCAATGGATTACAACAAGGTACAGTCAATTCCCCAATTTTATTTAATCTATACTTATTTGATTTACTGGAACAAATAAACGATATTATTGCTTTTGCAGACGACATCACTGTCTATCACGCCAACAATAAAATTGAGAAAATTAATGATAATTTGCAGAGTAAGTTTTTATATATTGAAAAGTATTCCACTGATTGGCATATGTAAATAAATTTTAACAAATGCGAGTGTATTCTGTTCCGACCACCAGTTGGGAAATGTAACAGCAATATAAGAAGAAACTGGAAATCATTTGGTATTAAATCAATTAATAATATAAATATTCCAGTAAAACAAACTGTCAATTTATTAGGTATTCAGTTAGATAAATTTCTGTACTTTAACAATCACATAAACCAACAACTTATTAAAGCCAGAAATGCATTTTTCATATATAAAAAATTATTTTTTTCTAAATATATACAATCAAGAGTAAAAATTATCATGTACCAGTCTTTAATTAGACCAATTTTATCATATGGTTGCCAAATATGGTTTAACATATCCCCTTCGTATGTGGAGAAAATACGCATATTCGAAAGAAAATGCTTCAGACATTGCACGTCTTTATACAGATCTCAGAGTAGTAACTACAAAAAATATATATCAAACAAAATTCTTTATGAAAAAGCTGAAATATCCAGATTAGATAATTCCATTATCCATATTATAAGAGATCACATTTTAAACAGTATGAATACCACCGAAAATAATTTGATCATGGCTCCCTACTATGTTTCTGGAGAGTACATTTCAGAAACATTAAAAAAATGGATACGTTCCACCGGAAGCTTTTCCTTTCCTTGATAGAAATGGTTTCATTCAAAATGAAGATGGTATTCCTATATTTTACCATATTTATAGAAGAGCCAATATCAAAACAATAAATTGTAATGAACTTACTACAGAAAATTGTCGATTTGACACAAGTATTTACTGGGATGATAAAAATATTAAACCTAATATAAACCTTAACAAATATTGGTGGCTCACACAATAATTATCCTTTGTATTTTAACCCTTGACCCTATTTTTTATTCTTGCCAATATAAAAGTGAGTTTTTATTTATCCTTTTTGCTTACATTCAATCTTATAAAGGGTTGTTCAATAAGAGCGCTACAAAAGTTTTTTTAAATAAAACAAAAACGGTTTTGGATACACTATGCGACAGGGATGGGATGAAACCAACGGGAAATGTTATATCGGTCAAAAACAAGTTATACGTGTCCCGGCGTTTCGCTGGGACACGCATAATTTTAATTTTTTTTAAATTGTTTGAGCAAAATCGGACTAGTGGTTCTCAAGTTATGTCAAAAAAAAGACCACCAAAGGTCAAATCGATATATCTCGATTCCTAGGGGTGACCCAGCGAAACGCCGGGACACGTATAACTTCTTTTTTAGCGATATAAATTTCCCCGGTAGTTTGAACCCTTCCCGATCACTGACCCCTACCATTTGTCTCACAGTGATATCAATGAAATTCGTTATTCCTATGAAAGTACGTTCGATGCCATTATGTATGGAAATCGATCTTTTTTCCATGTCCACCACGGGCACGCTTGCAGAAGTCCAGACGCTGAACCAAATTTTCGACGGTTTTCAAGCATAAATCGGCCGATATTCGTACGAAATTCATTAATCGTCGCTGGCTTTTTGGCATAGACCATAGATTTGACGTAGCCCCACAGGAAATAGTCCAACGATGTCAAATCGCACGACCGAGGCGGCCAATCGACTGGACCATTTCGTGAGATAACACGTTCTCCAAACTTGGTTTGCAATAAATTGATTGTGACATTCGCTGTGTAGCTTGTGGCGCCGCCCTGTTGGAACCACATGTCCTCCAAGTCCAAATCATCCAATTGGGGCCAAAAATATTCGGTTATCATTGAACGGTAGCGATTCCCATTCACAGTAACGTGCCGGTCTTGATCATCACGGAAGAAGTACGGCCCAAAAACCGCACCAAACCGTAATTTTTTCGGGATGCAATGATGACTCATGGAGTACGTGTGGATTTCTGTCTGACCAATAACGCATATTTTGTTTATTGACGAAGCCATTCATTATGACGACCATAAATTGGACGTAGCGCTCTTAACGTTGAGGCCACTGACTCCGAATTTCGGTAGTAAATTTTAAAAATTTCGACTCGTTGTTGGCTCGTATATCTTTCCATCATGAAATGGCAAACTATACTGAAGAGAAATGTCAATAGAGCGGCAAGAAATATGGCGTCGTTTGCTGTCCCTGTCGTTCTGCTTTTGTAGCGTCCCTGTTGAAGAACCCTTTATAAACATTTTTCTTGTAATTACGTATACAGTTAGATAATAGAAAAATAAATTTAGTATTAAATTAATATCTATTTAATACTAAATTGAGAGCTCGTTGAAATGGGACTTTGTATATAGAATAAGTCACCCAGTGTAGAAACAGTACTGGTAAGCACATAGGTAACGATATATTTTTTGATTTTTCGTATGCTGGTGTGTAACCATAACTCATTATTTTTCGCGACATCGCCTTATAAAGGTAATAAGAAATGTAATAACAAAAGTAACTAGTTACCATTACCAAGTATGTTGTTACATAATCACATTTCTGGTAATGATTTCCTACACTGGGATATGTAAATATGTTTTATATTTAAATTTTTATGACGAGTCCTAAAATTACACACTAGAGAAAACTTAAATTTTTCTAAATGTATTTCCTTAAGCTAATAGTAATTGCTTAACTCCTTATTTTTAAGAATCAAGTAAGCAATCGGATAACCACTTATAATTCAACTTTTTGTAAGCATGTGTGTAACCACTTATTATTCAAAATCTCATAACTACTTATTTCTCATTTTTTCGTAAGCGAGCGGGTAAGCGTGACTACATATAAAACGACCACGCCAAACAAAAATAATGAGTTTAGACGCCAAAAAATAAGTTTTGCGGAGCTATGAATTTCTATTATATAACCACTTATTTGGTAATGAAAGATTTTGCTGGATTGAAGTAGTCATTGATCATATTATCATATTATCATTTAAATTAACACTACATGTAATTGTTCTTTTTTTAATTCCCATCCCTAATATAAATGCATTTGTAATTAACTTTTTTGCAATCACAATTACATGCAGTTGTTTAATTGTATGTGTAATTAATAACAAAATGAAATTGAAATCCCCCAGATCTGGTTTGTGCGATCTGAAAATGTTTGATCTTTATCCACTTGAATTACTTTTTCAGTCGATTTAGCTAGAGTTGTCAAATATTTACCCTATTTTAAAATCCGGCTTTGGAATGACATACTTCCAAAACTCGTCTTTTAAAAAACTGGTTTTCGGACTTTTTAATGCAAAACCGGGTTTCTGGATTTTTTTAAAAAATAATTTTTTAATGCTATTATTGCTAAAAGGGGTTTTCTCAAATTCTTAAATATTCAAGAAAAAACTAAAAAAAAAATAATGATCGAACCTGCGATCATCTGTTTGGAATTAACTGTATTCAAAACACGTCTTGGGATCACTCTTGGAGTAATAATGCTATAGAAGCAATAATCTAAAAAAGCTATAAAAATACACTAACGGATACTTTGGATCAATTAAAGAAGTGGCTTTTCTAAAGTTGTTCAGAATTACTTCTAAACAGACAGTAAAAATACATCATCAGATACTTTGCAAGCAATGAAATAAGTGGTTTGTACAACATGACTCCTAATTTTTTACTGTACTTATTCAAATACAAAAATAAACAAAGCGAGAATTATGAGTGACCAAAGAAGAAAAGAGAATTATGAGTGACCATATAAAGCATACCAGCAATACCCATATCGTATTCACACTATTGCAAAGTTAATGTTCTTGAGATAATGCGTTCAGACTGCATTTAAGGTAAATGAAAATGAGTTGTCAAATGAAATGTTAATCATGTATGTAGCCAAGTTAAAATAGTAATTTGCGACGTTACAGCCTTTAGATTTTTGTCAAAATCGGTCCATGTTCAGTGCCTTTATAAGGGTCCCCCTAAAATTGGCTAATATGCTTGTTCTTATGTTACAGGTCGGAAATATAAACATACACAGAAAAAATTTACAAAATTCTGTTTGTAATGTTAAACACCTTTTTTGCATAAACAAACAAAAAATTTTTTAAAAAGGCACCAACAATGGAATTTGTATATACAAATCCCTTTTTGTAACTTTTTTGTAATTTGTTAAAAATAAAATCAATTTTTTTTTAACAATGTGTTTTGTAAATACAATAATTTTTTTTTGTAACTTGTTTGTATTTGTTAAAAATAAAAAAATAAAATTCAACAACGAGTTTGTTATATTAAAACAATTATTCGCTTTATGTTGTCGTATTGACAAAAAAATAACTTTTTTGAAATTTTTGT
Organism: Leucophora obtusa; assembly: GCA_949987735.1. Lineage (NCBI taxonomy): Eukaryota > Metazoa > Arthropoda > Insecta > Diptera > Anthomyiidae > Leucophora > Leucophora obtusa. Next base: position 292,113,255 of record OX465295.1, on the reverse strand, counting down.
TACAATTTACAAACATTTGAGCAATTGAAAACAAAAAATAAATGATTTATTTTTTTTTGTTTCAAAAAATTCTAAGGCTATTTTTTTGATATTTTTGATACAATTTACAAACATTTAATAAAAAAATTGTTAGATATCTAAGTAAAAAGCCAACAATTTTTTTTAATTACTTAAAATTTTGTGATACTTTTTTCTGTGTATATGAAGGACCCTCAAAAATTGGCTAATTTGCTATAGGTTTTGCGACCTACTAAAATTTCATTAAAACAAAGATATAGATATTTAAAGAAATTTAGTATACGAATTCAAATTGGACCAAGAAGAAAGCCTATTTATTTTGGATAGAATTGACCCACCTTTGGACCTAGTACACATGTGTACTATATTTTTGATTTTCTCGTAAATATACCTAATACATATTAGGAGAAATTAAATTTCTAACGAAATTTATAATGTCCAACAAATGTATAGACGAATTTTGGCACAAGTCCATGTAAACCCATTACAATTTCGGATCCACAGAACCAGACAGTTGTAGGCAATCACATAGTCGGCGTTCCTAACTTTAACTTTTTTACTCGCTTCGAAAATAAAGAACGCATTAGTTTAAAAAAAAATTGCGTTTTTGTTCCATACATACTGGCTTTTTTTATTTAAAGTAAATTTATTAGCATCACTACAAATTACATTTCTTTCTTTCTTTTCTTTACATCATGTTTATGATTCTTCACTGGCTGTCTTGTACATGTGTTTCATTATTCTTTTCATTCCCCTCAAACTTTTGTTTTGATTTAAAGCTTTCACTGTGTGTTTAAGATTTTTTTTTTTGTTGTCTCTTTTAGCATGTAGTAGTGTTGGTACGTACCATCTATTTTGTGGCTTTCCCATTAAATATTTTTGTTTTTATAGGGGAAGAAAAAACTTCTTAAGCTTTACTTTTCTTTAATTTAATTCATGTTTCAATTTCCAATTTGTCTCTGAAAAACACTTTCTTTGGTTGGTTAATATATATTTTTTTTTGCTTTACCATCAAACTTAATGACTTTTTAAATAATTTATTTTTCTTTTTAAGAAATGTTTATAATTATATAATTTAAACAAAAATAACACAAACCAAAAACTTGTCTTTCTGAGTCTTCTTTACGTATATTCAAAAGTCTTAAAGAAAAAAATATATATATATATAGAAATGGTTTTACTTTTCATGAGATTTTAATTTGGTTTTAGTAATTTTGTATAATTTTACCAATTTCGTCATTAGAATAAAACTTTCTTCTGTGATTTAAAATCAAAATTGAGTCATGTATCGTTTCTTTTATAATAAATTTTAATGAATTGTGTTTTGCATAATTTCTTTAAATTATTTAAATAAGAAACTAGAAAGGGTCTCCCGAAAATACCGTTAAATTAATATTTGCCAACAATTGTATTCATTTCTTTTAAAGATTATCTGTAATAATTATGCAAAGCGATTAATGATTTTACTAATAATACATAAATGTGTCCATCCTGTGAAAGAATCATCCTGCAACAAAAGCAATATTGCTGCTTATGTGAACTGTCGCTGTTCGTTTATGGTCTAGATTTCTTTTGAAAATTCCACACTTAAAATTTTCCACATACGCTAAGACCTGCTAATAATCCAGAGTTTTTTAGCACTTTCTATTTATGACCATGCCGATAATTAAATTATGTCGACATACAGTGTGTATTAATTAGTTAATTAGCAGCAGTACGAACAACCATAGTATCCAATTGGCACCCGCTGTATTTAAGAGCAACTATCGTTCTATATTTTGCATATATATTATTAATCATTTTGTAATACATACTTAGAACAAAAATCTGACAAGGAAGCACCATATGTAGGTTCCCCACGATTGAAAGAAAATGTAGACATATTAAGCATCAAATGAAAGTTTTTTATTGTAGACTCAACTACCGAGCACATTAAACTTTTTTGTACCAAAATTATTATTATTTTTTGAATACACTAATGGAAAAAAGTCTGTAAAAAATTTACTTAAAACTACTAAAAATTAGTTAAAAATTATGTTGCAGATAAAACTGATAAAATTAGGAGATTATTTCTGCTAAATATTAGTCAGATAGGAACAGCAAAATTAAAATTGTTAACCATACAGAATTATAGTTATTAGAGTGGGTCGATTTGTATGGACAAACATTTTTTGATATTGTGTCATCGATTTTTCGATAGCTTTTGGTATGAGGAAAAAAAGTTCCACTACGACATATCAAAAAAATCATTTTCGAGGCGTCCAAATTTCAATTTTTTAAAATTTTCTAATAAATGCTACATTAGCGCCATCTTACGGTGGCTTTTTGAAACAACTAACGAAGTTGTAAATAATATAACATTACAGCCTTTCCAGAAAGGTACTACTTATGAAAATCGGATAAAAAATGTGGCAACTAGAGGTAAGAGTACACTCATAAAAAAAAGCCCGTACAAATAGTTAAAAATTTTGCTAAAATAACAGGAAATAGTACCTGAATTTGCGCCAGCAGAAATTTCAATGATGTTGAGAATCATGGTCTGCTAAATTTAGGTGACCTAAATTTTAGGTAAAAAAGTTAGTTCAAATACTATAATTTATAAGAAATGTTGTTTAATGGAAACGAAAATTACTCAGCTGAAATTACCGCAAAATCGGCGGCGCGCCGCCGTTTCAAACGACTCGCTTCGGCTCAAAAGGGCAGCCGACCAAAACAAGAGCCGCCGAATTTTTTTCGCGCCGTCATTTTCTTAAATTTATTTTTCTTATTTTAGAGATTAATCAGAACTGGGTCGACAACGACAATTGCTTTTTCATATATTTTGTATGGCTAACTAACTGCTAACTATGGTTAAGCACTAAACTCAGTTCATTTTGAGATAAGTTAACAGGTCTTAAGCGGATTCAATCAGAAAAGAATTAATTTTTCAAATCTCTGTTATAAACAGTGCATAGAAAACAATTCGAGCCGTCAATCAAGCCGCCGCCAGTTTGTATGCATAAACGCCGCCGCCGCCGTAGTTGTTTTGGTTGCGCCGCCGCCGCCGGTATGGAACCTTGATACACACCTCACCATCAAGCGCCATCAATCACTATACACTAGCGCCCCTATCGTTTTCTTTTGAAACCACAAATATTAAAAAAGTTGCCAACAATTTTATCTAAATTAGCTGATATAGTGTCAAAATCGTTTATAAAAAAATAGCTAAATATCAGGAGGAAAAATTAGTTCAAGTACAGCAGAAATATGTTTTTGTGGTGAAATTGAATAACTAACAACTTTAGCTAAACAACGGATTTAAACGAAAACAACAGGAAAAATTAGTTCAACTGAATTAGAACGCGTTTAACAGACTTTTGTACTAACTTTTTTTTATGAGTGTATATAATATAAAATTATTTTCTGCTTATTTGCATCAACATCATCATCATCATTTTATCATTTCATCATCAAGCAGAAAATAATTTTACTTATATACTTTTACCTCTAGTTGCCACATTTTTTTATCCGATTTTCTTAAGTAGTACCTTTCTGGAACTACTTGTAATGTTATATTGTTTACAACTTCATTAGTTCTTTCAAAAAGCTACCGCAAGATGGCGCTAGTCTAGCATTTATTAGAAAATTGTAAAAAATTTCAATTTGGATGCCTCGAAAATGATTTTTTTGATATGTCGTAGTGGAACTTTTTTTCCTCATGCCAAAAGATATTTGAATTGATATAAATTCATCCAATTTTATCGGAGTTTTGGTCTTATTCATTTGCATTAAATTTTGTTTGTTTATATGAATATGTATAGTGTACACTCTAAAAAATATTTGTAAATTTACTACTATAAAATGGGTAAAATTTTGTTTAATTTTACGAAAGTTCGGTAAATATAAACAAAAAATGCGTAAACTTTTTTAGTACACACTTCCATACGCAATAATACACACACAAAGTATTTTTAGACATTATGTGTTTATAAATAAACACATTGTGCCTAAACTTAATATTGTTTTTTTAAATAACATTTTTACGCACAAAGTTGGTAAATATACTATCCTATAATAGTAATAAATACTCTGACATTTCAAATTGGAAAAAATTGAAAAAAAAAATTACAAATAATAAAAAGAAAAATCTAAAACGGATTCTTTTTTGTGAATTACTACATTTCCACAAACACATTAGTATCTGGAAATAGCATGAAATTGTTTTGGGTAATTATCGTAGTCTAAATCTCATTTTAAAATTGAAAACGCGGTATGAAAGATACGGCCAACGCAGGAACAACTGGGTGCAATGACTCCTGCTCTACAAAATGCCTTCTTTGCAAGGGAGGCAGTCAAGCAACAACCATTAACAATAACGGGAGAAAACGCAGTAAGAGATATACGGCCTACGCAAAAAACCTGGGTGCAATGACTCCTGCTCAACAAAGGCAGTATTCATTGAATACTGCCTAACTTGCAAAGAAGGTATTTTGTTAAGCAGGAGTCATTGCACCCAGTTGTTCCTGTGTAGGCCATATCTCTCTTACGGCGTTTTCTCCCGTTATTGTTGACGGTTACTGCCTCCCTTTCAAAGAAGGCATCTTGTTGAGCAGGGGTCATGCACCCATTCAATAGTTATAAAAAATTTTTATATGAATTTTAATGCCTTAAGATCCCAAAACGACTAACTTCGACATAAACGATTATGCGAGAATGACTCGGATATTATTATTAATAAAATACGTACTAAAAATTAATTTTATTTAAAAAAATTTTTAGGTGGCGCATTTTATGGGATTTTTACGCACTTTCTGTGGATTTTTCCCCATTTTTTGTGGATTTTTACGTACATTTACACGTGAAACGTACTTTTTTACACACAAATTTAGTAAATTAACACACTAATTTTAAAATTTCATTTAATTTTTACGCATTTTCAATGTAAAATTACAAATTATTTGTGCACCAACTTAAACACAATGTGCGTATTTTTTTTCAATTACGCACATAGAGTAAATTTACCCAATTTATAGTAGGAGTTCAGTTTCCTACTATAAGTTGGGTAAGTTTCAACAGAATTTAATTAGAGTGTAGGAAAACAACCAATTAATTAACTGAGAGAATTAAATGAATAATATTAATAAATTTTTGCACAAAACCGATGAATTTCACTAGGTCTCGTCCATTGAAACTTTTTACTAAATAATGGAATTTTTAATAAAATGTCAAAATATTCATTTTATTTATTAAAAGTTTCATACACTTAATGAAAAAGCTTCGTTAAAACTAAATGCATAAAATATATGAAGCGCTTTCATCAAATTTAATAAATTTTTCATTTACCTTGTGAAGAAAACTTTATTATTTTACTAAAAAATTTCATTAAAACTGGTCCAGCAAACTTCTCTCTGTGTAGGTTATATAATCCATTATCAGTTAGTACCCACTAGCAAATGGTTGAACTAGTTCTAAAATGTACTAGTTTTTTGACTAGTCATTACATAACTAGTTCTCAAAATAAACATTTTGAACCAGTTGTGTACTAGTTAAATACGATCTAGGTAGAGAGTGTTTAAAAAAATTACCTGCATTAAAATATTAGATTTGAAATTGTTAAACTTAAATTTTTTTATTGTGAATTGAATTGAGGTGTAAATCAACTGGTACAGTACTGGTGCCAAAGAGTCAATCCAGAACTATTTAGTAAATTTATTATAAGTACCAGTACAGCTTCTTGTTTTTCTTCCTAAAACAATAATCTTTAACAATTTGTGTACCTAATAGTTTCATTGAAACTATGCAAAAAACTCGTATTTAAAGAGTTTTGAAATACTAGTTTTGGTTACACTTGTTTTTAATAATACATTCTGAGTTTGCAAATAATTACTAAAATGTTTTATTGTGATTAGGAATCATAAACACAAAATATTTTAAATTTCATTTGGTAAATGGATATAATTATATCAGTAAGAGGAAACTATCGGTATAATCTGCGTTTTATCAAAGGAAAAAAACTGTTTTGTATCTATATATCGTAATTCAGATAGCAACCAACTGGTACAGTACTATTTCCAAAGAGTCACTTCGGAACTGGTTCCGCGAGTGTCATATTTGTACCAGTTTCGCTCCCTATTTTTCGTCCATAAATTGTAATTTCCAAACTAGTTCTGCAACTAGTACCAAAGTGGGAGTTTGGCGACAATTGCCCCCATCCCTATGACATCTCCATATTAAATTCTACAGTTGTTTGTATGGAGAGGCGGTAGAACTTGTACTAGTTGTCTGGTTTAAGTAAACTAGTACATAACTGGTTCTAAACTAGTATTTTTTGCTACTGGGTAGTAACTACACAGAAGAAAAAAATTAAAATCATACACAAACAACGTTTACTAAGTAAGATAGAAACAGTTTTTAAATCACACAAATCTCAGGTTTTTTCCTTTTTATATAAAAAATTGTCTGCTTATTTTTAAAATCGGAAAACACATTAACTTAAATATGAAAAAGTTTAACTAGAATCATATTTACTTTAATAAGTATAAGTATTATAGCCACCAATTATAAAATTTCGTTTTAAAGTTTCTTACTTAAATAAAATATCCTACTAAGTGATGACTATAACACTGGGCCTAATATTCATACTTTATTTACAAAGTGTTCGTAAAAAGTCAAATGTTAATTAAAATCTGATATAGTAATTGATTTAACTATAATTTTTTCTCTGTGTAATTACTTTTCTTATTTCTTTTATTAGATTTAAGATTAGATATAATTAAAAAAGTGCGACATTGGTATGTCTCATTTATACTAGAAATGAAAAAAATTCTGGGTCATTAGAAACCCTAGATGTGACATAACATATAAGCTGAGCTTTTTAATTTTGTATTGAATTATTAAGTATATAATTGTATTTAAATCCACAAACATTTTGCTCGATTCGAGATAGTAAATAATTTTATCTAAAATATTCTTGGGTCACATTTAGTTTTATAAAGGGTTGTTTGAAGCAATATACAAATTTATCTTCAACAAGATGTATATGTATTTGTATATGGCATATAAAATGATATAAGAGAAAAGATATTTTAAGATATGATTATATAAGGCAACGAATAAGAAAATTTTGAAAATCGGAATCGCAGATAAACTCATATTTAATTTTATACGTTGTTATTCACTCTCTAATATGAATAGGTACAATTGGATCAAACCTAACTTGATCAAATCTAATCGTTTTTTCACGGGAATATATTAAAAAAAAATTATGTTAATTGATTTTTATAGTATTATTTTTTTTTCTTAGGAATGACCTTTGTATTTTACTTATTATATTTAAAAAAAAATATCAACCAATTATTTTTATAGAAATCAAAAAAAAATGTTTTTTTTTTAAATGACTCTTTTCTATATCTCATTCACGTAATAAAAGGTACATATGTTTCATTTTTTATTCATTCATTCATTCATTCATTCATTCATTCATTCATTCATTCATCCTTTCATTCATTCATTCATAAAAAAAAATTTATCTTTGAACTCTGGGAGCAACTATCACCGCTAAAAATATTGCCAGGAACATTTTTGTGAAGCATTCTAACCATCTAACTCTTCAATGAAAGAGAATTTGTTGGCCTTTTTTAAAAAGGGACAAAAAAGACCCGTAAGTTGAAGAGTTAGAGGGTTAAGATGTTCCACAAAATGTTCGTCGTAGTGTTTTACATAAGTTGGCTGAAGACATCCTATACCTAATATTCCCATGATTTCTCCTTAAAACCCTGGTTTGTGGGACATTTGAGCGCCGATTCTGAATAAGTACGAAATTAACCCTTAAACACATTTTAAATTTTTACTTATTACTAGCACTGAAGTTAAGTTTTCAATATTGATGTCTTAATATACTTATAGTAGGGTTCTATGACAAATATTTTTGCGAATTATTTTAACCCTCAAACTCTTCAAATTACGGTTCGCTTTTGTCCGTTTTAAAAAGGGGCCAAAAAAGTCCCTTTAATTGAAGAGGTAGAAGGTTAAAATGTTCCATAAAAATATTTCCCGTAGTGTTTTACATAAGTTCGCTGAACATATCCTATACCTAAAATGGAGGATACACATGGTTTCCTATTTTAATCCTATTTAATTTTTTTTGTTTCAGAAAAATCATTTTAAGCCTTTAAAACCCAATTTTTGTGAAAGGCATTTTTTTTATTAATGAATCGATTTTACCCAAAATTTGGCACAAATATGGCTTGACCTTATATCAATTCACGTGCTAAATTTCTGCAGGTTTTATAAAGATTTTAAGATAAAGGATATATGGCAGGACTAAGAGTCCTTGCTTCGATTTTGATAAAAATTGACACAAACGTTTCCAGTTTTATGTGCATCTCAATGGATACTTTTTGTAATTTTACCTCCATTTATGTAGCTAATATAATATTTTTAAATTGCAGTACCTATGGGAGGTGGGCGTGTCCTTGGTGATTCGAAAAATGGATTATAAGGGGAAATTATGACTTTTTGTTTATTTTATCAAAAATTTTGATATCTGAAATCGCACTTGAGTCAATAAGTTTAAAAAATCATGATCAGCTGCTAATATTCTTAGTTGAATTTGAGAAAATTAACCCTTAAATGCTGTTTGGCCCACTGAGAAAATATTAATCTATTTTAACATACACTCATAGAAAAAAGTTTGTAGAAAAGTTAGTAAAACTGTTAGTACTTCAACTTAACAAATTTTTAACTAATTTTTTGTTAAAATTTTATTTTTAGTTAATCTTTTTGCTACCTTCACATTTCTAGCTTACAAATTTTTTTGCTATTTTTTTTTGCTGAATTTAGTTACTAATTTTTAAGAATAAATTTGCTAACTTTACAATATATTGCTGAATTTTAGTTACTAACTTTTAACAGAAATTTTGCTAATTTTACAAATTTTTTATAAAGTAAACCACCAATTTTGGAGCGCTTATAAACAGGATGTTAAATGACTCATGAAAATTACTGCATATTTTTAACTCGCCAAAAATAATGCAAAAAGTTTTTAAATAAAGCTAAATTGAAATGGTTGAAAATTTGTCCTACTCATAAAATATCTAAGTTATTAAAATTTCTGAGAAAAGTTTGTATTTTTCGTAATACATTAATTTTCAAAGGTTTATTTTGGACGAACCATTGTAATATGAAAATTGTGATTAAAAGTATCTCTTGGGAGCAAGTGGAGTTTACGGGGATGACCCTAATTTTTTTCCCCCAATATTGTACTTTTTAAGCTTATTTAAAGAATACGATATTTTTAATCGGCCACACCTTCTCTCCTGTGGGTGGAGCTTTAGAGGTGCAAATGGAAACTCAAATAAATTCGAAAGTACATATCCGATCAGCACACAATGAAAATCAAAAGAAGGGTCTCTGACATACATTTTGTTATGGTTAACATATTATTGTCTATAAATATTAACACTTTTACAAAAAATCATTCTTGGGAAATTTTCATTGGCATTGAAATATAATTGGCATTACTTTATCTCAATGTCAATGCCAACAAATTTCATCACAATTCAATGCCAATGAAATTTTTTTCAATTTGCATTGATGAAGACAATGGTAATGAAATGTACACATAATTGAAGAAAAAGCATTGCAATATAAAAAAAATATAAGAAATACGCGAATTTTAGATTTTTTTTCTTAATTTATTCTTTTATTAAAACATGAAAACAAATATTTCTTTCATCAATTATAAATGGGCATTTAGGCTTTGAACAATGCCATTGAAAAATTTCAATTAATTGACACATTCAATAAACTGGTCCCAAGTATGTTTTTAAATACACATTTATTTTTTATTTATTAATTTTCATTTCATTTGCTCCTTTTTTACCTTTTTCCAGTCCACTAGTAATCTGAAAAAGTTTTGTTGATTTCAGAAAATTTTAGCAAAAATTTTGTAGATTTAACAGTTTTTTTTTTGCTATTTTCATTCTACTATTATTTAGCAATTTTTTTGCTGATTTTAGCAAGTTAAATTGTTATTTGCAATTAACAAAAATTTAGCTCAAATATTACTAAAATTCTGTAAATTTAACCGTTTTTTTGCTATTTTTATTAAACTACTATTCAAGAATTTTTTGCTAATTTTAACAGGTTAATTTGTTATTTGCAATTAACAACAATTTAGCTCAAATATTACTAAAATTCTTTAAATTTAACAGTTTCTGCTAATATTAGCAGTTTTTTCTGCAGCATCATTTTTAACTAATTTTTAGTAACTTTTTCTGCTATTTTTACGGAGTTATTTGTATGGGTGTTGGGCCTTATAAGCCCCAACAGCACTTAAGGCTTTATTTTCTGAAATTGAATTGAGAATACAGTTATTTTAATTTTTTGTTAAAATATACAAAAAAAAAAAAAAATTTTTCCCACTTTCTGTATTTTCATATCTTTAGTTAGAATATTGTTCTACCTCAAGTCTAATATCTAGAATGATATTTTTATATTAGATTTTATTTCATTTTCATGGTAGACAATACAATTGTTTCGTGGGCCTCACCCCACTGACAAGTTGTCCGCAATAAGAAAATGATGATTGGAACACACATACCGAAACATTACATAACGTACAAATATTTAATGGGGCTAGAATTTTGTAGCTTTTTATATGAACTGTCTGATAAAATCCAGTCATAAATCAACACTTTCTGAAAAGCAACAATTTTATATAAAAGAACTTTTTGTACTTTCATTATCAATTATATTTGTAAAGAGTTCATATCTAATAATAAAAAAAAAATCATAGGAAAACTATTTAATTAGATAATTAGCGTGTTTTTTAATCACCTGGATTTAGAATTTTTCATAAAAAAAGTGGATTTATTAAATAAAAAAAAAAGCTCGATTTAATAAATCCATAATAAAAGCACAAATATATGAAACAGCCTATTAATTTAATGTCAGAAAAAAATACGAATAAAAATTAAAAGAGAAACAAAAAAATTGAAAAACTAACAAATAAAAGGTTTTTATTAAATTTTGTTTATGAAATATGTTTAGAAAAAAAACTACACCTCACCAAAGACATATTTTTAATCTTGGATATGGAGAAATAGCTGAAATAGGAATGGCAATTTTTCACTCTACAGTAAGTAATTTAATTAAATGCAATTAGTGAATATTAAATATTGCAATGGAATTTTTCAATTGTGTAAAAATATAAATTGAAGTGATAAAACTGAAAAGGCAGACTGTTTATCGCTGTTTTATATAAAATATAATTAAAAATTAAAAGTTAAGGTAAAATCCTTCATCATCGAATTCGGTATTAAAAATTAGGGTGAAAGAAGTGTCGGACAGAAAATTCTTTTTAAAATAGGGAGAATCTAACGCCATCTGTTGAGCACTTTTAGAAATACTTTTTGGATTTATTAAATCCAAGTGATTAGAAAAAACGGCTAATGTTATGTATTTTAAAAATTTTCAAACTTAGTTTTTGAAAAACTACTGCTTTTAGGGCTTTAGTATTTGGGTTTGTGTCTTAAGTCTTTTGAATTATTTCTTATATAGAATTCCGAGTTTGTTTCTTAAGTCTTATGTGTCAGTATAGTTTGGGGCAACCTTTAGTATAAAATTTTACACAAAATAGTGATTTCTGAATTTAAAATTTTCTTATAAAAATTTAAAGAAACATTTATAATTATTTTCATATGCTTACACAATTTTTTGCTTCAATATAATTACAATTTCATAATCACAAAACTAGTGAAATTTTCTTTTATAATTAAATTGAAATAGAACACTTAATCAGCAAATCTTTTGAATTACATGCCCTTAACCAGCATATTTTAATTTTACTTTTTTCGCTGTAGTTAATTTTTTTTTGTGTTGGTGTATATTTATTGTAGAAAAAATAGGCCTGTAAAAAAGTAATAACTGCGTGAGTCTTTTTATACTTCTTATCTTTAAACAATTCATACACATACTTAGAAACAAAACTTTTTCACTCTATATAACGTTAAATTTTGTTAGTACATTTGTAACTTCAGTTAGTTTTTAAAAAAAATTTTTTTTGCCTTAAACTTTCTATTGTAAATAAGAAGTTCGTATTTTTTTTGTATATAAGTATTTATTAGTAGAAAAAAGTAAGATTTTCTTTTTTTTCTTAACCATCACCATATTTTGGTTGAAAAAAAAAATAACGAACTTAGTTTAGCTGGTGCTGGTTGCTGTTCATAAAAGTATGAAAAGGTACATAAGTATTGTTTTTTTTTTTGTATGTATGTTTGCCTGAGTATTGTAATCATATTTTATTTTATCTTTTAGCTAAGATTTGTTGATTTTTTATTTTATTGTTTGTAATTTTGCTAAACTTTTTTTTTTTACTATCCTATGAATTGTTTTCATTTTTCTCTGTGTGAATTTTTCTCTATCGTAAAGTTATAGCTAATAACATTTTTATATATTTTGTTTAAAAAAATATTTCTTTTAAGTCAATATTCAAACATTTGGGCGATACTTAAAAAAGTGAATATAATTCAAGAAGAATTTTTTGTAGATTATTTTACTTAAATATTAAACATCTTGATCTTCGATGCTTAGTTAACAATTCTGTGTTTAGTTTCATTACTCTTTATAATAGGTATTTCCCTAATCTAAATATTTTTCTGTCTATCTTATGGCTTTATGCATTAAAAGCAGTTCTATATTATTGCTACAATCTAAGGCTGCTCCTAACGTGATAATAATGACGTTGAAGATCTTCATTATCATAGTTATCATCATTAAGATCATCATAGTTGGTTGGCTGCATGTCTCTCTTTGTATGTGTGTGAATGCTGTTAAATGTAATAGCTAAATGTACTATTGCTTACTTCTATACTGCTGTTTGATATATAGGGTGAAAGTTTTTCTTTTTTTTAAACTTTTATTTCAACTTTGTAGACGCGATCTTTTTTTCATAATACCTATTCATATATGTATTATGGTAGTATCGTAATATTTTAGTTAACTGTTAAATATTTTTTTATTTTATTTAAACCTTTAAGAATTTGAATGAATTTCAAGATCACTGCACCAATTAATTTAAATTCATTAACTGGACTTATGAAATATTAGACAATTTTTAAGCCAGTTGTGAATATTATAAAAAATCTAGGATCATTAGATGGAATTGAATTGGCGGATGAGCAGGTAGCTGGTTTAAAAAGAAAATCCCCGGAAGCACAATTTCAACTATCCGCTCCTAAGAGAAATATTTCTATACAAAACTTTTAATTTTGGTCCTGTGTGCGTTCTATAGTGGAACAATTTTCTCATTTTCACATTAAAAATCGAGAGCTTTTCTATTGTTAGTGATAGAAACGCGAAGTTTAGTACGAATAATCTGAAATAAATATTAAAATCAATTGATTGAAAATATGCTTCGAAAATATATAGTTTTGGTTCCTTCGACTTCAGAACACCTCTAGTGTGCATTGGTTTTCTCTGATCTATAGCATATAGAAATTTCAGCAAAAACACTGGTGACCTTGGAGATACTATCCTTATAAGCTAACTTTATGTCAAATGATAGCTATTACACAATGATATTTAAATTATAGGAGACAAAGTTGCCAGATCAACTTATGAAAAGGAAACGATGTAGCAACTCTGACTTTTTTATAAAATAAAATTAGCTAAACATGACTTAGAACACATTTCATGGAAAAATATGATACTAAACAATATTGTAAAGGATTTTGGTGCAAAATTCGAAATATGTTCTAACTTATGTAATGTAATTTTAATTTATGAATAAGCCAAAGTTGCCATGCGGCCCTATGTTCCACTGGGAATTAAAGGATTAAATATATATAAAGTTGCCATATTGTTTCTTTTCTTAAGTCAATCTGGCATTTATGTCTCCTATAATTTAAATATCATTGTTTAACAGCTATCATTTGACACCAAGACACAACGAAGGTATCTCCAAGGTCGCCCAGTAATTTTGCTGACATTTTTATATGCGATCGAACAGAGAAAATCAATGCACGCTAGAGGTATTCTACAAATCCGGTTTTAAAGAAAGGATTGATTCATTTTTTTTCCTTTCCGAACAAAAATACTATATTTAAAACTTGGCGACAACCGGCTAAAGAAAAGTCGCAGCGGAAACAAATTGCTAATTTGTTTTCCCAAGCAGAAAAGTTATGATAAAGGGTTCTTCAACAGGGACGCTACAAAAGTAGAAAGACAGGGACAGCAAACGACGCCATATTTCTTGGCGCTCTTTTAACATTTCTCTTCAGTAAGGTTTGCCATTAATGATGGAAAGATATACGAGCCAACAACGAGTCGAAATTATTAAAATTTACTACCGAAATTCGGAGTCAGTGGCCTCAACGTTAAGAGCGCTACGTCCAATTTATGGTCGTCATAATGAATGGCTTCGTCAATAAACAAAATATGCGTAATTGGTCAGACAGCAATCCACACGTACTCCATGAGTCATCATTGCATCCCGAAAAAATTACGGTTTGGTGCGGTTTATGGGCCGGCGGCGTCATTGGGCCGTACTTCTTCCGCGATGATCGAGACCGGCACGTTACTGTGAATGGGAATCGCTACCGTTCAATGATAACCGAATATTTTTGGCCCCAATTGGATGATATGGACTTGGAGGACATGTGGTTCCAACAGGACGGCGCCACAAGACACACAGCGAATGTCGCAATTAATTTATTGCAAACCAAGTTTGGAGAACGTGTTATCTCACGAAATGGTCACGTCGATTGGCCGCCTCGGTCGTGCGATTTGACGCCGTTGGACTATTTCCTGTGGGGCTACGTCAAATCTATGGTCTATGCCAACAAGCCAGCGACGATTGATGAACTTCGTACGAATATCGGCCGATTTATGCTTGAAAACCGCCGAAAATTGGGTTCAGCGTCTGGACTTCTGCAAGCGTGCCCGTGGTGGCCATGCAAAAGATATCGATTTCCATACATAATGGCATCGAACGTACTTTCACAGGAATAAAGAATTTCATTGATATCCAAAACCGTTTTTGTTTTATTTAAAAAAACTTTTGTAGCGCTCTTATTGAAAAACCCTTTATAATCATATACGATGGGAGATCAATAAGCGCGTGACTTTTCAAACTTTCCTCATAGCTAATTAAAAGCGAATAAAAAATTAAAGTCGAGCATGCTGGCTATATGATAAACTACACTAGCTTGGTGAAAAGCCAAATAATATTTTGAATGGGTTGAAATGCACTTGTGTCAAGTTTGTCTATACAATGAGAAAACGGTAAGAAATTTGGACTTTACTCTATATTAGGGGTATTTAAGTGAAAATCGGAATAGCTAGAATTAATAGGCTTTAAAATATCTTCGTATTTCCGACCAGCAGCTTGAGAAAAAGCCAATTATGGGGGACCTTTATATGGGGACTATGTAAAACATGGACCGATTTAAACCAAAATAAGTAGGCTTCGTCATTCGGCCGATATAAATCTATGTTTTTATCAAATTTCTTAATATTTGCGACGTGTATCGTCCGAACATGGCCATTTTTGGGGACCTTTATACGGGCACTGGGTCTAATCATGGGCTGATTCTAAATAAAATCCATAAAATTTGTCCATGAACCATGTATTTGTATTTGTATTTATTTATTTGTTTCCAATACAACAAGATATTAAATCTTATAATTATAGTAAAGGATTTTTACAATGTTAATTATTGATAAAGTTTAATATGTAGGTGACAATTATTAGAATATAATCAGAAATAAGATCTCAAATAGGTCAAGCAAAATAAAAATAATAATAATTATTAATATAAAAAATTAATAAAAATAAATTTTAAAAAAAATATTTTAATATATTATTTTAAAGACAAACTCAATTTAACATATACAGGTTAAAAATTTCTTTCTTAAACTGCTGAGCGTTGCTTATAGATTTAATATTTGATGGTAGGGAGTTCCAAAGACGAATTGAATTAACATAAAATTGAAATTTTGATACAGAGTTTTCATACATTATAGGTCTTATGTCATTAGTCCTTTCCGATCTTGTTAGTATGAGTCTCTCAAAAAGATACATTGGTTGTCGAGTGTTTATGATTTTGTGTAATAGTATTAATGTTCTTATATTTAATAGATTAGAAATAGTAACTCCATAAAGCTTTTTTGAATACTGAGAAATACGATCATACTTTCCCAAGTTAAAAACATATCTTAATATAGTGTTGTACGTGGATATGAGTTTCCTACTACTCGTGTAATCACATTTTGCATATATTTCGCATCCATATAATAATGTTGGCATAAGATACGTTTTTGCAAGCAAAATACGTATTTTTTGTGGTGTAAAATTTTGAGTATTCCATAGGGTTCGTATCATCGAGTACGTTTTACCACAAGCAATATTTATATGGTCAGACCAAGTCAGTGAGCCATTAAAAGTAATACCAAGATTTCTTGCAGTTGATACTATTTGGATTCTCTGATCATTTAATAATATTATTGGTTCCTGGTTAAAGTTCATAGTTCTTTTGGTCAATATCAAACACTTTGACTTAACGGGATTAAGACATAGACCATTTGTAGTAGCCCATTCATGAACTCGTTTGAGATCCATATTTAATTTCTCAATGCAGACATGCATGTTATTTGGGTCGCTACTAATATAGAGTTGGACATCGTCAGCATACATGTGTACATTGCAATACTGTAGCTGTCGTGCTAGATCATTAACATATATGGTAAAAAGTAGAGGTCCAAGTATAGATCCCTGCGGCACACCCTTTAAAACTGGCAGAGCATCAGAAATTTTGTTTTTTACAGAGACAGATTGACGACGACCTGATAAATACGATGATATTAATCGAGTAGATAATGTAGAAAAATTAAACATTTTATGTAACTTGAGGCAGAGAACTTCATGGTCTACCGTATCAAACGCTTTTGAGTGATCCAGAAGTACAAGAAATGAAATATCACCAACATCAATTCGTTGACGTATTTCTTCAGAAACATCAATTAAAGCGGTTATGCAACTGTGTCTTGGTCGAAATCCAGATTGTCTGCTTGTTAGCAAATTATGTTCATTGATATACGTATTTATTTGTTGATGGAGTAATCGTTCAAAAACTTTCGATAGATATGGTAGAATGGCAATCGGGCGATATTCTCTGTTGGACTTTGGTATTGGTATTATTTTAGCGAATTTCCAATTGTGGGGATAAATGCATTTCGTGATAATATTGTTAAAGATATACGTTATATAGGGTAACATTTGAGGCATGACTATTTTCAAAAATTTTGGATGTAGTTCATCAAACCCTACCGCATTTGATTTTATAGCAAAACAACTGGACTTAACATCCGATTCATATACACACTCAAAGCAAAATGGAGCACTATTAACAGGCGAAATTTGACTATAATAACCAAGATTTGGAGAAATATTAGGAAGTTTTGTGAACGATTCATTTATCTCATCTGCATCAATTGTAGTTGTGACTTTGGACGACGATTTACCTATACCAATTTCACGTATGGCTCTCCAGGTCATTTTAGAGCCGATTGCAGACGTAAAACGGTTCGAATAAAACTCAGATTTTGCATTTTTTATCATTACATTTACTTCTCTGCGTGCATTTCTGTATTCTATATGTAGTTCATCAGTTTTGAAATACTTCCATCGTTTATAAGCAAAATCTCTGTTAGCAATTGCTAATTTTATTTCAGTATTAAACCACGGTTTCTTTTTAATGTCCTGTCTAACCGTTTTAATTGGAACTGACTTTGCACAAACTTTTGATAAGTTTTGCTCTAAGAAATTAAGCTGTTCGTCCACTGATGGATGACATGTAATAAATTGAGGACCAATCAATACTGTTCAGCTCATAAGTCATGATATCATAATTAATTTTATTGAAATCAAAGTAAGTAACCGCTTCGTTAACATACTGCAACTGGAAATCAAACGTCAGAAATATTAGGTCATGTTTGGAAAAACATGGTGCTGATAACTGATCGTAGAGTAAAACTTTATTTATATTGCTGACAAAAAATATATCAAGCAATGAGCTATTTGTAGAAGTAAAATGGGTTGGAGTTAAAGTATTTGTTGGCTCAAAGCCAATGGATTTCATATCATTGGTAAGATGATTTTCTATGAGTGTGTTGGAATTAAAATCTCCACATATTATTACATCATCGTATTTCACAGTGAGAGTATCCAGTTTTTCAAGAAAATCTTTAGTATCAACGTTACGGTTAGGCCTATAGGCGGATCCTACGAGTAATTTTTTTCCACAGGCTATGATTTCAATAAACAAATATTCTATTTTAATACTTGGATTATAAGATGAATTTTCATCTAAATTATCAACAGTATTCGAGTCAGTACACATTTTGCTTACTATTCCCTTTTTAACATACATTGCTACGCCACCACCATGAGTTTTCCTATCGCATCGATATATTTCGTAGTTACTTAAGTTAACAATAGCATCTGGAATTGAATTCTTAAACCACGTTTCAGATACACAAACAATGTCGACCCCAGAATTCTCAAAAATATAACGGAATTCATCAATTTTAGATTTTAAGCTTTGAGCATTTATATGACATATCTTAATACCAGACCGTTGTTTGCATAATATATGAACCATATCAGATGTCACATCTTTGGAACTAAAAACCACACTATCCATACGAAACGTCATAATTTGAAAATTTGTTTATATAAGCAACGCAAGCAACGCAAAAATCATCGTATTGGAAATCAAATTGAAAAATAAATGAGACTTGTTTAAGAAAGAAATAAAGGGAATTCTTTAAACAAATAAAAATAGATGACAAAATTACATAAAAAATGTTAATTAAATAACTATATAATAATTTATAAAATATAATAAAAAATATAAAAAAGCAGCTACTGGTTATTAATAGCAAGGCACAAATCCGGAAAAAAATTATTTAATTCCTCCATACTATCAATTCGGACAGGCTGTTCATCAGGGTTAAATTTTATATATACTAAACCACGCATTGTAAACACTGATCTTAACTTATTTGCATTTTTTAAAGCAACCGCAGCCTGTAGAATTTTGAAGTTTGTTGATGTTAAATTTTCATTTACATAAAACGGACGGTCAGAGTTTATGCCAATATGATTTAACAACAATGACGTTTTATACCGTTTACGAAAGTTGGCGATAGATTTAAGGACAAAGTTTTTATCATATGGAGAGAATAGTTTTACCATTATAACTGCATTTGGAGAGTAATCTTTTTCCTTGTTATTATGATTTTGCAGTCTGTATATAGATTTAACAGCAGGAGTGTTAATGTCTAATGTGCCACAAATAGTTTGAAATAGCTGATACAAGTCTTCTTTTTTATCGTATGGAATGCCATTGATGCGTAGATCAGATGCAATTATAGAATTTTCTTGGCGTTGCAGTTGCATTTTTAATTTTCCAACTTCACCTTTTAAGCTGACAATGTCATCAGCAACTAGTTCTAATTTAGTTACACGTTGGGTAATATTTACTATATCGGATTTCATTTCATCAAAACGTTTGTCGAATTCTTTTATCATTCGGGCTTCACTTTCCTCAATAAATGTTTTGATGACATCAGTAAATTTTTCAAATCTTTTATCAACCAGGTGAAGTAACTTGAAGGGTGAATCGTTAGTCGACAATCGCGGTGTTTTTAAAACATTATCATAAAAGGAATTCTGCATTGGTTCTCTTCCTCTCTTTGGTGCTGCAATTAAATGTTCCTGATTGTTGTTATTGCTGCTGGTGCTAATTTCTAATGTTTCAGTAGCAGACTCATTTGATGTATTATTTTTGTTTTGTTTACCCATACTGGTTTGATTCTTAATGTTGTTTTTCTTGTTGTTGTTAGTTGTTTTTTTAGCACGCATTTGCATTTATCTTCTTGATTACGTTTTTTTTATTTAGACTCTTTATTTTTAAGGGGTTTTTTTTGAGAGTTTTAAGTTCTGTGTTTTTATTGTTGTGAATTAGCTATTGCCTTTTTTGTTTTGTTTGTTTTGTGGTATATATTTGAATTGTTTTGCAATTTTTATTTATCACAGAAATATTGCATTTGTTATATTTAATTTAAAAAATGTGTATTTAAATGATTTTAAATTATTTAAATTTTTATTATATAGGTACAGAGTAATAATTCTTTTTTATATTTTATCACTTTAAAATTGTATATAAACGAATCTTTAATAATAAAAATTATTCACAACGGAGCTCGAAAAAACACGTCTAACTCTCTCGAAAATAGCGCCACGTGAATCTGTGTACCGAATTTCATAAAAAAAATATCTTCGAATTTGCAACCTGTAGAGTGCGAACAAGCCAATCTTGGGCGGACTTTTATATGGACACTAGATCTAAACATGGGCCGGCATAAGTCGGTCTACCGAATTTCATCAAACTATCTTAATATTTGCGTCCTCTAACTAGCGTGCATGCACATTAGACCGTACCGCAAAGAAAAAGTTCGCCGTACACCCTCCAATATGAAGTATTTTTGCATGGCAATTTCAAAAAAAATATTTTTTTTGTTACCGAACTTAGTGGTCGCCTTTTTTAATTTTTCGCTTTAGCTTTGGCATTTAAAGTCAGATATTAAAGTGTGATATATAAATTTTTTTTGCCTCGAGGAGACCAGTGTTTTGCTAAAAAGCTAAAATACAATGAAAAAAAATTGAAAAAAGCGACCCCTACGGTCGGCAACCAAAATATAAAAAAAAAATTTCTACTGGGCTTATCGAAAAACTTCCTTAGCAAAAGTTTCATGATTTTTTGCGAGCTTTAATTTTAATTTTTTTTTGTCATTAGGTTGGTACATTTGAGTGGTAGAAACTGAGATCTGGTGGGTAACTACTAAAATGGGGTACTTGAGGTCAATGGCCATTATAGCAAAACACTGGTCTCCTTGCGAGAAAAACATCAATGTATCATACTTTAAGATCCGACCGTAAATGCAAAAGATATAACGAAAAATGTAAAATGGCAACCCATATGTTCGGCAAAAAAAAAAATATTTTTTTTAAATTGCCTTTCAAAAATATTGGAGGGTGTACGGCCTGTAGGGTGGAACGGTCAAATGCACATTTTTGGGGAACCTTTATACGGCTGCATCTAACCATGGACCGATTCAAAATACAATCAGTAGGATTTTTCCATGAGCCTATAATAAATATGAGTGCATAAAATTTCATTAAAATATCTTCGTATTTGGGACCTATAGCATGCGGAAAATATAATTTTGGGGGGTAGGGGACCTTTATATAGACAGTAGATCTGAGTCGACCGGTGTACTAACAGGTAGATCTAGGTCCAATACTTTTTGGTGTCACAAACATCAGCACAAATTTATTATACGCTGTCCACTTAAGTAGTGGTGTAGGATATAAAAAGTGGTTTACTGAATTTCGTTATGGTTGAATAAGCACTAATGACGCCGAACGTTCTGGACGGCATACTGAGGTCACTATACACGCAAATGTCGATAAAAATCACGATATGGTGTTTGCCGATCGGAGAGTAAGAGTACCCGAGATTGTTGATGTCTTAAGTCAGTTGGGTTTGAAAAAGCTGCCTGCAAGATGGGTACCGCGTCTGCTTACAACAGACCTAAACGCAATCGTGTGACAACTTAAAAGAAGTATTTGACGTTTTTCATTCGTAAAGGCTGAGTTACTCTACCGTAAACGTAACTGTAACGAATCAGCTGTTTCGAAACCACAAGAAGAAGTGTATACGAATGGTTACTAACACGTAAATGTAAACGTACTTGCAGGATCATTCTGTTGAAAACAGAATTTTCTATAAGTCATCGAAAGAGCTGAATGATTTTAATCGGAAAAAATATAAAATGAATAAATAAAATTGATTCAAACAACAAATAAGGAAAAAAAAAATGAACAAATTAACGAAAAAAATTGAGAATGAAATAAAAAAAAAAACACACGAAATAGATGCTAAATAGTAATGTCGTTTACGGTTTTCTATAAATGCACTTTTCAGCTACGGCTCGTTACAGTTACAGAACATTTACGTTTACGGTTCCATAATCCGCCCTTAACACGGATGAACGGATTTTGTATCCTGATTTACGGATTCCACACCTGGTCTCTATTTTCTATTTGCAAACCTAAAGAAATGTCCAAGCAGAAAGAGATTTAGTTCCAACGATGCAAACATGGATTAAAGAAATTCATATTTTAAGGACTTAGATATCATATTATTTGTACACAGAAAGAATTTACAAAATTTTAATTAAATTTTTGAACACTTTTCTCATACCAAACTTGTAAATACAAAAAAAAAAAATTTTTAAAAAGGCACCAACGAAGAAATTTGTAAATCCAAAAAAAAAATTTCTTTTTTTTTTGTTACTCTGAATTTTTATTTTTAAACAATTTCTATACGAAAGATAAAAATTTACAAACGAGTTACAAATATTTCAAACAAAAGAATTGTTGGGAATAAAGTTTCAATTTAAAATTGTTGGTGCCTATTGTTTTTTCTGTGTAAGGGATTAAAAAATTGGAGAAACTTTGGACAAAGTGTATTGAGCTAATAGGAGACTATGTTAAGAAATACACTGAAAATATTATTACAGTAACTGACTGTAGTTTGTTTAAAAAGTTATCCGTACATTTATTTTTAAATGATTGTACAGCTAAAATACAAAGAGATATATCTTTTAACTTTTTTATCTTTTATTTAAAAAATAAATTACATACAAAATACGGATTTTCTGTTACAGTTAATATGTTCATTTAAAATGTTTTGTTAGAAAAATAATTCCTTTTCGATTTCTAGGTCAGTTCAAAAAAAAAAAACAATATAAACTAAATAATATTTATTCTTACAGATTTTGTAGTTAATTTTTTTAAATTTAAAAAAACGAAAAATTATTATTTTTTAAGGATTTCGTAGTTTATTTATTAACATTTAAAAATAAATGAAAAGTTCTTTTGATTTAAATGAAAAGTTAATAGACCGGTTTTCAAGTAATTTTTCATTTATTTTAAATTACATTTTCAGTTAATTTAAACTACAAACTATTTTGAGTGTATGTTTTTTATAAAACAACTTTCCTTGATTCAAAACGTATCGGATATTTCGATACAGCCTACACCTACAAAAAAATTTTTTCGGTTCGGTTGTTGCAACCGATAATTCGGTTGTCACAACCCTATTTCTGTTGCTCCAACTGAATTAGAGTTGTGGCAACCGAAATAATTCGGTTATGATTCGGTTGGAAACAAATTCGGTTGGGACAACAAATTTTTTTTGTTGGTGTAGTGTTATTAAATAAAATTTCATATAATTCCTTAATGCTTTACTTAACACAATCATGAGACTGATCCCTGGGACACTGTACCCTACCTCAACTGACTGACTCCCATAGCTCTGTAATTGTGCCCCAAATGAAAAGGAAGCAGGCTTTGCTACGAATAGAGTTGCCACACTGCAAAAGTGAGAAAATTTGTCATTCGATAAAAAATAGCTTGATTTAAAAAAAAAATCTTCACAACCGAAAAATTCTGAATAATTTTTAATTAATGATTTTGTTTTTCAAAATATTTGTTTATAAATAATTTGAAATAATAAAATATTTAGGCTCTAATGCATAAACTTTTCTTAATTTTCCGTTAAGGAATAGAATTTCTAAAGTATTCTTTTTCCTTATTAAACGTTTATTAAAAAATATCAGGCATAATCGTTAAACAACAGTTTGTTAATTTCTCGTTTTATTCTGGCAATACCCTTGTGAAATGTGTCTTCACTTTCAAATAAATTTTTAATGATTCATAAAGTTAGTAAACGATTGACTCGTTAATCATAGACAAATAATGTTGTTTTGAAGCTTTTACCAATAAAAATAATTTATAATAAATTAAAACTTTACAAAACCAATTTTTATACATATTTTGGTTGTATAATAGTGTAAAATAATATTTTAAAGACAGTTTAATACAACGAATACCGAAAGTAATTGAATGGCGTATATATTTTGATTATATCAATATCACTATTTTGTTTAATTTATTTTTTATTTTAATTGCACATCAATTTGAGAAAATTTAATGAAAAAGGTTTAAATGGTGCAATTGTTCCAGGTTTTTTTTTAATTTGTTGGCTACAAAATGTTAGGTTCTACATATTTTTGGGTGGTTGACCCTTGAAAAAGTTTTTAAATAAATGAAAACTGAATATTTTTGGTTTCAGCAGAGATTTTTATTTTCCAAACTTTATGAAATGCTTATTTTAGGCATGACCCTACTTTAACAGATTGTTAAATTGTTCGTTATTGAACGAATTATGCATACTGTTTTTGCCAAATTAGCTTAAAAACATTTAATTGAGTTATTTAGGAACTTTATGCATTCGGCTGTTAAAATATAACTACGATATACAGTGGGTGACAATACCTTGGAAAATTTTACAAAATTTTGATTTTTTGAAAATTAAGAGTTTGATGATTTTGAGTTAAGTTCATAAATTATGTAATTGTTTTTTGTAAAATCAATCCTTGGCATGTTTTCTACAAAAATATAACAAATTTTTTACATAACGCACAATAAAATTTAAACAAAAATCAAAATAAGAATTTATCGTTAATTTTATGGCATGCCAAAACAATGGAAACCTCTACCTTGTGTCTTGACATGTAATAAAATGATAGCAAGCAATTGTCACAATGATTTCATCTCAAGTGAAGACACTCAATTTAGACACTCAATTTCATTTTTATTGCAATATCATGATATCGCTGACATGCAAGCAGCTCTTGCAATGATGCCTGCCATCAAAGGTCACTTTTCGTTTTAATTTTGCAATAAAAAAATAACAGAAAATTTAGTAAAAAGAAGGGAAAAGGGTTTAGTTATTTATTATTTGTAGATAAAATTTAAGGTTTATAAAATTTTGTGTTTTTCGAAAAAAAATCTATGATATTTCTTAGCCATTAAATGGTCAAGTGTTCTCCACCACTTTGCAATTGATATCATTTTGACGTTTCTCTGCAATGGTTTTGAAATTTCATATCATATAATTTATTGAATATGAAGACAGCGGGTTAAGGATTTATGTCGGAATTGATTTTAGCTTCATAAATGAAAGCAAAAGTGCCGATTTGAAACCCAAAAAAAAAAAAAATATTATATTTTTTAATAACAAAATCACTTTGAAAGGTCTGTGAATTTATCCATAATTAAAACAATAGTACGTAGTAAAATATTAAAAAAAAAAAACTGCAATTTGAGCTTTGCATTTGTGTTGTAGGTTTGGTAAAGACCTCAAAATTTTAATAGCAATGGAGTTTTAAAAATATCTGAAAATAATGTCTTAAAAAGTAATTATCAATCTGAATCCAAAAAAAAACTTAAACTATATTTTCATAAGCAAATAAATGTGAGACAGGTTATGACTTTTAAGAAATCAACTTTATTTGAGACAAATTATGTTGCTTTTTTAAATGCATCTAAAGAACATCAAATCTAGTCTAGCAGATTCAGTATATTGTTTTCTTATTTCGTGTGTCCCAAATAAATACTAGACCGCAAATGAAAAATTAAAAGAGTTAAGTTTTTAAAGCCAAAAAAAATGGTGATCTGTGACCCGCCCCCCCCCCCCCCCCCCTTCTAGAAATGTTCGTTTGGGTATAAAAATAGATCATGCAAGAAATTAAGATGATCGTTTAACGGAAATACGTGCCGCATCGTCCCTGAAATTTGAACTATGATTTACAAGGGAAAAAATTACCTTTTGGCTTTTTTTTACAATACTGGCTGTTAAATATCTGTATTTCTAGAAAATGTCAATAGAATCGTAATCTAGACTGAATAGCCTTTCCAGTAGTTCATACAAATCCGCAATTGTTTGGAAAATATTTAGGTAATTGCAATTACCCCAGACCATTGTAGGGTTAAAATGAGATAAATTATGAAAATCGTAAAAAAATATATTTTTTTTCCAAAACTTACACTCTAGTTTCACTTCCTACATTTATACAAATATTCAAATCTAAATTTTTGTCTCTTTTGGATTATGTTAACCTAGTCCCAGGTATGGTCAAAGATAGGTTTTTTTTAAAATAAATTTGCAAAACTCTAATTTTAAGTTTTTAAAATTTTTTTTTGTAATTTGTTAAAAAAGTGGTTAACAAATTACTTTGATCAATTGACACATAAACTAACCACTGACGAATCTTTGGGGGAGACGAAACTGCGGCAGTCTTATGATTCCCTTGTTACTGTTAAATTTTTCAACAAAAAATTTTTTCTTCTTCTTCTTCCTATAAATCAGGGATGGAAAAGCTCGCTCGCTCGGGTTCTTGCTCTTTTTAAAAAAGAGCCGAGCCCAAAAAAAAAGGTCGCTCTTTTTTTAAAACGAGCCAAAAAATGTTAGCACGCTCTTATATAAAAATGTAAGTAGCTAAAAAAATATAGCTTCCTCAATTTTTTAAAACAAGCGAGCTCAATGATTACGCTCAAAAAATTAAAAAGAGCTTCACAAAAAAAGGCTCTTTTCCAAAAAAATAAATCGAGCATTATGAAAACGTTAGCTCTTTTCAAGTAAATTTGAAAACTCTTTGGGATTGTTTACAAAAAAAAATTAAAATTAAATATTTATGAGCTAATTCATAAAAAAAATTTATTTGGTATTTAAAGCTTGCTATAGTTAAAGTACATATTTCGCTTAATAAAGAGTTATTAGAAATCTTGATTCATAATCGTATTTTAACTATAAATTAATTTTTCGATTTGATTCTGGCAACACTACCCAGTGTAGAAACGGTAATGACATATCATTATTTTTTGGACTACCAGTAATGACACCCACTTACCTTCTGAATTATTTTAAACCATATAATAATGAGTTACTGATAATGACTTATTTTTATCATTATTTCAAATAGAAAATAATTTTCTAGATTTTTTTTAAATTTTTTAAAATCTATTTTTAGACTCAATATTTCTTAAACACTGGTAAGGATATATGTAACCACATATTTTTTGATTTTTTGTATGTTGGCGAGTAAGCTTACTTGTGTGCAGCAGGTCAATTATGTTTTTATCTATTAAATATTACATGTCGATATAGCTCAGATGGTAGAGCTATTGATTGGCAATCTGTAGACCCAGGTTCGATTCCCGCACCAGCAAATTTTATTAAAAAAAAAAATACAATAAAAAATATTTTTTTTTATATAATTTATTTTTTTGAAAATATATTTTTAGACTCATTATTTTTGTCAGTACGGGTAAGCACATAGGTAACGATATATTTTTTGATTTTTCGTATGCTGGTGTGTAAGCATAACTCATTATTTTTCGCGACATGCCCATATAAAGGTAATAAGAAATGTAATAACAAAAGTAACTAGTTACCATTACCAAGTATGTAGTTACATAACCACATATCTGGTAATGATTTTCTACACTGGGTATTGTTTATTTGCTCTCTTCTCTCAAATAAGTCGCAAGTGATATACAAATTTAGTAAACGATTGACTCGTTAATCGGAAGTGAAAATGAATTTTCTTAAATTAGAGAATTAATGATGTGCTAAGATAAATTTAAAAGCCATTAAAAATATTTTTTATTTTATTTATAAAGCAAATCAATGCAAATGTGTGTAAAAAAGTAATTTTTTAGAACATATTATTCGAAGCATACAAAAGTAATCGTATTTCGAATAATGTTTTGACAGTCTGTACATCACTATTGTTTTGTTTTTCTTTTTAATTTTATTTTTACATTTTTTTGTAAATTTTTTCGAAAATGGTCATTGGCTACGCAATTGTTGTAGTTTTTTTCAGTTTGATGGATGCAGGTTGTTGGAAGCCACACATTCTAGGGATGGAATGGCTTTAATAAATCATTTCATGCCTGAAAATGAAATAATTAACAATTAAATGGTGACTTCCTCACTCTAAACTTTATAAAAGCCCAGTGTAGAAACGGTAATGACATATCATTATTTTTTGGACTACCAGTAATGACACCCACTTACCTTCTGTATTATTTTAAAACATATAATAATGAGTTACTGATAATGACTTATTTTTATCATTATTTCAAATAGAAAATAATTTTTTATATTTTTTTTAAAATTTTTTGAAATCTATTTTTAGACTCAATATTTTTTAAACACTGGTAAGGATATATGTAACCACATATTTTTTGATTTTTTGTATGTTGGCGAGTAAGCTTACTTGTGTGCAGCAGGTCAATTGTGTTTTTATCTATTAAATATTACATGTCGATATAGCTCAGATGGTAGAGCTGTTGACGGGCAATCTGTAGACCCAGGTTCGATGCCCGCACCAGCAAATTTTATTTAAAAAAAAATACAATAAAAAATATTTTTTTTTATATAATTTATTTTTTAGAAAATCTATTTTTAGACTCATTATTTTTGTCAGTACTGGTAAGCACATAGGTAACGATATATTTTTTGATTTTTCGTATGCTGGTGTGTAACGACAACTCATTATTTTTCGCGACATCGCCATATATAGGTAATAAGAAATGTAATAACAAAAGTAACTAGTTACCATTACCAAGTATGTAGTTACATAACCACATATCTGGTAATGATTTTCTACACTGGGAGTTTTAAAGTTAGTGAGTACCAACTATAAACTTTTTTTATTTTCTTCATTATTAAGCAAATATGAATACTGTTTTTCACAAATTAGCTTAAAATCCTGCAATAAGACTGTTGTAAAAGTTTATGAATTAGACCATTAGATATTAAATACAGCATTTCCAATAGAATTTCAAAAGAAATGTTAAAAGTTGTTAACTACATAAGGGCCCAGGTAGAAATTGCCGACGGTACAAAAAACAAAGCACTGGCAAAGCGTTGGTTTACAATGGTACAAAAAAAAAGCATTGCAAAAGCACTTATTAAGAACGCTTTGCCAAGCTTTGTAAAGAGTGCTTTCCCAATACTTGTTTCATAAAGTTTATCACTGTTTATGAAAACAAAAACCACCGGCAAAACATCGGTTCAAAACGATTTGCCAACGTTAGGTAAAAGGACTTTGCCAGTGCCTGTTTTACAAAATTTATAACCGCATATAAAAAATATCACTGGTAAAACATCGGCTTAAAATGAATTGCCAATGTTTGCTAAAAGGACTTTGTCAGTACTTGTTTCACAAAATTTACGACTGTACTGTTTTAATAGTGTTAACTTATAATTTATTTTTATTAATCTTATTACTAATTCGCTTTTATTACTGAAATTATCAGTATTTTAATACAAAAAATCAATGTGCTCAAAACACTTATTTTTTATATACAGAAAAAATGTTTTGCAACCATTTTATTTTAATCCAGGCTTTATACTCAGAAAAAGGATTTATTTTTTAAGATAACTGTTTTTTCGAAAAACTTTTTTGTAAAAATATTGTTTTCACTCCTAATATTCTCAATTTAAAGTAAAAACAATAATTTCAGTTAAATTTTTCTTTATTTCGAATAAAAACTGTTAATTAATGTTGATTGTTTTCAAATTATCCTAATTTCCAATATTTCAATGAATTTTCTAAGAAAAATCTTTAAATTTTATCAATTTCAATTGAAAATGGTTTAATATTACAAAAAATACGCAGAATGTAAGTTTAATTTTTTATGTTTTGTTTTTCGATTTTATGTTATTTCATAATTTAATCTTTAATCAAATAAAAAAAATCTAAAACTTGAATCAATTGGGTTTTACTAATGTGTAATATAGGCATCTCTTTCGGCATTAAAATGCCTGAAAACCACTTTTTAGTCCATTGTAATAGTACTTTTCAGAACGTTGGCAGAGCACTTATTTTACCATTGTTACCAATGCTTTGCCAACGTTCGAAAAGATAGACGGCCAACCGAAGATCGACGTTATCATTTCAAGGTTGACCCAGTACTTTAATTTTCGAAAAACGGACGCTATGCCAGCGCTTGTACCACCATATACAGTGATTTGCCAACGTTTTGCCGTTTGTATTTTTCTACCTGGGGGACTAAAATACCCAAATATTATACAAAATATGGTGCAGGGTTCATAATGCACGCACACGAAGTGCGAATACAAATTCGCACATGCATATGTGCGAGTGCAAGTGCGTATGCACGTGCATTAAAAAAATAGCTAACACAAAAAAATTTTTTTAAATATTGTCGAAAATCGCCAATATTTAAAAAAAATCGGCAAAAATTTAAAAAAAAACTGTCAAAATTTTAAAAAAATCGCCAAAAATTTTTAAAAAATTTACAAATATGAAAAAATTGCGGAATTTAAAAAAAAAAATCGCATAATTTAAAAGAAAATTGTCAAAATTTAAAAAAATCGACGAAATTTAAAAAAATCACAAAAATCGTCAAAATTTGAAAAATCGTTAAAAATTTGAAAAAATCACAAAAATTTAAAAAAAAATCGTTAAAATTTGAAAAATTGTCAAAAATTATCAAAAATTTCCAAATTTGAAAAAAATTTCCAAATTTGGAAAAAATCAAAAAATTAGAAAAAAATCGTCAAAAATTTAAAAAAATCGAATTCTTCCAATAATTTTTATTCTTTGTAATTTACTTGTAAAAATTGTATCATCTTTCTTTGATTTGAAAATAATTTAAACACTAAACTAAAATAACATTCAATCGACAAAATTTAAAAAATTGCCAAAATTGAAAAAAATCTTCAAAAATTCGAAAAAATCGCCATAATTGAAAAATCGTCAAAATTTGAAAAATAGTCATAAGTTGCAAAAATCGTCATAATTTGTAAAATTCGCAAATATTTGAAAAAACTGCAAAAATTAAAAAAAAGTAAAATTTAGAAAATAGAAAGAAAAGGGATATTATTTGGTATATCGCCCACATCTCGAAAACTGAAAGAGTTAAATGAAAACGGTTTTGGAACGGGGAAGTCATAGTGAGTCGCCTGTAGAATAAATAAGTGCGAAAATAGCTTAAAAAAAAATTTAATCGTCTATATCTCCCAAACTAGAAGAGCTAGAGGAAAAATAGTTGCACCAAACGTCAAAAACCACCACCAATACCCCGATACCGAAACTAAATTTTGACTTTTATTGCTAGCTTTTAAGATCTCGTTTTTCTCGAAAACTCAGCCTCGTAGAGAGAAAAGGGCTTTTATTTGGTATATCGCCCATATCTCGAAAACTGAATGAGTTAAGCCAAAACGGACAACGGTTTTGAAACGGGGAAGTCATAGTCTGTGGAAAAATAAGTGCGAAAATCGCTTAAATAAAATTTTAATCGTCCATAACTCCCAAACTAGAAGAGCTTGAGGAAAAATGACTGCAGCTGAGGTTAAAACCCGCCACCAACAAACCGATAGCGAAACTAAATTTAGACTTGCAATGCTAGATTTTAAAATCGCGAAGCTTAGTTTTCGAGAATTTTTGACGGCTTTTTGAAATTTTTTTAATTTTTTCAAATATTGACAATTTTTTCAAAACTTTTACGATATTTCGCAATTTTGCGATTTTGTATAATTTTTGACGATTTTTTTTTTAATTTTGACTATTTGGGCAATTTTCGCAAATATTGACAATTTTTTCAAGTTATGGCGATTTTTTCAAAATTTTTACAAAATTTTTCAATTTTGCCAATTTTTTAAAATTTTTTTCTAATTTTTAACGACTTTTTGAAATTTTATCGATTTTGGTAATTTTTTCAAATATCGACAATTTTTTCCAGACGATTTTTTCAAAATTTTTACCACATTTTGCAATTTTGGCGATTTTGTCTAATTTTTGATAATTTTTTTAAAATTTTTCAAATATTGACAATTTTTTCAAGTTATGACGATTTTTTTTCAAAATTTTTCAATTTTTAAAATTTTGGCGATTTTTTCTATTTTTTAACGATTTTTTTTAATTTGGCGATTTTTTTTAATTTTTGACAATGTTGAGAAATTTTAAAGATTTTTTAAAATTTTGTCGATTTTTTAAATTTTTTTATAAAATCTACAATTTTTTTTATATTTGGCGATTTGTTTTCCAATTTCTACGATTTTTTAAGTTTTTGCAATTTTCTAAATTTTTTCCAATTTCGCCGATTTTTTTTTAATTTTTGACGATTTTTTAAAATTTTATATTTTTATATTTTGGTGATTTTTTTACTTTTGACGTTTTTTTTTAATTTTAAAGTTCTTTTCACTTTTAATGATTTTTTTCAATTTTGGCCATTTTTCAAAATTTTTGCATTTTTTTTGTTTTGGCGATTTTTTTGATATTTAAAACTTTTTTTCATTTTCAGCGACGTTTTTTTTTTTCAATTTTTAAAATTCAAAATCTAGGGGGTATAGTACTGTTGGATATAGTGTAACTAAATTACCGTTTTTGTTTTTTATAATAACTAAATTATTTAATGGGAGCGAGCTTTTTCAGCGGCTCGATTTCAAAAAACTAAATTAAATTTCGTTAAAGAGCTGCTCGATAAAAAAAGCTCTATGAAATTTTTTATATGAGCTGCTCGATTTAAAAAACTCTATTCAGTTTTGTAAAAGGAGCCTTTTCATTTTTATAAGCTCTTTATTTTTTTTAGTTGCGAGCTTTTTTCATTTGAGCAGCTCTTTTAATTTTGGCTTC
The DNA here is from genome assembly GCA_949987735.1 of Leucophora obtusa. Classification (NCBI taxonomy): domain Eukaryota; kingdom Metazoa; phylum Arthropoda; class Insecta; order Diptera; family Anthomyiidae; genus Leucophora; species Leucophora obtusa. The sequence continues at coordinate 292,080,612 of OX465295.1, read as the reverse complement.
CGAGCTTTTTAAAAAAATGTATATATTTTTGGCTCGCTCGAGCTTTCTTTCCATCCCTGCTATAAATATTATAGGTTTTAGAAAAATCTTTTAATAATTAATTCTAATATTAATTACGATTGTCCTATGCGACGGTTACAAACACTTAACTAAAAATTATAAATTTGAAAAAATTTACCACAGCAGCAACAACTTCTCCAATCAACACTTGTAAGTGTAGGCCCAGAATAAGAGCGCAGAGGCTAGCGATTTACGCTCTGAGAAAAATAGTGCCCGAAATAACGACGTACAGCGGCAGCGACATAATTGAGCATGTGTTATATATAACAAGGAGACTTTACGCCACTCATATGTCTCTTAGTTTACTGCAAACATAATATTCAATGCTAAACGATGAACTAACGAGCTACTAATAATGTTCAATACCTCAATTGAATAAAGAAAACAAAATTTTAATAATTTAAAAATGTTATTTTTTTTTTTGCAAAAAAAAAAATAGAAAAAGAGTCAGAAGAGCCATTGATTGCCTTTGTTAGCTGTACTCTTTGATGTAGTGAAGACCAGCAAAAATAACATTAGAGTTGACAACATTGGTGAGAGTATGAGAAAGAAAAAATGGGAGAAGAACAAAAACCGGCATTAAAATAAAATAGATTCTATCTCACAACAGCTACGCCCAGCGATTTTTAAATGTCAAAATGTATGGAAAAAATCACTGCGCTGTTATTCTGGGCTTATACTTACACAACTATGTGTAGGCCCAGAATAAGAGCGCAGCGATTTTTTCCATACATTTTGACATTTAAAAATCGCTGGGCGTAGCTGTTGTGAGATAGAATCTATTTTATTTTAATGGCGGTTTTTGTTATTCTCCCATTTTTTCTTTCTCATACTCTCACCATTGTTGTCAACTCTATTGCTGTTTTTGCTGGTGTTCATCAAAGAGTATAACTAACAGAGGCAATCAATGGCTCTTCTGACTCCTTTTCTATTTTTTTGCAAAAAAAAAAAAAATATAAAATTTATAAATTATTAAAAATTTTTGTTTCTTTATTCAACTTAGATATTGAACATTGTCAGTAGCTCGTTAGTTCATCGTTTAGTAAAAGTAAAAAAAAAAAAAATTACTTGTGAAATAGGAGAAAAAACAATTCTAATTGAAAATTAAATTACTGAAGTATTAGTTAATTCTGGCTCTTCTGATTCAAAACATAGATTGTATAGGCTGTGATTGTGTAATTTTAATTGGTAAATTAATGTTTTTTGTTTGATTTGAGATCCTACCAGTAAACCATCGATTTTTAAAATTTTTTCTTCTCTTTAGTTTACAGTAGTTTTTACCTATTTTGTCAGGACTGTTAGGTATTTTTAATTTGTTATTTATTTTTCTACAGTAAAATTAAAAACAATTTCAGTAATTTTAAAGATACCCAGCAAAAAATTTTTAGTATTTTGGAAGCAGTAAAAATACGAAGCGCTTAAAAACGCGCTACATATGCTGCTTTAGAGAGTTGCGCCACTTTATGCGTATACAATACACAAAAAATTTTGCAATTTGATTGTATACCCTGTAAAACTGCCTTAAATGAAGCAACTCGTAAGCAAGTTATTTAAAAAATTATAGTGCTACGCTATTCCCTTACGACGAAGCATGATGTAAGGGAGTAAAATAAAATGTAAGTTATCCAAAGATTAATGCGCACGAAATCTCACATTTTAAAAATTGAACAGCAACTTGATATCAATTTTTGCTTTCAAGTTTTGGGAAAACTTGACGGTCAAGTTTTAAACAGCTGATCAATTTCTTGTAAATTTATTTTTCTTTTTACAAATGTTGTGCCGCAATAAAACACGATTGATAAAATACAGAATGTGAATATTTCGGTATATCGACGAAATGAGTTAAAAATAAATAAAAAATCAATTTCTGCTGACCTGAAAATGTCTGTGGAATATGTGAAGAAAAAAATAAAGTCTTTTCGAACAGTCTACAATGCGGAGACAGCCCACAGAGGCGAGCATTTTTAGTTCTTTCCTTGACGACGGCATCTTGAAAGCAAAATTGACTATCAAGTTGATGCAGCCTACGTCATAGCTTCAAGTTCAACTGAATTTGACAAGCAGTATGTGTTATCAACTTGAAAGCAAAATCTTGATCGTGTAACCTCACTGTTAGTAGAGTTTAATGTATAGACACCACATAAACATGAGTCAGTCTGCATTTTGAAGTCGGCAAATGAATGCATTTATTTTCATAAGAAGTCGCGTTTAAATGCGAATCATGAAAATCATGAATTTACTGCATCTTTTCAGTAGCAAAAAAGCACTTTTTCCAAAAAAAAAGTGCATGAATTTATTTGCGGTTAAATGCACTTACGAAAAACATTAATTTACTGCAATTTTTCAGCAGCGAATAATGCGCTTTTTCTCACAAAACAACGTGCTTCCAAGCGGGCCCTTTGTATGGAAAAATCATACGTTCCGTAAGCAGCTTTGTAAGGGATTAATTTTATTTATTCCCTTACAAAGCTGCATCCAGCGAAGCAGGTTTTTTGCTGGGTACCTTTGGCTTCTTTTTAACTGCATATGCTTTTGTTTTAACTGTCATTTTTAGTAGATTCTATCGATTACCGTTTTTGAGTGCATCTATAGTGTTTTTTTATGTAACATAAAACCCGAAACCGGTTTTCTTAAAAGAAACGTAACCGATATATATATAGTAATTTTCGAACAAACCGAAAGCAGGTTTTCTCAAATGACCCGATTTTTTGTACACTCTAATAAAGGTCTTACTTAGAAGTAACCCTACGGGAAATTTTAACAAACTGTCACCGAACTGGCCCCTTTAAATGAAACAGACTGGTCACTTTTACATGGCGTTGTCATAGGAGGGGGAAATTGACCCCTTGTGACATGTCGCAAGACAAATCCCAGGACAGGTTGCTGAACTCTCATAAAAAACAAAGTTCTGGGACCTGTCCTGGGACATGTCACAAGGGGTCAATTTCCCCCTCCTATGACAACGCCATGTAAAAGTGACCAGTCTGTTTCATTTAAAGGGGCCAGTTCGGTGACAGTTTGTTAAATATTCCCGTAGGGAACTAAGGTGCGTTTCATACTGAAGGTTTAAGAATTATCTAATAAATAGTTAAACCAAACATTTGTTTTGGGTTTGTATACAATTTTTTGACATTTTCTTTTGTTTAGTAGTTAAGTCAAAGTTAACCCTATAGTGTGAGACCCACCATAACTGTTTTCTGAGGCACATCGATGAAAAATATTCTGTCTTTATTCAGTAGGCATAGAAAAACCCTAAAATACCCAGCTAAAAATCGACATATATGGATCCATACAGGTTTAAAGTATGTTCATGCCTGCTCATAAACCTGCATTCATGATCATACATGGATACATAAATCTCCATACATGAATCATATGTGACCATATGTGTGCATTAATGATATTGAAGTAATATCTACATGTATGATCATGCATGTTCATGCGTGTTCATGTATGTTCATACATGTACACACATGTAGATATTACTTCAAATTTCGTTAATGCACACGTATGGACATATATGATTCATGTATGGAGATTTATGTATCCATATATTATCATGAATGCAGGTTTATGAGCAGGCATGAACATACTTTAAACCTGTATGGATCCATATATGTCGATTTTTAGCTGGGTATATTATTTTTTTCAAAATTTAAAGGATTTTACAGTTTAAGTGCTAACGTGCTATTGTTGTAAAAAAGCATGATTTTTGAAGTTTAACCCATAGAAGATTGTCAAAATGTTACTTCACCATAAAAATAGTACGAACTGTGAATTTTATCCTTCTTAAAAAAATAAAGTCAACCAATCAGAATGCTTTAAAATTACAGTGAGTTTTTAATTCCTTCTCTGGCTATAGAAAGAATTGTCATGAGTTAATATAAAATTCAGCGCAGATTTTACTACGATATCAAAAAATTTCCATTTACATTCGGTTTGGTTGCGGTCCTAAAACGTTTGCTGCCCTGTGTAATTTAGAAAACGTAAAACAAAATAATAGTTGCTTTCAATTTACCGCATTTGTGTAGTTGAATTAGATCACTCATCAATCATGGGTTACGAGTACTAAAACTCAATATAAATTAATACAAACACAAAAATCCTATAAAAAGGGTGTGGTATTGTTAAATAAATGGTAATTTTTATATTCAAATTAGTTACAATACATAAATGAAATATTCTTTTCTAATGTAATTAAGGAGATTTTATAAAAATGCTTTTCATACATAAATCAAAAAATATATACAAAAAAATAATCGTGATATGAAACGATTGCTTCATCAATAAAAAATGTTAAAATTATAACGATAGTGTATATAATTTTGTTTCTTTCTTTCTAAACAGCAAAAAGAAATGTTATAATATTTAATTTCATTTGTATAAGAAAGTTTATAACAAGAATTAATAACATTTAAATACGATATATGAATACAACATACCGTGGAAACTACTTATGCTTGCTGCAGAAACAAAAGACTTAAAAAAACAAACTTGAAATGTTTAATATGAAGAAAAAAGCAAAACCAGATAAAAAAAAATGCTTTTGGTTACAGCAAGTCATGCCGAGAGATTGAGATTGAGATGCTTGATGCTGATGATGATGATTAATATAACAGCATTAAAGTAAAATTAAAGAAAGAAAAAAATAATAAAACATTTTCACTTTTTAACAAAAAGTAGAAGGAAAAAAAAGAATACAACAAAATGAAAGATTCAGTTTTATGGTAAGCACCTAAAAAAAAGAAATGAAACATATTCTCGTTAAAGAAATTTTTAAAAGAGATACGAATTACACATTTTTATGAAATAAAGAAAGATAATATACAATAAAATAGAAAATTCTAAACTAGAGAAGATTTGACCCTTCAACCCTAACAACAATTAATTCGTGCAGGTAATATTATTTTATTATTTGCAAAATATGTTTGCTATAAGGAAACCTTATTTAGTGGACATTTTAAAATAACACTATGCGACAGTCAAAATCGGGATGGGATGAAACCAACGGGAAATGTTATATCGGTCAAAAACAAGTTATACGTGTCCCGGCGTTTCGCTGGGTCACCCCTAGGAATCGACATATATCTTTTTTTTTGACATAACTCGAGAACCACTAGTCCGATTTTGCTCAAACAATTTTAAAAAAATTAAAAATTACAATTCCTTTAATCTGTTCATATAACGTTTTTCTATATACTCAACAGTTTTGCCGGTAAAAATAAATGTTTGTTACCGCTACCATAAAAATCAATAACCTTTTGTTTATTACTTTTTTTAATATTTTAGGCAAAAAATATTTTTTTCTTCATACATTAATTTTTACCGGCAAAACTGTTGAGTATATAGAAAAACGTTATATGAACAGATTAAAGGAATAGTAATTTTTAATTTTTTTAAAATTGTTTGAGCAAAATCGGACTATTGGTTCTCGAGTTATGTTAAAAAAAGACCACCAAAGGTTCCCACTGATTTTCCATCACTATGCGAGATAATTGACTCTATCAAAGCGCTGAAGAACCACAAAGTGCCTGGCTTTGACGGTATAGCACCAGAGCTACTGAAAGCTGACCCTAACATAAGTGCACAACTCATTATGCCTCTAATAAGAACATTGTGGTCGAGTGAAATGCTGCCTGATGAACTTAAAGAAGGAATTATTATTAAGATACCGAAGAAGGGAGATTTAACTCAACGTACTAATTGGCGGGGTATAACACTTCTTAGTATGGTGTATAAAGTTATTGCCCATATAATAACAAAAAGGCTATCGAATAAATTAACACTCGAGTTGCGCCCAGAGCAAGCCGGATTTCGTCCAAATAAATCTTGTGTAGACCACGTTAATAGCCTTAGGATAATTGTGGAGCAATCTGTTGAATGGCGATCGCCTTTGTATCTGATCTTCATTGATTTTGAAAAGGCTTTTGACACATTGCCGCATAATATCATTTGGTCCGCACTCGAATGTAAACAGGTACCGGGGAAACTAATATCCCTCATTAAGGCTTTATATGAGGACGCCAGCTGTCGTATTCTGCATGAAAACCAATTAAGTAGGAACATATCGGTAAATACGGGTGTAAGGCAAGGCTGTGTGTTGTCTCCACTGCTATTTAACATCGTATTGGATATAGTTATAAGGCGTGCCACAAGATTAGGTCGAGGTATAATGTGGGGAATGAATGCACGGCTGGAAGATCTCGACTACGCGGATGACATTTGTCTGTTGTCACACAGTTTCTCAGACATGATGACGAAGCTTGAAACTATTGTCAACTCAGCAAAATCAGCAGGGCTGAGGATAAATATAAATAAAACGAAAACGTTGCGCATAAATTCCGATGTATCGCGAGTATTTAGAATTCAGGATGATATTATTGAAGACGTGGATTCCTTTTGCTACTTAGGTAGTATTCTAACAACATCTGGTGGATCCAAAGCGGACATCGCAAACAGAATAAAAACAGCAAAACAGGCTTTTGGACGTCTCAGTAACGTGTGGAGATCAACAACATTATGCCGACATGTTAAGATAAGAATATTTAATTCCAAAGTTAAGTCTATCATGCTTTATGGATGTGAGACCTGGAATGCAGCACCTCCTGACATAAACGCAATGCAGGTCTTTGTCAACAGATGTCTGCGGAGAATTCTGAAGATTTTCTGGCCCATTGCAATATCTAACTCAAGGTTATGGTCACTCGCACAACAAACACCAATTGACCTTGAAGTACGAAGGCGAAAGTGGAATTGGATTGGTCACACCCTCAGAAAAGATCCTGATGATATAGCCCCTACTGCAATTGAATGGAACCCCCAAGGTAGCCGTAGAAGAGGGCGTCCAGCGCATACATGGAGTAGACAGGTCAAGAAGGAAGTCACAATGTCTAGAAGAAGTTGGGGTGAAATCAAGAACCTGGCACCGGATAAATCAGAATGGCGAAAATTTGTTAAGGCCCTATGCTCCTTATAGGAACCGAGGGAACATATATATACCAAAGGTCAAATCGATATATCTCGATTCCTAGGGTTGATCCAGCGAAACGCCGGGACACGTATAACTTCTTTTTTACCGATATAACTTTCCCCGGTAGATTGAACCCTTCCCGATCACTGACACCTACCATTTGTCTCACAGTGTAATTAAAGGGCTGATATACATATTTCTTGATTTTGACCCTCTAATGCCCAAGGCTATAATTTGTAACAAGAAAGAAATTAGTCTACATAAAATCATTCAGGCACACAAATTTTAAATACTTCTAACTCGCGTGAGTAAAACGAATTTTATTCCCACTTTTTAATCAACCGTATTTTGATAAAACCCATATGTGACAGCGCATAGAGAAAGGGACCTAAGGGTAAAAAAATCAAATTTTTTTTTGTGGACAACATTTGAGCATCGAATGAGACCGATCCCATGCTCTCGTGACCTTAGGTCCCTTTCTATCCTTAGGTCCCTTTCTATTTTGCGCGTCACATATATAATTTTTTTTATAGGGGATAACATTATCTACCTGGCCGGATTCTTTTAAAAATTCTGTTTACTTTTTTCTGAATTTCAATTGATGTTTTCTGAATTTTAATTAATATTTTCTGAATTTCAAATGACGATTTCTGAATTTCAGTTGATATTTTCTGAATTTCAAATGGATATTCTGAATTTCAATTGATTTTTTCTGAATTATAATTGCAAAAGGTTAATTATTACTGTACAACAAAATAATTTTTTTTTTGAAAAATAACAAGGTTCTGACAACCAAAAACTGTACCTGTATCGGCGTTTTTAAAGTTTACGTCTGGCCCTTTGTTTTTGGGGGTTAAATTTTCACCCGTTTTGAAAATGTTTATTGTGAATCGGCATAAGATATGTTCAGCGAACTTATGTACAATACTACGACGAACATTTTTGTGTAATATTTTGTGGTGCAGTTTTGTCTTCGGCTGGGGTACGACTCAGTTTGTCCAGGCCCGTCAAAGGTCTGCCTCCTTTGAAATAAAACAACGATCGTTTCTTTTGTTCAATTCAATTGTACGATCCTATATCGCACACAGTTTTATTTACCAAGATCTTAAACTACTTAAATTACTTAATCTAATGACTCTTATACTTTAAACGACATCGACAATTCGGTTCACAGAATAATCTTCGGCAACTCTAGCAGTGGTTGCAGTTTCTACAACCGTCGATAGCTCTATCACTGTCTCGATATGATTAGGTTTCGAACTACGAGTAGTAAAAAGTTCCACCATATTTATTGCCAATCGAATGCTTCGGTTATGACAACAGAATTTTGTTAGTTGTGACTACCAAATTATTATTGAGGGAACAGAAATTCTGCTGCCATTATCAATTGACTATTTATACCCTTATTCTAAACTTTATAACAATAACAAAATTGTGAATGGTGAATGGAAATAGGTCAATGTAGCAACATTTGCGAAAAGGTGACACGGAGGAAATAAGAAGTTAAACAAAAAAATCTAAAGTAGAATCTTTGTATATGTCTGTTTGATCACTTCTGAAAGTATTCATATAGACACAATCTGACAATAAAAATATAAACAATAATACAATTTAATGCAAAATCACTGATGAAGCCTGTCCATAAAAAAGGCAGAAACTGGATCTAGTCTGATTTGTAAATTTAATGTGTTTATAACTTTTTGAAGAAAAGTTTTATTCTTCTCCTTAACCTCAAACCTACTAAATTGGAAATTGTTATAGTTTTGGTATTTTAAGAAAAATTGTCAGAGCAAACCCTTGACAAAATTGTCATGTAATAAAAAGCACATAACAAACAAATATTTTGATTTGTCAATAAATTAAAATATAAAAATTGTGGTTTCTTTTGAAGAATTTTGTAATTTTTCTTCACAGAAATAAAATATGAAATACCTCATTCCTCTTTTAAGATGAACCTTTTACCAAATCTAAAATTCCTGTAAATTCCTGCAAAATATTACGTATTAGCATAAGATTTTTGGAGCTAAAGTTGTTAGCAATAAGCATAGGGTGCTTGATTCAAAAATCTAAAGAAAACTCCAAGGACTTGAAGTAGTCCTCTCGTGTTCTGCGGTTTCTGCACATTGTTTAAGATTTAATTTTCTGAATTTTTAAGATTTTGTAATAATTTTATTTTAATTTTTGATTTTTGGTAGAAAAAGCTTTCACCATTGAAGTTTTTAAAACTTTTTCTTGTCGTAAAAAAACTAGAATACCATAACAAATTTTTGAACAATTTCAATAACAAGAAATATGATAATTTTAATAACAAAACAAATTGTCACATTTTCCTAGAAAAATTCGATTACTACAACCGAACCATTCGATTGGCAACAAATTTGGTTGTAAGCATGAATCTGTTTTCTCTGTGGGGGAAACAACGAAACGATTGCGAATACGATAGTAAATATTTCTAAGTAACTCATGAGAATAATAACAAGATGAGGCAGGTTAATTCGGGGAAGTCGGAAAATGTTGAAAATACGATTAGTAGGTTTTTCTAAGTAACTCACGAGAATAGTAAGCAGGTGAGTTGGATTGTTTCGGTAACTCGCACTTTGTCGGCAGGGCGAAGTATATTAAAACGCCAACTGGGTTCGGGATAACTCGGGAATAGGTAACTAACTATGATTAGTGACTCACGAGAATAATTGGCAGGTGAGTCGGGTTAATTCGGGAAACTTAGAGTTTAATCACAACTGTGTTGACTGTCGACCGACGACAGCAAAAGTCGTCGCGAATAATTTAAATTCTGCTACAATCGACCGTCGACCTTTGTTGCCGTTTTAAAGCAAAAAAAGAATATGGTTGTATGTTTTTTTAATACGAAGATTAACTTTATTTTTAACAAAATTTTACACAATGAACTGTGACAGTTGAAAATGTCCCAAACACAGCAACAAATGCTGACAGGAAACAACAATTCCTTCTGCTGTCGAAGACGCTTGAAAACGAAAGACCACAATTCTTCACCAATTCAATTGGTTTTGCATTAATTCTTGTTGTTTTACATTTTTTTGTATTTAATTTTGCTTTTTTGTGGTAAATTATGTATTTTTATTTTCAATTATATTTCTTCTGTCAAAAAAATAAATTTTTTGTAAACAAAGTACGAATTTTTGCAACTGTAATTCAAATTCTGCAACTCTGTTTCCTTAATTAGTTAAAAATATGGCAACTATTTGACAAATATTTTGAGTGTGTATTAGTGTGTCGTCACGAAAATAGAATAGTTTCTATTACGACGACAAATCGTCGGACGACATGGCGACATTTTGCTTCCCATACAAAATATATGAAAAAGCAATTGTTGTTGTCGACCCAGTTCTGATTAATCTCTTAATCGGGCTGGCTTATTTGTGTATACTTCGGCTGCAGGACGAGGTATAACAAAACTAGTGTTTCCAATTATTCGACATACGCGGTTAACCGGTTAAGGCATTATTCGAAAATTCACTTAAATTATTTGTTCGGGTCGGTTAATCGACAAATTGTGAAACATTTTCTGTTGTTGTTTTTGTTTTTTCTTTGATATTTTAAATGTTTAATAACGCTCCTAGACGAGAATAAAAAATTCTCATTGAGTTTGTAATTTAATTTAACAAATATTTACAGAAATTCTAAAAACGTTGTCCCCTGACGATTTCCTTAGGCAAGAATGAAATCCGGATAGGGACATGCCTGCAGCGGATTATTTTTCACAATTTGTTAAATACGTTTGGGACTGTTAGCATATCGAGACCCTATATTCAATACTCTATATCTGCAATTATGGCCAAAATGAGTTTTTGATGGCTAAATCATTGTTGATATTATATCCATCTATGATATCAATTTGGAAGCAAATTAACCATTCTCTGCCACTTTTTTGAACATTTTACATTTTCCCATATATACAAACAAATTTATTTTCAAATACAGAAGTCTATATCTGCATATAAATTTTAATTATTTGAATTGTATAAGGTATATATAAAAGTTTTTTGAGAATATATTTTTTCGCAAATTTTGTTTTTGCCACTAACCACCAAACGTTTTTTTAGGAGATGTGCATAATAGTCCCTAGATTATAAATTAAAAAACAAACCGAACAAAAAAAAAAAAATTGCACAATAATAGCGGAATGCTAAAAAAGCCTTTATGGTACAAAAAAATAATTTAAAAACACAATTGACAATTAACATACGAATATAATGATGGAAAAATTTTCCTTTTTTGCAAAATTTTTTCGGGATATTTTTTTTCAAACTAAGAACCAAACTTTGGTATAGAAATTGGTATTATAGTAGCAAGATTATAAATTTAAAAAAAAAAACACACTTAAAAAATTGCAAAGTTATCGCGGAAAAGGGCGAAAATAGTCTTTATGGTACAAAAATTAATTTAAAAAATTAATCATCTGCAAACAAATATATTGATGCAAAAATCTTGCTTTTTTGCAAATTTTATTTTTCGCGATTTTTTTTCCAACTAACCACCAAACTTTGTTTTATGAAATGTGTATTATAGTCCCTAGATTATAAATTTAAAAAAATCACACTTAAAAATTTGCAAAATAATAGCGAAACGCGAAAAAAAACTATGGTACAAAAGTTGGATTAAAAAACTTAGTCAGCGATTTACATTCTGTAAACAAATATGTATATTAACGCAAAAAATTTCCTTTTTGCAAATTTTTTTTCCGATTTTTTTTGCAATCAACTACCAGACGTTATTGTATGAAATGAATATTATATTCCCTAGATTATAAATTTTAATAAATCACACTTAAAAAATTGCCAAATAACGGTGGAATGCGAAAAAGGGCAGAAAATGGCTTAAAAGAGCGATTGACATTCTGCAAACGAATACATTGGTTTAAAATTTTCCTTTTTTCAACATTTTTTTCGGGTGTTATAGTCTTGAATTATGGATTAAAATATGCCGCAACGAAAAAATTCAAAATAATGGCGGAGTGAGAAAAATGGTTCTGCAAACGAATAAAATGATGCAAACTATTTCGTTTTTGTAAAATTTTTTTTCGCAATTTTTTTCAATCTAACCATAAATTTTTAGAATAAGATATGGGTTTAATAGTCCTTGGGTTATTAATTTCAAAATAACGAGCGAGCCTTTTCCATCCCTGATTAACAATTCTGTGTTTGTTCCTGTTTGAAGGCACATAATATTGTTTTCCACAAAAAGTATAGAGAGATTTACAGGGCCATTCGGTCCTAATAATGCATATTTTTATATTTATCAAAACTACATATCTGCTAGTATTATCATAAAATTATATTAAAATTTTATTTCAGAACTCTATGGTGCCTATTCCTACGAAAAGTTTGTGACTCTTAGATGTGACTGTATTTCCCATGTATTTGTTGTTGCAAAGTCACCATAAATTATATTTATTCAAATGTTTGTTTGAAAACTTCAAAAAAAATTAAGACCTGGTATCGACACAATCATAACATTGACAAATAAAATTTTAATTTTTTGAATTTTATTGTTGTTTTGTATGAAATGTTAAGACTCTCAGTCTTAAAAATAGTTTTATGATGGTCATAGTGAGTCACAAGTAGGAATAGGCACCTATATCTACATTAGCGACGTAAATAAAGCAAATAACTTCATAATATGGTACATAGGAATAAGTTGCCACTTTTAAATAATATTCTAGAAGACAGATTGATTCAAAAAAATTTTATAAGCAAGTGAATCAGTTTTATTGCTCTCCTGAACAATTGTATTTTTGCAGATATAGAGTATTGAATCTAGGGTATCGATATTTAATTCTTTTGATGCAATTAATGTATGTATATCCCGATAAAATGAAATTAGGAAAACAAAATTGGCGATTAATCGATTAATCGTTTAATGCAAAAAAAATGTATTTATTTGTTATTTCATCAATAAAGAACGAAGAGCTGCTTTTTTAAATACGTATCAAGTTAAGCCGACTGTATTGATTTATAAAGTGTTTCTTCAGGATGATTCAAAGCATACTAAGGTTTTCTCAGAATCTTAGTGTTTTATTTTGGAGGATTCTGTAGACTCTTTAAAAAGAAAATGGTATTTAGATGTGTTCAGTGGAAGTAAATCCTTACAGTGAAAGAGTTTTTCAATTAAAAACGATTTACGCCAATAAAAAAGTCTGTAAAAATTTTAGCTAACTCTGTAAAAAACGATTTAAGAATAAACTTGCAGAAAAAACCTGCTGAAATTAGCAGATCGTTAATCATTGTCGTTCATAAATCTGTGCTTAATAAGTTTGTCAATCAGAGTTGAATAGAACCAGCTGCGATATTTCACTGATGTTAGTCTAATTGAGTTGTGTGTCATTTGTTTCACATTCAATATAAATAGATCATCAATTATTAACCCATAAAGCCATAGTATACTGATATGGGTTTTTAGCGGGACCCGAAAATTCGTATTCTATACTTTTGGCCTTACCGAATTTTTTCAAATTTTTTTTCTCTGCAATTTGCTTGTAAAAATGTTATAATCTTTCCTTAATTTGAAAATAATTTAAAAGAAAATTTGATAATTAATGTATTTATGTTCTCACATCGAACGGAAAACATTTATTTATCAATTAAATGATTAACTATAGATACCTACATTCATATACGAAATATGTTCAGTAGTTATATTTAAATTAAATTTCAGTTAATAGAAAATAACAACTTAATCTGTTAAAATCAGGAAAAAAAAAATGGAGAATAATTAGTGGACTAAAAAATCACAAAAAAATTAAAAATTATATAAAGTTTTTCTTGGGTTTTTTAATGCGAATAAAAATCTATTCTTCCAAAATCAGTAGTCTACATTTTTTTACAAATATTTCTGTTCACATTAGCAGAATAATATTCAACTAAATTTAACTTAAATATAAAAAATTTTTAGATATAACAGTTTGTAGATATAATAGTTTGTTTTGTTATTTTTTGTCTACTACAATAAGATTCATAAAAATTGTCTATTGTATTTCCCTATATATTGGGGTATCCCGCTAAAAAAAATTTATGTAATAGTTGAAACTTTTTTGGATGACATCTTCAATTTCCCACCCGCGTTTAAAATTTCCAATTTTGTAAAAAATTGGTATCAACATTTTTGTTTCATCTACTTGGCACCTAATGCGTATTTTAAGATAAAACACATGCATGAATATTATATATTTTTTTAATTTCTTCTTTTACGAATTGTAAAGGCAAGGGTGGACTAAAATTATTCCTTTGAGCGCATAATATTATTAGACTCTGGAAGTTACAACTTTTAAACCAATTCTTCCAAAAAGTTTAAAATTTGCATATTAGAAACGCAATGGTGTGCTACAGTTATTCCATGAAAAATGTTTAAATGCTTTTTGATAACAAGCTCCCAACTTTTAGTACCTATTTTAAAAAAAAAGTTCAATATTAGTTTTAGCCACAATTTTTTTCCCATCTATTTTAAAGGAATTTGATGTCATTCTAGTTAGTATTTGTTTTTTCTAAGATTTTTTTGTAATTTTCATCCAAAGCTAAGAAAGTTAGGAAGGTTTGGTAAAAAATAGTGTGAAAAATACATATTAAAAATTTAACCGGTTAATCGACCCGTTTTAACCGATTACTCGGGTTGAATAATTATTTGAGTTTTACTACCTAATTTCGTAAAACACTTGGGTGAAGTGAAGGGAACTTTCAATGTAAATTGTTTTTGTAACAAAAACAATTTCTATAGAAATAACGCAACACTTCACCGAAGTATTTTAGAAAATTACCCCCTTAAATTATTTATTTCGGCATTAACCGAAATAGAGCCAATTAATCGAGGAATCGGTTAATCGATTAACCGAATTGGAAACACTAAATAAAACTCCAACTGGATTCAAGCTCTCCTTGTGTCGCACAACTTTTCTATTATATGGAATGGGTTTTATTAACCTAGTAAGGATTACTATGTAGAAGGTTTGTCTATACAAGCGAAAATAGATTGTTGGTTAGGGGTATCAGCATTTCCATTAGGTATTCTAACCCTCTAACTCTTCAATTAAAGGGACTTTTTAGACCTTTTTTAAACAGGGACAAAAAAGGTCCGTTAGCTAAAGATATAGAGGGTGAAAATGTTCCGAAAAAATATTTGTCATGAAATTCTATTATAAGTCTCTGAAAACATCAAGGTTAAGGATTTAACTTCAATGCCAGAAATAAGTCAAAACTTAAAATGTGTTTAATGGTGAATTTCGTACTTATTCAGAATTGGCGCTTTAATGTTCCACAAGCCTGGATTTAAGGGGGTTAGTTTGTATGATAAAAATTTTTTACATAAAATTTCACTATAAATTACCTTAAAAATAAATAAATAACAAGAAATTTGGCTATTTTAGCAATCATTTATATTTTACATTTCCTAATAACGAACTTGTTTGACGTAATTATCCATAAATACGTATAGGAAAGGATATAGGAAACTATATATTGTAAAACTCGAAGAGCTAGCTATCCGAATACATATGAAGGAAAATATAAACCGATAACTGAATAACATTAATAGAGGAGATTTTGAAAATATATGAATTCTGTTAAAGATACTCTAAAATCTATAGCAAACAATACCCTGGGAACCAGCATAAGACCCCAAAGAAATGAATGAATGACAGATTAAATATTATGAAATTATTGTGGGCGCTGTGGTGTAAGGGTTAGCTCATTGGATTGTTTACATAAGGTTGCGGGTTCGATACCCAACCAAGGAAATGTGAATTTATGAAAAATATTAATATGTATGAGTTTTTTCTATCCCTCATACATATCGCAGCGCCCTCCTTTGGTGTTCCCATAGTACTTTACCCCAACGAAGTAAAATAACGTAGCAGGTCTATGAACTAAAAAGCTTCAACAAAGTTCGCCAACTCTTCATCAGATGGCACGCAAAAACTGTTTTAAGATTAAACATTTCGCGCAATTACAGTATTGCCATATTTGAAGCCCTTCTCCTCTCACCACCTTTCACTTTTTCTCTATCCCCTTTCCAAAGAAAGCAACACATTAATTAATAGCAAGAATTTCCTGAGTGTTACTTCTCTTAAAAAAATGGACAAATTCCCACAAGATTGGTTTAAATCAACATTTATAACCATTTCTAACAAAAGCTACGCAAAATATTGCAATGATTATAGATTTATTAGCTTAATGAGTCATGCCCTCAAAATATTTTTTTGAATAATTCACTTCAGGATATATGAAAAGTGCGAAAAGAGGAAGGGTGCGTCTCAGTTTGGTTTGAAAGAGGACATTCGGCATCCGTGCAGCACTTTTTTTATACAGACACTGGTTTAGAAATGCAGAAATGTACAGAAGGGCGTTTTTCCAAGCTTCATTGACTACGAAAAAGGTTTCGACACGGTGCAGCATGTGAAACTGATGAAAAGTCTTATGTCCATTTTCATAGGCGACAAAGAAATCCGATGTATTAAGAGCCTGTATTGGCATCAGACGGCACAACTTGATGTCAATGGAGATCTAACAGAAAATATCGGAATTTTTGGAGGAGTCAGACAAAGATGTATACTAGACTGTACCACCTTACAGGAAAAAAACACGTGCGTGGTACACTTTCCAATATAAAGTATTTTTGCAAGGCAATTTCGAAAGTTTTTTGCCGAACGTAGGGGTCGCCTTTTTTAATTTTTCATTATATCTTCGGCATTTACAGTCGGATCTTAAAGTGTGATATATCGATTTTTTTGTCTCGAGAAGACCAATGTTTTGCTGTTAAGGAAAAATTCAATGAAGAAAAATTTAAAAAGGCCACCCCTACGTTCTGCAAAAAAAAAAAACATTTTATGCTGGAGTTATCGAAAAACTTTCTTAGCAAAAGTTTGAATTTTTTGCGAGCATTAATTTTCTGTCATTAGGGTGGTAGATTAGGGTTTTATGAACTTAAATCTGGTGGGTAAATACTAGAACGGGATATTTGGGGTCAATGGCCCTTAGAGCAAAACATTGGTCTCCTCGAGATAAAAACATCGATATATCACACTTTAAGATGCGACTGTAAATGCCAAAAATATAACGAAAAATTTAAAAAGGCGCCCCTATGTTCGGGAAAAAAAATTTCGAAACCTCTGCGATATTAATTTATATTCGACATTGTGCGGCGAAATTTTTTTTGTCAAAGGGTCTACTCTATACTGTACCCATTTTTATTTAATATCTACTCCGAAAATCTCTTCCTGGAATCAATCATCAATGTTCGATAAGTTATATGTATATATAAACGGTATATTCCTCAACAGTAATTGATATGCCGATGACACTTACCTTACTGGCTGAAAGTATATCTTGACTTCAAGATCTGCTAGACAATCTGATTGCATATAGTAAAATATACGGCCTGAAGATTAATATACGGAAAACGAAGTAAGCAGAAAAAAATAACCACAACACAAAGACCTTAAGAATACGAAACTCCTACGTCGACAGAGTAAAGTTTTGAATATCTGTGGGTTACAATCAATGACCAGTGCGATGGTTCGAAATAAATAAGATGCCGTATTGAAATATCAAGGCAAGCATTTTTTAAATATAAGAAAGTTCTTACCAGCCTTGACATTAACCTTGAAACTAGAGTTCGATTCGTCAAAAATATGTACGGTCAGTTCTCCTATATGCAGTGGAGATGTGGACTATAAAAGCAGTTGATGTAAAGTAGCTGGAAGCCTTCGAAATGTGCATTTATCAACGAATACTCAAAATACCATGGATCAACTTTAATCGAACAGAGAGCTCTAAGCCACTATAAAGAAATGAAAGACGGCATACTTGGGCCACATTATGAGAAACCGAAAATATTAGCTGTTCCAAATAATTACGACATCAAATATTGAAGGACGGCCTTCTAGAGCATGATAGAAAATAACATGGCTTAATATTATACAGCTGTGGACTGGTAACCGAGATGTGGGGAATCTCTTGAGCGAGGCGAGAAATAGAGACACTTTTGCGGAGATTATAAAAAAGTTAAGAACCCGACTAAAAAAGTTTTCATATAATCTTATATGATTTGATATAATAAAAAATGTTTATATGCGTGGCTTTATATAACCATATACATTTATATTAACACTTTGCTTTTATAAATATGTTTGATATGACATTATATATAATCATGAAAAGAAGCCGGTGAATATTTAAATAATTTTTGACTCCACAATACAATAACTCGAAGAATCATCTGTTTTTAGAGTAATTTGAAAATTTTTGTGTTTCTTGGTGCCATCTCAGTACTTTGCAAAGAATTAAAGAGATCAGTGTTATCATTTGGGTGCCAGGAAAGCACTTTATTTTTTTTATTTTGGAGTTGGGAAAGCATTTGATTTTTATGTTTCTGGGTGCTTTCTCAGTTCTTTGTAAAGCATTGGCACCACCGTGGGACGGTGTTATCATTTGGGCGGTGGGAAATCACTGTTAACAAGCACTACTACCAACCATTTCGGTGCTTTGTCAGTGCTGGCCCCTTTGTAATTTTCTACCTGGGCAATCTTATATCAAAATATATAACAAAGTTAATAGAAAATTGTTTTAATTTTATATGTGATTATATCTGACACGATATCTAATTATATAAAATTTTATAAAGTTTAATTACACTATATAAATTAAAAAAAAAACTCACAAATTGTGGATCTGGATCATCCTGAACATGCTTCACAATGGAGTAGCGAAATATCAAAAATAAAAAACTTTTTATATTTAAAAACAAACCCTAAGCTCAAGGAAATTGTGAAGTTTATAATTGAATTTAACATATATTTTTCAAATAGTTTGCAAAATACTATTTATTAAAATAAAAATAATTGTAAAGAAATAAAGGTCGAAATAATTATTTTTACTTTTAAATTTAAAAATAAAAATTAGACAAACATATTTTGAAATAAATATGGTTATGTTCATTTATTTTTCCGTGAAAAAAATTAATTGTGGAAGTAAATTCTTTTATTTTATAAGAAAGACACATTTTATAAGAAAGACCAAAACTCTAACCTAGAAAAAGTTGTTCCGACAAATTTTTGTCAATTTTTATTTTGTCAGCTATTTCCAAGTTTATTATGAAAATTTTTTACAAACATTAAGCATTAGTATTTAACACGAATGAAATAAGTGATCTCAACAATATGTACTAAAATTTTCTTTGAAAATCTTCATCAAATTATATGTATTTATATATAATTTGATGCAGTTAGATAGACCCATTTTCGGATCAAATTGTATCAGGTTAGATAACACGCGTATCTCGCTTGATATAATAATATATTCCAATATTCGGATCAATTATAAATAAAGAAGAATAACAAATTTCAAATTCCTATTTCGCACGGTTTGGTCTTCGCGATATTGAATCATTGAGTTAGTCAGTCACGTCATTATTTTATGCAGTGGTGGTCAAAACAGAAATCATGTGTTAGCTAATAATAAATTTGAATCACCAAAAGAATTCCAGCATAAGTTTTTTATTTGTTTCCTTTTACTAAATTCAGTTAACTTACAAAAAAAAAAAAAAAAATATTCCGTAACTTACAACAATAAAAAAATAATTTTAATAAAATTTGTGGAAATTTAAGTGCTCGAAACATTTGCAATTCTCAACGAGAATAAGAAACAAACAAAAACAAAATAGGTTTTAAATATTAAATATTTTGTTGCATATCCATGATTTTTTATTACTTCAGAACATCTCTTAGGCATTGAGGCTATCGTAGAAAATAACATTCCACTGCTTTTGTAATTCGATGAAAAGTTAATCACCGTTTCGGAATACTTTATTGCGTTTTGCAAGCATCCATATGTTCTTAATCGGATTGAGATCGGGAGATTGGGGAGGCCACGAAAGTGGCATTTCCCATTAAGCATACGGAATCATAACTGACCTAAGAAGGCCTCTATAACTGACCTAAGAAGGCCTCTATAGATTGATTTTGGAATCGGTGAATTGGACCAAACCCATTTCCGGAAAAAACCCCCATACCATACCATATTTATGGGATTAAACTTTTCACCTTGAGGTAGTTGATCTCCGGAGGTTAAATTTTGACTCCTCTGACTGTAAGATCTGAGGTCGCTTAAATGCGATCCCAGTTCCCTCAAATTTATTTCGTGATACTTAGAATTTAGAGAAAGTCAAGCGAAACTTTTTCAAACACTACTCCCTATTTCCTCCTTCCCAAAACCTATGCACTTCATTTGTAAGGCGTTACCCCTGAGTGTACTTTTTATATATGTGCATTATAAGAGAGGGGGCGTCGTCTGGCTTTTGTTACATTACCATTCTACTCATATAGGGTTATTATCGAGATTGAAAATAAATTTGTTTTAAGATTTGTTCGGAGATCATAAACTTAAATGATTATGGCCGCCTTCAACCCATCGTATGTCGAATTTCGGTCAAGATATTAGGAATGATGCATCTTCTCATAATTTCTGGTACATTGGATTGTACGCTATACTTAGTATTTTTCCATATGATTTTAGGCCACCCTAATGTAAGTACATATAAAAGACTGTATAATAATAGATTATTTCGAAATTAATTTTACGGTAAAAGAAATTTAAACGTAATCCCAAAGCCAGAATCAATTTTGAA
Source organism: Leucophora obtusa (assembly GCA_949987735.1). Taxonomy (NCBI): domain Eukaryota; kingdom Metazoa; phylum Arthropoda; class Insecta; order Diptera; family Anthomyiidae; genus Leucophora; species Leucophora obtusa. The sequence continues at coordinate 292,059,932 of OX465295.1, read as the reverse complement.
CACTGTTCTACTAACATTACGAGTACAAAAGAAAGGTCTTAGAATTTAAAGAAAAGTCATGCTTGAAAATACGTATTTAGAATGTTTTTTCATCTTCAACAAAAAAAAAAAAAAAAAAAATATATGCTTGTAGGTATGTATTTATAACTGATCTCAAACACAAAAATGTTTAAAAAGGGAACACAATCTGACATTAAGCCAAATAAAGCATTATATTTCTACTTAAAATAAAAAGCCAAATCCATTAAATACAAAAAATATAAAATTGTTAAAAAAAAAAACTTTTAAAAGACCAAAAAAAGAAAGAAAAAATAAGAAAGATTTTTCCAACACATGACCTAATTCCATATTTACCAAAAAAAAAAAGAATACAAACGTAAAGAACTATTAAAATCTAAAAAATGAGGTTTAGCTAACATGAAGATATAAAGTAACACGCACACATACACACTCACACACATGCAAAAGAATTACTTTTATGAATCTTAAAAAGGCCTACAATCGAAAGTTTTTTTTCTTGCGTTATACCCTACAGCACATGCAGGGAGTATATAATATTTTGTGGATTTTGTAACGGAAATTCGTGAAGTATATAGAAAAGTTATAATTAAAATTCTCAATTAAAAGAATAATATTTAATATACAAAAACAGAAGTGTAATTAAGATCAGAGCTTTGAAGAATTAATTCCTTAATTCAATTCTGAATTAAAAAGTCTATGAATTAATTCACTAAGCACCATATATTGAATGGAATTAATTCATATTTGCTTTCGTTCGATTTATTTTGTTACGAATTAATTCAATTGCAATATTTCCTTTTATTAAATCTAATGAATTAATTCACTGGTGAACACGTTCAATTTTATAAATCGAACGGAAAAAAATTTAATTAATTCCTTACTGAATTAATTCACTACTGAATTCGTTCGATTTCATTTTCGTTCAGTGAATTAAAAAAAAAAATAAAATTACGTTCAGTGAATTAAAAAAAAAATAATAAGTTCACTGAATTGAAAAAAAATAAAATAAGTTCACTGAATTCAAAGCCTGTTTTCTGCCGTTCAGTAGAAGAAAACAATAATGTACAAATAAAATTTTTAGATAAGCAATTTTACAGCGTGTGCTAGTAAAAATAAACAAATTAGAAACCGGATACTGTTTATCAACCTACATGATTCAAAAATAAAGCCTTTTACTCTTAAAAATAAAAACTTTACAGATATAGATAAATTTGGAAAAAAGTATAACTATTAATTTACTAGTTATATAGTTATATTTAACTAGTTATATAGTTATATTTCACTAGTTATATAGTTATATTTTTTTTCCAAATTTATCTATATCTGTAAATTTTTTTTCAATTCAGTGAACTTATTATTTTTGTTTTTAATTCACTGAACGTAATTTTATTTTTCTTAGTTCACTGAACGAAAATGAAATTGAACGTATTCAGTAGTGAATTAATTCAGTAAGGAATTAATTCACTTTTTTCCGTTCGATTTATAAAATTGAACGCGTTCACCGGTGAATTAATTCATTTGATTTAATAAAAAGAACTATTGCAATTGAATTAATTCTTTGAATTTATTGTTTGATGAACGCGTTCAGTTGAACGAATTCAGTGAATTACTTAAGTAAAGGAATTCATTCAATTCTAGAGAAAATTGTATTCGATTGGTAGTGAATTCATTCAAAAAGGAATTAATTCTTCAAAGCTCTGATTAAGATGCTATACCCGGTTTGATCAGTTTGTTGCTTGGTATAGTGTTAGAAAAAAAAACATTGGGTTAAACATTTGATTTATTTCTTATTAACCCATTTTGGCTTGGTCATAGATATATTTTGAAATAATGATAGAAATAAACAATTACTAGTAGCCCATTATCTTATATTTTAAAAGAATTCGAATTTTTTTGTATTTTAAAATAATTCAGACGTTAGTCCAATAAAAAATGATACCGCTTTACCGTTTCTACATTAAGGCACATCTACACGAGAGAGAAAACTGCTAGAGATAGAGCAAAAAACACCTCTAATTAGCTCTATTGTAAATGATTTAAGCTTTTTGCTCTATCTCTAGAATTTTTCTCTCTCGTGTAGATGTGCCTTTAGAATGATAATAGATTTTACAGCCCATAAATTCCCACATAACATTTGGAAGATTGTTTTGTCAAAAATCATCTAAATGAGTCTTCTTCGAGTACTTTTGATGACCAAATTCTGATTTATTACTTGCGCGCTTGAAAAAAGAATCGAAAATGATTCTCGCTTATGCTTAAAAAGTGATTTATTGAAAATTATTTTGCGCATCTAAAAAAGTGCTGTTATGTTGTTTTTGTTTAAAGAGTGATTCATTAAAAATACAATAACAATACCTACAGCAATCGCAAATTGATCATTCAAGTGTTTGAAATGTGACTCTTTTGAATGTTATTTTAGAATATTTTGAGTAGTTGAAAAAGTGCTTGTTATGTTGTTGGTTTTGTTTATAACGGGACAATATTTTACTTGCTTTGAAGCATATGTCAAATATTTGAATATTGTAATTTTTTGTTTATTTATCTCAGTGGATTCGTGGTATAAACTTGTGTAATTTTATAAAAGTAAATATAATTTAATATTATAATTTTAGTGAAAAGTGATTTTTAAATAAAAAAAGATCATGCCAGCTAACCATTTAAAAAGCAAAAAAAAAGAAGCCGAAAAATTAATAGAACCAAAACATAAGTTCTTAGGAATATTTCATTAAGAAATATTTTTGTTATTTTATTATGATTTTGTTTATATTATTTTATATAATTTTAATAAACTTAATTAAATACTAATTTACATCAAACAAATATTTTGTATTTTAATGTAAACAATTTAAAATACAGCTGAAAAATTACTCGAAAAAGACTCCCAAACGATCAAAAATACGACCAAAAATTAGTCAAAAAAGATTCACAAATTATTAGAAAACGACTAATAAATGACTCGAAAAAGACTTACAAATGATTAGAAATACGAGTCAGAAATGAGTCGAAACTGATCAGAAAAGCGAGTCATAAAAGACTCATCAAGAAGAGTCGCGGGTAGGGTACCATTTTCTCCCGACAAAACAATCATTTATGATAAGAAAATGAGCTCAATTATGATCATTTTAATCGCCCAGAGGAGTCATAAATGACTTAAATGTGATCAAAAAATTTATAAAATGCTAGGTGGGTTATATTGTATTGTGTGTGAGTGTATTGTATGTGTAGGTGCATTTCATGTGATTGAAATAAGTATGTACCTATATATTAGACCGTACTGCAAAAAAAAAGTTCACAGTACACCCTCCAATATGAAGTATTTCTGCAAGGCAATTAAAAAAAAAATTTTTTTCCCGAACGTAGGGGTCGCCTTTTCTAATTTTTCGTTATAGCTTCGGCATTTAAAGTCGGATTTGAAAGTGTGATATATCGATTTTTTTGCCTCGAGGAGACCAGCGTTTTGATATAAAGGAAAAATCCAATTAAAAAATTTTAAAAAGGCGACCCCTACGTTCGGCAACCAATATATAAATAAAAATTCTACTGGGTTTATCGAAAAACTTCCTTAGCAAAAGTTTAATGATTTTTTGCGAGCTTTAATTTTCTGACATTGGGGTGGTAGCAACTGAGATCTGGTGGGTAACTACTAGAACGGGATACTTGAAGTCAATGGCCCTTAGAACAAAACAATGGTCTCCTCGAGAGAAAAACATCGATATATCATAATTTACGATCCGACTGTAAATGCCAAAGATTTAACGAAAAATGTAAAATGGCGACCCCTAAGTTCGGGAAAAAAAAATTTTTTTTTTGAAACCTGCTTTCAAAAATACTTCATATTGGGGGGTGTACGGCGCACTTTTTATTTTTTGTCTGTAAGGTGGTACGCTCAAATGAACAGGCTTCATCAGTGATTTTTCAGTACATTGAATTAATTGGTTGTATGTCATTGTCAGACTGTTTCTACGAGTATGTGATAATTTATGATTTCCAAAAGCCATCTGGAATACTGAAAAAAAATTTAACACGCAGTCTGTGAATATATCAACCAATTAATATTAAAACCGCTTTAAAATGTCTTATTGATTTTATTTTCTTTCTAAACTGACTTCAAATAATAAAATATTTCAAAAGGTACTATTTTGAGAACACTATATAAAATACATCTGTTTTATTTCAACAATGTCTCAATAGCTCTTTGAAATTTGGACTTCATATTCGAATTTTAGAGAAGCAACACTCATTAAATTCTTCCTATTAATTAACGTGTTGCTTTATTTAGAAAGGGGATACAGAAGAGATAGGAGGCGGTGAAAGATGAGAGGCTTCAAATATGGCAACACTATAATTGCGCGAGATGCTGAATTTTAGAACAGTTGTTGCGCGCCCTTTGATGGTGAGTTGGCGAACTTTTGTTGAGGCTGTTTATTTCATAGCCCTGTTATATTATTATACTTCGGTGGGGTTAAGTGCTATGGGAATAGTCAAGCAGGACACTGTATTAGGTATAAAAAAATCATACACATTATTTTTCCAAATTGATGTTGCGGTCGCTGGGGATCGAACCCGCAACAACATGTGTAACAGTTCAACACGCTGACCATTACACCACAGCTCTCACATCGTCATTGTTATTTATTGTTAATTATTAAGTGTGCCTATTTGATTTTATTTTTACTTAAAAAGTAGAAAATTTATTTTTTATATAAGCTCATAATAAGAATTCTCATCGAAGGGGGCTTTTATTTTGAAGATTTTTACATTAATAAAAAACATTGTATTTTATTTTCATAAAAATATTTAATTCCTATACAAAACAAATTTCATTTTAAACTTTAAGGTACGCTAAGCCGATACGACAAAATTCGTTTTCGGTTTAACTGACATCCCAAAACTAGGCCTAAGGCACGCCGCTAAATCTAGCGGGCTTGCCCGCTAGTTAATTCATATAAATATTAACCACATATTTATTAGTACAAAAATATTATTAAAAAACTTTAACATATGTATGTATAAATAAGTAAATATATATCAGACAATATTTGGCTGCTGCTGTTTACATATATTATAGGCCATCATATCATCGGTTTTAGCTGATCAATTAAAAAACAAAAAGAATAGACTATATTAGAAACTAAACATATCAAAACGTTATGTTACCATATACCTACAGCTAAATTTTAAACAATTAGAATTCATAAGATAATATCGTAACAAAAAAATAAAATTTCATTTTTTTTACCAAAAATCAAAAGGCAATCAAAAAGAAATTCGAAAGTGTTTAATTTAATTGTTCAAATTATATGCTGTTGTTTTTTTGTTCTTGTTCACATACCAGTACTAAAAAATCAAATAATAAAAAAAAATTAACCAAATATAACACGAATTGTAGGCCTAATAATTTGACAAAAAAAAATTAAACAAATACATTAAAAACAAAATATATATATGGAAGAAAAAATAAAGACCACTGAAATCTTTAATTTATTTTCACATATTTCGACTTAACTCACGTAAGCCGCGAAAGTCAAAACCAATACAAAAACAACACCAAAAACGCTTAAAATGAAATAAAATCTTTAAATATCAAAAGAAGAAGAAAAAATTGAAACATGAAACATTCTGATTGTACACTCTATTCACATAGTACAAACTCACACACTGATACCTTCCGAAAAAAGTGGGTCAATTTTGCTGCTTCTCTTGCTCAGTCGACAGCACAACAAAATACAACTGGTTTCTAAAATAAACACACTCGCGCAAACGTTTGTGTGTATGATTTGTGTATTTATAAACAAGCGAACAAACCTCTTTGGAATACTTAAGCATCCGCGTCCACTTGCACTTTCTTTTTACCTCAATTCTTACGTAGAGAGCTCCCTTAAAGCCAAAGCAACTAATCAACCAACAACAACAACATCTACAAGCAAACAACAATTTATCAACAACCAAAGCCAAGCATAGTGAGTGAGCGATCCAATCGATCGTTCATTCGTTTGAGCCAAGACAAGCCAGTAATAATAAGCATTTCTTTGCCTGTGATGATAAGTAATATTCTTGCTGTACCATAAATGTACTTTTTTATTATTTCATGGTACTAAATGCACATGGGGAAGTGAAAATATTGGACCAACGACTATATAATTAAAAGACTTCCCAACTCTCTCTACCTCTGTTAAATCACTCTCTTCTTAATTTGTATCGAAAAATGTTGTCATAAGAATTACACATGTCTCCAAAGGTTAACATTTTTTCGATACAAACTGTTAATGTTCGAAAGAGGCGATGAAAACCGCCTGATTGGACGAATATCTTGCGAAATACCAACCGAATCAATTATGCTAACACTAATAGAAAAAAGTCTGTACAAATTTAGTTAAAACGAGTAAAAATGTTAAAGTCGGGCATGCCGACTATACAATACCCTACACCAGTCTGGTTGAAAGCCGACTAATGTTTGGATCCGAAATTCAAATGGGTTAAAATGGGACTTGTGTCAAAATTTTTTACAATGTGAGTCAGCGAACCAATTTCATTAAAATATCTTAATATTTGCGACCTGAAGTTTGTAACCAAGCCAATTTTGGGGGGACCGTTATATGGGCACTAGGTCTAAACATAGACCGGTGTTAATCAAAATCAATAGACTTCGTCCTTGGGCTGATATAGGTCGGTGTACCAAATTTCATCAAAATATCTTACAATTTGCGACCTGCAGCGTATAAACAATATAATTTTTGGGGGACCCTTATATGGGCACTAGGTCTAAACATGGACCGATATTCACCAAAATCAATAGGCTTCGTTCTTGGGCTGATATAGATCGGTGTACCAAATTTCATCAAAATATCTTAATATTTGCGACCTGCAGCGTATAAACAATATAATTTTTGGGGGACCCTTATATGGGCACTAGGTCTAAACATGGACCGATGTTCACCAAAATCAATAGGCTTCGTCCCTGGGCCAACATAGGTCGGTGTACCAAGTTTCATCAAAATATCTTAATATTTGCGACCTGCAGCGTATAAACCCTTATATGGGCACTAGGTCTAAACATGGACCGCTGTTAACCAAAATCTATAGGCTTCGTCCTTGGGCCAACATAGGTCTGTGTACCAAATTTCATCAAAATATCTCAATATTTGCGACCTGCAGCGTATAAACAATATAAGGGCCCCCCCAAAATTTGTTTATTTACACGCTGCAGGTCGCAAATACGAAGATATTTCAATGAAATTTGGTTCGCTGACTTACATGATCCCAAGGAAAAAGCCTATTGATTCTAGATAGGATCGGTCCATATTTGGACCTATCGCCAATATGGGCTATATTTTCGATTTTCTCTTCTTTTATGATTTTATAGAAAATTTTGACACAAGTCCGTTTTAACCCATTAAAATTTCGGATCCAAGCATTTGTTGGCTTTAAGTCAGACTGGTGTAGGGTATTATATAGTCGGCATGCCCGACTTTAGCCTTTTTACTCGTTTAAATTAAAATTATTAACTGTCCCTGAAAAGGCGTACTTTAGTAGAAACAAGAAATTTATTCTGGAAGCGACTGTAAATTAAATACATATTTAAATACGGATTTGTCCCAATAAGCTTGTTGAAGCTTATTTAACTTAAACTTAAATTTTTCTGAATGTGTTTCCTTAAGCTAATAGTATTTGCTTAACTCCTTATTTTTAAGAATCAAGTAAGCAATCGGATAACCACTTATAATTAAACTTTTTGTAAGCATGTGTGTAACCACTTATTATTCAAAATCTCATAACTACTTATTTCTCATTTTTTTCGCAAGCGAGCGGGTAAGCGTGACTACTTATAAAAACGACCACGCCAAACAATAATAATGAGTTTAGACGCCAAAAAATAAGTTGTGCGGAGCTATGAATTTCTATTATATAACCACTTATTTGGTAATGAAAGATTTTGCTGGGAGGGGTCAGTTGTGATGCCAGCACCTGTCCCGTGACCGGTGTAAACAGGACCGGTCAGAAAGAACCTATCCTGAGACCTGTCTCGTGACCGGTGAAAACAGGACCGGTCTTAAAGGACCTGTCCCGTGACTAGTGAAAATAGGACCGGCCGGAAAGTACCTACCCGGTGACCTGTCCCGTAACCGATGAAAACAGGACTGGTCTCAAAGTACCTGTCCCGTGATAGGTGAAAATTGGACTGAACCAGGATATTCAAGTGGTACAAATATTAGAGTTGCCAATTATAAACTCTACTTTTCTATAGACAAACCCAATGAACATCGAAAAACTAAAAAGTTAAAATCAAGTTCACAAATTGAGGTAACTTTTTGGAAATTATATTTAAATTTTCTGTCAGTACTTAACAAATAACCAAATATAAATAATTTTAAAACTTCATAAAAATCAGGAATTTGACTGAACTAAAACAAATAAGATTAGTAGAATTTAGTTCCTGGTAAAAGTATATTGCAAATAACAAAAATATAAATCTAAATTGGTATTTAATAGGGCAAGGAATTCCATGCAAATACATTTTTTTTTTTTTGATAATACGAACTAAAAATTTATACGAATCATCAAATTTAGAACAACCTGACATCGATTTGTAGTTGCATATTTTGACAAAAATTTAGGTTTTTGCATATTTTACAGGTTATTTTTCGTCAGTCCTGTGACAGGTTCTTCTGCGTTAGTACTGTGGCTGGTTCTTTTGCGTCGGTCTTGTGACACGTCACAAGGGGAATTGACCCCCTCCTAGGGTTAATTTTTAAATATTAAAATGAAGAATTAAATATCCCAATAAACCAAACGATATCGTCACGAATAACGATAGCAAAATCGTCCAAATCTGGTCCAGCATCGAACCACTATCGTTATCCAGGCGATGTCGATATCGAAAATGATATCATATATAATAGCAAAATTGGAATCTTTTTAAAATGAACTGAAATGAAGTCAATAATGAAAAATTGATAAAGAAATCCTTATATTAAGAAGAAAACTAGAACTTACCTACACTCATACAAATAAGTCCGTAAAAATAGCAGAAAAAGTTACTAAAAATTAGTTAAAAATGATGCTGCAGAAAAAACTGCTAATATTAGCAGAATCAGTTTGCTAAATATTAATAAAATGAAAACAGAAAAAAAAACTGTTAAGTTTACAGAATTTTAGTAATATTTGAGCTAAATTGTTGATAATTGCAAATAACAATTTAACCTGCTAAAATAAGCAAAAAAAAAAAAAAATTACTGAATAATAGTATAATAAAAATAGCAAAAAAAAAAACTGTTAAATTTACAGAATTTTAGTAATATTTGAGCTAAATTTTTGTTAATTGCAAATAACAATTTAACTTGCTGAAATCAGCAAAAAAATTGCTAAATAATAGTAAAATGAAAATAGCAAACAAAAACTGTTAAATCTACAAAATTTTTGCTAAAATTTTCTGAAATCAACATGGATGGTAACAGAAACGAATGCGGTTATCGTTAGGGTAACGATATTTTAGTTTATTTCGGTAACGGTATTTTAAGGGTAACGCTATTTCATTTATTTCGGTATCGGTATTTTAAGGATAACGGTATTTGAGTTATTTCGGTAACGGTATTTTAAAGATAACGATATTTGGGTTATTTCGGTAATGGTATTTTAAGGTTAATGGTATTTCAGTTATATCGGTAACGGTATTTTAAGGGTAACGGTAGTCAGGTATTTCGATGCATCCCGCAATTTTTTTTTACAAAAAACAAACGAGATTAAAAACAGAACCAATTTATCAACTTAATGTACAAAAAATACTCAATCACCACGTGAAATTACCAAAAGCAGAAAATTCAAAATAACGGTATTTTAGGGATAACGGTATTTCATTTGTTTCGGTAACGGTTTTTTAAGGGTATTGATATTTCATTTATTTCGGTACCGTTATTTCAAGGATAACGGTATTTTAGTTATTTTGGTAACGGTATTTTAAGGATAACGGTATTCCGGGTATTTCGGTAACGGTATTTTAGGGGTAACGGTAGTTAGTTGAAAGGGTTTTGAATCGATAACGGTATTTTAGCGGAATTGCCTGCCAACCCTGGAAATCAACAAAACTTTTGCAGATTACTAGAGGACTGGAAAAAGGTAAAAAAGGAGCAAATGAAATGAAAATTAATAAACAAAAAATAAATGTGTATTTAACCCTCTAGTGCGCCGTGATGCAAATTTGAATCATACGTAGTTTCTCTCCGTAGTTTCAAAATTTGAAAACAGTTTTGTGTAAATGTTCGTTATACGTTGTCTCCATTTAAGTAGGCGTCGTTTTCTCTGCTTTTGAAGTACCGTTATAGCAGCATTGAATTATTGTGCAATTTTGAAGTGTCTGATCATTAGTTTATTGTGCGTAGAGGAAACAGTGTTTTTTTCTGACCTTAAAGTTAATTAATTTCAACAAGTTTATTAACAGTTGTGATTTTTACATAAGTTACACTCTTTTTTATTAAAATCTAATAGTGTTTATTGTTTTTTGGTGGTAAGTACTTTGCTGTGTATAAAAAATGGTTTGATGCAAATTTGCATCACTGCGCATTTAAGTGATAGTAAAAAAAATTTTTCGTATGTAACGAATTTTCAGGATATGTCAAGAAAACAACTTTTAGAGGAGGATATTCTCGGTATTTTGTTTGATCCTGCAGCAAGTGAAGATGAATTAGACAACTCCGATGATGAAGATGAAATTATTGAAGGTAAGCTTCTAAATAATGAAGATCTAGAGCACCTTCTGGGTGATGAAAATATTGTGGATCCCATGAACGACTTGAATAGTGAAGATGAAAATGTAATTGAAAATATAGCTCCAGAAATGCCGGAAAATCTACTTGGTGCCACAAATTTCTTAACACGAGAGGCTTGCAGACATATTGTCTGGAAAAAAACTGAATTTTCTGTCAGTGAAAACGAAATAAAATTTGGAGGAAATACCGATTTGCCGGAATTTATAAAGAACTTTCAGACTCCATTCCAATTTTTAACTACTTCTTTGATGAAGACATTTTACAACATATAGTTGAGGAATTTAATTTGTATGCGAAGCAAAAAAATATTGAAGAGAGCTTTATTTTGGAAAAAACTGATATTTACCAATTTATGGGCATCTTAATTTTGTCATCAATAGTGAATTACTCCAATATTCGCCTTCTATGGGACAGCCAAATTGGTTTGGACTGCGTAAAGGAATGCATGCCTCAAAAAAAATTTGAAAAGATACGATCAATATTTCATGTGAACAATAATGAAAAATTCATTGCCGATCAAACAGATCCTTGTTACGACAAATTATACAAGATTCGGCCACTGGTAGACTGTTTAAATGAAAATTTTTCATCCATTCCGTTAGAAGAACGCTTATCTGTTGATGAACAAATGTGCGCAAGTAAAGCCTCGCATCATTTGAAACAATATGTCTGTTCCCGTATTTTACCGAAGTTACACAAACTAGCCTAAAGGCGTTCCCGTACTCAAAATTGCGTGTAAATTGTTGTTGTTTGGGCTGTTTTGGGTTCCCGCGGGTGCCCGCGGTAACGTACGTGAACGCACATAATATATGCCTGCAAAGCCACACAAGTGGGGCTACAAATTATTTGTATCAGGTTTTGCATATAATTTTGAAATATATACGGGCCAAGACAATTTGCCGGATAAACGTTTGCCAAGTGAGCCTGATCTAGGAGCTTCTGCCAACGTTGTTGTACGACTATTACGAAATGTCCCAAATGGATGTAACTATAAAGTTTACTTCGACAATTATTAACTGCCATCCCGTTGCTTGTTTATTTAGGAAAAAAGGGCATACATACAGTTGGAACAGTCAGACGAAATAGGATACAAATTTGTAAATTACCAACTGATCAAGAAATAAAAAAATGTCCTAGGGGATCATCATTTCAATTCGTTGCTGACTTTGAAGGTTTAGAGCTCGTAAACGTCTTGTGGAAAGATAATAAGAACGTAACACTTCTGTCCTCATTTGTTGGCGTGGAACCAGAAAATTATATTAGCAGATTCGACCGTCGGAAACGCAAGTCGATCATGGTTAAGTGCCCAGCGATTGTCAAGGAGTATAACCGTCATATGGGCGGTGTTGATCTCTTAGACAGCATGATGGGGCGGAACCAAATCAAAATGAAAACCAGAAAATGGTATATGCGTTTAGTTTACCATCTACTGGACCTAGCAGTTACAAATGCTTGGTTTTTGTATAAGCGAGCAACAGGGAATACGACTCTTACACTATTAAAATTTCGTAAAGATCTGGCATTGACACTTCTAAAAATAAACACAAAACAGAAACGTCCAAGAACCAACGATTCACCTTCAGTCGAAAGATTGCATGTCCAAAAGCAAAAAGAGGTCCAGCGTCAGCTATACCATCCGTAGATATCAGGCACGATCATGTGGACCACTTACCGGAATTCCAAGAAAATAGGGTAAGATGCAAGCTGCCGGGTTGTAAGGGCCAAAGTCAACTGATTTGTAGCAAGTGTAACATAGCTTTATGTCTAACAAAAACCAAAAACTGCTTTGTAAAATTTCATAAAAAATTAACAAAATTAAAATGTTATCTTTTTTTTAAAAAAAATGTAAAATTTCATAAAAAATAAATAAATAATACTTTGGTTTTTAAATAGAAACAAAAACATTGTCCATTTAAATCACTATTGAAGTATAAAAATTTTAGATTTTGAATTTACAGCTAAATGCGCAATGATTCGAATTTGCATCAAAGGATTTTTCGCCTCCTGCGCCCTTATAAACGAAAATTATACAAACTGCTAGAACAAACGTTTGTTTTTTAACCATTTCCTTTCGTTTAAGTAGTATTTTATTTAATTTGGTTTTCTTGCGCACTAGAGGGTTAAAAACATATTTGGGACCAGTTTATTGAATGTGTCAATTAATTGAAATTTTTTCAATTGGCATTGTTCAATTCCTAAATGCCCATTTATAACACTATGCGACAGTCAAAATCGGGATGGGATGAAACCAACGGGAAATGTTATATCGGTCAAAAACAAGTTATACGTGGCCCGGCGTTTCGCTGGGTCACCCCTAGGAATCGAGATATATCTTTTTTTTGACATAACTCGAGAACCACTAGTCCAATTTTGCTCAAACAATTTAAAAAAAATTAAAAATTACAATTCCTTTAATCTGTTCATATAACGTTTTTCTATATACTCAACAGTTTTGCCGGTAAAAAAAAAAATCGGACTAGTAGTTCTCGAGTTATGTCAAAAACCACCAAAGGTCAAATCGATATATCTCGATTCCTAGGGGTGACCCAGCGAAACGCCGGGACACGTATAACTTCTTTTTTACCGATATAACTTTCCCCGGTAGTTTGAACCCTTCCCGATCACTGACCCCTACCATTTGTCTCACAGTGTAATTGATGAAAGAAGTATTTGTTTTCATGTTTTAATAAAACAATAAATTAAGAAAAAAAATTAAAAATTCGCGTATTTCTTATATTTTTTTTTATATTACAATTAGGGTTTGGGGTTCGGGAATTCCCGGGCGGGAATTCCCGGGAAATCCCGGGAAAAGTTTGCCGGGAATTCCCGGGAAAATAAAATATTTTTCCCGGGAAAACGGGAAATTTTAAAAATATTAAATTTTTTAAATTGTTTTTGTTTCGAATAGGATTTTTTAATTTTAGTCATAAAAAACATTTTAAATACCAAAACAAAAATGTCATTGTTAAAATCTTTTAAAAGGGAATACATTTATTTGACACGCAAATAAAATCTTTGCCAAGTAATTAGGAGCATTTCAACTAATAAAGATTTTTCGCATAACTTATTCAAAATTTAAGTAGTAAAACCTAAAAACTTGGTAAAATGTTTAAAAGAAATATGAAAAAAAGCTTTGTTTCTTACAAATAATCGCCCTTACTATCTAAATTTTTGAAATGTATAATTTAGGTAAAGTCGACTTTAGTTAAAATATTGGGTGGCAGTATACCTTGACTTCGTTTATTTTTGAAGCGTTCTGATTGGTTAATTTATTTTCAACCAATCAAAATATTTGAAAATATAAATATTTTTGTAAGGTTTTCATACACAAAATGAACAAAACCGTTTGATTAAAAATAAAGTCGACTTTAAATTTAAAATACTCTCTTTTATATTAGGGCCAATAATTTTATAAGTAACGTTTTCATTAATAAATGTGAAAAGAAAAGACTGGTTAACGGTGGTATCTAAATTTGGTTATCCGACATCTAAATTTGGTGCACAAAAAAAAATTTTTTTATGGTCATGCAACTTCTCTTGAAGAAAAGAACAACAAGAATAACGTTTCAGCTAAAATTAGCAAAGTACCCGAAGAAAAAAGTGTAAGCTGAATAGGCATTAAAGGTTTTATGGTAGGGCAAACATTTCCTGAAATGGTATCCAAATTAGCCGCAGTCAATCCGCACCATAACTAGATCTTCGTTTATTCGAGAAAGTTTTTACAATAAGAACCTGGCATTGCAAAAAAATGAAACCGATGTAAAGAACATTATATTAAATTACTACAATAATGTAAAAGATATCATGATGAAAGAAATATCGAGCAATATTTCTAACAATAGGAGATTTACTATAATCTTAGATGAATGGACAAGAATATCACAACAATGTATAAATGGAAATAATTCATTTTATAATGTATAAATGGAAATAATTGGTTTATACATATATCAGGAAGATGTAATGCTGATGAAATAAGAAGAATTGTAGAAATAAGACTAGAAGAGTTTTATTTGTCTTTGGAAAATAACATTGTGGCCACCATATCTAATGGGCCAAGAGTGATGAAAAGGTTTGTTTCCGACAGTCCAGTAGTAGGTGCTTTCTGCTGGAATCATGCAATTCATTTGGCAGTGCTGCGAGTAATTTATGTGAAATCAAATGTTCAACATTCTGATATTTTTTACTTTGAATTCTCACTACACAGACTGCATTTGTACTCAAATAGTTTTTTTTTTAACAAAAATTACTTATATAGGTGGTTTTCATTAACAATTTTGTTTAAAAATATTTCCCGGGATTCCCGGGAATCCCGGGAATTAAATTTTTTTATTCCCGTTTCCCGGGAAATAAAAAAGTCCGGGAAATCCCAAACCCTAATTACAATGCTTTTTCTTCAATTATGTGTACATTTCATTACCATTGTTTTCATCAATGCAAATTGAAAAAAATTTCATTGGCATTGAATGGTGTTGAAATTTTTTGGCATTGACATTGAGATAAAGTAATGCCAATTATATTTCAATGCCAATGAAAATTTCCCAAGAATGATTTTTTGTAAAAGTGGTAATATTTATAGACAATAATATGTTAACCCATGATACAACCATACTAGGTAGATGCATTAGAACAACAAACACAACAAACAACAACAAAAAATGTAATCGGCTACTTTTGATACATAGCGAAATCATACGAAAAAATCCCTGAACTGTCATAATAAAACCCTGAACTGTCAAACTCCCCCTAATGCATCTACCTAGTATGGTTGTATCATGATGTTAACCATAACAAAATATATTTCAGAAACCCTTCTTTTGATTTTCATTGTTTGCTGATCGGATATGTACTTCCGAATTTATTTGAGTTTCCATTTTCACCTCTAAAGCTCCACCCACAGGAAAGAAGGTGTGGCCGATTAAAAATATTGAATTCTTTAAATAAGCTTAAAAAGTACAATAGTGGGGGAAAAATTAGGGTCATCCCCGTAAACTCCACTTGCTCCCCAGAGATACTTTTAATCACAATTTTCATATTAAAATGCTTCGTCCCAAATAAACCTTGATATTTGAAAATTAATGTATTACGATAAATAGAAAATTTTCTCATAAATTTTAATAATTTAGATATTTTATGAGTAGGACAAATTTTCAACCATTTCAATTTAGCTTTATTTAAAAACTTTTTGCATTATTTTTGTCGAGTTAAAAATATGCAGTAATTTTTATGAGTCATTTAACATTCTGTTTATAAGCGCTCCAAAATTGGTGGTTTAGTTTACAAAAAATTTGTAAAATTAGCAAATCTTCTGTTAAAAATTAGTAACTAAAATTCAGCAAAATACTGTAAAGTTAGCAAATTTATTGGTAAAAATTAGTAACTAAATTCAGCAAAAAAAAATAGCAAAAAAGTTTGCAAGTTAGTAATGTGGAGGTAGCAAAAAAATTAACTAAATATTAAATTTTAACTAAAAATTAGTTAAAAGTTTGTTAAGTTGAAGTACTAACAGATTTACTATCTTTTCTACAAACTTTTATGAGTGTAGATTTTGCAACTAATTTCCCAATTAGAAAAGAGTATACATCGCCAAAACCGAGAAAAATTGCAAATTTTTTATAAATTTTATTTGTTCTAGAAAACTATTCAATATTTTTGTAAATAACAAATATTTTGAAGTATACTTTGTTATTAAACCTTATCGAAACAATGGAATATGATATCTTTTACGGACAATTCAGGTGATAGCCATTTCACTATCGTATCGTTCTTTGGTTTATTAGGATGGAGTAATTCACTGAAGATATACTTTTGGATTCTTTTTTATAAAAATGAAAAAAGTGTCGCTTTAAATGACCGCTTATATTTGAACTCTGAAACGTGAAATTGAAACCCCCTACTATAAAAGGGTAAAACAAATTTATTAAAAACGAAATTTATTTAATTTTCTTCTAAATATATTTTGGTATTTAAAGCTACTGGTAAAGAAGTATCGGGCTTTTAAGCTAGTTGCAATAAATATATATAAAAAAAACTCAAATGAATGCTGGTAGTGGTACTTTTCACATACCCAGTAAAATTTTTTACAATCAGTAGCCAACTACAACTGGTTCCACTGCAACCGATTCCATGGAACTGGTTCCGGAACCTGTTTCTGGGATCCTATTTGGAAGGTGTGGGTGACGTAGAATCAGTTCCAGAACAAGTTCCAGAACTGATTCTGGAGCAACCGCTTCCACTTTGGAGCTATAGAAGGGGTTGGTTTTGGGACAATTTCAAACAAAAAGAATCGGTGTTAGAATCGACAGTAGAAGGGGTTGTGCATGAAAAGTAGCTATTCTACAACCGATTCTTTGGAACAGGAAATTTACCTGGGTACTTTTCAGAAATCTACAAAATAGGTACTTTATGCAAAATAGTGTTTATCTCTTTTATGAACCCATCGTTAATAAACTGTTTGGCTGCAAGTATCTGCGTCATTATTCTTTGGAGTCTGATTTTTACATACATACATCCATACATACTCTTCCATGTATACAACCAGCATTTGACTCGGGCTTGTTAAAATTGTTGTATACGAGTATTCTTAGCTTTACCTTTCTTTTTCATTAAAACAAAAACACAACTGAACAATAACAACAAAAATTGTGGTAAAAAGCTGGTCTGTGGTTTAATTTTATGCTTTGTTGCATATTCTTTCTTTTTAACAGTTTTTATTTCGTTGTTGTTCCTACTTTCTATAAGACATTCTTCTCATATAGTGTTGTTACTATTTTGTTGGCTTCTTTTTTATCAAGTTGTTTAAGCCAAAAAAATGTTTATTTATATATTATTTAATGTTGACATTGTTGTTATAATGAATTCAAAAAATTCAAAGCATACTTTTAGGCCGTTTTTATTAAAATGGTTAAAAACCTATCAAAGCAACATGTTGTAACATTTTTGCACTCAATCAGGAATGGAAAAGTTCATACAATACTTCAATTTATATTAAAAAAAATTCAAAACTAAATTGGTTTTTGTTATTTTAATTCAGTTGTGTAGACAACTGCGCAAAAATCTCAAAATAAACCCAATAAAATTTGTTTGCTCCTATCAAAATTGTATGTAACTACCCTACGGGAAATTTTAACAAACTGTCACCGAACTGGCCCCTTTATATGAAATAGTCTGGTCACTTTTACATGGCGTTGTCATATGAGGTGGAAATTGACCCCTTGTGACATGTCACAAGACAAATCCTAGGACAGGTTACTGAACTCTCAATTTCAGGGACCTGTCCTGGGATTTGTCTTGTGACATGTCACAAGGGGTCAATTTCCACCTCCTATGACAACGCCATGTAAAAGTGACCAGTCTATTTCATATAAAGGGGCCAGTTCGGTGACAGTTTGTTAAAATTTCCCGTAGGGTACACTCAAAATAATAAGTCTTTGGCTCAACAGAAATATTTGTTATTTTAACAAAATTTATTCCTGTTTTTTTTTGGCTTAAAATAAAATTTGTTGATTTTATAAAAATTGTTGTTAAATTTATCAAATCTAAATTTAAGTAAATAAATAAATTTTTTTGTTTAATTCCCTTGGAATTGAAAACTTAATTCAGGGAATTAAACGAAAAAAATTTAATTCCTAGGGAATTAAACGAAAAAAATTTAATTCCTTAGGGAATTAATTCCCTAATTTAATTCCCTAAGGAATTAAATTTTTTTCGTTTAATTCCCTGAATTAAGTTTTCAATTCCAAGGGAATTAAACAAAAAAAAATGTAATTCCTAGGGAATTAAACGAAAAAAATTTAATTCCTTAGGGAATTAAACGAAATAAATTTAATTCCTTGACTAAAAGTTGAATTAACTAGAATTGAATGAATTCCTTTACCAAAAGTTGAACTTGAATGAATTCCTTGACCAAAAGTTGAATTAACTAGAATTGACTAAAAGTTGAATTAACTAGAATTGAATGAATTCCTTGACCAAAAGTTGAATTAACTAGAATTGAATGAATTCCTTGACCAAAAGTTGAATTAACTAGAATTGAATGAATTCCTTTACCAAAAGTTGAATTAACTAGAATTGAATGAATTCCTTGTTGAATGAATTCATAAAATTTTATGAAGGCATTAGAAAGAAATGAATGAATTCCTTTAATATAAATCGAATGAAAAAACAGGAATTCATTCAATTCCTTAAGTTTGGTCAGGGAATTCATTCCCAAAATATAAATTCAGTTCAAAAAAAAAGGAATTAGGGAATTAATTCTTCGAAGCTCTGTCCAGGGGCACTCAAAATGAGTAAGCATTTTGTCCGTTTTGCTTTATCTCGTTTAGTTTTCGAGATATGGGCCATTTTATAATAGAAATAACCTTTTCCATTTTTGGATAGAGATAACCTTTTAACGGGGGTGTTACACGGTTAGGGGTAGTCGAAATTTTCGTCAATTTTGCTCCATCTCTCAGTTTTCGAGATATCGGCCATTTTAAAAAAATCTGGAGGGAAAGAAATAGCGCCATCTATAAAACTTCGGATACACTGGTGGAGCCATCAACCGAGTAATAACAGAAACATGAAAATATTATATTTTAACAATAAATTTTGTAAAATTTAACGAATGGGTTCTTAAAAATTTGTTATAAATAATTTTGAAAATTGGCACTCAAAACTAGTTAAAGTACTGAGGATTTTTAGTATTGTGTTAAATGAAGATAACTAAAATCTTTGCTTAATTCAGTATTTCAACTAAAAATTTGTTAAAAATTTGTCAAATCGATTTGAAACCCGTTTGACACATTTTTGTACCGACGTATTATTTTAAGTGTAGCTACGATTTTAGAAGGTATTCCCCTCCTGCGCCAAGCTGACCAAATTTGCTCGCGGTTGATGCTGTCAAATGCTTTTTCGTAATCTAAAAATAGCAGATGTAATTTAGATTTTTTATTCGGCGGTTTGCTTTATTATTATTCTAAGGGCGTTAATATGATCAGCACAGGAATAACCACTGAAATTCGCCAATAATCAACCCAAGTTGATCTCTAATTCGCCGGTAGGCCATCTATACCTGCAGCCGTTCCACTAGGTAATTGACGAATAACAGCAGCTATCTCGCCTATGGTGTTACTGGCAACTAGACGGATCTTATTTTTAACATCATTCCAGGATTTGGATTATTTGGCTTTACGGTGTTGTGGAGCTACTGTCTAAAATTGTTTCTCACTATGGTGTTTTTAAGATGTTCTAGATCGTATTTGGGTGATCGTTTCTTCTCTTCTGGAGCAGTAATAGCAGCAGTGCATTGGCGAAGTTTTGCTATTACTAAACGATGGTCTCTGGCAAAGCCGCAGTCGGCACCCCTTTTGGACCAGACATCATGTAGACATTTTCTAAAGTATCGAGATATAGCGTTGTGGTCGATCTAATTTGATGTTGCCTGCATGTCAGTAGATACCCAAGTAACCTTGTGACATAATTTGTGCTCAAAAAGTGTCCCTCCAATTACAAGACTGCTAGCACTGCAGAAATCGATGAAGCGATATCACCATGAGGTATCAAAACATATACAGCGTGCACTCTCCGTAGAAAGAATTATTCACATTTTTGGAGTCGGTTTCAGTTCGGGCATATCACTGAATAATGTATATATTTCTTACGTTTGTGCTCCATTAATCATCCTGAAAGGCTTCAGTAAAATGCCAACTTTGGCTTCTCGGTTATTGCCAGCATCTTTACCAGAATACAGCAGGGTGGAATTTTTTGTTGTGGAGGTTTATTCGCCAGATCCAGTCCACCGAACTTCGCTTAAACCTAGAATATTTATCATGTAACGTTGAAATCCTTTTTCTATTTACAGAAATGGTGAATTCATATTGGGATTCGTGCTATCCCTTTGTACTTTGGCTTTGAGTACAAATAGATTTACTACTTGTATTTGTTTCACTATCCCTTTCTTCCCAAACAATGGAAATAACAGAAACATGACCTAGATATTCTATTTTCCTACAGAAAAATTTACATTTTTGTAGTGAGAATTTGAAACCCGAATTGCTTCAAATATTTAGCACTCGTTCGAGACATTCATTATGCAGTTTACAATTGGAGGCGCTTACTAAAATGTCATCTAAAAATACCACAACCCCGTCCAAATTTGCCAAAAGCGAATCCATAATCCTTTGAAAAATCGCGATAGCTGAAACTAAACTATATATACATAAGCCTGGTACGAGGGTACTATTTATATTGTGGGAACTGGCAACACTAATGTCAATAGCTAAAATCTGGCAACACCATAATAAAAATAAAATTTTTTAGCATAAACGTACTCACAAGGTTTCGATGTACAAGTGCTATTTGTTTTATTTACAGTGAGTTAAGAAAATCAGTTTGGCCAAAAAATAAAAATTTCAAGAGAAGGTTTTCGTTGCATTATTTTTCACAACTTTCCACGTGGATTATCTCAACAAGAATGTGTCGATGAACTCAGTTCTTTGTATGGCATAAAGCACCATCAAAAACCACAGTATGTCCCTGGTATAGTGAATTCAATAGTGGTCGTAGTTCGGTCGCCGACGAATACCGTGAAGATCGTCCAAAATCGGTTGTTGTGAAACTAAACATCGATGCAGTGCGTGAACTGATAATGCAAGATCGCCGTGTGACATATCGTGAGATAGAGCCATCCTTGCACGTTAGTTCCACTTCAATACATTCATTTTGCAAAAAAAGCTCGAAAAACTGCTATGACAAATGGTTTGAACGAATGCAAAAGTATATTGATCACCAAGGGGAATATTTTGGAAAACAATAAAGCCATTTTCATTTAAAAATGTTTGTTATTATTTGCTATTCCCGAAATATAAATAGTACCACCCGTATACTGAAAAAGACCTTTTGATATAGAAATAGTTGTAAATTTACGAGATTCCTTATCCAATTCTATTTGTCGGCAGGCCGTACTGGAACCTAGTTATGTAAATTCCTCCCCACCATGCAATTTAGAAAAAAAATCTCTTCTAGTCGGGGCAAAGGATACTTTTCTATCATTAAGTATGGGTTCAACGTTACCTTAAAGTCTCGGCAAATCCTAACACTACCCAGTAGTGTTCTTCAAAATCATGTGGGAAAACAGGACGTAGTCCGATTTTTTCTTCTCAATGCAGGATTGTGGTGAGTAGACTACGGCAACATCTGTACCACATTTTAGAGAAATTTTATAACATTTAGAGGTCCCTAACAATCGCAGGTTTTTGTAACCTTTTGTATGGAGATTTACCTATAAATTTAAAAAAAACTCTAATCAAGATTTCCCGATAAATTTTGAATCACAATTTTATTTACTTTAGGAATATGAAATAAAATCTATTAAATTGTAAATCGTTTCCGCAATATTCGCGGTTTTATGATTTCGAGAAAAACAAAGTATATTATAATTTAAAATTTTTTTGAGCCAGTCTACACGAAAAAAAAATATTTTAATATATAAATTTAATTCTTTTTCTTAATCCTTTGAGGACCATACATTTTCTGCCGAAGCGATTTTTGAACTGTTTACGATTTATATGATCTGACCTAATAATAGTTATGCCACGAAAAATTGGCTCCGTTGAACACCTACACTTAAAATATTACGTCAGTAGAAAAATCTGTCAAACGGGTTTCAAATATATTTGACTAATTTTTAACAAATTTTTAGTTGAAACATTGATTTAAACAAATATTTTAGTTATCTTCATTTAACACAATACTAAAAATCATCAGTACTTTAACTAATTTTTAAGAACCCATTCGTTAAATTTTACAAAATTTATTGTTAAAATATATTATTTTCATGTTACTGTTATTACCCGGTAGATGGCGCCACCAATGTATCCGAAGTTTAAAAGATGGAGCTATTTCGTTCCCTCCCGATTTTTTAAAATGGCCCATATCTTGAAAACTAAGAGAGATAGAGCAAAATTTATGAAAATTTCGACTACCCCTAACCGTGTAATATCCCAGCGAGAGTGGGTATCTCTATCCAGAAATGGACCTCGACGGGTCGTTGGACCCTCGGAAATTTTTAATAAAAATTTTCCACTTCATAAAATGGCCCATATCTCGAAAACTAAGCGAGATATAGCAAAACGGACAAAATGTTTGCTCCACTGGAGTGCCCTTATATACCGTCACATGATATGGACTAGACCCGAGGAGGGTCCCTAGCACCTAAATTTGGATAAATTTTACTAATCGGTATAATTACAGATAAAATTGTAGTTTTACAAATTTCTTACTTAAATTTAGATTTGTTAAATTTAACAAAAGAATTTGTTAAAATCAACAAATTTTATTTTAAGCCAAAAACAGGAATAAATTTTGTTAAAGTAACAAATTTTTCTGTCCAGCCAACAGACGCATTATTTTGAGTGTACCATTTACTGCCATTTGACACTGCCGTTCCGGGCGAAGCGAATTTTATTGTCATTTTATTTTCGTATCGTCGCGATTAATTTAAGTTCGTCGCGATTAATTTACAATTTTTCTCAAAAATTGTACGAATAATGCAAAATGTCAAAATTTCGAATAACGAATAATTCGAATAATTTCTTACGATTAATCGAAATTGGTATAAAATTACAGAAATGTTTAAAAAATATAAATTTTTTATTAAAGTAAATGTGTTAAAAATTCAATTTTTTTTTTAATTGTGGTAAATAATTTGTTATAGGCTTGTACCTATCCGGATTTCATTCTGACCTAAGAAAATAATTAAGGAACAACCTTTTAGAATTTCTAGAAATATTTATTAGCTTCAACTCAATGAGAATTTCATGTTTTAAGTAGGAGCGTCAATAAACATCTTAAATCCCAAAGAAAAAACAACATAAAAAAATGAATGCTCAATGTAATAAAGCTAAACAAGCTTTATTACATTGAGCATTAATTTTTTTGAGCACTCTGAATTATTAAAATAAAATAAAGGGATGGAGTTACGGACACATAGAGGGAAAATCAATTCTCACCAGAATTTCTCACTACATTTACTCTTTTTATGTATTCAATGCATACGAAAGAGATAGAAATTAATGTACGGGGTCTTATATAATTCTTTCGGGTGTGGTTCTCCCCGATTTGGATAAAATTTTAATATGTGAAAGAGGGGACAGAAGAAATTAAAATAATGACAAAATCTGATCTCAATTATTACATTTTTTTATTTTGATGAATTTCAGAACAGTTACTGAATTAATTTTTGTTCCTTTTTTAAATAAAATTATTAAAAACACAACAAGTATATGTATATTATTTTACAGAAAATTTTTTCGATTAATCGATTAATTTTAAAATTTTGTTCGATTAACCGGTTAAGCAAAAAACACAAATAATTATTTGCACGATTAATCGATTAAAATAAAAAGCCGATTAATTGATCGGATTTTTACTATATAGCAAAACACTGGTCTCCTCGAGGCAAAAAAAATCGATTTATCACACTTTAAAATCCGATTTTAAACAAAAAATTAAAAAAGGCGACCCCTATGTTCGGCAAAAAAAAATTTTTTTTTTTGAAATCGCCTTTCAAAAATACTTCATTTTAGAGGGTGTACGGCGAACTTTTTTTTTGAGGTACGGTCTAGTGTACATTTCAATAAAAATATCAAAAAAAATTTATTTAAAAAAAAGGTGATTTCTATTGAAAAATATGGTTTTTTGCCAAATAGCTAAATTGTGGTTATTTTAACGCCACGGTTCCCAAATGGGGGTCCGCGGACCACCAGAAAAATTTTTAAATCGAAATTACGCTTTTATTTTTTTGGTAATAGTTGAAAAACAAATAAGCTAAGAAATGGCACATGCACACACACACACATGTATACATAAATGCCCAGTGTAGAAAATCATTACCAGATATGTGGTTATGTAACTACATACTTGGTAATGGTAACTAGTTACTTTTGTTATTACATTTCTTATTACCTTTATATGGGCATGTCGCGAAAAATAATGAGTTATGCTTACACACCAGCATACGAAAATTCAAAAAATATATTGTTACCTCTGTGCTTACCAGTACTGATAAAAATAATGAGTCTAAAAATAGATTTTCAAAAAAAAAAAAAAATTATATAAAAAAAATATTTTTTATTGTATTTTTTTTTAAATAAAATTTGCTGGTGCGGGAATCGAACCTGATTCTACAGATTGCCAGTCAACAGCTCTACCATCTGAGCTATATCGACATGTAATATTTAATAGATAAAAACACAATTGACCTGCTGCACACAAGTAAGCTTACTCGCCAACATACAAAAAATCCAAAAATATGTGGTTACATATATCGTTGCCAGTGTCTAAAAAATATTGAGTTTAAAAATAGATTTGAAAAAATTTTCAAAAAAATCCAGAAAATTATTTTCTATTTGAAATAATGATAAAAATAAGTCGTTATCAGTAACTCATTATTATATGTTTTAAAATAATGCAGAAGGTAAGTGGGTGTCATTACTGGTAGTCCAAAAATAATGATATGTCATTACCGTTTCTACACTGGGTGGAAAAGTGTGCCATTTCTTACCTTATTGGTTTTTCAACTATTACCAAAATAAATAAAAGCGTAATTTCGATTTTAAAATTTTTCTGTGGTTTTAAAGCCTTCAATTTGTTGTTTATTGCTCAAAATTTCAAAACTGGATATTTGTTTAATTTTATTTTTAAAAATTCAAAAATTCATATCTTAAAAAAAAAACTCCTTGAAAATTTCAGGATCTTTCGAGATCAGTTAGAGGTCTCATAAAAAAAATTGAGCAAAAAAAATAGGTTTTTGAGTTTTTGGATTTTTAAAATTTTAAAATTGAAAAATTTTAAATTTTTTTATTTTTCAATTTTTTTTTTAATATTTTTTTTAATACGGCTAGATATTCTCTTTAAAACGAGCTAAGAACCATTTTTGTAGCTATTATAGTTTTCGAGATATTAAAAAAATAAACTCGTAACAAAGCAAAAAATTAGAAAAATTATGACATTTTTAGAAATTTTAAATATTGCATAACTTTTGAAAAAAAAAATTTGTAATTTTTTTCCTTTGGCAAAACTTCGTTATATGATGAAAGGAACCAAAATTCATCCAAATCGAAAGGGGTCGAGTCCAACCATTGGTCGATTTGAGATGGAATGACCCATATACAAAATATACATTTATTGTCGCCAAATTTATTTTTATTGCGAGAATACCATTTTAAATATTTAAACAAACATTTTTGTAATAAAACACATGTATTAGATATTTCACAAACATACGAAGCAAAACCAAGATTTTTCCTATAACTGTTTAAAATATCTGAGCTAAACTATAAGAACACTTTGTACAGAAGGGGCCCCAATGCACAAAATCACTTCTTTCATTATTTCCAAAGTATCCGTTAGTATATTTTTACGGCTTTTTTAGAATTACTTACTTCTGAACATAATCCAAAAAATCTCTTAAGTATTGCTTCTAAAGCATAATTGCTCTAGAAGCGATCCTAAAAATTGATTTTGGTATCATTTGGAATTTCTAAACACATGATCCCGCGTTCGATTCCTGGAGGGACCTATATTTTTTTATTTATTTCTTTAATTTTTTTATTTTTGTTTTTTTTTTAATATTTCTGATTAATTTGTTTAAATTCAATATTTTTTTAATTTTATGAATCCTCTCATGACCGTTAGTGGTGTTTTAAGCGGTAAACTTCAAAATTTGTGTCAAAACTAAACTTTGAATGTCTCTCGTTTAATTTTGGAGTTCTGTAAATATGTATACTCTTCATCATATAATTTAAAATTTAGCGCAGATGAAAATCAAAATAAATTTTTTTTTTAAATATTTTGTTCATTCGATGAAAGAAAGCCATAAAACTGATTCTGAGTTATAGATTTATTACATATGTGCACTAGGAAACCATGTGAATCTTCCATTTTGGGTATAGGATGTGTTCAGCGATCTTGTGTAAAACACTACGAAGTACATTTTTGTGAAACTATTTTACCCTGTAAGTCTTCAATTAAAGGAAATTTTTTGGCCCCGTTTTTAAAAGGGAAAAAAAGGCCGTAAGTTGAAGAGTTGAGGGTTAAAATGTTCCACAGAAATGTTCCTCATAGTGTTTTACATGAAATGGAAGATTCACATGGATTCCTCCTAAAATTCAGGTTTGTGGAACAATTGAGCGCCAATTCTGAATAAGTACCAAATTAATCCTTAAACACATTTTAAGTTTTGACTTATTTCTGGCGTTGAACTCAAATTTTCAACTTTGATGTCTTCAGAGACTTGTAGTAGAATTTCATGAAAAAAATATTTTCTACACTGGAAATTCAAGGTATATCTATTTGCAAAATTGGATACATCTTTATACTATATTAAAATTAAGATATAAAGACCCTGATGTTAAATAACAACATCATTTTGTGCCATTTTCATCTTTAGAAATTCAAATTATATATAGAATGCATTCATATTTATAAGACTTTATAAAAATTTATCGTATGTTTATTCAATATTGAAAATCTTAAATTTATCTGCCACTTAAATATTGAATATAATATATGAGTTAGCTACAAATAAAATATTAAATGCATTTTAGAAAATTGAAATTAATCAATAGATAAAAATCGATTAACATTTGTTCATTACTAATTAATGTTTTACAATTGTATTGAAATTTTTAAAAATAGCAAATTGAACAAAGAAAAAAAGAAGTCCAATGTACATTTTTATGCCTTGCAGCAATTACAACTACAACTAGACCCCATTCAATTAATCACTTCCGATAAAACGATAAACTATTCACAAAATTATTTTTAGCAGATTGGCAACGAAATAGCATAATAAAAACAACAACAAATAATGGCTAAAGAATTTCAAACTAAATTTATCTATTAAAGACAAAATCAATTAGACTTAAATGGTAAAGTTTTGTTGTAAAAAAAAAAAAAACAAACAGATGAAATATAAATAAAAATAAATAAAATGCTTAAATTAAATCAAAATATTTAGCAGAAAATTACAAAATCAATGAGACAATTTGAAAAGAAAGAAAAAAGTTTTATATTAAAAGAATTTTATTTTTTGCAAGAAAAATTGCTAACAAATGCAACATGTGGCATGGCATATACAAGAACACAAAAATTGTTTCACAACTTCTTAAAACTAATTTTTTATAAGCAATTAAGTACCTTAATGCTGTCGCAGACTCTTACACATACAGCCATAATTAATACATCACTTATATTTATCATTATCATGTAGAAGAAAGAGGAGAATAGGCCAACCTTGATGTTGATTTATTATCACTATAAAGTATAACGCAGCATTATCCTAAAATATTATAATCCCCCATTATAGTGCGCTATGGGCCAGAAATTTAGATTTATTTTAGAAAAAACATTTTTTTCTCAATTCAATTAATAATAATCCCAGCAAAAAATTTCAAGTAATGCTTTACAAACTACTTCTTTCAATACTTCACAAGTATCCCTTAGTGTATTTTTACTGCTTTTTTAGAAGCTATTCTGAGCAACTTCAAAAAATCACTTATTTCATTGCCTCCAAAGTATCCGTAGCATATTTTTACAGCTTTATTAGAATTACTTCTGAACAACTTCCAAACAACCACTTAAGTATTGCTTCTAAAGAGTAATTGCTCTAAAAGTGATCGTAAAAAGTGATTTTAGTATCATTTGGCATTTCCAAATTGAGGGTCCCGGTTTCGATTCCCGGCGGGACCAATATTTTTTATTTTTTTAATTTTTTTTTAATTCTATTAATTTTTTTTTTTAAATATTTTTAATTAATTTGTTTAAATTCAATATTTTTTTAATTTTTAAATTTTTAAAAATATGTAAATTTAAAAAAAATTGGTGAGAAATTGCTTTTTATGCACCTGTAAAAATAGTACTGAAAACAATATTGAATTGGAGTGTACCTTTTACCTTTTATTTGTTTCATTTGTTTGATTGAACAATTTGGAAATAACATTCGATTTTCTTCATTCGATTTGAACAAATTTGTAAATGTATCAATTATGTAAATGATTGTTCTTTTGTTTGATAAGAGATCATAGAAGAGAAGAAAAAATTTAAAAAATTCGATAAGGCCATCAGGATAGAATACGTATTTTCGGGTCCCGCTACAGACCCATCCTCAGTAACCTATGCCTTTATGGGCTAATATTTAATGATGATCTATTCATATTGAATTTAAGCAAATAAGCACATGTTTACAATTCAATAAGGCTACTTAATATCAACGAAATTTTAACAATGCTATTTTTATCCTCTGTTATTACTATTTTTGCTTTGAACTTTAATTCTTAAAGAATCGGAGCTGGTTCTATTCAACTCTGAATCACAGATTAATTGAATGACAACGAACCGTTAATTTTAAATTTTTAAATGCATATTCTAATTATTTTTAACCTACAACATAAATCCATGTTGATAGTAAACACTTAGACATTTTTAAATTATATTTTAACCGTATCAAGTATTTTTGAGATGTATGAAGGTATGTATAGTTGATCTTTTAATTGGTAAATTATTGTTCTTTTGTTTGATTTGAGATCATACTAGTAAACAACAGAGAAGAAAAAATTAAAAAAAATTCGCTAAGGCCAGCAGGATAGAATACGTGTTTTCGGGTCCCGCTACAGACCCATCCTCAGTATCCTTTTGTGATCTTCTCCGAGAAAAGGGACCTAGTGTGTCAAAAAACGGGTTTCGATAAAAATGAGAAAAACATTAGAATTTTATTTTTAATTTAACTTTAAATGCGTCCTTCTCAAAACTTCATTTTCACACACTAGGTCCCTTTTCTCGGAGAAGGTCACTATTATGTTATTTTAGTATAGCAAAATTAAATTAACCGATAGTACTTTTTGGGCTGAATAGGAACAACAAAATTTTTGTCGGAGACCCTTATTTCGGGTGTTATTTCTGGTCAGTATTGATATATGGATTTCTTCGTGTGCCCACTATTTATTATCGGAATTGGACAATATGAGTACCATTGGAAAGGTAATTGAAATCGCTTTAATATCATTTTTTCATTTTTAGAGCGAGTTTTTCGGGAAAAGCGTTTGAATATCAAAAAAGTGCTTATATAATATTATGATTTGTATCATGATTTGTAGCTTAGATTACAAGCTTTAATTTGGGGTACAATGATTTGCCCTTACACGAGGAAAGTTGTAAAGGGTTAAATTTCATTTTGTTTCTGTTAAGTAAAAATTGATAGAACAAAGTATTTAAATGGGGGAATTCTCCGATTTTCCTTTTCTTTCCAAATATGGCTATTTTTTGCGAAATTCTAAAGTCTCACCATGAAAAAGTATTTTGGAAAGTTTTTTGTTTCTCAGTGAGTTAACTATGAGATTACATTTCATCCCAGCAAAACCTTTCATTACCATCCCAGCAAAACCTTTCATTACCATGTAATGAGTTTTAGGTATTGAAATCTTAAGTATTCACTAGTTACCTTTTAATTACTAAACTACTTATTTTAACATGGTGATGTCATTGGAGGAAAGTCATTACACTGATGTTACCTGTAAGTAGTTTATCAGCTGTTCTATAAATAGATGTTGAATATAGATTTAAAAAAATATAAAAATTTAAAAACCAATAGGAGCTGACACGTATTGATCAGCGTACCCCACGATTGTCAGGCAAACACTCTAACCATTAGACCACGACATCACTATGATTTTTATTGCTTTAACTTATGTACACATTTATTGTGGCAACTGTTATAAATGTCTATTTTTCACAAAACTTGTTATTAAATACTGCTTAATGAACATCAACATTTCTATAAATAGATGTTTAATATAAATTACAAAAAAAAAATAACAATGGAAGCTAACACGAGTTGAGCAGCGATCCTCATGTCTGTCAGGCAAAAACGATAACCACTAGGCTACGCCATAGTTATGGTTTTTAATGATTTAGAACATATATTATTGGTTTCAGCTATTGTGAAATAGTAATGTGTGGGGTATAATTATCGGTAACTCATTACATTCAGTTTAAAAGTAATTCAACGGGTAATAAGATATGAGATCTAAGTAATGCATGTAGTAATGACCAGTCATTACCAAGGTTTTGCTGGGATAGACTTATACAGAGCTGCATTTTCATAAAGTCCAGCGAGTTTTCTATCACGTGTAGATGTGCCTTTATGACTAACTTGAATTTTTTTGAGTTAATGTCAAAGGAAAAGAAATTAAAAGTTTGATCCCCAATAACTTTGTTGTTTGAAAGATTAAAAGGTCGAGCTATATCTTGAATAAAATGTGTAAGTCACGACAATAAATCAAATAAAGTACAAATTAGATTGTTATATACGTAATCTTCTGCAATAAAACCCTTTTTTTTAAAAAATATCCTTCTTAAAATTAAACATTTTAAATTTGGACCGTAATGGGTTAATTGCTATAAAAATCTGTGATGTCATATGATAAATATTTTAAATACCTTTCCAATGGTGAACGTACTGCGAACGTTTTAAGTTGTCTTAGACCCGATTACTGAACGTCCAGTTAAAATTTATCCGAATGTTAAATTCAAAATTTCATATGGAAAACAACAACAAATGTGTCAATTATAGTCCCAGTTAGCAGCTAAGTTGACATTCATTAATCGGGCCTTAATTGTTAATTCCAATTTATTTTTTTAGTTTTTTTTTATTTGTAAAAATAATTAGTTATTCACAAGGGGTGTGCTAACTGTTGTATCGTTGTATCGTCCTAACAAAAAACAGAGCTGTTAAAATTTTTATTTGTCTTTAACAACGATTTTCTTTTGGGTTTTCTATCTGTTAGCACACTCAAACATATGACACTAAACATGCCTAAAAATGTTGTATTGTGCTACTCTCAAATGTTGTATTTTTTCAATTTAAATTCTAACAACTCTGTTTTTTTGT
Organism: Leucophora obtusa; assembly: GCA_949987735.1. Lineage (NCBI taxonomy): Eukaryota > Metazoa > Arthropoda > Insecta > Diptera > Anthomyiidae > Leucophora > Leucophora obtusa. The sequence goes on along the minus strand of OX465295.1, from coordinate 292,028,222 downwards.
TAGGACGATACAACAAATAGCACACCCCTTGTGAACAACCTTAATATAAAATTCGTTTAACAAAAACTAATAACTTAGTTGTTTGTTTTAAAAATTTTAAATAGAATAAAGAAAATTAAATGTCATTAACAAATTACTCAATCAAATGAACTAGAAATCGATTTAATTCCCAAACCTTTCAATCGATTGAATTTCCAACGGTTGAATTCCTAATGATTGAATTCAGTGATTAAACAAATTTTATGATTCAAAAATCATTGAAGTCCTTAACACTAAGTCGAATGGGACCAATTAAGACTTTATTCGATGTGTAAAATTGCGGTTTAAGAATTAAATAATTCCATAGTCATTTAGAACAGAAAATAGAATGATGGATTCAAGTCTTTAGAAGTTCTGTATGTAGGGTAGAGGGGGGATCCTTCGCCACTTTTTTTCAACGCACTGTCGTTTCTTAACCCCTAACTATATTTCAAAAATTACTTTCAAATTGAAGATCTACATATCTTGGCTTTAATTTCTATAATTTTTGTTCTAATTATTTGCATATTTTCTATTACTTTTTTAATGATTTTCAAATTAACCCAAATCGGCGTAACCGAAAGAGCTAGATACAATTAAAAAAAATTGTTAATACGTCAAAGTCAATCTTTTAATGACTGAAGGAAATAATTTAGAATAAGTTCTTTAGGATATGTGATTCTTTTTATTCAATAAATCTCCACTACATTAAAAAAAATTATTTTAAACTATAATATAATGATTTTTCAAAATTTCGTCCCAGGAAAATTTTCTGTTCCCAAAAATCGGTTGTATAATAGCTACTTTTTATCTACAACCCATTCTACTGTCGATTCTAACACCGATTATATTTGTTTGAAATTGTCCCAAAAGCCACCACTTCTATAGCTCCAAAGTGGAACCGGTTGCCCTAGAATCAGTTCTGGAATTAGTTCTAGAACTGATTATACGTCAGTCACACCTTCCATAAAGGATGCCAGGAACTGATTCCGGAACCAGTTCCATGGAATCGGTTGCAGTGGAACCAGTTGTAGAATAAGTTTGTTTGGCTACCGATACGTAGAATCAGTTCCAGAACTGATTCTAGAGCAACCGGTTCCAATTTGCTTTTGGGACAATTTCAAACAAAAAGAATCGGTTTTAGAATCGACAGTAGAAGGGGTTGTGAATGAAAAGTAGCTATTCTACAACCGATTCTGTGGAACAGAAAATTTTCCTGGGACGATTATTCTAATTTACTATTAAACATATTTTAAACATATAGAAAAGAGCATTTTAGGCAGGGATGCACTAACTCTTTGTAGCTGCAGGGGACATCTGGTAATTGTGCCCCAGAGACAGGCACTAATATAAAATTAATATTTTGCACACTTTTTAAGTATTTATTAAAATCAAATTATTATTAATTGAAAGATTAGGAGCATAGGTCAACATAATGAAAAATTATTTGTTTATCACACGATTTAAGGAAGTTATTGCAAAATGTTGTTGCTTTCAATTATTTTTTTGGCACCCCTAAAAACACAAAAACACGTCTGTCTGCGACCACATGTGATCTATAATCGTCAAAGTGTATGTCAAGGAAAAGTTAATTGAAAAATACACCAAATATATTTTTTCCAATTTTGTATGGGATTAGTGTATGTGCCCCACTGGCGAAGGATCCCCCCTCTACCCTGTATGAATGAGGGGTATATATAGTTGATATTTTATTTGGTAAATGAATATTTTTAGTTCGATTCTAGATCACAAATTAATAGCACTTTCTATTTAAATTATTTTTCAAATTAAAGAAAGATGATATAATTTTCACAAGTAATTACAAAGAATAAAAAATTTGAAAGAATTCGATAAGGCCAGCAGGACAGAATACGTATTTTCGGCTTCCGCTACAAAGCCATCATCAGTGTCGTTTACGTTGATGGGTTAATCATTAATGATTATCTGCTTATGCTAAAGTTGAAAACAAATATAATATGTTAACAATTAAACTACACTAACATAAACGAAATCTAACAATGCTATTTTTAACCTTTTGTTATTACTGATATTAAGTGATATTCATTTATGATATAGAATCGAACTAAAAACATTCATAAAAATATATGGTTATATAAAGTCACGCATATAAACATTTATAATTATATGAAATCATATAAGATTACATGAAATCTTTTTTAGTCAGGTGAAATCATTATTGTTTATGTTAAAAAAAGTACATTTTGATCATCAATTGTAGTGTTTTTTCTAAAAATTGAAAAATTAATAAAATACTCAATTTAAACAAATTAATTTTAAATATTAAAAAAAATTAAAAAAAAAATATTGGTCGCTCCAGGAATCGGACCGGCGATCATGTGTATAGAAATACCAACTGATACCAAAATCACTTTTTAGGATAATTTTTAGAGCAATTATACTTTAGAAGCAATACTTAAGTGATTTTTTGGAAGTTGTCAGAAGTAATTTTAAATACTAACGGATACTTTAGAAGCAATATAAGAAGTGATTTTTTAAAATTGTTCAGAATTCTTTTTAAAAAGGCAGTAAAAATACACTAACGGATATTTGCGAAGCAGTGAAAGAAGTCGTTCGTAAGGCATTACTTCCATTTTTTTTTTGCTGATTAGTTTAAAACGATGTGAAAATGATGGACAAACTAACTGATAATAAGAAATAAGGAATTTTTTTAATCTAAATATCGGTTATACTGGTTTTATCGAGAATACCGCGGTTAATATCAAATCCGGAAACCCCGGTATTCCCGGGAATAAGACAAGAACTTGGAAACGGAACAGAGCGGGTATTGCCGTGATTACCAAGCGCTGAGAAATAGAAGGCTCTGGTTGTAGCAACCAATTTTTTCAGCAGTGATAAAAACGATTCAGCTGATACAATAATATTTTTATTTTGTACAATAGAATTTTGGTGACGATACCTTAACTGACATTAAATAGTCATAATAAAAAAGTTCTGCTAATGTAACCGAAGCATTCGCCTGGCAACAAATTTATGCCGTTGTCAGCACGAATCTGTTTGATATTAGCCTTCCCTTCAAAATAAGTTTAAATAGCTTTCCTGTTTTCATCTCATTTTTGCTCCATTGTAATACCCGTATGGTCTGCATGTGATCATATGCATTTATTCATACCACAATGTCTCTCTTTTTTTGTCTCTTGCAAGTGTCTGTGATTTTTGTGTAGAAAATAGCAGAAGAAGAAGAAGCAACATTTTTGTTTTGATTTTTTGTTGTACGTAAATACATATTACATGCATTCTGTGATCAACGACATCAAGCGCAAATCGGTCCTTCTAAGGTTTGTTTCTATTTAAAGCATATGATTCTTGTTGTTTTTTTGTGAATAAATACAAAAAATGTCGCCTTTCTTCGTGTGATGATAATTGCCGAACGAAATCGTTAAAATAGTTTGTAATTGTCTAAAAAAAAGTTATCAACTAACTGAGAGAGTGAACGGAAAATAGGGAGATTAGCGCCCCCTAGAGTACAAATGAGATGAATTATAAAACTGTTTGTATTTTTATTATTATTTAATGAATTTGTTTGAGGGGGCAGGGAGGGGGGGGTGTACGAAATTTGAATTACCCATATATGCTTGTATTTTTCAAAAGACTATAAAATAAAATATAACAGAGTTATTAAAATCAATTGTGGTTATTATAAATAGTATAAAAAAAAGAAATAATTTAAAATTTGTATCACCACAAACGACAAAAAACAATACTTGTTTTAAAATAGTTTTTATTAAAATTTAAAAAATATTATTTTTGAAAATTACTTACTGGCGTTTTATTCTCTTTTAGTATTAATCTTCAAAATATACAAGCATTTATTTATAAACAATTCAAAGTACATACCTCCCACCCCATAATTACACGCACTTTTAATTTTTAATCATCGCGATGATAAGTAATAGACCTTGTTTTAAGTAATTAATTACATTTTGCAATAATTTGACCATTCAAAGTTGAGTTATTCTTCCAACTGTAATAAAAATATGTTATTTTATTTTTTAATACAAATTCTTATTTAACACATGTACGGCTGACCGCCGATTACTTTTTACGATTTTGAAAAAAACTTTACACAGACACTAATTATGTATTAATGTGGACATTTTGGCATATAGTCATTTGAATTATCTCTAAAGCCAAAGATTCCGTAGGAAAAACAATTTCCATAATATCGTATTTTTACATTTTTTTTTTAAATATTCCAACAATATTCTTCAATCGTTACAGATACGATTATTATACCCTACACAGGACAGGGTATAATAAATTTTTTTAATGTTTGTAACATGAGCAAATATTGGACCTATATCCGACTTTTAGTATTTACTTATACCGATTGACTCAGATTCTCTTTTTGTTTCGATTTAACGATGTTCGTCTGTCTGTATGTATTTTTATACGCAGGCTACAAGTTGCAAATATGAAATTCGGTATACCAACTTACACTGACCAAAGGGCAACACCTATTAATTTTGGTTAAAATCGGTCCATGTTTAGACCTAGTGCTACGAAGATATGTTAATGAAATTTGGTATGCTGATTCACATGGACTCATGGGCAAAGCCTATTGATTTTATATGCGGTGTTTTTTAACTCTAGATGAAACATGGATCAATTACAACACACTGGAGACCAAGCACAATGGGTTTTTCCAGGTAAACCGGCTCCAGTGGAGGCCAAGGGGATTTGTCGGCCAACAAGGCTACGGTGACAGTTTTTTGGGATACACGCAGAATAATCCACATCGATTACCTTCAAAGGGGAAAAGCAATAAACGGCGAATTTTATACCAACTTACTCAACCGATTCAACGACGACTTAAAATAAAAACTATTTCATTTGAAAGTTCTTTTCATCAAAATAATGCACGAGTGCACATGTGTGTAGTCTCAATGGCAAAATTGCATGAATTGGGCTACGAATTGGTACCTCATCCGCCATATTCTCCGTATTTAGCACCCAATGACTATTTTCTATTTCCAAACCTAAATAAATCGTTCGGTGGAAAGAGATTTAGCTCCAAATAATTTCTCGAACAAATGCACTCAGAAAACAGATACAGTTCTGACAACTCCATTTGTAGTAAATCGCATGGTTCGGTTGTGGTAGCCGAAACAGAAAACCAATTAAGACAAGACTAATTTGACTGTGACAATGAAATTTCAGTTGTATAAAGAATAATTCGGTAGCCTCAAACGAAAAATTGATTTGATGCAACTGAACCACTCGATTGGCAACAAATGTGGTTGTCAGCACCGAATCTGTTTTCTGGGTGTGCTATTTCGGGGAGCTCGATCAATTGATTTAAAAGGAGTTTATGTTGAAAAGTAAAACTTTTTTTGTTATAAAACTGTGTTTCTTTCAAAACGTCAGAGACTTATTGATCTGCCCTCGTACACCTAACATTAAGTAAAATCAAAATTTCTTACCATTATTCCGTTTTTTGTTATTATTCTATAGACAAATAGAAGTATTTTTTATATCTTGTGCGCACAAAAATGTATGTATAGACAGACAGATGTAAGCCGCTAAATTGAATTAAAAGTAATTCTGAGTTTATCGGTATACGAAAATGTGTTCCATTTTTTTTGGTGTTACAAACAACAGCACATAGCGGTGTAGGGTATAAAAATGTTATAATAATTCTTAGATTCTGAGAAAATTTTCTTATGGAAAACAGCTTAGCTTCTGAGTACATTTTCCTACAAAAAACTCCAAAGATTGTGACCTATAAAGAATTTCAGATTACACTGTGGGACATTTACAGGGTGAATGTTCATGGTCATTGTCATTGGTGAAAGTACTAGGCGAGTATAGTAAAACATCTAAAGGATTTGGTGTTCTCAGGCCTATTTTTGTGACCTTTATATTTTCTTCCCTATCTTAACGTTTGTTTTCTTAGTTTTGAGGCTATAACTCAAACACAATTCATAATTTCTCATTTTATTCTTTAGCAAAATTGTAGCTAGGGCTTAAATACATAATTTTTATTAATTATATCCTTGTAAAAAATCAAGTTGAACTAATTTTATCGAATGAAATCTTCCAAAGATTTGTGTTTTTTCCCCTTTTTTTATAAATTTTTGCCAATACCTCCAAATTTCTGGTCATAAACAACTGACAAAAATAATGCCAACGACAGTTAAAAATATTTTTGAGTATGCAGATTACTTTCCTTCGTATTTTCAAAATATAGCGTCATAATCGATCTTGAAAACCCAGGGCCCAAACTTTATAAGACGATTATAAATATTTTTGGGGGTATCATTGGTGATGGCGATTTATTAGGCCAATCACAATTACACCCAACTGTGGATAGATCAATAGAAAATAATATAGGAAATATATTTTTTATTTGTAATTAAATAAATATTTTTTATTACATGTCATAATAACCTCGACATTTGTGTTATTTACACTGTGTTCGTTTACTCGAATTTCTTACTACTTTTACTACAATTGGAAAGTTTTGTTTACTTTTTGTATTGAATTTTTCCAGCTGTAGTAAATGTAAGGCGTGTTCGTTTACTTACTACAAGTTACTACTTTTACTACAGCTGGAAAAATTCAACACAAAAAGTAAACAAAACTTTCCAATTGTAGTAAAAGTAGTAAGAATTTCGAGTAAACGAACACAGTGGTAGTTAGTTATCAAATGTTTTCATGGAAGAATTCAAACTTACAGTCGCAGCCAAAACTAGCTTTCAGAAATCGAATTTCGCTTGGAAGAATAAATCGGTAAAATAACAAACAAACTTGATTTTTCGCCTGAATTACTCAAAAACTTAATATTGTTTACCAAAATTTCAAATTTTTCTGCAAAGTCTTTGCATAGTTTACTCGAACAATCTACTTAATTTATAATTTTACCATTAATTTCTTGTAAATATGAGAAAATTCAAGAAAAAACGTAGGTAATCTAAAATTGCTCACTTTGTTTATTTGCATTTATATTAATATTAAAAAATAAGATTCGGGATTTTGCCAATCCCGAAAATCCCGGGATTTCGGGATTTATCTAGTTCAAACCTAATGAAATAGGATATTTTCAGTAATATTAATACATAAGGTATGTATATGTAACTTTTAAGACAATATTGTCAATAACAATAACCAGTTAGCATAAAAAGTAAAAAAAAGTGTTATTCAAACTACACTTGCGCCCACTGTAGAGTGCACCATGGTTCAATTCGTTTCAAAGTTTAACATATTAGGATTCATACTCATTGTGGCTAATAAATTTCATCAATAATTTTAGATTTCCACATACCCGAATGTCTATTGCATGATTTCATTGAATTTTGTATGTAATTGTGTTACTCATCTCTTTCTTTGTACATTTGTGTTAGTATGTACTTTTCATTGCATTGTTTATTTTGAGCATTATTTTCGCCTAGAGCGCAAAAAAAAACATTGTCCAAATAAAGATTCTTATAAAGGCTACACAATTCTTCAGCACTTCCATTTGTTGTTGAGTTTTGTCGCCATCAAGGATCTATCCAGCGATTTCGAATATTTTCAAAATCATTTTTGTTTTGTTGGCCGATTAAGGTGGTTATTAATAAGAATATTAAGTTCATAAAATTTAAGAAAAATATCTGAAAACAAAAGAATAATTGAGTATGAAAAGTGGATTTAACAATAACTAAAACAAATTATTAAGTGACATACATGTGTGGAAAGTTTTAAAAATTACAGTGGAAATAATTTCTTTGTTAAATATTAAACTGAAAGCAATATTTAAATATGAATTTTAAAAACTTTTTATCATGGAAATAGGCTTATGCTTCAGAAAAGTGTCAAAAACATGCACTTTAGAAATTATTTGAATCGGGATTAAGGAAATTTATAAATAAGTATTGTTTTTACCATACTTTGTGCTCGAAAACAATTTATCACAATTTCTGGAAAATAATATCAATGAAAAAAAAATACTTAAAATATAAATAAACGGTGATATCGTTCGGTACTTAACTAACACTTGAAACTGAAATAAGATGGGCTGATTTGAAACTTTACCAAAGAATTAATATCACTAGTTGACATTTAGAGACTCACATAGGCGTACCTAGACCATTTTTCTGGGGTGGGCAAGGGCCCCATTATAACCCATGTTTTTATAGAAAATTCTGTAAAATGCAACCATTTTTCTCACGAAAACCTCGTGCAGGAAATTTTATACACTCGGAATAGTATGAAATTTGGTTATTTGATAGAGAAAAGAAATATAAGATTAAACTGTCTTATATTTTCCTCCACCTCTGACGAACCCATTCTAACCCCATATTTTGACCACTTAAATTACCGAGGTGTTCAAAAACTGTGTGAAGTTTATCTTAACATTTTTGTTTCTACAACATATTGAAATTTCATCAAAATAGTAGTGTTTAGTTTGCAGTAACTCCCTTGCTAGATATTAACTAATTATTCCTTAAAAAAACTATTATATCTAAGATATTTATCCCACCAAAAAAGATTCTGCTACATTTTCCTACTAAAAATGCTTTTCCATTTTCAAATCAAATGCCTTCAGTTGCATATTGAATAACTCTGTGATTCTAATAATTTTTCTTAAACAAAACCTCTAAGACACAGTTCTATAATCAGAACTAAGATCGATTTGTTTCTTCAATATTCCTTAAGTAAGAAGTTTTCAAATAACATTTTTTATTTTAGAAATATTTAATAAAAAAATCGATCTAAGTTCTGACTATAAAACTGACCCTTTGATTTCAAAAAATAATCTTCCTAGGAAACCAGTAGACATATTTAAAAAAAATAATATTGTGATACTTTTTGCCATCAAATAGAAGAATTATAGGTAAATTTTTTAAAATTCTTGGGTGGGCAAATTGCAGTCTAGGGTGGGCTTTGCCCACCCCAGACCGGCCTAAGTCCGCCAATGGAGACTCATTTAATGCGCCTGGAACTCTTTTAGTTTTTTTATTAAGATTTTAATACTAAATCCGAATCTGGCTGTGAGCTTCTTCTCAACTCTTAAACTTTATTTTCAGATCTTGTTAAAAATTCTTACACTTTAGGTTTATAAGTTATAAGATCTTAAAAATAGTCCAAATCAAGATTTGCTTAAGGTACGCTAACCGAAGCTGAAAATTTGTTAAATTTACAACGGTATCGGTTCTTTCCTTTAACACGCACATGTTAAATTCATTGATAGAAATGCAAAATTTTTAACTACTAACAGTTCCAGAAAAAACACAATTCAAACCTAAAAGTACTTCAAAATTTGGCATCTTAATCAATGAATTTAATACATGTAAGTCATTCATTTAAAATAATATGTCAGTAGAAAAATCTATCAAACCGGTTTCAATTCGATTTGACTAATTTTTAACAAGTTTTTAGTTGAAAAACTGATTTAAACAAAGATGAATGTTCTTTAGTTTAACTATAGATCATAAATTAATATCACTTTCTGTTTAAATTATTTTTCAAATTAAAGAAAGATGATACAATTTTCACAAGTAAATTACAAAGAATAAAAATTTTTTTTTAGATTTAGAAAGATTTTAGTTATCTTCATTTAACACAATACTAACAATCCTCAGTACTTTAACTAATTTTGAGTGTTAATTTCCGAAATTATTTATAACTAATTTTTAAGACCCCATTCGTTAAATTTTATACACTTTATTATTAAAATATAATATTTTCATGTTACCGCTATTACCGAATTTGGCGCTATTTTTTTCCCTCCCGATTTTTTTATCTCGAAAACTAAGAGAGATAGAGCAAACTTGACGAAAATTTCGACTACACCTAACCGTGTAACATCCGGGAAGGGTCCTGAGACCCTAAATTTTTAACAAATTTTACGACTCAATATAATTTCAAATAAAACTGTAGTTTTACTTAATTGTTTACTTAAATTTAGATTTGTTAAATTTAACAAAAAAATGTGTTAAAATCAACAAATTTTATTTTAAGCCAAAAAGCAGGAATAAATTTTGTTTAAGTAACAAATTTTTCTGTTCAGCCAACAGACTTATTATTTTGAGTGTAGGAAAGGACCGATATTGCTGTAACAAATTTGCGTCAAGTTTCTATGTGTTGTTGTATTTGTTTTATTTTCACATTATTTTGTTGGATGTAGATAAAATAGTCATGCTTTTTGAAGTAGTCCTTAATATTTTTACTGGGATATGTTTGGGGCTATTCATTGCTGTTGAAATGAAAAATTAGTGTTTTGCTTGTGGGTTTAATGTTCGTTAATAGAGTTGAGGGGATGAATTTGATGAGACTGCTAATGCTTTGAAATACATCGATTTCATTACTAATGCCAATGCATTACGATTACTAATACCTCAATTATAAGAAAGAATTGGCATAAGTAAACGTTACTTTACAAATTTTGTAATCTTTGTCGAGCTTGCAAACGGCCATTTTAAAAAATTTCTAAAGCTAAATGTACAAAATTTTTGCTTTGGTGGATTACTAATGCTCAAATTAGTTTGGAAGTAAAGTGCGGCGAAATGAGGTATCATGAGGTAGAAATCTATTTTCAATAGATTTTCTTACGTCAAATGTCCTTTCAAACTAAATAGTTGTGTATACTGTCATTAACTAAAAGTAAACACCTGACACGATACTTTACGATACTACTAGACTAATGGAGCCTTAATACACTTCTACAATACAAATGAGCGAGGTTCAAGAGAGCTCCTGAGGGATAAATTTTTCTACAACAAAAACAAAGTGACACTTAAAATTCTTGTTTTTGACAATTAACGTGATAATATCACATAAATTGAAAAAAATGGGGCACCCTATGGATGTTTCATAAAAATTGATTTTCGGCGATCGCTCTCGGACCTACCTCATTTGAATAATAGGAGCGTGAACATTAGCATTAGTAGAACAAATTCTAATGCCAGAAAATTTCAGTAACATTGAATGGTAATGAAATTCTTTTGGTACTAGCATTAGTCAACTAATGAAATTTCAATGCCAATGAAAAAACCCAAGTATGCTAGAGACTAGTCCTCAATTAATCCAATGCATAATAGAAAATAGCTAGTGTATTTGAATAAAAAAAATTGTATTGGTTATATGGCGAAATATAAAAAATTCCAAATAAAAAATACTAATTTAATAAAAAAAAAGAAGAAATTTGGAAAAACATCGCTAAAATAAAAAAAAAGTAATCGATCAAATTAAAAAAAGCCAATACTGAAATAAATTACAAAAATTGAGAAAAATCATCCAAACTGTAAAATGTCGATTAAAATACTAAAATTAAAAAAAAAAACAGTAAAAACTGAAGAAAAACCGCCAAAATTAAAAAAAAAACTTCTAATATTCCAAAAAAAAAAACGCAAAAAATCCTAAAATAGAAAAAAAATTTACGAAATTTTAATAAAATTTCTTCAAAATAAAGAAAAATTTGTTAAAATTACAGAATTTGTGAAAAACCCCATAAAATTGGAAAAAATTGCTAAAATTTAAATACAGGTTCAAATTAAAAAATTTCAAAAATACAAAAACGCCAACATTGAAATATATCGCACAATTGAAAAAAAATTATTAGAACTGTAAAAAATCAATAAAATTTAAAAAATTACTACATGTGAAAAAATTTAATAAAATTGAAAAAAACGCTAATTTTGGAAAAACCGCCAACATTAAAACAATCGCAAATATTAAAAAGAACCGCAAATATTAAAAAAAATGCCAAATTGAAAAAAATTGCTCAAATAGAAAAAAACAAAGATCAAAAGTTATGAAAACATTGCTAAAATAAAAAAAAAAAAAATGACAAAATTGGTGAAAATAAAAAACGCTAAAATTAAAACAAACACAAAAAAAAACGATAAAATTAAAAAAGTCACCAAAATGGAAGACACCAATATTGAAATAAATCAAAACTGTAAAAATGTATAAATTTAAAAAAGCAACAAATTTAAAAAAGCACTACATTTTAATAAATCGCTAAAATTAAAAAAAAACACTTACAAATTAGAAAAAAAACATCCAAATCAAAATTGCAAATATTTTAAAAATAAATAAACCAAAAAAATTGAAAAATACTGCTTAAAAAATCGGCAAAATTAAAAAATTGCCAAAATTGTTAACAATCGGTAACATTAAAAAAACGTTAAATTTTAAAAAGTCCCTAACACTTAAAAACAAAAATAACTGAAAAGCTAATTTAAAATAAATGAAAAATCACTTGAAAACCGGTCTACTAAATTTTCATTTAAATCAAAAGAACTTTTCATTTATTTTTAAATGTTAATAAATTAACTACAAAATCCTTAAAATATTTAGTAATGATTTTTCATTTATTTCGTTAGTATAACTTTCAAAAAATTAACTAAAAAATCCGTAAGAATAAATGATATTTAGTTTATTTCATTTTTTTAACTGACCTAGAAATCTAAAAGGGTTTCTTTTTTTAACAAAATATTTTTTTAATGAAAATATTGACTGTAACAGAAAATCCGTATTTCTATGTAATTTTTTTCTTACACTCAAAAAAATAAGTTAGTAGAAAAATTAGTAAAACGTCTTGTATATCAAGTGTACTAGTTTTCAGCAATTTTTTTGCTAAAATTCCGTTTTCAGCAAAAATTTTAGTTATATTTTTTTAGCTCTAAACTAATTTTGAACTAATGTTTTACTAATTTATTTTGCTACAAAAATTGTGCTGATAACAGCATTCATAGTGTGGACGACAACCAGATAGACTAGATGTAGATGTCGCAGCTTGTCTGGAAACGGAAATGACAAAAAAGGAAAACAACTCTACACATATTCTATATTTAAATTTTCAGCAAATAAATTAACTAAAGTAAAATTTCGCTACAAGTTTTTTTTAGTTTTTTTCAGTCTACTAATATTCAGCAAAAAGTTTAGTGATTTTAGCAAGGATTTTTTTCATTTGCAGTCGACTAAGTGTTAACAAAACTTTTGCTGAAGATTACTATTTTTTGGTAAAAATCAGCTCGCTGATTTTCAGCAAACCTTTTGCTGAAATTACCAACTTTTTTGCAAGCACGCTCCTCACTAAAAATTTGCTGACACAGCAACATTTTTTGCTGACTTTTTTTTTTAAGTGTAATAAAAGACAAAAACAGTTGAAAAATATATTTCTTTTCAATTTAACTGAATAATCATTTAAAAATAAATGTATGGATAACTTTTTAAATAAACTACAGTCAGTTACTGTAATAATATTTTCAGTGTACCAAAGCAGTTATCCGTTTTAATTTATCTCATCTCACACTGAGGAAAAACTTCCTACTTTCAGGCAAGCCGACGATATATATATAAAAAAACAAGCAGAGACTCGTTTTGTACGAAAACTACAATAGGTAGTTTTTGCTGAGTATAAATTCAGTATTAGCTTTCTAAATATGTCGATATAATAAATCAAAGCTCATTTCTCTCTGCGATGCTTGTTTTCGCTTTCCCTCTCTCTCTCTCTCTTGGATTTTCGCACTCAATTTCTATATATTAACATTTTAAATCCATGTAGAATTCATCCTTTAATTAAATTAAATTTTTTATTCCTTTTCCTTTACAGACACTCTAAATTCCCAAAATGTGTGATGATGATGCTGGTGCTCTAGTCATTGATAACGGTTCGGGTATGTGCAAAGCTGGCTTTGCTGGTGATGACGCTCCCCGTGCTGTCTTCCCCTCCATTGTTGGTCGCCCTCGCCATCAGGGTGTAATGGTCGGTATGGGTCAAAAAGACTCCTATGTTGGTGACGAGGCACAAAGCAAACGTGGTATTCTAACACTGAAATACCCCATTGAACATGGTATCATTACCAATTGGGATGATATGGAAAAGATTTGGCATCACACCTTCTATAATGAACTACGTGTAGCTCCCGAAGAACATCCAGTATTATTGACTGAGGCTCCATTGAACCCTAAGGCCAATCGTGAGAAGATGACACAAATTATGTTTGAAACCTTCAACTCCCCAGCCATGTATGTTGCCATTCAAGCTGTATTGTCTTTGTATGCCTCCGGTCGTACCACTGGTATTGTATTGGACTCTGGTGATGGTGTATCCCATACTGTACCCATCTATGAGGGTTTTGCCTTGCCACATGCCATTTTGCGTTTGGATTTGGCTGGTCGCGATTTGACCGATTATTTGATGAAGATTTTGACTGAACGTGGTTATTCCTTTACCACCACCGCTGAACGTGAAATTGTACGTGATATTAAGGAAAAGTTGTGCTATGTTGCTTTAGATTTTGAACAAGAAATGGCTACTGCAGCTGCCTCTACCTCTTTGGAAAAGTCATATGAATTGCCTGATGGTCAAGTTATTACCATTGGTAATGAACGTTTCCGTTGCCCTGAGGCTCTCTTTCAACCCTCCTTCTTGGGTATGGAATCTTGTGGCATTCACGAGACTGTCTACAATTCGATTATGAAGTGTGATGTTGACATTCGTAAGGACTTGTATGCCAACTCTGTATTGTCCGGTGGTACCACCATGTATCCCGGTATTGCTGATCGTATGCAAAAAGAAATCACTGCCTTGGCTCCATCAACCATAAAGATTAAGATTATTGCTCCACCTGAAAGAAAATATTCCGTATGGATCGGTGGCTCTATTTTGGCTTCTCTATCCACCTTCCAACAGATGTGGATTTCAAAGACAGAATATGATGAATCTGGTCCTGGTATTGTTCACCGTAAATGTTTCTAAATATGCTTCAGACAATTGATTTCGCTATATTTAACTTCGTCCTTATGTGTTAAATACTCGTACATCATTCATTCACATCTATTTTAAATTTTTAGTTTTATTTTAAACAAAATTTATTAACGAAATATTAACAACAACAAAAAAGCACCAACAATAGTAACAAAATATTAATTTATTTAAAATTGTTAACAAAAATTATTTTAAATTTTTTGATATTTCCTTTATAATTTTTCATTTTCATCAACCACAAATAATTTTGAAGGATGAGTTAGTTATAAAGAGTTTTAAATTAATTTTTTATTTAGTTAAGTTCTTATATGCTTTTATTAACTTTTTTCATAATTAATAATAAAATTTTAAATAAACTATCTACTAAAAAAATAAAAATAAATTGTGATTGAAAATACTATCTGTTTTTTATTCTTGTAAAACCCGATTATCCAAGAGTTTAATTAAAATGTAGTATTTTTGAGTAATTTTCAGCAATTTAAATTATTTTGTAATTGACTAATTTGTCTATTCCTACTTGTGACTCGATGTGACCATCATAAGATCATTTTTAAGATTATGAGAATCACAGTTCTTGTGAAAATCACAACTTTTCCTACAAAACAACAAAAAAAATAAAATTTTATTTGTCAATGTTATGATTGTGTCGATAACAGGTTTAAATTTTTTTTAAAGTTTTTAAACAAAAATTGTGACTTTGCAACAACAAATACATGGGAAAAAACAGTCACAACTAAGAGTCTCAGACTTTTCGTGCACTCACAATATTTTATCGTTAAAAACAACCTAAAATACATACCAAATGAATTGAAAACCCAATTAAAAAAAGGACTACTGATTTTTCATTATATTCAAACCATTTTGCTATTTATTTTCAAACATTGTTTAATCAATCCATAAAAGAAATAAAAATAATTGAAAAGTTAACAGACAATTATCAATTTTTAACTGACAAAACGTAAAAAAAAAACGATTTTTTGGTTTGTTTTTCATATTCGAAAGTTTTTTTTTGTTTCAATTTTCAAAACACTGCACACATAACACACACGTTCTTTGTTTATGTAATTTCTCTTTAATTTAATTTTCTTTCGTTTTAAATTCAAAGCAATTTTGTTTTGTTCCAACACCAGACACGATTCGAACCAACGACCTTTGGTTTAGAAGTTCATCGACTTAACCCTTGAGCCAAACTATATTGATACAAATAGTTTCATAAACATTTTTTTATAATTCAATTTGTTTTTATTTTATTTGAATCTATCTTTTTAAATTTCAAATTACCCATCACACATAAATATAATAGTTAAAAGAAATGCCATAAATGTAACAACGAACATGCTGCTCTTTTCAAATTGTTGGTATATAAATTTAATGCTTAATGCATTAAATGGAATTAATATTCCATTAGAGGAAATCTGAAAAACTTAGATTATACTTTTTATTTTATTGTTTTTGTATTAATATAAAGTTTCACTCTGAGAAACAATATTTCCACCGCTTTTATATTTTTATTGCCTTCCCCTCTATAGAAATTAAGAATAAAGATACACTGAGAGAATTATCTGCATGATATTAATGAATTTTTGCATTAAATCGATAAAGTTTCACGGGAACTCGTCCATTGAATTAATGGAATTTTTCATAAAATATTATCAAAAATTTCATTTTATTTGCTTAAAGTTTCATACGCTCCATGAAAAAGTTTCACTAAAACTATATTCATAAAATATATGAAGCTTTTTCATCGAATTTCACAAATTTTTCATTTATATTGTGAAGAAAACTTCAACAGTTTACTGAAAAATTTCACTAAAACTCGTTCAGTAAAATTCTCTCTGTGTAGCGTCTTTCTTTATTAAGCCATCGATATTAAACTTTGGAGCAAAATTGCACAAAAATATTTTTATCATAAAATTATTTAAGATTTTAAAATCATCCTGTTTGACGACAATTATCTTAAAAGTGACAATACTATCTGAATTAGATGAGAATAAGATTAGTCGACTGACTAGAAATACCAATTTACATAAATCAAAGTCCCTAGAATTTTGTGTTTAACTGCAGTTATAAAATTTAATTTTAATTAAGAAGAACTTGTGTTATATTTACTTTTTTTGATTTTTTAAGTTAAATTTTCATTTGAATAAAATTTATAACCCTGTATTTATTTAATTTCTGACATGCATAAAACTTTTTGAGAATAAAAAAAAATTCATAAAATATAAAATCTTTCGTTTTTACTTCCACACAAAATTAAAAATAAAAACTCTGTAAAAAAATTCTCCTTAAAAGGCATTATAAAAAAGGTTGTTTTTAAATTTTATTTTAGTATTTTATATTTTTATGGTCTAATTCATAAACTTTTACAACAGTCTTATTGCAGGATTTTAAGCTAATTTGTAAAAAACAGTATTCATATTTGCTTAATAATGAAGAAAATAATAAAGGTTTATAGTTGGTACTCACTAACTTTAAACTTTTTATAAAGTTTGGAGTGAGGAAGCCACCATTTATTTGTTAATTATTTCATTTTCAGGCATGAAATGATTTATTAAAGCCATCCCATCCCTAGAATGTGTGGCTTCCAACAACTTGCATCCATCAAACTGAAAAAAACTACAACAATTGCGTAGCCAATGACCATTTTCGAAAAAATTTCAAAAAAAATGTAAAAATTAAATTAAAAAGAAAAACAAAACAATAGTGATGTATAGACTGTCAAAACATTATTCGAAATTCGATTACTTTTGTATGCTTTGAATAATATGTTTTAAAAAATTACTTTTTTACACAGATTTCCATTGATTTGCTTTATAAATAAAAAAAAAATATTTTGAATGGCTTTTAAATTTATCTTAGCACATCATTAGTTCTCTAATTTAAGGAAATACATTTTCACTTCCGATTACCGAGTCAATCGTTTACTAAATTTTTAAATCACTTACGACTTTTTTGGGAGAAGAGAGAAAATAAACAATAGTGTTGCCAGTATCAAATCGAAAAATTAATTTATAGTTAAAATACGATTATGAATCAAGATTTCTAATAACTCTTTATTAAGCGAAATATCTACTTTAACTATAGCAAGCTTCAAATACCAAATAAATTTTTTTTATGAATTAGCACATTAGTTTTTATAACGATTTGTATGGTGAACATTTAAAACGATTTGTATGGTAAATATTGTAGTCGTATATGCCGACCCTATTGCTAGCAGCTGACATCATCGAGATTTCTTCACATTTTTACAACCCGGCAACCCCGTGATTATCAAATCAATTTAAACATTTTTACTAACAATTCAAATAAATTTGGCAATCAATTTCGATAATTTCGTTATCGTAAACACTGATTGAATTCATATTATTTAATATTCAACTATTTTAAGTTAAAACAAACAAAAGAATTTAGATATAAAACGAAGTTCAGTTTTTCTAGTCGTGCGATAGATTCAAATTATTTTTATAAATTCAAATTGTGTGTTGGGTACATTTGTTTGTTTAAATTTCTTTTTGTTGTATAAATAAATAATTCAAAATATTTTAAATTCAAATTTAATTTATACATTTTTCAAATCGGTTGTGGTGTAGATGTCTGGAAGGTCAAATCTGGTGGTTCAAATCTCATCCCAAAATTTTTTTTATTTTTTCTATAATTATGTATACACTTAAAATATTTTATCGTTAAAAACCACCTAAAATACATATTAAATTAATTGAAAATACAATTAAAAAATGAAAGGATAATTGAAAAGTCTGTTAAAACAATCGTCAATTTTTAACTGAAAACCGAAAATATTTGAATTTTTTGTTTTAAAACAGAAAACAACGAAATTATTTAAATTATTTTTTCTAAAAATAGAAATCTAAAAATAGATTATTTGACTGAAAATATCAACTCCTACAGACGATAAATATTTCTTGTAGTTTGTTTTTTATTGACGAATATAAAAAGTTAAACAATATGTTTCAATGTATTTTAATTGATTCTTCAATTGAAAACAAACTTTACCTATTACTTTTCAAATAAATCTCAATCGGTTATGGAAAATATATTGTGAGTGTAGGAATAGGCACATAAATAAGTTTTAGTTAATTTAGTTTGCTTGAAAAATATTTTAAAAAATTTTTATTCATCTAGAAATATACACTCACAATAACTTATCGTTAAAAACAACATTTTAACCCTCTAAATCGTCAATTAAAAGGACTTTTTACACCTATTCAAAGGGCCACATACGACGCGTAAGTTGAAGAGTTGGAGGGTTAAAATGTTCTGAAAAAATATTTGCCATAAATTTCTACTATAAGCCTCTGCAGACATCAAAGTTTAAAATTTAGGTTCAATGCCAGAAATAAGTCAGAACTTAAAATATGTTTAAGAGTTAATTTCATGCTTATTCAGATTGGCGTTCAATAGAGCACCCATATGTGAAAAAGTAATATCTTTTCATCTCCCCATGCATTTTCTATAACGCAAAATTTTTTGGACAACCACAAAGCAAGTAACTATAAAGATATGATAGAAGAACTACTGTCGACCTATAAAGCATTGAGTTGTAATATGTCACTTAAAATACACTTTCTATACTCCCACCTCGACTTCTTTCCTGAGAACCTAGGAGCCGTTAGCGATGAACATGGAGAAAGTTTCCATAAGGATATTTCCGGCAGGGAAAAACAATACCAGGGTAAACGTAATCCTCGTATGTTTTCAGATTTTTGTTGGACGCTTAAAAGAGACCAACGTCAAGTCAAATACTGCAGAATGTCATAAGTTTTAGTTTTAAAAAACACATTTTCAGGTTTAATTGTAAATAAAGTCTCAGTATTTTTTATGAAATAATTTTTACACAATCAATTTTTTCCTACACATGTTTTCCACCTTAGGAAGTTAAAATAAAATATGCTAAAGAAGTTCATGTGACAATCAGTGCTATTGGCGGACCTTTACATGGGCACTAGGTCTAAATAGGGACTGATTCTAACCAAAATTAACAGAATTTTTTCTTGGGCCTATATAACATATGTTAATATATGCGACAGCTATCGTGCGCACAACATAAGACCCAAAATAGACGGACTTTAACCAAAATCAATAAATTTCCTTCTTGGGCCGATGTGCGTAAGTAAGTCCCAAAAAAATTTATTAATATATACGAACTGTAGCTTGATTTCGGGTCGATCCGTACGTTAATACGTCTCGGTCCAATATTTTTTGATGTTATAGCCATCAGCACAAACTTATTATACCCTGTTTATGTAGTGGTTTAGGGAATAACTACAGGTCGTAATACTGAAGATGATTGGACAAGGTTTGTTATATAAGTTTGTATTGTGCCAAGGATGAATCCCATTGAAAATGGTTAAAATCAGTCTAAGTTTTGACTTCTGAAATTCAATTCATGAATCGCATAGTGCTCCCTTGAGAAAAAACCGGATCCAACTTTAGCTCATTCTGAAGCCCGAAAATTTCGAAAAATTACGAAAATTTTATTGCTCTTCAGTCTTTGGTACAACGAGTAAAACAGTTAAAGTCGGATATGCCGACAATATGATAACCTACACCAGTCTCTGGTTGAAAGCCAACTAATGTTTCGATCCCAAATTCGAAATGGACTTGCGTCAAAATTTGTCTATAAAATGAGAAAAACTTAGAAAATCGTTGAGTAATTTTAATTTTACCTAATGTTAGTTGTATTTAAGAGAAAATCGGAAATTTTGTTCATATGGGATTATAGGTCCAATCCAATCCTATCTGGATTCAATAGGCTCTATTCTTGGGTCCAAGTAGTCAGCGTACCAAACTTCATTAACATATCTTCGTATCTGCGCTCTGTAGCATGCGAAAAATAAAGTTTTAAGGACCTTTATATCGGCACTAGGTCTAAGCATGGACCGAGTTTAACCAAAAATCAATAAGCTTTGTCGATGGATCAATATAAGTCGGTTTACCAAATTTTATCAAAATACCTTCATATTTCCGACCTGTAAATTACGAACATACCCATTTTTTGGGGTCCTTTATACGGGCACTAGGTCTAAGCATTGACCAATTCTAAACAAAATCAACCAATTCTAAACAAAATCGTAGTGGTGTAGGGTTGAAAAAATCGTCCCAAGTTTAAAGGCTAATGTTTGATACCTAAACTTATGGAACAATAATATCTGACCTAAGAGACTGAATATAGTACGGAACCCGATTCACTCCGAGTTGGGATAAATCGGTATTTGAATTTTATCGCCAGCTGACTCGATTTTAATAAATATACCTTAATTCGTTCTAAGATAGACCCATTCGGCTCATTCTGTCGATTTCTCATGAACGTCTCCATGTTGTTCATGCGCCACCGCTTTGTCCATTGTAATGGAAATGGTTTCATCATCACTGCGTCGAAGGGTGCTTCTAAAATTCCAAAACTTTATAATACTCCTTTCGGTAGAGCTTTACTTCCAGATTCAAAATTCATAAAAATCAACTTAAAAGTCAACGATTTGAAATTGCATATTGCTTAAATGCTCCACCTAACTAGCCTCCTTTTGACACAATTAAGCCCAACTTTGGAACATAAATTTGAATAGATTAAGGCTCTAGTGCATACACTTTTCTTAATTTTCCATTAGGTATACAATTGCTAATGTATTCATTTTCCTTATTAAACATTTATTAGAAAATGTTATGCAAAATCGTTAAATAACAGTTTGTTAATTTCTCCTTTTATTCTGGCAACACCCTTATTTAATGTGTCTCCACTATTAAATAAATTGTTAGTGATTAATAAAGTTAGTAAACGGTTGGCTCGTTAATCGTAGGTGAATAATATTGTTTTGAAGATTTTATAAATAAAAAAAAAACTAATTTTTTAAAGAGTATTTAATAGTACGAATACCGAGAGTATTCGAATGACGATTATGTTTTGATTTAATCAACATCACTATTTTGTCTAGTTTATTTGTACACCAATTTGAGAAAATTTTATGAAAAAAGACTTTAATGGTGCAATTGTTCCCGTTTTTTTTAATTTGTTGGATATAAAATATTGGATTTTACATATTCTTAAAAAAGTTTTTAAATAGATGAAAACTCAATATTTATGGTTTCAACTGAGACTTTCCTTTTCCCAATTTTATGAAATGCTTATTTTAAGCTTTACCTTACTTTAACAGATTGTTAATTTTGCCGTTATTAAATGAATTATGCATACTGTTTTTGCCAAATAAGCTTATAAAGGTGTAATTAAACTGCTTAAAAACTTTATGCATAACACCGTAGATCTGTATGTTTCTAAAAATTTATATAAATGCGATCAATCAATAAAAACTTGCTAATTTATTTGCAATCTGCTCCACTGTGCATTTCGCGGATTTAAATACTATTCTAACCAATTCGTTAATGTTTGTTATTCAGATGATTAACACTTACATATCGAGCTCCTATATTCAATAAATGCCAACTCAAAAGAGCTAACTTCTCAGGAGAGCTAAAAAACTAGATATTTCGCTTGTTATTGTAAAAATAAACAATGTACTTTCCATAAGATGGTTTAAATATTCTTACCAATTTACACCTATGCAAAAAATTACATATTTTGTACTTTTTTGCGTATTTTTTTGAGATGGCATATTTTATTATATCACAATACAAATATTTTTTCAGAGTTAGCATATTTTGTCGGAAAATAAAAATAGGATTTTTTTTTTTAAATATTTAGCCCTAAATTCATAAACGCTTTGTAAAATTATAAGGAGGATTATTGAACAAATTTCGTATAAAAACGAGTAAAAAGGTTAAAGTCGGGCATGCCGACTATACAATACCCTACACCACTCTGGTGTATTGTTTGGATCCGAAATTCGAATGGGTTAAAATGGGGCTTGTGTCAAAATTTTCTATAATGTGAGTCAGCGCACCAAATTTCATTAAAATATCTCAATATTTGCGACCTGCAGTTTGTAACCAAGCCAATTTTGGGGGGACCCTTATATGGGCACTAGTTCTAAACATGGACCGATGTTCACCAAAATCAATAGGCTTCGTCCTTGGGCCAACATAGGTCTATGTACCAAATTTCATCAAAATATGTATCTTAATATTTGCGACCTGCAGCGTATAAACAATATAATTTTGGTGGGACCCTTATATGGGCACTAGGTCTAAACATAGACCGATGTTCACCAAAATCAATAGGCTGCGTTATTGGGCCAATATAGGTCTGTGTACCAAATTTCATCAAAATATCTTAATATTTGCGACCTGCAGCGTATAAACATTATAATTTTGGTAGGACCCTTATATGGGCACTAGGTCTAAACATGGACCGATGTTCACCAAAATCAATAGGCTGCGTTATTGGGCCAATGTAGGTCTGTGTACCAAATTTCATCAAAATATCTTAATATTTACGACCTGCAGCGTATAAACAGTATAATTTTGGTAGGACCCTGATATGGGCACTAGGTCTAAACATGGACCGATGTTCACCAAAATCAATAGGCTGCGTTATTGGGCCAATATAGGTCTGTGTACCAAATTTCATCAAAATATCTTAATATTTACGACCTGCAGCGTATAAACAGTATAATTTTGGTAGGACCCTTATATGGGCACTAGGTCTAAACATGGACCGATGTTCACCAAAATCAATGGGCTGCGTTATTGGGCTAACATAGGTCTGTGTACCAAATTTCGTCAAAATATCTTAATATTTACGACCTGCAGCGTATAAACAATATAATTTTGGTAGGACCCTTATATGGGCACTAGGTCTAAACATGGACCGATGTTCAAAAAAATCAAACTTGTTCGTCCTTGGGCCAACATAGGTCTGCGTACCAAATTTCATCAAAATATCTTAATAGGTGCGACCTGTAGAGTGCGCACAAGATTACATGGACAGACAGACAGACGGACGGACGGACAGACGGACATCGTTAAATCGAAATAAAAAAAAATTCTGAACCGATCGGTATACTATAAGGTGGGTCTACGACCAATATTTTTTGGTGTTACAAACATCAGCACAAACTTATAATACCCTGACCACATAGTGGTGTAGGGTATAATGACGTTTTGTAAACCTGTTATAACTTTACAAAGCATTTATGAATTTAGGGGTTATTATTTAAGCATTTTATGAGATGTTTTATTCCTTATTAGATAGAAAAATTTAAAAACTACTCAAGGTGGTCAACTTTGGCACTCTCTAACTCACACTGTATTGTAACAGGGTCACTCCAAAAGAAAGCTTATATCACCCATACATAATATTTCAATCCGATAAATATTTTAAAAGTTACATATATAGGTGAAATCAAAAAATGTGATAAATTTTTGGGCCAAATTTGTAACAAAAAAATTGCGTTCGAATTTTCTTCAATTTATTAGTTTTTCGTATTTCGGATTTCAACTTGCTTTCCAATGATATATAATTTCTGTTGATCAAATTGGCGGTTTCGCAAATAAAAATACAATTCATTCCTTGAAAAAATTTTTTTTTTTAATTTTGTATTTTTGTTCCTTTTAAATGCTTTTCAAAAATATAAAATTTTTTAAAATCCAAACAGCGGTTGCGTAGTTACAAAATAATATATTAAAAACATAACATTTCGCGATCAAAAAATTCTTAAATTGTATGAAAGAAATTTAATTTATCAAACTAATGTCAGTAATGACTCGAAATATCGATTCAAAACCAATGAAATGCAAAATCAATCGTTTTTCGCTCCAGCAGCTTAGGGTAAAAAACTGATAACTTTTTTTGATTTGACGCAAAATTATTAGTTGAATCGTCTTTTGACGCATAAATATTAGTTGAATCACCTCTGTTTATGGTTATTTTAAACATTTATCTACAATTATTTGAATGAAATCTGATGCAAACAATTGTGGTTACGGAGTTTACAGTTACGGAGTTTACATTTGGTTACTTTTTTCATTTTCTTTCAGAAACGCTTTGTCAGAATTTGTTTTCCGAAACAAAATCGCATGATGCCTACAAGGTAAATCCAAATATGACATTGTTTTTCTTACTCGTTAAATAGTTTGGTGTAAAAATTAGGAACGGAGTTTACAACATTTTTTCAAATCTTATTAAAGACATCCTTTTTTATCTCGAGAATGTTACATGCTGCAGAAAAGCTTCAACTCTGTTATACTGGATGATACTTACAGTCCAACGATCATTTGAGTATAAATAACATTATACTTTTCGCAATATAAATAATAGATAACTCCAAAATTCTGGTATATGCACTTTTATCAAAAATTATGACGAAAAATCGTAACAGAGTTGAAGTCGTGATAGCTATGATATACGAAAAAGTTTGTAAAATGTATTAATTTATATTAAAAACGGCACTTTTCCTCTTCATAAAAATTCTTACAGTTAGTGTTTAGCTTTATTGGTTATTAAAATATAAGCTATTAAATTTAAAAAACCTTATGAGTTACTTGTTACGGAGTTTACATTTGGCCTATAAAATTGATCACAAATTTTATGTTTTAACCAAAAATTGATCAGATTGTTATAAATTTTGTAAAACAGGTGACAATGCGCTGATATATATCGAAATATATAACTTAAATGTAATCCATGCATTAGAAATTAGGTGGTTACACGGTTTTTATCACATTTTTTGATATCACCCATATATTACCAATTATTTTTTCTGTTTGGAACCACTATTTACTAATATCATAAAAATTACTCTAGCCAAAAACTAGCCATTGGATATCAAAATCTTTTCCAGATTCGTATTCACCATGTACTTTGAGATAGCATAATAACAAAAATTGATATAAAACGAGACCTAATTACCTTTTTGTTTTGAAATTTATATCACAGATAGGTATTCCAGAGGGGAGCGATTTGCCATCGGAAATTCATTTTGATCAAATTTAAGTTGACATATTTTGAATATAGGCTCTCGTTATACAAAAAGAATTTACAAAATTCTATTTAAATTATTAAACATCTTTCCCATACCGTTTTTGTAAGTCTAAAAAAAATTTTTTTTTTGTAACTTTAAATTTTTAGTTTTAAACAATTTTATGAAAAATATCAATTTACAAATAAAAAATTGTTGGAAATAAAATTTTAATTTAAAATATCCCAGCAAAAAAAGAGATGCTGAAGCAGTAGAAATAGCACTACCATTGATGATCTGGATGTACTTCTTTTTTAACATAAACACTAATGATTTTCGCATTGAGTTGTCATAGGAGAGGAGTACTCCCACTTCAACATTTTTTCAGTACTTTTTGAACGAGTACAAAGGAAGCTTTTTTCACCAATTAAAAGTTAAAAAAAAAAATTCTTCGGAAAAAATTTTTTTTATTTTATTTTACAAAAGTTTTTTTATTGCCATCACCGGGTATCGAACTTGCGACTTCACGATTGCTAGTCTATCGCCTTTTTTAAAGGTGCCTAAAAAGCAATTTCTCATAATTTTTTTTATAAATACATGTTTTTAAAAATTAAAAAAAATATAAAATTTAAACAAATTAATTATAAATATTAAAACAAAAATTAATAAAATAAAAAAAAATTTTAAAAAAAATAAAAAAATCTTGGTCCCACCGGGAATCGAACCCGGGACCCTCTGTTTGGAAATGCCAAATGATACCTAAATCACTTTTTACATTCACTTTTAGAGTAATTACTCTTTAGAAGCAATACTTAAGTGATTTTTTGGAAGTGTTGCAGAAGTAATTCTAAAAAAGCTGTAAAAATACCGTAACGGATACTTGTTAAGTAGTGAAAAAAGTAGTTTGCAAAGCCTTACTTCCAATTTTTTTGCTGGGTATGTGTTTGTTTTCCAAATTCCCTTGTTGGTGCCTACCTTTTCCGTGTAGTATATAGAAACCCGTGAAATTATTTTAAAAAAATGATAAAGAGTTTTTTATTCTTTTTAAAAAAAACGTCACAAAATTATTCTCTTTTTATGTGAATATATTTTCTGGTACTACCATGTATCAAAATCATTTTTAGCCGAGTCTTTTAGTATATTGAAAGCATTTTTTTTATCAAATTCAATCTCCATATATTTTTCAAATTAAAAGTTCTAAAAATTATGTTTATACTTCACTTGTACCTATTATAGGGTGCGCCATGGTTTATTTTGTTCAAAAGTTGAACATATATGGATTGATACTCATTTTTGCCAATAAATTTAATCAATTATTTTAGATTTCACATACTCGCACACATTTGCACGATTTTACAAAATTGTGTGTGTGATAGTGTTGGCGTTATATCACAATTGGATCGACAAACACCAAACCCCATTAACTGCGCAGAGCGATTAAATAAAATTAAGCGATAAACGACTAATTGTAGTTTTTGATATATTTGTCACTTTTGACAAATTTTGTGCTTTTCGCGCTATATTCACTTTTTTTTGACAGCTTATCGTGGGGGAATCTGTACTTTAGCGGTTAGTGGAAATTCTAATGTTTTTTTTAGAGAATAAAAAATTTACGAAAGAGAATTTAAATTCACGGGGAGATTGTTTTTGCTTGAAATATATAAAATTTCATTCATAATGCTCGTATTTTAAGTCATAATATAGCGGGCATTATATGTAGATGGTTTTCAACAAAGGCAACATATTTAATTTTTAATTCTCTATTAATGATAATGTGGTGGACTACATGTAAATGACTTGTTTTTCATACAATATATATGACAAAGAATTTGTCATTGTCGTTGTCGACTCAATTGTGATTAATCTCATTTATTTTGTTGAGCATTTGTGCCATTGTTGGTAAACGTGGCACAATAGTGTAATTGGCACTTGGTACAATCAAGTGTTTTATTGTTCTGAGGTAGTTTTAATAAAACTTATACATATTTTTATAAACCCGAAAAAAGAGTCGTTGTAAACGAATTTTACAATTTAGTTTGGTATTTTCTTATCCAGGGACGGTATATGTTGAAGTAATCGAAAACATCTTCCAATTTATGTAGATAAATTTCATTATTTCTTCACCTTTTTAATAGTAATTCAGAAAATATCAATTAAAATTTAGTATTTCCATTTGAAATTCAGGAAAAAATTTCTATTTAAAATTGCTATTTAAAATTCAGAAAATATTAACTGAAATACAGGTTTTTTCCTTCAATATCAAAAAATAGAAATTGGTATTCAAAATTTTCATTTGAAATTTAGGAAAAATTATTTTAAATTCAGAAAATATAAATTGATATTTTCAAAATATCATTTAAAATTAAAAAAAATATCAATTTAAAATCTGAGAATCATCAACTGAAGGAATTAAATGTGCTAAAATCCCAAAACTTATTTAACAAATTGTGAAAAATAATCTGTTGAAGGCATATCCCTATCCGGATTTCAATCTTACCTAAGGAACGATATTTTTATAATTTCTAGAAATATTTGTTAAGTTAAAATACAAACTCAATGAGAATTCTTTGTTCTCGTCTAGAAGCATTAATAAACATTTAAAATATCAAAGAGAAAATAAAAGCAATAACAAAAAATTTAACACAATTTGATTTGTCATCTTCCAAAAAAATCATCAATATAAATTTATAAAATATCAACTTATATTCAGAAAATACCAATTAGAATTCAGAAAATATTAGCTGAAAATTTAGAAAATAACAATTTAAATTCAGAAGCTGGCTAAATTATTATAAGCAAGGTCGCAGGTTCGATCCCCAGTCAGCAACATCAATATAAAAAGTAATATATTTTAGTATTCACTCCCTCATACATATTGCAGCGTCCGCAAGCTTCGTTATTGCCATAGCCATTAACCCCACCGAAGTAAAATGACATAACATGAACTAAAAATCCTCAACAAAGTTCGCCAACTCTCCATCAGATGGCGCGCTAACAACTGTTCTAAGATTTAAGATCTTGAACAATTAAGGTGTTGCCATATTAACATATATGGCAACACCCTTTATCTTTCACCAACTTTGAGTTCTGCTCTATTCCCTTTCCAGTGAAAGCAATACATTAATTTACACTAAGAATTTCTTAAGTGTAGTTTTTTCTTTTTTTAATAAAACATGAATTTCTGTTCATGATTCCTGTATTTCAATTAATATATTCTGAATTTTAATCGAGAATTAAGGTGGACAAAAATGGTGTTAAAAATCGGCTTTAAAAATATATAAATTTTTGGTTACTTCATATGGAGAAGTGTACTGTAATGACTTCCGGAACCACATACTGTACAGTAGACCGTACCTTAAAAAAAAAGTTCGCCGTACACCCTCTAATATGAAGTATTTTCGGAAGGCGATTTCAAAAAAAAAATTTTTTTTTGCCGAATTTTTTGTTATAGCTTTGGCATTTAAAATCGGATTTTAAAGTGTGATATATCGATTTTTTTGTCGAGGAGACCAGTGTTTTGCTATATAGTAAAAATCCAATTAAAAAAAATTTAAAAAGGCGACCCCTACGTTCGGCAACCAATATATGAAAAAAATTTCTACTGGGTTTAGCGAAAAACTTCCTTAGCAAAAGTTTAATGATTTTTTGCGAGCTTTAATTTTCTGACATTAGGGGGTATATTAGGGTGATAGCAATTGCGATCTGGTGGGTAACTACTAGAACGGGATACTTGAGCTCAAAATGCCCTTAGAGCAAAACAGTGGTCGCCTCGAGGGAAAAACATCGATGTATCATACTTTGAGATCCGACTGTAAATGCCAAAGATATAACGAAAAATGTAAAATTGCGACCCCTACGTTCGGCAAAAAAAATAAAAAAAATTTTTTTGAAACCACCTTGCAAAAATACTTCATATTGGAGGGTGTACGGCGCACTTTTTTTTTTTTGCCTGTAAGGTATTTTTTGGTATTCCTGCTCATTTGGGTTTTAAAAAAATTTTCCCAAATCCCTATTTTGGTACTCTTTTGTAAGACTTGGCAACCCTGTGCTAAAACTTAAGAATTATGTACATCAAGCCCATCGGTTTTGAATAATTTGTAATTTGTATGCAGTTTTTATTTCGAAATTCGTAAATTTTTGAAATCCCAGATGGAAAAGATACATGGTCTTGTATATGATCATATATCGGCATACATGATCATAAATGCCCATGCATAGTTCAATATATGACTATACAATATCTCACATACGTCCATATAGTTTAGGACCCAAAATTTGGGGGTATATGGCTGTATATGATCATATACGAGCATATATGAATTATATTTAAGCAGATATACGGCTAATATTCGCAAATTTCGTATCCGAAGATGATATGACATGGTCATACATAATCGTATATGAGATCTTGTGCGGTCATATAATACATGGGCATATATAATCATGTATTTCCATGTATGATCATATACGGAGGTATGTGTGGTCATGTAAGTCAATATTTATTCCGATTTTCGTATGCGATGCTCCAAACAAAAAAAGTAACAAAAATGCCCTATCTTCTTCCCACAATTTAATATATTTACTAAGTCCCGCCGTGCCCGGAAAGTTAAAATAGGATGTGATTATATTTATTTTTTCTCTCTATCACATAACCAAATTTATCACAAATTGGGTAGTTTAATTTGGATGATTTTCCTAGCAAGTTTTTCATAAATTAAAATTACATATTTTTAGTACTTTTTACCCGTTCCTTTGGCACGAAACATAATTTCTCAAAAACCATCTCTAAGGTTGTGTTAGTGTGCACTTTACATTGCATTGTTTATTTTGAGAATTAATTGCGCGTAGAGTGCGATAATATTGGCCAAAAAAAATTCATATAAAGGTTACACAAGTCTTCAGCACATCCATTTGTTGTTGAGTTTTACCGCCAACAAGGATCCATCCAACGATATATAAATTTCAAATTCAGTTTCGTTTTGTTGGCCGATAAAGGTGGTTATTAAAAATAAATATTTAATTAAAAAAGAAATAAATTAAAATAAAAATATAATTGAGTGTGAAAAAGGACAACTGAGTATGCAACAAGGATAATTTAGAATGAAAAATATTTCAAAGTGACAAGTGTGAAAAATTTTAAAACAATTCAAACGGAAGTAAATTCCTTAAAAAAAAATTTCAAAGATGTGCTATTGTAGTTATTTTTATAACAATTTGAACTTTGAAAATTTTCCGCTTTGTGTATCAAGTTACCAAAGAAATACTCTACTACTTACGCAATATGTCAAAATATAACCTCACTTTAAAAATAACTTTAAAAAGTATTTAAAAGAAGAATTTAAATAGAAAATTTCAACTTAATTGTAATAGCAAATAATTTACGAAATTTTTTTTTTTAATAATTTACAAAAAAGGCACTAATTTCAAAAAATTATTAATTTATTTAACCTATCAATATTTAATATCAAATGAATTAAAAGCCTATTATTTCAAATTGTTTTTAAATATATTTTGTTCGGAAACATTTAAAATTTTCGATTTTAAACTAAACCGCTAAACTTTAAAATTTCTAAATCAGCAACTGACTTAAATATTTCAAAAAATAATTAATAGAAAAGTGAATTTGTGAAAATTCAAAATTAAGTGACGAATTAAAAAGTAAAAGATAATGAAATAAATTTCTGAACTGAAATGTGGGAGCTGCAATCAGAAGCATATGGGTTCCATTTAAATATTTTTCACCTAAAAATAATAATTGCTGAACAGCCTTAACTGTCGGCACATTTAATCTACAACTGGTTCCACTAGAACTGAATCCCCCTTCTACGCTCAAAGAAAAAAGTCTGAAAGATTTATGGAAAAATCTGTAATTTTTATAGAAAAGTTAACTGACTTTAGACCAGCAGACCGTTTAACTAATTTAAGTAGAATATGTCTTTAATTATTAGTAAAGTGCTAAAGTAGAAAAGCTTAGTAACCGTTATAAAATTGTCTAAATTACAAATTAAAATCGATTGATTAAAATCAGCCAATTTTTTTACTAAATAGTAATAGTAAAATATTTTATTTAAATCAGCTATTAAAATTAGTAAACAATTTAGTAATTTAAAATAGTGAAAAATAAGAATTTTTTCTAAAAATTATTTTTTACAAAAAATTAGTACAAAAACTAAAAAGTGGCATATAAAATGTTTTACAAAATTTTCTACAAATTTTTTATTTAACTATAAAATTAGAAATGAAAATTAGTAAAAACAAAAAAATAATTTAATAATAGAAAATATCCAGAATTTTTGGTAAAAAATAATTTTGTACTAGAAATTAGCACAAAAAGTGTAAAGTTAAATATAAAATATTTTACTAATTTTACTAGCAACTTTTTTATTTGAGCGTAAGGAATAACTGCCGAAGAGCCAGTTCTAGAACTAGTTTCAAAACTGGTTCCAGGGGAAGGAGTTCCAAGAGAACCAGTTCTGCTTCTACTACCGGCTGACTTTAGATCTATCGACAGTAGAACAGGTTATGGAGGAGGTTATATAAAAGTTCGAACAGCAAATTTTGCTGGGTTTTATTAATAGGAAAAGGAAAGATTTAATTCTATTTGTTCTGCGTCCAGTGGCAAATACAATCTTATACCCGTCGTAAAAAAGGAATAAAATATTCAGAAGAAATTTCTTTAGTGAAGAAAATGTTAACAAACAAAATATTTAAAATCTTTAATTTCTCAAATATCCAAATTTCGATTTATCCCAATAAAGGTTTTGCAATGGGTTTCTAACACAATTCGTACTGTAACCGGTTCTTTGGTAATTAATTCCGTTTTTCTGCCAATTATGTAGATTTATTTTTATAATTTTGATTGTCTACAAACTTTTAATGCAAATTAAAAAAACTGCGAATCGAACTCACGAACATCAAAAAAGTTACATAAAAACTAATTTTAACCAATAGTGGTCTGATAAATATTCAGAAGGTTCCAGGTTTTAGATCGCACAAAGACTGAGTAAAAAATCATCAACAAATTAAAAAAAAAAAACTATGGTTAAAAAAACAAAATGACGAGGAAGCAAAGAGAAATAAAGTAGGAAATAAAAAAGGCAGAATAAGATGAAATAAAAAAATTGCTGTAAACCGCTAAATGCGGTGAAAAATCGATTATCTGTAACCAGTTCTAGAAAGAGTTCGAAAAAATGTATGGCTTTTGTGACAAACTCTACCAAAATTCTACCGTTAGTAGAAGGGGTTCCATAGGAAAATAGTAATTCTATAACCACCCAGTAAAAAAGTAGTCTTCAAAGCACTGGTTGGAAAACACCTTATATTTTATTAACATTGGTTCCAATTTACGTTCTACAACCTTATATTTTTTTGAGGGCCACCGGTTGTACTTTGCAGCTATTAAATAAATAATTTTTGGGAGAATATTAAGCAAAAATCATCGATGTTAGAATCGACAATATAATGCGTTTCAAAGGCAAAGAATTTGTTGTACAAGCGATCGTTGAAACAGAAAATTTTGTTGGGCAGTTCTCTCAAACAGATAATTTTGCTGGGATACAACATGTTCTAGTTTATAAGAAATGTGCTCATATGAACGCACTTTTCTAGTATTTGCTTAAATTAACTTTTGCAATTTCTATCAGATTTTTGACTATATTTGATGGCGCATTACATATTCTACCCTTAAAATAATTTTCCCTTCTCGAATTTGATTCGCTTCCCGGAATTTGACCCAGATCGTACTGTGGTATAGGATACCTTATAAAAAACTATAATTTTTTACTTGTTTTTAAATAATGTAACGAAAGACTTGGAATGTATTATAGGGTTGGGCGCCATTTATGTTATAAGAAAGAAAAAAGTTCGTAGTATTTAAAGGAAATTACAAAACTTCAGAAACAAAAACTCAAGTTCATTGAATATAACTAATACAAGTTTATTACGGATTGACCTCATTCTATCTCTCTCTCCCCTATACACTATTAGAATTAAAATTCATTTCAATATTGAATATTTCAAGTCAGTGTTACTAATTTGTCCACCATGTACCATATTTTGGAAAATAGCGACTGAAAGCTCAAAAAGCGGATTTTTCGGACTATTTTGCAGTCCTTCACAAATTACTTTGAATTCAGCGTAATTAAATTAGGTTAAGTTTTAGGCAATTCAGACTTTTAGATTAAAATCTTTCGAGTTCAATTATTTTAATTCCCACAATTGTTTTGTGACAGTGTAACTAATGGATTTACGAAACTTCATATTACGAGTATTTTAATTTATTGAAAAAGTACTAAATCGTTCTAGGAAAGTGCTGTTAAAATTTTCTCAAGTGAAAAATATTTTTAAAAAATCAAAGAACTGCCAATTCCTGTTGCAAATATTAATTCCTAGTCTCTTCGTTTCTCACACTCAATTTCAATTTATATCTATTTTAGTTTTTTCCACCACTTGAAAAAAAACTTTTTTTATTTCATTTTCTCCTTAATAGACACTCTAAACTGCCAAAATGTGTGATGATGATGCTGGTGCTTTAGTCATTGACAACGGTTCGGGTATGTGCAAAGCTGGCTTTGCTGGTGATGACGCCCCTCGTGCTGTGTTCCCCTCCATTGTTGGTCGCCCTCGCCATCAAGGCGTGATGGTCGGTATGGGTCAAAAAGACTCCTATGTTGGTGACGAGGCACAAAGCAAACGTGGTATTCTAACATTGAAATATCCCATTGAACATGGTATCATCACCAATTGGGATGATATGGAAAAGATCTGGCATCACACCTTCTACAATGAATTGCGTGTAGCCCCCGAAGAACATCCAGTATTATTGACTGAGGCCCCATTGAACCCTAAGTCTAATCGTGAGAAGATGACACAAATTATGTTTGAAACCTTCAACTCCCCAGCCATGTATGTCGCCATTCAAGCTGTATTGTCTTTGTATGCCTCCGGTCGTACCACTGGTATTGTATTGGACTCTGGTGATGGTGTATCCCACACTGTACCCATCTATGAAGGTTTTGCCTTGCCTCATGCTATTTTGCGTTTGGATTTGGCTGGTCGCGATTTGACCGATTATTTGATGAAGATTTTGACTGAACGTGGTTATTCCTTTACCACCACCGCTGAACGTGAAATTGTTCGTGATATTAAGGAAAAGTTGTGCTATGTTGCTTTGGACTTTGAGCAAGAAATGGCTACTGCAGCTGCCTCTACCTCATCGGAAAAGTCATATGAATTGCCTGATGGTCAAGTAATCACCATTGGTAATGAACGTTTCCGTTGTCCCGAAGCTCTTTTCCAACCCTCTTTCTTGGGTATGGAATCTTCCGGTATTCATGAAACTGTCTACAGTTCCATCATGAAGTGCGATGTGGATATCCGTAAGGACTTGTATGCCAACACTGTATTGTCCGGTGGTACCACCATGTACCCCGGTATTGCTGATCGTATGCAAAAGGAAATTACCGCCTTGGCTCCATCAACCATTAAGATTAAGATTATTGCTCCACCTGAAAGAAAGTATTCCGTATGGATCGGTGGCTCTATCTTGGCTTCTCTATCCACTTTCCAACAGATGTGGGTTTCAAAGGCAGAATATGATGAATCTGGTCCTGGTATTGTTCACCGTAAATGCTTCTAATTCTTTTCTAGTTAAAAGATTTCATGAAGCTTTAGCCATGACAAAAACCTCGTCTAATTATTATGTTTTACAAACAACATTCAAATGTCATCAACAACAACAACAACAACAACAGCAGCACACATCAACCCTAACTTTTAGTTTTATTTTAAACAAAATCTATTAACAAATTATCAACAACAACAAAAAAAAAAAAAGCACCAACATCAGTAACAAAATATGAATTTATTGCAAATTGTTATAATGAAATATTTAAGTTTTTGGATTTTTCTTTTATAATTTTCCATCGCCATCATTTAGTCGTGGTATGCACCAACAATGATTTTGAGGGATGAGTTATAAAGAGTTTCAAATTTATTTTATCTTTAATTAAGATTTTATATGTTTTTATTAATTATTTTTTTAAAAAAATGTAGTAAGATCAACGTTGAAAATAAATTAATTAAAGAACAACAAAACAAATTGTGATTGAAAATATTATTTTTGTTTTTATAAATGAAATAAATTGGCCGACTTTTTTAGTTTTTACTAAATTTACATTTAGTCTTAAGCAAATTTTATTTTTTTTTTATTATTATTTTGTAAGTTTTGAACCAAATAAATTTTTAATCGAAGTCTGCATTGAAATATCATTTAAGGGACAAAATGCCCGAGATTTGCAGTAGATTTTAGAAAAACGATTTTCTGCAAAACAAACATTAAAAACAAGTTTCAACTACGAAGTTAATAATATCAATTAGATTTTAATTGATTTTGCATCTATCACGCAATTACTAAAAATTTTATATGCTTAATTGAAACAAGTAAATAATTCTAATTTTTAATTGATTTAATTAAATATTTGTTTATCTTTAATTAAATGGTTGAAGCTAATAATTTATTGTGTGTCATAAAATTAAAAAATTTTATAAGCTTTTTTAATTTTTTTTATCAACAACTCACTTTAAGGTATAGTCATGGCATAACAGTACCTGGTAGACACATTAGAAAATATATGCTATCGATTACAATAAAAAAATATAAAAAGTAAACAATGAACCATGTCAAATAAAATCCCCAAAATCTACCTAATGACTTTACCTAGTATTGTTATGCAATGGATATAGTTAATTTCTCAAACTGATCTTAATCCTTTAATAAGTATTTTTGAAAATAATTTTAATGCTTAAATAATTTTTCGATTATATTTCCCTACAAAAATTATAAAAATTTATTGTTGGTTCTACATAAATGGATCTCACTACATTGCTTGATCTGTCAAAAGAAATAGAAGTATTTTGGAAGATGACAAAACAAATTGTGGTAAATTTCTTGAATTTGTAATTTAACTTAACAAATGTCTCTAGAAATTCTAAAAACGTTATCCCCATGATGATTTTCGGATAAAAGCACGAAATTCGGAAAGGGACTAACATTTCACATTTTGTTAAACAATTTCTGGAAATTTAGCACATTTAATTCTATTGCAAAATTTGGCTTAGTTGGCTCTAACCCTTTTCTTTTAACACTGAGGTCACATGTGTGTCAGCGTAAAAAATTTTAATATTTGTGACCTGTGGCGTGCGAAAAAACTATGATCGTACATGTTCATATATGACCATATATGCTCACATATGATTCATGTATGCTCATATATGATCATATATGTAAATATATATCCATATACCCTCAAATTTCGGATCCGAAGATATATGGAAATATATGAGATCATGTATGGTCATACATTGTCCTATGCAATGAC
The DNA here is from genome assembly GCA_949987735.1 of Leucophora obtusa. NCBI lineage: Eukaryota > Metazoa > Arthropoda > Insecta > Diptera > Anthomyiidae > Leucophora > Leucophora obtusa. The sequence continues at coordinate 291,991,224 of OX465295.1, read as the reverse complement.
GTATATGATCATGTATGACTATGCATGATCATATACTAGTCAATGTATGATCATGTATGTTCATATATATTTCGATTTTCACATGGGAAGTGGAAAAAAATATTTTTGATCCATTTGGAGTGATATTTTTACGAAAATTATGAAAGCTGTTATTCTGTAAATTTCCTAGTGGGTCGTTGTTGGCCAAAGGTTTAAAAATTAACCCTATATGGATTATGTTACATAAAATAATTATTTTTATCAAGTGGAAATTTTCTTCTTATCAATTCAAAAGCTTTAAAATCTTGCAGTCATAATTAATATTAAGTTTCATGGGTCTTTTTTGACCCCAGGCCACTAAGGGTTAAATATTTTTTTAAATAAAAGTAAATCTAATCAAACTGGAGCGATTATTATGCAAACTTTGAGGAAAACTTTCGAATTTTGTTCAATTTTTTACAAAATAAGCAGTTTTTGTAAAATGTAATGGAAAGCAGTCGCTCCAAACACAAACTGGAATTATCATTTTTCCAATTTATTTTTTTTTCTTCAATATCAACTATTATATGGTACAAATAGCAATCGACATCTGCAAATTAGGCATTTTAAAAAATCTTTAAAATTAATTAAAATAAAAACACGTTTTTATCAAATTCGTGGGTCATTTTGCATTCCAGTCCAAAGTGGGTTAATGATATACGATGAAGTCAGAATTCCATATCTGAATCATTTTGACTATATTAAATGAGTAAATGAAATAAGAAATAATTTGTTTTTTCAAAATTTCGAATTTTGGGAATTTTCAATAATAAACACAAAATGTCCATTTCTTCCATTTGGGACCATTTCGAATAGAACTGTGGGTGTAATGAACGAAAATCGGCAATTCGTTATTTTAAGGGACATTCTAGAATTCAGATTGTGATCTGGCCATTTAAACCGTTAAAGAAGATATTAGAAATTGTAGCTTAAAAAATACCAATCCGAGTGAGGGACTAAGACTACGATGTTTAGAAGACTAAAATTAAGATTTTAAACTTTTGCAATAAGGGTTGTATTCATGAATTTTTATTGTAAATAAATGAGCTTTATTAAACAAATTTTGTATGGGAAATTTACTTAATAATAATTTTCTAATTTTATTAAAAAATTTTAAATACATTACTGAAATTTTCTTAACCATTTATTTAACAAAGTTAAATTTTTATTTTTAATCTAAATGTTTTCTAAATTAGAAATTTTTGTTTTATCTATGCTATAGGAATAAGTAATCAATTTTGAGTTTTTATCTCTGTTGCTGTACTTACTATATGAAATTATCTGTTAGAAATGGAATTACAATTTAAATAAAATTTGACATAGTTTTTTCTTAAAATATTGTACTCTTACCTCTACAATTAAGTCCTTTTTAAGTATTCGACCATATGTTGTATTGACTCTTTCTACTAAAGTTCTGCTACCATTATAATCATACACTACTCCAGCATAAAAGCCAACATCAGGAAAGGGTGTAACTATAAAATTGCCATTAAGTAACCACTTTCCTTGGTCATCTTTTAGTACAATATGGTTTTCCTGGGGAAAGCCCGTTTGCTCGATAATTATATTTGAGGCACCTTGAGGTTATAGAACAAATGATGGAAGAAATATATTAGAGGGGATCTTATAATTTACAGTTAACGGTCCACAAACTAGAAAATATTTATACTAAATAGTTTTTAGCTGGCAGATTATGATTATAATCTATTTTGTAATCTTAATTGATAAGCAGATTATAATTGTATAAAAAAAAGCTATACGATATAGTAGGGAATTTTTTTATAAGATTTTCCGCTGATCTACGAGAATATAATGTATGATTTAGGTTAAGTTAGCTTCAAAAAGAGGAATTGACGAAGCTCTTCACAACCTGCTAATTTCCAAAAAGTAGGACATGTACTTAAGCCCGAAAGTCGGCTTGTTGTTCGCTTTTATGTCGCGGTGGCAACGGGAGCTATATTCTGTTGACAAAATTTCTCAATCTCCTCCAGCCCATCTCCCTGACTGAGTTTACCCAAAGTTGGCATGTTGGCCGCAGATAAGTGTTAAACTCTAATCCTTGCAAAGGCCTGACTGCCAGAAATATAGTGTTCTAAGATTATCCTCCTCGCATGCTCTACGTGTTACTTATTCCACACGAACCATTCGGAATAGATGTGCCCTCAGCGTTGAATGCCTTTTATTGAGTTTCAAAAGTTCCTTAGCTTTTTCCTTATCTAGATCAACCATAGAATCCTGGTGGCCTCACTTACTCCCGCAGTATCCCATATTGTTCCATGATCAATAACAGGCTATTCATGTACTTGAACCCTAAAATACTGACGTGGCATCACTTCGCACTCAAATGAGAACCCTTCCAAACCAATCCTCAGTCATCTCACCCCTGGTTAAGAAGTGATTGATTTCGAAGTGTTGTTTATAGTATAATTTCCGTCCGAGAATTAGTCCTAAAATCTTCACCGCTTCGGAGACACTAATACTTGTCTTGCAAGTGAAGATGTATATCTCAGTTTTTTCCGAGTTCACGGTAAGTCCCCGCGGCGTAGCCCAATTGTATAACTATTCGAGGGCTTCTGAAGCCCTTTTACTCAGATGCCTAAGATTTATCCTGCTTAAGAGTATCACCACTACGCAATTGACTTAGCCGCACGGATGTTAATGGAACGGGATATGGATCCATCATCCATTAGCATCTTTGTGGATAGTCTTGCTGCCTTGAACGCCTTAGAATCCGATACTATTAAATCAGGGTGTGTGGGCCACTGTATTAAATTCCCCCACATGATTCATCGGCACTCGATAAGGCTGGTATGGGTCCTGTAATACGCTGGTGTCGAATTGAGGCGAACGAGGCGCCTGACGAGTGTGCGAGGAACGGCTCCGAGTCGGTCGGGGGCTCTGTACAGACGGAGGTCTTGGTTCCTTTGGTGGAGCTGTTCGTTGTGATAGGGTATATATCCGACAGGAAGACGAGGGCAAGGTGGACGACCTGGACCAATTCTAGGATATCTCGAACCATATGTCCGCTGCCTGATCCAGGGAGAAGGAAGCTTTTGCTTGGTTTTGGCAAGCGGACGATTGGTATACTTTTAGGAGTCCTTACGGGATACTGCGCGATAAGCCGGGTGGCTTCGCGCTGCGGTTACTGACGTGCGTGCGAACTGCTGTAGGGATTGTGGCGATGAGGAGGAAGAGGAGTCATTGCAGCATCTTCTTTGTGACTGCTCGGGACTTAAGGAGCGGTGACTCAGATATCTGGGAAACAGGTTCTTTGACGACCTGGACAGTCTGCGCAATGTTTCTCTAACTGGTCTCGCAGACTTTCTGAGAGGATCTGGATGGTTTTAGATTTTTTGTAGAGACGTGGTGTTTCTTTCCTTGCGGATGTGGGGGAGATTGAGCGAATCGCAATGGGTCTTATGACCTCCAATCGAATGGTTCCGTTGCCTCAAATGTATTTTTTGTTGCGACTATCTAATTACTCTTGATACAACTAAAATTCCGTTATCACACTCAAATTATTCCTGTCTCAATTGCTTTTATGTTTTCATTACAGAAGAACTCGGCTACCAAAACCGAGGCAGTTAAATAGTTTAGGAAGCTGTCTACGGTGGTCACCCGTAGGACTGGTAAAAAAAATGCCATTCTGTGAAGTCCCACGGCACACCCAGTCTCTAAAACTTATGCCATTGATCTAGCAGATAATACAGCTCGTCAGGGATTTTATCCTCAGTCATGTCATCCACTCCATAACTTTCAGTAAAAATTACGTCAGACTTATAGGTCGGCAAGCTTTTGGTTTTCCATAGCTATCTTTTCCCGGCTTTGGCTAATCTTAGGCATGCAGAGAAAATTTTCGCCAGGTTTAGGCCAATCAGCTCAACTGATTCTGATGCCTTAAAAGGGAAAACTCTTCTTTTAGCTCTGTTAACAACATGGCCGTTCAAAGTCACTTTTTGGTCGATGTTGTCCCTTATTTGGTGTAACATTCACTCACGAAACAATTAGTATCTGTTAACAGATTTTTCTTCAATGAAATTGATTTGGTCACTGCAATATGGAAATTTGATTTCCACAACCGAATTCAGTTTCCTTAGAATCCTAATGATGTTGTCACAAATTAAAACGGTTGGAGAAACCGAAGTCCGAGGTTTAAGAAATCGAATCAATATGGTTGGGAAAAAATTGGTAGTCACAATCGAATTTCCTAATCTTCGAGCAGTCGTTAACGTTGTTCACCTGTTTACAAAAAAAGTTTACAAGAGTTAGGCTTTGCCATTAGAAGTCTCTCATTGTAATCCCAGAGTTTTTTATGGTGATGCCCAGCATTCTGAATAGCTTTTACAATATCCGGATATCCGATTAAAAAGTAGAGCCTTCTTTCCCAATATTGAACAGTTTCCTGGTTAGTCCAAGCCCTTCCCGAGGAGATTCCTTTGTCATATTGAACAGCACTCTTCAAAGGATTTAACAAGGTTACTCGTCAACTCGTGTACTTCTCTTTCAATAGTATTTACTCCTCCCTTGGAAATAGGCTTAAGAAGATTTAAGACGGTCTTGTAGAGAAATCCTGAAATTAAGCCAGTTTTTCTGGATCAACCTTGGAACTTCCAATGGTAGGTTTCCAGTTCAAACAATATGTAGCGATGACACGGAAAAGAATTTTTGTTAAAGAAGTGCGAGTCTGGGACTTCTGGATCACATGAGTGAGTATCGTGAGCAAAACGAAAGTTCAGAAAGCATTTACACCAGAACGCCGGCTTTTGGTTGAGTCTCCATCTGTGTATAATTGCATTACCGGTGGATTAAACCAGGTAGTCCAAGGTGACAATGCCAAAACAATGTTGATATTTTCATTTCGAAATTATTCTATCAGAGTTTGTGTTGCGAATTTACTTCGATGGAGAGTAATCTGCATAAACAAGGACACTGATCGTTCAATAACAAACCTGTCATATAAGGTAGAGTTCGCATAAAGTTTTATCTTGGATCTGAGTTTTCGATATTCTGTATTGTTTTACAATCTGAATATGGGTGGCTACGGAAATCGTAGCAAATTATTGCTAGTGTCTTCCTTGGTCATGAACGGAATATCTACAATGTTAATAGGCTATAGATTTGTATTTATTAGTACGAATGTCATGATACATGTTGAGTAACTATAAATTTAACAATTTTTATAAACTACAATATGATCAGTCAGTTTTTAAAAATCCCACTTACCTTTTGGTATAGTAGTTACAGGATAATAAACTTTATATATTGGCTGTACTTTGTATAAATCCGAAACATAAAAGTTTCCTGTAAAATCTTTACATGTTTTATTAAGTCCCTCACAAATGCCGCACTTATCTAAAAGGAATATATGGTATTTATACTGTTCTATATTAAGTTAATTAACTTAGATAATATAAACATGAATTTAAATTATTTTTGAAATAGGAGAAGTTTTTCAGTTCAGGAATCACTGTTCAGACACAGTTCATGACAAAAAAAAGAACGATGACAAAAAAGAACGATAACAAAAAAAGAACGATTGAACGATTTGAACGAACTAGTTCAATGAATTGTATTACACAATAAGACCGAGTCACCAAAAAGAACGATTAAACCCAACTCTACCCTAGATTATAAATTTTAAAAAACCGCATTTAAAAACTTGCAAAATATTCGCGGAACGCCAAAAAAGATTTTATGGTACAAAAATTGAAGTAAAAAACTTAATCAGCGATTTTCATTCTGCAAACTTATATATACTGATGTAAGAATTTTCCTTTTTGTAAATTTTTTTCCGCGACATTTTTTCGCGATTTTTTTTTTGCAATTAGTCACCGAACTTTATTCTATGAATTGGGTATTATAGTCCCTAGATAATAAATTTAAAAAAACCACACTTAAAAAATTGCAAAATAATCGCGGAACGCGAACAAGATTTTATGGTACAAAACTTGAAGTAAAAAACTTTATCAGCGTTTTTCAATCTGCAAACAAATATACTGATGTAAAAATTTACTTTTTTGAAATATTTTTTCACGACTTTCGGGAGTTTTATTTTTTGCAACTGGCCACCAAACTTTGTTCAATGAATTGGGTATTTAGTCTCTAGATTATATATTTAACAAAACGCACCTAAAAAATGGCAAAATAATCGCGGAACGCTAAAAAAGACTTTATGGTACAAAAATTTTATTAAAAAACTTAATCAGCGATATTCATTCTGCAAACAATTCATTCGCTTGCAGATTGTTAATCGCTTCCCGAGTAAAAAAAATAATATGATGTCATATGTAATGATATCTAATTTAATATAATTGGAGATATGCTATGATCCGAAAAATGGTGGATAAAATTATATCGGATAAGTTCTGAATATATTAAATCATATAGAATCTTATCCGGATTTTGACCCGATATAATCATATCTAATTTGATGTAGAAAGACATAATTATACAACGCATTATATTACAGGCTCAAAACAAAAACTATTAAAAACTACTAAAAAATAACACCCTTAAGTTAAGAATTCAAAATTTAAATAAAACTTTAATGTATAAATTCATTTATAAAATTATAGGAGGTTTATAAAACAAATTTTCCATACAAAATTTTTTTCATAAGCCTTCTATAACTTTACAAAGCATTTATGAATTTACACATAAGTATTTAGAAGAAGTTGTACATAATTGTAACCAAGCATTTTAAGCCTTCTAATATAAACTTGTATTCTACCCGTAAACTGTAATCCTGGTATGTTTATGAGTTTAGTGTCAAATTCCATACATAAAAAATATGGCTTGTATTTATACAAGGTTTACAAGGAATTTAGGAGTTATAATGAGTACGCCTTTTATATTTTGAAATCGTACATACATAAATATAACTCAGAAAAACATAGAATTTTTTTTATATGCGCTATACTTAAACATATCTAAAACTTAGAAGAAAAAATTAACATTGAGCTATATAAGACTTTATATGTTTACCGATAAAGCCATTTTTAATTATATATGACGCTGTATTAAAATTGTCATAGCATGTGTAACTAAATATGGTATATATTAATATATATGGCGACATATATATTTATACTGATCTATATATGACATTATATAAGAAATTTGTGGGAAACTCAGAGCTATACATAATTATATCCACAAAGATATAGTGTCACATTTGACTATATATAAACATATTAGTCCATATTAAATTATATAATTTCCTATATAACTATTTTTACTCGGGTTATTAAGTTTTTTATTCATTTTTTTGCTATAAAATCTTTTTTTACGTACCGCCATTATTTTGCAATTTTTTACGTGTGGTTATTTCACGTTTTTCTATATACTCAACAGTTTTGCCGGTAAAAATAAATGTATGAAGAAAAAAATATTTTTTGCCTAAAATATTAAAAAAAAGTAATAAACAAAAGGTTATTGATTTTTATGGTAGCGGTAACAAACATTTATTTTTACCGGCATATCTGTTGAGTATATAGAAAAACGTTATCATAATCTAGGGACTATAGTACCCAATTCATAGGACAAAGTTCGGTGGCTAGTTGCAAAAAAAAAAAATCGCCAAAAAATTTCTCGCAAGATAAAATTGAAAAAAATTTCAAGTACAAGTACCATGTACTTGTACTTAATGTACTTATAAATACGATTTTTAAAAATCGATAATTTTTGCATTTTTTGGTTTTTAGCGTTTATTTTTGGATCTTTAGGGCATATTTTTTGTTTTTTAAGTGCATGGAAGTCGCTGCACTGATAATAAGCAACATGTTATGATCATTTCAAGCACTTTTCAAAATTTTTTATGTACCCAGCCAGCAATTTCGGAGCGCTCATGAATAAGATTCTTAAATGGCTCACAGAAATGATTATTGTTTTTTTGAAAACATTCTTTTTTTGGTAAAAAATATGAACCCTCAGAAAACAACCCAAAAAGTTGTCTCTACAATCAAGAAAGCTGTCTCAAAATGAGGGTTCATTTTTCGGACTCAAAAAAGATTACAAAATTATTTAAATTTATGAGGAAAATTTCGATTTTATACGTTCTTTTTTCTGAGTCATTTCTGAGTACACACGGGGCTCTTTTGGACGGACCACTTTCATAGGAAAAAGTGGAAAAATGTTTATGTTTTTGAAGCTCATTTGTGAGTCATTAATGATCATCTTTGTTTGCTGGGTAGTATTTTGTTTCAATTTTACAATTGTACGAAAAAAATCTTTCACACTCTTTATTATAGACGCTCTTGAAAAATAGTTTTTCTCTATGAGTAAAGAATATTAAAAAAATAAATAAGTTTTTTCCCCGTTTTACTTAATAACGCTTAACACTATAATACAAAATAACAAATTATTTTATTTGAAGGTTGCTTGACAATCTACATTTTGCCTACACTTTTTTGGTAGACCAAATTATTTCTTCTACAAGAAATGTCAAATGTTGAAATAAATACTAATAAGTTGCTTTTCTATTTTTGTTATTTGATTTCTTCTTACAACTCCTTTTAACAAAATCTCAAACAAGAATGAGGCTAACTGAGCGATGATGCTCAAAAAAAAAAAAAAATATGTAGCTGTCGAAACTATTAATACCATTGATTATGAACATAGTCTCTCTCAATTCAGATTATAATATGATTGTAATAAAAAAAGAGAGGAATATAATAGTCCAGGTAAAATATGACTGAGAATGCTATGATAACCGAAAAAAGGGAGATTAAAACAACAAAATTATTATAGGCGACGATATCATTTGTAAAGTATGATTAATACATAATTAGTTACTTGTGGTATTTGAATTATTATCTCAACATTTTAGAACTTGTTCTTAAATTATAAATATAAGTATACCTATACATTAGACCGACTCACGAAAAAAAGTCAAAAAGTGCCCCATTCAAAGTAAACCTTGGTTTGTTTTATGATGATTCCCAAAATATTTTGGGTCTAGGAATGAGATCTCACGAGCTGGACCATTTTTAAAAAAGGTTGTTTTTTTAGTTTTTGTAAGAAATTTGCATCTCAGCTGAAGACAACATACTCAATATGGGTATCATATGAAAGGTTTTTAGAGGCGCGTCCAGTAGTATATATAAAATGTTCAATCATATCCTGACATGTCCTATTTTCAAGGATATTCTATAAAAAAAAAACAAATTTTTGACTCTTTTGTACGGAGATATTTGTGATTGAAATGTCAAATTTACATATCATAATTTATAGACGATTTAAGTGAACATGTGTTTTAGATATTTTTGAAATTCGCGATTTTTCGCGTTTTATCAGAACTTCAAACCAAGGTTTATTTTGAGGGGGGCACTTTTATTACTTTTTCTCTGTCCATATAGATTGAGTCGGTCTAGCATACATATTTAAATTAAAAAGAAAAAAAACTTAGTTTGATTTCATAGTTACTTCTATATAATTTTATATTGTTTCTACTTTTTTAAAATTTAAAATTCTTTTTCTGTGTGTATAGCAATAAAAAAAAAATGGTATTTCTTTAAATATATTTTGCCACTTAACTCACCAATTTTTGCAACCGAGTTGAGTTGATTATCACAACCAGCTGGTCGGCATACACCATTGACACATTTATCAAAACCGCTAAGGGAACATGATGTACCATCGACAACTTTTCCAGGAAAATGAAAAGTGATAAAACTACCTTGCGCATAACAATATAAATCGCACACGTCTTTAGGGGATACTAAAATATAAATTTTAAAATGTTAACACTTTTCAATAACTGAAGATGAGTATCATTAAGAAGTTTATGCATTTGTAATCGAGTTTATGTGATACAAGCGTGTGAGAAAAGTTGATTTTTTTAAAGTTAAAGTACTCTGCCAACTCCGGAATGCTAACATCGACCTTCGGTTGGCCTTTTGTATTTAAAAACCTTGGCAAAGCATTGCAAAATAACTGCTTTGTCAGCACTTTTAAAATCAAAATATGGGCTACCTTATCAATGAGTAAAAATTAATTAATTCGTGCTTGTTGTAAAGCGTGTTTTTTTTAGAGATAGAGAACTTTAATGTGGAAACACTGTTTTCAGGGTCATGTATTTTATTTTTAGGTCGCTTTGACATATTCACTATAAGACTTTCTTACAACTTCGAGTCATGTTTGTGTATGCGCCAAAAATTCTGGATAAAAAGAGGCATAATGTTGGATGTGGTTTGAGAGTCGGCATTTGAGAGTTAAGCATTTTAGACGATATGCTGTGGTTTCCGGTATTCTAATTCGATTTTAACGATTTTATTGCACCAATAACTTCCGCAGTGTCTGGGAATTCTAAGAAATTATATTGCATGAGAATCACAGGTTTATATATTCGGGTAGTTGGAGGTAGTAGAGGAAAGCTTATTGTAATAATTCTGCTTTAAAATTTCCAAACATTATTTCCAATTTTTAAATGTGTTGCCAAGTCGCCTTTGTTATTCTTTGCGGTCTTGTGTTAGAGAAATTTTTGCCGGTTAGCGTCTTGGTAATACTGTTTGTGCATCCGGCGCAAGTTGACTACCTATACCACCCAGGAAAATGGTTTACAATCGGTTGCCAACAACACCAATTCTGCTACTGTTCAACTGCAACTGATTCCATGGAACTGGTTCCAGAACCCAGGCACGTAGCTAGGAATTTATTTCGGGGGGGGGGGGGGGCTTTTTAAAATTTTTTTGGTTAATTTTTCCCCCGTTTTTTTTTCTTTTTTGGTATACTAGGAAAAACTATGTACACAGTTGAAAATGTATAACCCTTACCAAAAACTCGTTATTTTAAGTTAAGTGTGTTCCTTTACTTTTTTTTTGTGTAAAGTTCACTAAAATAAGAGTAAGCACAAAATCCTCACTCTAAATGACAAAATTTTCCAATAGTACGAGAACGCACAAAATCACTTTTCTAGCCCAAAACTTAGTTAAAAGAAAAAAAATTAAAATGTATATGGTTTTAGACTGAAAAATCGCACAGATGCACATATTTTTGCATTTAAAAGTTTTTTTTATCTTTGTTCAGTTAATTTTTATATTTAAAAGTTTTATTTTGCGTATTTCTTTGCTTAATTAAAATTTAAAATTTTTCACGATGGTATTATTTGTTTATCATTACACCAGCTGTCCTTTTACAATTTTCCGAAGTAAATATTAAAAAGAGAAACACAAATACACCATTTTGAGCGCTCTCATTTGCCCAATTTTCAAGTACGGGAACGCTTTTTGGTAAGAATGGTTTCCGCGGTAATAAAAAGGAACAGACCTTTTATGTGATAATTAATAATTAAAATTCAAAGACAAATTTCTTTTTTAAATTGCCTGATACTGGTAAAGAAAGAAAGAAAGAAAATTTCAATATAAAAATGAGTTTTATAAAATAGTCAGAGGCACAAAATTTTATAAAAGTATCTCTAAGAGCGCAATAAGGTAAAAGTTTTAGAAACTTTTTAAATATTACAATTAAGAATGGCTTATATTCATAAAAAAAAATTTAATTTTTAACGCATTTTCTAAGTTCTAAACTAAATTATATATTTCAGTGTAAATAATTTAATTTCTAAGTGATTTCCATTTTCAAAAATTAAATTTTTTTGTCAATATTTAAAATGAACTAGGTATGTTTTTTTACCCATTTTTTGCCAAGCATCGACTCCGTGGGAATTTTCAGGTTCCAATACTAAATGAAAGTAAAATTCCAGAGGATTTTGCAAAGTTAGCTTGGTTTTTTATTTTATGGCTTCATGAAATATCTGTGTGGCGCGAAACCCCAAAAATATTGCTCATTTAGGAACTCTCTGGTGTTCACGAATAAGTTAAATTTCAACTGTTTCTTTCTGTTCTTTATTTTATACGGAATTATATAAAATTGCCATAATATAATCCTATACTGATAGAAAAAATCCTGTAAAAGTAGCAAACAAAAAAGGTACTCAAAATTAGTTAAAAGGGGCCCTGCAAAGAAAGCTTTTGAAATTAGTAAATCCTTATTGCTAAATATTAGGGAGATAAGATGCAACTGTTATATAATATTTAGTAATATTTGAGCTAAATTTGGTTTAAGCGAATTAAAAATTTACCTTGCTAATATCGGAAAAGAAATGTTGATGAATATTAGTAGAAATCGTTAAATATTTAAAAGTTGATTTATCTTTAAATTTAATTGACCGAGCAAAAACATGGCAATGACAGGTCATTACCATACGGATTACCAAATAATGATAGGTCATTACCTTTTTCATTACTTTAAAATACAAAATAATGACTTACCGATAATAAGTTATAGAAGTACTTACATATTCGTGCAAACTAATCACTTACTGGTAATTGATTAAATAAGTACTGATTAAGTCTTATTTATATTAATATTTTATTTATATATTTGTTTTGAACTAAATAGGAAATTTTTCTAGGTAAAAAGTTTTTTTTTCCAATATTACCAATAACCACTTATTCTATCTTTGTGAGTAACTACTTATTCTTTCACTATGCGTAACTCGTTATTCGCACTTTTTTTGTAAGCGAGAGGGTAATGACCACCCATGAATTTTTGGACATCGCAAACAAAAGTAATGTTGCGAGTAAATAGGCTGGTAAGTAGTGAAACCCTTTGTGTGCTACTTACTCGCTTAATTACTCGGTAATGTCTGTTTTTGCTGGGGAGTTCAATACAAATAATGGTCTCTCCTGCTACAAGAAACAGAAATATTTGCTATAAAATAGTAGACTGCTTTCTGCAGTGTAGATTTTTATTCGCATTAAGAAATTCAAAAAACAACTAAAAACTTCAAATTGTTTGTGTTGTTTTACACCCTGTTTTTATAAAGCGAACGAAATTATTACTCCAGAGGAATGTGTGTAGTTTGTTTTTGTTACAATAAGAAAATACACACATTCCTCAGGCGGAATTATTCCTCTCTCTTTTTAAAAACAGGGGGTTAGTCTACTAATATCAAGGAAAATTTTTGCCGATCTTAGCAGTGTAAATTGTCATTTTCGATTAACTAAAATTTACCTGAAATTTTATAAATTTAACAGATTTTTTCTTGCGGTTTGTACTTTTCTAATGTTTAGCAAATATACCGCTGAGTTCAGCTGTTTTTCAGCAAAATTTTTTAAAGACTTTAATAAGTATTAGTGTATGAACAATTGAAAAAATTTATCGAATGAACTAGTGAACTAAAGAACACACTAGCTCAAAAATAAACTTGATTGTAATGAACTGTGAACTATAATGCCCAGTTCTAATCATTTTTATTCCGATTGTTTTTACAAAATGTTTCATTTTGTATGGAAATTTCCGGGTATCCTGACATTTTTACACACAATTTCTAAACCGATTTCGACAATTTTTAACACCAAACTGGTTATAACAAACAATTTGAATAAAAATAAGCGACTGATAGTGCGTCTTTTTTACGTGAACGTGATTAAAATTTCAAGTGGTCATCAAATTAAAATCCGAGCTAGATTTGCAAAACCAATGGAGGATTTTGTTTTAGAAACAAGCTCACCGCGATGATTATTTTGCAAGGTCTTCTAAAACCGCAGAATCCAATTTTTTTTAATATACTGCAAGAAGCTTATTGTGACAAATCCGAATTTATATATGTATTTAATTTACAGTAACTTCCAGAATAAATTTTTTGTTTCTCCTAAAGTACGCTTTTTCATGACAGTTAATAATTCTAATTTAAAAAAAATTATAAAAAGCCAACATTATAATGCTCAATTTATGGTGGCAACAAAATTGTAAAATGTCAAAATTATGCCAAATTATCACCCTATTTGATAAAAAAAATTTGTAAATAGTTTTCAATCGCACTTTACTATTTTCGAGTATATAGTGATTTTTAGTTGCTGATTTCAGCAAAACTTAGATATTTTCAGCAAAACTTAGACATTTTAATATACTAAGGTGTCTTTTGTACGATACTAACCTTAGTAAAAAATGTATTTATTGCGATAACTTTTGCAATTGGAAACTTTTTTGCTAGAAATTTTGCAAGAACAGTCTTAGAGGTGACCCCATATTATGCTAAAAGTTGGACTTTGGGGACAACTTGGAAAGCTATGTTGCCATATAAAATTTTTGAATTCGCGATTATAACTATAGACGAATATAGTTTCTTTGTTGAAATATTTTCCTTTTAATTGCTTCTTTATTAAGTCATAGCATTTATTAAGGCCGATTTTGCGTTCATCGATTCAATCGGCTAAAACTTTAAAAAACCGTAAAAATCCATATAAAACGCGAACAATAATTTTATTCATCAAATTTTAAGCCTAAATATGAATACAGGCCCTGCACAGTGTCGTGATTTCATATAACGAGTGGCCATAAATAGAAGGAGTGGTTGTAAAGAGTTGAAATTTGGCACACGTATTTGATTTGACAAAAGAAAAAAAATATTAAAATTTCAAAAACTTTGGAGGAAGGATTCGTGTCCTTCCCATATATCCTGAAATTAAAAAACGTCATAAAAGATAGAAAAAAAGTCCGAACTTTATGAAATTTAGTATAGTCGTTTAGTTTGATACCCTTAATGATTTGACCAAATTTTATCCAAATCGGGGCAAGGACACGCCCATCTCAAAAATGTCCTTTTTCAAAAAAGTAAATAAAAATGAAGAAAAAGTAAAATTTTTAAATTAATTTCATACACGAAGCACTTGTTACAAGAAAAATGTGTGTGTCAAATTTTTTCCAATTCGCAGCAAGGACATGCACTCCCACCCCCTAAATCTTGTATTAAATTTTTTTAAAAACGAAAAAAATTCAATGAAAAAAATTCAAATGGAAAGAAAAGTAAATGTTACTTTTTAATATTTACACTTGTTTTATTATTTAAATAAATTATAAAAAATAATGTTTTGAACAATTTTTATTTATTAAATACAATAAAAAAGAAAGTGTTAGAATTTGTTTACTCTATTCATCCGAATCACTTTCTTCAAGCTGGTTTATTAAATTTTCTTGATTATCCGCATAAATATTATTTTCCTCAATAATGAAATCATTTATTTCTTCACAACTCCTTTTACTTATTTTATCTTCTTTTCTATGTATAGATAACTTTGGTTCAGACTGCAAAACCATTTTTCTATTAGGTCTTTATTAGTATTTGTACGACTATTTTTTCGAGTATGGTTTAAACGAGTTTTTCTAAACACTTTATGAGTGGCTTCTATAGCTTCCTCAGATAACATACCTACTGGAATCTTGGAGTTTTTTTTATAAATTCTGCTCCATGAACTAGTATTTTGTGGACAGTAACAGGCATACAATACCAAGAATATTTTTGAACATATAAATTCCATGTTTCTCTAAGCAGCTGTTGAAAATTTATAATATTTATTGTTTTACTGCTTGAAATAGTTTTTAAAATCAAATAAAAATTTTTAATTAGTGATGGGTCAACCTGCGTTATGCTAGATGAGACATCAATGTTGCTGAAAAACCGTCTCGCAGTATTCCCATCATTTGTTGTACCAAAACCGGTTTTAACTTTATCTACATTTAATCCAAGCTCCTTTTTAAAATCTTCCTGAATTTTAGATTTTCTTTGATTTAAAATTTGCTTATCATCATTTTTTGAAACTCTCCAAATTTTTAGAGGCAACCTGTAAGCTATGTGTAATATACACTCAAAGAATTTTATCCATGCATGTAATGTTGATAATCCGTGTTTATGTAATTCTTCTCTTTTTTTAAGGTCCCTCTCAAATACTTGAATTAAATTCATTTCAGTGGGTTTTGCACCGCAAACAAAACAAGAAGAACTGCTTTTGTTATCAGCTAACACATTAAGAACAGCTCCATCTACCATTGTTAATCTCATGTCAAAATGAACGGTAAGGTTTTTTTTATCAGAAACATAATCAAATGTTTGCAAATTATCTATTTCTTCCTCAATAATTGCCCTTGTAGTTTTAACCAAATCCGAATTTTCTTTTTCCATATAATAGCATATTGGACGACAATACCTTATTGAGGAATGTTTTAAATTATTCCATAAACTCTTTTCTGTAGCCCAGTCTAAAAATCTTAATGGAACAAATGAAGCAACAAATAAATATTCATCCCGCGAATTTGGATCATTAAACTTTTGTTTGTAATTGCTATGGCCTGAACTACCATCAAATGCCCATTTAATTTCCAAAACTACATCATTTTGGGTTTCAAAATCATTTAAATCTAATAAACTTTTGGCTGTCATATTTAGAAAATTTTGTAATGGTATTTTTACTGACGTTTCTGATATTGATATATTTTCCGGAATATATTTTTTCTTTGCTTTTTGTAGACTATAATATGATGGAAAACAGTTCTTGTGCACATCATTTACAACCGTTCGCATATTTTCATATTGTCTATACGATAGATCATTATCTATTAATAATGCTAAAGCCTTTTCTATGGAAATAGAAGTTTCTGGAGTTGGGCTAGATACTCTTTGAGCAGCTCTTCGTAATTGCTCAGGGCATGTAGACCTCAAAAGATCATCTACCTTTCTTCTTTTGGTTCGTTCAGAACTTTCATTAAAGCCTACTCTTGGTCTTCCTTTACGACTTGTACTTGGTCCCTTAATAAATAAAAAAAACATGTTATTTATTATATTATAAAAAATAAATATTCACATAATGATATTATGTGAATATTTATTATTATTTCTTCCACTTCTTCTTCTTCTTCTACTTCTTCCACTTCTTCATCAACTTCTTCCACATCAAAAAATGAATTTAGCCAGAAAAAGTTTTTGTTTTCAAACACAGATTTCTTTCTGTAGCATTTTTCCCAACTTTTTTTTATTCTAGTTAGAATTGATTTAAGTCTTACAATACTTTTTTGTTGCAATTGTGTCTTAAATTTATCTTGTAAATGATTTTTAATTTCCATAAGGGCTAGGGAGTATGTTGTATGTTTGTGCCAAATATTGAAAATTTGCCTAATTTGCACTTGCCTTGACACTGAAAAAGTGAAAAAAATTGACTATTCTGCCAAGCTCTGCAAAAGAGACCCATTTTGTTTTAATGTACATACTTGTATCAATATTATATTAAAGTATCAAAAATAAACTCGAATAAACTTTTTTTTAGACCTTCTATAAACTTGTAAGTTGTAAAAAATTTTCTCTCTGTTTACATTCAGAATAACGGTACAAAACACATGATGAATTAAATGTAAAAAAAAAATATGTTACCATATTTTAGTAATGTCATTCTTTAATATTTATAAACAATTTAACTGCATTATCGACAATTTACGTTAAATTAGCCCATTTGTATATACGCTATTTTTCACGTTTTTTGTTTGCATACTTACCAAAAACTTTCAACTTTGATTGGCTATAACTTTGTCAAAAATATTTTTTTTTCAAAAATTCTTTTTCATTATTGTAATTTGAAATCTAGTTTATCAAACTGTTTTAACAGATTTTTAAAATTCCAAAAGTCGTTTTTTTTATTTTTGGCCGCTGACACCACACAGTGCCCTGTGCCTACATTTCACCACAAAAAATTTATATTGATTGCATTTGAAAATTTTTGTTTATAAAAAACTAAATGGAAAACAGCCAAATTGTAAAGACATGTAGAGAAAAATCTGTACCTGCGATCGAAAAATCAAGTTCGCCATTGTAATCAGCATGAAATATATAGAACTGATGGCCAGATCTCCATTAATTTTTTGAGTGTCATGCAGTGTTATTTATAACAATTTCATTGTACTAAAATTATTCATATTTAGTAAATTTTTTAACTTATTTCAGCAAATCGATTTTGAATTGCAGTTTACAACAATTTTTCTAAAATTTTCTTAAAATCAGTAGACATATGTTGCTAAAATTAGCAAAAAAAATACCGCTGGACTCAAAACAGTTAAATTTCTTATAATAACAGCAAAATTTTCAGTAGCCATTACGGACTTTTTTGGTTGAGTGTAATAGCTTTTGCCTACAAGCAGGAAACCTATAATTTTTAAGGAACACCAAAGGTTAATTCATCAATTCTATGTTTAAATTATAACACATAAGACGAAAAATATTAGTAGTAACAATAAAAAATAGCCACTTATCATTTAAAAGGTACGAAAAAAATTTCAGTTTTCTATTTGCAGGCACATTTTATAAAGTTTTTTTCAGTAAATTGGAGGATTGCGAATCTTTATGCCCAGCATAAATAACTAATAAGGATTTTTACAAAAAGCCTTTAACAAAAACATTTTCTTTGGGCACCAAACAGCTTAAACATTTTTTTAGAAAACACATTTCGCAATTGGATTTCGAGTCCATTTTATTTATGAAAACTTCAGAAACTTGGCCACTTGCTATTTGATTTCAACTAAAAATAAATATTTTCTATTAAATTTTTTGAAAAACATTGTTATTTTTATCGTATTTTGTTACGTTTTAAACCTGTTTCCCGGATATTATATGGAACGTATGACTAACGGAGAATCAGTTCTAGAACTACACCTTTTGCAATTGTAATTCAGAAAATATCAATTGAAATTCAGAATTTCCATTTAAAATTCAGAAAACATCAATTGAAAATCGGAATTTCCATTTGAAATTCAGAAAACATCAATTTAAATTCAGATTTCCCATTTGAAATTCGGAAAATATCAATTGAAATGCAGAAAATATCATTTGAAATTCGGAAAATGTCAATTGAAATTCAGAAGATATCACTTGAAATTCAGAAAATATCATTTGAAATTCAGAAGATATCATTTGAAATTCAGAAAATGTCATTTGAAATTCAGAAAATATCAATTGAAATTCAGAAAATATAAACTGAAATTTAGAAAGTATCAATTGAAATTCAGAAATCGTTATTTGAAATTCAGAAAATATCAATTGAAATTTAGAAATCGTCATTTGAAATTCAGAAAATATCAATTGAAATTCAGAAAATATCAATTGAAATCCAGAAATCATTATTTGAAATTCAGAATATTTCAATTGAAATTCAGAAATCGTCATTTGAAATTCAGAAAATATCAATTGAAATTCAGAAAATATCATTTGAAATTCAGAAAATATCAATTGAAATTCAGAAAACATCAATTGAAATTCAGAAAAATATAAACAGAATTTTTTATAGAATCCGGCCAGGTAGATAATGTTATACCCTATAAAAAATTTATATATGGATTTTATCAAAATACGTTTGATTAAGAAGTGGGAGTAAAATTCATTTTACATACGCGAGTGAGAATTATTTAAAATTTGTGTGCCTCAATGATTTTATGTAGACTAATTTCTTGTTACGAATTATGGCTCCAAAATGTAAGGCTGAAATTTAAAGCCAAATAATAGTCTTTAATATCAGCGTTACGTTTTAATGTCTACACCTTTTGCAATTGTAATTCAGAAAATATCAATTGAAATTCAGAAAATATCAATTGAAATTCAGAATTTCCATTTGAAATTCAGAAAACATCAATTGAAATTCAGAATTTCCATTTGAAATTCAGAAAACATCAATTGAAATTCAGATTTTCCATTTGAAATTCAGAAAATATCAATTGAAATTCAGAAAATATCATTTGAAATTCAGAAAATATCAATTGAAATTCAGAAAATATCATTTGAAATTCAGAAAATATCATTTGAAATTCAGAAAATATAAATTAATATTCAGAAAACATCAATTGAAATTCAGAAAATATCAATTGAAATTCAGAAAATATCAATTGAAATTCAGAAATCGTCATTTGAAATTCAGAAAATATCAATTGAAATTCAGAAACCGTTATTTGAAATTCAGAAAATATCAATTAAAATTCAGAAAATATCATTTGAAATTCAGAAAATGTCAATTCAAATGATATTTTCTGAATTTTTTTTTATATAATTTATTTTTTTGAAAATCTATTTTTAGACTCATTATTTTTGTCTCTACTAGTAAGCACATAGGTAACGATATATTTTTTGATTTTTTGTATGCTGGTGTGTAACCATAACTCATTATTTTTCGCGACATCGCCATATAAAGGTAATAAGAAATGTAATAACAAAAGTAACTGGTTACCATTACCAAGTATGTAGTTACATAACCACATATCTGGTAATGATTTTCTACACTGGGAATTGAATGTACAGATTTTTGTAGTATTTTTTTTATGAAAATTCCCCTATTGTCCAACTTACCTCCATACTTTGGCAACCATTTTGTTTGAGGACCAACTCCAGTTATGTTAAAATTTTTACCATTCTTTTGATAACACTGCTCTTCTCTGGCATCCATTGAACCAGGTGGACAGTTTTGTGTATTACATGAACGGTACTTTTTACTAACTCCTGCACAATATTTGCCACCATTTTTGGCTAAAGGATTATTACACTCCCTTAGACTCTTCTGAATACCACCGCCACAGGAAAGACTACATTGACTCCAAGCAGACCATGGACCCCAACCACCATTAACGGGATTTTTTACATGTCCCTTACTTGGCACACATTCACCTTTTTGACACCAATAACTATTGTTGTGGTTATTATTTTTGCATGGAGTACCATCTGCCCAAGGAAAACTATTCGAATGACAATTGGGGCCTTTATCATTTGAGTTTTTACACCACAAACGCTTGCACTCGCTATTCATGTTACAGTAATGTGATTTAGAGCCATATGCGAATTGACATTGTTGATCTAGCGAATAAATTTCACCAGCTAAACGAGTGTTATTGTAGTTGTCCATATTTTGAATAGGCGTGTATTCTAAGCACGAACCATCCTCATGCCTTTGAAGAGGTAGACATTTAAGCAAGAAATAATTTATAATGGACAATTTCCAGATTTAATAAACTTACTCTAACAACTCCAGTAAATAATGACGCGAACAATCTGACCATGACCAAGGATCCATATCATAAGTCATTTGTGTATGCATAATACTTTTATTGATGCCAGGTTTGAGAATTTTTTTACAACGATTGTCATTATCGTGGGGCATACCTAATCTAGGAAATAATTTTGTTATAAAAAAATATTCGAGAAATAAATTTTGATTACTAAAATTGATTTTTGGTAGAGAAATGCAGCACTTCATTAGTTTGTGATGCTTAGCAAACCAGTTGATGCGGAAGCTTTTACTTCATTTGAAAAATTTGTGATGCGTGCTTGACATTTAGTAGCGCATTATCAGCATTATTGAAGCACTTTCGAACATCTGATAATTGCAGTGTTAAAAGCCGATGCTTTTACGAACGCGCGAACACTAATATATCATCACTCTTTTTAACACTTACATGTGACCCAGTTCGTGAGCTATGGTAATCGCTGTTTGAAAACCATTATCCTGTACTAATGCACACGATTTTCGTGTACATACGCTGCCCATTCGTGCGAGACCTATAGCCTTACATTCCATACAGATTCGGTCTCTGAAAAATTACCGAGATTTATTTTAGCGAAATTTATTACAATTTTAAAACGAGTAAAAAAGCTAAAGTCAGGCTTGCCGACTATATGATATAAATTCGAGATGATATTCTGAAAGAAAAATTTTATTTTATTGTAGATTTTTAGTTGATTTGAAGATTGTTACAATGAGTGTTATTTTTGTTCGGTTTAAGATCAAATATTACAAATTCAAAATAGAATTTACAATTTATTTTACAACAAATAGAGAAAAAAACTTACGAAAAAAAACTATCCTAGAACCAGTGGTTGACAATTAATGCATTTTCAAGTGACACCAAATTCACTATCATCAGATTGTCTTTATGGGGTTCTCTATGTTATAGTTGTTGCTTTTTATTGAAGCTCCTTCAATGGCATAGCAGTGATTCGTGCTTTTCAACATTCAAGCTTTTTAATTATATTTATAGAAATTAGAACGAAAGCAATGAACTTTTACATAATTGTTTGTTTTGTGTATAACATCCTAACCCATCATGCCGTATAAATGACTAAATGCTCCTTTAATCTTTCTGTAATATGCCGTGCCATATGGATCTTTTGTGTAGTTAGTCTTTTCCGTAACAACGTATCAGCTGTTTAATGTTTAGAGATCTGCGCAGACCAGATTATTCGGCTGCAGTGGCTAAATAAAAAAATTACAGGGGCGGCTTAAAGCTGGCTGTGACCCAAAAGCTGATCAGCTAGCCAACTTTAAGTTGACACATACAAAACATCGGCTTAACGGTAAAAAAAAAGAAAATAAAAAACAAAATCATTATTTTTAGATTTTTATCGTGTAAAAAATTTTTTTGACGGCGGCTCGGCTTAGCCGGTTTAAGCCATTCGTCGCAGATCTAAAAATCTTAGCTGTCAACTCGCTGTCACTTAACGGAGAACAAAAATTCTGTTTTCAACAGGTTAATCCGGCACGGAACGTTGCGTTACAGACAAATTAACAACTCAAATGCTTTTTCATAGAACAAAAACAAATCAGCTGATTCGCCACGGCACGTTACGTACAAACTAATTATACCTTAACATGTTACAATTAAGGGACATTACTTAACAATTTGGACTGTACCTTGTATTTTATTGTAGATTTTTAGTTGATTTGAAGATTTTTACAATGAGTGTTATTTTAGTTCGGTTTAAGATCAAATATTACAAATTCAAAATAGAATTTACAATTTATTTTACAACAAATAGAGAAAAAAACTTACGAAAAAAAAACTTTCCTATCACCAATGGTTGACACTTAATGCATTTTCAAGTGACACCAAATTCACTATCATCAGATTGTCTTTATGGGGTTCTCTATGTTATAGTTGTTGCTTTTTATTGAAGCTCCTTCAATGGCAAAGCAATGATTCGTGCTTTTCAACATTCAAGCCTTTTAATTATATTTATAGAAATTAGAACGAAAGTAAAGAACTTTTACATAATTGTTTGTTTTGTGTATAACATCCTAACCCATCATGCCGTATAAATGACTAAAGGCTCCTTTAATCTTTCTGTAATATGCCGTGCCGTATGGCTCTTTTGTGTAGTTAGTCTTTTCCGTAACAACTAGGGTTTTTCTTTTCCCGGACTTTTTCATTTCCCGGGACAGCGGGATTTTTTTCTGAATTTCCCGGGATCCCGGGAATTCCCGCTCGTTAGAAAATGAATATATCCGACGTATGTTTACTTGAAAAACTCGATATCTATTAAAAAAAACTTACGACAAAGTTCATTATTTGGTTGCAGTCATAAGAAAATCTACTTAATATATTTTGAAATAAGGGCTTAATATAAAATATCCATATCTTCCACTTTTTCGAGATCAATTCGTTGAACAGTTTAAATAGCGAATTAATATGCAGGTAATATATTTGTATGGAAGGCCGTCTTAATTTTAAACAGCTCTTAGAAATGCATTAATTAAATATTTATTCGCGGTTTAAGCGGTGAAACGAATTGAATCATAAATTCTTTCAGGATATATTGGAATTGTAAATGGGTGCAAACTTGTATTGGACCAGCTTTAGAGTCAAAACTAAGATCAATTTTTTTCTTAAATGTGAAATCCAAAAATTTCTATTTCTAGATATTTTGTTTCTATGCAGAAGAAGTATTCGTCTATTTTTATAAAAAAAAGTTTAAAAGTGAGTATTTTTCACACAAATTTTTAGGCAAATCGTCTAAATCTGTTTATAAAAATAGACACTTAAATATTATTGAATAGTTTTATAACTTTAATTGGTATTTTTTGAATAGAAATTTTTTATGGCACAACTACCTAAAAAATAAATTATTTAATTTTCATTGTTGCATTTTTTTTTTTTTAACTAACATATAAAAAATCCAAAAAGCATCTGATGCATTATTTTAAAAATAATAGTAAGCTTTAAGTGCAGCGAGAAGTTTTCAACTCAGTCCCGTTCAAAAATATATTTTTTAATATATTGTATTTTTTAAATATCCAAGAGGATGATTTGCGATGCAAATGGAAATATCGGAAGAAAATTGAAAAATAAAATATTGAAAAATAAAATACAAAATATTTGGATTTTTATTTTTAAAAATTTATGACCTAAAGCCAAACAATACTAAAAATATAACAACACCAAAGGTCAACAATATTTAATCTAACAAAAACATAAAATTTGAAAAATACAACTGAAATAAAGGAATAGCAATTGAAATTTAAATGAAATTATTTTAAGTAGGTAATAAAACTCAAAACACTTACATCAATTGAAAATACGAAAATATTCGGCCTAATTGCGGTTGTCGTATACGACAAGAAAATTTGTCGTTTTTGCCAAAAGGCATTTTTTGGTACCGCGAGTGTCGTTTTTTTCGGTCAATACACCAAAAACTGTCGTATAAATTTTTGTGCACGACAGCCTCAAAAAACTTTTAAAAAAGTATTAAAATAAGTGAAATTAAACATAAAATCACTTTAATATATTAACAAGTTAAATTAAAGAAGAAATTTTTTTTATTTAAATAATAATTTTTTAAAAGAAAAATTAAAAAAATTTAACGCACTGGGTATTTTACAACTTGTGGAAAAACACACTATCCTTAAAATGAAAAGTTTCACTCTGACACCTTGATTTTATGAAACAATAATCGTTTTATTATTACAAAATTTATTTTTTTGATTATTTTATGAAAACACCACAAAAATAGATGAGATATTTTATTTTCTTATATTCTCTGTCGTATATTTTACACAATACCAAAATATAATAAAAACGACAACGACAACGCCTGCTGTCGTAATACTACAACGACATCCGCAATCAGGCTGAATATCATTTTTTTTTTTTTTTTTAATTTTAATGCCGAGTTTTTTTGGAGGTATTTGGAGCTGAAATACTGATGTTGAAATGTTGTGTATGTATATTGCTTTATTGAACAAAGACCATCATTAAAAAATATAAAATTTCCGAGGTACGAGTATTTTTTTGGTATTTAAACGTGATAATGTCTAATAAAATTTGTTTTCGGTTTAACTAAATCCAAAAAATTCGGCCTAAATAATATTTTTTTATATTATATATTATATTATTAAATTTTAAATCGCATTTTTTAATTTTAAATATTTTTTATTTAAATTATTTTTAAAACAATCAATGTTTTTATTGAAATAAAGCTTCCAAAATTTTAATATACTAGCTAAAACTTCTGTAAAAGAATAAAAAAAAAATCCCGGGAAATCCCGCACTAAATTCCCGGGATTGCGGGATTGAAAAAAGGGCGGGATTCCCGGGAATCCCGTCCCGGGAATTCCCGGGACATAAACCCTAGTAACAACGTATCAGCTGTTTAATGTTTAGAGATCTGCGCCGACCAGATTATTCGGCTGCAGTGGCTAAATAAAAAAATTACAGGGGCGGTTTAAAGCTGGCTGTGACCCAAAAGCTGATCAGCTAGCCAACTTTAAGTTGACACATACAAAACATCGGCTTAACGGTAAAAAAAAAAGAAAATTAAAAAACAAAATCATTATTTTTAGATTTTTATCGTGTAGAAAATTTTTTTTGACGGCGGCTCGGCTTAGCCGGTTTAAGCCATTCGTCGCAGATCTAAAAATCTAAGCTGTCAACTCGCTGTCACTTAACGGCGAACAAAAATTCTGTTTTCAACAGGTTAGTCCGGCACGGAACGTTGCGTTACAGACAAACTAACGACTCAAATGCTTTTTCATAGAACAAAAACAAATCAGCTAATTCGTCACGGCACGTTACGTACAAACTAATTATACCTTAACATGTTGCAATTAAGGGATATTACTTAACAATTTGGACTGTACCTTTTCTGTGAGTATTTTATTGTAGATTTTTAGTTGATTTGAAGATTTTTACAATGAGTGTTATTTTAGTTCGGTTTAAGATCAAATATTACAAATTCAAAATAGAATTTACAATTTATTTTACAACAAATAGAGAAAAAAAAACTTATGAAAAATTTAGAATTTGTAATATTTGATCTTAAACCGAACAAAAATAACACTCATTGTAATTGATGTTTTTCTCTCGAGGACACCAGTGTTTTGCTCTAAGGGCCACTGACCTCAAGTATCCCGTTCTAGTATTTACCCACCATATCTCAGTTGCTACCACCCTAATGTCAGAAAATTAAAGCTCGCAAAAAATCATTAAACTTTTGCTAAGGAAGTTTTTCGATAAACCCAGTGTACATTTTTTTTGGTTGCCGAACGTAGGGGTCTCCTTTTTAAATTTTTTTTCATTGGATTTTACCTTTATAGCAAAACACTGGTCTCCTCGAGGCAAACAAATTTATATATCACACTTTAAAATCTGACTTTAAGTGCCAAAGCTATAGCGAAAAATTAAAATAGGCGATCCCTACGTTCGGGAAAATTTTTTTTTTGAAATTGCTTTGCAAAATACTTCATATTGGAACTTTTTTTTTGCGGTACGGTCTAGTGTTTACACTGTGCATTAGACTGGTCCACAAAAAAAAAAGTTGGAATTTTCACGCTCCACAACCCTTAAAGTATGCCACTATGAAAATAAATATGGTGTGATAAAAAAAATCACCAGAAAAGTTTTGTTAAGATGTAGCACATCGCAAATGAAATTTCGAGATTGTACTTGTTTTATTATTTTTAAGTAATTAAAAATAATGGAAAAAATGAGAAAAATTAAATATAATTATTATGATCGTGACATATCAAATGTAATATATTTTTGGTGTACATTACGAATATAAAATCAAAATTGAAATCGGAGTCGCGGATTTCGCGAAATTTCAAAATTTCATAAAAAAAATGTTCAGTTTGTTTTCAGGATGTTTTCTTATATCCATCACGAAAATTTATTTTTTGCATTAATAAAGGGTTCTTCAACAGGGACGCTACAAAAGTAGAAAGACAGGGACAGCAAACGACGCCATATTTCTTGCCGCTCTTTTGACATTTGACCTTCTTCAGTAAGGTTTGCCATTTCATGATGGAAAGATATACGAGCCAACAACAAGTCGAAATTATTAAAATTTACTACCGAAATTCGGAGTCAGTGGCCTCAACGTTAAGAGCGCTACGTCCAATTTATGGTCGTCATAATGAATGGCTTCGTCAATAAACAATATATGCGTTATTGGTCAGACAGCAATCCACACGTACTCCATGAGTCATCATTGAATCCCGAAAAAATTACGGTTTGGTGCGGTTTATGGGCCGGCGGCGTTATTGGGCCGTAATTCTTCCGTGATGATCAAGACCGGCACGTTATTGTGAATGGGAATCGCTACCGTTCAATGATAACCGAATATTTTTGGCCCCAATTGGATGATATGGACTTGGAGTGGTTCCAACAGGACGGCGCCACAAGCCACACAGCGAATGTCACAATCAAGTTATTGCAAACCAAGTTTGGAGAACGTGTTATCTCACGAAATGGTCCTGTCGATTGACCGCCTCGGTCGTGCGATTTGACGCCGTTGGAATATTTCCTGTGGGGCTACGTCAAATCTATGGTGTATGCCAACAAGCCAGCGACGATTGATGAACTCCGTACGAATATCGGCCGATTTATGCTTGAAAACCGTCGAAAATTGGGTTCAGCGTCTGGACTTCTGCAAGCGTGCCCGTGGTGGCCATGCGAATGAGATCGATTTCCATACATAATGGCATCGAACGTACTTTCACAGGAATAAAGAATTTCATTGATGTCCAAAACCGTTTTTGTTTTATTTAAAAAAAAATTTTGTAGCGCTCTTATTGAAGAACCCTTTATATATCTATGGAATGTCCTATTATGTGAGATAGGAGTTTTGGTAGCAATAAAATTCTAACAACCCGAGTAAAAAAGTTTATATAAAATTATGTATGAATGGATATACTTCCAACATGTAACTGGATATAATTTCATCCGAAAAATGGTTATATTAAATTGCATCAAATCGGATATAATTATATTTACAAGGATACAAAGTTATATCAAATGATCAACTTATATCCGAGTTTTGTCCCGATCAAATTGGATATAAGTTAATACAATACGATATGATTAAATTTATATGATAGAAAAACTTTATATTGGAAGGCAGCAAGATTTCACGTCCTACACACTACCAGCCGTAGGCTACTGTTGATAATGAGTAACTATTAAAGACGTTATTGTTGAATTCTTTAAAGATTAGCCCCCGTATACAAAATCAAAAAGCATATTCCCCTTATGGGAATTTGTGTGTTAAAAAGTTAGCAGCAAGTTAGTTAGCATACACTTTTTCATTTTGAATAAGGGTGTAGATCATTTCTTCTCAAATATGGGAATTTTCTTTGTACTTAGAAATTTTTTTTAAATATGTTAAGTTTTTTTTATTTTAAATAAAATTTTAATGATTAGCCTGGCAATGCACTTCTTTTTTGTTGGAGGCTCATAGTTCCCGATTTATGGAGCTGAAAATGATCTATAACAATATTGAATGGCTTATTTCTCCACTCAAAACTTATCGGAAGAGAATAAAAATATATGTCGTTGGAAAGGTACTTGAAACACCATACCAATGGTATGCAACATGCCTCGACTTATTAACCCATTACGAGCCGGGTTATGTTTTTAAATATTAATTTTTCTAAATTGGATTTTTTAAATTAAAAAAAAAACTTAAAAGTAAAAAAAATCTCAGAAAATATTAATTTAATGAAAAGCCCAAACCACATAGTGAAAGTGCCAGTGGACAATGGTAGTGCTGTCAAACTTTGTTATTGAACTTCGCGAAAACGATTTAATATTTTAAAAAAATTCTTATTGCGTTTTGTTTAAACAGAGCTCTGGTTTATTTATAAACTTTTCTAATTTCTCGGTAGTGACAAATAGAGAGGATACAAAAAACTGCTTTATCGACAAAACGTCACACTGCGTTTATGTGTTTTAGGCTAAAAAATTGATTAAAACATATAAAAAATTTGTTTTTGATTAAATGAGTTTCGAACTTGTGTCTGGGATAAACTAATATATTGTAATATATAAAATAAAATCAAAAATATTTTTCCTATCTCTTTATATATAAAATTTTAAACGGTTGTATCAATTATATATTCCTATATTAACAATTTGCAATAAAGCAATTACCGATATATGACTTAATATGATTATATATGAGAAAATTTTAAAAAATTTTTCTAATATATCATCATATATTTTATATTATCATATATTTTAATATTAAAAAATATATTCAACAATTATTTTAATATTTGCATTAAAAAATACAAAAATTGTTTTTTCGGACTTTCTATATTTTCATATATTTAGTTACAATATTTTTGAAACAACAAATAAAAATCTAATATGACAATATCATATTAGAATTTGGACTTGAGGTGGAAGAATATTCTAACTAAATTAAAAAATATATGTTATATATACTCTTTTTTACTCGGGAAACTAAATAATAGCGAAATATTAAAAAAGTCAAATGTTAAGTTAATTATAATGTTAAGTTATATATAATGAAGGCCTTTGGTAAGTAAATTGCAAAAGTATAACAAACTGGATTTTTTGATAACACCGTTTACAGGTTATTAGGAAAATACCTCAAAAAACTTAAGTTTTTTTGAATTTTCAAAAACCGCGAACATTTAGTAAACCACAAATTTTTTTTTAAATTTCGATTGCTGATTCATAATCTTCATTAAAATAAAGATCAGATTTGAGAAATTTGCGCATACAAGGCGAAAGCAGGTTGTATTTTTAGTTACATCTTTTCGGATAATTTGGACATTTTATCTAAAATATGTATTTTTTGTATAATTTAAAAAAAAAACCCCGATTTACTTAATTAAGTCACTTAATTCTTTTAAGTTTTGATTTCAAATTCCTTTTCTACACATTAATTAAGGCCATATTTAAAAAAAAATTGTTAAATGATAGCGTACAGCTTAAGAAATAATTAAATTTAAAATCAACCCTACTTTTTGACTAAATTACTCTAGAGATAATTTAATAATTTATAAAAGACAACTTTCGCCGCTACCTCTAAATATCATTACCATTACTTTATCCCAAGTAAAAAAGTTTTGATATAGTCATATATTATCATATAAAATTTTTTATAATTATATATTGGGACATATATACCAAGATATAATTATATAAAATTTTACGAAATTATATCCTAAATATATAACTATATCTTGTTATATATTGAACAATATATAGTGCAACATATTACAATATCCAATTATATATAGACCGATTTACAGTTACATATGCCTCATATAATTATGTATAATTGTATCAAATTATATACCATTATAACTAGTTGGATATGATTATATTATATTTGAGATGAGGACAAAATCCGGATAAAATTGTATCAAACCATATCTTATTCCATCAAATTAGATCTAATTGTGTCAAATTAGATCTAATATGATCATAATACGATCTAATTTGATACAATAAGATGTTCTCATTTTTCGGATATTATTATATATAATATCAAAAGACATATAATTTTTTTTAGTAGGGATGTTAACTTTATTTTAAAATCGCTAAAAACAAAGAAAAATTTGATCATGTTTAAGGCACTGTCATTTTAAGTATGGCGATCATTTGTAGAAAAAAATAATCTAATACTTAAGGAAATTTTATCGGAATTCCAAAAATACACAGTTTTTACAGAACTGATCAGTACTCGCTAAATTTTACTATGCAATTTGATAGAAGGTCGATATCGCTTATTTTTCATTAAAAGCCACGCCTACTTAAAACAAGTGACAAAATAAAAATACAGACATCACGTTAAAATTCTACACAATTTTCTAAACTATCTCCTTGGATTTTGGGGCGAATCTATCCACTATTTTGATCTTTAAAAATAAAGACAACGAGAATAAAATTAGAAAAAAACTTTAATGTCCCTATTATATTGCACATGACTGTAATGGTAATGGAGCTTTTTTTACCATTACAACGGTAGTGTTTATTTTCTTCATTCCCATTGCGTTGACAAATGATAATGAATATTTTTTTTTAATTTGAATGAGGGGAAGTGTAGTTGATCTTTTATTTTGGTATGACTCTAGGTCATAAATTAATATTACTTTCTGTTTTTAAATTATTTTCGAATTAAAGAAAGATGATACAATTTTCACAAGTAAATTACAAAGAACAAAAATTTTAAAGAATTCGATAAGGACTTGAATGGGTTAATAATTGATGATCGTCTACTTATGGGAAATTTGAAAGCAAATCGAATATGTTAACAACTCAACCTAAACTAACATCAACGAAACCTAACAATACTATTTTTATCCTTTTTGTTATTATTACTCTTTTTTTTGTTGCTTTTAATGCTATTTTTATCCCGTTTGTTATTATTACTCTTTTTTTTTTGCTTTGAACCTTAATTCTTAAGGTTCTGCTTCTATTCAACTCTGTGTATGATAACCACAGATTTTTGAATTATAACGAATCGTTAAATTAAAATGTATGTTATTTAAATTATATTTTGCACCGTGTCATGTGTTTTTAAGATGAATGGGGGGCAAAGCAAAAAAAAAAGAGTAATAATAACAAAAAGGATAAAAATAGCATTGGTAGATTTCGTTGATATTAGTCTAAGTTGCGTTGTCAACATATTCGATTTGCTTTCAAATTTCACATAACCCATTCAAGTCAAATGACACTGATGATGGCTTTTGGAGGCTAGTTGCAAAAAAAAATTGCAAAAAAAATTGCAAAAAGCTAAATTTTTGCATTAAAATATTTGTTTGCAGAACATAAATAGCTGATTAAATTTTTTAATTCAATTCTAGTACCATAAAGTCTTTTCGGGATCTGCCATTATTTTGCAATTTTGTAAGTGCGGTTTTTTTTAAATTTATAATCTAAGGACTATAATATCCATTTCGTACAACAAAGTTTGGTGGCTAGTTGAAAAATAAAATCGCGAAAAAAAACTGGGGGAAAAAAATCAAAAAGGAAAATTCTTTCATTAATATATTTGTTTGCAGAATGTAGATCGCTGATTAAGTATTTTAATTCAATTCTTT
Organism: Leucophora obtusa; assembly: GCA_949987735.1. NCBI lineage: Eukaryota > Metazoa > Arthropoda > Insecta > Diptera > Anthomyiidae > Leucophora > Leucophora obtusa. The sequence goes on along the minus strand of OX465295.1, from coordinate 291,959,278 downwards.
TACTATAAAGTAGTTTTTCGTGCCCCGCCATTATTTTGAAATTTTTAAGTGCGGTTTCTTAAAATTTATAATCTAGGGAATATAATGCCCATTTCATACAACAAAGTTTAATGGCTAGTTGAAAAAAAATCGGGAAAAAAAAATTTGCAGAAAGGAAATTTTTTACATCAATATATTTGTTTGCCGAATGTTAATCGCTGATTAGGTTTTTTAATTCAGTTTTTGTACCATAAATTCTTTTTTCGCATTCCGCCATAATTTTGCAATTTTTTAAGTGCGGTTTTTTTAAATTTATAACCTAGGCACATATGACAAAGTTTGGTGACTTGTTGCAAAAAAAGAAAAATTCCTTAAAACAATTTACATAAAGGAAAATTTTTGAGTGTAGAACAAAGAACAAAACGTTCTTTACATCAATATGATAAGTAATGGTAATGAAATTTCATTTTTCTACCTAGTGTAGAAAAAATGAAAACGATTTTTTGTTTTGACTACACTCAGAAAAGTTCTGCAGTTACTACATGACAGTTATTTGTGTAGTAATGCGGTTGTAGTTATTTTAACTACAATTGTAGTTAATTTACTTAGAACAAAATTTTTCAATGTTTTTGACAGTTATTTTTTTAAACAAACTACAAAAACTACTACATTGTAGTAACATTTATTTTATGCAGTTATTTTGAATTTTATTTACAAATACTTAAATTTTCACGAAGCAAACAGGAACATGTGTATGAATCACTTGTTTAGAAATTTCTAGTGAAAGAATATGAGAAGAACATGTTTTCTCTTGTCTTAGTCATAAAACAACGCCAAAGAGTGAGGACGCGTAATACGGAAAAGGTTATATATTTTTTATTAAATTATTAAAATAATAAGGTAAGTTTTATAATATAAATTTATTTACGGGGAATCTTAAAAAAATATTTTATTTATTTTCTTTAAGTTCTTTTATATTCTCATCCCTTTCTACCTGGAGAAAAAAAGGAAGCCAAACAACAGCATATTTCATCCCTCACAGACGGACATATACAACAATATCTTAATAGTGAAAAATAAAAGTGACATTAAGTGTAAATTTTGATTTCTCAATTTTAAATTTATTATAGAATAAAATTAAGTTAATAGTGTTTACATAAATTTGTTTTTTTTTTATTAAATTAATAATTAAAAAAAAATTTTTATCTATGTTTTTTTAACTACATTTGCAGTTGTTTGTACAGTTTTACAATAATTTGCATGTATGTTGTTTCAATTGCATTTGTAGTTGTTTTTACTACATTTGTCAGTTGATTTTTAACAGTTAAAAATTACTTCATATTGCAGTTAATTTAACTGCAAATGTAGTCTACACCTCTTTAAGTGCAAATGCAGTTATTTTAACTGTCATTTGCAGTTGATTCTACCTACATAATTCCCTGAGTGTACCATTGCGAAAATGTAAAGAAAATTATAAAAACGTTGCATTACATGTAATAAAAAAATAAAATGAAATTTTTTTCATTGCAATTACATTTTGAAACTTTTTTTTTTAATTTTCATGTTAAACATCTCAAACAGCTGTTCCTTAACAATTGTAAAAAAAAAACAAAAATTTTGTAAAATTTCCCAAAAAGTTATTGTTTTCTTCTGCCGGAGGCAATAATTAATAATTTTTGACATGTTGCAACGTTATTACTGCTATAAAAAGTCAAATAACATTATCCATTCCAATCGGAAATAAGATTTCTCCATTTCTAGTTAAGGGGCAACTTCATGGCTGTTTTTGGATTTTTTGTTTACCGGAAGCAAAATTTAATTAATTGTTTTGTTCATCTCTCACTTTAATAAGAAAAAAACACATTTTACTGGTTTTTATCTAAATTCTTAGGCTTGTATTCAGAAAAATGTTTTGAATTTTACTACAATTTAAAAAAACAAATTAGCATGCAAAACAACAACAAAAATCCTTCAATTAGCCTCTAATAAGACAAAAAGTTTTTTCTGAATAACCATGTTATTATTCAATTTCATTTTTTTATTGTTCTTCTTCTGCTTCAAACTTGTCATTCCACACCAATTGATATCAAGCTTATCGTGTTTAATAACGTGTTTAAAAATTAAACATGATAATTTAGCATGTTTAAGGGCAGAAAAGTGCATTATAAAACATCTCACTTAAATATGTTTAACGCTTAAACCCGTAAAATCGAGTTAAACACGTATGTGTGAACGCCGCATAAGACAAAATTGAAAAAAAAAATTTAAATCAACTTTGGTCCACTACTGAATTTTTAAGTTTTAAAAATTAAATTTTTTTTAATAAAACTGAAACAATTGATTTTAAAATCAGCACTCGATTATTGCGTATTGGCATGTTACTACCACCTTATATAATATAAGTTATTTTATTTTTAAATAAATTAAGGTCAAAAACCAATGTCGTTAGTGCCTTAGTCAAAGTATATTTACTTTCATAATTAATTATGCTAGTAAATTCTGTAAATAAATAAATAATAATAAATACTGCAAATTTTAAAACAAATTGTTTATAGTGGTTATTGAAAATATTTCAAGTTTATTACAAAAAATTTCAATTCGGTACCAAAATTTATGGATTAAAATTTTTTTTTGTTTTATTTTTTTTGGAATTTTTTGCAAAAAAAAATATCAATATTTTAAACGGTTTTAAAAACGGCCAAAAAATGTTCGATTATTTTTTCCGTAGACAGGATAAAATTACGCATCGTTTGAGTGCTAATAATTTACGATATTCGCAAATTTGCGAAACATCGGGACAAACTAATAGATATAAATGCAAACTTAAAATATCATAAAATGAGTAAAAAAGTTAAAGTTGGGTATGCCCGGCTATATGATACCCTACAAAATTTCGTATTTGCGTCCTGTAGTATCTGAAAAAGCAAATTTTGAGTGGATCTTTATATGGGTACTAGGTCTAAACATGGGCCGATTTAAAGTAAAATCAGTGGGCTTCGTTTCTGCGCCGATATAAATCGGTGTATCAAATTTCATTGAAATATCTTAATATTTGCGACGTGTATGGACCGAATTTAACCAAAATCAATAGGCTTCACTCTTGGTGTGCCAAATTTCATCAAAACATATTAATATTTATGTGCGACCTGTAGCGGACGGACAGACGGATATTGTTAAATCGAGCCAAAAAGTGATTCTGAGTTGATCGGTATGTTAAAAGCTGGGTCTACGTCCAATATTTTTTGGTCTTACAAACATCAGCACATAAAAAGTTTGTGCTGATGTTTCTTCACATAGTGGTGTAGGGTATAATTACATATTTAAATAATATTGTTCACTTACCTTGTCAGAAAAATGGTCGCATCATAATGATAATTACTTTTGGCTACTTTGCCACAAAAATCATCCAATAGTCCTGAGTCATAGGCATTCTCATTAAGAACTCTTCGAAATACATCCAATACTATAATATTTGTAACCGAAATTAATATGGTATTGCCACCAATGCTGGCATCAGAAAATATCTTCGATGCCATTGAGGTTAAACCCAAAATATACGAATTTAAATTCTCTTTATGAAATATTTTCATTGTGCTATCAACAGCAATTAAAAGTTCTATGATCAGTTGATTATTTTGATTATGATCAGGTTTTGTTTGATTAGTTTTCGGAATTTCTTCGGGTGTGATATTATATTTTTCTTTCAGAAAATACAAATATATTATTAATCCCAAAAATATTAATATACAGATGATGATCAATATAAATATTATACGTTTACAATTTGTCGATATATTATTGCATTTATTTTTGCAAGACCAGCGTTCACTAGTTTTCTAAGAAAAGAAAATCGATTAATTGAAGTTAACTTATAAAAGATAGTTTGCGTTATACGATTTTCGGAAAGATTTTCGGAAAGATTTTGCAACCTAACCTATATATTTTGTATGTATACTAAAGCAAAATCATATCGAAAATCTTATAATGTAAACCACCCTTAAGCATTTAAATCGATATCTTCGATATATAACCATTTAAATTTACAATAAATTTGTAATATTGTCAGTTCAACTTCTTTACTAGACTGATTACTGAATAGCTTGTATTTTTTTAAAATAATTATTTTGGAAATTGTTTCGATAAATTTAAATTGCCGACCCTATAATTCTTTAGTAATTGTTTTCGGCTTACCTCTTGAGATATTTTCTTTAGATATCCCATTATTAATTATATTTGTTCAAGTTTAATTGGCTCCTTACAGACTACAGTTGTACTAGAAAAAAACTTTGTAAATGAAATGAAAGATGATTTTATAAAATAATATCTCGATTTTTTAAAGAATACTCAATGTAGTGTAAATAGTTTCAAAGTTTGTCATTGGAAAAAAAATAGTTTACTTTGACCACAAAACGCCTTCTATATATTTTAATAATATATGAAAGCTGACCATTCATACTGATTTCTTTAGTACAGTAAAAAAATATCTTGTAGTTTTGGCTTATTTTCAAACAAAACTTTTGGTCATGAAAGATTCCCAAGCTGAAACAAATCACTAAGATTTTCTTTGAATATTTGAGAGAATGAAAATTGCAAAAATTCGATAAGGACAGCTGGATAGAATACGTATTTTCGGGTCCCGCTACAGACCCATCCTCAGTATCCACGCCTTTATAGGTTACTAATTGATAATGTTCTACTTATATTGACTGCGAAACAAATAAAATATTGTAAACACAACTCAATTAGACTAACATCAACGAATTTTTAACAACGATATTTCTATCCTCTGTTATTACAGTTTTTGCTTTGAACTTTAATTCCTAAAGTGTCGCACAGATCTATTGAACGACCGAACCGAACCGTTCATTTTAAATTCAAAATGCATATTGTAATTATTTTTAACCTACAACATAAATCCATGTTGATAGTAAACAATTAGGCATATTAAATTATATTTATACCCTACACCACTATGTGGTCAGGGTATTATAAGTTTGTGCTGATGCTTGTAACACCAAAAAATATTGGTCATAGACCCACCTTATAGTATACCGATCGGTTCAGAATTTTTTTTTATTTCAATTTAGCGATGTCCGTCTGTCCGTCCGTCCGTCCGTCCGTAAGTCTGTCTGTCTGTCCATGCAATCTTGTGCGCACTCTACAGGTCGCAACTATTAAGATATTTTGATGAAATTTGGTACGCAGACCTATGTTGGCCCAAGGACGAATAAGTTTGATTTTGGTGAACATCGGTCCATGTTTAGACCTAGTGCCCATATAAGGGTCCTACCAAAATTATATTGTTTATACGCTGCAGGTCGTAAATATTAAGATATTTTGACGAAATTTGGTACACAGACCTATGTTAGCCCAATAACGCAGCCTATTGATTTTGGTGAACATCGGTCCATGTTTAGACCTAGTGCCCATATAAGGGTCCTACCAAAATTATACTGTTTATACGCTGCAGGTCGTAAATATTAAGATATTTTGATGAAATTTGCTACATAGACCTCTATTGGCCCAATAATGCAGCCTATTGATTTTGGTGAATATCGGTCCATGTTTAGACCTAGTGCCCATATAAGGGTCCTACCAAAATTATACTTTTTATACGCTGCAGGTCGTAAACATTAAGATATTTTGACGAAATTTGGTACACAGACCTATGTTAGCCCAATAACGCAGCCTATTGATTTTGGTGAACATCGGTCCATGTTTAGACCTAGTGCCCATATAAGGGTCCTACCAAAATTATACTGTTTATACGCTGCAGGTCGTAAATATTAAGATATTTTGATGAAATTTACTACATAGACCTCTATTGGCCCAATAATGCAGCCTATTGATTTTGGTGAATATCGGTCCATGTTTAGACCTAGTGCCCATATAAGGGTCCTACCAAAATTATACTTTTTATACGCTGCAGGTCGTAAACATTAAGATATTTTGACGAAATTTGGTACACAGACCTATGTTAGCCCAATAACGCAGCCTATTGATTTTGGTGAACATCGGTCCATGTTTAGACCTAGTGCCCATATAAGGGTCCTACCAAAATTATACTGTTTATACGCTGCAGGTCGTAAATATTAAGATATTTTGAAGAAATTTGGTACACAGACCTATATTGGCCCAATAATGCAGCCTATTGATTTTGGTGAATATCGATCCATGTTTAGACCTAGTGCCCATATAAGGGTCCTACCAAAATTATACTTTTTATACGCTGCAGGTCGTAAATATTAAGATATTTTGACGAAATTTGGTACACAGACCTATGTTAGCCCAATAACGCAGCCTATTGATTTTGGTGAACATCGGTCCATGTTTAGACCTAGTGCCCATATAAGGGTCCTACCAAAATTATAATGTTTATACGCTGCAGGTCGCAAATATTAAGATATTTTGATGAAATTTGATACACAGACCTACATTGGCCCAATAACGCAGCCTATTGATTTTGGTGAACATCGGTCTATGTTTAGACCTAGTAGCCATATGAGGATCCTACCAAAATTATACTGTTTATACGCTGCAGGTCGCAAATATTAAGATATTTTGATGAAATTTAGTACATAGACCTATGTTGGCCCAAGGACGAAGCCTATTGATTTTGGTGAACAACGGTCCATGTTTAGAACTAGTGCCCATATAAGGGTCCCCCCAAAATTATATTGTTTATACGCTGCAGGTCGCAAATATTAAGATATTTTGATGAAATTTAGTACATAGACCTATGTTGGCCCAAGGACGAAGCCTATTGATTTTGGTGAACATCGGTCCATGTTTAGAACTAGTGCCCATATAAGGGTCCCCCCAAAATTGGCTTGGTTACAAACTGCAGGTCGCAAATATTAAGATATTTTAATGAAATTTGGTGCGCTGACTCACATTATAGAAAATTTTGACACAAGCCTCATTTTAACCCATTCGAATTTCGGATCCAAACAATACACCAGACTGGTGTAGGGTATTGTATAGTCGGCATGCCCGACTTTAACCTTTTTACTAATTTTTATATAATTTCATAGAATTTTTTTCGTAGAACCAATGAAGAATTTCATTGTGTATATAATATTTAATTAGTATTATGAAATTTTTCGTAACTTTTCTTTTATAAAATTTCATAATTTCATTTAAAAAATTCATTGAATTTCATAATTTAGATATCCATAAATTTAATGAAAATGTTCTTTATATATATGAAATTGTTCAATAGTATTTACTTTTTTTATAATATATCGTCATTTCCTGAGAGAATAATCTTTTATAATATTTATTTTTTTTTAATTAATTTTTTATTATTAATTTTGGACTATGAAATTTTTTTATAAATTATATCAATTTTTTCGAAAATATTTTTATGACCCTTTTTTATTTAATGAATTTTTTCTTTAGATATATTTTGTACATCCGTAAAATATGCTACGATTTTATTACGCCTTTTGCATTTGCTAAGAACTTTTTATTTATCCACTCCAATTTACCAACGACAACAACCAACTATAATAAATAATAGTAAATGAAATTGCTTCATAGATTTTATGGAGCTCTTCATTGGCTCAATGATTTATTCATTGGACGAGTGGCCTATTAATTTTATGAAGAGTTTCATTAATTTTATGAACTTTTCAAAAACATTGACTTTAATGAAAGCTGTTTCATAGATTCTGTGAAAAGTTTCAATGGACGAAGTCCAGTGACAATTTTCATTGAAACTATGAAGAAATTCATTACTGAAGTGATGATAATTCTCTTAGTGTGGGTTCATCGAAAAACTTCATTAACAAAAGTTAAATGATTTTTTGCGAGCTTTAATTTTCTGACATTAGGGTAGTACATTTGGGTGGTAGCAACTGAGATGTGGTGGGTAACTACTAGAACGGATACTTGTGGTCAATGGCCTTTAGAGCAAAACATTGGTCCCCTCGAGAGAAAAACATCGATGTATCATTCTTTAAGATCATTTAAGACTGTAAATGCCAAAGATATAACGAAAAATGTAAAATGGCGACCCCTAAAAAAAATTGTCCTTGAAACCTTCTTGCAAAAATAATTTAGATTGGAGGGTGTACGGCGAACTTTTTTTTTGAGGTACGGTCTAGTGAGCATATTTGAAATCAGCGCGGGCAACAGCCCCCAAAATAACTTATAATATTTGACAAGAAGATCAGAATTTTCGAAGTTTCTTTACGTTATATCTCATAAACTGAAGCCGACTGAGAAAAACTGAAGCCCGTTTTGAGATCAACGCATCCGTTTTATATAATATGTGACCTTCTCCGAGAAAAGGGACCTAGTGTGTCAAAAAACGGGTTTCGATAAAATTGAGAAGAACATTAAAATTTTATTTTTAACTTTCACAAATCTTATGCACTTGAACCAGTGTTAGCCTGTGGTGTTAAATGTTAAATTTAAAAAACGGTGAAATGCTTTTCGAGTTGCTGTTATTTGTTTTTCAATGAAAACTTCATTTTTTATTGCACCATAGTTACTTCTTTTTTATATTTTAACAATTTCATCTTTTGTTAGCTACAATTTTCCACGATCGTTTAAATTATTCGGAATTTTCGTTTTTCCTAAAAGATTTCGTCCTTGTTTTCTTTGGATTAACAGCCCATTATTATAATTTGTTTTATCCTTGGTATAAGAATATGTCATCAGTATTGTATCATTATCTCTGCTCATAGATTTGCTATACGATATAATCTATAAGGTGTAAAAAACTATGTGAGATTACATGTTATTTTAAGGTTATTATAAACTTACTTCTACCATCAAAGGTCTTTTCAGTTTTCGGCCATAAGTTGTACTAATTCTTTCCAGCAATGCTTGAGAACCACTATAATCGTAGGCTACTCCGGCATAAAAGCCTATATAATGTCGGCCAGTAAGTAAAAAATTGCCATTTAATAACCAATTACCTTGATCATCTTGTAGAGCAATATAGTTTTCGTCGTGAAAGTTGGATTGTTTGATAATTATATTGGATGCACCTGCAAATAAAAAGAAGATACAAATGAAATAAGAACGGGGTCTTCTTTGAATAAATTTAATTTTTAATTCAGAATACTTTATAAAGTATTTTTGTTTGCAGCAAGAAAAAGAAGAAGAAAACATTTGTATTAGAAAATTTAATAGACTCAAGGGAAACTAGCACCAGACTGCCATAGTTTCATCTAATCCGATGACTCACCAGTGTAGAGTTTGGGTGTCAATTTTGATCACAAATTATTTTAAATTGTTAAATTGTCCTTTACGATGTTTTTGAAAAAGTGTACACCGTGTCTGGTACTTGAACCAAAAGCAGCGCTACCTCAACATGTTGGCGTAGCGGTAGGCAATCAAATTGTTCACCAGTTTATTGAGTAGCGGATTGGTAACAGTTGAGCGTCTGATAGAAGCACCCAATATGTGTTTGTAATCGGAGGAGTCAATATTAATTAATAGTTTCGTGAATAGTTTATTTTTCAATTAGAATGTTTCATCTTTTGCAAACATATGGTATCCCTTTTTCATAAGTAATAATCACATTACGAGTATAATGTGCTTTCAATACCCAGCAAAAAATTCTGCTTGCTTGGAAGCAGGTTCGTCAGGGAAAGAAAATACTGTAGCGCTTGCATTATTGGTGATATAAGGCATGATTTTTGTTCGAGATAGCTCGCGTGAAAGCACTTGTTTCGATATCCGATATGCGCTTCTATCATAGCTCCAAATAATGGCATGAAATCACTGCTTTTAGCAAGTAAATACGGTTATCATTGTCATTCTTTCGTGCTTTGTTAGAGCGATAAAGTGTGGTAAACACAACTCTATTGCCTTTTTTTAACACACTACTGCAAGCTATAAATCCTCAGAAGCAGTAGACGAAGCAGAAAAGAAGCAGTAATCATTTTTACCGCTTCCGAATTTCTGCTGGGTAGTTGAATATGAAATGCAGGTCATTGGTGTCGTTGCAGCAGGGAAAATTTCTAATAAAGTGTTTGTAACCGACATGTCGACAATTCCAAATTATATTAAAATTAAGTTCGTACTAAAAAACAAATACTAGTACAAATGACTTACATACCTCTAGGTATTGTTGTAACGTGGAAATAATTATTTTTATATTTTGCCTGGGCTTTGTGTAAATCCGAAACTTTAAAATTTCCAATAACATCTTCACATGTGTCATTAAGCCCCTTACAAATGCCGCATTTGTCTAAATTTTAAGAAGAAAAAAAAAAAATAAATAGAATAATATGTAATATTTATTAAGTTGGTTCATAATAAACATACTTAAGAGCTTAAAGTTCAGATTTTCCTTCAGTTTTTCATACAATTTTAGAAGAAGACACTTATTTCTTTCAATCATAACTTTTTAACTTATAAATTAATTTGACTTATTTTAAATACCAGATTGTTCCGGACAATAATGAACATTTTCGGTGAAAATAAATTACTCCGATGTCATATTATGTCGTGATCGCCATTTCAGCAGCCAGACGAATAAGTACATATTTATTTGATGAATATTTCTAGGTGCTTTATCCTAGAGTACTAAAGTTCGGATAGAGTTTATCTTCCTACTCTGGTTTGGAATGTGTTGACATGGAATTGTGTTAAAATTTGTCTATATAACTGTACTAAATTTTGATTTTACATATTGTTACGCTATTGTTAAGCGTATTTTAAACTCGTAAGTATATTCCAAATGGGCGATAAGTCCAAATATCGACGGATCCTACTAAAATTAATAGGATTTGCCCATGTGAGTCAGGGTACCAAGTTTCATTAAAATATCTTGGTATGAGCGACCTGTAGAGTGCTAAAAAGTAAATTTCGGTGGGAGCTAGGGGCATTAGATCTAACCATGAACCGATTTTAAGTCAGTGTACCAAACTTCATCAGAATATGGTAAAATTTGCGACCTATAGCTTTGCGAACATGCCCATTTTTGGGGGCCTTTATACAGGCACTAGTTCTAAGCATGGACCGATTCTAACCAAAACAACAGGATTTGCATATGAGGCCATGTGAATCAATATACCAAAACTTAATTAAAAATTAAAAAGGTTCAGGTCTGATCAGATCAGTTTATATCTGAATAGATGTGATTGAATCTAATTAGAGCCGAGTCAGATCTGATCACATTTTGATATGGCATATGTGATACATTTTATGGCCAGATCTGTTCATATCTAAAGTGATCTGGTAAATTGGGTGATTTTCATTGTCAGATATAAGCAGATCAGGCCAGATTTGGCACCAAATCTGGTATCAGATCTTATCCATTTGAGCTCGCATCACAATAAAAATGTTCAAACAAATTTCTTTGAAGAATTACTCAGTAAGAATATGAAATTATAGGTATAAGTTATATAATTTTATTTTAAAGTCAAAATCAATTGAACCTGATTATATATGGTGCGCCAGATCTGCCTAGATCCGATCAAATCTAATTAAATCTCAAACTTGTCCCCAATTTTGAGATCTAATTAGATCTGCTAAAATCAAATCTACAGATATCTGGCCAGATCTGACCTTTTTTACACGGGGGGATCATTTTATTGGCACTAGGTCTTAACTTTGACCAATTTTAACCATAATCAACAGGCTTCATAATCAACAGGCTTCTTGGGCCGATATAAGTGGAGCCACATATATTTATATCTGCGATGTGTAGGGTGCGAATATACTCATTTATTGGGGACATTTGTACCGACAATATGTCTAAACATGGACCGATTCGAAGAAAATCAATAGGCTTTATCCATGGGCGCATTTGTGCACCAAATTTCATTATAACATCTTCGTATTTGCCACCTGTAGAGTGGGAAAAAAACAATTCGGGTGGAGGTTTATGGGCAGTAAGTCTAAATATGTACTACCTTTAACCAAAATCAACAGGCATCATTCTTGGTCTGATATTGAACTAAATTTAATCAAAAGATTTTAATATCTGCGACCTGTAGCTAGAAAAACGCACTAGTTCAAAAATAAAAATTAACGAAATGAGCTGCGAACTATAGTGCCAAATTCTGCTCCTTTTTATTCAGAGCATCTAGACTCCTATCCCCCCTAGCTACGTTCCTTTAAGAGTTACCTATTTTTTTTTGACAATTAACCTAATAACACAAATCGACTCTCTTAAATATAAATTTCGTACTATATTCCAATTCTTTTCGTTCCCCATTGCATTTCATATCCCTACGATTTGAACAGTGTTTCTTTCCATTCACATAAATTGTGAATAAATAAATAAGTCAACATGTTTTATAAAGTGTGATGCCTCCCGGATTTGGTCTAGTAGCATTTATATAAATTTAAGCTATTTTTGCTTTCGTGCATATATTCCAAAAGAGATTAATCAAAAACTATCATTCAGTTTAACAAGCTTAGTTGTGTACATTCAATTGTAATTTAAAAGATCGAGCCAAAATGTATTTTTGGCTCCCTTTTTAAAGCTTTTGCGCTCCAATATTTTGAGCAGCTTTCTTGTGAGCTTTCTCATTTCGAAAAGCTCAGTCTTTTGCTTTATGTAGGCATTCAGAGCTTTTTGAATAAAATGAGCTAACTTTTTCAAACCCCGTCTCTCTCATAATCACCTAGTTTTGCAGTAGAATTCAAAATATTATCACAACCAGCCGAACGACATACACCATTAACACATTTGTCGAAACTCTCAAGTGAACAAGTGGCACCATCAATTACTTTATCGGATAAGCGAAAATAGTGAGTACCACTTTCGGATCGACAATATAAATTGCATCTTTCTTTAGATGATACTGAAAGGAAATATAAAATTAAATTTTTAATGAAACACAAAAATTTTCATATCTTTCGACTTACATCCATATTTTGGTACCCATTTTGTATGAGGTCCAATACCTTCTATATCAAAATCTCTGCCATTCATTTGATAACATTGCTTTTCTCTAGCCTCCAGGGAATCAGGTGGACAATTTTGTACATTACATGAACGATACTTTTTTCCAATACCGATACAATATCTACCACCATTTTGCGGCAAAGGATTATTGCATGCCCGTATACTTTTCTGAATACCACCACTGCAAGTAAGACTGCACTGACTCCAAGGACCCCAGGAACCCCAATCACCATTTATGACTGGAAGTATAAGACCCTGGCGGGGTAAACATTCACCCTTTTGACACCAATGCTCACTGTCTTTACAGGGTGTACCGTCAGCCCAAGGTGAATTACCCGAAACACAGTTAATATCATAATCAGTAGTTTTACAAAATAGACTTGTGCATTCTGAACTAGTATTGCAGTGACGTATAGATTTATTGCCATGAATAAGTTTACATTGTTCATCCAACGAATATATTTCACCGGGCAAACGAGTAGTATAATTGCGTATAAATTTTGTGGGCGTATCCTCTAAGCAGGAAACATTCTCTTGTCTAAAATAGGAAAATATATAATTGATTAAATTTTAATATTATTATGACAAAATGAAATTTTCTTAAAACCTACTCTAAAAACTCAGCAAGATGAAAACGTAAACAATCCGACCATGTTGCTTCTAAACCCTGTGCCGCCTGTAAATGCATTAAATGTAGCTTTTCTTCAACACCTGGTTTACTAAAAAGCTCACAACTTTTATGATCATCGTGGGGCATATTAAAACTGGATAATAATTATGTGATTAACTTTAATCAATCGTATCAAATTGTGTTTCTATATATTAAAACTTACATATGTCCCAATTCGTGGGCTATGGTAAATGCAGCTTGAAAACCATTATCCTTTACTATTGCGCACGAATTACGTGTACATGCTGTTCCCATTGATGCCAGGCCAATAGCTGTACAGTGATTGCCACAAAGTTGATCTCTAATAAAAGAAATTTTAAAAACGCATTAGAAAATAATTTGTACCGAATAATCGCTTGTAGAACAGTTTATTTTCTTTATAACTTGTTCTAATATTGGCTCTATCACAGGATAGGGCCAAAGGTGGCAGGGACCGGTTCTTGTTCGATATTTTTCTTTAAAAAGACCTGCTAGTTTAACATCGCCTTGCCACTGGAGGGCAATAATTGCCGCAGTTAAAAACCTTTTTATATCTCACAGGACTAACCCCTAAAGGGACAAATCACCTAACTAACATTGTAATGACAAGTTTCTCCTGGTTGGTGTGGTAAGCTCACAGAAATTTATTTGATCCAGTGACCCAGAGAAAAAGTCGTAATTCAAGATTCCAGCAAAAAAAGAGATGCCGAAGCAGTAGAAAAAGCATTATAATTGATGATCTAGATGTACTTCTTTTTTAACATAAACACTAATGATTTTAACATTGAGTTGTTATAGGAGAGGAGTACTCGCCACGGGTTATCGAACTTTCGACCTCATGATTGCTAGTCTAGCGCTATACCGCTATTTAAGTGATTCTTTGCATGTTGTTCAGAAGTAATTCCAAAAAAGCTGTAAAAATATACTAACCGATTCTTTGGAAGGAAGGAAAGAAGTGATTTTTTGAAATTGTTCAGAATAACTTCTATAAAAGCAGTAAAAATACACTAACGGATACTTGTGAAGCAGTGAAAGAAGTAGTTTGTTAAGCATTACTTCGAATTTTTTTATCTGGGATTTTACAAAACTTAATTCATTTGTTGTTCAACTGTAAATATGGTTTAGACCAATAGATAAAGAAACAGTGAAAAGGTTTGAATCCTATCAGATTAGGGATCCCAAAGAAAGTTGCTTAGCGGCGTTTAAAAGGGACAGCGCCCTGACACGGCACGCTTCCTCTGTGGACTTCGGTTATAGGAGGACAACGATCTTGGATGGCAAGTCTCCTCTGTCTATGAGTATGGGATGACAACTATCTGAGACGGAACATCTCCTCTGTTGACAATGATTATGGATGGACCTGGGTTTGGAAGGACTACGATTATGAAAGGACTATGACAATGACCGGGGATGGCACGCTTCCTCTGTGGACTTCGTTTATAGGAGGACAACGGCCTGAGATGGCACGTCTCCTCTATTGTCTAAAGTACGTCAACGAACCTCCAAGAATGTTCGCAAGATGTGAACAGACGTTTGCAGGACCTTCAAAGATAGCCACAGGCCCTCCAAGGATATTGACAAGAACCTTCAAAGATATCAACAGGACCTTAAAGGATGTTCGTAGGACCGTCAAGGATGTTCGAGTATGTTCGTAAGGAACTTCAAGGATATACACAGGACCTTAAAAGATGTTCGCAAGGCCCTTTAACGATATTCGCAGGACCTTCAAGGATGTTCTTAAGGACATTGAAAAACATCCACAAGGCCCTCAGGGATACCCGCAAGTACCTTCAAGAATGTATAATGTAGAGAACAAATGGGGCTTACCTTGTTTACTCGTTAAAGACCGCAGCCAACTGACCAAAGCTTCTGTTATGATGTGCTTTATATACTTTTTGAATACGCTAAGGTGAGTCCGAGGATTATTGAGTAAAAAACGAGGTACATATGCCTAAGTAGCAATGGTAACTTGGGTTACACTCAAAAAAATAAATTGGTAGAAAAATCAAGTTTACTAGTTTTCAGCAATTTTTTTGCTGAAATTTCGTTTTCAGCTAAAGTTTTAGTTATATTTTTTTAGCACTAAAATAATTTTGAACTAATGTTTAACTAATTTATTTTGCTACAAAAATTGTGCTGATAACCGCAATTATAGCGTGGACGACAACAAGATAGACAAGATGTAGATGTCGCAGCTTGTCTGGATGTAGTACAGACAACGGAAATGATAACTAAAAAACAACTCTATACAATTTCTATGTTTCAATGACTTGTCACTCAGCTAACCTAAAGGGAGCTGGCACAGAACAAGTCACACACTAAATGTTGCAACTAAATTTAAAAGTAAAAATTACTTGGAAACATCTTTCTATCGAATTTCATCTAAAAATTCGCACACAATCAATAAGCGATTAAAAATATTTTAATATTAAACATCTCAAAATGTTGAACAGTTTTCACAAAGTAAAATCTTAGTTTTGGGTTTTCCATTGCATATTTATACGAGTTGTGTGGCATCTCGTCATAGGACTGGTCCTTTAAGTACACTTGACATGGCTTAACCACCAACAATGGTAAATTATACTAGTCCTATGACAAGTCTAGCTTTGCCAACAATTGACCTCTCATTATCCGTAGCGCGGTTCAAAGTCTATTTTTAGAACTAATTTTCCTTCACTTATACATTACACTTAAGCTCTATAGAATAGATTGCGGAACTAGTTTCTTGGAATCAGATTATTGTTGAACCAGTTCAAGAATAGGCAACCGATTCTTGAGTGATTTTTTTTAATTTAGAAATAAATGAAATATAAATAAATTACCTTGTTAAAAATATAGCCGCATCATAATGATAACCACTTTTTTGTACTTGCAAACAAAACTCATGCAATGTTTCTGAATCTGTCATATAAATTCCGGTTCTTAAATTTTTCAATACTATAATATTTGCAATTGAAATCTGTATGGCAACACCAATACTGGCATCTGCATACAAATTCGACACAATTGAGATTAAGGTCAATATGTAAGATTTTAAATTGTTTTTATGAAATTGTATCATTGTTCGATCGACAGCAATTAAAAGTTCTATAGTCAAAGTTTTGTATCCGTTATCACGTTTCTTTCGATGCAATTTGGGTAACTGACTTTGTTGGATACCGATGAGAGCATGGATGTTATTGCGCCGTACGTTTCGCCATATTTTATGTAAAATTCCACAGCTAGTAGAGGCATTATAAGAATCATTGTTCGCTTGATTATTAACTGGTTGTATTAAAAAAGAACCGTGTAAATTTGTTTTAATGTAACCGGTCTAAAAATTACAAAAATTAATAACAAAATAGCTGCGGAAATTAAAACTTTATTGATTACTTACCATACCATGACAAAGTGAAACTGCAACTGATGATTGGTCATCGCCTTTCACATAACCTTTGTAGTAACAATCAAAATATAGCCCCTCTGATATTTTCTCTTCCTCTGAGTGGTTATTAAAAATGTTGATTACCTTTAGAAAGAACAGATGAATTTAAATAGCAGGGTAATACTTAGTGCAGTCAGGCAGGGCCGTAGCCAGGGGGTGGGGTGCTCAGGGGGCCCTCCCAAAATGATTTGACAAATACAAATTCTGTACAATTTTTACTAGAAATCATATTTTAAACACATGAATATGTTACCTTATTCATACTGAACCCAAAACTAGTAGTTTTCAAATTTATTTCGTTTTCAATTGTCAAATCCCCTACAAATTTCAAATCGAAAATTAAAAATAACGAAAACTTCTAGTTTCGGGTTCAGTATGAATAATGCTTAATCTGAATATTGTTTTTTTTAATTATACACAAAATCTATAAAGTTTAGAAATCTTCCGTTGCTGTTTTCAGTTTTGAAATAGCTTAAATATACCCTCAAGAAAATAAATAAACTACCACTACTAAAATTTTCCTTTATATCGCGAAGTGACAAACAAAAATATATATCTTGATTATTTTATCTTATGCACCACTAATAATATTACAAAAAAATACAAAATTAATTTGTCACTCCAATAATTCAACAAAATATTCGCTATTTAGCTTTGCACCTTGTAAGGAAAAAGTCAGTAAAGTCAGCAAAAAATGTTGCTTAGTCAGAAGCGTGCCTGCAAAAAAGTTGGTAATTTCAGCAAAAGGTTTCTGTCTGAAAATCACCGTGCTGATTTTTACAAAAAAAAAAAAAAATAGTAATCTCAGCAAAAGTTTTGCAAACAATTATTCGCTTGCAAATGAAAAATATCCTTGCTAAAATCTCTAAAGTTTTTGCTGAATATTAGTAGACTGAAGAAAACTCAAAAAATTTGTAGCAAAATTTTACTTTAGTTAATTTATTTGCTAAAAATTTAAATATAGAAATTGTGTAGAGTTGTTTTTTTTTTAATTATCATTTCCGTTATCTGTACTACATCCTGACAAGCTGCGATATCTACATCTTGTCCATCAAGTTATCTTTCACGCTATAAATGCGGTTATCAGCACAATTTTTGTAGCAAAATAAATTAGTAAAACATTAGTTCAAAATTAGTTTAGTGCTAAAAAAATATAACTAAAACTTTTGCTGAAAACGGAATTGCAGCAAAAAAATTGCTGAAAACTAATACACTTGATATACAAGACGTTTTACTAATTTTTCTACTAACTTATTTTTTTAAGTGTAGTTATTCATAGTATATAGTATGTATTATCTTTATTTTTATATCTTACTGGTTAAATACAGAAAATTCTCGTTTGGTAAATTTTTTTTAATATTCAAATAAGTAATTCAGAGGCCAGATTCCCGCAGTCGTGAGAGTTCGAAATTGTTAAAAATTAACGTTTTTAAATGCAAATAAAATAACACGAATAACTCTTCATATAATTTTTTTTTTATATTTGCAATATGGGACCGAAATGCTAACCAAGTTTAAATCTTTTTAGTGCTTTAAGTAATAATATTTGCTATCGAAAAAACTCGATCACGACTGCTGTAATGGGCCCCCAGGTTTGTGATCACACGTAAGGGGAAGTGATTGACCCGAACTAACCTGGTGGTTCATTCGAACTACCATGGTGGTTCATAAGAAATGTCATAGCCCGATACCTAGTCAGTAGCGAGTTAATTTTTTGGAAAGACGATAAACTTCGGTTGATTATTTTTTTACGGCCTTCGCGGTCTTTTCTAATATCACACTACGTGGACTGGGTACAATAATTTTGTGCTGATATTTGTAACACCAAAAAATATTGGACCTAGGCCTCTTAGTATACCAATGAACTCAGCATCACTTTTTGTTTTCCGATTTAATGATGTCCGTCAGTCTGTTTGTGCAAATATCAAAATATTTTGATACCTTTCGCTGGGGTATTATACGGTTACAGGTAGTCGAAATTTTTTATAAATTTTGCTCTATCTCTTAGTTTTGGAGATATGGGCCATTTTAAAAAATCGGGAGGGAACGAAATGGCGCCATCTTTAAAACTTCGGATACATTGGTGGCGCCATCTACCGGGTAATAAAAGTAACATAAAAATATTATATTTTTTAACAATAAATTTTGTAAAATTTGACGAATAGGGTCTTTAAAATAAGTTTTAAATAATTGTGAAAATTAATACTCAAATTTAGTTAAAGTACTGATGATTTTTAGTATTTTGTTAAATGAGGATAACTAAAATCTTTGCTTAAATCAATGTTTCAACTAAAAATTCGTTAAAAATGAGTCAAACCAATTTGAAACCGGTTTGACATATTTTTCTACTGACGTATTATCTTAAGTGTATAGAGTTATAGCGCAAAGAAGCTTTGAACAAATTTTAGTCCATTTTTAGGTCTAAAAGCCGCGAGTGACTGGCCTGTTTTAGTACGAGAGGATCAATTTTCGCGGGGATATTTTTTAGGCCCAATCTACCGAAAAGTGCGTCGGTAGATGAAAAAATAACACTTTTGCACACATGGGTGCTCTTTGTGCGCCAATTTGAATACGCACGAAATTAACTTTTAAACACATTTAAAGTTTAGACTTATTTCTGGCATTGAACCTCAATTTTGAACTTTGATGTCTTCAGAGACTTATATTAGAATTTTATGACAAATATTTTTGGGGAACACATTAACCCTCTAACTCTTCAACTTATGGGTCGTTTGTGACCCTTTTTGAAAAGGGCAAAAAGTCCCTTTAATTGAACAGTTAGAGGGTTAAAATATTCCACGAAAATATTTGTCGTGAAATTCTACTGTAAGTCTCTGAAGACATCAAAGTTGTAAATTTAATTTCAATGCCAGGAATAAGTCAAAACTTAAAATGCATTTAAGGGTTAATTTCGTACTTATTCATATTTGGCGCTCAAATGTCCCACAAACCTGGATTTTAGGAGGAAACCATGTGAATCTTCCATTTCATGTAAAACACTATGAGGAACATTTCTGTGGAACATTTTAACCCTCTAACTCTTCAACTTACGCGCCTTTTTGTATCTTTTTAAAACGGGACCAAAAAAGCCCATTTAATTTAAGAGTTAGAGGGTCAAATAGTTCCACAAAACTGTACCTCCTAGTATTTTACATACGTTTGATGAACATATCCTATACCCAAAATGGAAGATTTTAATTTTAATTTTTTAATTTTAATTTAATTAAAATGGAAGATTCCCATGGTTTCCTAGTGCACATATATAATAAATCTATAACTCAGAATCAGTTTTTGGGGTTTCTTTCATGGAATGGACGAAATATTTATAAAAGCTTATTTTGCTTTTAATCTAAGCTAAATTTCCTATTATATGATGAATACTATACGTATTTACAGATCTCCAAAATTAAATGGGAGACATTCAAAGTTTAGTTTTGACACAAATTTTAAAGTTTACCGCTTAAAACACCACTAACAGTCACGAGAGGGTTAATAGATTATATATAGAAATTATTTACCTTTTCATTGTGTAGACAACAGTTATGTAACTTAGTCACCAGAAGCCTCTTGTTTAAGAGTTATAGATGGATAAATCCATGAACCTTCTTGAGGCGAATTTTGAGGACATAAATGTAAACGGCCAGACCGGTTTACATCGCAGAAAGTGAATTTTTGCACAGATCTTATTTTTTATTCTCAATCTATCCGAAAATGAGCGGGGAGCTGGAAAAATAACACTTTTGCATATATGGGTGCTCTAATATACATGTATTAATTCACAAAAATCCATACTTATGACAATGTTTTTGGCTATAACTCAGCGACGAATCGAGATACCACCTTAAATTTTTCACACAAATGTAGGAGAAAGTTTAACAATAATCATATATTTTTTAAAAATTTTAAAAAATGCGTATTTCGAGCAATTGGGATTTGAACTCAAGACCCCAAAAAATTACCTTTGACCCTTTCATGAAATAAATCAATATGCCTTTCATTTTAAAGGGTACTTTCTTAACTAAGAAAAAATACCAAAATTAATTTTAGAACTTAAAGGGTTTTAAAGATATAGTCGATTTTGTAATCATACTTTAGTAAAATTTTAGCGTTTTTTCCAATTTTCGTGACGTCATATTTCGGAAACCAAAAGATTCTTGGCTCTGAAATTTATGTTTTAATGAGCTGTTGTCATGTATGATAGTTGTGGTAAATTTCATTGAAATCGGAGATGCTCAATCCGAAAATGCCACTTTTTTGTATTGAATTGATGTGTTTTCACCCAAATATTATGCACAGAATTTATGCGAAAATTTAGCAAATACTATCCAAGATATAAAGTCAGAAATTTTACTTTATTAATTTAGATTTTTATTCCGATAATGTGTATTAATTAAAAAATAACTTACTCTAAATGTTTTTGTTGCTATAAATGAATTGTCTTGATGCAAAATTAAATGCAAGTGATGACCAAACACATTTAAAATATATTCCGGATGAGGATACCAAATTTGGCTAGATTTGCTACGAAATGTATCCAACACACTAAATGCGGGAGTATAATCTAATACAAAATTTTATATAAATTAAGTGTTCTGTTGTAAAAAAGGAAATGCCTAAATTACCTTTATTCCGTATATTAAGATTATTTAAATTTCTAAGTGATTCATATAAAAAGTCATCGTCATGTAATTGGAAATTATGAACTTTTATTAGTTTAACATAATCACTAGCGAATTTCTCAGTTACATTATTACTTTTTACAGAAGTAAATTTTATTTGATTTTGTAGATTTTGATCTAAAATTAAGATAGATCCATAGAAATATATTATTCCACCCAACAATATTAAAATAGTGGCAGTGACTATTAACAATAAAGATAGTTTCCGATGTATTGAAATGTTGTAGTACCTATTTTTACAAAACAAGTATTCTGAATTGTTAACAACATTTTTCTTTTGAAATACCATTTTTAAATATTATTTTATTAAAACTATTTTACACTCCGAACACAAGAATTGTTTTGAAATTTACTTTGTACAATAAATTATGAATAACCAATTGATTAAAGAATTCAAGAAATAATTAGCTTTTAAGAAATAATTGCACACGTGTATGCATGTGGTTTAAAAGAATCTTTGAGTCAATAAGAAAATCTGCAACAGAAATAGAAAATAAGTCTAATATTGACTACATGATACGCAATATGTATTTATTTTTTAACCACAATAATATCTAATATATAATTAGTGTTTACAGAACGTTTATTGAAGCATTTCTTTTTATATTTTTTACATTCATATTAAGAATCCGATCAGAGTTAAGTCCAATCATATTTTAAACATAACTTCCCAAGTAAAAATGTTTATATATAATCATATATGGCTTCATGTAATAATATATTTTCTTATATAATTTTATGTATCGGCATTGCCATATAATTATTATATATTATATTATTCTTCTTAAAAATATAAAATGGCATATATAACCATATCTAGATATATATTGATCTTGATAAAATTATATATGTATGTATTGCGCATGGTTCGGGGACATAGCCAAAAAAGTGCCCAAACTATGAAGTATATTAGTCAAAAATATCTGCAAGGTATTCGCAAGGCCTACGAAGAGTTTGAGGACAGTCCCCAAACCAACAAGCATATAATTAAAAGAGGTACCAACTCACCTAACCTCTGTTAAATCACTCTCTTCTTATTTTGTATCGAAAAATGTTACCATATGTATTACACATGCCTGTAAAGGCTAACATTTTTCGATACAAAATGTCAATCTTTGAAAAAGAGCGACGAATACCGCCCAAACTAACCAAATGTCTCCATACTAAACCGTAGATCGGAAAAATGTAGAGATCTGTGTATATAGCCAAAAAAGTTCCCTATCAATGCGCTGTAACGAAACGAATGTCTTCAATGTATTCGCTAGAACAATTAATAGAGATAACAGGGGTGTGCACTAGAGCGTACCACCTTACAGGCAAAAAAAAAAGTGCGCCGTACACCTTGCAATATGAAGTATTTTTGCAAGGTTTCAAAAAAAAATTTGCCGTTATATCATTGGCATTTACAGTCGGATCTTTAAGTATGATACATCGATGTTTTTCTCTCGAGGAGACCAGTATTTTACTCTAAGGGCCACTGACCTCAAATATCCCGTTCTAGTAGTTACCCACCAGAACTCAGTTGCTACCACCCTAATGTCAGAAAATTAAAGCTCACAAAAAATCATTAAACTTTTGCTAACGAAGTTTTTCTATAAACCCAGTAGAATTTTTTATATATTTTGGTTGCCGAACGTAGGGGTCGCCTTTTTAAATTTTTTTTCATTGGATTTTTTCTTTATAGCAAAACACTGGTCTCCTCGAGGCAAAAATCGATATATGTATATGACCTTCAAAAAATTTAAAAAGGCAAAAAAAATAATTTTTTTGAAATTGCCTTGAAAAATACTTCATATTGGAGGGTGTATGGCGAACTTTTTTTGCGGTACGGTCTAGTGTGCACATAAATCCCAATAAACACTGAAAAACTAAAAATTCAAGTGCTGTAAAAAATTATTGAATTCAGCTTTATTTTATGTATTTTTTCCAGTGAAAATCCAGTTCATACAAATTGAAATAATTTGTTTTTCTATTCTTGTCAATATTAAAAATAAACAAACTAAATATAATTTTTTTATATGGAGATATAAAAGGAATCTGAATTTCTTCCTTGGATTCTAATAAATATGTAAATAATTGACATTTCTTTGAGCCTAAACTTTATTCTATATTTAGTATTTTCTCCTTAGCTAAGAAAGGCACTACAACGTTTGACGCTGCCAGAAAAAGGAAAGGGAAACTCCAAAAAATTGGTTTCCGTCGACTCAAGATGTTGGATGTTAAAAGAAAAATATAAATGTTAATGTATCTATGCAAAAATAATTTTATAACTGCAAATAAATTGCATCAAATATTACAATTATCGTATTTTAATTGGCTTGATTTGAGCTTGAATATAGGGCTTGAATACAAGGGTTTTTAATATGTTGTTTGAACTTGAATTGGACTATCATTCAAGGCTTGAATTCAAGCATATTTACACTGTTATGTTCGACTGGAATTCCAGTGTCCCTTTTGCTGGAGTATGCTATTGAATTACAGTGTAAATCAAGTATAAATCAAGGCTTGAAATTGGAAAAAGTGACTGGTATTACGCTTGATTTCAACGTTAATTCCAGCAAACTTGTTTATTGGGTTGCTTTAAAGGCCAAATTTGGGATTTAAAGAACCTGCGGAGGGCCGTACCATATAACGCTACAAAAAAGAACAGCCTTCTGCTAAAACCAATTTATGTATTTTGGTCTTCTTAGTACGAATCTAAAGTCAGAAAAGTTCCATATAATATTCATTGAGTTGTGGGTATATCTTATTTTATTCCCTTATATGAATTCCACTTAAAATAGCCTTTTATTTTATAATGATAACGCCTAGAAATGTTGTGGAATATTTTAAGCACCTCGTTAGGATCACAAAAATTGTGTTTCGAAGTTTTCTATAAACCTTAATTATTTGAGAAGATTTGGACACAATATATAAATTGCGTTGTAAATATATTAAATAATCAATGGATTGATTGGTTGATCCAAATAAATTAAAAAACTTAAAGTTGGGCATGCCGAGTATACGATATCCTACATAAGCCTGGTTGAAAGTCAACTAATATTTGGATCCGAAATTCAAATGATAAAAATTATTAATTATTTCTAGAGCTGATTTTATAGGAAGAAGAAAATATTTTTATTGAAAAATTTAACAGACGAAAGGGAATCATCAGATTCGTCTCACCCAAATGATTTTTTTTAATTATTATTTTTAATTATTTTTATATAACCGGATTATACCCCCAAAAAGAAAAAGTTTGATACACATATTGCATATGTTTATTAGTCAGAAACAAAAATTGAGCAATTTTTGACCTCATTTCGTTAATCCTCAAATATGACATTGGGCAGATAATAAAAAGATGTGTCCTTTAAATTGCTCTCCTCTACAACAGATTCGAAGATCATTAGGTTTTTCGGGTCCTCGTCGGTAGACATCACTTGTGAGTGAGTTAGCGGTCGACTATACTCTAGCAGACCATTGTTCATTGTTTTTTTTTAGAAATTGGTATTTTATTTTTGTTTAAAATTGCTTTTTATAAAGATTTTTCTTCTAATTAGAAATTTATTAATTAGGTTCGAAGCCAATTTCCTTATTATGAATTAACATAATAGTAATTTTTTTTCAAAAACTGCTATTTTTCTTCATCAGGATACAATCCTGACAAATACTTCACAGAGTCTTTCCTTTCAAAAAACCTCTACACTTTCAGGAATGAAAAGACGATAATTTCGGGGATTTTTATTCTAGATCGTTGTAGACTTCGACCTAGAGTACCTTCGCAGGACCTCAAGGATACTCATGGAATCGCAAGCATATTCGCAAAATCTTTGCTGGGCATAATTTTGTTTAAAAAAATTACTTTCCAGAAACTCTGGGATGCTCGCAGGAATTCTGAAAAAGTTACATAACGGAGATCTGCAGGACCTTAGCAGAACTTCTGAAGAATTTAACTTGTGCCGGTCACACTTTTTTAGAAAACTACTTTTATTGACGGTGCAAATTGCTGATCTCTGATGAATGTTGTGTATTTGCATATCATATGAGCATGCACAAGCTTGTTTTATAATATGCATAAGAACAAGCGGGTCACTTTTGCCGTGACAAAGTTCAGTTGATTGCATGTGTAACGTTTCCAAATAATTCGATATTCATACATAATATCCACAGTAACCCAATCATAATGTAAAAAAATTGCGCATAATGTTTTTTATGGGCATTGCTTAAATTTTGCTTTATAAATCCTATTTGAAGATAATACACTCAAAATAATACGTCTGTTGGCTGGACAGAAAAATTTGTTACTTTAACAAAATTTATTTCTGTTTTTCGGCATAACCCTTAAACGCATGGTGTAGCCATTTGGCAACATACCGGTTTTTTATAAAAAAAAAACCCACTTGATGCACAAAACACCATTTTTGGGCATTAGGGGCCCCTTCTGTATTCCTATAATTTAGCGTAGAATTTTTAAACAGTTAGATTAAAAATCTTGGTTTTGCTCTGTATATTTGTGAAAAATCTAAAACACGCGTTTTTTTTACAAAAAGTGTAATATTCAAAAATATTTTTTTAATTTTTAAAGAGGTATTCTCGCAATAAAATTCATTTTGGCGACAACAAATTATAGTTTATAGATTTTTTTTTGTTTTGTTTTCATACACGTTAAAATAATCACAATTTCGCTATTTGGCAAAAAAAACCATATTTTTCAATAAAAATCACCTTTTTTTTAAAAATAAATTTTTTTTGAAATGTAATATAAATCATATATAAAAAAAATGGTAAAAATCGAAGAGATTATGCATTTAAGGGTTAAAATAAAATTTGTTGATTGTAATACTTTTTTTTGTTAAATTTAACAAATCCAAATTTAAGTAAAAAATTTGTAAAACTACAGTTTTATGTGTAACTAGCGGGCACAGCCCGCCACGTTGTTAGCGTGCCTTACAGTTTAGGGGGGGGGCTGCGCCCCCCCCACAATTTTTTTTAAATTCGTTTGTTTATTTAAAGTACAGTTTTTATAATAAAAGCCTTCACCCAGCCACCACAAATAAATAATTCTGACAAAACCATGGGTTTAAAATAAATAAATATTGGATCCCTTTTTCTCATGAAAGTGGATTGTTATTAATTAATCCATTACAAATTGTAATATACCTGTGTATGTCAAGATAATTTGGTAAAGTGCGAACTTAGGTAGATAGACCCGTAAGTAGTTTTATTAATTTGTGTTTTGAATGAAAATAAATAACGTAAAGCAGGGTTGGAAAGCGATTTATAATATTAAAGATAGCGGGCAAAGCTACGTATCTACGTTGTTAGCGTGCATTGAAGTTTTTTTTTAATTCCAGTTTATGTAAAGGTAGACCTGGCAATTCAAGTAAATTCACAAATTCAGTTGGAAAATTTACTTCGTCGGTATCTTTCACCGGTGCTTCGTTACCTGCAGTTTAAATATCAGAATATATAAGTTCCATTCTTTTTCTAAGGTTTTTTCTCTTTTAGAAAATTTGTTTAACTTTTTGGAGAGTATGTTTCAATGCTACATAAGTTTCATATTCCGTGGATAGTGTTTGAACAGGTAATTAAAAGGGATTCTTCACCCCTTTTTGTTCCACCCAGTAAAAATCACAAATATATATAATCTTGCCTCAATCGCATGCGAAATTTCAAGTACCAAACTCCGGCAGTTTGAGTCATTCAAATTCCATTCCATTTTGTTTAACAATTTTAGTGTTCCAATGCAACTCTTTCCAAGATTCCATTTTGTTCACCATTCCATTGCATTTCGTTCCCATTATCTGTTATTCCAATTCTACTCGTTCTCCGTTTCATTCCATTTTGTTCCTACTGTCTTGTGTATCGATATTGATATCAATCGCTTCTATTTCCATTTCTTTGCACTTGCTCCGTGCCATTCCTCTTTTAACTGCAGTGTTCCAATTCCACTCGTTCCCCATTCTAAGCCATCTCGCTTCTCATTCCTTTTCGTTCTATAGTCCATTCCTCTTCCAATCCATTTCCATTGTCTATAATTTCAATTCCACTCGTTCAACGTTTATATCCATTTCGTTCCACTTGTGTTTCGGGTTTCTAGCCGAAGGGTTCGGTTAGGCCATCAAGGGGGAGAATTATTCCGTTTTTACCCCTCCCGGTAGGAATTTCCGAAAATTCCGAGAACGTCTGCATTGGAGGAGGAACCTACTACATACATAATTTTAGATCTCTATATCCAGCAGTTTGCCCAACTCGGCAAGGGGGAAGTTTTTTACTTTTTACCCCTCCCGGTATGAGTTTCCAAAAATACCGTCTTAGGGGACGTCTACGTTGGAGAAGGAACCCAAATACCGAATTTAAGCAGTTTGGCCAGGCCGTTAAGGGGGAGACTTCCTGTTTTTGACCCTACCTGTGGAAATTTCCAAAAATCTCATCTTAGCGGATGTCTACAATAGAGGAGGAACTTTAGTACCAAATTTCAACTTCCTACCTCCAGCAGTTGGGCAGGCCTTTAAGCGGCACTTTTCGCTTCATTAATCCCCATTGTTGCAATGTCCCTGTCCAAAATTCCACAAAGCACCTTCCCGATAAGTGAGCCCATACTCCAAGGAACAGATGTTTTACATTTCAGGATTCTAGCCAACTTTTACTATTTGTACCCCTCTGGGTAGGAATTTTCGAAAATCCATCGACAGGGAATTTCAGCTTCCCAGTTTCAGCAGTTTGAGCAGGCTGTCAATTCGGACACTTTTTCTTTTTTTGTCCCTCCGGGTTGGAATTAGGCTGGAAGAGGAACCTTAGTAGCGAATTTCAGCTTCCTAGTTCCAGCAGTTTGGACAGGTCGTTAAGGGGCCACTTTCCCTTTTTGAGCCTCTATTTTATAACGACCCTGTCCAAAATTGAAATACTATCTTTCTAATAAGTTAGCCCTTACTCCAGGGACCCACATTTTAAATTTCAGTTTTCTAGCCGAAGGGGTTTTTACAGGCCACCAAGGGGAGGCTTTCTTCTTTTTGCCCCTACCTTTAGGAATTTACAAAAATTCGATCTTCGCGGCTGTCTGCGATGGATGAGGAACATCCATACCAAATTTCAACTTCATTGCCTCAGCGGTTTGGGCAGGCCATTATTGGTAACATTTTTCCCTTTTAACCCACATTTTTACTATGTTTCTGTTCCAAAATAGAAAAATTACGTTGCCGGTGAGTTAGTCCTACTCCAGGGAATATATATTTAAAATATTTATATTTTAAATTTTAGGTTGGCCAGAAGGGATTGGGCAGGCCGTCAAGGAGAATACTTTTCCCCTTATCTCCCTCCCGATAGAAATTTCAAAAATTCCGTCTAAGCGGACGCCTACACAGAAGGAGGAACTCACATACCGAATTTCGGCTACATAGTTTCAGCAGTTTGGGCAGGCCGTCAAGGGGGAAACATCCCCCTTTTGGGATATCCTGTAGGGAATTCCAAAAACACAAACTTAGTCGATGTCTACTACAATGGAGGAATCTTTGTGCCAAATTTCAACTTCTTATCTCCAGTAGTTTGGGCAGGCAGTTAATGGGGACACTTTTCCAATTTGTGAGACCTTCTATGGGGACGTCTATGCCAAATATATTTGGAAATTCCGGTAAGAATTTCCAAAAATCCCGTCTTAGCGGACGTCTATGCCGAATATCAAGAAACCTTGTTTTAGTGGAGATATCCGTGGGAGGAGGAAAAAAAGTACTTTTTGTGAAATTATATTTTTTTAAATGGAATTTTTTGGAAAAAGGGAAATTTTTTGGAGAAAGATACTTTATTTTTACAAAGTACTTTATGGAAGAGGGTATACTTTTTTTGAAAAAGTTATTTTTAGGAAAAATTTATTTTTTTTGGAAAAAGGTCTTTTTTTTGGGAAAGGGTCCTTTTTTGGAAAAGGTATTTTTTTGGAAAAAGGTATTTTTTTGGAAAAATGGTTTTTTTTTTGAAAAAAGGTACTTTTTTTGGAAAAAGATACTTTTTTTGGAAAAAAGTACTTTTTTTGGAAAAAGGTACTTTTTTTGGAAAAAGGTACTTTTTTGGGAAAAGGTACTTTTTTGGTCCCCTTTTTGCCCCTCCCGATAAGAATTTCCAAAAATTCCGTCTCGGCGGACGTCTACACCGGTCGAGGAACCTACATACCAAATTTCAACTTCATAGCTCCAGCAGTTTGAGCAGGCCGTCAAGGGGGAGAATTTTTCCCCTTTTTGCCTCTCTCTGTAAAAATTTCAAAAAAATCCCGTCTTGGTGGATGTCTAGGATAGTGGAGGAACCTTTATACCAAATTTCAACTTCCTACCTCCAGCGGTTTGGGCAGGCCGTCAAGGGGAGCTCTTTTCCCCTTTTTAACCCCCATTTTTACAACGTCCCTGTCCAAAATTCTTGAAAGTACTTTCTAGAAAAGTTAGCCCCTACTCCAAGGAACACATATCTAAAATTTCAGCTTTCTAGCCAAAGGGGTTTTGGCAGGCCGTCAAGGGGGAGACTTTCCCCCTTTTTGCCCGTTCCGGTAGGAATTTCCACAAATCCCGTCTTAGCGGACGACTACGCCGAAATTTACCAAATTTCAACTTCCTAGCTTCAGCGGTTTGGGCTGGGCGATGTTGAGTCAGTCAGTCAGTCAGACACGTTATTCTTTTATATATAGAGATTATACTGAGTCGTAGAATTTATAAAAATTTAGGGTCTCGGGCCCCTCCCCAGGCCTAGTCCATATCATGTGAGGGCATATAAGGGCACTCGAATGGAGCAAGCATTTTGTCCGTTTTGCTCTATCTCGCTTAGTTTTCGAGATATGGGCCATTTTATGAACTGGAAAATTTTCATTAAAAATTTCCGAGGCTCCAAGTACTCGCCAAGGTCAATTTTTGATAGAGATAACCCCTTTCGCTGGAGTATTGTACGTTCAGGGGTGGTCTAAATTTTAATCAGTTTTGCTCCATCTCTCTTAGTTTTCGAGATATGGGCCAATTTAAATAATCGGGAGGGAAAGAAATAGCGCCATCGTTAAAACTTCGGATACATTGGTGGCGCCATCTACCGGGTAATAACAGTAACATGAAAATATTATATTTTAACAAATAAATTTTGTAAAATTTAACGAATGGGTTCTTAAAAATTAGTTTTAGATAATTTTTAGTATTGTGTTAAATGAAGATAACTAAAATTTTTCCTTAAATCAGTGTTTCAACTAAAGATTTGTTAAAAATTAGTCAAATCGATTTGAAACCGGTTTGACGGATTTTTTTACTGACGTATTATTTTAAGTGTAGGTTCGTTCCATATACTCGTACATTTATAAAAAAAGTTAGTACAAAAGTCTGATAAACGCGTTCTGATGTAATTGAATTAATTTTTCTGTTATTTTTTTATTAAAATTTAGAATTAATCTAATCCAATTTAGCATAACAATTACTTTCATCCGTATTTGAACTAACTTTACATGCTAATTTTTAGTAATTTGTGTTTCTGAACTTTACAAATTTTTCAGTTCATTTAAACCACAGTTATTTCTAAATCATTATATTTTTGTGTCTCTGCCATCAATATCACATAGAGATGGCGCTATGTTTTCAGTTTTATACCCTACACCACTATGTGGTCATTATACCCTACACCACTATGTGGTCAGGGTATTATAAGTTTGTGCTGATGTTTGTAACACCAAAAAATATTGGTCGTAGACCCACCTTATAGTATACCGATCGGTTCAGAATTTCATTTCTTTTTTTTTTTATTATTTTTAACGATGTCCGTCTGTCCGTCCGTCTGTCTGTCCATGCAATCTTGTGCGCACTCTACAGGTCGCAAATATTAAGATATTTTGATGAAATTTGATACGCAGACCTATGTTAGCCCAAGGACGAACAAGTTTGATTTTGGTGAACATCGGTCCATGTTTAGACCTAGTGCCCATATAAGGGTCCTACCAAAATTATACTGTTTATACGCTGCAGGTCGTAAATATTAAGATATTTTGATGAAATTTGGTACACAGGCCTATATTGGCCCAATAACGCAGCCTATTGATTTTGGTGAACATCGGTCCATGATTAGACCTAGTGCCCATATAAGGGTCCTACACTAAAAAAAAAAAGTTAGTATAAAAATTAGTAAAACGGTTTCCAATTTTATTATACTAGTATTATACTAATTTTTAGTATAAAGTTGTTTTTTAGTAAACTAATTTGGTATTCTCATTTTACAAATTACAGAATTTTTTACTAATTTGAGTTGCTAAATCTACAAATTTAATTTTACTAAATTTTGAAACCCGATTAGCTAAAATTAGCAAAAAAAATTACTAATCTTATTTTGAAAGTTTAAATTTTTTTTTTTTGAAAATATACACAACCTGATAGAAATTTTTGTTGCAATATGATTACCAGAAAGACCAAGTTGTTTTTAAGCGTTTTTTTTTTCATTTATAATAAAAATAGATTTGTTCTTAAATTTTTTTGTTGTTTTTCAATGTTTATATTTCCACGTTTTTTTTTTTTTTGCTTTTATCGAATATTTCTTTGCTATAAATACAATTAGTTTTGCAATTTTTTCAATATGTATTTTTATCATCCATATTCGTGCACTCGGTGAAAAAAAGAGTTATCATATTGATGAAACTGCTTCATAAATCGTTCATCGGCAATAAATATGACGAAGCGTTTCATAAAGCGGGTGATGTTTTTTATACGAAAATTGATGGCAAAACGTCTTTCAAATTAGTTCGTATTAACCGATAGTTCGCCTTAACCAAGTTTAGCTTAAAAGAATTTTACTGTAAATGGTACAATTGTTTTCTATTCTAAAGCTGCCTACACACGAAGGAACATTCGTCACAAAATGCACTTCGTGTATAGCGACCTATAGAAAATCAAGCATGCTGTACAGCATGCTGGACGGCTGTATGAATTTGATCATGTAGTGTCTAATTTGACAGCTTGTTAAACATGGCAGATTTGACAAACACGCTTTACAGTGTAATGGAAACATTTTTTTATAACAAAAAAGGGATAACGTTAATAAATGAACTAAAAAATGCAAAAACAGAAAAACAAATTAAATTCAAAGAAAAAAAATTATTGACATAAGCGGCCTTTATACGATCAAGCATGCTGTCCAGCTTGTTTGACAAACAAAAAATGTTTTTTGGAATACACGGTCAAGCATGCTGTAAAACTTTACTTCAAAACCACAAAATCAACACAGCGGATGATAATGACGAAATTATTTTTATTAATTTTTTTCTTGGAATTTCATTTTTGAATTTCTGTTTTTGCATTTTTTATTTTATTTATTAACGCTATCCATTTCTTGTTACAAAATAACTTATTAAAAATCCAATGATTGATGATTTTTTTCAATAGACGGTAAAGCGTGTTTGTCAAACTTGCCGAAATATCAAAAAATTTTGTTTTTCGTCCAACATGCTTGACAAACCGTCAAATTAGACATTACATGGTAAAATTCGTGTTATCAAAATTTTTTGATATTTTGTGTTTCCAAACTCAATTTTCCATCGTGTGTATCGATCCCAGCAAAATATTGGTAATGACACCTCATTACTATCAGCATTACCAAAAATGATATATCATTACCTTCTGCATTATTTTATAATATAAAATAATGACTTCCTAATAACGGCATATTGTATTCATTGTTTCTAAATATAAAATAATGACTTACTCGTAATATTTTAAATAAATACTTTTTACACAGTTAAATTTTATACATTTTTATTTATTATATGTAAATATGTTTTATGTTTAAATTTTTATGACGAGTCCTAAAATTACACATTAGAAAAAACTTAAATTTTTCTGAATGTATTTTCTTAAGCTAATAGTATTTGCTTAACTCCTTATTTTTAAGAATCAAGTAAGCAATCGGATAACCACTTATAATTCAACTTTTTGTAAGCATGTGTGTAACCACTTATTATTCAAAATCTCATAACTACTTATTTCTCATTTTTTCGTAAGCGAGCGGGTAAGCGTGACTACTTATAAAAACGACCACGCCAAACAAAAATAATGAGCTTAGACGCCAAAAAATAAGTTGTGCGGAGCTATGAATTTTTATTATATAACCACTTATTTGGTAATGAAAGATTTTGCTGGGATGTTACTGTTTTTGCTGTTTTAGTTCATTGAGAGAAGTCGTACTGGGAGGTGCTTTTGTAATTGCGCATTATGGCGACAATTACAAATAATGAAAACTGCATTAATTTTACAAATTAATATAAAAATTTATAGACAATTAAGAAAAAAATCCTTAAATATAAATTGTAACAAAATATTGACCAGTTTTCCTTTAAACATACCCAGCAAAATCTTTCATTACCAAATAAGTGGTTATATAATAGAAATTCATAGCTCCGCACAACTTATTTTTTGGCGTCTAAACTCATTATTTTTGTTTGGCGTGGTCGTTTTTTTAAGTAGTCACGCTTACCCGCTCGCTTACGAAAAAATGAGAAATAAGTAGTTATGAGATTTTGAATAATAAGTGGTTACACACATGCTTACAAAAAGTTGAATTATAAGCGGTTGTCCGATTGCTTACTTGATTCTTAAAAATAAGGAGTTAAGCAAATAAAGGGTTCTTCAACAGGGACGCTACAAAAGTAGAAAGACAGGGACAGCAAACGGCGCCATATTTCTTACCGCTCTTTTGACATTTCTCTTCAGTAAGGTTTGCCATTTCATGATGGAAAGATATACGAGCCAACAACGAGTCGAAATTATTAAAATTTACTACCGACATTCGGAGTCAGTGGCCTCAACGTTAAGAGCGCTACGTCCAATTTATGGTCGTCATAATGAATGGCTTCGTCAATAAACAAAATATGCGTTATTGGTCAGACAGCAATCCACACGTACTCCATGAGTCACCATTGCATCCCGAAAAAATTACGGTTTGGTGCGGTTTATGGGCCGGCGGCGTCATTGGGCCGTACTTATTCCGTGATGATCAAGACCGGCACGTTCCTGTGAATGGGAATCGCTACCGTTCAATGATAACCGAATATTTTTGGCCTTTGGATGATATGGACTTGGAGGACATGTGGTTCCAACAGGACGGCGCCACAAGCCACACAGCGAATGTCACAATCAATTTATTGCAAACCAAGTTTGGAGAACGTGTTATCTCACGAAATGGTCCAGTCGATTGGCCGCCTCGGTCGTGCGATTTGACGCCGTTGGACTATTTCCTGTGGGGCTATGTCAAATCTATGGTCTATACCAACAAGCCAGCGACGATTGATGAACTTCGTACGAATATCGGCCGATTTATGCTTGAAAACTGTCGAAAATTGGGTTCAGCGTCTGGACTTCTGCAAGCGTGCCCGTGGTGGCCATGCAAAAGAGATCGATTTCCATACATAATGGCATCGAACGTACTTTCACAGGAATAAAGAATTTCATTGATATCCAAAACCGTTTTTGTTTTATTTAAAAAAACTTTTGTAGCGCTCTTTTTGAAGAACCCTTTACTATTAGCTTAAGGAAATACATTCAGAAAAAATTAAGTTTTCTCTAGTGTGTAATTTTAGGACTCGTCATAAAAATTTAAACATAAAACATATTTACATATAATAAATAAAAATGTATAAAATTTAACTGTGTAAAAAGTACTTATTTAAACTATTACGAGTAAGTCATTATTTTATATTTAGAAACAATGAATATAATAGGCCGTTATTATGAAGTCATTATTTTATATTATAAAATAATGCAAAAGGTAATGATATATCAGTTTTGGTAATGCAGATAGTAATGAGGTGTCATTACCAATATTTTGCTGGGTATATAATTCTTATAAACAACTGTAAATTGCACGCGTGCTAACCCGGTGTATTTAAATGCAATAAATTATATGATTTGAAATGTCAAAACCATTGCAGAAAAACGTCAAAATGATATCAATTGCAAAGTGGTGGGGAACACTTGACATTTTCATGGATAAGAAATATCATAGATTTTTCTTCGAAAAATACCAAATTTTATGAAACATTAATTTTTACCGACAAATAATAAAAAACTAAACACTTTTCCATTCTTTTTTAAAAAAATTTTTGTTGTTTTTCTATTACAAAATTAAAATGAAAACTAAAAGTGACATTTGATCTCTGGCATCACTGCAAGAGCCGATTGCATGTCAGCGATATATTAATTTTATTGTGCATAGACTAATAGCGTCAGAAAATTACAATTTTATTAAAATTTTTAAATTATTAAGAAAAACATTTAATTCTGTAATAAAATTAATAAGAAAAGGATACAAATTTTCTATGACTAAAAAAAATAACGAAATGAACGAAAAGAACGAATAATGGTGAACGATGTCATATCGTTCAATGAACTGAACCGTTCAAATGAACTAGTTCGTTCATGAACGACACAACTCTTAGCACGAGGTTTTTCTAACAAAAACATTCGGTAGTGTTTTAATAGTTAAAAAAACAAAGTGAATTAAAATAATAACTTGTAAAAATCAATAACAATGGTTCCTATTGGACCAGTACATGGTGGTCATCCTGGGGTACATGCTCCACAACCTATGTCCACCGCATCCAGTGATCCTAATACTCTTCAAACATCATCTTCGACCGTAACAACATCCTCATCTTCAAATAAATCGTCTTTATCCATAAAAACTAATTATACTTTAAAGTTTACTTTGGCTGGTCATACCAAGGCAGTATCAACTGTTTTCACCCAATGGGGAATGGTTGCCGAGTTCATGTGAGTACCAGAAGTGGGAAAAGAAATAATTTCGAAATTTTATGAATTGACCTGCCTCTGCCGTTCATTTCAGATGATGACAACCCGCCTGTAAGTTTTATAAAATTCTCCCCCAATGGCAAGTATATATTGGCGGATACTTTGGATAATACTTTGAAATTATGGGACTATTCAAAAGGAAAATGTTTAAAAACCTACACTGGACATAAAAATGAAAAATATTGTATTTTTGCAAATTTTTCAGTAATTGGAGGAAAGGTTAGTTAAAGGCAAGAATTTTTTTATCTATAAATTTGTTTTAAATGTTTGTAATATTTTTTAGTGGATTGTTTCCGGCAGTGAAGATAATATGGTTTACATCTGGAATCTACAATCGAAAGAGGTGGTCCAGAAATTACATGGTCACACCGACAGTCTGTTGTGTACTGCTTGTCATCCAACAGAGAATATTTTTGCTTCGGCGGTTTTGGAAAATGACAAAACTATAAAATTATGGAAAATGACAAAACCATAGGATTATGGAAAAGCGATACATAATTTTACAATTACATATGGCTATCCCAATATTGGTACCATACGTGAATTGTTATTTAAAAAGGTTTTGCTCGTATCAATGGCAAAAAATCACCCATTATTTGTTTGGAAGATATTATTCATGAGATATTTACAGTGGGTACAAATGTTCAAGCTGTTAGTGAATTTATGTGTGCATTTTTAGTAAGTTTATTATCTTTATATTAATTTATATGTAGCAAAAATTAACTTCTATTTTGTTATCTACAGTTTTGTAGCCCACGTGAAGCTTGGAAGAATAAAGTGTCGGTATCCTTTAAGCGTGGAGGCGAATACGGCGATCGTGGTAATAGTATCAATTATTTAATAGCACGTAGTTTATAAATATATTTTTTTAAATTTTGACACTGTTACTTATAAACTAGAAAGTATTTTAGAGGCTTTGACATGTCTTTTTCATATTTATGTGGTTTTTCATTTTAAATATCCTATTGAATGTAAACATGTATGGCTCTTCAATCACATTTTTTTGGAATCAATTTTCCTAAAGACAAGTTATCAACAGCAATCCTTAGCCTGACAACTTATCTAAAAAATATAAATGAAGAGAAAAATTTATAAATTTTACTCCTATGTTAGTTAATTTGATAATTTCACATTTTAAGTGGTTTAAAACATGTTATTTTTCGCTGTTTTCGCATCAATTTATTAATTAAAGGAAATAACATTTGCCTACTTTTGTTAACTTTGAAACTCTTAATTTCTAATTATAATCTTTACAGCTGAGTTTCATACTGAAGACTTTACTTCACTATTAAACAAAAGAAAATGTCAAGAAATTTGTGTACGAAACAACAAAAAATTATGGATAAAAGTAAACTCAAAAACCTACACGGTGGTTTTCATACTGAAGGTTTTTGAGTTAACCATTAGTTATTTAATTTGTTATTTCGTATATAATTTTTGACATTTTATCTTTCAATATCGTTAAGTTCAAGTTAAATTTAAATATGAAACCGAGCGTAATAGATAAATAATAAAATGTACCTACATTAATTTGGAATAAATGTGGGCATTTTTTTAATACTTTTATGGTGGGTCTCGTACTGTAAGTTTAACTTTAACTTAACTATAAACAAAAGAAAATTTCAAAAAAATGTACACAAAACAACAACAAATTTTTGGGTTAACTATTAACTAAAGTTTAAGCCTGCAGTATGAGACCCACCGTTAAAAGTGAATACTTATAAAAATTTGCATTAAATGAATGTGTGACTTTCTTTTAAATACTTATATATATTAATACTCCAAAAATTAATTTAAATGTGAATATCAATTTGATATTGATCTCAAAAGCCTATTATTTAGTACATATATTTATAATAAATCTTTTTATCCTTTTATATACATACATTCAATGTTTCATTCATCTAAAAGTTATTTAAATTTTAAAACTTTACTTATAATTAAATCGTATTTAAAATTACATTTCATTTTATAACTAAAAAGAAATAAATGTTTGTTTAAAAAACTTTACTATTCGTAAGCATTTTTTATGGATTTTGTTTTAGATTTTTTGGAAATAAAATACAGTATGCATACTAATATTTAGTATAAGTACTATTTTATTTCCATTTTAAATTTACAGAAATTTTACTAATATATAGTAAAATTACTAATTTTTGCTTCTAAATGAATTTCACTAATATTTAGTAAGAAATTTGGCTAATTTTAGCAAATTGATTTCCATTATGAATATACTAAAATTATACTAAATTTTAGTAACTATTACAAATTTTTTCCACATCTTTGACTTTACTAATAATTACAGACACATTTTGCTAAAATTAGCTAATCGGTCTGCTGGCCTAATATTAGTTAATTTTTCTGTAATATTACAGTTTTTTCTGTAACTTTTACAGACTTTTTTATTTGAGTGTACAAAAATTATACTCTTTATACGCTGCAGGTCGTAAATATTAAGATATTTTGATGAAATTTGGTACACAGACCTACATTGGCCCAATAACGCAGCCTATTGATTTTGGTGAACATCGGTCCATGTTTAGACCTAGTGCCCATATAAGGGTCCCACCAAAATTATACTGTTTATACGCTGCAGATCGCAAATATTAAGATATTTTGATGAAATTTGGTACATAGACCTATGTTGGCCCAAGGACGAAGCCTATTGATTTTGGTGAACATCGGTCCATGTTTAGAACTAGTGCCCATATAAGGGTCCCCCAAAATTGGCTTGGTTACAAACTGCAGGTCGCAAATATTAAGATATTTTAATGAAATTTAGTGCGCTGACTCACATTATAGAAAATTTTGAAACAATTTTTTACCCCATTCGAATTTCGGATTCAAACAATACACCAGACTGGTGTAGGGTATTGTATAGTCGGCATGCCCGACTTTAACCTTTTTACTCGTTTTTGTTGTATAATCATGAAATGGCGTATATCTCGGAAACTAAGCGAGATGGAGCAAATTTTCGCAAAAATTCGTTACTCTGCACTTATTAATACTTATAAACCACCTATACTCCCAATATAGGTGGTTTATATTTACGGACAGATCCGGAGAGACTGACATTTTAGCAGAAATTTTCAGTTAAATCAGGTAAATTTTCTACTAAATTTAGTTCAAATTTTTTAGCTAAACTAACTAAAATTTTCTGTGTATTTAGGAGTGTGTGAAATTTAGCTTACCTCAATTTACAAAACCGTAATTCTCAATTTCATTGAAAATTCTGCTGGCGCAAATATAGGTACTATTTCCTGTTATTCAGCTGAGTTTTGAACTATTTGCAGGGGCTTTTTTTATGAGTGTACATTGTCTTGGGTAACCGCGAGACCCAATTTTTTTTTTATAAAAATGAAAGCAACGCTCATTATATACTTCCTACATTCATAGAAATAAGTCTGTAAAAATAGCAGAAAAAGCACTTAAAATGAGTTAAAAATGATGCTGTCGATTTTCTGTTAAATCAGCATTTTTTTTTTTGCTAAATACTAGTAAAATAATAACAACGAAAAGAAAGCTTTTAATTTTAGTTATATTTAAGTTAACTTTTAGTTAATTGAGAATGACTAATTGTACTGTGAAATCTGCAGAAAATTTTGTTAAATATTAGGAGACTAAAAATAGTAAAAACAAACTGTTACATCTACAAATTTTTTGTTGTTTCAAAGCTAAATTTAGTTGAATGCAAATAACAGTCTGTCTAATTAAATTAAGAGAAATATTTTGAATTTTTTTTTTTTTTTAAATTGGAAGAAAACTTTGAAAATTTAAAATTTTTTCATGAATTTTTAGGCTACTAATTATTTAACAATTTTTTTTGCACATTTTAGCAAGTTAATTTGCTATTTTCAATTTACAAAAATTTAACGCAATACGTGTAACTAAAACCAAGTGTATTTAACAGTTCTATTTTTGCTTTTTCTATCTTACTAATAAATAGCAAAAGTAATCTGCTAATTTAGCAGTTTTTAGCAGCATCATTTTTAACAAATTTTTTTTAGTAGTTTTAGCTAAATTTTTTATTAGTGTATTAACTAGCGTGCTCTTTCTTTGGAAAGAGGATAGAGATGACATGAAAGGTGGTGAAAGAAGGGTTGACAAACTTTATCGAAGCTTTTTAGTTCATAGCGCTGTTATGTTATTTTTCTTCGGTGAGGTTAAGCGCTATGGAAGCAGCAAAGGAGAACGCTGCGATATGTATGAGGATAGAAAATTCATATATATGTATTATTTTTATAAATTGATGTTGCCACCGCTGATGTTTGAACCCACAATCTTGTGTGTAATTGTCGAAAATGGGGTAAATGAGAACGTTGGTGAGAAAGTGTAATTGTGTATCTTTTTTACCACAAGTTATTCGTACTTTTGGTTAGAATAAATTGATAAAACTATCAAATCACCATTTATAAACAGAAATCATCTTCTCTGCATTTGCAGAGAACAAGAATAAAGGAAAAATAAACCAAAATTATTCCAAAAAAATTATGCCCTTATGGCTTTCTTAAAATTATTTGCAAAATTTTGACGTTTAAAAATAAACAAAAATTATTCCACAAAATGTATGCCCTTATCACTTTTTTAAAAATATTTGCACAATTTTGACGTTTAATTTTGGGCTTTAAGCACCGTAAGTTGTTTTTCACATGAAAAAATTTCACTCGAACTTAATAGGCCTCAAAAGTTAATTTAAATTCTAAAACTGAAGAATTTTTTTATTTTATTAGAAAAACACAATCACAATAAACACAAAATGTCAATTTTTCACAAGAAAAATAATAGCCTTGTATATTAAATTTGAGTGAACACAAATTCTACACAATTTTCACGTGAATCTCATTATCGTAAAAAAATATTTTTTTATATGGAAGTGCTGATCATTTTCATAACTTTGTGAAAATTTACCCAAAATTACACGGAACGAACTTGATGTCCACAATCGTGTTAAAAATCACCTATTTTATTGTCATTGTTAATCCATATGAACGGAAGTTCTTAAATTATTGAAAGCTTAATGAAGTGAATCCATTACAAATCGCGTAGTACACATTTAAAATAACAGATGGCGTTTTAATACTCTATCATATTAAAATTATTTTTTCTTTATTGTAAAAAAGAGGAAGAAAACAAAACAACAATTAATAAAAGTTTACATTTGGAATGTATTAGAATATGAATGTGCATAAATTGGCCTTGCTTAGCAGTGAGTATACTTAAATATTAGGGTGGCTCAAAAAGGTCCAATGAAATTATCTTTATTTTCTTAGTTCTTAAAAACAGTTTTCTTTTTGGTTTTGTTTGGCCTTGTTAAGCTTAAAATATACAAATTTTTTTATGTTTTGAAACACCCTGTTCAATATGTTATTAGCTAACTTTATACTTGAATGTATGAAGTAATTATTTCTTATCCATGTTCTTCAATGGCACCATTTGCTCTGGATCATCAGGATAAATGCTACTATGTCTTTTTGACTTTTTACCAGCACATTGGCTAAACCAAGTATCACCTTTTCCAAAGTTTTCACCATCTTCAATAGATTCGGGCATTGGTTGATTCATGGTTTCTGGCAAAAACATCACCCATATACCAGACACTAAAGCTATGACACCAAATACAACAGCGGGAATTTTGGGATCGAACGAATCTAGTAGAGTGATTAAAGGTGTTAATGCTCCAGATAAACGTGCACACATTGAACCGAGACCCATCGCTGAATTACGTACAACAGTGGGAAACAATTCGGCGGAATAGTTGTAGATTACAGCAAAGGAACCGGCGATAAACAATTTGCCCATCATAACAATACCAGTTGAAGTTGTGCTACCCTGAGCAATATAGGCAGCTGTTATGCAGCATAGACCACCGGCTAACATAAGTGTACTGGTAATTGGTCTTCTGCCCAAACGATCCAACACCAAAACAATTATAAGGTAGCTGGGGAATTCAACAAGACCCATAATGAACAATATCAAATAGGGATTGCCGTACAATTTGCCAGCACTTAAAGAAAGACCATAGTAAACTAAGGAATTTGCAAACCAGCACAGGCAAACATTTAAAGTCTTCATGCGTAAATTGGGAGACTTAAAGAGATCACTTAAGCCAGCACTTGATTTTTCCTCCATCGCTTGTTGGCTTTTAGCTTTTTGCAAGTAATACTGCTTGTCGACTGGAATGCCGGAACCATTAATTTTTAAACCCTTGGCTACAATATCTATGGCTTCTTCGGCCCGTCCTTGCATCCATAGCCAACGAGGAGATTCATCTAAAAGCCACCAATGAGCCAAAAATAAAACACCATGTAATCCATAGACAACTTGCAGAAATTGACGATCTTTGATGAGAGCACCCCAACCAGCTACCAACATAATGCCACCAGCAAAAACAGCCTAAAATTGAAAAGATAAAAAATTCTGTATTAAAAACATACTGATTGCATTCAAATCCTGTACTAACCTGAAATGTTATACCACATACGGTACGTTTGCTCGCTCCCACCAATTCCATGGTCAATACAAAACCACAAATATAAGCACCAGCAGAACCAAAAATACCCAATAGATAACGAGCCACCATGAATGAAAAATATTCAGGTATAAAAGCTACTGCCACTCCTATAATCAATTGCAACAAAGCCGACCAGCAGAATACAGTTTTTCGTCCCACCTTATCGGCCAAACCACCCAGTGTTACTGCTCCCGTAAAGACGCCCAACATAAATACTGTCTGCACAATGCTGCCCATCCAACGACGATCACACACAAAATCCCAATCTATAGTGCGTGATGTCTCATAGTAGGTACGATCATAGACATAGGAAGTACATGGAACTGTGTCATTGTTGACATTATACATATGACAAGAATCCAATTCACCATTTGCTTTAAGGGGTATAGCTTTCAGTATTTCTGATGAATTCCAGGGCACATATGAATAACTACTGTTGTCTACTCCTTCAATAAAGCAACGATGTTCAGGGACAGCTTGTACCGTTACCAAAGACAACATATGCAGACCAGCTGTTAGAGCTGATAAAACTTGCAAGACGAATTGAAAGGTTTGATAGCGGCCAAATTCCCCTAGAAAGAAAATAAATTTTATATTTAATTGGTTGGCAATTTAGTTTAAATAAAAATTTCATATACTACTGATAAATCGTTAATTATAGAAAGGAAACCTAAATCACAAATTGAAATATTTTGCCACTATTAATCTATATGAGGTGGAAATGTATTCTTAACCCACAGGGTTACTGTTAGAGATGAGCGATATTTTCATACCGGTGATTTAATCACAGTTATTGATAAATCACTGGTAACGGCAGTGATCAAATATTTCAAGTCGCAGTTACTCGGAATGTCGTTCTTTTAATATTTTTGTACTATTCTTTCTTGCAAACTTCATTGTGCACAGTAATACGAGTTGTTTTTAAAAATAACAATGACTTGCTTTCACACTCTTCTGAATAAAATGTCTCCTTCTATCATGTCTTTGTTACCGGTCGCAACTATTCTTCTTTTAAGGACCAGTTTTTAGGAAGTGGATTATCTTTAAACTTAGTTTAACGCAGTTTGTAACTGGAATACTGCTTTTAAAATGTGGTTTATTTTATTTTATTTCAATAAAGAAATAAATTATACTCGAGAAAAAGATTTTCCGGCAAATTTTTGTTAATAAACTTTGAAATGGATGACAAAATTCGTTTTCGGTTTAACTAAACCAAGTTTAACTGACATCTTAAAAACTCGCCATAAATATTATTTCGTTTATTTATCAGAAAATCGTAGTCTTTTCCATAGAAAAACCGTGATCACGATCACAGTTTAAAAGAACAACGATTTGCAAATCACATTCACTGAGAACAATGTTACTGAAAAAGCGCCAGATCGCCCATCTCTATTACAAACCCGTGATCACGGTCACTTTTTAAAAGAACGGTGATTTGAAAATCACGATCACTGGTAGCAGCTTTATTCAAAAATCACCGGATCGCTCATCTCTAGTTACTGTGCCAATACTCGATTTTAATTGGAAAAACAGCTTTATTTGGTAAAAAGATTTAAATATTTCACTTTTCGTAACAAAATTTCGTTAATTGGTCGGTTACGTTAAGCATAATTGAGATTATTATATTTTTTTTAAAAATCAAAGCATACTTTTAGGCTTTATATTAATGACACAAGTGATGCCAACTTTTAAGTAGCAAAAAGCATATTTCAAACACTCAATAACCGCTAATAAGAAAACAATTAAAAAATTTTAAGAACTTTTCCTTTTAGAAACAATAACGCAGATCTACACAATTTTATTATATAATGTTTTCTATTTTTGCCCAATTAAGTATTTGGCTCATTTTAGTTACTCCAATTCTGAAAAGCACTAAAATTTCTATCAATCCAGAGTTTTAGGAATTTTTCCATAAATTTATACGAAAAACTTCATTTTTATTGTATTGTTAGGACACCTACAACACTGGAGTTTTGATTGTAAAAGTTAGACATGCCGGAAACATTCGGCAACTACATTCGACATTTGGCGTATAAAAATGCCACCCACCAAAGGGATAAACATATAAAATTTTAGGTGAAAAAAATTATTCT
This sequence comes from Leucophora obtusa, assembly GCA_949987735.1. Lineage (NCBI taxonomy): Eukaryota > Metazoa > Arthropoda > Insecta > Diptera > Anthomyiidae > Leucophora > Leucophora obtusa. The sequence goes on along the minus strand of OX465295.1, from coordinate 291,914,280 downwards.
TAAAATTCAGTTTCCAAATCAACAACATTTTTAATTGAATCAATTAAATATTTTTTTGATATGAAAATTTTCTAACTTTTTTTTCAATCAAACTTGTTTGTTAAAAATCATCAAACTTATTTCTTAAAGTTCAACAGGTTCTTTGCTGACTCGGTCATTATCGTCAATGCGAGCTAGTGAACTAGTTGGTTCAAATTGTTCTTTATATGAACTTTGACTGGTTTGTCTTAATTTCGAACAAAAATATTATTATTTTCTAAAAAAAAATTTTAATTTCAAACAATTTATACAATTTTTTGCAAGATCGAACAATGATGATCAGTTCATATAATTTAAATGGTGAATCGTTCAATTGAACTAGTTCATTCATGAACGACAGAACTCTATTAAATTAATTAAATAACAATAATTTTATTAATCAAAGTATCTTCGAGAAATATGTCAGGTTTCAAAATACATCTGTTTTTCGAATTAGAATGGTTTATTAGTTTACAATGGAGAATTAAAGACAAGTGCACAAACAAATTATGGAAACTATTCAAAGTAATCGATAGTTGACTCATACTAAAATTGCAACATAAGTACGCGTGACCAGGCAATGAGTTTCAGTGTGGTCAAAAAGTTCAACAAGTACCTAACAATTGAAAGAAATCCTGAAACGGGTAAAGCAAAAGGACCCAGAAAAAACCGAAGCCAAAAAGGTGGAGACGTTATTGAAGGCAATTCCAAATATTTCTGGCCGCGAAATAGCACGGTGCATTCAATTTTCGGAAACATTTGTGCGCAAATTTAAAGCTCAAGTTGGACTTAATACATCTAAAGTTCCGGACAGAAATGCTAAGAAGAACGTCAATGCCAAAAATAGAACAAAACTCTGTATTAGATTTTGTTACAATATTATTGAATAAAAAATATGATTGTAAAGCAAATATGTGTTTTTTATTCCATTTTTTTTTTAATTAAAAAATAAATTGAAATCAACAAATTAGATTTTTTAATTTTGCTTCGAATTTCAACAAACTCGTTTTTTCATATGGCAACATAGGTTGTTAAAATTTGCTTTGAATTTCAACAAATGTGTTTGTTGGCTATTTAATTGAAATAAATTCAACAATCAAGTAACAAACGTGTTATTTGTATTTACAAAATCAATTGTAGGCGCAATTTCAATTAAAAGATTAATTGTATTTACAAACTATTTTTATCTGTGCAATTGGGCAATAATTTTTCGGATGTTAATTTATACATTTGAATATCGAATTGTGCCCGGACTATACCTCCAATGCATAATGTTGGTATAATTTTTCTCATACACACTTTTGACGTATCAATGACGCGTCATGGTTATTTAAGTGGTTCAAATCAAAACGATTTAAGTGGTTAAACACAAATTTTGTTGTTAACCACTTAAATCACCATAAGGTGTCATTGATACATCAAAACTGTTTATGAGAAAAATTCTAGGCACTTCATTGCCTGTATATATGCCCATTTAGTATTTTTATGTAAAACCTTTAGTTTAATAGTTATAGCGCAAAGTAGCTTTGAATTAATTTTAGTCCATTTTTAGGGCTAAAAGCCGCAAGTGACTGGATTGTTTTAGAGGACCAACTTTTGGGGGAATATTATTTTTTACGCCCAGTCTACTGGAAAATACGTGAAAATATACTCCATGGGTGCCTAATGCTTATGGATGGAAAAAAATCGATGAAATTAAAAAAACGCGCTTAAATTAGAAATAAAATCGCCAAAATAGGAAATATTTATATAAAATTTTAAAAAATTAATAAAATTCAAAAAATCGCCAAATTACAAAAATATATCCAAAATTTAAAAAATCGTCAAGATTAAAAAAAATCCCTAAAATTGTAAAAATCGTTAAAAATTAAAAGAAAATCGCTTGAATAAAAATTATTCGTCCATATTTCAAAAACTGAAAAGGGTAGGAAACAATATTTATCAATTTTTTTTCTTTCTTTAAATTTTTGCAATTTTTTCCATTTTAGCGATTTTTTTAATTTTGTCCATTTTTTTTTTAAATTTTGACGATTTTTTTAAATTTGGATAATTTTTAAAATTTTTGGGATTTTTTTTTATTTTGGCAATTTTTTCTAATTTGGGCGATTTTTTTTTTAATTTTGACAATTTTTTGAATTTTATCTTTTTTTTCGATTTTTTAGATTTTTCCAATTTTGGCGATTTTATAAAGTTTTTATGATGTTCCTACATTGCTGATTTTTTTTTTTATTTGGCGATACTCTTAATTTTTTGAAGTTTTTTTTCCCAAATTTGTGCGATTTTTTAAGCTATGACAATTTTTTAAATTTGGATGATTTTTTAATTTTGGCGATTTTCTGTAAATTTTGACAAATTTTTTAATTTTGGCGACTTTTTTAAATTTAATGATTTCTTTATTAAATGTTTGCATGTTTTTCAAATTTCAATTATTAAATGAATGCGTTTAGTTCGATTTTAGGTCATAAATTAATATCACTTTCTGTTTAAATTATTTTTCAAATTAAAGAAAAATGCTACAATTTTCACAAATAAATTACAAAGAATAAAAAATTTGAAAGAATTCGATAAGGCCAGCAAGACAGAATATGTATTTTCGGCTTTCGCTACAAAGCCATCATCAGTGTCATTTGTCTTGATGGGTTTAATTAAATTTTTTTTTTTAATGAAATTTTTCAGTAAACTAATGAAGTTTTCTTCACAAATTAAATGAAAATTTTATAAATTTGATGAAAAAGCCTCATATATTTTATAAATCTAGTTTTAGCGAAACTTTTTCATTGAATGTATGAAACTTTTAATAAACAAAATGAAATTTTAACACATTTTATGACAAATTCCATTAATTCAATGAAAAATTTCAAACTAGTGAAACTTCACTAGTTTTATGCAAAAATTCATTAATATCATATAGATAATTCTCTCAGTGTAGAGCTAAAACCAGCGGGGGTTTTATTACCATACATAACTAGGTACTTTCGTTTCCATTTGGTTTGTTTGCGATAGTAAATAGTGACTCTCTAATTGTCGCACAGTGTTAATAACACAATTTAATAGAAAATAAAAAATTCAAAAAAACAATTGCATACTCATTGCACTCTACTAGGGATGCCAATCCGGATTGGTTTTTTAAAATCCCGGGATTCGGAATTTCAAAATTAAAAAAACGGGATCCCGGGACGGATCGGGATTTTTCGGGATCACGAATTTTTTTAGGGATTTCGTGATTTTTTGCTATTTTGGGAATTTTTTATTTAAAAAAATGTGTAAAAACTTCAAATTTATGCAAAAGAAATATAGGCTCATATGCATAAACATTGTTAAAATTTATAAATGACTTGTAAAACAAATTTTTCATACAAATTTCCTTTTATAAACATAACAAGGTTTCCAAATTATTATGCATGAGCACCATAAAATAGAACTTATTTATATGTTTTTTACGTACTCCTGTTTACTAAAGGACAAAAGAATTGAAAAAACTCAATAATTAAGAATTTAACTCCATTAATATGTTTTGTGCTATTTTTGTTTATAATAATTTTATATTCACTATTCCCATATCATTTTAATTTAAAATTGGCAATTAAATTTTAGAATTTTCAATTAGATTCAGAATTTTTTAATTGTTTTCAACATATAGTGCAGAAATTCAAATGAAAACTTCTGAAATACAACTTCTTATTCTGAATTTTAATCGATGATTACCGAAATATAATAAGAAATACTGCACAATATAGATTTAAATAAAATTATATTAAACAAAAACGGTTTAAAAATATCATCCGGGTTGCAATTTTGTAAAAATTACCACATATTTTTGCAATTGTAAAAATTCCGGGATTCGAGCTTAAGAATCCCGGGATACGGGACTCATTTGTATTGAATAATCCCGGGATTTCGGGACTCGGGATTTCGGGATTGGCATCCCTACACTCTACCCAAATAACTAGCTAAAAAGTAAATGCACTCTTTTGTTATTCAAAAATCGCTGAGTTTTGTACGAAAATCGCTAAAATGCCATTTCTAATTGACATTGAAATGTATTCATATTATATTTTTTGGCGCATTTTTTCCACAAACTAATTAAAATGTTAATTATACACATTTTGCTCTTAATACATAATGACACAAGAGGCAACCAGCGCTAGGAAATTAAAATTAAATACGGAAAAACAAAAAACGAAAGTATAATAAACGAAATTTATAACAAAAATATGTTCATAGAACTAACATAGATTATAATTATTGAATAATAGGAATATAAAGATTAAACAATTAAAACGATTGATATGAGTTTATCAACTAAATTTGGTATGTACTACACTCTAAAAAATGTCTGTAAATTTACTACTATAAAATGGGTAAAATTTTGTTTAATTTTACGAAAATTCGGTAAATATAAACAAAAAATGCGTAAACTTTTTTCATACACACTTCCATACACAATAATACACACACAAAGTATTTTTAGACATTATGTGTTTATAAATAAACACATTGTGCCTAAAATTACTGTTGTTTTATTAAATAAAATTTTTACGCACAAAGTTGGTAAATATACTATCCTATAATAGTAATAAATACTCTGACATTTCAAATTGGAAAAATTTAAAAAAAAATTATAAATAATAAAAAGAAAAAGCGAAAACGGATTATTTTTTGTGAATTACAACATTTCCACAAACACATTAGAGTCTGGAAATAAGCATGAAATTGTTTTTGGTAATTATTGTTAACGCATGTGGTAGTCTAAACCTCATTTCAAAATTGAAAACGCCGTAAGAGAGATACGGCCTACGCAGGAACAACTGGGTTCAATGACTCCTGCTCAACAAAATGCCTTCTTTGCAAGGGAGGTAGTCAACCAACAACCATCAACAATAACGGGGAAAACGCCGTAAGAGAGTTACGGCCTAGGCAAAACAAATGTGTGCAATGACTCCTGCTCAACAAAGTCAGTATTCATTGAGTACTGCCTAACTTGCAAAGAAAGCATTTTGTTGAGCAGGAGTCATTGCACTCAGTTCTTCCTGCGTAGGCCATATCTCTCTTAAGACGTTTTCTCCCGTTATTGTTGACGATTACTGCCTCCCTTTCAAAGAAGGCATTTTGTTGAGCAGGTCATTGCACCCATTCAATAGTTATAACAAAATTTTGTATGAATTTTATACAAATGCCTTAAGATCCCAAAACGACTAATTGGGACATAAACGATTATGAGAGAAGGACTCGGATATTATTATTAATAAAATACATACCAAAAATTAATTTGTTATTTAAAAAAAATTTTTGGGTGGTGCTTAAAGTTAGCACAACTGTTGTAAATGTACGCATTTTATTGAATTTTTACGCACTTTCTGTGGATTTTTGCGCATTTTTTGTGGATTTTTACGCATTTTATGCGTACATTTACACGTTAAACGTGCTTTTTTACACACAAATTTAGTAAATTAACACACTAATTTCAAAATTTCATTTAATTTTTACGCACTTTCAATGTAAAATTACAAATTATTTGTGCACCAACTTAAACACAATGTGCGTATTTTTTTTCAATTACGCACATAGAGTAAATTTACACAATTTATAGTAGGAGTTCAGTTTCCTACTATAAGTTGGGTAAATTTCAACAGAATTTAATTAGAGTGTAGTATTTATGTATGTACTATATACTAAAACACGTGAACAGACAGAAATCAAACAAAACAATTAGTATCAAGTCTAAGTGTAAACTAAAATGTACATTATGTTTCTGTTTCCAAAACAACATTTACTTTTTTTATTAGAAACCTATAGTGTTAAGTAAATGTTGTGTTCAAATAAAAATTATTTATATTTTTTCATTGTTTTAATTGTTAATTATATGTATTTTGTGGTTATTTATAAAATAAACACAACAATCACTTTATAATATTGAACTGATTGAACTGCATTAAAAGCATTTCTATGGATGACCAAATGAATTTCCATTAAACGGCCTTATGCCTAAAACGAAAAATAATCGTATAAGTTCCAAATTATAATTTCATCTTTATACCGTCCTAAAGAAACTTACACATTCCTCCTTATACGCAAAGAAAAGACAAGGTTACAATATGATCACTGCTACAAAACTATGTTTCCTACTGCTAATGAGTTAGTTATTGCAATTGAATTGTGATTGTATAAATTATATTTGGCTAATGATATGGTGGTCTATAATCATTTTATAGTAACCATATATTATCTGGTTTAAATCTAACCTTTAATAAAAACCGGGTTAAAAACAAAAATTTCAACAAAATGGAAGCAGATTCTTAAAGCTAATAAAATTGATACAAATACGTTCTTGAATATATTTACAGGCAATTTTATATACTCTCTCAAGCAAATACTGTAATGTTTATGAGTGATATTTTTCCACCTAAACAAATATATTTATATTTGCAACTTTATTTTATTATTATTATTTTTGTTGAATGCTTATTTATTATTATATTTGCCGGCAAATATATATATAATAGACGCTCGCAAATTAGAGCTTTCAGTAATTCGAACGTCCAGAAATTAGAATCAATGTTTGCAATACATTAAACGCTCTGAAATTCGAATTTAAAATTCTAATTTCTGAGCGTTTTTTTTTTTTTTGGTTATTTGAATACACAGGAAATCCCCAATTTATTTTTATTCTGTTTGAATAAAGTAAAACTAAAAAGGGGAATCACCAAATTATATATGTTTTTCCCTATTTGTTTTTTTTTGTCGCATTTATGTACATTTTTGGCTAGTTTTTTTGTGAAATTTGATACGCGTGTACATATTATTTGGCAGTCTCTATTAAATAGTGAAAGTGTATCATTTAAAATGTTAAATAAACGTAAAAAAAACACTTTATCATTGGAAACTAAAGTCAAAATATTAGAAAAGCTTGACAAAGGCGTTCAAGGGAACCGGTTAGCCCTAGATTTTAATGTGACAACATCTTCAATCAGCTACATCAAATCACATAGAACAGCAATATTAAATGCTGTTTCAAACACAATAAATCTTTGCACAGCGCTGAATATCCAAAAATGGAAAGTCGTCTGTATGAGTGGTTTTTAAATCAACGAGAAAAAAGTGTACATTGACTGGGCCAATATTAAAAGGGAAAGCTAAACAAATATTTAGAGAGGAATATCCCGATAAAGATGAAAATGCATTCCGGGCAAGTGATGGATGGTTTTCCAAATTTAAGAAGCGACACGGTATCCGTTTTTTAAAAATTTGTGGCGAGATTCTTTTCAGTGATGTTGCTTCAGTCATTCCTTTTATTCATCGATATCGTGCAAAGATCGCTGAGATGGGTTTAATGGAGTCACTAATATATAATGTCGACGAAACCGGATTATTTTTTCGTTGCCTACCAGACAGAACCTATGTCTCTGCTTTTGAAAAAAACGCCCCTGGACATAAAATTCAAAAAGACAGAATTTCAGTCCTACTTGGTGCAAACTCTGATGGATCACACAAATTAGTTCCATTGGTAATTGGAAAAGCAAAAAAACCCAGGTGTTTTAAAAATTTCAATAATCCTCTGCATTACAACTTTTCAAAAAATGCTTGAATGACTTCTCGGATTTTTCACGAATGGTTTCACGGAATATTTATTAAAGAGGTAAACAAAAATATTGATTTCAGGTTCAGTATACATAATTTTAAAATTTTTTTCAATTCACAGGTGATCCGCTTTTCTCAGGAAAATAATTTGCCTCCGAAAGCCATTTTGCTTATAGATAATTGCTCCGCTCATACACCCATTGAGAAACTTAAAAGTGACGATGGAAACATAGTTGCATTATTCTTTCCACCAAATGTGACAGCAGCTTTACAACCAATGGATCAAAACCCTATTAAGTTAACAAAGCTCAATTACAGAAGTATGTTTCTTTCTCAGTTAATTGCTGAAGGTGGTGAACTGAAGAATCATTTGAAATCCCATTCGATCCGCAATGCTATATTATTACTGAAACAAGCTTGGGATGCGGTACCACAAAGTGTTATGAAGAAATCTTGGTCAAAGTTGTCCAATTGGGGCTCTAACCAATACGACAGCGACTATGACGTGCCAATAGCACAATTGTTGCAAATAGATCAGGACTGCAACGAAGTTATTCAGATAACTCCAGCTCTTTTAAAAGAAATAGCTCCCAACGATTGCATCGGTATAGAAGACATCGACAGATGGAATGAAGATATGTTTGATGACGGATATGTTTATGTTCTCAGTAGCGATGGTGAGTCTTCAGATAGCAGCGAAGACGACGTTGTTGCAGTATCATCAGTTGTCTCTAATACTACAGCCATTGAAAGCGTAAATAATTTAATAAAATGGTGTAATAACAGTGAATTGTTTTCAACTAAGCACATAAGTAATCTTTTGGCTCTCCGTAATGATATTTCGGATTTAAAGAAACCAAAAAAACAAACAAATATAACTGATTATATGTCAAACAAAGATTAGTTGTTAACTTGGCCATTGTTTAATTTTAATTGTTTAATTTTTTTTAAATACAGTTTTTTAGTTTTTAATTAAAAAAAATACATGTGATGTAATTGGACTGCATTGCTATGTTTTGTTGCCATTCGTTTTTTTTTTATATTCATATTTTTAATTTAAAAAAATACATTTGATGTATTGGACTGAATTGTTGTGTTTTGTTTTCTTGTTTTTATCAAATAAATTTGAATTAAAAAATATTAAAAAGAGTTTTATTTAAGTTTTTGGAAGTAAATTTACTCAATTTTTTTTTCGAAAAAAAACGTACAGAAATTAGAATAATACAGAAATTAGAATTGCCTCAAAAACAAAGCGGTTCTAATTTGCGAGCGTTTACTGTATATGCATTTTATATAATTCAAATATATATTATTGTGCGAATATATTATTGTGTAAATTCATAAATGCAGGCGAATATATTATTGTGTAAATTCATAAATGCTTTATAAAGTTATACGAGGCTTACAAAACAAATGTTTCATACAAAATTTGACTCATAAGCCTCCTATAACTTTGTAAAGCTTTCATGAATTTACACATACATCTCTCTATATATAAAAGAATAACGTCACTGACTGACTGACTGACTGACTCAACATCGCCCAGCCCAAACCGATGAAGCTAGGAAGTTGAAATTTGGTATGTAGGTTCCTCTTTCGGGGTAGACGTCCACTAAGACGGGATTTTTGGAAATTCCTACCGGAACGGGCAAAAAGGGGGAAAGAGTCCCCCTTGACGGCCTGCCAAAACCCCTTTGGCTAGAAAGCTGAAATTTAAGATATGTGGTCCTTGGAGTAGGGGCTAACTTTTCTGGAAAGTACTATCTAGAATTTTGGACAGGGACGTTGTAAAAATGGGGGTTAAAAAGGGGAAAAAGGCCCCCCTTGACGGCCTGCCCAAACCGCTGGAGGTAGGAAGTTGAAATTTGGTATAAAGGTTCCTCCACTATCGTAGACATCCACCAAGACGGGAGTTTTGGAAATTTTTACAGGGACGGGCAAAACGGGGAAAAAGTCTCCCCCTTGACGGCCTGCTCAAACTGCTGGAGCTATGAAGTTGAAATTTGGTATGTAGGTTCCTCGACCGGTGTAGAAGTCCGTTGAGACGGCATTTTTGGAAATTCTTATCGGGAGGGGCAAAAAGGGGACAAAAAAAGTACCTTTTTCCAAAAAAGTACCTTTTCCCAAAAAAAGTACCTTTTCCCAAAAAAAGTACCTTTTTCCAAAAAAAGTACCTTTTTCCAAAAAAAGTACCTTTTTCCAAAAAAAGTACCTTTTTCCAAAAAAAGTACCTTTTTCCAAAAAAAGTACCTTTTTCCAAAAAAAGTACCTTTTTCCAAAAAAAGTACCTTTTTCCAAAAAAAGTACCTTTTTCCAAAAAAAGTACCTTTTTCCAAAAAAATTCCTTTTTCCAAAAAAAAGTACCTTTTTCCAAAAAAAAGTACCTTTTTCCAAAAAAAGTACCTTTTTCCAAAAAAAAGTACCTTTTTCCAAAAAAAGTACCTTTTTCCAAAAAAAGTACCTTTTTCCAAAAAAAATACCTTTTTCAAAAAAAAATACCTTTTTCCAAAAAAAGTACCTTTTTCCAAAAAAAGTACCCTTTTCCAAAAAAAGTACCTTTTTCCAAAAAAAGTACCTTTTTCCAAAAAAAGTACCTTTTTCCAAAAAAAGTACCTTTTTCCAAAAAATGTACCTTTTTCCAAAAAAAGTACCTTTTTCCAAAAAAAGTACCGTACCTTTTTCCAAAAAAGTACCTTTTTCCAAAAAAAAAGTACCTTTTTCCGAAAAAAGTACCTTTTTCCAAAAAAGTACCTTTTTCCAAAAAAAGTACCTTTTTTAAAAAAAGTACCTTTTTCCAAAAAATGTACCTTTTTCTAAAAAAATGTACCTTTTCCAAAAAAAAAGTACCTTTTCCCAAAAAACATAAATTTTTCCAAAAAAATAACTTATTCAAAGAAAGTACCTTTTCCAAAAAAAAGTACCTTTTCCCAAAACAGTACCTTTTTCTAAAAAAATGTTCCTTTTCCCAAAAAACATAAATTTTTTCAAAAAAATACCTTTTTCATAAAAAGTACCTTTTCCAAAAAAAAGTACCTTTTCCCAAAAAAAAGTACCTTTTTCTAAAAAAATTTTCCTTTTCCAAAAGAAGTACCTTTTCCAAAAAAAGTACCTTTTTCCAAAAAACATAATTTTTCCAAAAAAAAACAACTTTTTAAAAAAAAATACCTTTTGCAAAAAAAGTACAAATAAAGTACTTTGTAAAAACAAAGTATCTTTTTCCAAAAAATTTCGTTTTTCCAAAAAGTACCATTTAAAATAATATATAATTTCAAAAAAACTACTTTTTTTCCTCCACCCACGGATATTTCCACTAAAACAAGGTTTCTTGATATTCGGCATAGACGTGCGCTAAGACGGGATTTTTGGAAATTCCTACCGGAACGGGCAAAAAGGGGAAAACTCTCCCCATAAACAGTCTCACAAATTGGAAAAGTGCCTGCCCAAACCACTGGAGGTAAGAAGTTGAAATTTGGTATAAAGGTTCCTCCACTGTAGTAGACATCGACTAAGTTTGTATTTTTGGAATTCCCTACAGGATATCCCAAAAGGAAACTCGGTATGTGAGTTCCTCCTTCTGTGTAGGCGTCCGCTTAGACGGAATTTTTGAAATTCCTATCGGGAGGGGAAATAAGGTAAAAGTCTCCTCCTGACGGCTTGCCCAATCCCTTTTGGCCAACCTAAAATTTTAAATATGTATTCCTTGGAGTAGGACTAACTCACCGGCAACGTAATTTTTCTATTTTGGAACAGGAACATAGTAAAAATGGTGGTTGAAAGGGAAAAATGTCCCCACTAACGGCCTGCCCAAACCGCTTAGGCAATGCAGTTGAAATTTGGTATGAATGTTCCTCATCCATCGCAGATAGCCGCGAAGATGGAATTTTTGTAAATTCCTAAAGGGAGGGGCAAAAAGAAGAAAAGCCTCACCTTGGGGGCCGGTAAAAACCCCTTCGGCTAGAAACCTGAAGCTTAAAATGTGGGTCCCTGGAGTGAGGGCTAACGTATTAGAAAGATACTTTTTGAATTTTGGACAGGGTCGTTATAAAATGGGAGCTCAAAAAGGGAAAGTTGCCCCTTAACGACCTGTCCAAACTGCTTGAACTAGGAAGCTGAAATTCGGTACTTAAGTTCCTCTCAGCCTGCTCAAACTGCTGGAACTAGGAAGCTGGAATTCCCTGTCGATGGATTTTCGGAAATTCCTACCGAGAGGGGCACAAATAGTAAAAGTTGGCTAGAAACCTGAAATGTAAAACATATGTTACTTGGAGTATCTGCTCACTTACCGAGACGGTGCTTTTTGGACAGGGACATTGCAAAAATGGGGATTAATGAAGCGAAAAGTGCCGCTTAAAGGCCTGCCCAAACCGCTGGAGGTAGGAAGTTGAAATTTGGTATTAAAGTTCCTCCTCTATTGTAGACATCCGCTAAGATGAGAATTTTGGAAATTTCTACAGGTAGGGTCAAAAACAGGAAAAGTCTTCCCCTTAACGGCCTGGCTAAACTGCTGGAACAAGGGATCTTAAATTCGGTTCCTTCTCCAACGTTGACGTCCCCTAAGATGGTATTTTTGGAAATTCATACCGGGAGGGGTAAAAAGTGGAAAAACTTCCCCCTTGATGGCCTGGCCAAACTGCTGGATATAGAGACCTAAAATTATGTATGTAGTAGGTTCCTCCTCCAACGCAGACGTCCTCTAAGACGGAATTTTTGGAAATTCCTACCGGGAGGGGTAAAAACGGAATAATTCTCCACCTTGATGGCCTAACCGAACCCTTCGGCTAGAAACCTGTAATATATAATATGTTTTCCCTGGAGTATGGGCTAACTTATCGACAAGGCATTTCTAGGACTTTGGACAGGAACGTGGTAAAAATGGTGGTTCAAAAGGGGAAAATTGCCCCCCCCCCCTCTTAACGTCAGCGTCTTTAGCTAGAAACCTAAAACTTAAAGAACAAGTGTATATGAAACACTAAAATTAAGAAACTAAATAGGAAACGAGTGGAATTGAAACACTACACAAGTGGAATGAAATGGATATAAACGTTGAACGAGTGGAATTGAAATTATAGACAATGCAAATGGATTTGAAGAGGGAATTACCTGTTCAAACACTATTAACGGAATATGAAACTTATGTAGCATTGAAACTTACTCTCCAAAAAGTTAAACAAATTTTCTAAAAGAGAAAAAACCTTAGAAAAGGAATTGAACTTATATATTCCGATATTTAAACTTCATGTAACGAAGCACCGGTGGAAGAAACCGACGCAGTAAATTTTCCAACTGAATTTGTGAATTTACTTAAATTGCCAGGTCTACCTTTACATAAACTGGAATTAAAAAAAAAACTTTAAGACACGCTAACAACGTAGCTTTGCCCGCTATTTTTAATATTATAAAATGCTTTCCAACCCTGCTTTACGTTATTTATTTTCATTCAAAACACAAATGAACAAAACTACTTACGGGTCTATCTACCTAAGTTCGCACTTTACCAAATTATCTTAACATACACACGTATATTGCAATTTATTATGGATTCATTAATAACAATCCACTTTCATGAGAAAAAGTGATCAAATATTTATTTATTTTAAACCCATTGTTGTGCAGAATTATTTATTTGTGGTGGCTGGGTGAAGGCTTTAAATAAAAAAACTTTAAATAAAAAAACGAATTTAATAAAAATTGTGGGGGGCGCATCCCCCCCCCCCCCCTTAACCTTTAAGGCACGCTAACAACGTAGCGGGCTGCGCCCGCTAGTATATTCACAAGCAAACATATTAAGCCTTCTCATATAAACTCGTGTTCTACCCGTAAACTGTGTAAACATGGTATTTATATGAGTTTAATGTCAAACTCCGTACATAAAAGAACACGGCTTGTATTTATACAAGGTTTACAATGAATTTACGAGTTATAATGAGTACGCCTATTATATGTACTAAAACCACGATAAATAAATTTTTATAGCACGATAAATAAATTACCAGCAAATATCTTTGCAGCAGTTCGATTTTTTTAGCGTGTATTCCATATCTATTAATTTTGTTTCAGATTATCTAAATATTCCGCATTACCTGCAGCTACTCCACCAAAAATGTAAGTGTTTATTAATAAAGTATTACAGTACATATTTTAATAAAATAAAAAAATTTTATTTATGTTAATTGTTCATGGCCAAAACTTAATAATCGAATACCGTAACGAATAAATTTTTAATAATAAAATTGTATTCTAAACAAAAGATGTAACTTTTATTGTGTGTAAGTTTGCCACAAATCAGTAAAGCTACTACTATTTGATTTCAATAGGCGCCATTAGAAAAAAAATTACAGTGAAATCTGTTATAAGTGAAGATTTTTATATGTATACGAGATACATTTTTTTAAAATATTTATGACACCATATGAAAATTTAAAAGTACCATGTTTTAAAAAATTTCAATGAGCTAATGAAATATTTCGTCACAAAATAAAGGAAATATTCCTTACTAATACATTCAAAATAATAAGTTTGTTGGCTGAACAGAAAAATTTGTTACTTTAACAAAATTTATTCCTGTTTTTTGGCTTAAGATAAAGTTTGTTGATTTTAACAAATTCTTTCATTAAATTTCGCAAACTTAAATTTATGTAAAAACATTTTTAAACCACCAATTTATCTGTAATTATACTGTGTTGTAGAATTTATTAAAATTTAGGGTCTCGCGACCCTCCCCGGATCTAGACCATATCATGTGAGGGCATATAAGGGCACTCCAATGGAGCAAACATTTTGTCCGTTTTGCTCCATCTGGCTTAGTTTTCGAGAAATGGGCCATTTTATGAAGTGTAAAATTTTTATTAAAAATTTCCGAGGGTCCACTCCTTTCGCTGGTGTATTATACGGTTAGGAGTAGTCGAAATTTTCATCAATTTTACTCTATCTCTCTTAGTTTTCGAGATATGATTAAAAAATCGTGAGGGAAAAAATAGCGCCATCTTTAAAACTTCGGATACATTGGTTGCGCTATCTACCGGGTAATAACAGCAACATGAAAATATTATATTTTGACAATAAATTTTAGAAAATTTAACGACTGGGTTCTTAAAAAATTTGTTTTAAATAATTTTGAAAATGAACACTCAAAATTAGTTAAAGTACTGAGGACTTTTAGTATTGTACTAATTGAAGATAACTAAAATCTTTGCTTAATCAGTGTTTTAACTAAAAATTTGTTAAAAAATTAGTCAAATCGATTTGAAACCGGTTTGACAGATTTTTCTACTGACGTATTATTTTAAGTGGACACTCAGGAAATAAATACAGTCACTTTTTTTTTAATTGTTTCAGTTATTTTTAAAGTAAAAACAGTTGTTCGTAGAAGAAAAATAATTTTCAACTTTTTTCACAAGTTATTTAAAAATTTAACTAAATGAAAATACGTATATTTCGCAACAGTCAAATTTTCTAGTCAATTTTTTTTTGTTTTAAAGTAAACCTAAAAAAATCAACCAAAAAAGGTATTCTGTAAATAGTAAAAGTTGTTTGAAATAAAAAAAAAAAAAAAAAAAACAACAATACAATTATTTGAATTGTTTTTATTTTAAATATTTTAGTAAAATCAAATATAAATTTGATCGTTTTGTTTTTTATTTTTATAGTAAAAATAAATAAACTTTAAGGAAATTGTTAAATTAAATATAGGAAATTGTTAAATTAAATGAAAATGTGAGTAGACCGGTTTTTAACTAAAATTTTATTCGTTTTAAATTGTATTTTAGTTAATTTGACCTTTAAAATAATTTGTGTGTACTAAATGCGTTCTAACAAAAATTTTTTGTTAAGGTCAACTTTAGTTACAATTTTGAGTTGTGGCACGATTATTTTTTTAAGTATTCTGATTAGAAAAAATTAACAAAACTGTATGTTTAAAAATAAAGTAAACTTTAAATTTAAAATACTATTTTATATTAAGGGCAATGATATACAAAGAAAAATTATTTTTTGCCTTTATGGAATATTTTACTGTATTACAAATATTCATCCATATGTTTCTAGATGCTACATCACATTTATTTCAATAAATTACTTTTCGCTTTCATGCAAATTAAATTCAATTGAAAGGTTTACATTCAATTTAATTGATCTGTTGAAATGGGACAAATATTGGTACATACATATATACTATATGTGTATTTGATTGTAAATTGAAAATAAATACATACTTTTAAATTACCCTATCGGAATTACCTACACTTACATATAAACGTAAGTTTATATAGAGTAGACTGGAACGAATACGGCAATTTTATTTTGAAGCACTCTCATTAGTAAATTCATTTTAGACACAAATTTTTATTTATCTAAAGTTTTACATACATATAATTTTAATGCTTAAAATTAAATAATTTTTTATTTTCATAGCAAAACCGCGAGAAATGTGTCAGACTGTCACCACATATACGTACCTTCAAAATTGAAGGAATGAAACATTATCGATAACTGCATATGTATGTAAATTCAAAAGTAATACGGCATGTCCTAAGTGCCCCAGTGACGAAAGCTCCCCCTCTTGCCTTACACTTATCGTCATATGTTTTATAAATTTATGCCATTTATAATTTTTCAAAGTGTCATCAAATGTGTTATAGATTTAATTAAAAAATTTTAATTGACACAATTAAAAAAAATTACTTGACCCCAAAATAGTTGATATCTAATAGAAATTTTAAGATAAAACATATTGTCGCAGCTCCTAAGAAATTAGCTATTGATTAAAAAAAAAAAGCCTTTAGCTTTAGCTACAATTTTTGGAAGTAGTTCTTTTATAAGTGCACAGTTTGGAGGCTTGTTTATATACATGTGTTACAAATTACCCAAAAAATTTTGCGAAAAGCTGAAATAAAGCTGCTCTTTATACATTTTTTATTTGTACAAATAACACTGTACAACAATTTCTAACTTTTTCCAATGGATTCTGGTAGAGGAGACAAAAAAAAATAATACATGTGTCGGCGTTTTGAAAGATCACATCGAAATTTTATTTTACGGGGGGGGGGGGGTTAAAATTCCCCCTTTTTCAAATGTTTATTGTGAATCGGCATAGGAAACCATGTGGTGTTCAGCGAACTTATGTAAAACACTATGAGAAATATTTTTGTGGAACATTTTAACCCTCTAATCTAGTTAGTGAAATCCCCAGTGAACAGTGGTGGTTCTGTAAAACTTTGATTTTGAATTTCGCGGAAACTATTCAACATTTTTTTAAATTTTTTACTAAATTTTGTTTGACGAAAGCTCTTGTTTATTTGCAAAATTTTCTAATTTCTCGTCAGCTAGAAACAAAAAAAAACCTACTTTATTGACAAAACGTCGAACTTTGGTAAAATACACCCAAAACTGCTGGTTTCTGTTTTAAACTTAAATTTAAAAGGCAAACTAGAGAGTGAAAGTGCCAGTGAACAGCGCCAGTGCTGCCAAATTTTGTTTTTTTATTTCGCGAAAGCTATTAAATATTTTTAAAAATTTTTTACTCAATTTTTCTTAGGACAGCTCTTGTTTATTTGAAAAATTTTCTAATTTCTAGGCAGTGGCAAATAAAGAAAATATAAAATTCATTTTTGCATACAAAAAGAAATAAATAATAATAATCTCAATCGCGAAGACTGCATTCAATAAATTTTATTGTTGAAATTCCTCCAACCACAAAAATTGTTCATTCAATTAAAAAGTTGTAGCCAAAATTGTAGCATGTTTGTAATTGGTATAATTATATTTAGGCCGGATTCAGGAGAGATAGGGATAAAATTTCATAAAACAGCAACAGGGTGACGTATTTCTTTTTAGTGTTAATATAAATTGTACACTCCGATAATGAAATGGAACATCTGTCTAATCGGGACCATAAGGCAAATTCTGATTATTAAGAAATAGGTCAACCTAAGACTGTTACATGAAAATAATTTCTTTGGGATCCCTCTCGGCTATGGTCTGAATAATAGGAATGTGATGTTAGTGAGCTTACGAAAAGTTTCTGCTTCTTGCGCTTTCTCGCTTAGTTTTCGATATATACACTCTCAGAACAATTCCGTTGTGGCAATGGAATTTTTGGCCAACCGAATTGATTCGGTTGCTGCAACGTCGTAATTCGGTTGCAGCAACCGAATTCAATTGTGGCAACCGAATGCGATTTTAATTTGGTTGCCACAACCGAATTATCGGTTGGGGGCAACCGAATTACGAGGTTGCAGCAACCGACCCAATTCGGTTGGAAAAAATTCGGTTGTCACAACTGAATTGTTTTGGGAGTATAGGCCAATTTGTAAAATGGTAATTTTTAAAAATGGCAAGTATTTGAAGAACTAAGCGAGATAGTGCAAAACAGACAAAATTTTTGCTTCGCTGAAGTGTCAATGCACTCCAATAATAAAAATAGGCCAGGTCCGGGAGAGATCTCGAGGGAAAATAAGTCGCCTCGGGCTCTTTCCCGAACTGGACAAAATTTTTGCGAGCTCGGCATTGAACACACTCCTACACTTATAAAAAAAAATTCCATAATTCCCAACTTCGTTGAAAATCCTGCTGGCACAAATACATGTACTATTTCCTGTTATTTGAGCAGAATTTTTAACAATTTATACGGGCGCTTTTCTTAGAGTGTATTATTCAGATGAGGTAGGCAAGAGAGGAATTCACCGGAATATATTTTTATGAAATAGGCATAGGGTGACTTAGTTGTTTTTTTTTATAGCTATTTATGTGTTAATTGGATCACCGTTTCGTTCTACTTCAGTTGGTTACAAACCACAATGAAATAGAACTCATTTTCTATGTATATTGTTTAAAACTAGCCGGGCTTTTCAGCTCAAATTACAAATATGAGTGAGACCAAAAATATTGGCGGGCTTATTTGAATGACCCGTCTGTCCGCTTGTCGGTCTGCCCGTTTAATTTTGTGCACACGCTACAGTTCTGAAATATTAAGATATTTTTATGAACTTTGGTAGACCGAGTTATGTATATCGGCCAATGAAGCCTTTTGGTTTTGATTAAAATCGGTCCATGTTTAGATCTAAGTACTGCCCATATAAAGGTCCCCCAAAAATTGATAAAAAAAAAGGCTTATGGACAAAGCCTACACTCAAAATAATACGTCTGTTGGCTGGACAGAAAACTTTGTTACTTTAACAAAATTTATTCATGTTTTTTGGCTTAAAATAAAATTTGTTGATTTTAACAAATTCTTTTGTTATATTTAACAAATCTAAATTTAGGTAAAAAATTTGTAACACTACAGTTTTATTTGTAATTATACTGAGTCATAGAATTTATCCAAATTTAGGGTCTTGGGACCCCCGCGCATATAAGGGCACTCCAAAGGAGCAAACATTTTGTCCGTTTTGCTCTATCTCGCTTAGTTTTCGAGATATGGGGCATTTTATGAACTAGAAAATTTTTATTAAAAATTTCCGAGGGTCCAAGGCCCCGCCAAGATCCATTTTTGAATAGAGATACCCCCTTTCGCTGGGATATTAACCGCTTAGGGGTAGTCGAAATTTTCATAAATTTTTCTCTATCTCTCTTAATTTTCGAGATATTGGCCATTTTAAAAAATCGGGAGGGATCGAAATAGCGCCATCTTTAAAACTTCGGATACATTGGTGGCGCCGTCTATCGGGTAATAACTGTAACATGAAAATATTATATCTTAAGAATAAATTTTGTAAAATTTAACGAATGGGTTTTTTAAAATTAGTTTTAAATAATTTTGAAAATTAACACTCAAAATTAGTTAGAGTACTGAGAATTTTTAGTATTGTGTTAAATGAAGATAACTAAAATCTTTGATTAAATCAGTGTTTGAACTAAAAATTTGTTAAAGATTAGTCAAATCGATTTGAAACCGGTTTGACAGGTTTTTCTACTTACGCATTATTTTAAGTGTATTGATTCTATTTACAATCGATCCATCTTAAAACTTGGTACACCGATTTACATATTGTCCCAAGAATAAAACCTGTTGATTTTGGTTTAAATCAGACGTCGGCAACACCTATGCCCCTGGGCGCTCTCTCACACTTACATAAGTTCTCACATAGTACAAAAAAAAAAATCAGTCGCATACAAGCATTCAATGAAGTAGGTTGACACATCGCTCGTTTGCCAGATTTTTTACACTCTGCATAATGTTTATTGATAAATTTTTTTCGTAATTTATTTTTAAGTTTTTTTGTTTTTATTTTTTTGTGTTGTTGTTTTTTGATATTTGTTTTTGTTTGCTTTTAAATTTTTATATTCCCATTATAAACGTTTAGAATTTTCAAATTATTATACAAACGTTCTTTGTCAGTGCATTGAGAGAGAGAGGCTGCAATTGACTCGCACAATCACAAAATAAGGTTGTATATGTTTGGTTTAAATAAATCCATGTTTGTACCTACTGTCCATGTAAGATAAGATCGGTCCATATTTGGACCTGGGACTATATTTGCGATTTTCTCTTCAATAACCCTAACAATACCTAAAATCAAAATTTCTTAACGTTTTATCATTTTATAGACAAATTTTTACACACATCTCTTTCAATCAATTTCAAACACTAGTTTGCTTTTAACCAGAATGGTGTAGGGTATCATATAATCGTCGTACACGACATTAACTTTTTATCCGTTTTAAATGATAGAGCCAGTTCCTTTTGGTACCCTAACTAGAACACGCGAGTCAATTTTTTGGTTTCGCTCAAAAAAAAAAAAAAATCAAATTTCTCATGACCTCGAGTTCAAATGCCAGGTGATGAAATTGTTTTCATTATATCATGTTGCCCTAGGTTATGGCGTAATGGTTAGTACGTTGGACTGTTACACATAAGGTGGCCAACAACGGCAACTTTTAGAAAAATAATATGCATGACCTTTCTATTCCTTATACATATCGTAGCGTCCTCCTAAAAAGATTCAACAAAGATCGCCAACCCTCTCTCAGATGGCGCGCAACAACTGTTCTAAAATCAAACACCTCGCGCAATGATAGTGTTGCCATATTTGAAGCCTTTATACTTTCACCACCTTTCACTTCTTACCTAACCCCTTTCCTAAGAAAGCAACACATTAATTAATAGGAAAAATTTCCTGAATGTTGCTTCTCATAAAAAGAAGACTCCGATAGGGCATTTCAATTGCTACTGAGTCGAAATATGGATCGATTCCACTTATTTTCAATTAAGTTTGTCGTTGGAGCAATGCAAACTTATTTACCAAATTTCGTCTAATTATCTTCAGAATTATGACTTATGGTTTCATTACAAAAGGCTCGTTTATTTTATGTGGGCGGACGGACGGAAGGACATCGTCAAATCGACTCAGCAAGTGATTCTGAGTCGATCGATAATGTTGGTACTCGTAGTTACAAACATTATCACAAATTAACGCAATATACCCTGTAATACAGAGTGGTGTGGTGTATAAAAATGACGAAACTGCTTGTGACACTTCAAACACTTTTTTCAGTTTAGTAAAGCCCTGGTTAAAATACTAGGAAATTTTATTACAGTTGTTTGTAACACCGTGTCAAAAGCAAGGTTTTTATACTAACATAAGCATAATGAAAGGCCCTGACATTACACCGTTTGTTAGACCGTGACTCCGCTGTATTTATTGTTCATTAAAACCTGTTGTACACATTACAATAGTGTTTATATCGAAATAGAAACAATTGTTCGTCTATTTTACTGCGTTTTTTTCGTGTTTAAATTTTCCAAGTAGCCGAAGAAACACAACTGTATAATTAAAAGTAGATTTTGCTTTTACAGCCCCTAAGCAAAAATTTATAACCAAATGCATTCTTATACCCTACACCACTATTTGAGTACACTGAGAGAATTATCTGCATGAATATAAATATATAAATATTAATGAATTTTTCCACAAAACGAATGAAGTTTCACTGGAACTCGTCCATTGGAACTTTTCATTGTATTAATGAAATTTTTCGTAAAATTCCCTGAAAATTTTCATTTTATTTATTAAAAGTTTCATACACTCAATGGAAAAGTTTCATTAAAATTAGATCATACATGGGAATTTTTCATTACCATTGAAATTTTTTTTACCATTAGTTCATACTAATGATAATGAAAAAAATTTCTTTACCATTTAATGGTAATGAAATATTTTTCATTAGAAAAATCATTACTAATGGTAATGAAATTACACTAATGTATAAAAAAACTAATTACAATTGATTAAAAACCATTTGATTACAAAAAAATTCAGACAAATGAAAACGAACAACGGGTTTGGCCGGGGAAGTTATAAAATATAATTTTTTAAGGAGGATCCATTCCATTCCGTTAAACTTTACCTGGATACAAATAACAATGCCATGGAAAGTAATATTTAATTTTAAATGAGAATGAGCCTGAATGAGCATATTCCATCCTCGATTTCAGCGGGTTTTACTCCTTTTTTACCTTTTTCTGTCAATGGCAATTATTTTTTTTAATTTATTCATTATCAATGGTAATGAAATTTAAAATCATTGTCATTAATCAATGAAATTAAATTTTAGAATCATTACCATTAATTTAAAAAAATGGTAATGAAAATAATTTCATTACAATTGATATCAATGCAATGGTAATGAAATCATCAATTAATTAGTCCACCTAATTAATTAGTCCCATGTATGAATTAGATTCATAAAATATACGAAGCTTTTTCATAAAATTTAAGAAATTTTTCATTTACTTTGTGAAGAAAACTTCATTAGTTTACTGAAACATTTTTTCGTCCAGCAAAATTCTCTCTGTGTAGGGTATAATGAGTTTGAATTGTATATAGACCCACTTTTTAGAATACCGATCGACTCAGGATCACTTCTTGACCCTATTTACCTATGTTCGTCCGTCTGTCTCTAGCACGCTACAGGTCGCAAGTATTAAGATATTTAAATCAACCAACGAGCGAAGTCTACACTCAACCAAAAAAGTCAGTAACGTCTACTGAAAATTTTGCTGTTTTACGGTAAATTTAACTGTTTTGAGCACAACCGTATTTTTTGCTAATTTTTGTAACATGCCTGCTGATCTGTAGTACAACAAAATTAGTAGAAAAAATTCGTAGTCGCTACTAAATTTTAGCAAAATTGTTTTAAACTGCAATTCAAAATCGATTTGCTAAAATCAGTTGAAAAACTTACTAAATATCAATAATTTTAGTACAATGAAATTAGTATAAATAATTAGTTGTAGCTACTAAATTTCAGTAAACTGTTGTAAACTGTAATTTAAAATCAATATGCTCAATTAGCATTTCTAGATAAATTAACTAAAGTATAATTTCTCTAAAAATTTTTTGAGTTTTTGTAGTCTACTGATATTCAGCAAAAAGATTTATTGAAACTTTAGCAAGTTTCTTTTTCATTTGCCATCGACTAATTGCTGGCTCAACTTTTGATGAGATTACTATTTTTTTTTGGTAAAAATCAGCTCTCTGATTTTTTTTTTGATGAAATTACAAACTTTTTTGAAAACACGATCTTGACTAAAATTTTTCTGACACGGCAATATTTTTTGCTGACTTTACTGACTTTTTTAATGTAGTGATTAAAACAGGGTGCCTCAAAATACAATATTTATTTTTAAAACTCAACAGCTCTTCTGAGACATATTATATTCTTTTTAATTGCTAAAATTTTGTAAAAATTGCAATCTCGATAATGAGTTTTATACCAGACATAATGAATTTGGAGACTTTGCAAATTAATCCTGCCCGTATTAAGACTATATCCACAGATCATACATAGAAAGTAAAATTCTTTATATATTTTTTGTTTTTCCCAATATAACGATCAAATCTTACTTCTTTTTACATTTTTGTTGTTTAATATTAGTTAGAAATTCCAAAAGGGAGAGGAACAAGGGGAAAAGTTTAGCCCTTGACTGTTTGTCTGAACGGCTGGAACAAGAAAGTTGAAATTTGCTATCTATGGGAACGAGCGGAATTGAAATACCTGACATACAGATTGAACACATGAAACGAAATGGAATGGAGCGAGCCTGGATTTTTGTGATATTTATCGATTTGCACCAGGGTTGACAACAGTGACGTTCCTTCTACTGTGCGGAGGTGTTCACTGAACACCCTAAAACTTTTTTCATATTCTTTGAAATTCAAAAAAATGTTCAAAGGTTCTTTAATATTTCCGCAGATGTATATAATGCAATGGTATTGATACAATATAGAACAACGGTGTTCAAAACTTTCAACAGAACACACTGTCCCAGCAGTGTGTAATGACCGTATGGTAATGATCTGTCATGGTAATGACAGGTCATTACCATACGGATTACCAAGTAATGATAGGTCATTACCTTTTGCATTACTTTAAAATACCGATAATAAGCTAAAGAAGTACCAACATATTCGTGCAAAGTAATCACTTACTGGTAATTGATTAAATAGGTACTGATTAAGTCTTTTTTATATTAATATTTTATTTATAAATTCGTTTTGAACTAAATAGGAAATTTTCCAAGGTAAAAAGTTTTTTTTTTCCAATATGAGCAACTATTTTACAATGTAGGGTAACCACTTATTTCCTAACTTCTGAGAAACCACATATTCTATCTTTGTGAGTAACTACTTATTCTTTCACTATGGGTAACTCCTTATTAGCACTTTTTTTGTAAGCGAGAGGTTAATGACCACCCATGAATTTTTGGACATCACGAGCAAAAGTAATGTTGCGAGTATATAGCCTGGTAAGTAGTGAAACCCTTTGTCTGCTACTTACTCGCTTAATTACTCGGTAATGTCTGTTTTTGCTGGGGTCGAATAAAAATCAAATGCCAAGCACAAAATTACAACAAAAGTATATGTGACGCGAAAAATAGAAAGGGACCTAAGGATAGAAAAGGACCTAAGGTCAGGAGAGCATGGGATCGGTCTCATTCGATGCTCAGATGTTGTCCAAAAAAAAAAATTTTATTTTTTTACCCTTAGGTCCCTTTCTCTATGCGCTGTCACATATACTAATAGTGTGCTGTTCTTCATCATGAACAGCCTCAACAAAAAACATACACGACGTTCAATAATGTTAGCAGGACACATCGTCAAAGAAAAATTAATCGTCAATCAAGAAAGATAAAATAAAAATATATATTGAAAGTGTGCTGCATTAAATTTTGAACAACTTAATAAAAACAACAAACTCAAGAGTAGGAATTGCAGAGAGAACAAACACACGAATAAAAAAATATACCCACATATAGTTAGGTGTCATACGTAAAATAAAAAACAATGCAATGGAAGATTTAGGAAATTTTTTTTTTCTTCCGAGCAATTTCTAGCACATAACTTTTTTTTAAACTTCTATGTACATAACTTTTTTAAACTTGGCGTTTTTTATTTTTAAATGTTATTATTAGTTAAATTTATTTTGTGTAGTATCCCTACGGGAAATTTTAACAAACTGTCACCGAACTCGCCCCTTTATATGAAATAGACTGGTCACTTTTATATGACAGTTTGTTAAAATTTCCCGTAGGGATGTTACATATGTTTATCAAAGGTTTAAAAGGCTTAATTGAATGAAATTTGGGTTAAATTTCATTCCATAATAGCATTCTTATGGAATTAATTCGATAGCTTAATTCTGTATAGCTTTAAATTATATGAACTAATTCTATTATTATTGCATTCAAATTAAACGAAACCAAATTTACCGGAATTCATTTAGTAAAAAGGTGAATGATAAGTGATTTTTTTCATTCATTAAGTGCACTGGAAAATTTTAATTTGCAGTCACTTGCTGAAATATTAGCATAATACAAATTAAAAACATTTAAAATGTATCTAACTTAAATAAATAGTACTGCATGCTTTGTTATAACTTGTGTGCTTTGGTTTTGATTATGTGTTAGTTTCAAACTACACTGCACTAGTGAATGATAATAAAATTTCTTCATTCAATTAGTAAAATGGTGAATGAACATGCGATTTGAAGGATTCAAGTTAAGCTGAAAATCAATATTTAATGTGAAATTGTTTTTGAGAGAAAGAAAAAAATATTATTTTTAGTTAGGCTATTTTAACGTTAACGCTATTTCAATTATTTCATTAGAGTATTTTAAGGTTAACGGTATTTTAAATTATTTTCTTGTAAAGCAACCTTCATAAAACTTAAGAAAATATTATCGTTCATATTGTTTTGCGTAGAGGCTGTACATTTCACATAGTTTGTTTCTTAATATAATAGTCGAATATAAAATTTGATAATCGTTATAAGCTGTACAAATATTTTAAAAATAAATGTAATAAAAACACAATTAAACATTACTAAAAATAGAGATACATAAGTAGTGCGGGTAGTACTTATCACAAATTATACCAGATATGAATCAGCTGATTTGGGCAATATGGCCGACAGAAAATGAGCATTACAAAACGCAAAAGTTTAAGAAAAACACAAAAGATAAAGCACAATAATTTAAAAAGAGACAGATATATACAAAAAATGCGGAATACAAAATGTATGGAGATTTTATATTGTTATTTCCCTCTTGACTTGACTTCCCTGTAAACAAAACCATACGGTTCGAGAATACTTTTTTGACACCTGTCATTAGTTTCACATCTGGTGTTAATCTGTGGTACTTATCATACTAAACAAGTAAGAGCGTTATAAACAGCATCGACGACTTTATTTTAGTACTCTCCACAATGTAATAGTGGGAAATACTAAAAGAAAACAAAATTTTTAAAAAAACATTTTGTAATATTTAGATAAATAGTGTAGCATCGAACTAATACTCGTATGTATTGTTTGCATTTTTCACATTTTTACTCATAACATTGAATTACTACAGGGTGGCCTAAAAACAAAAACGACAACACAATAAATTATGTGTTGTTGTAAAAAACCACAATGTTGCTAAACAAAATTAAAAAAATAATATCAACGCACCTGCTAGCAATACGAATTTTTATTAAAAACACAGATAGAGTTCAATTAATTATAAATTTTGCACATTTTTTATAAAAGATTTTTTTTTTTTGTGAAAAACGTAAAAAAAAATATTTTATTATAAACCGATTCAATACCGGTACGATATCGGTATTAAGTGAAAATGTTTTTGGATATCGGTATTTTTTTAAAATTAAGAGTTTCGGTATTGGTATCAGTTATTAATTTGAAAGGGTTTTGAAACGCATAACGGTATTATAAAGTTATCGTTTGCCAACCTTGTTTTTTTGATATTTATTTTGATTATATTGGTCAGTGAACTGATAGAATTTTCGTTTCGTTTATTAATGAATCAATTTCATTAAAATGGATTCATTGATTTAATGAAAAATTCATTAACTGTATGAAAACCATGGATGGTAATCGAAACGATGCGGTTGTCGGTAAGGTAACGCTATTTAAGATTATTTCGGTAACGGTATTTTAAGGGTAACGCTATTTTATTTATTTCGGTATCGGTATTTTAAGGATAACGGTTTTTTGATTATTTCGGTAACGGTATTTTAAGGTTAACGGTATTTAAATTATTTCGGTAACGGTATTTTAAGGATAACGGTAGTCAGTTTTTTCCGTGCATCCCGCAATTTTTTTACAAAAAACAAACGAGATTAGAAACAGAACCAATCTACCATCTTAATGTACGAAAAATACTAAATAATCATGTGCAATTACCAAAAACAGAAAATTAAAAATAACGGTAACGGTATTTCGGTAACGGTTTCTCATTTATTTCGGTAACGGTATTTTAAGGGTAACGATATTTCATTTATTTGGGTTTCGGTATTTTAAGGATAACGTTATTTTGGTTATTTCGGTAACGGTATTTTAGTGGTAACGGTAGTCAGTTGAAAGGGTTTTGAATCTATAACGGTACTTTAGCGGTATGGCCTGCCAACCCTGATGAAAACCAATTGTTGTGAAATTTTTCATTAAATTTTTTTCATAATTTCAGTAAAAAAAATCATAAAGGTAATGAAAATTTTTAAAAATTTTTAAATAAAAAATTTAACTAGTAAAATTGATTTCAGATACAATTGTACCTCTTTACACCCTACACCACTACGTGGACAGGGCATAATAAGTTTATGATTATGTTTGTAAAACCAAAAAATATTGGACCTAGACTCACGTTTTAATATACTGGTTGACTCAGAATTGGATTTTGATTGGATTTAACAATGCTCTGCTGCTTATCTGTTTATGTATTTCTGAGTGCAGGGTTACAGGTCGCAAATATTAAGACATTTTGATGAAATTTTTTACATCGACTTATATTAGCCCTAGGATATAGCCTATTGATTTTGGTTGAAAGCAGTCCCTCCCAGGAAAATTTTTTACAATCGGTTGCCAATCAGACCAATTCTGCAACTGGTTCCAGTGCAACCGATTCCATGGAACTGGTTCCGGAACCAGTTCCAGGGATCTCATATGGAAGGTATGACGGTCATAGAATGAATTCTAGAACTAGTTCCAGAACTGATTCTAGGGCAACCGGTTCCACTTTGGAGCTATAGAAGTAGTTGCTTTAGGGACAATTTCAAACAAAGAGAATCGGTGTTAGAATCGACAGTAGAAGGGGTTGTGAATGAAAAGTAGCTATTCTACAACCGATTCTTTGGAACAGAAAATTTTCCTGGGCTGTTTAGACCTTGTGCCCATATGTAGCTACCACCAAAATTGGTTTTTTGCACGCTACAGTGCGCAAATACGAATATTTTTTAATGTAACTTGGTACACGCATTCACACAGGCTCATGGGCAAAGTGTATTGATTTTTTTTAGAATCGATCCATGTATATTAGAGTGTTTTTTGAATTTTAGATTTTCGGATATCATAACTTTTTAGAAGGTTTTTGTGCCAATAAAAATAATGGCGTTTTTATTTTTGAAAAATTCCAACTCCTTCAACCCCCTCTCGACGGCTAAAATCGCTAATTTTGGGTACCTTACTTTGTAGAACAGAAACCGCTAAATATATTTAAAATCTGACTTCACGAATCGATTCTACATGAAAAATTAGGCTTATAAGCAGCTTTTTACCCTTTTACAATGCACCGGATAGCCATTAGGGTGGTCGAAAAAATCGATTTTTTTATTCTTTAATTTTTATTATTTTTTTAATATACACAATTAAAGAGGATTCTTTCCTGAGAAAAATGGTATACAATACATTATTTTTATTACCACCCGTTAAAAAGTTATTAAGCCTTAAATTTATTTGCAAGTACATAACTACAACATTTTTTTGTTTTGTAAATTTTATTGCAAAGTAAATTTTATTTATTAAAAACAAAGTAAACATTTTTTATTAACAAAATAATGATAATGATTATTAGAAATAATATATAGTAATTATTTAATTAATTACCCTTTTTTCAACTGCTGAGAAAGCTAAACAATTCAAATTATCTCTATTTTTTACTAAGCCAGAAGTGTTCAACCGAGAAATTTTAACAACAAGTTGTTCGGTGTAAATGTTTGTTGATTGAATATTTCTGGAGCTTTAAATTTTTTGGGAGAAGGTACTTTTTTTGAAAATGGTACTTTTTTTTGGAGAAAGGTACTTTTTTTTTGGAAAAAGCTCTTTTTTCTTGTGCCTTTTTGCCCCTCCCTGTAGGAATTTCCAAAAATCCCTTCTTAGTGGATGTCTACCACAGAGGAGGAACCTTCATACCAAATTTCAACTTCGTAGCACCAGCGGCTTGGGCAGGCAGGGTATGTAAAAATAAAAGTTTAAGGAATAATAACTTTTTAACGAGTAGTAATAGAAATAAGTATAGTATACTATTTTTCTCAAGTAAGTATCCTCTTTAAATGTGTATACGAAAAAATAATTAAAATGAAAGAATAAAAAAAAAACAATTTTTCCGACCACCCTAATGGCTATCCGGTGCATTATAAAAAGGGAAAAAACTGCCTATAAACCTAATTTTTCATATAGAAGCGATTCGTGAAGTCAGATTTTAAATATATTTAGCGGTTTCTGTTCTACAAAGTAAGGTACCCAAAATTCGCGATTTTAGCCGCCGAGAGGGGGTTGAAGGAGTTGGAATTTTTCACAAATTAAAACGCCATTATTTTTATTGGCGCAAAAACCTTCTAAAAAGTTATGATATCCGAAAATCGATAACAAAAACTAAAAAAAAAACACTAATGTATATATCTGGTGCCCGTATAAAGGTCCGCCAAAAATGGCCATACTCGAACGCTACAATTCGCAAATATAAGGTTATTTTAATGAAACTTGTTACTCTAACAACCTTGGTCCCAAACACAAACCCTATTGATTGAAGATAGAATCGGCCCATATTTTGACCTATCGCCCATATGGACTTTATTTCCAATTTTCTCTTAAATACACCTCACATTAGGTAAAACTAAAATTTCTTACCACTTTCTAAATCTTGGCCATTTTATATATAGAAATCTTGACACAAGTCCATTTCAACCCACATAGAGAGAATTATCTGCATAATATTAATAAATTATTGCATAAAACCAATGAAGTTGCACTAGAACTCGTCCATTGAAATTTTTCATTGTATTAATGGAATTTTTCATAAAATATTGTCAAAAATTTCATTGTATTTATTAAAAGTTTCATACACTTCATGAAAAAGTTCCATTAAAACTAGATACATAAAATATATGAAGCTTTTGAATTTAAGAAATTTTTCATTTAATTTGTGAAGAAAACTTCATTAGTTTACTGAAAATTTTCATTAAAACTCGTCCAGCAAAATTCTCTCTGTGCACTCGTATTTCGGATCCAAACATTAATTGACTTTCAACCAGACTCGGGCATGCCAACTACATGATACCCTAAATTAATTTCAATTTAAAATAAAAATATTAATCTTTTATTACATAGTTGGAGTAAGTAGTATATAATTTTTTGACAATATTTCATTGAAATTACAGATTTTAATCGATTTTTATGCCTAAAATTCATGAAATTAATGAAAATTTGCATTAGATATTTGATAATTTAAGGATAACCAGCCTCAAAAACAAAAACAATTTTCAAAAACATTTTAATGTATTTTAAAAATGGTTCATTGTTTTAATGAATATTTTTTATAAAATCTGTCAAAGGCTAAAAATATGATAAAATCTATAAAATAATTTCATTAAGATAGTGATAGAATGAAAAATATTAACAAAAATATTTAATTCAAGTAATGAATTTAATTCATTAAACACATTAAACTTCATAATGTTTATTTTAAAATTAATGAGAAAAATTTCTTATATTCCGTTAAATTTTTATTAGTTTAATGATGCATCATATCATTAAAATTGATTTAGGGAAACATGTCAATAAAACTGTCCTTTTGAAACTTTCCAACGAAAAACATTCATTGTACGAGTATTAATGAACAAATTCATTAACACTATGAATAAAATTATATGAGATTTGTTGATGATCAGTGATGATTGAAAAAGTCTGGGTTGGCTAAATTAAATGGCCACTGCAAACCGCCAAAGCGAGATATTATTTAGGCGCCCCTGAAAAGCACACTGATAGAATTATATGCATGATATTAATGAATTTTTGCATAAAAAATTAAGTTTCCCTGGAACTCGTCCATTGAAACCTTTCATTGAATTAATGGAATTTTTCATTAAATATTGTGAAATATTTCATTTTGTTTATTAAAATCTTCATACACTAAACGGGAAAGTTTCATTAAAACTGGATTCATAAAATGTATGAAGCTTTTTCATGAAATTTAAGAAATTTACATTAGTTAATGAAAATTCCATTATAACTCATCCAGCAAAATTTTCTTTATGTATCCTTCAAAATCTCTATTGTCGAGCGAGCTGTGTGTGCAGTTGCGCCGTCCTGTTGGAACAACATGTCACAAATACTAAAACAAAACTGACAATTGTCATCCTATGCAAAAGTTATACCGTCTTCTGATAGGGTGATTCACCTTTTATTACCAATTGCAGATTTTTCAATTTAGAAGAACTTCAACTTATGTCTAGTTAAAATACACAGTATATATGCGGTTATTGCTAAAAACCACAAGATTTAGAAGTTAATTAAAAAATTCTATTAGAAGCGATTCAGCTTAAAGGTGCGTTTACAATGACGGAGTACTCCAATCTGTAGCAAATTTTGTTTTTTCTCTTTCATACTAACACATTTTTGTATTGTGCTATGTCTTGTTATTCCACTCCAGAGTAAAACTTGTTTGACTCTGGAGTACAGATTTGCTACACTCTGGAGTTAACATTGGTATGTTAACTGTTTAACATGACAAATATACCCAAAAACACACATCTCTAATTTGTTCACATCTCTAATTTTCAACAAATTAAAAAAAATAATAACAAAATATAAAAAATAAATATAAAATTTGTGGTGTTTTCGGTATTATTTAAAATAAAAAAATATTGAAATAAAAAACGATAAAAATTCTGGCAAAAGAGTGGCGAAAATATGAAGTAAGTACTAAATGTCAAATAAGTTTTAAAGTAACTCTACTGAAAACACCTTTAAACCTTTTTTTTCGAATAATATTAATTACTATTATTATGGCAAGGAAGTCCATGCACGTTTATGTTTTTCTTATGAGTCCAAAGCTACTGTAGATTAAACATTTCTTCGAATCACAAAATTTAAAATAACATGCCATTTATTTAATACTTTATTACTTTACATACAATAATCTTTATAGCACACACAAGTTTACTAACGATTTGACTCTATTCGTTAAGTGGCAGCACTTTTATGGTTTAACTTCCGTGGTTATAGAACAAGCTAGAAAGTTCTCCAGAGTACTAAATTTATAACACTTTATTTAATTCATAGCAGAGCCTCAATCAATTTACATTACACTTAACTCTAGTGCTGCCAGAATGACGGGATTAGTAAATACCGTTTCTCTGTATATTTTTCTTAATAAATACCAGAATTTTTCTATACTAGACTATTCTTATTTCGTAATAATTTTTTTCGGGTTCCAAGTAGGGGAAAGTCGTGTACCTTGGAACTTTGCATTTTTCTCTTATTTGTTAATGTTTTACTGTAAAATCTTCTTCTATGAAGATTTTGATTTTGCCCAATGATCATTTCAAACTACTCAAAGTTTCAGATAAGTCTATAGGCGACCCTAAAATTGGGTGCATGTATCTTGGATCGACAAAACTAAATTTTTAAATAAACTAATTTTTTTTAAATAATCAAGATATTTCAAGATATGGACTTAAATCAACATAAAGTTTGTTGTTTTCTAATTGCAGTTACCAGTAAATTTCTTAAATATATTATACAAATAAGAAAAAAATTATATTTTTTGCAAAAATTAAAATGCGTGTACCTTGGAACTTTTTAAATATTTCCTCTTCTCTGTGTTCAACAAATTCCAATACATGATTAATTGAAGCTCCACAGGCTAATTGTACTTTTTGAATTTAATTCGCTTCAAAATTACCTTTAATTTAAGATTTTCGCCATTTTTCAAAAATTATGTTTTTATGCAAATATTTAATTGCATTGTCTCATTTCTAGTAGATACACGGAGGAAAAAGATGTTTTTGTATATGTTTGGAGGTAATCAATGTATGTTTACAAACTACCATATATGTATTTGCAGTGTGCTTCCAACTATATTGTTTTTATAGTTACTATATATATATATATATTTCCCGGTAATAATTATATTTGTGGGATACAATTAACATACATTTGGAAAAACGGCGAATTTCCATTCTTGATACATATAAAGTTGTATGTAGCCATTATAACTTTTGTAGTTGGTAATAATCGTTTAGTTTAGCTAGACTGCATCTAGTCAGAAAATTTAGTGATATTTTTCCTTTATTTATTAATTTTATTGTGAAAGATGTGAAAAAATAAAATAAATTAGTATAAATAAAACATAAAATTGTGTTAAAAAGAAAAAATATTTAATTGTGTATATTAAAATATTTACTTATTATAAGAGTTTTTAATTAATATTTGTTAATAAAAATAAATAAAAAATAAATGTTATTATTATTATAATTATTGTTTTTCAATGAATGTATTAGATGTAAAATTCAATGTGATTTATAATATATTTAGTTATTAAATAATCGCCAAACAGTAGATGTATTAATTTAACTTTTTATGTTTTTCCATTAAAATATATAGAAATTTGGAGAGTAGAATAAATACGCCTATTGTTTGGCATATATTAATAATTGCTTTATAACTAAATATATTATTTATATATAGTATTTGCATGGAAACATAATTTGCCTATAACACACATATTATATGTTTGCTGCCAAACATATAATATTTGTCGATAGCGTCATTTCATTTCATCCAAACATTATATATTAACATAATATATTTGCTTACAAACATAATATATTTGCATGCAAATATATATTGTTTCTAGTGAAGACACGGCGAATATGTTTAACAATTTCTCCAAATATATATATATTACCAGCAAAAATATGTTTGGGACAGGCCGTTTTTTTTCAGCGTGTATCAATTCTACTGCAAATAATGCAACAAATTTCATTATGGGGCAATATTTTTTTTAAGAAATTCCCTTCATTTGTTACGAGTTCCAAGGTACACGCCAATTTGTAATTTGGAAGCTTTATCGCTTTTTCTTAAAAAATTGTAATTTCTTAAAATGCGTAAAAATTATTAAAGTTTTTATTATTTGCAATCTTCAACAACACCAACACTACTATTTCTGCATTTAAAGATTTTTCGCATCTATCTTAAAAGTAGAGAATCTTCTTAGAATCTTAGAATTAGAGAATAAAACACAGAATTTTCAAAAGTACCAAGGTACACGACTCTCCCCTACACTTAAAATAATACGTCAGTAAAAAATTTTGTCAAATAGCCTTCAAATCGATTTGACTATTTTTAAAAAACTTTTTGTTGAAACACTGAGATTAATAAAGATTTTAGTTATCTTTAATTAACACGCTACTAAAAATCCTCAGAACTTCAGAAACATTTGTCCAAGTCTTTTAAAGGATCACTGTCGCACTTCCCCTACACATTCTTAAAAAATCTTGGCCAATTGTTTATACATGCATGGATGCCACTACATTGCTAGATCTGTCAAAACAACAGAGTAGTCTATGGGAAGATGACAAAGCAAATTGTGGTAAACAATTTTTTGTTCTTGTTATTGTTTTTTCTTTGATATTTTAAATGTTAAATAACACTTCTGGACGAGAACAAGAAATTCTGTTTGCGTTTGTAATTAAATTAACAAATATTTCTAGACATTCTAAAAACGTCATCCCCTTACGATTTCCTTAGGCAAGAATAAAATGCGGATAGGGACATGCCTTCAACAGATCATTTCTCACAATATGCCAAATAAGTTTTGGGATTTTAGCACATTTAATTCCTCTAATGCAATAATGTATTTCCTGATAAAAAAAGCGTGGAATTATGTTTCTATTGTAAAAATAACTACATAACTTATCTATGTTTATGGTTTGCCATGTTTTAAAGTGTGAGTTTTTTTTTTGTGAAAATAACTGTTTTTACTGCATATTTTTTAAGATTTAATGTATATTTTTCCTTCTTTAGCTACATTTTGTATTCGTATATATTAATATTTTATGTGGCTGGAATTCCTTGTCCTTATTATTACAATGTCTAACGAATTAAGAAATTTATTCCGAAACGAATCCATTCATTGAAACTCAGATAAGTAAGCTTTATTTTTTATTTTTTTTTTGTTTTATTTTCAATTAGCATATTATTTTTAATTCGTCTATCGATTCAAAGACTTTAGACTTGAATCAATTAATAACATTTACGTATGTATGTATCTTAGGATGTCCCTTAAAATAACGATTTGACGATTTTCATTCATTAAATCCCCATTTTTATTGCAAATTGTTCCAAATGGAAGAAATCGAATTATTTTTATTTTTGGAAAACGTTAACCCGTGCTGAAAGTCGGCCGAAAATGGCACATTTTGAAAAAAGTGTATTTTTATTAAAAATTCCCAAAATTAGAAATTGCGAAAAATAATATATTTTATTTTATTTAAGATACTCAAAATTGTTTTGATATGGAATTCTGACGTCATTAGATGTCATTAACCCAATTTAGCCGAGAATCCAAAATGATCCACGAATTTAATAAAAATGTATAAACATCTTTTTTTTAATTAATGTTAAAGATTTTTTTAAAATCCCTAATATGGAGATGTCGATTGCTATGTGGTATTTGGATAATGTAGTATTTGTTATTAAAGAAAAATGATAATTTGAGTTTGCGTTTGGAGCGACTCTTTCTAGGACATTTCATAAAAATTGCTTATTTTGTTAAAAATTGCACAACATTGGAATTTGTTCATCAAAGTTTGCATAATTTTCGAAAAGGTATCAATTAAATTTGATTAGACTAGAATTATCTTTACTTTTTTTTTTTAATCTTTAACCCTTAGTGGCCTGGAACAAAAAATACCCATGAAACTTAATTTTAATTATGACTAGAAGATTGTAAAAACATCTCCACTTGATATAAATAATTTATTTATGTAACTTCATCCATATAGGTTTAATTTTTACACTTTTAGCCAAAAGAGACAAACAAGAAAATTTGGAGAATAACAAGTTTCCAAAAATAAAAAAAATCTATTTTTTCTATTTGGTGTAATGGTTAGCGCGTTGGACTGTTACACGTGAGGTTGCGGGTTCGAGCCCCAACCAAGGCAACATCAACTTATGAAAAATAGTAAATATGTATGAGTTTTTTCTATCCCTCATACATATCGCAGCGTCCTCCTTCGGTGTGCCCATAGCATTTAACCCCACCGAAGTAAACTAATATAACAGGGCTATGAACTATAAAAAAAAGCTTCAACAAATTTCGTCAACTCAACATCAGATGGCGCGCTAAAACTGTTATAAAAATTCAACATCTCACGCAATTACAGTGTTGCCATATTTGAAGCCCATCATCTTTTACCACCTTTCACTTATTCTCTATCCCCTTTCCAAAGGCAGCAACACGTAAATTAATAGGAAGAATTTCCTTGGTGTTGCTGCTCTATTAAAGAAAAAAAAAAAAAAAAACTAGGGGGGGGGGTGTGATGACAAATCTATTTTTAAGGGACACCCTAATGTACTCGTTTGAACAAAAGATGTATCACGAGTTGTTTGATTAGTTTAAGAGAAAAAAAAATATATATATTGACTAAAACTTTCTTAATTAGTCATAGGTAAGACAAAAAGCTACTATTTACATACAATTTTAATAAAACTGTTAAAAAAAATCGCAGTATACTTTTTTGGAAAATCTTCAATAGCAAAATAATTTACTAACGCTTTATACGAGTATATATTTTCCAACGAATAAAAATAACAAAAGTTTGTGTTTGGCTCCAATATTTATTTTAGGGTCTATCAAAAAATAAATATACAATTCTTTTATTATGACCCACTATGCTATAATAATTCAATTTTAATTAGGATAATACACAATCGCATATAACAATTGTAATCACAACAAAACTGATAACATACTCAAACATTTCTTCATTGTATGCCTATATATATTAAATATACCCAGCAAAATTTTCAGTTACAAGGAAAAGGTTATGGAACTGGCACTACGATATTTTTTCACAATTATTTAATCATTGTTCGGTTAACCCATTTTTTAAGAGGCATAGATTCCGTGCAAATTTTTGACAAAACTTGGCGGAAGGATAGGTCGGTTTCGCAGTAAGCATTTTTTATACTTTTTATAGATTAGGCGTACACACTACAGCGTACCACCTTACAGGCAAAAAAAGTGCGCCGTACACCCTCTAATATGAAGTATTTTTGCAAGGCAATTTCAAAATTTTTTTTTATTTTGCCGAACGTTGCACGCTGAAAAAAAAACGGCCTGTCCCAAACATATTTTTGCTGGTAATATATATATATTTGGAGAAATTGTTAAACATATTCGCCGTGTTTTTACTAGAAACAATATATATTTGCATGCAAATATATTATGTTTGTAAGCAAATATATTATGTTAATATATAATGTTTGGATGAAATGAAATGACGCTATCGACAAATATTATATGTTTGGCAGCAAACATATAATATGTGTGTTATAGACAAATTATGTTTCCATGCAAATACTATATATAAATAATATATTTAGTTATAAAGCAATTATTAATATATGCCAAACAATAGGCGTATTTAGTCTACTCTCCAAATTTCTATATATTTTAATGGAAAAACATAAAAAGTTAAATTAATACATCTACTGTTTGGCGATTATTTAATAACTAAATATATTATAAATCACATTGAATTTTACATCTAATACATTCATTGAAAAACAATAACTACAATCTCTTCATTTATTTTTTATTTATTTTTATTAACAAATATTAATTAAAAACTCTTATAATAAGTTAATATTTTAATATACACAATTAAATATTTTTTCTTTTTAACACAATTTTATGTTTTATTTATACTAATTTATTTTATTTTTTCACATCTTTCACAATAAAATTAATAAATAAAGGAAAAATATCACTAAATTTTCTGACTAGATGCAGTCTAGCTAAACCAAACGATTATTACCAACTACAAAAGTTATAATGGCTACATACAACTTTATATGTATCAAGAATGGAAATTCGCCGTTTTTCCAAATATATGTTAATTGTATCCACAAATATAATTATTACCGGGAAATATATATATAGTAACTATAAAAACAATATAATTGGAAGCACACTGCAAATACATATATGGTAGTTTGTAAACATACATTGATTACCTCCAAACATATACAAAAACGTCTTTTTCCTCCGTGTGGGGGCGCCATATTACATTTTTCGTTATATCTTTGGCATTTATAAGCGGATCTTAAAGTATGATACATCGATGTTTTTCTCTCGAGGAGACCAGAGTTTTTCTCTAAGGGCCATTGAGCTCAAGTGTCCCTTTCTAGTAGTTACCCACCAGATCTCACTTGCTACCACCCTAATGTACAACCCTATTGCTAGAAAATTAAAGCTCGCAAAAAATCATTAAACTTTTGCTAAGGAAGTTTTTCGATAAACCTAGTAGAATTTTTTTATATATTTTGGTTGCCGAACGTAACCTTTATAGCAAAACACTGGTCTCCTCGAGGCAAAAAAATTGATATATCGCACTTTAAAATCTAACTCTAAATGCCGAAGATATGCGAAAAATTAAAAAAGGCGACCTCTACGTTCGGGAAACTTTTTTCTTTTTTAAATTGCCTTGCAAATATACTTCACATTGGAGGGTGTACGGCGAACTTTTTTTTTGCGGTACGGTCTAATGTGCAGTAAGTATCTCGAAAATTGTATTTTTTGTAATTTTTTATATAGACTTTAAATTTTCCGAAAATATTGGACATAATATATAAACCGTGGGTAGATCTTGAACATCCTTAATGGATTGGCTGATACAGGTATACGAAAAAATAGACACAGACACATAATAAATTTTTGAAAGTATTTTGTCCACCTTAAAACTAATACATATTTCTCTTTATTCCAAAAAAGTGAGTTTAAAATTTCTAATACTGTTTTAAATATTTTTAAATTTTCTTACAATGGAAGTATCCCTACTCGGACACATATTTTTGTTTAGCTGCTCAATCTCAAGTTTTATACCCATATTGCCTATATTAACTAGACAGAGGTTCCAAATCTTTAAAAATATTAACCTTCGGGAATTTCATCTCAAATCCGAAGTTGACCGAATATCGACAAAAGGCGAAACACTCCCTCACATAAATATTATAAGCATTAATATATTTATGTGAATTTGACCCTTAACTCTGTATACACCCCATATAAAGCCACCTAAAACATTGATGTTTTGTGTTATGCAATAAACAAATGAGCATACTTAAGCATGTTTTGTTCACCGGTAAATACGCCTCTCAAATACCTTTTTTTTACATAAAATTTACCCATATTTACTTAGGAACAAATATGAAATAATCCCAAAAAAGGATTTTCGACAATTTTTTACACCATTTTTTAACCCTTAAATATGAGATTGGGCATCTAAAGAAAATACGTCTCCGTTGAATTTTTCTTCTCCACAACTACACTCATAGAAATAAATCTGGAAAACTAGCAAATTAAAATTTATGTTGCAGAAATAACTGCGGAAATTAGCAGTTTCTTTGCTAAATACTAGTAAAATAAGAACAGAAAAAACAAAAATGTTAGGTTTGTAGAATTTTAGTTATATTTCGGTTAACTTTTAGTTAATTGAAAATAACAAATTTTACGGTAAAATCTGCAGAAATTTTTGCTAAATATTAGTGGACTAAAAATAGCAAAACCAAACTCTTATATCCCCAGTGTAGAAATGGTAATGACATATCATTACTTTGTAAACTACCAGTAATGATACCGACTTGCTATCTGCATTATTTTAAAACATATAATAATGAGTTACTGATAATTTCAAATAGAAAATTATTTTCTAGATTTTTTTTAAAATTTTTCGAAATCTATTTTTAGACTCAATATTTTTTAAACACTGGTAAGGATACATGTAACCACATATTTTTTGATTTTTTGTATGTTGGCGAGTGAGCTGACTTGTGCGCAGCAAGTCAATTATGTTTTTATCTATCAAATATTACATGTCGAGATATCTTAGATGGATCAGCTAAAGACTGATAGTCTGGAGTCCCAGGTTCGATTCCCGTACGAGCAAAATTTATTAAAATAAAATTTTACTATAAAAAAATATTTTTTTATAAAACTTATTTTTTTGAAAATCTATTTTTAGAATCATTATTTATGTCAATACTGGTAAGCACATAGGTAACTACATATTTTTTGGTTTTTCGTATGCTGGTGTGTAACCATAACTCATTACTTTTCGCGACATCGCCATACAAAGGTCATAAGAAATGTAATAATAAAAGTAACTAGTTACATTACCAGGTATGTAGTTACATAAACACATATCTGGTAATGATTTTCTACACTGGGTCTATAAAATGTTTGTTATTTTTGTGCTAAATTTTGTTGAATGCAAAAAACAGTCTATCCTGATAAAACAGCTGAAATATTTGTTTAAAAAAACTGTAAACTGCTGTTTTCAAAAGGCCCGATTTCAGTTTAATTTAAAAAAATCGAAGAAAAAAAACTTCGAAAATTTTTAATTTTTTTAGGGTACGAAATATTTAGTAAAATTTCTTGCAGATTTTGGCAGGTTAATTTGCTATTTTCTATTAACAAAAATTTAACTCAAATATAACTAAAATTCTGTATATTTTATATTTAACAGTTTTATTTTAGCTTTGCCTATATTACTAATATATAGCAAAAATAATCTGCTAATTTAGCAGTTTCTTATGCAATATAATTTTTAACTAATTTTTAGTAGTTTTAACTAATTTTTTACAGACTTTTTTCTATTAATGTAGGCAGAAGATTAAGAGTTCAAATCTGGTTGCAGGCAAGGCATTTTTTTATTTTTTTTATTTAAAAAATTTTTAGTATTATAAAATAATTTTTTTTTATGGAAAAGCTCTTTTAAGACCAACTTTTATTTGTTTTCCCAACACTGGCATATTAGTACCAAAAAACATTTTGCCAGTGCTGGCATTTTGGAACAGCTAGTAGTTGTCCAGCTGTTATAACTCATTTATATGTTTAGCTTCCGCGGTTTCGAAAACGAAAAAAGGGGAAAGGAAAGAAAAAAGGGAAAGGGAAAAAGGGAAAAAAGGAAAGAGAAAAAGAGGAAAAAATTTAAACAGGAAGCAATATAGAAACAATATAGATCTAAAGCAATTTAACAAAAAGTCACCCTTATACTCAAACGTTTCAGATTCTGAAAAAATCACAAAATATTTAATCAAGTACGAGAAAAAGAATACACAAATGACCAAATACTTAAGTAAATTTTTATTTCTGGCAATTCTTCATTTAGAAAAAAAAACTATAAATGAATACGTTTATGTAAATTTTCCTAAGGAACATTTGGGATATTTTTCGTTTCAGAACTTTTTTTATGCAAAGTTTGTCAAACTATAAAAAAAATTTTTTTAGGAATTAAATTTAATTAAAAATCAATTGTGATACTGTGTTTCGTAAGAAAATTTTT
The DNA here is from genome assembly GCA_949987735.1 of Leucophora obtusa. Taxonomy (NCBI): domain Eukaryota; kingdom Metazoa; phylum Arthropoda; class Insecta; order Diptera; family Anthomyiidae; genus Leucophora; species Leucophora obtusa. The sequence continues at coordinate 291,872,563 of OX465295.1, read as the reverse complement.
TTATATCCCTTTAGAAAAACGTGTAGGTCCACACAATGTAATCGATTTCATGTACTTCACTTTGTGCGTACTTACGATATGGGATACTTGTGTATAAAATTGTATATGAAACTGAAAATATTTGGAATTTTTCAAAAATTGTTTCTAACTTACATGCCAATATACTTGTGTGTACTTACGAAGTATACTGGCTTTTGGGCCATTACAATACGGCCATACCCTAGGTAAAATAAGCCAGCTTGTGTGTAGACTTTGAAAATACTCGGAGATACTTTTGTGTACTTACTAGAATTTCCGAGTGCTTTCAAACTCTACACACAAGCTGGCTTACTTTACTCAGGGTATGGCCCACAAGCCAATATACTTCGAAAGTACACAGTAATTAATTTGGACAAGTTCTGATAAACCTCTTGGTTCCTATAACAAAAAATTATGAGATAAAGCGTTAACTCTTTTAGTGAAAGTTGTTACTAAACTAAGAAGTTTTTCTCACCAAGTGAAGGAAAAATTCTTAAATTTTACTAAAAGGTTCGTGATTGTTATGAAACTCTTTTTAATGAAACTTTTTCATTGGGTGTATGATATTTTTAATAAATAATATGAAAATGCTCTTAAAACTTTATGAAAAACTGAATTAAGACCTGCTAACTTATCTTAAAATAAACTGACTTTAGTTCTTAACCAAAGTTATGAATTTAAAATTTATATGGAAATATCTGTAGTTAATGTTTAACCTTGGTTATGTTGGAAATAAGTTACTCGCCCTAAAACAATTAAAATTTCAATTGACGCATTCCAGCGAAACTCCATTAATTAAACGTAGAAATTCATAGAGGATTTTTATATAGGAATATTTATTTTAATAATCAGGAGGATTTCCTATACGGCAAAGTTCCCATAATTAAACGAGTTCTGTAAAATAAATATCCTAGAAATCTAAGTGGTTTTCTATGGAAGAGTCCTCACTATTCGAGTAATATTTCTTTAAAACAGTATTTTAAATGTTAGAGATGAATTTCTCAAAAACTTAAAGTTATCGTAATAAACTGCTTTTAGAATCCCAAAATTTTTTAAAGCAATTGCATGAGATTTTATTGTGAAACAGTCCTCAGAATCCGAAATATTTTTCATATAAGTAAATCCCTATTATCACGTTCTAAGATACTATTCGGCAAATACTTTCCCAATATATATACTATGAAAAATACACAGAGGGTATTTTACTGGATGAGTTTTTTTTATAGAAATTTTGCAGTAAACCAATGAAGTTTTATTCACAAAGTAAATGAAAAATTTCTTAAATTTATATATTTTATGAATCCCGTTTTAATGAAATTTTTTGATTGAATGTATGAAACTTTTAATAAATAAAAATGTTGTTTTTCACAACATTTTACGAAAAATTCCTTTACTTCAATGAAAAATTTCAATAGTCGAGTTCCAAGGAAACTTCATTGGTTTTATGCAAAAATTCGTTAACATCATGCAGATAATTCTCTTAGTGTGGTATTGAATGTTCAGAAGAATTTCAGGGTTTTTCTGGGGATATGCTTACTTTTGCATTTTATTTATTTTTTTAAAGAGAAGAAAAACTCAAGAAATTTGTTACATTAATTAATATGCTACCTTCTTTGGAAAGAAGATAGGGGACAGATAAAAGTTGGTGAGAGATGAAAAGCTTGCATTACCTAGTGTCTTGACATGCAATAAAATGATAGCAAGCAATTGTCAAAATGCTCTCATCTCAAGTGAAGACACTCAATTTCAATTTTATTGCAAAATCATGATATCGCTAACATGCCATCGGATCTTGCAATGATGCCAGAGATCAAATGTCACTTTTAGTTTTCATTTTAATTTTGTAATAGAAAAACAACAAAAAATTTGGTAAAAAGGAATGGAAAAGTGTTTAGTTTTTTATTATTTGTCGGTAAAGATTAATGTTTCATAAAATTTGGTGTTTTTCGAAGAAAAATCTATGATATTTCTTATCCATGAAATGGTCAAGTGTTCTCCACCACTCTGCAATTGATATTATTTTGACGTTTCGCTGCAATGGTTTTGACATTTCATATCATATAATTTATTGCATTTGAAGACATCGGGTTAGCATTATTACTACCTATTTAAAAAATAAAATCATAATTTTTTATCCCGATTCAGTAAAAGGAATATTTTGATAATCAGAACTAAAAACGATTTTTCTCTTAAATGTAACTTATATAAGAAATTTTGCTTAAAAATTTTTTACTTAAGTTAAATTTTAGAAAAAATTAATTCCTAGTTTTCGCCCAAAATAGTTTGTTTCAAAAACAATTACAAAAGGCTTTCGTTACTTCGGAAAAATTACTCAATTTCTGTCTAAACCGAATTTCGAATTTTGTAAAATGTAACATGTATTTTTTTCCCACAAAAGTAGTCAGTACAAAGGTAGTCACAAAATTCTCGGTGGAACAATTATTGGGCAAAAATGGGTTAACAGGTGGTTAATTATATATGTTTCGACTGATATAGCATTAAGACCTGCTAACTTATCTTAAAATAAACTGACTTTAGTTCTTAACCAAAGTTATGAATTTAAAATTTATATGGAAATATCTGTAGTTAATGTTTAACCTTGGTTATGTTGGAAATAAGTTACTCGCCCTAAAACAATTAAAATTTCAATTGACGCATTCCAGCGAAACTCCATTAATTAAACGTAGAAATTCATAGAGGATTTTTATATAGGAATATTTATTTTAATAATCAGGAGGATTTCCTATACGGCAAAGTTCCCATAATTAAACGAGTTCTGTAAAATAAATATCCTAGAAATCTAAGTGGTTTTCTATGGAAGAGTCCTCACTATTCGAGTAATATTTCTTTAAAACAGTATTTTAAATGTTAGAGATGAATTTCTCAAAAACTTAAAGTTATCGTAATAAACTGCTTTTAGAATCCCAAAATTTTTTAAAGCAATTGCATGAGATTTTATTGTGAAACAGTCCTCAGAATCCGAAATATTTTTCATATAAGTAAATCCCTATTATCACGTTCTAAGATACTATTCGGCAAATACTTTCCCAATATATATACTATGAAAAATACACAGAGGGTATTTTACTGGATGAGTTTTTTTTATAGAAATTTTGCAGTAAACCAATGAAGTTTTATTCACAAAGTAAATGAAAAATTTCTTAAATTTATATATTTTATGAATCCCGTTTTAATGAAATTTTTTGATTGAATGTATGAAACTTTTAATAAATAAAAATGTTGTTTTTCACAACATTTTACGAAAAATTCCTTTACTTCAATGAAAAATTTCAATAGTCGAGTTCCAAGGAAACTTCATTGGTTTTATGCAAAAATTCGTTAACATCATGCAGATAATTCTCTTAGTGTGGTATTGAATGTTCAGAAGAATTTCAGGGTTTTTCTGGGGATATGCTTACTTTTGCATTTTATTTATTTTTTTAAAGAGAAGAAAAACTCAAGAAATTTGTTACATTAATTAATATGCTACCTTCTTTGGAAAGAAGATAGGGGACAGATAAAAGTTGGTGAGAGATGAAAAGCTTGCATTACCTAGTGTCTTGACATGCAATAAAATGATAGCAAGCAATTGTCAAAATGCTCTCATCTCAAGTGAAGACACTCAATTTCAATTTTATTGCAAAATCATGATATCGCTGACATGCCATCGGATCTTGCAATGATGCCAGAGATCAAATGTCACTTTTAGTTTTCATTTTAATTTTGTAATAGAAAAACAACAAAAAATTTGGTAAAAAGGAATGGAAAAGTGTTTAGTTTTTTATTATTTGTCGGTAAAGATTAATGTTTCATAAAATTTGGTGTTTTTCGAAGAAAAATCTATGATATTTCTTATCCATGAAATGGTCAAGTGTTCTCCACCACTCTGCAATTGATATTATTTTGACGTTTCGCTGCAATGGTTTTGACATTTCATATCATATAATTTATTGCATTTGAAGACATCGGGTTAGCATTATTACTACCTATTTAAAAAATAAAATCATAATTTTTTATCCCGATTCAGTAAAAGGAATATTTTGATAATCAGAACTAAAAACGATTTTTCTCTTAAATGTAACTTATATAAGAAATTTTGCTTAAAAATTTTTTACTTAAGTTAAATTTTAGAAAAAATTAATTCCTAGTTTTCGCCCAAAATAGTTTGTTTCAAAAACAATTACAAAAGGCTTTCGTTACTTCGGAAAAATTACTCAATTTCTGTCTAAACCGAATTTCGAATTTTGTAAAATGTAACATGTATTTTTTTCCCACAAAAGTAGTCAGTACAAAGGTAGTCACAAAATTCTCGGTGGAACAATTATTGGGCAAAAATGGGTTAACAGGTGGTTAATTATATATGTTTCGACTGATATAGCAACCAAATTGATTATACGTGACGTATGAGTAATAACCAAAATTCTAAAACAAAATAAAAATAAAAAAAAAATTTTTTATTTTTGCTCGAAAAAATAAAAGTCAAAAAATAACTTTTATTTTTTTGCTAAAAAAGATAAAAGTCCAAAAATAAACTTTTTAATCTCACTTTTATGACAAAAGTCATAACAGGTACGGTCCGTGAAAAAAATAAAATACATATGAACTTTTATTAAATTTTATTTTGGAAAATATATTTCCAGATCACCTATTTATAGGTTTTCTCAGCGTTTTGCCAAGGTTGAAAATGTTGTTTCCCCCGTGCGTTTACCGCGCTTTTTGAACAACCGGTCCTTTTGTCTAATTGGGTTATCATTTTAGCAATGGGAAAGCACTTTTTGCCAGTACTTGTACCACCTGTTAATGTGCCTTTCCACTGCTTTCCCATTTTTGTTTTTCTAACTGGGCAGTTTTACTATACATGGTCTCTTCTGTCATGTGTATATTGACTTTTCCGTGATTTCGAATGATCGTTGCTCAATGTAATTACTAATATCTTAGATTTGATAAGAGATATTGAAAAACTCTTTTCTGAATTAGAAAGATCGTACATAATTAATTCTTAACTCCATTTATTAATAAATGTCTTGTATGGCGCATACTAATAACAAGGCGACGATATATAAATGGATATCATAAAGCTAACACTTGTCTCAACACAAGTGTTTTATTATTTACAAAAAAATATAAACAAAGAGCAAAAACAACTAATAGGGATGCAAGTTAATAATCAGAAAAAAAACCTCATACAGAAAAATAAACTACCAATCGAAATGTGTTTTGGTTACTACAATTCATACTTGGTAATTTTTCATTGGTATTGAAATTTAATTGGCATTACTTGATCTCAATGCCAATGCCATACAATACCAATGAAATTTTTTCAATTGGCATTGATGGTAATGAAATGTACACATAATTGAAGAAAAAAGCATTGTGTACAAAAAAAAATGTTTCATAAAAAAGGAAATTAAGACAAGAATGTAAAATTTCACACCCAGAAAACAGATTCAGTTCTGATAACCGCATTTGTAGCAAATCGCATAATCGCATGGTTCGGTTGTAGTAGCCGAATTTTTCAGTTGTGGCAACAGAAAACCAATTGATACAGGATTAATTTGACTGTGGCAACGGAATTTCAGTTGTATCAAGAATAATTCGGTAGCCGCAACCGAAAAATTCATTTGATGCAACTAAACCATTCGATTGGCAACAAATGGGGTTGTCAGCACCGAATCTGTTTTCTGGGTGCAGAGCTATAAACATTATAAATATTCGCTATTTTATCAAGTTATATAAAGTATGCTGCTGTTCACCCTAGTCTGGGTAAGTCTAGATGGATCAGCCTCTAGTAATGTAAACCTGAAGAAATAGCGAATATAAGATAAGAACTACGCGAATTTTTAATTTTTTTTCTTAATCTGTTCTTTGAACAATGCCAAGTGAAAAAAATTTCATTGGCATTGGTCAATTGTAATGCCAATGAAATCATCAATTAATTGGTCTATTTAATTAACTAGTCCCAAGTATGCTACTAACTGTAGTTAGCAGTTAGCACAGACAGCTTAATTAATATGAGGTTCCTGTTTGGCAGTTTTGGCTACTACAGCTAAAATGTTTTTGTGTTAACCGAATTTTGTTGTTAAAAAAAATACTCGGCTGCTCCAACGATTTCAGTCCATAGTATCCGAATTTCATTTGGACAAAATTGTATTCTTTGTACTGTTTTCATTTCTCTACTGCGTGTATCGATAACAATCTGAACACTCAAAAGATTTTCGTTAGCACTTTTTTGACAAACAGATATTTCAATATAGTTTTCAACTTGCTTGTTTTTAAGTTTTAACACTTATAGTATAATACGCTGCAACATTATTTTGGGGGTAGATAATTCCAACGCCTCGGTTAGTATAGAAACCCAGCAAAATCTCAGTAATGGGTGTAATGATCACTCACTTAAAATATATTGTATGTAAAGACCGCCACAAATATTTTTAAAATCAAATTCAATTTCTCTTGAAAACAGGAGCACTAAAATTCCGTTAAATTTTATTTATTTTATTTATTTATTTATTTGTTAACCCGTACAACAAGACCAGGGGTCTTAAAAGATAGTACAGGTATTCATATTTGATAACATGTGTTGATAATTTCTTTTCAATAAATTTCATAATAATAAACAAAATGAGTATAAACTTGATCATAATTAATATAGTTATTATTTTAGTTATTTTCGAAATTTTAAGCAAACGCGTAGGTACTTTGATGTAATGACAATTAAATATGTACACTAATACAAAAAAGTTTGTAGAAAAGTTAGTAAAACTGTTAGTACTTCAACTTAACAAATTTTTAACTAATTTTTAGTTAAAATTTAATTTTTAGTTAATTTTTTTGCTACCTCCACATTACTAACTTACAAATTTTTTTGCTATTTTTTTTTTGCTGAATTTAGTTACTAATTTTTAACAATACATTTGCTAACTTTACAGTATTTTGCAGAATTTCAGTTACTAATTTTTAACAGAAGATTTGCTAATTTTACAAATTTTTTGTAAACTAAACCACCAATTTTGGAGCGCTTATAAACAGAATCTTAAATGACTCATAAAAATTACTGCATATTTTTAACTCGCCAAAAATAATGCAAAAAGTTTTTATATAAAGCTAAATTGCAATGGTTTCTATTTATCGTAATACATTAATTTTCAAAGATCAAGGTTTAATTTGGACGAACCATTTTAATATGAAAATTGTGATTAAAATTATCTCTGGGGAGCAAGTGGAGTTTACGGGGATGACCCTAATTTGTTTCCCCCAATATTGTAGTTTTTAAGCTTATTTAAAGAATACGATATTTTTAATCGGCCACACCTTTCCTGTGGGTGGAGCTTTAGAGGTGAAAATGGAAACTCAAATAAATTCGGAAGTACATATCCGATCAGCAAACAATGAAAATCAAAAGAAGGGTCTCTGAAATACATTTTGTTATGGTTAACATATTATTGTCTATAAATATTACCACTTTTACAAAAAATCATTCTTGGGAACTTTTCATTGGCATTGAAATATAATTGGCATTACTTTATCTCAATGTCAATGCCAACAAATTTCATCACCATTCAATGCCAATGAAATTTTTTTCAATTTGCATTGATGAAAACAATGGTAATGAAATGTACACATAATTGAAGAAAAAGCATTGTAATTTAAAAAAATATAAGAAATACTCGAATTTTTAATTTTTGTTTTCTTAATTTATTCTTTTATTAAAACATGAAAACAAATACTTCTTTCATCAATTATAAATGGGCATTTAGGCATTGAACAATGCCAATTGAAAAAATTTCAATTAATTGACACATTCAATAAGCTGGTCCCAAGTATGTTTTTAAATACACGTTTATATTTTATTTATTAATTTTTATTTCATTTGCTCCTTTTTTACCTTTTTCCAGTCCACTAGTAATCTGCAAAAATTTTGTTGATTTCAGAAAATTTTAGCAAAAATTTTGTAGACTTAACAGTTTTTTCTGCTATTTTCATTCTGATATTATTTAGCAAATTTTTTGCTGATTTCAGCAAGTTAAATTGTTATTTGCAATTAACAAAAATTTAGCTCAAATATTACTAAAATTCTGTATTTGCAATTAACAACAATTTAGCTCAAATATTACTAAAATTCTGTAAATTTTTTTTGCTGTTTTCAGTTTATTAATATTTAGCAAACTGATTCTGCTAATATTATCAGTTTTTTCTGCAGCATAATTTTAAACTAATTTTTAGTAACTTTTTCTGCTATTTTTATGGACTTATTTGTATGAGTGTATAATAAAATTTAATATAATAAAATAAATTTAAAATTTTATAAAATGAATTTAAAATTTAATAAAAAAAAAAAATAATTAAGATTTAGTAAAATAAATTTATTTTAAAACAAAGTTATATCAGAAAGTTACTGAGAAATGATTAGGAAAAAAAAAGAAAATACAATAACAAAAAAGTAAAAACAAAAATTGGCTATGCGTAATACACAAAAATTATTTTTTTAAATTGCTAATATCTTTAATTGTTCTAGGGAAACCATTCCAGAGACTTATTGTATGTATGTAAAATTGCCATTTCGATACTAAGCTACGGTGTTGAAATTGAATTAGGTTTTTATTCCTTACAAGTGTGCCAAATCTCAAACGATTAAAGAGATAGCCAGGTTCACGAGTTGTTATTATTTTATGCATAAAGAGCAGGCATCTAATTTTCAGCAAGTCATCAAACTGTACAGCATATATACTCTTTGAATATTGGGAAACATGGTCAAACCTGCTAAGTCCATACACATACCTTGCTATATTATTATAAGTAACATTCAATCTGGATGTACTTGATGTATCGCAGCTTGAAAAAATTTCACTTGCGTATGTCAAAATGGGTATTCGATAGGTCTTCGCAAGAAGTAATCTTATTTTTACTGGCGTACAATATTGTGTAGGCCAGAAAGTTCTCAGCATAGAGAACGTTTTGCCACAAGCACCTATTATATGATCAGACCATGTTAGAGTGCTATTAAAAGTAACACCCAAATTTTGTCCACTATTTACAATTTCTATTCGTTGATTATTTATAAATATGGTGGGTGCATCTACGTTTTTCTGCAGTCTTTTGCGGATTACAATACACTTGGATTTCTGAGGGTTTATGCTTAGACCATTTGCGGCAGCCCATAGATGGACACGGCCAAGGTCACTATTCAGCTTTGTGGTGCAATCATTAAGCGTATCGTTTTTGTTACTGATGTGTAACTGTACATCATCGGCATACATTCTAATTTTGCGGTGGACCAGTTGGTTAGAAAGGTCATTTGCATAAATGGAGAATAAGAGGGGCCCAAGAATTGAACCCTGTGGGACACCTCTTAATACAGGGAGAAAAGTGGATGTTGTTTCATTGGACACTACACACTGCACACGATTGGCTAGGTATGAAGACATCAGTTTAACTGAAGATGTGGAGAAGTTCATCATTTTCTTTAATTTTTGTAGTAGTATAGTGTGATCACAGTGTCGAACGCCTTCGAATAGTCTAACAATACCAGTATTGCTACAGAGCCATCGTCAATTTCCCTTCGGATATCTTCGACCACATCTGCGAGAGCGGTAACACAACTATGCTTTGCACGGAAACCTGACTGGCGATCAGTAAGCAAATTAAATGCTTTTGACAGATATGAGGATAGGTACTCGTCATAATAATTCTATTAAAAAAGTGTGTTATTATCGGTAAAAGATATGGTAATAGCATTTTAAAGAATGTGGGATGAATACCATCAACTCCAGTAGCATTTGACTTTATGTCAAGACAGCTTTTGAGGACATCCAATTGGCTGACACAATTAAAGCTAAGCGCAGTTTGTTGAGAGAAGTCAGCGTCATAGTTTTCATAGTACAGATGATTAGGTTGTGGCATTGGAATATTAACGAATTTTGCGTTTAATTCATCTGGGTTTGATATTGAATTGTCTTCCAGGATATTGCACTTTCCAATCCCAATATCCCGAATGGTTTTCCATGTTTTCTTGGTACTAATTGAGCTGCAAAATTGTTCGGAGTAGTATTGTGTTTTTGCAGCCCTTATGCTTTTATTAACAGTATTTCTAGCAAGCCGATATCGAGTGTGTAGTCTTTCTGTTTTGTAACGCTTCCATCGAAAGTTAATATTATCTCGGGCTTCCATTAGATGTTTAATAGCTGGTGAAAATCATGGCTTTTGACGATAGGTTACTATCTTTGTTTTGACAGGCACAACTAAATCATACAATGCTAAGACGTGTTACTCTAAGAAGGACAATTGATTATCCACTGATAGCATATAATAAATACAATTCCAATATATCTTACTGTATTCTTCCTCAGGAACACCTTGGTTAATGTGTTTAAAGTCGCGGAATCTAATAGTTTTGTTTGGAGATTGTAGGGGTACGTTATATATCTTAAAAATAAGGTCGTGCTTCGAAAAACATGGTCATATATTAGAATATTTTGTTCATCAGATACAAAAAATAAATCAAGCAATGAGCTATTAGTTGATGTAAAATGCGTTGGTATGAAAGTGTTTGCAGAAATTAGACCGAAGGATTTCATGACGTTACTAAGGTCTGTTTCCTTAATCAGGTCCGAATTAAAATCGCCAGCTATTATTAAGTCATTATAAAAAGGTGCAAAATCTTCTTCCATCATTTTGTAGAAATGGCCGAGATTTATTCTCTTATTAGGCCTGTATACACAGCCGATTAGAGTCTTTCTTTCAACACTTGTTATCTCAAGAAATATACGTTCTACTTTATCATTTTCATTCGTAGCATTTCTGCATACAACTTTACATGATAATCCACTTCTCACGTAGATGGCCACACCACCATATCCATCTGCTCTGTCAGCTCTATAGAGTTGGAACCCATTCATCGAGACTAAGGCATCGGTTAAAAATTCGTCGAAACATGTTTTGGATACACATACAATGTCCAAACCAGAACTTTCGAATATTAACCGAAATTCGTCAATTTCAACTTACATTTTCTTTTCTTTTTGACTGTTAACAAAATGAACCACAAATTAGTCAAAGCAACTAACAAAAATTACTTAAACACATTTGGTTTGGTTTATTTAAAAAAAAAAACCAAATAACTAAATAAAATTAATGGGAAAAATGAACTTTAGCAGGCAAACTTCAAATAAAAAAATATTTTTTTAAAAATATGACCTACTCTGGAATAAAAAAAACAAATTCAAAATGATTGGCGGCGGGGACTCAGAAGACCACTGGGTTCAAACAAAACCGGAGGCGTATTAACATGCAAGTGTGGGTACTAGACCGTGCCTCAAAAAAAAAAGTTCGCCGTACACCGTCCAATCTAAATTAGAACGTAGGAGTCGCCATTTTACATTTTTCGTTATATCTTTGGTATTTACAGTCGGATATGAAAGTATGATACATGGATCTTTTTCTCTCGAGGGGCCAATGTTTTGTCCTAAGGACCATTGACCTCAAGTATCCTGTTCTAGTATTTACCCACCCAGTTGCTACACCACTAATGTACTACCCTAACGTCAGAAAATTAAAGCTCGCAAAAAATAAATAAACTTTTGCTAAAGAAGTTTTTCGATAAACCCAGTAGAAACTTTTTTTTAATTTTTTGGTTGCCAAACGTAGGGGTCGCCTTTTTAAATTTTTTTTTCCATTGGATTTTTCTTTTATAGAAGACAAACAAAAAAATCGATATTTAAAATCGACTTTAAAATCCGACTTTAAATGCCAAATCTATAACAAAAATTAAAAAAAGCCAACCCCTACGTTCGGGAAAAAATTTTTTTTGGAATTGTCTTGCAAAAATATTTTATATTTGAAGGTGAACCGCGCACATTTTTTTTACCTGCAAGGTGGTACGGTCTATTGTATATATATGTATATCATAACGGCACCTATTCATATTTAAAAAATATACGTCATTTCCAATCGTTTTGGAAAGATTTTTGAAATAGCCCTCGTATTTCCTATACGAAACAGATTTTGTGTATTAAATACGATAAAACCACATCCGTATTATAATGTCGCATACATAGATATTGTTTATAAAATAACGGTAAATTATGAAATACAATCTTTTTGTTATGAAAGAATTACAAAAATTTTAAAAATTGATTCGAAAAAGGCCAAAAATATAAATTATAGATAAATAAACAAATGAAGTTAAAAGACATTAATAATAATAATAATATTTAGCTGAGGAGTGTAAGCTCTCCGATTCACGTATTTTGTTTTTAATATATTTTCGAACATTTTTAGTTTTTCACTAATAAATTCGTTATAAGTGAAAATTTCGAAAAATTTCGAAATATGTGTCTACTTATTTTCCATATGCTATCAGAATATGCAATTATCACTTAACTCCAAATTAAATATAAGTTTTTTTTTTTTTACTTTCAATTAAATAGAATTAAAATTTTTTGATCTTATTCTGGATCTGTTTAAACAAGGTCCAAATGAAATTATATAACAGCACTATGAACTAAATCTAGAAAACATAAAGTTCCCAGCCAGCAAACAAGCCCAAAAATTAATCAAAAAAAAAGCTCAAAAAATATTATTAAAAATTCAAATTTTTGTATGAAAGTGGTTTATCCAAAAGAACCTTCTTTTTTGATTAAAAACTGACTCAAAAAAAAAAGGTTTAAAAAATTCAAAAAGCTCAGAAATTGATTATTTTTTTGAGGCTTTTCTGAATTGTTCACAAAATATTCAAATTTGTTTACATTTCTGAGTCATTTCTGAACCATCTTCTGGATTTAATAATTTGGCTCAAATTTTTGTGTCTTTTATGATTCGTTTTAGAAGCAATCTTTGACAAAAAATTTTAAAATTTCAAAAAAAGGTTTTTTATTTGAGCAAGTTTTGACTCATAAAATAAGAACCCTCAAAAAGTATCCACATTTTGCTGGCTGGGTTAAGAATAGTCATTCGAAAAATGTTGCTAGGTTGTTAATACTGATAACATGAAAAGATATTGTGAAGAGTTTACTACAGCTGATAAGTATAAAATTATAAATACCGTAAAATGTAATTAGGTACTTTAGAGTAGTGGTTGTCATCTTACCTAATTTGCCCATTAAATCTTCTAAAACATAATCCACAGCCATGTTTGATTTCTATATTTGGTAATATTTGTTTTATATATTATTTGTACTATATATCTATCAGATGTTTGTTTGTAGCTACTTTTATAAATTATTTTATTTTTTCATTTCATAATTCATTGAACTATTTAAGTCACTTAAAGTTTATTATATATTTAAAATAATTGTTAAAAAATTAACAAAACCAGTTTCAATTGCAAATGAAAAAATTAAATTTTGCAGATTTACTTCTTAATGTAAAATTAAAAAAGTGCTAACAACAAACAATTTGCCATAAGGTATTTTATTTAAAATTAATTTCACGTTAAATATATATATATTTTTTTTTTTGTTTTAAAGCTGCCAAACAGCCGATAACGTTTAAACGCTAACACACTTATAACTCGACTAATGCCAGCGGGTTACTGGAATTTGTTTGGGGGATCTTGTATGAGTAAAAATACACAAAATGATTTAATGATTGTTCGAAAAATTGGCGCTCATTTAGCCATACAACAATTGGATCACATTGTTTTTGCTGTTATTTATTCTCTTGTTGTTAAAGAAGTGTTAAAAGCATTTATTTTTTTGGTTGGTCTATGCAATATAGTAATTATACTCTCAATTAACTCATGTTTGCCCACCTCAAGATACTCTGGAAATGTATCCACATTTTTGTTTTCTGATAAATAGGGCTGAGATTTTCATGAAAATACATGTTTGTTGTCGTTAGCAGAGATGCCAACATTTTCATAGCAAAAAGCGCATTAAAATAAATAGCTAACATTAGAAAAAATCGCTAATATTGTCGAAAATCACCAATATTTAAAAAAATCTGTAAAAATTAAAAAAAAAATTGCAAAAATGGATAAAAAATCGCATAATTTAAAAAAAATTGTCAAAATTTAAAAAAAACGTCGAAATTTAAAAAAATAGAAAAAAATCGTCAAAATTTGAAAAATCGTCAAAAATTTTAAAAAATCTGCAAAATTGAAAAAAATTTTCAAAAAAAATCGTTAAAAATTCGAAAAAATCGTTAAAATTTGAAAAAAAAATTGAAAAAAAAAATTTGGAAGAAAGCCATAATGTGAAGAAATAAAAAATAATCATCTGTGAAAAAATAAAGGCGAAAATCGCTTAAATAAAATTTTAGTCGTCCATATCTCGAAAACTAGAAGAGCTGGAAGAAAAATGTTTATACAAGAGGTCAAAACCCACCAACAATACCCCGATACTGAAACTAAATTTTGACTTGCATTGCTAGATTTTAAGGTCGCGTTTTTCTCTAAAACTAAGCCTCGTAGAGAGAAAAGGGATTTTATTTGGTATATTGCCCAGATCTCGAAAACTAAATGAGTTAAATGAAAACGGACCACGGTTTTGGAACGGGGAAGTCATAGTGAGTCGTCTGTGCAAAACCAAGTGCGAAAATCGCTTAAATAAAATTTTAATCGTCCATATCTCCCAAACTAGAAGAGCTAGAGTAAAAATGATTGCAGCTAAGGGGTCAAAACCCGCCACCAATACCAATACTAAGCCGCGTAGAGAGAGAAGGGGCTTTTATTTGTAATATCGCTAGTATCTCTAAAACTAAATGAGTTAAATGAAAACGGACAACGGTTTTGGAACAAGGAAAAATAAATGCGAGAAATAAATTCTGGAAATTTCGGTATTAACCTCGACGATTTTTTCAATTTTGGCGATCTTTTCTAATTTTTGTCGATTTTCACAAATTTTGACGAGTTTTTCAATTTTGGCAATTTTTGCAATTTTTCCAATTTTTGACGACTTTTCGAAATTTTGGTAATTTTTTAAAATTTTACAATTTTGGCATTTTTCAAAATTTACCGATTTTTTCCAATTTTTGATGACTTTTTGAAATTTTGACGATTTTGGTAATTTTTTCACTATTAACAATTTTTTCAAGACGATTTTTTCAAAATTTTTACGATATTTTGCAATTTTGGCGATTTTGTCAAATTTTTGACGATGTTTTTTTAATTTTGACTATTTGGGCAATTTTTGCAAATATTGACGATTTTTTCAAGTTATGACGATTTTTTCAAAATTTTTCAATTTTGCCAATTTTTTTAAATTTTCCGATTTTTTTCCAATTTTTAACGACTTTTTGAAATTTCAACGATTTTGGTAATTTTTTCAAATATTCACAATTTTTTCGAGACGATTTTTTCAAAAATTTTACCACATTTTGCAATTTTGAAGATTTTGTCTAATTTTTGACGATTTTTTTAAAAATTTTCAAATATTGACAATTATTTCAAGTTACGACGGTTTTTTCAAAATATTTCAATTTTGGCAAATTTTAAAATTTTTGCGATTTTTTCTAATTTTTAACCATTTTTTTAATTTGGCGATTTTTTTTTTAATTTGGCGATTTGTTTTAATTTTTGTCGATGTTGAGAAATTTTGAAGATTTTTTAAAATTTTGTCGATTTTTTAAAATTTTTATAAAGTCTACATGATTTTTTAATTTTGGCGATTTGTTTTCCAATTTCTACGATTTTTTCAATTATTGCCATTTTTAAAATTTTTTCTAATTTCGCCGATTTTTTTTAAATTCTGACGATTTTTTAAAATTATAGATTTTTTTTAATTTGGTGATTTTATCAGTTTTGACGTTTTTTTTTTTTTTTTATTTTAAAGTTTTTTTCACTTTTGATGATTTTTTTTCAATTTTGGCAATTTTTTTTGTAAATTTTTGCATTTTTTTTTTGTTTTGGCGATTTTTTCTGATGTTTAAAACTTTTTTTCAATTTCACCGATGTTTTTTTCAATTTTTAAAATTCAAATTCTAGGGACTATAGTACTGTTGGATATAGTGTAACTAAATTACCGTTTTTGTTTTTTATAATAACTAAATTATTTAATGGGAGCTTTTTTAGCGGCTCGATTTCAAAAAACTCAATTAAATTTCGTTAAAGAGCTGCTCGATAAAAAAAGTTCTATGAAATTTTTTATACGAGCTGCTCGATTTAAAAAACTCTATTCAGTTTTGTAAACGAGCCTTTTCATTTTTATAAGCTCTTTATTTTTTTTAGTTGCGAGCTTTTTTCATTTGGGCAGCTCTTTTAATTTTGGCTTCCGAGGTTTTTAAAAAAATTTATATATTTTTGGCTCGCTCGAGCTTTCTTTCCATCCCTGATTTCTACAAACTCATTATTAGGTGTGTTTCTTTACTTTTTAGGTAAAGTTCGGTAAAATGAGAGTTGACAAGAAATACTCTCACAAAGTGACAAAAATACACAAAAGTAAACGAACGCGAAAAACCATATTTGAAGCCCAAAAAACAAACGTCAATAGATTTGTGCATTATAGTTCGTTTTGGTGAGCGCTCTTTCTAGTTCTAGTTCGATTTGTTGTAAAAATTGAGATTGCTTTTCTAGTTAAACTCCTTTTTAAATAAAAAATTTTAATAAAAGTTTCCTTCTCAGGCATTTTTATTTACAAAAAGGAATACATAGTTCATTAAATCTGAAAAAGATTTTGATATTAAACAAAACCTTCGATTTATTGACATATTTATCTCTTTAACACATTTAAACAAGTGTCTTAAAAAAATTGTCGGTAATTTTGTGGAGTTGTAACGTTACCGATAAACTTTTGCAATTTTTACACTGATTTTAGTACGTGAAACACATATTTTTCTGAATGAATGAAATGAGTGATTGAACTAAAAGAGCTATTAGTTGTGAACTAGGTCATTGGTTCAAATTAGTGAATAGTTCAATTGAACTAATTGAACCCAGCTGATAAAAGCCATTTACCCAAATTTACACGAAAAAAAAGTCTGGGCTTTTTCATGCAGGCATAACAAGAATATTACTCTCTCATGACAGCTCTCATTTACCCAATTGTGGAGTAAGATAACGCTTTTTTATAAAATTGGGATCCCGTGGGATCCCAATGTTGAGTACCCGAACACACCTATTATCTGCAAAAAGCAACATAAGAAATGAAATTATTCATTCAAAAGTAAGGAAATTTGATACCACATGGGTATTACATTTTGCATGTCCGAAATGCTGCTTGAACGCCATAAAAAGAAGTCAGTTTTGTTTCGAATCATTACTGGCGATGAAAAATGGATCCATATAACAACCCGAAGCGCAAGAAATCGTATTTGAAGCCCGGAGAATCAGCCAAATCAACGACAAAAACAAATATCTATGGCTCCAAGTTAGTGATCTGTATTTGGTGGGACAAGAAGAAACCCATCTATTATAAGCTGTTGAAATCGGCCAAGATGCTCACAGGGGACCTGTACCGAACACAGTTGATTCATCTGAAGGGAGCATTAGGCGAAAAACACCTGGAATGTGCGACCAGACATGAAGCCATAATATTCCATCATAACAATAACTAAAAACTATTTATAAAATAGTGAGTGAGAAGTTTTGCCTCACCCGCCTTCTAGTACAGACTTTGCCCCGTCCGATTACCATTTGTTTCGACAGATACAGAACGCTCTCACTGGAATGCGGTTCACCTCAAAACAGGTTATCCGAAATTGGCTTGCTTCGTTCTTGGCCTCAAAAAATGAGCAATTCTCTTGGCATGGAATCCATATGTTGCCAGAAAGATGGGAAAAGGTCATAGCAAATATTTGCCAATACTTTTAATAAATTTATATTGTACCATGTTTCACAATAAAAGCATTAATAAAATACATACTTAAAATTAATTTGTTTTTTTATTAAAAAAAAAAATGTTTTTGGGTGATTTAACTTAAAGCAAATCTGTGGTATATATACGCACTTTCTGTGAATTTTTGCGCATACTTTGTGGAATTTACGCATTTTATGCGTACATTTACATATAAAACATGCTTTTTTACGCACAAATTTAGTAAATTAAGACTCTAATTTCAAAATTTCATTTAATTTCTATGCACTTTCAATGTAAAATTACACATTATATGTGCACCAACTTAAATAAAATGTGTGTATTTTTTTCAATTACAGTATTAGGAGTACAGGAGTACACTCAACCAAAAAAGTCTGTAATGGCTACTGAAAATTTTGCTGTTTTTTAAATTTAACGGTTATGAACCCAGCAGTATTTTTTGCATGCCTGCTGATCTGTAGTACAACAAAATTAGTAGAAAAAACAAGTAGTCGCTACTAAATTTTAACAAAATTGTTGTAAACTACAATTCAAAATCGATTTGCTAAAATCAGTTACAAAACTTACTAAATATCAATAATTTTAGTACAATGAATTTAGTATAAATAATTAGTTTCAGCTACTAAATTTCAGTAAATTGTTCTAAACTGTAATTTAAAGTCAATCTGCTAAAATTAGCAAAAAAGTGTACTAAAATATAAAAAAAAACTGTAAAATCTAAAAAAAAAATTATAAAAAAAATTTTTTTCTTTCGATTGTAAAAAGCGTATAATTACTTCATCGTACTTGAAATGTGGGGTCAAAATTGCAAACGGTTCTCCAGTTATTACCTTTTTATGACAAATATAAACTAAACAAGAATTGTAAAAAATCAAAAAAAAAATTTTTAATTAGTATATTTTTCTGCTAAATTTAGCACTCGGTTTTGAAAAATTAGTAAAATGTTTTGCTGATTTCAGCAGCGAGAATTAGTAAAAAATCCGTAATTTGTAATAAGAGAATAGCAAAAATGTTTACTAAAAAAAAATTGTACTAAAAACAGTATAAAAATAGTAAAGTTCGATTGGAAACTGTTTACAAATTTTATTACTAACTTTTTTATCTGAGTGTACTATAAGTTGGGTAAATTTCAACAGAATTTAATTAGAGTGTACACACAGAAAAAACAGGGGGAATATTACCTAAGAGCTATGTAATTATACAACTATATAATTTTCAAGTAAGTTTTACAAAGTTTTAGTAAAATATCCACATTATATTGTAAAATAGTATGTACAATCCTTGCAAAATGTGTAGTGGAAAATATCCAAAAAATTACATATATTTTGCTAGAAATTTGTAAAACTTACTTCGAATTTATGTAGTTGTATAATACGTGTGATACGTGCAAAAGGCAACTTTTCACGTTTGGCACATCAAAAAATACTACATTTAGCGGCAAATCACTATTTAGCATTTACAACTTTTCCTTGATATTTTAATGTATCGTTATTGAAATAAAAGCAACTGTTGACAAATTTCAGATTTAGCGCAAACAGCACTAAGTTGGCATCCCTGGTCGTTAGCTGGATAACAACGTAAACTGAATATCTTTGCGAATTAAGAAATTTGCAATAAATTGGCATCGATTTGTTAATACAAATTTTTGCATATTTTGCCACAAATACATATTTTTGCATATTTTGGCACACTGCATTTAAATATACTTGATTTAATTTAATGCAATAAAGTTTCTAATGAAATTTGAAAACAACACACACACACACTTTTTGTGTAATTTGCAAATTGTATGGCATTTTTTATTGTATTTGAAATAAGTTTATGATGCCGTGAAAAAAATTTACTTGTCGGAAGGAAAAGTAAGTGAGAGACTTAAAGTTAAAGTAGAAAAAGTTTTACAAAAAACGATGGCTTTAAAAAATTAAGGTGCCTATTTCCACTTGTGACTCATTGTGATCATCATTAGACTATTTCTAAGACTGCACGCAGAAAAAAACAGGGTGAATTGTTTGCCTAAGAGCTATGTAATTATACAACTACATAATTTTCAAGTTAGTTTTACAAAGTTCTACACTAAAAAAAAAAGTCAGCAAAAAATGTTGCTGTGTCAGCAAATTTTTAGTCAGGAGCGTGCTTGCAAAAAAGTTGGTAATTTCAGCAAAAAGTTTGCTAAAATCAGCAAGCTGATTTTTACCAAAAAAAATAGTAATCTTCAGCACAAGTTTTGCTAACACTTAGTCGACTGCAAATGAAAAAAATCATTGCTAAAATCACTAAACTTTTTGCTGAATATTAGTAGACTGAAAAAAACTCAAAAAACTTGTAGCGAAATTTTACTTTAGTTAATTTATTTGCTGAAAATTTAAATATAGAATATGTGTGTAGAGTTGTTTTTCTTTTTTTGTCATTTCCGTTTCCAGACAAGCTGCGACATCTACATCTTGTCTATCTGGTTGTCGTCCACGCTATGAATGCGGTTATCAGCACAATTTTTGTAGCAAAATAAATTAGTAAAGCATTAGTTCAAAATTAGTTTAGTGCTAAAAAAGTATAACTAAAATTTTTGCTGAATACGGAATTTCAGCTAAAAAAATTGCTGAAAACTAGTACACTTAATATACAAAACGTTTTACTAATTTTTCTACTAACTTATTTTTTTTGAGTGTAGTAAAATATGTACATTTTTGGTAAAATATATGCAATCCTTGCAAAATATATACATTAGAGTGTCCCTTAAAAATAGATTTGTCATTACACACCCCAGTTTTATTGGAAATGGTCCCAAATGGGAGAAATTGATTTTTTTTCTTTTTGGAAAACGTTAACCCGTGCCGAAAGTTGGACGAAAATGGCCCCTTTTTGAAAAAAAGTGTATTACTATTAAAAATTCCCAAATTTCGAAATTTCGAAAAAAAAATATTTTTTTATTCCATTTGTTCATTTAATATAGTCAAAATGATTCAGACATGGAATTTTGACTTCATCGGGTATCATTAACCCACTTTAGCCTGGAATCCAAAATGATCCACGAATTTGATAAAAATGCAAAAACGTGTTTTTTTTTTAATTAATTTTAAAGATTTTTTAAAATGCCTAATTTGGAGATGTCGATTGCTATTTGTACCACATAATAGTTGATATTAACGAAAAAAAATAAATTGGAAAAATGATAATTCGAGTTTGTGTTTGGAGCGACTGCTTTCCAGGACATTTTACAAAAATTGCTCATTTTGTCAAAAATTTTAAAAATTTGAATGTTTTCATAAAATTTTACACGGTTTTCGGAAAAACAGCACTTAAATTTGATTAGAATATAATTATCTTTTCATTTCTTTAAAAAAAATTTAACCCTTAGTGGCCTGGGGTCAGAAAAGACCCATGGAACTTAATATTAATTATGACTACGAGATTGTAAAGCCATTATATTTATAAAAAAAAATCTCAACTGGATAAAAATAATTATTTTGTGTAACGTGATCCATATGGGGTTAATTTTTATACCTTCGGCCAAAAACGCCCCACTAGAAAATTTACAGAATAACACCTTTCATAATTTTTGGAATAATATCACTTTGAATGAATAAAAAAAAATTTTTTTTCCACTTGATAAAAATAATTATTTTGAGTAATTTGAAAAAATACCCACTAGGAAATTTACAGAATAACATTTATCAGATTTTTATTAAATTGGGATACGCGAAAGGTTTTATTCTGTAAATTTCCTAGTGGGGCGGTTTTTGGCCAAAAGTATTAAAATTAACCCTATATGGATCGCGTTACATAAAATAATTATTTTTATCCAGTTGAGATTTTTTTTTTATCAATTTAATTTTTTATCTCGTAGTCATAATCAATATTAAGTCCAATGGGTCTTTTCAGACCCCATGCCACTAAGGGTTAAATTTTTTTAAAGAAATGAAAAGATAGTTATAATCTAACCAAATGTGAGTGCTGTTTTTCCGAAAACCGTGTAAAATTTGATGAAAACATTAAAATTTTTAAAATTTTTGACAAAATGAGCAATTTTTGTAAAATGTCCTGAAAACCAGTCGCTCCAAACACGAACTCGAATTATTATTTTTCCAATTTATTTTTCTTCTTTAATATCAACTATTATATGGTACAAATAGCAATCGAGATCTCCAAATTAGGCATTTTAAAAAATCTTTAAAATTAATTTGAAAAAAAAACACGTTTTTGCATTTTTATCAAATTTGTGGATCATTTTGGATTCCAGGCTAAAGTGGGTTAATGATATCCGATGAAGTCAAAATTCCATGTATGAATCATTTTAACTATATTAAATGAATAAATGGAATAAAAAATATTTTTTTTTCGAAATTTTGAATTTTGGGAATTTTTAATAGTAATACACTTTTTTTCCAAAAGGGGTCATTTTCTTCCAACTTTCGGCACGATTCTTTCATCGATTTCTGCTATTTGGGATCATTTACAATAAAACTGGGGGGGGGGGTGTAATTAACGAAAATCAACAAATCGCTATTTTAAGGGACAGTCTAATATACATGTGTAATGGAAAATATGCAAAAAATTACATATATTTTGCTAGAAAATTGTAAAACTTACTTCGAACTTATGTAGTTGTATAATTACATATCACTTAGATAAAGTTCCACCTGTTTTTTCTGCGTGTGAGAGTCTTAACTTTTCATATAAAAAAAGAATAAAATTCAAATAATACAAATCTTATTTGTCAATGTTATGATGGTGTCGATACCAGTTCTTATTTTTTTGAAGTTTTCAAACAAAAATTTTAATAAATATAATTTAATGTGACTTTTCAACAACAAATACATGGGAAATACAGACACATCTAAGTGTTTTGATTGTTTACAAATTAATTGAAGGTTTGTACCATAGTATACTATAGTAGCCCCACTCATTAAAAAATTGAGAGCTTGTCCCTATCTCATGTAGTTGTAGTGGTATTAAGAACCATACGTACATGTCAAATTACAAACACTACTTAATTTTTTCAAATGACAGAAAATGAGTAAAGCTACTATATTATACTATGGTTTGTACCCTATATTGAATGTTTATCAATTAAATTGAAAAATTCAAAATGTTTTGGAGTTTTGTTTTTCAATTTCATATTATTAAAAAATGTGTGGCCAATATTGAAATGTTAATTTTTTTAAATTTGTTTTTTGTTGTTGAAAAATAAAAGAATTAAACTGCAATTAAATATCTAAAGTAGGGCATTTTAGATATATAGGCAGTGGGTGGCAGGTAACGAAGACCGCACTAATGAAGCAGATTTTTAGTGAAAAAAAACTAACTAGACATTAAAAAAGTGTCGAAATGGGGCATCCAAAAAATGTCGAAATTGAGCAGATTTTCCCGACCCCCTTTTTTGGTACTTTTTGGAATAACTTTAAAAATTTTATAAAATGTTAGAATTAGATAAAAACATTATATAAAAAAATTATATTATCGAAAATAAAAAAATAAGCAAAAATTGATGATCAAATTTCATTCTCAAAAATTTTCATTTTCAGATATTTCATAAATTATTGCCCCTTTTTATTTGTGATATTATCAATATTTTTCTTATTTTTTCTCATAATTTAGAGATTTGTTTTTGTCTCTTTATTCATATTTTTAATTTTTCTTCTTCGAAAATTCCCTTATATTCGTGTGTCATCATACCGCCATTAACGCAATTGTTTTGTACAATGTCCGGTCCGATGTGCGATTGCGTATCCTAGTCTTATACCCTTCTTGCATCTAGTTTTTAAAATATGTATGTATAGATAGGTCTACCGATCCCCCTATTGGTCAGAAATGGCTCTGGTTAAGGCTACGTTTTTTGGATAAAAAAAAAATACATTTTTTGAATCGTGAGGCAATTTCCTTTATTTTGAGTACACACACTTACATGTTACTGTTTCCCACAGACGTCCCGGTTCCAAGCCCCTCCCAAAATTAATTTAGGTTTTTTTTTAATTCCAGAGGTGGTCTTATTTTTTTGAGGAAACCCCCATAAAGTGCGCTTATCAAATTTTTTTTTGGAGATTTCTCTATTTTTTTTTATTTTCCAATTTTAGCGATTTCTTTAATTAATATATATTTTTTTAAATTTTTGCAATTTTTTGTAATTTTTTTTTTAATTTTTCACACTTTTTCCAATTTTGGTAATTTTTGCACTTTTGAAAATTGTTTTCAATTTTGACGATTTTTGTAAATTTTGACGATTTTTGTTCAATTTTAGCGACTATTTTTCAATTTGGCTATTTTTTGTTCCAATTCTGGGATTTTTTTTTTTTTGCAATTTTTTTAAATTTTTACAATTTTTGTTAAATTTTGCGATTCTCTTTTTAAATTTCTAGCGACTTTTTCTAAAATTTGAAAGTTTAACTTTTGAGGAAGGTTTACTCTTCTTCTTAACCTCAAACCTACTGAATTAATAAAAATACATATTAATGACAATATTATTTGGGGTTTGGTCTATACGACGCGTTTGAAAAAACAACACTTTACTATAAAAAATAAAAATTCCCTGTTGGCAGTCCATCTCCAATATACACAAATTGCCTGCACTTGTACGTACAAACCATACGTCAATGTGGCAACATTTGTGAAAAGGTGACACGGAGGAAATAAGAAGATAAACAGAGAAAATCTGAAGTAGAATGTTTGTATATATCTGTTTGATCAACAACAATCAACAATCTGACAATAAAAATATAAACAATAATACAATTTAATGGAAGATCACTGATGAAGCTTGTCCATAAAAAGGCAGAAACTAGATCTAGTCTGATTTGCAAATTTAATGTGTTTATAAGTTTTGAGGAAGGTTTATTCTTCTTCTTAACCTAAACCTACGAAAGTTTTTTCAATTGCAGCGATTTTTTAAATCCATGTGCACATTAGAGCACCCATGAAGTATATGGATTGAGCAAAAGTCTTATTATTTCACCTGCCCACATATTTTCCGGTAGATTGGTCGTAAAAAATAATATCCCCGTAAAATTTGGTGCTATCGGATTAAAACAGGACCGTCACCCGCCGCCCTGAAAATGGACTAAAATTAGTTCAAAGTTTCTTTGCGCTATAACTCTTAAAGTAAAGGTTTTACAGAAAAATACTAAAAGGGCATATCTGCAGGCAATAAAGTGGCGAGCATTTTTCTTATACTCACTTTTGATGTATCGGCCCTTTAGTTGAAGAGTTAGAGGGTTAAAATGTTTCACAAAAATGTTCCACGTGCATAAATTCACTGAACACATCCTATACCTAAAATAGAGCAATGTTAGTTTCCTAGGCCGACAAATACCAATATAATATTTCAAAAAGGGGGGAAACTTTAATCCCCCAAAAATCATTGGGCCAGACCTTTTAATACGCCGATACACATATATATTTTTTTGTACCCTCTGCCAGAATCAGAACCTTGTTATTTTGTAAAAAATTTGATTTTGTTGTACAGTGTTATTATCAACTTTTAATAAATTGCTTGCAAGTTTTTTTTGCACTGAGCTCAATCGATTTACTTATATCCAATCGACAAGCTGCACAAATCGTTATTGACAAGATGACACTGTCAATTAATTTAGTCTATACATAAGTTTTTATCTATTGTCAAGCTGTAATTATTTGAAGGTCATTAATAACACTATGCAACAAAAATAACACTATGGCAAGGGCGTTTCTTACATTGCACGAATGTATAAGGTCAGCATTGTAAAACCGCCTAAGTTTTTGGCGCTGTGTGGGTGCAGTAAAACTTTATTTTTATTAAAAGTTTTTAATATTTTGGCCAATATTCTATGAAATAATATTGACAAAAATATGTCTTTGGATACCCACAATTATGGGGAATTTTCTCGAAGTACACTTTTATTCTACATATATCTGCCATTTTCATGGGCCATTTATTAGATCTTATTTTTAAGAAATGCCAAAAAGGGGCCATTATACGGGACAAAAAATATTTAGTGTGAGAATGTTCTGCTTCGAATTTTTTTCCGTAGATGTAAAAAAAATCTTTAAAAACTGAATTGTGTTTTATCACTTGTACACTCGTAGAAATAAATCTGTAAAAATTGGACAAAAAGCTATTAAAAAGAATTATCTTGCTGAAAAAATATTCAAATTAGTAGATTTTGCTTTTGCAAAACGCTAGTAAGGTAAGAACAGAAAAAAATAAAACTGTTACATATACAAAACTTTAATTATATTTGAGTTATCTTTTAGTTTATTACAAATACCAAACAATACTGAAAAAGTTTACAAAAAATTTTCACAAAACGGCAAAAAGAAAATATGTATCTATATATACTATATTTAAGTCAAATTGGGTTGAACGCAAATAATAGTACCTCGTGCTAAAACTAAAAAAAAATAATTGCTAAAAAATAATAGACCTATGATTTCAGAAGTTTAGATTTTTATTCGCATTGAAAAAATTCCAAATTTTATATTTTTTGTGATTTTTTTGGTCTACAAAATATTGAGTATTAATATTTTACTGGTTTCAACAGGGTAAATTGTTACTTTCTATTGACTAAAATTGAGCTCAAAAATTACTTAAATTTTGTATATTTAACAGCATTACTGTTACCTTACCAAAAATTACGGAAAAGATTGTGCTAGTTTCAGCACTTTTTTCTGCAAGGCCATTTTTAGCTTTTTTAGTAGCTTTAGGAAAAATGTTTACACACTTTTTTCTATTAGTGTAGTTCTTTAAAATAACAATTTGACTGCAAACGATTTTATGAAACTTGATGTAGATTTTTTTTTATTTTAACTCTTCACTTCTCAACAACAAATAATCTTTTTAGCGGTTCAATCTAACGTTTAAGGGTTACATAGTGGGATCAAAAACTAACCTATTTTTTTCTATGAAAATATGGGAGAAATTTTCGAAATTTAGGTTTATTTGTACTCAACTTTATATTTAGTACTCGAGAATATTAAAATTTTGATGCCCATATGCCCATGTCACGGAAGAAGGTTGCCACTTTTTTTTTTGAAATATTGGTGAAAACAGCGCAATGGAAAAAATTGTTCTAAAGCCGAATGATAACGAATATCGAAAAAAGCTCAGACACCCCCTCGATTAAATTAAATGGGCATTATTAAATATAAATTTAGACTAAAACCAACAACAATTCCCCATACAAAGGTATTCGAAAAAAATAATAAGTGAATAAGAAAAAAGTTGGACATGCTTGGGCACGTTTTCACTGTAAAAAGTTTTACAGTTACTACATGACAGTTTTTTGTGTAATTATTAGCAGTCGTTGCTTTTAACAGTTTCTTCAGTTTTCTTTTCATGGAAAAATATAAGAAAAAAAAAATAATATCACAATTATTTGAGATAACAACTAACGAAGAATGTTTAAAGCAGTTATTTTTAGTATCATAATACCCAACTACCAAAGCAGTATTTTTGCAGTAAACAGTTATTTTTGTTAGTTATTTAAAAAGCAAAAATTTCGGTGATTTTTTTAAAATTCTTGTTTAGTTTACATTTGTTATTACTGATATGTTTTTAGTTTAAAATAAATCTCTGAAAATTGTATTGTATCTCAAGTGTATAAAAACGTAATAAGTAGAGAACTGTTCGGAATTTTTATTTCAAATTTCAAATACACTAGGAGAATTATGTGAATAAAATTAACTGTAATTGCATTTAAAAAAGGTGCACGGCAAATGCCTTTAAAATGAACTAATATTGCAGTTATTTTGAATATAATTGCATTTGAAAATAACTGGAATTTTAGTTAATTTAATTTCAGTGGTCACTTTTTTAACTGCAATTGCAGTTAATTTTAACGACATGTTCTCTAAGTGCACAATGAAGTAATTACACAATTTTTTTATAATCAAAGGAAAAAATAGTTTTTTTTTAAATTAAAATATGCTTTTATATTGTGAAGAAAATTGACTGTAAAAAACAGTTGTTCTTACTACTTTAACGATGTACGTTAATTTTACGTCATTATACCCTACACCACTATGTGGTCAGGGTATTATAAGTTTGTGCTGATGTTTGTAACACCAAAAAATATTGGTCGTAGACCTACCTTATAGTATACCGATCGGTTCAGAATTTTTTTTTATTTCGATTTAACGATGTCCGTCTGTCCGTCCGTCCGTCCGTCTGTCTGTCTGTCCATGCAATCTTGTGCGCACTCTACAGGTCGAAAATATTAAGATATTTTGATGAAATTTGGTACGCAGACCTATGTTGGCCCAAGGACGAACAAGTTTGATTTTGTTGAACATCGGTCCATGTTTAGACCTAGTGCCCATATAAGGGTCCTACCAAAATTATATTGTTTATACGTAAATATTAAGATATTTTGACGAAATTTGGTACACAGACCTATGTTAGCCCAATAACGCAGCCTATTGCTTTTGGTGAACATCGGTCCATGTTTAGACATAGTGCCCATATAAGGGTCCAACCAAAATTATACTGTTTATACGCTGCAGGTCGTAAATATTAAGATATTTTGATGAAATTTGGTACACGGACCTATATTGGCCCAATAACGCAGCCTATTGATTTTGGTGAACATCGATCCTTGTTTAGACCTAGTGCCCATATAAGGGTCCTACCAAAATTATACTGTTTATACGCTGCAGGTCGTAAATATTAAGATATTTTAACGAAATTTGGTACACAGACCTACATTGGCCCAATAACGCAGCCTATTGATTTTGGTGAACATCGGTCCATGTTTAGACCTAGTGCCCATATAAGGGTCCTACCAAAATTATATTGTTTATACGCTGCAGGTCGTAAATATTAAGATATTTTGATGAAATTTGATACACAGACCTATGTTAGCTCAATAACGCAGCGTATTGATTTTGGTGAACATCGGTCGATGTTTAGACCTAGTGCCCATATAAGGGTCCTACCAAACTTATACTGTTTATACGCTGCAGGTCGCAAATATTAAGATATTTTGATGAAATTTGGTACACAGACCTATATTGGCCCAATAACGCAGCCTATTGATTTTGGTGAACATCGGTCCATGTTTAGACCTAGTGCCCATATAAGGGTCCCCCCAAAATTGGCTTGGTTACAAACTGCAGGTCGCAAATATTAAGATATTTTGATGAAATTTGGTACACCGACCTATGTCAGCCCAAGGATGAAGCCTGTTGATTTTGGTTAACACCGGGCTATGTTTAGACCTAGTGCCCATATAAGGGTCCTACCAAAATTATACTGTTTATACGCTGCAGGTCGCAAATATTAAGATACTTTTATGAAATTTGGTACACCGACCTGTGTCAGCCCAAGGACGAAGCCTATTGATTTTGGTGAACATCGGTCCATGTTTAGACCTAGTGCCCATATAAGGGTCCTACTAAAATTATATTGTTTATACGCTGCAGGTCGCAAATATTAAGATATTTTAATGACATATGGTACACCGACTTATGTCGGCCCAAGGACGAAGCCTGTTGATTTTTGTGAACATCGGACCATGTTTAGACCTAGTGCCCATATAAGAGTCCTACTAAAATTATATGGTTTATACGCTGCAGGTTGCAAATATTAAGATATTTTGATGAAATTTGGTACACAGACCTACGTTGGCCCAAGGACGAAGCCTATTGATTTGGGTGAACATCGGTCCATGTTTAGACCTTGTGCCCATATAAGGGTCCTACTAAAATTATATGGTTTATACGCTGCAGGTCGCAAATACTAAAATATTTTGATGAAATTTGGTACACAGACCTACGTTGGCCCAAGGACGAAGCCTATTGATTTTGGTTAACACCAGTCCATGTTCAGACCTAGTGTCCCTCCAAAATTGGCTTGGTTACAAACTGCAGGTCGCAAATATTAAGATATTTTGATGAAATTTGGTATACCGAACTATATCAGCCCAAGGACGAAGCCTATTAATTTTGGTGAACATCGGTCTATGTTTAGACCTAGTGCCCATATAAGGGTCCCCCCAAAATTATATTGTTTATACGCTGCAGGTCGCAAATATTAATATATTTTAAAGTGTTGTTTTTTCAAACGCGTCTTATAGACCAAGTACAATTAATATTGTCATTAATATGTATTTTTAATAATTCTAATTTAGTAGGTTTGAGGTTAAGGAGAAGAATAAACCTTCCCCAAAAGTTATAAACACATTAAATTTGCAAATCAGACTAGATCTAGTTTCTGCCTTTTTATGGGCAGGCTTCATCAGTGATCTTCCATTAAATTGTATTATTGTTTATATTTTTATTGTCAGATTGTCTCTATATGAATAATTTCAGAAGTGATCAAACAGACATATGCAAACATTCTACTTCAGATTTTCTCTATTTATCTTCTTATTTCCTCCGTGTCACCTTTTCACATATTGTATATGTCTGTTTGATCACTTCTAAAAATAATTCATATAGAGACAATCTGACAATAAACAATAATACAATTTAATGGAAGATCACTGATGAAGCCTGCCCATAAAAAGGCAGAAACTAGATCTAGTCTGATTTGCAAATTTAATGTGTTTATAACTTTTGAGGAAGGTTTATTCTTCTTCTTAACCTCAAACCTACTAAATTAATATATTTTGATGAAATTTGGTACATAGACCTATTTTGGCCCAAGGACGAAGCTTATTGATTTTGGTGAACATCGGTCCATGTTTAGACCTAGTGCCAATATAAGGTTCCCCCCAAAATTGGCTTGGTTACAAACTGCAGATCGCAAATATTAAGATATTTTAATGAAATTTGGTGCGCTGACCCACATTATAGAAAATTTTGACACAAGCCCCATTTTAACCCATTCGAATTTCGGATCCAAACATTAGTTGGCTTTTACCCAGACTGGTATAGTGTATTGTATAGTCGGCATGCCCGACTTTAACCTTTTTACTCGTTTTGAGTTAATTTTGTACAATTATAGAATTTGGTGAAAAGCAAAAGTTCGGGTTTAAATAAACTTTATGCTAATATAAGTACATATTAAATATATATTAAGGTTGTTCCCAAGCAGTGTTGCCGTTTTGGTTATTTTTAACCAAAGTCGGTTATTTTTATTTCCAATGTGGAGATGTGAACTTTTTTTTCATTTTGGTAACTTTTTTGGCAATCAAGTACACTCAAAATAGTTTGTAGTTTAAATTAACTGAAAATGTAATTTAAAATAAATGAAAAATCACTTGAAAACCGGTCTACTGACTTTTCATTTAAATCAAAAGAACTTTTCATTTATTTTTAAATGTTAATAAATAAACTACAAAATCCTTAAAAAATAATGATTTTTCATTTATTTCGGTTTTTTAAATTTCAAAAAATTAACTACAAAATCCGTAAGAATAAATGATATTTAGTTTATTTAATTTTTTTAACTGACCTAGAAATCGAAAAGGAATTCTTTTTTTTAACAAAACATTTTAAATGAAAATTTTAACTGTAACAGAAAATCCGTATTTATATGTAATTTATTTTTTAAATAAACGACAAAAACAGTTAAAAAATATATTTCTTTGTATTTTAACTGAATCGTCATTTAAAAATAAATGTACGGATAACTTTTTAAATAAACTACAGTCAGTTACTGTAATAATATTTTCAGTGTATTAATATATTTTAAAGTGTTGTTTTTTCAAACGCGTCTTATAGACCAAGTACAATTAATATTGTCATTAATATGTATTTTTAATAATTCTAATTTATTAGGTTTGAGGTTAAGAAGAAGAATAAACCTTCCTCAAAAGTTATAAACACATTAAATTTGCAAATCAGACTAGATCTAGTTTCTGCCTTTTTATGGGCAGGCTTCATCAGTGATCTTCCATTAAATTGTATTATTGTTTATATTTTTATTGTCAGATTGTCTCTATATGAATAATTTCAGAAGTGATCAAACAGACATATGCAAACATTCTACTTCAGATTTTCTCTATTTATCTTCTTATTTCCTCCGTGTCACCTTTTCACATATTGTATATGTCTGTTTGATCACTTCTGAAATTATTCATATAGAGACAATCTGACAATAAACAATAATACAATTTAATGGAAGATCACTGATGAAGCCTGCCCATAAAAAGGCAGAAACTAGATCTAGTCTGATTTGCAAATTTAATGTGTTTATAACTTTTGAGGAAGGTTTATTCTTCTTCTTAACCTCAAACCTACTAAAATCAAGTACACTCAAAATAGTTTGTAGTTTAAATTAACTGAAAATGTAATTTAAAATAAATGAAAAATCACTTGAAAACCGGTCTACTGACTTTTCATTTAAATCAAAAGAACTTTTCATTTATTTTAAAATGTTAATAAATAAACTACAAAATTCTTAAAAAATAATAAGGGTTTTCACAAGGGGTGTACTATTTGTTGTATCGTTGTATCGTCCTAACAAAAAACAGAGTTGTTAAAAATTAAATTGAAAAAATACAACATTTGAGAATAGCACGATACAACATTTTTACGTATGTTTAGTGTCCTATGTTTGAGTGTGCTAACCGATATAAAACTGAATAGAAAGTCGTTGTTAAACACAAATAAAAATTTTAACAACTCTGTTTTTTGTTAGGACGATACAACGATACAACAGATAGCACACCCCTTATGAACAACCTAAATGATTTTTCATTTATTTCGTTTTTTTAAATTTCAAAAAATTAACTACAAAATCCGTAAGAATAAATGATATTTAATTTATTTCATTTTTTCAACTGACCTAGAAATCGAAAAGGAATTCTTTTTTTAACAAAACATTTTAAATGAAAATATTAACTGTAACAGAAAATCCGTATTTATATGTAATTTATTTTTTAAATAAACGACAAAGATAGTTAAAAAATATATTTCTTTGTATTTTAACTGAATAATCATTTAAAAATAAATTTACGGGTAACTTTTTAAATAAACTACAGTCAGTTACTGTAATAATATTTTCAGTGTATAGACATTTTTTTGTGTTTTTAGATTTATGTTCTGCTTATGCGTGTAAGAAGCTTCCCGTACAAATTGAAATTCTTTGTAAGAACATTTGTAACTTTTTTGCGCATATTTCGAAACGTATTCGAGAATTTAAAGAATTTCAAGATTATTGCACTGTATAGCCACATAAAATATTAAGTTTTTCTGGTACCCGGTGACTGGCACTATGTAATGTAATCAATCGTATAACTGAGCAGTGGCCGGCTTTGCATTTATATTTTATATCGTTTGACTTCGAAGTAAACGGTAAAAGCATGTGGATTGGGTTAACTAGTGGGCGATACTAGCTTTAAGGTTTATTTTTCATTTCTCTCATATATTCTTAACATAATAAATAATTTAAATAAAGAATTTCAACCGGAAAAAATGCGTCTTCCATATGTTTATGGCCAATTTAAATTAAATTTTAAATTAGTTTTGAGCAATTTTACCAAAAGTAATTACGTTAAAAACTATCAGCCTTACTATCAGTATTTTTCAAATGTATATTTTTGTTAAAGTCGACTTTATTTAAAAGCAAAGGTTTTGTTTTAACGTACTGTACAAAATATTTAAAATAAAACTTTTAAAATAATGCCAAACATATATACTCAGATAAAAAGTATGTAAAAAAATTTGTAAACAGTTTCCAATCGCACTATCCTATTTTTATACTGATTATTAATACAATTTTTATTTTTAGTAATCATTTTTGCTATTCTGTTATTAGAAATTACGGATTTTTTTACTAATTTTCTAAACAAATAGTAACAAATAGTAACAAATATAAACTAAACAAGAATTGTAAAAAATCAAAAAAAAATATTTTCAAATAGTATATTTTTCTGCTAAATTTAGCACTCGGTTTTGAAAAATTAGTAAAATGTTTTTCTGAAATCAGCAGCGAAAATTAGTAAAAAAATCCGTTATTTGTAATAACAGAATAGCAAAAATGATTACTAAAAATAAAAATTGTACTAATAATCAATATAAAAATAGTATAATGCGATTGTAAACTGTTTACAAAATTTTACAAACTTTTTATTTGAGTGTACAGTATGAGACCTACCGTTAATATGTTAAAGAATTTTGTTTTTGTTTTTTGTTAATCCTAGAATACAAATTTTGTTAATAATTAAATTTAAATACATAATAAATATTTTAATATATTTAAATAAAAACTTTAAATTTTGGTTATTTTTTTTTCTCATTTGGTAACTTTTTTTAAATATTTTGGTTACAAAAAATTTTTGATTGTGGCAACACTGCTTTCAGGTGATTTTATAATTACGCATTTAAGAAAATGAAACTGACGACAATTAAAAATAATGAAAATTAATTTTATAAATGAATATATTTCCGAGAATTATGGGACACAAAATGTGATAATTAAAAAAAAAAAACTAAAAAAACCGCAGCATATGAAAAGTTAACAATTAACAAATTAATTAATTTGATATTTGATGTGATCAGTTCGACAAACAACCAGAAATGATGTTTCGTTTGAAGTTTTGTTGTTGTGTCGTCTGTATAAAAAATGTAAAAAAAGAAACACATGTTCTGTGAAGAATGTTCCTCGTGTGTAGGTAGCATAATGCATATATGTTTAATGACAACCTGTCTTTTTTTTTCTTGATAAACATGTCGTAAAAATTTTGTAGCAAACTGAAGAATGAGCATTGTGAGGTTAAAATAAATAGTTGGTGTGGTAAATAAAACTTATTTAGCATACTTTCAGGGATTTCGATATTTACATACAACCCCAGATTAACGCCACTGAATGCTACCGAATAAAGTTGGTACAAATTATTAGAAACGCATATTGATGGTTATAAGTAGAAAGCTCATAACTAGGCCAACCAAAAAGAAGCCAGTGCATGTTTTTTATTTGAAGAGATAGAACAGTTTAGATTAAATGCAAGTTCTGATCTTAAAAATATAAGAATTTTAAGTTATATTTGTTAGATGAATGGGGGAATATTTAGTCGATCTCTTATTTTAAAGTAAATGAATGTTCTTTTTAGTTTGACTCTAGATCATAAATTAATATCACTTTCTATTTAAATTATTTTCAAATCAAAGAAAGATGATACAATTTTTACAAGTAAATTACAAAGAATAAAAATATATTTGAAAGAATTCGATAAGACCAGCAATACAGAATACGTATTTTCGGCTTTCGCTACAACACATTGAAACGGTGCAAAAATATAATTTAAATAATATACATTTAAATTTAACGGTTCGTTGTAATTAAAAAATCTGTGGTTATCATACACAGAGTTGAATAGAATCAGCTGAGATATCTTAAGAATTAAGGTTCAAAGCAAAATAGAGTAATAATAACAAGGGATAAAAATAGCATTGTTAAATTTCGTTGATGTTAGTCTAAGTTGAGTTGTTGATACGAAATTCGATTTTCTTTCAGCGGTCACATAAGTAGACAAACATTAAAATATTAGCCCACACAAGACGAAAAACACTGATGATGGCTTTGTAGCGAAAGCCGAAAATACGTATTCTGTATTGCTGGTCTTATCGAATTCTTTCAAATATATTTTTATTCTTTGTAATTTACTTGTAAAAATTGTATCATCTTTCTTTGATTTGAAAATAATTTAAATAGAAAGTGATATTAATTTATGATCTAGAGTCAAACTAAAAAGAACATTCATTTACTTATATTTGTTAGAGCTTTTTTTTTTTGCTTATTATATCTAATTTTGCTTGTTTTTGCTTATTTTGTAAATATTGGCTTGTTTTTGCTATTTTCTTTGAAAAATAAGCTTATTTTAGCTTTTTTATGCGAAAATAGAGCATATTTTTGTTTTATTTTTCATAAAATCAGTCATTTTTAAAATTTTTTTAAGTCGACATAAATTTTTTTATTTAAAATTTGTTTTTTTAAATTTATTTTAAATTAAAAAATCTCTTGTTAAAATAAACTTTTTGTTTTTCCAACCTGAATTCTAATAGTAAAAATATGACAATGACGATTTCCTTAGGCAAGAATGATTTTAGCACATTTATTTCTTTAATGCATTTCCCAATGAAAATAAATTTAAGAATGTCACAACTTTGTCGGATTCCTGAAGTTCCAAGGAATGTAGCATTGTATTAAATAAAAAATTTAAATTTTATGAGGATTTTAATGAAAAAGTGATGAAGTTTAAGGGCTTATTTTTGCATTTTAACTGCTTATTTTAATGTTTTTTCGAACGCAAGGCCTCACCACCTCGTTTTTCTCAATTATTAATTTTGTAAATAATCGTGATGAAACATATGGCGATTTCTCATATTAACTTAAGTAGTTTCCAGAAAAAATTATATGAAAATGAACGAGTATATTTTGTAAATCATGAGAGAAATATTTTTATCACCTCAACTGTCAAATAAAATACTCTAATTATTTAGGCGTTCCATACAAAATTATGCATTTAAATATACAAAATCATATAAAAAATAATACTTACTAATTTTTTAATGATAACTATAATAAGGGTTGGCAACACCAATTTATAGGAATCCCTATAAAAAGCGTTTAAATTTTTACATTTTCCCGAAACTTAAATATTACAAATTAAGTTATTCCACGTAATGGGGGGAGTGAAGTGTTAAAATATAAAAAAATTTAAAGAGAGCACTTTGTAATAAAATAATAAGACTTTTACTAATTTGGGATATGTGATACGAGGGTAACAACTATTTTTATTTTTAGCCTAACAACACGGAAGAAAAAGACGTTTTTGTTTATGTTTGGAGGAAATTATATTATATTTACAAACTACCATACATGTATTTGGAGTATGCTTCCAATTATATTATTTTTATAGTTACTATACATATATTTCCCGGTAAACATATTTTGTCATCTAAAAATGCATATTTTTGCATTTTTAACTTTATTATAATTATATTTGTGGGATACAATTAACATATATTTGAAAAAACGGCGAGTTTCCATTCTTGATACATATAAAGTTGTATGTAGCTATTATAACTTTTGTAGTTGGTAATAGTCGTTTGGTTTAGCTAGACTGCATCTAGTCAGAAAATTTAGTGATAGTTTTTCTTTATTAATTAATTTTATTGTGAAAGATTTGAAAAAATAAAATAAATTAGTATAAATAAAACATAAAATTGTGTTAAAAAGAAAAAACTTTATTTAATTGTGTATATTATAGTATTAACTTATTATAAGAGTTTTTAATTAATATTTGTTAATAGAAATAAATAAAAAATAAATGAAGAGCTTGTAATTGTTTTGCAATGAAAGATTTGTATTAGATGTAAAATTCAATGTGATTGATAATATATTTAGTTATTAAATAATCGCCAAACAGTAGATGTATTAATTTTACTTTTTATGTTTTTCCATTAAAATATAGAGAAATTTGGAGATTAGAATAAATACGCCTATAGTTTGGCATATATTAATAATTGCTTAATAACTAAATATATTATTTATAGGGTCCGCCATCTAACGTTTTTTTTTCAACTAGTGCTTATTTCGTGAATGGTAATACTTAGGTCATGTCTGATTTGACAGATAATTAGTTTTATCCTTCCGCTGAACGAATATGGTTGTGTATACGCTTGAACAACGGTGGGAAATATTGCGACATTACTTTGAAAATCATGGTAATGTTGCAGAATGTATGCGAAGTCAATGGCGATCGTTATCCGGCCATGTTGAACGAATTTTTGTTCACAAAAATTGAAGAGGAGGATATTGGCAACATTTGGTTTCAACAGGACGGCGCTACGTGCCACACAGCCGAAGCTACACTCGATGTTTTGCGCCCTGTTTTTGAAGATCGCATTATCAGCCGCAGAGCTGATGTCGTTTGGCCACCTCGGAGCTGCGATTTGACACCGTTGGACTATTATTTGTGGGGTGCCGTTAAAGATAAGTGTTACGCCGATAAGCCAGAGACAACTGACGCTTTAAAGGACAATATTCGTGAAGCCATTGGTGAAATACAGCTGCACACAATCGATAATGTGCTTAAAAATTGGGCCGATCGTGTAGGCTACTGCGTGGCCAGCCGAGGCAGCCATATGAATGAAATTATTTTCCATTATTAACCGGAAGGATTGTACTTTCAAATAAAAAAAGAAATTTGAGAAAATATTCAGTAGTTTTTTTTTTATAGCATTTTCAAAAAAAAAGTTATTTGGCGGACCCTGTATATATAGTATTTGCATGGAAACATAATTACACATATAAGGACACACATATTATATGTTTGCTGCCCAACATATAATATTTGTCGATAGCGTCATTTCATTTCATCCAAACATTATATATTTACAGGCAAACATAATATATTTACAGGCAAACATAATATATTTGCTTGCAAACATAATATATTGTTTCCAGTAAAAACACGGCGAATATGTTTAACAATTTCTCCAAATATATATATATATATATATATATTACCAGCAAAAATATGTTTGGGACATGTCGTTTTTTTTTCAGCGTGAATGACAAATCATAAAGACCGGTCTACGAAGAGTGACGATTTTTGCCGACGGAGGAAGAAGTAAAATTCGATTGCCGATTTAATAACTCGACTATGCTGAAAATAATTTTACTTATATACTTTTACCTATAGTTGCCACATTTTTTATCCGATTTTCATAAGTAATACCTTTCTGGAAAGATTGTAATGTTATATTGTTTACAACTTCATTAGTTGTTTCAAAAAGCCACCGCAAGATATCGCTAATCTAGCATTTATTAGAAAATTGTAAAAAATTTAAAGTTGGGCGCCTCGAAAATGATTTCTTTGATATGTCGTAGTTGAACTTTTTTTCCTCATGCCAAAAGATATCGAAAAATCGATGGCACAACTATTGTATAATTTGTTTTGTCTTTTTGAACATTTACCTAAGCGTTTTGGCAATTTTTTCGTTAATTTTATGTAGTTGTAAGTTTACCAGGAATCATTTTTATGCTTTAATGCTTTTTTCATGTACTTTAAATTTTTTTGAAAATCAGCTAAGAAATTTTTTGGTTTAGAATTCCAACAAAAAAACCTTTAATTGATTTTTGCTAAAAATTTGAAACTAATTTACTAATATTTAGTAAAGTTTTTTTTTCTAATTTCAGCAGTTTTCTTTTCATTTTGCAGTTTTTTCTGCAAAATGAAAATCTTATTTGATGCTACTATATTAGTTTCTTTTATTCAAATAAAAGTTTTTTTCAGAAATAACTCAATGCAGTCGCCGTCATAATATGTTGAACGTTGCTTTTATTTTTTAAAGGTGACAGATGCTTTTGTGTCAGTTCTATAATATGTTCTTTAAGATTAGTCCTGTGATAGGTTCAGTTACATCAATCGTGTGGCAGGTTATTTTGTCTCTGTGCAGTGGCAGTTTCTTTTGTTTTACTCCTGGAACTGGTTATTTTCCATCTGTTCTGTCATTTCATCGATCGGTTCATCATTAACTTTCTAATGCCCTTTCTTCTGTTTGCAAGAACATTTAAATTATATATTTGGCATTGAAAATCTACAATGGAACAAATATTTAGGTAGTTCACAAGGGTGTGCAATTTGTTGTATCGTTGTATCGTCCTAACAAAAAACAGAGTTGTTAGAATTTAAATTGAAAAAATACAACATTTGAGAATAGCACGATACAACATTTTTACGTATGTTTAGTGTCTTATGTTTGAGTGTGCTAACAGATAAAAAACGCAATAGAAAATCGTTGTTAAACTGAAATAAAAAATTCAACAACTCTGTTTTTTGTTAGGACGACACCACAATACAACAGATAGCACACCCCTTGTGAACAACCTAATTAAAATTTTAATTTATCGCTTTATTTAGGCGATATAGAACAATAAAATTTTAAGACGAATCAAGAAATCTAATCCAATTTCGATATTTGCTATAAATAACACTATCAGTAAAATTATTTCAGAAGTAATGGCGATTTTCGCTTTTAAGAAATTACGAAATATGGTGAATTTGGCATTAAACATCCATAAATTTGGGCGATATTAGTTTTTTTTCACTACTAGCTCTGAGCACATAATCTGTGCTTAATTAAAAAAAAAAAAAAAATATGTCTGATAGTTTTTGAGTTAGCGAGATAGTGGTAAGACGTATTCTGATTTTATCCTGTGAGTCCTGGAGAAAAAATTCTAACTTTTTTTTACAAGTAGGAACTGTAGACTAGCTTTCTTATTAGCGTTGTATGCTTAATGTATGCCAGATGGTAAATGTATTTTTGACGATTTTTAATTTTTTTTTTCAATATTAAAAAGTTAATTTTTTTCAAATTTACGAAATTTTCATTTTACATCTTTCTCATTTAAAAGTATTTCATTATAGCAAAAAAGTATGAAGACAGAAAATAATTATGTAATTATGTTTTCTATCGATGTAATATACATAACTTGTTTAATAAAACCTTTTTATTTGGCGGCCTTGGGCATTAGAGGGTTAACATCGCAATAAAAAATCCGGGGAATTCTCGCTGTATTTCCCTGTATTTTGGGAAAAAAAAACTTGTCATATTGAGTATAAATAATGCTGTAGACAACTCTCAACTGCCAAAGAAATATGTATATGCCTTTTATATTCCTATGAGTGTGAGTGTTATTAATTGTAAATAACACTCATACGCTAAGGGGTGCTTCCTCTGTTAGTTAGTATACCTAAGTTAACTGTGCGTATGAGTGATATGTATTATAAATATTACTTATACGACAAGTGGTCTTTTCAGCAGGCAGGCTGGCCAGACTTGGAGTTTTGTCCCCAAATTGGGGAATTTTTGTTGGTCTTGGGGACAAAAATTTTCATTTAGGGACAGGGAATTTTTTTGGGGATTAAAAAATGTTTTGGGGAGTTTTTGTATAGTTTTCTGAAAACATCAGTCAAGTTTGTTCACATAATTTCAAAAAAAGTAACAAATTCACCCTTTTATGGATTTTCTGTATTAATTTAAAGATTTTTAACACAAATAAATCCATTTTGCCTGAGAGTTCTATATGATTAATGTTCCGGAATCTAAAATATTGTTATCGATTATGGACAAAGGTCTCTTGTATTAAGCAGACAAACTTGAAAAATTCATATCTAAAAATTCTTTAAAAAATGTCTTAAATTCTTGAAAATTTCAAAATAAAATATGTTTATGGTTCGATTGGTTTTTTTTAAATAATTTAATAAAAATTAAACGTTTCCTTCGTAAAAGTCCCTAAATTCTTAGAATTTTTCTAGACATTTTTACAAAAGCAATCCAAGAATTTTTAAAAGCAGTTATTTTTAGTGCTGTTTTTTATATTTAATTGTAGTTTTTATGCGGATAATGCTCATTTTAAGCAAATTAAATAAGCTCTAAATAGCTCTACCTTTTTCCACATTTTTCTGGTTGGGGATTTTTTGGGGATATTTTTGGATTTGTTTGGGGATAACGAAAAAAGTATCTGGCAAGCCTGTCAGCAAGTATCAAAAGCAAATAAAAATTCAACCAAAATTACATAAATTCTTTTTCAAATAAAAATTTGAAGTTTTATTAAATTTTCTTTTTAATATAGTATAATATATTTTGTTTACAATATGTATGATATATTCGCACATATGAATAGTTAATTTAAAAAAATGGCTAATTATGTAAAACACAATTATTCTTTCTTGATTTATTTTTTTTTTTAACTATTTTTATTTTATATAAATATAAATTATGCTAACAATAATTATGATACATATTACAGAGACATTTAATAAACATAAAAATTAACTTGACTTCAAAACATGGAGATAGAAAAACGCCTAAAACTTAAACTTACAATGATATACATGAATAATAAACTTAAATTTAAAATAAGCAGGGTGGGGGAGGAAAACGACGTTAATAAGGGCAGATTACACTTAAGCAGCAGCATTTGAGAAGGGAGATATTTTGAGTATTATGTAAATAGGCAGATATGTTGTTTCCAAGTTTTTTGAGATTAAATGTTAATATAACAAATTATAAAAGATGGAATGATTATGAGATAGAAATTTAAAGGAGCTAGAGATAATAACTTATTTATAGCTCTAGAACATTCAAACTACTTTCTCAGTTACAAGCACTCCAAAAAGGGGACTAGGCAATAGTACAGAGATTAAAGCCTGTATTAGCCAGACGTAATCGTAAACGTATCTCTGTATAGCTGAATTAATGAGTGAAATAGGAACGAAAATGTTGTGTTGTGTTTTATATTTAATTTTTATGAATTGATCATATAAAAAAACAACGAAAGTCTGTTAAAAACAGATTTTTTATATACTCAATGCATAAAATTGAAACAAAACCACAATGCAACATTTTCTATTCTTACACCCGGAAAACAAATTCAGTTCTGATAACCCCATTTGTAGTCAATCGCAAGGTTCAGTTGTGGTAGCCGAATTT
This sequence comes from Leucophora obtusa, assembly GCA_949987735.1. Lineage (NCBI taxonomy): Eukaryota > Metazoa > Arthropoda > Insecta > Diptera > Anthomyiidae > Leucophora > Leucophora obtusa. The sequence goes on along the minus strand of OX465295.1, from coordinate 291,830,441 downwards.
TTCAGTTGTGGCAACAGGAAACCAGTTGAGACAAGACTAATTTGACTGTGACAACGGAATTTCAGTTGTATGAAGAATAATTCGGTAGCCGCAAACGAAAAATTCAATTGATTCAACTGAAACATTCGATTGGCAACAAATGGAGTTGTCAGCACCGAATCTGCTTTCTGGGTGTATTTAAAGCACTAAATTAGCTATACAAAGATACATTTACATTTACGTCTGGCTAATTCAAAGATCCATTAGTCTGGTAGTATCGTAAAGTATCGTAACGTTTAAAGTAAACATTAAACCAATGATTGTGCACACAACTACTTAGTTTGAAGAAAAATATCTATTGTAAATAGATTTCTACCTCATTTCACCGCACTTTACTCCCAAACTAATTTGAGTTTCAGGCTTAAGTAAGATTAATTTAAGATTACTGTATGTAAAGCCCATTTAATTATGTTATGAGATTTTGTTTTAATAAAATTATGGCATTTTGTTAGCTTTAAAAGATTCTCAATATTGTTATTTTGTTTTTCTAATTCGAACATGTTTTATGGAAATTTTGCGTTTTGTGTTATTGTGTTTTGTATGAAGCCAAGAAGCGTTTAAGGCATTTGTGGGGGATGTTTACTATAATTTAATAGCTTTAAACTATAAAATTATAGGAAATTGTACTTTTTTTATTATGGCAGTTTTTTTTTTATAAAATATTTACTATTACTTTCAAAATATTAGCTATAAACCAAACAAAATTTATGGTTTTTTCAATAACTATTATCATAAAAAATACTTTTTCTTGTTTTTTCCTAAATAAACTAATTTTTTTGTAATTTTTTTATATTTTTTTGAACACAGATTAATTTGTTAGTATTTAATTTCAAACTTATTTTTTTTTAATAAAAAAATAATTAAAAATTAGTTTTAAAAGTAATACTATTACAAAAAAATATTTTGTTATTTTTTTAAACACAAAAAATAATGGATTTTGCTATAATTATGGTAAAATTTATTGGTTAATTACAAGTAAATTATAGTAAAGTATATAAATATATAAAAGTTGATAAAATTCAACTTTCTCAGATTAAAAATACACAATAAATATTAAAGAGTAACTAGAATAGAGCCTAAACTTAAAGAGAGCCTGAGCGGCTCTTTTTGACACTCTCTAAAAAGCTCTGATTGAGTACAATTAATTGCTCTTCGTTTTTTAGGGGGGGGGGGGGGGGGTTGATAGTTGCCACTTAGTTTGTTTTGTTTTAAAATGTTTTTTTTTTCTGTTATGGAAAAAAATTATCGATTTATGGTTGATGTGTTTTAAAAATTGTAATAAGAATCCAATGTAGTCTTACAAAAAGTTATGAGCCATTATTTTTTTGTTCTGAATTCTTGGCTTAACTTAACTACATAGCTTTTTTAATCACATTATTTTTTTATTATTATTTTAAATTATTGTGTTGCTTTTTTTTTTTGTGAGTTTCAAAAATCCCTAAAAGTCTTTGGCGTAAAAAGGATTTTCCATCTTCTTTTCGGTTTTACATTAATATCAAAAAAATCCTTTGAAAAGACCAAAAGGAACTTTAAATCAAGGAATAAATGCATAAAATACAAATTTCGATTTCAAAATCGAAAACAGCAGTTTTAGCACCAAACAAATACAAATTGTTAAATAAACCGCCTTAAAAGGTTGTTAATTTCTACTATCTGAAGATCACACATTCAAGTAGAGTGCAGAATTGGAAGCTATTCGACAACCGCCACACCAGCCGCCACATAAAGCACGATGAGATAATAAAGAATTCTGAAACGAGATGAAAAAAATATGATTTAGAAATGATCATACATGGACTTGTAAATATATTTTCATATGTGGTTATAGCCGATCATATGTGTTCATATATAGCTCAGTATATGACCAGATATGGCCACACAAATTGGGATCCTAAATTTGAGAGTATATGCCGTACATGGTCATATATAAGCATATATGAATCGTATGTTATCATGTATGATCAAATACGATCACCCAGCTGAAAATTGGGTCGTACATGAACATATATGGGTTCGTATATCATCATATATGAAAATATGTGACCATATATGGGCTCGTATATCATCATATATGGGTATAGCTGGTCATATATGGCCATATATAGTTACATATACTATCATATATGGTATCATATATGTATGCCCGGATAAGATTGTATCTGAAATCGGAGGGTATATATCCGTATATGATCACACGTGAGCATATATTAATATTATACGAGCATATATACACAAACATGATCACCTTACTAAAAAAATTATATGACTTTTGCTATTATATATAATTATATCCGAAAAATGACAACATCTAATTGTATCAAATTAGACCGTATTATATCACATTAGATCCAATCTAACACAATTAGATTTAATTTGATGGAATAAGATATGGCTGATACAGATTTATCCGGATTTTGTCCTCATCCAAATGTATCAAATAAAAAATATAATCATATCCAGCTAGATATAATGGTATATAATTCGATACAATTATATGAGGCATATATAACTACTAATATTCTAATATGTTGCACTATATACTTATAATACCATATATAACAAGATATATTTATGTATTTAAGATACAGTTCCTTAAAATTTTATATAATCCCGACTAGAAAAGTTTTCATATAATCTTATATGATTTGATATAATTATAAATGTTTATATGTGTGGCTTTATATGACCATATGCATTTATATTAACACTTTGGTTTTATAAATATGTTTGATATGACGTTATATATAATCATATGCGATTTGGTCTCCAGGCATATATTAAGAGATCTGCAAATATAGTTTATACATAATTATATATAATGGCGTATAAGCTTCTCTAAACAATCTTATATCAAAATATATAACAAAGTTAATATAAAATTGTAATAATTTTGTGTATAAATTTATCTGACATGATATCTAATTATACAAAATTTTATAAAGTTTAATAGCACTATAAAACTTAAAAAAAAAAACTCCGAAATTGTGGATCTGGTTTTGAATTTTCCACTTTGACATATAAATAAAAGTTTATAATTGAATTTAACATATATTTTCCAAATAGTTAGCGAAATACTATTAAACTCAAAATAATTTTAAAGAAATAAATAAAGGAATTTTTTTTTTCATTGTGGAATTAAAGGTCGAAATAATTATTTTTACTTTTAAATTTAAAAATTATACAAACATATGTTGAAATAAATATGGTTTAAGTTCATTTATTTTCCGTAAAAAAAAATTAATTGTGAAAGTTAATTTTTTATAATGTTGGTTTTTTAATTTTTATTTAAAAAAATAAAATTTGTTTTTTTCGACCTTTTTAATTCATTAATTAGGAATTTATTAATTCAGTTCGAGGACTATTTCCTTATTATGAATTAACATAATAAGTACTTTTTTCAAAAACTGTTTTTTTCTCTTCATCAGGATACTCTCCTGACAAATACTTCACAGAGTTTTTGCTTTCAAAAAACCTCTACACTTTCAGAAATGAAAAGAGGATCGTTTCGGGTCCCATTTTCCAGGTCCCATTCATCAGTTTTCTTTAGAAAGTGGTGGCGTAATCCCCGAAACGATCGTCTTATCATTCCTGAAAGTGTAGAGGTTTTTTGAAAGCAAAAACTCTGTGAAGTATTTGTCAGGAGAGTATCCTGATGAAGAAAAATAGCAGTTTTTGAAAAAAGTACTTATTATATTAATTCATAATAAGGAAATTGGCCTCGAACTGAATTAATAAATTTATAATTAGTTAATTCACTTATTTTATAAGAAAGATAAAAACTCTAACCTAGAAAAAGTTGTTCAGACAAATTTTTGTAATGTTTTATTTTGTCACCTATTTCCAAGTTTATTAGCAAAAATTGTTCTAAACATTAAGCATTAGATTTAATATGAATGAAATAAGTGATCTCAATAATATTTACTAAAATTTTCTTTGAAAATCTTCATCAAATTATATGTATTTATATATAATTTGATGCAGTTAGATAGACCCATTTTTCGGATCAAATTGTATCAGGTGAGATAACATGCTTATCTCGCTTGATATAATGATATATTCCAATATTCGGATCAAATTTGATATGGACGTATATATTGGTTTATATATGGTGATATATGATTATATAACATCTTTTTTAGTCGGGATATTTTATATTTTATCTTGGTACATATGTTCCGATATATAACTATACAAAATTGTATGTGATAATATATGTATGAATATATCCACAATTTTTACTTGGGCATACAAGTCCATATACCCTCAAATTTCGGCTCTGAAGATATATGGTCATAAATTGTACTATATAGGGCCATATATGATCAGCTATAGCTATATATGATCATATATGTTCATATACGATCCCATATAAGTACATAATATGTACTTTTCCCAAAAAAATTGCCATTTTTCTTCATCAATTTTATTTTATAGATTTTAAACATATATGAGAGGCTACTAGGGTTTTTAACACGGGAATTCCCGGGACAAAATTCCCGGGAATTTTGCCTATTTTTCATTTCCCGATTCCCGGGAATTTTCCCTATAATTCCCGGGAATTCAAAAAAAACAATAAAACAACCATGTACATTAGCTTGAATATCCGCAAAAAGCCAAAAAAATAAGCATATCTGGAAAAATCTTTATGTATTTTATCTTTTTAAAGGAGATCTCCAACGATGTCCATGAGAAGAGTATCGACTATGGAAAGAAATTTGTTCGGATTTTTTTAAATTTTATTTAGATAGAGAAAACTCTTCACTATATGATCCGATTTCGACAAAAAATTCGAAGAAATAAAATTTCCACAGGTTTTTTTTTTTTTTTTTGTAAAATATGTTGTAGTCTCAAAGTAATATTCTATGCGTTAAATTTGTGTATACCATTTTTTGGTTGCATTTTTTTTACTTTTTTTTATTAGAGCCCTATATCGCATAACACGCAGAACAAAGATATAAAAACTACATCCAAAGATGGAATTTTCTTTAAAGAAAAGCCAGTGACAATTCCTTAATGATGGGCGAAAGCACGTCATATCCTTCAACCAATTCGTCCCAATCGGTTAAACTAGGAGATCTAAATTTTATTAATACACGGTTTTTATGAAATTTTGCTGTTTTCATATATTTAGTTAGAATATTCTTCCACCTCAAGTCCAAATTCTAATATGATATTGTCATATTAGATTTTTATTTGTTGTTTCAAAAAGGGTTGAGCATTTTCATGATAGACAATACAATTGTTTCGTAGACATCACTCTACTCTTCAGTTGTCCGCAATAAGAAAATGATAACTTTCCCACTCAAACCGAGACATTACATAAGGTACAAAAAACCAACGGGATGAGAATTTTGTACTTTCATATATGAACTGTCTGATTTGGTAAAACCAGTTATAAATTCTCATCCCGTTGGTTTTTTGTACCTTATGTATACCTGTACAGCCAAAGCGGGTAAACCGATTTGAAGGCGTTTTTTTTTGCTTTCGTAGGCAACAAAAAACTCTAGTCTTTATCGTGGATATTTTTTTTTTAATTTTAGTCATTTAAATGTAATATCCTCAAGTAAAGGTCTTTGTTCTTGCATTTTTTTGTAATTCTTAAATTTGTGTGGCAACTTTGTTAAAAAAATTTTTTTTTAATAAAAATCGGGCCACGTAATAGACTAGAGAATTTATCTGGCATTAAGAATGACTTTACATTTTTATTTTCCGATAATTAATGAAGGGTGCACAGTGGCAGCCGATTTTGCCTTTTTTAAAAAAGGCCAATAACCCTGTCGGTTTTGGTTGGCGAAATTCAAAACTAATCATTTTTGAAAATACTGCAATAAAAGAATAAAATTAAAAAAAATATTGTTAATTAAATTTTTGACAACCGGTCAAGTATGCTTTTAAAATTGCTGCTGTTTCATTATTTACCCCCTTAAGGCTATTTTTGCTGGAAAAAATAAATTATTTTTAGGTCGTTTTATCCCAATGAGCGTTTTTCAAAAAATTTTTCGAAATCATATAATTTACAATTTTTTCATTGAAACTAAATGCAAAAAACACATTTCTGCATTATCAGTTTTCGTCAAAGTGGAACATATTATGTTTTTCGAGCAAAAAGTAGTATTTACTGTTAAAATATGAGTAAAAAATTCCCGATTCCCGGGAGCTCGAAAATGTCGGGAAATTAAAAACCCTAGAGGCTACATATCAGTTTGTAACATGTCGATATATTGGTGGAAGGTCCTATAAAACGTACAAATATTTTCTTGATCCTTATGAAATGTTAAACTGATCTAAGGATCTCCATGTGTCTGTCTATTTGTTTAAATGGCGATCAGAAAGCCAAGATCCAAGCGGAATTGCTCATTTTATCCAAGTTAATCCCATACACCCCAGTAATTTGGTATTGAAAATGAGCAACATCGGTCTCTCAGTTAAAAAGTTGTGGATTAAAACGTGAAAGTGCTAGGGTAAATTAAAATGTGCCGATATGGCCACGTATGCCCAAATATATTTATAAAAAGAACCATTTTCTTAGGAAGTACAATTTCTCAAAAAAGCACCATTTTTTAAGGAAAAAATTATAATTAGAAAAAAGCACCATTTATGAAAAACAGCACTATTTTCCAAAGAATAAGTTTTGAAGAATTGTCATTTTGCAAAATAAGTCCAGTATTTAATTTTTTTTTAATTTTTAATTTTAATTTAATTTTATTGGTTTCCAAAACAAAAAAAATTTTTAAAAAATGTATAATTTAAAAAAAGTTGTATATTTCAAAAATTACCATTAAAAAAAAACTACCATTTTTTAAAGCCCCATTTAAAAAAAAATTCATTTTAGAAAAAAATACAATTTTTCAAAATAAGTAACCTTTTAAAAAAATCAATTTTCACAAAAAACTCAATTTGTCAAAAAATGCAATTTTTGGAAAAAAAAATTATGTTTGAAAAAAGTACCATTTCTGAGAAAAATATAATTTTTCCCAAGAAGAGTTAAAAAAGGTTACCATTTTAGAAAAAAAGCTAAATTTTTCTGAAAAAGTACCTAAAAAAGCGGGATTCACAACAGATGGCGTATCTTTTACTCATGGTTTGTGTCTTTAATAACTCATATGGCATTTTTGGGGAAACATCTGTCATTTATTCTCACTGAGTCATCGAACGGTATGGCCCATGTAGAGAAATACAAATGGCATAATATCAGCCCGGTATTGGAGGTGGTAGTACGTGTACTGGCAGTGCGTTGGATTTTAAACTTTTACGGTACTGGCATGTTTTCGAAATGATAACACCAATAAACGCTTGGCCGTAGTTATTTGCCAAAGTTGACGCAGTCTTGGGATTTTTTTTTTTTTTTTTGATATTATTGCAGTATAGTTATTAACAAATTTAGTAGTCTCCCAATACTTTACTGTCCTTTTAGTGTACTTTACAGATTTTTAATATACTCTTTCGAAATTTCACAAGAAAAGAGTGGCTGTGTTTTTCTTATATAAATAATTGTGTAATATATAGAAAAATATGTAAAATTCATAAAATTGTTCATTTAAATACATTAAAAAAACGTCGTTAATTTTCAGTAAATACTACGGCCAAAGCACGTTTTTAGTAGTACCGCCATTTTGAAAGTACAATTTATTTTAATAACGTCGGCAATTTCTATCTGGGAGTGTAAACAACAAAAAATTTTCTTTGTTTCGAAAATGTTGAATTTTGTGCCAATAAAGCATGATTTGCGGGGTACGATTTTACATGTAGGAAATTCTGCTTAAACGTCATAAGAAGAAGTAATTTTTGCATCGACTTATTAATGTCCATGAAAAATGGATCCATTACGACAACCTGAAGTGCAAGAAATCGTATGTGAAGACCGGCCAACCAGCCAGATTAACTTCAAAGCCGAATATACATGGCGCCAAGGTAATAACTCTGTACCATCTATTATGAGCTAGATCACAGGAGACCTGCACCGAAGGAGACCTGAAGCGAGCATCGGCCGAAAAACTCCGGAATATGCGACCAGACATAAAGCCGTAATATTCCATCATAACAACGCGTGGTCACATGTTACAAAACCAGTTAAAATCTATTTAGAAAATAGTGGTTGGGAAGTTTCACCTCACCCGCCAGTCCAGAACTTGCCCCTTCCCACTACCATTTGTTTCGATCGATGCAGAACGCTCTCACTAGAATACGCTTCACTTCAGAACAGGGTATCAGAAATTTTCTTGATTCGTTCTTGGTCTCAAAAAATGAGCAGTTCTTTTGGATAGAAATCCCATATTTTGCCAGAAAGACGGGAAAAGGTCATAGCTACCGACGGTCAATTCTTTGAATAAATTTATATTATAGCAATGTTTCACTATTAACGCCCAAAATATGACAAAAATTCTGCATTTTTAAGTTATACAATTTTTCAGAAAACGTAAATTTTTCAGAAAACATAAATTTTTGGGGAAAATTACCATTTGTCAAAAACTACCGTTTCCAAAAATGCAGAATTTTTGGAAAAAGCACCAGTTTTCAAAAAAGTACAACTTTTAAAAAAACAACCTGACGTTTTCAAATAAAGTATAATTTTTCGAAAAATATAATTTATTATTTTTCAAAAAAAAAAAATACATTTTTCAAGTTAGAATTCAAAATATTTTAAATTTTTGATTTTGATTTCTTCCGTTTTCCTCTATCTCGCTTACTTATCGAGATATGGTAAAATAAAAATTTTTTAAACGATTTTTGTAATTTTTTTCTTCATCGATTGTGTAACTTCAATGGGCCACAGCTGTTGTATGTTTTTATTTATTTCACTCAGTCCTTAAGATAGGTGCAATGTCCCAAATTAAATTCGTTTTCATTATGAGATGCTTAGTTTTCGAGAAGATAGCAACCCAGCAAAAAATAGACACGATTTTAGAAGGAATGCAGAAAAAGAAGCGCATATTTTAGCGCTTGTTTCTTCTCTCTCTTCCAAAAAAAGTGTTCTAAAATAAGGCAGAGTTTTAGATGTTGTTGTATTTTTGTTGTAATTTAATGCTTCTAAGTGGAACATCGCGCAGATTTCTTTTCAGCATTATTTTTAACTAATTTTTAGTAATTTTTTCTGCTATTTCTACGGATTTATTTCTATGCGTATACTCTTATTTTTTAAACTCTTTTACAAAATAAATAATAAAAATAAGTTTGGACTTTTTAAATTACTAAACAGATTAAAAACAACGCGTACACAGTTTATTTTCCATTTTACTGTGTTATACTGATACCATTCGGAGACAGATTGGTTATTCTTTGGGCGACATATGCTTTAAATAGTCCAACTGACTTCAAAGAAAATCTTAAAAATAAGAAACTAATAAAATAACTAATACAAAACAAAAAAATCAAATGCGAATTTCCAGTTCAGCAGGCTTAACTACATAAAAAATCTAGGCTAATTTAGTGCATATAAAAATTTTATTTATTTGTAAACTAGTGTTATTTTATAACTCCTTTTAATTAAAAATTCTGTATAGAACACGTGTGGTCTTGAATTGAAATACTAAAAGTAAGTACATGGGTTTATGGGTCAGTTTTATATTCAGAACTAAGACCGATTTTTTACTTACATATTTCTTAAATAAGAAATTTTGTTTGAAGATTTCTTAATTAAGAAATATTTATGTAAAAAATCTATCTTAACTTAGGATTAGTAAACTGACCCGAAAGCACCTAAATCACATTTTCAGATAATTGTTTTGAGTCTCTGATCAAAAACTCAGTAATGATTTTTTTGCCAATTCATGATTTGAGACCACATGTGAATATTTCTACTTACCGATGGTGATTCCTTTATTACAACATGATGACCTATGGCTTCCCACACCGTACCATGCCTCAGTCTAAATCCGGTATGATCCAAATTTATGGAAAAATCTCCCTGTGGACATTGTTTTCGACGATTATAACAATCACCCGCCGAACCATATGATTGTGGTATTCCTATACTATCGGCAAATGTGAAATCATTTTCATACACACGTAGCGTAGCGATATCGATGCGAATTTTTTTAAATGTCGTGTGACCAGCTCTTAAACTATTATCACGAAATTCATGACGTCTCGAGTCAGGTGGACATTGGTCGGGATTGCGTGTCTTATAATCGTAATAAATGGAATAATTTTCGGTTGAATTTAAAGTAACAAATTCTTTGGGTGACGAACGCATATCATGACAATATACTTTCTTTGGCACTGATCTTACATGGATGGTATATTCACCATCATTGTGAACATTGTGGAAACGACGTAAATCATAGCAGGAGGAGGGATAGCAATGTCGAGGCGGGCTGCATTTTTCACGTATAATTTTATCTCTGGTAGGGCAAGCAATACGTTCACGACGAGAATCATAGCACATCATACGACGACGGCGATAACCCTCACAATTGCACTGTATATAAAACAAGATAAATTAAAAAAAGAAAATTAGTAAATTAAATTAGAATTTTGTGTTTCTGTTTTTAATGAGAGAGCTTTAAAGCTTTTATAATACAGCAGTGTTGCCAGATAATTTTTTAAACAAATTTCCCTATTAATTTTTCGAAAAATTCCTAAAGAATTTAAAATTTTCGTTTACAAAACTTTTTAAAAATAAATGATACATTTAAATTATTAAATTAAATTTCAATGAATTCTAAACAAGCTTTTCTACTGAAGTTTAAGTTTTATATATTAAGGGCCTTTGACAATAAACAAATTAACCTAAAGTTTGAGCTAACTTATAGTTACAGATGACAAATTACATACAAATTTTAATTTTTTAACTTTCAGTTTGTGTTAACTTTAGATTAATTGTTTATTGTTAATGGGAGTAAGAGCCAGTTTAATAGTCAGAACTAAGCACAATGCTTTTCTTAAGTTTGAAATTTTCGAAGAAAGTTTTTTTGCTTAAGAAATTTAAGAAAAAAAATCGATTTTAGTTGTGATTATAAAACAAAGTTTTTGTATGTTAAATTTAGTAGGGTATGCAAATTTAGTTTTCATAGCATTATTTGATTTACTGTTGCCAATTTTTTAATGTTTGTGATTTTTAGTCAATCGAAGTGTTTTTTTACATATTGCAGACTCAAGGGAAATGTGCCCGAATATATTTTATAGACAAAAATTAAAAAAACAATAATAATAAATTGTCAGAATCTGAAGAACTATTGCAAGAAATATTTCTAAATATATGAAAATTGTTCACTGAAAGTATTTGTGAAAATAAAATATGTGCTGCAAACTTTATTGAAAATTATAACACAGTAATATTCACCTTAAGTTGAGCAAAATGTTAAAAAATTATATCCAAAACTCCCTTTTTTTATTTGTATGAAATATGCAAAATTTCTAACGAGTTAACTTTGTTCAACTTGGCTGAAATTTTCAGTAAAGACATTGTGGACCTAGTGTCACCAAAGTTTTACCAGTAATCTACTAAATTATACCAAAAGATGTTTCCCATACAAATCGCTATCACCCAAGTGCCCAGTAGGGCATTTTACCTCAACCCCCATTTTGGATTTTTGAAACCCCTAAAGCGGAATGTCGATAAAATATTTTTGAGAAATTTTTTTAAGCGGGGACTATAATGTCGCAAAAATGGATTATATCAAAAAATTACATGTATGACACACAAATATTTTTCCCCTTGCATTTTGTTTTTACAAAACTAGATAAATCACTACTCTAGAGCTCCAGGCTACTAAAAAATTATTCGGAGTACAAATTATTAACTTAAGAGACACTTTGAAGATGTTAAACCTATAAATTCAGTATTTTCTAAATTCGGGCAATACTTTGATTATCATAACAATTTCATAAATTTTTTTAAAATTTTCAGTTGTTATTTTTTCATACTTGTTCTAAAGTGACAAGAGCCAGGTTGGTATCAAGCGAAAGATGTTTTTAAGACCTACACCCACAAAACAAATTCGGTGCTGACAACCGCATTTATAACCAATCGAATGGATCGATTGTATTAGCCGAGTTTTTCAATTGTGACAACAGAAAAGCAGTTACGACAGTACTAATCTGACCGCCACAACGGAATTTCAGTTGTATCAAGAATAATTCGGTACCATCAAATGAAAAATTTATTTGACGCAACTGAACCATTCGATTGACAACAAATTGGGCTGTCAGAACCGAATTTGTTTTCTGGGTGTAACTATGAAATACAAATACTGAAGTTCTTCAGGTGTCGCCAATATGAAGTTACTTTCATGAAATTTGGTATACTGATTCACATGCGATCAAAGACAAAGCCTTTTGAGTTTTAAAAGAATAGGTCCATGTTTAGACCAAGTGTTTGTAATCTAGAGGTTTCAAATATAAAGATATACGCTTATGCACATGAACCCAATGATAGAATCTACTGATTTTATACAGAATTGGTACAAATTTGGAACCAGCGCCCATGTGGAAAATATTTCCGATTTTCTTTTAAATATATCTAATATCAAGCAAATTCAAAATATCTGACTGATTCTTCTAATTTTTTAATTTAATTTTAAATATACTTATCTATCAGTTTGGTATAATCGAATCTAAATTAGATCAATAATATTCTATGAAACTCGTTAATGTATGTATCTGAAATTCTCATTTCATTCCAATCTAATTGTTAAAATAGTAAAATGTCTTATACAATTAATGAATTTTACGAAAAAAATATAAGTAACATTTCATTTTATATATGAAAATTTCGTACATTTACTTAAGCCTATACGACACTTGCTAGTTTCAGTATTAATAATCCAAAATAGAAGAGAGCACGAATTTCCTTATATGAGAAATAAAGTGTGTGAAGAGAACAACTATATCGAAAAACTATCAAACTGTCAAATTGATGTTGGTAATGCAGTACCCTGCAAAAAACTAGAATCTAGAAACTAGCAAGTGGCATATAGTCTTTAAAAAGTTTCATTAGCTGTATTTTGTCTCATGCCTATCAACGTTAGCTGAAATGGCTCAATATTCCGTTTGTTTGTTTTTTTTTTACAGACAAACAATACTCAGGAAATTTTTCCTATTTATCGAAATTAGCTTTCTTTGGAAAGGAGATAGAGAAGAGATGAAAAAAATAAAAATTAAGGGCTTTCAGTATGGCAGCACTGCAACTGCGCGAGGTGTTGAATTTTAGAACAGTTGCTAAAAGCCATCCAAAATCGAGTTGACGAACTTTGTTGAAGCTTTCTAGTTCATAGCTCTGTTATGTTACTTTACTTTGGTGGGGCTAAGTGCTATGGGAACACCGAAGGAGCACGCTGCGATATGTATAAGGTATGTAAAACTCATAATTATACCCTACACCACTATGTGGTCAGGGTATTATAAGTTTGTGCTGATGTTTGTAACACCATAAAATATTGGTCGTAGACCCACCTTATAGTATACCGGTCGGTTCAGAATTTTTTTTTATTTCGATTTAACGATGTCCGTCTGTCCGTCCGTCCGTCCGTCCGTCTGTCTGTCTGTCCATGCAATCTTGTGCGCACTCTACAGGTCGCAACTATTAAGATATTTTAATGAAATTTGGTACGCAGACCTATGTTGGCCCAAGGACGAACAAGTTTGATTTTGGTGAACATCGGTCCATGTTTAGACCTAGTGCCCATATAAGGGTCCTACCAAAATTATATTGTTTATACGCTGCAGGTCGTAAATATTAAGATATTTTGACGAAATTTGGTACACAGACCTATGTTAGCCCAATAACGCAGCCTATTGATTTTGGTGAACATCGGTCCATGTTTAGACCTAGTGCCCATATAAGGGACCTACCAAAATTATACTGTTTATACGCTGCAGGTCGTAAATATTTAGATATTTTGATGAAATTTGGTACACAGACCTACATTGGCCCAATAACGCAGCCTATTGATTTTGGTGAACATCGGTCCATGTTTAGACCTAGTGCCCATATAAGGGTCCTACCAAAATTATACTGTTTATACGCTGCAGGTCGCAAATATTAAGATATTTTGATGAAATTTGGTACATATGTTGGCCCAAGGACGAAGCCTATTGATTTTGGTGAACATCGGTCCATGTTTAGAACTAGTGCCCATATAAGGGTCCCCCCAAAATTGGCTTGGTTACAAACTGCAGGTCGCAAATATTAAGATATTTTAATGAAATTGCTGCGCTGACTCACATTATAGAAAATTTTGACATAAGCCCCATTTTAACCCATTCGAATTTCGGATCCAAACACTACACCAGACTGGTGTAGGGTATTGTATAGTCGGCATGCCCGACTTTAACCTTTTTACTCGTTTTTAATTTTTTTTTTTGCTAAATTAATGTTGCCGTCGCTGGGGATCGAACGCGCAATCTTATGTGTAATAGTCCAAAGCGCTAACCATTACACCACGATGCACAGTGCTTGTCCCATAGGCAAAATTAAAAAAAATGTATGCGGAACGTTAGTGACTTATAAATTTTTGAAGAGGTGACATAATACCATAAATTAATATGAAAGAGAAATTCAGTATCTCCTCTATTTGTTAACAACAGAGGGCGCTAAAGTCAAACTAAAATAGTTAAACGAAAATCTAATTTTAACTGCTAATCATCTGGCAATACTGTTTTTTTAAATAGAGGAATAATTAAAAATCAACTATAAAAAAATAAAGAGAAAAAGGTTATGTGTACTACTGGAAAGTATAAAGAGAAAAAACAAATAGTAAAAAGAAAACGCTCTTACACTCGACATTAGTTTGTATTCACGTTTAACGCAATTATTGCATATTTTCTTAACTGGCGGTTTTTTGGTTGCATCACAGTATGTATGATTTATAGGATTGCCAAACACCGATTCACAATACACCGAACGTGATTGATATTCTTCACTGCAATCTGCCGGACATTGTGTCCAATTCGATACGGACCATTTGCAGCTGACCTTGCACGGTTTATGCATGCGTTTCGGTTTGGGTACCCTCAAATGGCGACAATAACTTGAGTCGATAAATTCTCGTCGTTTGGGGGCTCCCTTAATTTCTGGTTTATAAACACGGGCACAATGCATTTCCTTTTGGCGTGTACCACTGCCACATTGTACCGAACACTTTGGTGTGATTGAAGTATTAACGTGGTAGTATTTTTGGGGTGGTGAAATATTTTTTTTTTTTTGTGAGCGTAAAGAGTAGATGTAAAAGATTAGTAATGATAATAGGAGACGATTTATGCAATTAGATCGACAGGCTATAAAACAATATGTCATGCAGTTTCTACAAAAATATATAAACTTTGTGTGGTGACAGGCGATCTTACATTTTTTTAATAAGATGTAGCCTGTCGCTTGTCATTGTGTTTAAACAATGTTATTATTTCTTTGTTTTGTAACCTGTAGACCCAATTCTTTTCTAAATCCAACAACAAGTTCGAAAGAGAAGACCTACATATCTTCTTTTTTTTAGAGATATTTCATTAAATACTACTTACATTCGACCAGTTAGAAACATATTTTATAGTACAACATTTACGTCTACTAATAGGTTTTCTGTCAACCGCGCAACCAATACCTTGGGCACTACGACAGATAACTGTACGATTCTTTTCACAATTACTATCACATTGATTCCAGTCACTGGTCCACCAATTATTTTGTATAGAACGAGACGATTTCTAAAAATAAATAAAAATGTCACTAATTTTTACTTCAAAGATTAAATACAGTAAGTCCATACCATTGCCGGATATTCGGTTGTGGAGGTCGTACTTGTTGTATATGAGGGACAAAGTTCCACATTACATATTCGTGTGGTATCTCTTAAACTGGCTTTAGTTTTGAGATTACAGTATTCATCTCTAACAAAAGTTTGATTTAAGTAGCAAGCCACACTGCGAGTTTGAACACCATAACCACAGGAACGAGAGCACTGGGAAGAAAATATTGAATTATAAAGATATCGATTTCTAACGAACAAATTTACCGTCATCCAATCAGTATACTCCCAACAACCCTCACGGCATTCTTCGTGAGTTTTAATTTCGAATTTCGAGCCACAATATTTTAAATCTACAATATTTGAACGTTGAATGTCGGGGAATGTTTGTATACAATGATAGGTCTTCTCACGTGTACCCATCATACCACAAGAGGCCGAACATTCCGAAATACTGGTAACATTTAAGCTAAAGACAGAAAAACGGATAAATTCGTTATCATTTTTTAATTTCAGAGTATTCTAAAACTTACGTTAATACACAATCTATATTACAGTCACGATATTCCGTTGGTGGTTTAGCATAAAGATCACAAAATTGTGGTGCCACTTTCAGGGCTTGAGTAGTACTTACACATACCGGTAGACGATGCATACTACCATGACATAGAGCATCACATGTGCTCCATTGTTGCATTTCCCAGCGATATATCTCAATTTCTGGCTCTATATAATTTATTTTATCCATGGTATAGGAGTAGGTTATTAATAAGGTATCATTATCTTTTTGAGTATTCGTGCTCATGGATATTATCTGTTAAATAAAAAATATTCAGATTAGTGGAAGTATTATTAAGCAAAATGCCTTTAGTCATACCTCTACTACCATATCTCTTTTCAGTTTGCGGGTATATGTTGTATTAACCCTTTCCACTGAACTTTTAGAACCATTATAATCATATGCTACTCCCGCATAAAAGCTCACATTACGAAATGCTGTAATAATATTATCGCCATTAAGTAATGAATTCCCTTGATCATCTCGTAGTACAATATAATTTTCATCGTGATAGCCTGGTTGTTCAATAATAATATTGGAAGCACCTGTAAAGAAGTCAAAAGGTAACATTTAGAATACTTTTTAAGTTAAAAGCAGATGTAATATAATTTTATATGAAGAAATATTAGAGTTAGTTTTAAACTACCCTACGGGGAAAGGGACCGGTCCCAGATGACACGCCGGATACGTCCCAAGGGGGCAGAGACAGGTCGTTGATCGGTCTTTTTCTTTGAAAGAGACATATCACTTTAACATGGCGTTGTCATTGGAAATGACGTATTGCCACAGATTAGACACCTTTCGACATGTCGCAGGTCTAGCCCCAAAGGACATGTCGCCTAACTGACTTAAAGAGACATGTCACCGAAGTACTCCAAAAGGAACCGTCAAAGAATGAGTCACACTTTGTATATTTTGTGACATGTCACCCAACTAACCTAAAAGGAACTGATACAGAACCACTCCCATTACAAAACTGACAAAAACAGTGACAAAACTGATGTGAAAGGAAATTGTTATGGTTTTGGTATTATAAGTAAAATTTTCACAGCAAAACCTTATGTAATAAAAAGCACAAATATTTTCATTTGTCAACAAATTAAAATATAAAAATTTGTATTTTTTTGAAGAATTTTGGTATGTTTTTTCACAGAAATAAAATATGAAATACATATTCCTTTTTTAAGAAGCGTCGAACCTTTTACCGATTCTAAAATTCCTGTAAAATCCTCCAAAAGATTGGAGGTGAAGTTGTTAGCAATAAGCTCAGGGTTCTTGATGCTAAAATTTAAAGAAAACTCTAAGTGCTTAGATCTAGAACTAAAATTATCAAAAAATCGTAATTTTTCACAAATTACGATTTTTTGATAATTTTATTTAACGAAATTCTTCATTGAACTTACGAAAAAAATTCTATGAAATTGTTCATCATGAAGGATAATTCTATCAGTGTACTAAGAAACCGACCAATTGTGGGCGCTGTGGTGTAATGGTTAGCGCGTTGGAGTGTTACATGTGAGGTTGCGGGTCCGATCCCTAACCAAGGCAACATCAATTTATGAAAATTATAAATATGTATGCGTTTTTCTATCCCTCATACGTATCGCAGCGTCCTCCTTCGGTGTTCCCAGGGCTATGAACTAAAAAGCTTCAACAAAGTTCGCCAAATCACCATCAGATGGAGCGCAACAACTGTTCTAAAATTCAACATCTCGCGCAATTACAGTGTTGCCATATTTTAAACCCTTTCTTTCACCACCTTTCACTTCTTCTCTATCCCCATTCCAAAGGAAGCAACACGTTAATTAATAGGAAGAATTTCCTGAGTGTTGCTTCTCTTTAAAAAAAAATAAAGTGTTACTTGTGGTTTTTTTTATAACACATTTATCCAGTTAAGTGATATGTCCTCTTTGCACCAGTCTTGGGGCCAGTCCTTTAAGTATAATTGACAGCGCTTAACCCAGAGAAATAATAAATTATACCAGTCCTGCGACAAGACCATCTTTAACCACTCACGGGATAGGTACTTTAAGGACAATTCAGTGGTATTTTATCATTTCACCAGTCCCGAGACCTTTAAGTATAATTGACACTGCTTAACCCACAGCAATAGTAAATTATACCAGTCCTGCTGCAAGTCCTTCTTTAACCAGTCACGGAATACGTACTTTGAGGGCAATTTAGTGGTATGTCTAGTCACGGGATAGGTACTTTGAGGACGATTAAGTGGTATGTCACCGTTTTACCAGTCATGGGACTAGTCCTTTAAGTATAATTGTCACTGCTTAACCCACAGCAATGGTAAATTATACCAATCCTGTGACAAGTCTTGATTTAACCACTCACAGGATAGGTACTTTCAGGGCAATTGACCCCTCATTCCCCGTAGGCTATACACAGATAACAATAGTTTGTAAATACAATTAAATTTTTAATTGAAACTGAGCCTATTAATTTAAATTAAATATCCAATAAATTAATTTATTGAAATGGCAGTCTTAACAAACAATGTTGTCATATTAACAAACGAGTTTGTTGACACTGAAAGCTACACTCAGAAAATTTCTGCAGTTACTGCATGAGAGTTATCTGTGTAATAATGCAGTTGTAGTTATTTTTACAATTGCAGTTAATTTACTTAGAGCAAAATTTTTCAATGTTTTTAACATTGATTTTATGCAGTTATTTTGAATTATGTTACAAATACTTTAATTTTCAAGTGTGAGTGTGTGCGAAGTAGACGAATTTATGTACGAAGCGCTTGTTTAGAAATTTCTAGTGAAAGAATATGAGAAGAACATATTTTGTCTTGTCTTAGTCGTAAATCAACCCTAAAGAGGGAAGACGCGAGATGCGGAAAAGGTTATATATTTTATTAAACTATTAAAATAATATGGCAAGTTTTAGTTATGATATAAAATATAAATTTATTTACGGTAATATTAAAAATATTGTATTTATTTTCTTTCAGTTCTTTTATATTTTCATCCCTTTCTACCTGTAGAAAAAAAGGAAGCCAAACAATAATTTAATCCCTCACAGACGGACATCTAGAACAATTTCTTAATAGTGAACAGTAAAAGTGATATTAAGTGTAAATTTTGATTTTTCAATTTTAAATTTATTATAGAATAAAATTAAGTTAAGAGTATTTAAATAAATTTGTTTTTATTAAAGGGGGTATCGACTCTAGGAAAAATTTTGTTTTCGAATTTTTTTTTATATTTTATTGGGATAGAGCAAACTCTTCAGTATATGCTCAGAAAATATCAATAAAAAATTCGAAGAAATAAAATTTCCACATGTTTTTTTGTAAAATATATTTTAGTCACAAATTAAATTTGTACGCAAAAATTTTTGGGAGCATTTTTTATCATTGTCTTTATTAGAAATCTTATTTCGCATAAAACAGCAGAACAAAAAGAAAAAAACTACATTCAAAGATGCAAGAATTGCACGCAGTCTTTAAAGAAAATCCAATGAAGATTCCTCGATGGTAGGCGAAAGCACGTTATATGAGGCAGGTACTGATGGCTTTTTATAAGCCATAAAAGTAATCAATGTATATAAAAAAATAAAAAAGAAATTCAAAACTAATTAGAAAATATACAAAATTATAGCATTTTGACCGAAATAAAATGTATAATAATTTTTTTGCCATCGTTTTTAAGAATATTAGTGTTAGTATATTAACTACCCTTTAATCGATTTGTCCCAAATTTGTTGCACATGTAGAAAACTGCGAGATAAAAATTTTATTAATACACGGTTTTTTGAAATTTTGTTGTTTTCTTAGCGTAAAATTAATTTTAAATTTTAAACTCGTTTTCCCACAACCCTGAGTTCAAAATCGGCTGCCACTATACAGCCAAGACGGGTTAACCGATTTCGATCTGGGTTTTTTTCTTTCGTAGACCTTTTTTTGAATTTTGGTCAAATAAATTTTATATCCTCGAGCAAATGTGTTTTTTCTTGCCTTTTTTGGAATTTTTAAGTTTGTGTGGTTGGCAACTTTGTTCAAAAAATTTAAAAAATAAAAATTGGGCCACCATAAGGCCTAGAGAATTTATCTGAAATTAAGAATCAATTTACATTTTTATTTTTCGATAATTAATGAAGGCTGCACAGTAGGTTGTCCCGAAAAATTTGTTTTTAGATTTCCCTAACGCAAGACCTCCTAAAATTTGCGTAATTGATCGTAGATTACCAAAATGATTTTAAAAATAAAATGAAACTATATCTTTAGGATTCTACCGATCTTCAAAGTTTTGAAAAGTATTTATTTTCATGATTTTATTTTGACACCTAAACTAAATATGCCACGACTATATATAAAAACAACACTTTACCGGCGACTACGAATTTGCTAGACACAGTAGAGTTCACTTTCAATCACTTTCAAATTACTCTTGTTTATTACGAACCAGTTTTTAAGTTACTTTTATAGTTACAGCTTACTCCCTAAAATATAGAAACCCTTGAACATGAAATAAAAAAATTAAAAATCTGGCATGTGGAGTTGATAAAAAAGAAACAGCTCGATTAATAAAACGAAAGCAGAGACAAACTGAACAATCCATAAAGGCAGCAAAAAAGGAGCGTTCTACTCAAGAAAACGATTCTATCCCAAAAAATTGTGATGAAGTTTCACTGTGTGAATCTTCCCTAGAAACGTATCCGATAACAGAGGCATCTCCCACTAATACACTTTCGACAGACACGCCTTCGACTTCAACGACGAATCGGAATACATTGCCGTTGCCAATAGTGGCTAAGGTCTGTGATAGATACGGTTTAACGACTCGGTCTGCTGCTGCTGTTGCTTCTGCGGTTTTGACTGACTTCGACTTAATTTCTACCGAAAATTTAACTCTGGTAATCGATAAAAACAAAATACACAGAGCTGTATCTAAAGTCCGGAAAGAAAATTCAAAAGGCATTGGAGGTATTGTTATTAAAAGCATTTACTTTGATGGACGAAAAGACAAGACTCTGATAAGTGAAAAAATAGGGGATCGTTACCATCGCAAAGAAATTTTAGAAGAACACATCTCAATTTTAGCAGAACCTGAATTAATTTATTTGGGTCACACAACGCCAAGTCGTGGCACTGCAAAGGGCATTCTAACTTCGATCACAACTTTATTAGAAGATAAAGGTTGGAATTTAGATGACGTGATTTGCATTGGATGTGACGGAACTGCAACTAATACCGGATGGAAGGGTGGCGTTATTCAATATTGGGAGGAGTATTTGAAGAGACCGTTACAATGGTGTGTTTGTATGCTCCATGCCAATGAGTTACCCCTTCGTCATTTATTCTTGACTTTAGATGGTTGCACTCCGGGACCTAGAGAATATTGTGGACTTATTGGAAAACAATTAGCTACTTGTGATAATGAAACAACGGTTTCTTTTTGTGCCGTGGCTGGTAATTTGCCTGACTTGCCCAAAAATGTGGTCGATCAACTAAGTACGGATCAAAAATATCTTTATGAGATATGTAAAGCTATACAAACTGGTCTGATAAGATCTAAACTTTTTTACACTGGTAATAATTGCTAATATTTTTTTTTATTTAATTGCGTAGTTTATAATAAAAACAAAAGCAAAACAAAAATTTTAGCACTATTGGGAACAAAAGCGTACTCTCCAATGATTTTTTTTGTTGATACCTAGATGAAAAAAAACCTATTTCCCATCCCTGTTAGCTATAGTTTAGTTGCAGCCAAATTCACACTAGAAAGTAATGCCAATCTTGGATTTTTCAGCATTTTAAATTATATATTCGACATTTTTAGGGAGCTTTCACATAAAATGTAATTTGATTTTGGGATGTGCTTTAGTTCTGTCTATAAAACTGGCCCTAAGCCAAAGCCATCTGAGTTGTTTCTGAATAGAAACTGCTTTGTTTCCACCTCCTCCTTCATCTAAAGCGATTACGGCTTATATTGTATATTGTAATGAAAATATTTATTGGGTTATTTCGCAATATAACTAACTGATTCCTATATATCGTACGTGATAATGCACCTTTCAACCTCTAACTAATCAAGTGTTGCATACTATAAACCAATCAACTAATATGAATAATCAGCAGGGTGGTAAACGTAGAAAAAATAAAATGACTAAAGCACTCAAATGTCTATGAAGGCGCCAAATCAAAATCCAAAACTAAATATTAAATTAAGTTCAAGTTTATGCGGCTGTCATATACGACTAGCGCCATATAAACGAACTGATAATGACACTAATGATTATGATGATGAGTAGCACGAAAACAAAAAAAAAGGCCTAATACAAGTGAGTACCTAAGGTACGTTACCCTTTCCATAAATATTTGTCGTCAAGTATATGAATATGGTTATATATATGACGACAATTACCAAGATAAGGAAGCTGATAATGATGGTGCTGCCACTGTTTGCATACATTAACATGTGTTTTATAATTTTAGCAACAAGATTAGCAATTAATGATTAGTGATACGAGTAGTTGCTGGAATATGTTAGTTGGTGTTGGAGAAGAATAGTATAGATAAGATGAGATTTACTTTATTATGAATAATATATTGTTTTTAAAAAATAATCACGCATATTAAAGGAACACACCTTAAAAATATTAAGTGTTAAATTTAAACATTATATGAGCAGAATGATTAATATTGAATAATTTAAAATATTAACTACATGGTTAATCTTTTCCAATTATTTTACAACGTTGAAAATATTTTGTAAAACGATTATTGAAATTCTTTACAGAGAAAAAAATAAAGAATATGAGAGATTTAAATATTTTAACTTTTTTTTAGTTGAAAATTTTAGTTTAAATTTAAATATTTAAACTTTCTTTTTAGTTCGCTGTGAATGAAATTGACAGATAGTAAGTGATAAATTTCCTATGTTGACATCGGCTGTAGGCATGATCTCAGAATTCATCGACCGGACTCGACGAACTCGACTCGACGTGAACGCGGCTACACAGTTGTATGAAAAAATATATAAAATAAGAAAACATAAGAAAAAATATGAATATAAGTTAAACAATTTTAAAATTAATAAAATGATGAATTTATTAATAAAATGAGAGTAAATACTTAAAATAAATTACAATGAAAAAATTATTGCAATGAAAAATAAAGCTTTTTAAATTTATTCATGTGGATTTTTTTATTGTCAATATTTTTCATAGTTTTTTTATAATAAATAATTTTTTGGAATTTTAGTTTGCACTTAAAAATTATTTTCACTAAAATGTCGGTCTGGGTTGTCTGTGGAAATTTGTCATTTTGGATGCAGAGGCAAAGCTGTTTTCTCTGATGTCGTGTCAGACGATGATTGACCAGGCGGTTTTCATCGCCTCTTTCGAAGATTAACATTTTGTATCGAAAAATGTTAGCCTTTACAGACATGTGTAATTCATATGGTAACATTTTTCGATACAAAATCAGAAGAGAGTGGTTTAACAGAAGTTGTGTGAGTTGGTAGCTCTTTTGATTATGTGCTCGTTGGATTGACCACATATGGTCTACTTGGTGGTTCAATACTACAGTCATATAAAATATAAAAATATACCACCACATTTATGTCATATTGATAGTAGAGACACTAAAATATAACCATTTGCAAAAAATTTTGGTTTAAACTAGTTGAAAAATTCGTAATATTAAGAAACACAAATTACTTAAAATTAGCTTACAAAGTTAGCTTAAATATGGTTAAAAGTATTTGCTATGTTAAACTGGATCTACAAAAAATATTAGTTCAATCGTAAATTTTAAGACAATATACATGAAAGCTTAATTCAATTTTGTACAAACTTTTTCTTATGAGTGTATTTTATGATTACTCCCATGCTGCCCTCGCATGGTGTCCAAAGGTTAAAAAATCAACGACAAGGGATGCTCTCATTAAGATTTATCATCTTGCGTGTACCGGCATTACGGAGGCCGACAGAACGTTCCAGACGGATGCAATTGGATGCTTGCTGGTCATTTCACCATTGCACATTTCCGTAATGCGCTGCCTTCGATTCCTAAACTACAGGAGTATGAGGAGCGCCAAGATCTTTACAGCGCAATTACAGTGTTGCCATATTTGAAGCCCTTCATCTTCCACCACCTTTTATTTATTCTCCTCTAAACTATAACCCCTTTCCAAAGAAAGCAACACGTTAATTATTAGGAAGAATTTCCTGAATGTTGCTTCTCTTTAAAAAAAAAGGCCTTTATGGATGAGCAGATCTCAAAGGTCATATCCTATGGCTTCCGGCGTGCTCTGCCAATGGGCAAAATCCCTCTATTTTCAAGCGGAGATTTTCATCATTTACGTATGTGCGATGGAGTGCCTACGTACGGGCACAGTTAGATCCCGAATCTACATTCTTTCTGTCAGTTAGACTGTGCTTAGATATCAAAGAGCCTACTAGGTTTCTGTTGAAATGGTCATATAGTAAAATGCGGACTCTCGATCAACTTGGTAGGATCAACACGCTTACACTAGGGTGGACTCCTTGCCATGAGTGGCAAGAATAAATTTAAACAGCGGACTGTCTAGCCAGCTGTGAAGCTCGTCAATCTTTTATCGGCCCGGGACCATTCTGAGAGTACCCACGGGGTATGCTAGGATGAGGCTCAGATTGTGGAGGGAAACCGATTTATTTCTTTGTCGTATATCCCGCGCCCGTCCCAGTCTGTTACCACCCTACAGGAAATTTTAACAAACTGTCACCGAACTGGCCCTTTATATGAAATATACTGGTCACTTCTACATGGCGTTGTCATAGGAGGGGGAAATTGACCCCGTGTGGCATGTCACAAGACAAATCCTAGGACAGGTTACTGAAAAACAAAGTTCAGATACCTGTCCTGGGATTTGTCTTGTGACATGTTACAAGGGGTCAATTTCCCCCCCCCCCCCTATGACAACGCCATGTAAAAGTGACCAGTCTATTTCATATAAAGGGGCCAGTTCGGTGACAGTTTGTTAAAATTTCCCGTAGGGCATGTCTACCCAACAGCCAGTGTGCGGTCAGCAAAACCGTCAGCTTCGAGACGTACGTCCTATTCCTGCCGAGGAGAGATTTAGTGCGCTCCAGATCATAGTCGGGCCACGTAATTCTCACGGTTCTACAAGTGCCTAGTCCAGTCCATCTACCCTCACTTTTTAGAAGTAGTGTCCGAAGATGGTTTCCATGCTGACATGCAAGACAGATCTTGCCCTTGCCAACTCATCTGCGCGATCATTACCGTAAAAGTCCCTGGTCCATACAAACGTAATCAGGGACTTACGACTTAGCCTGGGCCCTGCTTCTCTACACTACCCGACAAAGATAGAAGATATAGTGTAGGAGCTCAAGGACATAAGCGCCGCCTGGCTATATTAACGAAGATACCCACGGTTATTTGAGGCCCGGACGCACACAAGAGTCTAGAAGCTTGCCTGATAGCCAGAATCTCCACCTGAAAGCTACTAGCATGATTAGGTAGCCTGAAGGAGATCCGTAAAACGCGAATGTCCTAGGATGTGTTATAGGAGACTTAGGTTTCTGGGTGACCGCCTCACGTATTTTGCCTTCTGACATTTGGAATATTTCGCCTAATAGAATAATTGGCTTTATTGGTAGATTGAATCGTTATGGATTCTCAACCGGCAGAAGTCGCTCCGCTCGTTTCTGTCTACACACCTCGCGATTTTCACGACTTACACAAGTTACCACTACGACTCAAACATGCCTTGCTATTTTGCCTAGGAAATCTCAAGCATACCTCGGTGCACTCAAAGGGTATATAAAGCGGAACATCACAGAAGTCTTGATAAGTTGGCTGCGGTCGTGAACGAGTAAACAAGGTAAGCTCCTCTTCTTCTCTAGATCCTGTACTGGAAGGGTGCCGTCCTAGGTAGCCTCCACATCCTGGAACATCCTGCGAACTTCCTGGAAGGTCCAGGAACATTCCTAGAAGGTCCTTGCAATTACTCTTGAGGGTCAAGTGTCCCAGGTCGTTGTCCTCCTATAACCGAAGCTCCACAGAGGAAGCGTGCCGTCCCAGGTCGCTGTCCTCACTTAGGCGCAGCTCACTTAGAGACGTGCCATCCCAGGTTGCTGTCCTTACTTAGGCGCAGCTCAACAGAGGAGATGTGCCGTCCCCAATCGTTGTCGTCCTAAAATCGAAATTCCACAGAGGAAGCGTGCCGTCACCGGCCGCTGTTCTTGGGAATTCCCGCGTGTGATCCGCATCGAAACCTCTCTGTCTCTTATCTCTTTCTCTATTTCCATTGGTCTGTCTCATATTTAAAGTTATATTTAGTTTGATAATAAATGAATTAAGTTTTATAACGTTTTGAATCACGACTTTTTCTCTCGGTTACTGGATCAAAGAAATTTCTGTGACGAGCCCTACCCCCGCGAGATTATCCCAGCAACCGGAGGAAACTCGTAGTTACAACGTATGTCACAATATCGGCTTTATATAGAATACGGTAGTATATGTACTGGCAAAGTGTCGGATTTTCAGCTAATACTATATTGGCATGTTGTTGAAATGATAACACCAATAAACGTTTGGTATATCCAAGTAGATTTATTCAAAATTTTGTAGTTTTCCCGTACTTTACTGTACTTTACTTTTAGTGCACATAACAGATTTTTAATTCATTCTTGCGGAATTTCATAAAAAACAATGGATGTGTCTCTTTTACATAAATAATAGTGTGATATACTCTTTATACAAAATTAATAAAATTGGTAATTTTTATAAATTAAAAATAGATCGTTAATTTGTAGAAAAGAGTACTGACAAAGCACGTTTTGAGTAGTACCGACATTTCGACAAAAACCGTGCTCTCGCATTAAACATTTTTCTGTAACGTCGACAACATCTACCTGGGTAATAGCGAACTAAAAAAGTTGGTATATTTAAATCGAACTCTCTCTCTGTACTGAATTTGAATATTCTTATTGCAAAATAATAGATTTATTTTCACTTAACAATTTTTTTTCAAGTGCATTTCAAAAAAAATATCTGCGCTCTTAAATCATTTTATGTAATTTATAGAAAAATGATGTAAACTGTAATGTTTTTAAAATTGTTTACATTAAAAATGCTAAAAACGTTTAAATTTTTCTTACACATTAACAGAATATTAATATGAACAAATAAAAAACAAATATTTTGAGTTATTAATAAAGCAATTAAAATGTCTTAAAGTAGTGTTTTCGAACAAACGATCATATGAATGAATAAACAATCCATGTATATGGTAATAATTTGAAATCTCTTAGCTAACAATTATTTACAACTCAAATAAAGGCGGCAGATTGACTTTTGTACAACGAAGAAGTAATTTGGCATACTGTTAAGAGTTGTCAACTTGTTACCATTCGTAGATTACAATAATAATCTAATTCTGTAAACAACACGTAACACATATTGTACTTACCTTTGGGTATTGTCGTAACATGATAATAATATGTTTTATACTTTGGCTGCACCTTGTATAAATCCGAAACATAAAAATTTCCAGTAAAATCTTCACATGTGTCATTACGTCCTTCACAAATGCCACACTTATCTAAATTTAATAATAAAAAAACAAATTGATATATTAAAACGTGTTTGGAAATTTTAAAATTTTCAATTAAATATTTAAAATTATGTTCGTCTATGCATGTTTTGAAAAGAAGTCATGAGCCATTAGATAAAATTTCTTTGAAGCTATTTTTATTATTATTATTTATTTGAGTGACATTGACATATCCGTCATCATATCTTGATCAAAATATCATCATTATCATTTTCATCATGGTGTGTATAAAATATATTATTTGCCACATTTCTGCGTGATTCATTGCTTCTTTCACTTAATGTCTAAATATCCCAGCGAAATTTTAGATCTCAAAAATTTTTCACTAATTACAAATTTGAAATGAAATAGTTTCTGGAGCCCTAAATAGGGAATTTTCGGATATTAAAATCATGAATATAACTATTTAGAAAATAACTCAAAGTTTTTTTTTCATCAAGTGAACTAAAAACTTCATGACATTAATAAAAACCTTCATAAATTAATAAAACAAATTTTTTATGTTATGAAATATTTTAAAAAAATTTAATGAAAATTGTCATTATGGGAAAGAATTTTTAGTTTTTTTTTTTGTTCTAAAACAAATGTCATTAGTTTAATTAAAAGTTTCATAAAAAAAATTCTTAGATTTTATACAAATGATTTACCAATATCAAGAAAAAATATATCATGATACTCGTATACACTCCCCCCACCCTCCCCCCACCATTCCCTAGACATATTAACTGCTTCGATATGCTTAATCACCGTCAAATGAGTTAACCACTCCCAACGACATAACTTCATAACATCTTTGAGAATCACTTAAAAACTGTTTGCTGGGACACATATTCTTATGGTTTCTTTCCAAATACATTATAAACTCGCTCTCGCACTCACCTAATTTTGCAATAGAATTGAGTTCGTTGTCACAGCCAGCCGGCCGGCATATACCATTGACACATTTGTCAAAACTGTCGAATGAACATGTGGTACCGTCGATTACTTTCTCAGATAGACGAAAATAGCCAGTATTACCTTCAGCACGACAATATAGATTGCATTTATCTTTAGATGATACTAAAAGAAACAAATAAAATAAAGTATTAGTTTTATGAGACTAAATTAAATAACATATTTTTTTTATAATATTAAGGCCCGATTACTGAATGTCCAGTTAGAATTTGACCGTAAATTAAATTAAAATTTTATGTGGGAAATAACAATAAGGGCTGGTATCTTATCTCCAATGATTAGTGATAAAATTATACAATAAATGACTAAATTGTTATTTTTTAAATCTGCAATCGCTAAATGCCTCAAATAGGAAGTGTCTTTTTGCATGCTACATGCATATCTTAATTTTTTTCATTGGGTAAGCGTGTATAATTATAAATTTTATTTTATTCCAGGAAGGTGTTGTTAAGAAATATTTATGAAGGATAAGAAAATTTTTGCTGTTTTTTACTACATTCAATCCAAACTTTATAGATTGAAATAATTAGGAAACTAGGTCCAAAAGAAAACAAATCAACCTATGCCTGTACATTACTTATTATTGGTTTAGGAAAACATATCTTGATCAAATTTAATATACACATGCAGTGACATCTTCCAAAGAAATTATAAAGTAAATTTCTACAAACCGTGAGACGTAAACGATTTTTTTTCTTTATTCTATTTCTAAGATATATGGAAGAGTTATTTCTGTGGAATTTTGTCTTGATTGCTAAAATTTAAATTTATAAATTTTGTGGAGAACAAAATATATGAATCCAAAAATAAACCTCGGTGGAAAAATATATGACATGACGTCTTTAAAAATTCTCATTACATTAGAATCTCAAGAGTATGCATAAATTTTAACTTCTGTTAACTGGCTCTGTCCGACACTTCCAGATATGGTCACCTATGGACATGTGGTAGGTTAAGTTTTATAAGTAAATTTTGATAAATAGTAAAAATTGGTTCAATAAATGTGAAAAATGTGAAAAAAATATAATAAAAAAAATTATACCCATTAGCTGAAATTTAAGGTCTTACCGGAACCAATCAGAGGGCGTTTAACAGTAGTTGAGCGACTTGCATAGGACCTGGTCTTATATTTCATATTTTTCCAGAATATTCGACAATTTAAATTATTTGCAATTCAAAATGGCAGAACTGAAAAATTGTTTTGAGACACAAATACATGCACAAGAAAATATTTGTTTTCATTTTTTTGGGTCAAATTTTGCCCCCACGAATCGTGGCTTATTTGTACTAAAGGAATATCAATATTATGACCGATTCTAACCATCCAATTTATGCCATATTATTCTAATTTCCGCCAAAAAATTTCCTAATTAAAATTGATCTTTTTAGAGAAGATATACATTACTAGGCAAGTTACTAAAGAAGTACAACATTTAGAGGACATAATGAGATGTTTTAAGGTGTTTATTTTAGAAAGTAATTGGTCTACGTAAAACTTTTTAAAAAGTTACAAACATTAGTAAAAAATGTAAGTACTAACCCGAATTGTAGGGTGAAAATTCTATGTTTAAGGGCTTAATCACAGAAATTTCTGTAATTAAATTTAATCAACGTTTAGAGCAGAATCAGAGATTAAAATTCGACAAGTTACTATAATTAAGACCTAAACAATGATTTTCTTCTTAATCATTGTTTAATATTATATAAGATACCAGGCCTAAGTGTGGCAGTTATAGTGTTAGTAGCTAACTGAAAATTCAGAAATCTGGCCTAAAAAGAT
The DNA here is from genome assembly GCA_949987735.1 of Leucophora obtusa. Classification (NCBI taxonomy): domain Eukaryota; kingdom Metazoa; phylum Arthropoda; class Insecta; order Diptera; family Anthomyiidae; genus Leucophora; species Leucophora obtusa. The sequence continues at coordinate 291,799,847 of OX465295.1, read as the reverse complement.
TGTAAATTTGAAAGATCTTTGATATAAATTTAAACACTGAAAACTTTTTGAAGATACGTATGTAGTTAAGATGATATTGCGCCAACATATTTTTTTGTATCGTCAGAATAAGCCCCTTAAAATGTCGATGATTTATCTTTCAAAGAACAGTTGGACGATAATAAATGCCTTAGAATATCGACACTTTATTTTCAAGACAATCTATTATTGCTTTCGGGTAATAATTCCCTCTGACAGAAATAACTTTTGCAATGTGAAAATTATTATTGCCGCAATAGATGTTTTCTTCTGGGCGATTAGTAGATGGATCTTCTTTGATATGCCATGTTTGCTTACCCTAACATCAGGTAAAATAAAAATTCTTACCTTTTTTCCAATTATTTATCATTTTATAGACATATTTTAATGCAATACCATTTCAACCAATTCGAATTTTCGGATCCAAACATTAGTTAGATTTCAAACAGTCTGGTGTAGGGTATCATATAGTCGGCATGCCTGACTTTAACTTTTTATTCGTTTTTACTTGAAATGAGTAATACAAAAGGTAAGTAGACAAAGCTTTGTATATAAGTGTGTATTAGACCAAGGACGATTCTATTTAGAATGGTTAAAATCGATCCATGTTTTGACCGAATAGCTATGAAAATGTCTTATCTAATTTTAAATGCATTGATCTGAAATGGTATTGCAAAACCAAGGCTCTGCATGGGACTCAAATAATTTTATTCAAAAATCAGCAGCGTTTTAAAGGCTGAAAAGCCTGTTCAAAAAATTATAAAAATTTTATTGTTCTTTCGTACACCCAGAAAACAGATTCAGTTCTGATAACCGCATTTGTAGCCTATCGCATGGTTCGGTTGTGGTAGCCGAATTTTTCAGTTGTGGCAACAGAAAACCAATTGAGACAGAACTAATTTGACTATGTCAACATAATTTCAGTTGTGTTAAGAATAATTCGGTAGCCACAACTGAAAAATTCATTTAATGCAACTGAACCATTCGATTGGCAACAAATGGGGTTGTCAGCGATGAATCTGTTTTCTGGGTGTAGTTTTTCATTCTTAAATATAAAATTGTTGAATAAATCGTGCTAATTCGGAAAGTACAATTCGAAGTATAATTCCACATAACTTTGATTGTGTTTCTACTCTAAATAAATATGTAATTTGAATACTAAGGGCGAGTGCGAGCTGGCTAAATAACCCCTAAACTAAATTCAGGTTTCCAAATTTCTATGAAATTTGAAAAAGTTTAAAATCTTTTATCAATTTGTATTTAGTTTAGAATTTATTTAGCCACCTCGCACAGGGCCTAAATGTTTGAATACTAAAGCAATAAGGAAAACTTAAAATGGTAATAAATGATTTTTAAATTTTACAAAAATAAAGTAGATATTTTAAATTTTTAAATCTCTAAATTATGTGACTTACATCCATATTTTGGTATCCATTTAGTGTGCCGTCCAATGCCATTTATCCCAAAATCTCTACCATTCATTTGATAGCATTGTTGTTCTCTGGCATCCATTGAACCGGGCGGACAATTTTGTGTACTACACGAACGATATTTCTTTCTAGCGCCGGTACAATATTTACCACCATTTTTAGGCAAAGGACTATTACACTCCCGTTGACTTTCCTGAACACCACCACCACAAGTTAAACTACATTGACTCCAAGGGCTCCAAGGACCCCAGCCACCATTGATTACCTGACGCACATGTCCCTCACGCGGCAGACATTCACCCTTTTGACACCAATAGCGATTGTCATTACAGGGCGTACCATCAGCCCAAGGTAAATTACTTGAACGACAAGCGGAATTTGAATCATAAGTTTTGCACCATAAACGTTTGCAATCATTTTCAATGTGACAGTAGCGGGATTGATTGCCATGTATAAGTTTACACTGATGATCTAGTGAGTAAATTTCTCCAGGTAAACGTGTATTAAAGTTGGGTATAAATTCAGTGGGTGTATCTTCTAAGCATGTAACATCTTCTTTTCTTTAAAGGAAATACAATTGGGAGAAATTATTTTATGTTTCTAATTATTTGCTTTTATACTTACTCTAAGAACTCGGAAACATAATGCCGTGAACAATCTGACCAGGACCAGGGATGTATATCATCGCCCATCACACTAGACATTATGTGAAGTTTTCGTTTTACGCCTGGTCTGTTAAATTGTCTACAACGATCATCGTCATCGTGAGGCATATTTAAGCTAAAGGAAGATTTAATATTTAAAAATAATAATAATGTGATGTTTAATTAAAAATACTTATTAGAGAGGATAATTTTTTATTAAGTCACTTACATTTCGACTAATTTGATAGAATGATAGCAAGATTTAATAACACAGTACAACATTTTTCAGCTCAATTCTGAGAATTGCACGTGAAAGTAGCCCCAAAAATGAGAACTTCTTCATCATTCGTTTTGTCAAGTTGGCTGCATTAATCGTATGGCATTCAATTTTTAATGCAGCCAACTTGACCAAACGAATGATTCAGAAGTTCTTATTTTTGGGGCTACTTTCACGTGCAATTCTCAGAATTGAGTCCCAAAATCATGTGTTCTACTGTGTTATTTAATCTTATCTAGTTTTTTTTTTAACTTACATATGACCCAATTCGTGAGCTATGGTAAATGCAGCTGGGAGACCATTATCCTGTACTATTGAACAAGATTTACGTTTACAAACGGTACCTAATTCTGCTAGTCCTAAAGTATCACATTTGGTTTCACGTTCTTTACGACATATTTGATCTCTGAAAGACACAAAGTTATTATATTACTAAATAAAGTCATTAGAAAATAAAGCGATAGTAAAAGGCGCTCGAGTCTATTAAGAAATCAATGAAGCAAATTTGGCGCCCAACGTAGTGTGAAATAAGACATTATTAAATCTGCAGTTTTTAACTATGAAAAAATATGCACTGAAAGATTTTTTGTCAATATATTAATGAGATTCCGTATAGATGTAAAGAAACTTATCTTTGGAATTCAGCTAAGCGCTTCAAAAAATATATAAAAGTCAATATTTATAGACTAAAAGAAAATTTTTATTGGAAAATAATTGAAACAACTCTGGCGTCCAACATAGTGCACCAGAATGGTACCTAAGACCGTAAGCAAATATATTCAGTTGAAATCCTTGCCATTTCTCTGACTTGGATATTGTATTAATTATTATAAGGACGGGTTAATATCATCAATATCTCTCATTATATGGATAATTGAATAGATATTTCAGTAACCTTAAAAAAATTATTTATTTAAATTTTATTTACAATATTTTCGCGAAAATCGTTTCTTTATTTATTTTATAATTCATTCACCTTTCATTTGTGGTGCTGGCCAATTGTTAATTATAAACTTGTATAGACATCATGTACTTCAAACCAGATGTTCTGTTTAAAAATGTATTAACCTATCGAAGGTTAATTATGCCAAAAACTACGTGTATATAAACTCTGTGAATAACATAAATACATACATATATTTATACCCTACATCATTACTTGGTCAGGGTATAATGAGTAAGTGCTGATGTTTGTAGCTACCACAAATACCGGACTAAGACCCAACTTATAGAGAGCGAATCAATAAGTGCGTGCCTTTTTCAACTTTCCTCGTAGCTAATTAAAAATCAGCACCTAGTCCTTTCATGTACCATCTATTAATAGATATCTCGTCGGCTTTTTTTGGTCTGCCCTACTGATCATTTCTGAAAAAATTAAGTTAGGAATGAATTACATGAAGTGTGTTTTTTAAGCCCGATTAAACTTTAAATTATAAAAAAATAGCACAAAAAATTAAATTTTAATCCACATGACATTAACATTTGAAAATGATTTCGGGCATTTGGCCACCGCGGATGTTCTTGACGAAGCGCAATCTGGACGCCCAATTTTGGGCCACTTTTTCGAGCATTGCTGGCAGTATGTCACGCATAACATAAACAATGTTGGCCTCCAAGAGTTACATATTAATAGTAAACTGATATATTAATATGTTTAATTCGAGTCTGATCTCACTCTCAAGCTCTTTTAAATCAATATTATTCTCTCTCTTTTGTTTGAGTGAGGTTTGTTTATATATTCATATATAAAATATATATCGCTTATATATTCCGTTTTCATATTTCCGTTTCCACTCAAACTCTCACTCATTTTATTTATCATTATAATAAATTCTCTCTCTTATGATGTGTGAATTTCCCTTTCCGCTCGACTAACTTGTTCCCTTTCATATCTTAGAATATAAGATAGAATTAAAGATTTAAGTAGTAAGTTAGTATGTAAATCATATTCATTACAGAAAGACATAAATATAGTCCTGAATTTAAATAAAGATGTATTTCTGTAAAATTAAAATTATTGTTTTTTTAATTTGTTAAAATTATAAAACATAATTCAAGGCGTCAATTGTACTACTACTACTGGTTCTTCAGCATAAACCAGTGACTTTACGTGGCCCCACAGGAAATAATCGAGAGGTGTCAAATCGCACGACATTGCGGGCCAATTGGCAGGTTCATTCCTCGAAACCAACTTCTCGCCAAATTTTGATTTCAATAAGTTGATATATGCCGTCGCCGTATGTTGAAATCACATCTCCTATTCCAATTTCGTAGTTGCAACTACATTTTGTATATTTTTTTCTCACTAACTGAGAGAATTACATACTCTTTATTTTATAAACTCTTTTGTACAACTGACGGAGAATTAGTTCTAGTTGCTGATAATAGAGGAACTGATTATAGAGAAAATGGTTCTACTTTTAAGCTACAAAAGCGGCTGCATTTGGAGCAATTTTGAATGATTCAAGTTGGGAATTCATTCAAATCGTATTAGAGCTTTGGAAATGAAGCTTAGGAATGAATTCTTTACGAATAGTTTAACGGAATGGTACATGGACATTTTTAAAATCTGAATTAAATTTTTCGTGATTTAAACTTAAATTGAATTAAGTCTTTCGAAGCTCTGACACACACACAGTATTTTACACACCTGCTTTGCAATCGATTTGTAAAAATTAAAAGTAAAAAAAACAGTAGTTTTCAGCAAATTTTCTCAGTTTTTCTAAAATGTTTGTAGTTAAATTTTTTTTCAGTTCTTTTGACGGCTTTGTTAGTTATAATTAGTGCCTTGTTTTTTAGCATAACTATTTTCTTACTTAATTCAAAGCCAAAAAACTGTAATTTTCAGTAAATTATTCAGTCAACTTTTTTGAATGCTTTTGTTAGGAAATGGCAATCAAACTTGTCGTTATACTCTCTAGTCCATTAACTTGCTTATATTTTAGGGATCACATCCCTTACAAAAATTTGCACTACTTCACGGAATATGATCTAAATTATACTTCTTGTAGGGTAACGTATAGTCGGCATGCCCGACTTTAATTTTCTTACTCGTTTTCACTTACCTGGTTATTAACATCGCCGTATCATAATGAAAACCATTTTTCTCCACATGTAAACAAAAATCTTTCAATGTTTGCGATGCAGTCGTCTGACCACCTCTTCTGCGCGTACGTTTAAATTCATTCAATACTAAAATATTTGCAACCGAAATATAAATTGAATTACCAATACTAGCGTCAGCAAATATATTCGATACAATCGATATTAATGTCAATATATACGATGTTAAATCGTCTTTATGAAAATCTTTCATTGTACGATCGACAGCTACCAAGAGTTCTATGGTTAACAGATTACGCTCATAATCACGTTTCTTACGATTCAATTTGGGTAAAAGACTTTGTTCGATTTGTTCTAAATCGATGTCAAGAGCGGAGACAGCATGTCTGGCATTGCGTCTTGAGTGTCGCCATATTTTATGTAAAATCTCAGACGTTGTGGAGGCATTATGTGAATTGTCATCAGCAGTTTTATTATTGACCGGTTGTATTAATAGAGAACCAAAACTTGTTTTAATATAACCAGTCTAGAAAAAAGCACAAAAAAATAAAACAATAGAAATAAATTATGAATTAAAAATTTCAAAAATATTTTTATAGATAAATAAATTATAAATATAAATATATATTAAATTTTACTGTATTAATTTATGTACAAATATCTTACTGAGAGGTTTATTTTAAATATGATTTAAAGTATATTAACCATATGTTGTTGTGAGAATTTGTTGAGAAGTTTCTTTTAATTTGAAATTTAAATATTTAATTAAATGTTTACTTACCATACCATGACAGAGTGATACTGCCACTGCCGATTGATCATCACCATCCACATAACCTTTGTAGTAACAGCCTAAATAATGTCCTTCTATCAGTTCCTCTTCTTGTGTGTGATTATTTAAAATGTTAATGACCTTTTTTTCGAAGAAAAGAAAGACAATGAAAATATTGTTTCGTGAAATTACACGATTTATATTTGAATTTCGTTGAATACAAATAAATCGTTTGTATTGATTATAATTTGAGTTTTAGCTAAACTTATGACATGGTGCACTCAGAAAACATATTCAGTTCTGATGACCGCATTTGTAGCCAATCGCATAGTTCGGTTGTGGTAGCGAAAATTTTCAGTTGTGGCAATAGAAAACCAATTGAGACAGGACTAATCTGACTGTGGCAATGGAATTTCAGTTGTATCAAGAATAATTCGGTAGCCACAACCGAAAAATTCATTTGATGCAACTGAACCCTTCGATTTGCAACAAATAGGGTTGTCAGCACCGAATCTGTTTTCTGGGTGTAACAATAATTTATTTATCTGTTATATTTTTGCTAACTATATTGAACAGAGGGTAGGAAGCCGTTGTATGTAACAGAGGGTAGCCTAGATAAGTCCGAACACACCGTGCTACAATTTTTAACTTTTGCTCTCATCCATGGAAAAATCGATATGTACGTGGAAGTAGGGACCATGTATAGTAAAACTGCGTACTAGGTTGGGTCGATTTAGCAATCGATATCATGCCATCGATTTTTCGATAGCTTTTGGCATGAGGGAAAAAAAGTTCCACTACGACATATCACAAAAATCATTTTCGAGGCGCCCAAATTTAAAATTTTTGCAATTTTCTAATAAATGCTAGATTAGCGCCATCTTTCTGTGGATTTTTGAAAAACTAATCAAACTGTAAACAATATAACATTACAACCTTTCCAGAAAGGTATTACTTATGAAAATCGAATAAAAAATGTGGCAACTAGAGGTAAAAGTATATAAGTAAAATTATTTTCTGCTTGATGATGAAATGATGATAATGATGATGAGAAGATGATGATGATGTTGATGAAAACAAGCAGAAAATAATTTTACTTACATATGTGACAGCGCATAGAGAAAGGGACCTAAGGCTAAGGGTAAAAAAAAGCAATTTTTTTTTTTTGTTTCATGTGGACAACATCTGAGCATCGAATGAGACCGATCCCATGCCCCAAAAGTATTCGCTCCCAGAGATATGCGCGTTTTATGAAAGTGAAGTCGACGATAAAGTAAATCTACTTCTTCGAATTCGTCCACCATTTCATCCTAAAACAAACAGTAAGAATATTATCAGTCTTAAATTATTTTCGTGAATAACATAATAAGGTTATGTGAAAAAATGTTCGTACTAACAGAGTGATATTCACGATTTAAAAGAATTATAAATGAGTATTTATTATAATTCACAATTAATAATTTCAGAAAATAAAGCTGGATTGGAAAAACCGCGAGCAAAATTGATATCAAACTCATGGAAACAGCGCGCTAGGTAGAAAACAGTAAAAACCAACTACACAAAACAAGAGGTAGGGACGACCTACCGTTTTCAAGGTTGACCAACACGTTCCTGACGTCATGAGATGTGTCGCTTTTAAATGAGACCAATACCAACACGCCCAGTGATGGTACACCAAAGATACACGTATTTAAATCTATAGAATGGCTCTCCTGAACAAAACCGGTTTTTACCCTTAGGTCCCTTTCTATTTTGCGCCCTCTAGTTGCCACATTTTTTATCCGATTTTCATAAGTAATACCTTTCTGGAAAGGTTGTAATGTTATATTACAACTTCATTAGTTGTTTTAAAAAGCCACCGCAAGATGGCGCAAATCTAGTATTTATTAGAATATTGTAAAAAATTTAAATTTGGACGCCTCGAAAATGATTTTTTTAATATGTCGTAGTGGAACTTTTTTTTCCTCATGCCAAAAGCTATCGAAAAATCGATGGCACAATATAAAAAAATTGTTGTCCATTCAAATCGGCCACTCTACTGCGTACCCAGTTTTTCTTCATTACGTCAGATTTCCTTTTCAAAGGAAGTAAAAATATCAAGGTATACTATAATGACAAATTATTTTTTATCACTTGTATCCAAAATGGGTATCATATAAGTGAGGAGAATCTCCACAGTTCAATTTAATAAATAAATTTTGACAAAAAAAGAGGAAGAAACATTTTTTTTTTTAATTTTCAATAGCTTTAAAGTGCAACGTTTAGTTTTAAAATACACCAATTCAGTGAACATTGATGGCATAATTTTGTCTTGGTAGAAAAAAAGAAATATTTTATTAAAACGTAGAGATTCTGCTCTTTAATTTGATATCCATAATAACATGATACCATATTAAAATTAATTTAAAGAAATGTTGCCAAAAGGCCATCCTTTAAAAGTTCAAAGTCCAATCGAAATTGTAACCCACCAACCCGTTCCATATATATAAAAGTATTTGCGGTAATTTTAAGCCAAACTTAATTGATTTTTATTTAAAAATTTTATATTTTTATCAAATTGATTTAAGTTGAAATCTTTAACATGGATAATATTTTTTCGGTTTTCTTTATCATATTTTAAAACTACGTTAACTTTTAACTGGGCTACATTCGTTTTAGCGGGTCATAATTGCAATCCGATTGTCATGAAATATTCATCTATTCAAGATATCCGATATTTACAGTCTAAACACAAAGTACCCGCATTTATTCCTCGAATAATGCAATTTCCTATAATAGAGTTAACCATTAAGTACTTTTCCTCATATTTCGTGAATTTTATTGCATTTGGGCACGCAAAGAAAAAGCATGGTCGGGGTAACATTATTGGAAGTCCATCATATATTTTTGAGTTTATGATGCCGAACACAATATTATGAAATTGTTGTGATAATCACACTCTTGCCTTTTATTTATCATAATATGATTCTTAAATTATCAAATTATAATTGCAAAATGATGATACTTTTATCATATTATAGTCCTACATATCATACTTATGACCCCTGTATTGTACTCCCAGCATTCCGTTAAAGCTGGCTTAAAAATATTTTCGTTTTATTCAAAATAGTGCTTATATTTATTCAAGAACTAAGCAAAATATTAAAATAAATTTATCATTAAGTTAATTTTAGCTATTACTTACTTATACACAAGTAAAAATAATTTATGGAAAAATGTGGACACAATTTCACGAAACACCCCAGGAAAATTTTCTGTTCCAAAGAATCGGTTGTAGAATAGCTACTTTTCATTCACAACCCTTTCTACTGTCGATTCTAACACCGATTATTTTTTTTTGAAATTGTCGCAAAAGCAACCACTTCTATAGCTCCAAAGTCGAACCAGTTGCCCTAGAATCAGTTCTGGAACTATTTCTAGAACTAATTCTACTTCAGTCATACCTTCCATGGAATCAGTTGCAGTGGAACCAGTTATAGAATAGGTGTGGTTGGCTACCGATTGTAAAAAATTTTCCTGGGACCAAAAACGATCATAATATATTTCTAACGATCACAATATATTCCTAACCATATATCAGCTAAAAATCCTTAGGATGATACATAGGTGGTGCTACTAATGAAAAACCCATATGATTTTTTGGAAATACCAACATTCAGATAATACTCTCAAATGGGAAAAAAACACCGTATAAGCCAAAGATTGGCTTGATAAGTGTTATTCGGACTCTGTTCCATGGAGACAAATGGTAGAAAAGTGGTGATACCGTAAAACATCAAAAAAGTTCACAAAATTGTTTTGGAAAACCGTAAATTGAAGTTGCAGGATATCTTAAGGATATCGAAGGAACATGTCGGCTTTTTTTGTATGAACATTTGTCCACGAGAAAGCTGTTTTCGAAATGGGTGCCGGATTTGCTCACACCAAAAACAACGAAGTGTTGATGATTCTGAGAGCTGTTTGTAGATGGTTCGGCGAGATCAAAAGGACTTTTTGCATCGGTATGTAACAACGGACGAAACTTGGATCAGCCACTTCAGAGTCGAATCGACAGTCAGCTGAATGGACAGCAACTGGGAAACTTCGCCCGAAGAAGCCAAAGACGCAACATACAGCTGGTAAATTTATGGCATCAGTATTTTGGGATGTGGCTGGAATTTTGTACATTGATTACCTTGAAAAACGCCAGACCATCAATAGCGATCGCTACATGGCTCAACTGGTGCGGTTGAAGGAGGAAATCACAAAACACGGCCCCATATTAAGAAGAAAAAAGTACTATTTCACGAAGACAATGCACCGTGTCGCAAGTCGTTGGCCAAATTGCACGAATTATACATTCAATTGCTTCTGCACCCACCGTATACGCCAGATTTATCTCCCAGCGAAATTTACCTGTTTTCAGACTTTAAAAAATCCTCGCTGGAAAGAGTTTTGGTTCGAATGAAGAGGAGATTGCCGAAACGGAGGCCTATTTTGAGGCCAAAGATAAATCATTCTATAAAAAATTTATCGAAATGTTAGAAAGGCGTTGGAATGATTGTATCGCTCTTGAAGGAGAATGTGTTGATGAATAAAGTCGAATTTGCCAAAAAAAATGATTATTTTTATTGGTTCTCCTACGGACTTTTCAGCCGATGTGTTACATAAGGTAAAAAAATAAAGGGGACGAGAATTTTGTTGTTTTGTATATGAACTGTCTGATTTGGTAAAATCCCGTCATAAATCAATACTTTTTGAAAAGCAACATTTACATAAAATTACCCCTTGGGTGCTATTGTATGAATGCTTGTGTGTTCGTTGTCAATAAAATTTGCAAAAACAACGAGATTATCACAAATAAAATAAATATTTTGATTGCAACTTAATCGTGGTATGCTTCGTTCAACAATTATTTTAATTTTTGCATTAAAAAATACAAAAATCCGAATATTATCCGACCAGTTTGAAATTTGGCACATGATGTTTCATTCACATTCTTATAAGATTGAAGCAAAAAGGAAAATTCTGATTTGTAAGCATGACTAAAACTTTACATTCGAAATAAGAAAAGCCAAAAATAAGGCTACACAACATCAACAACATATACACATTTTACGCACAATCATAGTTTTCTTCTGAAAAATTGATGAACTTAGAATGGCATGGGATATTTCCTATGAAACGCTAATGTTAGGCTCATTGATGAAATTGCCACATTTTGCTAAAAAAAAACAAGAGTTATGCGAATTTGGAATTTCAGTCAGTGACTAACTTTAGGGTTCCATAGGAAAGATCCGATGTCGTTCTAAATTAAAAAAAAATTTCAACAGAAAACTATGCGTGTGAGGTTTCTACTAGAGTTGAGCGATCCGGTGATTTTTGAATAACACTGCTACCAGTGTTCGTGATTTTCAAATCATCGTTCTTTTAAACAGTGACCGTGATCACGGGTTTGTAATAGAGATGGGCGATCCGGCGATTTTTCAGTAACATTGTTCTCAGTGAGTGTGATTTGCAAATCGTTGTACTTTTAAACTGTGATCGTAATCACGGGTTTTCTATGGAAAACACTGCGATTTTCTGATAAACAAAGGAAATAATATTTATGGCGAGTTTTTAAGATGTCAGTTAAACTTGGTTTAGTTAAACCGAAAACGAATTTTGTCAGCCATTTCAAAGTTTATTAACAAAAATTTGCCGGAAAAAATTTTTTATTGAGTATAATTTATTTCTTTATTAAAATAAAACAAAATAAACCACATTTTAAAAGCAGTATTCCAGTTACAAACTGCGTTAAACTAAGTTTAACGCCCTAAAAACTGGGCCTTAAAAGAAGAATAGTTGCGACCGGTAACAAAGACATGATAGAAGGAGACATTTTATTCAGAAGAGTGTGAAAGCAAGTTACGGTTATTGAAAAAAAAACATGTATTGCTGTGCACAATGAAGTTTGCAAGAAAGAATAGTACAAAAATATTAAAAGAACGACATTCCGAGTAACTGCGACTTGAAATATTTGATCACTGTCGTTACCGGTGATTTATCAATAACTGTGATTAAATCACCGGTATGAAAATATCGCTCATCTCTAGTTTCTACATGTATTGTATTATTTTATTTTTGCATAATTTCTTGTTGGATTTATATAAAATACCCAGTCAGAAATCGCCAGTGGTACGAAAAATTAAGCACTGGCATACCACTGGGTAACCACGGTGTTAAAAATAAATGACTGGCAGAACACTCATTTGGGACGCTTTGCCAGCGTTTGTAAAAAGCGTTTTACCAGTATTTGTTTTACAAAAATTTCGGTGGTTTATAAAAAACACCACTGGCAAAGAATTGGCTTAGAGTGATATGCCAAGGTTTGCAACCAGTGGTTATCCAGTGCTACCTAGCCAATGCTACCAGGCGTACAAAAATCAATTCACTGGTAGACCAATGATTTTATAAAAATGCTGATGCTTCGTTAAAAAATGTTTGTAGTCAGAAGGTTCCGAGTTCAAATCCGGTTGCAAGCAAAACAATTTTTTTGGATTTTTTTTAATTTAAAATTTTTTTGTTTTATAAAATCAATTTTTTTGTTTGTGGGAAAGCTCCTTCAAGACCAACTTTTTTTTGCCCTCCCAACATTGGCATACTAGCTACAAAAAATTGTTTGCCAGTACTAGCATTTTGGCACAGCCAGTAGTTGTCCAGCTATTATCACTCATTTATGTGTTTAGCCATTAAATATTATATGTCTCGTTAGCTCGTGGGTAGAGCAATCGTCTGCCAATCTGACGGCCTGGGTTCAAATCACGGCAGGACCAAAAAAAAATACATATGAACTTTTTTTTTTATTTTATTTTGGAAAATATGTTTCCAGACCACCCATTTATTGGTTTTGCCAGCGTTTTGCCAACGTTTATAAATTTTGTTACTCCAGTACTTTTCCGGCGCTTTTTGAACAGCCGGTCCTTTTGTCTAATGATGTTATCATTTTGTGAATGGGAAAGCACTTTTTGCCAGTACTTGTACCACCTGTTAAAGTGCTTTGCCACCGCTTTCCCGTTTGTATTTTTCTGACTGGGTAGCCATTTAATATTATATATCTCGTTAGCTCAGTGGGTAGAGCAATCGTCTGCCAATCTGACGGCCTGGGTTCAAATCACGGCAGGACCAAAGAAAATAGATATGAACTGTTTTTAAATTTTATTTTGGAAAATATATTTCCAGACCACCTATTTATTGGTTTTGCCAGCGTTTTGCCAGTGTTTAAAAATTTTGTTTCTCCAGTGCTTTTCCGGCGCTTTTTGAACAGCCGGTCCTTTTGTCTAATGATGTTATCATTTTGAGAATGGGAAAGCACTCTTTGCCAGTACTTGTACCACCTGTTAAAGTGCTTTGCCACCGCTTTCCCGTTTGTATTTTTCTGACTGGGTAGCTTTGTTGCACTGCGCCTTTTTTTTTGCTGAGATGTGCCAAATTTTCATTCACAATTTTACCGGACCTTGTAGATTAACTATATTATCTTCATCTTCAATCAACTAAGAGTTAACTTAAATACAACTAAAATTCTGTAAATTTATCAGTTTTTTACTGTTCTTATCTTACTAGTATTAAGCAAAACCAAATCTACTAATTGCAGCAGTTTTTTTTGCAAGGTCGTTTTTAACTGATTTAGTAGCATTTTTGCTATTTTCGGCAACAATAGATAGTGCTTTAAACAAAAAAGTGACAAATGTGCCTCAGTCTACCCTAAACCTATTATTATATAATTCACTACATTTATTGCACCGTTAGTTGAAGTTCCCTTCCTGGAACTTGTAGTATAGGGTTTCATATAGTCGGCTTGCCCGACTTTAATATTTTTGCTTGTTTAACTTGTTTTCTCTTAAATGCTTGTCTTTGTTAATGTGTCATAAATATATTAAAAGATTCAGCCTAACCGGATATAAAACCCTATTTATTATTTTTTTTCTTAAATTAAAAATTTTAATCAATTAACTTACCCTAAATGTTTTTGGTGGTATAAATGAGGTATCTTGATGTAAAACTAAATGCAATTGATGACCAAATGCATTTAAAATATATTCTGGATGGGGATCCCAGATTTGACTAGATTTGCTGCGAAATGTCCCCGTCACACTAAATGCGGAAAAATAATCTAAAAAAAATTTTTTTTTGTATAAATTACCAACTTATGTTACCGCGGATTTTTTGTTAAAAATTACCATTTCTATTATTATTAGGAGTATTTAAATTTCTTTTTGATTCATATAACAAATCAGCGGCATTTAAACTAATATTATGAACTTTAATTGGTGTAACATAATCACTGGTTAACTCTTCTGGTATACTATTATGAATATCATCAATATCATTTTCGATATCATCTGAAATTTGAAGGAAATAAAATAGAGGGAGATATAATATACATACAAAACGAAATTCATATATTTTATATGCATCTCTAGTCTCATATTGATATGATTAAAAGTTTCACAAATATGATGAAACTTTTCATTGCTCAAAATAAAAGAAAGCTTTTTCTTTAAATTTCTTACAACTTACCATCTTCTACACTCCAATCATCATCACCCTCAAATGTATGATTTGTGTATGTAGTGATTTCAGTAATATCGAATAATCCATCTCTATCGACGTCTCTACTACCACCACTATCTTCATTGACATCACTACTTCGACTACTGCTGCTACTACTACTTATCGGCGTTGTTGTCGTTATCGTCGTTATTGTGGTCCAATTATTATGGATATTCTTTTGATGATTTTGCATATTTGCATCTTGTGTTAAGCTGGGTTTCGTTGATATCGTATCATTCACCGGCAGACAGAAAAATATTATTAACCCCAACAATATTAAAATGCAGGTGGTGAGTAATAAAAATGCATTATGTTTCCAATGTGTCGACATGTTGCTGCATTTATTTTTATAAAACCACCATTCACAAGTTTTCTTTAAAACGAGCTAAAAAAAAGAGAATATAAACGAAACCAATTAGAATTTAATTTGCCATTAAAGAATCATTAAATTTTTATTATATCTAAATGAAGATATCAAAAAAATATTTACTTCTAAATTAAGCACGCGGTAGATTAGTTAATATCGTGATAGCTTAGCAATAAATTGGTCGTGGGTTCAATTCCCCAGCCTCAGTTTCTACACTCAAAATAATAATTATGTTAGCTGAACAGAAAAATTTGTTACTTTAACAAAATTTATTCCTGTTTTTTGGCTTAAAATAAAATTTTGTTGATTTTAACAGTTTTCCTTTGTTAATTAAAAAACCTAATTTAAGTAAAAAATCTGTAAAACTACAGTATTATCTCTAATTATACTGAGTCGTAGAATTTATTAAAATTTAGGCATCTAAGGGCGCTCTAAGGGGTCCAAGTCCCCGCCAAGGTCCATTTTTGGATAGAGATAACTCCTTTCGCTTGGGTAATATGCGGTTAGGGGTAGTCGAAATTTTTTTTGCTCTATCTGTCTTAGTTTTCGAGCTATTGGCCATTTTTAAATCGGGTTCATTCGTGGCGCCATCTACCGAGCAATAACAGTAACATGAATATATTATATTTTAACAATAAACTTTGTAAAATCTACCGAATGGGTTCTTAACCCTTCTTTGCAAGGTGATGGAAATTTCCATCATAAAATTTATTGAAGAAAAAAATACACACAATCACGTGATTTGTAATTTTTTGTTGCTAGCAACAATTTACATCACTATTGTTTCAATTGGAACACATCTGTCAAAAAATTAAAGTAAGCTTCATTATTAATTAGCAGGTTTAAACGTGTCACCTAATATATTACAGTGATTGTTTCACAAAAAGCGAAAAAATCATGCAAAGAAGGGTTAGAAATTAACCCCTGTTTATGTATTACGAAAATGGTGTAAACTAAAGCAAAGTAACGAAAATTTGTTTTTGTTTCCCATATATTTTTGACGAAAGTAATTGTCAGTTGCTATCGTTTTGAGTATTTTCGTAATATATAAACAGGCCCTTAGTTTTAAATAATTTTGAAAATTAACACTCAAAATTAGTTAAGGTACTGAGGATTTTTAGTATTGTGTTAAATCAAGATAACTAAAAGCTTTGCTTAAATCAGTTTTCAAATCAAAATTTCTTAAAAATTAGTCAAATCGATTTGAAACCGGTTTGACAGATTTTTCTGCTGACGTATTATTTTATGTGTATGATTCTACTGATTACAATATGATATTAAGTGATGAAATATGCCCCTCCCATCTGAGGGGCAATTCTGTAATTTTTAAACCACAAAATTCGGTAGTTAAATTGACAAGTTTTCACAGTAAACTGACAACTTAATTACCGAATTTTGTCGTTAAAAAGTTAGAGAATTCCAATACTGATCTCCTTACCATTTAAAACACCTATATCTGACCGAATATGGAATTCAAATCTCATATATGGGCAGGAGCTTCAAAGTCTATTTTGGAACTTTTCGTCAATATTAAAAGGTAGTTTTTTATAAATGACAATGTACTCTCCAATTCTATTGATTCATTGGATCAGAGTAGGAATGTGGGTTGTGGGACTCTGTTCTATAGAAATTTCCAAGCGAAGCTCTGAGATAAGTGAACTTACCCCCAGAGCTCGAGTTTTTAGTCATACTACGCGCTTATTAAGTATAGCGCATCCGTTGATTGTCTAGTGGATCGCACAGCGCATTACCGAGAAAATTCGTGGAATAAACCCCCGCATAAGTATTCCCTGTTGTTAATAAGGTATAAAAATTCAAATAATAGTATCAAGACAAAACAGTGAATTGGTAAAAGGCATCCCCTGAGGGTTGTTCTAAAAAAAAATATGTTCGGCTGTTAATTTCCCTAATCAAATTTTATTGTCGACATCCAATCCCAGAATTAAGCTCATAATAAATTTAAGACTGTTTTTGCGAAAGAGCCCATACAAATTTACTGTACCCACACAGAGCCAAACCCTTCTAAAAGGAATCAATTTTTAGTTAGAGGGGTTAATTTTTATCTTTTTGTTAGAGGTCGCATAACAAATTTAGCTTTTTGAAACAACGAAAATCGAAAAAGTGTAATTTAAAAACCACCCTA
The DNA here is from genome assembly GCA_949987735.1 of Leucophora obtusa. Taxonomy (NCBI): domain Eukaryota; kingdom Metazoa; phylum Arthropoda; class Insecta; order Diptera; family Anthomyiidae; genus Leucophora; species Leucophora obtusa. Next base: position 291,782,562 of record OX465295.1, on the reverse strand, counting down.
ATATGCAGGCTATTAAAATTATTAACCTTGAATACTTTTATTAACACGCCCAAAAATTTAATAATCTTTAATACAAAATCTGATAAATTTTTATTGTTTTCTTTAAAATATTTTAAATATTTAGGGCTATAAAAATATACATCTCGGGGGTGCGAAATACTATTATAAAGTTTAAGAAAACTATGTGCAAAAACGTTAATTCTTTGTTTATTTTGTTGATTTCTTTGACAATTAATTAAAAGAAACCAATAGTGAAATCAAATTAACAACATCATCAACAAATAAATAAAATAATAATAATCTCACTATAATTAAAAACTAATTACTGAAATGTTTAACACCCAGAGGGCTTAATACTAAATAAAAAAAATAAATAACAAATTATAATTTGTAAAAATAACGCTAAAATAGTTTTTGCTCTATTAACAAAATTCTCATAGTAGAAATATAAATCCACTTCACTGAATACATTTATAATGTTGTAAATACACAACAGTGTCTCTAGTGTTTATATTTTCAGTTACTTTTCAATACTCCATACTAAATACTCAACATTTTTAATTTGGCTAATCGATTCAATTTAATATCTTTAACTGATTTGTTTTTTCATTTGAAAAATTTTTAATTTATTTTCCACAGTGCTTATTTACAGAAAGAAGAAACAAACATATGTATGTCCTGACCAAGAATCGAACCGGCAACACTCTACAGGTTTTGATTCAGAACGGGATACAGCAAGTTTTATTTATTTATTTTTTTTATGTTCATTGGAAACTCTTTGAAATTGTTAATATATGAAGACTATTTAAAATTTTATTGTTATTCAAAATAAGCAACTTTGCTTTAATTTTTTTCATAATTTTTAATTTATTTATGTAACTTTTCTCTTTTGTTTTATCCTCGTAGCTGAGTTGTATTTTAAAATTAATCATTTTAGTCGATTTTCATTTTTTATCTTTCTGCTATCCGAAAAACAACTTATCCATAAATAGTAACATATACTCAGTTAATCGATACCCACTACTCTTTTTTTACCAGCACTAAGTGTCACTCAACAACATTTGTTAAAATAGTACAAGCAAGATAATGACCAGTGAAATACATAAAAATATATATTATAATATTTAGTAACAACAAACAAATTAGGTAGACAGACAAATGGACAAACGAATGGACAGAAAGGCAAAACTAAGGTCTTTAACAAATTAATTTAGCATCAATTATCAAAAACTACTAAACATAAAAATTGGTGTTTTTTTTTTGTTATTTAGTTGTTAATTAGTTTAAACCACGTGTAAAGTAGCATGTATTTACATTAAAAAGATAATTTTTTTAAATATAAATTATAACACAGTAATTAGGGTAATCACTTAATATGTTACTTTAGGATCTCTTACATTTTCATTTCAAATTAGCAGAAATCAAACTGATATTTCGAGGGCTTATATTCAATATAAGCCATCTGACATTTTGAAGAAAATGTGTTTTAAATGGCAACTGCTTCAGTTGTACAGCTTTTACCTATGATATTAGTTTTGGATTAAAAAAAATTTTGTAACCATTTTTTCACATTTTAGTTAATTTGCTATCTACTAAATATTCTTTTGTTAATGCTCATTTTATTTTGATTTCTTAAAATCAAGAAAATAAAATATCCCTGTATACAGTTGGGTATATAATTTAAAAAAGAGGGACTTTTAGCATAAATTTTTGGCATAAAATATCCCTGTGTAGAGATATTGGGTATATAATTTAAAAAAGAGGGACTTTTATTGGGTATCGTTAGCTATGACCTCTTCCCATTTTTCTAGCAAAATATGGATTCCGCGCTTAAAGAACTGCGCATTTTTTTGAGGCGAACAACGAATCAAGCCAATTTCGGATACCCTATTCTGAAGTGAAGCGTACTCCAGTGAGAGCTTTCTGCATCGATCGAAATAAATGGTAATCGGACGGGGCAAGTTCTGTACTATAAGGCGGGTGAGGCAAACCTTCTCCACCACTATTTTCTTAATAGTTTTTAACCGGTCTTGCAACATGTGACCGATCGTTGTCATGATAGAGTCATGTCTGGTCACAAAATCTGGGCGTTTTTCGGCCAATGTTCGCTTCAAGCGAATCAATTGTATCGGTAGAGGTCCCCTGTGATCTTCTGGCTCGATTTCAGCAGCTCATAATGGGTGGGACCTTTTTCGTCCCACCAAATACAAAGCATAACCTTCGCGCCATGGATATTTGGCTTTGGCGTTGATTTGGCTGGTTGGCCGGGCTTCACATACGATTTCTTGCGCTTCGGGTTGTCGTAATGGATCCGTTTTTCATCACTAGTAATGATTCAATACAAAAATGACTCCTTTTTATGTCGTTTAAGCACCATTAATCAACGTCTCTCGGCTTCAACTCGTGTGGTACCCAGTTTCCTTGTTTTTGGATGAATCCTGTTGCTTGCAAACTATTTGAAATAGTTGCTTGATAAAACTCCCAATGATTTTGCAAGTTATTCTTGAGTAATCATCGATCTTCATCGAGTAATGCCTCCAATTCATCATCTTTGAACATTTTTGTATGATCCGGGCGGTCTTTGCCTTGCGTGTTAAAATCATCACTTCTGAACAGCACAAACCATATCTCGCACATTGAAATCGGATAATCAGGATAAGCTTCGGTAAGCAATCGATGTGCTTCTGCTGCACTTTCTTTCAGATTGAAGAAGGAAAGCAGAACTTCCTGCAAATAATGCTTTGTTGGTGAAAAATTCGACATTTTCAAAGCAAAAAAACTTTGCTGTTTACACTATTTCGTTCAATGACTAAGTGAAAAAAATGACAAATGTTTACATCCTAAATGCCATATAGGTTACACAGGCCAGCGAAAAAAATGTTTGTAAAAACTTTTTAAACTAAATTACCTTAATCTTATGTATTTTCGGATGCTAAAACCGAATTCGATATCCGTTTTTTTTTTACCCCAAGTCTCTGACAATATCACAATATTTCAAAAAAAAGGGAAAAATTTGTTAAATAAAAATTAAAAATTAAGTTTTCTATTAGGTTCACTTACACAAATATTATATTACTACCTAGGAAAATTTTCTGTTCCAAAGAAACGGTTGTAGAATAGCTACTTTTCATTTACAACCCCTCTTCTACTGTCGATTCTAACACCGATTATTTTTGTTTGAAATTGTCCCAAAAGCAACCACTTTTATACCTCCAAAGTGGAACCGGTTGCCCAAGAATCAGTTCTGGAACTAGTTCTGGAACTGATTCTACGTCAGTCACACCTTCCATATAGAATCCTAGGAACTGCTTTCAGTACTAGTTCCATGGAATCGGTTGCAGTGGAACCAGTTGTAGAATAGGTGTGTTTGGCTACCGATTGTAAAAAATTTTTCTGGGTAAGGGCGACTAACTTATTTCAAACATAACCAAGGTTAAACGTTAAACTATATAAATTTGACATTCGTAACTATGGTTAAGCACTAAACTCAGTTAACTTCAAGATAAGTTAACAGGTCTAAAATTACTAAATATTAAATACTTCCCAGGAAAATTTTCTGTTTCAAAGATTGGGTTGTAGAATAGCTGTTTTTCCTTTACAACACCTCCTACTGTCAATTCTAACACCGATGATTTTTGTTTGAAATTGTCCCAAAAGCAACCGCTTCTATACCTCCAAAGTGGAACCTGTTGCCCTAGAATCGGTTCTGGAACTAGTTCTAGAACTGATTCTTCGTCAGTCGTGCCTTCCATATAAGTTCCGTGGAACTGGTTCCGGAACCAGTTCCATGGAATCGGTTGCAGTGGAACCAGTTGCAGAATTGGTTTGGTTGACAACCAATTGTAAAAAATTTTCCTGGGTTATTTTTCTGTATTTTCTCTCTGTTCTCTTTGTAAAGTTTCTTGCATCGCTTTTTCTTCGACTTAACTATATCCGTTAACTCATGAAAAAACTCAAAGTTCATAAAAACGCGTTTAAGATAAAAACTAACACATTACTTTTCGTATACACGTTAACTTTCAACACGGATAATTATCAACGTTGAAAATCGCTGACGTACGTTCGATTTTATCGGAACAATTATAAACATAACCCGTTTAAAAATTTTTATACTACAATCGGTTTATCGTAGATTTTAATTAAATACTTAACGTTAATAGGCATGAGACAAAATACAGCTGTTTTTATTACTTTTTAAAAACGTTGATTTATTTCTTTAAGCAAACCGGGTTCTTTTCTATTGCAAGCAAAATAACCAATACCACCGCTGACACAAATTGTTACGTTTACCTTCTGAAATGTACGTTTATCTCCTTTAGATAAACCGGGTTGGTTACACCTTCTCTCAGGTAAATTTTGAGCTTATACACTTATTTATTTAACACTGTATTACTTCAAATATGACAATATACCACACACATAGTGTTGTGTCGTTCATGAACGAACTAGTTCATTTGAACGGTTCAGTTCATTGAACGATATGACATCGTTCACCATTATTCGTTCTTTACGTTCAATCGTTCATTTCGTTATTTTTTTAGTCATAGAAAATTTGTATCCCTTTCTTATTATTTTATTACAGAATTAAATGTTTTTCTTAATAATTTCAAATTTTTAATAAAATTATAATTTTCTGACCTATTAGTATATGTACAATAAAATTAATATAAGCATGTAACATGTAGTGCGCCAATAAATTGCCGAACGAACAACACCGGTCACTGTTCACATACAGCTTATTTTAAAAAAGAACGATAACAAAGAAGAACGATTTGAACGAACTACACCTTTTGCAATTGTAATTCAGAAAATATCAATTGAAATTCAGAAAATATCAATTGAAATTCAGAATTTCCATTTGAAATTCAGAAAATATCAATTGAAATTCAGAATTTCCATTTGAAATTCAGAAAACATCAATTGAAATTCAGATTTTCCATTTGAAATTCAGAAAATATCAATTGAAATTCAGAAAATATCATTTGAAATTCGGAAAATGTCAATTGAAATTCAGAAGATATCATTTGAAATTCAGAAAATATCATTTGAAATTCAGAAAATATCAATTGAAATTCAGAAAATATAAATTGAAATTCAGAAATCGTCATTTGAAATTCAGAAAATATCAATTGAAATTCAGAAACCGTCATTTGAAATTCAGAAAATATCAATTGAAATTCAGAAAATATCATTTGAAATTCAGAAAATGTCAATTCAAATTCAGAAATCATCATTTGAAATTCAGAAAATATCATTTGAAATTCAGAAAATATCAATTGAAATTCAGAAAACATCAATTGAAATTCAGAAAATATCAATTGAAATTCAGAAATCGTCATTTGAAATTCAGAAAATATCAATAGAATTTCAATTGATATTTTCTGAATTTCAATTGACATTTTCTGAATTTCAAATGATATTTTCTGAATTTCAAATGATATTTTCTGAATTTCAATTGACATTTTCTGAATTTCAAATGATATTTTCTGAATTTCAATTGATATTTTCTGAATTTCAAATGACGGTTTCTGAATTTCAATTGATATTTTCTGAATTTCAAATGACGATTTCTGAATTTCAATTGATATTTTCTGAATTTCAACTGATATTTTCTGAATTTCAATTGATGTTTTCTGAATAATAATTGATATTTTCTGAATTTCAAATGATATTTTCTAAATTTCAAATGATATTTTCTGAATTTCAATTGATATTTTCTGAATTTCAAATGGAAAATCTGAATTTCAATTGATGTTTTCTGAATTTCAAATGGAAATTCTGAATTTCAATTGATGTTTTCTGAATTTCAAATGGAAATTCTGAATTTCAATTGATATTTTCTGAATTTCAAATGGAAATTCTGAATTTCAATTGATATTTTCTGAATTACAGTTGCAAAAGGTGTAGTTCAATGAATTTTATTGAACGATATGACCGAGTCACCAAAAAGAACGATTAAGCCCAACTATACACACACACAAACTCTATGGGCAACTCTTTATACACAGTCTAAAGCGCAATTGACTATAACAACTCTAATGCGCAACTTAACAGCACAAATGTTAAAGTACAACTTCACTTTACAAATGTTAATGCGCAACTTCCTTCTCCATCGGAACGTTCGGTCTTTTATAGTCTAAAAGTCGTGGCTGTAGAACATGCTAGAAGCTTCCAATGTCTATGATTATAACACTGAACATTATTATGGAATTTAGCATTATAGTGGAATTTAAAATTATTGATTATTGTTCAGTATATCCCATTTTGGGACATGCCGGCAAAGTCGGGCATGCCCTACACCAGTCTGATTGAAATTTCTTTGAATACGAAATTTGAATGGGATGAAAAAGTTGTCTATATAATGATAAAAATTAGAGACGCCGTAAGAATTGGAATTTGAATAATATTAATAGAAAATTGGAAATATTCTGATTATATAACTGATTTTATCTAAAATCAATAGGCCCTATCCCTAGGTCCATATGAGTTGGCGTGTAAACTTAGTGGTGTGGTGCATAATGAAGGAAAGAAGAATTTTGCAGCGTATTTGTAAAAAAATTAAATTAACCGATACTAGACACCAGAGCTGTAAATAAATCATTCTTTTTTGATTTAAATTCATTACGAATCAGCTAAATTTTTAATTAAGTTTTTTCACCAAAAAAAAAAAATTTTATGAAATTTGAGTCAAATCAAATTGGCAAAAATGAATTGCAATTCATTTCCAATTCAAATGAATTTGGCAAAATGAATTGCAATTAATTTTCCATTCAAATGAATTGAATCGATTTTGAATTAATTCAAATGAATTAAAAATGAATAGAAATCAATCAAAGTAAACATGTTGTTTGGAGTTTATTTCTTTAAGTATTACTTATTTTGGTTTTGACATACATATTGAAAAAAAAAAATATATTTAATATTCAAGAAGCAATTAATAGTTTCATTGCAATTAATTTTTCATTTTTCTAATTAATTTGAATTAATTCAAAATCAATTCAATTCAAATGAATTGGAAATGAGTTGTAATTCATTTGAATTGAAAATGAATTGCAATTCATTTCGCCAATTCATTTTAATTGGAAATGATTTGTAATTCATTTTTGCCAAATTCATGTGAATTGATTCAAATTTCATTCAATTCATGATTTTTGTGAAAAGAATTAATTCAAAATTTTGCTAATTCAGTGCATGAATGATTCGCGAATTAATTCAAAAATAAATGATTCATTTACAGCTCTGCTAGACACATTGTTCCGATAATGGCAGAAGAAGTTTGCAAATTAATCTAAAACATCAAAGCCTGAAGCAAATTGGATTTTTATTAAATTCTGTCCTTCGATTTTCAATACTAACAATACTAAATGAATTTGAACAAAATGTTGTACAATAGTGAGCTGTATTTTTGTAAATATATCTGATAAGTTTTTTTTACCCTAAAGCACCGTATATATATATATTTGTTCCTTTTACTCCTGCTAGGCCGTGAGTTGTTAGAATTTCACGTGAAAAAAATGTTATCTCTATATATAAAAGAATAACGTGACTGACTGACTGAATGACTGACTGACTGACTGACTCAACATCGCCCAGCCCAAACCGCTGAATCTAGGAAGTTGAAATTTGGTATGTAGGTTCCTCTTTCGGCGTAGACGTCCGCTAAGACGGGATTTTTGGAAATTCCTACCGGAACGGGCAAAAAGGGGAAAAGTCTCCCCCTTGGCGGCCTGCCAAAACCCCTTTGGCTAGAAAGCTGAAATTTAAGATATGTGTTCCTTGGAGTATCGGCTAACTTTTCTGGAAAGTACTTTCTGGAATTTTGGGCAGGGACGTTGTAAAAATGGGGGTTAAATAGGGAAAAAGGCCCCCTTGACGGCCTGCCCAAACCGCTGGAGGTAGGAAGTTGAAATTTGGTATAAAGGTTCCTCCACTATCGTAGACATCCACCAAGACGGGAGTTTTGGAAATTTTTACAGGGACGGGCAAAAAGGGGAAAAAATCTCCCCCTTGACGGCCTGCTCAAACTGCTGGAGCTATGAAGTTGAAATTTGGTATGTAGGTTCCTCGACCGGTGTAGACGTCCGTTGAGACGGCATTTTTGGAAATTCTTATCGGGAGGGGCAAAAAGGGGACAAAAAAAGAACCTTTTTCCAAAAAAGTACCTTTTCCCAAAAAAAGTACCTTTTCCCAAAAAAGTACCTTTTTCCCAAAAAAGTACCTTTTTCCAAAAAAAGTACCTTTTCCAAAAAAAAGTACCTTTTTCCAAAAAAAGTTCCTTTTTCCGAAAAAAGTACCTTTTTCCAAAAAAAGTACCTTTTTCCAAAAAAAGTACCTTTTTCCAAAAAAAGTACCTTTTCCCAAAAAAAGTACCTTTTTCCAAAAAAAGTACCTTTTCCCAAAAAAAGTACCTTTTTCCAAAAAAAGTACCTTTTTTCAAAAAAAGTACTTTTCCAAAAAAAATTCCTTTTTCCAAAAAAAGTACCTTTTTTAAAATGTACCTTATTCTAAAAAAATGTACCTTTCCCAAAAAAAAGTACCTTTTCCAAAAAAAGTACCTTTTCCAAAAAAAGTACCTTTTCCCAAAAAACATACATTTTTCAAAAAAATACGTTTTTCAAAAAAAGTACCTTTTGCAAAAAAAAAGTACCTTTTCCCAAAAAAAAGTACCTTTTTCTAAAAAAATGTTCCTTTTCCCAAAAAACATAAATTTTTTCAAAAAAATACCTTTTCCAAAAAAAGTACCTTTTCCAAAAAAAAGTACCTTTTTCTAAAAAAATGTTCATTTTCCAAAAGAAGTACCTTTTCCAAAAAAAGTACCTTTTTCCAAAAAACATACATTTTTCCAACAAAAAACACCTTTTTAAAAAAAAAATACCTTTTCCAAAAAAAGTACAAATAAAGTACTTTGTAAAAACAAAGTATCTTTTTCCAAAAAATTTCGTTTTTCCAAAAAGTACCATTTAAAATAATATATAATTTCAAAAAAACTACTTTTTTTCCTCCCCCGACGGATATCTCCACTAAAACAAGATTTCTTGATATTCGGCATAGACGTGCGCTAAGACGGGATTTTTGGAAATTCCTACCGGAACGGGCAAAAAGGGGAAAAGTCTCCCCATAGACAGTCTCACGAATTGGAAAAGTGCCTGCCCAAACCACTGGAGGTAAGAAGTTGAAATTTGGTATAAAGTTTCCTCCACTGTAGTAGACATCGACTAAGTTTGTATTTTTGGAATTCCCTACAGGATATCCCAAAAGGAAACTCGGTATGTGAGTTCCTCCTTCTGTGTAGGCGTCCGCTTAGACGGAATTTTTGAAATTCCTATCGGGAGGGGAAATAAGGTAAAAGTCTCCTTCTGACGGCTTGCCCAATCCATTTTGGCCAACCTAAAATTTTAAATATGTATTCCTTGGAGTAGGACTAACTCACCGGCAACGTAATTTTTCTATTTTGGAACAGGAACATAGTAAAAATGGTGGTTAAAAGGGAAAAATGTCCCCACTAACGGCCTGCCCAAACCGCTTAGGCAATGCAGTTGAAATTTGGTATGAATGTTCCTCATCCATCGCAGATAGCCGCGAAGATGGAATTTTTGTAAATTCCTAAAGTGAGGGGCAAAAAGAAGAAAAGCCTCACCTTGGGGGCCGGTAAAAACCCCTTCGGCTAGAAACCTGAAGCTTAAAATGTGGGTCCTTGGAGTAAGGGCTAACTTATTAGAAAGATACTTTTTTGAATTTTGGACAGGGTCGTTATAAAATGGGGGCTCAAAAAGGGAAAGTTGCCCCTTAACGACCTGTCCAAACTGCTGGAACTAGGAAGCTGAAATTCGGTACTTAGGTTTCTCTTCCAGCCTAATTCCAACCGGGAGGAACAAAAAAAGAAAAAGTGTCCCCCTTGACAGCCTGCTCAAACTGCTGGAACTAGGAAGCTGAAATTCCCTGTCGATGGATTTTCGGAAATTCCTACCGAGAGGGGCACAAATAGTAAAAGTTGGCTAGAAACCTGAAATGTAAAACATATGTTACTTGGAGTATGGGCTCACTTACCGGGAAGGTGATTTTAATGGGACTAATGAAGCGAAAAGTGCCGCTTAAAGGCCTGCCCAAACCGCTGGAGGTAGGAAGTTGAAATTTGGTATTAAAGTTCCTCCTCTATTGTAGACATCCGCTAAGCTGAAATTTTTGGAAATTTCTACAGGTAGGGTCAAAAACAGGAAAAGTCTCCCCCTTAACGGCCTGGCCAAACTGCTGGAACAAGGGATCTTAAATTGGGTTCCTTCTCCAACGTTGACGTCCCCTAAGATGGTATTTTTGAAAATTCATACCGGGAGGGGTAAAAAGGGAAAAAACTTCCCCCTTGACGGCCTGGCCAAACTGCTGGATATAGAGACCTAAAATTATGTATGTAGTAGGTTCCTCCTCCAACGCAGACGTCCTCTAAGACGGAATTTTTGGAAATTCCTACCGGGAGGGGTAAAAACGGAATAATTCTCCCCATTGATGGCCTAACCGAACCCTTCGGCTAGAAACCTGTAATATATAATATGTTTTCCTTGGAGTATGGGCTAACTTATCGACAAGGCATTTCTAGGACTTTGGACAGGAACGTGGTAAAAATGGTGGTTCAAAAGGGGAAAATTGCCCCCCCCCCCCTTAACATCTGCGTCTTTAGCTAGAAACCTAAAACTTAAAGAACAAGTGTATATGAAACACTAAAATTAAGAAACTAAATAGGAAACGAGTGGAATTGAAACACTACACAAGTGGAATGAAATGGATATAAACGTTGAACGAGTGGAATTGAAATTATAGACAATGCAAATGGATTGGAAGAGGGAATTACCTGTTCAAACACTATCCACGGAATATGAAACTTATGTAGCATTGAAACATACTCTCCAAAAAGTTAAACAAATTTTCTAAAAGAGAAAAAACCTTAGAAAAGGAATGGAACTTATATATTCCGATATTTAAACTTCATGTAACGAAGCACCGGTGGAAGAAACCGACGCAGTAAATTTTCCAACTGAATTTCTGAATTTACTTGAATTGCCAGGTCTACCTTTACATAAACTGGAATTAAAAAAAAAACTTTAAGACACGCTAACAACGTAGCGGGCTTTGCCCGCTATTTTTAATATTATAAAATGCTTTCCAAATCTGCTTTACGTTATTTATTTTCATTCAAAACACAAATGAACAAAACTACTTACGGGTCTATCTACCTAAGTTCGCACTTTACCAAATTATCTTGACATAAACACGTATATTGCAAATTATTATGGATTCATTACTAACAATCCACTTTCATGAGAAAAAGTGATCAAATATTTATTTATTTTAAACCCATTGTTGTGCAGAATTATTTATTTGTGGTGGCTGGGTGAAGGCTTTAAATAAAAAAACTTTAAATAAAAAAACGAATTTAATAAAAATTGTGGGGGGCACAGCCCCCGGGGGGAGGGCGAAGCCCCCCCACCCTTAACCTTTAAGGCACGCTAACAACGTAGCGGGCTGCGCCCGCTAGTACTGCATATAAAAAAAATGATTTTTCACGATAATGTGTTTCACGAGAAAATTGTGTATAGTTTGTTGCACGTAAATTGAATGTACAAGGCTCTTATTTTTCTTGGGGAAAAAGTGATATTTTGTGTTTATTGTGATTGTGACTTTATTATAAAATTAAAAAATTGTTCATATTTATAAATTTAATTGCATTTTGAGGCCTTTAAAGTTGTAGTGAAATTTTTCAACGTGAAAAACAACATACGGTGCTTTAAATTTTAATGAAAAAATTTCATATTATTGAACATATTCAGTTCATATAAATTATGTGAAAATCTCTATGATCATTGCCTTATAATAAGTGAATACACTTAATATATATGCAAACAGATTCTTTTTTATTATACTTATCATTATTTTTTTTTCTTTTCTTGCAAATTATTTAAATATACAACTTAACCAAATTTTCGAATTAGTTAAATAAATAAAAAGAAAAAACGCTTGTATAGTATTTAGTAAAAACTGTTTGTTGTTAACAAAACCTAATTTGTTCACATCATCTACTTTGTTGTTTAATTTATATTTGTTTTAATGGGCTATTAGGTAAATTTCATAGACATACCTACACTATATTAAAATAGGTATTTAGACTTTACGCATAAATAAAGTCTTAATATATTCAAACATTTTCGCACGTTTTAATTTAGTATTTAGTTGATTCTGTTACGTTACATTTCAAATGAAATAAACTAATTTATTAACTGTTTTTTTCTACATTTAAACAAAGAATACAGACAAGATGGATACCCAAGTAAAAAAAATGATATGGAGCCATATGAAGTTATATTTAATTATATATAATCTTTTATGTAATTAGATATAATTATATCCGAAAAATGAGAACATCTTATTGTATCTTATTGTATCGAATTGTATACAATTGTATACAATTTGGTACAATTTGATACAATTTTATGCAATTCGATACAATTGTATCCGAATTTTGTCCTCATCCAATTACATCAAATTATATCTTTTTGTATAAAATTATATAAAATGTTATAAAAGTGGACATAGTATGATACAATTATATCTAAAAATTGACCTTATACTTTAGATCATATTATATATGACCACATCTAACAATATACAAAAATTATTTTTTTAAATAAAAAAGATATGCAATATCTGGAGATCAGACCTAGGGGATTTCAATTACAATTGCAAATAAATGTAATTGAAATTAAAAAAAACTCAATTACATTTCATTTAACTGTAATTGAAAATTTTCAATTACAAGTAATTGTAATTGAAAGTGATTTCAATTACAAATTTCAATTACATTTAGAATTAAAGTGCTTTTTGTTAAAATTTTTGTGCTTTTTGTCATTATTCCGAAAAAATGTAATTGCAATTGACATTTTTTCAATTACAATTATATATAATGTATAATTGAAAATTTTCAATTACAAATTACTTGTAATTGTTTTTTTTTAATTACAATTACAAATAATATGTAATTGTAATTGAATTTTTTTCAATTACAATTACAAGTAATTGTGTAATTCATTTTTAATTTCCAAATATAATGATTAACCCAAAAGTCTGCTGGAGATCCTATAATTTCGATAAATCTTCCATTACTTTTATCTAGATTTACAATGACAGTGCATTAAACATGAACAAATTTTTTTTATTTTTTAGTAATTTTAAAATAAAGTTAACAAGACTGAAATTTCAAAGTTAATAGGATTATGTTATACAACCAAGATATAAGAAAAATAGTAAAATATTACCAAATAGTAAAAATTACTAAAAATATGTGATGCAAAAAATAAACACACGACTCATGCACGGGTTATATATTCTTATTCCCGCTCACGCACGAATCAAGTAGGAATTATATATTCTCAGACTCATGCACTTGAGTATAGTAATTATTACTCACGATCGCGTGTGAATAACGTGACTCACGAACATTTCTAGTCACGCGCCAATCCCTAGTAATTACTAAATCTAAAACTAGTTCAAAATCATTGTTAACATAGAACCACATATAATATAATACGGTTTTATATGGACCTTACATAATTTTATATAAAATCACTTTGAAATTTGCTTATGTGGAATGATATATAATTATAGATGATTTTATAAAGAACGTTATATTGTTATATATTAAAGAAATCATGAAATATTGTAGATATGGAACCATATTAAGTTATATATGGGTTCTTATTCGTCAATATATAATCATATCTATCAAAAATTATGAAATATTTCTTATATGGCTCCACATATAGTTTTATATTATTATGTATAGTGTCATACTAAATTATATATAAACGTATATGTAATTATATCTGTAATATGTTACTTTATGTACTTATATATAGCACATGCAATTATATGTAGGCATGTATGTAATAATATAAAATCACATATGTCTCCATATTAAAACCTTTGAGGAAAAAATATCTAACATATGACTATATAAAAGTATATCTGCTTGAATTTAAAAGCATATGTGGCCATATGTAACTATAACTTACTATATGCAATTACATAAAATAATATATGGTTATATCAAAACTTTTTTACTCGGGTAGAAATATTTTCAACCTACAATTTATGGCCTTAACAATCTCACATAGTTTTTTACACAATAGTTTGTTCTTTATACACATGGAATTTTTAGGGTGTGTTTTAAATATTATATATTGACTTGAATTCTTAATAATATTAAATTTCATTTGTTCTTTTTATTCAGTGTTGAAATATTTATTTAATAAGTGACCACCTTCTAGGCACACTTTGTGCTTTTGGTTTCCTTTACCTTAATTTTTATATATACAATTATTATTCAAATATCTTAATCTCAATATAATTTCGATATGGAATTAGATGTTTCAAATCTCACCTGCTGTTTGGTATTTTGCAATATAAACAAAAAACCCACACCTCTTTTTTTATTTTATGTATATTTTTAATTTATATTTATATAATAATTGCAAAACTAATAAGTTCATAGGTTAATTTTTTATTTATAGTAAAAAATAATTAAAACGAGAAAAAAAGTCAGTGTCGGGCATACCGACTATATAATAACCTATAAGTATGGTTAAAAGTTAACTAGTTATTGGATTACAAATTTGAATTGGTTGAAATAGACTTGTGTCAAAATTTTTCTAAAAAAAAGTAAAATAAAAATTAGGAAATCAATAAAAAATTTTGATTTTGTCCATATGGGCGTTAGGTCCAAATATGGGCCTATTCCATCTAAAATGATATAGGCCCATGTGAATCAGTACACCAATTTTAATTGAAATCCCAGCAAACAAATTAAGGAAAAAGAAGTAATTTTTTAAGCATTCTGACTGATTCGTTGATTTGGTTTTTAAAAATCAGAATTTTTGAAAAAAAAATAATATTTTTTCAGGGTTTCTCTACGAAATGTGATCAAAAATATTATCGCTTGCTTTATTAGAAGACAAAAAATATAGATTTCTTGTGAATTTAAAAATGATGCATTAGGAAGAGTTTGACAGTTCAGGGATTTTTCGTATGCTTTCGCTATGTATCAAGGGTAGCCGATTACATTTTTTTGTTGTTTCTTGTGTTTGTTGTTCTAATGCATCTACCTAGTATTGTTGTATCTTGGGATTTTACTACCATACACAGAGAAAACAGATTTATGCTGACAATCGAATTTCTTGCCAACTAGTTGGCGCAATCAAATGTGTTGCTGACACAATACAAATATACTGTTCCAATCGAAATTCTCTTGTAGTCACCAAATTTCTATTTGTTGAAAAATAGTATAGTCAGTCAGTGTAAAATGAACGACCATTATAATCAAACTACAGGTGGCAATTTTGAAGACAATTGAACGAAATTTGTTGGATAATTTTGTATTACCTCCAGAACGAAGCCTGTTGATAATAGTTAAAAGCGGTCTATACTTTGACCCGATAGAAATAACTAAAAACTTAGAAAAACAACGAAAATATGATTGCTATTTTGTAGTTTCCAATCAAATGGCATATCTTTTACACATGGTTTGTGTCTTTAATAACTTATATGGCATTTTGGAGGGTAAACATCTGTCATTTATTCTCACTTAGTCATTGAACGAAATAGTGTAAACAACAAAGTTTTTTTTTGCTTCGAAAATATCGAATTTTGTGCCAACAAAGCATCATTTGCGGGAAGTTTTTACAATTTGAATAAAAAGTGCAGCTGAAAAAAGCATCGATTGCTCACCGAAGCTTATCCTGAATATGTTCCATCGATTTCAACGTGCGAAAAATGGTTTGTATGGTTCAAAAATGGTGATTTTGACACGATAGACAAAGACTGCCCAGATCAGCCAAAAAAGTTCGAATATGATGAATTGGAGGCATTACTCGATGAAGAACTTGCAAAATCATTGGGAGTCACTCAAGCAGCAATTTCAAAACGTTTGTAAGCTGCAGGATTCATCCCAAAGGAAGGAAATTGGGTACCAAATGAGTTGAAGCCAAGAGACCTTGAAAGACGATTTAACATATCCGAGATGCTGCTTGAACGCCATAAAAAGAAGTCATTTATGCATAGAGTCATTACTTGCGATGCGATCAACCAGCCAAATCAACGCCATTGCGCTAAGGTAATGTTCTGTATTTGTTAGGACTAGAGGGCTACGATGTGCTGAAAACGGGCCAGAAGATCACAGGGGATCTGTACCGATCACAACTAATTCCTTTGAAGCGAGCATTGTCCGAAATACGCCCGAATATGCGAAAAGACATGAAGCCGTAATATTCCATCATGTCAATGCTCGGCCACATGTTTAAAGACCGTTTAAAAACTATTTAGAAAATAGTGGCTGGGAAGTTTAGCCTCACCAGCCTTATAGTTCAGACATTTCCCGTCCGATCACCATTTGTTTCGATCTATGCAGAACGCTCT
This sequence comes from Leucophora obtusa, assembly GCA_949987735.1. Lineage (NCBI taxonomy): Eukaryota > Metazoa > Arthropoda > Insecta > Diptera > Anthomyiidae > Leucophora > Leucophora obtusa. The sequence goes on along the minus strand of OX465295.1, from coordinate 291,766,107 downwards.
CACTGGAATACGCTTCACTTTAGAACTGGGTATCCGTAGTTGGCTTGATTCGTTCTTAGCAGTTCTTTTGGCGCGGAATCCATAACGATGGCCAATACTTTGAATAAATTTATATTGTACCAATGTTTCACAATAAATGCCCAAAATTTGCCAAAAATCCTGCACTTTTAAGTTATACTCCTATCATAGATCATAGATAGCCTCATGTATGATCAGATAGGAGTATATGAGATCATATAAGCAATATTTGACAATGTATGTTCCCATACATCTTAATTTATAAAAATCATGTCTCACGATGTTCGTTAACGCTGATCTCTGAAATCGGCCAACCGATTTCAACGACATTTTGTAAACATTGATGGTTGTTTCCAGCTGGAGAGATATGATGCTCGAAATTCCTACATAGAGGGGCAGAAAGGGGAAAAGTCTCCCCCTTGACGGCCTGCCCAAACTGTTGGAACTAGGAAGTTGGAATTTGGTACGCAGGTTTCTCGTCCATTAAAGACATAAGGGATTTTTAGAAAGTCCTACCGGGAGGTGCAAAATGGGGAAAAGTCTCCCTTTGCCCAAACTGCTGGAACTAGGAAGTTCGGTTCGCCTTCCCGCGTAGACCTCCACTATAACATAACTTTTAGAAATTTCTACAAGGAGGGGCGAAAAGGGAAAATCTCCCCTTGATTGCCTACCCATACCCCTTTGGCTAGAATCATAAAATTTAAATTATGTGTTCCTTCGAGTATGGGCTAAGTTATAAGGCAACTTTACGATTTTTAAACAGGAGCTGGTGAAATTGGTGGTTCAAGAGTTGAAAAGTGCCCCCTGAAGCTGAAATCCACTAAGACGGGGTTTTCGAAAATTCTTACAGGTAGGGGTAAAAGGGGAACCACGAAGTTGAAATTTGGTTTGTAGACTTTTATAACGCTCCTGTTGCATTTTCGACCTGAATGTGGTAAAAATGTGGAAAAGTTTCTGCCTTAACTGACTACCAAATTTAAAGAACGAGTGTAATTGGAACACTGGAATTTGGAAACAAAATTGAATGGAACGGGGGACGTACTAGAATGGAACGGGGAACGAGTGGAATTGAAATACTAGAATTGTGAAAAGAAATAGAATAAAACGGGGAACGAGTGCAATTTAAGAACTAGAAAATTGGAACAAAATGTATTGGAAAGGAGAACGACGGGAATTGGAACAGTGGAATTGAGAAAAGGAAAGCAATTATATGGGGAAACCGAACAGTTAACTTTTAAATTCACTAGAATTGTCAGGTATAACTCCATATAAATTGAATTTAAATAAAATGTAAGGCACTCGTACAGCGTAATCGGATTTGCTCGCTAGTTACTACATATATTCCGATATGAAATTTAAGTGTATATATAATCATATATGATCATATATGTGTAATATATGATCATATATATGTGTAATATGTGATCATATATAGCATAAATGAACATGTATGAATATACGCATATATGCACCCATATTTCGGATCCGAACGTTTCATAAGAGACCATATGTAGTCATATATTGCACTACGTATGGACATATATAATCGAATATACCCATATATGGTCATATTCGAGTTGATATATGTTAACATTTGTTCATATACGGTCCTATTTTCGATTGGGTTTTTATACTTTGCTATAAAATTGTTAAATAAATAATACCAATTCGGCAAGTAGAACTCGGGACCTAATTGATAGACTAGGTTTTTGACGCGTGATCCCGCTAAAAAGCAAAAATTTTGTCGTGTGAATCCCTAAAACCCCAACGAAATGAAATGAGAGCATATACATAGCCTACAATTCCGATCCGTTCCAATGTCTCACAAATTAGGATCTGAAGTTGCTAAAGACGTGTGCACATAATTATAGCCTATATTGAGTTATCCCACTTCCTATTACGTTTAAGTATATATATCACTATATTTATTGCAGCGGTAATTAAATAATGTTCGCGAAATTTTTCCGGGTTCACGGAATAACCCAAATCATACCGATGTATACAGTAGTTTCAATTTCATGCCGACTGCCCGACTTTAATAGTTTTACTTCTTTTTGTGTTGTTTTTAATCATCTAATATTTAACAACATATGCATGAATTTCTTCAAAATTCCAATACTTGTTGTTACCAGAACAGCTGCCTCTTGTTAATAATTCTTTTTTTCGGGGATTTTTCTTTTCCCAAAATTTATTATAAAAATTTCCAAGTAAAAAAAAAATAATATCCTACTGATACAAACTACTTTCGTTTGTCATAATGACATGTATTAATGTCTCTTTTAAAACAAAAATTCGATCAAAAGTTATTTTTAACTAAATCGTATCATTTTAAAATTAAACGTTATACATAAAAGTCTCATTTTATTTTTAAATTAGGTATAAATGATAAGTGATCAATTTGTGGCCAACGCAACAACGCATCTTGTCTTTGGAACAATTTTTTTTTTGAAATAATATAAAATTTGAAATAAAGTTTATTTCCGCATTTAAAATTCCTTAAAAAACATATATAAAAAATGTGGGCTCATAATATCAAAAACCAATTAAAAAAATAAGTTGAAAACGAGTATGAATGAGTTAATCAAACAAAAAGTTTTATTAAACGTGTTGCCCTTTTTTGTTTTAAACTCGTAAAAAAATTTTAATTTAATATTTTTAACGATTATGTTAACAATTTGTATGGCATTTAATTAAAATAATGTTAACAACTTCAAAATAAAAGTAACAAAAATTATATGCTTCAGTGATTGTTAAGTGGAAGAAGACGTGATTTTGAGTGATGGGTGTTGCCTTAAAAATTTGAAGTAGATTTGAAAGCTGTGAAGATAAAATTAAAGTTAGTAGGTTTGAGGTTAAGAAGAAGAATAAACTTTTTTCTCTAAAAATTATAAACAATAATTTTTAAATCAGACTAGATCTAGTTTCCGCCTTTTTTTATGGACAGGCTTCATCAGTGATTTTCCATTAAATTGTTTATGTGTTTATTGTCAGATTGTCTCTATATGATCATTTTTTCAACAACCCTTCGGCTGTGGGATTCTAAACCATGTCCCCATATTACAAACGTAACTATACTAAGGTGCGACGACAACTTAGATATCTCACTCAAGTAAGGCCTTGAATGCAATGTAACAAATTCATTGTTTTCTTTCCTATTCAGCTTTCTCTTATTGTCTTTTACTCAGAAGTGTTCAAACACAAAACATACAATTATTCTATTTTTATATTTTCTGGTTTTTCTTCCAAAGTTTTTACTCCAAAAATATATGGTATACCTTAAGTTATAGCTGTAGAATAGGCCAATTTAAAATTAACGCTGACTTCACATTGAAAGGATACACTCAGAAAAGTTATACTTGCAATATTTGTTAGTTGTTTGAGTAGTATATCAGTTATTGTTTTATTTCAAGCCCAAAAGCATTTATTTGTAGAAGAAAAATGATATTCAAAAATATTTGCAAGTCACTAAAAACGAGCTACATAAATAACGAACAATACGTGACATTAATTTTATTCAGTTATTTTGTTATTATCAAAAAAAAAAAATCACAAAAATTAATTGTTTTACTAGAGCTGATTTATAGGAAGAAGAATAATTGCTTTGTTCGCATATTTTTACTAAAAATAATGACTTACGAAATAATAAAATTGGCTGTTATTAAAAATTTATAAAAAATAGAAAAATTGACTGATAGTACATTTGTTTTTAATACAAATAAAAAGAAATTTACTAACCAAACAATAAAATTGACTGATATTACATTTGTTTTTAATACGGATACAAAGAAGAAACAAATGGTAAAATTTACTACATTTGTACTTATTTGTACTACAAGAATGATATAAAATGACGTACAAAAACATTAAAATTTACTAAATTTGGTGTTTTTTTTTTTTGGTAAGTATTTTTACGCCCAAGTGCCGATCATGCCATTTAAAAAAAGTCACCAAAAACATCAGCGTTATTTCCAATAAGCCAATTACGGGCGCATGTTGACCAAAATTGAGGAAAAAGTCGAAAAAAAATTATAAAAATCGTTAGAATTTGGAGAAAACATTTACATTTAAAATATGGTTGAAATTAAAATTCTCCAAAAATAGAAGAACTGAAATTACAAAAAAGTCGCTACAATTTAAAAAATGCTATAATTGAAAAAAAAATGCCGATATTAGAAAAAAACTGCAAATATTGGACAAAATCGCTAGCAATTGAAAAAACAAAAGAAAAAAAATAGAATTTGGCAAAATTCCAAAATTCAATAAATCGCTACCATTAAAAAATTACTAAAATTTAAAAAAATCACTGGAATTTCAAAAAATCGCCAACATTAAAAATAACACAAGAAACCCCCCCATAGAATTCCAAAAAATCATTGAAATTGGAAAAAAATCGCCAAATTAAAAAACAAATCGCCAAAATTGACAAAAATCGCTAAAATTACAAAAACAACGGCAAATATTAAAATATCATTAAGATTAAAAAAATAAAATCATTTAAACTAAATAAAAACATCCAAACCAAAAACAAATCGCCAACATTTAAAAAATTTAAATTAAAAATATTTACCAAATTAACAAATTTACAAAATTGAAAAAAATTAGTAAAAACGACAAAAGTCGCTAAAATTAACAAAAACGCCACACTTTAAAAAAGACTTCAAAATTAAAAAAAACGTCGCCTAAATTTAAAAACCCCAAAATTATAAAAAAAAATCGCCAAATTTAAAAAATATACAAAAAAAAAATCATTAAAATTATAAAAATATCGCTAAAGTTTAAAAAACAACAAAATGGAAAAAAGAAATCCCCTTAGTTAAAAGAAAAATCTCCACAATTTCCAAAGTTAAAATAACTAAAATTAAAAAAATTCTTAAAAATAAAAAAAATCGCCAACATTAAAAAAAAATTTAAAATAACGCCAAAATTTAAAAAAAAAAAAATCGCTAAAATTGCAAAAAAAAATTAAAATAGTTCAAAATAGCAAAATTTAATTTAATCACTCAAATTGAAAACAACGCGAGAATTTTAAAATAATATCCAAAAAATGTTAAAGAAATAAACGTATTATAAAACGATGACGATTTTTTCCCCATTTAGCAATTTTTTTCTAAATTTTTAATTCAATATGACAATTCTTTTTTAGCCATTTTTGAATTTCATTTTTGATTTTGAAATTCACTACAACAAATACTTAACTTAAAACACTAAATTTTATTGTTTGGTAGGTAATTTTTTTATTATTCGTTTAGTAAAGACAAGTGCAATTAGAGTCAGTATTAATATCTCGTAAGTCAAAACAAATGAACAGAGCATTTGGTTTGATTTAATATATTTAATCAGTTTTCAATGGGAGAATATCTTTAAAAATCAACCTATTGTGATTATTGTAAACTATTGTGATTGGTGTTTAAATTAATCAATTTACGTAGCTGCGTTATGAGTTATGAGTATAATTTTGTGTCAACTACTAATTTCTTTCTGTTAAGGATTTCAAACTAGTATTCAATAGAGATAGAGAGTGTGAATGGGCTATTTTTGTATATACCCTACCGGAAATTTTAACAAACTGTCACCGAACTGGCCCCTTTATATGAAATAGAGTGGTCAAGTTTGCATGGCGTTGTCATAGGAGGAGGAAATTGACTCTATTTCATATAAAGGGGCCAGTTGGTTATATGCTAATTGTTTATAACTTTTCCAAATTATCATGAGTTTTTTTATGAATTCATTAACTTTATATACACTTAATTAAATGTTAATATATTTTTACATTTTTAAACTATTCATTCTACCACAAAAACCTATTGTAAGTTTCACACTATAACAACTAACTCTTAAAAAAGTTAATGAATATTTAATAAACTATATAGTTTTTTCTACACATTTCTCTACCTCCATTTTACACTTTTAAGCAGTTGTTTTTAATACAATTTTAGTGGTGTCTGCCAAAAATTAAAAAAAGTAAATATATAATGAAATTGTTGTTATGATTATTACTACTATTAATTAGTTTTAATTTATTAAAGTTTGACATATATGGCCTCCTCATATATTGTTGAAAAATAAAACAAATAAAAAAAACAGAATAAAATTTTGCGGTTTCCTTTTATAAAAATATTTAACGTTCGCTATTTGTTGTTAAATTTATGTAGTATTCTTTTGAATTTTTTAAGCTAAAACACAAATTGGTTAAGACACCAAAAACCCGTTTTTTCTCTCAATTAAGCACATTTTTTTTTTACAAATTTATGTTAAAAATGTCAATATTTTACTGCATAGATTTTTTTCGGTAGTGTATAAAATTAAAAATTAGTTTTTAACCCTTTAAAACCTACACTTATAGAAAAAAGTCTGTAAAAAAATTAGTTAAAATTACTAAAAATTTGGTAAAAATTATGATGCAGAAAAAAACTGCTAAATTAGTACATTATTTTTGCTATATATTAGTGAGATGGGAACAGCAAACATAAAACTGTTAAAAATACAGAATTTTAGTTACTTTTAAGTTAAATTTTTGTTAATAGAAAATAACAAATTAACCTGCTAAAATCAGCAAAAAAAAGCAGTTTACAATATTTTTAGAAAATATTTCTGTTAATTTAACAGGATAGAGTGATATTTGCATTGAGTTAATTTTAAATTTATAATAACAATAAGTTTGTAGATTTGTAGATTAATATAAGTAATGGAGAGTAGAGTCTAATATAGGCACAAGGAGAGTGTGCACAGACTTGCTGAACTATGCTTCAGCGGTAGGGCTGCCAGAACTGCAGATTTTTCGGCATTTTGCCGACTTTTTATTGAAAAATATGCAAAATGCCGATTTGCCGATTTTTGGTCGAAAAATGCCGATTTTTAATTTTTATTGATTTATTATGCATATTAATAAATAATAAAATAGGTACTTCTATATTTGACATTCTTACAGAATTTTCTATTTTCCCGAGTAAAAAAAATTATATATAATCATATGTGGCATATATTACAATATATAATTAGATATGTGGTTATGTATATCCATATATAATTATATATGACGTTTTTTCCGAAAATTTTTCCTTATATTATGCTATATATAATTTCATCTAATTAGATATCGGCCTTCATAATATTAGATATGGCATATATAATTATATATTACATAACATGGTTGATCTTATTGCATATATAGTTATATATAGAACTATATCTTAATATATATGGTGGCATTTTAGCAATATATAATTATATATGGTATCATTTAAACAATATATAATTATATATGGTGACAGCTAAACTAGATATTATCATATATGGTGCCATTTAAACAATATATGGTCATATATGGTACCTCATAAACAAAATCTTTAATTCAGTTCCAGATATGATAATATATGGTACTATATATAGTGCGATATATATTTATATATGGTGTTATTTAAGCTATATATTATCATATATGGTGCCATTCAAACCATATATTATCATATATGGTGCCATTCAAACCATATATTATCATATTTGGTGCCATTTAAACCATATATTGTCATATATGGTGCCATTTCAACAATATATGCTCATATATGGTACCTGATGAACGACATTTTTAATACAGATGCAGATATGATAATATATGCTACCATATATAGTACCATATACTTTGATATATCGTATCATTTAAACAACCCGAGGAAAAATAGTTACATATAGTCATATATGTGATTAAGTTATATCTGTATAAATATATAGTTTCATCCGAAGAATGGCCCGATATATTTTTATCAATTGTTTATCAATTTTTATCTAAATGTAACAGTTTAGATCTGACCTGATTAAATTATGTGTTAATCAGATGAAATTGTATCAGATTTTTGACCTGATACAATTCTATCGGTTTGATCGTAATTGGTTCAATTTTACATAAATAAAATATAATTGTATCCGACATTTACCTTATACAATTGTATCAAAGTTTTAAACTGATATCAGGTCAAAATTGGGATATAACTATATAATTTTGTATACAAATATATCTATTTGGACCTAAACTGATACCATGTAATATAAACCAATAAAATTGTATCAGGTCAAAAATCTGATACAATTTCATCTGATTAACACATAATTTAATCAGGTCAGATCTAAACTGATGCAATTAGATAACAACTGATACAAACAAGAACTGATACAATTTTATCGGGCCATTTTTCGGATCAAATGGTATATGGATGAATCTAAGTTATATATTACCATATAAAGCTCCATATTGGTGCCATTTAAACAATATATTGTCATATATGGTGCCATCATATATGGTAACTCATCAGCAACTACAATATTAACTGTATTTCAGAAGCTATTAAATGTATTTCAGAAATTTTAAATGTATTTCAGAAATTATGGAATGTATTTCAGAAATTTTTTAATTGTATTTCAGAAATAATCAAATCTATTTCAGAACTTGTTGATGGTTTATCATAGTTAATAGAGAAAAATTTCTAAATTACATTTCATAATTTCTGAAATACAATTGATAATTTCTGAAATACAGTTTGATAATTTCTGAAATACAGTTGTGAATTTCGGAAATACAATTAATAATTTCTGAAATACAATTGATAAAACTGAAATTCAATTGACTAGTTCTGAAATACAATTCATAAATCTGAAAAATAATTGATAAGTTCTGAAATACAATTGATAAAAAAATTCAATTGATTATTTCTGAAATACAATTGATAAATTTTAAAAACAACTGATACAATTGGAAATGGTGTAGAGCGTTAAAAATATGTAAATAAAATTATTTTTTAAAAAAAATTCCATTTAATAAAAAAAATATAATTTTATAAAAACATTTACAGAAAATAAAATTATAATTTTATAAAAAGAAATTCTTTTGAATGGGGGAAATGTTTTTAGTTGATCTGTTATTTTTAAGTAAATGAATGTTATTTTAGTTTGACTCAAGATCATAAATTAATATCACTTTCTGTTTAAATTATTTTCAAATCACAGAAAGATGATACAATTTTTACAAGTAAATTACAAAGAATAAAAATTATTGAAAAAATGTCGATAAGACCAGCAAGGAGAATGCGCATTTTTATAAAAAAAATGCATAGCCGTGAAAGGTATCGAACTCGAGATCTTCTGATTTTAAACCTTATTTTAACAAAATATTTTAATTTTTATAAAATCAGTGATCTTCCACTGTATTATTTTTTGAACTATTGTCAATAACTGTCTGGGATCTTATTTAATCCCAAATAAATGGAGATCTTACGTAGTACCCAAATATAATGCGGGATCTAATTTTAGCTGTCATTTTTCTGGATAGTTCTAGATGTCAATGTCCAAATATATTGCTGTTTCTAATTCGATCTGCAATTGATGGGATAAATTAAGATCCTACCAAATCCCCAAATATATCACTGGATTTAATTCGATCTGCAATTTATCGGAAAAGTTAAGATCTTACGCAATCCCGAAGTATATTACTGGATCTAATTTTATCTGTAATTTTTTGGATAAATTTAGATCTTACTTAATCCCCAAATATATTGCTGGATCTAATTCGATCTTCCATTTTTCGGATCAAATTAGATCTAAGTTTATCCACAAATATATTGCTAGATCTAATTAGATCTGCCAAAATTGAGATCAAATTAGATCTATATTTATCCCTAAATATATTGCTGGATCTAATTCGATCTGCCACTTTTTCGGATCAAATTAGATCTAAGTTTATCCACAAATATATTGCTGGATCTAATTCGATGTGCCATTTTTTGGATCAAATTAGATCTAAGTTTATCCCCAAATATATAGCTACATCTAATTCGATCTGCCACTTTTTCGGATCAAATTAGATATACGTTTATCCACAAATATATTGCGGGATCTAATTTGATCTGCCAAAATTGAGATCAAATTAGATCTAAGTTTATCCCCAAATATATAGCTGGATCTAATTGGATCCGCCATTTTTCGGATCAAATTAGATCTAAAAATATCCGCAAATATATAGCTGGATCCGCCAATTTTCGGATCAAAATAGATCTAGGTTTATCCCCAAAGATATCACTGGACCTCCCAATTTTGAGATATAACTTGATTTTAGTTTATCCCCATATATACAATGGGATCTAATACGATATGATTGGATACACCCAATTTTGAGATCTAATTGGATCAGCTAGATATTACAGCAGATCTTAAACAATATCAAATTGGATATAATTAGATATTGCGCGAGATCAATTTTTTTTACTCGGGTTACTAAGTGAATCTGAAATTCAATAATTGGAAGCTAAAAATACACCAACCAAAACAATCTTGTGCAACTTTTGACATTGTGAAACAATTCATTTGATTGTATATTTCATATTGCAATTTTTGTATTTCCCAAAATAAATGAAATACAATATGGCATATTTTGTGTAAAAGTATTATATAACTTATTGCAATATGAAGGCAAGAGGACGATATATTTTTAATAATATTTGCGTATTATTGCAAGGTGTATGGAAGACTTTTAAAAACATAATTCCTTAATTCCATTTTGAAATCTGATTAAATTTTATCCGGATCGCTTCGCATAATTTAATTATTTTGATAACAAATACAATTTTTTGCCAAATCTCGCATAAGACATACAACGGAAAATAAAGAACACCATTGAAATCAGCTTGTCTAAAATGATTAACTTGATTGTCATAGCCTTACTAAGGAGGGTATCGACTATAGAGTAATTTTTTTATATTTTATTTGGATAGAGCAAACTCTCCCTTATATGCTCTGAAAATTTCAGTAAAAAATTCGGGGACATAAAATTTCCAAATGTTTTTTGTAAAATATGTTTTAGTCTCAAGTAATATTCTAAGCATTAAATTTGTGTATAACATTTTTTGCAGTTTTATTTAATTTTTTTTGATTATTATTTTATTTTTATTTAATTAATTTATTTACTATATCGCCTAACAAAAAGATACAAAATACTTCAAAGTTGCAAAGATTTCATGCAGTCTTTAAAGAAAAGACAATGACGAATTCTCGATGGTAGATTAATTATTAATTTCATTCATACACGGTTTTTTTTTTTTGAAATTTTGCTGTTTTCTTAGCTTAAATTTACAGCCAAGGCGGGTAAACCGATTTCGATCCGGGTTTTTTTCTTTCGTAGGCAACAAAAAAATCTAGTCCTTATCGTGGCCGTTTTTTTGAATTTTAGTCAAATAAATTTTATATCCCCGAGCAAAAGTGTTTTTTTTTGCCTTTTTTGGAATTTTTAAAATTATGTGGCAAATTTGCTAAAAAAAATTTAAAAAATAAAAATCGGGCCACGATAAGGACTAGAGAGTTTATCTGGGATTAAGAATCACTTTACATTTTTATTTTCCGATAATTAATGAAGACTGCACAGTGGCAGCCGATTTTGCCTTTAAAAAAAAAGCCAATAATGAAGTGGCAGCCCTGTAGATTTTGGTTGGCATAATTTAAAACTAATAATTTTCCAAATCACTGCAAAAACATATATTTTAAATAGAAAAATTAAATTATAAAAATAATGTTATTAAAATTTTTGACAACCGTTCAAATATGCCCCTTAAGTTTTACAAGTTAAGATTTTGTCTGTTTATGTATTTGGGAAACCTTAACTTTGTAATATTTTACTTTTTTAAATTTTGCCGAATGTGATTTTTCTTTACCTCACTGGGTTAAATTGTTGTTATTTGTAGGGGTTTTGTTATTTGCTGTTAATATTTTTGTTAATGTTGTAGCTTAATAACTGAGACGACAGACTGTCTGTTGCGATATTATTGGTTGTGCTGAATTTCGCGTGCAGGTGGCTAAAAAACTACAATTCGATACAAAAATTTTGTTTAACATTTTAACACTTCCACAAAATGTGTACAAATAGCAACATGTTGACTTCTTACTACTACTATATTGAACAAAAATTACTTAAATAATTTTTAGAAAAAAAGTAGAATTTTAATGTACACAAGCTATGGGTCAAGAAACCTGAAAAGTGTACAATCATAAAACTTAATTTAACAGATAATAATTGAGAGAATTGGACCGTAAACAACTCTGCTTTTACAATCCATAAAGAAAAGTTTCAATAAATACTCGTATGTACGAAAATTTTGTTGACAAAATTATAGCAAATGTTTTAAACAATAACACTATGCGACAGTCAAAATCGGGATGGGATGAAACTAACGATAAATGTTATATCGGTCAAAAACAAGTTATACGTGTCCCGGCGTTTCGCTGGGTCACCCATAGGAATATAGATATATCTTTTTTTTTGACATAACTCGAGAAACACTAGTCCGATTTTGCAATTTTAAAAAAATTAAAAATTACAATTCCTTTAATCTGTTCATATAACGTTTTTCTATATACTCAACAGTTTTGCCGGTAAAAATAAATGTTTGTTACCGCTACCATAAAAATCAATAACCTTTTGTTTATTATTTTTTTTTAATATTTTAGGCAAAAAATATTTTTTTCTCCATAGATTTATTTTTACCGGCAAAACTGTTGAGTATATAGAAAAACGTTATATGAACAGATTAAAGGAATTGTAATTTTTAATTTTTTTAAAATTGTTTGAGCAAAATCGGACTAGTGGTTCTCGAGTTATGTCAAAAAAAGACCACCAAAGGTCAAATCGATATATCTCGATTCCTAGGGGTGACCCAGCGAAACGCCGGGACACGTATAACTTCTTTTTTACCGATATAACTTTCCCCGGTAGTTTGAATCCTTCCCGATCACTGACCCCTACCATTTGTCTCACAGTGTAATTAAAAGCTGCATAAATACTTAAGAGCTTATGCATAATAAGCGTAAACCCTTATAACATGTTTAAAAAATGAATTTCTTATGACAAATTTGTTTCATAAGCCATTTATAATTTTAAAATGTGATTATGCATATGACCCTTAAACTTTGTTATGCCTAAAATTACTATTCTTTTGTTAAATAAAATTTTTACGCACAAAGTTGGTAAATATATTAACTTATAGTGGTAATAAATACTTTGACATTTCTAAATTGAAAAAAATTAAAAAAATATTAAAAATTTAAAAAAAAATCTAAAACCCATTTTTTTTGTTCATTCATTAAATGTTTCTTAAATTTTTCTTAAATTATTCTATAATTTTTATTTTAAATCATTTTCGTTTATTGATTAGTAGATAACTCAATATTAATAAAATACCTACTAAAAATTAATTTATTGTTTTATTAAATAAAAGGGTGGCTTAACTTTAAACACACCTGTGGTAAATATACGCATTTTTGGGTTATTTTTACGCATTTTTTGTGGATTTTTACACACTTCATGCGTACATTTAGACGTAAAACATGCTTTATTACTCACAAAGTTAGTAAATTATTGCACTAATTTCAAAATTCATTTAATTTTTACACATCTTCAACGTAAAATTACACATTATTTGTGCACCAACTTAAACATAAAGTGCGCATTTTTTTTTCAATTAGACACATAAAGTAAATTTACCCAACGTATAATAGGAGTACAGTTTCCTACTATAAGTTGGTTAAATTTGAATAGAATTTAATTAGAGTGTATGCATTTTAAGGGATTCTTACGGACTTTCTTTTTGCGCATTTTTTTTACGGATTTTTACACATTTTATGTGTACATTTACACGTAAAACATGCTTTTTTACCCACAAATTTAGTAAATTGCTACAATAATTTCAAAATTTTATTTAATTCTTACACACTTCCAATGTAAAATTACATATTATTTGCGCACCAATTTAAAAATAATGTGAGTATTTTTTCAATTACAAATTTGGAGTAAATTTTAGGGTGAACCTTTTTTTTCAACTTGCGATTTAAGGCCGTCCAGCCCATAGAAATGTGCCTTTGGGTATAAGAATACACCGTGCAAAAAATTAAGGTGATCGGATAACGGGAACACGTGCCGCATCGGCTTTGAAATTTGAAATACGATTAACAAGGTGAAAAAATTACTTTTTTTTGTTTTTTTTGAAAATACTGGCTCTCAAATTAATGTATTTTTAGAAAATGTAAATAGAATCATAATCTAGACTGAATCAGCTTTCTGGTGATGTGTAAAAATTTAAAATCGGTTGCAAAATATAATGTAGGGTTAAAATGAGATAAATTATGAAAATCGTAAAAAATTAAATATTTTTTTTCAAAAATTTATAATGTTAAATGTCAAATATTCATTTTTGTCTCTCTTGGGTTATGATAACCTAGTCCCAGGGGTGGCCATAATTTTAATTTTTTTTGTAAATTTGCAAAACTCTAGTTTTGAGTTTTTTAAAATTTTTTTCAACAAAATATAAAAAAGTGGTCAAGACATAGGGGTTTATTACATACTCCTTAGAGAATAATTCTACCGAAAATTACATATATCCCTCTTTTAACTTAACAGTGACGGTGTTTTAAATTTGAAAATTTTTAGAGAAAAGTGTGAATTTGGCCAATAATTTAGATAATATTATTAATTTTTGTGTTTTGTGCTAGCTGTCACTTGTGATTTCCTTTAATTCTGATACAAGAGATTGTTTTCCGAAAAGTTCGTAAAACCCGTATGTATATCAAAACAATGTGTTGCTTCTTGCGGAATTTGGTGAAAGTTGTCCAAATAACTCTCTTAACACCAAATTTTATACATTGTAATAAAAAATTAGACATTAACCGTTATAGGCACATTATGTCGATATGACTCCAAATTTTTAAAATATAAAAAGGTGTTATTTGACATTAAAATCGATATAAAAACCCTTAATTAAGCATATTCTAGAAAAAGAAAATCAAAATTTACCTGTGTGTAGAGTTTGCTGTTCGGTTTTAATCGAAACCGAAACCGCGGTTTTTGAGGCCTGAAAACCGAAACCGAAAATCGACAAAAATAAGTCGGTTTTTAGCAAATACTTAAAGCAATTAAAATAATAAATTAAATTACATATTTTTGAGCCTAGAATTTCGAAAAGGGTTCAGCTCCTATTTTACAAAATTCTGAATTTAATTTTGATGAACAATTTCTCAATTAAATATTACTTTAAAGATTTTTTGTTTTTACTAATACAGATAATATAAGCTGAGGATTATAATTTTATAAAAAAATTGCGCCAAAAGTAGTAGATTAAGAGATATTGAGTTTCAAGTATTCAGTTCAGATTTTCACCGCTTATTTTTCAAGAAGATTTATTTCGTAGTCCGCGAAATTTATTGTATACAATTTTAACTTTATATTGTTTTAAACAAATTGTTAAATTCCCAATTTAATCTCTTTAAATACAGTTTAATCTGCCGAAAAAAGAATAAAAAATTTTAATTTATAACGGTTTCCGCGCTTTATTCCCCGGTAATGGTGTTATTACCTTTATTCGAGTGAGAAATTCAATCAAATTTTAATAAATATCTTGAATGTATTAAGATATTTAATTGATATACATAAGTACATATTAAATTATTTCAAAACAATTCTATTAATATCACAAGAAAACCGAAAAATAGCCGAAACCGCGGTTTTTAAATTTTTCGGTTTTTAGCAAACTCTACCTGTGTGAGAGTGTATATATATAAAATAATTTTTCCCACCAAACAAAGTTGATCGTTAATGACACTGAAAACAGAAACATTTTTTCACTTTTTTCTATGAAAGTGGTCAAACCGAAGGAGACACATGTGTACTCAAAAATTACTCAGAAAAAGGAATGTATAAAATCGAAATTTTCCAAACAAATTTGAATAATTTTGGAATCTTTTTTGCGTCCAACAAATTAACAACCATTTAGAGAAAGCTTTTTAGTCTAGAGACAACTTTTTGAATTGTTTTCTGAGCGCGTATATTTTCTTCCATGAAAAGAGTGTTTTCAAAAACAAATAAACATTTTTATGAGTCATTTAAATATCTCAATTAAGAGCGCTACGCAATTTAACTAGTGAAACTTAAAAGATTTAATTACATGACGATAATTCTCTTAGTAAATTCATTGAAGTTGTCGAAATCTTTCACTCTAGTACACTCATAAAAAAGCCCGTAAAAATAGTTCAAAATTCTGCTAAAATAACAGCAGAATTTTCAATGAAGTTGAGAATTATGGTCTGCTGAATTTAGTTAAGCTAAATTTTACACACTGCTAAATACACAGACAATTCTAGTTAACTTAGCTAAGAAATTTGAGCTAAATTCAACAGAAACATTACCTGATTTAACTGAAAATTTCGGCTAAAATGGTGCTCTACTGATCTGTCCCGAGATAGGCCCATATTTATTTTTGGGAGTATAGGTGGCTTATAAATATTGATAATTTCATAGTATCGAATTTTTGTCCATTTTGCTCTATCTCGCTTAGTTTCCGAGATATAAGCCATTTTGTGATTATACAATAAAAAATTATGAATATATAGCGCCATCTCTATGTGACATTGATAGCAGAGACATAAAAATATAAACTTTGGGAAATAATTGGTGTTTAAATTAGCTGAAAAATTTGTAAAATTAAGAAACATAAATTACTAAAAATTAGGATGCAAAGTTAGTTCAAATACGGACGAAAGTAATTATTACGCTAAATGCGATTTACAAAAATATTAGTTCAATCCTAAATTTTAAGTCATAATAACAGAAAAAATTAGTTCATTTGCGCCAGAACTCGTTTAACAAACTTTTGTACTAACTTTTTTTTATAAGTGTAGCTTTAACAAATGAAATTAAACTATTTCACTGTTTCCCCTAACTTGATTAAATTTTTTAAATTTTCAGATCATTTTTTTTTTTTTGTCCGAAAGTGAAGATATCCGCCCCATAGTAACTTCGATAAAATCACATAAATATCTTAAAAAAATTTATATTTATAAATCTTTATGTACACGTAATTATTGTTAATAGATTTTTATCTACAGCTGTAAGTTTATTTTGAGTATTTTATTGTATTTAGAAACTATTAAGAATTCCGTAAATATTTTTAGTCATTTAAAATTTTTTCCAATTCATTCATACATTTAGTTATTTTTTGTATATATTTTTAGACATTTTTCGTATAATTTGTAATTGTTGTTAAGGTGTTAATTAGTTTTGTAAATTTTTGTTGTATTTGCTGTTTTATAAGTAGTTGTAGTAAATATATTTTCTCATATAAATATTAATTTATTTAATTAACCATAAAATTGTAGTATATGTTTAGTAATACTCGTCGTACATGACGTATACGTTACTTTAATTACATTTCAAATATTTTTTTTGTGTAATTTTATTTATTTACTTTAAAATTTAAATTTAGTAAAAATTTAAAATCTTGTGAAAATTCTTGACTTTGATGTGAATATAATTTATAATTAGAAATTTTTATTACAAGTTAAAATGTTAAAATTGTTGGTGTAAAGAAAATGGGGGAGGAGGAATTATTTTCGTTATTGGTTTTATTTTGGTTGAATGAATTTATAATAAGTTTTATGCAGGCGACCCACATTTAGAAAGAAAAAAATTCTAAATTTACTTGATTTCCAACTGATTTTTTATTACTATTAAATTAACAAACAATTTTAAGTTGAAACATTGAACAATTGAAAAGCATTAAATTCGATTTTATCGATTTTTTATACCCTACACAATGTATTTAGTTGAAAAAAAAAAATAAATAAAAATGTTTTATACCCTACACAATGTATTTAGTTGAAAAAAAAAAAATAAATAAAAATTAAATAAAAAGCAGAGATGAGAAAGAGGAATTTTGAAGTGAAATAAAATTTTAAAGGTGAAAATAAATTCTTACAATGAAAAAATTTTTTTCATGAAAAAAATATTGTTTAAGTAAAAAAATTGAGGTGAATTTAAATCTAAGCGTCTGGTGTAAAAATATTACACAATATTTTAGTCAAAAGTTGTACTGAAATGCACCAATTTAAGCCTCATTCATACTGAACCCAAAACAAGAAGTTTTCGTTTTTTTAAGTTTTCGATTTGAAATTTGTATAGAATTTGACAATCGAAAACAAAATAAATTTGAAAACTACTAGTTTTAATGCAGCACAAAAAAATTAAAGTAATTTTATTTTATTTTTTATGCAAAATTTGCTGAATATGCCAAAGAGTGGTGTATAGAGCAAAACAATGCTTATTAACTGTTAAAATTGCGGATATAGAGAAAAGTTGATGCTGGATATCTCAGATACGAAATAATACATCGAAACTGGGTTTCGAAAAGGGGTATTTACTCATTTTTTCCAAATTTAGTCAGTGGGTCAAACCAATAATAAGCTGACGATTTGTCCAACATTTTAATATGATAGAGGGGACAGAAAATATACAAATCCTGCGAAAATGTGATCTTACTTAATATATTTTTTTATTTTTACAAATTTTAGAAATCTTACTGAAATTATTTTGTCTCCCTCTTTCATAAAACTAAATATTAATGCTCTAATGCATAAACTTTTCTTAATTTTCCGTTAAGGAATACAATTGTTAAAGTAATAATTTTCCTTATTAAACGTTTATTAAAAAATGTCAAGAATAATCGTTAAAAAACAGTTTCTTAATTTCTAGTTTTATTCTGGCAACACCCTTATTTAATGTGTCTCCACTATCAAATAAATTGTTAGTGATTCATAAAATTAGTAAACGATTGGATCGTTAATCATAGGTGAATAATGTTGTTTTGAAGATTTTATCAATAAAAATAATTTATGATAAATCAAAACATGACAAAAACTATTTTTTTATCGGTTAAGAAAATCCCGAATAATTAATGAATACGCTCGCTTCAGTAGATATAAAAAAATCAATTTTTGAAAGTCAACCTACTCAAAATGTCTTTTCTTCAAATATAGTTCATTAGAACTTGGCAAATTTTCTTAAAACTACTTTTTAAAATGTACTACAATAAGGCTGATTTTTTAAAACCATTGTGACCAAAATTTACCTTTTTATAAGACGCTTCCAAATTGGCCCTTTGAGTCCAAAAATTCATAAATCCAATACAAATTTTTAACAATATTTAAATCTTATACAAGACAAAACTGATGAATCTTTTTTTACGTTTTTCTATTAATTTATTTTTATATTTTATAATTATAAACCACTTGAGCGTATGATTAATTTTAATTCTTTTACAATTTACAGTTTTTCACTTAATCTCACTTAATTTCAATATTTTTGCAATAGCTCTTTACAGAAATTAGTTTTATTGAACCTTCAAATATAAATGAAACAATTTTATAAAATAAATTTACAATTTGGCAACATTATTAAGCCGTTTTCGTGGCCACTAAGTCATTTGAAAAAACACCATAAAATGTGGGATGTAATTTCGTTTTAATTTACGTGCAAATTAATGAAATTATTTATTATTAAGTTATACTTTATAAATTTATTAAGTAAAACAAAAACATATTTGAATTAATAAATTATTTTCTAATAAATTCTAAATAAAATTTTATTTAAAATTTAGCACAAGGTTAATTTGAACAGAAAAAAAAATATTACGAAAAAATCAGCGAATTTTTTTTTTGCAAAAACGCACGT
Source organism: Leucophora obtusa (assembly GCA_949987735.1). Classification (NCBI taxonomy): domain Eukaryota; kingdom Metazoa; phylum Arthropoda; class Insecta; order Diptera; family Anthomyiidae; genus Leucophora; species Leucophora obtusa. Next base: position 291,746,561 of record OX465295.1, on the reverse strand, counting down.
TTATGCTTGTTTAAGATTTCAAAATAGACTAGTGCAAATTAAAATTAAAACAAGGTAAATATTTAAAAATTTTGCTAAGCAAGAAATGGAAAATGTTTATGAAAATTAAAAAAAAAAAACCAACACTTAAATAAACAATTGGAAAGTTAGCATAAATTTGAGCCAATATATTTTGGGGGAAAAAAATTATATTGGAAAATTAAAAAAGAAATTGTTAAACAAATATAAATTTCACTAATAACTACAACAATTGTTTGTTATGTTATACAGGAACTGAAAAAAAACAATTGCAAATTTCCCACACAAAATAAAGTGATAAAATATTGTTTTGACTTTCGATACACAACAAAATAAATTCCCCTAAAATGTGAATTCTAGTGAAATGTTTTTCAAAAGTTTGTATTTTGAATGCATATTCAAAGAAAAAAAATCAAAGCAACAATTATATTTTTATTAATTTCTGGAAATTGCAGGCATTAAATTTCCAAAACAATAAAAAAAAAAAATATCAAAAAATATCCAAAATAATAATAAACCATTCAACCATGAAGCTTTCTAGTATATAAATTACAAAATCCGAATTAAAATCAAAACAAACTCAAATTTATTGCAAGAGATTTTCATAAACAAAATGTGCATATAAAATTTTCCAAATCGTGTTATGGAATATATTTGAATTTTTAAATAAATGTTCATCTCTGGTAGTATTGGCAGCCGGCATGGCATAATCTTACGCATGCTTCACTGAGAATCCGTTACTTATTGCGTGTGTAACCTTGAAAATTTTGGAAAAAAAATTTTTTTTTCTTAACTATAAAACATTTCAGTATCACAATAATGTACAAGATTTTTGTTTATATAAAAAAGTGAGAACTGTTTTGTATCGATGCTCATTTTCATACTTTTTCTGGCATATGCTAATATTTTCAATTTAATGATATGAAAATATTTTTATTTTCTAACTGACTCATTGTATACAACATAAAATTGAAAAAAAAAAAAATATTTTGATGCTACTGTGGATGGCAGTACATAAAATCAAATTCACTAGAGTAATTTAAACAAAAGATGTATAAAAATTTTTACAATAAATTCATAAATTTGTATGTATATACCCAGCAAAAAAAAGAGATGCCGAAGCAGTAGGAAAAGCACTACAATTGATGATCTAGATGTACTTCTTTTTTACCATAAACACTAATGATTTTAACATTGAGTTGTCATAGCAGAGGAGTTCTCCCACTTCAACATTTTTTCAGTACTTTTCGAACGAGTGCAAATGAAGCCAATTTCACCAATTAAAATAAAAAAAATTCTTGACAAAAAAAATTATATTTCTTTTATTTCACAAAAGTTTTTCTATTGCAACCACGGGCATCGAATTTGGGACCTCATGATTGCTAGTCTAGATGTCTACCGCAGAGCTATTCTTTCATATGAAAGTTGACTGGCATAAAAACACCACTTTGTCATTGAGAGCTATTGTGCTTTATTCAGTTCAATAAAAGTACTTTTTAAACAAGTGCAAAAGGTGCACTGCAATTCAGTATTGTTTTCAGTACTATGTTCATAAGCGCATAAAAAGCTATTTCCAAAAGCTATTAAGTATATATTTTTAAAAATTAAAAAGTTGAAAAAAAAAATAAAAAAAATTTAAAAAAAAAAACTAAAAACATATTGCTCCCTCCAGGAATACAACCAGCGATTATCTGTTTAGAAATACGAAATCACACCAAAATCACTTTTTAGGATCACTTTTAGAGCAATTGCTCTTTAGAAGCAAGACTTAAGTGGTTTTTTGGATGTTGTTCAGAAGTAATTCTAAAAAAGCTGTAAACATATATTAACCGACACTTTGAAAAAAATTAAAGAAATGATTTTTTGAAGTTGTTCAAAACTACTTCTGACCAGGTTGAAAAAATACACTAACAGGCACTTGTGTGATCAGTGAAAAAAGTAGTTTGTAAATCATTTACTTAAAAGTTTTTTACTGGGTAGTATCTAAAATTATTTGTTATATTTTTCTAAAGGTTTAACGAAAAGTCTTTACATTAAAGGAATTAAATGTGCTAAAATTCAAAAACTAATTTAACAAATTTTGAAAAATAATCTTTTGAAAGCATCTCACCTTACAAATATAAAGTATTTTTGCAAGGCAATTCCAAAAAAAAAAAATTTTTTTTGCCGAACGTAGCGGTCGCCTTTTTCAATTATTTCGGCTGGGTTTATCGAAAAACTTCATTAGCAAAAGTTTAATGATTTTTTGCGAGCTTCAATTTTCTGATATTAGAGTGGTACATTAGGGTGGTAGCAACTGAGAACTGGTGGGTAAATACTAGAACGGGATACTTGAGCTCAATGGTCCTTACAGCAAGACATTGGTCCCCTCGAGAGAAAATCGTCAATGTATCACAATTTAAGATCCGACTGTAAATTCCAAAGATATAACGCAAAATGTAAGACCCCTACGTTCGGCAAAAAAAAATAAAAAACAAATTTTTGGAAATCCCCTTGCAAAAATAATTTAGATTGGATGGTGTACGGCGAACTTTTTTTTTTTGAGGTACGGTCTATCGTACATGTATGTCACTTGATCAAAGTACTTTTAATTGTTAAATTGTAACTATATAAAACACGATTTGTATGTGCCATGACCGAGAATCGAACCGTCAAACCTATACACATAATATGACTCGTAGTATCAATGAGTGTGTCGACGCGGCATGTGTGTGGTTAACTGAATATTTGTCAATCACAGCCTAAAAAATGCATGTTTTGTAATCAGCAGAGCCAGAAATAACTTATAAACGAACAATTTATTTTTCAATTAGAATGTTTCCACTTTTTAATCCTGTTATTATCTCCTTTTCACAAGCAATTACCACATTATGATGCGCTATATTCACACTCAAGTAGTTGTCATATTAAATTACTAGCGGGCGCAGCCCGCTACGTTGTTAGCGTGCCTTAAAGGCTAAGGTGGGGGGGGGGGGGGGCTGCGCCCTCCACAATTTTTATTATATTCGTTTTTTTATTTAAAGCCTTCACCCAGCCACCACAAATAAATAATTCTGCACAACAATGGGTTTAAAATAAATATTTGATCACTTTTTCTCATGAAAGTGGATTGTTAGTAATGAATCCATAATAAATTGCAATATACGTGTGTATGTTAAGATAATTTGGTAAAGTGCGAACTTAGGTAGATAGACCCGTAAGTAGTTTTGAATAAAAACAAATAACGTAAAGCAGGGTTGGAAAGCATTTTATAATATTAAAAATAGCGGGCAAAACCCGCTACGTTGTTAGCGTGTCTTAAAGTTTTTTTTTTAATTCCAGTTTATGTAAAGGTAGACCTGGCAATTCAAGTAAATTCACAAATTCAGTTGGAAAATTTACTGCGTCGGTTTCTTCCACCGGTGCTTCGTTACATGAAGTTTAAATATGGGAATATATAAGTTCCATTCCTTTTCTAAGGTTTTTTCTCTTTTAGAAAATTTTTTTTAACTTTTTGGAGAGTAAGTTTCAATGCTACATAAGTTTCATATTCCGTGGATAGTGTTTGAACAGGTAATTCCCTCTTCCAATCCATTTGCATTCTCTATAATTTCAATTCTACTCGTTCAACGTTTATATCCATTTCATTCCACTTGTGTAGTGTTTCATTCCACTCGTTTCCTATTTAGTTTCTTAATTTTAGTGTTTCATATACACTTGTTCTTTAAGTTTTATGTTTCTAGCTGAAGACGCAGACGTTAAGGGGGGGGGGGGGGGGCAATTTTCCCCTTTTGAACCACCATTTTTACCACGTTCCTGTCCAAAGTCCTAGAAATGCCTTGTCGATAAGTTAGCTCATACTCCAAGGAAAACATATTAATATTACAGGTTTCTAGCCGAAGGGTTCGGTTAGGCCATCAAGGGGGAGAATTATTCCGTTTTTACCCCTCCCGGTAGGAATTTCCAAAATTTCCGTCTTAGAGGACGCCTGCGTTGGAGGAGGAACCTACTACATACATAATTTTAGGTCTCTATATCCAGCAGTTTGCCAGGCCGTCAAGGGGGAAGTTTTTTCCCTTTTTACCCCTCCCGGTATGAATTTCCAAAAATACCATCTTAGGGGACGTCAACGTTGGAGAAGGAATCCAAATACCGAATTTAAGCTCCCCTGTTCCAGCAGTTTGGCCAGGCCGTTAAGGGGGAGACTTTTCCTGTTTTTGACCCTACCTGTAGAAATTTCCAAAAATCTCATCTTAGCGGATGTCTACAATATAGGAGGAACTTTAATACCAAATTTCAACTTCCTACCTCCAGCGGTTTGGGCAGGCCTTTAAGCGGCACTTTTCGCCTCATTAATCCCCATTTTTGCAATGTCCCTGTCCAAAAAGAACCTTCCCGGTAAGTGAGCCCATACTCCAAGTAACATATGTTTTACATTTCAGGTTTCTAGCCAACTTTTACTATTTGTGCCCCTCTCGGTAGGAATTTCCGAAAATCCATCGACAGGGAATTTCAGCTTCCTAGTTTAAGCAGGCTGTCAAGGGGGACACTTTATCTTTTTTTGTCCCTCCCGGTTGGAATTAGGCTGGAAGAGGAACCTAAGTACCGAATTTCAGTTTCCTAGTTCCAGCAGTTTGGACAGGTCGTTAAGGGGCAACTTTCCCTTTGAACGACCCTGTCCAAAATTCAAAAAAGTATCTTTCTAATAAGTTAGCCCTTACTCCAGGGACCCACATTTTAATCTTCAGGTTTCTAGCCGAAGGGGTTTTTACCGGCCCCCAAGGTGAGGCTTTTCTTCTTTTTGCCCCTCCCTTTAGGAATTTACAAAAATTCCATCTTCCCGGCTATCTGCGATGGATGAGGAACATTCATACCAAATTTCAACTGCATTGCCTAAGCGGTTTGGGCAGGCCGTTATTGGGGACATTTTTCCCTTTCAACCACCATTTTTACTATGTTGCCGGTGAGTTAGTCCTACTCCAAGGAATACATATTTAAAATTTTAGGTTGGCCAAAAGGGATTGGGCAAGCCGTCAGGAGGAGACTTTTACCTTATTTCCCCTCCCGATAGGAATTTCAAAAATTCCGTCTAAGCGGACGCCTACACAGAAGGAGGAACTCACATACCGAGTTTCCTTTTGGGATATCCTGTAGGGAATTCCAAAAATACAAACTTAGTCGATGTCTACTACAGTGGAAGAACCTTTATACCAAATTTCAACTTCTTACCTCCAGGGGTTTGGGCAGGCACTTTTCCAATTTGTGAGACTGTTTATTGGGAGACTTTTCCCTTTTTGCCCGTTCCGGTAGAAATTTCCAAAAATCCCGTCTTAGCGCACGTCTATGCCGAATATCAAGAAACCTTGTTCTAGTGGAGATATCCGTGGGGGCAGGAAAAAAAGTAGTTTTTTTGAAATTATATATTATTTTAAATGGTACTTTTTGGAAAAACGAAATTTTTTGGAAAAAGATACTTTGTTTTTACAAAGTACTTTATTTGTACTTTTTTTGGAAAAGGTATTTTTTTTTAAAAAGGTGTTTTTTTTTGGAAAAATGTATGTTTTTTGGAAAAAGGTACTTTTTTTGGAAAAGGTACTTCTTTTGGAAAAAGAACATTTTTTTAGAAAAAGGTAATTTTTTTTGGGAAAAGGTACTTTTTTTTGGAAAAGATACTTTTTTTGAAAAAGGTATTTTTTTAAAAAAATGTATGTTTTTTGGGAAAAGGAAAATTTTTTTAGAAAAAGGACTTTTTTTGGGAAAAGGTACTTTTTCTTGGAAAAGGCACTTTTTTTTTAAATTTTTTTTTGGTATTTTTTTTGGAAAAATTTATGTTTTTTGGGAAAAGGTACTTTTTTTGGAAAAGGTACTTTTTTTTGGAAAAGGTTCATTTTTTTAGAAAAAGGTAAATTTTTTGGAAAAAGGTACTTTTTTTTGGAAAAATGTACTTTTTTTGGAAAAAGGTACTTTTTTGGAAAAAGGAATTTTTTTTGGAAAAAGGTACTTTTTTTGGAAAAAGGTACTTTTTTGGAAAAAGGTACTTTTTTTGGAAAAAGGTACTTTTTTGGAAAAAGGTACTTTTTTTTGGAAAAGGGTACTTTTTTTTTAGAAAAGGGTACTTTTTTTTTGGAAAAAGGTACTTTTTCTTTGGAAAAAGAACTTTTTTTTGAAAAAGGTACTTTTTTGGAAAAAGGTACTTTTTTTGGAAAAAGGTACTTTTTTTGGAAAAAGGTACTTTTTTTGGAAAAATGTACTTTTTTTTGGAAAAAGGTACTATTTTTTGGAAAAAGGTACATTTTTCGGAAAAAGGTACTTTTTTGGAAAAAGGTACTTTTTTGGAAAAAGGTACTTTTTTTGGAAAAAGGTACTTTTTTGAGAGAAAGGTACTTTTTTTGGGAAAAAATACTTTTTTTGGGAAAAGGTACTTTTTTGGAAAAAGGTACTTTTTTTGTCCCCTTTTTGCCCCTCCCGATAAGAATTTCCAAAAATGCCTTCTCAACGGACGTCTACACCGGTCGAGGAACCTACATACCAAATTTCAACTTCATAGCTCCAGCAGTTTGAGCAGGCCGTCAAGGGGGAGACTTTTTCCCTTTTTGCCCGTCCCTGTAAAAATTTCCAAAACTCCCGTCTTGGTGGATGTCTACGATAGTGGAGGAACCTTTATTCCAAATTTCAACTTCCTACCTCCAGCGGTTTGGGCAGGCCGTCAAGGGGGCCTTTTTCCCCTTTTAAACCCCCATTTTTACAACGTCCCTGTCCAAAATTCCAGAAAGTACTTTCCAGAAAAGTTAGCCCATACTCCAAGGAACACATATCTTAAATTTCAGCTTTCTAGCCAAAGGTGTTTTGGCAGGCGGCCAAGGGGGAGACTTTTCCCCTTTTTGCCCGTTCCGGTAGGAATTTCCAAAAATCCCGTCTTAGCGGACGTCTACGCCGAAAGAGGAACCTACATACCAACTTTCAACTTCCTAGCTTCAGCGGTTTGGGCTGGGCGATGTTGAGTCAGTCAGTCAGTCAGTCACGTTATTCTTTTATACATAGAGATGACGAATAAAGTGTGTTTTTTCAGCGAATTTTTCCATGCAAAAAAATAAATTTCAATAAGAAGATATTGTAACGTTTTTATACAAGCAGTTTTATAAAGGAGTAAATGTGCTTAAAGTCTCTTGAAAAATGTCTTTTTTTTAATATGTGATTTTATCAAAATTCCTCAGATGCATATCCACAACAATCCATAACAATCATACGTTCCCATGTTCTGTTCAGGAAATTAAATTAAATATCACTCATACGCTATGGGAGACCTAATTACATATTTATTTAGCGGGTTATTTTATAAAACGTTGATATAAGCGATGATTTGTTTGTAAGGCGTTGAGTTTTATAAAAATTAACCTGTTAATTTTTAGTTTCAAATCCTTTAGTTTCAAAAACTCATTTAACAAATTTTGAAAAATAATCTTTTGAAGGCATCTCACCTTACAGGCAAAAAAAAAAATAAGTGCGCGGTACACCTTCAATATAAAAAATATTTTTGCAAGGCAATACCAAAAAAAAAAAATTTTTTTGCCGAACGTACGGGGTCGCCTTTTTAAATTTTTCGTTATAGCTTCGGCATTTAAAGTCGGATTTTAAGTGTGATATAAAATAATAATAAAATCCATTTTAGTTTTATTTTCTAAAACATTTCAAGCAATTAGTTTTGAATTAATGTTAACTTTTTAATTAAACTTAATTGCTGTATTAATTTAACAAAAAATTTAAAATTTTTGAGATTAAACAATAAAAAAAAAATAAATACAAATAAGATATTAAATATTACACCCAAATTAACACCTTTAAACTTTTCAATAATTTGTGAAGTATAAACTTGTAGGAAGAAATTATTAAAGTAAAAAGTAAATATTTGCAAACAATAAAAATTTCATTAGATAATAATATATTAACATGATAGCAAGATGATTAAAAAACAAATATCATAAAACCAAAACATAAATAATGTGGTATTATGTTTTTACATAAAAAAAACGATCCCACATAATTAACATCAAAGGCTGTTTGTTATAAAAATAAAATTTTTAATTTATTAATAACATTAAAATATTTGGACTCATATTGTTTTATTTTATTAACTAAATACTCGTACCACATTGTGCGATTACACAGTGCAACAAGAAATATTACCCCCGATATTTTAGCAATAGTGTATTTTGATTTACCCAAAATTTGTTGCACAGTGTAAAAAGCTACGTGAAAGCTAAAAAATCCCACTACTAGTCTGTAGGTAGTAGCTAACCTTCTAAAAGTAATTTCTTTTATAATAGGGTTGCCGAGAATATTCGATAATAGAATTTTAATCGGTGCTATATGTTTGTATAACAATAAAGAGAAAGGAATTGAAACATTTAAATTTAAATGCTTTTCAACATTTAATGGTTAAAATTTTTCCACTCAAACAAAATTATAAATGTTTGTCATCATAAAATAGTGATGTATATAAAATAATAACACGGAGCTAAAGTAAAAAGCGACCTAATGTACACTCTAAAAACTGATTGTAAATTCTCTACTGTGAAATAAGTAAATTTTTGTTTAAAATAATGGATAGCTAGTAAATATAAACAAAAAAATATGTAAAATTATTTTGTACACACTTTCATATACGTTATACAGTTATATGCATTATCTGTCTGTTATTAAGCATGTTTTTATTTTGCTGTAACGCCAGAAACTATTAATTATGGAGATAGGAAATCAAAACTTATACTACTCACCGGTAGAGGAGTGTGAAGTTTTAAATTACACTCAAAAAAATAAGTTAGTAGAAAAATTAGTAAAACGTCTTGTATATCAAGTGTTCTAGTTTTTAGCAATTTTTTTGCTGAAATTCAGTTTTCAGCAAAAGTTTTAGTTAAATTTTTTTAGCACTAAACTAATTTTGAACTTATGTTTTACTAATTTATTTTGTTACAAAAATTGTGCTGATAAGTGCATTTATAGCGTGGACGACAACCAGATAGACAAGATGTCGCAGATGGATGTATGTCGTAGTACAGACAACGGAAATGATAATAAGAAAAAACAACTCTACACAATTTCTATATTTAAATTTTCAGCAAATAAATTAACTAAAGTAAAATTTCTCTACAAATTTTTTGAGTTTTTTTCAGTCTACTAATATTCAGCAAAAAGTTTAGTAATTTTAGCAAGGATTTTTTTCATTTGCAATCGACTAAGTGTTAGCAAAACTTTTGCTGAAATTACTATTTTTTGGTAAAAATCAGCTCGCTGATTCTCAGCAAACACCTTTTGCTGAAATTACCAACTTTTTTGCAAGCACGCTCCTGACTAAAAATTTGCTGACACAGCAACATTTTTGCTGACTTTAGTGACTTTTTTTTTTGAGTGTACCTGAGCAACTATATCAGTTTAGAATCAGCTGAGCCTATATTTAAAAACTCAAAAACTGCTCAAAATAAGGAAAAACAAACGCGGAATATATTCAAATAATAAAATTTGAGATATCCGTTTGTTTTTTGCCTTCTTGTTTGTTATAATTTAAATTTAAATAAAAAAAAAGAAAATTGTCAATTTTTTTAACAAAGTGCCATCTAGTGATAACGATTTTGTTATAACTTATTTTTTTGGTGATGCCATACCACTGAGTAACGCATATATAGAGACATTGACATTTGAAAAAATTCAAGAAATTTTAAAATATAAAATAAAACGTTCGGTATTTTGTAATGGTATTTTAAGGGTAACGGTAGTTACTTTAAAGGGTTTTGAATCGATAACCGTATTTCAGCGATATTCAGTGTTGTTAGTTTAGGGGATTTATCCCCAAATTGGGGATTTTTTTCGTCAATGGGGATAAAAATTTCCGTTTGGGGATCCGGGGATTTATTGGGGATGACACGAAATTTTAGGGGATTTTTTGGGATAACATATTATTGCCTTTTTATATTTTTATGAATTTAACCCTGATAATTCTAAATATTTATATACTTCTTTTAAGTATGATGATAATAGTGCATGATTTTAGGCTACACAAATTTGTGTCTGGAAAGTTAATGTGCGTACAAACCTTAATTCCTTTTGGTGAAAATTTGAATTGCTTTTGCTTTCAAAATATTTAAGGTTATTCGGATATAATATGAGTTATAAGAAGCTCTTCTTAAATTAAATATACATATATTGAAACTTTTTTATACAGTACCATACGCAACAAAATGTCTAAAGCTGATGAATCGGAAAATTTTGATTCTGAAATATTTAAAACGAAACAATTTGACTCACATTTTTTATGCTGTTATTTAAATTTATTTGTTCATTTTTATAATTCGTTAAAATTACAAAATTTATTGAGTTTTAGTGTATAAGGTACCGAAAAGAACTAAATAAATATGGTATTTTTACATTAATTAAAAAAAAAGTTAACGAATACGAATTTTTCCAGAAAATAAAAAGTGGGGATTTCTGGGGATAACAATTTGAAAATTGAGGATAAAGTCTGAAAAAAAACTGGCAACACTGGCGATATTGCATGTCAGCCATGAATAAAATTTCTAGAACGTTAAAAAATCTAAAAAATAGAAAAAACTTCAAAACTGAAAAAATCCCGAGAATTGAAAAAAATGCAAAAAAAAATTACTTTTAGGCCAAAAAATAATCGCCAAAATATACAAAAAAAATTGCTAAAATTAAAAAAACATGTATTTGAAAAAAAGCTGCATTACAAAATTACAAAAATTTAAAAAAACTATCAAAACTGAAAAAAATTTAAAAAATCTCTAAAATTTACGAAACCTTTTAAAGTGAAAATAAAAAAAAATCACATAATTGTAAAAAATTTAGGAAATTAAAAAAAAATCAAAACACTAAGAAAATCCCTGAGATTTTTAAAACACATGAAAAATAAAATCACCAAAATTAAGAAAAAACGCTAAATCTAAATAATCGTTTAAGTTTAAAAAAATCGCCAAATTACAAAAATATAAAATTGAAACAACCATTTTTGAAAAAAAAACGCTAACTCTAAAAAATCGTTAAAATTTAAAATCGTCGAAAAAATTCACCAAAATTAAAAAAAATCACTTAAATTAAATTTCCTTTAAATTGAAAACAATCGCCAAAATAGAAAAAAATCGCAAACATTAAAAAAATTTAGAAATAGTTTAAATTTAAAACTTATCATCAAAATTTAAAAAATCGTTAAAATCACAAAACTAAAACAAAAAACCGCTAACATTAAAAAATCGTTAAAATTTAATATCGTCCAAAAAACGCCAAAATTAAAAAGTCACTTAAATGAAAATTTCTTTTAAACTGAAAACAATCGCCAAAATAGAAAAAAATCGCAAACATTAAGAAAATTAAGAAATAGTTTAAATTTAAAAAATTTAAAAATAATCACCAAAATTTAAAAAATCGTTAAAATTACAAAACTAAAACAAAAACCGACAAAATTAAATGAATTTAAATTGTCAACAAAATTGAAAAGCCACAAAAGTTTCTAAAATTGAAGAAAAAGATATTGAAGAAAAAGAAATAATCGCTAAAAACTTTAAAAATTTAAAAAAATTTTAAAAATCTCTTAAATGTAAAAAAACCGCTTAAATTAAGAAACGCCAAAATTAAAAAAAAAAAACTGATAGAGAAAAATCGTTTAAAAAATCGCAAAAATTTTAAAAATCACCAATATTAAAAAAAATTGCTTAAATTAAAAAACGACACTTAGACATTGAACGAAAGAGTGTAGATCTAGTCTGATTTGCAAATTTAATGTGTTTGTAACTTTTGAGGAAGGTTTATTCTTCTTCTTAACCTCAAACCTACTAAATTAGAATTAATAAAAATACATATTAATGACAATATTAATTGTATTTGGTCTAAACGACGCGTTTGAAAAAACAACACTTTACACAAAGTTTTATTTTTGCTTCGAAAATGTGAAATTTTGAACCAACAAAGCATCATTTGCGGGAAGTTTTGCTTTTCTTCTGCAGTTTAAAAAAAGTGCAGCTGAAATACATCGATTGCTCACCGAAGGTTATCGTGAATAAGTTCCATCAATTTAAAGAAGTGATTTTGACAAGGAAGACAAAGACCGTCCAGGTACGCCAAAATAGTTCGAAGATGATGAATTGGAGGCAGTACTCGATGAAAATTGTTGTTGATCTCAAGAATAACTTGCAATATCATTTGCGTTCACTCAAACAGTAATTTCAGAGCGTTTGCAAGCATCAGAATTCATCCAAAAACAAGGAAATTGAGTACCACACGAGTTGAAGCCGAGAGACGTTAAAAGACAATTTTACATGTCAGAAATCGTATGTGAAGCCCGGCCAATCAGTCAAATCAAGGTCAAGGCCGAATATCCATGACTCCAAAGTAATGCTCGGTATTTGGTGGGACCAGATGGGTCCCATCTATTGTGAGCTGCTGAAATCGCACCAGAAGGGCAATTCTCTATCTTTTTAATGAAAAAATTCGGTAGTTAAATTGACAAGTTTTCATAGTAAACTGACAACTTAACAACCGAATTTTGTCGTTAAAAAGTTAGAGAATCCCACTATAGACGATGACAGGAGACCTGTACAGAATAAATTGATACGTTTGAAGCGAGCATTGGCCAGAAATGGCCGGAATGTGCGATCAGACATGTAGCCGTAATATTCTACCATAGCAACGCTTGGCCGCTATTGCAAGACCGCCTAAAACCTCACTAAAATATACCTACACTCAAAAAAAAAAGTCAGTAAAGTCAGCAAAAAATATTGCTGTGTCAGCAAATTTTTAGTCAGGAGCGTGCTTGCAAAAAAGTTGGTAATTTCAGCAAAAGGTTTGCTGAAAATCAGCGAGCTGATTTTTACCAAAAAAAATAGTAATCTTCAGCAAAAGTTTTGCTAACACTTAGTCGACTGGAAATGAAAAAAGTCCTTGCTAAAATCACTAAAATTTTTGCTGAATATTAGTAGACTGAAAAAAACTCAAAAAACTTGTAGCGAAATTTTACTTTAGTTAATTTATTTGCTGAAAATTTAAATATAGAATATTTGTAGAGTTGTTTTTCTTTTTTTGTCATTTCCGTTTCCAGACAAGCTGCGACATCTACATCTTGTCTATCTGGTTGACGTCCACGCTATGAATGCGGTTGTCAGCACAATTTTTGTAGCAAAATAAATTAGTAAAACATTAGTTCAAAATTAGTTTAGTGCTAAAAAATTATAATTAAAATTTTTGATGAAAACGGAATTTCAGCAAAAAAATTGCTAAAAATGAGTACACTTGATATACAAGACGTTTTACTAATTTTTCTACTAACTTATTTTTTTGAGTGTAACGTTAGGTAAAATCGAAAATTATTATCGATTTTATAACTTTTTACCAAGCCTATTTTAAATCATTGGCTAAGGTACCCTTTAGTGCTCATATCTCAAAAAATAATTTTTTCCCCATCCCCTCCTAAAGATTTGCTTTTTTTGTATTAGGTGTTAAGGGGTCCGGTGCACCTAATTACACATAAGTGTAATTAAATATCCTCACGAATTTTATTTTTTTTTTAATCCCGAAAACGTGGCTCGAGCTAGAGCCATTTTACCATACTCAACTGAAAAGTAAGTTCCTCACAATTAAAAAAAAAAGTAAGCTTTTGACAGGGAACGAATTTTCTAAAAATATAACGAATAAAGCATTTGTTTTTAACTATTTTGTGGTGTATTTTAATAACAGTCAAAAACAAATGCAAATAACAGACAAAGAAATAAAACATTTGTTGTAACTAATTTTGTGGTTTATTTTATTAACAGTTAAAAACAAATGAGACTAAAAGTTGAATTAAAAGAAGTAAATGTGCTAAAATCCTAAAGCATGTTTAACAGATTGCGAATTTTTTTTTTTTTGTTGGCTTGTCTCTATCTGGATTTCATTCCTGCCTGTCGAAATCGTCAGAGGACGACTTTTTTAGAATTTCCAGAAATATTCGTGAGGTTAAATTACAAACTCGATGTGAGTTTCTTGTTTTCGCCTAGGAGCGTTATTCAACATGTCAAATGTGAAAGAAAAAAAAGAAAAAAGAAAAATAGCACAATTTGTGATTTCGCCTTCCAAAAATTGATTTTAATGAAATGTTAGTGCTCCCCCGTTTTAAATGAAATTTGCTTTGCTTTTAAATTCATTTGCAGTGTTTTACCTATATAATATTCTGAGTATAGAGACCTAATGTCTTTACTTATTATGTGCCATAAAAAGAACTGCCAAGTGGCATATGGCGAATAAAAATCATGTTATCTGAAAGCAGTTTGTTAAGAACTTGCTAACTTAGTGATGCTTTTAACAACTGCTTTAGGGTAAACAATATTTTTTGCTGTAAAGCCTTAAAAGGTTTGTAAAATATTATATCAATTCACTAAACAACATCATATACATATATCAAATTATTAATTTTTTTTGTCTTCTCATATTCGTCTAATTTGAAGTCCCTAAAAATGTGTCACCCTAAACTGAAAAATGTTGTTGTGTCTAATTCAATTAAAATTGGAATTATAAAAGTTGTACAGCTACATTAATCCATCTAGCTGTTATTCTTTTTGAAAAAAAAAAATCTAATATTTTAACAACACGCTTAATTTAAATTATGTGTACAATGTATCAGTAATTGCGGTGAAATTATAAAATAAATATTTTCAATATTCAAGCACTCAACACAGTAAAAGCCTTATACACACTAGATTTATACAACTATCAGGTATTTTAAAATTAAACAAACCATTATTTCACTTTAATAAATTATTGTTGCCGGCTGAGTTTAAGAGAAAACTGTTTTATTGGGCTGGGAAAATCATAACAACGCGATAGTGGTTTATAAAAAAAGAAGAAAATTAAAAAAAAAAACTTAAACACGTTTTAAAGAATTTTAACACAACAGATATTCTATTTTTTTTTTCTTCTTTTTGAAAAAATATAATATTTGAACAACCAAAAAATTTTAAATAGCATAATTTAACCACACTTGGCAATATAAATTAAGCATTTTTTTATATGCTTTATATTCGTGTATCTGGCCAAAATTATGCAATATTTTTTTTAATGACTCTTGTTTAAAAATGATTTGTTTATTTATTTAAAATATTTTTTTTTTTGGTTTTGCTGCTAGAATTCCTTAAACAATTAAATATTTTCTTTTCCCCAAAAAGTAGCAACAAATCTTTTTTTCACACATATTTATTTATTTAAACAATTTAAGCGTTTTAATTTTCGTTTTTTTCTTACAGCAGCACGCGACACGAATTTTTTCTTGATT
Source organism: Leucophora obtusa (assembly GCA_949987735.1). Taxonomy (NCBI): domain Eukaryota; kingdom Metazoa; phylum Arthropoda; class Insecta; order Diptera; family Anthomyiidae; genus Leucophora; species Leucophora obtusa. The sequence continues at coordinate 291,731,260 of OX465295.1, read as the reverse complement.
TTTATTTTGATACGTTCTGGTTTAAAAGAAACAAACGTTTACATGCGATCGTTTATAATTGAAAACTGAAAAAAATTATTATTAACATTGACACTGAACATGCTGAAGAGGAGTAAATAATTGAATATTTTATGTATGTCTGTCCATATGTCTGTCTCTTCGAATGATTGTGTGTAAATGAGTGCAAAAAAATATATGTACAATACAAATGTTCACAATGCATAATTAACCCTTAAATGAGCAAATTTATAATAAGGCAATATAAATTAAAATATTTTGTAAGGCTCCAGCATTGGGCGCCATTTATTCAATTACATAATAATCGTGTTATTTGTCACCAATAACAAGTTTTACATAAATATCTATTAACATTATTTATTGTAGGTATATTTAAGGTGATAATAAATTAAAGTGAGGAAGTTGATTTAAATTTCTGTCACATTTTTAAATATAACTTGAAGGTAAGTGTCATATTTGAATGGCGATAATTTCTTTAGCTAAAATTTGTAATTAATTGTTTTTAAATCTTCTATACAGACTTCATAAAACAAAATATAAAACAATCTATCGGAATTGATGTCACGTCAAATCAATAAACAGTGGTTCGGCGCCATATTTTCAATAACATGTATATTAGATATTATTAATCGTTTTATTTATCATTACGTTTTACGGAAATCTATAAGGATTCTTCATTGTGTAATTTAGTCCATAAAACATTAAAATAACCAAATTGATTTAATTTTGTTCACATTTCGACACATAGCACAAATCTGGGCGTCATAATATATTGGTCTTTTATACATAAACAATTTTTAATAGTTGCCTTGAAGCTTCTTTATATTCTATATAAGAACGCAATAGAACAAAAATATCATACTTAGTTGATTTAACGTACGTTAAAGAATCAGTGAGTTGATTAGCCGAGCTAGAAAATAATTTGCTTTTTAAATCAACTGGCATAAAATTAAATTCATTTTATTAATCAATGAAAAAATATTAATGGTTTTAAATCAGTGATTATTAGCAAATTAATAAAATGAGTTATTTTATTTAAATTTATACCAAAACAATTTTAATTTGAAAGAATTATTTTCTTTATTATTCAATTCCCTAACTTTAAATCAAGCCAATTATTTTTCAATAAATTCGATTGATTCTGTGTTAACAATTAACAAAAATCAAATCAATTCTTTAAATAAGATATTGATTGAATAAATTAGGAAATCATTCAATCAATAAACTTAGTTTTGCGAATTTATTCTTTATAAATTAATTTAGATTTAATCAATTAAATGAATTATGTTTTGAAAGATCGGATTGGGCGCCATTTTAAGACTTTATTTTTAAAATTTTGGATTAAAAAATCCTAAAAAATCTAAATGATTAAAATTTACATAAACAACTAGTTTACATCATACCCATAATAAACAAATAAAAATAAATAAAGTCCCTTTTGAGGCATCCCTGACGTTAAAGGGTTAAGAAACAATAACACCCAGAAAAAGAAAAGCAACACAAATCTTTTGTATGAAAACGCACACAACTGATGATGATGATGACAACGATCAACATCATCGTCATCATTATGATGATAATTTGTACTGCCGGCTTATTGTGGTCGAGAGTTGAATGACAGCCAGGAATACTACTAGTACTTGCACATAAACTTGTAACGACACAATAAAAATATTTTCTTGCAAAAAGAAGAAGAAATCAAAAAGACACAATGCATTGTATCTGAAAACAAAAAAAAAAAAAAAATTACATTTTGTAAAAAAAAACAGCACAAAATTTAAAGAGCAACTTCATCATGTTATTATTAACGACATCATTATTATCTTTGTCATTATGATCATCATTGTGTAAATGCATGTGAGGCTTTCCATACCAACTGTTCAGCAAAACAAATATACACAGAAATAATTTACAAAATTATATTTGTTAACAAAAAGGTTTTTTAATATTCACCAGCATTGCAATTTGCCAACACTCTCAAAATATCTTGTATGTAAAGACCTGTGCAAATTTATTAAAAAAAAAAAATGAAATTTCACTTAAAAATCAGACCACTAAGATTTCATTAAATTCAACTAATATTTGCTTTTGTTTTTGACTGTTAATAAAATGAACCATAAATTAGTCAAAATAACTAGCAACATTTACATATATACATTAATTTGGGTTTATTTGTTTAGAAACCAAAATGACTGAATAAAATGATTGTTACGAATTCCCAGTACTGCTTGTTTACTAATACTACTTAAATAAATACTACTTAAACAACTTACAAATTCTGACTACAGAAGTTCACACTATTAGATACAATTATATTAGGGTTTTTCATTTAAAAACTCGTAAATTCCTTCTAAACCTTCTATAAATACAAACTATTTTTTTTATATATGGAGTTTGACATTAAACTCATAAACATACCAGGTTTACACCGCTCACGAGCAGAACACGAGTTTATATGAAAACTCCTATTATTTTTTTGTAACTTTGTATTTTTATTTTTAGAGAACATTTCAAACAAAAAAAGTTTAGAAAATCGAATTTTAATAAAAAAAAACATTTTGTTTTTATTGGGTGCCCGAGTAAAAAAAATTGATCTCGCGCAATATCTAATTATATCCCATTTGATATTGTTTAAGATCTGCTGTAATATCTAGCTGATCCAATTAGATCTCAAAATTGGGTGTATCCAATCATATCGTATTAGATCCAATTGTATATATGGGGATAAACTAAGATCAAGTTATATCTCAAAATTGGGAGGTCCAATGGTATATTTGGGGATAAACCTAGATCTATTTTGATCCGAAAATTGGCGGATCCAGCTATATATTTGGGGATATTTTTAGATCTAATTTGATCCGAAAAATGGCGGATCCAATTAGATCCAGCTATATATTTGTGGATAAACTTATATCTAATTTGATCTCAATTTTGGCAGATCGAATTAGATCCAGCAATATATTTGTGGATAAACTTAGATCTAATTTGATCCGAAAAAGTGGCAGATCGAATTAGATCTAGCTATATATTTGGGGATAAACTTAGATCTAATTTGATCCGAAAAATGGCAGATCAAATTAGATCCAGCAATATATTTGTGGATTAACTTAGATCTAAATTATCCGAAAAATGGCAGATCCAATTAGATCCAGCAATATATTTGTGGATAAACTTGGATATAAATTGAATAGAAAATTGGCAGATCAAATTAGATCCAGCAATATATTTTGGGATTTAGTAAGACCTAATTTGATCCGAAAAATGGCAGATCGAATTAGATCCAGCTATATATTTGTGGATGAACTTAGATCTAATTTGATAGAAAAATGACAGATCGAATTAGATCCAGTAATATATTTAGGGATAAACTTGGATCTAAGTTTATCAGAAAAATGCCTGATCGAATTAGATCCAGCAATATATTTGGGGATAAACTTGGATATAAATTGATCCGAACATTGGCAGATCAAATTAGATCCAGCAATATATTTGGGGATAAACTTGGATCTAAATTTATCAGAAAAATGGCAGATCGAATTAGATCCAGCATTATATATGGGCATAAACTTGGATCTAAATTTAACCGAAAAATGGCAGATCGAATTAGATCCAGCAATATATTTGGGGATAAACTTGGATCTAAATTTATCAGAAAAATGGCAGATCGAATTAGATCCAGCAATATATATGGGGATAAACTTGGATCTAAATTTATGCGAAAAAGTGGATCTAGGTATATGTGACCTTCTCCAAAAAAAAAGGACCTATTATGTCAAAAAACGGGTTTGGACTTAAGAGTGGATTCTGGTACCTAAAAGGGTGTAGAATAAGATGAAATGAGTTGAGGCACCTAACCATACCAAATCGCATCTCCCAACTGAAGGTGTGTTTAAAGTGATAATGCGTTATGAAACTTTAAATGCGTTCTTCTCAAAACTTAATTTTCACACACTAGGTCCCTTTTCTCGGAGAAGGTCACATATATATTTCAGTATTAAGTTGTATCTAACTTTATCTGGAAAACGGCAGATCGAATAAGATCGAGGATTATATTTGGGGATTACGTAAGATCTAAATTTATGAAAAAAATAACAGATGAAATTAGATCCAGTAATATATTTCGGGATTGCGTAAGATCTTAACTTTTTCAATAAGTTGCAGATCGAATTGAATCCAGTGATATATTTAGTGATTTGGTAAAATCTTAAATTTTCCCATAAATTGCAGATCGAATTAGATCCAGCAATTTATTTAGGTATTAAAATGGCAGATAGAATTAGAAACAGCAATATATTTGGGGATTGACATCTAAAACTATCCATAAAAATGACAGATAAAATTAGATGCCGCATTATATTTGGTATTACGTAAGATCTCCATTTATTTGGCATTAAATAAGATCCCAGACATATATTGCCAACTGTTCAAAAAATAATACACTGGCAGAGCAGTGATTTTATAAAAATTACAATATTTTGTTAAAATAAGGTTTAAACTCAGAAGGTCTCGAGTTCGATATGCATTTTTTTTACAAAATGAATTTCCTTTTATAAAATTAAAATTTTTTTTCTATAAATTTTTTTATAAAATTATATATTTATTTTTTTATTAAATTGAAATCTTTGAATAAAATAATTTTATTTACATCTTTTTAACGCTTTACACCATTTCAATTGTATTAATTGTTTTTAAGATTTATTAATTGTATTTCAGAAATAATCAATTGAATTTCGGTTTTATCAATTGTATTTCAGAACTTATCAATTATTTTTCAGATTTATGAATTGTATTTCAGAACTAGTCAATTGAAGTTCAGTTTTATCAATTCTGTTTCAGAAATTATTAATTGTATTTCCGAAATTATCAAACTGTATTTCAGAAATTATCAATTGTATTTCAGAAATTATGAAATGTAATTTAGAAATTTTTCTCTTTTAACTATGATAAACAATCAACAAGTTTTAAAATAGATTTGATTATTTCTGAAATACAATTAATAATTTCTGAAATACATTCCACAACTTCTGCAATACATTTAAAATTTGTGAAATGCAATTAATAGCTTCTGAAATACAGTTAATATTGTAGTTGAGTTACCATTTATGACCATATATTGCTTAAATGGCACCTTATATGACAATATACTGTTTAAATGGCACCATATATGGTATGTTCCCTATTAAAAAAAATAATATGGAGCTTTATATGGTAATATATAACTTAGAGTCATCCACGTACCATTTGATCCGAAAAATGGCCCGATAAAATTGTATCAGTTGTTTATCAGTTTTTAACTTATTGTATCAGTTTAGATCTGACCTGATTAAATTATGTGTTAATCAGATGAATTTGTATCTGATTTTTGACCTGATACAATTTTATTGGTTTATATCACATGGTATCAGTTTAGGTCCAAATAGATATATTTGTATACAAAATTATATAGTTATATCCCAATTTTGACCTGATATCAGTTTAAAACTTTAATACAATTGTATAAGATAAATGTCGGATACAATTATATTTTATTTATATAAAATTGAACCAATTACGATCAAACCTGACACCATTACATATAAACCGATAAAATTGCATCAAGTCAAAAATCGGATACAATTTCATCTGATTAACACATAATTTAATCACGTCTGATCTAAACTGATACAATTAGATAAAAATTTATAAACAATCTATAAAAATATATCGGGCCATTCTTCGGATGAAACTGTATATTTATACAGATATAACTTAATCACATATATGACTATATGTAACTATTTTTATTCGGGTTGTTTAAATGATACGATATATCAAAGTATATGGTACTATATATGGTAGCATATATTATCATATCTGGAACTGTATTAAAAATGTTGTTGAAATGGCACCATATATCATAATGTTAGGTTTAAATGTCACCACATATGGTAATATATTGTTTAAATGATACCATATATCAACATATATTGCACCATATATAGTAGCATATATTATTATATCTGAAACTGTATTAAAAATGTTGTTCATGAGGTCCCATATATGAGCATATATTGTTGAAATGGCACCATATATGATAATATATGGTTTAAATGGCAGCATATATAGTAATATATTACTTAAATAACACCCTGTATAAATATATATTGCACTATATATAGTATCATATATTATAATATCTGGAACTGTATTAAAAATTTTGATCATGAGTTACCATATGTGGCCATATATTGTTTAAATGGCACCATATATGATAATATATGGTTTGAATGGCACCATATATGATAATATATGGTTTGAATGTCACCGTATATGATAATATATTGCTTAAATAGCACCATATATAAATATATATCGCACTATATTCAGTTCCATATATTATCATATCTGGAACTGAATTAAAGATTTTGTTAATGAGGTACCATATATGACCATATATTGTTTAAATGGCACCATATATGATAATATCTAGTTTAACTGTCACCATATATAATTATATATTTTTTAAATGATACCATGTATAATTATATATTCCCGAGTAAAAAAAAATATATATAATCATATGTGGCATATATTACAATATGTAATTAGACATGTGGTTATGTATATCCATATATAATTATATATGACGTTTTTTCCGAAAAATTTTTCTTATATTATGCCATATATAATTTCATCTAATTAGATATCGGCCTTCATAATATTAGATATGGCATATATAATTATATATTACATAACATGGTTGATCTTATTGCATATATAGTTATGTATAGAACTATATCTTAATATATATGGTGTCATTTTAGCAATATATAATTATATATGGTATCATTTAAACAATATATAATTATATATGGTGACAGTTAAACTAGATATTATCATATATGGTGCCATTTCAACAATATATGCTCATATATGGGGCCTCATGAACAACATTTTTAATACAGTTCCAGATATGATAATATATGCTACCATATATAGTACCATATACTTTGATATATCGTATCATTTAAACAACCTGAGGAAAAATAGTTACATATAGTCATATATGTGATTAAGTTATATCTGTATAAATATACAGTTTCATCCGAAGAATGGCCCGATATATTTTTATCAATTGTTTATCAATTTTTATCTAAATGTATCAGTTTAGATCTGACCTAATTCAATTATGTGTTAATCAGATGAAATTGTATCAGATTTTTGATCTGATACAATTTTATCGGTTTGATCGTAATTGGTTCAATTTTATATAAATAAAATATAATTGTATCCGACATTTACCTTATACAATTGTATCAAAGTTTTAAACTGATATCAGGTCAAAATTGGGATATAACTATATAATTTTGTATACAAATATATCTATTTGGACCTAAACTGATACCAAGTAATATAAACCAATAAAATTGTATCAGGTCAAAAATCTGATACAATTTCATCTGATTAACACATAATTTAATCAGGTCAGATCTAAACTGATGCAATTAGATAACAACTGATACAAATAAGAACTGATACAATTTTATCGGGCCATTTTTCGGATCAAATGGTATATGGATGAATCTAAGTTATATATTACCATATAAAGCTCCATATTAGTGCCATTTAAACAATATATTGTCATATATGGTGCCATCATATATGGTAACTCATCAGCAACTACAATATTAACTGTATTTCAGAAGCTATTAATTGTATTTCAGAAATTTTAAATGTATTTTAGAAATTATGGAATGTATTTCAGAAATTTATTAATTGTATTTCAGAAATAATCAAATCTATTTCAGAACTTGTTGATGGTTTATCATAGTTAATAGAGAAAAATTTCTAAATTACATTTCATAATTTCTGAAATACAATTGATAATTTCTGAAATACAGTTTGATAATTTCTGAAATACAGTTGTGAATTTCGGAAATACAATTAATAATTTCTGAAATACAATTGATAAAACTGAAATTCAATGGACTAGTTCTGAAATACAATTCATAAATCTGAAAAATAATTGATAAGTTCTGAAATACAATTGATAAAACTGAAATTCAATTGATTATTTCTGAAATACAATTGATAAATCTTAAAAACAATTGATATAATTGGAAATGGTGTAGAGCGTTAAAAATATGTAAATAAAATTATTTTTTAAAAAAAATTCAATTTAATAAAAAAAATATAATTTTATAAAAACATTTATAGAAAATAAAATTATAATTTTATAAAAAGAAATTCTTTTGAATGGGGGAAATGTTTTTAGTTGATCTGTTATTTTAGTTTGACTCAAGATCATAAATTAATATCACTTTCTGTTTAAATTATTTTCAAATCAAGGAAAGATGATACAATTTTTACAAGTAAATTACAAAGAATAAAAATTATTGAAAAAATTTCGATAAGACCAGCAAGGAGAATGCCCATTTTTATAAAAAAAAAAATGCATAGCCGTGAAAGGTATCGAACTCGAGACCTTCTGAGTTTAAACCTTATTTTAACAAAATATTGTAATTTTTATAAAAATCAGTGCTCTTCCAGTGTATTATTTTTGAACTATTGTCAATATCTGTCTGGGATCTTATTTAATCCCAAATAAATGGAGATCTTACGTAGTACCCAAATATAATGCGGGATCTAATTTTAGCTGTCATTTTTCTGGATAGTTTTAGATGTCAATCTCCAAATATATTGCTGTTTCTAATTCGATCTGCAATTTATGGTATAAATTAAGATCCTACCAAATCCCCAAATATATCACTGGATTTAATTCGATCTGCAATTTATCGGAAAAGTTAAGATCTTACGCAATCCCGAAGTATATTACTGGATCTAATTTTATCTGTAATTTTTTGGATAAATTTAGATCTTACTTAATCCCCAAATATATTGCTGGATCTAATTTGATCTGCCAATTTTCTATTCAATTTATATCCAAGTTTATCCACAAATATATTGCTGGATCTAATTCGATCTGCCATTTTTCAGATAAATTTAGATCTAAGTTAATCCACAAATATATTGCTGGATCTAATTTGATCTGCCATTTTGCAGATCAATTTATATCTAAGTTTATCCACAAATATATTGCTGGATCTAATTCGATGTGCCATTTTTTGGATCAAATTAGATCTAAGTTTATCCCCAAATATATAGCTACATCTAATTCGATCTGCCACTTTTTCGGATCAAATTAGATATACGTTTATCCACAAATATATTGCGGGATCTAATTTGATCTGCCAAAATTGAGATCAAATTAGATCTAAGTTTATCCCCAAATATATAGCTGGATCTAATTGGATCCGCCATTTTTCGGATAAAATTAGATCTAAAAATATCCGCAAATATATAGCTGGATCCGCCAATTTTCGGATCAAAATAGATCTAGGTTTATCCCCAAAGATATCACTGGACCTCCCAATTTTGAGATATAACTTGATCTTAGTTTATCCCCATATATACAATGGGATCTAATACGATATGATTGGATACACCCAATTTTGAGATCTAATTGGATCAGCTAGATATTACAGCAGATCTTAAACAATATCAAATTGGATATAATTAGATATTGCGCGAGATCAATTTTTTTTACTCGGGTTGCTAAAATGCCACCATATATATTAATATATAGTTCTATATATAACTATATATGCAATAAGATCAACCATGTCATGTAATATATAATTATATATGCCATATCTAATATTATGAAGGCCGATATCTAATTAGATGAAATTATATATGGCATAATATAAGGAAAAATTTTGTGAAAAAACGTCATATATAATTATATATGGATATACATAACGACATGTATAATTATATATTGTAATATATGCCATATATGATTATATAAAATTTTTTTTACTCGGGTGTTTAACTTAAAATTGCGGTATTCACAATAGATGGAGTATCTTTTACAAATGTTTTGTGTCTTTAATAACTTATATGGTATTTTGGAGGGTAAACATCTGTCATTTATACTCACTTAATCATTTAACGAAATAGTGTAAACAACAACGAATTTCTGCTTCGGAAATGTCGAATTCTGTGCCCACAAAACACCACATTTGCCGGAAGTTTTGCTTTACTTCTTCAATTTACAAAAAAGTGAAACCCGGCCAACCACCCAAATCAACGCCAAAATCGAATATCCATGGCGCCAAGGTAATTTTCTGTATTTGGTGGCACCAGAAGGGTCCCATCTAATATTAGGTGCTGAAATCGGGCCAAATGATCACTGGGGAGCTATACCGAACAGAAAGTCTCAGATTTTGCGACCAGACAGGAAGCAGTAATATTCCATAATGACAACTCTCGGCTAAATAGTTGTTGGGAAGTTTTGCTTCACCCGCCTTATAGTCCAGAACTTGCCCCGTATGACTACAATTTATTTCGTTCGATGCAGAACGCTCCTTCTGGAATACGCTTAACTTTAGAACGGGATATACGAAATTGGCTTGATTCGTTCTTGGCCTTAAATAATTATCAGTTCTTCTGCTGCGAAATCCATATGTTGCCAGATAGATGAGAAAAGGTTATAGCTAACGATGGCCAATGTCTTAAATAAATTTATATTGCACCAATGTTTCACAATAAACACCAAAAATTTATATGCTCAATATGTAGAAATTATTTAGCTCGGATTTTAATTATATTATTCAAAATAATTTAATGGAATCTGGAAAATATTAGAAGCTTGAATATTTTATTAGAGTTTTTTTTGAGCTATTTGAAAAAATGACATTTTTTAAAAAAATTAGGACCAGTTCCAAATTTTTGTCAATAGATAATTCAATTTATGTAAAAATCCGCCGAAGTTTAATTTAAATTATTTTTGCTTATAAAAATAGTTCAGTTGTTTCGCTGTCAATTGGGAAAAATTTAGAATTTTATTCGTCTTCGTTTTGTAAGAAATATTCACTGAATATCACCTACCTCAAATATTCAACAAAAATTCATATATTTGTTCTATAACACTATGCGACAGTCAAAATCGGGATGGGATGAAACCAACGGGAAATGTTATATCGGTCAAAAACAAGTTATACGTGTCCCGGCGTTTCGCTGGGTCACCCCTAGGAATCGAGATATATCTTTTTATTGACATAACTCGAGAACCACTAGTCCGATTTTGCTCAAACAATTTAAAAAAAATTAAAAATTACAATTCCTTTAATCTGTTCATATAACGTTTTTCTATATACTCAACAGTTCTGCCGGTAAAAATAAATGTTTGTTACCGCTACCATAAAAATCAATAACCTTTTGTTTATTACTTTTTTTGTAATATTTTAGGCAAAAAATAATTTTTCTTCATACATTTATTTTTACCGGCAAAACTGTTGAGTATATAGAAAAACGTTATATGAACAGATTAAAGGAATTGTAATTTTTAATTTTTTTTAAATTGTTTGAGCAAAATCGGACTAGTGGTTCTAGAGTTATGTCAAAAAAAAGACCACCAAAGGTAAAATCGATATATCTCGATTCCTAGGGGTGACCCAGCGAAACGCCGGGACACATATAACTTCTTTTTTACCGATATAACTTTCCCCGCTAGTTTGAACCCTTCCCGATTACTGACCCCTACCATTTGTCTCACAGTGTAATCAATGAGCTCCACAGTACATATAAATAATATTGCGTTTATCATACGTACTGACGTCCTAAGTAGCTGATCATCAGGGCAACCAGAAATATTATCTAAAACATCCATCCAGACTACCGATTCTGAATGGTTTGTGAAGCTGTGAATCGATGAAAAATATTTTGCACTCATTTAAAAAGAATGATAACAAATGACAGTTTTTATCACTTCACGGCTTGCAAACCATTCGGAATCGGTACTCTGATGAAGAAAATAGCAGTTTTTGAAAAAATTAGAATTAATAAATTTCTAATTAATCAATTAGAAAGGTCGTAAAAACAATTTTTATTTTTTAAATAAAAATTAAAAATCAACATTTTGACATCCTTTTTATGCTCATAAAAATGATTAAGAAACTAAAAATACGCATTTAAAAATAAAAATATTATATTGTAGATTTTTAGTTGATCTGAGAATTGTTACAATGAGTGTTATTTTTGTTCGGTTTAAGATCAAATATTACAAATTGCAAATAGAATTTACAATTTATTTTACAACCAATAGAGAAAAAACTTACGAAAAAAAATTTCCTAGAGCCAATAGTTGACAATTAATGCATTTTTAAGTGTTACCAAATTCACTATCATCAGATTGTCTTTATGGAGTTCTCTCTAGGCTATAACGAAGATTTTAGTTTTTTGTATTTGGATATTATATTATAAACAAAAGCTTAAATGGTAAATTTGGTTGCTACGGAAAGCACCATATACAAATGCAGAGAAAGAGAGGCCTTCATTTCTTTAACATATATGTATATATTTTCAAAACCAAGTTACGACGACGACACTTACGAATAGTAACAAACATGTAAGATATTATTCGAAATGAAATAGGACAAGATAAAAGAACCAAGACAGCGCACTTTGGACGATGTTATCCGATTTTTGGCCGAAAGAGTGTGTCAGTTAAAGCAAAAACCTGAATTTATTTTCAGAATCTAGCCAACTTGACATTTTGTTATTGCAACTTACCATATTTTGTTAGGATGTTTCCAAAGTGAAAATATTAAATTGCTTTTTTAACTTTTTGTTCCGAAAACCAACTGTGTTCAGATTTAAAATATCTATCAAAATAGTCTAAGAGAAGTGGGCCATTTTTATTAATAACTTTTTCCACTTTTACTGGGTGTTCTTATAAAAAGATTCAGACGAATTCGTTAAAAAGTTCGTGTGAAAAACACTAATTTAAAAATATTTTTCTTTCAAAATTTTTGCAAAAATTTGGATAGACTGGTTAAAACATTTTAAAGATAAATCTTTTTAAGGTTGTGTTTTTCACACAAATATTTTAACGAATTCCTGTGATTCTTTTTATAAAAAACAGGCAGTTAATTAAAATAATGTTTCTTGATCAAAATAAATAACTTTGAGAAATGCGAGAGATTTTAAAATGCATCGGTTTTTCAAATTCGAGTGCTTTATAAGCTTACAATGAAGAATCAAAGACAAGTGCACAACAAAATTATTGAAACTATTCAAAATAATGCATTAGGGACTAATAAAGAAAAGTCTAACAGAAGTAGGCTTGACTAGGCAATGAGTTTCCAGAGTACTTACCCAAGAAAAATTTTTACGGACTGTCCGCAACGTACGGAGTCATAAATCCGGCTTTTACGGTACGTTAGTGGTCCGTATGCACGTATCCGTAATAGCGTGTGCGTGTACGGAACACAAACGTACCGTATAATCGGATTTCGAACATAATACGTTTTAACTCCGTTTTGGTGTATCCGTTTCCGTATTGTTAAATACGGACTTCATCGGTATTAGTTTGTTTTTTTTTTTTAAGTACACAAATTATTTTAAAAAATACAGCAAAGCCCTTCAGCTGCTAAAAAATAATATTGGAACGAAAAATAAGTGGCAGTAGCGTGAATCCGTCCTAACGCATTATCAAGCAAAGAACTTCAAGTCACATACATCTGAGGGTAAGATTTATTCAAATTGTTATGTGTTTTAAAGATGGTTTTTTGTAATGCAATTAAAAAATATTTACTGATATATTTAGTTGTTTTGATAGCAAAGTGTGCGAATTTACATCGTATGCAAAAAACCATCGTGATTACAGTTAGTTAAAATTTATCTAATTTATTTTTTCTTGTGAATGCAGGTATTGAATTTTATTGTCTGCTGATGTTGTAAATTGATGCTGGATAGAGACGTAAGCTAAATAAATTCTCTTTTTAATAAATCTATAAAAAAAAACCTTAAAAACTATTACTTATAATTTATAAAAATATGGTCAATATAGGTAGACATGCAAATCCGTTTTTGTTTCTAAAAATGGAGTCACTCCGTTATTCACACGACATAACGGTCCGGAAACGGTCCGGCATTGACGGACTTTCAACGGACTAGTCTATTTTTTACATGACATAACGGTCCGCAAACGGCCCGTCACTGACGGACTTTAAACGGACTTGTCAGTTTTTAACACGACATTACGGTCCCCAAACGGTCCGTTATTGACGGACTTTCAACGGATTCGAATCAGTTTCGATGTTCCTTAACTTCCGTTTTCTGGTCCGTATACGGATCCAGAAAACGGTACGTAAACGGAGTCGGATTCCGTTTATGACGGACCGAAAACGGTGCGTAACCGGAACGAATTGCTTGTTGGGTAGTCAAGAAGTTCAATAAGGACATAATAATTCAAAGAAAGCTTGGAATGGGTAAATCAAAAGGACCCAGGAAAGAAACTAAAGCCAAAGTGTGGAGAAGCTATTGACGGCGATTTCAATGTTCGAAAACTTTTGCTAGCGTTGTGCTAAACCGATTGGATGCGTTTATGAATCTGCTAAACGACTTGATTTCCCACTGCTAAGTCAACATATTGAGATAGCGCTACCTAATTTTGGTAGCGTAAAAACTTTATGTCAGTTGCATTAAAGGAATTAAATGTGCTAAAATTCCAAACGTATTTAACAAATTGTGAAAAATAATCCCTTGTCCCTATCCGGATTTCATTCTTTCGTAAGGAAATCGTCAGGGGACGACGTTTTTAGAATTTCTGAAAATATTTGTTAAGTTGAATTACAAACTCAATGAGAATTTCTTGTTCTCGTCCAGGAGCGTTATTAAACCTTTAAAATATGAAAGAAAAAACAAAAACAACAACTAAAAATTTACCACAATTTGCTTTGTCATCTACCGTTAATTTTTGGTCAGTTAATGATACATCAGAAGAGCAATTCTGTAACTTTTTAACGACAAAATTCGGTAGTTAAATTGTCAAGTTTTCATATTAAACTGACAACTTAAGTACCGAATTTTTTCGTTAAAAAGTTATAGAATCCCACTAGAGCTGTTGTTGGTTTTTTAAGAATACTAAACAAGTTCGAATATAACTATAAAAGAGTAAAAGATGTAAAAAATCAAATAAAACTAAACAAATATTTTTTGTTTTAAATCAAAAACAAAAGTAGCATTGTTCATCAGATTAAGGTAGTCATAAAGCGATACATATCAATCGTAGCGGAAGTGGATTTCTCTGGTAAACCTGCCCATTTAAAGCTCAGAAAGTTCCGGACAGAAATTCTAAATGAAAAAAACGAGAAAAATTTCTCTATGTTACATTTTAAATGGTTCTTTATTCCTCCATAAATGTTTGTGAAGGGTGTTTTTTTAAGCCCGATAGAACTTACGAAAGGGTTAACTGTCAATCAATATGATTAGTATACTCTGGCAAATCATCATGACCCAGTGTAGAAACGGTAATGACATATCATTATTTTTTGGACTACTTACCTTCTGCATTATTTTAAAACGTATAGTAATGAGTTACTGATAATTACTTATTTTTATCATTATTTCAAATAGAAAATAATTTTCTAAATTTTTTTGAGAATTTTTTTAAATCTATTTTTAGACTCAATACTTTTTAAACACTGGTAAGGATATATGTATGTAACCACATATTTTTTGATTTTTTGTATGTTGGCGAGTAAGTTTACTTGTGTGCAGCAGGTCAATTATGTTTTTATCTATTAAATATTACATGTCGATATAGCTCAGATGGTAGAGCTATTGACTGGCAATCTGTAGACCCAGGTTCGATTACCGCACAAGCAAATTTTATTTAAAAAAAAATACAATAAAAAATATTTTTTTTATGTAATTTATTTTTTTGAAAATCTATTTCTAGACTCATTATTTTTGTCAGTTGTGGTAAGCACATAGGTAACGATATATTTTTTGATTTTTCGTATGCTGGTGTGTAACCATCACTCATTATTTTTCGCGACATCGCCATATAAAGGTAATAAGAAATGTAATAACAAAAGTAACTAGTTACCATATATCTGGTAATGATTTTCTACACTGGGGAATAGATTGACGCTTCAACAACGCTACCAAATTATCTAGAATTATTTGAAAATCAGTCATCAATTGACTGACAACGACAACAACACAGACAAAAAAATTTGCTTCATATGGAGTGAAACCAATACACAAGAGACTCTACAGTTCCATTACATCCAGAAAAATGCACCGTTTGGTGCTGTTTACACGCTGGTGGCGTCATTGGACCTTATTTATTCAAAAATTAAGTCGGAACTCGGGTTACGGTCAATGGAGATCGTCACCACAACATGACCAATGATTTTTTATTTGAAATAGATCCGGCGAGATATGGTTTCAACAGGATGTCGCTACGTGCCATACGGCGACCGCAAACATCGACTTATTGAAATCAAAATTTGGCGATAAATTGATTTCGAAAAATAGATCTGTCAATTGGCCTCCAAGGTTGTGCGATTTGACACCTCTTTACTATTTCCTGTGAGGCAGAGACTATTAATTATAGAGATAGGAAATCAAAACTTAAACTACTCACCGATAGAGGGCGCTGATATTTAGTATTACCTGAGCAACTATTTAGTATCAGTTTAGTATCAGCTGAGCCTATATTTAAAAAATCAAGAACTTCTGAAAACTGCTCAAAATAAGGAAAAAAACAAATGCGAAATATATTCAAATAATAAAATTTGAAATATTTGTTTATATTTTTTCATTTGTTGTTTATTATTTAAATTTAAATAAAAAAAGAAATTTGTCAATTATTTTTACAAAGTGCCATCTAGTGATAACGATTTTTTATAACTTATTTTTTTGGTGATGCCATACCCCTGCTGTGAGGTCACATGAAGTCACTGGTTTATACTGATAAACCTGCAACAATTGACGTCTGGGAGGCCAACATTGTTCGTGTTATTCCTGACATACTGCCAAATGAGCTCGAGAAAGTGGCCCAAAATTGGACGCCCAGAATTAGCTTCGTCAAGAACAGCTGCGGTGGCCATATGCCCGAAATCATTTTCAAATGTTAATGCCATGCATTTATCTTTGGACTAAAAAATTTTTTAGATTTAAATTAAATTTGTTGTGTTATTTTTTACAATTTAAAGTTCTGTCGGGCTTAAACAAAACACCCTATATATTTTAACAATTAAAAAGAGCAACTGTTATAGCAAATCATCTCTATTCATTTGTCGGCTGCAGTGAGTTGATTTTGGAAAAATATGAGTTTTCAAAAAATTTGGTTACTGATAGCAATCACAGTTTCCACGAAATCCATTAAAACCACATCACTGCACCCCCAAAATGAAAAGATATTTTCCATAACCGATTGAGGTTTATTTAAAAAGTAATAGGTAAAGTTTGTTTTCAATTAAAGAATCAATTAAAATACATTGAAACATATTGTTTAACTTTTTTTGTCAATCAATAAAAAACAAACTAGAAAAAAATATGTAGCGTCTGTAGGAGTTGTTCTTTTCAGTCAAATATTCTATTTTTAGATTTCTATTTTTAGAAAAAATAATTAAAATAATTACGTTGTTTTCTGTTTTAAAACAAAAAATTCAAATATTTTCGGTCTTCTTGATATGGTGTTAAAATAGTTTCTTTATATACAAAATTATTTCAATTCAAATTACAAGAAATTCTTTACTCATACACACAAACATAGCCAATAGAAATATGAACGTGTGTGTTTGTGTATGGTGTAGTGTTTTGAAAATTAAACAAAAAACAAATCTTTCAAATATGAAAAAACAAACCACAAAATCGTTTTTTTTTTACGTTTTGTCAGTTAAAAATTGACGATTGTTTTAATACACTTTTCAATTATTTTTATTTATTTTATGGATTGTTTAAACAATGTTTGAAAATAAATAGCAAAATGGTTTAAATTTAATGAAAAATCAGTAGTCCCTTTTTTAATTGTGTTTTCAATTAATGTAATATGTATTTGAGGTTGTTTTTAAGGATAAAATATTGTGAGTTTATGTAATATTTTCTATTTTAGATTTAGCAGCGATATAACGGGAAATATACCGAATTGTGAAAAACTAAATACATACATTTCAGAAATCATAAGAACGTGGAATATACACACTCAGAAAACAGATTTAGTGCTGACAACCGCATTTGTAGCCATTCAAATGGTTTGGTTGTGGTAGCCCAATTTTTCAGTTGTAACAACAAAAAACCAATGGAGACAGTACTAATTTGACTGCCACAACGGAACTTCAGTTGTATCAAGAAAAATTCGGTAGTCGGAACCGCAACTGAACCATTCAATTGGTAACAATTTGGGTTGTCATCACCAAATCGGTTTTCTGGGTGCATTTATTAATTTTTAAGGATATCCGCAGATATATATCACAAGTCCGATTCGCAAATGTTTAGAATTGCTATTATCTAATGTAGTTAATCGGAAATTTATTAGATTATTACCTTCGTAAATTATCCTAGGACCATTTGTAGTCGTGCATTTCTGTCGAATTGTTAGTGGTTTCCATATGTATTAGATAAACTTACAGTTAACAACGTAATATGTTTACAAACCTGCAAAAAAATAAGAAAATTCATTTAAGTATTAATTGGATAAAAAAAACTCAATTATCTTAAAATTATAATAAATATCTCTGAAAGCCAAATTCAGGAAAATTAGAGATTAGAGTTACTAATATGGTACAAAAGTAACTCCATAAATATTTTCACCATATGTAAATAAAAGAAAAACGTTACTGACTTCCTGCCATTAGGTTAATTTGTAAAAATCCATTAACTTCTTAAAAAGTTGAATCCCCACTGTGGAAATGCTTGGAATTAAAGTAATAGTTTGATTAGACAGCGACATTAATCTACCTGATTAAAGTTAATCCAACTTTTTAATCTTGATGTGTTTGGCAGTTAAAAGATTAACTTGACAGTTAGGATTTTAGTTCTGTCAATTTAAAATACTATGAATATGGAAAATGTAGGCGTTAGCAGTGTATTAACGTTAATTTTAATCTGTCATTATAACAAAAAACTTCGTTGCATACAATTAGTAGTATAAATGCGGAGTCGTTTAAAAATAGTAACCGGGTTAAAAAATGGGTTAACTGTTAATCAAAAAGATTAAAATATGGTTTATTCGACTTGTTTAATGCTCAACTCAGCAGTTAATCCTTCTTTTACTAGATTAACTTTTTTGTGTGAATTAGGTATAACATTTTCTTGATAGGTCGACCTAAAGTCGAGCATAGGAATATTCTGCCCAATTCAAATACTTGGAACCTACTTGGAGCTACTTGCAAATACTTTTCAAATGTAGGCGAAGTGATACACACTTGATCTTTTAAAACACTTGTTAACCCAATACTATCTCAGAAAGTAGATAACATTGAAAAAAAATTTTCTTCTATCGATTGGTACAAATATTGCACTCGTCACTTTAAAATAATTTTTATTTTATTTATTATTACTGTTTTTTCATTAACTTCTGGGCGCCATCACCTGTATTTTCTCATTTCTGTTAGATGTTTCAGAAGTTCCTATTTTAAATACAAAAATACTTATTGATTATATAATTTTAAATAATACTATATAAGGTGTTATTTCACCAATCTTATATTTTAAAATTAAAAAGTGGGGCAAAAAATTACCGGGTTATTCGTTTTTTTCGGTTTTCTTTCATATATGTTCCAAGAAAACGTATATCAAATGAAAGGTATTTTCAAGATCTATGAATAATATACCGAAAATATTAAAAAGGTTTCAAACAAGAAAGATTCCTTTTTTAGGTTTAATTTTTAGCTAATAAGGCCATGTAATTAAAAATTCAATTAATGCAATTTTTCCCGACGTTTCGTCGATTTTTTGTCGACTTCATCTTCTTCAACTTTTTTACTCATTTTTACCCCATATATTTCGAACGACATATTTAGAACCGAAAGTTATTTAATTTTGTCCCCTCTAACACATATACACATTTCATCGAAGGAAGGAAGTGAAGGAACCCAGAAACACAAAAATTAGAAAAAATGGATTTCTTCCATATGTAATATTTTTAATATTACACCAATTTCAGTTTCGAAAACATTTACCAAAAACTGTTTGAATCGCAACAGTATCATATTCGTTCTTTTTTCCAAAATACCAACAGAGTTCATTAGAAAAGAAAACACATAGTAAAAATTGTGTATAACTTAAAAATTCGAGATTCACAACGGAAGGTGTATCTTTTACACATGGTTTGTGTCTTTAATAACTTATATGGCATTTTGGACACTTACTTAGTAGTTGAACGAAATAGTGTAAACAACAAAGTTTTTTTTTTGCTTCAAACATGTCGAGTGATGTGCTAACAAAGAAATATTTTCGGGAAGCTTTGCTTTACTTTTTCAATTTGAAAAAGACTGCAACAGAAGGTGTGATTTTGACACGGAAGACAAAAACCGCCCAGCTAAGTTCGAAAATGATGAATTGGAGGTTTTTGTCAAACTAAAGATGAACTTGCAAAATCATTGGTAGTGACTCAAGCAGCAATTTCAGAATGTTTAGAAGTAACAGGATACATCTAACAGCAAGTAAATTGGATACCACACGAGTTGAAGGACGATTTTGCATGTCCGAAGGACCCAAATTTTGAAGGAGAAAGAATAATGATTATTCATATGAATGACTACTTCATGAGTTAACAAACTAATATGAATAAACATTGATCTATGTATCTTCTTCTAAAATTGGGTCCTCCGACCTCTTTTCTACAAAAGTTTCCTGATAACGTTCGGTAGTGCGACCATTTGTGATGGTTTTTGTTACAATAAATAATACCAAAAACTATTGATCTTTAAACTTTATTCATCATTTTCGTATCAGTTTTAATTTTTGATAAATATTAGTAGACCAAAATTAGAAAAAAACGAGTAAAAAGGTTAAAGTAGGGCATGCCGACTATACAATACCCTACACCAGTCTGGTTAAAAGCCAACTAATATTTGGATCCGAAATTCGAATGGTTTAAAATGGGACTTGTGTCAAAATTTTCTATAATGTGAGTCAGCGAACCAAATTTCATTAAAATATCTTAAATGTGCGACCTGCAGTTTGTAACCAAGCCAATTTTGGGGGGACCCTTATATGGGCACTAGGTCTAAACATGGACCGCTGTTAACCAAAATCAATAGGCTTCATCCTTGGGCTGATATAGGTCGGTGTACCAAATTTCATCAAAATATATTAATATTTGCGACCTGCAGCGTATAAACAATATAATTTTGGGGGGACCCTTATATGGGTACTAGGTCTAAACATGGACCGATGTTCACCAAAATCAATAGGCTTCGTCCTTGGGCCAACACAGGTCAGTGTACCAAATTTCATCAAAATATCTTAATACTTGCGACCTGTAGAGTGCGCACAAGAATGCATGGACAGACACACAGACAGACAGACAGACAGACAGACAGACGGACGGACGGAGGGACCGACGGACAGACGGACATCGTTAAATCGAAATTAATTCTGAGCCGATCGGTATACTATAAGGTGGGTCTAGGACCAATATTTTTTGGTATTACAAACATCAGCACAAACTTATAATACCCTGACCACGTAGTGGTGTAGGGTATAATAAACTGTTACATCTACAAAATGTTTGTATAGGCAGACTACTAACTGCCTTAACACCGTTCAAAATCGAATGAGAGTATAACAAGAAATTTCTGTATTTTTAATATATTTCTGCAGCTTTCACACAGTATATGCTTAATAATTTTATCATTAAATAAATGAGCATTCCAATGTCCATTAGGCATTAAATTATTTAAACTTCTTAAACACTGTTTTATATTCTGCTTTAATGGGATGTGTTTCGGTATTCCCATTTATTTAATGATATTAAAAAAAAAAAAATAAATCAATTAGAATTGTTAATTTTTTTAGTTTTTTATTATTTAGGCACGAAATCAAAATAATATAAATTTCATTAATGTTTTTCTAAATTACTATTGCCAGAAGTAAAAGTTGCAAAAACTATAGTACTTGAATATATTTGTTTGCATTCTATCGCTCTAATTATAAACAATCAGCACTGCATGGGCTTTATACCGTTAAATTTAATTACTATAATCAAGAAATCTGTATTATTTCAGGTTTTTTTATTATTTTTATTTAAAGTTGGTACACTCAAAAAAATTCGTCGGTAGAATCTACTGAAAATTACATTTAAAACAGAGTTATATGCAGTTAAAAAGGCAACTTAGATATTTACCTTTAAAATTAACTAAAAGTGTAGTTATTTTTAATTGTTGAAAAATATCAATTCCCAAAAATAAACGAAATTAACTGAAAAATTTTTATTTACGACAAAAATTTTAAAGCAACTACAAAGTTCATAAATTGTGTTTTTATGTTTAATTTTTTTTTTTGATATTATAAAAATACATTTTAGTAAAATAAATTTTTTCTTTAGATTACAAAAATGTGTAATTTCTTCTCCTTACATTGACTTTAAAGTGAATATTCTAAACTATTTTCCAGTTATTGTTTTTAATGGTTTGGAGATACAATACAATTTTCTGATTTTTATTTGAAAAGTAAGAATATATAACATATATAAATTAAAAAAGAATTTTTAAAACTCAATGAATTTTAATTTTTTGAATAACTAACAAAAATAACAGCTTACTGCAAAAATACTATTTTGGTATTTGTTTATTATAAACTTAAAAATAACTACTTTTTGTTAATTAATTTCTTGCTATAAGTTTTTTTAAGTTATGCGTCACAATAGTTAATTTATATTTTTCTATAGAAAAATATCTGTGATTACAGTTAAAAATAACAACTTTTGATTTATACACATATAACTGTCATCTAATAACTGTAAAATTTTTTGGGTGCACATTAAATTTATTGCTATTATAAAGAAACAAAATTCTTAATTTACATTTATTAATCTTTAACAGCATTAATAAATTTACAGTTATTTAACATATTTAGCATATCAAGTGATACACATTTCATAAAACTTAATCCTTTTTTATTTAAATATTTAAAAAAAAAATCCCCACTTGTCTTAAATGCATAAATTTAAAATCAATTTAACAAGAAAATAATTATTTTTTATGATGTCGTTTAATTGTTATTTTTTTTTTAATTCCAAATCAAAAGATCCTTATTGTGGTATTAACTTTTTCTTACATAAATTTACCATAAATTACAAACATAAAAATTGCAAGAATTTGTGACTGCATGTATGAAATTTATATTAAAATGATAAATTATTTGTATTTATGAGTGTTTGCAAACTGTGTAGGAATATATGATATTTATTTATCATTCTTATTTATTTTTTTTTCTTTAATGTATTTATTTTTTTTATTACATTATTTATTGTTATTAATAGCAATAAGTTTTACTAACTTATGTATGAGAACGTAGCAAGTGATCGTTGTGACATTATTTAATAGTAGTTCTTAATGATAATCACGGCAACTACTTTAGATCTGAATTAAACTTCAGTACCCTACATGTAAATATTAGGTCTGTTCCACGTCATTTACCCAAAACAACAACAATTTACATACAATTTTGGTAATAGAAAGGAAACAACAAATGAGGTAAAACAATATACTAACTAAATATATGAAAATATAGAAAGTCCGTAAAAACTATTTTTGTATTTTTAATGCAAAAATTAAAATAATTGTTGAATAAAGCATACCACGGCAAAGTCTCATGCAAAATATTTATCTTGTTTGGAATAAATCTCGTTGTTTTTACAAATGTTATTGACAACGAACACACAAACATAGGTACATATAAATAGTACCCAAAGGGTACTTTTGAGTAATTGTTGCTTTTCAAAAAGTGTTGATGTGTGACTGGTTTTACCAAATTCATATACAAAAGTACAAAATTCTCGTCCCGTTGAACTTTTCTACCTTATGTAATGTCTCGGTTTGTGTATTCAAGTCATAATTTCCTTATTGCGGACAACTGATGAGTTGGGGTGATCCCCACGAATTGGCGATACCCAAAAACAAACATTGTCTATTTTTTTGAAACAACAAATTAAATCTAATATGACAATATATTTACCAGCAGTCATTCCAAACTGATCTCCAATTATTATATTTTTATGCATTGGATATAAATACAATTTTCTGATTTTTATTTGCAAACTAAGAACATCAACAATAGAAAATATAAAATAAAAAATAATTGTATGAAGGTATGTATAGTTGACCTATTAATTGGTATATTAATGTTTTTTTGTCAGATTTGGGATCACACAATAGACCTGTGATTCATAAGCTTATAACCAGAGTTGAATAGAGCCAGCTGCGATGCTTTAAGTATTAAAGTTCAAAGCAAATGCAGTAATAACAGAGGATAACAATAGCATTGGTAAAATTTCGTTGACGTTAGCCTAATTGAGTTGTGTTTACAATAGTTTATTTGTTTCGCAATCAATATAAGTAGACCATTATCAATTATTAACCCATAAAGGCATAGGATACAGAGGATGGGTCTGTAGTGGGACCCAAAAATCTGTATTCTATTCTGCTGGCCTTATCGAATTTTTTACAATTTTTATTTTCTGCAGTTTGCTTGTATGATCTCAAATCTTATAAAAAAAAACAGAAAATCTGACAAAAAAAAACAATTTTCAAAAACTCAACGAAATTTTTTGTTTTTAAAATAACTAAACAAAAATAACTCTTTACTGCAAAATTACTATTTCAATAGTTGTTTAGTATAATATTAAAACTAACTACACTGAAAGAAATGTCGTGATATTAATGATATAATTTCATAGAATTTTTTTCGTAGAATCAATGGAGAATTTAATTAATATTATGATATTTTTCATAACTTTTCTTTCATGAAATTTCATAATTTCATTAAAAAAATTCATTGAATTTCATAAATTAGATCTTCATAAAGTTAAAGAAAATGTTCTTTATATGTATGAAATTGTTCAATTGTATTTACTTTTTTAAATTTTTTTTTTATAAAATATCGTCATTCCATTAATTTTTAAAAATTTTCATACAATTATAATTTTATATTAAACATTTAATTCTCAAATACAATAGTTTTATATAACCATAGGGCCGAGTTTTAGTGATGTGCATGAATTTTCATACTGAGAGAATTATCTTATAATTTTTATTTATTTTTTATTAATTTTTTTATTATTAATTTTGGACTATGAAGTTTGTTTATAAATTATATTAATTTTTTCGAAACATTAATAAGGAATTTCATTAATTAAATTAAGCTTATTATAAAATTCTATGAAACTTTTTAATTTTATGAATTGTTTCATTAGATATATTTTGTACATCCTTAAAATTTGCTAAATACTTTTTATTTATACACTCCAGCTTAGCAACGACAACAACTAACTATAATAAATAATAATAAATAAAATTGCTTAATAAATTTTATGAAGCTCTTCATTGGCTGAATGATTTATTCATTGCAGGAGTGGGCTATTCATTTTATGAAGAGTTTCATTAATTTTATGAACTATTCATAAACATTGACTTTATTGAAACCTGTTTCATAGATGAAAAGTTTCAATGGACGAGTTCCAGTGACAATTTTCATTGAAGCTATGAAGAAATTGCGGCCCTATGTTCCACTGGGAATTAAAGGATTAAATATATGAAGAAATTCATTACTGAAGTGATGATAATTCTCTCAGTGTAGTTTAAACAACTATAAAAAACACAGTGCTTGTCGTTGGTTATTTTTAATTAACTTCGATAACAGTTGTTTTGTCTTTTGCAATATAAAACAACTGTAATTACAGTTAAATATCCAAAACTATATTATTTCTCGAACAACTAACAAGCCTACAGTGTAGAAATTTCGCAAATTGAGGTGATTATGGCAAAAATACCAAAAAAAAAATTTAGATGGTTCTTACAGTTGGTTTTCGTGGTGAATTTTTCGAAATTTTTTCGCGAATTTTTGCCCAAAATAGGGCTAGATGTTCGGTAGTGCTGAGCATATTATAGGAAAAATATTTTAAAAAATTCCGTAGAGTATTTCTTTGTGTTAGATATCGCGGAACATTTTAACCCTCTAACTCTTCAAGTTACGGGTCGTTTATGTCCGTTTTAAAATGGGGCCAAAAAAGTCCCTTTAATTGAAGAGTTAGAAGATTAAAGTGTTCCAAAAAATATTCCTCGTAGTGTTTTACATAAGTTCACTGAACATACCCTATGCCTAAAATGGAGGATTCACATGGTTTCCTATTTTATGCCTATTTAGTTTTTTTATTTTTGTTTTAGAAAAGTCATTTTAAGCGTTTAATTCCCATTTTTGTGGAAGGCATTTTTTTTTTCTTTATTAATGAATCGATTTTACCCAAATTTGGCACAAATATGGCTTGACATTATATCAATTCACGTGCTAAATTTCATTGCAATCGGATAATTTTGGCAGGTTTTATAAAGATTTTAAAATAAAGAATATATGGCAGGACTAAGAGTCCTTGCTTCGATTTTGATAAAAATGGACACAAACGTTTCCAGTTTTATGTCCATCTCAATGGATACTTTTTTGTAGTTTTACGTCCTTTTATGTAGCTAATAAAATATTTTTAAATTTCAGGACCCATGGGAGGTGGGCGTGTCCTTGGCCCGATATTTCCAAAAATTAAAATGTTTCTTAACCAAGGGGTTCTATGTCAGTATACCAAATTTCAAAACTCTGTCTCGACTCCTTCTATTTTTGTCCAATCGTTATCTGGGATCAAAGCACTGTGCGGCGTTCTCTGACAAGGTCATAATGTTCTGTCCCATGTCTAATATCCGATCTGATGTGCGATCCGATAGCGATTGTGTCTCCTAGTTTTATATGCTTCTTGATATTACCAGCAAATATATTACCAGAATGGCGTTTTTTTAAGCATGCATTAGCCCAGTGTTATTAATGGCATTGGTGTGAAAGGTGCTACATGATAAACTTCACTTCCACTATTTAAGTAAACTGACTTAACCATTTTCTTCTATGTATTTTTATTAAATATTTGAAAGTGTCTTAATAGTTTACATGCATATTTTATAACATTTTATAATCAATGGTTAACTACTAATTTAATACTGGAATATATTTATGTTACTTAATAAAAATCATGATTAAATTAACTTATTTTTTTCATTTCAGTCTAAATACCACATTAATAAATGGTTCTTAAACAAACTTAAATCAACAGTTACTTATGGCAAGAACCAACAAAACAGTTAAAATATTTGTTAACAAACTGGTTTCTTCAATACAGTCGTACCAAAATTTAGCACAAACTAAAAAAAGAAAAAAACAGACATTTTATTGTCCTAAAATAACCGTTATGTTTAACATAAATAAATCATTTGAATAAACCGTGAAAAACGGCAAAAAAATAAACTAAATATTGGCATGACACACAACCACCTCTTTTTAAACACTTTAAAGTACTAAAAATATTTTAAAGACCCCAAACATGCAAGAAACTTGGAATAGGGAGGCATTTATAAATCCACTAAGATTGCAAAATTAAAAAGGGCTGTAGAAAAAACACGGCAGTTAACTGCAGTTTTCTTCTTTAGAAAATTACAATAAAATTTTCAAGAAAAACTACCTGAAAGCTAATGTACACGCAGAGAAAATAGCATCATGTTACATGTACCTAATAATTATAATATGATTCCAGTGATCATACTATAATCCCAAATGATGATAAAATCGTCTTTAATGATAATAATGTGATTAGTAAGATTAATGTTTATGATAACTAAAAAAATACTATGATAAATTCGTAACCCCAATCAACCATTTTTTTCTCTGCCTGTAAGGTTTTAAATCAGTTAGGGACTAAGTATCATGCACTTCTAAGAAAAAATTCAATAAATATCTCATTACAATAATTTGGACCTTAATCCACTTACATATAAGTATGAGAGTATCATACATATTCATAAGAGTACCGTGATGTACATACGTATTAATTTTATCCTCATATTGTGCATTACGAAAAAAGCCTGGAGTGGGTATAATTTTTTTTTTTGCATAGACATAAAAATAAATTTCAAAACTTTTAAGTATTAAAGATCAGTATAGTACTTACATACAGATTGCATGTATTTACACTGAAAATATTATTACAGTAACTGACTGTAGTTTATTTGAAAAGCTATCCGTACATTTATTTTTAAATGGTTATGCAGTTAAAATACAAAGAGATATCTCTTTTTTGTCTTTTATTTAAAAAATAAATTACATGTAAATATGGATTTTCTGTTACAGCTAATATTTTCATTTAAAATATTTTGTTAAAAAAAGAAACTGTTTTAGATTTCTAGGTCAGTTAAAAAACAAAATAAACTAAATATCACTTATTCTTACGGATTTGTAATTAATTTTTTGAAAGTTAAAAACGAAATAAATGAAAA
Organism: Leucophora obtusa; assembly: GCA_949987735.1. Taxonomy (NCBI): domain Eukaryota; kingdom Metazoa; phylum Arthropoda; class Insecta; order Diptera; family Anthomyiidae; genus Leucophora; species Leucophora obtusa. The sequence continues at coordinate 291,702,872 of OX465295.1, read as the reverse complement.
AATCATTAGTTTTTTAAGGATTTTGTAGTAAATTTATTAACATTTAAAAATAAATTAAATGTTCTTTTGATTTTAATGAAAAGTTAGCAGATCGGTTTTCAAGTGATTTTTCATTTATTTTAAATTACAGTTTCAGTTAATTTAAATTACAAACTATTTTGAGTGTAATATTGTAGAAATATAACAAGTGCATTGAACGATGGAAGTTCTTCTTAAGTTGACTTTTGTCTTATTGTAAGGAACAGTTTCTGTGCATTTTGTGGCAAAGTTTTATTCATTGTTCATTATTTAATGGTGTGGAAAACATATTGACCACATGATACATTGGAAAAAATTTACACAATGTAACAGAGCGACAAACTTTAATAGCACGCCTGTTTTTAATTGTTAAATATTTAAGATGAGAATCTTTTAAAGTCGAAAAAACATTGCTTTTATGAGAGTATGTTTGTATGACCTTTAAAAATAGCCACAGTGGTACAAACACTAAAAAATTATACTACACCTGTAAAAATGGTGTAGAAATCTATTCAAATTAGTTAAAAATTACTTTTAAGAAAAAACTGTGGCTAGATATGTATATATTAAGAACATAAGAATGTCGAATATAAAACTCTTAAATATACAAAATTTTGGCTACATTTGAGTTAATTTTTAGTCAATGTGTGCTGTTGAAATCAATAAATTTTGCTGAAAATAGTAGACAATAACAAACTAAACTCGATCTACAAAATTTTAGTTATATTTAAGTTTCACAGATAAAAATAGTTTGTATATGGAATTAAACTTTTAATTGATTGTCGAATTTATTTCAATTAAATAGCCAACAAACACATTTGTTGAAATTCAAGGCAAATTTTAACAAACAATGTTGTTGACTTGATTGTTAAATATTGTTTAACTAAATGGTTTTTCATATCAACAAACAAGATTGTTGAAGATCAATTTGACAATCGACTTTGTTGATTTTAATTTATTTTTTTATTAAAAAAACACCCCTTAACAGAAACACATATTTGTTAAAAATTGTGTTCAATAATTTTAATCATAAAAAATACAACCAAGGTGAAAATGGTATCGTAAATGCAGATATATGATAATATGCGTGTTCGTATGTGATCATATATGCATATAGCTGAACATATATATCCATATAGAGTACAATATATGATTATATATGGTCTCATATATGACCATATACATATGTTCGGATCCGAAATTTGAAGGTATATGGACGTCTATGACCATATATGATAATATATGAACATATATGATCATGTACGACCATATACCCTCAAGTTTCGGATCCTAAGATATATGATCATATATTGTACTATATATGGACATATATGATCAGCTATATGCATATATGATCATATACGAACCCATATATTATCATATATGTTCATATACGATCCCATTTTCACCTCGGAATTTAAATAAAATCATATAAATTTAATTAATATTTTTCTCTAAAAATACAAAACAAATTTTATTTAATATTTTCTTATTTTTTATTTAATTTCGGCACTTTTATTAATTTTTTAAGCGTTAAGTGAGTAGTGTTGTTTATGAATGAACTAACTTAATTGAACGATTCACTCTTTTGAATGATATGAACTAGTTCATCATTATTTGGTTTAATTAAGAAATACAGTCAAATATAATTTTTTCACCAAAACCATTTTTTTTTTATTTTTATTAAATACGCTTTCATATAAATAGCTTTTGGACATTTAAGAAACACGTAAAAGCTAAATACTGCGTAAACATTTGTCACTACACACAGTTCAGTCACTGCACAAAACAATTTGAGGGTTAAAATCTTTCACAGAAATGTTCCTCATAGTGTTTTACATAAGTTCGCTGAACACATCCCATTACTTTGAGAGTTATAGCGCAAAGAAGCTAAAAGCCGCGGGAGACTGATTTGTTTATTGAGACGACCAATTTTTGCGGGGATATAATTTTTGTATGCCCAATCTACCGGAAAATACGTGGGAAGATGAAAAGATAACACTTTTGCGCATTCCATATACTTCATGGGTGCTCTAATCTACATGTACCGATGGATTAAAAGTGTAAAATTAAAAAAAAAAACTATTCGTAAATTGTAACGTTTATTTTAGAATAAAATGAAGTGAAGAGTATTTCCAAAAGTTTGTTTTTATTAAATTAATAGTTGGTGTTACTAAGATTTACTAACAAAAACAGTAGTTTTTACAGTTTTACAATAATTTGTATGCCTGTTATTTTAACTACATTTGTAGTTGTTTGTACAGTTTTATAATAATTTCCATGACCATTGTTTTAACAACATTTGTAGTTATTTTTACTGCATATGTTAGTTGATTTTTAACAGTTAAATGCAAATTTTGTGAACACCTATTTAACTGCAAATGCAGTTATTTTAACTGTAATTTTCAGTTGATTTTACCTACATATTTCCCTGAGTGAAGCAATATTTAAATTATAGTGTTCAGAATTATTTATAAAAAAACTGTAAAATAATAATAACCGATAATGTGGATGGAATGAAAAAAGTGATTGAAAAAGTAGTAAAAATATACTAACAAAGAAATGATTTTTAAAGCATCCCAGTCAGAAAAATACAAACGGGAAAGCGGTGGCAAAGCACTATAACAGGTGGTACAAGTATTGGCAAAAAGTGCTTTCCCATTCCCAAAATGATAACATCATTAGACAAAAGGACCGCCTGTTCAAAAAGCGCCGGAAAAGCACTGGAGGAACAAAATTTTTAAACGTTGGCAAAACGCTGGCATAACCAATAAATAGGTGGTCTGGAAATATATTTTCCAAAATAAAATTAAAAAAAAGTTCATATGTATTTTTTTGACCCTGCCGTGATTTGAACCCAGGCCGTCAGATTGGCAGACGATTGCTCTACCCACTGAGCTAACGAGACATATAATATTTAATGGCTAAACACATAAATGAGTGATAATAGCTGGACAACTACTGGCTGTGCTAAAATGCTAGTACTGGCAAACAATTTTTAGTAACTAGTATGCCAGTGTTTGGAGGGCAAAAAGAAAGTTGGTCTTGAAGGAGCTTTCCCACAAACAAAAAAATTAATTTAATGAAACAAAAAAAATTTTAAATTAAAACAAATCCAAAAAATTTTTTTGCTTGCAACCGGATTTGAACTCGGAACCTTCCGACTACAAACATTTATTAACGAAGCGTCAGCACTCTAAGCCAATTCTTTGCCAGTGGTTTTTTTATAAACCACCGAAATTTTTGTAAAAAAAATACTGGTAAAACGCTTTTCGCAAACGCTGGCAAAGCGTCCCAAATGAGTGTTCTGCCAGTCATTTATTTTTAATACCATGGTTACCCAGTGGTATGCCAGTGCTTGATTTTTTGTACCACTGGCGATTTCTGACTGGGATGACTTCCAATTTTTTTTTTTTTTTTTTTGCTGGCACATTTTATTTTATTCTCAATTGTGGGAGATGCCAGAACTAACTAATTATTTTATTTAGTATACAAAATAGTTTACGGAAGCTGTTTTTAATAGAAAATGAAGGTTAATTTAATACACCGTTCGACACGAAAGAATCATGTGTATTCTAAAACATGAACTAAGAAAAAACCCCATGTTATTTAGTTTTTAGGAACAATTTTTAAAAATTCGAAGTTAAGTAAATTTTAATTCCAAATTCATATTTTAAATTTTATTACATTTTTAAAATTATGCAAGCCAAAAATTAATTTTATGGCACAGTGTTATAGAACATCATTTCATAGCAATTTTAACTATAAATATTGTTGTACAACAGAATTTTCTTTCATTAATTTTCATCAAAACCTGTCAATTATTTGTTGGAAGGCGGAGATAAAAATAATAATAAAAATATGTTGTCTACAAGTGTTTATAAATTATAAAGAAACACACTTTTTCTATTTGGAAAAAAAAATAAAGAAATAAATAATAATAAAAAAAAAACTAACAATGCTGTTTAATTTATTGTCTTGATCATGTAAATTATGAGTTTTTAAACGGTTTAGAACAAAAAATACCAATAACGTTATGACTGCCACATCAATTCGTTCATTAATAGATGAATTTACAATACACCATTCCTTCGTATAGCGTGGTTCCACAAAAAAATAGCGTTAAAGAAAAACCGCGTTATATGAATTTTGTTGTTTCACGTTCAATTAGTAACCGCATTATATGAGGAGTAAAAGCCGCGCTAAGGGAACGAAAGCATATATTTCTAAACCACGTTAGAACGAAACCACGTTGTATGAAACCATGTTATACGAGTTATAGGTGTAGATTTAAGTATTTACCAGACAATGAGCTTCCATCTGTCATGAAAATATTGTAGAATTCTAAATTTTAGTAGTAAATTAAAGCTTTAATTTGACAAGCGTAAAAATTTCAATTTACAAAGAAAATAAAGACATTTGCCAAGTCGCGAAATTGATGAGTTTGATTTTTTTGCTAATATAGATGTGTACATTTTATTGTGAGAAAATATTAAAATACCTAAAGTTTTTTTTCGATAAAGTTGTTTTAAATGCATGCGTTTTTAGAACTGCATGTGTTTTATAATTATTTACTTTCACTTAGCTGTAGTACTAAATTTTCATTTGTGTTTTTAATTTATTAGTTGTGAGAAAAATATACTGAAATAATATGGATGTTTATGTGGTCAAAATCATTTTTGTTAACTCCCAATTATTTAAAACAAGAATTAGCTTGTAAAATGATAGAAAAAATTAATAAAAGTTAGTCAGAAATTGCACTGCTGAAAAATATATTAAACTTGTTCTTAATGAAATTACAAATTTTTGATAAAAGTTTTACTAAATTAAATTAAAAATTTCAGTAAATTAAACTAAAACATTTGCTAAACACAAATGCAATTTTCTGCTTTGTTTAAAGAATAATGCTACTAAGTTTAAATAACCGCATTCATGTTAGTAAAATATTGTTACTTTTTTACGTTTTAAAAACGTTAGTTTATTTCCTTTAAATAAACCGGATTCTTTTCTATTGCAATCAAAATAACCAATCATACTTTTGATACCAATTGTTACGCTTTATCTTCTAAAACGTACGTTTATCCCCTTTAGATAAACCGGGCTGGTGCTCTTAGTAAGTAAAATAACTCTCACACTTTGTTTGATTTAGATTTACACTTATTTATTTAACGTTGTATTGATTTAAACACAACAATATTGCACACACACAAACTCTAATAATCAAGTGACTATACAATGCTAATACGCAATTAACAAACACTAGTGCGCAACTTAACAGCACAAATATTAATGTAAAACTTTACTCCACTTATAGTCTAATGGTCGTTGAACATGCTAGAAGCTTAACATTATTTATGGCATTTAACCTTATAGCATATGCTGAGGTGTATATTTAAACGTAGTGTTATGTTGCCAGATTGACATCTTCAGTAAATCTCGTTTCTGGGGATATCTCCTTCCAGTAAATTACAGAGTTTTCTATACTAAACTAATCCAAATTCATTATAATATATTATTAAATGAGGTAAAGTTTATCTTAAATTTAGTTAAATTTTTACTATAAAATTTAGTTAAATTCTTGTTGTTTATTTAACCTTAAGCTCATGGAAATTGTGGAGTTAAAAATGTAGTTAAATTGTTATAATTATACTCTATACCATTATGTGGTCAGGGTCTGCTGATGTTTGAAACATCAAAAAATATTGGAACTAGACCCACATTTTAGCATACCGTTCGCCTCAGAATCACTTTTTGTTTTCATTTAACAATTGCCGACCGTCCGTCCGTCCGTCTGTCTGTCTATAAATGTATTTTTTTGCGAACGCTACAGGTCGCAAGCCTATTGATTTTGATTAAAATCGGCCCATGTTAAGACCTAGTGCCAATTAAATCCGTGCATGAATGCATTTAAAATAGGCTGTAAAACATTCACTAAACTTTTTGCAATTCAGAAATCATCAATTGAGATTCAGAAAGTATCAATTAAATTTCAGAAAACATGATATCTATCTTAATTCATAATTTCTATATTTTAAATGATATTCTCTGAATTTCAATTAAAGATTTCTGAATTGCAAAAATTGTAGTGAATGTTTCACAGAATGTTTTAAATGCATTCATGCAGGCCTTTAGTGCCCATATAAAGGATCCCCCAAAATTATATTGTTCGCAAGCTGCAGGTCGCAAAAATTAAGATATTTTGTTGAAATGTGGTGCACCGTCTTATATCGGCCCAAGGACGAAGCTATTAATTTTGGTTAAAATCGGTCCATGTTTAGACATAGTTCCCATATAAACGTCCCCTCTAAAATTTTCTTTTTCACACTTTACAGGAGGCAAATACGAAAATATTTCATTAAAATACCCAGTGTAGAAACGGTAATGACATATCATTATTTTTTGGACTACCAGTAATGACACCCACTTACCTTCTGCATTATTTTAAGACATATAAAAATGAGTTACTGATAATGACTTATTTTTATCATTATTTCAAATAGAAAATAATTTTCTAGATTTTTTTGAAAATTTATTGAAATCTATTTTTAAACTCAATATTTTTTAAACACTGGTAAGGATATATGTAACCACATATTTTTTGATTTTTTGTATGTTGGCGAGTAAGATTACTTGTGTGCAGCGGGTCAATTATGTTTCTATCTATTAAATATTACATGTCGATATAGCTCAGATGGTAGAGCTATTGACTGGCAATCTGTAGACCCAGGTTCGATTCCCGCAACAGCAAATTTTATTTAAAAAAAAATACAATAAAAAATATGTTCTTTTATATAATTTATTTTTTTGAAAATCTATTTTTAGACTCATTATTTTTGTCAAAAAATAGGAAAATTTGGAAAAGCAAATTTTATTTAAAAAAAATACAATAAAAAATATTTTTTTTTATATAATTTATTTTTTTTTAAATCTTTTTTTAAGCTCATTATTTTTGTCAGTACTGGTAAGCACATAGGTAACGATATATTTTTTGATTTTTCGTATGCTGGTGGGTAACCATAACTCATTATTTTTCGCGACATCGTCATATAAAAGTAATAAGAAATGTAATAACAAAAGTAACTAGTTACCATTACCAAGTATGTAGTTACATAACCACATATCTGGTAATGATTTTCTACACTGGCCCACATACATATGACCGCGGACAAAGTCTGTTGATTTAGTTTAGAATCAGTCCTGTGTAGACCTAGTGAAGATCCCTCATAAATGGACAATTTCGCACTCTCAAGGTATTTTGATGAAATTTCGTGCACTCACTTATGTTAACCCAAGAACAAAGCCTATGGATTTTGGTTAAGATCAGCCCTTGTTTAAACCTTGGCCCCAGTCCTAGTCACGCCGCAAATATTAAGATCTTTTAATAAAATTTGGTACACTGATTCACATTGACCCACGAATAAGTTCCATTGATTTTGTTTAGAATCGATCCATGTATAGGACTAGTGCCGCTATGAAGGCCCCCTATAATGGGCTTGTTCGCTAGCTACAGGTCGCAAGTGGAAGATATTTTAATGAAATCTGGTACACTGACTCACATGGCTCTAAGGATAAAGCCTGTTGATTTAATTTTAATAGGATCGGTGTATATTTGAATCTATCGCCCATATGAACTATATTTCCGATTTTCTCTTAAAGACACCTAACGATAGGTAAAATCAAAATTTTGTATCGTTTTTCTAATGGTTTTATCATTTTTTATCATTTGACGGAAGGCCATTTCAACCCATTCTAATTGCGGATCCAAACATTAGTTGGCCTTAAACCAGACATAAATTTTATTAAATTCTTACTTGTAGTTTTACAAAATTTAAATAAAAATTTTACTAAATTTGAGTAAAAAAGTTATTAAATTTAAGTAAAAATTTTACCAAATTAAATTTAATTTATAAAAAACTTTTACTAAATTTAAGTAAACATTTTGCTAAAGCACAAAATAATATTAACTTAAAATATAAATTTTACTAGATTAAAATAAAATTTGACTTAATTAGGGTCAATATTTTACTGAATTTAATTTAACATTTTTACTTATTTTTCCTTTTAAGATTCAATTTTACTACTTTTAGGTACAAATATAACTAAAATTGTGCTAAAACTTTACTTAATTTGAATAAAAATTGTACTAAAGTTAATTAAAAATGAAAACTTTAAGGAAGGGTAGCTTTTCAAAAAATACCCAAGCCTTAAAGGAATTAAATATGCTAAAATTGTAAAAAATAATCTGTAGAATGCATTTCCCCATCCGGATTTCATTCTTGAATAAGGAAGTCGTCTGCTAGCGAGGTTTTTACAAAAGAATATCTATAAATATTTGTTAAGTTAAATTGCAAACCAAATGAGAATTTCTTGTTCTCATCTAGGAGCGTTATTAAACAAATATCAAAAAAATAAAACAACAATAAAAACGATACTAATACTATGCATTGTCAACTCCATACATATTACATATTTGTTACAATTATATATCACTTAATTTTGGTTATTTTGAGAAAAATTAGCAGGCACTACTAAATTTATGTGAAAATTAAAAAAAAAAATTATATAACATATTTTCTAAATTTGAGTGGAATTCTTAATAGATTAACATATTGTTTAGACTTAATTAAATTTTAACATTAAAGTAGTATAATTTTGCATAATTTTTGGCAAATATTTATTATTTTAGTAAATTTGAATAAAAGTTTTAGTTAATTTAAATAAAACTAAATTTAAATTAAATATCTTTTTAATGCAGGTATAAATTTTATCCAATTTAGCTAAATTCATATAAAAAAAACTATACTAAATATGGGTAAGCACTTTATCAAAATAAAATAAAGTTTTAATTTAAGTAAAAAATTTATTTGATTAAACAAAAATTTTACTAAATATAAAAGATTACTAATTTTAAGTTAAAATTTTACTCTCTTTAAGTTAAAAATTTATTTCCTTTAGGTATAAATATAACTAAGTTAGAGCTTAGATAAACAGCAGATTTACAAACTGTTTTTATATCACATTTTGCGTCAGACGAATGTAAATATAATTAGAAAAAGACCACATGCAATACAAAAATCAAATACAGTCATTGGGTTGCCTCAAGACGAATGTCTTGTGTGAACTCTTTAATAAGTAAAATTTTTACTAGATTTAAGTAAAAATGTTATCAAATTAAGAACTTGCAAACTTTAGGTACATTTTTATTGAAATTGAGGACAAAATTAATAAAGTATAAGTAAACCTTGTGCTAAATTTAAGTAAAAACTTTACCAAGTTTAATTAAATCGTTTTTGCTTCTACCGAATTTGATAAAAATGCAAAAACGTGTTTCTTTTTTTTTAAATAAATTTTAAAGATTTTTTAGAATTCCTAATTTGGAGATGTCAATTGCTATTTGTACCACATAATAGGTGATATTATAGAAAAAAAAAAATAAATTGGAAAAATGATAATTCGAGTTTGTGTTTGGAGCGACTGCTTTTCAGGACATTTTACAAAAATTGTGCATTTTGTCAAAAATTTTAAAAATTTCAATGTTTTCATCAAATTTTACACGGTTTTCGGAAAAACAGCACTCAAATTTGGTTAGATTACAATTATCTTTTAATTTCTTTAAAAAAAATTTAACCCTTAGTGGCCTGGATCAGAAAAGACCCATGGAACTTAATATTAATTATGACTACGAGATTGTAAAGCCATTAAATTTATAAAAAAAATCTCAACAGGATAAAAATAATTATTTTGTGTAACGTGATCCGTATGGGGATAATTTTTATACTTTTGACCAAAAACGCCCCACTAGGAAATTTACAGAAATGTCCTGAAAAGCAGTCGCTCCAAACACAAACTCAAATTACCATTTTTTCAATTAATATTTTTTCTTTAATATCAACTATTATGTGGTACAAATAGCAATCGACATCTCCAAATTAGACATTTTAAAAAATTTTTAAAATTAATTTAAAAAAAAAATACGTTTTTGCATTTTTATCAAATTCGTGGGTCATTTTTGATTCCAGGCTAAAGTGGGTTAGTGATATTTGATGAAGTCTAAATTCCAATGTATGAATCATTTTGACTATATTAAATGAATAAATGGAATAAAAAATAATTTTTTTCGAAATTTCGAATTTTGGGAATTTTTAATAGCAGTACACTTTTTTCCAAAACGGGCCATTTTCGTCCAACTTTCGGCACGGGTTAACGTTTTCAAAAAAAAAAAAAAATCGATTTCTTCCATTTAGGACCATTTCCAATAAAACTGGGGGGTGTAATGGACGAAAATCGACAAATCGCTATTTTAAGGGACAGTCTAATATACAGTGTGTTCGCCTTCTCGAAATTCTTACTACTTTTACTACAATACTTTTTATATTGAATTTTTCCAGCTGTAGTAAAAGTAGTAACTTGTAGTAAGTAAACGAACACGCCTATATATATTACAAGGATATCTGTTTCTAGCGGGGTGATTTTTTCCAACGTATATCAATGTGGAATATGACATCCCTCAAATGGCAGTCGCAGCTTTACTGGGTGGCGCACATCCGACAGGTCCAATTTTCAGTGACTCGCAAAAATCAGCCTCAATTTGAGCGATGGCACGAGTTATGTAGTCGTTGAGGACATCATACATTTTGATAATAAAATTTTATCATTTGCACATGTTGCTTGACGATGTAACTTGGCAAAATGTACCCTCGCCTATTGGAGAACCCTATATATAAAAAATAAACACACTTTTATAATAAGTATTCTGCAACGTCTATAAAAAAATTAAATAAATATTTATTTAACTACTTTGTATTCAAGTATAGAGATTAAACAAAATATTACTTAATAATGTGTGACATTATTAAACATAAAAAAACTTAAAATAAACTTAATTATATACCTTAAGATAGATAATACTAATTTTTGTTTGACTTAAAAAGGTGTTATGTTCTATCAATTAAGTTTCATTTTAATTATAATTATATATTATTCTTATTTTTTAGTGCTCAACTAGTATAAGGAAAAAGAGAAAATCAACATCATAATAAAAAAAATAATAATTGTTTCATGAATTGCCCAAGGAGTCATGGTTATCGTTTTGAATTTATTAAAAATTATACGTTTAAACCGATAATTTAAAAATTGTTTTTTTTATAGATTTGTTTTTGCAATTTACTCTGATTCTTGCTGTCTATAATTATTGATAAATTGTTGGGAATTTTTTATTTATTATACACAATATTGTTATTGAAATTCAGTAAACAGAAAATGAATAATAGCTAGTTTTATATTTTATTAACTAATAGTAAGTAGAGTACAATTAATGCATAATAAGTGTTAATAGTAGTTCATGTAAATTTGTTGTAATTTGAATAATTTAATGTACTTGTTTTTTTTTTTAACTAAGATGAATGAGTACGGAAAAACAATTTATGCGAAAAATATGTAATTAGGACATGATATGATTGCATGTAGGTGCGATTGCAAGAATAGATACAAGATCAATTGACCTACTGTCAGGATCAGGTATATTCTCAATGAAAAATTCAACTCACCACACTCAAAAAACTTCCTACATGACGGTTGTTTGTATAGTAATCACTAGTTGTTATTTTTAACTATAATTACAGTTGATTTTATGTAGGAAACCACAAAACAACTAATATGATAATTATTTAAAAAACAACTAGAGAAAAGTACTGTATTTGGTAACAATCGTTTAAAGCAGTTATATTAATTTTCACAACAAACAACTAGAAAACAGTATTTTTGCAGTGAAAAATTACTTTTATTAGTTATTTTAAAAATTAAAAATTTCATTTAGTTTCCAAAAATTATATTTGTTATTATTGATATATTTTTGTTTTCAAATTCAAATCAGGAATTTGTATATCATCTTCAATGCATAAAAACGTAGTAACTGAAGAGCAGTTTGGAACTTTTATTAAATTTTATTATGCTGAAGTAGTTGCACTTTGTTGTAGGGCAAAGAAAACCTATTTTTGATTTATTAAAATTTATGTTTATAATATGAAAAAAATTAACTATAAAAATAGTACTTTTTACCTATTTTGTTAGTTGTTTTAAAATTTTTTTAGTTAAAGACTTAACTATAAAAAAACATTAGTTTTTACTTATTTTGTCGGTTGTTTTCAAATTTTTGTAGTAAAAAATTGTCAGTTATTTTTACAACAGTATTAGTTACATTTACTGAATTTGTTGGTAATTTTTCATTAGAAAAACTAAAATTAAAAAAAAAAATAATAAAACTGACTATATTTTTAATTATTTTAAAGGTAATTTCCTATTTAATTGAATATATCTTTGTTTTAATTTTATGTTTTTGAACAACCTCCTCCTATAATGCATATTTTCTAATAAACTATTGCACGCTAATTCCGAATTTGGCTGGGGAAAATTTTTCAATGTAGCGATGTTCACAAAACTCTGTTTTAAAATTTGTATTCGATACCCCAGTTTTTGGCAGTTTTAAACAAAGTTTTTAAATTTGAACCATACAATCATATTATTTGTTTAAAAATTTTTAATCTACATAAATTTAACTTTCATTTCAGTACAATCATGTTGGGACTAATTCGTAGATATTTGCCTGAAACTGCAAGGGTGTTGAAATTTTCCTTTTCTCTAATCAATTTTATCACTCTCGCAACGTGCATTAACCGTACAGCCTATATAAAAGAAATTGGCTTTAAATTTTTAGTTCTGCAGAGTAGATTCGAAAATATTTGAAATAATATTTAAAAATTCAGAACTAGATTCGCATTAGGGTATAGTGAAAAATTTATTTCTAACTGAGCATATTACACATGCAATATTTCACTTCGATTAGATGAGAATCTGCCTTCACCAAGAAGTCGTTGTAATTTGGGCAAACAGTCAAAATGGGTTAAATTTAAAAATTCAAAAATGTTCAGAAATTATTCAATTAAAAATAATTTTTTTGTTTCATTTGAACTGAAATGCTTAGCTGCGAAATATAAAATTTTTGGGATATCGTCAACATGTTCTAACTTAAAGTTCAAACCGCTAATTTTGAATATTTAAAATACTTAAATATTAAAATTGAAAAAACTGAGTTTTTCTTATTTAGAATTTATTAATTCTAATCAAGGAGTAAAAAAAAATAACTGTAATTTTTCGCAAAAAAAAACTTTTTAAAAAGGCACCAACAAAGAAATTTGTAAATCCAAAAAAAAATTTCTTTTATTTTTTGTAACTTTGAATTTTTATTTTTCAATAATTTTTATATGAAAGATAACAATTTACAAATGAGTTACAAATATTTCAAACAAAAAAAATGTTGGGAATAAAATTTCAATTTAAAAGAAAATTTGATTGCTTTTACAAATTCAATTTTCTCCAATGGAACTTAATTATGATACACTACTTTTGGTCTTTGCACTGTGGGGCAAGATCCACAATTTTTGTTCATAGGTACAATTCAGGTAAATGAAAAATATTACATATTAAAAATCTAGAAATCTTCAATATTTTATGAGTAAAATATTGTATCATTGTGGGTAACCGCTTCTTGTTGGCAAAAGGTCAAAATTTCATATTTTTGTGAAATTAAAAAATAAAAAATTTGTTTAGTAGGTTTGAGGTTAAGAAGAAGAATAAACATTTTCTTCAAAATTTATAAACACATTAAATTGGCAAATCAGACTAGATCCAGTTTCTGCCTTTTTCTCTGGACAGGCTTAATCAGTGATTTTCCAATAAATTGTATTAATATTTAATTTTTTTATTGTCCGATTGTCTCTATATTTTTTTGTTTATCTTCTTATTTCCTCCGTGTCAACTTTTCGCAAATATTGCCACACTGACGTATGGTTTTTACGTACAACTGCAGGCAATTTGTATATTGGAGACCGACGGCCAACAGGGCATTTATATTATTTTTTTTTTTTTTTGTAAAGTGTTGTTTTTCCAAACGCGTCATATAGACCAAATACAATTAATATTGTAATTAATATGTATTTTTATTAATTATAATTTAGTAGGTTTGAGGTTAAGAAGAACAATAAACGTTTTCTTCAAAAGTTATAAACACACACTAGATCTAGTTTCTGCGCCTTTTTCTATGGACAGTTTTAAGAAGCCATTGGAAGAAAGTAAACGTAAAATGTACAGACATTTTTTGACGGAATTCGGATTATTCGTGTTCTTTTTATAAGTTTTCAGGCAAACGATTATACTGATCTCATTAGATTTCTCGAATGAAGACTTACAAACTTTGTCAATTTTATTTAAAAAATAAATGCCAGACTTCCCATGTCATTCAGCTGGTTACAAAAGGATCAAAATCTAATTGTGGTGAAAGAAATCGAGATAGTATTATTAGGAATACTCTGGAATCCAGAGAAATACCTCCAAAACTTTCTACCAAATCGTATTGTAAATGTCACATATAAAAAAAGAATTTTTTTTTCAGAAAATCTGTTAATATTTTACTTATAAAATATTGAATATTTCTAGGTTTTGAATATGTAAACATTAGACCGACTCACGAAAAAAAGTAACACAAGTGCGCCCTCGAAATAAACCGTGGTTTGTTTTATGATGATTCCCAAAATATTTCGGGTCTAGCAATGAGATCTCACGAGCTGGACCATTTTTAAAAAAGATATTGTTTTAGTTTTTGTAAGAATTTTGCATTTTAGCTGAAGACAATAAACTCAACATAGGTATCACCTGAAAGGTTTTTTTGAGGCACGTCCAGCGGTATATATTACATGTTCAAGCATATCCAGACATGTTCTTTTTTCAAGGATATTCTATAAAAAAAACAAATATTTGACTCTTTTGTACGGAGCTGTTTGTGATTGTATGGAGATTGTTTGTGATATCAAACTTACATGTCATAATCTAAAGTCGATTGAAGAGAACACGTGTTAAAGATTTTTTTTTTGAAATTCGCGATTGTTCGCATTTTATCAGAAATTCAATGTAGTGAAAACAACATGTTGTAATAGGGCAATATGGATACTAAAACTTTTGGTTTGACAAGTCAAATTTTATACATTTTGCACGGTGTCCTGGACCAAATTTTGTTAAAATTTTTCAGTTACCCCAATTCAAATAAAAATTTTCAAAGATCACATCAGAATTTTGTTTTAGGTGGGATTAAAATTTCCCCCTTTTTCAAATGTTTATTGGGAATCGGCATAGGAATACGTGTGATGCTTCCATTTTAGGTATAGGGTAAGTTCAGCGAACTCATGTAAAACACTACTGGGAACATTTTTGTGGAACATTTTGACGCTCTAAATCTTCAATTAAAGGGAATTTTTTGGCCCCTTTTTAAAAAGGTCCAAAAAAGACCCGTACGTTGAAGAGTTAGAGGGTTAAAATGTTCCACAAAAATTTTTTTGGGAGTGTTTTATATAAGTTCGTTGAACACAGCCTATAACTAAAATGGAAGATTCTCTGAATGATTACGGGATTAAACTTTAAACACATTTTAAGTTTTGATTTATTTTTGGTATTGAAGGTTAATTTTTAACTTTGATGCTTTCAGAGTCTTATAGTAGAATTTCATGGCACATTTTAACCCTCTTATTCTTCAATCAAAATGATTTTTCTGACCCCATTTTAGAGAGGGACAAAAACGCCCATTTAGTTGAAGAGTCAAAAGGTTAAAATGTTCCGCAGAAATATTTGTCATGAAATTCTACTATAAGTCTCTGAATACATCAAAGTTGAAAATTTAACTTCAATGCCAGAAATAAGTCAAATCTTAAAATGCCTTCTCGTACTTATTCAGAATTGGCACTCAAATGTCCAACAAACCTGGATTCCATTTTATGTATAGGATGTGTTCAGCGGACTTATGTAAAAAATTTTTGTGTACATCTTAACCCTATAACCCGGTTATCGGTTATTTTGAGCAGAAACCGAAACCGGTTAAAAAAACGAGTTTTCGAATAAACTGAATCCCGGTTTTTTGAAAAGGACGTGTTTTTTTCAATACGCTACTGCTACCCAAAGAATGCCATTTCTTTTTACAAATGGACCTTGCTGAATAATAGGAATCTCAAACACCCCGCCGCAGAAATTTTTATAGACTTCCACCGGACTGCTTTTTAACCCTTAAATGCACGATCTCTTCGATTTTAACCATTTTTTTACATATGATTTCTAAAAGCGTGTACAGTTCAAGAAAAATACCAAAAAAAAATTATTTATAAAAAAAATGTGATTTTTATTGAAAAATACGGTTTTTTGTCAAATAGCTAAATTGTGATTATTTTAACGTGTATGAGAAAAAAAAAACAAAAAAAATCTATAAACTATAATTTATACATCGCCAAAATGAATTTTATTGCGAGAATACCACTTTAAATATTTAAACAAACATTTTTGAATATTACACTTTTTGTAAAAAAACTCGTGTTTTAGATTTTTCACAAATATACAGAGCAAAACCATGATTTTTACTCTAACTGTTTAAAAATTCTGCGCTAAACCATAGGAACACTATGTACAGAAGGGGCCCCTAATGCCCAAAAATGCAGTTTTGTGCATCAAGTGGGTTTTTTTTTGTTAAAAAAACCGATATGTTGCCAAATGGTTACACCATGCATTTAAGGGTTAAGTAAAAGGATCTTGTTAGTTTTATATTTCGTTTTCATAGAAGTGAAAAAGTGACTTCTTAGGGACATGTTTAAAAAATTGTTAAGGATACATTATCGAACTATTTCTGTCCTAAATTTGTTGTTGACTATCGTAGATGTTTAGATGAGTTTTTAGCAGACACGTCTTAAATTTCTGATAGAATACTCTGAATTCTGTTGTTATAATACACTGAATTTAGTTTAAAATTTTGATATAGGCTAAACACGCTACAGCTCATTAAACCTTTAATGATCAATCTTACTTCATTTCATGGTTAAAATAATATAATTAATCTTAATTTATTTATCCTTAATCATATAAAATATTTAATTAGCTTTCATACAAATTGTTTTTATTTTAAATAGGCCTGTGTTATTATTATATATATTTTTGAAAAATTAAATAATTTCCAACCATAAGTTATTTGTCATAAGATGAATGAGTGCAGTGAAGTGATGCAGTATGATGGTGCTCTTAGTAAGAGTGTGGTGAAGTATGCCTTAAGTGGCGCCACATCAATCATTGTTGTAACAATGATAATAATAATAATATTTGTTGAATATACAAATGTATTTTGTTAAACAAGTATTTTTATAATACGCTACAACACACTGTGGAACAGACTATATTGAGTTTGTGGTGATGTTTGTAACTACCAAAAACAATGGGCGTATATCAACCTTAGAGTCCACAGATCGACTCAGAATAACTTGATGAGTCGATTTGTCCGTCTGTCCATGTATCACTGTAATTAAAGCATAGGTCGCAATTCTGCAGATAATTGAAAAAAATGTGCAACGAAGCCTATACAAAATGGGCAAAATAGGCCAAGGTCTTGTTCCATTTGTTCCAGAAAGGTACTATTTTATCTTAAATGGCATTAGCAAACCAAAGCAATGTTAAGCGATTTTGTCAACGGGACCTACATAATTTTTTTTTTAATCATATCGCCCCTTTTTGTACACAACGTTTTGAAGGCTGAAAAGTTCAAATAATCACGATTACTGTATTTTTCTTTAGTGGATAGTTCATTCTTCGGCATTCTAAGGCCCAGCTGACAGACCAGCTTTTGAATACCTTACCTTACTAGAAAGCCACAAGTTTTACGTGTGAAGTTTGACGACCCCAAAATATCTTGAAAAATCAACCTTTTTATATGAATTCATTTTAAAACTGTCCAGCCGATATCTACGGAAACTACCAATTCGGAAACTAGAATATCACACCTAATATACAGCATATAACCCGAGAAAAACGAACCTTTCCAATATCGAAAAAATTGGGATTTGAACTTTTTAACAAATCTTTGGTTTTTATTGACAGTTTTATAATCAAAACTAGAAAAGATTTTTTCTAAAATTTTACTTAAGTCAGAGATTTTCAAACAAAATTTCTAACTTAGGAAATATTAACGACAAAAATCGTTAAGATTATAAAACTGCCCCTTATTCCCTATACCACCCGGTGTAGAAAATCATTACCAGATATGTGGTTATGTAACTACATACTTGGTAATGGTAACTAGTTACTTTTGTTATTACATTTCTTATTACCTTTATATGGCGATGTCGCGAAAAATAATGAGTTGTCGTTACACACCAGCATACGAAAAATCAAAAAATATATCGTTACCTATGTGCTTACCAGTACTGACAAAAATAATGAGTCTAAAAATAGATTTTCTAAAAAATAAATTATATAAAAAAAATATTTTTTATTGTATTTTTTTTTTTTTAATAAAATTAGCTGGTGCGGGAATCGAACCTGGGTCTACAGATTGCCAGTCAACAGCTCTACCATCTGAGCTATATCGACATGTAATATTTAATAGATAAAAACACAATAAGTAAGCTTACTCGCCAACATACAAAAAATCAAAAAATATGTGGTTACATATATCCTTACCAGTGTTTAAATAATATTGAGTCTAAAAATAGATTTCAAAAAATTTTCAAAAAAATCAAAAAAATTATTTTCTATTTGAAATAATAATAAAAATAAGTCATTATCAGTAACTCATTATTATATGTTTTAAAATACTACAGAAGGTAAGTGGGTGTCATTACTGGTAGTCCAAAAAATAATGATATGTCATTACCGTTTCTACACTGGGTATCGTGTAGGTTATAATCACTTTGTGCAGATATTGGCTACCACCAAACATACTTGACTTTGACCCACGTTTTAGTACACATACTATATACTCCATTATATTGCACCGTTAATTCAAATTCTCTACCCTGAATTTAATCCAGAGTTGTAGGGTATCATAAGGGCATGCCTAATTTATTTTTTTATTATTTATTTCGATTTCAAATAATTTATTATATAATTTTTTTTGCTTCCTCACTTAATTAAGACATTT
This sequence comes from Leucophora obtusa, assembly GCA_949987735.1. Lineage (NCBI taxonomy): Eukaryota > Metazoa > Arthropoda > Insecta > Diptera > Anthomyiidae > Leucophora > Leucophora obtusa. The sequence continues at coordinate 291,683,860 of OX465295.1, read as the reverse complement.
TTATTTCAAACAAATAAAAACTACAAGTGGCAACAGAATATAATACATTTTTTATAAATTGAAACATTATTTTTAATAGAATAATTTTTGCTTTTCATTTTATTACCAAATGGAAAGTGTCACTTGTTATGTTGTTTTCTATTTTTTATATCTCTATTAGTCATTTAGTTTTTTTTTCAAATTTAGTTTTTTTATAATTCATAGTTATTTTATTTTAAATATTTTTATTGCAAAGATTCGTTATTTTTTCGTTACATTTGTGACACTGTTGTTGAAGCAAAATGTCACTTATTTTTTTGGAATGTTTAAATCGTGTCACAGAAGAATGAAATTTTTATAATATTTATTATTTTGTGTTTTTATAATGAAACATTTAAAAAAACGCACATATTGTACGAGTATAACAAACATGTGTTGACCTATTAAAATTAAAATTAAGAGTTCTTATTATTTGAGTATAGCGTACATAAATCACTTTTGCTAGAATATTTTTTATTAAATTTATTGCATCAAAATTATTTTGATAAAATGATTAAAAAGTAAAAAAAATAGTTAGAAATATTTATAAGGAAGCTTAAACTTTACATCATTTTTGCAAAATTTTTTAAATTGTGAAGCTAATACGATATTTTGTAAAATATAGTGTAAAAGACAATTTTGGAAAATTTGTATCAACTCTCACAAGACCCGTCCATTTTTAATGCCATTTATATGGCAGGCATATAACCGTACTGTTTCATTTGCGGTAGTTTGGTGACATATTTATTATATTAGTTTAGTAATATATCTTAGGTCATTTTACCGAACTTTGTTTTTATCGGAAAAGTTCCATAACATGGTCTAGAGATAGTCTATACTCAAAAAAGTTAACAGTTGCTGCATGATAGTTGCTGTTGTAATTGTAATTGTTTTTTTTCTAATATTTCCATTTTCAACTGTAATTATAGTTGTTTTTCTATGAAAAAAATTCAAAACAACTATTATGACAGTTATTAAAAAAAATAATATAAAAGCTAACGAAAAGTACTGTATTTTATAACAGTTGTTTATTTATTACACTGTGAGACAAATGGTAGGGGTCAGTGATCGGGAAGGGTTCAAACTACCGGGGAAAGTTATATCGGTAAAAAAGAAGTTATACGTGTCCCGGCGTTTCGCTGGGTCAACCCTAGGAATCGAGATAGATCGATTTGACCTTTGGTGGTCTTTTTTTTGACATAACTCGAGAACCACTAGTCCGATTTTGCTCAAACAATTTTAAAAAAATTACAAATTACAATTCCTTTAATCTGTTCATATAACGTTTTTCTATATACTCAACAGTTTTGCCGGTAAAAATAAATGTATGAAGAAAAAAATATTTTTTGCGTAAAATATTAAAAAAAGTAATAAACAAACGGTTATTGATTTTTATGGTAGCGGTAACAAACATTTATTTTTACAGGCAAAACTGTTAAGTATATGGAAAAACGTTATATGAACAGATTAAAGGAATTGTAATTTTTAATTTTTTTAAAATTGTTTGAGCAAAATCGGACTAGTGGTTCTCGAGTTATGTCAAAAAAAAGATATATCTCGATTCCTAGGGGTGACCCAGCGAAACGCCGGGACACGTATAACTTGTTTTTGACCGATATAACATTTCCCGTTGGTTTCATCCCATCCCGATTTTGACTGTCGCATAGTGTTATCGACATTTTAAAAGAAAAACAGGAGCAAAGCGATGAATTCATGCCTTTTCGGATATAGAAACAAGTACTTTCACGAGAGCTATCTCGAACAAAAATCAGGCATGATATCATCAATAATGCAATCGCTTCACTGCTCAACTTTCCCTGACAAAACTGCTTCCGAGCAAGCAGTAATTTCTGCTGCGTTAAATTTCGATTTTCCTCACATTCCCAGCGTAGAAACGGTAATAACATATCATTATTTTTTGGACTACCAATAATGACACCCACTTATCTTCTGCATTATTTTAAAATATGTAATAATGAGTTACTGATAATGACTTATTTTTATCATTATTTCAAATACAAAATAATTTTTAAATTTTTTTTTGAATTTTTTAAAATCTATTCTTAGACTCAATATTTTTTAAACACTGGTAAGGATATATGTAACCACATATTTTTGATTTTTTGTATGTTGGCGGGTAGGCTTACTTGTGTGCAGCAGGTCAATTATATTTTTATCTATTAAATATTACATGTCGATATAGCTCAGATGGTAGAGCTATGGACTGGCAATCTGTAGACCCAGGTTCGATTCCCGCACCAGCAAATTTTATTAAAAACAAAATTCAATAAAAAACATTTTTTTAATATAATGTATTTTTTGGAAAATCTATTTTTAGACTCATTATTTTTGTCAGTACTGGTAAGCACATAGGTAACGATATATTTTTTGATTTTTCGTATGCTAGTGTGTAACCATGACTCATTATTTTTCGCGACATCGCCATATAAAGGTAATAAGAAATTTAATAACACAAGTAACTAGTTACCATTACCAAGTATGTAGCATTGGCGTACCTAGACCATTTTTCTGGGGTGGGCAAGGGAGCCATTTATATTCGGCTGTTGATTTGCCCATTCTCAGACTCGTAATCTTAAAAAGCACTTTCGACATTATGATTATAATTTATTCAAACCAAAAAAAAATCTTTTAAAAACAATTTTTGATCAAATTTTCGTAATTTTCAAATTTCAGTAATCCTGGTAGCTAATCCTATGAAAACCTCCATGTTTTTATAGAAAAACTCTGAAAAGTGCACCCATTTTTCTGAAGAAAATCTCGTGCAAACAATTCTACTCTCTGAAGAGTATGAACTTTGGATATTTGATAGAGAAGAGAAATCTAGGATCAACCTGTCTCATATTTTCTTCCATCTTCTAACCCCATATTTTGACCACTTAAGTTACCGAGGTGATCAGAATTTATTGTGCTGTTACTTAAGTGGATGTAGCGATTTTCGTTTTCTGGAAAATACGAAATTTAGTTCAAACTTAAGGGCTTTGCTACTAATACTTAATGTTTTCTTTCTGCCAAATTTCATAAAAATCCGTCGATTCGTTTCCAAGTTAAGATGATGTCCTTTAGAGGTATCCTAATGGAGTCTTGTCTATCCTTGGACTAAAAGTAGACTATTTTGAAAAGCTAAAGCTTCAACCTCACTTTGTGGTTGTTATTAACAGCTTTGAGTTGACTTAAATATGTTTCTAAGATTTTTGAAAATTGTGTTTGTTTAAAATATTTTTTCAAATTTGACGAAATTTTAAATTAGACTCTTTCTCGCTCCCAAACCGTGCAATGTACACGAAAACTTTCTTTACAAAAAATTTACTAAATTGTATTTTTGATCGAAATGACTTAATTTGTTATTATAAAATACTCATTTAGCGCATTTGTGGTCAATTTAATATACTACCCCTCCTGGAGGCGGTTGGAGGGTTAAAGAAAAACTGTTATAATCAGAACTAAGATCGATTTCTCAAGTAAGAATTTCTCAAACATTTCTTATTTAAGAAATATTTAAGACAAAAATCGACCTTAAGCCTCATTCATACTGAATCCAAAACTAGAAGTCTTCGTTTTTTTTAATTTTTCGATTTAAAATTTGTATGGGATTTGACAATCGAAAACTAAATAAATTTGAAAACTACTAGTATTGGGTTCAGTATGAATGAGGTATTAGTTCTGGCTTTAAAACTGACCCTTAGATTCCAACAAATTATCATCCTAGGAAATCAGAAGACATTTTCCCAACCAAAAATACAGGATTAACTGATATTTAAAAAAAATAATATTGTGATACTTCAAAGATACTCCCTTACATAACTGCATATCTGGTAATGATTTTCTACACTGGGTCCACGCGTGCTTGACGTGAGTTAACAAATTCACAAAATAAAATCTTACCGAAAAAAAATAAAATGAAAAAATAAAGGGAAATTATGAATATTAAGCATTGTAAGTTGTTTTTCACGTGAAAATATTTCACTAAAATTTTAAAAACCTCAAATTGCAATTGAAATTTTAAAATTTAACATTTTTTTAATATTATAAAAAAGACACAATTATGTAAAGTCGGCAACAAAAATTGAGGGAAATATTTATTAAATGCGGAAAAACTCGACTCACGCACGCTCACGCAAAATGTTTTCTCACGCACAATCACTCACAAATATATTTCTTATACTCTCACTTACTCATATTCACGAGAGTAAATAAAGATTTCACTCACGCATAATTCACGTGAATCAAGAAAAATCTCCAATATATAAAAACGTAATAACAGGAGAATCGTTTGGGATTTTGACTTCGAAATTTAAGGTACACTTATACTCGTAGAAATAAACATGTAAAACTAGCAGAAAAAGCTACTTAAAATTAGTTAAAAATTATCTTGCAGAAAAACTGCTGAAATTAGCAAATTTTTTTGCTAAATAATAGTAAGATAAAAACAGCAAAAATAAAACTGTTAAATTTATAGAATTTTAATTATATTTTTAACTTTTGGAGAATTAAATCTGCGGGTCTTTTTTCTCCCTTTTTAAAAAGGGGCAAAAAAGTCCCTTTAATTGAAGAGTTAGAGGGTTAAAATGTTCCTTGTAGTGTTTTACATAAGCTCGATGAACACGTACTATACGTAAAATGGAGGATTGCAGGTTTGTTGGACATTTGAGCGCCAATTCTGAATAAGTACGAAATTAACCCTTAAACACATTTTCATTTTCTATTAACTATAATTTAATACAAATATAACTAAAATTCTGTATATTTAATAGTTTTTTGATATTCCCATCTTACAAATATTTACCAAAAATAATTTGCTAGTTTCAGCAGTTTTTACGTAAAATAATTTTTAATAATTTTTAGTATTTTAACAAAAATTTTTACAAGACTTTTTTTTGTTAGTGTAGGATGTAGCAGTTTTTTTTTTATTGAATAGAAATATTTTTTAATATTACAAAATTAACTGTAACTGCTTTTTCACCAATTTTTGTCAGTTGTGTCAATATTTTTACAGTAAAAATTTGTCGGCCATTTTTACAAAAATAAATAATTTAAACAGAAAGTGATATTAATTTATGATGTTGAGTCAAACTAAAATAACATTAATTTACTTAAAATAACTAACTAAAAACATTTCCCTCATTCATCTTAAATAACATACATTTAAATTTAAATTTAACGGTTCGTTGTAATTCAAAAATCTGTGGTTATCATACACAGAGTTGAATAGAATCAGCTGAGATATCTTAAGAATTAAGGTTCAAAGCAAAAAAGAGTAATAATAACAAAAGGATAAAAATAGCATTGTTAAATTTCGTTGATGTTAGTCTAAGTTGAGTTGTTGATAACAAACCCGATTTGCTTTCAACAGCCAAATAAGTAGACGATTATCAAAATATTAACCCACTCAAAGGCGAAAGGCACTGATGATGGCTTTGTAGCGAAAGCCGAAAATGCGCATTCTGCTTTGCTGGTCTTATCGAATTTTTTCAATAATTGTTATTCTTTGTAATTTACTTGTAAAAATTGTATCATCTTTCTTTGATTTGAAAATAATTTAAACAGGAAGTGATATTAATTTATGATATTGAGTCAAACTAAAATAACAGATCAACTAAAAACATTTCCCTCATTCAATTTTATTTATTTTAAATTCGTTTTAAATGCAGTTAAAAATAACTATATTTTTACTAGATCTAGTCTGATTTGCAAACTAATTTGTTTACAATTTGTAGAGAAAAAGATTTATTCTTCTTCTTAACCTCAAATCCATTAAATTAAAATTAATCTACTTCTGTTTCATACTTTTAACACAAAAATTACAAAATTTAGGTAATCTATGCCGCACAATGGTTACTACTAAAATATGTTGATATTAACATTTAATTTTTGCAAGTTCATGACACAAAAAAAAAATAAATATTTACAATGTTTTGTTGTAAAACAAAATAAAATTAATTAACTGCATACTGATGTAATTTAATTGTTAACAACACACTAGTACGTGTAGTACAACTATATAAATTAAATACGCAGCAAAATCTTAATGCACACAGCAAATAAAAATCACCAGCGTTGGCCGGCAATACCGCTAAAGTATTGTTATCGCTTCAAAACCTTTACCGAAATAACAATAATACCGCAAAAGGTAAATACTACCAAAATCCGTTTCACAATTTTAGTATTTTTGTTTCAATTCCACTCCCTTCCCGTTCCCTTCCTTTTCGTTCACAGTGATTCAATATCAATCGTTCCCCGTTATATTCCATTTCTCTCCACCCGCCTAGTGTTTCAGTTCCACGCGTTCCCCATTAAATTCCGTTTCCCCATTTTAGAGTTCCAATTCCACTCATTCTCCGTTCCATTTTATTCCGTTTACTGTTCAGTATGATTTCGTTTTCATTGTCTACTTTTTTAAATTCCACTCGTTTCCCGTTCCATTCCATATCGTTCCACTTGTCTAGTGTTTTAATTGAACTCGTTTTCCAACTGCATTGGTTTTTTAAATTTTAAGTCTCTTTTTTACCCCAATTTTTTCCGCGTTCCAGCCTAAAATACCAAAAGGTACCTTATTGAAGGCTTACTCCAAGGAACAAATATTTAACATTTTAGGTCTCCGTCAGGCCATCAAGAGGGAGTTTTTTCCCCTTTTTGCCCCTTCCGGTGTGAGGAGGAAACACCATACTGAGTTTCAGCTTCCAAGTTTCCTCAGTTTTGCAAGATCGTAAAGGGAGAGACTTTCCTCTTTCTGTCCCTCCCTGAAAGAATTTTTAAACCACGAAAATGGATGTCTACGACAGAGAAGGGTCCTTTGTTCCAAATTTCAAGTTTTTGACATGCTCTCGAGAAAAGTATCAAAGATGTGAAATTTTCCGTAATCCCTGAGTTGGCCTTATAAAATGAGACAGAATGTTCTCAAAATTATTTTTCTCTATCGCATATATGTCTCCTTTTTGCAAATCAAAGAGTTTAGCTTGAAATACTTTTCTTGTTAGTTCTATTTTTGAGTTAGAAAACGATGTTGGCAGATTCAAAATAAAAACGACCAATTTAATCACCCTCTAAAATTTAGTTATAGTATATTTATTTTTAATTATGCACGCACTTTTTTCTACATTTCAGTTAATTATACAAAAAATTAAATTTCTTTTGTATATTATTCACCTGTATTTTATACACATTGATACACTGAAAAAATGAATCAGCAACAAAAATTTTAAACTTGGTTTTAATTCCATTTAGATGATTTCTGTTAACAAATTTAAATCGGATTTTAGGAGCTTATAACCGAACATTTTACAGACATAATCTCATAACGCAAATGAGCATTTCGATCGATAGCAAACCAAAAGGTTTAATTAAGCAATTCTTCTTTTCATAATCATGATCCCGATTTCAATTATATAGCCGATACAAATGCTGCCAGTCAGAACTTATTAGGATTTTGCGACTTTTATTCTACTCCAGTAAGACAAAACATTTTCAAACAAAATTTCTTACTTAACCCTCTAACCGGCCTAAGCTTTTTCGCAATGAAATTTATACCATGTGTTCCTCATGAAAAATAAACAATAAGTTCTTCTACAAAATTTTTTTTCGTTGCCTACTTTAGGCGATATGGTCCAAAATAGTTTAAGGGTGAATCTCGAAAACTAGCGCATAAAAATTACTAGGTTTAGGCACAAATTATTTTTCTTACCAAGATGTAATCGCAATAAAAAAATTACATTTTTTGTGCTCTTACGTAAGAGGATGTAGCGATTTTCGTTTTTCGAAAAATGCGAAATTGAGCGAAAACGCACCAAAACTTCAATATATATTTTTCAAACTCATAAGCTTTGCTGCCTATACCAAATATAGTCTTTTTACCAAATTTCAGAAAAATTCGTCCATTAATTTTGAAGATAAGGCGATGTCCTTTAAAGGTATCCTTATGGAATCCTGTGCGTCCTTGGACCATAGTAAGGAACTTTTTGAATATCTTAAGATCCAATCTTACTTCATGGTCACTATCAATTGTTTTAGTCAATTTAAATATGTTTTTAAGATTTTTGAAAATTTTGGTTGTTTTAAAATATTTAATTTCTGAAATTTTACGAAATTTTATCTTTGACATTTTCTCGCTTCCAAATCGTGCATTGTATACAAAAAAATTCTTCACAAAAAATTTAATAAATTTTGTTTTCTGTTGAAAAAGCATAATTTCTTATTATAAAATACTCCTTTGGCGTATTTCTGGTCAATTTAATATACCCCGCCTGGAGGCGTGCTTGCCGGTTAGAGGGTTAAGTAAAAATTCTTACTTAATGCTGACTATAATACCGGCCATGAACCTCAAACGGTAAATGGGGATTAGGTCAGTAGCAACATGCCACGGAACAGTTTTCTCATTTTAAAAGTTTCTTAGTTTTACCAATTTTTCCTACCAGTTATTATGAAATTTGTAAACCAAATTTAACAAAGGATTCTAAACACATTTTATTCTTAGTGTACAGCATCTGAATTTAATTTTTCAGTTGTTGTATTTTTTGCGTAATTTGCGTGTATGTTTTTTGGTCGAATTATTTTAATTGACGCTGACTAATTTATATTTATTTCCTTTCGTATTTTTTGTGCTTTTGAAAAGTATAAAAAAACTTTTATATTTGAAAAATGGTTCTTTGATGATTCAAAAGAATGCTTATGTTAAAAGAACCTATCATTCACTGATACACTCGAAATTTAAATAAACCGTTTGAAATGGAAAGTGTGTGTTATTTTTACGGTTTGAATTTTGAGCCAATTATTTTTTATGCTTGATGCAAGAAAATTTTTGTTTCGTCAGTGAGATATTTTTGGTAAGATTATGCTCGGATGGTGTTAAAATATTACTTTTCTTTTTTAAAGAAATTTAAAAAAAAAAATATTGAAATTTTCTAAATCTAAATTACCCAGGAAATTTTTTTACAATCGGTAGCCAGCCACACCTATTCTACAACTGGTTCCACTGCAATCGATTCCATGGAACTGGTTCCGGAACCAGTTCCTAGGATCCCATATGGAAGCTATAACTGAAGTAGAATCAGTTCTAAAACTAGTTCCAGAACTAGTTCTAGAAAGAATCAGTTCTAGAACTAGTTCCAGAACTGATTCTAGGGCAACCGGTTCCACTTTGGAGCTATAGAAGTGGTTGCTTTTGGGACAATTTCAAACAAAAATAATCTGTGTTACAATCGACAGTAGAAGGGGTTGTAAATGAAACGTAGCTATTCCACAACCGATTCTTTGGAACATAAAATTTTCCTGGGTATAAAAGTAAAATGAAAAAAAACTTAAATTTTCTATTTGTCATATAAAAAAATTCATATATAAAATATATCCACCGGTGATTACAATATGCATTTCAATACCCACCAAGGAAAATTTTCTGTTCCAAGGAATCGGTTGTAGAATAGCTACTTTTCATTCACAACACCTTCTACTGTCGATTCTAACACCGATTCTTTTTGTTTGAAATTGTCCCAAAAGCAACCCCTTCTATAGCTCCAAAGTGGAACCGTCTGCTCTAGAATCAGTTCTGGAACTGATTCTACGTCACACACACCTGCCATGTAGGATCCCAGGAACTGGTTCCGGAACCAGTTCCATGGAATCGGTTGCAGTGGAACCAGTTGTAGAATGGTTGTGGTTGGATACCGATTGTAAAAAATTTTCCTGGGTATTTTAATTTTCGTTTTTCAGAAATATTTTAATAAATATTAAAAATATGTGAAAATCGACATATTGTGAGCGTCCAAAAGAAACTGTACACGTTGGTTTACTATATTTACAGTTTCATCTCACTCTTTTGCAATTCTGTTTACTTAACAGTTTATATATTTTGTACTCTCTTAATTTTTATAAAAAAAATAACACCAATATTACAATCACAAAAATCATACAACAAAGAGATCTTCATATTCTTAGCGTCAAAAGAAACTGTACAGCTGGTGCAGCAATTATAATAAAGAATTTTAATGATAAAAAGTTACTATTATTTTTAGTGATTTGGTTTCACATTGTAGATAATATTAACTAATTATAATAATTATTAACTGACACGATCAGTTTAAATTGGAAAATTTCTGCGTAACCACCCGGTCAGAAATCGCCACTGGTACAAAAAATCAAGCACTGGTATACCACTGGGTAACCACAGTGTTAAAAATAAATGACTGGCAGATCAGTCATTTGGGACGCTTTGTCAGCGCTACCAAAAAGCGTTCTGACAGTATTTGGTTTACAAAAATTCCGGTGGTTTATAAAAAAACCACTGGCAAAGAATTGGCTTAGAGTGGCATGCCAAAGTTTGCAACCAGTGGTTATTCAGTGCTACCTAGTCAGAAATTGCCAGCGGTACAAAAATCTATTCACTGGTAGACCAATGATTTTATCAAAATGCTGACGCTTCGTTAAAAAAGGTTTGTAGTCAGAAGATTGCAACTTCAAATCCGGTTGCAAGGAAAACATTTTTTTTTGATCTTTTTTTTAATTTAAATTTTTTTTTGTTTTATAAAATCAAATTTTTTGTTTGTGGGAAAGCTCCTTCAAGACCAACTTTTTTTGCTCTCCCAACACTAGCATATTACCCGAGTAAACATACTTATATATTGTTATATATAATGTGATTGGGTTATATCTGACGGTGAATGGAGTCACATTAAGACAAATATCATTATATACAACTAAATCTGATAATATTTATACCCTACACCACTATGTGGTCAGGGTATTATAAGTTTGTGCTGATGTTTGTAACACCAAAAAATATTGGTCGTAGACCCACCTTATAGTATACCGATCGGTTCAGAATTTTTTTTTATTTCGATTTAACTATGTCCTTCTGTCCGTCCGTCCGTCTGTCTGTCTGTCTGTCCATGCAATCTTGTGCGCACTCTACAGGTCGCAACTATTAAGATATTTTGATGAAATTGTGTACGCAGACCTATGTTGGCCTAAGGACGAACAAGTTTGATTTTGGTGAACATCGGTCCATGTTTAGACCTAGTGCCCATATAAGGGTCCTACCAAAATTCTATTGTTTATACGCTGCAGGTCGTAAATATTAAGATATTTTGACGAAATTTGGTACACAGACCTATGTTAGCCCAATAACGCAGCCTATTGATTTTGGTGAACATCGGTCCATGTTTAGACCTAGTGCCATTATAAGGGCCCTACCAAAATTATACTGTTTATACGCTGCAGGTCGTAAATATTAAGATATTTTGATGAAATTTGGTACACAGACCTATATTGGCCCAATAACGCAGCCTATTGATTTTGGTGAACATCGGTCTATGTTTAGACCTAGTGCCCATATAAGGGTCCTACCAAAATTATACTGTTTATACGCTGCAGGTCGCAAATATTAAGATATTTTGATGAAATTTGGTACATAGACCTATGTTGGCCCAAGGACGAATCCTATTGATTTTGGTGAACATCGGTCCATGGTTAGAACTAGTGCCCATATAAGGGTCCCCCCAAAATTATATTGTTTATACGCTGCAGGTCGCAAATATTAAGATATTTTGATGAAATTTGGTACATAGACCTATGTTGGCCCAAGGACGAAGCCTATTGATTTTGATGACCATCGGTCCATGTTTAGAACTAGTGCCCATATAAGGGTCACCCCAAAATTGGCTTGGTTACAAACTGCAGGTCGCAAATATTAAGATATTTTAATGAAATTTGGTGCGCTGACTCACATTATAGAAAATGTTGACATAAGCCCCATTTTAACCCATTCGAATTTCGGATCCAAACAATACACCAGACTGGTGTAGGGTATTGTATAGTCGGCATGCCCGACTTTAACCTTTTGACTCGTTTTTCAATGAATTTTTTGTACGGTAATTGATGTTATTACATATCCCCAAATCTGACTCCATATATAACTACATAAGCCATATAAAACTAATCAAAATATATGTAGTGACCGATATAATTATATATGGTTCGATACTAAGTTATATAACACTGTCAGTGTGTTCGTTTACTCGAAATTCGTACTACTTTTACTACAATTGGAAAGTTTTGTTTACTTTTTGTATTGAATTTTTCCAGCTGTAGTAAAAGTAGTAACTTGTAGTAAGTAAACGAACACGCCTTTTATATATCGTCATACTAAAAATATATTCTTGTAATTTTATATAACTTTCTATATGATCTCATAAAAAATTAATATAAATTAAGAGTTAATTTCTCCACAGCCAAATAATTTTCACGTGATTTTTTTGCTTATAAAATTATATTAAAAATGATGCGTACGATTTAGAAGACAAAAGCATTAAAATTTTTATTTTATGTTATAAAATTTGGACCTTTAAAATTGTTCAAGCTAAAGAAATTTCAATATCAATTTAATAGCCGGTATGCATAAAAAGTATACTTACTATTAGACAATGTTATATAAAATCAGATATTTTTATATCGAATTAGATTTAATTTGATGTCCTGGATATGAACAAATCTCTGATCAAACTGTATCAAATTATATCTAATTTGACATAATTAGACACAAGTAGATGACCCATTTTTCGGACCAAGTTGTATGTCGTTGTATATGGGGACTTATCAAATAAGATATAATTATATATGACACCATATTAAGATTTTTACCCGGGTAGTTACAAAAAATTTTTTGCCAATACTAGCATTTTAGCACAGCCACTAGTTGTCCAGCTCTTATAACCCATTTATGTGTTTAGCCTCCAAGTATTACATGCGTCGTTAGCTCAGTGGGTAGAGCATTTGTCTGCCAATCACGGCACGACCAAAAAAAAATACATATGAACTTTTTTTAAATTTTATTTTAGAAAATATATTTCCAGGCTGGTTTTCCAGCGTTTTGTCAACGTTTACAAATTTTATTCCTCCAGTGCTTTTCCTAAGCTTTTTGAACAGCCGGTCTTTTTGTCTAATGATGTTATCATTTTGGCAATGGGAAACACTTTTTGCCAGTATTTATACCACCTATTAAAGTCCTTTGCCACCACTTTCCCGATCCATTGTACGAAAACTGAATGAAAATCCAACATTTCAGAACGCTCAGATGCCAACGTTGGCACCAGCACAATACGTAGAGCAGTACAAGCAAATGGACTATATTTAAATCAAGCCAAAAACAACATTAAATTAAATAGAAACAGCTTTGAAATCAAATTAGGGTCGTTTCAGTTTTAATTTAAATATGTTCCTACTTATTTTTAAAATGTGAAACCAAAATCTAAAATGTTGACATACTAATTGAAGTAAGAAAAAATTTATTTTAAATATAATCCAAGCAAAAAGAGAGATGCCGAAGCAGTAGAAAAAGCACTACAATTGATGATCTAGATGTGCCCCTTTTTTAACATAAACACTAATGATTTAAACATTGAGTTATCATGGGACAGGAGTACTCCCACTTTAACATTTGTGCAGTACTTTTTAAATCAGTGCAAAGGAAGCTCTTTATCACCAACTAAAAGTTAAAAAAAAAACTTTTAGCGAAAAAAATTCTATTTTTTTTATTGTAAAGGGTTCTTCAACAGGGACGCTACAAAAGTAGAAAGACAGGGACAGCAAACGACGCCATATTTCTTGCCGCTCTTTTGACGTTTCTCTTCAGTAAGGTTTGCCATTTCATGATGGAAAGATATACGAGCCAACAACGAGTCGAAATTATTAAAATTTACTACCGACATTCGGAGTCAGTGGCCTCAACGTTAAGAGCGCTACGTCCAATTTATGGTCGTCATAATGAATGGCTTCGTCAATAAACAAAATATGCTTTATTGGTCAGACAGCAATCCACACGTACTCCATGAGTCATCATTGCATCCCTAAAAAATTACGGTTTGGTGCGGTTTATGGGCCGGTGGCGTTATTGGGCCGTACTTCTTCCGTGATGATCAAGACCGGCACGCTACTGTGAATGGGAATCGCTACCGTTCAATGATAACCGAATATTTTTGGCCCCAATTGGATGATATGGACTTGGAGGACATGTGGTTCCAACAGGACGGCGCCACAAGCCACACAGCGTATGTCACAATCAATTTATTGCAAACCAAGCAAACGTGTTATTGCAAACGTGTTATGTCACGAAATGGTCCAGTCGATTGGCTGCCTCGGTCGTGCGATTTGACGCCGTTGCACTATTTCCTGTGGGGCTACGTCAAATCTATTGTCTATGCCAACAAGCCAGCGACGATTGATGAACTTCGTACGAATATCGACCGATTTATGCTTGAAAACCGTCGAAAATTGGGTTCAGCGTCTGGACTTCTGCAAGCGTGCCCGTGGTGGCCATGCAAAAGAGATCGATTTCCATACATAATGGCATCGAACGTACTTTCACAGAAATAAAGAATTTCATTGATATCCAAAACCGTTTTTGTTTTATTTAAAAAAAATTTTGTAGGGCTCTTATTGAAGAACCCTTTACAAGAGTTTTTTGATTGCCGCCACCGGGTACCGCTGACCTATTCTTTGATATGAAAGTTGACTGGCATAAACACACCATTGTGTCATGGCGAGGTATTTTGCTTTATTCTCTTCAATGAAAGTACTTTTTAAACAAGTGTAAAAGGCGCACTGCAGTTCAGTATTGTTTTCAGCACTATTTTCATAAGATCATACAAAGCAATTTTCCAATATTTTAATTTTGTATATTTTTAAAAATCGAAAAGTTACATACACAAAGTTGAATGGAACCAGCTGCGAAACTTTAAGAATTAAAGTTCAAAGCAAAAAACATGTTAAAAAAAAATAAAAATAGTATTGTTAGATATCGTTGATGTTAGTCTAGTTGAATTGTTAACATATTTAATTTGTTTTCAACTTTGGCATAAGTAGATCATCATCAATGATTAACCCATTAGGGAAAACGACACTGATTATGGCTTTGTAGCGAAAGCCGAAAATACGTATACTGTCTTGCTGGCCCTATCGAATTCTTTAAAAAATTTCTATTCTTTGTAATTTACTTGTGGAAATTGTATCATCTTTCTTTAATTTGAAAAATAAAATAAACAAAAACTGATATTAATTTCTGATCTGAAATCGAACTTAAAAATATCGAATTTAAAAAAATTAATTATAAATATTAAAAAAAAAAATAAATAAAAAACAGTAAAAAAATATTGGTCCCTACAGGAATCGAACCGGTGATTATCATAGAAATACCAAATGATACCATAATCACTTTTTAGGATCACTTTTAGAGCAATTACTCTTTACAAGCAATACTTAAGTGATTTTTTGGCTGTTGTTAAGAATTAATTATAGAAAAGCTGTTAAAATATACTAAGGGAACTTTGGAAGTAATGAAAGAAGTGATTTTTTGAAGTTGTTCAGAATTACTTCTAAAAAACCAGTAAAAATAGACTAACGAAAACTTGTGAAGCAGAGAAAGAAGTAGTTTGTAAAGCATTACTTCCAAGTTTTCTTTGCTGGGATCATATTTACTTTAATAATATTCATACTTAATTTAAAAATTTTCATAAAAAATGCGATGTATATTCACAAATGATATAATAGTTGAAGTAGCTATGGTTTTTTTTTCTCTGTGTATATATCGAAATTCGGGATTTTGCCAAAAATTATCAATATAAACCCAATACATTTGGCAACAATGTGGTTTTTAGCGACGAGAGCAAATTTAAATTTTTTTGTAAGCATGCTTGAGCGTGTTTTGCACACCTGTAAATAGTCCCCTCAAATACATTAAGTTTGACATACAATTTTCCTATAGTTACTTTGGAGGCAATATGAAATAATTCGAAAAAACGAAAAATGGGGCCATTTTAACCCCATTTTTTAAACTTTTAAAAGACATTGGAGAGCTAAAAAAAGTACGTTCCTTTAATGCGTATAAATATCCGAAGTTCATTAACATCCCAGTGTAGAAACGATAATGACATATCATTATTTTTTGGACTACCAGTAATGACAACCACTTACCTTCTGCATTATTTTAAAACATATAATAATGAGTTACTGATAATGACTTATTTTTATCATTATTTGAAATAGAAAATAATTTTCTAGATTTTTTTGAAAATTTTTGAAAATCTATTTTTAGACTGAATATTTTTTCAACACTGGTAAAGATATATGTAACCACATATTTTTTGATTTTTTGTATGTTTGCGAGTAAGCTGACTTGTGTGCAGCAGGTCAATTAAGTTTTTATCTATCAAACATTAAATGTTGATACAGCTCAGATGGTAGAGCTAATGACTGGCAACATGGAGTCCCAAGTTCGATTCCCGTACTAGAAAATTTTACTAAAAAAAATTTTACAATAAAAAAAAATATTTTTTTTTTTATAAAACTTTCTTTTAAATTCTATTTTTGGACTAATTTTTTTTTTGTCAGTACTGGTAAGCATATAGGTAATGACATAATTTTCGATTTTTTGTATGCTGGTTTGTAAGCATAACTCATTATTTTTCGCGACATCGCCATATAAAAGTAATAAGAAATGTAATAAGAAAAGTAACTAGTTACCATTACCAAGTATGTAGTTACATAACCACATATGTGGTAATGATTTTCTGCACTGGGATCTGCGAGTCCGCGTCGGGAGACATCCCTTATAATCTTAAATGAATTGAGGTTAAGTTATGTTACCAAACCAAAGCCGTTTTAAGCAATTTCTTTCACGGGACCTACATATATTTATCCTTTAATCAGATACGGCTCATTCCGAGCAAAAACAGCGTATCCAATTTTAGCTCATTTCCATCAAGTCGCTTTTTTAAATGTTTCGAAGGCCTAAACGTTCGAAAAATTACGTTGGAACTCAATGTCTAACTGATATACGAACTTTTGGGTACCTGGCTACAAAGTCTAAATTTTGATGTGTAGAATTTCAATACCCCAAAAACCCGAAACAATTCACGATCGGAAACTGTCTCTCGGATATTTTCGTGCCGATATCTGCACTCAAAAAAGAATCTACTGCAAATAACAGTTAAAATAAAAGTATATGCAATTAAAAGGTTACAAAGAATAACTAAAAATTTTGTTATTTTTTATTGTTGAAAAATAATTAACAAATTATTAATTAAAAATATTAAAAACAACTAATAATGTCATAAAATTAACTGACAAATTTTTACTACAAAAATTTTAAAACAACTGACAAAATGGGTCAAATTTACTGTTTTTTTTACCGTTAATTCTTTTGGTATTGTAAAAGTATATTTTAATAAATAAAAAACTTTTTCTCTCGATTACAAAAATATGTGTAGTTAAGTAAATACTTCAGTCTATAATAAATATAAACTAAACAAGAATTTTTAAAATTTAACGAAATTTTTTATTTTTTATATAACTTAGAAAAAGAACTGTTTTCTGTAAAAATATTGTTTTGGTAGTTGTTTATTATGATATTAAAAATAACTGATATAAACAACTGTTACGAAATTACAGTATTTTCGTCAGTTGTTTTCTTAAAGAACTCTCGTAAAAGTTGTTTTGTATTTTTCCATGGAAAAACAACTGTAATTACTATTAAAAACAACAACTAGTGATTACTACAAAAACTACTGTCATTTAGTAACTGTCAAAGTTTTATGAGTGTACGCAATGTACGAACTTGGATATTAGACTATCTTACCTAACTGATCAGACATAGTGCTGATGCCCAATCCGTTCCGATATTGGAAAAATCCTGATTTGAACTTTTGAAACGCATTTATATTCTACTACATACTTATATTGCACCGGAATTTTATCCGCTTCCGAAAATAGGACCAAAATCGTACTGTAGTTGAGGTTATCATATCATCAACATGCCTGACTTCAATTAATTTTTAACTTGTATAACTTATTGCTTTACGCTATTTAGGCTCGACTACTGATTGATCAGTTAAAATTGAGCCAACAGTTAAATTCAAATTTTATATTGGAAATAACAACAACTGACAGTGTTAAAAACTTTTAATAACTTTTGAACAACTTTTATAGATAAGTATTACTTACGATATAAAACAGAAAATAAACATACCTGAAAAGAAAACAAATGAAAAATCAGATTATAATAGATACTAAATAATGAATATATAGTCTAAAGTGAACTACCCTAATAAGTAAATTAAATGTGCTCGATTTACACTCGTTAAGCTTATCGAACATTGTTCAAATATATATAAAAGAAAATTTGAAAGATAGAAATTTACCCCTAAATTCATAAACGCTTTGTAAAATTATAGGAGCCCTATTAAAAAAAATTAATATGGAGCTGTATATGGTAGTATATAACATAATGTGATCCATATACCATTTCATCCGAAAAATGGCCCGATATAATTGTGTCAGTTTGTTATCACATTTTATCTAATTGTATCAGTTTAGATCTTAACTGATTAGATTATATATTAAGCAGATGAAATTTTATCTGATTTTTGACCTGATACAATTTTATGGGTTTATGTCGCATGGTATTAGTTTAGATCCAAATATATACATTACTATACAAACTTATATAGTTATATCTGAATTTTGACCTGATGCAATTATATCTGCTTTAAAATTTTGATACAATTATATAAGGCAAATGTCGGATACAAATATATTTTATTTATATAAAATTGTACCAACTACGATCTAAACAGATGCCATTAGATATAAACCGGTAAAATTGTGTCAGGTCAAAAATTGGATATAATTTCATCTGAATACTGTATAATTTCATTAGTTGAGATCTAAACTAATACAATTATATAAAAACTGATAAACAACTGATACAATTACATCGGGCCATTTTTCGGATGAAAGAGTATATTTATACAGATATAACTTCATCGCATTTAATACGACTATATGTAACTGTTTTTACTCGGGAGGTTTATTGAACAAATTTTATATGTAAATGACGTTTTGTAACTTTACATCATTTATGAATTGAGGGGTTATTTTATAAAATATAAATATCAGTGGTAAAAAGCTGAGTAACTGTCAAATTTTATTCAGTCAACATTTTCTTAAAAAAAAACAAACAGTTCTTATAGTATATTGATCATTAAAATAAACGAAATATCAGTTAGTTTTACCGATTTTGGCAATTTACTATTTAATAAATAAAAATAAACGACAAAATACAATTGTTTTAAGCGGAAAAAACTTAGTCACCTTTTAAACTGGTTCTCAATTGTTTTAAACTGCATATGCAGTAGATTTTAAGAAAAAAGTATTGCGAGTGTCATTGTATTTAAAAACCAATCAAATTTCACTTGAAAGCAAAACCACTAACATTTTATAAAATTCATCTCTTATTTCAATTTATCTTTGACTTTAAATAAAACAAACCACAAATAAATTAAGGGGGGTATTGACTCTAGGGAAATTTTGTTTTCGAAAATTATTACTAAAAAATTCGAAGAAATAAAATTTCCACATGTTTTTTTTTGTAAAATATATTTTAGTCACAAAGTAATATTCTCTGCGTTAAATTTGTATACAAAAATTTTTGGGAGCATTTTTTATCATTGTCTTTATTATAAATCCTTTTTTTCTTTCGTAGGCAACAAAAAACTCTAGTCCTTATCGTGGCTCTTTTTTTGAATTTTGGTCAAATGAATTTTATATCCCCGAGCAAATGTGTTTTTCTTGCCTTTTTTGGAATTTTTAAGTTTATGTGGCAACTTTGTTAAAAAAAATTTTTTTAAATAAAAATCGGACCACGATAGAGTCTAGAGAATTTATCTGGGATTAAGAATCACTTTATATTTTTCGATAATTAATGAAGGCTGCAGAGGGGCAGCCGATTTTGCCTTATTTAAAAAAGGCCAGTAATGAAGTGGCAACTCTGGCGATTTTGGCCGGGGAAATATAAGACTGAAATATAAAACTGATGCTTTCAAAATGAAAATACTAAACAATTATCTTAATTTTTGCATTAAAAATACAAAAATTGTTTTTTCGGACTTTCTATATTTTCATATATTTAGTTGGTTTTACCAAATCAGACTGTTCATATACGAAAGTACAAAATTCTCGTCCCGTTGATTTTTTGTACCTTATGTAATGTCTCGGTTTGAGTAAGAAAGTTATCATTTTCTTATTGCGGACAACTGAAGAGTAGAGTGATGTCTACGAAACAATTGTATTGTCTATCATGGAAATGATCAACCCCTTTTTGAAACAACAAATAAAAATCTAATACGACAATATCATATTAGAATTTGGACTTGAGGTGGAAGAATATTCTAACTAAATATATAAAAAAAAAATAAAATATTAAAAATATTGTTAATTGAATTTTTTACGTTCAAATATGCCCTTTAAAATGCTGTTTTACAGTATTTACCCCCCTTAAAACAAATATTTAAATTGTTCAACTGTTTTTAATTACAAAAATGACTTAATTTATTTGGTAAAATTATATGTAATAACAATAAGATGACTGCATAAAATAAATATTAGGAATTCCCCGTAATTTTATGTAGTTTCTTTTTTTAATGACTTACAAATATAGCTCAAAATTATTTTTATTCTACAATTTTTCACTAGCCAATATCACAACTGAAATATTTACTGTTTAAAAAACTAAAAATCTAGACTACAGAGATTCTCTGAGTGTATCCAGAAAAAAAACATTTTTTAAGATATTTGAAAATATTTGAGACATTTTATTATAACCATTTGATTTAAATGCTATAAATTATAATAATTTATTTTTGGGCCAATGAAATTTTATTAATATATGAAAAAAATATTTTCTTTTTGTTAGTAACATAAAAAGCACGTTTTTTTCTGGTCAAATAATTTGTAAAAATTCGTAAAATTTTGTTTAAATCATAAGGAAAAAGAATCAAAGAACAATAGTAATATCCGGCAGCAATTAAATATTTGTTTCACAGCAAATATAACTAGTGCATAAAATATCATTAATTTTACTTAAAAATAAATACCAAAACAATGCTGCCAAAACAAAAGAATGACAAGATTTAAGAATTTTCGATTATTTTTGCATTAAATTCCCATCGAATGCCGGAAGTTTCTTCTAACAGATAGTGTACATTCATTTGTTCAATACAAAATTGTTTGTTATACTTTGTTGTTTTTCTTATGCAAAATATGAAAAAAGGAACAAAAAACAATCATAGAGCAATTATTATTATAAATTAATAATCAACCACTGAAAACATTGATAAATTGTGCATAGAAGTCTAAACAGAAAAACAACTGCAAAATTTGCATACATATGTTTGCGTACTAGGGGGTAACATGACATGTTGCAAACATGAACAACATACAGTGAGTCATATAATTAAACTGAAACTATGACAGCAATTATTTTAACAATACCAAAGATTTCTATAATCCACTTCGGAAATAAATTTTATGGTACCTTAATGTTGTACAAGATGTCAAATAGGTTATTTGTTCTATTGTCGAGTATACTTTAAAGTGCTGGACCTATGGGTACCTAATGTCCAAACCGATTGTTAAGAAGAATTTGGTCTATAACAGAATCCGAGTCTATAATAGTAATATAGTTAAGAACTTGTGGTAAAATATCTTGGATCGTGCAGCTTTCCAATACATAATTTAATTTCAGACGTATGATAGATAGTGGTATTAAGAGTCACCCTGTTTTAATATCAATATTATTATTCTACTTCTGTTATTAGCTAATATCAACCATACAGGTATTACAAAAGATTGTTTTGTCTTTCAGATTTTGGTAATAAGAGTCATGACATTCGTTTTTTAATATTTTGATAATCCCAAAATTTTCTAGTGGTATAATTTTTGGTAAAAACAGAATTTAACAATATTTCCCTTTCGGGACTATAGACAATTAGTTTGATTTTCATAAACTATTATAACGCTGACTTGTCATAAAATCCACGGGGACAATGACCAACATGAATTTGGTAATAATTCCCATATAAAAATGGCCATAATCGCCATGTGTTTTAAGACTGCTTTTCAAACGGTTATAATTCCCATAGGGGAAAAAGGCGCTGTGGGAAGTGTCGTCCTAAAGACGAACGATAACGAGTATGCAACAAAAAACTTAGACACCCCCTCAATTAAATTGGCATTGTTATGTGTAATTTTAAGATAAAAACAAAAACAATTTCCCATACAAATATGCTATTCGAAAAAATATAACAATTGTGTATCAAAAAAGGTTGGATATGTTGGGACATGTTTTTTACACCAGTAGAAAAGGTAGCGTCTCTCCCAATTTGTCACAAAAATTGTCGGTCATAATCTTCAAAACGAAATTGGGGATAATATCACAGGGAGTTATAACCTGTCACCTGTTGCAACATAGAAAAAATTAGAAAGTATCTCAGAAATGGAGAAAATCCCTTTAATTTATAAAAATTAAGTTGAAATAAAAATCAAAAAATAGGTAAAAGTCTTTGAAGTTGTAAAAGAAAATGGCTTAAACAGGTAAAAAGCGCTAACATTAAGAGAAAATCGATGTATAAAATTTACAACCTGGTACAATTAAATAAATTCTAAAATAAGAAAAAAAAATCGCCACAATATTGTTACGTTTTTACCTTTTAAAACGTTGGTTTATTTCCTTTAAATAAACCAAGTTCTTTAATATTGCAATCAAAATAACCAATACCAACGCTGACACCAATTGTTACCAGTGATGCCAACTTGGTGCTTTAAGCACTATTTATGGTGCTTTTTGATGACCCAAAACGCCAAAATTTTGCCCATGGTGCCAGAACAAAAAAAAAATACTAAAATAGTGTTTTTTTCTTTTTTGGGTAGTGCTTTTAGTGATTTTTTTTACAATTTTTAATATACAACTTTTTTAGGTTTTAAGATCACTGTAGACCATGGTACCGGTACTAAATGCAAAGAAAAATCGTCAAAATCGTCAGCCATTTTATGAGAAATCGTCAGGAAATCGTCATCAGTTAAATATCATAAAACCACTACCCTTATTTATATCGCTGCTCTTAAGATAATTCACAGCTTTTATAAATTCGAATTATATATAACTGGATATGTTACAGATAAAACACCTCATAAATAATTTATATAGACTTTAAGTTCGTGATTACGATTGTTTAAACCGGCATTCACACCTAAACCCTAAACACGTGTTTAGCTAAAACGAAAGTAAAAGAATAAGGAACTTTTGTAATAGAATAAAGAGGTGTTTAAGCTAAGCAAATATTTCCAAATCTGAAAGATATCACAAACGGTCCCTGAAGACATATCAGTCTATCATTATTTCGATTGAAAACACTGGAAAGATGATTTTATCTTACTAGCGGGCAACTATTGACCCCAAGCTGCTATCTGCATGATACGTAAACTGCTCTGCACTAGATTGAAGATACCATCATAAGTCTTTCTCGGTGAATGAGTTCACAATGATATCCTTTATGGACAAATGGGAGGCTTTTTAAAACATCGAGCTGGAATGGATGAACTTGCAACCACCTAACATATTCCTGTGGAATTTAGAAATGTGGGTATTTCCTTGCAAACTTGTAAGTTGAGCAGCCTGGATCTACTCCTAATCTCAGGTGGGCTAACGGAATGAGTTGCGTGTTTACAATTCACATCTCGCTCTCTATTCGAGGTGTACAAGTGCGCTTATATTGCTACCCAGGGGTGATATTTCGGTTATAGTGGCAATATAACATGCCACTGTCTTACCGATGACCTCAGTGATCTCTCGTATAGTAATATATCGCACTAATTTAGCTCCCTACCAGATCATCCACATGACACCGGCTGACACTCCGAGGAAAATAAGCACTATTATCAACATGATTTTGGTCATAATTCCCACTTAAAAATGAACATATTCCTCATGGGCTTTAAGATAATTTTTCAAAGGTCATAATCACACTAAAGTTGTTCTGGCCTATTACCGGACTTTGGGGATTTCTACTCTATTCTATATCTGAAGCCGGTTTCGCTGAGTAAAGCCCTGGGCTGGGCTTAATTTTCTACTCTGTGGTATAACCAAAATAGGCTTCGGTTTTATCTGGATACTATTTAAGATTAGAATCAAATGAAAGGTATTTTAAGGAACTGTCTTAGAAACATTTGGCCTTTTTTTTAATCATTGGATTTATTTTTGGATTTATTTTATTTTGTTAAAAAATCCACATTTTGTTATTTAATTTTCAAAATTTAATATTTTTAGCAAAATCTAATACTTATGCGCTAATATAATGTGAAAGAAAATTATTAAATTTTGTAAAAAATGTGAGCACAGGAATGGAATTAGGCTAAATCCAAAACGGATTTATAAATTAAATAAATCCGTTTTGGATTCAGCTTAATTTAATTCCAGAAATTGCATTCCCGTAAAATTTAAATTTTTTCTTTCACCTTATAATAGCAAATAAGTGTTAGATTTGGATAAAAATATAAAATTTTTAAAATTCATTAACAAAATGTAGATTTTTAAGCAAAATAAAATAAATCCAGTGATTAAAAAAAAGGCCTATTATTTCACGCTCATGCATTACCTATTTCTGAAGTTATTAAAGATTTTAAAGATTTTTAATTATGAAGATTTACTTTTAAAGTCAAATTCTGTTGAAAATTATCCAACTTATAGCAGGAAACTGTACTCTTACTATAAATTGGGTAAATTTACTGTATGTAAATTTACCATCCACATTATGTTTTAGTTGGTGCACAAATAATGTAAAAGTGCGTAAAAGTTAACTGATATTTTAAAATTAATGTGTTAATTCACTAAATTTTTGCATGTAAATGTACGTATAAAATGCGTAAAAATTCACAAATAATACGTAAAAATCCACAAAAAAATGCTAATATTTACCACTGCTGTATTTAAACCAATCAAAAACATATTTTTATACCCTACACCACTACGTAGACAGGGTATAATAAGTTTGTGCTGATGTTTGCAACACCAAAAAATATTGGAGCTAGACCCAACTTTTAGTATACCGATCGACGCAGAATCACTTTTTGTTTTGATTTAACGATGTCCGTCCGTCTGTCTGTACAGTTCGCAAATATTAAGATATTTTGATGAAGTTTAGTACACCGGCCTATGTCAGCCCAAGGACGAAGCGTATTGATTTTGGTTGAAATCGGTCCATGTTTAGACCTAGTGCCCATATAAAGGTCCCCCCAAAATTGGCTTGTTTACATGTAAATACGAAAATATTTCAACGAAATTTGATTCGCTCACTCACGTGGTCTCAAGGATAAAGCCTATTGATTCTAGGTAGGATCGGTCCATATTTGGACCTATCGCCCATATGGTCTATATTTCCGATTTTCTCTTATTTTATCATTTTATAGGAAATTTTGACACAAGTCCGTTTTAACCCATTCGAATTTCGGTTCCAATCATTAGTTGGCATGACCGAATTTAACTTTTTTACTCGTTTTAATATAACAAATTAATTTTTACTACATATTTTGTTAATAAGGAGTTATATATTAAAATAAATAAATTAAATGAAAATAAAAAGAAAATTTCCAAATAAAATATTTTTTTTTACTACTGGTAAAAATTAAATTACGGATTTTTTTTACTTCAACGAAATTCTATTCCAAATAGAATTCCGAATTTATTTTACAACAAATAGAGAAAAAAAAACTTATTGAAAAAACTTTTCTAGAACCAATGGTTGCCAGTTAATGCATTTTCAAGTACTACCAAGCACTATCATCAGATTGTCTTTATGGGATTCTCTTTGGGTTATAATGTAGATTTAAATTTTTGTATTTATGTTAACTCCCAAGTAAATAACGAATTGAGAACTAAATTCAAATATTTTTACTGGTCATTTATATATTACAACGAAAATCACATGTTTCCTCCTCAATTTAAGATTGATAAGATATAAAACTCTGGTAAACTACCCACAAAAAAAAACTTCAAATTATCAGTGCTTTAGAATCGTATAACTTGTAGCGCCTTTACAGGGTTAAGTGTTCTGTAAAATTTAAATTGATCTCTTATCAGTTGAATTTTAATTCTGCATGCAACATTTACTTTTCTTAATCACTGTATGTCAATATTTAATATTAATGACTTTTAATTTAAATTTTTGGTTGCATTCACCTCACTACACTTATATGTACAGATATGTATATAGATACAAGCATACTAAAGTACTTGTTCTTCTATCTATTTATATGGTTTGAATTTAATTTAACCATAAAATTTTTATATACACACCCAGTGTAGAAAATCATTACCAGATATGTGGTTATGTAACTACATACTTGGTAATGGTAACTACTTACTTTTGTTATTACATTTCTTATTACCTTTATATGGCGATGTCGCGAAAAATAATGAGTTGTCGTTACACACCAGCATACGAAAAATCAAAAAATATATCGTTACCTATGTGCTTACCAGTACTGACAAAAATAATGAGTCTAAAAATAGATTTTCAAAAAAATTAATTATATAAAAAAAAATATTTTTTATTGTATTTTTTTTTTTAATAAAATTTGCTGGTGCGGGAATCGAACCTGGGTCTACAGATTGCCACTCAACAGCTCTACCATCTGAGCTATATCGACATGTAATATTTAATAGATAAAAACATAATTGGCCTGCTGCACACAAGTAAGCTTACTCGCCAACATACAAAAAATCAAAAAATATGTGGTTACATATATCCTTACCAGTGTTTAAAAAATATTGAGTCTAAAATAAGATTTCAAAAAATTTTCAAAAAAATCTAAAAAATTATTTTCTATTTGAAATAATGATAAAAATAAGTCATTATCAGTAACTCATTATTATATGTTTTAAAATAATGCAGAAGGTAAGTGGGTGTCATTACTGGTACTCCAAAAAATAATGATATGTCATTACCGTTTCTACACTGGGCATGTAAATAATTTTTATTTTTTTTTTTGATAATTAATATTGTTGTTAATTGACATAATTTATATTAATTAAATTCAAATAACAAACCCGGCAATTGCCGCAATCAAACATTGATTAATTTGTTTATAACCAAACATGCAAAATTAAATAAAAAATAATGTTTCATATAAAACAGAATACATTACTATTAAAAATTAATTGGTGGGTCATTAGCCTTTCAAAAGGAATTATTTTAATATTAAAATAAGTTTTTCATGCTTTAATTGTTTAAAATTTATATTTATTCAGTTAGTTCGTTAACTATTTTTTTAAATATTATTTTTGTTTGTTTAATTATGCCACGTTAAACTAATTAGTTTTTATTTGCATTATATATTTTCCCGCTAATTTGTTTAATTCTTATTTACTTTATGATTTCTAGTTTTTAATGAGGCGCCCCATATTATATTAAAATAAATATTTTCCGTTTGACACACCTTGTTAAACAACAAACATTTGAAATTTGGCCATTGACTTTATTTGTTGCAAAAAAAGTAGTACGATACAAATAATTTGCATAAATAACTTTGCAATTGGTTTTTAATTTATTGTCTGTTTTTATAAAAATAAATGAAATTGTTAGCAATTTTTATTGTTAAGTTATATAAAGCATATGTTAAGAATAATAATTATTTAATATAAGTAATATATCTTAGCACTTTTGAGAAAAGATTAATCGAACGACATGTTAAATTATACAATGCACCACTCTGTGATAAAGGGTATATTGAGTTTCTGCTGATGTTTGTAAATACCAAAAATAATGGGCATACACCCACCTTTACCGATACACTCAAATTTACTTCCTGAGTCTATTTAGCGCTGTCCGTCTGTCCGTCAATCCATATAAAATTAACGATCGTTGTAATCAAACTACAGGTCGAAATACTAATGATAATTTGATGAACCTTTTTGAAAATGGTTAAAATCTGTCTACATCTTGATCTAGTGATACCTGAGCTTAAGTGTATTGAACTTAAATGGTATTACCAAATCGAAGCAATTTCTTGTACTGGATCTATTTAATTTTATTCATGACTTCAGAGAGTACTCGTTTCGGACACAAAAATTCGCACTCAAAGACTTTTGTCGGTAGAAGCTACTGCTAAAACAAAGTTGTATGCAGTTAAAACAAAGACAAAGGTATTTATTTACCTTTTTTGGCATCTTTATTTTCTTGGTTTGTCGGTACAATTTTTTATTATTGGAAAATTACCGTTATAAATTGCTGTTTTGGCATTCTAGCTGTATTATAACGGTAATATGCATATATTACAGAATAGGACCGATAAAATATCGAATTAAAACCGGTTATATATCAAAACAATTACTCTTAACAGAATCAGCGTTGCAAAACGCTCATACGAAGTTTGGTTTCGGCGTGGTTGAAAATTACTCTTATATTAAAACTGAAACGGTAACCGAACCTGGTTTTTATGCATTGGAGACACAATAAAATTTTCAGATTTTTATCTGCAAACTTATGGCCAAATTCATAAACTTTTACAACAGTCTTATTGCAGGATTTTAAGCTAATTTGTGGAAAACAGTATTCATATTTGCTTAATAATGAAGAAAATAATAAAGGTTTATAGTCGACTCTCATTAACTTTAAACCTTTTATAAAGTTTGGAGTGAGGAAGCCACCATTTAATTGTTAATTATTTCATTTTCAGGCATGAACTGATTTATTAAAGCCATCCCATCCCTAGAATGTGTGGCTTCCAACAACTTGCATCCATCAAACTGAAAAAAGCTACAAGAATTGCGTAGCCAATGACCTTTTCGAAAAAATTTACAAAAAAAATGTAAAAGTAAAATTAAAAAGAAAAACCAAACAATAGTGCTGTACAGACTGTCAAAACGTTATTCGAAATTCGATTACTTTTGTATGCTTCGAATAATATGTTCTAAAACATTACTTTTTTGCACATATTTGAATTGATTTGCTTTATAACCCAGTGTAGAAACGGTAATGGCATATCATTATTTTTTGGAGTACCAGTAATGACACCCACTTACCTTCTGCATTATTTTAAAACATATAATAATGAGTTACTGATAATGACTTATTTTTATCATTATTTCAAATAGAAAATAATTTTTTAATTTTTTTGAAAATTTTTTGAAATCTATTTTTAGACTCAATATTTTTTAAACACTGGTAAGGATATATGTAACCACATATTTTTTGATTTTTAGTATGTTGGCGAGTAAGCTTACTTGTGTGCAGTAGGTCAATTATGTTTTTATCTATTAAATATTACATGTCGATATAGCTCAGATGGTAGAGCTGTTGACTGGCAATTTGTAGACCCAGGTTCGATTCCCGCACCAGCAAATTTTATTAAAAAAAAAAAAAAATACAATAAAAAATATTTTTTTTTATATAATTAATTTTTTTGAAAATCTTTTTTTAGACTCATTATTTTTGTCAGTACTGGTAAGCATATAGGTAACTATATGTTTTTTGATTTTTCGTATGCTGGTGTGTAACGACAACTCATTACTTTTCGCGACATCGCCATATAAAGGTAATAAGAAATGTAATAACAAAAGTAAGTAGTTACCATTACCAAGTATGTAGTTACATAACCACATATCTGGTAATGATTTTCTACACTGGGAAATAAAATAAAAAATATTTTTAATGGCTTTTAAATTTATCATAGCACATCATTAGTTCTCTAATTTTAAAAAATACATTTTCACTTCCAATTACCGAGTCAATCGTTTACTAAATTTGTACATCACTTGGGACTTATTTAGGAGAAGAGAGAAAATAAACAATAGTGTTGCCAGTATCAAATCGAAAAATTAAATTATAGTTAAAATCAGGGGTCTCGCATGGTCCTGATGAATGGCAACACCGGTTTTTAATGCAGCAGATGGCGCTGACTGCTGTTTTGTTTTTTCTGGCAATACTGTTTCATTTTACTGGGGAGTAGTTTTGCCCAAAAAGTTTTAGCTTATTCCCATTTGAAATGTTTAAATCCCCAATGTTATACCGAATTCATTTTAATTTAAACAAAAACTCAAAAAAGGAGCTAAGTTAACATCGCTCTTTGAGTTCAGAAAATTATTAAGAAAAGAGTGAGCAAATTAAATAAAATTTAGTATTTTACGAAGGCCTCAAATCTTTGTTAAAATTGTGAAACTCAAAAAATTTAATTATACGAAAGACAAATCACAATTAGGGTTCTATAAGTCGACTTTCGACTAATCGATTAATCGACGTTTTGCGAAAATTTTCGACTTTTTGAAAGTCGACTTTATTGTGATGCAAAAGTCGAAAAGTCGACTGTTGCTTTCGACTTTTTTACTTATTACCATATGGCTAAGAAGTAAATTTTGTTTTTGCTGATAACACAATAGAAAAAATTAAGCAAGTGTTGCTAGTCTATTGGAAAGAAAACAGTGAAATATGACATAAAAAACTCTAAAATGTCTACGACACACAGTGGTTTTAAACTGAGAGAAGTGGTAATACATACACAACTTCTAAACTAATCGTCCGATTTGGACAAAGTTTATAGAATATTGTAGAGTAGGAATAAGGCTTTTGGTCAACCTGTTTTATTAATAGGGCATTTATTTAGCACCAGCGTGCAAAGTAGACCACCTCGAGTGATAACAAGCTTTCGGAACCCTTGGCTTCTTAAATTGTCGGTCGATTTCAATGAATTTAGACTTTTTGAATTATACTTAGGGCAAGTAACTTTTTTCCAATGTAACCATGGTTAAACGTTAACCCCAGATATTTTCATATAAATTTGAGATTCAAAACTATGGTTAAGCACTAAACTCAGTTTATTTTGGGATAAGTTAGCAGGTCTTAATTAACAATTTTTCAACAAAACTTTTCGTTAATTTCAGCAGGATAGAATATTATTGGCATTTAACTAAGTTTAACTTTTAACAAAAAATTTATAGAAATAACAGTTTTTTCATTGTGTTTTGTCTACTATTGAGATAATTGTTATGCTAATATGAGAAGGGTAGTTTTATCTAACTAAAATTTACTAAACAGATTTGGCAGTTTTTTTCTGCAGGGCCATTTTTATCCATATTATCTGCTATTTGCACAGATTTATTTCTATCAGTGTATTAGTATTACTGGAGTAAGTCATAAAATCAAAGTAAAATTTAAACAAAATCTAAGACTTGACTTTGATTTCACTTAAATTTTTGTAGCGCTTATTGGGTAAAGCTTAAAGCATAACTTGTCAGAATAGGTATCTGCCGATAGCACTGATGATCATAATGAAAACAGAGGAACCAAAAATTTAAAAGGCTATAGCCCCCCTAAAAAACCTACGCCGGTGTATGCAATCTACGCTCAGCATTTGTTGAAAGCGAGAAAATTTTTGAACTTAATTTTAAGTTTTCACAGGTGCGTAAAATATAGCTCCCCAATTTTTTTAGACAGAGAAATTATTGTAAATACTTGATTACAATTAATTCAACCTTTTAACCTACATCGTTTAAACATGCTTTTTTTGTCAGTTAAAATATTAATTGGACAGTTAAAAGTTTAACTCTGCCAGTTTAAAATACCAAGGTGATGCTCAAAAAACTAAAAGAACACTGTCTATAGAAGGGGCTCCAAAGCCCAAAAATGCAGTTTTGTGCATCAAGTGGGGTTTTTTATTAAAAAAAACTGGTATGTTACCATATGGCTACACCATGCATTCAAATGTATAAGAATAAGGGGGTAATTTTCTAAAACACTTCGGTTAAGTGTTGCGTTATTTCTATAGAAATTGTTTTTGTTACAAAAACAATTTACATTGAAAGTTCCCTTCACTTCACCCAAGTCTTTTACGAAATTAGGTAGTTAAATAAGCCTTAATGTATATAAGTTTTGTGCTACATTTTATATTTAAAACCACTGTGCGATAATAAAAAACAAGGAAAAATTTTATTTTATATGCATAAAAGTCGAATTTATGCTCATTATCAACAAGGTGCAATTCTACGTTTCGAATCTAGTTAACTGACCCCCAAATAAGCTAAAAAATATAATTTTTTGCTATTTAAAAATTTTCATATAAAAAGTCGATTAATCGACTTTTACCTATAAAAAGTCGGAAAGTCGAAAAGTCGACTTTTAAAAATTTGAAAAAAGTCAAAAAGTCGATTAATCGAATTTTACCTATAAAAAGTCGAAAAGTCGACTTTTTAAAATTTGAAAAAAGTCAAAAAGTCGAAAAGTCGACTTTTTGTTGCAACTATATAACCCTAATCACAATTAAGCTGAAATGTCACCGTTTCAAAATAAAAGTCATATATTAAATTTTCGAGAGAAAAATATCCATAAAATTTTCACACGAACTTCATTATGGTGAAAAGTCTTTTTTTCTAAAATTTGTAAATCTAGTAAGGTATAAGGTCTAGGGCTCGTAAACTCGTAACCCCTCAGTTCATAAATGCTGTGTAAATTTATAGCAGGTCTACAAAACGTCATTTTCATACAAAATTTGTTCAATAAACCTCCTATAATTTTACAAAGCGTTTATGAATTTAGGCGTTAGTGTGCATAAGTCGAGTTTACACGATGCAGAAGGTACATAAGAGTTTATATGAAAACCCCTGCTACTTTTTGAGCCTACACAAAATTTATTTTTTCTGAGTCCCTTGCATGTAACAATTTCAGTATTTGGAAAATAGAAAATTTTTTGATTAATTATTGAGTTTGGTTGCTTTTCGTTATTTCAATAAATTTTTAAATTATTTTTAGAAATTTTTAAATTCTTTAACAGACCTAATTTGATCCACTTTAATTTGAAATAATACACATATAATTTATACCAAAATTCTTCTTATTTTGGGCCTAAAACGAAATCTTTTAAAATTTACAAATTTTTTAATCTGTCCCCAAAACGAAGTCGAAATCCCTAATTTAGGCACAAATCCCCTTACCTAACAACTCTGTAAAACCTCATTTGAAACCTCAAAATTTCCCAAAATAAAATTCTCCTTTGACAAAATTTCCCATATGCTAGCCACATCTACAGTTTGTGTACAAAATTATCGATGTTGTATCTCTATATTATATGTCTCTGGTTAAAATACGATTATGAATCAAGATTTCGAATAACTCTTTATTAAGCGACATAAGTACTTTAACTACAGCAAGCTTCAAATACCAAACAATTTTTTTTTTTTTATGAATTAGCACATAAGCCTATATGCATCAAGTTACTCAAAATAATAATTTTTATCAAGTGGACAAATTTTTTTTTATTCTTATGAAATGATTAATTTCCGAAAATTATGAAAGGTGTTATTCTGTAAATTCCTTAGTGGGTCGTTTTTGGCCAAGAGTGTAAATATGAACTTCATATAGAACTTGTTACATAAAATAATTATTTTGATCCAGTTGAAATTTTTTATCAATTTAATGGCTTTACAATCCCGTAGTCATAATTAAAATTAAGTTTAATGGGTCTTTTCTGACCCAGGCCACCAAGGGTTAAAGAATTTTTAAACAAATGTATAGATAATTATAGTCGAACCAAGTTTAAGTGGTATTTTTCCGAAAATTATGTAAAATTTGATGGGAACATCCAAATTTTTGGAAAATGTCCTGGAAAGCAGTCGCTCCAAATACAAACTCCAATTATTCTTTATCCAATCTATTTTTTTTTTCTTTAATATAAACTATTATGCGCTTACAGCAGAACACTGTACTCCTCGAGAGAAAAACATCGATGTATCATACTTTAAGATCCGACTGTAAATGCCAAAGATATAACGAAAAATGTAAAATGGCGACCCCTACGTTCGGCAAAAAAATTTTTTTTGAAACCTCCTTGCAAAAATACTTTATATTGGAGGGTTGAACTTACATGATCAGATCCAAGTCAATGTATTATTATGTATGTTCATATATATTTCGATTTTCATATGGCAATGAAGGAATTCACATTTCGTACTATTTAAAGTAGTGAATTAGCATTTGTAGTAAATTTGACAATTTTGAAAATAGTCTAAACGAAAGAAATTGACAATAATTTTCATCAAAAATATATGGGAAACAAAAACAAATTTTCGTTACTTTGCTTTCATTTAGAGTATTTTCGTAATACATAAAATAGGGCTAAGTTTTTTGTTTTGCCAATGCATTGCCAACTCTTTAAAATATTGTTGGCCACGCCAAAGCAAAGCAACTCAATTTTAAAATTTTATTTTTAAAAATTCAAATAATTGTCTTTTATTTAATGAAATATTTTTATGAAATTATGAAAAAATCATGAAAAATTTTGGTATAGTAAATTAAAATTTCACTAAATCAATGAATGATGATGAATTTTAATCAAATCGATTCATTAATATTTTGGACAAATTTTTTCAGTCTAATCTCAAATACTTGAATAAATAAATGCAAACAACAATCTCTTATCATTCAATTTTATTAAAAGAATTAATTTAATTAAAAATATTTGTGTTTGACTTAATTGAAATAGAGTTTACTCATATAATTTAAAGCTTTTCGAGAACTAAGCTATTGAATTCATTCGCCAAAAACGCTTTTACAGAATGAAATTTGAGTCGAATTCAATTCATTTTAAAAAAGTGAATTAATGAATTCATTATTTTCAAGCTTTATTTAAAATATTTTGTAAAAATCTTTGTAAATCTGTAAATCGTAAAACAACTGCCTAAAACTAAAAGCATATAAAAACACATCGAAAAAAACAAAGGGAGAAAAGATTGTAAATTAAAAAAATATATTTAGGATTTATTTAAAATATCCAATTATCCAAAAATCAATCCATCAGTTTTGACTGATTTCAACTGCCAGTAAAATTGTTTAAGAAGATTTGTATAGAAAAAATCTATAAATATTTTTACTTAATACAAATAGAAAAACCTACCTTCAACACTATTTTCGCTAAATTTTATCCAACTGAGAAGAAAGTAGATACAAAATTATGTTAGTTCGTTGGGGTAGAATCAGTTTTAGGCGATTGGAAAAAATCTTTTTATATATATAATATTGGCACAAATAAATGTTTACTAGTTTGTTTATATTATTTAAATCTATGGTTTAATAAATATTAAGCAATAACATTTATATTTCGAAAATATTTTTTAAATATTTGTATTTTCTTATTTAAATATATTTATGGTGGTAACAAAGTGCAACTTATTATGCAATTATTTAATTTTTTTAATTTCTTTGAAATAAGTTTTCAAAAATAATATTCGTATTTTTTTTTTGTTTTTGTATTTGTATTTTTAAATAATGTAATAATTGATATATAACGACACGCTTCCGCTTTTAAGCGACAACAACAAAAACGACGAAAATATATATTTTCTTTTAATTCTTATATTTTCAATTCTAACGGCAGCCAATTTACATATTTTGCAACAACAAATTATATTCGTTTATTTTGATATTTCGTTGGTAAAAATTTAAAATAATTTTATTTAAATTTTTATATTCAACTTGTTTAAAAAATTGTTGAATTTATATTTGTTTAATAACTTGTTCCACTGCGTACCGTTTTGTCGCTGCCGCCGAGCCAGAGCGATTATCGAAATAAGACTGATCAAATAATTGTTTTGCGAAAATTTTGGCTGAATTCATTTTTATTCATTTTTAGCCAATTGGGAGCGTATTGTCGAAGAAAACTAATCTCATGATTTGTTTAGAATTGAAAAATGAGTTAATTAGTATGCCTCCCTACGAAAAGTGTTGGCGTTACTCGCTCTGTGCCTTGTAGCCCCATGGGGGGCCAGTCGATTTTTTTCACATTTTAAACAACCGGCTGTTAAAGGTGCTAAAAGGTATTTAAATTGCCGGTTTGTTAAAAAAAACTCCTACAGAGGTATATTAATAATTTTCAATATTTTTTTTGTTTTTACTCAATTTTTTCTGTTTTCAAAGAGCTTTTTTTTTATTTGTTCGATATGCACATTGTAAAGTTTTATTAGTGAGAGCTATAAATTTTGAAAATGTTTGCTAATATTGACTGGCGCTCCTTTGTATTGTGGGTTAATAGAAAAAAGAAAAATCTCAGCGTTTTGGCTGCCTAGCTGACTGAGTTGCTTTTTTTTGCCGTATCCCGAAATAGATTTTGTCTAAATTTGTTTAGAACGTGCGTTCTACTGTATATTTTAATTTTTTGTTTTTTGCTCTTTCCATACTTAACCCCTTAAAGCTCCTAAAGAAAAATTTAGCAAATCTTAAATGCATTAAAAAAAACAAATCATTGAAAATTAGCAACCCTAGTAAAAATGATTTTTATACACGATATATAAATCTATAAAATTACAAATGGTTATATAAAAAACATTTTTACTAGGGAACATAAAATTTCGGGAAAAAATTTTTCGCGGATAAATAATTACAAGAAAAATACTTTGAGAAAAAATTTTTAAATTTTTAGATTTAACGATAAAAAAAATTACTGAAAACAGGTCCCATTTACGCGGAAAAAATTCTAAAAATAAATGTTTGAAAAAAATCAGGAAAAAAATGTTTCCCAAAAAGTTTTGCGGAAAAATGTTTTTCTGGAAAAATAAAATCAACTTTTATATTGAAATATTTTTCGCCAAAAAGCAAATTGTTTCGCGGAAAAAATAATTCTCAGAAAAAAAAGATAGGAAATTAAATTTGGGGAAAAACAAAGTAACTGACGAAATAACAAAAAATATTAAATTAAATTATTTTTGGTGAAAAACAGTTTCACGGATCAAAATTTCCTCGCAAAAATTTTCCGCAAAAATATTTAAAAATTTATGGTCTAATTCATAAACTTTTACAATAGCTTTATTGCAGGATTTTAAGCTAATTTGTGAAAAACAGTATTCATATTTGCTTAATAACGAAGAAAATAATAAAGGTTTATAGTTGGTACTCATCAACTTTAAACATTTTATAAAGTTTGGAGTGAGGAAGCCACCATTTAATTGTTAATTATTTCATTTTCAAGCATGAAATGATTTATTAAAGCCATCCCATCCCTAGAATGTGTGGCTTCCAACAACTTGCATCCATCAAACTGAAAAAAGCTACAACAATTGCGTAGCCAATGACCTTTTTCGAAAAAAATTCGAAAAAAATGTAAAAATAAAATTAAAAAGAAAAACAAAACAATAGTGAGGTACAGACTGTCAAAACATTATTCGAAATTCGATTACTTTTGTATGCTTCGAATAATATGTTCTAAAAAATTACTTTTTTACACACATTTCCATTGATTTGCTTTATAAATAAAAAAAAATATTTTTAATGGCTTTTAAATTTATCTTAGCACATCATTAGTTCTCTAATTTAAGAAAATACATTTCCACTTCCGATTACCGAGTCAATCGTTTACTAAATTTGTGCATCACTTACGACTTATTTGGGAGAAGAGAGAAAATAAACAATAGTGTTGCCAGTATCAAATCGAAAAATTAATTTATAGTTAAAATACGATTATGAATCAAGATTTCTAATAACTCTTTATTAAGCGAAATATGCACTTTAACTATAGCAAGCTTCAAATACCAAATACATTTTTTTTATGAATTAGCACATTAATTTGTAATAAAAAATCAATGAAGAACTAACAAAAAAAAATATTTAAAAAAAAAAATATTTTCGCGAAAGAACCGTTTCCCGGATAAATATTTTCGTTGAAAATTACATTTTAAAAAAATTAAAAATAAATAAATACGAAGAAAAATTCCGAAAAAGATTTACGGAAAAATGTTTCTTTTAAACCATAAAAAAAATAATTTTACCTTAAAGTATTTTTTTCAAAAAGAAATGTTTCGCGGATAAAGATTCGTGTAAAAAATTTCAGTAAAAATGTTTGAAAATTAAATATGCAGACAAAATTCGCAGAAAAATAATAAAAAAAATATTGCATTAGACTAATTTTCGTAAAAAAATTAATCGCGGATAAAAAAATGATTCGCGAAAAAAATCCTGAGAACAAAATGTTTGAAAATTAATTTTGCAAAAATACAAAATCACTAAAAAAAACTAGCAAAAAATATTACTCTAAACTATTTTTCGCGAAAAACAATTGCTTTGCAGATAAACATTTCGGCATAAAAAATTGTCGAAAAAATGTTTGAAAACTTAATTATCAAAAAAAAAAAAAAAAAATGTGAAAAATTGTAAAAAAAAATATTGCATTTTTCAAAAAAAACCAAACAGTTTTGCTGATAAATTATTCAGCGGAAAATATTGATCGAAACTTAAATTTGCATAAAAAAAAAATAATGCTGAAAAACTAACTGACTTTTGCATTAAACTATTTTTCGCAAAGAAAATTGCTTCGCGGACAAAAAAAAACTTACACAAAATGTATGAAAATTAAATTTTCAAAAAAAAAAACAATAATAATAATAATAAGAAAGACATTGCATTTAAATATTTTTGAAGAAAACCCAGTTTCGCGAATTAATATTCCCGTTGAAAAAATTCTCAGATAAAAATATTTTTGTATTAAATTTCCAAAAACAATCAAGGAATAATTTTATTAAAAAAGATTTGGAAAAAATATTTCTTCTAAAAAAATAATATAAAATTTTGCATTAAACAATTTTTTTGTTGAGATTTTGACGTGGAAAAAAAAT
Organism: Leucophora obtusa; assembly: GCA_949987735.1. NCBI lineage: Eukaryota > Metazoa > Arthropoda > Insecta > Diptera > Anthomyiidae > Leucophora > Leucophora obtusa. The sequence goes on along the minus strand of OX465295.1, from coordinate 291,645,366 downwards.
CTGACAAAAAATATTTCACGAAAGGATTCACGGCAAAAGTTTCTCCTGAAAAAATTAAATCAAATTTTTTATTAAACTATTTTGCGCGAAAAAAAACTTATTAGCGGATAACTATAATCGTGGGAAAAAATCTCAGAAGAAACATGTTTAAAAATTAAAATTTCAAAAAAAAAAATTAATAAAAAATAACAAAAACTTTTGCCTTAAACTATTTATTAGTTGTGAAAAAAAGTGTTTCACGAATAAACATTTTCGCGGAAAAAATGTTCACAAACACTTTTTGAATATTTTATGTGCAAAAAAATATTAGTTAATAATAATAAAAATATTGCAATAAACTATTTTACGCAAAAAAACTGGTGAGCGGATAAACATTTATGCGGAAAAAATTTTTACGAAAAATTGTTTTAGCATTAAATTTACAAAACAAAAATCGAGGAATTAATATTTCTTCTCAAAATATTGTATAAAATGTTGTTTAAACTACTTTTCGGAAAAAAAAACAGTTTCGCGGATAGATATTTCCGTCAAAAAATTCCAAGAAAGACGTCTTAGATTTTAAATTTATGAAAAAAATTGGGGAACATTTTTCCTCATGTAAAATTAATATAAAACTATTTTCCGCAAAAAATACCGTTTCACGAATTCATATTCCTCAGAAAAAAAAGATGTTCAGAAAAAAATATGTTTGAAATTCAAATAAATGCACAAAAAAAAGTTACCCAAAATTATTTTTTTGAAACTTCATTGATCCCGCATGCCCGAAGTGGCCTACTTCGAGGCCTAATATCTTAGCTCCTGACCGGCAAAACTGTTGAGTATATAGAAAAACGTTATATGAACAGATTAAAGAATTGTAATTTTTAATTTTTTTAAAATTGTTTGAGCAAAATCGGACTAGTGGTTCTCGAGTTATGTCAAAAAAAAAAGACCACCAAAGGTCAAATCGATATATCTCGATTCCTAGGGGTGACCCAGCGAAACGCCGGGACACGTATAACTTCTTTTTTACCGATATAACTTTCCCCGGTAGTTTGAACTCTTCCCGATCACTGACCCCTACCATTTGTCTCACAGTGTTACTACATATTTAAAAAGCTGTTCTTTTTATACCTCCTTAACCATTTTAGGGTTAACTTTATGTTATTTTCTTATTTGATTTTGAAATCGTGTTTTAAACATAATGTGCGAAATTTTTTTGTATGGTTTTTTTCTTTTAAAATTTTTAATATTATAAACAAAACCCCCAATGGGGTGTGTTTGCAATTGAAATATTTAATACTGCTATAAATTATTAGAAATTGTATTTTTTTTTTTCTATAATTAATTCACAAAAAAAAAATTATACTTATTGTTATAAAAAATTAAAAACCCAGCCAGCAATTTCGGAGCGCTCATAAATAAGATTCTTAAATGGCTCACAGAAATGATTATTGTTTTTTTGAAAACACTCTTTTTTTTAGTAAAAAATATGAACCCTCAGAAAACAACCCAAAAAGTTGTCTCTACAATCAAAAAAGCTGTCTCAAAATGAGGGTTCATTTTTTGGACTCAAAAAAGATTACAAAATTATTTAAATTTATGAGGAAAATTTCGATTTTATACGTTCTTTTTCCTGAGTCATTTTTGAGTACACACGGGGCTCTTTTGGACGGACCACTTTCATAGGAAAAAGTGAAAAAATGTTTATGTTTTTGGAGCTCATTTGTGAGTCATTAATGATCATCTTTGTTTGCTGGGAAAATAATTATTTACTTAATTTGTTTGGGTGTATATTTTGTTTTATTCTAAATTCTTAAAAAATGTTTCCAAGACATTGAAAATTTTCGATTGATTCAGCCAATGCATTTGGTTTTCGAATTGTAAGGACTGTTTACTTTTCGTTGAATATCGGTGTTAAATATTGTTGTCCCTAGGCATTGTAGTGTAATGGATTAGCGTTAGAATATTACACATAAGGTTGCGGGGTCGATCCACAGCGACGGCAACATCATATGAAAGAATATGTATAAGTTTCCTATTCCTATATATTCACATTTCCTATGTAAACTACATATACATATTTTTAACTGCTCGTCAATGCTACGCAAAAATGATATCGAAAACATAATATTTAAAAATTTACATATAGTGGCAACTCTGTTAAGAAAGAATGAATATTATGGATATTGAACGTAATGTTTTAAAGAATGTATTAATACTAATATGTGACATACGGCCAACAATGCTTGAAAAAGTGGCCCAAAATTGGACGTCCAGAATGCGCTTCGTCAAGAACAGCCGCCCGCCATATGCCCGAAATCATTTTCAAGTGTAAATGCCATCTTTGGAAGAAAAATAATTTTTGGATTAAAATTTAAGTTTTTGTGCTATTTTTTACAATTTAAAGTTCTATCGGGCTTAAAAAACACACTTTACGAAGATATTTTATTTTAATGAATTCGGGACACTGATTTACAAAACTTATTGAACAATTTGTGAAAAAAAACCCACGAAAATTTTTTACAATCGGTAGCCAACTACACCAATTCTGCAACTGTTTCCAATGGAACCGCTTCCATTGAACCGATTCCATGGAACCGCTTCCGGAACCAGTTCCATGGATCTCATATGGAAGGTATGACTGACGTAGAATCAGTTCTAGTTCTAGTTCCAGAGCTGATTCTAGGGCAACCGGTTCCACTTTGGTTGCTTTTGGGACAATTTCAAACAAAAATACTCGGTGTTACAATTAACAGTAGAAGGGGTTGTAAAGGAAAATTAGCTATTCTTCAACCGATTCTTTGGAACAGAAAATTTTCCTCGGAATCTGTTGAAGGCATGTCCTAATCCAAATTTCAGTCTTGCCTATGGAAATCGTCAGAGGACGACGACAATTATCTCTTGAATGCAACTAATATTAGGCAATTTCTAATTTCTTACTGATTTTCTAATTGTTGACGATTTTATGGAATATTTTGTATACCATTTCAACCCATTCAAATTTCAGATCTAGACATTAGTTGTCTTTCAACCAGTCAGATAGTCGACATGTCCGACTTGAAATTTTTTACTCCTTCTTAACTAATATCGGTGTGCTGAGCACGATTCTGGAAAAAATCACATTTGCTTACACTCTAATTAATTATGTTAATTTACATTGAAAATTTTCCAAAATAAATATGAAATTTTACCAATTTTTTGCGTAGATTTACCAAATAAAATACGTAAGTAAATTGTTGTTTTTTCAAACGCGTCATATAGACCAACGCAATTGATATTGTAATTAATATGCAGTTTTATTAATTCTAATTTAGTAGGTTTGAGGTTAAGAAGAAGAATAAACGTTTTTTCAAAAGTTATAAACACATTATTAATTTGCAAATCATATTAGATCTAGTTTCTGACTTTTTTTATTGGCAGGCTTCATCAGTGATTTTCCATTAAATTGTATTATTGTTTATATTTTATTGTCAGATTGTCTCTATATGATAATTTTTTCAACAACCTGTCGGCTGTAGGAATCGAACCCCTGCACTCCTACAATACAAACGCAACTATACTAGAGTTCGACAGCTTAGCCATCTAACCCACGGTAAGGCCTTGCTTATAGTCATAGTTTTCTTTCTTTCCTATTCAGCTTTCTGTTATTGTTTTTACTCACAAAAGTGATCAAACAGACACATACAAACATTCTACTTTAGATTTTTTGTTTATCTTCTTATCTCCTCCTTGTCATCTTTTTCGCAAATTTTGCCACACTAACGTATGGTTTTTACGTAAGGCTGCTCAAAAATAAAATAATAAAATTAATTTTAAAATATTTTATTAACATATATTTAGTTAGATAATTAATAATACATTTTTTAACAATATTTAAGCCTCAGATTCTGAGGAGATTTCTACCTAGAAACACATTAGATTCTGAGCACTTTTGCCATTGAAAAAGCTTCCGATTCGCATGACTTTTATCTATGTATATTAAAGCCTTCAATTCTGGCCACTTTTTACTAAAAAAAAAAACATCATATTGTGAGGACTTTTTCCTAAAGAAAAAAAGATTTCCTAAGAAACGCTTTAGATTATGTGTTATTTTTCCTAGAGGAAAAATATCAGATTTATAAGATTTTTCCTCAGATTTTGGGGACTTTCTTCTTTCAGAATTTTTGTATAGGGAAAATTCCTTAGAAAGTGAAAGGTATTCTATGAAAGAAGTCCTAAGAATTCAAGGGTTTTTCTGTTAGAACAAGTACTCGGAATTTGGAGTATTTTTATATAAAGAGTCCTCAGAATCCATAGGTTTCTTATAGGAAAAATTGCTCAGAATTAAAGCGTTTGTCGAATTTTCTTTCCGCGGGCAAATTATGGTCAATTAAATGATAACATAAAATAAAAACCAAATTATTTCATCCTTTTCACTCGACGTTTACTTCAACTTCTTCTGGAAAAAATAAACAATAACAATTTATTAATTTAATATTATAAACTTTCATACACTTAAAATAATACGTTAATAGAAAAATCTGTCAAACTTTAACAAATTTTTAGTTGAAACACTGACTTAAGCCAAGATTTTAGTTAACTTCATTTACCACAATACTAAAAATCCTCAGTACTTTAATTTTGGGTTTTAATTTTCAAAATTATTTAAAACTAATTTTTAAGAACCCATTCGTTAAATTTTAAAAAATTTATTGTTAAAATATAATATTTTAATGTTACTGTTTATACCCGATAGATGGCGCCACCAATGTACCCGAAATTTTAAAGATTGCGCTATTTCGTTCCTTCCAGATTTTTTATAATGACCCATATTTTGAAAACTAAGAGAGATATAGAAAAATTTATGGAAATTTCGACTACCCCTAACCGTGTAATATCCCAGCGAAAGGGGGTACCTCTATCCAAAAATGGACCTTGGCGGGACCTTGAACCCTCGGAAATTTTTAATAAAAATTTTCCACTTCATAAAATGGTCCATATCTCGAAAACTAAGCAAGATAGAGCAAAACGGGCAAAATGTCTGCTCCACGGGAGTGCCTTTATATGCCCTCACATGATATAAACTAGGCCCGGCGAGGGCCCCGAGACCATAAATTTGAATAGATTCTACGACTCAGTATAGTTACAGATAAAACTGTAGTTTTACAAATTTTTTACTTAAACTTAGATTTGTTAAATTTAACAAAAAAAAGTGTTAAAATCAACAAATTTTATTTTAAGCCAAAAAGCAGGAATAAATTTTGTTAAAGTAACAAATTTTTCCGTCCAGCCAACAGACGTATTATTTTGAGTGTACTAGTATCATAGGCCAACTTACGATTTTACTTATTTAAATTTCTGCTCCACGGGAGTGCCTTTATATGCCCTCACATGATATAAACTAGGCCCGGCGAGGGCCCCGAGACCATAAATTTGAATAGATTCTACGACTCAGTATAGTTACAGATAAAACTGTAGTTTTACAAATTTTTTACTTAAACTTAGATTTGTTAAATTTAACAAAAAAAAGTGTTAAAATCAACAAATTTTATTTTAAGCCAAAAAGCAGGAATAAATTTTGTTAAAGTAACAAATTTTTCCGTCCAGCCAACAGACGTATTATTTTGAGTGTACTAGTATCATAGGCCAACTTACGATTTTACTTATTTAAATTTCTTTTACTTATTTACATTGTATTTAGGAAAAGGTCTTCAGAATCTTAAGGGGGTTCTATAGGAAAATATCCTTAGGGTCATCTGAGGATATTTTCTAAAAGTTTTTAGAATCTAAGAGCGTTCTTTTAGGAAAAATGCCTTGCAATTTAACATTTTTTCTGTATAAAATGTGTGGTTTAAAAGTTTTTAGAATCTGTCAGTTTTTTGTCAGAATGTTTGTTTTTTTTTTAAGAGAAGCAACACTCAGGAAATTCTTCCTATTAACGTGTTGCTTTCTTTGAAAAGGGGATAGAGACGAGTTGAAAGCTGGTAAAATAATTGAAGGGCTTCAAATATGGCAACACTGTAATGGCACGAGATGTTGAATTATTTTAACAGTTGTTTCACGACATCTGATGGAGGGTTGGCGAACTTTGTTGAAGCTGTTTAGTAGACCCCAGCAGCTTACAGGCAAAAAAAAGTGCGCGGTACATCTTCAAATATAAAGTATTTTTGCAAGGCGATTCCAAAAAAAAATTTTTTTTCCCGAACTTAGGGGTCGCCTTTTTTAATTTTTCGTTATAGCTTCGGCGTTTAAAGTCGGATTATAAAGTGTGATATACCGATTTTTTTGCCTCGAGGAGACCAGTGTTTTTCTACAAAGGAAAAATCCAATAAAAAAAAATTTTAAAACGCGACCCCTACGTTTTGCCACCAAAAAAATAAAAAAAATGTCTGCTGGGTTTATCGAAAAACTTCCTTAGCAAAAGTTTAATGATTTTTTGCGAGCTTTAATTTTCTGATAATAGGGTTGTACATTAGGGTGGTAGCAACTGAGATCTGGTGGGTAAATACTAGAACGGTATACTTGAGGTAAATCGTCCTTATAGTGAAACATTGGTCCCCTCGAGGGAAAAACATCGATGTATCATACTTTAAGATCCGACTGTAAATGCCAAAGATACAACGAAAAATGTAAAATGGCGACCCCTATGTTCGGCAAACCCCTATGTTGAAACCTCTTTGAAAGAGGACGCTGCGATATGTAGGAGGGATAGAAAAGTTATAAAGGCATATTTTTTTTTTCAAATTGATGTTGTGGTCGCTGGGGATCGAACTCGAACCAAGTCCAACGCCCTAATTATTATACCACAGCCCCAACAAACGTGTTCAGAATGTGAGAGTTTTTCTGTAATGAAAATGTTTCGGAATCTACGAATTTTTCTGTAGCTAAAAAACCTCAGAATCTGATGATTTTTTTAGAGGAAAAGGTTACCACAATCTGAGGATTTGTCTTTAAAGAAAGTTCTCAGAATCTCGGAGTTTTCTTATAGAAAACTCTCCAAAATCTTTGGTATTTTATGATGATTTGCTTTTGATACTTTTGAAGAATTCGCAAATTTCTGAACAGATTTTCCTATTGAAAAGACCCAAATTTTGAGCACTTTTTCCTATAAAAGCTTAGATTCTAAGCGAATGCTTAGAATCTAAGGTTTTATAAAATTTGTTAGGAAAATTCCAATAGGACAACCGACAGATATAACCGCTTTTTGTTATTAAAAAGCCTTAGGTTCTAAACACTATTAAAAAACGTCAGATTATGGAGGCGTTTTCTTAAAGAAAAGCCTTAAATCCTGAGAACTTTCTTCTTTTAGAAACATCTTCAGAATGAAAGCTTTGTAAAAGGTTAGTTAAATTTTCCATTAAAATAATGAAGTTTCGCTGAAATTTACCCATTGAAACTTTTCGTTAAACTATGCAGTTTTTCACAAAATTGTTTGAAAAATTTTATTTTATTTATTTACACCCAATAAAAAAAATTTCATTAGTATATTTAATTCCTTCAATTCATTAAGACTAGTTTCATAAAAATTTAGAAATTTTTAACAAAATTTAAGAAATTCTCCATTTACTTTGTAAAGTAAACATGATATAATGAAATGAAAAATTTCATTAAAACTCGTCCAAGAAAATTCTCTATGTGCACCATAATTAACACACCACTCCATTTTTCCACCACTTCGATTTGCCACCACTCGATTTTTAAAAGTGTAGAACTCGCCTATGTTTTAAATCATGTTATATCGCTGTAGATTCAGTTCAACTTAGGCGAATCTGCTTTTAACATGATATTTTAAAAGCAGATTCGCTTATTATGTTAGGTTGTGCTATTTTAAGAGTAAATATTATGTTAAGCAAATCTGAAATTAGTCACAACACTTTTAAAACAAATATTTAAGTTGACGCAAATTGAACTTCCATTAATCATATATTCTGTTTAAAAGTTTATTTCTTTGGAAAAACAAAATCTAAAATAATCTCTTTTCATTGTTCCATTCCCATTAATTAAATTTATTATTTCCCATTAATTAAAAATGAAATTTATTAAAAAAAATTGATACAACTTGCATTCTAATTTGAGTAACCTTCTCTAGTGTCATTTTTTTTTCTATTTCTGTTTTTTGTATTTTATTGTAGTTATTGTTTTCTAACACTTTATAGTTCCATGCTCTACAGGGGGTGACATAATCGTTTAATATGGTATGTCCATTTATTTGTTCAGTGGGGTCACGCCCTTGTCAACACCATTTCGTACCAAAAATATTATAGTTTGTACACTTAGAAAATTTGGTAAACTTAATTAACTGATCAGTAGAAGTTATAAATATATTTTTGAAAGTGCTGATCAAAGTTAATATTGTTGAAAACAATTTGATTAAATACTTACAGTCATTATATGAAGTTGCTTGCTTTTTATTAAAATATTTTCAAATGTTAATTTATGTTGGTTATTTTATTTTTTAATTGCAAAAATGCAGTTATTTTTTAAGTGTACAATCATTATGCATTTCTAGACAATTTTAAAAATTTATAAAAATAAAAACAATCATGAAACAGCACAGAGAGTTCCAAGAAAAGACAAACAAAAAATATTTATTTATTTATAATGCTATAAATTTATCTAAAATAGCAACAATATAAGTTTATTTATATTTATGTTTTATTTTATGTGTTTTTTTAAATTTATTTTTTATTTATTTATTATTATTGTATGTGGCTAGATTTAATTCCTTTTTACTGTCCATCAATAAATACAATATAGATATGTATAGGTATAGTATATATTTTCAATTTCATATCTTCACGCCTTTGTCAGAATGAGCAAGTCATTGTTTTTGACTTGATCAGTGTATCTGTATAATTTCGTTCTTTAATTATTTCATAAATGTCATATCGCACAATTAATTTGTTGTTTCCATCAAATTCCATATGTGGGTGCTACAAATAGAAAAGAATTCCTTAAGCTTCTAATTCTAATTTATGTTGACTTGTTTATGTATTTTGTTGGAACATGTTGTCTTGTCTGTGTTTCAGTTGGTCTTTCCTTCCATTTGGCTGGTTCTATCGTACATATCACTGGTGGTCTATTTAAATTCTCTGAATGTCATTTAACAAAAATATTTTAACAATTATTCGGTTGAAAAATTATACATACAGTTGAACCTCGGTTATCCGGGCTTCCATTAACCGGGTACATCTATTAACCGTGGTTTAACTCTATTACACAGTACTCACATGTGTCGGCGTTTTGAAAGATCTCATAGGAATTTTATTTTAAAGGGGGTTAAAATTTGCCCCCTTTGGCCAGTTCGTGCAGCATATTGGTGTATAGAAATATGTGTTCTTTACATCTGAGGTGTAGGATGTGTTTAGCAAGTTTGTAGAAAATATTAAGGCAAATATTTTTGTGGAGCATATTAGACCTCTAACTACCACACATAATGGCAATTTTTGGCTCTATTATAACAAATCGTAAAAAACACCCCTAAAAAGGGGGATGGAGGGGATGAAATGTTAACATCTACATCTGTCAGAACACACCAGAGCCCAAAACTTAACACAAACAGCAAAAACCAGTCAAATTCAAGATTTTTAATTTAGAGTTAGTACAAAAGTCTTTCAAAAATTTAATTTTCGGGGTCGATGCGTATGAACAGATTTAAATATTAAATTTCAATATAGGACTACAAACAAACATTTATATTTAACTACAAACTGTACCTTTTTTACTACACCTTTTTTAATCGTTGCTACACTAAATTGTGGAAAAAATTACTTCAAAAACTCAAAAGCAAAGTTTTTAACCACACCGAGTTTTATATGTAGCGGTGACAGAAGAACTTGTTCTGTTGGTACCAGGGCTGGCTGAATGATGTTGTGTTCGCATGGCCACCACGGGCACGCTTGCAGAAGTCCAGACGCTGAACCCAATTTTCGACGGTTTTCAAGCATAAATCGGCCGATATTCGTACGAAGTTCATCAATCGTCGCTGGCTTGTTGGCATAGACCACAGATTTGACGTAGCCCCACAGGAAATAGTCCAACGGCGTCAAATCGCACGACCGAGGCGGCCAGTCGACTGGACCATTTCGTGAAATAACACGTTCTCCAAACTTGATTTGCAATAAATTTATTGTGACATTCGCTGTGTGGCTTGTGGCGCCGTCCTGTTGGAACCACATGTCCTCCAAGTCCATATCATCCAATTGGGGCCAAAAATATTCGGTTATCATTGAACGGTAGCGATTCCCATTCACAGTAACGTGCCGGTCTTGATCATCACGGAAGAAGTACGGCCCAATGACGCCGCCGGCCCATAAACCACACCAAACCGTAATTTTTTCGGGAAGCAATGATGACTCATGGAGTACGTGTTGATTGCTGTCTGACCAATAACGCATATTTTGTTTATTGACGAAGCCATTCATTATGACGACCATAAATTGGACGTAGCGCTCTTAACGTTGAGGCCACTGACTCCGAATTTCGGTAGTAATTTTTAATAATTTCGACTCGTTGTTGGCTCGTATATCTTTCCATCATGAAATGGCAAAACTTACTGAAGAGAAATGTCAAAAGAGCGGCAAGAAATATGGCGTCGTTTGCTGTCCCTGTCTTTCTACTTTTGTAGCGTCCCTGTTGAAGAACCCTTTATTTAAATGCTCTTGTTACATTAACTATAGGCTTGATGTTGCTTTGAATATTACAAAATTAGAGACGGTGGTTTGGTTTCGAAGTTCCAGTACCAGTTCTCCAACGTAGACTTGAATTGCGAACAGATAGTGCAGGTACTAGAAGCACATCCGAATGTGGCACTGGCAGCAAAGCTGATGGCACAGCTTTATATATGGGTATACAAGTTAATAATTTTTTTTTGCTTGAAAATGCATTTATTATAATAACAAAATGAATTGATAAATTATTTAAAGTATTGTCCATCGTTAGCCACTACTTATTGTCATCTTTCGGGTAGCATATGGATTCCGCGCCAAAAGAACGGTTTTGAGGTAAAGAATGAATCAAGCCAATTTCTGATATCCTGTTCTGAAGTAAAGCGTATTCCAGTCAGGGCGTTCTGCATCGATCGAAACAAATGGTAGTCAGAAGAGGCAAGGTCTGGGCTATAAGGCGGGTGAGCCAAAACTTCCCATCCACTGTTTTCCAAATAGGTTTTGACCAGTCTTGCAACATGTGGCCGAGCGTTGTCAATATGGAAGATTATTGACTCATGTTTGGTCGCATATTCTGGTCGTCTTTCGTTGATTTCTCTCTTCAAACGAATCAATTCTGTTCAGTACAGGTCCCCTGTGATCGTCTGACCCGTTTTTAACAGCTCATAACACAAATCACCCTTCTGATCCCACCAAATACATAGCATTACCTTGGCGCCATGGATATTCGGCTTCGGCGTTGATTTGGCTGGTTGGCTGGGCTTTACATATGACTTTTTGCGCTTAGGGTTATCGTGATGTATCCACTTTTCATCACCAGTAACAATACGATGCAAAAATTACTTCTTTTTGTAGCGTTCAAGGAGCATTTTCGACATGCAAAAACGCCTTTCAACGTCTCTCGGCTTCAATTCATATGTTACCTAATTTCCTTGCTTTTGAATGAATCCTAATGCTGTTAAACGTAGGGAAATGGCTTGTTGTGTGACTCCCCATGATAATGCAAGTTCTTCTTGCATTTGACAACAATCTTCGTGCAGTAATGCTTCCAATTCCTCATCTTCAAACTTTTTAGGCTGACCAGCTTCCACCAACAATCGATAACTTTCAGCAGCCGTATTCTTCTAATGAAAGAAGGTTATCAGACTTCCCCGCAAAACATCTTTTTAAGGCAAAAAATTCGACATTATTATAGCGATTGAAAATACGTTTGGGATTTTAGCATATTTAATTCCTTTAATGCAGTTAATGTATATCCCGATAAAATAAAATTGAAAAAATGTGTGTTTACACTTTGGCGTCTATCGAATACTGAATTATAATGACAGTTGTTTATCCACCAAAATACCATATTCGTTATTATTCACACAAACCATACGTGGCAGTTATGCCATATGTTGTCCAAATCGACATTATTAACTTGTATAACAATACAAGTTTCAAGTGTCCAATTATGCCTATTTAATTTCATTATGCCACTATTTTGGCAAACATAACATTAGAGCACCGATATGTGGAAAAGTGTTGTTTTTCCAGCTCCCCGCTCATTTTCGGATAGGTTGAGAGTAAAAAATAAGATATGTGCAAAAATTGGTTTTCGGCGATGTAAACCGGCCAGGTAAACATTTTCTTTATGCAAACTTTTGGCCTTCTCATGACCGTTAGTTGTGTTTTGAGCGGTAAATGACAAAATTTGTGTCAAAACAAAATTTTTAATGTGTCTCATTTCATTTTGGAGATCTGTAAATACCCTACGGGAAATTTTAACAAACTGTCACCGAACTGGCCCCTTTATATGAAATCGACTGGTCACTTTTACATGGCGTTGTCATAGGAGGGGGAAATTGACCCCTTGTGACATGTTACAAGACAAATCCTAGGACAGGTTACTGAACTCTCATAAAAAACCAAGTTCAGGGACCTGTCCTGGGATTTGTCTTGTGACAACGCCATGTAAAAATGACCAGTCTATTTCATATAAAGGGGCCAGTTCGGTGACAGTTTGTTAAAATTTCCCGTAGGGTATGTATACTCTTCATCATATAATAGGAAATTTAACGTAGATTAAAAACAAAATAAGTTTTTTTTTTAATATTTCGTCCATTCCATGACAGAAAGCCCATAAACTGATCCTTAGTTATATATTTATTACATATGTGCACTAGGAAACCATATGAATGTTCCATTTTGGGTATAAGATATGTTGACAGAACTTATGTATAACACTGCGAGTTTTGTGGAACTATTATACCATCTAACTCTTCAATTAAAGGGACTTTGTTGGCCCCGTTTTAAAAAGGGACAAAAAGACCTTTACGTTGAACAGTTAGAGAGCTAAAATGTTCCCCAGAAATGTTTCTCATAGTGTTTTACATGAAGTAGAAGATTCAAATGGTTTCCTCCTAAAATACAGGTTTGTGGGACATTTGAGCGCCAATTCTGTATAAGTACGAAATTAACCCTTAAACACATTTTAAATTCTGACTTATTTCTGCCATTGAATTTAAATTTGCAACTTTAATGTCTTCAGATACTTATAGTAGAATTTCATGAAAAATATTTTTGTGGAACATTTTAACCCTCTGTAAAACTTATTTAGGGTTAAAAGTGAAAGGACCAATTTTTGCGGGAATATTATTTTTTACACCCAATCTACTGGAAAATGCGTGGGGAGGTGAAAAAAATAACACCTTTGCACACTCCATATATTTCATGGGTGCTCTACATAGCATGTAGCCTCGTCATGCTCACCTGGCTCAAGCTAACGCATCGGAATTCCAAAGTTCATTGAGTTTCAGTCACCTAAACCAATAATTTTACAAAATTATTGTCGTGCTAAGAATATCAATCAATACATGTATTACCTTTGAACCACAGCATCAAGCCGTTGTTACAATTTCCGTAGATATATTTTGGCAGCCATGGCTCATTTGCAAAAACTTCCAGTTCAAAATAAAGTTTATATATGTATATCCTCCATTTTACTATTGGAAAATGAAACCTTGTATTCTTAAGGGTATGCTTGCCGCAGACATAACAAAAGCAGTCAAGTTTTTCCAAACAGTCAGGTATTTTTATTCTTACAAATTCCCTTGTGGAACAATTAAAAAACGAAAAAGATTAACGTGCCTGTTCCTACGAAGAGTCTGTGACTCTTTGTTATGACTGTATTCCCCATGTTTTTGTTGTCGGAAAGTCACAATAAATTATATTTATTCAAATTTTTGTTTGAAAACTTCAAGAAAATTAAGACCTGTTATCGATACAATCATAACATTGACAAATAAAATTTGATTTTTTAAATTTTATTGTTGTTTTGTATTAAAAGTTATGACTGTCAGTTTTCAAAATAGTCTTATAATGGTCACAATGAGTCACAAGTGTGAATAGGCACCTAAATTCCCTGCTGGCAATTTTGAGTGGAAAAAAGATAATGACAAAAAAGAATGAAGAAGAACATAAGCAACAAAACTGAAGTTATAGTGCCATAGATTTAAAAGTATTTGGTAGTTGAGTGTCAAACTTTCTCATCAGAGGTGGGATGACCTATATATGTGAACAATAACTAAATTGACCCTTAATGGAAAATCTTGAATTTGACTGGTTTTTGCTTTTTGTGTTAAATTTTGGGCTTTGGTGTGTTCTCATATACATAGTAACATTTTATGGCCAACATTTCTGTAGAATATTTCATCCCCGCTCTCCCCCCTTTTCGGGATGTTTTTTACGATTTGTTAGAATAGAGCCAAAAAGTACCATTATGTAGGGGAGTTAGGGGGTTAATATGTTCCACAAAACTATTTGCCTTAATTAGATTTATAAGGGCTTTCCGAGTAGTGTATTACAAGTTTTTTGTTAATATTTGCTAAAAATTGCTGAACATACCCTACATCTAAGATGTAAAGAACACATAGTTTCATATACCGATATGTCAAGGGGGGAAACTTTAACTCCCGCCCCTAAAATAAAAATCCGATGTAATCTTTCAACACGTATATTTTTTTCCTTCCTCTACCAGAATCCATTGCGAGAACCCCGAAATCATTGTACAGTATTATTGTCCTAGTGATCATAATATTTATTTATTTTATTTACTTATTTGCTTTTTTTTTAGCATACCAGTGCAACAAGAACTAGTTCTTATTAACAGGACATGGAAAAATGTTGTTACAAATAATTTTGGAAAATGAAATAATTAATTAAATACAATATTTTAAATACTTATTATTATACAAAATTTCGCACATAATATGATCACAACACTTTCTACATGACCATAATATGCTCACTAGAAAAATATTATAATAACTAAAATTGTATACTTAACAATATTTTTTTATGTACTTATATCACATGTTTCCATAATTTATTTTTGTTTGTATAGAAGTGAACAATGAATTTATTTAAATGTGTTAATTTGTCATTGAATAAATATTCCTACTTAAGAGAATGTTGGGAATATACTACAGGGATCATAATATCATAGATAGGACTAAAAAATTATGATATTTAGATCATTTTGTAATCATGATGTGCTAATTTTGGGGTAATACGAGGATAAATATGGTATTGCATCATATGATTGTTAAAATCATAAACCCAAACATGTATGATGCTGTTCGGATGTGGTCATCCCAACCACGTTTTTTCTTTGCGTGCATGTGACTTAGCGTACCAAATTACATTAATACAGTTACGGACAAAAAAATAGGGTCACTAAAATTTTTCATACATTTCTTTATATTTTGGGCAATTGCGAATATATTTTGGCGAAAAATATATTAAATTGGGTACATTCCATTAATTGTATAAAGTTGTTAATGGGAGCTGACAAAACAATAGGGTCAATATTAAAAACATTAAACAATTTCAATTTTAAGCCAAAAATATTAGCGAAAATATTTTTTTGTGTTAATTTTAGAGTCTTTATAAATTTAATTAAAAAAAAAAAAACATAAAAAATTTAGAAAATATGGGCCGTGGTAAGCATTGTTCAGAGGACGAAAGATTAATCATTAAAAGGCTAAAAAATGAAAGTCAAAGCCAACGGCAAATAGCGAAATCTATTGGAAGGTCTCCTTGTTTTGTTAACTCCAAAACCACAATTGGTAATTTGTAGACCAAGGAAGACTACTAAAAAAGAAGATACACATATAAAACTGGTATCTAGTCGAGACCTTCTAAAGTCTGCTGCGGCATTTAAAACAGAATTGGAAGTCGAAATCTCTGCTAGAACTGTAAGAAAACGGATAGATCGGGAGATCTTTAAGGAAAGTGACTATGCTCTCAAAAACACATTGCCGAAATCGACTAATATTCGCAAAAGCTCATAAGGATCATTGGGATGGCCCTGTTTAAGGGAAAAAGTGGCGCAATGTGCTTTGGTCGGACAAATCTGAAATCAAGTTAAATGGAAACAATGGTAAAACATGGGTTAGGCGTCCAAAAAACCCATTATTGAAAACATGTTACACTACTAAAACATTTAAGCATGGAGGAGGTAACATAATGGTGTGCGGATGCTTTTCCTGGCATAGTGTTGGGCCATTATTTTGGATAAAAACGAACATGGACCAACATTTCTACGTTGAAATCCTTAGTCAAATAATGCTGCCATACTCAAAGTGGGAAATTTCACTTAAGTGGCAGTGGATAACGACCCGAAACACACTTCAGATCTGGCAAAAAAAATGGATTTTAGATAACGGAGTTAATGTAATGTCTTGGCCTGCGCAATCTCCGTATCTAAATCCAATAGAAAATTGATGAAAGATTGTTAAAGAAAGGATTGAACCATTGAAATCCAAAAATAAAGACGAACTGTGGAAAAACATTCAAAAGGCATGGTATGCAATTCCAAGCCAGATTTGCCGAGACTTGGTGGATTCCATGCCAAAACGATGTAAGGCTGTGCTTTCTAATAAAGGACATGCGACCAAATATTAGGATTAAAGTATATTTTTTAAAACGTTTTTGTAGTTTTTTATAATTTTTTCTAAATTACCCTATTAAAGTCATACATACCCAAGTAAAAAAGTTTTGATATAGTCATATATAATCATATAAAATTTTGTGTAATTATATTTTGGAACATATATACCAAGATATAATTATATAAAAGTTTAAGAAATATCCTAAATATATAACTATATCTTGTTATATATTGCACAATATATAGTGCAACATATTACAATATCCAATTATATATAGATCTATGTCTCATATAATTATGTATAATTGTATCGAATTATATACCATTACATTTAGTTGGATATGATTATATTATATTTGATGCATTTGGATGAGGACAAAATCCGGATAAAATTGTATCAAACCATATCTTATTCCATTAAATTAGATTTAATTGTGTCAAATAAGATCTAATATAATCATAATACGATCTAATTTGATACAATTAGATGTTTTCATTTTTCGGATATTATTATATATAATATCAAAAGTCATATAATAGTAGGGTACTAAAAATCGTAGATTTAAATGAACTTTTAATTTTTTATTAAATTTAGAGATTTTTTTTAAGTTTTTGTTAAAAATAAAAGCATACAATTTTACAAAGAATATAATAAAAAAATTTAAACAAAAATTTGTTGTTCTCTATATATTTTTTTGATCTAATCTAGTGAACAAGTGACCCTATTATTTTGTCCGTAACTGTATAACTTATAATTTCGACCTGTAAGGCGTTCGAACAAGCATAGGAGACAACTTTTGAATGAATTTTGTATGAGCATAAGGTCTTTAAACATGGACCTATTTAAATCAATAGGCTAAATATGAACAACAATAATAATAAACTGATGCTTTAATTTGCATTTCAGTAATGCCAACCACTTTCTAAAGAAAACTGATGAAGGGGACCTGGAAAATTCCCGAAACGATCGTCTTTTCATTCCTGAAAGTGTAGAGGTTTTTGAAAGCAAAAACTCTGTGAAGTATTTGTCAGCAGATGAAGAAAAATAGCAGTTTTTGGAAAATAATACTTATTATGTTAATTCGTAATAAGGAAATTGGCCTCGAACTATAATTAATAAATTTCTAATTTAACAATGATAATTTTCGATAGCTTACAAAGTATGAACACAGTTGTTCGTTTTTAGCATAATCATAAATAAATTTTAAAAGGATATCACAAAAATTAAGTTGTTGATAGCTGCAATTCAACTACTGAGAAGTTGTTTATAAGGTGTTATACTTATACGAGAATGTATTTGCATTGTATTATTATAGTCCATATTTTTTGAAAGTTTTGTGTTTGATTAGCACCTAATAAGGTATCTATTTGGAAGTAGTAAGAACTTAATTTTATTGGGATTTTAGATATTTACTTTACTTCTATAAATAATTTAAAAGGTTTTCATAAACTTTCATAACAAATAATTTACCTTAGTATACTCCTTTTGTTGTTGATATCCATAATTGAAATCACTTTGCTTACTGGCCGCCACTTTATTGAATTTGTTAAACTTGATTTTCGCCATTTTAATAAAAAAAAATTAAGTAACACTCTATTTTCAACTTTCTTTTTCCACTTTTCCTTAAAAGAATTTATTTCAATTTATTCTTTGCTTTTATTAACATTTTTTTTTATTAGGTATTTTCTATAATTTTCTTTTTAAGTTTTTTTCCGTTAAAAACACATATCAATCATAATAATTTCCACCTTTCAAAAACTATCAGCAACACTTTAAATTTTCAAAATTAGCATCATTTATGCCAGAAACTACAAAACAAGTTCAATGTCCGTTACAAATTTATTATGTTCTTTAAGTTAGATATCAATATATTAAAATATCATAAAATCATTATGCACAAGATTAAATAATAATAACAGCAAAAAATTTCTTTTTGGGAAGAGCCAAAAAGCAACCATCAGAAACAAAAAAAAAAAATTCCGTAATACAAATTTTTTTTTAAGAATTTCTTTTGATTTCAAATATTTTACACAATAAATTTTTTGTTAAGAATTTTTTTTTTATGTGGCGCTAAAATTTTGCCTGTGAAAGAACAAAAAAAAATTGTTGGCTACACAGAAATTGACTTTGATCACTTGCTAAAGTATAACTGAATTGAATGAATGTCTTGTGATCATCAACAACATCATGTTGTTGATGATGAGGATGTTGTTGCTTGTATGTTGTATTATGTAGTATTTATCTCTCCCGCTGGTGGACAACAACTTGTATGTAGAAAATTTTGTAAAATTTAACGAAAAAAAAGTCAAGTTGCACGAACAAGTGATGCTGCACTACGATGTTGCACCGTCAAAACGTTTTACACACACACTTTTTTTTGTTATTTCGTTCTGTTGTTTAATGTCTGCCTTAAAAACCGTTTATAACAACGATGACGACGAAGGCGATCTGGTCTGGTGTCATTCTTTGTGTAAGATGTTAATGCCGTAAGGTATAAAACGCAACTGCAGTTGATCAGAGTGCAGTAAGAAAAAATATTATTGTATGAACGGACATTACTTGTAGGTTGTATTAACGTACTTTATATGGCACAGTGGTTCGAAAACAATAATTCCGAGTATTGTCCTTTGATTTGCCACAATATTCGCACATCGCGATAAATCATACATTTAAAATACAAATCATCTCGATTTACCACAATTATCCCTAATGTATGTTATCGAAATAACTGAAACGATTTACCGTTATAAAAACAACTGAATTACCGTTACTCCTAAGTTGCCATTATAAGGGTTACCTTAAAATACCGTTTCCGAAATTATTAAAATACTTTAAATCGTCCTTACTGATATAATTGAATTACCGTTATCCTTAAAACAGAGTTACCAAAATAACCATTTCTCTTAGAAAATGGTTAACGAATTAATCTTAAAAAGCATTAAGCGTCCTATGGACGGTCAAGCATGCTTTCGCAGTAAAAATGTGGAAGCAGTAAAAACGATTACTGCTTCCTTACTGCTACTTTTACCGCTTCTAAAAATGAATAGCTTCGTAGACAGCACTAATGAAAGGCCTAAGTTGATTAATTCCCAGTGTAGAAACGGTAATGACATATCATTATTTTTTGTACTACCAGTAATGACACCCACTTACCTTCTGCATTATTTTAAAACATATAATAATGAGTTACTGATAATGACTTATTTTTATCAATATTACAAATAGAAAATAATTTTCTAGATGTTGTTGAACATTTTTTAAATCTATTTTTAGACTCAATATTTCAGATGGTAGAGCTATTGACTGGCAATCTGTAGACCCAGGTTCGATTCCCGCAAATTTTATTAAAAAAAAAAAATACAAGAAAAAATATTTTTTTTATATAATTTATTTTTTTTTTGAAAATCTATTTTTAGACTCATTATTTTTGTCCGTACCTACTGGTAAGCACATAGGTAATGATATATTTTTTGGTTTTTCATATCTGGTAATGATTTTCTACACTGGGGTGTTATGTAACTACATACTTGGTAATGGTAACTAGTTACTTTTGTTATTACATTTCTTATTACCTTTATATGGCGATGTCGCGAAAAATAATGAGTTGTCGTTACACACCAGCATACGATCAAAAAATATATCGTTACTTATGTCCTTACCAGTATTGACAAAAATAATAAGTCTAAAAATAGATTTTCAAAAAAATAAATTATATAAAAAAAAATTTTTTATTGTATGTATTTTTTTTTAAGTGAAATTTTCTGGTGCGGGAATCGAACCTGGGTCTACAGATTGCCAGTCAACAGCTCTACCATCTGAACTATATCCACATGTAATATTTAATAGATAAAAACATAATTGACCTGCTGCACACAAGTAAGCTTACTCTCCAACATACAAAAAATCAAAAAATATGTGGTTACATACATATATCCTTACCAGTGTTTAAAAAATATTGAGTCTAAAAATAGATTTCAAAAAATTTAAAAAAAAATCTAGAAAATTATTTTCTATTTGAAATAATGATAAAAGTAAGTCATTATCAGTAATTCATTATTATATGTTTTAAAATAATGTAGAAGGTTAGTGGGTGTCATTACTGGTAGTCCAAAATATAATGATATGTCATTACCGTTTCTACACTAGGACTGGGCATCTGTCATTTATTCCCATATAGTCAGTGAACGAAATAGTGTAAACAACAGATTCTTTTTTCCTTCGAAAATGTCGAATTTTGTGCCAAAAAAGCATCATTTGCGGGAAGTATTGCTCTACTTCTTCAATTTGAAAAAAAGTGCAGCTGAAGCACATCGATTGCTCGCCGAAGCTTATCCTAAATATGTTGCACCAATTTCAACGTTTGTTTGTGCGGTTCAGAAGTGGTGATGTTGACACGGATGACAAAGACCGCCAAACAAGTTTGAAGATGATGAATTGGAGGCATTATTCGATGAAGATTGTTGTCAGACTTAATAAGAACTTGCAAAATCATTGGGAGTCGCTCAAGCAGCAATCTCAAAACATTTGAAAGCATCAAGATTGAATACGAGAGACGATGAAACACAATTTTGCATGTCCAAAGTGCTGCTTGAAAGCCATAAAAATAAGTAATTTTTCCATCGAATCATCACTGGTTGAAAATTGGATCCATAACGACAACCTGAAGCGCAAGAAATGGTATTTGAAGCCCGGCCAACCAGCCAAATCAACGCCAAAACCGAATATCCATGGCGCAAAAGTAATGCTCTGTATTTAGTGGGACCAGAAAGGTCACATCTATCACGAGCTGCTGAAATCGGGCCAGAGGATCACAGGGGACCTGTACCGAACACAGTTGATTCGTTTGAAGCGAGTATTGGCCAAAAAACCCTCGGAATATGTGACCAGATATGAAGCCGTAATATCCCATCATGACAAAGTTCGGCCACATTTTTGAAGACCGGTCAAAAACTATTTAGAACATAGTGGTTGGGAAATTTTTGCATCACCCGCCTTATAGTCCAGACCTTGCCCCGTCCGACTATCATTTGTTTCGATCGATGCAGAATACTCTCACTGGAATATGCTTCACTTCAAAACAGGATATACGAAATTGGCTTGATTCGTTTTTCGCCTCAAAAAATGAACAGTACTTTTGGCGCTCAATCCATATGTTGCCAGAAAGATGGGAAAAGGTCAGAGCTAACGAAGGCCAATACTTTAAATAAATTTATATTGTGCCAATAATTCCCAATAAACGCCCAAAATTGGCTAAAAATCCCGCATATATTTGTAAAAAACTGATTTCAGCACATCAAAGTCCCAAATATAGAACGAAAGCGTGTTTTTTATATTTTAGCAGTTACCAGGAACCTGCACTATGAGAAATATTTCGGTAAAATTAACTGAATTTGTAATTTAAAAAGTGTACACTGCAATTTCATTTAAAAGTAACTGCTATTGTAAGTATTGTAACTACAATTTCAATGACAAATAACTGCAATTGAAGTTAATTCAAGCCATAACTTTGGAATTTATCAAAGGATTTTCTTTAAATGAAATTTATTTTCTTTGGTTCGATATTTTCTATTCTAGACGCCCCATGTTAAAAATATCTATTTTAGTATATTTACGTTTAAAATTATTTTTCTATTATACGTAAACTATAGAAACGATTAAAAAATAACAAGACGAATAATTTTTATTAAAAATATTTTTTTTATATAAACTACACCTACTGATACCACGGTGCCATGACATGACAAAAGACGACAAAGACCAGAACGAAGAATAAGAGATATTTTTTCTCTTGTTGCTGTTGTTATTATTTACATTTTGCGGATCAAAGTAATACAACAAGAGGCACAAAGGAGGCACTTTTTTATATTTTTTCAGATTTTTTCAGTTTTTGTAATTTTGCACAAAAAAAAATATATATATTCACTGTTATCCAGTTATAAAGAGGAAACTTTTTCTTACACGAATGATCATCGTCATCATCGTACACATCACATGTACAAAACACTGAATATGACTGACTGACATGGTTGGAAAAGTTTTGACAACGATGCAATTTGAAGAGCTGAAACAGAGCGAACCAGGCAAAACCCACATAAACAACACAACATACATCCACTTTTTGACTTCTTCACAGAACAATATCTTCAAAAATAATTTAAGAAAACAGGCTAGGATAGAGTTGATGGAGTTTGTAACAGAAAGAAAAGAAATACAAGTGAATGACTGTTTGACAGTCATTTCGTATAATCAACTTTAATTTTTCCTAGTTTAACACACACAAACACTTAACGAAGAAATATTGAACTCACTTAACCGCCAACTAAATATGACTGATTTTAAAAATAATAAAAAACACACAATTCTAAATAAATTCATATAAAAAAATTCAATCCTTTGAAACCGTTCAACACCACACACACAAAAGATATCGACGGCCATAGGTTGATATATTAAAACTGACAATAGTTTTAACAACTTATTAGTATAAAACCGTAATGATGTCAATTTGTACAAATATTGCCAATTTTAAGGTGTCAATTTATGACCGTCGATATGCAAATCATTTAGTTGTAGTCGAATCCATTCATTTATGATCTTTTTTTGTTGTATCTTATAACCACGAACCGCACGAATGTTAACTTTTTGTTAGACCACGGATATAGAAACTTTTCTTGATTTTCGTTAAGATTTTTTATTTTTGTTTTTTTTTTTTTATTTTGATAGTTTGCGATGTTGCTATTTGTCTTGCGTTGGAGTAAATGTTGCTCCTTCATAGAAAATGTTTTGCTTCAACTGAAATATGAAAATATTAAAAAAATTTGTTTGCAGCTTTGCTTTTTTTTGTCTGCTGCTGATTCTTTTTGTTCTGCTTCTTCTTGTTTCTCATGCTCAGAGTTTCTCAATAAAATTCCCTAGGCGGATCCCTTTGGGAAACTGCAAAGTCTTATTATACATACATACACATTTTTAAAGTAACATCTACTTTTAAAACAATTGCCAAGCAAAATGGTTTGGATACCGAGAGAATTACACTAGTCTGCAACCATTTTGAGTATTATACATCCGGCTATTAATTTTTACAGAAATTATACCAGATATGAATCAGCTGATTTGGGCAATATAGCCGACAGGAAATGAGCAAAACAAAACGCAAAAATTTAAGAAAAACACAAAGCACAATAATCTAAAAAGAGACAGTTGTATACAAAAAATGCGCAATATAAAATGTATGGAGATTTTATATTTTATCTCCCTCTTAACTTGACTTCCATGTAAACAAAACCATACGGTTCGAGAATACTTTTTTGACACTTGTCATTAGTTTCACATCTGGTATTAATCTGTGGTTTTTTATATATTCTATCCTGCTAAATTAGAAACTGTAACACAAAATCGATCGACAACTAGTTCCAGAACTGCTACCAAAGAAACCAGTTCTAGTTTAGTATACTAAAACCAGCTGTTTTTGGAATAATTTCAAATAAAAACATTGTCGAAATAACCAAAAAGTCAGATATGAACAAACAATAGATGTCGGAAAAATGTAGGAAATTTTTTAAAGGGAGGATTTTATTTTCATAATTTTCTCAAGTGAGGTTTTAACAGTTTTGTCAGATAAGGAGATTTAATACGAATTGGGAATTTCTACTTCGATTTGTGGTCAGATTTTTTGAAGGGAAGGATTTGGGTATTTCAAAAAATATTTGGGACTTTGCCACAATTTTTAGGTATTTTTTGGGATTTTTTTCATTTTGAAAACTATTAATTTTTAACTAAAAAATTGTAAGTTTTAAAAGAATTAGTTTTAGGCCAAAAATCAAAAGAGTTTTCTAGTAAACTATAGGCTATATTATATATTTTGTTTTACGACAAATTTTAATAATAATTTAGATGAATTACTATTTTTTGCTGAAAACTAGTACACTTGTAATACAAGACGTTTTAATAATTTTCTACTAACTTATTTTTTTGAATTTAGGGTTATATGTAGTTCGATATTCGATATATATTTATTTATTATATTTATTCTCGTTGCCTTTATTTTTAAAGATAAAAATAGTGGCAAAATTTGCCCCCAAAAGTCAAGGAGATGGTTCAGAAAATTATACAGAATTTTAGTGTTACGTTTGTTTTTTTATTTTGTCACTTGTTTTAAGTGGGCGTGGCTTTAAACTAGAAATTAGCGATATCGACCTTTTATCAAATTACATAGTAAAATTTAGATAGTACTGATCGGTTTATATTTTCGGAAATCCTAAAAAATTTTTTTAGTCTTGCATTATTTTTATCTACAAATGGTCGCCAGACTTAAAATGGCAGAACCTTAAACATGACCAAATATTTCTTTGTTTTTAGCGATTTTAAAAGAAAGTTAACAACACTGAAATTTTAACATAAAATGCTTTTTACTATTACGTAAAAAAAGTTTGACTAATTTGTTATATTGTAGTGAGAAAAGCATGAAATTATTCTCTTTAAAATTTCAGTGTTGTTAACTTTATTTAAAATCGCTAAAAACAAAAAAAAACTGGTCTCCTCGTGGCAAAAAAAAAATCGCTGTATCACACTTTAAAATCCGACTTTATATGCCAAAGTTATAACGAAAAATTAAAAAAGGCGACCCCCAGGTTCGGCAAAAAAATTTTTTTTTTTGATATCGCCTTCCAAAAATACTTCATATTGGAGGGTGTACGGCTAACTTTTTTTTTTGAGGTACGATCTAGTGGCCATATTTGAGTTCACCACAGTCGACTTATTAAAACAGCAGTCGACTTTTACCTCTTCCTCCCTCGGCAAAAATCGCCACTTTTTCGACACCTTCTTTGGTATAAAGGTTCCTCCTCTGTCGTAGACATCCATTAAGACTGGATTTTTGGAAATCCCCACAGGGAGGGGCCAAAACGGGAATGTCTTCCGCTTGTCGGCCTGCCCAAACTGCTGGAATTAGGTAGTTGAATTTCGGAGTGTTAGTTCCTCCCCCAGTGTAGATGTCCGCAAAGAAGGGATTTTTATAAATTCCTATCGAGAGGGGCAATAACGGGAGGATTCTCCCTATTGACGGCCTGCCCAAACCCTTTTGGCTAGAAACCTAAAATTTGAAATATGTTTTCCTTGGAAAAGGGCTAACTCGCTGAGAAGGCGCTTTTTCGATTTTGGGACAGAACATGGTAAACATGGGGATCGAAAGGGGAAAATGTCCCCAATAACGGCCTACCCAAATCGCTGAGGCAACGAAGTTGGCTGGGGTAAAAAGGGAATAATTTCCTCCTTGATGGCCTGCCCGAGCCCCTTTGGCTAGAAACCTTAAATTTATAATGTACCTATGGAGTATGGGCTAACTTATGAATTTAGTCTTATCGTCCAATGTATAATACAATAGTTTCTACGCCAGGTGAATGAATTAGGAGAGTGTAACAAAACCCTAAATTATTTGGCGCTATCTAGGCCGTTATATGGCCATTTAAAGTATTCATTTTTTGTCCAATACTGTAAGAAATGAGGCGCAACAATTTGTCTTAAAGATATTTTGAGCTTAATTCTGAGTTCGGATGTCCACAATCAAAATTCAGCGCTGTAAAAAAAATTAGTTATATTTTTAATTTTGTGTCAACAATGTGAGTTTTCAGTGATTATGGTATGGAAAGCTAGGTATCTGTTTCCAAACAACATTAGAAGGAAACCACTTTGTGTTGAACCACTCACTCATACCAAATTCAAAACACTTGAAAATAAATACTAAAAAAAATGTTGAGTTAAATGAAAATTCTATTCTCCCGTTCCGAATTGTCAATTTAATTGTTTTAAAATGCATTTTTGGTTGGTTTTAAGGAAAAATATTGTATATTAAGATCGAATCTTGTGCTCTTTTGATCCTGCAATTTGAGAAGCTCTGTGATAGGCAACACATAACTCTTCTTCTACTTCTGTATTATGTTAATATTAAATGTTGTGTGGATGAAGATGATGAATTTTTTAGACTTTTTTGTATTATTTTGTTTAAGATCATGATAAAAACATGATGTTAATGTTGCTGTTGTTGTTAATGGCACGAGTTAAAAAGAACCCCCAACAACACCACCGCCACCATCATTATGATCCTCATCATTATAATCATCAGCACACACCACAATTATTGTTTTATGAGTGTTTTACCCCTTTTTCTTACTGTTGCTGCCACTGCTGCTGATCACTCCACAAACCCCACCGATCTAACATCTGTGGCAAGATATGTAGATTAGTGCTATAAATGTTGTTGATTATGATGTTGTTCATATGGACCATAATTAATAATTTACAGAAAAATCTCTTTTAGATTAAGAAATTATAGTGTAAAGAATATTTTTTTTTTTTTTGATAGTCTTTAATTCCTAAAGAATTTGAGGCAGTAGATTAACCAAAGAACTGTTTTCAATAAAAATAAAATTTAACGTATAAATTCATCAATGCTTTATAAAGTTATAGGAGGCTTACAAAACAAATATTTCATACTAAATTTGTTTCATAAGCCTACACAGAAAAAATAATTAACCTAGAATATCGAATTAAACATATGATAAAAATAAAAACTGTTTTTAATCACATATTTAGTTGAATCAATTAATATTTTAATTTTTTCAATTAATCGTATACAATTTTTAGTAATTAATAATATCATTTGAGTGATAGTTGCAAAATCAATTAAAATTTTAATTAATATAATCAATTTCGTAATTAAAAGTCGTTTTTAGTTTTTTCTGTGTTCTATAAAGTTATAAAGCATTTATGAATTTATATATAATTTTCTATAAAATAATCTGTGAAGATGAGAATTTAATCTCAGAAAATAATTCAAATATTGAAATAAAGATTTCGAATGAAATTGTTTTTAAAACTGATTTGTTGTCAAATGTCCTAGTAAACGATTTTTTTTCCAGAATACAAAAATTAAAAACTATTGCATAAAAAGTTCATAGAAAATTTTTGTAATTTTTAAAAAATTATTCAGAATTTAAGAGTAACTTTTATAAGTTTCTGCATAGATTAAAAATCATAGTTAAATCAATTATAACATCATATTTGAATTTAAAGTTAAATTCTACGAACATTTTTAAATTAAGTACGCTCAGTATATTTTTACTTTAACTACATATAGGCCATTTATGCAGTCAACATTAATAGTTATTTTTAACTATAACTGTAGTTGTTTTTCACTGGGTAAATATATATTTCACATTTGAATTAATATTCCATTTTAATGAAAATAAATAAACTAAGCACCCTCAGAATATACACAATTTGTGTATTCAACGGTAGTAGTTATTTTTAACTGTAACTGTAGTTGTTTTTCTTTGTGTAAATATAAAATAACTATTTCTAGAAGATTTTTGAAAAATTAACCGTACAGAATTGTTGAAATCTAGTAACAGTTATTTTGCGTAGCTATTTTTTTTTCTCAGCAAATAATTGAAAACATAATACTAATTATTGTTAGATAATTTATTAATAAAAAAATTTTAACTACAAACAATATAAGATCGCAGATAATAATCAATAAAGTTGGTCACTATAGGATTGTGTTTAAAGCTTAAAATTTGTAGCCCTCTAAAAAACTGTAAAATTTATAACGATTCATTGAAAACAGGCGATAAAAGGTTTCTTAAATAATAAAATAACATAAAAACAAATTAAAATAATATAAAAACATAAAAGCCACCCTGAAAAAATATTTTTATTGGATGGAATCATTTCTTCATCATTCTTCGGATGTTGTTTTTCTGAACACTTTCTTTGAATGTTATTTAAGTATATAATTTTTCTTATATATTGTTGTGAAGAATTATATTATAATGGATATATGTATATTATATTATATAATGCTTTAAAAAAAGTCCCTGAAAAAATCTTGCGAATAAAAAAATTTCAATGAAGTTTGCTAGGTAACACAACATTCTTAGAATCATAAAAGTATAATTCCTTCCTATGAAAAGCCCATGTTAATTTCATCGATAGAAATGCCGAATTGAAAGCAGTTTTTGATAGAAATATTTTTAATATGAATTGTTACTTAGAAATTTATTACTTTAGTTCGAGAACAATTTCCTCATTATGAGTTAACACAATAAGTAATTTTTTCAAAAACTGCTATTTTTCTTCATCAGGATACTCTCCTGACAAATACCTCACAGAGTTTTTGCTTTCAAAAACCTCTACACTTTCAGGAATGCAAATACGATAGTTTCAGGGATTTTTCCTTCATCAGTTTTCTTTAGAAAGTGGTGGCATTAGTGCAATGCAATTTGAAGCATCAAAATCTCATATTAAATGTAGTCTGCTACATCAACAAAATGGGAATGGAGCAAACAATAAAATATGTTTTCGAAGTATTCTGCAAAGCATAGCCAACAATAGAAATACTTATTATGAAAGTTTTTTGTTTTTGTATTTCATACCATCGGTATAAATAAATACAAATTTTATTTTTACCCTTCTTCTTTGTCAATACAAGAAGAAGCAAAAACATTTTTTTCTCCGTACTATAAATGTTGTCAAAATGTCGGTTTTTAAGTTTTATTTAAAAAATAAAAATTGTTTTTCGACCTTTTTAATCGATTAATTAGAAATTTATTATTTAATTTAGTTCGAGTCCAATTTTCTTATTATGAATTAACATAATAAGTATTTTTTTCAAAAACTGCTATTTTTCTTCATCAGGATACTCTCGTGACAAATACTTCGCAGAGTTTACACCAGTTATGTTGAAAAAAAAATCAATTTTCAAGAGAAAAAATCAATAATTTAGCAGAAAACCTGGTAAAGTAATACAGGTTTTTGCATAAGTTAAGTGAAAAAGTAGGTACAGTTATTTGCTCTCTACCAGTTTCTTAAAACATTAACCTCAGTTATACACTTAAGGCCGAAAGTCGGCTTGCTGTGCACTCTCATGTCGCGGTGATTCTAACCAGTGTTGCCAACTCTTGAAAGTAAGAAAGCACCGTGAGAATTATGAAAACAGGTAAAAAGGGTAAAAATTTACCGAAAATGGGGTAAAAAAGCACGATATTAATTTTTTCAAAAATTTAAATCAAGAATTTAAAAACACATTTTAACTTTGAAATTACACGATTCAAAAAATAACCCAAAAAGGGGTAAAAAAGCACCAAACTAATATTTCAAAATTTAGAAGTTTAAATATAACGAAGTTGCTATTTAAAATTGTACTACAAACATAGTGCAAAAATGTATTTCTTGTATAGTTCGTATTATTTTTTAAATTTTCACAGAAAATTCAAGAAAAATTTAAAAAAACGAGAACAAATGCCAAAAATATAAACTGTACAAAAATCATTAAAACACTGCCAGAAATATGAAAAAGCACCGTAAATAACCGCTTTTTTTAAACGGGTATTTGTAAAAAATCACCGGGTACGGGAAGGAAAAAAGCACACTGATTCTAACCATATCTATAAAGGCAACCCTGTTCTCTGGTCGAAATTCTTTAGTCTTTTCCAGCTCATTCTGCTAAGGTGACCCAAAGTTGGAATATTGTGACCATGTTAGTGTGGAACCGTAATCCGCCGACCCTACATTAATTAGAAAGGTCTGTAAAACTAGCTAAAAATGACCTTGAAGAAAAAGCTGCTGAATATAGCAGATTATTTTGCTAAATTTTATTAAGTATTTCAGTTATATTTGACTTAAATTTTAGTTAACAGAAAATAACAACTAAACCTGATAAAATGACAAAATTTTTATGTAAAATTTTCACAGTTGTTTTCGATGTTTTAATGAAAATAAATATCCAGCCTTCTGAAATCAGAAATTTTATATTTTTTTTTTTTTTAATATTTCAGTTCAGTTTAGCAGTGTAAACTGCTATTTGTAGTCAACGAACTTAAAATACCAAAAATGTTGTAGATACAGCAGTTTATTTTTGCTATTTTTAGTCTACTCATATTTAGCAAAATTCTCCGCAGATTTTATAATATAATTTGCCGTTTTCAAGTAACTAAATATTAACTTAAAAATAACCAGAATCTCACTATTATTTAGCAAAAACATAAGCTTATTTCAGCAGTTTCTCAACAAGGTAATTTTTAAATTCTTGTCATTTATTTAATCTTCTTTTTCTATTTTTAACTCCACAATTTCCTTGAGCTTAAGGTTTGTTTTTTATACAATATATAAAAAGTTTTTTTATTTTCGTAAATGAATGTTCCCCTGAAAATTCCCCTCATTCGTCTTTTTTATTTTCAATATTTCGCTACTCCATTGTGTAGCATCTTCAGGAAAGAACAATTAAATTAACAAATTATAAACAATTTTTTTTTTGTTAACTTAATTGTTATTTTCTGAATTGTTATTTCCTACTAAACAATGGAGTAGCGAAATATTGAAAATAAAAAACTTTTTATATATAAAAAAACAAACCTTAAGCTCAAGGAAATTGTGTAGTTAAAAAGGTAATTTTTAACTAGTTTTTTCTGCTATTTGTACAGGTTTATTTCTACCAGTATACAAGTTACTGAGTCCGGACGAACTATTCGAAGTTGGTGTGTTCTCAGCATTGAATACCCGGTGGGAATACTTACTATCTTACCAAGTTCCCTTTTTCTGAGTAAGATTTGACTAAAGCATGATTACAAAATCGACAATAACTTAAAAACGATGCAAGGTATAAAATTCGTTTTGGAATTATTTATTATGTAGGAATGAACCCTCTAAAATGGTATGCATATCGATTTTTTTCATGGAAGGGTCAAGGGTCATTTCTTGGGGTCTTGAGTTCAAATTCCCATTGCTCAAAATGCGCAGTTTTTAAAATTCTTAAATAAAATATATGATACATACTTGGCTCTGAAATTTATGCTTAAATGAGCTGTTATCATGTACGAGTACGATAGTTGTGGTAAATTTTATTGAAATCGGAGATGGTCAATCCGAAAATGCTTCTTTTTTGTTGAATTGAGATGTTTTCACCCATATTACATATCCATCGCACACGCCCATTTTGCACAAAAATTAATAATGTTCTACGAAAATTTTGCACTAGCTAGGACATCTTCTGTGAAAAGATTGATGAATTTATATATTGGCAGTCGACCAGTTCAACTAATTTTGCCACATATTTAAAAATTATTTCAATAGCATTGCAGGTTATTTTTTCTGTATACGTAGTAGATTTTATTTCGTTAGTTTAATTTGTATTTATTTTTACAATTCCTCTATTAATTGAATGTATGTTATTTTGTCCCTTTTTTGCAGTTGTTTTTTTTATTGTATTTAGTTTTTTTTTTTAATAGATCAATATGACTACATAATTGAATTCGGTTGGCAAAAAATTCCGTTGCCACAACGAAATTGTTCTGAGAGTGTACATTCCATTGTACTACAAATCAGTAGACAGGCGTTGCTAAAATTAGCAAACTGTAACGCGGGGCTCAAAATAGTTAATTTAATAATGTATAATATTTTCTTAGTGTAAGGTTTAAAAAACATTCGATACTAAAGATATTTCACCTTACTGAAATCCTCATCCAGACAGTTTTGAATTATCTCTTATGATTTTCTTAAAAGAGAAGCAATTTTATATTCTGAGTGTGTAGAAAAGTCGTCAGTATCTCCAAATTTTTATCACCACTTTGTGTGCAGCAGTTTGTTTATGAAAATTGTCATATAAATCTATTTTAAAATTTTAAATTTCCTCAAATTTTAAAAATATTTAAATTCATCAAAAATTGTTGTCTGACCAACATTAAATTTTTTTGGCATTGTTTCTGTTGATGTTCTATTTTTAAGTGGCCTAATTTTAAAAATTTTCATTTGTTTACTTTATGGTTTTTTTCTTGTTTTTAAATTTATGTAACAAAAATAAATCAAAATTCTGTTGTGTTTTTGTTAAATAACAAGTGGATGATGACAAACATTTGGTTTTATAGTAATAAAAAAAAATATTTTTATTAATAATTTTCCTTTGATTGTTAAAAATTTTAAGTACTTTAATTTACATCCAAAAAAATTCAACTGTCTGGCTGTAATGAGGTCAAGGATGTTTTTAAATTATGATTAATTGTAAAAATAATAATAATAATATTTTTTACAGACAAATATCAAAATGATGGATTTAATTCAAAATTTCATATTATGAAGTAAAATTGTAATTAATCTTTTTGTATATAGTTGGAATTTAAATTTGTAAAATTTTATTTAAGCAATTCAACACTATGAGATTTTAAATATTTTTGATCATTTTTAGATTTATGGGTCGACAAATGTGTTCTGTTAGTTTAATTGACTACCACCAACAAAGATTACAAAATTAGCGTGGCTTTTATTCTGTTTGGGTATAAAACAATTGATTCTTCCCTACTTCACATTCGTTCTGGCAGTGGTTATAAATTAATATATATTTTTCACTTTTAAAGCGGGCTTTTCGATTTTATAACGCTGGTTTTCTTATATTTGCCTTTTGAAAATGTATAGTTTTGAATCAAATACAACAAAATTAATATTAAATCAATATTTAGGTCGTTTTGAAATCAAAAAATAGTGATTAAGTTTATAGTTCTTAATTTACGGAGCTAAGAAAATCGATTTACACCAGTGCCAATGCGCTCGCAAATTAGAGTTCGTACGTTACGCGATTTTTTACATTGCTGTGTTTTGTTGAATAAATAAACCGTGTTATACGAGGGAATGGTGTATTCTAATTTGCTATCATAATGTTTGCTAATATGTTTAAACTATCGGATTAAATACAAATATGGCATATTAAATAGTGTATATCATTCATGTTTTATTATTTCATTTTGTTTCTAATTGAAAAATTTTGGGAGTGGACGACATTTTCTAAGAAACATTTAAATATAAATAAATCTTTAAATCAGTTTTAAAGTAACATTAAAATATTTGATTGGATTAAAAGCAAACAAACCTTAAATGATTGCTTAAAAGCATATGGCGCAATAAAAGGTGCAGTAGAAAAATTATGCAAATTATTAGAATTTCGTAATTAATTTGTAAAAGGTTTAGTTTAATCTAACTTTAAGAATACACAGGGGTACAGGATTATTTTTAACTGATTTTTAATAAAAATTATGAAAGGCATTGCACTCGAAAGCCTTCTATTCAAAATTATTTTGTGTTCTAATCAAACTTGTGGGCTCTATGGAGTAATGGTTAGCGCCTTGGACTGTGAAATACAAGGTTGCGGGTTCGATTCCCATAGAAGTAAAATAATAAAATAAGGCTATGAACTAAACATCTTCAGCAAAGTTCGCAAACTCTCCATTAGATGGCGTGCAACAACTGTTCTAAGTGGAAGCCCTTCATCTTTCACCACCTTTCACCTCTTCTCTATCCTCTTTCCAAAGAAAGCAACACGTTAATCAATAAAAAAAAAATATTTTGAGTTTTCTACTCAAATTAAGCGAATTTTTCTTACTTTTTCATTTTCAGACAAAGGATTTTTAGTTATCA
This sequence comes from Leucophora obtusa, assembly GCA_949987735.1. Classification (NCBI taxonomy): domain Eukaryota; kingdom Metazoa; phylum Arthropoda; class Insecta; order Diptera; family Anthomyiidae; genus Leucophora; species Leucophora obtusa. Next base: position 291,611,351 of record OX465295.1, on the reverse strand, counting down.
AACTACCCAGTTGCAAATTTCGTAAAGACGTCTAACAGTGCTTTGATCCCATATAACGATTGGACAAAAATAGAAGGAGTGGAGACAGAGTTTTGAAATTTCAAGCACTAATATAGAACCCTTTAGTTAAGAAAAACTTTAATTTTTGGAAATATCGGGCCAAGAACACGCCCACCTCCTATAGGTCCTGAAATTTAAAAATATTATATTAGTCCTGCCATATATCCTTTATTTTAAAATCTTTATAAAACCTGCAAAATTATCCCATTGCCATGAAATTTAGCACGTGAATTGATCTAAGGTCAAGCCATATTTGTGCCAAATTTGGGTAAAATCGATTCATTAATAAAAAAAAGCTTTTCACAAAAAATGGGTTTTAAAGGCTTAAAATGATTTTTCTGAAACAAAAAAAAATTAAATAGGATTAAAATAGGAAACCATGTGAATTCTCCATTTTAGGCATAGGCTATGTTCAGCGAACTTATGTAAAACACTACGATAAATAATTTTGTGGAATATTTTAACCTTCTAACTCTTCAAGTAAAGGGGCTTTTTTGGCCCCATTTTAAAACGTACAAAAACGACCCGTAAGTTGAAGAGTTAGAGGGTTAAAATGTTCCGCAAAAATATTTGTCATGAAATTCTACTATAAGTCTCTGAAGGCATCAGCATTGGCAATTAAACTTAAGTGCCAGTAATAAGTAAAAACTTAAAATGTGTTTAAGGGTTAGTTTCGTACTTACTCAGAATTGGCATTTGAGCGCCCACAAACCTGGATTTTAGAGAGAAACCATGGGATGTGTTCAAAAAACTTACGTAAAACATTACGGGGAACATTTTGGTGGAACATTTTAACCCTCTAACTCTTCAACTTACGGGTCTTTTTTGTCCCTTTTTAAAAAGGGGCCGAAAAATTCCCTTTCATTGAAGAGTTAGAGGGTTAGAATGTTCCAGAAAAATGTTCCTCATAGTGTTTTACATAAGTCCGCTGAACGCATTCTATACCTAAAATGGTATATTCACATGGATTCCTATACCGTTTTAGAATAAACACTCTTAAATAAGTGAAACTTGAGTAAAAATCATAAATTTAGGAACTTCAAAAAACACATTTTTTTTTTAATTTGTGGTAAAAAATACAAATTTTTTAATGATCTATTATATAACAGTATAAACTTACAAAAAAAGGAAAAAAAAATATCTAATTTTGTATAATTTTTTGTTATAGTCGATCAAACTTAAGTAATTTTTGGATTTTCAACAAAAAAAAAATTTCTTTTTAGGAGAAATAAAAAATAATTATTTTGCAAAGATATACTAAAATCTATATTTTAATTTAACTACAAATATATTGAAGTAATTAAAAAAAAAAAATCTTCGAGCCAGTTTTTGAAAAATGTATTTTTAAAAATTATTTTCGTGAAACAATTAAAACCCATTTTTCTGTTCAGTCATTTTTGTATAAAATGCTCTGAGTTTAGTGCCCTCTCGAGGCGGCAAAAGCAGTCACACGAAATATTTTTTTTCACATTTATTTGAGTAACTTTATTATCTTTCAAGAAATGTGTCTTTAATTTGAGACATTTTTTTTTTATTTTTGTCCATGGGAGTGTCCATTGTGCGTCTTCATGACGGCTTAGCGACATATCGCTGTCACTGATGACTTGCTGATCCGCTCCCATACAAAATACCTATAGACACCTGCTGACATTTTCATACAAATGTAAAAATGTTATCACGACAAGTCACCAAAAGGTTATTGTGATGAATAAATGATGACATGTCTATAGAAAATCTTCACTGACATTTCCAGCACGGCTCAGTAAATTGTAGTGATGATTTAGCTATTTAAAAATAGCTAAAAAAAATGTCCGTGTTTTATTCTCATTCTTTCCTATCTTTCTTTTCCTTGTAGTTAATGTTCTTCTATTAAAAATTTCCAAGTTTTTCATTTGGTATCACACTCACCACCAAGCCTCGAACCAGAAGCCTACTGTTTGTTAGCTCACCGCCTTACCCCTTCACCAAAACCATAATAATACAAATACTTTTAAAAAGTTTGCTATATTCCGTTTTCAAATTCAAATTTTAAATTTTATATTAATTTTATTTGAATGTTTCTTTCAAATTTGAATTTTGTTTTAAATTCAAATTAAGCATATACACGTTTTAAATCGATTATGTTGTAAATGTCTAGATGCTCAGACATTGATATGGTTTTAGTTTTGAGGTTCGCGGTTCAAATCGCTATCATGGCAAAAATATTTATACCCTACACCACTATGTGGTCAGGGTATTATAAGTTTGTGCTGATGTTTGTAACACCAAAAAATATAGGTCCTAGACCCACCTTATAGTATACCGATCGGCTCAGAATTTTTTTTTATTTCGATTTAACGATGTCCGTCTGTCTGTCCGTCCGTCTGTCTGTCTGTCCATGCATTCTTGTGCGCACTCTACATGTCGCAAATATTAAGATATTTTGATGAAACTTGGTACACCGACTTATGTCGGCCCAAGGACGACGCCTATTGATTTTGGTTAAAATCAGTCCATGTTTAGACCTAGTGCCCATATAATGGTCCCCCCAAAATTATATTGTTTATACGCTGCAGGTCGCAAATATAAAGATATTTTGATGAAATTTGGTACACCGACCTATATCAGCCGAAGGACGCAGCTTACTGATTTTGGTTAACAGCGGTCCATGTTTAGACCTAGTGCCCAGATAAGGTACCCCCCAAAATTATATTGTTTATACGCTGCAGGTCGCAAATATTAAGATATTTTGATAAAATTTGGTACACAGACCTATGTTGGCCCAAGGATGAAGCCTATTGATTTTGGTGAACATCGGTCCATATTTAGACCTAGTACCCATATAAGGTCCCCCCAAAATTGGCTTGGTTACAAACTGCAGGTCGCAAATATTAAGATATTTTAATGAAATTTGGTTCGCTGACTCACATTATAGAAAATTTTGACACAAGTCCCATTTTAACCCATTCGAATTTCGGATCCAAACATTAGTTGGCTTTTACCCAGACTGGTGTAGGGTATTGTACAGTCGGCATGCCCGACTTTAACCTTTTTACTCGTTTTTTTTTAATTATTTTTTTTTTTATAGATTTATTAAGACATGATACTGACAAATAGGCAATTAGTCAGAGCGAATAAAGAAAAATTATTGCGATGATGACAAATAGGCAGTTTGTCAGAAAAAGTAAAAAAGTGCATACATGTCTTTAAGACGTCACATTTTCCAGCTGGGTAGCTTAAAAGCCCGATGCTACGTTACCAGTAACCCGTTAAAAGTATCGAATATTAAAATTAAAAATATCGAGTAGTATCAAGTATTGCAAAGTAATCAAATTTACCAGCACTATTTCCTAAACTAATATAATCCGTTGTAATTGAAAACCTACAATTTGTATATTTGTACACTGATAGAATTTTCGTTCATGCTATTAATTAATCGATTTCATTAATCTGAATTCATTGATTTAATGAAAAATTTTCATTGAATTAATGAAAAATTCATTAATTTAATGAACTTTTTCATTATATATTTTCAACTAATCCGTAAGATATGCTATAATTTTTATAAGGGTTTTGAATTTGCTAATTACTAAAATAGATATATGTCCAGTAATGAGCGCTAGGGTTGCAAACTGAAATTACATATTTAAATATAAAAATCCAAGTAATGACATCATTTTGTTTTGGCTATTTAGATCAATTGGTAACGCGGTAATGTTTACATTCTGGTGATTGCGGGTTCAAGTCGAGTTCAGGGAGATGTCAAAAACGTTGTAAAAACAAAAAAGAAATATATGTACAAATAAAAATTAATAAAATAAAAATAAATAATAAATAAAAAAAGTAACGCAAAAAAAATATTTTTTTTAATTAGTTTTCATTTAATGAATACGTTTCATTGATTTAATGAACGCGTTCTTTGGGGACTTTTCAATGAAAAAATCATTGGATTAATGAACAAATTCATTAATACTATGCACACAATTCTATCAGTGTATAACAAACAATAAAAAAAACGTTAAAGTGTTGTTGTTATCATAAACAGAGCCCTATAAATTCTGATTGGAATTACAAAAAAAGCATAATTCCTTTGATATTCCTTAATTATTTTTATTTCCTTAAAAAATAAATTAACGAAAAGAGTTCAAAATAATAATTAAATGCACAAGAGCCAGCTGTTGTAATAAAATAACAAAATAAAAAAATAATAATAATAGCAAAACAAACCATAACAAATCCAATCAAAACTTTATAAACAATTTATAGGGCGCCACTACTTTTGCTTGGATTAATACAAAGACAAAAATTGTTTCCCGAAAAAAAAAATTTCCCATTAGAGATGCTGTGAAACAAAGATCCGAATTATTTATGATAAAAAGGAAGTGTTATTATTTACACTTGATAGAATATTGTAAACATATGTCAGCTTTAATATTTATAACAATCCGACACAATGAAAATTAAACGATTCGAAAAATTTTATTGAAAATTTATGAGGGCTTTATATTAAGAACAAAATTCTTTGTTTTATTGTTGGTTTGTTTTTTAAAATATGTAATAAATTTTATTAATTTTGTTTTGTTATTCGAAGGGGATATTAAAAAAAAAAAATATTTAATAAAGCATAAATAATTGATTTTAACACATTCAAATAAGCCTCTTCAAAAATTATGTTAAAACATTTCAAAATTATTTTTATCATCTCATACTATTTCAGAAACAATCCATACAAATTAATGTTGAAGACTTCCGGCAGTTACATTGAACAAATATGTTGTATGTCTTCTGTAGTACAATCGATTGTAACAACTGTGATCGTTTATAATGAACCACAATATAAAAACATTGAACATATAAATTTGGGTAAGAGGCTTACAAGGTTAAGAAAGACATTTTAAGAAAAATATCTTTAATATTCAATATTTTTTTATTTTAATATTAAAATATAACATGAACGTGGTAGGGGAGGTAAAACTAAAGTTGGAAAAAGTTTCTAACCAAATAAAACTTATAATAAGCGGCTTAATATATTAGAAATTTGGAGCAGAGTATTTAAGAGATTAATTACAACTGGGTCGACAAAAGACAACGAGAATTGCTTTTTCATATATTTTGTATGGGAAGCAAAATGTTGTCCAGCTATTTGTCGTCGTAATAGAATCTTGACAACTCACTAACACCAACGACTAAAGACAAACCACCAGCCTCAACTGCTGTTAAAAAGTCTCTTTAATTTTATATGCAAACTGGTTTTAAGAGAAACAGTTTTTAGTGTTTTTTTAACGCGTATTTTTAATATTAATAAGCAAAATATTGTGCTAATTATACAAAACTAATGCAGAGAACATATCAAACAACACAATTTAATTAATATTGCTTAAAAACAATAAAAATAATTAATTAAAAATATCAATTTTTCACGTTTTTTGTTATTTTACATTGAAACTCTCTTAAAACCAGTTCAGTTTTTCAGATGAGAGCCGTGGATAGTGCCTGCTAACACACACTCAAAATATTTGTCAAATTGTTGCCACATTTTTAACTAATTAATGGTTGCCATTAGAACAGCGTTGTAGAAATTCGTATTATAGTTGCAAAAATTCATACTTTGTTTACCAAAAATTTATTTTTTTGACAGAAGAAATATAATTGAAAATAGAAATATATAATTTAGCTCAGTAAACAAAATTAAATACAATAAAATGTGAAACAACAGGATTTAATGCAAAACCAACTGCATTCATGAGGAATTGTGGCGAAACAAATACAACCATATTCTTGTTTTGCTTTCCTTTTTTCTAAACGTCAACAAATGTCGCTGAATTTAAATTAATCGCGACGACATTTGCTCTCGTCGATCAACAATCGACCCAGTTTTGATTAATCTTAAAGCCAGTTCAAAAATTTTTACTCGAATTGCAAAATAACTTAACCAACTTTTCGCCGACCGGTGATTATAATCACCAGCACTTTTACTATTTATAACTTCCTAATGCAATGTTTTTTTACTTATTTTATTTTTTTGTATCATTTATTATGGGTTCTGTTTCTTTTATGATCTACTTAGTATAAAAACGAACAAAATTGGCAAAAAAGGAAACACGGAGGAGATTAGAATATAAACAAAAAATCTAAAGTAGAATATTTGTAAGTGTCTGTTTGATGACTTTTGAAAGTAATAAACAATAACAGAAAGTTGAATAGGAAAGAAAACTATGAATTAGCTACACTAAGTTCAAGGCCTTACTTGGTTTAGATGGCTAAGCTATCGAACTTTAGTATATTTACGTTTGTAATGTAGCAATGGATGGGTTCGATTCCTAGATGCGACGGGTTGTTGAAAAATTATCATATAGGGAAAATCTGACATTAAAATATAAAAACTAATGCAATTTATTGGAAAATCACTGATGAAAAAATGCACAAAGAATTCAGTCTGATGTACAAATTAATGTGTTTATAACTTTTAGAGAAAAATTTTAAAAAAAGGTTTATTCTTCCTCTTAACTTCAAACCTAATAAAAACGCTTTTTATTTATACTTCAAAAATATCAATCGTGTATACATATTCCGCCAATGCCGATTACAATCTCCACTAATTTTCAGGAAATATGGAAAATTCACTGACTCAAAAATTTAGAATTTTGTTAACTAGGCCCGGAATAGCTTTGATACAAATTTTTATCAAAATCTGACGGCCGGAACTGGTAAGGGCGAAAAATGGGTTAAAAAAGTCGATATAAAAACAGTATAATTCGATAAATTTATATAGAAATGCAAAGAAAAACCAGTGCTAAATTGAGTAGGTAAAAATCGATTTCACGCCAAAATGGAAAAAATCGCCAATGTAAAAAAAAATAATTGATAATCTATTAACTACTTGCGAGGGCAGTTCGAAATGTTCTTAGCCTAACAATGAAAAACAAGAGCAAGATTTTTAAAATTATTTTATTTTTCAATATAATCTCCTGAAACTTCAATACACTTACGGTGGGTTTCATACTGCAGGTTTAAACTTAGGTTAATAGTTAACCCATAAATTTGTTGTTGTTTTGTGTACATTTATTTGACATTTTCTTTTGTTTATAGTTAAGTTAAAGTTAAACCTACAGTATGAGACCCACCGTTAGTCAAACGTTTGTTTAGCAATTCTATCCCTTAATTAAAATAATTTTCCTAAAGCTCCTCAATATAATCGTTTACAGCTGCCATTGCATCTTTATTCGAGGTAAAACGTTTGCCAGCAAGGAATTATTTTAGATTTGGGAACAGGTAGAAGTCAGAGGGAGCTAAATCAGAGAAATGATAAGAAATGAGCAATTTTCATTCAACTATTAACAAATGCGGTACCCATCATGCAGAAAGCTTTTTCATCTGTAATTTCTGATGCAAAATAAAATGTATACGATCATTTGAGATGCCTATGGCATTACACTCGTCGATCGTCTAATCCCACATCATGGACTTTAGCTATGATTTCTAGCGTTGTTGCAGTTTTTGGACGTCCACTTCGTAGTTCATCTTCAATGCTTGTACGACCACGTTTAAATTCAGCTACCCAATTTTTTACTTTTGCACATCAAGGAGCACTCTCACCCAACACATTCACCATATCATTATGAATTTCTTGTCCCGATAAAGCTTTTTTATGTTAATATTTAATCACACCACGAATTTCAAATTTTTCCATTACAAAAAAATCACTTAAGCGCCTTTTTTGAACACCTGTTACTATACGAATGAATTAACAGATCGAAATGAAATTTAACATGATGGATGGAAGTTTCCATTATACAAAGCTTTTTGCTATTTATTTATACCACCATCCCTATGTCAGACTAAGAATATTTCGTACTGCCCTCGTATAGTAAAAAATCAATCATTTTACAATACATTGGAATATATTAATATTTATCGAATAAAATCCATAGGTATCGACGAAATTCTTAAATATCAATAAAATCAACATATACCGCTAAAAATCAATGAAAATCGATACACAGACGAACCCCTATTCGAGCTCACTTTGATACTTTGATCACACACTCTCAAAACAATTCCGTCGTGACAAGCGAATTTTTTCCAACCGAATTGATTCGGTTGCTTTTTCTTCGTAATTCGGTTGTCACAACCGCATCAACTCGGTTGGTAAAAAATTCCGTTATCACAACGGCATTATTTTGAGAGTGTGAGTTGAAACACCAGTTCCGTAAATTTATCGATTGTATTGTCAAATATCCATTACATCCAAAATTAGCAATAAAATTGATTACATCCCCTAGTAAAAAGGATTTTTATATAATTATTTATGATTTTATACAATTATATCTCGTCGAGTATTGTGAAATGTATATTTTTATATCCATAATTATATTAAAAGATATTTAATTATATAAAATCATATTAACCAGATCGACCATTTCCCGGATCAAATCATGTATGGGTTAACATAATTATGTCTAAAAATATATTATTAGATCCGAAAAATGGTGGATCTGGTTAATATGATTTTATATAACTAAATATATTTTGATATATGACAATACTCAACGATATATAAATCTATAAAATCATAAATATAAAAAATATTTTTACTCTGGTCGGTAAAACTCAATGAGTATAAAAAAGGTTCATTACAAATCGAATCGATAAATTTCAACAAAATACGACAAAAATCGGTGACATTCCGCCCGCCGTTCGGGAATGCTTCTTGTAAAAACTCGTGACTCACGTAATCACTAGGGTAGCGAACGCCTCTTCCATTTTGTTCACGTTTTTTAGGGCGTTCGCGAGAAAGTTTTTACAAGAATCGTTCGCGAACGGGGGGCGATCGCTTTCAAACGCGTTTGAATTAAATCATCTCTGTGAACATGTAGGAAAACATTCAGTTTGTACTTCCTGGTTTCCATGTTCTTTGGTTGAACATGTTTGAGTGCTTGGAATGAAATCTTTCCAGTCACATTTAGAGAGGAAGCATTCAATAATTGGCGCGATAATAAAAACGCCAATACCAATCTGCTTCACAAGATATAAGTGTTCCAAGGTACTTAGTCGTTAAGAGCTTCTTTACGAACAACGTCTTTGTACTAAAGTTCGTCGTGCCCCTCGGGGTAGTAAGAGCTTTTGCTCCTTCGTTAAAAGAGTAAAAGATAATGCTAGTGTAATTATTTCAACCCCTTTAAAATATCAAAAAATATTCACGAAACCAGTTTATAAGGCTAAATTCTATTCTTAGATGTCTGCAAGGAATTCATTCTTGACGATCAACCAACGAAAGAACTTGAAATGATATCGTGTACTCTGCCTAAAAGGAAGGCCTGTTTGCATGAATCTCTCAAATTTGGATGACATTTTGGATATGTGATGGAGAAGACGGAAAAATGAATATGTGTGCCTTTTATGTGGCCAAATCTCACATAATAAGTTTAGAAAGTGGGGTCAAATATGACCCCGATTTCCTTTTTATAGATTTTTTTTATGTTTGTTCCAATTCTTGGGAAAAAATGAAAGATATTATGAAGATATCTTAATTAGTGTACTGATAATATTAAAAAGTTTTCAAACAAAACATTTTCGTACAACTTTGCAACTAATTTTTACCCCTTTAATATCGGATATGAACAGAAAGTTATTTAATTTTGTCTCCTCTATCAGCTATCCAAATTTCATCGAAATCTGCAGGAACACAGAAACAGACCCTCCTTGTAAGATATTCATCTGAGTTCGAGCAGTTAAATGGGTTCTTTCTGATCTCAATGTGAATAAGTCATTGTGGAAGGATGGCATACTGAAACTGTGTTTTTCGACGCTAGCTCGTGCATTGGCTAACAATTTTAGTGCTTCTTACCGTTCGGTATTGGCAACCTTCCCCTCATGCTGGAAGGTTGCCAATGTCCAAACAATCCCTAAAAAGGGTGCGGCCAATACCCTTAAAATTACCGCCCGATTGAAATATGCTCTCCGGTCTCTAACGATCGATAATATGGTTTCCGCAGAAGTCTTTCTACGGGATACATATAAGCATTCCTCTCGTCGTCCCCTGACGATTTCCTTAGGCATGAATGAAATCCAGATAGGGACATGCCTACAACGGATTAATTTTCACAATTTGTTAAATACGTTTGGGATTTTAGCATATTTAATTCTTTTAAAACGGTTTTGGTTTCGATTTTTGCCGAAAAAGCTGGTTAACCGATTTTTTGTCTTTTTTATTAAAGCTTGCCCATACATAATACAAACCCGGTTAACCGAGAGAAAGAAATCGGTTTCGTTTTATTCGAATTTAGATAAAAAATCGAAACCGATCGATTTTTTTTTTAATGAAAATTCGGTTAACCTGTTTTTTGGTTTCGGTTTTAAATACTCTAATCACATTACATATCGCAATGGACGAAATTTGGCACAATTTTTTATGGCCCAAGGACACTGTTGAAAATGTTTAAAATCGTTATTTGTTTTATTCTAGTCCTAAACGGTTTTAAGCGATTTCTAACATGGGACCTACATAATTTTGTTCATGAAACAGATAGCGTATACTCTAGGCAAAAGTCAAATTCAAATCTTTGCTTATTTATAGACAGCGAATTTAATCTACTTGACTAAAATATTGTAGATCCAACTTTTTAATCTTCATTGTTTACATATACATTTTTTGACAACGTCTTAATGTTAATTTTTTCTGAGTTCGTATGCAGGCTTGCCAGATACTTTTTTTTGTTGTCCCCAAACAATTCTAAAAATATCACTAAAAAATTCGCAACTAGAAAAATGGTTGAAAAAGGTAGTAGACCTTATTTAATTTGCTTAAAATTAACATTATCCGCATAAAAACTACAATTAAATATACAAAATAGCACTAACAATAACTGTTTTTAAAAATTCTTGGATTTTTTTTGTATAAATGTCAGTGTTGCCACCAGTAAAGCAAAAAAATACACAGCCGTAGGTCAAAAATTATCCAAAACTGTATGAAATCACACAAAAAATTAATATTATTTTTATTAGTTTAAAATAATCGTTATTTTTATAAAAAAAATAATACATGCAGATATGTATGTGGCCCTTTGGACTCTCCTGCGCACAGTGGGCCAGAATAAAAATACAATAATTTGGAAATAATACCGGCTGGCTACGTTGCTGTGAAATTTCACACTGTCAGAGAGCTTAAGTGTTGAGGCTTGAAACCATAGACCGAACCGGATCTGTGCCACTCAACTCCAAAGAAAGGCACCACTAAAATGTGAACATTTTTAAAGCTTGCAATTTTTCAATTTATCAACAGATTTTAAAGATGTAAAAAAAAACTATCATTGGTAGAAAGTTCGCAAATGCTGTTTGAATTACATTCTACCAATATGTTCTTAATTTGTAGAAAATCTGTTAATATTTAGACACAGGTTACCTACAAAGGTCTTATAAATCAATTAAAGAGTGCCATTTGTAGTAAAAATAGCCTTTTCATATTAACTAAGACTGAATTAATGAATTATTTAAAAGAAATTTTGATTGAGTGGGGCACTGTATTTTGATTGAGTGGGGCACTGTGCTGCCGTAAGAAAATTATTATCTGATCAAATCCCTCAAATTTCTTACTCATGAGAAAGTCACAATCATAACAAAACCAAATTTCTTTTGCTTAATTTCAAATTGTCTTGCCACCCAAGACAAAAATATTTATTTATTTTGCATTCAGTTTAACAAATATTTTCCAAAATATTAACATAATATTGAGTTTATATACAAATAATATAAAAAACTACTCTTTTGACTTCCCCCAACTAAATTGGGTTTCGCGTAGAACAAATTTACAATAATAACAATAATAATTAACCAGAAATTTAAAATTTGTGCAAGATGTTATAAAAATAAACTTATTTTATCAACTGTGGGACTTGAAAGTATGGAATTAAGTAAACTTTTTAGTAAACAGCGAAATTACACAAAAACTACACAAAAATGTCACTGTTCAAAAATTATCCAAGGAATATGTAAACAGTCCCGTTTTTGAATAATTATTCAAAAAGTGGCAACACTGATAAATGTATAGAAAATTTTCAGAATTTAGGGAATTTTACGAAGAAAACCTTAAAATTGTATTACCTTATTTAAACAAACCAAACGAACCCTATACATATTTGTCTTTTTATTACAATAGACTTTTATCCACAATCGATAAGATTTTTTTTTTTGTTTGTACGAGTATAAACAATATTTTAAATTCTAGGACATTAATCATATAAAACTCGCAGGTAAAAACGATTTATTTGTGTTAAAAAGCTTTAAATTAATACAGAAAATCCATAAAAGGGTGAATTTGTTACTTTCTTTGAAATAATGCGAACAAACTTGACTGATGTTTACTGAAAACTATACAAAGTTAATATAATCTTCAAAATTTATGGAGGATTTTAAATATCCCAAAAAAATCCCTTGCCCCAAATGAAAGAGTTTGTCCCCAAGACCAACAAAAAATCCCCAATTTTGGGGACAAACCCCAAGTCTGGCCAGCCTGTTTGTATGCATGTTTTGTGCTGTTGCCAACGATTATTATAACAAAAAACAGTGTTGCTTACAGTTAGTGAATGAATACACAGCCGTTTATAAATAGTTGCCAGATTAGTTAGATAATCTGTTAATCAAAGAGATTAAAATATGGTTTAATCGACTTGTTTAGTGCTTGATTAGCAGATAATCCGATTTTACGAGATTAACTAACTATATCTAAACGGGGTAATTATTGTTTCTTAGCGTTATCATACTCTTAAAACTATGAAGTTTTATACTCGTATTGCGCATGTTTTTTTAGCAGAGTCGATGATATCTTTCGAAGAAAAAAATAAAATTCTCCCGAGAGTTTCGAAATTAAGATAATGTTCCTATAGTTTTGACCCTTCTTTCAGTAAATATTTTAATTTCTCATGGGTGCATGCAAAAATTAAAATTTATCGGACGGTGTTGGCTGTGTGTACCCCTACTATTTAATTTAAGATTACCACTTCTTCACTCATACTTAAATCTTGCTTTGAATAACTGAATTCCATAGCATTCCTAGAAATGTAATGAACTAACAAAATAGTTTTTCTTAACATCTGTTTAGTTCCAAATATTATTCACATACTCGTTAATAACTCCTCCCTTAACTACGCTTCTTATTATAAATTAAGCATTTTAACAAAGAAACAAAAATAAAAACATAATTCTTATATAAATTTCAACATACCAAAACCAATTTATTTTTAAGTATTTATGTTTTCATAGAATTTTTTTTTATATTTGGAATAGTTTTTGTTAATGAAATTTTAATCCCACATATGATGGATTTAACACTTGTGTTGGGGTTTTTCATTTCGTTCTTGATCTGTCATTTGGTTTTAATAATTAAGAACTATTAAAATATTTAAAATGGATTTAACAGCCAATCTATAAATGTGGTTTTTATAAGAAATTTGAAAAAAATGAAACACTTAATCATTTGAAATTCTTGAGAAGATTACTTAGGAAAAAAATAACCATAAATACAATTTAAAAAAATTTGATTTATGGTAAAATTAGTTTGATCGAAAGAAATTGATGTAATATCATACAAGCACATAGTTTTTAATCAAAATAGATATGAGTTTATTCATTCATACTTTGACTGTTATTCAGTACTCGAAATCCTCTTTGGTGAAATACATCGCTTTGAAAAATAGCTTACCAGCTTAAATTATAATTGTGGGATAACAAATTACACACCTGAAATGGAAAAAAAGAGATTGTTATTTTTTTACATAAAGATAAAATTATCAATAAATGAAATTAGCTAATCCAGACCGTATTTGGAAGAAGCAGTAAGCTGTTTATTTTGTTTAAGAGATTAAGATTAAAGTGTGTGATTTTTTTTATAAAAAAAATTCAATTTATTTTAAACTGACTTTTTGCTAAATTACAGGCAGGCGCATTATTTCCAGTTAATTTAACAAAAAAAGTCTTCAGAATCTTACGGTTTTATAAGAAAATACAAAGTTTATGCAAAAAATAATGTACATACTGTCACATGTGGTCTGAAATCATGAATTGCCAAACAAAAATCAATACAAAAAGTAAGTATGCGAATAAAACTATTTTTTTTTAATTGTTCTGTGTGTGTTAGTTTTTCGGTTTAAAGCCGTAAGTTGTTTTTCATGTGGAAAAATTTCACTCAAACATTACAGGCCTCAAATTGTTATTTAAATATGGAAAATTAAAACTTTTTTTATTTTAATAGAAAGACACAATCACAATAAACACAAAATGTCACTTTTTCACAAGAAAAATAATAGTCTTGTTTATTAAATTTTCGTGAAAATAAAGTCTACACAATTTTCACGTGAAACTGATTGTCGTGAAAAATATATATTTTATTTCTATATGGAGTATAACAGTTTTTTCACGTAAAATTGAAACAACTTACGGTGCTTAAGATCAAATACCCTGTACAACAATTTCAAACTTTTTCCAAAATTATGGGGTACTGACAATGGATTCTGGTAGAGGAGACAAAAAATACGTATATCGGCGTTTTGAAAGATCACATTGGAATTTTATTTTAAGGGGAGGGGTTACAGTTTCGCCCCTTTTTCAAATATTTATTGTGAATGGGCATAGGAAACCATTTGAATTTTCCATTTTAGGAATAGGATGTGTTCAGCGAACTTATGTAAAACACTACGAGAAAGATTTTTGTGGATTTTAACCATGTAGCTCTTCAAATAAAAGGAGTTTTTTTTGGCTACTTTGTAAAAAAGGACATATAAAGAAAAAATTTCATTTTTGTAATTTTTCTGTTTTTGGTTCCTTCCAATTTTGATGAAATTTGAATATGTGATACAACTTACGCCATAACTTTTACCCCATAAATATCAGTTTGAGCTGATATGTTTATAACCAAAAGCTATTTAATTTTATGCCCTTCGAGACTTTTTTGTCCCCAGGCCACTAAGGGTTAAAGATATTTAAAAAAAATTGAGATAATTATAGTGTAATCAATGAATTGACAAAACAAAACTGTTTTCACTTTTCGGCAAAAAATACCAACTTGGAAATTTACAGAATAACGTCTTTCCAAATAGAAAACAATAAATGCATTAGAAACAAAGTTTTTAATTAGAATCTAATATGATTACAAAACTCAAATTGCTATTAACATACGGACACTTTTGACCCCACCTTTTTAACCCTGAAAAATAAGATTGGGATTATAGAGAATTGCGCTTGTTCGTTAGTCTGATAAATGTTATATTGTAAATTTCCTAGTGCGTCTTTTTTCTGTGAAAAATGAGAAGATTAGCCCTATATGGATCAAGTTACTCAAAATAATAATTTTTATCAAGTTGAAAAAATTTTTTTTATTCATTTGAAGTGATATTTTTCCGAAAATTATGAATGATGTTATTCTGTAAATTTCCTAGTGGGTTGTTTTTGGCCAAAAGTATAAAAATTAACCCCACATGGATTATGTTACATAGAGTAATTATTTTTATCCAGTTGAGATTTTTTTTATCAATTTAATGGCTTTACAATCTCGTAGTCATAATTAAAATTAAGTTTCATGGCTCTTTTCTGATCTCAGGCCACCAAGGGTTAAAGATTTTTTAAACAAATGTAAAGAGAATTATAGTCTAACCAAATTTAAGTGATATTATTCCGAAAACTATGTAAAATTTGGTGAAAACATTCAAATTTTGTTAAATTTTTGTCAAAATAAACAATTTTTGTAAAATCTCCTGGAAAGCAGTCGTTTCAAACACAAACTCGAATTATCATTTTTCCAATTTATTTTTTTTCTTTCTTTAATATCAACTATTATGTGGTACAAATAGCAATCGACATCCCCACATTAGGCATTTTAAAAATTTTTTTAAATTAATTTAAAAAAAAAACGTTTTTGTATTTTTATCAAATTCGTAGGTCATTTTGACTTCCAGGCTAAAATGATATCCGATGAAGTCAAAATTCCATATCTGAATCATTTTGACTATATGAAATGAATAAATGAAATAAAAAGTAATTTTTTCCAAATTTCGAATTTTTGAAATTTTTAATAGTAATATACTTTTTTCCAAAATGGGCAATTTTCGTCCAACTTTCGGCACGGGTTAACGTTTTCCAAAAAAAAATCGATTTCTTTCATTTGGGAACATGTCCAATAAAACTGAGGGACGGCGGGGGGGGGGGGGGTTGTAATGACAAATCTATTTTGAAGGGACACCCTACTGTCCATAGCCAATAGAGGGGCTAAAGGCCGCAAATAAGTAAAAAAGATATAGTAAATATTAGTATTTTATATTTTTGTTTTATAAACAAAACGCTTTAACTGAATTATTCAAATCTGATGTATTAATTTTGATAAATATTTTTTTCTTGTATACAATTGATCCCCGGTATCAAATGTCTTACACTCAAAAAAAAAGTCAGTAAAGTCAGCAAAAAATGTTGCTGTATCAGCAAATTCTTAGTCAGGAGCGTGCCTGCAAAAAAGTTGGTAATTTCAGCAAAAGGTGTTTACTGAAAATCAGCGGTCTGATTTTTACCAAAAAAATAGTAATCTCAGCAAAAGTTTTACTAACACTTAGGCGACTGCAAATGAAAAAAATCCTTGCTAAAGGCACTAAACTATTTGCTGAATATTAGAAGACTGAAAAAAACTCAAAAAATTTGTAGAGAAATTTTACTTTACTTAATTTATTTGCTGAAAATTTAAATATAGAAATTGTGTAGAATTGTTTTCTTTTAATTACACTATGCGACAGTCAAAATCGGGATGGGATGAAACCAACGGGAAATGTTATATCGGTCAAAAACAAGTTATACGTGTCCCTGCGTTTCGCTGGGTCGCCCCTAGGAATCGATATATATCTTTTTTTTGACATAACTCGAGAACCACTAGTCCGATTTTGCTCAAATAATAAATGTTTGTTACCGCTACCATAAAAATCAATAACCTTTTGTTTATTACTTTTTTTTAATATTTTAGGCAAAAAATATTTTTTTCTTCATACATTTATTTTTACCGGCAAAACTGTTGAGTATATAGAAAAACGTTATATGAACAGATTAAAGGAATTGTAATTTCTAATTTTTTTAAAATTGTTTGAGCAAAATCGGACTAGTGGTTCTCGAGTTATGTCAAAAAAAATACCACCAAAGGTCAAATCGATATATCTCGATTCCTAGGGTTGACCCAGCGAAACGCCGGGACACGTATAACTTCTTTTTTACCGATATAACTTTCCCCGGTAGTTTGAATCCTTCCCGATCACTGACCCCTACCATTTGTCTTACAGTGTTATCATTGCCGTTGTCAGTACTACATCCACACAAGCTGCGACATCAACATCTTGTCTATCTGGTTGTCGTCCACACTATAAATGTGGTTATCAGCACAATTGTAGTGCTAAAAAAGTATAACTAAAACTGTTGCTAAAAACAGAATTACAGGGGAAAAAAATTGCTGAAAACTAGTACACTTGATATACTATACAAGGCGTTTTACTAATTTTTTTACTAAGTCATTTTTTTAAGTGCAGTAAATACACTTAATCCCCGGAATCAAGTTTTTCTTCCTTGTTATTTTTGATATACAAATGTATTAGACAAAGTTGTCAAGATAATTTATTTCTTTTTCTTTTCAATTTGATTTGGCCAATTTTGCTCATACATAAATTCAAAATATATGTCATATAAAAACCATAGTGTTGGCATATTCTAAAGTATAAATATTTTACGAAATCTTTGCCAATTACAACTTTCAATTTGTTGAAAATGTAATCGATACACAATTTTGCACATGTTTGGCTAAAAAAAATAATGTCTTGTAATATGCAAATATAGTTTTATTGCACAACAATTTAATCTTTTTAATGCCAAATGGTAAAATTAATAAAAAAAAAAGTAAATGATCAATTTTAATTTAAAGTATATAAATCAGAGAAAAAACACGTTTTTACATTTTATATTACATAATAATTTGAATTAATTTTCTTATCATAAAAAGCATTACACTTTCATTATGAATATAGCGATGTTCATAAGTTGACATCCTATATCTTACTTTTTTACCATCTATGATTTTGTGGGTAATTTTTAAATTACTTAGTACGCAGAGAAAACAGTTTCATTGCGACAACATATTTTTTGCCAACCGAGTGGTTTGTTTGGACACACGGTTACATTTTTTCGGGGCAACAGATATTTGGTTAATACAACAGAATTTCATTTAAAACAATATATGTATTTCAATATCCTCAGGAGTAAGTTCGATTGTGACAACCAAATAATTCGGTTGCTGCAATGTAACAGAATGTTGGCAAAAAATTCGGTTGTCATTATGAATCTGTTTTCTCTGTGTATTTTTTTCTTTGTTTTGAGAGAAGCGACACTCAAAAAATTGTTCCTATTAATTTCCGCATTGCTTTCTTAGGCAAGTTGATAGAAAAGAGGTGAAAGGTGGCTTCAGATATGGCAACACTGTAATTTCGCCAGGTCAAATACTACTACAGCTGCTGCGCTCCATCTGAAATAGACTTGGTGAACTTTGTTGATGCTTTTTAGTTCATGGTAAAGCCATGCGAATGCGTTTATCGTTTCATTAATGTTTCGCTATTCATTGCTAGTAAAACGAATATGAATGTTTTCTTTGTGGGGTTAGTGTTGGTGAATAGAGTTGTGGAAATGATTTCGATAAGACGAAATGTTTGAGTTTTTTTTTTAATACAAACGAGATGCGGCGAAATCTACATTCGGCTCTAGAATTAGTGAGAATTATTGGAGATAGTCTAGAGACATTCTATTCAGCAAATGCAATGCATTCTAAAAAATAGCTAAAATGGGAAAAAATTTCAAAATCAAAAATAATTTTGACAAAAATCGCAAAACCTTAAAAAAATAATATTGTCACTTAAATTGGAAAAAGAGCTAACATTGAAAAAATTTATAAAACTGAAAAAATCGCTAAAAAGAAGAAAAGATAAAAAAACGCCAAAATTCAAAAAAAAACCACAAAATGACTAAATATCCGAAATTTAAAAGAAATTGTTGGAATTTAGAAAAAATCAGCAGAGTTAAAAGATCGCCAAAATTGAAAACAATCGCTAAAATTAAAAAAAAATGCTTTAAATATAGACGCTAAAATCTAAAATCATATAAAAACGAAATAGCTAGAACATATTTTCTCAAGCTCTTTTAGTTTTCCAAATATGAAGGATTCAATGCTTTTTGGCGATTTTAGTTTTTCTACATCATTTTCAGTTTTATTTCAGAAAATTCCAAATATATTTCAAAATTGTCTGAAAATATTTTAAAATTATCCAAAAATGTTTTAAAATTTTTCAAAAATGTTTTAAAATTTTCAAAATATATTTTTAAATTATCTAAAAAGATTTCAAAATTGTCTAAAATATTTCCAACTTATCCAAATATGTTTTAAATTTTTCCAAAAATGTTTTAAAATTGTCTAAAAATTATTCGAAATTATCCAAATATGTTTTCAAATTGTCCAAAAATCATTTAAAATTGTCCAAATATTGTTTAAAATTGTCTAAAAACTTTTCATGTTTGTCCAATTGCATTTCAAAATTGTCCGAAACGTATTTAAAACTTTGCAAAATGAATTTCCAAATTATAAAAATATGTTTTAAAATATTACAAATATGTTTTAAAATATTTTATTTGTATTTAATAAAATTCCGTTTGTATTTTAAAGTTGTCCAAATGAATTTCAAAACTATTTTAGAAAAATATATTGAATAATTTTGAAATACATTTTAAAAAGTTTAAAATACGTTTTGTACAATTTTGAAATGTAATTGGACAAATATGAAAAGGTTTTAGACAATTTTAAACAATATTTGGACAATTTTGAATAAGTTTTGGACAATTCTAAAACATTTTTGGACAATTTTGAATAACTTTTGGACATTTTTCAAACATTTTTGAATAAATTTAAAACATTTTTGGATAATTTTGAAACATTTTAGACAATTGTGAAACCTTTTGAGACAATTTTGAAATATTTTTGGAAAATTTTTAAACATTTTTGGACTATTTTAAAACATTTTTGGACAATTTTAAAATATATTTGGAGTTTTCTGAAATAAAACTCAAAATGGTGTAGATGTCGTACTACGACATCCTTGTTATCCTGTTATCCGCTTTCATTTATATAATTTAGTTTTGGAGATAAGGCCGACATTCCAAAGAAAAGACCTTTTCTCTCTGCGATGCCTAGTTTTCGAGATAAACGTGATCTAAAACCGGGCGAATAATGCGGCGCTTATTCCCGTTACACCTTAGTTTTTTTCGATGATGTCTAGGGGGGACGGATCATTGGTCGTTATTTTTTTTCACGTAACGAAGATTTACCCCTAGTGCTTATGCACAATAATTTGAAAATATTACAACACGTTTATAAAATGAATTTTGAATAAAAACTTGTTTTATACGTCATTTATAAATTTAAGAAGGGATTATGCATATTACCCTAAATATATAAATTTATTCATTGGTACACTCATACAAATAAGTCCGTAAAAATAGCAGAAAAAGTTACTAAAAATTAGTTAAAAATGATGCTTCAGAAAAAACTGCTAATATTAGCAGAATCAGTTTGCTAAATATTAATAAATTGAAAACAGCAAAAAAAACTGTTAAATTTACAGAATTTTAGTAATATTTGAGCTAAATTGTTTTTAATTGCAAATAACAATTTAACCTGGTAAAATTAGTAAAAGAAATTGCTGAATAGTAGTTTAATAAAAATAGCAAAAAAAAAAAACTGTTAATTTTACAGAATTTTAGTAATATTTGAGCTAAATTTTTGTTAATTGCAAATAACAAATAAATGTGTATTTAAAACTTGGGACCAGTTTATTGAATGTGTCAATTAATTGAAAATTTTTCAATTGGCATTGTTCAATGCCTAAATGCCCATTTATAATTGATGAAAGAAGTATATGTTTTCATATTTTAATAAAAGAATAAATTAAGAAAAAAAATTAAAAATTCTCGTATTTCTTATATTTTTTATATTACAATGCTTTTTCTTCAATTATATGTACATTTCATTACCATTGTTTTCATCAATGCAAATTGAAAAAAATTCCATTGGCATTGAATGGTGATGAAATTTGTTGGCATTGAAATTCAGAGAAAGTAATGCCAATTATATTTCAATGCCAAGAATAATTTTTTGTAAAAGTGGTAATATTTATAGACAATAATATGTTAACCATAACAAAATGTATTTCAGAGACCCTTATTTTGATTTTCATTGTTTGCTAATCGGATATGTACTTCCGAATTTATTTGAGTTTCCATTTTCACCTCTAAAGCTCCACCCACAGCATTGGCGAACTTAGGCCGGACTGATTTTTGCCCACCCCCGAATTTTAAAAAAATCTACCTACAATTCTTTTATCTATAATTTTAATGGCAAAAAGTATCACAATATAACTTTTTTATATCAATTAAGCCTGTGTTTTTGGTTTGGGAAAATCTCTACTAGATTCCTAGGCAGCTAAGTTGTTGCAATCTAAGGGTCAGTTCTATAGTCAAAACTAAGATCGATTTTTGTTTTAAATATTTCTTAAATAAGAAAGTTGTTTGAAAAATTCTTACCTAAAAAATATTTAAGAAACAAGTCGATCTTAGTTCTGATTATAAAATTGACCATAAGAGTTTTTCTTTAAGAAAAATTATTAGAATCGCAAAGTTGTTCAATAATAGAAATATAATGCATAATCTTTTTTGGTGGGTTAAATATCTTAGATTTCATAGTTTTCTAAATGAATAATTAGTTAATATCTAACTAGGAAGTTTCTTCAAACTAAACATTACTATGTTATTTTAATGAAATTTCAATATTTTGTAGAAAAAAAAAAATTGTAAGATGAACATCTCACTGTTTTTGACCACCTCGGTAATTAAAGTGATCAGAATATGAGGAAAGGATTCGTCCGAGGTAGACGAATTAGACAGGTTGATCTTAGATTTCTTTTCTCTATCATAATAATCTAAAAATATAGATTGGAACACATTCATTGTACGAGCTTTTCTTCAGAAAAATAGATGCACTTTTCAGAGTTTTGTATAAAAATATGGCGATTTTGATAGGAAAATGTATGAACTTTTTTTTGTATGAAAAAATTGTAAGCATAATGCCGAAAGTGTTTGTTGAGATTAAGAGTGTGAGAATGGGCAAATAAACAGCAGAAAATTAATGGGTCGCTTGCCCACCCCAGAAAAATGGTCTAGGTACGCCAATGACCCACAGGAAAGAAGGTGTGGCCGATTAAAAATATTGTATTCTTTAAATAAGCTTAAAAAGTACAATATTGGGGGAAAAAAATTAGGGTTATCCCCTAAACTCCACTTGCTCCCCAGAGATACTTTTAATCACAATTTTCATATTAAAATGGTTCGTCCAAAATAAACCTTGATCTTTAAAAATTAATGTATTAGGATAAATAGAAACTTTTCTCATAAATTTTAATAATTTAGATATTTTATGAGTAGGACAAATTTTCAACCATTTCAATTTAGTTTAATTTAAAAAACTTTTTGCATTATTTTTGGCGAGTTAAAAATATGCAGTAATTTTTATGAGTCATTTAACATTCTGTTTATAAGCGCTCCAAAATTGGTGGTTTAGTTTACAAAAAATTTGTAAAATTAGCAAATCTTCTGTTAAAAATGAGTAACTAAAATTCAGCAAAATACTGTAAAGTTAGCAAATTTATTGTTAAAAATTAGTAACTAAATTCAGCAAAAAAAATAGCAAAAAAATTTGTAAGTTAGTAATGTGGAGGTAGCAAAAAAATTAACTAAAAATTAAATTTTAACTAAAAATTAGTTAAAAATTTGTTAAGTTGAAGTACTAACAGTTTTACTAACTTTTCTACAAACTTTTTTCTATGAGTGTAGCCGTTGCAGTCTTTTAAGTAATGAATCATTCCCGAATAAACTCTAGAATATATTCCCAAGTCTATTAGTTTTAAATAGTGATAATGAAACTAATTTTATTTGTGTTTTGGCTCATTTCGTTTGCTCTATTTCATTTCGTGCAGCATATCCACAACATTTAACAGTATTCACAATACTAGTGAATGATTCGTAACCAGATTTAAACGCACTGATGCATGGCTTTAGTACATAGCCCTGTTATTTTATATTACTTCGGTGTGGTTAAGTACTATGGGATAGAAGAAAACTCAAACATATTATTTTTCTGAATTACTGTTGCCGTTTTTGGGGATCGAACTCGTAAGCTTATGTGTAATAGTCCAACGCGATAGTTATTACACCACAACGCCTAGAGAAAACAGGGCTGTAAACTGTAATAAAATTGCCGACGTGGCGAATCAATTTATGACCATCCATTTAATACTGAAATATGTAAAAGAAATACTCCATATACTCTAGTTCTTATCTTAAGCTGACAATTAATGACAATTAAATAGCCACTGCTTTTACTGTATTAACGATACTAAATAAAATAATTGTTGAAATCAATATAAAAATAATTGAACAACCTTTTTTCAATTGGAATTGAACATACCACATATTGTACAATGTTTTTACAGTTGTTAAGTTAAAAACCTTCTATATTTGGCCTTTTGTCTTTTTTTTTATCTTAAATGGAAGAAAAATAAAATTGGGTCAAATTGCATGAAGTTGTTTATTGGTAGTACGGATAATTTCTGAATTTCAAGAAAAACTTGTTTATTTTGTTTTTAATATTAATTGCAAATCTGAAAAACGTGTACCCACTACTCGACTCCACTTCTACAATAATAGTATACTATAAGAGTACTTAACTTCTACTATATATGAGTATGTATAAAAAAAATTCATCCTATCCAAATCAATTCATTCATTTATTCAATGGCCACCTACACGTTATTTTTATTTTTTATAAGATTTCAATGCAAAAACGACTTCAAGTCTATAAATAAAATGCAAAATTTAGAAGAAGAAGAAAAAAATCACAAAAACAGCAAAAAATAAATATTTAAATGCTAAGTCATTAACAGGAAATTGTCAATTACATTGAACTGGCTTTTTTATTAACTAAATAAATTTTGCATCAAAATAATTTGTGTGGAATACAGCATAAAACAACACGGTCTTAGAAGAAGAAACCCGATTTGTTTTATAGATTTTTGAAGTATTTTTATTGACGGCAGAAAAAAGGTTTCATATTACAACAAGTTGTACTGCACACCGTTTTATCATCGCAATAAAAATGTCTTTTACTTGTGGATATTTTAAAATTTTATACATCGGTTATTCCACGATAGATCGAACATAATTTGACATTTGATTATTAGATTTTAATTATATTACGCACGCTGAAACGCTATGGAACCATATAGAAACCACTAAATTAAAAATTGAAAATTTTTGAGTTTTAATTAAATATATTGTAGTATAAAAACACTGTGAGAAAAGGGCTGTTTAATGAAAACAGGACCGGTTTGAAGGAACCTATTCTGTGACCTGTCTCGTGACCGGTGAAAACAGGACCGGTCTGAAAGGACCTATCCCATGACCAGTGAAAACAGGACTGGTGTGAAAGTACCTGACCGGTGATCTGTCCCGTAACCGGTGACAACAGGACTGGTCTCAAACTACCGGTCCTATAAATGGTGAAAAGAGCACCAGTCTGAAAGTACCTGTCCTGGGGCTGAAAATGGGGCTAAACCAAGTGGTACAAATACTAGAGTTGTCAATTATTCGGGTTTTTATTTTGATCGATTTAACGATCAAAACAATTTTGATCGAACGGTCATATGATCAGTTATTGGATTAATATTTAACGTGTTGAGTAGGCTCTCAGTAATCAAGTCATTCAGCAAGATGATTGTACAACTGTTGCGGAACTGTTCTTCTCACCAGTACACTGTGGGCCAGGATCGCCGTTTTTTGGCCAAAAGTACAATGCAGGTAAAGGACAAATATGTTTATATATTGAAAATCTAGGATTGTTGAATATTTGGTGAGAGAAATATTTTATCATTTTGGTTGTTTGTTGGCAAGAGTTCAAAGTCAAAGTTTTTGTGACATTTTTTATTTTATATTGATACAATAAAAAAAAATCATAAATAAACAATAATTTGTTCCAAAAACAATCTCAAATTATAAAACTGAAACTAGTTCTCAAAAAAAAAAAAAAAATAGAAACCTTTTACGAAAAAAGTAACAAAATTATTTATTTTAACTCAAAAATATGGCTTTTTTTGAAAATCCTAAATTTTCAAAAAAAAATCTACAAAATGTTCCTAGAGGTATTTGAAAAACTTAAATGCCAATATGTTCCATAAGATGTCTTCTACCTAGGTTTTTGCGACCGTTCATAAACTTTCGAGATTTTGCCCTCTAACTGAAAAAGTGCATTCAGATCTTGCTGATTTCCAGCATTCCAGAGTTTTAGTAAAAACTAAAAAATATCACTACCCAGGAAAATTTTCTGTTCCAAAGAATCGGTTGTAGAACAGCTACTTTTCTTCTACAACCCCTTCTATTGACCATTATAACACCAATGATTTTTGTTTGAAATTGTCCCAAAGTAGAAGCGGTTGCCGTAGAATCAGTTCTGGAACTAGTTCTAGAATTCATTCTACGACCGTCATACATTCCATATGAGATCCCTGAAACTGGTTCTGGAACCAGTTCCATGGAATTGGTTGCAGTGGAACCAGTTGCAGAATTGGTCTGTTTGGCAACCGATTGTTAAAAATTTTCCTGGATAAAAATGACCTTAAATGAAGGTTCTGGTTTTCTCACACAGACTAGCCACCTAAAGGTTCAATTAGACGTGCCATATCACCATAGCCGTAACCATATCGCCATAGCAGAAAACCAAAATTCAATTGGTATCTACGGTTACGGTTATGGCGTTATGGCATGTCCCCAATAATCGAACACATTGTAGCCCATAAGATTGGTTTGAACAGCTGTTTTATATGGTTATGGTTATGGCACGTCTAATTGAACCTTAAAGTCCAGGTTTGTGGGACATTTGTGTGCCAATTCTGAATAAGTACGAAATTAACCCTAAGTTTTTACTTATTTCTGGCATTGAAGTTAAATTTTCAACTTTAATGTCTTCAGAGACTTATAGAAGAATTTCATGACAAATATTTTTGCGGAACATTTTAACCCTCTAAGTCTTCAACTTATGGGTATTTTTTGACACTTTTTAAAAAGGGCCAAAAGTGACACTTTAATTGCAGAGTTAGAGGGTTAAAATGTTCCACAAAAATGTGTCTCGTTTTGTTTTACAAAAGTTCGCTGAACATATCCTATATCTAAAATGGAAAATTCACATGGTTTCCTATGCCGATTCACAATAAACATTTTCAAAAGACGGGAAATTTTAACCCCCCAAAAACATAGGGCCAGACGAAAACTTTTAAAACGCCGATACAATTATATTTTTCTTTGGTCCCTCTGCCAGAATTATTTGTCATCAGAACCTTTTTTTTACAGTGTAATTTATTTTCCAACACATAACAATTTTAAATTTATGGCCGGCATATTGGATCCGCCATGTTGAATTTTTCAAATTTGATTTCAGATTCGTAATCTGCTACCCAAAAACTTACCCTGGTGGAAATTTGGAGTAAATCAGGCGACATAAGAAATTTAATGAAAAAATTGGATCCGCCATTTTGAATTTTATATTTTTTATTTCAGATTCGTGATCAGCAACAACCAAACCCGCCTTTGTGATATGCTGTAGTGTCATATACTCAATATTCTAGTTTTGGCCAAATTTCGATGATGCTGGCTCACTGTGCAGTGGGAAGCACTGGTTTACTTTACTTTTATTAAAACTCGTCCAGAAAAGTTCCCTCAGTGTACGGGGAATGAAGAGTCAATTGCTCTCAAAGTACCTATCCCGCGACTGGTGAAACGAGAATATACCACTCAATTGCCCTCAAGGTACCTATCCCGTCACTTGTTAAAACAGGACTTGTATAATTAACCATGGCTGTGGTTTAAGCAGTGACAATTATACTTAAAGTACTGTCCCCGTGACTGGTGAAATGGGGACATGCCATTTAACTGGATAAGTATGTAAAAGAAAACCCCAAAATTAAGACTTCACTTTGGAAACTGTTCTATATTTCTAAAAGCTTTACACTAACCCATTTTTAATCGCTTACCGGTGGCGTGTACATTTTTTTAGGAATTCAGTAGAAAGATTGGTTGGTTTCCCAGTAACCATTTTTTTCATTTTTTTTCTAATTTATTTACGCGCTCTGGTTGCATTAAAAGTAATAAAATTTCATACTTTAACACCTTTTACACACGTTAAAGGTTAACATTTTTCCAAATTTTTCTAAAATTTAATTCTTATTTTTCGATAAGACAAATCTCTGTCAAAAAATTGCAAAAACATAAAAAGGGCAAAAAAATGCCAGATTTTTCCAAGATTACAAAAACATAAAATTCTAAATTATGATAATTGTTACGTTTTTACCTTTTAAAGCCGTTGGTTTATTTCCTTCAAATACACCGGATTGTTTTCTATTGCAATCAAAATAACACAAACACACTCTTTTGTTTGATAATAAGCTTATACACTTATTTATAAAACACTTTATTACATACAATTGTATAAAACACACATGTTTACCAATGATTTTTATTACAAAGATTTACTAAAGCCCGGCTGAACACACAATCGCTAATAATCAACTGAACTTATAATCTTGGGATATTTTTCTTATAAAATTCCAGAATTTTCTATACTAAACTAATCCAATTTCGTAAGAATATTTTTGACTTCGTTATATCGTCTTCCTGGTCGTATAATTGTGTTCTTTTAAAAGTAGACATGTCTAAAGGCAAGTTGGGAAAAAATGGGTTAAAATGTTATTTAGTATACAATGGGACTGGTTCTGTGTCAGTTCTTTTTAGGTTAGTAGGGTAACATGCAAAAAATGAGACTCATTCTATGGTGGCTTCTTTTGGGTTCTTTCAGTAAAATTTCCTTTTACGTAAGTTAGGTGACATGTCCTTTTGGATTAGTCCTTTGCTTTCGTTCTAATCACTTTAAATAGAATTAAAAGCTTGAATGTTAAAAAGCACAACATACATTGTTTTGCTATTGAAGGAGCTTCAGTCAAAACAACAACTATAACAGAGAAAAATAATAGCTTTGTTAAAAACATGTGATTTTCGTTATAATATGAAATAATAAGTAAAAATATTTAAGTTTACTTCTCCAAATGTTTTTTACTATGGAAGTTAACATATATACAAAAACTAAAATCTATATTATAACCTAGGGAGAACCCCATAAAGACAATCTGATGAAAGTGCGTGGTTGCAATTGAAAATGCATTAATTGTCAACCATTGGTTCTAGGAAAGTTTTTTTCAGTTTTTTCTCTATTTGTTGTAAAATAAATTGTAAATTCTATTTGGAACTTCTCATATTTGATCTTAAAACCGAACAAAAATAACACACTAATTTTGTTTAATATAATAAATTCCGTAATTTTAAATTCGTTTTAAATTTTTTCTGTGTACTTTGCCTTATTAGGTTCACACCATAATTATATCATATCATAAAAAAATTCATTTAGTTACAGTTATAGAAACATGACCTCTTTTCGAGTATCATCATACTCGTAGGACTCACCTTGGAATGCTACTCTGGCTATTTGTTATTTTAAATATTTTCTTTATATGAATGTCTTCGATATTTTAGTTTACTTTTTCTTAAAAGCCATACATCTTTATCATTTAAATGTTTATTAGCTATTGTTTTCAAATTTATGTTTATTATTTCTTCTTCATTTCAAATAATAAACATAAATTTAAATTAAAAATAATACACACATATATAAAAGATTTAATATAAATATTTACTCATTTCTTGCAATTCAACATGTCAATACTGTATAGACAAATAGTTTGAAAAAAATGTTTTTGTTACACTGACCGATATTTAATAAATAGATTTTTTTATTAAAATACAGGCAAAATATGAGTTTAATAATATATAATAAACAAATGCACTCAAAAATATGTGTTAGTAATATCTCACGAAAAAGAAATTTCTTGCAAGGATCTTTGATATTCATAATAGTCGTTTTAGAAGATCATAGAGAATTAAGAGAATGGTTTCCAACTTTATTATAGTTTTGCGCATAGTCGAAAAGTACACACAGAGAAAAAATATGGTTGCAATAAGATCACAGCTACAAAACTATGTTTCCTATTGCCATATATGGTTGTTGTAATCAAATAATTTATGTATTACTTAATCATACTTTACATACCTACTGTGAGCGTCAAAAGAAACTGTTCACGTTGGTTTATTATGTTTATATTTTTCTCTATTAATTTATATAAAAAAACCATAACAATATTAGAATAGCAAACATCGTACAATTAAAACAACAAATGTTTTTATTCTTTGCATCAAAAGAAACTGGACAATCAATGTGTATCAACTGTAATCAAATTTTTTTATGATAAAAAATGAACGTTATTTTTAGAGACTACTCAGCTAGAAATTGCCGATGGTAAGAAAAATAAAGCACTGGCAAAGTACTTGATTTACAAAATTTACAACCAAGGTTGGTTATCGTTATAATACCGTTATCGCTAAAATACAGTTTCAAATTGAATACCGTTACCGTTATCGATAACTCTAAAAAATTTTACAAATACCGTTATCGTTACCGATACTGTTATTTTTATGGGTAGTTACCGGTATTTTACCGGTATTTATTATTTTATATAAAAATGACAATTTTTTTATTTTATAATCTCGAGTGTTTTTTTGCAATAAAATTTAAAGATAATACTTTTACTTATTAAAACTACCAGCATTGATTTTATAGCTTAAAATCTGTATTTACAGTACTTAAATTTAAAAAATATGACATGTTTTTACTTGTTTTTATATGTTTTTAATATAATTTTTAATCCCGGTATGTACCGGTATTGCTGTTTCGATAACGGTATACAACAGTATACAAATTAAATATCGTTACCCTTACCGTTACCGAAACAAACAAAATCCGATACCGTTACCGTTACCCTTACCGTTATTCATTACGGTAACCAACCTTGTTTACAACCTTAAAACCAATAAAAGCGCTGTCACAAACCCGGGTTAGGATGCTTTCCTAACATTGGCTAAAAGTGCTGTGTCAGTACTAAATTTAGAAAATTTGTAATCGTAAAAATAACAAAAGCACTAGCACAATCCTGTTTCAGAACGTTTTCCCAACATTGGGGAAAAGAGCTTTGGCAGTACTTAATTTTTTTTAAAGAGAAGCAACACTCAGGAAATTCTTCCTATGAATTATCTTTTCTTCCTTTAGAAAGGGGATAGAGAAGTGAAAGGTGGTGAAAAATTAAGGGCTTCAAATATGGCAACACTGTAATTGCGCGAGATGTTGAATATTATAAAAGTTGTTGCGCACCATCTGATGGTGAGTTGGCGAACTTTGTTGGAGCTTTTTAGTTCATAGCCCTGTTATATTACAAAGTTTAGTTTACCCGGTGTCTTCAAATGCAATAAATTATATGATATGAAATGTCAAAACCATGGCAGCGAAACGTCAAAATGATATCAATTGCAGAGTGGTGGAGAACACTTGACCATTTCATGGATAAGAAATATCATAGATTTTTCTTCGAAAAAAAACCAAATTTTATGAAACATTAATGTTTACCGACAAATAATAAAACACTAAACACTTTTCCATTCCTTTTTACCAAATTTTTTGTTGTTTTTCTATTACAAAATTAAAATGAAAACTAAAAGTGACATTTGATCTCTGGCATCATTGCAAGATCCGATGGCATGTCAGCGATATCATGATATTGCAATGAAATTGAAATTGAGTGTCTTCACTTGAGATGAGAGCATTTTGACAATTGCTTGCTATCATTTTATTGCATTTCAAGACACTAGGTTAGTACGCTTCGCCAAACGATGGCAAAAAGTGTTTTGCCAGCATTTGATTTCGAGTACTTTTGAGTTCGAGTAAAGGCTGAGTTACCCAACCGTAAACGTAACTGTAACGAATCAGCTGTTTCGAAACCACAATAAGAGGTGTATACGAATGGTTACTAACACGTAAACGTACTTGCCGGATCATTCTGTTGAAATCAGAATTTTCTATCCGTCATCGAAACAGCTGAATGATTTTAGTCGGAAAAAATATAAAATGAATAAAGAAAATTGATTCAAACAACAAATAAGGAATACAAATTAACAAATAAACGGAAAAATGTAGAATAAAATAAAAAAACACACGAAATAATGCTAAATAGTAATGTCGTTTACGGTTTTCTATAAGTGCACTTTTCAGCTACAGCACTTTTCAGCTACGGCACGTTTCAGTTACAGCACATTTACGTTTACAGTCCCATAATCCGCCCTTAATTCTTAAGTTAAGTGACTTGACCAAAACTAATCAATTAAATTAATCTTTAATCTTCTTTACCTTAAATATTCTAAAATATTCTTATACATGGTCCTAAATATTCTTTTTTGTATTAATTATTTCTAAAGTCAGAAATTTAGTTGAAAATTATTGACTTAAGTAAAATTTAAGAAAAATTTCGCTCTTACTTAGTTCTGACTGAAAAAGTCGATAAGCATTCCCTTTGTTTAAGATAAGTTAGCAGGTCTTAATTAAAAGAAAAATAAATATTATTTTTTAAAAAGAAGAATGGGGGAAATGTTTTTAGTTGATCTGTTATTTTTTAAGTAAATGAATGTTATTTTAGTTTGACTCAAGATCATAAATTAATATCACTTTGTGTTTAAATTATTTTCAAATCAAAGAAAGATGATACAATTTTTACAAGTAAATTACAAAGAATAAAAATTATTGAAAGAATTCGATAAGACCAGCAAGGCAGAATGCGCATTTTCGGCTTTCGCTACAAAGCCATCATCAGTGCCTTTCGCCTTTGAGTGGGTTAATATTTTGATATTCGTCTACTTATGTGACTGTTGTGACATTCTGCCTTGCTGGTCTTATCGAATTCTTTCAATAATTTTTATTCTTTGTAATTTACTTGTAAAAATTGTATCATCTTTCTTTGATTTGAAAATAATTTAAACAGAAAGCGATATTAATTTATGATCTTGAGTCGAACTAAAATAACATTCATTTAGTGGGTTATTTTGTAAAACGCAACGCCTTGCGTTGCGTTGATTTGTGTGTAAATTGTTATTGCTACAAAAACAATTTGTATGGAAAACAACGCAACGCAAGGCGGTGCGTATTACAAAATAACCCCCTTAATTTTTTAAAAATTTTATTTTACATATTTTACTGCAATTACACTGCATGACACTCAAAAAATTAATGAAGATCTGACCATCAGTTCTATATATTTCGGACATGCTGATTACAATGGCGTACTTTATTTTTCGATCAATGGTACAGATTTTTCGCTAAATGTCTTTAAAGTTTGGCGGTTGTCCATTCAGTTTTTTATATAAAAATTTTTCAAATTCAATAAATATGAATTTTTTTTGTATTAAAATGTAAGCACAGGACCTGTGGCCATATTTACGATATAAATGCGATGGGCTAATCTTGATATTTAAATCACTACTTAGCGTTTTATATAGGTTTTTACGGTTTTTTGCTATTTCATAATCAAAAAATAGATGATCCTCTTCGAATCCGGTCATTGCAACCATATTTTTTCTTTGCGTGTAATCAGTACTTGTAATGATACTTAAAAATGGTGCTTAAAAAAATTTAAGTACAAGTATTTCTAATGCACTTGGTCCAGCAGAATTATTTTCAGTTACTTTTTAAATATCAAGGTAGCCTCTGTACTTATCAATTACTTGATACTTAAAAGTACTTAGCATTCACAACTTTCGCCTTTACCAAGATGTAAGGTACTTCAATCGACAAAGAGTTGTATTCTGACATGAATCGATTGATGCACATAATAATGGATCTCGCATGTAC
The DNA here is from genome assembly GCA_949987735.1 of Leucophora obtusa. NCBI lineage: Eukaryota > Metazoa > Arthropoda > Insecta > Diptera > Anthomyiidae > Leucophora > Leucophora obtusa. The sequence goes on along the minus strand of OX465295.1, from coordinate 291,578,323 downwards.
CTTAAGAATTTTGTATGAATTTTAGGTGTTTTAAATTTATAATATGTATGATAAACCTATCATCAGTTATGCCAACCGACTTAGAATAATATTTTCTATCGATTGAGATACTAAAGTACAAATGTAATTGGTACTTAGGAAGTACCGTAGTACTTTAAAGTATTTGTAATCAGAACCAAGTATATTCCAATTACTCGATTGATACTGATCATAAAATTAGGTACTTTTACCTGAAAACTTTGAAGTACAGTAAAACTCGCTTAAGATGAACTCCGGGGGACTAGATTAATTAGTTCGTTGTAAGCGAGGTTCGTATTAACCGGGGTGAAATTTATTTAAAATGTTCTAATTATTCACAAAATATTTAAATTTCCTTGAAACAATTTTAAAAATTTTACAATTCTTTCATTTGGTTTCCTAAATATATTGTTTGCAATATACTTAAGAAAAAATGTATGTGTATTCGGTTTAAAAGTTGTCAGAAAACTAAAAAAAATATAGAAAAAATTGTGAAATTTTGTAAAGTTCGTATTAAAGACGTGCACTTGTATATCTTAAAGTATTTCCAAAACAAATATACCATATACATAACTGTTACTATTGGTATAAATAAGAGAACAAGTGTAACTGATATTGTTATGTTTTGTTTGAACGCACTCACTTTATTCATAAACACAATACCAGTTATTTCTTGTTTTGCACTGAGTTAAGCATTTATTTGTTTCTTGTTCTCAAATACTTATTGTACCACAAATATTTTCAAGTAATTGTTGTGGAAACAAATAATCAAGTGACTAAAGATTAAATTTGTAGTGAAATTTGTATTTAAAAATTATTAAAATTCAATTAAAACAAAAAATTGTATTTAATTTAAATAAAATTAGTGAAAAAGACGTCGAAGGAAGACATGGGGTTGATTTGGTCGAAATTTTCACAATATATTTATTGGCAGCGTACAATAAATATATATTGTACAATCTTCATTATCTGTTTTATTTGTTTGAGCATACCATAGTAAAACAAATATATTACGCTCATTCTCTCTTTATTCATTTACACACAATCTACTAGAAAGAATAACAATATCAACTATACCAGAAACACCAAACTACTTATCAATACGTATTCAAATCAGTAGACATACCGAAACTTGTACAAGCAGTTCTATCTGTGCACGTGTTTAGTTCGTATTAAAAGTGGAAAATTTTATAGAAATAATGTTTGTGGGACCATCACAAACAGTTCGTTTTAACCGAGTATTCGTCTTAAGCGAGTTCGTATTAACCGATGTTTTAATATTGAAATTGTTGCCAAAACTTTGGGACTTCTAAATTAGTTCATATTAACCGAGAATTCGTCTTACCCGAGTTCGTATTAAGCGAGTTATACTGTAGATTCTCAACATAAAGTACTTATGCCAAAAATATGGGTTTACGTATACTAATAACTTTAAAATTAATAAATTAATTTAATTAAATTAAAATTAATACCACAGTAAATATTTTCTTAATATTTATAAAATTGTTCATATAAAAAAAAATCATTGGATGAAACTTCATCAAAGTTTTTCTTTTAGACTTCTTCCGAAAATACGTCGACAGAAGTTGCAACAATGTCTTAAAATTTCATGACATGAAATCAAAGTGAAAAACAGATTTAGTGTCTACAATTAAAATCACAAAAATCATCAGTTTATCAACATTATTTTTTGAGTGTGTTTATAATTCTTCTATGAATGAATTGCGCTGGTTATTGGTTTTTTTGCTAGTTGTTATTTTAAATTAACATTAAAGGCTTTTTACGGACTGTTTTAGGATAAATTTGGGTCATTAACAAATCAGACACAAAAAAATCTCAGAAGAGCAAAACCTATGCAAAAACTTAACAATAATAATTTACAAATACCGTAAAATTAAATTATTAATAAAAACAATTGCAAAAAAATATCTAAACACGTGCAGAAAATATGTTTTATGAAATGCTTAAAATACCTTAACCAATTTATTGCCATCAAATAAATGAATTGACGTAAAATTTTATGATTTAAAAAGTTGTTGCGGATTTTTGGCAACAAAAATAGACACAAAAATTATAATTTGTAGAAAATATTAAGTGGAAGACCACCATGAAGCAGCAAATTATCGATATAATTAGTTTATCAAGCTAAGGAGCGCACACATGTGTAGTTTATAATTTATTTATGGGTTTTTCTAATACTTTAATTAATGAAAAATGATATTTTAACTATAGGGCAGAATGGGGAGCATTCGTTGCGTTTCTTGTGAAGTGATCTCTTCACAAACTCTATATAAACTTCCACAAAAAAACATAGATAGGTAATATGTCCAATATTTGTATTGCAACTTAGAAAACAACTCTAGCTACTATCATATACGTAGAGAAAATATATGGTCGGACATAATTAACATAATATGGTTTTGGTGATCACAAATATTGTCCTTATTGATTTTACTATGATCACTGATGACGATTAAATCCTTACTTAATATTATGTTATGATCGTTAGGATCATATTATTATCATTACGCATTTAAATCATGACATGTTACTCTTAAACTGTGATAATAGAGTGACAGAAGAATGATAACTGCATCGACTTCCACCATTTAATAACTTTCTATATCCTACTGGCGAACTCTCGAGTTAACTCGAAAATATTTTACGGTGCTTTTACCATTTCAAAATTATTATCATATTTTCATTTTGCATTTAAAAAAAATGTCTTATTTATTTATTTATTTAATAAGATAAATAAAAAGATTTTAAAAGTTCAAATACATTGACCCCCTTTTAATTTGTTTAAAAAATTTAAATATTTTTTAAATTGTCTCATTCATTTTCTTACATTATCATGCATCGATTAGTTGCATCATTTACAATTTTTTTGTTTCAACGCATTTTGTTTTCCTGTTTATTTTTCAATTATATTGATTGTAAATTAAACAATTTAAATTTTTCAATACTGCTTAAGAAACATATCGATCGATTATTTATACGAAACATAAAGCGTGCTGTCGTGTGGTGATCTTTTGGTAAATGAATGCGTTCAGGGTCTGAACAACATTGACATTTGCAACCTCTACTTGGTATTTAAGAGAGAAAAAAAGACATACAAACATTTTCAATAAATTAATGTATGAATTTATTTACAATACGCTATTTAATCTTTTTGTAAAATATTTATGTTTATAATATCAATATACAATATATATATATATGTAAAAGAAGAAAAATTAATATGTAAACAACTGGAAATGGCCATAGGCGAATATAAAGTTCACTATTTGGAATCAGATATAAATCTCATATACTCTGTTAAATTCAGTCGAACTCAGCCGATCATATGGAACTAAAATGTAGCATAAAACTAAATAAGAATTTTCCAGAACAGGTTCTGTTCTAAGAGAATTATATCGATAAAATTAACTACAATTTCAGTTAAAAAAGTGTATACTGCAATTTGTTTTGAAATTTATGACTTTGCAGTTATTTTTAACAGAAATTGTAGTTAAAATGACTGCACTGTCAGTTAATTTTATATGTAATTTCAGTGTACACTTTTTATAAGGAACTAAATGTAGTATGAACTGGCCAAGAACTAGTCCAGAACAGGTTCTGTTCTAAGAGAATTATGTCGGTGAAATCAACTGTAATTGCATTTATAAATGTGTATACAGCATTTGAATTACGTAAAGCTGCAGTTATTTTCCCCTAAAATAGTAGTTAGCATGGTAGTTAACTTTTTGAGTTAAACTAAATTGCTGTTATTTTTAACTGAAGTTGTAGTTAAAATGACTGCAGTAAATTTTACATGCAACAGCAGTATGCGCTGTTTTAACTGCAACTGTCAATTTCACCGACATAGCTCTCGGAGTTGTTTGAATTGATATTAGAAAAGGTTCTGTAGCGATAAAAGTTTTTCTATGACAACTTATTTGGAAAAAAAAACTCCCCGATTTTGACGGAATTCGCATGAGTAATGGAAAAAGGATTAGAAGACGTTTTAGAAATACACAGTACTAGTTTGTGTTTGGCTTAACAACAATTTGATTTTTTGATAAACCTTCGGATTCTGTGGAATTTTTCTTACAGAAAATCTTACAGATTTTGAAGATTTCTACTTTGGGGAAAAAGTACTCAGACTATAACAACACCCAGTAAAGTTCGCGATTTACTACATGACAGTTGTTGGTGTGGTAATCAGTAGTTGGTGTTTTTAACTATAATTACAGTTGTTTTCTGTTTAAAAACGCAAAACAACTATTATGGTAGTTATTTTGGAAAACAACTAACGAAAAGAACTGTAATTTGGTAACTGTTGTTTAAGAGAGTTATTTTTTTTATCAATATAAACAACTATCAAAACAGTATTTTTACAATACACAATAATTTTTGTTAGTTATTTAAAATATAAAAAAATCGTTCATTTTTTTAAATAATTGTTTAGTTAATATTTGTTATTATTAGTTTGGAAATAAAAATCAGAAAATCATAAACTTAAAATATTTCGATAAGGTCAGGAAGATAGAATACTTATTTTTGGGTCCCGCTACAGACCCATCCTCAGTATCCATAACTTTGTGGGGTTCCTATTTGATGATAATCTACTTATATTTAATGCGAAACAATTACGTTAATAGAAAAAAGTCCGTAAAAAATTTAGTAAAAACTACTAAAAAATTAGTTAAAAATGATGCTGCAGAAAAAACTGCTAAATTAGCAGATTCTCTTTGCTATATATTAGTAATATAGGAACAGAAAAAATAAAGCTGCTAAATATTTATACAGAATTTTAGTTATATTTAAGCTAAATTTTGTAAATGGAGAATAGCAAATTAACCTGCTAAAATCAATAAAAAATTTTGCTAAATAATTAGTAGCCTAAAAAATCACCAAAAAATTAAAAATTTTCGAAGTTTTTTTTCGATTTTTTTTTAATGCAAATAAAATTCGAGTCTTTTGAAAACAGCAATTTACAAATTTTTTTAGCAAAATTTTCTGCTAATTTTAGCAGAATAGACTGCTATTTGCATTCAACTAAATTTAGCTTAAAAATAGCAAAAATTTTGTAGATATAACAGTTTATTTTTGCTATTTTTAGTCTACAATTATTTAGCAAAATTTTCTGCAGATTTTACAGTACAATTTGCTATTTTCAATTGACTAAAATTTAGCCTAAATATAACTAAAATTCTGTAAATTTAACAGTTTTAATTTTGCTGTTCTCATTCTACTAGTATTTAGTTAAAAAATCTGGTAATTTTTAACTAATTTTTAGTAACTTTTTCTGCTATTTTTACAGATTTATTTCTATGAGTGTAAGCTACCGTAAACCCAACTCAATTAGACTAACATCAACGAGATTTTAACAATGCTATTTTTATGCTTTTATAATATCTAAATCCTGAACAGTAGTGTTTACCTATTCAAAAAATTGTTCTAAAATAAGTTACATTTCTCAGTTAATTTTACGGCAGTTTTAGTCATTTTTAATGAATTTGTTAGTTATCCCTAAACGGTTAAAATTAACTAGATTTGTAGATATTTGTCGCCTTTTACCTGCATATACCCTCACCCAGAAAAGAGATTCAGTTCTGATAACCCCATTTGTAGTCAATTGCATGGTTCGGATGTGGTAACCGAATTTTTCAGTTGTGGCAACAGAAAAGAGAGACTTGAGAAAAGACTAATTTGACTGTGACAACGGAATTTCAGTTGTATCAAGAATAATTCAGTAGCCGCAAACGAAAAATTCATTTGATGCAACTGAACCGTTCGATTGGCAACAAATGGGGTTGTCAGAACCGAATCCGTTTTCTGGTTGTTTGTTTTTACTGTCGTTTCTAGTAAATGCTACCTACAAACTTTGCAAAGTATTTCACTCCCTTGAAATTTGAACGCGTATTTAATTGTATTGGCCCAATCTCATATTTAAGTGTATCAAAAAAGTACGATCGTATCAACTTTCCCGTCCCTGTTACAAGCCCAAAAACTGTTAGGGCACGCGAGAGAAAACTGCTAGAGATAGAGAAAAAACACCTTTAAATAGCTCTATTGTGAATGATATAAGCTATTTAGGGTTGATTTTTGCTCTATCTCTAGCAGTTTTCTCTCGCGTGTACATATGCCTTTATAAAGACTTTGAAAGTAATTAGTTTTTTCAATCATTAGAAAATCACAAACTTAACAATTCAAAATTTCACTCTTTGTGACATTTTCAAATGATTTTTTGTGAAATGTTTTTTTTTATAAAATATATATTTTCGCAAAACATGAAAAAAATATGGGGTTTAAATACGGTTGACAAACACTAACCGTAAAATCAGAGACATAGGTATAATATAGAGACACAAAATCGATAATATTTTAAACAAACTATAGATGTCGCTAGCATTTGGGAAATTTTGTCAAAGGGGGATTTTATTTTGGGAAATTTTGTCAAAGGAGGATTTTGTTTTGTCAAATGAGGTTTCAACAGAGTTGTCAGCTAAGGGGATTTGAGCCCAAATTAGGGATTTCGACTTAGGTTTGGGGACAGATTAAAAAATTGCAAATTTTAAAAGATTTAGTTTTCGGCTGAAAATAAGAAGAATTTTTGGATAAATTATATGCGTATTATTTTTAATTAAAGTCGATCAAATTAGGTCTGTTAAATTATTTTAAAATTTCTACAAAATATTTGAATTATTGAAGAAATATTTATAAATCTTGAAATAACGGAAAGCAACCATGCTCTATAATTCATCAAAAAAAATTTTATTTTCAATATACTCAAATTGTTACATGCAAAGGACTCAGAAATAATAAATTTTGTGTAGGTTCAAAAAGTACCAGGGGTTTTCATATAACCTCTTATGTACCTTCCAAATCGTGTAAACTCGACTTATGCAAAGTTAATATTCAAAAGAGTTTACAAGCCCTACAACTTACACCTACTAGATTTGCACTTAACCAAAACATATTAGTTTTTAAAAGCTACTCGTATTTACTTGTCAAATTCCATATACATTTTAGAAAAAAAAGATTTTGCACCATAATTGCACTTCGAGTAAAAATTGTGTAGCATTTTTTCTCTCGAAAATTTAATGTACGACTTTTATTTTGAAACAGTGAAATTTCAGCGTAATTGTGATTTGCCTTTTGTATAATTAATTTTTTTACTTTCACAATTTTAACAAAGATTTGAGGTCTTTAAAATTCGAGTGAAAAAGTAAATATTTCTCCGTAAAATATTCAATTTTATTTTTTTTCCTCATTAATTTCTTAATAATTTTCTGGACTTAAGAGCGATGCTAACTTAGTTCCCATATTTTTATTTTAAATTGAGTTTTTGTTTAAATTAAAATGAAATGGGTATAACATTGGGGATTTAAACATTCAAAATGGGAATGAGCTAAAACCTTTCGGGCAACATTGCCCCCCAATAAAACGAAGCAGTATTGCCAGAAAAAACAAAACAGCCATCTGTTGTATTAAAAACCCGTATTGCCACTAAAAAGGACCATGTGAGACCCCTGCGTAAAATACCAATAACGATTTAAACCCCTTTCGAATTACTACCATTAACCTTAAAATACCCTAACGAAATAATTAAAAATACCGTGAACCCCAAAAGACCCTAACGAAATAATTTAAAATACCATTAACCTTAAAATATCCAAACGAAATTTATTTCTTTCTCTCAAAAGATCATACATGAAATATTGACTTTCAGTTCTTATTGCACAGCTATTCCTGTTGTTTACTCACAGACCTAAAACTTTGTAAAGCGACGGTAGTAAATTTGTCAAAAAAATTCTAAAAAAAAGGGCTATCGTAAACCTCAAAATAGCACTATCGAAATAACTTAAAATACCCTAACGTAATTCTTTTGAAATAACGTTATCCACTTTCACTAACTTGAATCGGTTGTCAACCCTGGGTTTTAAAAAATAAATTAACTACAAATAGGGAATGCATCCCGGGATTTCCCGTCCCGGGATTCCCGGGAAATTAAGCATATTTCCGTTCCCGCATTCCCGGGAATTTTGGTCGGGAATCCCGGGATTTCAAAAAATGCAATAATAAAGTTAATTACTTAAAATTTTCACATGCAAAATTTTTCCAACGTTTTGAAAATAGTAAAAATTTTACATTAGGTTTGTTCGTTTATTTGCTACTTTTACAATTTGCTACTTTTACCACTACTGAAAAATTCAAAAAGTAAACAAAACTTTCCAATTGTATACAATATAGTAAATGTAGTAAGATTTGTAAATGTAGTAAATTAATTTGTGTACTAGATCCAGCTTTCATATTTAAAAAAAAATACACTCAATTAAATAGTTTGTATTACAAAAATTTGAATCGCAATCATTCTATACAAAATTAGGGACAAATTTGTCCATTGATTTTTAAAAGTTTTCAAGTAAGTTAAAATTTGTTTCGAAAATTTTTAAAAAATTTTCCAATTGGATAAAATTGTTTTCTATATTAATTTTTGTATTTATTTTATTTTATGACCGACAAGTTTTTTGGTCTAAAAATTTATTTTATTTTATTCAATTTTTAAAAATATATAATTAAACTTATATAATTTCTAATATAAATTAAATTCTTTCGCACTGAAATTCCAAGAAATTCTAAGAAAAGCCAGTTACTGCCTGAGCTTTTTCACGATCCTGAAAATTTTAGGTATTTAAGACATTTTCTTTGTAAAATTTTTTTAAATGTTATAAAATATTTTCTAATTTACTTCCCTTGCGGGATCCCGGGATCCCGGGAATTCAAAATAAATTTCCCGCTTTCCCGGGAAATCAAAAAGTGCGGGCTTTTGCATTCCCTAACTACAAACCAATGTTTTTGATTTCCTTATAACTGAGTTTAGTGTTGGACAAATTTACGGCAACTGGAAATTTGTGGTTAATATTTTGATTCAGATATCGGCTAATTTTCATTTATTTATTAAAAATCTCTAGTAATGCGTTGATGGAAATTTATGTGAAGTTACACAAATAGTGCACAAAAATTTCATTATTTAAAAATTATTCAAGGAATGTGTAAACAGTCCCGTTTTTGAATAATTATTAAAAAAGTGGCAACAGTGGTCTCAACCAAACCATATATTTGTGGTTTATAATTTGTTTTTTTTTTTTAATTTTTTTGTCAAAAATAAAAGCCACCTAAAGATAATAAAAAATCATTTTCAGAACTTTAAATTTCATAGTATTCAAATAAAACCTTGAAAAAAAGACAACATCAAAACATCGGAAAATTAAAAATGGCTCTAAAGCAGATTTATTTTTTAATCAGTGACAAATTTTAAATCAGGGTACATACAAGATTTACAAAATTATAAGTTTACTATTATACACCATCCTTTTACCAATGGATTTTGTAATTTTTTAGTTTCTAAAAAATTGAATTTAAAAAATGCGTAGTTTAAAAAACCGGGTACTCATAACAAAAAGCCGGGTAATTCGATATTCGAAAAATTAACATTAAAAAAACCGAAATCGACAAAGCACAGAAAACTCGTTTCAACCGGTTTTGAAAAGCCGACTCGTTCACCCTATTATTTACGGTGCTTTTCCAATTTCTGGTATTTTTATCGTTTTTTTAATTCTTCTTGAATTTTCTGTCAAAGTTGGAAAAAATAATATGAGCTATATATATAAGAATGCATTACAGTTTTTTCTCACAATGTTTTTTGCAACTCCGTTAGTTTTAAACTTAACGTTATGAAATATTAGTTTGGTGCTTTTTACCTTTTTTTTAATTTTTTTTATACCTTTTTACAAAGCTGAAATGATTCTTTGAGTTGAATTTTTCATAAAATGTGTTTTGAGTGGGTTAATATTTGATAACTTTTATCCGGTTTATAATGATCCCTATGGTATTCTGCCTTCAGGAGTTGCCAACATTGCCCCAAATAGCAAAGTGATGTAAGGTTTCCTATAGTCGGCATGGGCGACTTTAATTTTTTTTACTTATTTTTCGTTTAAAATATTTAAAAGAAGACAAACACTGAACGTACATGTGAATAAATTTAATGTGAGATTAAAGGACGGACATTTGGTCGTACCTGAAAATGAGGTAGTAAACATCTGTCTTAATCGGAATGTTCAAATACAATAAAACTTCGATTTGCCGAATTCAAATTTCATGTAAAGCTCAAATCAAAATTATACTAACAAAAAAATTACACTAAGTATACTCCGCCAGAATTATCTGCATGCTATTGATGAATTTACCCTATAAACATTTTCACTGGAATTCAAGTTGAAATCAAGTTCAATTCCAGCCCTGTTTTCCAGTTTCAAGGCTTGAATTCAATTTTTATTACATTTTAATTCAATAGCATACTCCAGCAAAAGGGAAACAAAAATTCAAGTTTGAAATATTTTTGTTAAAAAAACAAGTGCTAGAATTTGAAATGTACTTTATTTCAAGCAAAATTTAAAGCACTTGAATTTTTAAAACATATGTGCTTATTGGGTATATGCAATGAAGTTTCACTGGAATTCGTCCATTGAAACATTTCATAAATTTAATGTAGTTTTTCATAAGATTTAATGAAAAATTTCTTAACATGTATCAAAAATTTCATACACCCAATGAAAAAGTTGCATTAAAATAGAGTTTCATAAAAACTATGAAGTTAATTTATAAAATCTAAGAAATATTTTCATAAACTATGTAAAGAGAACTTCATCAGTTTAATGAAAATTTTCATTAAAGCTAGTCCAAGAAAATTCTCTCTGTGTGTATTAAATTTTAAATATATGTATGTATATAGCAGGCATGATCATAAGTCGTGGCCTTTTGTGTGATCATACATCGATATAAATGACCATATACCCATAAATAGTTGAAGATATGACCATATATGATCTCATATATGATCATATATGATCATGTATCTTCATATATATTTTGATTCTCGAATGGTGATATAAAATGGTGGACGATAGTCAGCACTTTACTTAAAAAATGTTGGTCAGAATTAAAAAAACATTTATTATCTTGTTTTATGAATGTTTTTGTAAACTTTTATATGGTATTTTATATTCTTTCTTTTATTTAAAAAAACGTATCAATATTTTAGTATAAAGTTTTCATGATTCCAGAAAATTCAAAAGTTTAATTAACCTTGTCTTGTATCCTTTAATTCGTATACGTGGAATTCTACTGTTCATATACGAGCAGATATGTGAATAATAAAATTTTTCAGCCAATCATAAATCTTAATTCATTATTATTGTGGCACAAACAATAAATCACAAACCAAATAGTGTACAATATTCACAATCAAACAAAATAAAATATTTTTTTAAGTTTTTTGAAAAAAAAAAATATTCATGCGAAAAAATAAAATGTTTTGTTGATGGAGAAATATGATAGACAACAAACAAATCGTACGTTTTTTTCACGTTGACTGTTAATTGAAGAAATGTCAAATCATATTATTTTGATATTTTTTCGCATTTGATTTACTTGTATTCATATGAATCCATTTTAATGAATCTTTACATGTGACAGCGATAACTATTCATTCATGCACTCACTCACTCAATCGTGTGACAATTTTTTTGTATGGCATGTTTAGACAGTTAGTCTGTTGTTTATATGAGATTTTTTGTTTGTTTATTTAGTTTTGCAATAAAAAATATATAAATACATATTTGACAAATTTATTAAAAAGTACGTATAACAAAAAGTATACTTATTCTATGAAAAATAAATTTAAATTAATTGTCAAAAGATTCAAAAGTTCGAATTCAAAATGACAATGTGTGATGGATGTTTGTGATGTACATACGTTGTTACTATGTACCTTTTATGATAATTCAAATTCAATAATCGTGGAATTTTAGAAGAAACGCACAGATATTACGTTATTCAAAATGCGGTGACAATTGTTAAGGCACGTACCTGGAAATATGCATGCTTTGTTTTATTACACACCATATACGAGGCATGTCACGAATTCCCTAACTAACCATTTTTGATACTATTAACCGACTACTATTTATTTAATTACAATACATAAAAAAATATTGACTTAATCATTATTAATTGAAGTTTTATTAATTATATAGAAAATTGTTTGAAATTCCAGGAAATCGCTTGTTTTTTTTTCTTTTCGAACTGAGAAAAATTATTAATAGAGTTAGCTAGACTATACTCCAAAAGTAGGGTCTGCAAATCTTTAGGTCCTTAGTTCGTCAGCTATGGAACTATTTAAAAGTAGTAAAATTGTTCTACTCGTTTTACTGATTTTTAATTTTTCGCAGTTTCTTCTACAGGGTGAGTTTAATAAAATTTTATTTTAAAAACGACATTTAATAGACACAAACTTTTATAGAATCCTCTGTGTGCTCCTTAATCCCTTAATTACTTGGTAATATCTCCTCATGGATAAAAATAGTTTGTTAATACGATTAAACTGTTTGTAAGTACAATTAAATTTTAATTGTAATTAAGCCTACAGTTGATTCTGTAATTACAAACAAAATGGTTGTTACTTGATTTCTGAATTTAATTCAATTAAATAGCCACAAATAGATTTGTTAAAATTAAAAGCAAATCTTAACAAACAGTGTTCTGTTTCAATGCTAAAAATAATGCGTTGCCAATAATAACTTATTTTTATCGTTATTTCAAATAAAAAGTAATGTTCTAGATTTTTTTTGTAAATTTTTTTTAAATCTATTTTTAGACTTAATATTTTTTAACACTGGCAAGGATATATGTAACTAAATAATTTACTTACTTACTTACTTACTTGTTCGCAGCAGTTCAGTTATGTATTTATCTATCAAATATAAAATTTCGAGATAGCTCAGATGGTAGAGCTATTGAGAGTCCCAGGTTCAATTCCCGACACGAACAAATGTTATTAAAAAAAATTACAATAAAAAATATTTGTTTTTTATTTTGGAAATCTATTTTTAGACTCATTATCTTTGTTGCTGGGGAAACACGATTTTTGTCTTAAATATTTCATAAGTTAGAAATTTTGTTTAAAACTTTCTGACATGTTAAAATTTTAACTGGATTTCAATTTGAAATACAATTCGTAATCCATATCCTTTACGTTAGAAACTTTGACAGCTAATTGGGATTGCGATCGGGCAACAACAATTTTTTGTAAACAAACAAATCTTCAAAAATATGTAAAATTAAGAATGTGTCGGAGCACAAAATTCATTTATATTATAAAATATACAATTATAAGTGGCACTTTTTTTGAAAAGGCAATAGAGAAGAAATGCCAACACTGTGTTTGTAACACTGTAACTGCGCGAGATGATGAATCCTAGAACCATTTGATGGGCGCCATTTGTTGAAAAGTTACCAAACTTTGTTGAAGCTTTTCAGTTCATGGTCCTGTTATGTTGTTTTATTTTCTTTCAATTAAAACTAACGAAATTTTGCTTTGTTATTCTTAATTTTTTTTTTTTAATTTTAGCTGGCCGTTCTATGCACGCCTATGTTGCTATCTTAAATTAATAAATTTACAAAATTTGTGGGTAGAATTTTAATTTAGCCCTTAGACCTTCTGAAATTATAGCTATTTGACATACTATCGTTCTATGTCGCGATTACTTTATTTGATATTTAAAATTTTTGCAATTCTTAAAAGATTTTTTAAATTTTCTTTATGTAATTACCATTTGTTTCGTTTTTTTCGCTTAAGTTTTAACAATTGGCACAAATGTAAAAACAGTTTGTTAATCAATACCCAAAGTGGCACATAATTGTCATTGTTGTCTCGACATTAACAAAACATGACCATAAGGTGTCTCTAATTGGCCATTTAATAATAATGGAATAATGGCTTCACCACAGATTTGGTTTATTGTGTAAAGAGTGTTAATAATTTTATTTTAATTCCTGCAACTTTATAATATTAAAAAAAACTTATTAACAATTATATATTTCTATATTCTAAAAATAAAATCTAGACGCCAATTTCCTATAATACATACATATGTCTCATTTTATAAAAATACATTTTTGTTTTTTTTTTTTTTTTTTTTTTATTTCAGTGATAAGCAGGGAATTTTAAAGCAGAGCCACCATTCAATATGTGTGAATTTCGAATTCTTGACATTAAATACATTTTGATAAACTCGTGCACATATTAGATTCCCCATAACAATTAAGAGGATTTAAATTTTATATTAAAAAAAATTAAAATGAGTTGTTTCAATAAAAAAGATTTTTAATTTTAATTATATAGAGTATCAGTAAAAATGTATAAAAATTTAAAAATAAAGTAAAAAACCTTTTATATTTCGCTATCGACAGATTTATGATAAACGGGAAAAAGTGGCATTTTGTTTTATTTAATTTTTTTTTTTTTTTTGTATAATGATGGGTACCAATTTTATTGGCAATGTTAATTATTTTATTATTTTTGTTTGTTTAGAAAACCATGTGTTGTGCAGTTTATTGTATTTATTTTAGTATTTTTTTTTTAAACTTTTTAATGTTTATTGTATATATTTTTGTCGAGTTTTTTTACTGTTTTACGACAGAGGAAACATTGACCTTGAATTATTTTTATAGCCCAAAAAACATATGGGGGTTTCTAGTTGTTTTTTATTATATACATATTTTTCATTATTGAGAAAATATTGATTTTGGGCTAAACATTTAGTTATAATAAAAAATGTAAAATTATATGTGTTCAGGTCCATTAAAACTGGTGCCAAAACTTAGGCATTTTGTTTTTTCATTCTTGAAATTGAGATTGTAAATCGGTATTACTTAAAACATGTTTCCTACTACCTAATGCATTTCTGAGTGCTAAAAAATTGTGACTCACAGCCGAGGTTTTTATTTAGCCATTTTCCGGCTAGAGCTAGGTATTTTAATATCATCTAGCAATAAAAAATGGCTAGATTAGATATAGTCAGAAGATTTTGCCATTTTATTTTGCACTAGCCATTTTTTTCTTTTAATTTTGTACACTTAACCTCAGTAGAAAAGTGCTTGAATTTATATATAAAGGGTGGTCCGACCATAATGCACGATGTTAATTGTGAGTCACACCTAAACGTCAAGTTTTTTGCCCAACTTAATTTGACATTTCTTTATTTCAGTGTTTGACAAATTCAACCATGGAGAGGTACACAATTGAGCAGCGCGTTAAGATTGTTGAAGCCTTTTACGAAAATGGGCGTTCAAATCAAAATGCATTTCGTGCAAATCATCTACAGCGATGAGGCACACTTTCACCTCAGTAGATTCGTTAACAAGCAGAATAGCCCCATTTGGGCAAATGAGAATCCACGAGTGATTTTTGAAAAGTCAATTCATCCACAAAGAGTGACGTTTTGGTACGGTTTATGGGCTGGCGGCGTCATAGGGCCGTACTTCTTCAAAAATGAGGTCGGCCAAGCAGTAACGTGAATGGTGTTAGCTATCGCGAGATGGTAACGGACTTCTTGTTGCCAGAAATTAAGGGTATGGACCTGGACATACTATGTGCTTCCAACAGTATGGTGTCACTTACCACACAGCCAACGAAACAATGGCTCTTTTGCACGAGAAATTCAATAGCCGTGTTATCTCACATTGTGGCGATGTTAATTGGCCGCCACGATCATGTGATTTGACACCGTTGGATTTCTGTCGTTGGGGATATTTAAAAGAAAAAGTGTACGTCAATAAGCCAAGAACAATTCAAGAGCTAAAGGATGAGATAATGCGGCACATTAACGACATTGAACCTCAATTATATCTTAAAGTCATTGAAAATATGAACCAACGGATAGAGGTATGCCACCGAAGCCGTGGCGAGCATTTGGCCGATATTTTCTTTCACACATAATTGACATAGATTCTTCTATCATAATAAAAAATACTAATATAATTCTCTGAAAACTTTTTGTTTTATTTACAATTAACATCGTGCGTTTTGTTTGGACACCCTTTATATACCCAAGAAACATTTTTACGGACTCTCCGGGATGTGCGGAATCATTAGTCCTGCTTTTACGGCACGTTAACGGTCCGTTAAATAGGTATCCGTCAAAGATTGTACGTATATGGAACAATAACGGACCGTACTTTCGGATTTTCGAATACAATACGTTTTCAATCCAATTTGGTGTATCCGTTTCCACACCGTTAAATACAGGCTTCACCAATTTTCATCAGCTTGAACTCCGAAGCTAACGGTGTCGTCTTTCTTCAGTTTATTCGTGAATTTTTGTGGCCGAAATAGAATTATTTAAATAATTTAATATGGGTCGCTCGATAATGTCTGTTAAAAAAGCTTCTGGATGTTGCAAAAGCGAGCATCCTGTGTTGGCCACTTGCCGCAATAGCCAATTTATTTGAATTCACATAGAATCATTAAATAGTAAATGTTTATGAAATTTTACATGTTTTTTCACGATGGTTTGTGTAACCGAATGCAATTAGGCAAATATAAATATTTTATGGTATTCGTATCCTATAGCTAAGTTTACATTAAATGATTGTTTATCTGATTTTACGTCTAATTACCAAAAAAAAATCTTGTAAAAAAAATAGCACCAATGACAAAATTATTTTTCATTCGAACAAAACAAAAATTGTACGGTTACTATTTGGACATAACTAAGCTATATCGTAACTAAGCTATAGTGCTTTTTTCCAAAACAAAATGTCAACGGTTCTTTACTCATGACCGATCTTAGAAAAAAGACTCTGCATCAGGGCAGTCATTAATATAGCACCAACATTCAAAAATTCTTAAAAAATTAAATATCGATTTAATAATTGAAATAAAAGAAAAAAAAATACTAAAGGTAAAATAATTTATTATTATGTCTGTTTGTTTACATAGTTTAGTTTTTACTATTTTTACTATTTTTTTTTTCTCTTAAATTCGTTTTTGACTTGAAGTTTGCTAATATTTTAATTCAGTTATTTCGATTTAATACTTTTGATACCATTTTCTTTCATTCCACTCGAAAAGAAAATAATTTTAGGCAAGTCTTCCGCACTTTCAAAGTTTACTATTTTTTACTACTAGAAATGTAAACAAACTAATAAGAACTAAGACTAATTGTTATTAATAAATTTCATTAAACATTTTATTGCAAGTAATGGAACTTGAAAAGCACTGCATGCCTGACGAAGGCGCTGTTATAAAAAATATGGTTTCTGAGCATAAATAATAAAAAATTGGATTGATGTTGTAAGAAAATGAATGTAAGTGCAATAAAATTTATTTAAAACTATGAAATGTGCTCGCAAGAGCGTTTTGTCGCCAATAATGGTTAAGCGTTTGTTCAGGCAATGCAAAACGGACATCATTTATGCTAGCTACAGAGCTTAGGAAGGAACTAAATGTAACAGTAAAGGTATAATTAGTTTGTACGTAACGTGCCGTGACGAATCAGCTGATTTGTTTTTGTTCTATGAAAAATCATTTGAGTTGTTAGATTGTCTGTAAGGTAACGTTCCGGATGAACCTGTTGAAAACAGAATTTTTGTTCTCCGTAAAGTGACAGCGAGTTGACAGCTGATATTTTGAGATCTATGACGAATGGCTTAAACTGGCTAAGCCGAGCCACCGTCTAATTTTTGTCACCGCCGCCGTCGAAAATTTTTTTTATACGATAAAAATTTAAAAATAATAATTTTTTTTTAATTTTATTTTATTTTTTTACCGTTAAGTTAAAGTTGGCTAGCCGTTCAGTTTTTGGCTCACAGCCAGCTTTAAGCCGTCGGCGCAATTTTTTTATTTATCCACCGCAGCCGATTAATCTAATTAAAAACATTATTAAACAGCTGATACGTTGTTACTGCAAAGACTAACTAAACAAAAGAGCCATCCGGTACGGCACTTTACAGAAACGTCGCGGAACGCAAAGACTAATGGAGCCTTAAGTGTTGAAATTATTCTTTAGAGAATGCGAGATAACAAATTAAACGCATACAGTATCCGAAAAGTGACACTGCTCTCACGTAAGATTGTTGCAATTCATTTGTAGTTACCTAAAGCACATTCGGAATATCCAGCTGAAAAGTGGAGAAACCAGTCCAGGGCAAACTAGTCCAAAATTAATTTATATGGAGGCAAGACATTATTCTAGGTCAGAAGACCCCATAATGCAAAAATTAATCCAAAAATCACCAACGAAAACTATTAAACATTGCGATTCTAGCATTATGGTATGGGGATGATTTTCTTACTATCCCAGCAAAAAAAAAGATGCCGAAGCAGTAGAAAAAGCACTACAATTGATGTACTTCTTTTTTAACATAAACACTAATGATTTTAACATTCGAGTTGTCATAGGAGAGGGGTACTCCCACTTTAACATTTTTTCAGTACTTTTTGAACGAGTGCAAAGGGAGCTCTTTTTCACCAATTAAAAGTTAGAAAAAAATCTTTACAAAAAAAATTATATTTTTTTATTTTACAAAAGTTTTTTTATTGCCGCCACCGGGTATCGAACTTGCGACCTCACGATTGCTAGTCTAGCGCTCTATTCGTTGATATTAAAGTTGACTTGCATAAAAATACATAAAAAGCAATTTCTCAACATTTTTTATATATACATATTTTTAAAATTAAAAAAATTTTGAATTTAAACAAATTAATTATAAATATTTAAAAAAAATTAATAGAATAAAAAAAACTGAAAAGAAAAATAAAAAAATATTGGTGCCGCCAGAAATCGAACCCGGGACCCTCTGTTTGGAAATGCCAAGTGATACCAAAATCACTTTTTGGATGAGGTTCATAAGTAATTCTAAAAAAGCTGTAAAAATGTAATAACGGATACTTTGGAAGCAATGAAAGAAGTGATTTTTTGAAGTTGTTCAGAATAACTTCTAAAAAAGCAGTAAAAATACACTAACGGAAACTTGCTAAGTAGTGAAAGAAGTAGTGTTTAGAGCATTACTTTTAATTTTTTTTTGCTGGATGGAGTATATATTGGATCAGAACAACCATGAATAAGCCCATTTACGTTAATATTCCTCAGGAAGTAATCCGTGTGTTTCTGAGGAAGTTCAACTGGCGTGGGTCTTCCAGCAAGACAATTACTCGAGGCACATTAGAAAACCTGCAAAAAATTGGTTTTACAATAAGATAACGCTTAGTCCTCAGATTTCAATCCAATCGAAAACTCATGGGTAGACATAAAGAAGGGAGAGTCTAAAATACACCGAACGAGTAATGGAGCACTTTGGACGGCTGTTCAGCAAATCTGGAACTCAATTTCGAAGAAAAGATGCCAAAATATAGCGAATTCGATGCCAAAAACGTTGAGAAAAGGTTATTGCCAATAATGGGCATGGAACAGAATATTACCTTTATTAGTTTTAGATGTCATATAAATAATGAATTCACAATTAGTAACTTATTTCAATTTATTCATTGATTAAATATTTAATTTTCATACAAATTGTCCAGTAGTGCTATTTTTTTCCTTTGGGAAGCAAATCACGAATATGGCCTTAGCATTTTCAAGTTAGCTGTAGTTTAAGAAATATTTGCAAAAATGTTTTTTACAAAAGAAAATTTTATTTATATTTTGAAAAATCCGGGGGCTCGGGGTTAATTTTTGAGCTATGGTTTCTTCGGCAAAGTTTCTTGGAATGACCCATAGAACAAGAATCGCGATGCGCCTTTGTGAATTTTTCGGCCCCCTACAATTCCGCCCACCCTAATGGACGTATATGATCACATATGCCCATGCATGATCATATACAAATATATGTATGATCATGTATGTTCATATATATTTCGATTTTCACATGGGGTACGTTTAATTTTTGTTATACGATTTTTTAGTTTCTTTTCATCCACCCAATTTGATCCACCTTAATACATATATATTCTTTCTATGACAAAATTCTGTTAGTTTAATTTGTGTTAAAAATTCATTTGCATAAATTAAGCATTAATTAACACCAAACTCAAGGTAATCATCTGAAGTTTAGATTTTGAAAAAAATAACTTTAATTTGTTTAAAAAACTACTACCCAGTAATAAAAGTAAACTCCAACGCACAAGTTGTGGAGCAGCATATACTATGTTAATAGAAGTTCTAATTTTTTTATTATAACTGATTCTTTTGGTATGGGGTTTAAGCTATTAGCAATCGATTCTTTTCTTACATACCTGAATATGTTGCTCTAGGACCGGTTCTAGAACCGGTTTTGACTCCCAAGAATAAAATCTAGAACCTGTTTCATGGACTCACATGGAAGAGCCGTAGATGGCACCGATTCTAACAAAGTTTGCTGGGTAGAATTAATGTAAACATAACGAGTAAAAAGGTTAAAGTCGGGCATGCCGACTATAGAATACCCTACACCAGTCTGGGTAAAAGCCAACTAATGTCACCAAAATCAATAGGCTGCGTTATTGGGCCAATATAGGTCTGTGTACCAAATTTCATCAAAATATCTTAATATTTGCGACCTGCAGCGTATAAACAGTATAATTTTGGTAGGACCCTTATATGGGCACTAGGTCTAAACATGGACCGATGTTCATCAAAATCAATAGGCTTCGTCCGTGGGCCAAAATAGGTCTGTGTACCAAATTTCGTCAAAATATCTTAATATTTACGACGTGCATCGTATAAACAATATAATTTTGGGGGGACCCTTATATGGGCACTAGGTCTAAACATAGACCGATGTTCACCAAAATCAATAGGCTTCGTCCTTCGGCTGCCATAAGTCGGTGTACCAAATTTCATCAAAATATCTTAATATTTGCGACCTGCAGCGTATAAACAATATAATTTTGGTAGGACCCTTATATGGGCACTAGGTCTAAACATGGACCGATGTTCACCAAAATCAATAGGCTTTGTCCTTGGGCCAACGTAGGTCTGTGTACCAAATTTTATCAAAATATCTTAATATTTGCGACCTGCAGCGTATAAACCATATAATTTTAGTAGGACCCTTATATGGGCACTAGGTCTAAACATGGACCGATGTTCACCAAAATCAATAGGCTGCGTTACTGGGCCAATGTAGGTCTGTATACCAAATTTTATCAAAATATCTTAATATTTACGACGTGCATCGTATAAACAATATAATTTTGGGGGGACCCTTATATGGGCACTAGGTCTAAACATAGACCGATGTTCACCAAAATCAATAGGCTTCGTCCTTCGGCTGCCATAAGTCGGTGTACCAAATTTCATCAAAATATCTTAATATTTGCGACCTGCAGCGTATAAACAATATAATTTTGGTAGGACCCTTATATGGGCACTAGGTCTAAACATGGACCGATGTTCACCAAAATCAATAGGCTGCGTTATTGGGCCAATATAGGTCTGTGTACCAAATTTCATCAAAATATCTTAATATTTACGACCTGCAGCGTATAAACAGTATAATTTTGGTAGGACCCTTATATGGGCACTAGGTCTAAACATGGACCGATGTTCACCAAAATCAATAGGCTGCGTTATTGGGCCAATATAGGTCTGTGTACCAAATTTCATCAAAATATCTTAATATTTACGACCAGCAGCGTATAAACAATATAATTTTGGTAGGACCCTTATATGGGCACTAGGTCTAAACATGGACCGATGTTCAAAAAAATCAAACTTGTTCGTCCTTGGGCCAACATAGGTCTATGTACCAAATTTCATCGAAATATCTTAATAGGTGCGACCTGTAGAGTGCGTACAAGATTGCATGGACAGACAGACAGACGGACGGACGGACGGACGGACAGACGGACATCGTTAAATCGAAATAAAAAAAAATTCTGAACCGATCGGTATACTATAAGGTGGGTCTACGACCAATATTTTTTGGTGTTACAAACATCAGCACAAACTTATAATACCCTGACCACATAGTGGTGTAGGGTATAATGACCACATAGTGGTGTAGGGTATAATTATTTATGCTTCTAACACATGTTTAATATTTTATTTCGTTTTCAATCATGTAATTTAATTTTAAATATTAAGCAGAATAATAAACAAAAAACAAAAGAAATATATTACAAAATATTTAACATAATATTTTATAAAAAATTAATAACCTTTTAGTATTTTGAATGAATTATAGTTTGTTTTTATCTGTTTTCATATTTAATACTTAATAAATTTTAATTCAAATAAAAAAAAAAAAAAAAAGATTTGAAAAAACTTGTTACGCCTATTGTATTGATTTGATTTTTCACATCAAAGCTTAAAACCGCTCCCTTGTTCATGCTTATTTTTTTCTTTATACATATTTTTGGCATGTATTTCGTTTCGATTCACTTCGATTCGTGTCTGTTTAACATGGCCTATTAATTTAAAAAGGCGGTCTTTAATATTAATTTCTTTGACACCTAATCAATGTTTATTTTCTTAGCTGTTTCTGCTTTTTTTTTCGCTGTCCAAAAAAAATATATATTTTAATAATTACCATCTATCGAAAAATGTTTGTAAAGGAAATATACAGTGGGTCTCATAATTTTGAGAACTCCTTTATATAATAGAACAATGTTCAGCATAAAAGAACTTGTTTGATTATGCTTAAAGTAATTCGACTTGAAAATAATTTTAAAATTTTTTCTATATACACAAATTGTTTTTTTAACAACAACAGTTTAAACATAAATCAATACAAATCTAAGAATCCGATATATTTAAATGAATTTAGTTTTAAAGAATCTGGCTTCTTACAAAGGAAAATATAAATATAACAGGATCTCATAATTGTATAGGAATATTTAAAAACTAATTAGCATTTTACAGAAAAAATATATTTAAATCGATAAATTTAATACATAAAAAATTCCTCAATATGTGTAAAATTTTTTCACATTTAGAAACCATTTATTTGAAAACTAAACCGGAAGAATAATAGCTTATTTAGTGTCTGACAAATTGTGTGACTGACTGTTTATTTATTATAGAGTTTGATTTGATACATGTTTAGGATTTCGCGAATACCACCATATAATTTAGTTTTAACCAACTTGAACAAATATGTTTTTTTTTTATATTGTATGTATATTAAGCAATTCGATATTTTCATAATTCTTAAGAATCAACAGAAAAAAACAGTTCTTGTCATAAGGTGATATTAAATTTCATAGGGAAATATGGAAATATTTATATTAGAGATTAACTGAATTTCAATAAATCAATAAAAAGTACTTTTTAAATAGGGAGGAATATAAATAGGAACTTTTCCAATAAAAATTACTTTTTAATTAAAAGGTAAGATTTTGATATATATGAATATACTTCTTACTAAAGAACTTTTTTAGTAAAAGGTACTTTTTTAATAAAAGATACTTTTTTAATAAAAGGTACTTTTTAAATAAAAGGTACTATTTTAATAAATGTACTTTTCTAACAAAAGGTACTTTTTCAATAAAAGGTACTTTTCTAACAAAAGGTACTTTTTTAATAAAAGATGATTTTTAATAAAAAGTACTTTTTTGATGAAAGGTACTTTTTTGATGAAAGGTACTTTTTTAATAAAAGGTACTTTTTTAATAAAAGGTACTTTTTTAACAAAAGGTACTTTTTTAATAAAAGGTACTTTTTTAATAAAAGGTACTTTTTTAATAAAAGGTAATTTTTTAGTAAAAGGTACTTTTTTAATAAAAGATACTTTTTTAATAAAAGGTACTTTTTAAATAAAAGGTACTATTTTAATAAATGTACTTTTCTAACAAAATGTACTTTTTCAATAAAAGGTACTTTTCTAACAAAAGGTACTTTTTTAATAAAAGATGCTTTTTAATAAAAAGTACTTTTTTGATGAAAGGTACTTTTTTAATAAAAGGTACTTTTTTAAAAAAGGTACTTTTTTAATAAAAGGTACTTTCTTAATAAAAGGTACTTTTTTAATAAAAGGTACTTTTTTAATAAAAGGTACTTTTTTAATAAAAGGTACTTTTTTAATAAAAGGTACTTTTTTAATAAAATTTACTTTTTAGTAAAAGGTACTTTTTAATAAAAAGTGCTTTTTTCATGAAAGGTACTTTTTTAGTAAAAGGTACTTTTTTAATAAAAGGTACTTTTTTAATAAAAGGTACTTTTTTAATAAAAGGTACTTTTTTAATAAAAGGTACTTTTTAAATAAAAGGTACTTTTTTAATAAAAGGTACCTTTTTAATAAAAGGTACTTTTTTAATGAAAGGTAATTTTTTAATAAAAGGTACTTTTCTAAAAAAATGTACTTTTTTAATAAAAGGTACTTTTCAATAAAAAGTACTTTTTTGATGAAAGGTACTTTTTTAATAAAAGGTATTTTTTAAAAAAAGTACTTTTTAAATAAAAGGTACTTTTTTAATAAAAGGTACTTTTTTAATAAAAAGGTACTTTTTTTAATAAGAGGTAATTTTTTAATAAAAGGTACTTTTTAATAAAAGGTAGCTTTTAGTAAAATGTACCTTTTTAATGAAAGGTACTTTCTTAATAAAAGGTCGTTTTTTTAACAAAAGTAACTTTTTTAATAAAAGGTACTTTTTTAATAAAACCCCGGTAAAATGTTGTTTTTTCAAAAGCGTCGTATAGACCAAATACAATTAATATTGTAATTAATATGTATTTTTATTAATAGTAAAAACGTTTGTATATAATAATGTATAATTTTATATACCCGGACATAATTATATGTACCCATATATAATTTTTTCTTTCTCAAAAAATTGTAATATGATGTCATATTTAGTTGCATCTTATTACATGTCGATCAGTATATACACTGGCGGTCATAAAAACCGCACCATTAGCAACTCTGCATCAATTATGGTAAAATAATAAAAACACCGCGCAAATTGTGTTCTTTTTATAATGGGGACTTACCTATTTATATTTATGTAACGATTTTAAGCCGAGTGTGTAATTTTTATAAATATTAGCACTATAAATGCATTTTCTTGCAAGAATTTGAGAAATGTCCACACGGTGTAGACAATTGACGCGTGACCGAAAGGTCGAAATTTTTGTTTTGAAGGATATGGGGGTTACTTATCGTCGCATAGCCGATAAATTGGAATGCTCTCATTCAACGATTGTAAGGCTCATAAAGAAAAAAAAAATAATTCGTACCCGTTAGCAAGGACGAAAGGATCAGGAAGGCCTCGGAAGAATAACACCCGGACAGATGGAGTCAGGGGTATGGCATCACCAAAAACAAAAATTATAACGTCATCACTATTGTCACTTTGTTAAAAAAATTGACAATTTTCTTTTTTTATTTAAATTTGAATAATAACAAACAACAAACCAAAAGAACAAGCGGATATATCAAATTTTATTATTTGAATATATTCCGCGCTTGGTTTTCCTTATTTTCAGCAGCACATGCTCAGCTGATACTAAACTGATACTAATTAGTTGCTCAGGTAATACTAAATTTCAGAGCCCTCTACCTGTGAGTAGTTTAAGTTTTGATTTCCTATCTCTATAATTAATAGTCTCTCGACGGAGTAATACGAAAAATAAGTTTGAAGGATCGATTCAAAAATGCAGTAGCAATAATAACTGAGATGAAAAGGTATCACAATGTGGATTTAAGTGCCGAAACTTTGCGAAGAAGGCTTCGGGAGTGCGGATTATACGGAAGACGACCGGCTAAAAAGACCCTTTTGACGAAGCGAATGAAATCAAACCGCTTGGCGTGGGCCAAAAAGTATCGAAACTGGACCCTCGAGGACTAGAGAAGAGTTATATGGTCCGAAGAAAGCAAATTTAATGTGCTATGCGCAGATAATCTGCCTTATCTTCGTCGTTCAGATGGTGAAAGATTTAAGGATAACTGTATAGTTAAAACAATGAAGTTTCCAGAAATCCAGATGGTGTGGGGCTGTTTTTCCTATTTTATACGGGGTGCCTTATTCCATATTCAAGGAACCGTGAAAAATATGGACAAATTATTAGGGACCAACTTCTTCCAGCCATTGAGGAGCATTTATCTCACAGTGAGGAATTTGTTTTCCAGGACGATTCTGCGCCATGCCACCGTGTCAAATCGGTAAGTAAAGGATTTATAATATTAACTAATGTTCAATAACTTAAAAATTAATAACAAAATTTTAATATAAATTTTTGTTTTTTTTGCAGATTAAAAAAGTGTTGGATGATATTGGGATTCGCCAACTAGAGTGGCCCGGAAACTCCCCGGATTTAAATCTTATAGAGCACCTCTGGCACACTATGAAGCGGAAAATGGCTGAGAATAAGCCAGAGAGTAAAAAATCGCTTGCTGCTGCTTTGGATAAAGTTATATGGCTGTAATAAAGGCAAAAGGAGGAGCAAAACAATACTAATAATTTTTTTTAGTTCTGGTGTTTAGCCAATAGAACCGAGCAAAAATGCTGAAAAACTTTCAGCAACCTTTATTTTTATATAGTTTTTATCAAAATCCTTTAAAATGTGAATTTTCTTCAATAATTTTATTTTAATAAACAACTATTCAATTTTTTTTAAACTCGCTACTTTTTTAATTTTGTCTTTGATTTGGTCTTAAAAAGAGTTGAAAAATATATCCTTTAAAATAAAGCGATTTGAATTCTTGTTTAAAACAATTTTATTAAAATTTTTGTGTGTTGCGGTTTTTATGACCGCCAGTTTATATGTATGTACAAAAACCCTGCACAAATATATTGGTTTTTTTGTCTTCATGTAAGACACACTTCAACTGTATTGTAAAAACTATAAAAACTGCTCTGTTCGACTTAACAACAAGTGAATTTTATCTTATACGAAAACAAAAAAAAAAAAAGAATGATGTTAGTTTTCTATACGATCGTTCGCTATCATAAAGCCTATTTGACACTTGCTAGTTTCAGTATTAATAATCCAAAATAGAATAGAGCACGAATTTCCTTATGTGAGAAATAATGTGTGTGAAGAGAACAGCTATATCGAAAAACTATCAAACTGTCAAATTGATGTTGGTAATGCAGTGCCCTTCATATGATTTGTATTAATGGTGCAAAAAACTAGGATCTAGAAACTAGCAAGTGTCATATAGGCTTAAGCAATTATTTGCTTCTTTTTTTTATTGTTTATCACTTCAGTGAACTAGTATATGACCTATTGCATCGAGTTTGAGGTTGAAACATGGTGTATTTTCTTATAATATGTAGTAGCAACTTCGTAATGAAGGGTTTTATAAAACGCAAAAGTGTAAAAGTACACTCAGATAAAAAAAGTTAGTAAAAAAATTTGTAAACAGTTTTGAATCACACTTTACTATTTTTGCATTGTGTGTTTTTAATTTATATAGTAAAAAATTAATTTTTAAGTTATTTTTATGTAAAAAATTTATTTATAAGTAAAAAATTTATTTTTAAGTTATTAATTTTTTACTATATATAGCAAAAAATTAAGGAACGGTATTTTTATGCATGCGGGTATATTTATCAAAATTAAATTGTTTAGAGGTTGTGTAATACGTGTTCGTATATTTTTTACATTAAATAAACTTTAAATTTTAATGTGTAAATTCCAGGGTTGGTAATGCACGAATATGCACGCACATACACTGGACATGCATTGAAAAATAGAGGTAACATTAGAAAAAAATCGCCAATATTGATAAAAGTCGCCAATATTTAGAAAAATCAATAAAATTGACAAAAATTTAAAAAAAATCGTCAAAAATAAAAAAATGCCTTATATGAAAAAAATCGTCAAAATTTAAGAAAATCGTCGAAATTAAAAAAATTGGAAAAAATTCGTCAAAATTTGAACAACCGTCCAAAATTTAGAAAAATCAGCAAATTTAGAAAAATTACCGAAATTGAAAAAACCGTCAAAATTTAAAAAAAAAATCGTTAAAATTTGAAAAATAGCAAAATTTTGAAAAAATTGTCAGAAATTAGAAAAAATTTTCAAAATTTATAAAAATCGTCAAAATATAAAAAAATAGTCCAAATTTATAAAAAATTTTCAAAATTTAAAAAAATTTACAAATATTACAAAAAATCGTCAAAACTTAAAAAAAAATCGCCGAAATTAAAAAAATTGCCAAAATTGAAAAAAATTTACAAAATTGGAAAAAATTTACAAAATTTAATAAATCAAAAAAATTAGAAAAAATCGCCAAAATTGAAAAAATTTTCAAAATTCTTTAAAAAAAATCGTCAAAATTTGGAAAATACCAAAATTTCGCAAAAATAAGAAAAAAATCGTCAAAATTACAAAAACTCGACAAAAATTACAAAAAATCGTCAATAGCAAAATTTGGAAAAACTGGAAAACTAAAAATAAATCGGCAAAATTGAAAAAATCGTCAAAATATCAAAATTTGGAAATAGCATTTTCTTCTACGAAGTTTTTCATTTTGCCCAGTGATAATTTTAAGACACAAAAGGCTCCAAATAAATATTTATGTGGCTCCAAAATTTTTTGAAAAAAAATTGTAAACTAATTTTTCGAAAATAAGCAAGATATTTCAAGTTTTGGGGTTAAATCTATCAAAATTCGAATACTTGCAATCTATAACAATACCAAACCCAATCTTTCTGTAATTTAAAGATTTTTTGCATCTATCTTATTCTTAGAGATTTTAAAACCAGTTTCTTAAAAGTACCAAGGTACACGACATTCCCGTACTTAAGCCTATAGAAGGTTGCCGGTTCAAGTATCAATCACATACACTTTATAGAAAAAAGTTCATCCAAAGACAATTAAACAATTTAAAATACCGGTTTCCCAAATTTATTTTGAAATTCTTCGCCCATTATCACATTAGAGGGTTAATTCAATTCTTGTCTGTTAAACTTTTCCTTAAGTTATATGCCGAATATTTTTAGATTTATTGTATATTTAAGTAGAATATTGTTTTTTTTTTTTTTAATTATGTATTTAAAAAACAAATTTTAATATGCAAAACACATTTCAGTTTTTTACATTTATTTGAAAAACAACACTTAACAATTTGTCTTGTATTTTATTAAAAGACATTTGTTTAAAATGCTTTTATTTCTTTGATACATAGTATAACTTTTCACAAAAAAAGCTTTTTGTCTGGCGAGAAGATTTCAACAGTAAGCATTATTCAATTTTGTGTTAGAAATTTTAAAATATGTATTATTTATGTACGCTATTTGCTACATTAGAATAAATAAATCATAGTATTAAAAAGCTAAAAAAATATTTCTAAACTTTTGATTTGATTTTTTTTTTTGTAACAGTGAAAACTTTTATATCGAAATTGGGAAACGGAGCACTATACCAAAAATTTTAAGGGGGATTTTTAATTTTCTAAAATTTATTTAACTGTAAGTTTTGTAAAGCTATTATAGACCCATTTTGTATTATACCTGTCGATTTTGAGTTACCTGCTGAATCGATTTAGCGACTTCCTTATGCCTATGTAATATGATCGACCTTTGTAACTTGGATGCTACGTTGGCTCTTTTCGAAAATGCGATGCAGCTTTCTTGGTTTTTTCGTCCTTTGCTATAAAATTGTTTAATAAATCATATTAAATCGGAGAGTAGAATTCCACATGTAACTTATAGCCAACCCTTCGGGCTGTAACCAGCTAGAAAGCCAAAAGTTTGAGTATAAAATTTAAAGACTCCAAAAAAAATTAAAACTCTCAAGAAATGCAAATGTCGAGCCGATGTTTGCACAATATACCAATTCAGAAGCCAGCAGACACCATACAGTCTTGAAACCTAATCCGTTCCAGTATTGAAGAAATTGGAATTTGAACTTTTTAAATGCGCTGAGCATCAATTCTTTAATTTTGGATATGATAATCGCTCACCACTATCGTATCGTTTCGAACATTGTTTCAATTTTGTGGGAAATGTGTTTTTCGGTGCTGATAAGTTTTAAAAAATTTTGCTAATTAAATGTGTTGTAAAAATGTTGATGGAAAATTCATTGAAATAATTTCTTTTTACTAATTTTTTTTCATAAAGAAATTTTTTAATAAACCGCTTTTTTTATTTATTTTTATCGCTAAACGAAACATGCATAATTGCCCAGTCAGAAATCGCCAGTGGTACAAATAATCAAGCACTGGCATACCACTGGGTAACCACGGTATTAAAAATAAATGACTGGCAGAACACTCATTTGGGACACTTTGCCAGCGTTTGCCAAAAGCGTTTTACCAGTATTTGTTTTACAAAAATTTCGGTGGTTTATAAAAAAAACCACTTGCAAAGAGTTGGCTTAGAGTGATATGCCAAGGTTTGTAACCAGTGGTTATCCTGTGCTACCTAGCCAATGCTACCAGGCGTACAAAAATCAATTCACTGGAAAACCAATGATTTTATAAAAATGCTGACGCTTCGTTAAAAAATGTTTGTAGTCCGAAGGTTCCGAGTTCAAATCCGGTTGCAAGCAAAACAATTTTTTTGGATTTTTTTTGATTTAAAATTTTTTTTGTTTTATAAAATCAATTTTTTTTTTGTGGGAAAGCTCCTTCAAGACCAACTTTTGTTTTGCCCTCCAAACACTGGCGTACGAGTTATTATTTGCCAGTACTAGCATTTTGGCACAGCCAGTAGTTGTCCAGCGATTAGCACTCATTTATGTGTTTAGCTATCAAATATTATATGTCTCGTTAGCTCAGTGGGTAGAGCAATCGTCTGCCAATCTGACGGCCTGGGTTCAAATCACGGCAGGACCAAAAAAAATACATATGAACTTTTTTTTAATTTTATTTTGGAAAATATATTTCCAGATCACCTATTTATTGGTTTTGCCAACGTTTAAAAATTTTGTTCCTCCAGTGCTTTTCCGGCGCTTTTTGAACAGCCGGTCCTTTTGTCTAATGATGTTATCATTTTGGGAATGGGAAAGCACTTTTTGCCAATACTTGTACCACCTGTTAAAGTGCTTTGCCACCGCTTTCCCGTTTGTAGATTTCTGACTGGGTGTATGTAAATTTAAAATTAAATTAGAACTTAAAAAATGTTGAACAGGCTCGGCTATATTTTGTGACCGGAAGATGTGTCTTCAATAAGATTTTCATATGTTACTCAATTTTCCATAGATTTCTGAAATTACTTCTGTGAATCAATATACAACACTGATGACTCTTCCAGGCTTAGTAAGCTGCTGGCAAAGGTTCACTCAAACCTTACATACTTAAAGAGGAATGAAGGATCCTGGTCGGAATCGTCGGCGGAGTCATTGGAAATTTTACTCAATAGTCAGTTTCCTGGTTGCAGGGATGCGACCACCTTATGAAAAGGACGGTTCAGCCTTCCACGGGGGATTCAAAATGAAGTTCTAAATGGTATAATTACCCCGAAAAGGAGAGGCTGGACAATTGGAAGTTTCTATCCTTTTAAATCGTCAGGTCTAGGTGGCATTTTTCCGATAATGTTACAGAGTAGTCGAGCAGTCTTTTCTGCTTAACAAACTGGAAAGACTCATCGATGAACATATTACACTAAAACTAGAGAGAATGACACAACTCTCTGGTAGTCAACATTCATATCTCAAGTGTCGCTTACAGGAAACTGCACTTCATAAGAAAGTAGATGTGAAGGTATAGGAGAGATGCTTGGAATCCTGACAATATACTTTGACTGCCTTTTTAGATACAACAATGTCATAACTGATGCGATGCAAAACGTCCTTTGGGATCTGGGCGTAGAGACTTATATCTACGACTTCCCAGCAAAAAAAGAGCACTACAATTGATGATCTAGATGTACTTCTTTTTTAACATAAACACTAATGATTTTAACATTGAGTTGTCATAGGAGAGGAGTACTCCCACTTCAACATTTTTTCAGTACTTTTTGAACGAGTGCAAAGAAAGCTCTTTTTCACCAATTAAAAGTTAAAAAAAAATTCTTTACAATTTACAAAAATTTTTTTATTGCCGCCACCGGGGATCGAACTTGCGACCTCACGATTGCTAGTCTAGCGCTCTACCGCTGAGCTCTTCTTTGATATGATGGTTGACTGGCATAAAAACACCACTTTGTTAATGAGAGATATTGTTCCTTATTCTCTTCAATAAAGTACTTATTCAACAAGTGTAAAAGGTGCACTCCAATTCAATATTGGTTTCAGTACTATTTTTACAGGGACATAAAAATCAATTTCTCACCATTTTTTTTATATATACATATTTTTAAAAATTTTAAAATTAAAAAAATATTGAATTTAGAGAAATTAATCATAAATATTAAAAAAAAAAATTAATAGAATAAAAAAAAAAATATTGGTTCCGCCGGGAATCGAACCCGGGACCCTCTGTTTGGAAATGCCAAATGATACCAAAATCACTTTTTACGATCACTTTTAGAGCGATTACTCTTTAGAAGCAATACTTAAGTGATTTTTTGGATGTGGTTCAGAAGTAATTCTAAAAAAGCTGTAAATATGTAATAACGGATACTTCGGAAGCAATGAAAGAAGTGATTTTTTAAGTTGTTCAGAGTAACTTCTAAAAAGCAGTAAAAGTACACTAATGGATACTTGCGAATCATTAAAAGAAGTAGTTTGTAAAGCACTACTTGCAATTTTTTTTGCTGGATTGTTAGTAACCATGTTGGACTCTCGAATTGTTAATCCTCGTCGCGGTTGTTTTGTGGACATACACGTCAATCGTACGCCCAACACTCACTCATATCTCTATTGTATGATGAACTACCAAGTGTTTAGATACCAACCAACTATACAAGCTGCAGCGTTTGGCTTTTACTGGAGTTACTGGTGCGATAAGGACTTACCACACTGAAGCTCTCAATACGATATTTCATATTAATCACACTGATTTATATAAGAATGCAGTTTCTGATAGCAGTGCATCAAGGCTGGCTGCTGAACTCCTAGGTTCAGTTTCCCTTCTATGAGGAATGGCACAGGAAAGATCCGATGAAGGGATTCGACATCAAGGTATACACCGACGGCACAAGTTGTGGAGTTGGCTCTGAGGTTTTCTTCCGGTTACCTGATCATATTATTTAGTGTCTTTTAGGTGGAGATTCTGGCTATGGAGGAAGCCGATTGTTACCGACAATAACTTAAATTTATCGGCAGTTATTAAAAGTACTCTTAAATACAAATGCGAAATTTTGGTTAACCCTGATAACAAATATGTAAATTGATTACTCATGTTTAATTAGTACTAACTAGGCTTTGTTGTATATAATTTTTCTCATTTTTGTTTTTGCGCCATTTTGCGGTTAAATATACTGCGCCACATGGATTAGGGAAAAGGATTGTTAAACGAAGTATTATGAAACTAAGGTAACATTTTTCAGGGAACCGTGTACCCAGAAAACAGATTCGGTGCTGACAACCATATTTGTAGCCAATCGCTTGGTTCGGTTGTGGTACCCGAGTTTTGCAGTTGTAACAACAGAAAACCAATTGAGACAGGACTAATTTGACCGTGATAACGGAATTTCAGTTGCATCCAAAATAATTCGGTAGTCGCAATCGAAAAATTCATTTGATGCAACTGAGCCATTCATTTTGGCAACAAATTGGGTTGTCAGTACCGCATCTGCTTTCTGGGTGTGGGTATTTTCTTCGATAACTGGGCGGAGCTTATGCCTTTGAGCTCCTATACTACATCTTCCATCCTCGTCGGGTAGTGTAGGGCGGAACCGTCCAAGCTAAAGGCGGAAATTAACGTTACGTGTTGAATTAGCTGAAAAGTTGCCGATCAGCTTTTGGATCAAAGTCAGTTTTAAACCATCGCCACAATTTTTTCCTTCAGCCACCGCAGCTGCTTAATTTCGTGAGCACAGATGATTTCGCTTAAAAACAAGTAGACAGACAACATTAAACAGCTGATACGTTGTTACGTACACAAAAGAGCCATCCGGCCAGGCACGTTACAGAAACAGTATGGAACGCAGAGTTTACTGGTGCAAGTTGTCAGTCCCTGATTACGTTGGCATAGGCTGCTGGCAACAGGGACTTCTACGTTAATGAACGCGAAGATGAGTTACTCCACAAGGCAATAAGCAGATGGACTGGAATGGGCAGTTATAGGACATCTGGGTCATACTAAAGCTCTCCTCAGCAGGAGTAGAAGAGACGTCTTGAGGCTGACCGCACACTGGCTGATAGGCAGACACGGTAACACGCGGACTAAAAGCCGACTACAGCCGACGGATTCTTAGAAAAATTAAGACTGATTAGGAAAGAAAACTATGCATTAGCTACA
This sequence comes from Leucophora obtusa, assembly GCA_949987735.1. Classification (NCBI taxonomy): domain Eukaryota; kingdom Metazoa; phylum Arthropoda; class Insecta; order Diptera; family Anthomyiidae; genus Leucophora; species Leucophora obtusa. Next base: position 291,544,204 of record OX465295.1, on the reverse strand, counting down.
CTACATTCAATGCCTTACGTGGGTTAGATGGCTAAGCTGTCGAACTCTAGTATCGTGACGTTTGTAATGTAGGAGTGTATGGGTTCGATTCCTACAGCCGACGGGTTTTTCATAAATTATCCTATAGAGACAATCTGACAATAAAATATAAACAATAATACAATTTAATGGAACTGATGAATTCTGTCCATAGAAAAAGGCAGAAACTACACTCAGATAAAAAAGTTTGTAAAAAAATTTGGAAACAGTTTCCAATCGCACTATACTATTTTTATACTAATTTTTAGTACAATTTTTATTTTTAGTAATCATTTTTGCTATTCTCTTATTACAAATTACGGATTTTTTTACTAATTTTCGCTGATGATTTCAGCAAAACATTTTTTCAAAACCGAGTGCTAAATTTAGCAGAAAAATAAGCTAATTTAAAATAATTTTTTTTTTTGATTTTTTACAATTCTTCTTTAGTTTATATTTGTTACTATTGATATATTCTTAGTTTGGAAATAACACCCAGAAAATTTTATTGCATCTCCAATGCATAAAAAGGTAATAACTGGAGAACCGTTTGCAATTTTGACTCCAAATTTCAAGTACGATGAAGTAATTATACGCTTGTTACAATCGAAAGAAAAAAAGCTTTTTTTATAATTTTTTTTAGATTTTACAGTTTATTTATTTTTTAGTACAATTTTTTGCTAATTTCAACAGATTGATTTTAAATTACAGTTTACAGCAATTTACTGACAATTAGTAGCTGCAACTAATTATTAATACTAATTTCATTGTACTAAAATTATGATATTTAGTAAGTTTTTTAACTTATTTTAGCAAATTGATTTTGAATTGCAGTTTACATAAATTTTACTAAAATCTAGTAGCGGCTACTAATGTTTTCTACTAGTTTTATAGTACTACAGATCAGCAAACATGTGTTGCTAAAATTAACAAAAAATACCGCTGGCCTCAAAACAGTTAAATTTCCCGTAATAACAGCAAAATTTTCAGTAGCCTAGTCAGATTTGCAAATTAATGTGTTTATAACTTTTAGAAAAAATGTTTATTCTTCTTCTTAACCTTAAACCTACTAAATTAAGCCAAGTATTTTTTTGTAATCAAAAATTTATTAATTGTATAGGAAAGATAAAAAAATCACATTTATAGCGGTTTAGCTGATATAGTCGGCTAACATTTTATAGGCGAAATTAGCGGTACAATTCGGCGGCGTCCTTTCGTCCCTGTGACTCCCTACACTTAAGATATTTTGTGTGTACACTCATAGGAATAAATCTGTTAAAATAGCAGAAAAAATAACTCAAAATTAGTTAAAAATGATGTTGCAGTAAAAACTGCTGAAATTAGCATATGTTTTTGCTAAATACTTGTAAAATAAGAATATCAAAAATAAAACAGTTAAATTTACAGAATTTTAGTTATATTTATGTTAACTTTTAGTTAATTGAAAATGACAAATTGTACTATAAAATATTAGTAGACTAAAGGCACATCTACACAGGATAGAAAACTCGCTAGACTTTATGAAAATGCAGCTCTGTATAAGTCTACGAAATTGTAATCTCTAGGCCATTGACAATTGCTGTCGTACATAATTTCTTTAATTAGAAACAATTTTTAACATATCTTGTAATATTATTGAACATTTTAGTTTAGTAAATGCACCTTTTGGTATTTGCAAAAAAAAATTATTCTTTAAAATACAACAATCGAAACAATCATAACATTGACAAATAAAATTTGAATTTATTGAATTTTATTGTTGTTTTGTATGAAGAGTTATGACTCTCACCCGCATTTACAATAAACAAATAAACTAAAGTTAACACAAACTGAAAGTTAAAAAATTCTGAGTCGATCGGTTACTATAAGGTGGGTCTGGGATAAATAATTTTTGATGTTACAAACATCAGCACAAACTTATAATACCCTGACCACATAGTGGTGTAGGGTATAAAAATTCAAGTTTGTATGAAATTTGACATCTGTAACTCTAAGTTAGCTCAAACTTTAGGTTAAGTTGTTTATTGTTTATGGGGGTCAGTCTTAAAAATAATCTTATGACGGCAACAATGAGTCACAAGTATGAATAAGCACCTAAAAATAGCAAAAACAAATTGTTACATCTCCAAAATTTTGTTAAGTGCAAATGGCAGTCTATACTGCTAAAATCAGCAGAAAAATTGTAACCTGCTGTTGTCAAAAGGCTCGATTTTTATTTATATTTAAAAAATCAAAAGAAAGCTTCGAAAAATTTTTTTGTTATTTTTGAGGCTACTAATTATTTAGCAAAATCCGTTGCTGATTTCAGCAGGCTAATTTGTTATTTTGTATTTAACTCAAATATAACTACAATTCTGTATATCTAACACTTTTATTTTTGCTGTTCCTACCTTACTAATATATAGCAAAAGTAATCTGCTAATTTTAGCAGTTTTTTCTGCAACATAATTTTTAACTATTTTTCGTAGTTTTAGTTTTTTTTTACAGATTTTCTTCAATTAGTTTACTGAGTGTTGTAAAGCTTTATTATGAGTGTGTTCCCGTACGTTCCCAATGTTACCGAAATTTACCCAAAGTTACCGAAATTTACCCAAAAGCGTTCCCGTACTCGAGAATTGGGTAAATGAGAGCGTTAATGAGAGTGTATTAGTGCTTCTCTTTTTACCAAAATTTACCCAGACTTTTTCTTCGGGTAAACTTTGGTAAAACAGCTGATGCAAATATAAACAAAAAACAATTGTGAAATTAAATTAAAAATTGTAATTAAATAAAGAAATAAGCAAAAGAAACTTGGTTTTTTGTTAAAATTAACTGAATAAAATCAAAAACAACTTTTAAATGCGAATAAATATGTCTATTTGTGCCGATTTGCAAACTGAAATTATACGTATTTTCACATCAGTGATGGGATTTTTGGCACAATCTAAAATTGATTGGTACAATGGCACAACCGATACTATTTTGGCACATTTTGGTTATCTACAAAATTTAATAGAAAATGAATTTAAAAAATAACAATTCTTTAATTTTTAGTTTCTAAGCATTTATTGGTATTAAAATACCTTTTCGAATAAAGCAAAACTAAAAAATGGCATCGAAGATATTACCGAATAAAGCACCGTAAGTTGTTTTTCACGTGAAAAAATTTCTCTCAGACTTTAAATTGCAATTTAAGTTAAAAAAATTAACAATATTTTAATTTTATAACAAAGCCACAATCACAATTAACACAAAATGTCACTTTTTCACCAGAAAAATAATAGTGTTGTACATTAAATTTGCGTGAAAACTAAGTTTGCACGATTTTCACGTGAAACTCATACTCGTGAAAAATAATTTTTTTTTTATATGGAGTATAACAGTTTTTTCACGTGAAAACTGAACAACTTATGGTGCTTAATCCATAGAATTTTAAAAATTCAAATGCTATAAATTTATCTCAGAGCTTCGAAAGAATTAATTGAAGTTTAATTCATAAAAAATTAATTCAGTTTTAGAAAATGTTTATATGTATACCATTCCGTGCAACCATTCCTAAAGAATTCATTCATTGGCTGCATTCCCAAATCTTTAATAAGTATCGGATGAATTTAATTTATCATTTTTTTTATTTTAATTCAAAGAAAATTTTAATTCATTCAAATATAATTAATTCCATAAGAATTCAAAATAGAATTAATTCCATAAGAATGCATTTACAAAATGAAAGTTGAAAACACGGTTTCTAAGTGAAAATTGAGTTTTGGCACAATAAAGGCCCATTTGGCACATTTTAGTCACACACTTGGCACTAAACAAAATTTTTCAAGTCCCATCACTGTTTAACACTATTCTTTGAAATAAGTTTTTGGGCTAGAAAAGTGGTTTTTTGCGTTCCTGTACTATTGGGTAATTTTGTCATTTTGTGAGAGGATTTTGTGCTTACTCTCATTTTACCGAACTTTACCCAAAAAGTAAAGAAACACACCTAATATTGGTTATTTCTTACCAAGGATGGTAACCGAAACGATGCGCTTATCGGTAAGGGTAACTCTATTTTAAATTATTTCCATACCGTTATCGATTCAAAACCCTTTCAACTCACTACCGTTACCCCTAAAATACCGTTACCGAAATACCCGAAATACCGTTATCCTTAAAATACCGTTACCGAAATAACTGAAAAGCCGTTATCCTCAAAATACCGATACCGAAATAAATGAAATATCAATACCGCTAAAATACCGTTACCGAAACAAATGAAATGCCACTATCCCTAAAATTTGTTACCGTTATTTTAATTTTCTGCTTTTCGTAATTTCACGTGGTTATTGAGTACTTTTTGAACATTAAGTTGATAAATTGGTTCTGTTTTTAATCTCGTTTGTTTTTTGTAAAAAAAATTGCTGGATGCATCAAAATAACTGACTACCGTTACCCTTAAAAAACCGTTACCGATATAACTGAAATACCGTTAACCTTAAAATACCGTTACCGAAATAATCCAAATATCGTTATATTTAAAATACCGTTACCGAAATAACTCAAATACCGTTATCCTTAAAATACCGATACCGAAATAAATGAAATAGCGTTACCCTTAAAATACCGTTACCGAAATAACCTAAAATATCGTTACCCTAACGATAACCGTATTCGTTTCGGTTACCATCCATGATTATTTCGGTAACGGTATTTTAAGGGTAACGCTATTTTATTTATTTATTTATTTATTTATTTATTTATTTATTTATTTATTTATTTATTTATTTATTTATTTATTTATTTATTTATTTATTTATTTATTTATTTATTTATTTATTTATTTATTTATTTATTTATTTATTTATTTATTTATTTATTTATTTATTTATTTATTTATTTATTTATTTATTTATTTATTTATTTATTTATTTATTTATTTATTTATTTATTTATTTATTTATTTATTTATTTATTTATTTATTTATTTATTTATTTATTTATTTATTTATTTATTTATTTATTTATTTATTTATTTATTTATTTATTTATTTATTTATTTATTTATTTATTTATTTATTTATTTATTTATTTATTTATTTATTTATTTATTTATTTATTTATTTATTTATTTATTTATTTATTTATTTATTTATTTATTTATTTATTTATTTATTTATTTATTTATTTATTTATTTATTTATTTATTTATTTATTTATTTATTTATTTATTTATTTATTTATTTATTTATTTATTTATTTATTTATTTATTTATTTATTTATTTATTTATTTATTTATTTATTTATTTATTTATTTATTTATTTATTTATTTATTTATTTATTTATTTATTTATTTATTTATTTATTTATTTATTTATTTATTTATTTATTTATTTATTTATTTATTTATTTATTTATTTATTTATTTATTTATTTATTTATTTATTTATTTATTTATTTATTTATTTATTTATTTATTTATTTATTTATTTATTTATTTATTTATTTATTTATTTATTTATTTATTTATTTATTTATTTATTTATTTATTTATTTATTTATTTATTTATTTATTTATTTATTTATTTATTTATTTATTTATTTATTTATTTATTTATTTATTTATTTATTTATTTATTTATTTATTTATTTATTTATTTATTTATTTATTTATTTATTTATTTATTTATTTATTTATTTATTTATTTATTTATTTATTTATTTATTTATTTATTTATTTATTTATTTATTTATTTATTTATTTATTTATTTATTTATTTATTTATTTATTTATTTATTTATTTATTTATTTATTTATTTATTTATTTATTTATTTATTTATTTATTTATTTATTTATTTATTTATTTATTTATTTATTTATTTATTTATTTATTTATTTATTTATTTATTTATTTATTTATTTATTTATTTATTTATTTATTTATTTATTTATTTATTTATTTATTTATTTATTTATTTATTTATTTATTTATTTATTTATTTATTTATTTATTTATTTATTTATTTATTTATTTATTTATTTATTTATTTATTTATTTATTTATTTATTTATTTATTTATTTATTTATTTATTTATTTATTTATTTATTTATTTATTTATTTATTTATTTATTTATTTATTTATTTATTTATTTATTTATTTATTTATTTATTTATTTATTTATTTATTTATTTATTTATTTATTTATTTATTTATTTATTTATTTATTTATTTATTTATTTATTTATTTATTTATTTATTTATTTATTTATTTATTTATTTATTTATTTATTTATTTATTTATTTATTTATTTATTTATTTATTTATTTATTTATTTATTTATTTATTTATTTATTTATTTATTTATTTATTTATTTATTTATTTATTTATTTATTTATTTATTTATTTATTTATTTATTTATTTATTTATTTATTTATTTATTTATTTATTTATTTATTTATTTATTTATTTATTTATTTATTTATTTATTTATTTATTTATTTATTTATTTATTTATTTATTTATTTATTTATTTATTTATTTATTTATTTATTTATTTATTTATTTATTTATTTATTTATTTATTTATTTATTTATTTATTTATTTATTTATTTATTTATTTATTTATTTATTTATTTATTTATTTATTTATTTATTTATTTATTTATTTATTTATTTATTTATTTATTTATTTATTTATTTATTTATTTATTTATTTATTTATTTATTTATTTATTTATTTATTTATTTATTTATTTATTTATTTATTTATTTATTTATTTATTTATTTATTTATTTATTTATTTATTTATTTATTTATTTATTTATTTATTTATTTATTTATTTATTTATTTATTTATTTATTTATTTATTTATTTATTTATTTATTTATTTATTTATTTATTTATTTATTTATTTATTTATTTATTTATTTATTTATTTATTTATTTATTTATTTATTTATTTATTTATTTATTTATTTATTTATTTATTTATTTATTTATTTATTTATTTATTTATTTATTTATTTATTTATTTATTTATTTATTTATTTATTTATTTATTTATTTATTTATTTATTTATTTATTTATTTATTTATTTATTTATTTATTTATTTATTTATTTATTTATTTATTTATTTATTTATTTATTTATTTATTTATTTATTTATTTATTTCGGTATCGGTATTTTAAGGTTAGTGGTATTTCAGATTATTTCGGTAGCGGTATTTTAAGGGTACCGATATTTCATTTATTTCGGTAACGTTATTTTAAGGTTAACGGTTTTTCAGTTATTTCGGTAACGGTATTTTAAGGTTAACGGTAGTCAATTATTTCCGTGTATACTGCAAACTTTTTAACAAAAAGCAAACGAGAATAAAAACAAAACCAATTTATCAACTTAATGTACGAAAAATACTCAATAACCACGTGCAATTACCAAAAACAGAAAATTAAAAATAACGGTAACGGTATTTTAGGGATAACGGTATTTTTTTTTATTTCAGTAACGGTATTTTAAGGGTATCTACATTTCATTTATTTCGGTATCGGTTTTATAGGGTTAACGGCATTTTAGTTATTTCGGTAACGGTATTTTAAGGATAACGGTTTTTCGGTTATTGCGGTAACGATATTTTAGGGGTAACAGTAGTCAGTTGAAAGGGTTTTGAATCGATAACGCTATTTTAGCGGTATTGCCTGCCAAACCTGGTTATTATAGTGCTTTATAAAGTCTACCTTATCCAACTGCAGCAGTGTTGCCCAATTATTAATTTGTCATCCCCAAAAATCCCCAAATTATTTTTCCCGATCCCTAAGAATCCGCATTAGGTATTTTCTGTAAAAAATTAAAATTCATTGCGATTCACCATTTATTTAATTTTTCGAAAATTAGATTTCTTCTTGCCTAAGTACCGATTCCGAATAGTTTGTGAAGCGGTGAAAAATATTTTTCACTCGTTTTGAAGTAATGATTACAAATGGCAGTTTTAGCTGTGTTTGTGCGGAAAGCTATCAACGTTGGCTTATGTCATTCCCATATAAATTTTGGAAATTGATAGCTTGCCGCACAAACACAGCTTTTTATCACTTCGCCGCTTGTAAACTGTTCAGAATCGGTACTCTGGACGTCTTAGTTCTATCAAACGGGAAAAATTAGAATTCGAAAATTAATGTGAATGGGAAAAATGAGAACTCGAAACGCAACATTAATTAATAGTTTTTTTTTAAATAACACATTTTGGTCAATTTTTTTGGTAAATTTTTTTTGTGCTACTGACTGCAAACACGCATTTGCATGAAAGTCTATGCCCTAATTATAACAAATGAAAGAGAAGAACGAACACATTATTTAAACCCTTGCACTAACGACTTTTTGTTTGTGGATGTAGCGTTATTTTGACTTCAGATTTTGGTTAAGAGTCCGCAAATTAGAAAAAAATATGTAAAATGTGTGCCCCCTCCCCCTCTTATCCGCCAAAAATTACGTTTGAAAATCGATTTTTTAAATTTCTCATCCCCGTTTTACCCCTTAGACATTCAAATAGCCAAAAATCCCGTCATAAAAGCAAGCTGTATGCCAAATTTCAATTATCTATCTTCATTAGTTTATGAGAAACACCAAAATCGCCTTTTCTCAGAGAATACGAGACTTCATTAACAAATATCGCGACTATATTGTCATGTTGAACTGTTTATACAATAATGATTTTTATTTGAAGGCTAAGAACCTAATAAATTTATTTACAAAAAGTACAAAGTTTTTTTGCATTATCAAATTTTTTATATTCTAAAGAGTTAAAATACATAACCATATAAAATTTTATAATTTCTTCAGAATCAATATCTTCTATCAGGTTAAAAACTTTATTATGCATGGTGTTTCAATTTAAATGTTCACTATTTTAGAAAATGAATGGAATTCTGACAACAAATGGAAGTGAATCCATTTGTAAACTGCGTTGTAATCTGAGAAGAGGTTAGAACTAGAGATGAGCGATCCGGTGATTTTTGAATAACGCTGCTACCAGTGATCGTGATTTTCAAATCACCGTTCTTTTAAACGGTGACCGTGATCACGGGTTTGTAATAGAGATGGGCGATCTGGCGCTTTTTCAGTAACATTGTTCTCAGTGAATGTGATTTGCAAATCGTTGTTCTTTTAAACTGTGATCGTGATCACGGTTTTTCTATGGAAAAGACTTCGATTTTCTGATAAATAAATGAAATAGTATTTATGGCGAGTTTTTAAGATGTCAGTTTAACTTGGTTTAGTTAAACCGAAAACGAATTTTGTCATCTATTTCAAAGTTTATTATTTATTTCTCGAGTACAATTTATTTCTTTATTAAAATAAAACAAAATAAACTACATTTTAAAAGCAGTATTCCAGTTACAAACTGCGTTAAACTAAGTTTAAAGATAATCCACTTCCTGAAAACTGGGCCTTAAAGGAAGAATAGTTGCGACCGGTAACAAAGACATGATAGAAGGATACATTTTATTCAGAAGAGTGTGAAAGCAAGTCACTGTTATTAAAAAAAAAACATGTATTACTCTGCACAATGAAGTTTGCAAGAAAGAATAGTACAAAAATATTAAAAGAACGACATTCCGAATAACTGCGACTTGAAATATTTGATCACTGCCGTTACCAGTGATTTATCAATAACTGTGATTAAATCACCGGTATGAAAATATCGCTCATCTCTAGTTAGAACCAGCATCATTTTAGTACAAAAACCTTGCCAGACTCAAACCTGCTTGCCAGATACAAATTTGTGTAGCCTACATCTCACACTGTTACCATCAATTATAAAAGATATATACAAAGGGGGTAAATATTCAGAGAAAAATTTGTAACATTTTTATCCTCAAAAATCCCCAACAAATCCCCAAACATAAATTTTTATCCCCAATCACGGAAAAAAATCCCCAATTTGGGTATAAATCCTCTAAACTGACAACACTGAATTACAGACAGTATCCTGTTATATTAAAATATTGTTAAACAAAATACAACAATTTACTTTTCTTTTGTTTTAAGACCACAAATGTTTTATGTCAAACAAAAACAGTTTTTATTTGCATATAATATACATCTTCTTTTCTTTCTTTTCTTTTCAATTCAAGTCAATGAACGCTAATAATTCCGCTTTTTTGACGCTACTTTTGTTATTTTATTTTTTTACTTTGTTATATGACTCCCTGTCTATTGATTTTTTTTTTAATTTTTTTTTTTCAATAAGAAATAAATAAACAGCAAAGAATTAATAATTATATTGTATACATAAAAAATGTATTTTCAAATTCTTATATGGTGGATGATTGGTTGTATATCAAATACAAATACAGAAAAATTCAATAAAAAAATTATGGCAGACATTTGTTTTAATGTTTTAAGTAAAATGTTTGTTATTTTTTTTTTACTTAAATTTTTTATGTAAAATGATTTTTATTGTTTTTTTTTTCAATACAGTAGTTAAGTGCTTGTTTATTTTAAAAATGTCCGTCCATTTGTTTAAAAACATCTGTGAATTTCTACATATGTACATTAGGGTCTCCAAAAAAAATTTTTTTTTTCAGTTTTTAAGCAGCCCCCTGGAAATATTTATTTGGGTTAAAAACTATGTCCGCCAAAAAATGAGGATAACTGCCCAGTTATTATAATTTTCCCCAGCAACTGATGTGTCGCAGACTACTTACATTAGTCAAGAAATTCGGGAATACATTTTAAAATTTATCCACTGAAAATATTGGCCGTTTTTTTTTAATCACTGGATTTATTTTATTTTGTTAAAATATCCACATTTTGGTTTTTAATTTTCAGAATTGAATATTTTTGTCAAAATCTAACACTTATTCGATAATAAAATGTGAAAGAAAATCATTAAATTTTGTAAAAATGTAAATACAGGAATTGAATTAAGCTAAATCCAAAATGGATTTATAAAATAAATAAATCCGTTTTGGATTTAGGTTAATTTAATTCTAGAAATTGTATTTTCGCAAATTTTTAATTTTTTCTTTCGCATTATATTAGCGAATAAGTGTAAGATTTGAATAAAAATATAGAATTTTTTAAATTAAAAAAAAAGTGTGGATTTTTTAACAAAATAAAATAAATCCAAAAATAAATCCGGTGATTAAAAAAAAGGCCAATTATTACAGTAACTGACTGTAGCTTATTTAAAAAGTTTTCCGTACAATTATTTTTAAATGATTATACAGTTAAAAAGAAATTGAAATATATTTTTCAACCTTTTTTGTCATTTATTTAAAAAATAAATTACATATAAATACGGATTTTTCTGTTACAGTTAATATTTTCATTTAAAATGCTTTGTTAAAAACAAGAAACCTTTTTAGATTTCTAGGTCAGTTCAAAAAACTATAATCAAACTATATCATTTTTTCTTAGGGATTTTGTAGTTAAGTTTTTGAAATTTAAAAAAACGAAATAAATGAAAAATCATTATTTCTTTTTAAGGATTTTGTAGTTAATTTATTAACATTTAAAAATAAATGAAAAGTTCTTTTGATTTAAATGAAAAGTTAGTAGACCTGTTTTCAAGTGATTTTTCATTTATTTTAAATTACATTTTCAGTTAATTTAAACCACAAACTATTTTGAGTGTTGAAATAATCTACTACAGAAACATTTATTTATTCTATTGGGAATTAACAATAGATGGCGCTTATTTTGCAAATGGTTTGTGTCTTCAATAACTTAAATGGCATTTTGAAGGGTAAACATCTGTCATTGAACGAAATAGTGTAAAAACAAAGTTTTTTTTTTTGCTTTAAAAATGTCGAAATTTCAGCATCATTTGCGGGAAGTTTGCTTTATTTCTTCAATTTGAAAAAAAGTGCAGCTGAAACACATCGATTGCTCACCGAAGCTTATTTTGAATATATTTCAGCGATTTTGACACGGAACACAAAGATCGCCCAGGTCATCTAAAAACTTCGAAGATAATGAATTGGAAGATTGAAGATTGTTGTCAAACTCAAGAATATCTTGCAAAATCATTGGGAGTCACTCTAGCAGCAATTTCAAAATTTTTGCAAGCAGTAGGATTCATTCAAAATCAAGGAAATTGAGTAGCACACGAGTTGAAGCTGAGAGTTGTTGATAGGGGATTTTGCATGTCAGAAATACTGCTTGAACACCATAAAAAGAAGTTATTTTTGCATGAAATCATGACTGGCGATGAAAAATCGATCCATTACAACAACCCGAAGCGCAAGAAATCGTATGTGAAGCCGAGCCAACAAGCCAAATCAACGCCAAAGCCGAATATCCATGGTAATGTTCTGTATTTGGTGGGACAAGAACGGACACTTCTATTATAAGCTACTGAAATCGGATGATTGATGATCGCAGGGGACCGGACGCAATTGATTCGTTTGAAGCGAGTAGTGACCGAAAAATTCCCGGAATATGCAACCAGACATGAAGCCGTAATATTCCATCAGGACAACGATCGGCCATATGTTGCAAGAACTATTTACAAGGTAAAAACTATTTAGAAAATAGTGGTGCGGAAGTTTTATCTCACCCACCTTATTGTCCATACCTTGGCCCGCCCGACTACCAGCAAAACACAATATAAAAAATTATTCTTATCTAAGTTTCTTAGTATCTATATGATAAAAAAAAACATGTTTTTGTAGTAGATTATTTCAATAAATTTTAAAATTTGAAACGGAATTTCTTGTTTAGAAGGAATGTTTTTTTTTTAACCAATTTAAGTTTTTCTTGCTTTATTGCAAAAACAATTCACTGCGAATTACGGTTCTTTAATGCTTTTAATTGGAATTAGTTTTAAAATATCAATGTTTTTAATAAAAAATACAAAAAATCATATTTCCCTCTTGTAATCCATTTTTCAAACTTCTTCTAACTTATTCTAATTTTTTTGGGGGGACATAGTTTTGCACCAAAATAACTCAAAATTTATTTTCCTCCATACAAGCTTGAACGTCCCTAATGTACATACATAGTGGAATACTATATAAGTAGGTTTAATGTTAATGCATGTCTTGTCTATAATTGTCTGTACTTATCGTGAAAATAAATTCATTTGCAAATAATACCTCCCAACAACAGTAATTGTACTTGTTTTTTGAAGAATATTTATAAATAATTTGAATACAATTTTTTTTGTTATAAGTAAAGAAATTATATAGAACATTTGTTATAACAAGTTATATTAGACAAAAAATACTGGATGATACCTAAAAGTATGCTACCCTTTAAGCCATCATTTTGATTTCCGTTTTACTTAAAATTCTGTAGTATACCTTAAGGCTTCATTTTTATATAAAAGTTAAAGCATAAGAGTCATAGACATAATCACTTTTTGAAATTTATAAATGGCTTATAAAAGAAATTTTCTATACAAAATTCATTTTTTAAACGTGTTTTAAAATTTTCATAATATTACGCATAATCACTGAAGTTTATAAATTAGTAAATTAACTTAAAACATTTTTATCCAAAACTTTAAGTTTAATTAAACTTAAGTTATAACTTAATAAACTGCTGCTGCAAAACACATTTTTCTGTGGAATTTTAAACTAGAAATCAATAGTAAATTATGATTTAATCAATTTTATCTACATGTTTGATTTCTATCTTTCTTATCTTTAAACATTATTCGATTTATTAACAATATAAAAAAATTCTAGTTGTTCTGGTTGAATAACTTTTTATTTAATTTTATATAAATGAGATTTTTTACAAATTATATGTGTTAAGAAAAAAAAACTCTTGGCAAGTTTTTAATTAATTAAAAAATCTAAACCGGTTTATTTAATTATGAACAAAACCTATAGATGATCAGTTTACTTGTTTTAATATTTTAAAATCACCCCTTTTCAGGGACGTTAATATATAAACATGATACTCGTAGATATACTTTAATAATTTTTGCCATTAAAATCATATAAAAAATCCTGGCCTTTCTTAACAATTTACTCATTGTGTTTTTTTTTTTTTTTTTTTCTTTATAATAATATTTTTCACTTCCTTTATTTACTTTTTCTTATGTATTCTTTGATCTTGTAATTAACTTTAATAAACACATTTATGAGATTTTTTTTTGCTCATTATCAGTTTTTTTTTAATGTCCCAGTCGGTAAATTCCAAAAAAAAAAATCTGGAAATTTTTTTGTATAATACGTAGATTAGCATCATCTAAAAATTTGATATTTGCTAATACTTTTTCAATCAGTTTTTAATGATTTAATTGGTTTATTTTTTTTTTCATTTTTGATTTATGAGTTTTGAATCGCTTGCAGGTGTAGAGGTTTCATAACAAAAAAAAAAAAAAATAATGCACATTCTTTGTTATAAATATTCCATAAATAATTTGTATACAGTAGTTTTGATGTAACTGCCTTTTTCTTAAGTGCACATTTGGTATAACTGGTTTCGTTTCTATTTTACAAAATTATGTACGCAATTGTCTTCTTTAAGTGCACTATTTGTACCTGCGCATTTAAGATAACTGCCTCATATTTTTGGCAGCTTTGCATTATTTTCATAAAAAATATCGCCATTAGCTGCCTCTTGTGTTTTACTTTGTTTTTCAATTTTAGGAAAAAAAAACACAAAATAAATGTGTTGTCAACTTTTTTTGTGACAAAAATATCCTACTTTAGTCGTTTTTTAACCATAAAAATCGCAAGATTTGGTGCAAAGCACAAAGTTGTCATCATTAGCTTCATTTGTTTTGTTTGTTTTCAGTCTGTATTGGTATACCTGCACATTAAGGCAGGAAAACAATTTGACTTAGCTGCGTTTTTGGCTTACCTGCACAAAAATTCTTGCAAAAGTTGTTTGTGCAGCTAAGTCAAAATTACTGTGTGCATAATCACTTTTAAAATTTATAAGTGACTTATGAAACAAATTTTTCATACAAAATTCATTTTATAAACGTGTTACAAGGCTTTCAAATTATTATGCATAGGCACTATATTATATACAAAAAAAAATATAAAAAAAGCAAAACGGTAAAAGCTGAGAACTAACACCACAGTGCTATTTGGGTAATTTTTATTCCGGGAAGTAGATAAAATCTCGAGAAGGAAATTTCAGTTAACGGTGCAAATATCCTACGGGGATTGAGGGGTTAATTACCGTTAAAATTGGACTTCCCCAGGACCGCTGTAGGTTAAGCAAATCAAATATCGTACTCAGTTTTACATGATGACGTCAGATGCATTGATGATGCTGATATGCATATAAACTGAAGCAGGACAATCTCTTCATTTTGATAAAAGCTTTTGTTTTTTTCTACCAAGAAAAATTTACGGCATATATGTCCATTAAATTTGTACATTTAAAAAAAATTGTGGCAATTCAAAGTTTTTGAATACTAAAATATTTATACAAAAAAACGTATTTAAGCCAAAAAATTAAAGATTCGAATTTTAAGGATAAATAGACTACAGATTCCCCAGTGTAGAAAATAATTACACACTCACAATATTTTATCGTTAAAAACAACCAGAAAAAAAACCATTGTTGAATATGTTTACAGGCAATTATGTATGTGTTTATAAACCCCTATATAAATAAATTCATGTTTGAAGTATCCCATCAAAAATAAATGAAATGACTTGTAAATGAATCACTTCCTTCATTACATCCCAAAGAATTACTCCCTTAGGAATGGGTTTTAAGCAACATCTAATGCTGCAATAACCATATGCTAGTCAGAAGTTCTTTTTCATCGATGATAAGAAGTTAATATTTTGTATGGGAGTTGCATAGGAACGTGCTGGCACAGAAATCAGAGGGTTGCGGGTTCGAATCCCACCAAGTGTTAAATTTTTTTTGAACTTTTTTTACACAATTAATAATTTTTTGTAGTTTTCACTGTAAAATTTTTATTTTTTCTAATTTTTTGCACTCAAAAATTAATTTTTGAAACGATTTAAAATTTTTTTTTTTAATTTTCTATTAATTTTTAATAAAATTTTATGGAAATATAAAAGTTCTCAATAAATATGTAATTCTTCAAATATTTTTTGTTAAAATACGAAAAAGGAAAATATTACAATTTTGTGTGCATTTAAAAAATTGTAATTTAAAAAATCCATTTTGATTAAATTTTTACTAAATGTATTTAGAAACTAAATATAACAGAAAAAGAAAAATCCTGTAAACATTTTAGTTAGAACTAGTAAAAATAAATTAAAAATTACGTTGCAGAAAAAACTATTTTTTATATACTAATATGCTGCAAAATTTTTTCCGGATTTTATCAAGGTAATTCGTATTAAAATTTAACTTAAATGTAACCAAAATTTTGTAAATTTAACAGTTTTATTTTTCCTTCTTAACTTACTAGTATTTAGCAAAAAAACAATCTGCTAATATCAGCAGTTTTTTTGCAAGGTCATTTTTAATTACATAATTTTTAGTAGCTTTATCTCCTATTTTTATAGCTTTATTTCTTTCTATGAGTGTATTATTTTTATAGAAAAAAACACTTAAAAAAAACAACTTTATATATTTTCCAATATGTTATATATTTTTGTTAATAAAAATAGAAAGAAATAAATATAACAATTTACTGAACAAGACTGCTAAAAGTCAGCTATAAGTTATAACAAGCCATAGCATAAGGGGTAGAGCGTCTGCTTGAAATGCCAATGAGTGTGGGTTCAAATCCCCCACACGATGCATGATGTTTTTTTTTTTTTAATTAAATTAAAATACAAACAAGTGAAAATGTACTTCCTTTTCATCGGTTCAAATATACATAATTTGTTTCAAAAAAGAACAACTTCCCTCCTATGACAAGCCAATGTTAAATTCATCAGTGAAAACCACAAATTATCACTACTCCGTATTCATCTGTTTTTATGTTTTTACTACTTCTTTTTCCTCACTTTTTTTTCCTGGGATGCTTCCAATTATTTTAATTTTATCGTTATTATAAATATGTTTCCAAGCAAATATTGTAATGTTTGTTTGTGAGTCATATTTTCCCAAATAAACAAAGATATATTTGCAATTTTATTTAATCATTATAATGTTTTCTGGATCCAAGCATAATAACGATAAACATATATATTAGGGCGGGTTGATTTAATAATCTCCCATGGCTCAGTGAAAATCGTATTCTAGGGATCAAAATAAGAAACCATGCCGAAGGAACCATACCTCTAAAACGAATTCTACTACCCCCCAACTGTTGACTTTTGTCCCGTAGGGTCAAGTTTTGAAAAATCCCACTTTGACACATTTAGAGTGCCCCAATCGAGTCCAAATGTATGACCGACCCCCACTAACTTTGGAGGGCCGATCCACCCATGCCAGTGGCACATCCCCTGGAACTCTCCTGGGGGGTTCCCCATACAAACATTTTAAAAAATCACCATTTTTGGCACTTTATTTTATTATTTTTTATTTATTTTATTTATTTTTATTATTTTATTTATTTTTTCTCTTTAGAAATTTATTTAGTCAGAACATATGTAAATGAAAAAATTAATTTAACTTAGTAATAGAAAAGAAAATAAAAAAAATTACTGTTTGAAGTCTTTTTTGCTTTCAAGTCTGGGCAATTTCGCACGGCTCTCTAATGTCGTCACCATAACAGCCTCTACATTTTCCGGTATAACTCGTTTGGAAACGCTAGCTAGCAATTGAACGTGTCGTTCTGTTTCTTGTATGTGTGATGGAATTTTTGGATCATTAAACGGTGGATCATCTTGATTTAAATATTCTTTCAAAGTATCGTATGGAATGCTTCGCGTGAATGTTGGTTCAAATACGTCATTTATGTCATTCATATTGATCATTTCCGTGTAACTTGTGCAATAAAAGTTTATATCTGGTTTTTTATAAGCTCTAAGTCCCGTTGGGTCGTCAACATCGGTTCGATCATCAAACAACATTGATAACAAGATATTTTCCGAATGCGCATAATATGAATTATCTGTAATTACTTTATTGACAATTTTGCGTAAACGAGGTTCTAGAAATCTTGACCAACTAATGAATTTGAAAAATAATCTACTACCGTACACGACAGAGCTGTAATACTTGATATTGAAGTACATTGGCACAGAACATGTAATTATAAATTCAACCAGTATTCTTAAATTTGCATCTGGATTTTCCGTTATCACATATAATCGTAATAGTCTAGCGGCCTTGGTGAGCCACCGAGAATGTACAATTTTCCCTGGTTTGATGTTTGCCAGATCCACTGAAACCACGCCGCTAGAAATTGCATGGGCCATGTCGTATAAGTACTTGGAATCGGTGGAAAATTCAATTTTTTCTGGAGCAGGGGGCATATTTTTCAACTCAATTTTCTGAAAGCCGTCCACCACCTGAAAATATATAAAAATAAAACAATTAAAAACGGTTGACAATTATAATAAATGAGTGATAGCAATAACTTACCGGAAGAGTTTCACAAGTTTCGATTTGACGGCTCAATTTTCCGTTTGCCGATCTTGGTCCAGTGCTGGTTGATTTATCCAAAGCTTCAAACAAATGCCGAAACGGAAGTTCGTTGAAGTGTAGAAGGCAAACGAACCAATGCAATGGTCTTTTTAACAGCAATTCGAATAGTCGTATAATTCCACCGTTTGGGCCAGTGTTAGTTGGCTCACCGTCAGTGCATATGCCAATTAATGCATCCAGTGATATATTTTTATCGTTGAAAAAATCATTTAATTTGGTTGTTTTGTATTCAGCGGTTTCATGTTCCAGTCTTACGTAACCAATCAATTCAGAATTCGGTTCTCTCAAAATAACAAGATGAGGTTCTTTTACCATTCTAGTATGATACTTCTCATCAATTGTATCTCTCGTTAAAGTATCATCTTTTCTGCCATCGAATGAAAATGCTAACAAATTGGTATCTTCTAACCGTTTGCGAAGCACTTCTTGTCTGCATTTCTCTTTTTCTCGGCGAACTTTCGATTTATCCATGATGAGAGGTTTGCCATGGATATCTTTCATTTTAAAATCTTGGAAAAGAGCTGTTCCCATTGCTGATGCTACTCTATCAGGCACGCCAAATCTGTCACATACCAAGGCAAAGTTAAAACAATCGTATCTCTGTGTGTATTGTGAACTTGTGCTTATATCCAAATCTTCTTGAACCGGTGGCGGTGCGTATGTTGAATCATCGGGATCTTGGTATGTTGGCATTGATGACATAGACGTTGCTCCTTGCTCTTCAATTTCCATCGCAAATCCATCCATTGTTAGACTTCTCTGATTATGTTGATCGTGCATAAACTCTTTGAGGCGTTCGGGAACCAAACCGCATGCACATGGAGCTGCCTTCAAATCGCATTTACATGTTCCAATGAAAAAAATTGTTTCCAGAGATTTTACATACTCTGTAAATTGTTGGGGTTTGTTTCTTCTCTTGATTTGCTCTTGATATTTGTCAAGCAATCTATTCAATTTATTACATACACTTTTTTTCAGCATTATTTCCATACCAAGTTTTTCCCAAATTCCAATCAACTTATCTTGTACTTGAATAGTGAATGCTTTATAGGACAACTTTTTTTGTTCGCTCAAGTAAAAATAATATCTCAAGATATCCAGATGGGTTGGTAAATTAAGATCAGTCAAATCAGTAGACACACCAAAAACAGTAACATCATGCCTGGGTATATGACTCATTGGGTTTTCGATAGTTGTTGATGTTGTTATTGCTTCATCTTGCGGTGTAGAGGATGGTGGATTCATTGTAAACTTCTTGATTTGGAATGATTTTTTTTTAAATATTTTTTTATCTCAAATTAGCACTTCACACTTCGAGTTCTTCACAACGACTTAATGCATTCACAAAAACTGTTGCGTTATATATGGTCTAGGAGACGAGGTAATAAGAATGAAATGGTAATTTCAATTCTACCTGTAACCGATTTTGTTGGCAAAACTGCCCATAAAGTACTTACATGTAAATTAAACGTTAATCTGACTACAAATTCTGTTAAGCAAGTGCGCCTTTTATTACTTCTGGAAAATCCTTTATGATAATTTTATGCTCAATTCTACCTGTAACCGATTTTGTTGTCAAAACTGCCCATAAAGTACTTACATGTAAATTAAACGTTAATCTGACCACAAATTCTGTTAAGCAAGTGCGCCTTTTATTACTTCTGGAAAATCCTTTATGATAATTTTATGCTCAATTCTACCTGTAACCGATTTAGCTTAAGTAAGTTTACGACATGCAGCTGTGTCTTGTGGTGGCTTAAAAAACCCACACAACCTATTTTACGACCTGCAACAGAACGACACGTTCAATTGCTAGCTAGCGTTTCCAAACGAGTTATACCGGAAAATGTAGAGGCTGTTATGGTGACGACATTAGAGAGCCGTGCGAAATTGCCCAGACTTGAAAGCAAAAAAGACTTCAAACAGTAATTTTTTTTATTTTCTTTTCTATTACTAAGTTAAATTAATTTTTTCATTTACATATGTTCTGACTAAATAAATTTCTAAAGAGAAAAAATAAATAAAATAATAAAAATAAATAAAATAAATAAAAAATAATAAAATAAAGTGCCAAAAATGGTGATTTTTTAAAATGTTTGTATGGGGAACCACCCAGGAGAGTTCCAGGGGGTGTGCCACTGGCATGGGTGGATCGGCCCTCCAAAGTTAGTGGGGGTCGGTCATACATTTGGACTCGATTGGGGCACTCTAAATGTGTCAAAGTGGGATTTTTCAAAACTTGACCCTACGGGACAAAAGTCAACAGTTGGGGGGTAGTAGAATTCGTTTTAGAGGTATGGTTCCTTCGGCAAAGTTTCCCCTAGAATACGATTTTCACTGAGCCATGGGAGATTATTAAATCGACCCGCCCTAATATGTATATATGTTTTCCCGTTAATACATATATCCATTGCGCATATATTCGGGACCAATTTTCGATTCACAGTAGAGTTGTGAAATTTCGATACTTTTTGAGTACTCAATACTACTCAATACTTTTCAATTGAGTACTCGATACTACTCAATACTTTTAACGGTTTTTTTGAATTTAAAAATAACAATGTTATGAGTTCGTATTTATAAGGAAAAATAATAACAATTCACATACACGTGTTAAATAACTATTGTTACTTACATTTTAATAAATTTCAAACATTTAAAAAAAATTAATTCAATAATTTTTCCCAAAAATTCATTACAAATTTCTTTGCTTCACAAATAGATTTGAATTTCCAGAGTTGTATTTTTAGTACTATTTTTAGAGTTGTATTTTCATAGGAAAAATACACATTTCTACGGAAAATTGCATCTTTAAAAGTATTGAGTAGTACCATTTTAGTATTGAGTACTCAAAATAACAGTCAGTATTGAGTACTCAGTACCGAAATACTCAATACTTTTACAACTCTAATTCACAGTACAGTTTAGAGACATTTGCGTACTTTGGGGAATTTTCTACTGAATACTTTGAAGACATTTTAGACTAATATACCGCATAGTTTGGGCATATTTTTAGGCATTAAATACCCCTAACATTAGTTAAAATCAAAATTTCTTACCATTATTCCACTTTTTATCATTTTGTATATAAATTTTGGACACAACCATTAGTTGGCTTTTAACCAGACTGATGTAGAGGATCATATAGCCCGATTTTAACTTTTTTATTCGTTTATATCTCACTTCGTGTCTGTGTTTTTTAGTGTTGCCAACTGTCATTATAACAAAAAAAAAACAGCATTGGATACAATTAGTAGTATTAATACAGAGTGGTTTAGAAATAGTAACCAGATTAAAATTTGGATTAACTGTTAAAAAAAAAGATAAAATATCGTTTAATTACTTTGTTTAGTGCTCAATTAAGCAATTAAGCCGACTTTTACTGCAATCACTTCTCTTTGTGAATTGAGTATTATTCTTTTAGGTATGTGATTTTCTTAATGACTTGTTTTAGAGTTTCGATCAATTTTTATTTTCGTCAAAAATATCTTTAAATTTTAACTCAATTCAATAATTTGTGTCAGCACAGTAAATATAACATTTAAATATAGCAAACATAAACAAATTATTTAAAACGTATTTCCTTTTAGTAAAACTTAATTAAAATTCCCATGCAAAATTTGTAAAATTAAACAATTGCATTGCACATGTCACTTAATACTAAAAATTGTTAACTTTTTTGATTTATTAACAAATCATTTATTTATTTACTTATTATTCGACAGATGAGCATTTCATTTTAGTTGTATAATTGTTGTTTTTTCTTTCATTCCATGTACGAACGTGTGTAAATTTCCATAGTAGTATCTTTAAGTTTCGATTTAATTTACAAATATTTTTTGCAAATGTTTGCATAAATATTTATTTAATTATTTATTATTTTTTTTTTCTTTGTCGCTGGAAAGGGAATGCTCCTAACGTTTACACGCCGATTTGGATGAATCCAAATGGAAAAAACGAATATTGGAAAATGAATTGATATTTCTGCAGACTTATGGAGGAATTTTATATTGGAAAATGTATTTTAAGAATCGGGAGGATTTCTTACACGGTATTGTTGCCAAAATTAAATGTAAAATAAATATCGTGGAAATCTAAGTGGCTTTTTACGGAAGAGTCCTCGGAATTCGAGTAATATTTCTATAAAAGAGTATTTTGAATGTTAGGGATGAATTTCTTAAAAATGTTGCCAAAATTAAATGAGTTCTGTATAATAAATATCGTGCAAATCTAAATGGTTTTCTACGGAAGAGTCCTCAGAATTCGAGTAATATTTCTATAAAAGAGTCTTTTGAATGTTAAGGATGAATTTTTTAAAATTAAAAGTTATCGTAATGAATTGCTATTAGAATCTTAAAATTTTTTAAAGAAATTTGTTCAGATTTTTTTTTTCGAAACAGTCATCCGACTCCGAAATATTTTTCATAAAAGTAAATCCCCATAATGCTAGTACGATAAAAAGAAAACAAGTGGTGTCTCTAGACCGAGTTGTATTTTTGTTACAGTTAAAAGAGACAGCAAAGGCTGTGGAATTAGAACACATCGCAAAGGCCGTAAAACTAAAACAGATATAGAAGAACAGATCACGAAGACTGTAAACTCAAAACAGACAGTGAAGGTTGTAAAGTTAAAAGAGGCAGCTAAGCCTGGAATGGCAAAGCAGACCATCGAAGGCTGTAAAATTTAAACAGATCGCGAAAGCTATACAACTAAAATAGACCGCGAACACTGTAAAATAGCAATGGACCGCGAAAGTTGTTAAATTATTTACGAGACAACCAACCGAAATCTATCGTTTTTTACATAGGTATTGGCCAGTATCGACCTAAAACGGATGTTATGCTAATGGATTCCCCCTGTTTTTAATGAAATTTGAGGCAAAAAATTAGATGACCGTACTTTTTTAGCGGCACCATCTCACATTTAACCTTATTTTCATATTTGAAAACATGTCTGTCTAAGACTCGCTTTTTTTCTATAAAAATATATCTGAAATTTGCGAAATTTAGACTTATTTTTATATGGCGTTAAAGTCCTCAAGAAAACAAAAACTTTGACACCCATATTGTCCATGTCGTGGCCCAGGGTTGCTACTTATTTTAAATATTGATTTAAAAAAACCTTTAGAGGGAAAGTCGTATCAAAGCACGATAATGAATATCAAAAAAAAAAGCGCAGACCCCCCTCGATTACATTAAATGGGCATTATTGCCCTACGGGGAATGAGGAGTCAATTGCCCTCCAAGGACCTATCCCGTGACCGGTCAACCGAAGGCATATTACTAAATTAGTACAAATATGAACCCAATAGAATGAATTAATTTTCTAAGTATTTTCTTATTCGTTACTTTCACTGTTGCTTTTTAAAATCTTGTCAAATACCGAAATAAAAAATAAAATTCGCGGCATATTTTTTAAAATATTTTTTTATTTATTTTATTCTTTTATTTATTTAGAACTTTATGTTTTACGATTTGCTTATTTTAGCTCTTATTTTAAATTTTTATAATTTTTTGCTAAAAAATTTTAAGTTTTGTATTTTTAACGTTTTTTAATGTTAAAGCTGTTTTTGTTTTAACAATTGGTATTTCATTTAATTTTCTTGTTAACTTAAGGGCAATTTTTTAAATTTTTATTTATATTATCAGAGTTTTTGAGGTAATTTTCTAATTTTTAAATGATTTTTTAATTTAATTATGGCCAACGCAAAAAACGAGTCAACTGCCATTAAAGGACCTATCCCGTGACTGGTCAATCGGGGGCATACTTAAGGCACTTCCACTATATTTGTGTGTGTGTGTTAGTGTTGTTTTCTTTTCTATTTTTTTCCTTTCCATTTTTTTGCTTGTAGTGTTTGTTTTTTCTTTTTCTTTTTTATTTGAACAGAAACGAAAAATATATAACTTTACCATCAGCCAGTTATCACGCATTAGCAACATTAGCTCAGATGGTAGAGCGTTTGCCTTACAAGCAGGAGGTTGTGTTATCGAGCCCCACTTCGACGCCAAGTAGATTATTTTTAATTCTTAATTTTTTATTAGTTTATTTGAAAAGCTATTTTTAGACACACCACCTTACTGTCACAAGGTGTCTAAACTGTGGCAACTGGTCATTTCCAATGACAACGCCATGTTAAAGTGATATGTCTCTTTCAAACAAAGAGACCGATCAACGACAGGTCTCCGCCCCCTTGGGACCTATCCTGCGTGTCATCTGGGACCAGTCCCTTTCCCCGTAGGCTGTATATAGAACGTCATGTGCTCTTCGAAAAAATAATAATTGAATTATAAAAAGAACTTGGACAGGTTTTAACTTGTTTCTGTTATTTTCTTTGAAATTATAGCAAATAAATTAAAAAAACGAAAAATTGGATAATTTTTGACACCAATCTTCAAGATTGGCCCGGTAAAAAAAATACGTGTACATTATTTTGTTCTTCTCTATCACATATCCGAATAAGATCGGAGAGAACCCATTGGGTTATTCTCCTTGTAAGTCAGTTCGGATCAACCACACCAGTGACGACTAGGATGCCTAGTCTTGCAAAAAAAATCAATTTTAGGCTAAAGGCTATAGCAAAATGCAAAAATATTTATTTCTTTTGAAAACTTATAAAATTTGTTTAAATATAATTATGAGAGTTTATTCGAAAAGTAAAATTTTCTTGTTTTTGGGATAAGACTAATTTTTTAAAATGTTTCTGCATCAAAGACATTAAGCATTTTTGCGCATTAACGAAGATTTTGTAGTGTTTTAAATAACACTGCCGTAAGATAATACGCCAGTTAAAAATTTGTAAAATAGGACTCAAATCGATTTGAATATATTTTAAAAAAATTTTGTTGAAACACTGATTTAAATAAAAAACATAGAAAGTCCGAAAAAACAATTTTTGTATTTTTAATGCAAAAATTAAAATAATTGTTGAGTAAAAATTTTAGTTATCTTCATGTAATACAATAATGAAAATCCTCAGGACTTTAAATAATTTTCAACATTAATTTTAAA
The DNA here is from genome assembly GCA_949987735.1 of Leucophora obtusa. Classification (NCBI taxonomy): domain Eukaryota; kingdom Metazoa; phylum Arthropoda; class Insecta; order Diptera; family Anthomyiidae; genus Leucophora; species Leucophora obtusa. The sequence goes on along the minus strand of OX465295.1, from coordinate 291,518,712 downwards.
AATATTAATTTAATAAAATACTTTTTCTATTTTCTAACATAACACATCGGTTGAAAAGTCCGTAGGATGACAAATAGGTGGCGCCACTAATGAAAAATTCATATGTTTGTTTGGAAAATTTAATGACAATTCGTTTATAAGTGAAACAACCAGCAAAAATAAATCGAATGACTTCTAAATGAATCACTTCCTTCATTACATCACAAAGAATTACTCCCTTAGGAATGGGTTTTAAACAACATCTAATGCTGCAATAAATATATGCTAGTCAGAAGTTCTTTTTCATGAGTGATAAGAAGTTAATATTTTGTATGGGGGTTGCATAGGAACGTGCTGGCACATAAATCAGAAGGTTGAGGGTTCGAATCCCACCAGGTCGAAAAAAAATTTTTGTAACTTTTTTTACACAATTAATAATTTTTTGTAGTTTTCACTGTAAAATTTTAATTTTTTCTATTTTTGTACACTCAAAAATTAATTTTTGAAACGATTTAAATTTTTTTTTAATTTTCTATTAATTTTTAATGAAATTTTATGGAAATATAAAAGTTCTAAATAAATATATAATTCTTCAAATAGTTTTTGTTAAAATACGAAAAAGGTAATTATTACAATTTCGTTTGTATTTAAAAAATTGTAATTTAAACGAGTAAAAAGGTTAAAGTCGGGCATGCCGACTATACAATACCCTACACCACTCTGGTGTATTGTTTGGATCCGAAATTCGAATAGGTTAAAATGGGGCTTGTGTCAAAATTTTTTATAATGTGAGTCAGCGCACCAAATTTCATTAAAATATCTTAATATTTGCGACCTGCAGTTTGTAACCAAGCCAATTTTGGGGGGACCCTTATATGGGCACTAGTTCTAAACATGGACCGATGTTCACCAAAATCAATAGGCTGCGTTATTGGGCCAAAATAGGTCTGTGTACCAAATTTCATCAAAATATCTTAATATTTACGACCTGCAGCGTATAAACAGTATAATTTTGGTAGGACCCTTATATGGGCACTAGGTCTAAACATGGACCGATGTTCACCAAAATCAATAGGCTGCGGTATTGGGCTAACATAGGTCTGTGTACCAAATTTCGTTAAAATATCTTAATATTTACGACCTGCAGCGTATAAACAATATAATTTTGGTAGGACCCTTATATGGGCACTAGGTCTAAACATGGACCGATGTTCACCAAAATCAATAGGCTGCGTTATTGGGCCAATGTAGATCTGTGTACCAAATTTCATCAAAATATCTTAATATTTACGACCTGCAGCGTATAAACAGTATAATTTTGGTAGGACCCTGATATGGGCACTAGGTCTAAACATGGACCGATGTTCACCAAAATCAATAGGCTGCGTTATTGGGCCAATATAGGTCTGTGTACCAAATTTCATCAAAATATCTTAATATTTACGACCTGCAGCGTATAAACAGTATAATTTTGGTAGGACCCTTATATGGGCACTAGGTCTAAACATGGACCGATGTTCACCAAAATCAATAGGCTGCGTTATTGGGCCAATGTAGGGCTGTGTACCAAATTTCATCAAAATATCTTAATATTTACGACCTGCAGCGTATAAACAGTATAATTTTGGTAGGACCCTTATATGGGCACTAGGTCTAAACATGGACCGATGTTCACCAAAATCAATAGGCTGCGTTATTGGGCCAATATAGGTCTGTGTACCAAATTTCATCAAAATATCTTAATATTTACGACCTGCAGCGTATAAACAGTATAATTTTGGTAGGACCCTTATATGGGCACTAGGTCTAAACATGGACCGATGTTCACCAAAATCAATAGGCTGCGTTATTGGGCCAATGTAGGGCTGTGTACCAAATTTCATCAAAATATCTTAATATTTACGACCTGCAGCGTATAAACAGTATAATTTTGGTAGGACCCTGATATGGGCACTAGGTCTAAACATGGACCGATGTTCACCAAAATTAATAGGCTGCGTTATTGGGCCAATGTAGATCTGTGTACCAAATTTCGTCCAAATATCTTAATATTTACGACCTGCAGCGTATAAACAATATAATTTTGGTAGGACCCTTATATGGGCACTAGGTCTAAACATGGACCGATGTTCAAAAAAATCAAACTTGTTCGTCCTTGGGCCAACATAGGTCTGCGTACCAAATTTCATCAAAATATCTTAATAGGTGCGACCTGTAGAGTGCGTACAAGATTGCATGGACAGACAGACAGACGGACGGACGGACGGACGGACGGACGGAGGGACGGACGGACGGACGGACAGACGGACATCGTTAAATCGAAATAAAAAAAAATTCTGAACCGATCGGTATACTATAAGGTGGGTCTACGACCAATATTTTTTGGTGTTACAAACATCAGCACAAACTTATAATACCCTGACCACATAGTGGTGTAGGGTATAAAAATCCAGTTTGTTAAAATTTTTACTAAATATATTTAGAATCTAAATAAAACAGAAAAAGAAAAATCCTGTAAACATTTTAGTTAGAATTAGTAAAAATAAGTAAAAACGAGTAAAAAGGTTAAAGTCGGACATGCCGACTATACAATACCCTACACCAGTCTGGTTAAAAGCCAACTAATGTTTGGATCCGAAATTCGAATGTGTTAAAATGGGACTTGTGTCAAAATTTTCTATAATGTGAGTCAGCGAACCAAATTTCATTAAAATATCTTAATATTTGCGACCTGCAGTTTGTAACCAAGCCAATTTTGGGGGGACTTTTATATGGGCACTAGGTGTAAACATAGATAGAAAGATAATAAAACTGCCGGTTCGGATAATATACCACCAGAACTTTTCAAATATACACCTGCTTTAGCAGATTATATCTCGCCTTTAATAGAGTCAGCGTGGAATGCAGGGGTCGTGATACCAGAGTGGAAAGAAGGCATCGTCGTCACGATACCCAAAAAAGGTGATCTAAGCGACTGTAAAAATTGGAGGGGCATCACTTTACTAAATACCATCCAAAAAATATTGTCTTTCATTATATTAGATCGCATTTCCCCTATAGTTGAATCCTGCCTTCGTAAGGAACAGAATGGATTTCGACCAAATTGTTCATGCGTTGACCACATCAACACAACAAGGATTATTGTGGAACAATCTGTTGAATGGAGTTCTCCCTTGTTCTTGGCATTTGTTGATTTTGAGCGCGCATTTGATACCATTAAGCGTGAATCTATTTGGAATTGCCTACAGAATATTGGCATTCCAGATAAAATTATTGTGATGATACGTGCTCTATATTCTGAGGCAACCTGTAAGGTACGCTATAAAGGTTCGGATAGTGAACCTTTTCGGCGTACGTCAGGGGTGTGTGCTTTCGCCAATCCTGTTCCTCTTAATGCTGGATGCAGTCATGACTAAAACGAACGTCGAAGCACCAGATGGCATCCAGTGGCACCTTAACCAACGTCTTCATGATCTAGATTATGCAGATGACATATGTTTGATGTCGCATACGTGTAGCGGCTTGCAGGAGAAGATCAATTGCCTACAGAAAAATAGTATATTAGTCGGTCTAAAGATTAATATACGGAAAACAAAAGTGCTAAGGATTGCAACAGATAACACTACACCTATAACACTGAACGGGGCCACCCTAGAAGATATGGATTAGTTCTGCTATCTAGGCAGTATTATAAGCAAAGATGGGGGTGCCGAAGCTGACGTTAAAAGCAGAATTAACAAAGCTAGACACGCCTATACATCCCTCGGTAGAGTGTGGCAATCATCGCAAATATCGAGGAAACAAAAGTTAAAAATATTTAATACCAGCGTCAAGTCTGTACTCCTGTATGGCTGCGAGACATGGAAAGTTAGCAACATGATTACAAAGAAGCTGCAAGTATTTGTTAACAAATGTTTGAGACGAATTCTTAAAATATTCTGGCCTGTTCGCATAAGCAATATAGACTTACTAAGAACCTGCAACTTAGAACCCATAGACAATGAAGTCCTCAGACGAAAATGGAAATGGATTGGCCACACCTTGCGGAAAAATAATTTCGAAATTTACAAAGTATGTCTACAATGGAACCCACAAGGCAGAAGAAGTAGAGGCCGGCCTAAATTTACGTGGCGAAGATACACTGAAGCGGAAATGAACAGAAAAGGGATGACTTGGCCGCAACTCAGGATACTCGCGCAAGATAGAAATAGATGGAGGAACTTTGTAGATTCTATTTAAATGATAATACTGTGTTTTTGCTAGATGCTCCAATGGAGTGACGAAACTTGAATTGTATTTAATTTTCGTTAACTAAAATTAAAAAAAAGGTGTAAACATGGGCCGTTGTTAACCAAAATCAATAGGCTTCGTCTTTGGGCTGATATAGGTCGGTATACCAAATTTCATCAAAATATCTTAATATTTGCGACCTGCAGCGTATAAATAATATAATTTTGAGGGTACCCTTATATGGGCACTAGGTCTAAACATGGACCGATGTTCACCAAAATCAATAGGCTTCGTCCTTGGGCCAACATAGGTCTGTGTACCAAATTTCATCAAAATATCTTAATATTTGCGACCTGCTACGTATAAACAATATAATTTTGGGGGGACCCTTATATGGGCACTAGGTCTAAACACGGACCGATTTTAACCAAAATCAATAGGCTTCGTCCTTGGGCCGACATAAGTTGGTACACCGAGTTTCATCAAAATATCTTAATATTTGCGACCTGTAGAGTGCGCACTAGAATTCATGGACAGACAGACGGATGGACGGACGGACGGACAGACGGACATCGTTAAATCGAAATAGAAAAAAATTCTGAGTCGATCGGTATACTATAAGGTGGGTCTGGGACCAATATTTGTTGGTGTTACAAACATCAGCACAAACTTATAATACCCTGACCACATAGTGGTGTAGGGTATAAAAAATACTAAAGCGGTAGTTATTTAATCAATTACCAGCAAGTGATTATTTTAATAGAATATATAAGATTTCTGTAACTTATTATCAGTAAGTCATTATATTGTATTTTAATGTAATGCAAAACGTATCGATCTATCATTACTTGGTAATACATATATAACTGACCTATCATTACAATATTTTGTTGGGTAATTGATCAAATTCGCTGCAAGAAAAAGTGGAAAAAACTTCTGAATTTTTTTCAAAGATAATTAGTTACCAAAATAAGCAGTTACCACTATCACATTACTATTGTAATTAAAGAAGTAGTCGGAAGTAAGCTAGATTGCTTATAAAAACTACTTCTTCTAACAAAAATATGTAGAGTACTGATGACGAATTATAGGTAGTGAACAAAATTTAGTATCATGACAAAACAACTTATTTGGTAATGATAGATTTTGATGGGTTATGTTTGTTATTTTATTTTTATTAGTTTTGTCCTCTTTTTCATATACAATACAAATTTCATGGAAATTTGGAGGATTCACCTAATACAGTTGCTTTGCAAGTAAATAATCTTCAATGTATATTTTGAGTAAAAATTTTACAGATTCTTTTTAAAAAAATATTTATTCCAAAAGTTACCCAATGGATTAAATTCATAACACTTTAACAAAATAACCGTAAATAAATAAAAGTATATGTCTGCTGCCTAGACCGATCAGCATGGTCTGTTCCAAAAAAAAAAAAACAAGACAAGAACAACAGATACAGTGAAACCTTCCAATAGCGGACACCTTCTTTTAAAGAAGAATTTTGTTTTAATGTTGGCACAAATCTAAATTAGGAAAATTTTAAACTCGGACCTTAAAGGAATCGATTTTTTTTTGTTTTTTTGCCACTTCCAACAATTAACGAAAATTTTATAATTTATTAAAAATAAGATGACTTTTCATTATTTTCGGACTTTTCATTAACCCAGTGTAGAAAATCATTACCAGATATGTGGTTATGTAACTACATACTTGGTAATGGTAACTAGTTACTTTTGTTATTACATTTCTTATTACCTTTATATGGCGATGTCGCGAAAAATAATGAGTTGTCGTTACACACCAGCATACGAAAAATCAAAAAATATATCGTTACATATGTGCTTACCAGTACTGACAAAAATAATGAGTCTAAAAATAGATTTTCAAAAAAATAAATTATATAAAAAAAAATATTTTTTATTGTATTTTTTTTTAAATAAAATTTACTGGTGCGGGAATCGAACCTGGGTCTACAGATTGCCAGTCAATAGCTCTACCATCTGAGCTATATCGACATGTAATATTTAATAGATAAAAACATAATTGACCTGCTGCACACAAGTAAGATTACTCGCCAACATACAAAAAATCAAAAAATATGTGGTTACATATATCCTTACTAGTGTTTAAAAAGTATTGAGTCTAAAAATAGATTTCAAAAAATTTTCAAAAAAATCTAAAAAATAATTTTCTATTTGAAATAATGATAAAAATAAGTCGTTATCAGTAACTCATTATTATATGTTTTAAAATAACGCAGAAGGTAAGTGGGTGTCATTACTGGTACTCCAAAAAATAATGATATGTCATTACCGTTTCTACACTGGGAAGTTTAGGTTTTCGGGACTAACATTTTTAGGCTGTTCCAATACTCTACTCTACGACTATCGCTGTCTGTTATTGGAATGTTTTACTGTACAAAAAAAAAACTAACGACAATAATACTCACTCAATAGTCTAACTTAGCGACGAATTGCGTCGAAAACCCCTCAAAACAAAATATAAGTAAAAACAAAAATATTCAACAAAAAAAAATTCGATGATCAGCATAAATGCTTGAATTGAATTTCTGTGCACTGAATGGTGTTTGAAATGCAAAATATAAATACATTTATTAAGGATGTTCACATTAAAGTGTGTGAAACTGATGTCATATAATAATTTTATTACCATAAAGTAGAATTTAAAAATGTTAAAGTCTTAGATTTTGCGGTTTTGCATTTGATTTACATTATGTTTGCACATCCGTTAGGAGAATACACGTTCCCTAATTAAAAATTGTTGCATTTTGTTTTGAAATGGAACGTCTGAAAACTCATCTAGCTTATCAAAGTTATCAGGCTATCCGTTGAGCGTCATTTATGAAAAACATAAATTTAGGTTAATTATATTTTCTGTATGGTAAATGTCTGAAATTAGGTCAGTTCTATTAAAATCCGTCGACGCTAACAAATTCTTTCTTAACCCTTTGACACGGGAATTTTAATGGCTAGGAACTTTCCAACCAAACTTCGTGGAAATATAGATCTATGCCCAAGAAATATTGTTTATTACTTTTATGGCTTTGCAGCGCCCCCTAGCGGAGATATTTGCAATTAAAGTTCAAATATTAACATGCTACCGGACCCGAACGGGTTAAAATTTTTTTAAAATTTTAATTTTATATTTTTCCTATTACTAATCTCTACATAAACCCTTTTGAATTTTTGAATTTTATTCCTCACACAATTTTTGAGATTGAACTTTAGCCTTTTTTGAACTTTTAAATTTTAACAAATTCTCAGCAGCGTTGATGATCACAAGACAAAACGCACTCTACTACTCTCATGTTATATTGAAATTTAACAGCCTGCATAACATTTTAATAAGAACAAAATAACGAACCGATAACAGTAAATGAATAGCGCTTTAGTTAAAATTCAAATCAGTGACGAGTTGATGAAGTCGACGTAAATTATAATGTACGCCACTCGACAAAGGGTTAAACTGATTTATAGGAAGAAGAAAAAATTGTTATTGAAAATTTAAAATTTCGTCTCACCCAAAGACTCGTCAGTGGTTAGTTTATGTGTCAAAATTCTTCACATCAAAAATTTAATTTTTTTATTTTACAAAAGTTTTTTATTGCCACCACCGGGTATCAAACTTTCAACCTCATGATTTCTAGTCTAGCTCTCTACCGCTGAGCTATTATTTTGTATGAAAGTTGACTGGCATAAAAACACCACTTTGTCATTGCGAGATATTGTGCTTTATTCTCTTCAATAAAAGTGCTTTTCGAACAAGTGAAAATGGTGCACTGTGGCCGCCGAAGGTCCCTCTCTTTTCTGAAAGTATTTATTTTTGCTCACCAAGTATTTATAGAAGGTCCCTTCATTCTCCGAAAGTGTCGTTCGCTAGTAAGAGGATTGTCGTCATTTAGAGGTGCGCCTAACGAATGACTCTATATTATCCAAAAGTGTCACCTTGCCTAAGTGAAGTGCGTACCGAAGATGCGTCTGAAGCTAAGCGCCTATATTCACCGATTCGGGGTGTGTATATCGAAGGAAAACCTGTTGCCTAAGGTTTTGTGTTCTGACGAGAGTGGTGCCTCCCAAAGGTCACATGTTTCTCAAAATCCACTAGCCGGTTCTGGCAGTGCCTACCGTAGGTCCCTCCTTTCTCCTGTCCGGCCGTATTCGTACCTTCAGCCAACCCCGGATTCGAAACGAAATCCTACCTCCTGTAAGTTCTAAGGAGTACTTAATCCAAGTTCCTTGGTGTTAAGATTCATTAATTTTCAGTATGCACAACATGAAGTGCACACCCTGCATATAGAGCTTAAAGTTATGATTAATTAAGTTACTAATTAGTTTAAATAAATGACAATGAAATTAAGAAATTAACTAAGAAGGGACTTATCCCACTTTAACTCTCACTGTCGTGTACGAGCGTGTTCACTCATGTGCAACTTTAAACGAAATCGAAAACAAATCAAATTGTGTATAAAAATCAATAATCTAAACATTCTTTTGGTCTCCTTGAAATTAACCATAATTTTAAGCCCTTTCTTTTTTTGTTATATCATAAAGACGGCGAGACAGTGTAAGGCGGAAGAAGTAAGATAACAATTTATGATAAACACAAAATATGGGCCTGGTCTGGTGGTGTAGCTTTACACTATTCTACTGTTTAAAGAATATAAAATTTCCATATAACTTACCTGTTTCTCTACCAAAGGCCGTCTATAGATAAATTCCTTTTTGGCTGAATACATTTCTGGCGGTATACCTTTGAAAGAATACCGCAAAACACTATCCTCATCTTCGGAGATATACGAGGGAGATGATGGGTTATTGTTGATGTTGTTGTTGTTGGGAGTAGCGGGTAAAAAACTTGATGTAGAATCTGTGGTAGTACTACACATCATCATTGACATTGAATTTAAATGTTGATCGCAGGAGTGGCAACAATTACGTTGAGAACAACTTAGAGTGTTGTATGAATATGCTGATGATAAAGTGGCCGATGTATTAGAACGTAATGTAGCGGTAGCACTGGTTGATGGTTGTTGTTGTTGCTGCTGACAATGGCAATGACAGTGACAACATGAAGGTGATTCTTCTACAATTTCCGCTGTCGATGTAGAAGAGGGCGCTCTTGTGTGGGTGCGCCCCGAAGATGCCGATAATAAACTTTCCGCCTCAGCCATCATTTTTTAATTTTTTAGTTTAATGTTAAAAAAAAAAGACACGTGCCTGTGTCTTTTTTATTTATTATTTGAACTTAACACAAGGGGTGTTTGATTTTTGTAAATTTCAAATTCTTTTTTTGTTTAATAAGTTTAAAATTATTATGCTAAACTCGTCTTTTCGTTTAGACGAGTTCATTGAATTCAATAATGGTTTGGAGGTTTTATTATTTTGGTAGTTAAAATTTCCTTTTTTTGTTTTGTACAAAATTATTGTTAACTTGTAATCTTCAAGTAAGTTTGTATTTTATTTTACTTGAAAAAAATTATTAAATTTTCCGTTTTATTTATTCTGCTATAAAAGATACATGTTGATTAGAATATTATGCAAATAATAGAAGTTGTTTCAAATCATTAATATAATTTTTGTCAGGGATTGATGTTTGAAAGTAATAATATTATTAACAATTTATGAATACAACTAATAGTTGATGTTAAAACTCGTTAAATTTTTTGATTAGCAATTAAGCTACTAAGGCCCGATTACTGAATGTCTAGTTAAAACTTAGCTGACAGTTAAATTTAAAATTTATATGGGAAACAACAAAAAATGTGTCAGTCAAAATTCCAGTTAAAAACTAATTGGACATTGAGTAATCCAGCCTAAAATGATAAAAAATTTAATTTGGTTTTTAATTATTTAGACCCATTATCACAAAGTCCCCTTAGGTACTAACTGACATTTTAACTGACACATTTTTTTTCCATATAAAGCACCGTAAGTTATTTTTCACGTGGAAAAATGTCACTCAAATTTTAAATTCTGAAAATTATAATTTTGTTGATGTAATTAGGAAGGCACAATCACAACCCTACGGGAAATTTTAACAAACTGGCACCGAACTGGCCCCTTTATATGAAGTAGAAAGGTCACTTTTACATGGCGTTGTCATAGGAGGTGGAAATTGACCCCTTGTGACATGTCACAAGACAAATCCTAGGACAGGTTACTGAACTCTCATAAAAAACAAAGTTCAGGGACCTGTTCTGCGATTTGTCTTGTGACATGTCACATATAGGTGGTTTTCATTAACAATTTTGTTCAAAAACATTTCCCTGGAATCAAATTTTTTCATTCCCGTTTCCCGGGAAATAAAAAAGTCCGGGAAATCCCAAACCCTAATGAAAATATCGGAAATAAAAAAATAAGCAAAATTGATGTTTATATTTCATTCTGAAAAATTTTCAATTTCCCACATTTCATAAATTTTACTTATTTAATTTCTGGTGTTTTCAATATTTTTCTTTTTTTTCATAATTTAGAGATTCTTGACTTTTTATTCACATTTTTAATTTTTGTTTTAAGCACCGTAAGTTGTTTTTCACGTGGTAAAATTTCACTCGAACTTTAAATGCCTCAAATTGCAGTTTAATTTAAACAAATGAAATTTTTTTTAATTTTATAACACAGACACAATCACAATAAACACAAAATGTCACTTTTTCCCAAGAAAAATAATATTCTTGTACATTAAATTTGTGTGAAAACAAACTCTACACAATTTTCACGTGAAACTGATTGTCGTGAAAAATCATTTTTTTATATGGAGTATTACAGTTTTTTCACGTGAAACTCAAACAACTTACGGAGCTTTAGCAAGAATTCTCTTGTATTCGTGTAGGCCCCCAGCAAAATATTGGTAATGACACCTCATTACTATCAGCATTACCAAAAATGCTATATCATTACCTTCTGCATTATTTTATAATATAAAATAATGACTTCCTAATAGCGGCCTATTGTATTCATTGTTTCTAAATATAAAATATTTTAAATAAATACTTTTTACACAGTTAAATTTTATACATTTTTATTTTTTATATATAAATATGTTTTATGTTTAAATTTTTATGACGAGTCCTAAAATTACACATTAGAAAAAACTTAAATTTTTCTGAATGTATTTTCTTAAGCTAATAGTATTTGCTTAACTCCTTATTTTTAAGAATCAAGTAAGCAATCGGATAACCACTTATAATTCAACTTTTTGTAAGCATGTGTGTAACCACTTATTATTCAAAATCTCATAACTACTTATTTCTCATTTTTTCGTAAGCAAGCGGGTAAGCGTGACTACTTATAAAAACGACCACGCCAAACAAAAATAATGAGCTTAGACGCCAAAAAATAAGTTGTGCGGAGCTATGAATTTCTATTATATAACCACTTATTTGGTAATGAAAGATTTTGCTGTGCCATTGCATATCCTAGTGTTACACCAATGGGAGTACTCTAATCCTATCCCTATATAAAAAAAAAAATTATATGACTTTTAATATTATATATAATTATATCCGAAAAATGAGAACATCAAATTAGATCGTACTATGGTCATATTAGATCTAATTTGACACAATTAGATCTAATTTGATGGAATTAGATATGGTTTGATACAATTTTAATCGGATTTTGTCCTCATCCAAATGTATCAAATATAATATAATCATATCCAACTAGATGTAATGGTATATAATTCGATACAATTATACATAGTTATATGAGGCATATGTAAATACATATACGTCTATATATAATTGGATATTGTAATATGTTGCACTATATATTATGCAATATATAGAAAGATATAGTTATATATTTAGGATATAATTTCGTTAAATTTTATATAATTATATCTTAGTATATATGTTGCAATATATAATTATACAAAATTTTATATGATAATATATGACTATATCAAATCTTTTTTACTTGGTATATTACATTTTTACAGCTTTTTTAGAATTACTTATGAACCACATTCAAAAAATCACTTAAGTAGTGCTTCTAAAGAGTAATTGTTTTAAAAGAGATCGTAAAAAGTGATTTTGGTATCATTTGACAGAGGGTCGCGGGTTCGATTCCCGGTGGTGCCAATATTTTTTTATTATTCTTTATTCTATTAATTTTTTTTTTTTAATATTTATAAATAATTTGTTTAAATTCAATATTTTTTTAATTTTTAAAAATTGTATATATAAAAAAACCATGAGAAATTGCTTTTTATGCACCTGTAAAAATAGTACTGAAAACAATATTGAATTGAAGTGCACCTTTTCCACTTGTTTAGTAAGTGGAAAAGGTGCACTTCGCATTAACAAAGTGGTGTTTTTATGCAGTGAACTTTCATATCAAAGAAAAGCTCAGCGGTAGAGCGCTAGACTAGCAATCGTGAGGTCGCGAGTTCGATAACCGGTGGCGGCAATAAAAAAACTTATGTAAAATAAAAAAAATATAATTTTTTTTTGTAAAGATTTTTTTTAATTTTTAATTGCTGAAAAAGAGCTTCTTTGCACTTGTTCAAAAAGTACTGAAGAAATGTTGAAGTGGGAGTTCTCCTCTTCTATGACAACTCAATGTTAAAATCATTAGTGTTTATGCTAAAAAAGAAGTGCATCAATTTTAGTGCTTTTTCACATGTAATATATAAAAATATATATAAAATGATAAAAATTTTTAAATAAAATTGTTAGAAAATATTTTTAAAACCAGTTCTTTTTAAATGTTAAATTCTAATGCACGACCAAACAGTTTAGAATTTTGAGGCAATATAGAAATATTTCATTGATGGAAAAATGTTTGAAATGGGAACTGTATGGAATTTAGCCCATTTTTGGGATAGATTAGCTTTAAACTAAGAATAACGTAGTTTGTAACTGGAACACTGCTTTTCAAATGTGGTTTATTTTGTTTTATTTCAATAAAGACCAAAATTCAAAACGATAAAAAGTTGATTTGGAAAATTTTTATTAATAAACTTGGAAATACTCGTCGCTGCAAAATCAGTGTTCAGTTTAACTAAACCAAGTTTAACTAACATCCCAAAAATTTATCGGAACAACTTTCTCACGGTTAGAATTTTGGTCCTTATTGACACAACACAAAATAACCACATTTAAAAAGCAGCATTCCAATAATAAAACTGCATTAGATAAAGTTTAAAGATAATCTACATTCTAAAAACTCGGCCTTAAAGTAGGTAAGTCATAAAAAACTTATAGTTTATATCTGAAGTTAACTGTTAACGTCCGCCGAACATTTGTTTATAAGTAAAACAATTAAAAAAAAAAAAAAAATGTAAAAATAACTATTTATCAGTTATAAAACAGAATCTGAAGAGCTTAACTCCAATTCTATAGTTAACATTGAATATAGAGGATCAATAAAAAATCTCAGCACAATTAAAATTTCAAAGAATCCTTGTTTTATTGAACCCGTTCTAGTTTTGGTTTTATCGTCGGCCTTTTCCGCTATATCTTGGAAACTTTTGAATATTAATCACACCATTACAATTTTAGCTCAAGCCCAGTAAGTTGTTTTGATTTTGACTGTCATTCTCCAAACAAAAAAAACACGATTATGAGTTTATATACAATAACATACAAGACTATTATTTTTCTTTGGAACTATTTATCTGTTTTTGTTTATTGTGATTGTGTCTTTCTACTAAAATAAAAAAATTGTGATCTTTTTAAAATTTAAATTAACTTTTGGGGCCTTTTAAGTTCGAAGGAAATTTATTCACGTGAAAAAACTGTTATTCTACATATAAAAATGTGATTTTTCACGATAAAAAATTTTAATTGACAATTGTGTGGAATTTGATTATTGGAATTTCTTTTTATGCAAATTTAATATAAAGGACTATTGTTTTTCTACTGATTAAGTGAAATGTTGAGTTTATTGTTTGCGTCTTTCTTTTAAGGCGGGCTAGAGATTTTATGAAAATTCAACTCGGTATATGTAAATACGCAATTTATTTAATTAATAACAATTTTTAAAATGTTTAAAACTTCCTCTTTTGGTGACCTTATGCCGTTTTTTTGTAGTTTCATAAATATCACATTTTTCAAACCGTATTTCAATTCCTTAAATATCCGAGATGAGATCATACACCTAAATTTTATTTAAATAGGACGGTAACAAACATCTCCCAGTATGCTAAAATTCGTTTCCAACATTTGGCTCTTTTAAATATCTGTTGATCAGCTGTTTTTTTAAACATCTGGTTTTGAGGATTCCATTAGATAAATGTTACGTATACTTTGTATTATAATTGTATGAATTTTTCTGTTTTATTTCTTTTTTTCTTTTTTGTTAAATTTGTATCTTTTGATTATAAAATTTTCTAATTGTCATGTATCTTTTAATTCGACTATATAATTTGTTTATTCAGTTTCTATCAAAAAACTTTTAAATAAAACATTTAGAGTATATTGTATTCAAAGACATTGACATTAACCGCTAATTTATTTTAAAAAATCAGCAAAAATTTTAGCTTTATATATATTTTGTTTTCTCACTTTGTTTGTTTTCGGTATTATAGACTTTGAAAAATTCGCATTTCAATGCTTTTGGAGGGTATTAAAAAAAACTTAAAAAATCACTATAACCAGACATTTTATAACTCGAGTAAATTATTTACTTTTTATAGACAACACTTGAACAAATTATTTTTAATTTTTGAATTATATTTTCTGTTTAACATTTAGGCATTTTGGTTACACACTTTTTGTGAAAAAAATTTTAAATATAAAGAAAAGCGTGAAGGTCTTTAAACAAATCTTGCCATCAAAAAACTTCATGTCAAAAAAATTTAGTTTTTTTCTTAAAAAAAAATAAAGCACACACGCAACAATTTATTTCAATTTTGTTGGGTTTATTTTAAATTTTAAAAACACGTTGATTTACGAATAAACATTTTTGGTTTGAAAAGATATTGATTGGTGAATTTAGACAGCACAATTTGCAAAAAAAAAAAAAAATAACTCACAAGTCATTCGATTTTTATCTTCAATATAAAAAAACAAAAAAACTTTTTTTCTAACTTTTGGGTTGAATGAATTTTAAACATACTTTATGTAATAAGAATTTTTTCAATTTGGTATATTTTAAAAACTATTTATTTTTTATTAAATCTTTTTCGTACACAAAACAATTTTATTTCTTTACAAATATTTTTTGAATTTTTCGTATATTTTATTTATTTTGTTTCTAATAAAACAAAATTTTTTTTGTTTAACTTTTTTTTTTATTTTTCGAATTAATAAAAAAAATTTTAATTGTGTATTTTAGCGCGCTATGTCGTTCGTTGCCTCGTACACACGCGTCCAATACTACTCTATGGGTCTGGTCTGATGTCTGTCTTTTCGTCTTTATTATTATTTTTTTATTTTATTTTCACTTGGCGGCTTTTAAAATTTGGTGTAGTAGTAGAATATTTACTGCTGCTGTTGCTGCTTTTGCTGTTTTAGTGTATTATAATATTATGGTGCTCAGCAACAAATACTACTCTAAACAATAAAGGCTGTCAACGAGGTAGTTGTGTTAAAATTAACAAATTCCAAAGAAAAAATAGAATAAACAATTTTATTTTTAATCGAATGTCGTATTTAAAATTTGATCTTTATTTTTAATGTAGCACTCAGAAATTGACTTTCACATTTTTTTATTTGATAGAACGAACCTTCTTTTTTCGATAAAAGAATTCAATAAAATAAAAGTATTTTTAAACCCTATACTACTCTGTGGTACATTGTACTTATATTGAGTTTGTGTTGATGTTTGTAGCGAAAAATAGGTTAAAAGGTCAATGTTTTGACCCATTAGCCATGGAAATGTAGTTGAAATTTAGGTCCAACCCGGGTCCAACTTTGGATCAGTTCCTCCCTGATCTTTTTTACAGCGCTTTGAAGGCCAAAAAGTTACGAACAGTACGAAAAAAGTTTTGTGGCCATTGTAGTGTAATAGTTTTTGCGTTGGTTTGTTACAAATAAAATAACAATCCAGACAATGGCAACATCAATTTAATAAAATTAAAATACACTAAAAATTCTATAATTATCATATGCTTTAAGCATTATAATACTATAAGTGTCACCCTCCAAAATCGCGGAAAATTTAAATCCAAAATTTTAATTATTTTTCTTGTTAATCTTTAAAAAATCTAAGGCCAAATATAGCTACACTGAAAGAATTATCCTTCATGATATTAATAATATAATTTCATATAATTTTTTTCGTAGAATCAATGAAGAATTTCATTATGTATATAATATTTAATTAATATTATGAAATTTTTCATAGCTTTTCTTTCATAAAATTTCATAATTTCATTAAAAAAATTCATTGAATTTCATAAATTAGATCTTCATAAATTTTATGAAAATGTTTTTTATTAGACCGACTCACGAAAAAAAGTGCACCCTCAAAATAAACCTTGGTTTGTTTTATGATGATTGCCAAAATATTTCGGGTTTAGCAATGAGATCTCACGAGCTGGACCATTTTTAAAAAAGGTATTTTTTTTAGTTTTTGTAAGAAATTTACATCTTAGCTGAAGACAACATATTCAATATGGGTATCATATGAAAAGTTTTTTAGAGGCGACTGTTTTGAAATCTATTTTTAGCCTCAATAGTTTTTCAACACTGGTAAGGATATATGTAACCACATATTTTTTGATTTTTTGTATGTTGGCGAGTAAGCTGACTTGTGTGCAGCAGTTCAATTATGTTTATACCTATCAGACATTACATGTCGATATAGCGCAGATGGTAGAGCTATTGACTGACAAGAGGGAATCCCAGGTTTACAATAAAAAAATATTTTTTTTATAAAACTTTTTTTTGAAAATCTATTTTTAGAATCATTCTTTTTGTCAGTTTTGGTAAGCGTATAGGTAATGACATATTTTTAGATTTTTCGTATGCTGGTGTGTAAGCATAACTTATTATTTTTTGCGACATTGCCACACAAAGATAATAAGAAAAGTAACTAGTTACCATTACCAGGTCTATAGTTACATAACCACATATCCGGTAATGATTTTCTACACTGGGTAGTTGACATTTATAGAATGTTCAGTGTATATGCGTTTTCTATCCCTCATACATATCGCAGCATCCTTCTTCGGTGTTCCCATAGCACTTAACCCCACCGAAGTTAAATAACATAACAGAGCTATGGACTAAAAAAAAGCTTCAGCAAAGATCGTCGACTCCCTATCAGATGGTGCAAAACAACTGTTCTAAGATTAAACATCTCGCGCAGTTACAGTGTTGCCATATTTGAAGCCCTTCATATTTCACCACCTTTCATCTCTTTTCTATCGCCTTCTAAAGCAAATCCTGAGCGTTGCTTCTCTTAAAAAAATGATATTGCTCTTTCGTGTTTTTTTTAGTCTTTGGTATGAAATTATTGCATGAATTGTACAATTCGGAAAAAATAAACTTATATTTGGGCGCCTGACCCAACTAGAAAACCAATTTTAATGTGTAGAATTCTAAAATCCCCAAATAAAAGAGAAACATTTGGATTTTTTCTAGTTCTGAGATAAACGCTGCATACTAATTCGGAAACTAGAAAATCTGATCTGTCAGACAGCAATTACTGCAGAGTCGCGTTCCGCTCCGATATTGAGGAAATGTGAATTTGAATTTTTTAAATGAGTTTTTATGAAATCACTCCCTACACTAATGACTTTGCCCAGATTTTTGTTGCTATTTGAAACAAACCCTCTTTTAATTACATCTACGAGGGGACTAACAAAAGTTCGCATAGTAGGCCGATTTTTGTAAATATTTACCCCTCAATTCATAAATGCAGGGTATAGCAGGTTTACAAAACGTCATTTTCATATAAAATTTGTTCAATAAACCTCCTATAATTTTACAAAGCGATTATGAATTTAGGGGTGGAAAACAAAAATTTAAATTTAAATTTGTAATAGTCTTGTGATATTCCACTTAAAATTTTTGGAAAGCCTGTTAAAAATGGAGACAAGAAAATGCTAAAATATATGTGTAGGGTCTGTAAAAATTCCATTCCCAACTCAAGAAGGGATTTGGTTTGCACTTAGTTACGGATTTCGGTGTAAGCTCTTGGCTGTGGAAATATTCAGTGAATGTCAAACTGCATATGGATGGAAAAAACATTCTCTTGTGACCATTATGAAATGATATTGAAGATTCCATACTGGTTATTTTTTGTAAAGGAAATATGGCTCAAGAGTAGCTCTAGTGAAGTCCAAAGTTGACAAAGACCAAGGATTTACACAGAAAAGGGTTTAAATGAAGCTCAATAGGAGGCACATACACGTTTTGCTCAATATTTTCTTAACAAATTCAGAAACGGAGAGTCTAGCACCTTTAATAAAATTATAACAGGGGATGAAGCTTCGTTTAATAAGTATGATCCATAAAGCAAAGAATTTTGCATGATATGGAGCCCAAGAAGTGGAAATCATTCTGTGAAAGCAGAACAATTTTCAAGAATATAAATTTCCCAGAAAATTACCTTTGACCTTTTGATCTCAAAAATTAATAAGCATTAAATTTTAAAGGGTATATTTCACCTTTAAAAGGAACACAAAAAATATATTGTAATTGCAAAGTTCAAAAGTTTTAACTGAAGAAAACGTCTGGGATCCGAAAGTTTATGTTTTGTTGAAGCCTGGAAATATTAAATATGTGTTATGAATTTCGTTGAAATATCAGGAGGTGAATCCGTGGATTCTCCCAATGGGTATTTTATGATACAAATTTTTTCTATCCGAAAAAGTTTTCCTGAAAACGTTTCTAAAGGAAAAATTTCACAAAATCTGAGGTTGTAGAAGAAAACGAGTCCATAATCTGAGGTTTCTTTTATTAAAAAAAGTGCTTTGATCTCGCTTTTCCTATTGCTTTTTTCTATCGAAAAAGCATTTGCTCCTAAAATCCGGATGATTTTGGCTTGTAAAAACCATCTGGTTCTGAGGACCTTTTCTAATAGAAATCTCTCAGATGCCTTTTATAATTCCTATGGAAAATCCCTCTGACTAGGAGCACTTTCTCTTAGAGAAAACCTATATGTTTATGAGAACTTTTTCCTATAGAAAAACCCTCCAATTCTCAGTTATTTTACCAATAGAAAACCCTTTAGATTTCGAGGACTTCCTACAGAGGAATCTTCAAATTAATCTTTTAGAAACCCCCAGATTCTGAGGACCTCTTCCCGTAGAATATTCCTCAAATTTCAAGGAATTTTTCCTATGGAAAAATATGGCATCAATCTGAATGCAAGGCTTTTCTACAAGAAAAGTATTGAGGCTTTTTCTATAAGAAAATATGTTGATTCTTTCTAGGATATTTCGTTATTCGATTAATCGACTGAAATAGATTTGTATCAAGCGGTGAAATTGTTGATAAACCAAATGTTTTTTTTGAGGACCGTAAGAAATCATATTATATGGAAGGAATAAAAAAAAATTGGAGAAAAAACTAAAAGGAGACAATCCCAGCAAAACCTTCTATTACCAGGTAAAGGGAAATGGAATAAGAAACCAAAAATTGTAACTACTTACACTTTGGTCTCATAACACATTATTTTAACATGGGGGTGTCATTGGGGGTAAATGGTTGCCTAAGTCGTACCGGTATAGGATAAAATAAGTGATTACGAAGGAAGTACTGAAATAAGTTGTTAATTGTAATATTAAATTCACTAGTTAGCTAAAATAAGTACATACTTTTATAGAGTGAAGTAAGTCATTACACATTAGTGCATATTTCATTGGTTACATATAGGGAATAAAATAAGACATTACCAGTAATGAATTTGTTTAAAAGTATACCGATCCGAGCAATGTAATTAGATTATAAATTTTTATTAAATCGTACTTTCGCATAATAAGTAGTTATATTATGCAATACCAATAACTTATTATTTTTACCCTTATTAATAAGTTATTGTAAAACACAATATCGGTAATATATTATATTAATGCCTCCAAATAAGTAGTGATATATCTCCATATCGGTAACTCATTATTTTATACCTCGCACATAAGTATTGATATATCACAATATTAGTAACGTATTACTTTAGATTTCTAAGTAAAACCAAGGGTAAAGGGGTACCCATTGCCAGGCAATGCGTGAAAAAGGTCAAACCCATTACCAAGGTTTTGCTGGGATGCTAAGCAATATTTTTTTTTTCTAAAACAACTGTTTTTCATTCAATAGGTTGCGGATTTATTGTTTCACCCTCGTATTTTTGTGTCGTTTCACTATCGTCCAAAAATGCCATAAGTAATCATCAAGGTTGGTTACCGAAACGAATAACGGTAAGGGTAACGGTAACGGTATCAGATTTCGTTTGTTTAGGTAACGGTAAAGGTAACGGTATTTAAGACTGTTTCGGTAACGGTATACCGTTATCGAAACAGCAATACCGGTACGTACCGGTATTAAAAATTATGTTAAAAACATATAAAAACAAGTAAAAACATGGCATATTTTTAATTTTAAGTACTGAAAATACAGATTTTAAGCTATAAATTCAATACTGGTAGTTTTAATAAGTAAAATTATTATCTATAATTTTTTTGTAAAAAAAAACACTCAAGATTATAAAATAAAAAATAAAAAAATTGTAATTTTTATATAAAATAATAAATACCGGTAAAATCGGTAACTACCCATAAAAATAACGGTATCGGTAACGATAACGGTATTTAGAAATATTTTTAGAGGTATCGATAACGGTAACGGTATTCAATTTGAAACGGTATTTTAGCGATAACGGTATTATTACGATAACGGTAACCAACCTTGGTAATCATATTATTCAAATTCATATATTTTGCAACCAATTTTATGTACAACCTTTAGGAAAAATTAAATAAACTAACAACAACAACAAAATGAACATTGTATCTCAACCGGCAAAACGCGTAACAACATTATACACTCTAAATCAAATGACAGCCAACAGATCTTTTATAATTCACTAAAAAAAATTATATTCTCTTTTTAGACAAAATGCAAAAAAAGACACACAACACACACTCTGGCAAATTTGTCTAAAAAGCACAGAAACGATTTTTCTCATTTTGTTAATTTTCAACTACATTTGCAGTCATTGTACTCACTCTCAATTTCTAAACATAACTTTAAAATATTTAACTTTTATATTAAACTTAAATCTAGACTTTTAACACACCACCTTAGCCAACAGCATGCTTTTTTTCGTTTATAACACGTGAGCTTAAATAAATAATTGTTGATCGCTTAACGAAAAGCTTTAATTGAAAGAGAATATTAGCTGAAATGTCAGACATCAGGGATGGGAATATTTTTTGTTTATTTTTGTTAAAAACAAAGCTTTTCTTAATTATTTTAGTTGTTAATCAATTTTACGAAACCCCCAAAGCATTTTCTAGTAGATTTGCTGTTAAATTTGCCAAAAACATTTTGCACTCTTTGTGAATTCTTGGTAATAAAAATTTGCTTAAACACTAGTTTATCGTAAACCATTAATTAAATTCTAAATTTAGTCCTTTTTGCATAGTCGGTTGATAAAATATCCGATGATCTCTGAATTTCTCGTGTATGTTATCTGATAATATTAAATAAGTTGACTAAGAAATTGAAAAGTTGATTATTTAGAAAATCACTGAAGCAGAGTGTTTAACTGTGATATTAGACCTTGTTTCTGGATTTAAGTGATTTCAGGTTTTGGCCGGTTTGATAGCTGATAATCATCCTGTCACTTAGAAAGTTATCCTAAGGAACACCAAACATCATATAAGATATCCAAAAAACTAGACTAGGTCCTAGCCGATACTATTAAGTTTCTGTAAAAGAAAAAAAAATATAATACCCCGGGTTAAAATGGTCATATATGATGATATAAGACTAAATATATGGGTTCATATATGATTCCATATAGGCTCGGATCCGTAATTTGAGGGTATATGGCGGTATATGATCATATATGGACATATATGAGTTTATATATGCTCATATACCTACTTTTGCTCATATAAAAATACGATTTTTTTTTATTTTTCAACAAAAACTTTAAAGAAATTGATAGTTATAGAAAATTATTAACAATATTCGTTTTAATTTAAAGTCTAAATAATACAAAATCTATCGTATAATACATCTATTTATACGCTACTAACAATTTAGAAATTTTAAACTAAGTTAATGGATTAATAAACATAGAATATTGTACTTCAAAAAGAGATTATTCGACAACTTTCCAGATGTATCTCATACGTTTTCAATTGCATTTCAAAATGTACCAAGTTTTTATAGATTATAATAGGATACTCTGGCCATTCTCTTCATATTGGTTGCAAATGCCAGCTATAATAAAAAATAGTAAATTTTAATATATACAATTGTTGGAAATTAAATTAAGAGATTTGTATTGTTTTAATTTGTTTGCCCCTAACATGTTTTTCAACGAATGATGTATAAGACTTTATCTTTTCTTCAGAAAGGAATATGTCTGAACAAGAAATTAATTTTAAAAACTCCTTATCTCAAAGTAGGATATAGTTTAATTGGATCGCACTCCATTAAAAAACATGCTCTTAATAAACAAAAAGAAAATGTTCGGAATTCAAAATTTTCAAATTGGTGATCATAATTTATCCAATTCATTCAGGAATCCATGTTAATATCGTTCATTTATACATTCATACCAATTTCGGTTTAAAAATTCATGCGGATTTTAATTTTCTACTGAATTAATGGATAAAAAATAAAAATTTATATGACTCCATATATGGACGTACGTGATATATATTATCATATACATATGTAACAATACATGAATTGATATATGAAGGTGTATGGAATATATGGAGCAATATATGCAAGGTATTATCATATATGGTGTCATACATTTCCATATATGAACTTTTATTTTGGATGCATTTACCCATATATGCTCCCATATATGTCAGATATGTTAACATATCATTCATATATGATCATACATGAAACAATATATGGCAATATATGAGCATATATGAAAGTAAAATTAAATTAATGTGAACAATTTATTGCATTATTTCGAATGACTGGGTTTTCTGATTTAACATATTCGTTATTAGCGTGCCTTAAGTAAAGTTCCCAGCAAACAAATGACTCAGAAATGAGCTCCAAAAACATAAACCTTTTTCCACTTTTTCCTGTAAAAGTGGTCCGTCTAAAAGAGCCCCCTGTGTACTCAGAATTAACTCAGAAAAAAGAACGTATAATATCGAAAGTATCTTCATAAATTTAAATAATTTTGGAATCTTCTTTGAGTCCGAAAAATTAACCCTCGTTTTGAGACAGCTTGATTGTAGAGACAACATTTTGTATTGTTTTCTGAAGCTTCATATTTTCTACCAAAAAATAGTGTTTAAAAAAAAAATCATTTCTACACTGAGAGAATTATCTGCATGATATTAATGAATTTTTGCATAAAAATAACGAAGTTGCACTGGAACTCGTCCTTTGAAACTTTTCATTGAATTAATGGATGTTTTCATAAAATGTTTTAAAAAATTTAATTTCATTTATTAAAACTTTCATACACTCAATGAAAAAGTTTCATTAAAACTAGATTCATAAAATATATGAAGCTTTTTCATCATATTAATGAAATTTTTCATTAACTTTGTGAAGAAAACTTCATTACTTTACTGAAAAATTTCATTAAAACTCGTCCAGCAAAATTCTCTCTGTGTATGAGCCATTTAAAAATCTTATTTATGTGCACTCCGAAATTGTTGGCTGGGTTTATTTAATTTCAATGCAAGTGAATTCACAAATTCAATTGAAAAGTTTACTGCATCGGTTTCTTCCACCACTTTATAAATGGATATCGCAATATATATGAATTTTTTTCTAAGGTTTTTTCTCTTTTAATAAATTTGTTAAATTTTTTTGTAGAGTATGGCTCAATGCTAAATTGCAGATTTGGGCCTTAAATGGTGTACAGAGGTAATTAAAGTGGGTTCTTTACCCGTTTTTGCCCCTCCCCGTAAAAATTTCCAAATATATAGAATCTTGCTTCAGTGGATGTCTTTTTTTAAGCTAGAGCCTCATGCAAAATTTCAAGTACGAAGCGGTTCGAGTCATTAAAATTCCATGCCATTTCCTACTAATTATCGAATTTTTCAATTCCACTCGTACCCGGTTCTATTTTATTTCGTTTCCCAATTTCGGTGTTCCAATTTCACTCGCTCCCAGATCCATTCCATTTCGTTCCCCATTTCCTTGCATTTCGTTTCCCATTTTAAGTGTTTCAATTCCACTGGTTCGCCGTTTCATCTCATTTCATTCCCACTAAATTCTTTTTCAATATCAATCTCTCTTTCAATATCAATCATATCATCAATCATTCCTTTTTTCATTCCCTTTCTTTACACTTGACGAGTTCCACTCCTTTTTCAATTTTAGTGGTGCAATTCCACTCATTCTCCATTGCATGTCATTTCGCACCCAGCTCCATTTCGTTCCATATTCCATTAGATATCATTCCCAGTTTCATCCCATTACCTAATATTTCAATTCTACTCGTTTCCCGTTCCATTTCACTTCATCCTGTGTAGTGTTTGAATTCCTTAAAATAATTTTTATTTTTTGTCTAAGAGAGATTGAGTATTTTTCTCATAAAATACTTGTATTTATATACCTTAAAGATATTTTAACCTTCTATCGATCATACTTGGGAATTTTTCATTGGCATTGAAATTTAATTGGTACTACTTGATTTCAATGACAATGCAAAAAAATTTCATTACCATTAATTGATTACAATAATGGTAGTGAAATGTACACCCAATGGTAAAGAAATGTACGCATAATTGAAGGAAAAAAGCATTATATTAAAAAACGAGTAAAAAAGTTGAAGTCGGGCATGCCGACTTTATAATACCTTACACCAATCTGGTTAAAAGCCAACTAATGTTTGGATCCGAAATTCGAAAGGGTTAAAAAGGACTTGTGTCAAAATTTTCTATAAAATGATAAAAGAAGAGAAAATCGAAAATATAGCCCATATGAGCGATAGGTCCAAATATGGAACGATCCCATCTAGAATCAATAGGCTTTGTCCTTGGGACCACGTGAGTCAGCGAATCAAATTTTATCAAGGTTGGTTACCGAAACGAATAACGGTAAGGATAACGGTATCGAATTTTGTTTGTTTCGGTAACGGTAAAGGTAACGGTATTTAAGACAGCAATACCGGTACGTAGCGGTATTAAAAAGTACGTTAAAAACTCATAAAAACAAGTAAAAAAAGCATATTCGTAAATTTAGGTCTTAAAAATACACATTATAACTCAAGATTGGAAAATAAAAAAGTTCAAAAATTATAATTTTTTATATAAATTAAAAAATACCGGTAAAATACCGGTAACTAGCCATAAAAATAACGGTATATTACGAAATTTTTTTATAGGTATTGGTAACGGTATTCAATTTGAAACGGTATTTTAGCGATAACGGTATTATAACGATAACGGTAACCAACCTTGAATTTTATTGAAATATTTTCGTATTTGTGACCTGCAGCGTGTAAAGAAGCCAATTTTGAGGGTACCCTTATATGGGCACTTGGTCTAGAAAAGGACCGATTTTAACCAAAATCAATTGGCTTCGTTCTTGGGCCGACGTAAGTCGGTGAACCAAATTTAATTGAAATATCTTCGTATTTGCGACCTGTGGAAACACTGTGCATGAGAATGAAATGTGCGATCACCAAAAATTTGTTTCTTGATTATGAAATTGTGGTGCCTCAGAACAATATTTTAATAAAAATCAAAATCGAGTCGTTTTTGCAAAAATCTCTTTCGAATTAGCAAAAATTTTAATTTATTTTTTTAATGGAGGAAAATCAGGCGAAATACAATTATCAGAATTACAATTGCTTCTCCAGAAGTAAATGGTATTTTTGCATATTAAGACCAAATATAACAGAATGATTTATTAAGAATGCTGTTTTTAATAATTTCACTAAAAAAAAAGTTTTGGTAGAGAGCATATTTAAAGTTTTAACACATATTTCGTATAAAATTAATATGATTTCGATGTACAATTTCGTAACGTTTTACTTTTGCTTCTTCAGGTTTTTTGCGTTTTGGTAAATTCTAAAATGTTAAAAAAAGACTTTTTGTGGTAAATTCATATTCCAACTGCAAAATTTTGATATAAGTTGCCATTTGTAGTTAAAAAAGAGAAGACCGCCGATCAAAATTTAAAATTTTAATTTTTCAGAAAAAATTACGTTTGCTAATCAATAAGAAAATTGTTGAATTTACCAACAGAAAGCGTTTCAAATGTAAATTTTTTTATGTGAAATAGTTAACGACACTTTAGGGAATACATACCAAGCACTATTGAAAAGATTTTATGAGTTTAAGCTGCTCTAAATACCAATTCCACTTTGGTTTTTGAAAGTGGAATGAAAACGATTTTTTTCCCGTTTTACGTTTTCTGGAGAAACTTTTAACGTTTTAAGTACCACTATAAAGCCTGTAGCATACTCGATACTTGCCAGAACGTTTTATTTTCAATACAAAATTAACTGTAGCACCCTAAACTGCAAATTCAGAAAGAAAAAAGCTGTTTTAAGAAAAAAATTGCGGAAGTGAAATTGCGAAATCAAATCAATTCCAAAAAAAAACCTGTGACATGCCTGTATATGGCGTACGCTAAAATTTTCATTGTAATATTAAAACCGCTAAAAATTCCAAATTTTAATTCGCGAATATATGTTAAGAAAAAATTAGAAAAATATAATGGAACAATTCAAGTTTTTTCTAATTTTATTCTCGTTGCCTTTCATTTTAAGTTTTCACTTAATCCCGCCACTGAAGTTAAATTTTCAACTTTGATGTCTTCAGAGGCTTATAGAAAAATTTCAAGGCAAATATTTTTGCTAAACATTTTAGCCCTCTAAATCTTCAACTTACCTTTTTAAAATCGGTCCAAAAAAGTGCCTTTAATTGAAAAGTCAGAGGGTTAAAATATTCCACAAAAATGTTTCTCTTAGTGTTTTACATAAGTTCGCTGAACACATCCTATACCTTAAATGGAAAACTCACAAGGCTTCTGATGCCGATTCACAATAAATATTTGCAAAAGGGGGAAAACTTTAACTCCCCAAAAAGATTAGGCCAGACATAAACATTTAAAACGCCGATACATATATGTGACAGCGCATAGAGAAAGGGAGCTAAGGGCAAAAAAATCAATTTTTTTTTTTTGATGGTACACCAAAGATACATGTATTTAAATCTTTAAAATGGCTCTCCTGAACAAAACCGGTTTTTACCCTTAGGTCCCTTTCTATTTTGCGCGTCACATATATTATTTTTTGGTCCCCTCTGCCAGCATCAGTTGCCAGAACCTTGTTTTTTGTGTTGTACAGTGTAATTTTAAATAATAAAATAAATTTAGAATATTGCAATCATTTCAATAATATTTTTTTTAATTTTTTTTCGTTTTATAAATAAAAATTCGCACCCTGATGTTCTTGCATAAATTAATAAACAGTCAAACCCCCAGGTATTTATTTGACAAAATACGTTTTTTCCAATCGCCACGAAACCGAAATATTGTAATACCTCGACATCAATTCCTAATGTCTGAATGGCAATTTTATGTACATGCCGCTCGTCTTTGGAATAATCTTCCACTAAGTCAACAAGTAAATAGCAATGCTAATAGTTTCAAAATATTCTTATTTAATTTTTTCAAATAATTTTTATTTTTTTCTCTTTATGATTATCAATATTGTTATATATGTAATAAGTTTGTTATGTTAATATTTTATAATTAATTAATAATATGAAAATAATTTTTTTTGTAACGTAATACGCTCCTGTACTATAAATATAAGACTCAGTCTTGTTGTACAGGAAATGGAATCAATTAAATAAATAAATAAATAAATAAATAAATAAATAAATAAATAAATAAATAAATAAATAAATAAATAAATAAATAAATAAATAAATAAATAAATAAATAAATAAATAAATAAATAAATAAATAAATAAATATATATGTGACCTTCTCCGAGAAAAGGGACCTAGTGTGTGAAAATGAAGTTTTTAGAAGAACGCATTTAAAGTTTCATAACGCATTATCACTTTGAACACACCTTCAGTTGGGAGATCCGATTTGGTATGGTTAGTTATGATTGGGTGCCGACTTTGGTGACGTCATGCCTATATGGTGACGTATTTTTTTCGCTTTTAGTGTGACAATACCTTTGCTATTGTTGCTCCTCTGTTCGCTCTCAGGAAAGGGTTGATGTGCGTATACTAATACGAAGAACATTGTAAAAATAACTATAAGAAAGGAAAATAATAAAGTGACGCTTCAGTCTTGTGCCAACTGTATAACGAGTGTTATCAACTAGAACTTGTGGACTCGGAAGAAGAAAGATATAATCTGCGATTAACGGCTGAGCTACCAAACGAATTACCTCCGCTCATTGCACCAAGCGGTTTATCGTTAGATCGCAAATGGTATTTGTATGAGAATGTCAGGGTCTTATGTACTGTTTCACAGAAACGGGATTTTGTAGCTCCTAAACCGAGTGAACCCAAAGCGAAAAAAAAAATCGAAAAATAAATCTGAACCTGCCAGCAAGAAAAAAAATTGAAGCACCGGATCACGAGAAAAAGAAAGCTGAAGTCAAAGCGCCGAAAAAAGAAAAAACTGAAATTGTCAAACGGAAGAAAATCGAAGTACCAGATCACGAAACACCGAAAAAAAGTCTAAACTCCAAAAAAATGCAAAGACTGACGAAAAAAAACAATTTAAAACCAAAAAATCAAAAAAAATTAAATTTTAATGTTTTTCTCATTTTTATCGATTTTCCCAAGTTCGTTTTGTACATTTTTATGGGGTAAATAAATTTTTATCAGAAATCTAACTCATTTCATCTTATTCTACACCCTTTTAGGTACCAGAATCCACTCTTAGTCGAAACAAGTTTTTTGACACACTAGGTCCCTTTTCTCGGAGAAGGTCACATATGTGACAGCGCATAGAAAAAAGGACCTAAGGGTAAAAAAATCAATTTTTTTTTGTGTGGACAACATCTGAGCATCGAATGAGACCGATCCCATGCTCTCCTGACCTTAGGTCCCTTTCTATCCTTAGGTCCCTTTCTATCCTTAGGTCCCTTTCTATCCTTAGGTCCCTTTCTATTTTGCGCGTCACATATACGAATTAAAATGTAAAATTTTTGGCGATTTTAAAATTGCTATGAGCATTTTAGAATACGCACTGTAATTATGTTTCCCCGAGAAATAATTTTGGTGTTAATTGGTTTTTTCATATCTCGTATATTTTTCGAATAATTTCGAGAATTAATTTTGAAAATTCGAAAGAAATTTTTGCAAAAACTACTCAATCGAAAATTTAATCGCAATATTGTTTTGAGACATCCCAAATTCATAATCAAGAAAAATATTTCTGCTCATTAAAAAAAATATATTTGTTATATTTTCTCCCAGTGTTTTTTTTTAAATTGTTCTAAGAAATCTTACTATAATTTCTTCTGAGATATACATATTCATAAGATTATGAAAGAAAGTCATGACTATATGTGGGGTACAAGAGGAGAAAAGGAAAACACCACGCACGCTCGGCAACATTAACACGATTATTGTTTTTTTTTATGAAAGAAAACTTGTGTGGACGATAAGAAATGTAATCAAAAGATAAGAAATTTATCTTAATTTCATAAAGAACAGATGATAAAATATCAACATCATCATAAGTATGAATGGTTATAGCAAGAAAGCAATTACCAACCCAAAAATCTATGTTGTTGTAACTAACCTAAATTATGGGAATTTGCATTTCCCACCGGCAACATTTTTTGATATAGTCCGTTTAGATTAGCAAAATTAGATAATTTTGCACAATTTACAACAGGTTATGTGCCAATGTAGTAAGTTGTTTCGCAATCGGTGCTTTGCAATCGAAAACTCCACTCTGAATATATGGTTATAATACAATTTGAAATTTACTTCAGAACCAAACAACCGATGCTATGCATGCGGTAATTTATTAAGTGGACTAATTTATAATTTCATTACCATTGATATGACATCAATTGGAATTAAATTGTTTTTCATTACCAGTTTTATAACCTACATCACTACGTGGGCAGGGTATAATGAGTTTGTGCTGATGTTTGTATTAACATTCAGACAAGCTCTGGCAACATCCTTTCTATCTGGTTGTCGTCGCTAAAAATGTGTTTATCAGCAGAATTTTTGTAGCAAAATAAGTTAGTAAAACACAAGTTCAAAATTAGTTTATTGGTTAAAATATATAACTAAAGCTTTTGCTGAAAACGGAATTTCAGCAAAAAAGAAAAAAAAAGGTGAAAACTAGTATACTTAATATTCAAGACTTTTTGCTAATTTTTCTATTAACTTATTTTTTTTTTGTTAAATTTACTATTCAATAGATAATTATTATCCCAATCCATTTGAACCCATTAAAATTTCCATTCCAAACAATAGTTGGCTCAACAAGACTAAACAGTATAGGGCATCATATAGTCGGAATGTCCGACTTTAACATTTTTATGCTAAGGATCTAATGGAATTTGATGAACCTGACTAAAGAAAGTCTCTTTAGCCTGTGATGAAGAAACTCAGCCAACTACCCCAACTTCCCCGAGAAATCACTTTAAACCTGAACCTAGACTTGTGGACATCTAAACCTAAATTAACGTCAATATATAAACCTAATTTAGTAGGTTAGAGGTTAAGAAGAAGAATAAACATTTTTTTCAAGAGTTATAAACACATTATTAATTTGCAAATCAGACTTGATCTAATTTCTGCCTTTTTTTATTATGGACAGGCTTCATCAGTGATTTTCCATTATTATTGTTTATATTTTACTGTCAGATTGTCTTCTATATAATAGTTTTTTAAACAACCTGTCGGCTGTAGGAATCGAACCCATGCACTCCTACTTTACAAACGTAACTATACTAGAGTTCGACAGCTTAGCCATCCCACCCACGTAAGGCCTTGCTTATATTTGGGCTAATTCATAGTTTTCTTTCCTATTCAGCTTTCTGTTATTGTTTTTACTCTCAGAAGTGATCAAACAGACACACAAACATTATACTTTAGATTTTTTGTTTATCTTCTTATCTCCTCCTTGTAAACCTAAATTAAGGGTCTGGTTTCATTGATCAATGGCAATAGTTTCAAATACTATTGTAATTAATAATTCTGAAATTAAAAAAATAATTACAATTAAGAAACACTAAAATGAAGAAAAATCGCTGAAATCAAGTATGGGAAAAGCACACTAAGGCTAATTTGAAAAAATTGGCGACGAAAATATATTACAGTAGACGCTCGCAAATTAGAGCTTTCAGTAATTTGAACGTCCAGAAATTAGAATCAATGTTTGCAATACATTAAACGCTCTGAAATTCGAATTTAAAATTCTAATTTCTGAGCGTTTTTTTTTTTTTTGGTTATTTGAATACACAGGAAATCCCCAATTTATTTTTATTCTGTTTGAATAAAGTAAAACTAAAAAGGGGAATCACCAAATTATATATGTTTTTCCCTATTTGTTTTTTTTTGTCGCATTTATGTACATTTTTGGCTAGTTTATTTGTGAAATTTGATACGCGTGTACATATTATTTGGCAGTCTCTATTAAATAGTGAAAGTGTATCATTTAAAATGTTAAATAAACGTAAAAAAAACACTTTATCATTGGAAACTAAAGTCAAAATATTAGAAAAGCTTGACAAAGGCGTTCAAGGGAACCGGTTAGCCCTAGATTTTAATGTGACAACATCTTCAATCAGCTACATCAAATCACATAGAACAGCAATATTAAATGCTGTTTCAAACATATCAGGAGGCAAACAATAAATCTTTGCACAGCGCTGAATATCCAAAAATGGAAAGTCGTCTGTATGAGTGGTTTTTAAATCAACGAGAAAAAAAGTGTACATTGACTGGGCCAATATTAAAAGAGAAAGCTAAACAAATATTTAGAGAGGAATATCCCGATAAAGATGAAAATGCATTCCGGGCAAGTGATGGATGGTTTACCAAATTTAAGAAGCGACACGGTATCCGTTTTTTAAAAATTTGTGGCGAGATTCTTTCCAGTGATGTTGCTTCAGTCACTTCTTTTATTCATCGATATCGTGCAAAGATCGCTGAGATGGGTTTAATGGAGTCACAAATATATAATGTCGACGAAACCGGATTATTTTTTCGTTGCCTACCAGACAGAACCTATGTCTCTGCTTTTGAAAAAAACGTCCCTGGACATAAAATTCAAAGAGACAGAATTTCAGTCCTACTTGGTGCAAACTCTGATGGATCACACAAATTAGTTCCATTGGTAATTGGAAAAGCAAAAAAACCCAGGTGTTTTAAAAATTTCAATAATTCTCTGCATTACAACTTTTCAAAAATGCTTGGATGACTTCTCGGATTTTTCACGAATGGTTTCACGGAATATTTATTAAAGAGGTAAACAAAAATATTGATTTCAGGTTCAGTACATAATTTTAAAATTTTTTTCAATTCACAGGTGATCCGCTTTTCTCAGGAAAATAATTTGCCTCCGAAAGCCATTTTGCTTATAGATAATTGCTCCGCTCATACACCCATTGAGAAACTTAAAAGTGACGATGGAAACATAGTTGCATTATTCTTTCCACCAAATGTGACAGCAGCTTTAC
The DNA here is from genome assembly GCA_949987735.1 of Leucophora obtusa. Classification (NCBI taxonomy): domain Eukaryota; kingdom Metazoa; phylum Arthropoda; class Insecta; order Diptera; family Anthomyiidae; genus Leucophora; species Leucophora obtusa. Next base: position 291,485,737 of record OX465295.1, on the reverse strand, counting down.
AACCAATGGATGAAAACCCTATTAAGTTAACAAAGCTCAATTACAGAAGTATGTTTCTTTCTCAGTTAATTGCTGAAGGTGGTGAACTGAAGAATCATTTGAAATCCAATTCGATCCGCAATGCTATATTATTACTGAAACAAGCTTGGGATGCGGTACCACAAAGTGTTATGAAGAAATCTTGGTCAAAGTTGTCCAATTGGGACTCTAACCAATACGACAGCGACGATTAGAGTTTGCTGTTCGGTTTTATTCGAAACCGAAACCGCGGTTTTTTAAGCCTCAAAACCGAAACCGAAAACCGACAAAAATAAGTCGGTTTTCGGTTTCGGTTTTTAAGTTTTTCTTAAATACTTTAACAAATTAAAATAATTTAATAAATTGCAAAGATTCATAAAAGAACTCTAACACCTTCTGATGCAGCCTCCAAATAATGAGAATTATTGGAAAGTTTATAATTTTCTGAGCAATTATGAGTTATTTACTATTCATTTTTCAATAATGAAAAAATTGTAATGCACTCATAAATACGAGTCCAATATGTTTCATTTATAAATCTAAAATTTGGGGACTCTGAAAAATTTTTAATGAACTCATAAATACCAGTCTAACATGCTTATTTGTAACTCCAAAATTTGAGTCTTCTACGAGTAAAAATTTCTGGGCGCTCAGTAAAATGTCGGCTGGGATATTATTGAATAGGCTCAGCTCCTATTTTACAAAATTTTGTATTTAATTTCTCCATTAAATATTACTTTAAAGAATTTTTTATTTTTGTTATTACGTATAACATAAACTGAGGCTTATAATTTTAGAAAAAAATTGCACCAAAAAATCAAGTGGTTTAAGAGATATTTAGTTTCACATATTCAGTTCAAATTTTAACCCTGTATTTTTCAAAAAGTCCTTTTTCGTAGTCCACGAAATTTATGAAATTTTACCTTTATATTGTTTTAAATAAACTGCTAAAATTTAACCCCTCAATTCATAAATGCTTTGTAAAGTTATAGCAGGTTTACAAAACGTCATTTTCATACAAAATTTGTTCAATAAACCTCCTATAATTTTAAAAAGCGTTTATGAATTTAGGGGTAAATTTATACTCTTGAAAATACTGATTTAGAATAAAAAAAATTTAATTCATAATAGTTTTCCGCGTTTTTTTCTCCCTCAAAGCCCTCGGAACGGCGTTATTGTATATATTTGAGTGATAAATTCAATTGAATTTTAAGTAATAAGTATATTGTACGTTTTAAACTATTTACTTTTATACTTATTTAATTATTTAAAAAAAATTCTATTATTAGCAAAAGAAAACCGAAAATTAACCGAAACCGCGGTTTCTATAATTTTGAAAAACCGAAACCGCGGTTTTCAGATTTTTCGGTTTTTAGCAAACTCTAGCGACGATGACGTGCCAATAGCACAGTTGTTGCAAATAGATCAGGACTGCAACGAAGTTATTCAGATAACTCAAGATCTTTTAAAAGAAATAGCTCCCAACGATTGCATCGGTATAGAAGACATCGTCAGATGGAATGAAGATGTTTGATGACGGATCTGTTTATGTTCTCAGTAGCGATGGTGAGTCTTCAGATAGCAGCGAAGACGACGTTGTTGCAGTATCATCAGTTGTCTCTAATACTACAGCCATTTAAAGCGTAAATAATTTAATAAAATGGTGCAATAACAGTGAATTGTTTTCAACTAGCACATAAGTAATCTTTTGGCTCTCCGTAATGATATTTCGGATTTAAATAAAACCAAAAAAACAAACAAATATAACTGATTATATGTCAAACAAAGATTAGTTGTTAACTTGGCCATTGCTTAATTTTAATTGTTTAAATTTTTTTAAATACAGTTTTTTAGTTTTTAATTAAAAAAAATATATGTGATGTAATTGGATGCATTGCTATGTTTTGTTGCCATTCGTTTTTTTTTTATATTCATATTTTTAATTTAAAAAAATACATTTGATGTATTGGACTGAATTGTTGTGTTTTGTTTTCTTGTTTTTATCAAATAAAATTGAATTAAAAAATATTAAAAAGAGTTTTATTTAAGTTTTTGGAAGTAAATTTACTAAATTTTTTTCGAAAAAAAACGTTCAGAAATTAGAATAATTCAGAAATTAGAATTGCCTCAAAAACAAAGCGGTTCTAATTTGCGAGCGTCTACTGTATATACATTTGAAATATATAGATATTATTTTTAAACTGATTTTTATCGTGATATACATTAATTGCATTAAAGGAATTAAATGTAATAAAATTCCAAAACTTATTTAACAAATTGTGAAAAATAATCTGTTGAAGGCATGTCTCTATTCGGATTTCATTCTTGCCTAAGGAAAACGTCAGGGGACGACGTTTTTATAATTTCTAGAAATATTTGTTAAGTTGAATTACAAACTCAATGAGAATTTCTTGTTCTCGTCTAGAAGCATTTTTAAGTATTTAAAACAGTGGTCGGCACAAAGAGAGAATGTGAATGTATTGTGTTTCTTCACTGTGGGAAATTAGTTTATCAATTTTAAATTTATATTTGTATATTAAGAACATGAATTAATGAAGAAATGTAATAATGAATGCATGAATGAATTAAAAAAATAAAAAAAAAATAATTTATAGTAATTTTTTTAAATAATTCATAATAAATTTTATTATACACATTATTTAAAAAATATGTATTTTTTTGTATATAAATTATTTATTCTTAAAAAGTATTCCATTAGTTAGTAAATTTTAATGAACTAAAGAAATAAAAATAATTCATAATAAATTTGCTGTTCTTGTAAAATTTTAAGAGTGTAATATTTTTTTAAAATTTCTTAAACAAAGCGACGTCAACCTGCTTTGTTGAAAGCTACCATGCTACTAAATAAATTTTACGCTCTTAGTTGCTAGTTTTGTTGCCATTCGTGTTGTGTACGTGTGAAAAGCCGATTATGATCGGCCACTGGTGGCTATGGATGCCGACCAACAAAAAAAAAAACAAAAACAACAAAAAAAAGATTCAACACAATTTGTTTTGTCATCTTCCAATATATACAACAATAGAAAATAATATGTTTTCTAAAGTGTTAGATGATCAATTAGAAATTGTTAGCCAGATTAATTAGAAATAAATGGAATAGAACGGGGAACGAGCGGGAAACTAATCACAGGGTATAAAATGGAATGGAACAGGGTACCAAATTCGTAATATCAGCAAAATTAGTAAAAAAAAAATAAATATGACACTAGATGGCAGCTTTATAAAAATGAATCTCTCAGGATCATTCCCTGACCTATATTATTTGTATAATCGTCATGTGTTTTCTGTCGAGCTTTGCAAAAATTTTGTCAGTTTTGCGTTATCTCTCTTACGTTTTGGGATACTGGTCATTTTGTAAAATTGTAATATTTAAAATGGCCAGTATCTCAGTATGTAAAAAATATAATTGTTTTATTAATATAAAATTATATGTTTGTTCAATTTTTATTTTGAAATTTAAAAATAATAATAGTTTTTCGACCTTTAATTTTACAATGAAAAAATTTAGTTATTCTCGTTCGAGGCCAATTATTTCGTTATTATGAAATAACAGAACTTGTTTGCAAAAACTGTCATTTTTCTTCATCAAGATATTCTCCTAACAAATAATTCACTACTTATTAGGATAATATCCTGATGAAGAAAAATGGCAGTTTTTGGAAAAAGTTCTTATTATGTTAATAATTGGCCTCGAACAAGAATAAATACATTATAAAATTATATTTAACAAAACCCGTTTAAAACGAGTAAAAAAGTTAAAGTCGGGCATGCCGACTATACAATACCCTACACCAGTCTGGTTAAAAGCCAACTAATGTTTGGATCCGAAATTCGAATGGGTTAAAATGAGGCTTGTGTCAAAATTTTCTATAATGTGAGTATGGGCACTAGTTCTAAACATAGACCGATGTTCACCAAAATCAATAGGCTTCGTCCTTGGGCCAACATACGTCTACACACATAATAATCCATGCATAAAAATACGAAATAAATGTCAAAACAACACAAACTTTCGTAAAATAAACCATTTTTCGTATATTTCACAAATTTTTTTGTTATTTTGACATTTTTTCGTATTTTTCTGCATGGATTATTATGTGTGTATGTACCAAATTTCATCAAAATATCTTAGTATTTGCGACCTGCAGCGTATAAACAATATAATTTTGGTGGGACCCTTATATGGGCACTAGGTCTAAACATGGACCGATGTTCACCAAAATCAATAGGCTGCGTTATTGGGCCAACATTGGTCTGTGTACCAAATTTCATCAAAATATCTTAATATTTGCGACCTGCAGCGTATAAACAGTATAATTTTGGTAGGACCCTTATATGGGCACTATGTCTAAACATGGACCGATGTTCACCAAAATCAATAGGCTGCGTTATTGTGCCAATGTAGGTCTGTGTACAAAATTTCATCAAAATATCTTAATATTTACGACCTGCAGCGTATAAAAAGTATAATTTTGGTAGGACCCTTATATGGGCACTAGGTCTAAACATGGACCGATGTTCACCAAAATCAATAGGCTGCGTTATTGGGCTAACATAGGTCTGTGTACCAAATTTCGTCAAAATATCTTAATATTTACGACCTGCAACAATATAATTTTGGTAGGACCCTTATATGGGCACTAGGTCTAAACATGGACCGATGTTCACCAAAATCACACTTGTTCGTCCTTGAGCCAACATAGGTCTGCGTACCAAATTTCATCAAAATATCTTAGTATTTGCGACCTGTAGAGTGCGCACAAGATTGCATGGACAGACAGACGGACGGACATCGTTAAATCGAAATAAAAAAAATTCTGAGCCGATCGGTATACTATAAGGTGGGTCTACGACCAATATTTTTTGGTGTTACAAACATCAGCACAAACTTATAATACCCTGACCACATAGTGGTGTAGGGTATAAATATCCACAGGGTTGCAATTTTAGACAATTTACAACATATTTTTGTAATTTTAAAAATCGCGGGATTCGGGACTCGGGATTGACATCCTTAATACGAGTATATACTCTAATAATACAAATACACTGAGAGAATTATCTGCATGATACTAACGAATTTCTGCATTAAATCAATGAAGTTTCACTGGAACTCGTCCATTGAAACTTTTCATTTATTAAAAATTTCATGCATACAATGAAAAGGTTTCATTAAACGCTAGTTTCATAAAAACTATGAAGCTTTTTTGTTAAAATTAAGAAATTTTTCATTCACGTTGTGAAGAAAACTTCATTAGATTACTGAAAAAAAATCATTAAAACTCGTCCAAGAAGTTCTCTCTGTGTAGGGCAGGTTCTGGAGGAATTCCGAGGGATCCATTTTTGAAAAAAATCCACAATGTGACATTTTTTTAAATCTTTCTACAACTTTCAACAACTGCGATAGCGGAACGGAACGTTGGAACAAATCAGAAAGGCATGGAATGGAACGGGGAACGAGATAAATGAATAATTAACGTAGGGCGCAGAGACATATCGGGGAAATGTAGAATTGATGAACCTCCTTATATGTTCCTGTATAATATGGAAGTATTGGTATTCCCCTGGCAACTTGTAAGTTGAGCAACAGGCTGTTCTTTGAAAGGGTGACCAATCTCAGGTGGGCTAACAGAGTGAATTATGTGATTGCAAGATATATCTCACCCACTCTTGAATCTGGGCCCATCAGGCTACTTCTATCACTATTCAGTAGGTATATTTCTGAAATAACGAGCAACTGACTTATCGAGAGGCATGCACAGAGGATGGATGTAGATTCACATAACTTCTGTAGGAGCTGCAACGATGAGTAGCAAAAAGAGAACAATGTCGGTCCATGTGTCTAGTCTCTCAGGTGCTGACGTCTCTCACGTCTTTAGCTTCATAGGGAGCTCCAACTGGTTGAACGGTGGAGACTGATTGGCAGTGATCCATCTGCCAGTCCCACCTACCTAATTGTTTTACTGGACCATGGTTCTTAGTTGAATTTTGCAAAAATAGTTGTGCGTTTTGCGATATCTCGATTGGTTTTTGAGATAATGTCCATTTTAAGAAACAGCCATTTTTTAAATAACCAGCATTTCAAAAACTAACAAGCAATATTAGATTAGAAAAGAGGGAACTATGCACCGCGACCAATATAGATCTTTTATGATGCCTAGAGTTTTCTAGAGATTCAGCTACCAATAAAGCCAATAAAGCTATTAGGAGAATTTTCCAAAATATCAGAAGATGATAAGAATCGGTTACCCAGAAACCCAATTCTCCTGTCACAAATCCTCGGACATTCGAAGAGAACATGCACCGATTTCTCACTTTCCAGCTCACAAAACCTGCAAACATCAGCGTTCGACCGACCCTGTTTGTGAGACTACAATGTCAAGATAAGTATCGCGTCAGGGTCCTTAGGTTACCCCTGTCAAGTGACTATAGTCGCCTCGATATTCCACCGGACAAGCAAATAAACTTAATCTTGGCCTATCTTTGGCCAGTATAAGTTTCCCAATACCTAGCATACTCAGTCTCTCTCCACAACCCTAACGTACCCCACGGGTATTCCATAGAATGGTTCCGGGCCGATGAAGGCTGGACGGGCTCCACAATTGGATACACAATCAGCGCTTTCGTTATGCTCGTGCCCCTCATGATCAGAAATCCACCCCAGTCGGAATACCTATGAACTCTATGAGCAGCCCATATGATATCTCATAGAATGTAGCACTCCCTCACACATACACTAATGTCGAAAATCTCCGCTTGAAAGATGGAGGGGGATTTGCCCACTAGCAGCGCAATTTGGAAACCGGGTTCAAAGCCACCTGTCCCCGTGTACCCATTCGCCTGTTTTAAGCCGTCACTGAACCATATCTGAGCCACCTCCTGGGGCTTCCAGTATCGGCTGGTCTACATGCCCCTGTCAAATAACAAAATCAGAAATGCAATGTGGTTGAAACAATATGTTCTAAATAGGTCAATATGGGTACAACAACTTTTCTTTTGACAAGTAAATCATCGCTGAGTGGATATAGTTTGGAATTTTGCCAATTTTGTACATTTTGCACGATGCTCTGGACCAAATTTTTTTTTAATTTTTGATTTACTGCAATTTGCATTTGAACTTAACAGTTGCAACTTAACAGAAAAAAATCCATCACGCGTTTTTTTTGGCGGATTAACTTTTTTCGGGAAAAAATTTTTTATAAATTTTTAATATTAATTTAAATTCAGTTTCTAGTAGATCTAAGGATAAAAATGCAACTTAACAGAAAAAACCCAACATGCGCTTTGGTTGGCGGAATTTATTTTTTTCGCGAAAAAAACATATTATAAAATTTTATTTAGGGTCAGCCTATATTTATACTTTTCTTAAAAAAATTACAGACATGCGTATTTCGATAAAATATTTTATTTAATAACAAACCTACAAAAATGTCATAATTTTTTTTTTATTGAATTGGGATAGCTCTAAATTTTTTCAAAATTTGGTCCAGAGCACCTTGAATAATGTATTAAATTTGCAAAATTCTAAACTATGATGATTTACTTGTCAAAAGAAAAGTTTTGGCATCCATATTGTCCTATTTAGAACATAATGTTTCCACCACATTGAATTTCTGATAAAACGCGAAAAATCGCGAATTTCAAAAAAATCTGAAACACGTGTTCACTTAAATCGTCTATAGATTATGTTATGTAAGTTTGACATTTCAATCACAAATATCTCTGCACAGAGGGAATTTTGATGGACGAGTTTTAATGAAAATTTGCACAAAGTAAATGAAAAATTTCTTAAATTTGATGAAAAAGCTTCATATATAGTGTATGAATCCAGTTTTAATGAAACTTTTGCGTTGAGTGTATAAAACTTTTAATAAATAAAATGAAATTTTTAGCAACTTGCTATGAAAAATTCCATTAATTCAATGAAAAGTTTCAATGGACGAGTTCCAGTGCAACTTCATTGGTTTTATGCAAAAATTCATTATGATATTAATAATAATTCTCTCAGTGTGTACAAAAGAGTCAAAAATTAGTTTTTTTTTATAGAATATCCTTGAAAATAGGATATGTCAGGATATGCTTGATATGTTATATATACTGCTGGACGAGCCTCTAAAAAACCTTTCATATGATACCCATATTGAGTTTGATTTCTTCAGCTAAGATGCAAATTTCTTAAAAATTCAGCTCGTGAGATCTCAATCCTAAACCCGAAATATTTTGGGAATCATCGTAAAACAAACCAAGGTTTATTTTGAGGGGGGCACTTTTTTTTACTTTTTTTCTGTCCATATAAGGTGGGTCGCTCTACTATATATGACTGTGTATACATTTTTTTGATTGGGAATATAACTAAAATTTCTGCTGAAAATGGAATATCAGCCTAAATATTGCTGAAAACTAGTACACTTGATATACAAGATGTTTTACTAATTTTTATACTAACTTATTTTTTGAGTGCACTTAGTTTAGATGTTTAATGGTAATGGTATATAAGTTTCTGAAATTCTTCTGAAATCGTATCGGTTTTTTGCTGGAAATTCTTCCTTTTTTGATTCACCAGAAACTTGGTATATTTGGATTGGATTTGACTTTCCCTATACTGGTGTGAGAGCATACGAGTGTATAAACCATTATCTGGTAATTGTTTTCTACACTGGATAGCTATCGATTTATGAATGTTACTTACAAAATTTTTTAGCTCTACACTGCAAAATTGTTGCCTTTCACCAAATTTAACTTCTAAAATTAGACAATAACTGTAACAATACCAGAGCTTTAAAGAATTAATTCCTTTTTGGAATGAATTCCCAAAAATTTAATTCAATTCTTTAATTCAAGGAATGAATTCATCAATAAGACATAAGCAGGAATTAATTCCTGTGAATGAATTCAAAGAATTCAAATTTATAGAATGAACCCCCTGACCAAAGCGTAAAGAATTAAAATTAAATAATTCATTCACTAAAGAATTCATTCAACACTATTTAATTCAATTTGAAGTCCAGGAATTCATTCAATTCTAGTTAATTCAACTTATGGTCAAGGAATTTATTCAAGTTCAACTTTTGGTCATTTGAATGAATTCCTCAATTCTAGTTAATTCAACTTTTAGTCAAGGAATCCATTTAATTCTAGTTAATTCAACTTTTAGTGAAGGAATTAAATTTATTTCGTTTAATTCCCTAAGGAATTAATTTTTTTTCCTTTAATTCCCTAGGAATTAAATATTTTTGTTTAATTCCCTAGAAATTGAAAACTTAATTCAGGGAATTAAACGAAAAAATTTAATTCCTTAGGGAATTAAACGAAATAAATTTAATTCCTTGACTAAAAGTTGAATTAACTAGAATTGAATGAATTCCTTGACTAAAAGTTGAATTAACTAGAATTGAATGAATTCCTTGACCAAAAGTTGAATTAACTCGAATTGAATGAATTCCTTGACCAAAAGTTGAATTAACTCGAATTGAATGAATTCCTTGACCAAAAGTTGAATTAACTAGAATTGAATGAATTCCTTGACCAAAAGTTGAATTAACTTGAATGAATTCCTTGACTAAAAGTTGAATTAACTAGAATTGAATGAATTCCTTGACCAAAAGTTGAATTAACTTGAATGAATTCCTTGACTAAAAGTTGAATTAACTAGAATTGAATGAATTCCTTGACCAAAAGTTGAATTAACTAGAATTGAATGAATTCCTTGACCAAAAGTTGAATTAACTCGAATTGAATGAATTCCTTGACCAAAAGTTGAATTAACTCGAATTGAATGAATTCCTTGACCAAAAGTTGAATTAACTAGAATTGAATGAATTCCTTGTTGAATGAATTCATAAAATTTTATGTAGTCATTAGAAAAAAATGAATGAATTCCTTTAATATAAATCGAATGAAAAAAAAGGAATTCATTCAATTCCTTAAGTTTGGTCAGGGAATTCATTCCCAAAATATAAATTCAGTTCAAAAAAGGGAATTAGGGAATTAATTCTTCGAAGCTCTGAACAATACCAGTGTTTTATATATCATCGATCATTTTTGTTTCAAAAGTCCTAAAAAGGACAAAATCTTTTACTTTAAATTAAACAAGTTCTTTTAAAAGAATTTCTGAAACCAGTTTTAGAGAAACAGGCTGCTGACGAGTTTGAGAATAGATGATGTGGTCATCCGATTCTCAAAAATATTCAAAGGAATATGATTCCGAACTACATCCAATTTCAAATTAACTGGTTTTTATAAAGTTTCATTACTTGGTTTTTCCAACAATCTTAAAAAGTGAAATCATAACTTCTCATAAAATCTTCACAGTTAAGAACCACTTCACAACAAAACAAAATTTCGCTGGGTTGTAACGCATCTAAAAATTAGAAGAAAGTAAACGATTTGTGTAATCATAATTCTGTTATTTAGTATGACGTCTATTATGTCAGAAAACCATGAAAGATAATAAATAAGTTTATACGTTATATTTTTTCATATGTGAATTAGATATTTGGTAGCACAAAATCTGTATAACAGTCAGTTAAATATTGTTTATTTGAATACGCTAACAAACAATAAAAGAATTATGGCTAAGAGAAGTTGTTTGTTTGTTAAAGATCTTGTGAGAGGACAGAGCGACAAGATTGAGAGATTAGGAATCTGTGTTAAAAAAAAGAAGAGTTGTGCTCCAACTGAATAAAGACCAATTTATAAACTTTTCCATTTGTTTGCTACAAATGAGTAAATTAGAAGCCATGTTTAGTTATAAGAAGTTCTACATACCATCAGAGATGGGGCTATGAAACTGTAGTTTAAATATTGAATTCAAAGCTGTGAAGTATATTGTTTATCAAAGTATTTCTGTTAAAGAACAAATTTTAAAAGTCAAAATCTAAAGTTATTTCACAAATGGTTGCACCGAATTCAATAAGTAACATAGTGCAATAAATAGTACTTGGATATGGTGGTGAAATCCCTGCTCCGCGTTGCTCCACATCCTTTTCACAGACCAAAAAAGAATTTAAAATCAACTATTTTATTTTCTTATTTTAAGCGTTTCGATTGCTTAATTTGTGTTTAACCAATCGGTATTTTTGAAAAAAAAATACTTTTTTACGGTTTCTGGATACAACGTGAACATAAACATTACCGTCTAGAAATATATATTTTTCAAGACTTAAAAAATTAAATTGCTTATTAAGATTTAGACCAAAACTAATGACTAAAACTTTACTGCTGACATTTGATAAAATTTCTGAACGCATTGGCTTTGAAGCATCTCCAAAGCAATTGCAAATGATTTTTGCTGAGATAGAGCTAAACCCAGCGGAGATTTTACTTATATATTTCCATTTGGCTTTGTTTTAGACCCTAAGTAATGAGCCTCCAAAGCACTAACAAATGCGCTTCTAGTTCTGCATTTCTTTGCTTGCAAAAAAGTTGGTAATTTCAGCAAAAGGTGTTGCTGAAAATCAGCGAGCTGATTTTTACCAAAAAAAATAGTAATCTCAGCAAAATTTTTGCTAACACTTAGTCGATTGCAAATGAAAAAAAAATCCTTGCTAAAATCATTAAACTCTTTGCTGAATATTAGTAGACTGAAAAAAAACTCAAAAAACTTGTAGCGAATTTTTATTTTAGTTAATTTATTTGCTGAAAATTTAAATATAGAAATTTTGTAGAGTTGTTTTTCTTTTTTTTATCATTTCCGTTGTCTATACTACATCCAGACAAGCTGTGGTATACATCTTGTCTATCTGGTTGTCGTCCACGCTATGAATGCGGTTATCATAACAATTTTTGTAGCAAAATAAATTAGTAAAGCATTAGTTCAAAATTAGTTTAGTGCTAAAAAAAATATAACTAAAAGCAAAAATTCCTGAAAACTAGTACACTTGATATACAAGACGTTTTACTAATGTTTCTACTAACTTATTCTTTTTGAGTGTATGCACAACGATTCAGAATCAATATTTTAATCGAGATCTCGATGTCCATCTATTTGTCCATCCATTTATTTTATAAATTTTAGTTGGAGATTTCATCTCGTTGTGGAATTGAGATATAAGTCTTCGTTTTTCTGGATTACAATGTTTTCAACGTACCATATTGGTACAATTAGAAAAGAATTTACTTATTTCAAACGTAAATTATGAAACGAAAATTATTACTAAGAGCAGCGAGTAAAATTTTGACAATTATTGCCAGTGTCCTATTTTTATGTCCAAGTCAAATATATAAATAGTAAAGTAATTTTGTTGTAAATATTTGCTTGTTTTAAATATTGCAAAGTTTTATATACATATGTCTGCCTGTGTACGGTTCGCAAATAATAATAATAATTATCTTGCATTTCACCTGCGAGCGGTCGCTTTTCCCGTAGGTGATATCTCAGCAAAAAAAGTATGGAAAAAGAGGTAGTTAAAGCACTGCAACTGCTGAATAGGAAGTTATTCTTTTTCGGGGTTTTCACCGATGAATTTAACATTGGCTTATCATGGGAAAGAAGTTGTTCTTTTTAAAAACAAATTATGTATATTTGAACCAATGATAAGGAAGTTTTTTTCACATCTTTTTATTTTAATTTAATTTAAAAAAAAGAAAATCATCATGCAGCGTGTAGGGATTGAACCCATATTTTTGGCATTTCAAGCAGACGCTCTATCCCCTTCATTTCTTTCCTTTTTTATTAACAAAATTACTTAAATTGAATATGTTATAATATTGGAAAAATATATGTATAAAGTATTAAGGCTTCATTAGTCTAATCGTAAAGTAAAAAAAACGTATCTGTAATCAATTCAATGTGTTAAAATAATATAGAAATATATTTTTATCTTTTTTCTATGCATTGAAACTGTTGTCAAGTAAAATCGTAAAAAAGTTCTGTTGAAAATAGAAATTTTATATTTTATTACTTGACATTTAATTCTATGCACAAGAAGGATAAAAAATATAATATTTTTATTTTTTATACTCTTTTTATTCATTATGAGAATGATAAGTTACTTTTTTTACGATACTTCCAAACTAATTTGGGCTTTACTTTTTATAAAAAATATACAAAGAAATAAAGCTGTAAAAATAGGAGAAAAGCCTACTTAAGATTAATTAAAAATTACCATGCAAAAAAAAACTGTTGATATTAGAAGATTTTTTATTTATTTTTTTTGGTAAATGCTACTACTTAAAATAAGAGCAGAAAAAACACTGTTAAATTTACAAAATTTAACATACATTTATTGTATCTTTTAGTTAATTAAAAATAAAAAATTACCTTCATAAAATTTGGAAAAAAAATTTTTTTCTGCAAAGTAATTTTTAACTAATTTTTAGTAGTTCTAACTAAAATATTAACAGTCTTTTTCTTTATCTACTAGTGTAATAATAATATATATGTTTAGTAAGAATTTGATCAAAATGGATTTTTTAAATTACAATTTTTAATATTTGCAAAATTTTAGTATTTACCTTTTTGGTATTTTAACAAAAAATATTTAAAAAATTACATTTTTATTTGTAATTTTTATATTTTCAATTAATTGAATAGAAAATTAAAAATAATTTTTAATCTTTTAAAAAATTAATTAAGTGGGCAAAATAAAAAAAAAATTACAGTAAAAACAACAAAAAGTTAATAACTGAGTACCAGATATGTGGTTATGTAACATTACCAGATATGTGGTTATGTAACTACATACTTGGTATTGGTAACTACTTACTTTTGTTATTACATTTCTTATTACCTTTATATGGCGATGTCGCGAAAAATAATGAGTTATGGTTACACACCAGCATATGAAAAATCCAAAAATATATCGTTACCTATGTGCTTACCAGAACTGACAACAATAATGAGTCTAAAAATAATTTTCAAAAAATAAATTATATAAAAAAAATATTTTTTATTGTATTTTTTTTTAAATAAAATTTGCTGCTGCGGGAATCGAACCTGGGTCTACAGATTGCCAGTCAATAGCTCTACCATCGGAGCTATATCGACATGTAATATTTAATAGATAAAAACATAATTGACCTGCTGCACACAAGTAAACTTACTCGCCAACATACAAAAAATCAAAAAATATGTGGTTACATATATCCTTACCAGTGTTTAAAAAATATTGAGTCTAAAAATAGATTAAAAAAAATTTTAAAAAAAATCTAGAAAATTATTTTCTATTTGAAATAATGATAAAAATAAGTCATTACCAGTAACTCATTATTACATGTTTTAAAATAATGCAGAAGGTAAGTGGGTGTCATTACTGGTAGTCCAAAAATAATGATATGTCATTACCGTTTCTACACTGGGTAATGATGGAAGTGATTCATTTAGAAGTCATTCCATTTATTTTAGCTGGGACATTATTGACATTTGGTACACAGACTTATACGGTCGCAGGGACAAAGATAGAATCAGTCTATCTATAAAATTCTTCTAATTTTTTACCAATTTATATACAAATGATGATACAAGTCCATTTTAACCCATTAAAATTTTGGATTCAAACATTAGTTGACTTTCAACGAGACTGCTGCACAGTGTTTCCAAAAGTTCTTTTTTGAGCAAATAATATTTCAGGCCACTATTCTTAACCGATTTTCAAATTTTTTTTTATTCTGGTTTAAAAAATTCCGCACAATTCTCTGAGGTCGATTTTTAAATTTCGTTTTCTAAACATTTTTTTTTTTTTGAAATTCAAAAAACTCATTTTTTAAATTTGTTGTCAGAAAAACCAATTAAAACCCCTATTAAATTTAAATTATATGTATTTACCTTTAATAAAAAAAAAAAAATTTTTTTGTTTATTTGTGTCTCTTATTATCAATTTAATTTTCAAAAATTGACATTATATTTTTTTTATCTTCCTTATCTGGTACAATATTGCACTCGATCTATTTTATTCGAAAATTATTACTTCCTTATTAAACGACACATTTTCAAATACTTTAAATATTTTTTATTATTTTTCAAACAGAGATGGAATATTTTTATCATCAAATACTTGCCTTTAATTTATATGTACTGATATGTACCTTAAATTTAAGGTTTTTAATCCTCTATCGATACCCTTTGCCAAATTTTTTTATCGGATTTAATAACTCAAATAACGCGGATTCAATATGGCGGATAATTTTATTATAAGAGATCGGATTCATATCAAATATATTTCAAAGCCATTTTTGGAAAGTCACTAGATGCGAATCCGATAACGGATTTTAAAATTTCAAAATGGCGGATGCAATATGGCGGAGAACTTTCATAAAAAGTGATGGAATTGTATCAAATCAATTTTTTTTAAGTTCAAAACGGCGGATGATTTTTTTTAAAAGGTGTACGGATTCATACAATTTTTTTTTTTTTGAATTTTAGGTGGTCGTTGGTATAATAATTTTATAATATGTGACCTCCTCCGAGAAAAGGGACCTAGTGTGTCAAAAAACGGGTTTCGATAAAAATGAGAAAAACATTAAAATTTTATTTTTAATTTAACTTTAAATGCGTTCTTCTCAAAACTTCATTTTCACACACTAGATCCCTTTTCTCGGAGAAGGTCACATACTATAAAATTATTATATCAACGACCACCTAAAATTCCAAAAAAAAATTGTATGAATCCGTACACCGTGCGAGTTGAGATACAACTTTCGGAGGCATGTCAAAACATGTTAAGAAGTTACGGAATCGGCTTCAAAATTATTACTTTGGCTCTTGTTGGGGTCTCTGAACTTAAATGTAACATCATCTTTTAAAAATCCAAAATGGCAGCTCTAATGGCGCACTATTTTTAGATCGTATGCAATTTGTTTTAAAAACTATACTTTGTTGTTTTTGGGGTTGCTGGGTACGAATCTGACATTTGGTTTTTAAAACTAAAAATGGCGGAAGATGTTTTTAAAAAGTGACTAAATTGAATTGCGTTTTGGAAAATTTTGGGGGTTTTATAATACGAATCTGATATCGGATTTTATAAATTCGAAATGGCGGATGATGAAAATTGACATTTGGGGCTTTTTGGACTCGAGGACGTAAATGTAGCATCGCATTTTTAAAATTTACAATCTGTTTTATAGTTTTATCAGTGATATTTTATATTGTATTTATAGTTTTGGAGTCCCTGAATTTCAATCTGACATTAGATTTTTAAAATTCAAAATTGTGGATCCAATATGGCGTATGTTTTGTTTGAGATAACTTTTTTCTTTTTAAGATTGGGTGTCGTTGAATACGAATCTGATATCGGATTTTATAAATTCAAAATGGCCAATTCAATATGGCGGATGATTTTATAAAAGTTCATCCGCCATATTGGATTCACCATGTACTATATTTTTGAGAAATTTAGTGTTGATAATTTTTCATCATTGCAGTGGATCTGCCCTTTAACCCAGAAACCTACACTCTAATTAAATTCTGTTGAAATTTACCCAACTTATAGTAGGAAACTGAACTCCTACTATAAATTGGGTAAATTTACTCTATGTGCGTAATTGAAAAAAAAATACGCACATTGTGTTTAATTTGGTGCACAAATAATTTGTAATTTTACATTGAAAGTGCGTAAAAATTAAATGAAATTTTTAAATTAGTGTGTTAATTTACTAAATTTGTGTGTAAAAAAGCACGTTTCACGTGTAAATGTACGCATAAAATGCGTAAAAATCCACAAAAAATGCGAAAAAGATCCACAGAAAGTGCGTAAAAATAAAATATAATGCGTACATTTACAACAGGTGTGCTAACTTTAAGCACCACCCAAAAATTTTTTTAAATAAAATAAATTAATTTTTAGTACGTATTTTATTAATAATAATATCCGTGTCATTCTCTCATAATCGTTTATGTCCAAATTATTCGTTTTGGGATCTTAAGGCATTTGTATAAAATTCATATAAAAATTTGTAATAACTATTGAATGGGTGCGATGACTCCTGCTCAACAAAATGCCTTCTTTGAAAGGGGGGCAGCAACCGTCAACAATAATGGGAGAAAACGCCTTAAGAGAGATATGGCCTACGCAGGAACAACTGAGTGCAATGACTTCTGCTCAACAAAGTCAGTATTCATTGAGTACTGCCTAACTTGCAAAGAAAGCATTTTGTTCAGCAGGAGTCATTGCACTCAGTTGTTCCTGCGTAGGCCATATCACTCTTAAGGCGTTTTCTTCCGTTATTGTTGACGGTTACTGCCTCCCTTTCAAAGAAGGCATTTTGTTGAGCAGGAGTCATCGCACCCAGTTGTTTTACCTAGGCCGTTTCTCTCTTACGGCGTTTTCTCCCATTATTGTTGACGGTTGTTGGTTGACTGCCTCCCTTGCAAAGAAGGCATTTTGTTGAGCAGGAGTTATTGCACCCAGTAGTTCCTGCGTAGGCCGTGTCTCTCTTACGGCGTTTTCAATTTTGAAATGAGGTTTAGACTACCACATGCGTTAATAATAATTACCAAAAACAATTTCATGCTTATGTTGCTATTTCCAGACTCTAATGTGTTTGTGGAAATGTTGTAATTCACAAAAAATAATCCGTTTTCGCTTTTTCTTTTTATTATTTATAATTTTTTTTCAATTTTTTCCAATTTGAAATGTCAGAGTATTTATTACTATTATTGTATAGTATATTTACCAACTTTGTGCGTAAAAATTTTATTTAACAAAACAATAGTAATTTTAGGCACAATGTGTTTATTTATAAGCACATAATGTCTAAAAATACGTTGTGTGTGTATTATTGTGTATGAAAGTGTGTACAAAAAAATTTTACGCATTTTTTGTTTATATTTACCGAATTTTCGTAAAATTAAACAAAATTTTACCCATTTTATAGTAGTAAATTTACAAAAATTTTTTAGAGTGTACAATTAACAATTTTCAAGACGAATCCATCATTTGTTAACTCCAGCAAAAAGAGAGATCCAAAGGCAGTTGAAAAAGCACTACAATTAATGATCTAGATGTATTTTTTTTTTAACAGAAACACTAATGATTTTAATATTAAGTTATCATAGGGAAAGAGAACACCCACTTTAAAATTTTGTCAGTGCTTTTTGAAAGAGTGCAAAGGAAACAATATTTCATCAAATGAAAGTAAAATACAAATAAAAAAATATATATTTTTTTTATTTTTTAAAGTCGAGCACACACGGTCAATATAATTGATTTCAATTTTATTGATATTTTCACACACACTTTCAATGTTATTAGAAAAATATAAGTTAAAATTAAATTGATCAATATCCCAGTGTAGAAAATCATTACCAGATATGTGGTTATGTAACTACATACTTGGTAATGGTAACTAGTTACTTTTGTTATTACATTTCTTATTACCTTTATATGGCGATGTCGCGAAAAATAATGAGTTGTCGTTACACACCAGCATACGAAAAATCAAAAAATATATCGTTACATATGTGCTTACCAGTACTGACAAAAATAATGAGTCTAAAAATAGATTTTCAAAAAAATAAATTATATAAAAAAAAATATTTTTATTGTATCTTTTTTTAAAATGAAATTTGCTGGTGCGGGAATCGAACCTGGGTCTACAGATTGCCAGTCAACAGCTCCACCATCTGAGCTATATCGACCTGTAATATTTAATAGATAAAAACATAATTGACCTGCTGCACACAAGTAAGCTTACTCGCCGACATACAAAAAATCAAAAAATATGTGGTTACATATATCCTTACCAGTGTTTAAAAAATATTGAGTCTAAAAATAGATTTCAAAAAATTTTCAAATAAATCTAAACAATTATTTTCTATTTGAAATAATGATAAAAATAAGTTATTATCAGTAACTCATTATTATATGTTTTAAAATAATGCAGAAGGTAAGTGGGTGTCATTACTGGTACTCCAAAAAATAATGATATGTCATTACCGTTTCTACACTGGGATGCTATAAAAAATTGCAAAATTTTGCAGATTTTATAATAAAAGCACGTTTAAAGTGATTACTTTTTTATTTTGCAATAATTTATATGCTTGTTTAATTTTATTTATTTATGTTTCAACAACAAAAAACAAATTAAAAAATTAATTTGTAAACAATCAAAAATCGATCAATAATATTGACCGTGTATGCCCTACTTAAAAAGCAATTCTTATTATTTGATTTATTTTTGAAAATTTTAAAATTAAAAAATATTGTGTATAAACAAATTAATTAATTATAAATATTGAAATATAATTGTCCCACCAAGATTCGAATACGCGATCATCTGTTTAGAAATAATCTATATCTAAATCACGTCTTACCATCACTTTTAGAGCAATAGTGCTTTAGAACCAATAACACTATGCGACAGTCAAAATCGGGATGGGATGAAACCAACGGGAAATGTTATATCGGTCAAAAACAAGTTATACGTGTCCCGGCGTTTCGCTGGGTCACCCCTAGGAATCGAGATATATCTTTTTTTTGACATAACTCGAGAACCACTAGTCCGATTTTGCTCAAACAATTTTAAAAAAATTAAAAATTACAATTCCTTTAATCTGTTCATATAACGTTTTTCTACATACTCAACAGTTTTGCCGGTAAAAATAAATGTTTGTTACCGCTACCATAAAAATCAATAACCTTTTGTTTATTACTTTTTTTTAATATTTTAGGCAAAAAATATTTTTTTCTTCATACATTTATTTTTATCGGCAAAACTGTTGAGTATATAGAAAAACGTTATATGAACAGATTAAAGGAATTGTAATTTTTATTTTTTTTTAAATTGTTTGAGCAAAATCGGACTAGTGGTTCTCGAGTTATGTCAAAAAAAAGACCACCAAAGGTCAAATCGATATATCTCGATTCCTAAGGTTGACCCAGCGAAACGCCGGACACGTATAACTTCTTTTTTACCGATATAACTTTCCCCGGTAGTTTGAACCCTTCCCGATCACTGGCCCCTACCATTTGTCTCACAGTGTAATTGACAAATGGTAGGGGTAAAATACGCGGCCCTATGCTCCTTGCAGGAGTAAAAGGAACAAATATATATATAAGCAGTAAAATACAATAACGCATACTTGGGAAGCACCGCAAGTAGTGGTTTGTAAAGCATGATTTCCAGCTCTTTTTGCTGCGAACATGTTTTAATATGTCTCCGTAAGTTGTATTTATCTCAACTCGCGCCTTCATATTCACTAAACTCAATATCTTCATATTTCGATACTCGACTATTCAAAATAGATAGAGTTGGGCTTAATCGTTAATTTTGTGACTCGGTGGTTATCATTGAAAACAATTCATTGAACTAGTTCGTTGAAATCATTTAATCGTTTTTTGTTTTGAGCTGCTGCTGAACGGCAATTCGTGAACTGTATCGTTCGTTCGACAATATTTTGGCGCATTATACATGTTTTATATGTATTTTAATTAACTTTATTGTATAGAAACTAAAAGAATAAACAAAATTACAAATTTAATAAGAAATATTTTATATGTGTTGGATGAAAAACATTCATGCTTTAGACAAAATAAAAAAAGAAAGAATTGAAAAACAAGAACGAACAATGATGAACAATGTCTTATCGTTCAATTAAGGGAATCGTTTAACTGAACTAGTTCGATTATGAACGAAACAAGTCTCAAAGTAGAGATAGATACTCACCTTCATTTTAGGTCATAATACAACTTTGTACGTCAAACTAAATTTTTCACAGCAGGAGCATTTTCGTTCGCAAGGAATGTCCCATAAAAAAGATTCGGTACTAAAAGAAAGGTTATTTGAAGACGTGTTCAGCAGTGTATAAAATATATCCAAACATGTCTTGTTATTAACAAAAAAAAAAAAAAACATTTGTCAAATAGCAATAGCCCCAGGGGGCGCGGGCACAAATCGGGTTTCTACTGTATTCGTACAAGATATACATAGTAAAATTATATACAAATGGGATAGTTTGGGGAGCTAACAAATAAATATTACTGTAATAGGTAATCATAAAATTTATCTGAATTATATCAGTTCTAAATAAAATCAAATATGGTATGACCACTCAATAAAAACCAGTAAACAATTAGTATGGTATTTAATTACAATTAATAGTCATTGTTCAAGCAATTAATTAAAATAGATAATTTAATAAATCATCTTTATGATCGTAGACTAAAAAAGACCATAAAATTTATTTAATTAACACACAAGTACACAATTTGCAATACGGAAAAATAGTTGTCAATTTATGAAACAAGTCAAAGGAATTAGAGATACGAATCACTATGAGTTTATGTTTAAAATACCACGCCCAAAACTATGAAAAGAACAAAATTGTATCCAAATAAAGTTTCAATCGAAAAATCCAAAAAGAAACAAAAAATTAGCAAAAGTAATTAAAACAAGTGATCACATATTCATTCATACGAGAAGTCATAGAATAATATGAAGAAAAATAGATCTATTTTATATACAATATACATACATATGTGCGTAGATGATTATTAGCAGGGAACATATTTAAAAGAGGTTCGAATCTTTTACAAAAGCTTCAAATATTATCTTTTGCACACTAGTAGGAACAAATTTCACAAATTTAGACAAAATATTAATTATTCTATAATATTTTCGGATAAATTTCCCACTTCTTCCTCAGAAAAATATATACAAAAATAAAATCCGATTTATTTAAAATTTATTTATTCAATACATTGCTAGAGCTGTCAAAAGAGCAGGGCAGTATTTTAAAAGGTGACAAAGCAAATTGTGGTGGGGGATGTCGTTAAAAAGAGAATTTAAAGCTCAAAAATATTAAGAAAAACCTATTTTAAGCTAAAGAACGGACTATTCAAAAAAGCGAAAAAAAGCAAATATGAGGGAAAAAAAGGCAAATTTGCCTTCTCTGGTCATCATATAATTGCAACCATAATATTGATAATAATGAAGAGGTTTTATAGTCTGTCTATCCGCCCAATTGTCTGTCTATCATTCTTTAGTCATTCACCATAAAATATAACGTATTGTACACACATCTATCACACGCGCCATTCGTAAAATAAAAAAGAAAAAATATTTATAATTTCAATGAGTTTCACTGAATTAAGACGCGTGTATCATGTATCATCAACATTAGCAAATATTGAAACTATTTTTAGAATAGAACACAGCCTTTTTTTTCAGTTAAGTTTTAATAATTAAAAACATAAAATTTTATTTAAAGCACAAAGTAAAAAAAAAATTATAAAACGCTTAAAGTCAGTTCAAAAAAAAATATCAAAATACAACATCTCTGTTTAATATTAAAATATGTATGTAAATATTTTTCATAATCGTATGCACTAACAAATAGCGATTAATTATGTTCAAAAATAAAAAAATAAACAAAATATTAGATAAAAATATTAGTTTTAGCTTTTTATAATTTGAATTTTTTTAAACACCTACTCGTACCAATACTATCATATCGAGACCCTATATTCAATACTCTATATCTGCAATTTTGGCCAAAATGAGTTTTAGATGGCAAAATCATTATTGATATTATATCCATCTATGATATCAATTTGGAAGCAAAATATCCATTATCTGCCACTTTTTAGAACATTTTACATTTTCCCATATCTACAAGCAAATTTATTTTCAAATACAGAAGTCTATATCTGCATATAAATTTACCACTAAATTCATAAACGCTTTGTAAAATTATAGAAGGTTTATTGAACAAATTTTGTATGAAAATGACGTTTTGTAAACCTGCTATAACTTTACGAAGCATTTATGAATTGAGGGGTTAAATTATTTGAATTGTTTAAGGTATATGTATATAAAAGTGTTTTGAGAATATCTTTTTTCGCAAAGTTTTTTTGGAACTAACCACCAAACTTTCTTTTAGGAGATGTGCATTATAGTCCCTAAACTACAAAAAAACGCATTTAAAAAATTGCAAAATAATAGCGGAACGTTAAAAAAGCATTTATGGTAGAAAACAATTTTTTAAAACTCAATCGGCGATTAACATTCTGCAAACGAATATAATGATGCAAAAATTTTCCTTTTTCCAAAATTTTATCGCAATTTTTTTTTTTTTTTTGCCAACTAAGAACCAAACTTTGTTGTAGAAATAAATAATAATAAATTTAAAAAAAAAACACACTTAAAAAATTGCAAAACAATCGCGGAAAAGGACGGAAAAAGGCTTAATGGTACAAACGAGTAAAAACGTTAAAGTCAGGCATGCCGACTATACAATACCCTACACCAGTCTGGTTAAGAGCCAACTAATGTTTGGATCCGAAATTCGAATGGGTTAAAATGGGACTTGTGTCAAAATTTTCTATAAAATTATAAAAAAAGAGAAAATCGTAAATATAGCCCATATGGGCGATAGGTCCAAATATGGACCGATTCTATCTAGAATCTATGGGCTTTTTTCTCTGGACTATGTGAGTCAGCAAACCAAATTTCGTTAAAATATGTTAATATTTGCGACCTGTAGAGTGCGCAGAAAAATGCATGGACAGACAGACAGACGGAGGGACGGACGGACAGACGGACATCGTTAAATTGAAATAAAAAAAATTCTGAGCCGATCGGTATACTATAAGGTGGGTCTACGACCATTATTTTTTGGTGTCACAAACATCAGCACAAACTTATATAGGTATAGGGAATAAAAATGAATTAAAAAAATTAATCAGCGATTTATGTTCTGCAAACAAATACATATATTGATGCAAAAATTTAGCTTTTCGGAAATTTTATTTTTTACGATTTTTTTTTTGCAACTAACCACCAAACTTTGTTTTATGTAATGTGCATTATAGTCCCTAGAATATAAATTTAAAAACAGCACTTAAAAATTTGCAAAATAATAGCGGAACGCGAAAAAAATACTTTAAGGTACAAAAATTGAATTAAAAAACTTAGTCAGCGATTTACATTCTGTAAACAAATATATTAATGCAAAAAATTTCCTTTTTGTAATTTTTTTTTCGAGATTTTTTGCAATCAACCACCAAATGCTACACGCAGAGAAAAGATATGGTTGCAATATGATCACAGCTACCAAACTATGGTCACTACAGCCATACATGGTTGTTGCAATCAAATTATTAATGTATTAATCATACTTTACAAATGATATGGTCGCCTATAATCATTTTATAGTTAAAATCTCTCTTTTTTCGGTTATCATATTATTTCTCTCGCCTACAATCATATATTATCTGAACAATCATATTCCTCTCTTCAAATTGCAATTATATTATTATCTGAGTTGAGAGAGATCATATTCACAATCATTGGTATTGTTTCGACAACCATGAGATGATCAGTATATTTTTTAAGAGTGTCATCTATCACTTGGCATCAGTATTATTTAGGATGTGTTAAGATTGTGTAAGAAGCACTAAAATAAATAATATATATGTATTAAAAAAAGTACTTAAAAAATAGAAAAATATCTTATTGTTATTTATTTTAATAGCGACTTTATTTTTGGAAGAAAGAACTCGCTCTACCCGAGAAGTCTAGAGAGATATAGATTGTCAAGCAAAATTCAAATAATATTATTTATTAATTGTATCTAAAAAGTGTTTAGTGCTGTAAATTAAGTGAAAAACGTAATTATTTTTTATAATTTTTTCTACTCACGTATCAAAAAGATTGTTTCAGAGCGTCTATAATAACAAGTGTGATGCGATAGATTTTAATTTTGTACGAAAACAAAATTTAAAAAATGCGCAAAATTTCAAAAATAATGTAAGTGCACAACGAAATTATCATAATATTTTCGTACTGATCATGTTATGTTCCTGATGGTAATAATATGATCCCAAAATTTTCTTCATTACCATAATATGATCATGAAGAAAATATTATGATTATTAGGAATATAATATGATCACTGAGAACATGTTATTGTCATTTCGGATGCATTGTAAAATTGTATATTTAACAATATTTTTCTACGCGCTGTTATCAGATGTTTCCATAATTTTTTTTTAGTTAAATATAAGCAATAACTAAAATTAATTTAAATTGTTTAAGTTTGTAAATTAGTCATTGAATAAACAAATGTACTATTTTGAATAAAACAAATCGTGCACAGCTTTTTCACTCACCTTCAAGAGAATGCTGGGAAAAAATATAGGGATCATAGTATGACATAAAGAAGGACTATAATGTGATAATATTGGGATTAGTTTGGAATCATAATGTAGTAATTAAGGTATCATATTATGGTAGAAATATGATTGTCGCAATCATAAACCCAAAAATATATGATGCTCTTCGAATATGGTCATCCCAACCATATTTTTTCTTTGCGTGTATTGTATCAAATGGGTATTATAGTCCCTAGATTATAAATTTTAAAAAATCGAACTTAAAAAATTGCTAAATTATGGCGGAATGCGAAAAAGGGCAGAAAATGACTTGCTTATCAACTATTGACATTCTGCAAACGAATATATTGGTGTAAAATTTTACTTTTCGCAAAATATTTGTTTGCATTTTTATTTTTTTTTTTTTGCAAACTAACCACCAAACTTTGGGCAAGATATGAGCGTTATAGTCTTGGATTAAGGATTAAAATACACCGCAATGAAAAAATTCCAAATAATGACGGAGTGGAAAAAAAGGATTTGTGCCGCAGAAAATGAATTAAGAAACTTAAACAGCGATTAACGTTCTGCAAACGAATATAATGATGCAAACTTTTTTGTTTTCGGAAAGTTTTTTTCGCATTAGTTATTTTTTTCCAAACAAGCAATTAATTTTTGGAATAAGCTATGGGTATTATTAATTTCAAAAAACCGAATGGGCGAGCTTTTTCCATCCCTCAACAAAATACCTACACAATAAATGCATTCCCGTGCCTTACCGCGAGGACCCAAAGTTACCGAAATTTACCCAAAGAAGTTACCGTACTCGAAAATTGGGTAAATGAGAGTGCTAGTGAGGGTGTATTTGTGTTTCTCTTTTTCCAAAATTTACCTAGACTTTTGCTTCGAGTAACTTTGTGTAACTTTTAAAACGAACAGCTGATGCAAATATAAACAAAGAAAACCCTGGATCTAGTCGGATTTGCAAATTTAATTTGTTTATAACTTTTGAAGAAAATCGTTATTCTTCTTCTTACCCTCAAACCTACTAAATTAGAATTTATGAAAATACATATTAATTACAATATTAATTATATTTGGTCTATACGACGCGTTTGGAAAAACAACACTTTACCAAAAAAATAGAAAGCCCTGTTGGCAGTCCGTCTCCAATATACACAATTTGGCTGCACTTGTACGTAAAAACCATACGTCAGTGTGGCAACGTTTGCGAAAAGGTGACACGGAGGAAATAAGAAGATAAACAAAAAATCTAAAGTAGAATGTTTGTATGTGTCTGTTTGATCACTTCTGAAAGTATTCATATAGAGACAATCTGACAATAAAAATATAAACAATAATACAATTTAATGGAAAATCACTGATGAAGCCTGACCATAGAAACAGGCAGAAACTGGATCTTGTCTGATTTTCAAATTTAATTTGTTTATAACTTTTGAAGAAAATATTCTTCTTCTTAACCTCGAACCTACTAAATTAGAATTAATAAAAGTACATATTAATTACAATATTAATTGTATTTGCCCTATACGAAACGTTTGGAAAAACAACACTTTACTAAAAAAAAATTTTAAATTTAAAATTTGAATTAAATAAAGAAATATGCAAAAGAAACTTATTTTTTTTGTTATAAGAATTAATTGTATGAAATCAAGAAGAACTTTTAAATGCAAATAAATATGTGAAGTTGTACAATTTTTCAAACTGAAATTATACACATTTTTACATTATTCTTAAAAAAAAA
Organism: Leucophora obtusa; assembly: GCA_949987735.1. Taxonomy (NCBI): domain Eukaryota; kingdom Metazoa; phylum Arthropoda; class Insecta; order Diptera; family Anthomyiidae; genus Leucophora; species Leucophora obtusa. The sequence continues at coordinate 291,458,905 of OX465295.1, read as the reverse complement.
TTAATTTTGGCTAGAAGAGTGTTTTATTGCGTTCTATTAGGTAATTTTGCGATAGGATTTTGTGATTACTCTCACTTTACCGAATTTTACCCAAAAAATAATGGAACAAAATAATAATTAAAAAAATTAATAAAAAATACATATTAATTACAATATTAATTGCATTTGGTCTATATGACGCGTTTGAAAAAACAACACTTTACTAAAAAAAAAAAAAATTATTTTTAAATTTCTTTCTTCTCTATTAGACATTAGCGTTATTACTTGGAACTAGGGTTTGGGATTTCCCGGACTTTTTTATTTCCCGGGAAACGGGAATAAAAAAATTTGATTCCCGGAATTCCCGGGAATCCCGGGAAATGTTTTTGAACAGAATTGTTAATGAAAACCGCCTATATAAATAATTTTTGTTAAAAAAAAACACTATTTAAGTACAAATGCAGTCTGTGTAGTGAGAATTCAAAGTAAAAATATCAGAATGTTGAACATTTGATTTCACATAAATTAATCGCAGCACTGCCAAATAAATTGCATGATTCCAGCAGAAAGCACCTACACACTTGGCCCATTAGATATGGTGGTCACAATGTTATTTTCCAAAGACAATTAAAACTCTTCTAGTCTTATTTCTACAATTCTTCTTATTTCATCAGCATTACATCTTTCTGATATATAAACCAACCCCATGTTATAAAATGAATTATTTATATTATACTTATGTTCAAATATCTCTTTTGTGATATTCTTGTCCATTCATCTAAGATCATAGTAAATCTCCTATTGTTAGAAATATTGCGCAATATTTCTTTTATCATGATATCTTTTACATGATTGTAGTACTTTAATATAATGTTCTTTACATCGGTTTCTTTTTTTGCAATGCCAGGTTTTTATTATAAAAAATTTCTCGAATAAACGAAGATCTAGTTATGGTGCGGATTGACTGCGGCTAATTTGGATACCATTTGAGGAAATATTTGCCCTACTATAAAACCTTTAATGCCTATTCAGCTTACTCTTTTTTCTTCGGGTACTTTGCTAATTTTAGCTTGTTGTTGTATTCTTCAAGAGAAGTTGCATGACCATAAATTTTTTTTTTTTTGTGAACCAAATTTAGATGTCGGATAACCAAATTTAGATACCACCGTTAACCATTAGTCTTTTCTTTTCACATTTATTAATGAAAACGTTACTTATAAAATTATTGACCCTTAATATAAAGGAGTATTTTAAATTTAAAGTCGACTTTATTTTTAATCAAACGGGTTTGTTCATTTTGTGTATGAAAACTTTACAAAAATATTTATATTTTCAAATATTTTGATCGGTTGAAAATAAATTAACCAATCAGAATGCTCCAAAAATAAACCAAGTCAAGGTATACTGCCACCCAATATTTTAACTAAAGTCGACTTTACCTAAATTATACATTTGAAAAATTTAGATAGTAAGGGCGATTATTTGTAAGAAACAAAGCTATTTTTTCATATTTCTTTTAAACATTTTACCAAGTTCTTAGGTTTTACTACTTAAAGTTGAATAAGTTATGCGAAAAACTTTATTAGTTGAAATGCTCCTAATTACTTGGCAAAGATTTTATTTGTGTGTCAAATAAATGTATTCCCTTTTAAAAGATTTTAACAATGACATTTTTGTTTTGGTATTTAAAATGTTTTTTATGACTAAAATTAAAAAATCCTATTCCAAACAAAAACAATTTAAAAAATTTAATATTTTTAAAATTTCCCGTTTTCCCGGGAAAAATATAAAATTTTCCCGGGAATTCCCGGCAAACTTTTCCCGGGATTTCCCGGGAATTCCCGCCTGGGAATTCCCAAACCCCAAACCCTACTTGGAACATAAAATGTAACATACTCGTATGCTAATATAGATTTTTTTTTTTTTGTGAACATTTTTAAAAGGAGAGACACTTTGCAAAGAGAGTCATTTATCTACATTTTAGGATACAATGATACAACTGTGTACGTCAAGCTAAATTTTGTACTTTGGAATGCTCCCCTTCATACTCTTCAGTGCTCCGTACATACATATTTCTAAATTTAATGAGAAAGAAATTAAAAACTAAAAGCGCGGCAGAGCCCCGATTTACTCCCCCATTTTAAAAATAATGAAAATTTAATGAGGGGAATATTTAGTTGATCTTTTATTTTGGTAAATGAATGTTCTTTAGTTTGACTCCAGATCATAAATTAATATCACTTTCTGTTTAAATTATTTTCAAATTAAAGAAAGATGATACAATTTTTACAAGTAAATTACAGAAAATTAAATTTTTTGAAAGAATTCGATAAGACCAGCAAGACAGAATACGTATTTTCGGCTTTCGCTACAAACTTTACACTTATAAAAAAAAGTTAGTACAAAAGTCTGTTAAACGCGTTCTAATTCACTTGAACTAATTTCTCCTGTTGTTTTCGTTTAAATCCGTTGTTTAGCTAAAGTTGTTAATTATCCAATTTCACCTCAAAAACATATTTCTGCTGTACTTGAACTAATTTTTCCTCCTGATATTTAGCTATTTTTTTATAAATGATTTTGACAATGTATCAGCTAATATAGATAAATTTATCGGCAACTTTTTTAGTATTTGTGTTTTCAAAAGAAAACGGTAGGGGCGCTAGTGTATAGTGATTGATGGTGCTTGACGGTGAAGTGTGTATTAGTGAGTTTGCCGACCAATACAAATTAGAAAATTTCTAGTAAGTGTATTTTAATGTGTGTGATGAGTCATCACTGATGACGCTTACCAATACAAATAAAAATAATATGGCGCATGTTAGGAAAGTTCTAGTAAATAAAATAATATGATACGAGCATGTTTTCTCTTGTTTCTGTTAGTCAGCAAAGGAACGCAAAATAAAACGGAGGTATACTGGACATTAACATTTCGCAGTTAAAATTGTATTAAAAAAATAAAATATTAGAGGTTTAATTAGAAAAAAAAAACCATAATAGAGTTTTAATTAGAAAAAAAAACCATAATAGAGGTTTGTTTATAATATAAACTATATTTATTTACGGGAATACTATTAAATATGTTATTGTTTTTCTTTTATTTCAGCCCTTTAACATTTTCATCTAAGCAGGTAGACGAAAAAAAGGAACCAAATAACAACTTCCGCTGGCACACATATTGGCAAGAAAATAAAAGTGACATTTAATGCAAATAGCGTTTTTGGATTGTGTAATTTATTCGAAAATAAACTTAACAATATTTACATTAATTTGTTTTTATTCAATTAATAACAAAAAGTGATTGTAATTTTAGCAGCATGTTTTGAAGATTTCAACTGACCCACTTTCATTTCTATTACAAGAAATTTCTTCTGATTTTTTTAATGTTAACTGAATTTTTTACCTGTTTATAACCAACTAAAATTTAGCAGAAAACATGTGCTGATTTCAGCTGAGTAATTTTCATTTCCATTAAACAATATTTTTTATAAATTATTGTATTTGAACTAACTTTTTTACCTAAAATTTAGGTCACCTAAATTTAGCAGACCATGATTCTCAATATCATTGAAATTTCTGCTGTCGCAAATTCAGGTACTATTTCCTGTTATTTTAGCAGAATTTTTAACTATTTGTACGGGCTTTTTTTATGAGTGTAGCCAATGAACCAATGCACCTTTAGCCTAACATGAATTCTTTTTCGTGAAAAAATTCAAAAATTCTTTTTGCTTGCAAACTCTTTATTTAGATCCAATAAAAATTTCCGTGCAACTTTGTTTTGGAAAAAAAAAAAATAATTTTCCGTTCAAAAAAACTTTTATTTTCTCTCAATAAAATATAGTGCCTTTACAAAAGGTCCCCCAAATTTTCCTTTTTTGCACGCTACAGGTGGCAAAATCTTAAATATTTTAATGAAATTTGGTGCACTGATTCACATGGGCTCATGGACAAAGCCATAATAGATAGGATTGGTCTATATAATAAAATATAAAACTAAAATTTCACACCGTTATTCTATTTTTTTATCATTTTATAGACAAATTTTAACACAAGTGCATTCCAAACATTAGTTTGCTTTTAAACAGACTGGTGTAGGGTATCATATTGGCGGCATTTCGGACTTTAGCTTCTTTACTCGTTTAAATCTAACATTGTCGAAAAGGTGTGGTAAAAGAAAGCAAAATTACATTATCTTGTACCCGTAGTTTAATTAAAAGAAATTTGGACCATCCTACCAAACAAGAAAAATATTAACAAATAGAGAAGTTCCATGTAAAGCACCGTAAGTTGTTTTTCACGTGTAAAAATTTCGCTCGAACTTTAAATGCCTCAAATTGCAATTTAATTTAAACAAATGAACAATTTTTTAATTTTATAACAAAAACACAATCAAAATAAACACAAAATGTCACTTTTTCCAAAGAAAAATAATAGTCTTGTACATTAAATTTGTATGAAAACTAACTCTATACAATTTTCACGTGAAATTGATTGTCGTGAAAAATCATTTTTTTATATGGAGTATAACAGTTTTTTCCCGTGAAACTCAAACAACTTACGGTGCTTTAAGTGCAATTCTTTTTTCTAAAGCTAAAACAATTACATTTTGGTAATAGACTTGCATTCATGCAACTATTTAAATAAATAAACAACAAAATATACCAACCAAACAACAAACTTAATATTGATGCACACTACACGTTTAGACAGACATTATTAAATAACAGCAGCCAAATTATTTGACTACAGTCATACATCATCAACATGTGGATACATTGTACACGATGTTAATAAATACAATGACCAATAAAACTGACGGTCAATTGGTCATGCAGAGAAACATATAGACGATCGACCGACTGAACGAAGCAACAATCAGACATGCGTACACATTAACCTAGGCCACCAACACGAATTATTAGACAAGTGTGAGATCATACCATACGATACAATACCGTTCACCATGCAACAGAAGACAGATGATGATGATAATATTTATGATTTGAAAAAGAAAAAAAAAAAAGAAATACACTCCAGGGTACGGATTAGGTTTTTTTTCTTCACCTTTACTCTGTCATTATTCATCATATCCTCTTCAGGGTTTAAACACCAAAGTGTTTGCTTACTTAAGTTTACTTGTACTTTTGAACTAACAGTTCCCAAATAAGAGGGTCGCGATCATCTGCGGGTCTGCAGCGGCATCCTAGGGTGTCCGAGAAGAGTTCTGGGAAACAATTCTAAAAAAGAAATTTTTAGAACCAGCTACAATACTTTTAGAATTAAAAAATAGCATTGTTAAAATTTCATTGATGTTAGTCTAATTGAGTTGTTAACATATGTTTATTTGCTTAAATTCAATACAAATAAATCATCAGCAAAAATTAACCCATAAAGGCATAGGATACTGAGGACCCGAAAATAGGTATTCTATCCTGCTGGCTTTATCGATTTTTTTTAAATTTTTTCTTCTCTTAAGTTTACTTGTATGATTTCAAATCAAAAAAAAACATTCATTTACCAATTAAAAGAACAACTATACACACCCTCATACATACATTTTTAAAAATAAATTTTTTATAAATGAAAGTTTTCCGTTCGATTTGAAATCAAATATAAATTTTCGTATTTTCTTTTAAATTACAATATTTTCAAATTAAAGAAAGATGAATATTTTTAGTTTGATTTTAGATCATAAATTAATAAATCCTTCTGTTTAAATTATTTTTCGAATCAAAAAATTTGAAAGAATTCGAGCAAGACAGAATACGTATTTTCGGCTTTTGCTACAAAGCCATCATCAGTGTCGTTTTCATTGATGGGATAATCATTGATTATAATCTAATTATAATAAAGTTGAAAACAAATATAATATGTTAATAATTCAACTAGACTAACATCAACGAAATCTAGCAAAGCTATTTTTATCCTCTTGTTATTACTGTTTTTGCTTTGAACTTTAATTCTTAAAGTATCACAGCTAGTTCTATTCAACTTGGCGTATGATAACACATATTTATGAACTACAACGAACCGTTAAATTTAAATTTAAATGTATGTTATTGAGGGGTATGTAAATTCAATAGTTATATGTGATAGTTGACCTTTTATTTAGTAAATTAATGTTTTTAGTTCGATTTTTCAAATTAAAGAAAGATAATACAATTTTCAAAAGTAAATTACATAGAATAAAAAATTTGAAAGAATTCTGGCATTTTCGAATTCTTTCAAATTAACAAAAAGAGTAAGAAGGTTTATTATTTTAAAATCGTTGACACAAATATATTTCTATGTTTGTATTGTTTTAGTAGGTCAGTTTCCGGATAATTTTTTATAATGATTTATAGTTCATCGACAGCGGCTATACGGGAAAGCACTAAAATGTGGCTAATCGGACAGGTATCACCAGAGCTATGCAAAACCAAACTTCCTACAAAAAAAGAGGTATTAAGTTTAGTTTTTTACTATAAAATCTGCCGCAAGCTAAATAACTACGTACTCCATCCGCTTATTTTTGAAATATATCTTTTTAAATATGTATATTTATAAAATAAAATATATTTGCAACCATTTTATTTGAGTGGTCTTAGTAGCATTATTAAAATAGAGAATGAAAAAACATAAATAAATACAAAATTTAAGGAAGGGTTGGGCGGGGATTGGTTTTTCAGGCCATATTCCTTTTGTTATCATTTTATTTAGATTAACCCAGAGAAATTTTCTGTTCCAAAGAAGCTGCTTTTCCTTTGTAACCCCTTCTACTGTCAACGATTTTTCTTTGAAAAAGCAATCGCTTCTAAGGCACCCAAACTGGAACCGGTTGCCTTAGAATGAGTTCTGGAACTAGTTCTAGAGCTTCTGGAATTAGTTATATAACTAGTTCGAGAACTAGTTCTAGAACTGATTCTCCTTCAGTTATATCTTGCATATAATATCCATGGAACGGGTTTCGGAACTAACTCCATGGAATCGGTTCTAACGGAATCACTTCCAGAACTATTGTGATTGGCAACTGATTGCAAAAAATTTTCCTGTGAAGCCGAATGTAAACAAATACCTTTGTGTTTAATGTTATAAATTTTTCCACTGTGTTCCGTGTACAAACAGACGGACGGACGGACAAGAGTAGCCAAATCGCCTCAGAAAGAGGCTCTGAAAAAATCTTACACAATTTTTTTTTTACAATTATTCATTCGATAATGGCGTTCATAAAAATAAATTTTGGATTTTTCTTTAAAACACACTCATGAAAAAAAGAATAAATGCAGCGTTTTTTATCAAAAATACCAAACTTTAGGGCCCGGTAGCAACCCCAGAACTTTAAAAAAAAATTTTTTTTAAATTATGTGTTCATTTTTCAAGGTGCTTAAAATATATTCGGGCTGACCCATACCAAAATATAACTTTTGTTTTTTATGAACCAGCCTACTATACATGTCCGTATAAGGTACACTAAAGCTAACACATTTCTTACAACAACCACTACAAAACAACAAATATGTATCAAAGGAAGGTACTAGGCCCAAACGGCCCTTAAAAATCCCTAACCGAAAATGTAATACTTGTATATAGGGATAATTTTTGACCCCAGTTTTAACGCCCTTAATGCCCGAGATAGCCGATAAACTTAAATTCCTCAACCTTAGATTTTTTATCTATAAAATATCCGAATTTCATTAAGATCGGAGATTATCACGTGAGATACTTTGCCTATTAGTTTTTAAAGAATCGCGAGGAGAAGAAATAGTGCCATCTTTAAAACTTCCCTACGGGGAATGAGGGGTCAATTGCCCTGAAGGTACCTATCCTGTGAGTGGTTAAAGCAAGACTTATCACAGGATTGGTATAATTTACCATTGCTGTGGGTTAAGCAGTGACAATTATACTTAAAGGACTAGTCCCATGACTGGTGAAACGGTGGCATACTACTTAATCGTCTTCAAAGTACCTATCCCGTGACTAGTAAAAAGAGGACATACCACTAAATTGCCCTCAAAATACGTATCCCGTGACTGGTTAAAGAAGGACTTGCAGCAGGACTGGTATAATTTACTATTGCTGTGGGTTAAGCGCTGTCAATCATACTTAAAGGACTGACCCCAAGACTGGTGCAAAGAGGACATATCACCTAACTGGATAAGTGTGTTATAAAAAACCCCACAAGTAAGACTTTATTTTTTTTATTTTTTAAAGAGAAGCAACACTCAGGAACTTCTTCCTATTAATTAACGTGTTGCTTCCTTTGGAAAGGGGATAGAGAAGAAGTGAAAGATGGTGAAAGATGAAGGGCTTCAAATATGACAACACGGTAATTGCGCGAGATGTTGAATTTTAGAACAGTTGTTGCGCGCCATCTGATGGTGACTTGGCGAACTTTGTTGAAGCTTTTTGGTTCATAGCCCTGTTATATTATTTTACTTCGGTGGGGTAAAGTGCTATGAGAACACCTAAGGAGGACGCTGCGATATGTATGAGGGAAAGAAAAAACTCATATATATTACTATTTTTCATAAATAGATGTTGCTTTGGTTGGGGCTCGAACGCGCAACCTCACGTGTAACAGTCCAACGCGCTAATCAATACACCACAGCGCCCACAATTGGTTAGTTTCCCAGTACACTGATAGAATTATCCTTCATAATGAACAATTTCGTAGAATTTTTTTCGTAAGTTCAATGAAGAATTTTATGAAATCTTAAATGAAATGAAAACTTAAAAAATGTCCAGGAAGCGCAGAATGCGAAAGAACTAGTTCTAAGCACTTGGAGTTTTCTTTAAATTTTAGCATCAAGCCCCAAAAATTCCGTGTTAATACGTAATCTTTTGGAGGATTTTGCAGGAATTTTAGAATCGGTAAAAGGTTCGAAGCATATATATATCTTATATCTCAAAAGAACATCTTAAAAAGGGAATATGTATTTCATATTGTATTTCTGTGAAAAAAACATACCAAAATTCTTCAAAAAAAAAAAGAAATTTTAATTTGTTGACAAATGAAAACATTTGTGCTTTTTATTACATAACAATTTTGTCAATGTTTTGCTGTGACAATTTTACTTATAATACCAAAACCATAACAATTTCCATTCACCTCAGTTTTGTCACTGTTTTTGTCAGTTTTGTAATGGGACTGGTTCTGTATCAGTTCCTTTTAGGTTAGTTGGGTCACATGTCACAAAATATACAAAGTGTGACTCATTCTCTGACGGATCCTTTTGGGTTAGTTCGGTGACATGTCTCTTTAAGTCAGTTAGGCGACATGTCCTTTTTGGCTAGACCTGCGACATGTCGAAAAGAGTCTAATCTGTGGCAATACGGCATTTCCAATGACAACGCCATGTTAAAGTGATATGTTTCTTTCAAAGAAAAAGACCGATCAACGACCTGTCTCTGCCCCCTTGGGACCTATCATGCGTGTCATCTGGGACCGGTCCCTTTCCCCGTAGGGTTCGGATACACTGCTGGTGCCTTATACCGGTTAACGGCAGAAACATGAAAATATTGATTATTGGCGATTAAGTAATTTATTAAATCGGTGTGTTCAAATCACTAGTTTGTGTATGTGGAAGTAATAACGTTGAATAACAAAGTAATACAGAATTTACCCAGCAAAATATTGGTAATGACACCTCATTACTATCTGCATTACCAAAAACGATATATCATTACCTTTTGCATTATTTTATAATATAAAATAATGACTTCCTAATAACTATTCAATGTTTTTAAATATCAAATAATGACTTACGCGTAATAGTTTAAATAAGTACTTTTTACATAGCTAAATTTTATACATTTTTATTTATTATATGTAAATATGTTTTATGTTTAAATTTTTATGACGAGTTACACACTAGAGAAAACTTAACTTTTTCTGAATATATTTCCTTAAGCTAATAGTATATGCCTAACTCCTTATTTTTAAGAATCAAGTAAGCAATCGGATAACCACTTATAATTAAACTGTTTGTAAGCATGTGTGTAACCACTTATTATTAAAAAACTCATAACTACTTATTTCTCATTTTTTCGTAAGCGAGCGGGTAAGCGTGACTACTTATAAAAACGACCACGCCAAACAAAAATAATGAGTTTAGAGTCCAAAAAATAAGTTGTGGGGAGGTATGAATTTCTATTATATAACCACTTATTTGGTAATGAAAGATTTTGCTGGGTAATAAACAAGTGTAAAGCTAAATTAAACTAAAGAGAGTGTTAATAAAGAAGATTATAAGCTCACACAAACAAAGTGTAAGAGTTGTTTTATTTAATAAAGAGCACCAAACCGGCATTTAATAAACTGAAATATTTAGTAATTTAACAAAATATTTTAAAAATATGTGCAGATTAAAAAAATTGTGTGTGACAGATTTTTGTCAATTATCTAGAAATTATATTTCGTAGACTTATACACAACTATATTTTCGTAAAATCTCTCGAGTTTTCTCTCACGTGTAAACTTGCCTTTTAAGGTGACCAAAAATAAAAAATGTTGTAAATTTTAGCATGATAATTTTTGATCTCATTTCTTATTCCCTAAACGTCAGATATGAATGTTTAGCTTATCTTTTCTCCTCTATCACAAATACAAATTTCATTAAGATCGAAGGAACCCAATAGGGATTTGTACATGTTAGATTTACGATAACACTAACTTTATGATGTAATTCAAACATTTGTAAAAATCAAATATGATGTGGTCTTACACGATTATTTTCCACTGTGCGGTCTAGACCATCAATGCGTATAATTATTTTAGATAGAAGTTTATTATAATAATCATACGCCTCCTATTGTTAAAATAATTTTAAATGTTTTAAAAGAAAATCTTTATAAGTTTTGCATATTTATTTGTGTCGATAGTTTTTGCTTATTAAAAGCTAAAATTAAGATTGGCACATTTCCTATTAGTGAGCAGAGTAGTTGTAAACTAGTGTAGCCAAGCATATTTTTCAAAATAAATACAATATTGCACTCTGATTCAAATTCCTTTAGCTACTATAACATTAAAATACGATTATATTAGCTATAAATTTGGTTTCTTCAAACCCTGCCAGAAGACCAACAACGATCTAAACATTTTTAGACGCCAATCTAAACAGAAAACTGCATACAGACATAATGGCCAATTTAGTTATTTTGTTTTTTATTTTAGTTTTCTAACAATTGATGGCTATACTCGTACCATTTAAAAATTTCTTAATGTTTTATTATTTTTAAAACATTTTTGCTAGTTGTTTTGGTGATTTTGTTTATTTTTCTAAATAATTAAAAGTGCTTCTGGCACACACCACTTGCAACAAGTTGTACAAATACAACAACATACAATAAAATATCCAACTAAATTGTTCAGCTGAAATTCAAACAAAAAAAAAAACAACAATTTGTTTAATTTAATTTTGATCATAAAAAAGGCACGTTTTAACATTAGAGAATTAATAAAAACAAAATAACAAACAAACTAAATAAAGAGAGTTCTCAGAATTCAAACGAAATAGTGATTTAATATTTTCAAAATCGAATAGCAACAACAAAATTTGAAATGATAAATTTCTTTTGATATTTCATTTCACAATTGAAATCGAAATAAAATTAAACGTAAATCATAATACCACATCATACTTGGGGAAAGGTAATTGAAGCAATGTTTTTATACGAACAAATTAATGCCTCAATGCGTTAATCCCAAGTATGTAAATAATACGTACAACATGAAATGCTTTGCAATTACCAAATCTGAGTTTTTCCTATAGTAAATGTAAATTCGGATATGCGATAGTGTTAAGGGTTTTCAAAAACTAATTGTAAGCTATTTTTCTATGTACTGCAGGTACCGGGTTGTGAACGAAGGGTTGCCACTTAATTGAAATATTGGCAAAAAAGCGCTATTGGAGAAGTCGTCCTAAATCTGTACAATACCGAATATCGAAAAAACTCAGACAGGTTATTATTTAAATTAAATAGGCATTATTTATTATGTTTAAATCAGGGTTGGCAGGCAATACCGCTAAAATACCGTTATCGACTCAAAACCCTTTCAACTGTCTACCGTTACTCCTAAAATACCGTTACCGAAATACTAGGTATACCGTTATCCTTAAAATACCGTTACCGAAATAACTGAAATACCGTTATCCTTAAAATACCGATACCGAAATAAATGAAATATCGATAACACTAAAATATCGTTACCGAAATACATTAAATAGCGTTATCCTTAAATGACCGTGCTCTTGATCATTGCATGTGGTTGTTGAGTATTTCACACAAATTAGGTCCATTAATTCGTTTTGTTTTTATTTTAGTTAGATTTTTCAAAAAAAAAAGTGAGATATACTACACCGAAATAACTGAATACCGTTACCCTTAAAATACCGTTACAGATATAACTCAAATACCGTTAACCTTAAAATATCATTACCGAAATAACTCAAATATCGGTATCCTTAAAATAATGATACCCAAATAAAAAACCGTTACCGAAATAACCTAAAATATCGTTACCCTAACGATAACGGCATTCGTTTCGGTTACCATTCATGGTTTAAATTTGAACTTAAACCAACAACAATTTCATACACAAATTTGCTATTGGAAAAAAAATTATAATTGAATAAGAAAAATATTAATGGACATATTCGGACATGTTTTGTATACCGGTAGATGCGTATGCAATAAAGGTTTTATTCGATATCCAATTTGTCTAATTTTCTTTAAAATTATAGGAAATAAATTTTAAATAAACTAAATTTTGCCTTTAACCTACACAAGATACATTTTAACGGACTCTCCGACACGTACGGAATCATGAATCCGGCTTTTACGGAATATTAATGGTCCGTAAATACGTATCCGTCGAAGCTTATAAGTAAACGGAAAATTAATAATCGGATTTTCGAATACAATACGTTTTTACTCCGTTTTGGTGCATCCGTTTCCGTACCGTAAAATACGGACTTCATCGATTTATATCCGCTACAACTCCGTTTCATTCGGTGTCGTTTTTCATCCGATTATGCTTGAGTTTGTTTATTTTGTCAAATTAACTTTCTGAAGTCATCAAAATACATAATTTTAATAATAATTTATTTTTACTAAATAAATGGATATATAGCTGAAAAATAAAAGTTATAACTAAAAAAGGAATGGTGAAATTGTATTAATAAACGCAAACATTGGAGTCAATTCAGTACCACAACAATTGCTGCAACAGCAGCTGCAAAGTCCTTCATCAATATGTTAATTGATATTTTTTAATATAAGGTGTGTTCCCGTACATCACTGCAAAAAGTCGAAATAGCTCAAAATTAGTTCTGTCCCACGTTATTTACCGCGGGTACTAATTGTGTGTTAATTGTTGTTGCTTCGGGTAATATGGGTTACCGCGGGTAAGCACACAATTTTGAGAACGGACTAATTTCAATTTCCTATTTCAGTTTTATTTTTAATCTGAAAGCTGCTACGAAGTGCAGTGAACAAATTTAGAGGGAAACTCAAGTTTAGAAAGAAGCTCACACCAATTGTTATTAAACGTAAATATTGATTTATTTTATTGTATTGATATTTTAAAATAAATAAATGTTATTTTGTAAATTTTCTAAACATCAAAAAGGATTTTATTTCATATAAACTGCGTGAATTTGATCAATATGCCACGATATTTTGCTAAAAAAAACGGTACATACCGCTTACGGGCTTCTAAAAACGGAGTGCACTCAGTTTTCAAGGTCCGTTAACTCCACATTAACTGTCCGTTTCATCGGATATTCAATTTATGAACTCCGTTTTACATAACGTATGACGGTACGTTAACGGTCCTTTAACACGGAGTTTTAACGGATTCGAATCAGATTCGATGTTTCTGAAAATCCGTCCGTATCCGGATCCAGAAAACGGTAAGTATACGGAGTTGGATTCCGTTTATGATGGACCGAAAACGGTACGTAAGCGGACAATTTTGTTTGTTGGGTACTAATATTTAATATAGTTTTTTAATATTTAAAACTAATTGTTTAAACTCAATCGCCCTTACTATCTAAATTTTTTTAAACCCAGCAAACAAAGATGATCATTAATGACTCAGAAATGAGCTTCCAAAAACATAAACATTTTTTCACTTTTTCCTATGAAAGTGGTCCGTCCAAAAGAGCCCCCTGTGTAATCAGAAATGACTCAGAAAAAAGAACGTATAAAATCGAAATTTAAATAATTTTGGAATCTTCTTTGAGTCCGAAAAATGGACCCTCATTTTGAGACAGCTTTTTAGATTGTAGAGACAACTTTTTGGAATGTTTTTAGAGGGTTCATATATTCTTCCAAAAAAAGAGTGTTTTCAAAAATACAATAATCATTTCTACGAGCCATTTAAGAATCTTATTTATGAGCGCTCCGAACTTGCTGGGAATGTATATTTTAGTTAAAGTCGACTTTAGATAAAATATTGGGTGGCGGTAGGGTAAAGGGGGATCCTTCACCACTTTTTTTTCAAAGCACTGTCATTTCTTAACCATTAATTATTTTTCAAAAATGACTTTCACATTTAAGATCTACATATTTATCTTATAGCGAATTTACATTCCCAGCAAACAAAGATGATCATTAATGACTCTGAAATGAGCTCCGAAAACATAAACATTTTCCCACTTGTTCCTATGAAAGTGGTCCGTCCAAAAGAGCCCCCTGTATACTCAGAAATGACTCAGAAAAAAGAACGTATAAAATCGAAATTTTCTTCATAAATTTAAATAATTTTGGAATCTTCTTTGAGTCCAAAAAATGAACCCTCGTTTTGAGACAGCTTTGAGCGGCGTTTGAGATTGTAGAGACAACTTTTTGGATTGATTTCTGAGGGTTAAAATTTTCTACCAAAAAAAGAGTGTTTTCAAAAAAACAATTATCATTTTTATTAGCCATTTAAAAATCTTATTTATGAGCGCTCCGAAATTGCTGGCTGGTTGTTAAAATGTTCACTGGATTTCGTTTTGAAATCCAATTCGAAATCTATATCGTTTGCATTAGAATATTTGACAGGTGAATGGGATTTCGATCGGCCAACAACAACTTTTTTGGAAACAAACTAACCTTAAAAAATAATCAAAATTAAAATATTTTCTAAAAACCATTTTATTTAATGGCGGAACCTTTTTGATCAAAAATCGTCAAAAATGTAAAAATAAATCGTAAAAATCGTCAACAATTTTATGAAAAATCGTTAAGAAATCGTCATCAGTTAAATATCATAAAAACACTACACCATTTTCAGTTTTATTTAAAAACATTCCAAATATATTTCAAAATTATCTAAAAATGTTTTAAAATTATCCAAAAATGTTTTAAAATTGTCCAAAAATGTTTTAAAATTGTCCAAATATATTTTAAAATTGTCCAAATATATTTTAAAATTGTCCAAATATATTTTAAAATTGTCTAAAATGTTTCAAAATTATCCAAAAATGTTTTAAAATATTCCAAAAATATTTTTAAATTGTCCAGAAATTGTATTTCAGAAATTTCCAAATGTATTTAAAAAGATTTTTTGTTGTTGTTTTTGTTTTTTCTTTGATATTTTAAATGTTTAATAACGCTCCTAGACGAGAACAAGAAATTCTCATTGAGTTTGTAATTTGGCTTAGCAAATATTTCTAGAAAATCTAAAAACGTCGTCCCCTGACGATTTCCTTAGGCAAGAATGAAATCCGGATGGGGACCTTCAACAAATAATTTTTCACAATTTGTAAAATACGTTTGGGATTTTAGCATATTTAATTCCTTTAATGCAAAAAGACTCTATTTGTATTCCAAAATTTTCCAAATGTATTTAATAAAATTCTAATTGAATTTCAAATTTTTCCAAATGTATTTCAGAAATTTCTATTTTTATTTTAAAAGCATTTTTACAAACATATATGTTTTCTTTTTCATAATGAAAATTTTATAGGAGTTATGAGATTTTAGAGAAGGAGAAAACATGTATGTTTGTAAAAATGCTTTTAAAATAAATATAGAAATTTCTGAATATGGCGAATTCCAAATAAACGATTCGAAAAGAACAATTTGCGGTTTTTTAAACGCTTTTTCTTTATAATTTTGCTTAAAATTCGTTAAAAAGTAAGCAATTTTCCTAAATCGTCAAAATATGTGGAGTTTTTATTCAAAAATCGTCAATCGTCATTTATAAAATTTTGACTAAAAAAATCGTCAAAATGACGTAAAATCGTCACATCTGACACCACTGGGCGGAACACAAAAATCATTTATATTATGAAAGATACAATGTTATATTTGCTAAGAAGTGTGTTTAATTATGGGGATGATTAAAAAATTCAATGTTTTGTCAGTGGTCTTGCCGGCGCCATCAAATGATTTTTCATAGTTTCTCTTCGTCGGATACAATTTTCAACTTTAAATATTTATTTCAATTAAAAATAACAGACTTTATTACATTATTCCTTAATTTTTTAAAGTTATTAAAATCAGGGGTATGGCATCACCAAAAACAAAAGTTATAACGACATCGTTATCACTAGATGGCACTTTGTTCAAAAAATTGACAATTTTCTTTTTTTATTTAAATTGAAATAATAACAAACAAAAAAGCAAATAAAAAAAGGAATTCTCAAATTTTATTATTTGAATATATTTTGCGCTTTATTTTTTTCTTATTTTGCGCAGTTTTCAACAATTTTTGAGTTTTTAAATATAGGCTCAGCTGATACTAAATAGTTGCTCAGGTGATACTAAATTTCAGCGCCCCCTACCGGTGAGTAGTGTAAGTTTTGATTTCCTATCTCTATAATTAATAGTCTCTGATTAAAATTTAGTATTTATTAATTTTTTATGACATAAACAGCTGCTGAATGTTGCCACTTTTTCTGCAAACTTCCCTACTTTTCTGCAATTATGGGAGAAAAATTGGATTTCAATTTGGATTTCGATGAGATTTCGCTGAAATCCAAATTAAATTGGGATCTCATTTCCTATGGGAAATCTGTTTTAAATGCCAAATTTTTATTGGAAGAATATATAAGAATATTTTTTGGAGGTATTTGAAACTGAAATACTGATGTTGAAACATCGAACATTATTCGAACAAAAATCATAATTTTAAATAAAAGATAATTTTCATAAAAATTATTGTTGGTAAAATTAGTTTTCAGTTTAACTTAACCAAGCCCATCTGACATCCAAACAAAACTCGGCCTATATAATATTTAATTTAATTTCTTTATTTATTACAATAACCTAACTAATTTAGTTTATTAAGTTTTAAATCGCCTTTTTTAAATTTAAATATTTTTTTCTAAATTAGTTTCATAAAAATTTATGTTTTAAATTTACATAAATTTAAAGTACTATCTAAAAATTTTGTAAAAGAATAAAAAGAATCGCGGGAAATCCTGCCAAAATTCCCGGGATTGAGAAAAGAGCGGGATTCCCGAGAATTCCCGGGACAGAAACCCTAATGGTAATCCTTTCTAATGCGCAACATTTATCAAATTTATTCAGTGTTTTTATTTGTGATGCTTTATGATTTTCGGCGGTTGAAATGACGGACATATTGTCGTACGTTAAAATTTATTATAATTTTTATACAAATAAAATGCATTTAGCTCTTTTTAATGATTTGATATGACTTTATGTATTTATACCCTGCAAAATCTTTCATTACCAAATAAGTGGTTATATAATAGGAATTCATAGCTCCGCACAACGTATTTTTTGGCGTCTAAACTCATTATTTTTGTTTGGCGTGCACGTTTTTATAAGTAGTCACGCTTACCCGCTCGCTTACGAAAAAATGAGAAATAAGTAGTTATGAGATTTAGAATAATAAGTGGTTACACACATGTTTACAAAAAGTTGAATTATAAGTGGTTATCCGATTGCTTACTTGATTCTTAAAAATAAGGAGATAAGCAAATACTATTACCTTATACCGCCGGCGGTATGTTGATGACATCCTCGTTAATTAGCGCTTTAGATTCAGAATTTCCATTTGCAGAATTGTTGTTTTTATCGCATGCTAAAAGCTTGCAAACGTACTCCTTCCATAACCACAGTGTGTCTTGTGCGTTCGTTACTAGGTTCCCATGACTATCCTTTAGTTTGACGCTTTTTTTTAAATAATTTCCGAGTTTCATTCCTGTCGTATTGCATCTCTATTTCATCATACTCACTCCTTTCTTGTTCTTATTTTTTGGAGAAATCAATTAGCCTCATTACATTATCGGTGCTCTCAAAATAACACATCTGTTGGCTGAACAGAAAAATTTGTTATTTTAACAAAATTTATTCCTGTTTTTTGATTTAAAATAATATTTGTTGATTTTAACAAATTCTTTTGTTAATTTAACAAATCTAAATTTAAGTAAGAAATTAGTAAAACTACAGTTTTATTTGTAATTATGCTGAGTCGTACACTTTATCCAAATTTAGGGTCTCGGGACCCTCCCCTGGCCTAGTCCATATCATGTGGGGGCATATAAGGGCACTACAAAGGACCAAAAATTTTGTCCGTTTTGCTCTATCTCGCTTAGTTTTCGAGATATGGGCCATTCTACGAAGTGGAAAATTTTTATTAAAAATTTCCGAGGGTCCAAGTTCCCGCCAAGGTCCATTTTTGGATAGAGATAACCCCTTTCGCTGAGGTATTATATGGTTAGGTGTAGTCGAAATTTTCATCAATTTTGCTTTATCTCTCTTAGTTCTCGAGATATGACAGAAACAGTGCCATCTTTAAAACGTCGGATACATTGGTGGCGCCAATACGGGCAATAACAGTAAAATGAAAATATTATATTTTATCAATAAACTTTGTAAAATTTAACGAATGGAAATAAAATTAGTTATAAATAGTTTAGAAAATTCACACTCAATATAAGTTAAATTACTGAGGATTTTTAGTATTGTGTTAAATGAAAATAGCTAAAATCTATGCTTAAATCAGTGTTTCAACTAAAAATTTGTTAAAAATTAGTCAAATCGATTTCAAACCGGTTTGACAGATTTTTCTACTGACGTATTATTGTAAGTGTGGTGTTGTTATGGGGACAAAATTTTCCCTACCAAAATCCTCCTTCCCAATTTTGGAATTTAAATCGTAGGATTCATTTTAGTATCATGTTTTGGGCAGCGATCGTACAGTTCATCGAGTCGATCATTGGCGCCCTCGTCTTTATCTTCAAACGGGGCTTGAGTACAAATCAGACTAATGTTGAAGAATTTAAAGTTGATGCGGATTGATGACATTCATTAACGGGTGTGAAAACGTTAACCAGGTTCCGCAGTCGTTTGTTGACTGCAGAACCTCTATGGCATTCGTGTCTTTCTTTATGTCAGCTGAATTAAATGTCACAAGTTGTCCCTTTGGATCATCCTTGCTCTACCCATGGCCTTTCGTGAATTGTAGTAATGTCAGCTTTATAAATCTCGAGGGCGTTTGCAAGTTTCATAGTTGCACCTTGCCTGAGATTACCACATGGAGGATACCGCTGTTTTAGCAGTGAGGGTGTCGTCACAAGTGATGACAAGGTGAGCCGACTTGAATTGATATCAACAAGCATTATGGACGGATTTATCATTTCCTAACCCCCTGGTAGCGCAGTAAATTTGAATATTATTATTGTACAATTGCCTTTGATTCTAAAATACATTGTGAATTTAGGAATCAGTCGAGGCTGGCAAAATTATGCATCTTTAAGAATAACTTCACTGACTCAACGTCGCCCAGCCTAAACCGTTAGAAGTAGGAAGTTAAAATTTCATGCCTTGGTTCTCCCACCGGAGTACAACCACCTTAACGCACGTTAAGGTTAGATTTTTGGAAATTTCTACCATCACGGGGAAAAAGCGAAAAGTCTCACCCTTTTGGGCCTGATAAAACCCATTTGACAGGGAGGGACAAGAAGGGAAAAATGTTCCCCCTTGAAAGCCTAAACAAACCCCTTCAACTGGGACCCTGATTTTAAAAATATGTTAACGAGAAAGTACTTTTGTAATTTTGGACGGAAATGAATAGGGGTTCTAAATAGAAAGAAAACTCCCCTTTTAAGGGCATGCCCTTAAGGGGAGCTGGGAAGTTGAAATCTGAAAGGAAGTTTCCTCCTCTGTCATAGATATCCGCTAAGACGGAATTTTTGGAAATTCGTACGGGGAGAGGCATAAAGGGGAAAATTCGCTCCGCTAAAATGGAATTTTTACAAATTCCTACCAGGGAGTGCAAAAAACGGAAAAGTCTCACCCCTGACGTGACGTCTCACCCCTATGTGTTCCCTGGAGTATGAGCCAACTCATCGACAAGTTACTTTTTTTAATTTATACAGGAAAATGGTAAAAATATGGGTTAAAGGGGGTGAAAGTGCACAAACCGCTAAAGATATTAAGTTGAAATTTGGTGTGAAGGTTCTTCTCTGTCGTCGTCGTCCGCTAAAACTGGATTTCTGTAAAATCCTATGGGTAGGGGCAAAAACTTTCCCCTTGACGGCCTGCCTAAACAACTGAAACTAGGATGTTAAAAGTTGGAATGTAGAATTCCCTCTTGGGAAGACATCCGCAAAGGCGGGATTTTTTAGCAATTCTTACTAGGAGGGGCAAAAAGCGGAAAATGGTACTCTTCAACGCCCTTCCCAAACCTCCTAGGCTAGAGACCTGAACTTTAAAGAACGAGTTAAATTCGAACACTAAATGCAATAGATGGGGAACGAGTGGAATTGAAACACTGGATAATGGACACAAAATTGTTTGGAGCAGGAAACGAAATGGAATGGGAAAAGAAATGGCATAGAATGGGGAATGGGGAACGGGTGGAATTGAACCATTTGCTTTGTTCGCTAGTCTGGCATATTTCTTAAAGATATTTTGATCAATAAAACCAATTTGTATTAAAAGACAAAAATGTATTAAAAATGTTTGTTACACTTTTTAATGGCGTACTCCTTATCTAACTTAATCTTCTAAAACTTTTTCTAATTATAGAGGATCTAATTAATATTTATGGTCAATTATACTATCTTACATTTTATGGAAGAGATGATAATATGTAATTGTGACTTTTGCATATGTTAATTAAGCATTTGATTGTATTTAATTTACAAATGCATAATATTCCATTTAATTATTTGTTAGTTTTGTTCTTTCGTTGTTTCATTCATTTAAACCTTAAATGCATGATCTCTTCGATTTTAATAATTTTTTTATATATGATTTCTAAAGGCGTGTACAGTTCAAGAAAAATACCAAAAAAAAAGTTATTTTTAAAAAAAGGTGATTTTTATTGAAAAATATGCTTTTTTGACAAATAGCTAAATTATGATTATTTTAACGTGTATGAAAAAAAAAATCTATGAATTATATTTTATACATTCATTGTCGCCAAAATGAATTTTATTGCGAGAATACCACTTGAAATATTTAAACAAATATTTTTGACCATTACACTTTTTGTAAAAAACGCGTGTTTTAGATTTTTCACAAATATACAGAGCAAAACCAAGATTTTTCTCTAACTGTTTAAAAATTCTGCGCTAAACTATAGGAACACTATGTACAGAAGGGGCCTCTAATGCCCAAAAATGCAGTTTTGTACATCAAGTGAGTTTTTTTTATTAAAAAACCGGTATGTTGCCAAATGGCTACACCATAAGGGTTAACTTGGTGTTGTAGTTTCGTATAGTGTATTTTGTGTATAATTAGAAATTGTGTTTTTTTCTCTGTAATCGTGCCAATTTGTTTACAATACATGTCAATTGAAGTGACATGTTAATTTTATGCAAACGTCATTTGCATAAATACTAAATGAAATCGTAATCGAACTCATAGTGAAGATACATTGTCACACATAATTAAATACTAGATTTTTATACTAAATAATTGTAAAATTTTTTTCTGTAAACGTGAAAATGTCAAAAGAAATTAATTTACACAATATTTATGAGAATACGAAAAAAATGGAAATTATGGTTATTCAAAGAAATTTTATAGTTGTTGTAAAAATTGTCATAAGTTTCGATTGCAAAATTTTAGATTATACTTACTACAAATCCATACAAAAACCATAATTGCCGAATAAATATGTGCACTAATTTTAGCGCTATTGCTGCTGCACTGCAGTCAAGTAAGGGAGACTCTGTTAAAAATATGCACCTCCGTAAAGCCTTGTTTTTTTTCTTACCCATCCACGGTTTTTATGGCAAATTTAAATATATTTAGGATGGGAACGGAAAAAATCTCTGCGCTGGTACTAAAATTATTATTTCATAATTATTTTATAATTATTTTTAATTTTACGACACATTTGTGAATTTCCGCATGTGCACGATTGTTGTCTTTTGCAATGTTATGAATTTCAATATTAATTATGTAAATTTATCCACTGGACTGCGACATTGAACGAGTAAAAAGTTAAGGTCGGGCATTCCGACTATATAATACCTTACACCAGTCTGGTTAAAAGCCAACTAATGTTTGGATCCGAAATTCGAATAGGTTAAAATGGGACTTGTGTCAAAATTTTCTATAAAATGATAAAAGAAGAGAAAATCGGAAATATAGCCCATATGGGCGATAGGTACAAATATGGACCGATCCTAATTAGAATTAATAGGCTTTGTCCTTGGGACCATGTGAGTCAGCGAACCAAATTTAATTAAAATATCTTTGTATTTGCGACTTGCAGCGTTTAACCTAGCCAATTTTGGAGGCGATCCTTATATGGGCACTAGGTCTAAACATGGATCGATTTTAATCAAAATCAGTAGACATAGGTCGGGGTACCAAATTTCATCAAGATATCTTAATATTTGCGACCTGTAGAGTGCGCACAAGAATGCATGGACAGACAGACAGAGAGACGGACGGACGGACATCGTTAAATCGAAATAAAAAGTGATTCTGAGTCGATCGGTATACTATAAGGTGGGTCTAGGTCCAATATTTTTTGGTGTTACAAATATCAACACAAACCTATTATACCCTCTCTACGTAGTGGTGTAGGGTATAAAATTCGTTCATATTAATAACATTGCATTATACAATTTATATATAAATTTCCATATTAAGCAATGTATTATTAAAGTTATTAAAAGTTTTCCCACCACAGTATTTAGCTATCATAAGAAACCCTACGGGAAATTTTAACAAACTGTCACCGAACTGGTCCCTCTATACGGAATAGACTGGTCACTTTTACATAGCGTTGTCATAGGAGGGGGAAATTGACCCCTTGTGACATGTCACAAGACAAATCCCAGGACAGGTCGCTGAACTTTGTTTTTTATGAGAAGTTTGACCTTTAAGCTGGTGGTGAATATCGAAATCTCGGGATTTCAGTGCACTGTAAAACCAGCTTTAGTTTATTGAAAAATGTCGTGTTTTTAAAAAGCAATTGTGTCTTATTTCTAGATATAATTAGACAGGACTACAATTTAATAAATTTATGTTGTAATTTTCCCAACTTGTTGTAACAAACTGTTCTCAGAAAACAAATTCAGTTCTGATAACCGCATTTGTAGCCAATCGCATGGTTCGGTTGTGGTAGCCGAATTTTTCAGTTGTGGCAACAGAAAATCAATTGCGACAGGACTAATTTGACTATGGCAACAGAATTTCAGTTGTATCAAGAATAATTTGGTAGCCACTACCGAAAAATTCATTTGATGCAACTGAACCATTCGATTGGCAACAAATGGGGTTGTCAGCACCGAATCTGTTTTCTGGGTGTATAAATAAGGTAAATTTACTCTGTATTTCTAAATGAAAAAAAAGAAATAATCCAAGGTTGGTTACCGTTATCGTTATAATACCATTATCGCTAAAATACCGTTTCAAATTGAATACCGTTACCGTTATCGATACCTCTAAAAAAGTCCAAATACCGTTATCGTTACCGATACCGTTATTTTTATGGGTAGTTACCGGTATTTTACCGGTATTTATTATTTTATATAAAAATTACAATTTTTTTATTTTTTATTTTATAATCTTGAGTTTTTTTATACAAAAAAATTTATAGATAATAGTATTTAGAGTTTGCTGTTCGATTTTAATCGAAACCGAAACCGCTGTTTTTCAAAGCTCAAAACCGAAACCGAAAACCGACAAAAATAAGTCGGTTTTTAACAAATACTTTAACCAATTAAAATAATTATTTAAATTGCATATTATTGAATCTTGAATTTCGAAAAGACTCAGCTTCTATTTTACAAAATATTGTATTTAATTGTAATGAACATTTTCTACATTAAAAACTGCTTTAAAGAATTTTTTGTTTTTGTTATTACGGATACCATAAACTGAAGCTTATAATTTAAGTAAAAAATTGCACCAAAAAGTCAAGTGGTTTAAGAGATATTCGCCCTTACTATCTAAAATTTTCAAATGAATATTTTAGTTAAAGTCGACTTCAGTTAAAATATTGGGTGGCAGTATGCCTTGACTTGATTTATTTTTGGAGAATTCTGATTGATTAATTTATTTTCAACCAATCAAAATGTTTGGAAATATGAATATTTTTGTAGGGTTTTCATACACAAAATGAACAAAACCGTATGATTAAAAATAAAGTCGACTTTAAATTTAAAATACTCTTTTATAGTAAGGACCATTGAGTTTCACATATTCAGTTACGATTTTCGCCGATTTTCAAAAAGCCTTATTTCGTATTCCGCGAAATTTATAAAAATTTTAACTTTTTATTGTTTTAAACAAATTGTTAAAATTTAAACTTTAATTAATTGCCGAAAAAAGAAAAAAAAATAATTTATAACGGATTTCTGCGTTTATTTCTTCTCCCGGAAAGGTTTCGAATTGGCGTTATTGCCATTAAATATTCGAGTGAGAAATTCAACCGAATTCTAAAAGATATCTTGGATGTATTAAACTGTTTAATTTTTCTGCATATTTAATTATCATATATTTAGTTAGAATATTGTTATATTTAATTATTTTAAAACAATTCTATTAATATCACAAGATAACCGAAAAATAACCGAAACCGCGGTTTTTATAATTTTGAAAACCCGAAACCGCGGTTTCCAAATTTTTCGGTTTTTAGCAAACTCTAATAATATTACTTATTAAAACTACCAGTATTGAATTTATAGCTTAAAATCTGTATTTTCAGTACTTAAAATTAAAAATATGCCATGTTTTTACTTGTTTCTATATGTTTTTGACATAATTTTTAATACCGGTACGTACCGGTATTGCTGTTTCGATAACGGTATACCGTTACCGAAACAGTCTTAAATACCGTTACCTTTACCGTTACCTAAACAAACGAAATCCGATACCGTTACCGTTACCCTTACCGTTATTCGTTTCGGTAACCAACCTTGAAATAAACACATTGATCGAATTCACAGTTCTTATTACTTTGAATAGTAAATTAGCATTTATCATAAATTTGAGAACTTTCCTTGAACCAAGTAAAATGAAGTTTGTATATTAACCAGCAAAATTGTCGGATGCAAAGAACCGGTTGTAGAACAACTTGTACTTGCATGCAACCTGTTCTAATTTATGTTCTATCATCGGTGATTTAATTTGAGTTTGTCCCAAAAGCAACAGGTTCTGTTCCTCCAAACTAGAACAGGTTGCTTTGGAACCGGTTCTAGAGCCAGTTATAGAAACGGTTCTGCGACAGTGAGGCCTTCCATTTTGACTTCCAGGAATCAGTTATAGAACCTTTTCCACGGAAGCGGTGGTAAAAACACCTATTCTAGGACAGATTCAAAGGCAACCAGTTCAAAAAAATGTTGTTGGGTTATTTAAGAAATTTACTAAATTAGGGCGTAAAAATGCTTAGTTTTAGAGTAAATCCCAAAAAAAATTATTATTTTGTTACGAAATTAGATTAGTCAAATATAGAAAACTCTGGAATTTGCTGGAAGAAAATATCTCGAGAAACCGGATTTACTAAACACGTCAATCTGGTAACACCGCATTTACACAGCCCTATAATGTTAAATGTCATAAATAATGTTAAGTGTTATAATCGTGGACACTGGAAGCTTCTAGCATGATCTACAACCTGGCAGTTAACTATTAAAGCTCAGACTTAACGAAGGAAATGGAAGTCGTACATACTTTAATATTTGTGATGTTAAGTTGCGCTAAGTATACTACAGTTTGTTAATAGCGTATTAGCATTGTATAGTCAGTTGATTATAATAATTAGCAATTCTGTGATTCAGTCGGGCTTTAGTAAAACGTTATATTAGAACCCGTTGGTAAAGTTGTGTGTGTGTTATGCAGTTGTATGTAATAAAGTGTTTAATAAATAAGTGTATAAGTTAATTATCAAACAAAAGAGTGTGGGTGTTGTTTTAATTGCAAAGTAATAAACCGGTTTATCTAAAGGAGACAAACGTACGTTTTTTTAACGTAAAACGTAACAATTGGTGTCAGCAGTGGAATTGGTTATTTTGATTGCAATAGAAAAAACCCGGTTTATTTAAAGGAAATAAACCAACATTTTTAAAAGGTAAAAACCTAACAATTTTGTTTAAAATTGAGAAGCATAAAAACCTCTTTTCATAAAACAATATATTTCTTTTTAATATTTGTTTTATAAAAA
Organism: Leucophora obtusa; assembly: GCA_949987735.1. Lineage (NCBI taxonomy): Eukaryota > Metazoa > Arthropoda > Insecta > Diptera > Anthomyiidae > Leucophora > Leucophora obtusa. The sequence continues at coordinate 291,432,360 of OX465295.1, read as the reverse complement.
AACGTCTAATAATGGAAAAAGTATCAAAAATAAAAAAACCCTAGAACTAAAAAAAATCTATCTATCTATTATAAGAATCCCTACAAAATTAAAAAAAAACATCTAAAACTTAAAAAAACCGCTAGAAGCGAAAAGATTTGCTAAAATTTAAAATAATTGCCAGTTTAGAAAAAAAAAATGGGGAATTAAAAAACAGGTCCTTCAAATTTACAAAGATCGGCAAAGTTGAAAGAATCGCCCAAAATTTATAAAATTAAAACAAACGCGAAAAGAAAAAAATAGCTTAGAATTATAAAAAATCGTTGTCCATTTTCATTTATTTTAACTCAGGAAAATTTTCTGTTCCAAAGAATCAGTTGTAGAAGAGCTCTTTCTTTTCCTTTATAACCCCTTCTGCTGCCAATTCTATCACCGATGACTTTTGTTGGAAATTCTCCCAAAAGGAACCGCTTCTATAGCCCCAAAAGTGGAAACAGTTGCCTTATAATCTGATCTGAAACTAATTCTCCATTAGTTATACCTTACATATAAGATCCGTGGAACGAGTTCTGAAACCAGTTCCTTGGAATCGGTTCTATTGTATGGAGTTGCAGAATTACTCTGTAGGTAACCGGATGTAAAAAATTTTCTTGGGTAAATTAAATTAGAGATACCTACAATTCGCAAGTAGCGCTAGGTTTTTTTGCTAGACGAAGTCGTTTTTATAAGCAGTGAAGTGTAACTACTTAATTATTTAATTACAGAAATAATGTGTTATTGGAGCTTGCGATAATGTTTGTAACATTAAAAATACTGGATCAAATCTCAATCACTTTTTTTAAAGATGTCCGGCTGTCTCTTTGCCCGAAAATATTAATTTTAAGATATCCCAGCAAAAAAAGAGACGCCGAAGCAGTAGAAAAAGCACTACAATTGATGATCTAGATGTACTTCTTTTTTAGCATAAACACTAATGATTTTAACATTGAGTTGTCATAGGAGAGGAGTACCTACTACCACTTCAACATTTTTGCAGTACTTTTTGAACGAGTGCAAAGGAAGCTCTTTTCACCACTTAAAAGTAAAAAAATATTTTTCGCAAATAATTTATATTTTTTTATTTTACAAAAGGTTTTTTTGCCGCCACCGAGTATCAATTGTAATTAGTTTTTTTATACATTAGTGTAATTTCATTACCATTAGTAATGAGTTTTCTAATGAAAAATATATACATATTTTTAAAAATTGAAAAATTACAAAAATATTGAATTTAAACAAATTAATTATAAATATTAAAAAAAAATTAATAAAATAAAAAAAAATTTTTTTAAATAACTATTGGTCCTGCCTGAACTCGAACACGCGACCCTCTGTTTGGAAATGCCAATTGCTACTAAAATAACTTTTTAGGATCACTTTTAAAGCAATTACTCTTAAGAAGCAATACTTAAGTTATTTTTTGGTTGTTGTTCAGAAGTAATTCTAAAAAAGCTGTAAAAATATACTAACCGATACTTGTGAAGCAGTGAAAGAAGTGATTTTTTGAATTTGTTCAGAATAACTTCTAAAAACACACTACAACATATACTTGTGCAGCAGTGAAAGAAGTATTTTGTTAAATCTTCATTTACATAACCGAGCCCTTAGGGCCTTATATGGCTAATTAAAGCTACTAAAAAAAGTAAAGTAAAGCATTACTTCCAATTTTTTTTTCTGGGATTTTAATGAAATTTGATCGGCCTATGGACGAAGCGTATTAATTTTGATTGAAATCGGCCATGTTTAGACCTAGCGCCATATGGTCCTCCAGAAATTGACTTGTATGCTTTTTACACGGTAAAGATTGCCAATATGGAGATTTTTAATTAAATTTGGTGCACTGATCTACATGGACCTAATGGAAAACCCATTGATTTGATTTTAGAATCGGTTCATGTTTAGACCTAATGCCCAATTAAAGGTCCACTAAAAATTGGCTAATACGTTTGTTCGCACGATGAAGATCGCAAATATAAAGATATTTTAATAAAATTTGGTACACTGACACATATGCACCCAAGGATAGGGTGACCATTTTTTTCTAACATCAAATCAGCACAAATTTTAAAAATATTATCATTAAAAAATAATAATTATTATGCAGCCAACCTAATTTGTTGTCAACCGAATGGTTTGGTTGAGGCAACAAAATTTTTCGGTTAAGCATCCTAAAGAAAACCTTACACATTTCTCCCTATAGAGACCCCAAGGCAAAAATATTTTTTTTGATGTCGTTTCCTATACTCAGTAAGCAGAATCATTCTGACAACCACTCTGACAACCGGATAGTTAAAATATTTTTATAACAGTCAAATAACTGTTGTATCAACTGTTGTTCTATTATCGCAATGGAATTATTTGATAAATTCGGTAGTCATCACGAATCTTCTCTGTGTATGAAACTACATATTAGAATAGGAAATTTACATGTAGAAAAATCATTTTGAATGCTTTCTGGTAGGGGAAACCTCACACATTCACAAAAATTTATCCTGCATTTTGGCTTTTTTTTTACTAAAAAAATTTAATAGTTTTTTAAATGCCAAAAATCAGTACAATCAGTACAAATTTTAAAAAATCAGTACAAATCAGTACACGACTTTTTCATCAGTACACGCGACCAAAAATCAGTACATGTACTGATGAAATCAGTTCAAATGGTCACCCTACCCAAGGACAAAGTCTATTGATATAATATATAATCAGCCTGTCTTTGGACCTAGCGCCCAGTGTTGTCAATAAATTTTTTATAAAATACCTACACTAAACAAAATAAATCCCTTTTTCCCCTACTTCCTCGAATTATTTTCCCCTACAAAAATTCCTACGGATTATTGTGTACGAAATATGTATTTAAAAATTGTTTCCATTCAATTTTATCACGGTTCTCATACTTTTGGCGAGAATTCCAACACTTTTTAAATATTTAGAAAGTTTATATTCGAAAAATATTCATAAATTGATCAAAAATTATTTTTTCTAAAATATAAATTTCTTTATGCTCGTTGATACTAAATTTTTTGTTAACTTTTCTTGGGATTTTTAGGGTTTTTATTTCTTTTTCGGAAATAACCAGAGACTTTAAGAAAAACACTAAAAAAGTCAAGAAAAGTTAAAAGAAAACCTAGTGTCATAAAGGCTTTACCTATTGAAAACTTAATCCAGGCATAGAAAACATCTGGAACATTTTAAATATTTCCAACAAATATTCTTGAATAGTAGCACTAAAACTTTCAGTATTTTCGATATTTCATTAAAATCCTACAAAAAAGTTATACCAAAATTTTTTTATACAGACAGAAATTTTTGTATATTGTCCTTACCTACAACATAATTTAATATTATCTGTCAGAATATGTTTATTTCATGGAAAAAGGTTAAAATAACAGTTTTTTTAAAGATTTGTATTAATTGAAAAATGTACCTACATTTCGTCTATTTAAAAATATCTGTCCCTTTTCCCCTACGCTGTTATTTCTTAACCAAAAAACCCTATTTGTAGGGATTTTCCCCTACTCCTGGCAACACTGCTAGCGCCCCTATGAACTATATTTCCCACTTTGTCTTAAATACACCTAACTCTGTGGTGTAATGGTTAGCGCGTTGAACTGTTACACGTAAGGTTGCGGGATCGAGCCCCAACCAAGGCAACATCAATTTATGAAAAATAATAATATGTACGAGTTTTTTCTACCCCTCATACATATCGCAGCGTCCTCTTTCGGTGTTCCCATAGCACTTAACCCCATCGAAGTAAAATAATATAACAGGGCTATGCACTAAAAAGCTTCAACAAAGTTCGCCAACTCTTCATCAGATGGCGCGCAAAAACTGTTTTAAGATTCATCATCTCACGCAACTACAGTGTTGCCATATTTAATAAACGATTTATTTTTTTCATTAATAACTTTTCGCCCATTTTTTTCATTAGTTTATTTTCTATATATCTTATGATTGTTTTTCTGACAAAAAATTTCAAACAAATTTTCTTTATCTTCCAATGATGATACAAAGGTGATATTACCGCAATATTATCATAAAAAATTATGACTAAAAACTGCAGTTTTTTAATTTTTTTTCCAAATATCGCCGAATAATCTTTCAAGTGATAAACGCAAAACAATTTCAAAATACTATTTGAGTATTTTCATTCAAATAAAATATAGAAGATATCGGTTTCCACTTGTAAATCGATTAAAACTGCTAGTCCTGAAATAGAGTTAAGAAAATTTATATTAGTTATGTTATATAAAGGGTTTTGCAATAGGTACTTGACAACTTTTAATGTAATTTGTGAACGCACTATTTCACTTATCATCTAACTGTTGCTTTCGTTTTTTTTTCATGAAACTCAACATTTTCATCATGGTAAAGTACACGAACGAACAACGTATGCAAATTATAAAAATGTAAAATTCGGAGTCGGTGACCGCAACTTTAATAGCGTTAACTCCAATTTTCGGTCGTTATTCTCGTTCTAGTAGACAAGAAATAACAAGTTTAGTGCAAAAATTTGAGTCTACATATTCATTGTGTGATGCTGCCGTGCCAGTGAGACAACGGGTTGGTCGAAGTGACGAAAATTTCGCTGCCGTTCAGGCGTCCGTAGCGAACGATCTAAATCTGTCGATTCCGCGGCGTTCTCAAGAACTGGGCATCGCAAAGACCACTTTATGGCGAATTTTGCGTAAAGATCTTGGTCTACACCCATACAAGATCACGCTCACTCAAGAATTGAAACCGATATACCATTTGACGTGATGCGTTTTTTTTTTTTTTTAAATTGTCAAGTCCTTATTGGAAAACCCTATATATATAATCGATTTTCTAAAAAGTTCGTTCTATTAACATAGCGGACTTTGCAAGTGGACTACTCAAATGCTTGCAGGGACCGAACAATTCTGTGTCAGTTTAGCTAAGTGAAGCAGTTAAGATAAGATAGTTAATATATTTTAATTAATTTTAAACAATTATCCTAATTTTTGCATTAAAAATACAAAAATTGTTTTTTTGGACTTTCTATATTTTCATATATTTAGTTAGAATATTCTTCTACCTCAAGTCCAAATTCTAATATGATATTGTCATATTAGATTTTATTTGTTGTTTCAAAAAGTTTTGATAATTTTCATGATAGACAATAAATAGAATTGTTTCGTAGGCATCACCCTACTCTTCAGTTGTCCGCAATAAGAAAATGATAACTTTCTTACTCAAACCGAGACAATATATAAGGTACAAAAAATCAACGTAACGAGAATTTTATACTTTCGTATATGAACTGTCTGATTTGGTAAAACTAGCTATAAATCAACTCCTTTTTGAAAGCAACAATTACATAAAATTACCCTTTGGGTACTATTTATATGTATGTCATTGTCATTTTCATGATCAACCCTTTTTGAAACAACAAATAAAATCTAATATGACAATATCATATTAGAATTTGGACTTGAGGTAGAAGAATATTCTAACTAAATATATTAATTAATTTTACATAAAACCAACGAAGATTCACTGTAACTCGTTGAAACTTGAAACTTTTCATTGAATTAATTGAGATTTTCATAAAATCTTGTAAAAATTTTCATTTTATTTATTAAAAGTTTCATATACTCATTGCACATTTCATTAGGACTATATTTATAAAATATCTATAACTTTTTCGTAAAACTTAAGAAACATTTTTATTTACTTTGTGAAGCAAACTTTTAGTTCGAGATGTTCTACCATCCTCAGTATAGCGAAAATTGGGGTTTTAAATTTTATGCTAAGATATCTAAAAAACTTGATGTACCTCAAATCTTTAAAAAAGTACCTAGGAAAAAAAGTGAGGAAAAAGAAGTAGTAAAAACATACCCTACGGGAAATTTTAACAAACTGCCACCGAACTGGCCCCTTTATATGAAATAGACTGGTCACTTTTACATGGCGTTGTCATAGGAGGGGGAAATTGACCCCTTGTGACATGTCACAAGGCAAATCCTAGGACAGGTTACTGAACTCTCATAAAAAACAAAGTTCAGGGACCTGTCCTGCGATTTGTCTTGTGACATGTCACAAGGGGTCAATTTCCACCTCCTATGACAACGCCATGTAAAAGTGACCAGTCTACTTCATATAAAGGGGACAGTTCGGTGACAGTTTGTTAAAATTTCCCGTAGGGTAACAACAGATGAATGGAGAGTAGTGATAATTTGTGGTTTTCACTGATGAATTTAACATTGGCTTGTCATAGGAGGGAAGTTGTTCTTTTTTGAAACAAATTATGTATATTTGAACCGATGAAAAGGAAGTTCATTTTCAATTGTTTGTATTTTAATTTAATTAAAAAAAAAAAAACATCATGCATCGTGTGGGGTTTGAACCCACACTCGTTGGCATTTCAAGCAGACGCTCTACCCCTTATGCTATGGCTTGTTATAACTTATAGCTGACTTTTAGCAGTCTTGTTCAGTAAATTGTTATATTCATTTCTTTCTATTTTTATTAACAAAAATATATAACATATTGGAAAATATATAAAGTTTTTTTTTATTCACTGAAATGGTTGATAAGGCCAACCTTCTGGCTGAATTATTTGGAGAAAATTCGTTTCTGCCGGAAAGCGATCAACCACTGCCCGAACTCGAAAGAGTATCACATACTATGCCAAAGATTTTCTTTCGTTCTCGTGCCGTTAAAAGGGTTCTCACGAATCTCGACGTAAGTAAGTCAGCGGGCCCGGATGGCATTCCAGCACTGGTACTGAAACAGTGCTCTTCGACGCTATCGCGTCCATTGGCAACCCTCTTTAGCACGTCATACCGTACGGGTATCTTTCCATCGTGTTGGAAGATTGCCAATGTTCAGCCAATTCGGTTACCAACCTGAAAATTACCGCCCAATTGCAATCTGCTCTGCGCTCTCCAAGGTTATGGAGGGCATGGTTAACTACCATCTTGTTAATTATCTGGAGTCAAACTCACTTCTTCTCAACGATCGACAGTATGGTTTTCGTAGAAGCCGTTCTACGGGAGATCTGATGGCGCTTCTTTCGGAGCATTGGAGTCGGTCCATTCACAGATTTGGTGAAATTAAAGTAGTTGCTTTGGATATTTTCAAGGCGTTCGATCGTGTGTGGCATAAAGCACTAGTGTCAAAGCTTTTTGCTTTTGGTGTTGGTAATGACTTCTCTCGATTCATATCGAGCTTTCTCAGGGATCGTACTATAAGAGTTGTTATAGATGGGATCTCATCCAACGAGTTTCAGTTAAATACAGGGGTACCGCAAGGCTCCGTTCTTTCTCCTACTCTCTTTCTTATCTTTCTAAACGACTTTCTTGTTCGAACTTCAAATCATATCTACTCTTTCGCAGATGACAACAACATTTGTCATTCATATTCCTTCGATCATAGGCCAAGCCTTGCGGAGGTTGGGGACAAAAGGCAGATTATAAATGACATACTCAGTCATGATCTATTGACAATCTCCGAGTGGGGTCGTGTGAATAGGGTCGATTTTAATGCACGCAAGACCCAATGTTGTTTGCTGACCCATAGGACCGTGGGATCATCATCGTCAGCTGTCCTCATGGGTATCAATGTTGAGGAATCTGGAGCTCTTGATGTTTTGGGCATGAGAATCCAACGTGATGTCCGCTGGAAAAATCATGTTGTACAAGTGTCGAAAGAAGCATTCCAGTGTCTTGGTTTTCTTAATCGGTGTCGTAAATATTTCACTTCCTCTGATCTCCTTTACTATTTATACCACCTATATCCGACCGAAGATGGAATACAACTCCCATATATGGGCAGGAGCTTCAAAGTATATTTTGGAGCTTCTGGGCCGTGTCCAAAGGAGGGCGAAGGCGCTTATCAATGACAGTAGGATATCCAGCTCTATTGATTCATTGGAGCATCGACGGAATGTGGGTTGTATAACACAGTTCTATCGATATTACCATGGGAAGTGTTCTAACGAAATAAGTGAACTTATTCCTAGGTCCCATGTTTTTGCTCGGAACACACGCTTATCTAGTAGATCTCATCCGTTTGTAATCGATTGTCCAGTGGATCGCACAACGCATTACAGGGAAAATTCGTTCATTAGTCGAACATCCCGTATGTGGAATAAACTCCCCGCGAATGTCTTTCCTGATACTTTCAATGTAGGGAAATTCAAATCAAATGTCCACAAACACTATAGTGTATAGGAAGTATACTTCCTCTTTCCTCCTTCCCACAACCTATTTTCCTGATATCAACACAATGCACTGCATCAGTAGGGGGCATCCCCTGAGTGTTGGTCTATAAAAAAAAAAAGTGTTTTTTTTTTATAAAAATAATACACTCATAGAAAGAAATAAAGCTGTAAAAATATTAGAAAAAGCTATTAAAAATTATGTAATTAAAAATGACCTTGCAAAAAAATTGCTGATATTAGCAGACCGTTTTTTGCTAAATACTGGTAAGATAAGAAGGAAAAATAAAAGTGTTAAATTTACAAAATTTTGGTTACATTTAAGTTAACTTTTATTACGAAGTACCTTGATAAAATCCGGAAAAAATTTTGCAGCATATTAGTAGATAAAAAATAGTTTTTTCTGCAAGGTAATTTTTAACTTATTTTCACTAGTTCTAACTAAATTGTTTACAGGATTTTTCTTTTTCTGTTATATTTAGTTTCTAAATACATTTAGTAAAAATTTGATTAAAATGAATTTTTTAAATTACAATTTTTTAAATACAAACAAAATTGTAATATTTACCTTTTTCGTATTTTAACAAAAAAATATTTGAAGAATTATATATTTATTTAGAACTTTTATATTTCCATAAAATTTCATTAAAAATTAATAGAAAATTAAAAAAAAAATTTTAAATCGTTTCAAAAATTAATTTTTGAGTGTACAAAAATAGAAAAAAATAAAAATTTTACAGTGAAAACTACAAAAAATTATTAATTGTGTAAAAAAAGTTCCAAAAATTTTTTTTCGACCTGGTGGGATTCGAACCCGTAACCCTCTGATTTCTGTGCCAGCACGTTCCTATGCAACCCCCATACAAAATATTAACTTCTTATCACCCATGAAAAAGAACTTTTGACTAGCATATATTTATTGCAGCATTAGATGTTGTTTAAAACCCATTCCTAAGGGAGTAATTCTTTGTGATGTAATGAAGGAAGTGATTCATTTAGAAGTCATTACATTTATTTTTGCTGGGTATATTCTAGACACAGGGTCTTGACTTTTTTGAACATTTTCGACCTGTGTAATTGTAAATTTGTAAAATTGCTTTAAAATTACTGACACTTAGGCCCGATTACTGAATGTCCAGTTAAAATTTAGCCGATAGTTCAATTCAAATTTTATATGTGAAACAACAACAAATTTGTCTGTTAAAATTCCAGTTAGTAGCTAACTGGACATTCAGTAATCGAGCCTTAACCAATTGTTAATTTAAAAATACATTTATGTTAATATTCTTATTCTCACATCAATAACAATCGTCTTTGAAATATGTCTGCTTGTAGAGGATGTAGTACTGTTTCTTTGGTTTCTTTTTATCCTCATATATGAAAATATTAAATATTTGAAAGAAAAAAATACAGTATTTTTATAATATTCACACAAACAAAGATATTTTCTAATATAAAATAAACCGGATTATTTAATTTATTTAATAAAATTTATAACCGTTCCTTTTTTTTTTGACTTAAGACAAAAAAAATTCTTTTCATATTTTTTCACTAAAAGTTTTTAAAAAACCGCCATATTGTTTTTTCTCAAAAAATACACACACACTTAAAAATTGTTATATTTAAAGTTGTTTGTTAAAAAAAATTCGAAATTGCGAAATAAATCAAATGAAGCTAACATGTAGCAGTTTTTGTAGGTTCTTTTTAAAAACAACTGTCAAAAACATTGAATTTTTCCCAATTAAAACAACTGCAATTGAAGGTAAAATAACTACAACCACTTTATGATTGTTTTTCAAGAGTCCACAAAATACAAACCCCGTTGGGATTTTGTTTTGCAACAATGCACTTTCATTTTGCTTTGCAAACATTAAGGCTAAAATTTTTTGTTGCATTGTGTTATTACTCTGCGTAACTTCTTTTGAAGGCCAATCACCAATTAAAAAGATTAAATTTAACATAACCGTCTAACCAATTAATATGCTGTTGAAATTAAAGGTTAAAACGATAAAACTATATTTTAATTTCTTATAATAAAAAAAATTTATATTCATACACTATTTTAAAAAAGTGTGTAAACGTTTTTGCTAAAATTTCTAAAAAAAAATAATTCAAAATGGGCCTGCAGAAAGAAAGAACTTCAGAATTCGTTTGCTAAACATTAGTAAGATAGAAACAGTAGGAAAAAATCTGTTAAATTTACAAAAATATAGCCATACCTAGTGTAGAAACGGTAATGACATATCATTATTTTTTGGACTACCAGTAATGACACCCACTTACCTTCTGCATTATTTTAAAACATATAATAATGAGTTACTGATAATGACTTATTTTTATCATTATTTCAAATAGAAAATAGTTTTCTAGATTTTTTTTCAAAATTTTTTGAAATATGTTTTTAGACTCAATATTTTTTAAACCCTGGTAAGGATATATGTAACCACATATTTTTTTGATTTTTTGTATGTTGGCGAGTAAGTTTACTTGTGTGCAGCAGGTCAATTATGTTTTTATGTATTAAATATTACATGTCGATATAGCTCAGATGGTAGAGCTATTGACTGGCAATCTGTAGACCCAGGTTCGATTCCCGCACCAGCAAATTTTATTTAATAAAAAAAAAAAAATAAAAAACATTTTTTTTATATAATTTATTTTTTTGAAAATCTATTTTTAGACTCATTATTTTTGTCCGTACTGGTAATCACATAGGTAACGATATATTTTTTGATTTTTCGTATGTTGGTTTGTAACCATAACTCATTATTTTTCGCGAATAAAAACATAAAAAATTACAAAGTAGCAAATGGTTGAACTAGTTTTAAAAAGTACTAGTTTTTTGACTAGTATTACAAAACTACTTAGTACCTAAATTAAAATACGATATTTTCGCATTTTGTTTACATTTTTTTTTTTTTGATAAAAAAAACAGAGTTTGGAAAAACTTTTTTATTCCAATTTGAATGAAACAACTGGTATAGTACTGACGACAAAGAGTCACTCAAGCACTAAATTAGTATATTTATCATTATCACCAGTGCAGCTTCCTGTCTTTCTTCCTAAAAGAATAGTTTTGAACCATTTATGTACCCAATAGTTTTATTGAAACTTCCCAGAGACTGTTTCAAAAGATCAATTTTAAATATGTACGAGTTTTGAAATTCTAGTTTTGTTTATATTTACTTTTAATAATAAAATCGGAGTTTGCAAATATATGTATATTCAATTCTTTTATTAAGGCATATTTATAGCAGATAGAAAACTCGCTAGATTTTATGAAAATGTAGCACTGTATAATTCTACGAAATTTAATCTCTAGGCCATTGATAATTGCTGTCAAAAATAATTTCGTTAATTAGTAACAATTTTAAAGATGTCTTGTAACATTATTGAACATTGCAGATTATTAAATGCACCTTTTGGTGTTTGGAGAGAAAAATATTCTTTAAAATACAACAATTTTAATAAAAGCAAATACTTGACAACTAGGGATGATACTTTTACGATAAAAATTAGAGCAAACTAAAGGGTTCTTCAACAGGGACGCTACAAAAGTAGAAAGACAGGGACAGCAAACGACGCCATATTTCTTGCCGCTCTTTTGACATTTCTCTTCAGTAAGGTTTGCCATTTCATGATGGAAAGATATACGAGCCAACAACGAGTCGAAATTATTAAAATTTACTACGACATTCGGAGTCAGTGACCTCAACGTTAAGAGCGCTACGTCCAATTTATGGTTGTCATAATGAATGGCTTCGTCAATAAACAAAATATGCGTTATTGGTCAGACGGCAATCCACACGTACTCTATGAGTCATCATTGCATCCCGAAAAAATTACGGTTTGGTGCGGTTTATGGGCCGGCGGCGTCATTGGTACTTCTTCCGTGATGATCAAGACCGGCACGTTACTGTGAATGGGAAACGCTACCGTTCAATGATAACCGAATATTTTTGGCCCCAAGTTGGATGATATGGACTTGGAGGGCATGTGGTTCCAACAGGACGGCGCCACAAGCCACACAGCGAATGTCGCAATCAATTTATTGCAAACCAAGTTTGGAGAACGTGTTATCTCACAAAATCGTCCAGTCGATTGGCCGCCTCGGTCGTGCGATTTGACGCCGTTGGACTATTTCCTGTGGGGCTACGTCAAATCTATGGTATATGCCAACAAGCCAGCGACGATTGATGAACTTCGTACGAATATCGGCCGATTTATGCTTGAAAACCGTCGAAAATTGGGTTCAGCGTCTGGACTTCTGCAAGCGTGGCCGTGGTGGCCATGCAAAAGAGATCATAATGGCATCGAACGTACTTTCACAGGAATAAAGAAATTCGTTGATATCCAAAACCGTTTTTGTTTTATTTAAAAAAACTTTTGTAGCGCTCTTATTGAAGAACTCTTTATATTAGAGATGACAAATTTAGCGCAAACTTTATGTGATTTCTATCCCGTGTAGACGTGCTTTTTGATTATGAAATTATAAACAGAAAATATTTTAAGTTGCTTCTTGTAAATGGTAATAATTATCTAAGTGAGAAGAAACTATCGATCAAATCTATATTTCATCAAAGAAAAAAGCTTTGTTTTTTACCTATAATATTCAGGTGTGAAACCAACTGGTAACGTACTATTTCAAAAGTCAGTTCAGAACTGGTTCCCCCAGAGTTACATTAGTACCAGTTTTTCTTCCTACTTTTTGTATTTAAATTAAATTTTGAATCTAGTTCTACAACTAGTACCAAAGTAGGAGTTTGGCGACAATTGCCACCATCCCTATGACTTCTCCCTATTAAATTCAACAGTTGTTTGTATGTAGAGATGGTATAACTCGTACTAGATGTCTAGTTCAAATAAGCTATTATATAACTAGTTCTCAACTAGTATTTTTTGTCACTGGGTACAATTTCCGCATTTTTTTTAGACTTTTTTATGGCAAACAACAATTTATCTTTCTAAAATTAGCAGTCTACTATTTTTCAGCAATTATTTCTGTTGATGTTAGCAGAATAGGATTTTATTTGCGGTTAACTAAATTCAATTTGAATATAACTTAAGTTATTTAGTAGACAGAAAAGTTTTTTCTTATCGCTTTTTTTCTACACTCACAAAGTAAATACAGTCACTTTTTGTTAGTTGTTTCTGAAGTTTTTCCGTTGAGTTGTTTTTAAAAATAATAACAGTTGTTCGTAGAAGAAAAATTATTTTTAACTTTTTTCGCAAGTTATTTCAAAATTTAACTAAATAAAAATACGGATGTTTTGTAACAGTCAAATTTTCTAGTCAATTTTTATTGTTTTAAAATAAAACTAAAAAAAATGAACCAAAAAATGTGTTTTGTAGTAAAAGTTGTTTGAAATAAAAAAAAACAACAATACAGTTATCCGAATTGTTTTTTTTTTTAATTTTTTAGTAAAATCAGATATAAATTTAGTTCTTTGCATCATTTTGCTTGTTATTTTTATAGTCAAAATAAATTAACTTGAAGTTGATTTTACAGTTTCTGATAGTCAATTATTGATGGTCAAAAGCAAATAAAAAAAATTGTTCAATTAAATGAAAATGTGAGTAGACCTGTTTTTAACTGAATAAAATTTCGGTTATTTATTAAATTGTATTTTTAGTTAATTTTACCTTCAAAATAATTTGTGTGTACTAATATTTAGACAATTTTTTTTGCGGATTTCTAAAGGTAAATTTTCATTTGAAATACAAAAAAAATTCTGTCCATTTAACAGTGTTGTTTTTGTTATTTTTATTTTACTAATATTTAACAAACAGATTGTGCTGACTTCCGCAGGTTTTCCTACAGATGGTCCCTTAATTAAATTTTAGTAGCTTTTCTGCTTTTAGTAAAGATTTATTTCTATCAGTGTATTTAAAAAATTTAGCCATATGTAGATAACTATTAGCTAAACTTTTCTTCAAGGCAATTTAAATGAAATTGAAAATGAAAATAATCTTCTATTTTTATGACTTTTCCAGACGGTTAAATTAAAGAAAATAAAAAATGCATCCTCTACAGCAACAATGTTGATTTAAGATGATATTTTAAACTTGAACTACTTCAAAATGAGAACTGCTGCAACTAGTAGTAGAAGTATTTTAACAGATACAATATCTAGTATCTAAAATTATGGAAGTCATATTTTTATATATACATTAATGTGCCTTATAATAAACCAATATTATTAAAGGAATTAAATGTGCTAAAATCCCAAACGTATTTAATAAACTGTGAAAAATAATCTGTTGGAGGTATCTCCCTATCCAGATTTCATTCTTGTCTAAGGAAATCATCAGGGGACGATGTTTTTAGAATTTATAGAAATATTTGTTAAGTTAAATTACAAACTCAATGAGAATTTCGTGTTCAAGTCTAGGAGCGTTATTAAACATTCAAAATATCAAAGAAAAAACAACAACAAAGAATTTACCACAATTTGCTTTGTCATCTTCCAATATACTACTCTGTTGTTTTGACAGATCTAGCAATGTAGTGACATCCATTCTTATATAAACACCAATAGAAAACAATGTTTTCTAAAGTGTCATTAACATTCAAATTTGCACAAGCACTTGCATATAAGTTTTATTTTTATCGGGATATACATTAATTGCATTAAATGAAATGCGGATCATGCCTTCAACAGCTTATTTTTCACAATTTGTTAAATATCGATACAAATGAAATACCGATACCGAAACAAACAAAATATCGATACCAATACCGTTATTCGTTTCGGTTGCCAACCTTGTTTAGGAATAAAAGTAAAATCAAAAAGGCATCGGGATTTTAAGCTGAACTGGCTCATGTATTCACAGGCTGCACGATGAAGAGTTTTCCGGATGGCTACCTAACGTTTAACTGGCAGCCACGAAATGATCAATTCTTATTTATAAAAAGGTTAGTTGGGCAGACCTCAACTCTTTCTACCGGGAATTTTACTGGAAACTCTGTCTTCTAAAAACCGATGTTGATGCTGCTACAAAAATGTTAGAAAGAGTGGTTTGCCTTGGAATGAAGTCATTTATTCCTTTAAAATCTTTTTCGGCTAATCACAAACGTGACGTTCAGAAATGCAGTAAGATCCAGAGAGGTAGAATTCAGTAATTGGCGTTCGAATAGCAATGCCAAAAAAGTGCCAAACTACTAAGACGTGAAAATCGGGGCAGTAAGACCTGGATAATCTATCCAAATTCTTATAAAGGATGACGGCTAAACTACAGTTTTTGGGATTTCGTCAAAAAATAAAAAATATGACCCTCTCTAGAATTTAAAAAGAAAAAGACTGAAATTAATTTTTGGAAGGGGCTCGGTCCCGGGAGGCGCGGGGGGTTCAAAAAACGGGGGAACATAGTAACATGTAAGTGTGGGTACTCAAATTAAAGGAAATTGTCTCACGATTCCAAAAATATTATTCTTTTTTATCCATAAAACGTAGCCCTATCTAAAGCCATTTTAGTCCATTAAAAGAGGGGACTGAAAATGATAAAATTTTCTTGTATGGTAAAATGGTAGTCAAATGATATAAAATGTCCGCACGACTTCAAAAATTATTTTTTTTTATATAATCTATAAACGCATTAAAAATTTAGACATATAAAAAAAAAAAAAAATTTCTTTGGAAAAATCGTTTTTAATTTTTTATCAAAATGTTTAATTTTTATATTTATCTAAAAAGTTTGGGTATACATAAAATCACAAAAAAAAATTTTTAGGGAAATCGCTCGATTTTTACAAAAAAAAATTCCTGCGGCGCAATTCAACTACGTCAGTTCCGAAATTGTATTTTTGAGCAATTAAAAGTTTATTCCTTTTGTCATTTCCACTTCCAACTGTCTTTTATGTTTCAAATTTTCGAAATAAATAACAAAAAATGGACATTTACAGGGTTTTACCAAAACTAAAATAAATGATGAAGCCTGTCCATAAAAAAGAGGCAGAAACTAGATTTAGTCTGATTTGCAAATTAATAATGTGTCTATAACTTTGAAAAAATGTTTATTCTTTTTCTTAACCTCAAACCTACTTTATTAAAATTAATAAAAATGCATATTAATTACAATATTAATTGCATTTGGTCTATATGACGCTTTTGAAAAAAAAAACACTTCACTAGAAAGATAAAAATGCCCTGCTGGCAGTCCGTCTCCGATATACACAAATTGCCTGCACTTGTACGTAAAAACCATATGTCAGTGTGGCAACATTTGTGAAAAAGGTGACAAAGAGGAGATAAGAAGCCCAGTGTAGAAACGGTAATGACATATCATTATTTTTTGGAGTACCAGTAATGACACCCACTTACCTTCTGCATTATTTTAAAACATATAATAATGAGTTACTGATAATAACTTATTTTTATCATTATTTCAAATAGAAAATAATTTTTTAGATTTTTTTGAAAATTTTTTGAAATCTATTTTTAGACTCAATATTTTTTAAACACTGGTAAGGATATATGTAACCACATATTTTTTGATTTTTTGTATGTTGGCGAGTAAGCTTATTTGTGTGCAGCAGGTGAATTATGGTTTTATCTATTAAATATTACATGTCGATATAGCTGAGATGGTAGAGCTGTTGAGTGGCAATCTGTAGCCCCAGGTTCTATTCCCGCACCAGCAAATTTTATTAAAAAAAAATACAATAAAAAATATTTTTTTTTTTATATAATAAATTTTTTTTGAAAATCTATTTTTAGACTCATTATTTTTGTCAGTACTGGTAAGCACATAGGTAACGATATATTTTTTGATTTTTCGTATGCTGGTGTGTAACGACAACTCATTATTTTTCGCGACATCGCCATGTAAAGGTAATAAGAAATGTAATAACAAAAGTAACTAGTTACCATTACCAAGTCTGTAGTTACATAACCACATATGGTAATGATTTTCTACACTGGGAGGTAAACAAAAAATCTAAAGTAGAATGTTTTTATGTCTGTTTGATCACTTCTGAGAGTAAATTATCATATAGAGACAATATGACAATAAAATATAAACAACAATACAATTTAATGGAAAATCACTGATGAAGCCTGTCCATAAAAAAAGGCAGAAACTAGATCTAGTCTGATTTGCAAATTAGTAATCTGTCTATAACTTTGGTAAAAAATGTTAGTTCTTCTTTTTAACCTCAAACCTACTTTATTAAAATAACGTGATTTTAAACTTTTTTAATTTTTTGAAGGGCTAAAATTTAAGAAAATGCCTCTAATTCGATTCACGTCCAACGGATTAGTAAAAAAAAACCTCATTTTTTAAAACAGCTGTGTTTTCGACTTAACTATATCCGTCAACTCAGAAAAATACTCAAAGTACACAACAACGTGTTTGAGTAAAAAACTAACACATTACTCTTCCTACGCAAGGTAGGTTTCAACGCGGATAATTATCAATATTGAAAACTTAACGTTTATACATTTTCACATCTAAAATAACTTCTTCGCGTTACTTCCTAACAATTTTTGCTGCCGTACGTTCGATTATACCGCAAGTATTGCGAACATTAACTGTTTAAAATTTTGTAATATTTTAAGCGGTTAAACGTAAGTTGGTTGTAAATACTTAACGTTGATAGCTATGATCGAATATACAGCTATCGTCAGAAAATTTCCTTTCATTTGTGTACCATTTTCGTTCATATTAATTTTTTACTTTTTTCGGCCATTTCTTACTTAGTGGTCCAGTGGACAGACATAGCTGAGGTGATATCCAACTTAAGTTTAGACTTTGGACTTCACAGACCCTCCGGGGACGGCAGTATGACTCCCACAAATAGAGTACCTTTTCCATAAAAAAATTTTTGGGCGCTTTTAATTTTTTGTTTTCTTATCAGATTTTAATAAAATGTTAGCAGATTACAAATAATCTGCTAACATTTTTTCACAAAAAGCACCAACACTCTTTTACTTCCAGATTAATATTTTTTTTTGTAAACATATGAAGTATGCACAATATTCTCAAAGGCCTTTTTATGAGGAATAGATCTGTGTTAAAAAAAATCTTTGAATTGTTTACAATTTTCCCCCCAGCCGCTTCTTAAGTTGCCATATTTTCAAAGCAAATATCAATTTTAACCCACTGTTCCAAAATTTGCACGCCTGAATTTAGATAGCGAAAGCGGTTGTAGATAATCCAACATACATATGCAAACTTTACTGGATGGGTGCCTTCCAATTCCTGCTTCAAATGTAGCCGTGCCAGCAAAAAATGTAAAAAAAACCCATTTTTGGAAATTTTAACTTTATTTTTGGGAATTGTGGGATTGCTTATTGCAAATCTTAAATTCTGACATCAATTTCTCATTTGTGACTTCAAACCATATTTAAGTCCAAAAAATCGTTGGATTATGTTGTGACGACTAGTTTATGTTAGTGAATAAATATTATACTAACAACACACACTATATGCAGGTTAAATAGATCAAAACAAGTAAACAGACAATATTGCTCAGTTCTTCAAGAAGGTCAGACAGTTGCTTGTCTGGCCTGGTGTAAGAGAGTGATTTATATCTCATACTCTTCTACTGCTCGACGTGATAATGAATGAAGCTGTTAATTAGAGGCCTGGGATCAAAATGAGTCTTAATGGTAGTTTAAGCGATGTAGATTATGCAGACGATTTATGCTTAATATCTCGCAGCTATCACAACATACAGGTGATGTTACATAATATCACGGAAAAAGCATCACTAGTCGGACTAATAATAAATAGCACCAAAACTAAACTAAATCATTTTAATGCCTCAACCAACAACCATTGCTCTTCTGGGTCAATAACTTGAAGATGTCACAACATTTTGCTACTAAGTAGTATAATTGCAACGTCTGGTAGCTGCAGGAGCAATACTAAAATAGACTGACGAAAGCAAAAGCAACATTTGTAATCTTAAACAAGTTTTGCAGATCATCTGGCATTTCATTGGCTGCTAAAATTACCATTTCTCATGGTAATGTGAAGTCAGTACTGCTTTATGTGCCGGGATCTATAGTTTGCCAATCAGATGACAAGTGATTGTGGAACTAAAGACCGCTGGTAGAATGTTTCTTACATAAGACAAAGTTAACTTTAGATTTTATTTAGTATATGAGACTTGTGGAGGATTACTATACACAAGACAATGTGTTGTTTTTAGAACATACACATTAAAACAAATAAAATAGAGCAGAGAAAATGCAATATTTTTAATTAATATTTATTTTTGTATCATCTTGAATATGAAGATGATACTAAACATTAATCCACATGAAAAAATAAACTATTCACAGTGGATATTTAACCTCTTAATCAATAAACGATATTAACATTATTTTGCTGACAAACCTCGGCCTTTTTATTGAAATTGATAGTAAATACTCGTCGCTTTTCGGTGAGAGAATATGATCAACTTTCACACTTTTCAAAATGTTGTCAGCTACAATATGACAGTTGTTTGTGTTGTCATCAGTAGCTTTTAAATTTAATTATAATTACAGTTGTTTTTCTTTGGAAAAATATATAAAAAAAAAAATATTACCACTGTTATTTCAAAAACAACTAACAAAACGTACTGTATTTCGTAACAGTTAATTTAATTTGTTATTTTTAGTATTATAAAGAACAACTACCAAAACTGTGCTTTTGCAGTAAACAGTTAACTTTTTGTTAGATATTTAATCAATATATCATACTAATATTATCTTTCTCATTTCTTTATTTTTATAAAGTCTATGGATAACAATGATCCTTACAGACTACTCGCTAAAAATAAAATTAGAAAATTAATACAAATTATTTAAGTAAAGTTTAAACATATCTTTTGAATAACTAAACTCTAAAACAGTATTATTCTCTAATTTATTAAAATTTTTTAAGCAATTGTGGATTGATGTTACACTTGATGTAACATCAAATAATAACGGCTTCTCAACTTCCAAATAACGGCTTCTCAACTGAAATTGCTTTGAAATACCTTTTGGGTGAGTTAATAAGGGAATATTAACAATCTTCGCACAATTTTATACAAATTTATATGGATTATTAAAAAAGTTGAAGCGCAAATAGCAATACTCAAATCCAAAACAGTTTGCCAACTACAACATGATAGTTGTTTGTGCCGTCATCAGTAGTTGTAATTTTAACTGTAGTCACAGTTGTTTTTATATCGAAAAATATAAAATAACTATCACCACATTTATTTAAAAAAACAACTGGAGAAAAGTATTATAAATCATAACAATTATTTAATATTAAGTTTGCACTCATCATCCAATCTAGTACGTTCTTAAAAAATGGTCTAAACTAAAATGCTTTCCTACATCAAGCATTTAAAACTTAAGCCCAAACCAGATAAACGCAGTGTCAGCAGTGTTTTACCGCAGAGCGACGTTTTGTCGATAAAATATGTTTTTTTATTTTCGTTATTTCAGTCGGTTTTCATCGTTCTCTTTCGAAGATTAACATCTTTTATCGAAAAATGTTAGTCTTTGCAGACATGTGTAATACTTATGGCAACATTTTTCGATACAAATTAAGAAGATTGTGATTTAACAAAGCTAGGGAGAGTTGGTACCTCTTTTAAATTATATGCTCGTTCACTGAGAGAATTATCTGCATGATATCAATGAATTTTTGCATTAGATCTATGAATTGTCACTGGAATTCGTCCATTGAAACTTTTCATTAAATGAATGCAATTTTTCATAAAAGTTAATGAAAACTTTTATATTATTTATTAAAAATTTAATACGACTAATGAAAAAGTTTCATTAAAAATATTGCCATTAAAACTATGAAGCTTTTTCATAGAGCTTAAGAAATTTTTTATTCCTATTGTGAAGAACACTTCATTAGTTTAGTGAAAAAATTTCATTAAAACTCGTCCAAGGAATTCTCTCTGTGTTGGTTATATATCATTGGCTCATATGAATAAAAAATAGATATTACTAATAGGGGGAAATACAGGGTTTTTTAAGCAATTACTTCACAAATCTAATCTGCTTGGGAGTAGACTAGAAATTTATTTTTTTAATATTCGTTTACATTTCATGCTATTCTACAAGCCAATTGGTAAATTTGGAGTTAAACGCCATTCCTTAGCCCAAAGTAATTACTTCGAAGTAATTGCTAAATTTTATTCATTTGACCCATTGGCTCATATGAATAAAAAATAGATATTACTAATAGGGGGAAATACAGGGTTTTTTAAGCAATTACTTCACAAATCTAGTCTGCTTGGGAGTAGACTAGAAATTTTATTTTTTAATTTTCGTTTATATTTCATGCTATTCTACCAGCCAATTGGTAAATTTGGAGTTAAAAGCCATTCCTAAGCCCAAAGTAATTACTTCGAAGTAATTGCTAAGTTTTATTCATATGACCCATTGTTGGGTGCCATTATTTAAAAACACATTTACAATGTTCGAATTCCAATTTTTCCAATATTTATATACCGTCTGTTAGGTCAGATATTTTAGTTTTATTTTTAATTTTTGCATTAAATCAATTAAGTTACGTCGGAAATTTTCATTAAATGAAAGCGGTTTTTCGTAAAATCATACGAAAGTTTTTATTTTATTTATCAAAAATTTCATGCACTCAATCAAAAAGTTTCATTAAAAACTAGTCTCATAAGAACTATTAAGCTTTTGCATTAAAACAAAGAATTTTTTCATTCTCTTTGGGAAGAAAACTTCATTTAGTTTAGTTTAGTTTCTTTATTCGCTCTTCCCATGCAACAAGACTTACGTCTTTTTAATTATAGCATGGGAATCAGTAGAAGATAGTTTACAAAGTGATTAAATAAATAGATAAACATATTAAATAATAAATTAAAATTAAATTAAAAATAAAAATGACAATAATTAAAATAATAAAAAACACATATTGAATTTATATAATAAAATTATACCCGAGTAAAAAAGTTTTGATATAATCACATATTATTTTATCTAATTGCATATAGTAACTTATAGTTACATATGGCCACATATGCTTTTAAATTCAAGCATTTATACTTTTATATAGTCATATATTAGATATTTTTTCCTCAAAGGTTTTAATATGGAGACATATGTGATTTTATATTATTACATACTGGCCTACATATATATGTATATGCTATATGTAAGTACATAAAGTAACATATAAAAGATATAATTACATATACGTTTATATATAATTTAGTATGATACTATACATAATAATATAAAACTATGTGGATCCATATAAAAAATATTTTATAATTTGTGTTAGTTATGATTATATATTGACGAATATGAACCCATATATAACTTATAACGTTCTTTATAAAATCATCTATAATTATATATCATCCCACATAGGCAATTTTTTCAAAGTGATTTTATATAAAAATATATAAGGTCCATATAAAACCGCATTATATTATATTTGGTTCCATGTTATCAATGATTTTGAACTAGTTTGAGATTTAGTAATTACTAGGGATTGGCGCGTGACACGAAATGTTCGTGAGTCACGTTATTCACACGTGATCGTAAGTAATAATTACTATACTTAAGTGATTCGTGCGTGAGCGTGAGTAAGAATAATCCGTGCATGATTCGTGTGTGAGTTTATTTTTTGCATCATATGTTTTTAGTAATTTTTACTGTTTTGCGTGAGAATTTTCTGATTGTAAGTTTTTAATATACTCATGTGTGCTGAGTAAGAAACGAAATGCTCGTGCGTGAGTAATTTGTTTTTGTTTAGGAGCATGAG
This sequence comes from Leucophora obtusa, assembly GCA_949987735.1. NCBI lineage: Eukaryota > Metazoa > Arthropoda > Insecta > Diptera > Anthomyiidae > Leucophora > Leucophora obtusa. The sequence continues at coordinate 291,409,421 of OX465295.1, read as the reverse complement.
TCAAAAATGGCTTACGCACCCATAACATTAACAACACTGAAGCTCTAATACGAAATTCTCTATTCTATAACTTACACTTGACTGATTTTTTATATTATATCTTGGTTGTATATAGGGTTTTTCTTTTCCCGGGACAGCGGGATTTTTTTCTGAATTTCCCGGGATCACGGGAATTCCCGCTCAATAGAAAATAAATAAATCCGACATATGTTGTACTTGAAAAACTCGATTTCTATTAAAACACCGTCCGAAAAAGTTCATCTTTGGTTGTACAAATGACAAAATCTACTTAATATATTCTGAAAGAAGGGCTAAATATAAAACATCCATGACTTCCACTTTTTCTAGAACAGTTCGTTTAACAGTTTAAATCGCGAACTACTATCTAGGAAATATTTTCGTTGTCGTTCTCTGTGCTTTATAAGTTGTCGATCAGAGTTGAATTCCATAGGAAGCAGCAAAAACTAAAACAAAATAACAGCAAAAACAGTAATAACAGAAGATAAAAATAGCATTGTTAGAATTTCGTTGATGTTAGCCTAATTGAGTTATTTTCTTTCAATTTGCTATTACATTTTGTAATTAATTACACATGCAATTACTCAATTACATGTAATTGTAATTGAAAAAAAACTCAACTACAATTAATTGTAATTGCAATTCAGAAAAGAACAATTACAATTACAAGTAATTGAACTTGTAATTTTTGTATATTGTTAGATATGGTCCTATATAATATGATAAAAAGTATAAGGTTAATATTTAGATATAATTGTATCAAACATTGTCCACTTTTATAACATTTTATATAATTTTATACAAAATGATATAATTTGATGTAATTGGATGAGGACAAAATTCGGATACAATTGTATCGAATTGCATAAAATTGTATCAAATTGTACCAAATTGTATACAATTGTATACAATTCGATACAATAAGACGTTCTCATTTTTCGGATTTAATTATATCTAATTACATAAAAGATTATATATAATTAAATATAACTTCATATGGCTCCATATCAATTTTTTTTACTTGGGTAATGAAATATCAGATAAAATTTGGAAGAAAAAAATACAATAAAAATTTGAATTATGAAAAAGTTTAGCTAATTCCTTTTTGAAAAGTGTTGCGTTGCTAATGGTCTGAATGCGATTTGGAAGAAAGTTCCAGAGATGTACAGCAAAATAGTAAAACTGCCATTTCGAGATTAGGCTACGATATCGGATTGATATCAACTTTTTACCTCGTTCCGATCTTACAAAGATTAGGTGGTCAAACAGGTATTTTGGTTATTTCAAATATATTATTTTGTGCAGAAAAATCAGAACTCTGGTTTTCAAAATGTTTTCAAAAGAAAGTCCATAGAGTCGTTTCGAGTGAAGCAAAGTTGAATCACGTTTACGAAGCCCAAACACATACCTTAAGATATTGTTGTAGACCACGTTCATTCTTCTAGTGCTAGCAGAATCGCATTGAGCAAAAAGCTCACATCCATATAACAGAACTGGCATTAGATATGTTTTAGCAAGTGTTATTCTTATATTCAACGGTGTACAATATTGAGTTGCCCACAGTGTTCGAAGCATGCCTTACGTTTTTCCTATTGCACTGTTTACATGGTCATTCCAGCTCAGTGTATTGTTAAATGTTACACCCAGGTTCCTTGAAGAAGACACAATTTCAATTTTCTGATTATTTAGCATTATATCAAAATTTAAATTACGACGTAATGACTTCTTGTGTATGACGAGACATTTGGATTTGTTCAAGCAGAGTCCATTTGCAGAGGCCCAGTTGTAAATATTATTTAAATCATCGTTGAGTTTTGTTACGTTTTCATTGATGAATTTTATAGAACTGCTCAGATAAAGTTGAACGTCGTCAGCATACATGTGTATTGCACAATGAGCTATATGTAGAGGTAGGTCATTTGCATACATTGAGAATAGCAGCGGACCCAGTACTGAGCCTTGCGGTACGCATCTGGCGACTAGTCTGGGTTCAGAATATATATCATCCATGAAAACAGATTGTATTCGACTATTTAGATAAGATTCAACGAGTTTAGTTGAGTAGTTTGAAAAACTAAACAGCTGTTTTAGTTTCAAGCAGAGAATATTGTGATCTACAGTGTCGAATGCCTTCGAATGATCAAGTAGAACTAGAAAACTAATATTATTCATATCAATCTCCCGACGAATTTCCTCCGTTACATTTACCAAGGCAGTAATGCAGCTGTGCTTTTTTCTGAAACCAGATTCTTTATCTGTCAATAGCTGGAACCCGTCAAGGTAGGCACTGATCTGGTCATGCATAACTCTTTCAAGAACTGTAGAGAGGATGGGCAATATAGCAATAGGTCTAAACTCTGAATTTGTTTTTGGTACTGGTATAACTTTTGCGTGTTTCCATTTCTTCGGAAAAATGCTAGTCGTAAGGATGGTATTGAACAGATAAGTAATAAATGGCAAAATATATGGGAGTAGGATCTTTATGAATTAAGGGTTGATGTTATCATATCCAATGGCGTTAGATTTTATAGACTTAAAACTAAATAGTACCTCCACATTGCTGATACAGCGGAATTCAAACTGTTGGTCGAAATCTCGAATTTGATAGTCATCAATAAAGTTATTACCTGGATGTTGATGTTCAGCCATAGAAAAATCTGTAAATGCCTTATTTAATTCATCAGGACTAAATTTACTAGTGGTTTTATTAATTTTACAACCAATTCCAATCTCACGAATGGTTTTCCAAGTTTGTTTGCTATTGATTGCAGATTCAAAACGTTTAGCATAGTAAGCAGATTTAGCTTTTTTAATTTGACGAGTTACCTCTCTTCTTAAATTACGGTATTCGTCTTTCAATGCCTGTATCTTAAATTTCTTCCACCGAGAGTACGATTGATCCCTCCGTTTTATTAGAAGTTTAATTGCAGGTGTGAACCACGACCTAGTGTTTACTTTTATCGTTTTGGTTCTGATTGGTACAGTAAGGTTATATAAATACAAAATGTTGTGTTCCAAAAAAGACAACTGTTCATCGACTGATATCATATGGTACAAGGCATTCCAATTAATCAGGGAAATATTTTCTTCTAATACTATGTAGTCAATACTTTTAAAATTACGGTAACTGAAAGTTTGTGGTTCATGATGTAACACAAAGTCGTAAGTTGTATAAATTAAATCGTGTTTTGAAAAACACGGTGCAGATATCTGGTCATAGAGCAATACTTTAGAGATGTCGTTGACAAAAAATATATCGAGTAAAGTACTAGATCTAGATGTGAAATGAGTGGGCATGGATTGATTTATAGATGAGAGACCAATAGATAACATGTTATCAGTTACATAGTTTTCTAAACAATTTCATTAATAAGTTAGGTAATTATTGGCGTAAGTAAGTTACGTAATTATTGGCACGACAGGTACTGAGAAAAATCCAAAATGGCGACAGTGGCGTTTACAGGTTTCCATCTTCTTTCAGGTTGTCGTCAAATTTTGCAACTCAAAATTTAGTCTGTCAGTTAGGTTTCGAGTTCTACTTTCTGGATCGGTACGAATTATTCAACAATTTTATACAAAAGAATGAAAAACACACTAAAGAGCATACTTGGGACTAATGAATTAGGTTGACTAATTAATTGGTGATTTCATTAACATTGATCGATATCAATGGTAATGAAACTATTTTCGTTACTATTGCTCCAAATTAATGTTAATGAATTCGGAATTTGATTTCATTGAATAATGACAATGGTTTTTAATTTCATTACCATTGATAATGTATGAATTAAAAAAAATAATTACCATTGAAGGATAAGTTTTTCGAAAAATGTAAAAATGCAGAAAATTTGCTGAAATCTGGGTTGGAAATTGCTGGCTGATGCTTATTAAAAAATTGTATGTAATCACATTATTATTCAGTAAATTACACTATGCGACAGTCAAAATCGGAATGGGATGAAACCAACGGGAAATGTTATATCGGTCAAAAACAAGTTATACGTGTCCCGGCGTTTCGCTGGGTCACCTCTAGAAATCGAGATATATCTTTTTTTTGACATAACTATATACTTCTATATACTCAACAGTTTTGCCGGTAAAAATAAATGTTTGTTACCGCTACCATAAAAATCAATAACCTTTTGTTTATTACTTTTTTTTAATATTTTAGGCAAAAAATATTTTTTTCTTCATACATTTATTTTTACCGGCAAAACTGTTGAGTATATAGAAAAACGTTATATGAACATATTAAAGGAATTGTAATTTTTAATTTTTTTTAAATTGTTTGAGCAAAATCGGACTAGTGGTTCTCGAGTTATATCAGACCACCAAAGGTCAAATCGATATATCACGATTCCTAGGGGTGACCCAGCGATACGCCGGGACACGTATAACTTCTTTTTTACCGATATAACTTTCCCCGGTAGTTTGAAACCTTCCCGATCACTGACCCCTACCATTTGTCTCACAGTGTTATTATTAAGTGTTGTTTTTTAAAATTCATAATCCAAGGGCTATAATACCCATTTCTTGTACCAAGGTTTGGTGGTTAGTTTGGAAAAAAAATTTTGGTTAAAAAGAAAATCTTTCATCAATATATTCGTTTGCAGAATTTGAATCGCTGATTAAGTTTTTTAACTAATTTTTTGTACCACAAAGACTTTTTTCGCATTCCGCCATTATTTTGCAATTTTTTACTAGTCGTTCTTGTCAATTCATAATCTAGGGACTATAATACCTATATCTTATATCAAAGTTTGGTGGTTAGATCGAAAAAAAATTCGCGAAAACTTTGTAAAAAGTAATATTTTTGCATCAGTATACTCGTTTGCAGAATGTTAACCGCTGATTATGTTTTTTAATAAATTTTTGCACCATAAAGTCTGTTATCGTGTTCCGCCATTTTTTTTTCAATTTTTTAAGTGCGGTTGTTTTAAATTTATAATCTAGGGACTATAATAACCATTTCATACACCAAAGTTTGTTTGGTGGTTAGTTTGCAAAAAAGAAAAATCGCGAAAAAAAATTTTTCCGAAAAGGAAATTTTTTGCATCAATATATTTTTTGGCAGAATGTAAATCGCTGATTAAATTTTTTAATTCATTTTTTGAACCATAAAGTCTTTTTTCGCGTTCCGGCCTTGTTTTGCAATTTTTTAAGTGCGGTTGTTTTAAATTTATAATCTAGGGGCTATAATACATATTTCACACTATACAATACACACGCCAAAGTTTGTTTGGTGGTTAGTTTGCAAAAAAAAAAAAAAAAAAAATTTTTGCAAAAACGAAAATTTTTTCCATCATTATATTTGTTTGCATAATGTGAATCGGTGATTAAGTTTTTTAATTCATATTTGTTCGCAAAATGTAAATCGCTGATTAAGTTTTCTAATTAACTTTTTGTACCACGAAGACTTATTTCGCATTCCGCCATTATTTCGCAATTTTTGCGAGTCGTTTTTGTTTTTATTTCATAATCTAGGGACTCTATTTCACCTATATATGATACCAAACTTTGTTGGTTAAATTGCAAAAAAACGCGAAATAAAAATTTTGCAAAAAGGAAAATTCAAAAAGCAAACGTGAGGAAGTGAGCCAAAGTGAGAAAATGATGTTTTACCTGGAATAGGTACATAGGTTCTCAGTAATTAAGAAAATTTTATAGGTCCCGTGCAAGAAATTTCTTAAAATCGTTTTGACTGGCTAATACCATTTTAAACTCAATTTATTCAAGCTCAGAGAGGGCATTTCCATGGTTACTACATTTTACGCTTTTTAAAATGTGTCGTTATACAACACATTTCTGACATGTACAACACACTTGTGTGATAATCTAAACGGGGCTTAAAGGATATAAATATATTTTTTATTTACGCAGACTAAAATTGAGACGTGTCGACTTTAGTTGCATATATCTCCGTTAGTGGGCATGCTAAAATAGTAAAAAAAAAATACAGAAAGCCTAATTTGTATATATTTAATTAAACCGTCTATTCAATTTTCATTGAAAATATTGCACGATTTCTTAATTCAGGAGAATATGTGTTAAGCCATTATACTTTTTTACCGGCTTTGTGAGCTCACTTTTTTCGCCATTTTAAAACCAATTGCAAAATTTGAATATGTGACTTCCTTCCCGACCTAATTAATGCATTAAGACTTCCTGGGCATAGTAATGTTGAAATCTGCAATAACTGGCGTCAACAACTATAGATTAGTACTGGCTGAAGATAATTTTTTATATCCTGATGGAATCCACAAAAGAAAAGAATATTCATTAATAACTTACTGGTCGTTAGCCGTCCTCTTTATCTCCTTTATCTGTCATTAGCGGCCATAGGTTTGAGCAGAGCTTTGAAGAATTAATTCCTTAATTCAATTTTTCAATTCTGAATTAAAAATTCGATGAATTAATTCAGTAAGCACTATGTATTGAATGGAATTAATTCATATTTGCATTCGTTCGATTTATTTTGTTACGAATTAATTCAATTGCAATAGTTCTTTTTATTAAATCAAATGAATTAATTCACTGGTGAACACGTTCAATTTTATAAATCGAACGGAAAAAAATTGAATTAATTCCTTACTGAATTAATTCACTACTGAATTCGTTCAATTTTATTTTCGTTCAGGGAATTAAAAAAAATAAAATTACGTTCAGTGAATTAAAAAAAATAATAATAAGTTCACTGAATTGAAATCAAATAAAATAAGTTCACTGAATTCATAGCCTGTTTTCTGCCGTTCAGTAGAAGAAAACCATAATGTACAAATAAAATTTTTAAATAAGCAATTTTACAGCGTGTGCTACGGCCACTGTGCAAAAACCCAATACATATATGGTTAGTTATTGAAATGATTTTGTTCTATGAGTCATCTATTTTAGCGAGTCATCAGAAACAACAACCACAATGAGCATTACAAATTCTTAAAATAATTCAATTATAAATTATAAAATACCTACTTGGACTCTTCTAATGATTACATTGTGAGACAAATGGTAGGGGTCAGTGATCGGGAAGGGTTCAAACTACCGGGGAAAGTTATATCGGTAAAAAAGAAGTTATACGTGTCCCGGCATTTCGCTGGGTCACCTCTAGGAATCGAGATATATCGATTTGACCTTTGGTGGTCTTTTTTTTACATAACTCGAGAACCACTAGTCCGATTTTGATCAAACAATTTTAAAAAAATTACAAATTACAATTCCTTTAATCTGTTCATATAACGTTTTTCTATATACTCAACAGTTTTGCCGGTAAAAATAAATGTATGAAGATAAAAATATTTTTTGCCTAAAATATTGATTTTTATGGTAGCGGTAACAAACATTTATTTTTACCGGCAAAACTGTTATATGAACAGATTAAAGGAATTGTAATTTTTAATTTTTTTAAAATTGTTTGAGCAAAATCGGACTAGTGGTTCTCGAGTTATGTCAAAAAAAGATATATCTCGATTCCTAGGGGTGACCCAGCGAAACGCCGGGACACGTATAACTTGTTTTTGACCGATATAACATTTCCCGTTGGTTTCATCCCATCCCGATTTTGACTGTCGCATAGTGTTATTATATTATTTTTCGTTTTATTTTGCAAAGTATTGTAGGTACATATTTAATAGTTTTTAGTGGAAAATGCAGAACCCCCAGCAAGATTAGTGTGCAATATTTGTGCAACTTTTTCTGTTCAGTTCAATGGAATTTAATATTTAGACAACATAAACTTCAACAACAGAACATTTGACCAACAAATATTAATGAATGCCGACAAACTTTAGACAAATGTTATTGTTTCAGTAATGGATACTCAAGTGTGTTTTGAAAAATTGTTGCCACTTTTTTTTCTTTTTTGCATTTAAAATCTTAACACATGTTTCTACAATTGTTATTTTATAACAGCAACATTTATAAAAAAAACCCCCAACATATTCTTTTATAGATAACGTCACATCTGAATGCAATACATGTTGTCAGTTGGTGTTATTTTTGAATTTTTTTATATGAGGCTTCAAGAAATTTGTTTGGTGTTGAGACCACATTCATGCCTTTTGGTTGGTCGGTCGATCAACAACTTCTTAATGGATTCCAATTGCACTTGAAATAATGTTATAGCGATGATACTGGTTTATTGACACATTTAACCGCGCTGTCAGCAAAAACAAATTTGCAATTTAGTTAGTAACAAGTATGAAAAATCTTATAAGGCAAGATCGACTTTTTAATTCTCTATAAATACTGTCCGCTATATTCGTTGCAGTCACTACATTCTAAAGGGATTTTGTAAAAACCCTTATTCCCTTCAACATTCAGGTGTTGGGGTGATGCCCATGAAACAATTGTATTGCCTAGCATGAAAATGACCAACCGTTTCGAAACAGTAAATAAAATCTAATATGATATCATATTAGAATTTTGACTTGAGGTAGAACAATATTCTAACTAAATATATGAAAATATAGAAAGTCTGAAAAAAACAATTTTTGTGTTTTTAATGCTATTGACCACGAACATACAAACCACACATATAAATAGTACTTAAAGGGTACTTTTATATAGGGTGACCATTTTTTTCTGACTTCAAATCAGTACAAATTTTAAACCATAATATCATCCTAAAAAAGCTTACACATTTCTCCCTATACAGACCCAAAGACAAAAATTGTTTCGCATGAAAAAATCCAGTTTTTTAAGAACAGGAAACGGACCCATTATTTAGAAATTTCATTGATCTGTTACCATTTCTTTTCTAATTTTTTTTGTAACAGATTGATGAAATATAGTCATGCTACGAATGAAGTCAAATTGACCCCAGGCCCGAATTTTTATTCAGGCCAACGAATTTCTGTTGTCACGAGCAAATTGCTAAACTAATTTTCTGTAGATACAAACTAAAGAATCGATTGGCTACAAATTTAGCTGTCATAACAAATCTATTTTCTCTTTGCTATTTTCTGCATGATTTCTGAAACAGAAAAACTTCACATTTTGGCTACGTTTTACTACAAAAACACGTAACGTTTTTAAAAATTAAAATCTTAAGGTTTTGTGTCCTTTTTTATATTGAAAATCCCACAGATTCGAAAAATTTTCCATGGAAATACCCATTTTTAAGGATTTTTGTACGGAAAAATCTTCAGCTTTTGATATCGTTTCCTACATTTAGAAAACAGAATCATTCTGTTAATGGGATAATTAAGATATTTTTATCGCAGTCAAATAACGGTTGTATCAACTGATTTTCTATTATCGCAATGGAACCATTTGATAAATTCGGTTATCACCACGAATCTTATCTGTGTATGAAACTACATATTAGATTTAGAAATTTGCATGTGGAAAAATCATTTTGAATGCTTTCTGGTAGAGAAAACCTCTCACATTCACAAAAATTTATCCTATAAAAAATAACCTACATTGTACTTGCATTTTGGCTTTTTTTTAATAAAAAATGTAATATTTTTTTTAAATGCTAAAAATCAGTACAAATTTTAAAAAATTTTAAAAAATCAGTACAAATCAGTACACTACTTTTTCATCAGTACACGTGACCAAACATCAGTACATCCCAGCAAAATATTGGTAATGACACCTCATTGCTGTCTGCATTACCAATAATGATATATCATTACCTTTTGCATTACTTTGTAATATAAAATAATGACTTCCTAATAACGGCCTATTGTAGTCATTGCTTTTGAATATAAAATAATGACTTACTCGCAATAGTTTAAATAAGTACTTTTTACATATTTAAATTTTATTCATTTATATTTATTACATGTTAATATGTTTTGTGTTAAAATATGACTAGTACTAAAATTGCATACTAGCAAAAACTTTAATTTCTCTGTATGTATTTCCTGAAGCTAATAGTATTTGTGAAACTCCTTATTTTTCGGATAACCACTTATAATTCAACTTTTTCTAAGCATGTTTGTAACCACTTATTATTCAGAATCTCATAACTACTTACTTCTCATTTTTTCGTAAGCGAGCGGGTAAGCGTGACTACTTATAAAAACGACCACGCCAAACAAAAATAATGAGTTTAGACGCCAAAAAATAAGTTGTGCGGAGCTATGAATTTCTATTATATAACCACTTATTTGGTAATGAAAGATTTTGCTGGGATGTACTGATCAAATCAGTACGATTGGTCACCCTACTTTTATATAACTGTTGCTTTCAAAAAGTGTTGATTTATGGCTGGTTTTACAAAATCAGACAGTTCATAAAAAGTCAAAATTTTCTTATTGCGGACAACTGAAGAGTTAGGTTGATGCCCACGAAACAAGCTTTTTGAAACAACAAAGAAAATCTAATATGACAATAGCTGTATTTTGTGTCATGCCTATCAACGTTAAGTATTTAAAACAAATCTACGTTAAACCAATTGATTGTAGTACAAAAAAATTTTAAACAGGTTATGTTCATAATTTTTCCGTTATAACCCAGTGTAGAAACGGTAATAACATATCATTATTTTTTGGACTACCAGTAATGACACCCACTTACCTTCTGCATTATATTAAAACATATAATAAGGAGTTACTGATAATGACTTATTTTTATCATTATTTCAAATAGAAAATAATTTTCTAAATTTTCTTTTAAATTTTTTGAAATCTATTTTTAGACTCAATATTTTTTAAACACTGGTAAGGATATAAGTAACCACATATTTTTTTGATTTTTTGTATATTGGCGAGTAAGCTTACTTGTGTGCAGCAGGTCAATTATGTTTTTATCTATTAAATATTACATGTCGATATAGCTCAGATGGTAGAGCTATTGACTGGCAATCTGTAGACCCAGGTTCGATGCCTTTTTTTATTTATTTATTTATTTATTTATTTATTTATTTATTTATTTATTTATTTATTTATTTATTTATTTATTTATTAAATTTTATTTAACAAAAAAAAAATACAATAAAAAATATTTTTTTTTATATAATTTATTTTTTTGAAAATCTATTTTTAGACTCATTATTTTTGTCAGTACTGGTAAGCACATTGGTAACCATATATTTTTTGATTTTTCGTATGCTGGTGTGTAACCATAACACATTATTTTTAGCGACATCGCCATGTAAAGGTAATAAGAAATGTAATAACAAAAGTAACTACTTACCATTACGAACGTACGTCAGCAAAAGTTTTTAGGAAGTAACGCGAATAAATTACATTAGATGTGGAAATGTATAAACGCTGAGTTTTCAACGTTGATAATTATCCGTGTTGAAAGTTAACGTGCATACGAAAAGTAATATGTCAGTTTTCGTCATAAACGCGTTTTTAGGCAATTTGAGTATTTTTTATGAGTTAACGGATATAGTTAATTCGAAAACACAGCTAATATCATATTAGAATTTGGACTTGAGGTAGAACAATATTCTAACTAAATATGATTTTTTTAAATTCTTGTTTAGTTTATATTTGTTATTATTGATATATATTTTGTTTCGAAAAAAAATCTAAAAATTGTTTTGTAGCTACAATGCATAAAAGTTAATAACTAAAGAACGGTTTGGAATTTTTATTTCAAAATTCAAGTACGATGAAGTAATCACAGGTTTTATCATAATCGTTTTTTATACAAGAAAAAAATAACAGCAAAAACATTTTTTACCTGTTTTGTTAGTTATTTTAAAATTATTGTAGTAAAAATTTGCCAGTTAATTTAGAACTTTTGGAGTGTAAAAAGCGCAAATGTTTTGCAAAAAAGCTTTGTTTTATTTAAATAAAAAAAGTGTAAAAAAGCACTATGCCTTTTTAATAAAAAAAAATCAATTAAATTTATACAAAGTAAGAGAGTAATCTACATGTAGATTTATACAAGCTGATTCTAAATATTTTTTTAAAAGGTCTCAATCACATCACATTTTTTAGAAAATCCCGGTTAAAAATGCCGAAATACTCTGTGTTTGGCTTATTTGTAAATTGTAGAACAATTATGACGTGACTAAGTATATAGTCAAGCAGTTAAATTGAATTAAATTTCGAATAAAAAATAGATAAAACTAGTGTTTTTATGATATTTAACTGATAACGATTTCTCATAAAATGGCTGATGATTTTGAAGATTTATTTTTACATTTGGTCTGGTACCACTACCTACAGTGACCTTAAAACCTAAAAAAGTTGCCATATAAAATGTTCCACCTAAAAAAATTGGTAATCTTTTTTTAGAACAATTTAATTGCAAAAACACGAATATGAAAAATTGTTAAAAAATTTGAGAAAAAGGTGACACATTAAATAAATTTTAAATATTTTTTTAAAAATCTAAGAAAATTGTCAAAAATATTTTTTACCAAAAGGAACCTAAATAAAGGGTAACGTAAAAAATGTGGAATTTCATAATAAGGAAATAATTGGCCTCAAACAAGAAAAAATAAATTTTTCTTTTTAAAAAAAAATTTAAATTAAAAAACGCAAAGTCGCGACATCTAAATATTTTCTTTTTTAATCTAAGAAAGTTGTCAAAAATCTTTCATTTCAAAAACATTTTAACCAAAAAGAACATATCTGAGTAGTAAAGTTTAAAATATAAAAAAAAAATTCTGGGCACCCTACTCTGCACGTAAAGAAAATACATTTCAACATTATTGGGAAAAATAAATTATCATAATATTGTTCTACACCATTTCCAGTTGTATTTTAGAAATTATCATTTTATTTTAAAAGTTATCAATTCTTAGAATATTCTTCCACCTCAAGTCCAAATTCTAATATGATATTGTCATATTAGATTTTTATTTGTTGTTTCAAAAAGGGGTTGATCATTTTCATGATAGACAATACAATTGTTTCGTAGACATCACTCTACTCTTCAGTTGTCCGCAATAAGAAAATGATAACTTTCCTACTCAAACCGAGACATTACATAAGGTACAAAAAATCACCCGGACGAAAATTTTGTACTTTCGTATATGAACTGTCTGATTTGGTAAAACCAGCTATAAATCAACTCCCTTTTGAAAGCAACAATTACATAAAAGTACCCTTTGTGAACTATTTATATGTATGTCTGTTGTCAATACATTTTGTAAAAACAACTAATTTTAAACTCAAAACAAAATAAATATTTGAATGAGATTTTTAGCCGTGGTGTGCTTATCTTCAACAATTATCTTAATTTTTGCATTAAAAAATACAAAAATTGTTTTTTCGGACTTTCTATATTTTCATATATTTAGTTAGAATATTCTTCCACCTCAAGTCCAAATTCTAATATGATGATATGATATTGTCATATTAGATTTTTATTTGTTGTTTCAAAAAATCTAATATGACAATATCATATTAGAATTTGGACTTGAGGTGGAAGAATATTCTAACTAAATATATGAAAATATAGAAAGTCCGAAAAAACAATTTTTGTATTTTTTAATGCAAAAATTAAGATAATTGTTGAAGATAAGCACACCACGGCTAAAAATCTCATTCAAATATTTATTTTGTTTTGAGTTTAAAATTAGTTGTTTTTACAAAATGTATTGACAACAGACATTCATATAAATAGTACCCAAAGGGTACTTTTATGTAATTGTTGCTTTCAAAAGGGAGTTGATTTATAGCTGGTTTTACCAAATCAGACAGTTCATATACGAAAGTACAAAATTCTCGTCCGGGTGATTTTTTGTACCTTATGTAATGTCTCGGTTTGAGTAGGAAAGTTATCATTTTCTTATTGCGGACAACTGAAGAGTAGAGTGATGTCTACGAAACAATTGTATTGTCTATCATGAAAATGATCAACCCCTTTTTGAAACAACAAATAAAAATCTAATATGACAATATCATATTAGAATTTGGACTTGAGGTGGAGAATATTCTAACTAAATATATGAAAATATAGAAAGTCCGAAAAAACAGTTTTTGTATTTTTTAATGCAAAAATTAAGATAATTGTTATCAATTGCTTTTCAGATTTATCAATTGTATTTTAGAAATTATCAATTGAATTTCAGTTTTATTAATGGTATTTGAGAATATATCAAATGTATTTTAGAAATTATCATTTGTATTTCAGAAACTACCAATTGTATTTCAGAAATTATCAATTGTATTTCAGAAATAATCAAATGTATTGCAGAAATTAACTATTAAAAGGCGTTGCGTTTTACAAAATAACCCACTTGATTATTTCTGAAAAACAATTGATAATTTCTGAAATACATTTGATAATTTCTGAAATACATTTGATAATTTTTGAAATACAATTAACGATTTCTGAAATAAAATTGATAATTTCTGAAATACAATTGATAAAACTGAAAATCAATTGATAATTTCTGAAATACAATTGATAAATCTGAAATATAATTGATAACTTCTGAAATACAATTGGAAATGGTGTAGTGCTCATAAATAAAATTCTTACTGATCATGTTATAATCATTTGTTATTATTGTATCATCCTTTAGGATAATACCATGATCATTTGGATCATATTATGATCATTACACCCCAGGAAAATTTTCTATTCCAAAGAATCGGTTGTATGCAAATAGCTACTTTTGCTGTACAAACCATTTTACTAGTTTCGGAACCAGTTCCATGGAATCGGTTGAAGTGTAACCAGTTGCAGAAATGGTGTGGTTGCCAGTCGATTTTAAGAAATATTTAAGGGCTGCTTTAATCATAACATGATGTTATTTTCTTTGCGTGTGCTCAAATAAAACCACCCTCTGCTAAGCATTATCATTAACTGCTACGACTTAGCGTAGGGTGCCAAACAAAATCAATCCAACCATTTATTTAATTTATTATAAATTTTATTCTAATTAATGTTTTAAATTACATTTCTGGAAATTTTCGGATATAAAGATATTATGGTGAGAAAGTTAAACTAAAATATATTTATAACAAACAATATTTATTCATAAATATGTATATATCAAATGGCTTAACAAAATAAAAATTCATTGAACAAAAAATGCGACGATATTTTTAATTAAATTTCAAAACAAAGACTTAAAAAAAAAATAGAAAGAAACCAATAATCTTGTAGAATTTTAGAAGACCACAGTGGTGTACAAAGAGTTGTTAACTACATAAAGATTTGTTGTAGAAACACGTGATATAATTATGCTATTAAATGACATGTGTTGCTACAAGGAATTCATTAGAATTTTCAGCAAGTTTCATATTCAAAAATTTAGAATTTTTTTTAAAATCAAAAATATAAATATCGTTTATTTAGCATTGCTGCTTTGCGGTATTTCCAGTGTTAATACATGCACAAAATGATTTTTTTTTACATCTCAAAATCTGCGGTAATTTAAACTAAATGATGATTTCAAAATTATTATTCATTGCTCTCCATCACATCAACCGTCGTTATTTTAGCTGTCAATCATGGTAATTACTGATTTGTTTTTTGGTTTTTTTTTTCATTTTCAAAAAACATACTTATATATTGAACCATTAACAGTCATAAAAATCAAATGGTTTAAAAGCCTAAAAAAGATATCAATAAAAACCTCCATATATGACATGAACATAAAACAAATTAGTCAAGTCCAAAATTAAACAAAACAATTGATTCTGGTTTATAGAGTGTATGATTATTAGGGCAAGGAATTTCATGAAAATCCATGTTTTTTCTCGATAGTCCAAAACTAATATGAAATAAATATTTATCCGAATCATCAAATTTAGAACCAAATGGCATCGATTTGTGGTTGCATATTTTGTCATAAATGCATGTTTTTGCATATTTTGACCTCAAATGCATATTTTTATTTTTTAATGCATATTTGTGCATATTTTTAGTTTAAGGAGCATTTTTTATTTTGTAAAAAAATATGAAAAATTGATACATTTTCATATTTTGATTCAGTCAAAATAAACATTCTTAAAACCTTATTGACCTATGGGAAATCTTCGAGTTCTGTGTAGGTTTGCAAAATAACTAACTTAAATACATTTTTAAGTTTTAGAGTGCATTATTTTTGCAAAATTAATAGTTTTTAGTGCATATTTCTTATATTTTTAATGCATATTTTTCTTTTTTAACAGCATATTTTAGGCGCATATTTTCCATTTTTAAGTGCATGAAATTCCTTGCCCTAATGATTATGTACTTCATCAGTTTGAAAAATTGCTACAAAAAATGTAATTCATTTTTGAAATATTTACTAGAATCTATATTTGAAAACAAAGACATAAATTTGTCTATTAGGGAAATATTTTTTAGAGGAAGACAAATTTTCGTAATATTTTGAACATCTGTGACATGAGGTCGCATAACTCATTAAAAAATGAGGGTATTCACGAACGTTACTTGCACACGATGCGAAGAATCTCAGCCAGTTATTTACATTTTCTCAGCCCAATGTCTAAGGGTCTTTGCAATGTGTAGAAAACAATATTGTGAACTCTCTTAATGTTTTCAATGTTCATCTTTTATATTTCTATATTTCGATAAATTTTAGTAGGTAATTAAATTTAGTTACAATAGTTCGTCTTAATATTCCAAATTTATAACAGTTGCCACCCTAATGTTCGAGAATTTATTGAATTAGAAAGGAACATACAATGAAGCATTTAATAGTGCACATGTCACGGTTAATAAAATTCGATAAAAACAAACATAACATTTTCACCCGCACATACAAACGACAGATGAGGAAGATATTAGTAAGTCTAACCAAATGTAGGATATTATTTTATTATCGATAACACCAAATTTAATATAACCTATCTCATTGTAGTTTGAACCCCCTAATTTATCATTTTTTCTCAAACAAATTAAAAAAAAAAATAATTTTGTATTGAATTGATATATTGGGTGTATAATTTAAAAATGCGGGATTTCTGGCAAACATTGGTAAAATACAAATTTATTCAAAGTACTGACCACAGATTAATACCAGATGTGAAACCAATGACAGGTGTCAAAAAAGTATTCTCGAACCGCAGGCACGTAGCTAGGAATTTATTTCGGGGGCGGGGGGGGGGGGGCTTTTCAAAAATGTTTTGTTTAATTTTTCCCATTTTTTTTTTTGTTTACTGGGGAAGCTTATAAAACTTAAAAAAAACTCGTTATTTTAGGTTAAGTGTGCTTTATTACTTTTTGTGTAAAGTTCAATAAGATGAGAGTAATCACAAAATCCTCTATCTAAATGACAAAATTATCCAAAAGTACGGGAACGCACAAAATCACTTTTCTAAACCAAAACTATTTAAAAGAAAAAATTGAAATGCGTATAGTTTCAGTCTCAAAAATCGAACAGAAATACATATATTTTGCATTTAAAAGTTTTTTTTTGACTTCGTTCAGTTAATTTTTATATATAGAAGTTTTATTTTGTGTATTTCTTTGCTTAATTAAAATTTAGAATTTTCACAATGGTGTTATTTGTTTATCATTGCACCTGCTGTCCCTTTTACAATTATTTTTAATAGTAAAAAGAGAAGTTAATAGTAGACAGAGGCAGACAATTTTATAAAAATATTTGTAAGAACGCAATAATATATGTATGTAGGGCGTAAAGGTTTATAAACTTGTTAAATATTACAACTAAGAATAGCTAATAACCATAAAGTAATGTATGAGGAGGAAGTGGTAAAGTAATTGGTTACTTATGTGGTTACGAGGATGCGAAAAGTGATGGGTCTAAAAATTGATTTTCGTCTTAAAAATTTTATTTAAAAAAAATTTATTACAAATATTTTTTTATTAAATATATAAACGTGGTCACGCTGGGATTCGAACCTGGGATCCCTGCATGTTAGCCAAGAACTCTACCACCTGAGCTATCGACACATATAACATTTGATTGCTTAAAATATAAATGAATTGTTGTGATTCGTATTTGCATTTGTAATGTCGAAAAATATATACCTTACACCCATGCTTACAAAAAAACACAAAGTAATGTGTCTAAAAATAGATTTTCAAAAATATTCTAATCATCACTTTCCGTTTATAAATCATGCATTACGTAATCAGTGATTGGTAAGTTATTACTTTTTGGTCTGAAATAATGCAGAAGGTAACGAGGTATCATTACAAGGTAATGCGTGAGTATATCGCACCCATTACCAAAGTTTTGCTGGGGTATTGTTTTACCCATTTTCTGCCAAGCATGGATTCCGTGCGAATTTTCTGACAAAACTTCGTAGAAGGATAGGTAGACTTGTCTTTAGAGATATGTTGGTAAAAAATGGGTAAAACAATTTAAATACTGTCGATGGGTCTCACACTGTAGGTTTAACTTTAACTTTTTTGGGTTAACTATTAACTAAAGTTTAAACCTGTAGTATGACACCCACCGTGTATCTCATAGTTTTGTTACTTGATTTTAACAGTGAAATTATATTCTAAACCCTCAATTCATAAATGCTTTGTGAAGTTATAGCAGGTTTACAAAACGTCATTTTCATACAAAATTTGTTCAATAAACCTCCTATAATTTTACAAAGCGTTTATGGATTTAGGGGTAATACTTTTTGGACAAATTTTTAATTTATTTGTGCGGTTTCCCTGTTCGATATTAGTTTTAAAAGTTCCCAGCAAAAAAAATTGGATGTAATGCTTTACAAACTACTTCTTTCACTACTTCACAAGTATCCATTAGTGTATTTTAACTGCTTTTTTAGAAGTTATTCTGAATAACATCAACAAATCACTTCTTTCATTGCTTCTAAAGCAGGGATCGGCAAACGCATACAACCTTAGTTTTGTGCTTGTATGAGTGAGATAAAACTCTCCCTCTCTCAATGCACTGAAAGAAATTTCTGTATAATTTTCTCATACTTATTTATGTGCAATTATAATATAGAAATAAAATAGAACAAAATATAAAATAATTTAAAAATGAGATTTTGAAAGAAAAATTCGTTTTAGGATTCTTGGCAAAGTTGCAGTTAAAAATTTTAATTTTATTGTGCTACTCAGCAAGGCGATAAAGGTATATATAATTAAACTCGGTTCATAGATGGCGAAACACAACGATTGTCCTTTTTTCAACAAAAATAATCTATTTTCGTTTACCGAAAAAATTTCAGTAAACGAAAAATCGAATTCCCATTCTTCGTCAAACATTTCGTTCAGTGCAACGCTAGCAACATGCGTCGACACAACCTCATCGAACGAATGCTCAAGCGAGACTGAATAAATTTGTTTGTTTTTATTCAATGTGTGAGCGTATGTAGGCGTGAGTGAGTTCTAAAGTATCCGTTATTATATTTTTACAGCTTTTTTAGAATTACTTCTGAACAACATCCAAAAAATTGCTTCTAAAGAGTAATTGCTCTAAAAGTTATCGTAAAAAGTGATTTTCGTATCATTTGGCATTTCCGGGTTCGATTCCCGGCGGGACCAATATTTTTTTTTTCATTTTTTCTTATCCTATTAATTTTTTTTTTAATATTAACAATTAATTTGTTTAAATTCAATATTTTTTTAATTTTTAAAAATATGTATGTATAAAAAAATGGTGCGAATTTGCTTTTTATGCACCAGTAAAAATAGTACTGAAAACAATATTGAATTGGAATGCACCTTTTACACTTGTTTTATAAGTACTTTTATTGAAGAGAATAAGGAACAATATCTTGCAGTAACAAAGTGTTTTTATGTCACTCAACTTTCATATCAAAGAATAGCTCAGCAGTTGAGCGCTAGACTAGCAATCGTGAGATCGCAAGTTCGATACCTGATGGCGGTAATAAAAAACTTTTGTAACATAAAAAAATATATCGTTCAAAAAGTACTGAAAAAATGTTGAAGTTGGAGTACTCCTCTCCTATGACAACTCAATATTAAAATCATTAGTGTTTATGTTAAAAAAGAAGTACATCTAGATCATCAAGTATAGTGCTTTTTCTACTGCTTCGGCATCTCTTTTTTTGCTGGGGTTTTATTACAATTTTATAGATTATCGGAAAGGTTAAATATTAAAAGTAAACATTTATTTATGTATATGTCAAAGTGCAAAATTCAAAACCAGATCCACAATTTCAGAGTTTTTTTTTAATTTTTATAGTGCAATTAAGCTTGATAAAATTTTGTATAATTAGAAATCATGTCAGATAAATTTATACATGAAATTAATACAACTTTATATTAACTTTGTTATATATTTTGATATAAGATTGTTTAGAGAAGCTTATACGCCATTATATATAATTATGTATAAACTATATATGCAGATCTCTTAATATCTCTTAATATATAACGTCATATCAAACATATTTATAAAACCAAAGTGTTAATATAAATGTATATGGTCATATAAAGCCACACATATAAGCATTTATAATTATATCAAATCATATAAAATTATATGAAAACTTTTTTAGTCGGGAGGTAAAAAATCTGATACAATTTCATCTTATTAACACATAATTTAATCAGGTCAGATCTATACTGATACATTTAGATAAAAATTGACAAACAATTGATAAAAATATATCGGGCCATTCTTCGGATGAAACTGTATATTTATACAGGTATAACTTAATCACATATATGACTATATGTAACTATTTTTACTCGGGTTGTTTAAATGATACGATATATCAAAGTATATGGTACTATATATGATAGCATATATTATCATATCTGGAACTGTATTAAAAATGTTGTTTATAAGGTACCATATATGACCATATATTGTTGAAATGGTACCATATATCATAATGTATGGTTTAAATGTCACCACATATGGTGATATATTGTTTAAATGATACCATATATCAATATATATTGCACTATATATAGTAGTATATATTATTATATCTGGGACTGTATTAAAAATGTTGTTCAGGAGGTCCCATATACGAGCATATATTGTTAAAATGGCACCATATATAAATATATATGGCACTATATTTAGTAGCATATATTATCATATCTGCAACTGTATTAAAGATTTTGTTCATAAGGTACCATATATGACCATATATTGTTTAAATGTCACCATATATGATAATATATAGTTTAACTGGCAGCATATATAGTTATATATTGTTTAAATGATACCATATATAATTATATATTCTTAAAAAGCCGCCATATATATTAAGATATAGCTCTATATACAACTATATATGCAATAAGATCAGCCATACTATGTAATTCATATATAATCATATATACCATATCTAATATTATAAAGGCCGATATCTAATGAGATGAAATCATATAAGGAGCTTTTCCACAAACAAAAAAGTTGATTTTATAGAACAAAAAAATTTTTAAATTAAAAAAAATCAAAAAAAAAATGTTTGCTTGCAACCGGATTTGAACTCGGAACCTCCTGACTATAAACCTTTTTTAACGAATCGTCAGCATTCTTATAAAATCATTTCTCTACCAGTGAATTGGTATTTTAACCACTGGTAGCATTGGCTAGGTGGCACTGGATAACCACTGGTTGCAAACCTTGGCATATCACTCTTAGACCATTCTTTGCCAGTGGTTATTTTTATAAACCATCGAAATTTTTGTAAAACAAATACTGGAAAATCGCTTTTTGCAAACGCTGGCAAAGCGTCCCAAATAAGTGTTCTCCCAGTCATTTATTTTCAACACCGTGGTTACCCAGTGGTATGCCAGTGATTAATTTTTTGTACCACTGGCGATTTCTGATTGGGTATGCATATTGTAGAAATAAATAAATAATAATTAAAATTTTTTTTTTCCAAAATTACACTTTTCTCTCAAATTTTCTAATTTAAATTGCCGTCACTACTAAGTTAAAGAAGTACCAGGTGTACCGGTATGAAGTGAGCGTCAAGATACAAATGTCTCCATGGGGAACATGGGAACATTTATTGTGAACGAGCCTTAATTTTTTTTTTGTGTTGGCAATGACATCTGTCAAACATATTCAGTATATGTGACCTTCTCCGAGAAAAGGCACCTAGTGTTTGAAAATGAAGTTTTGAGAAGAACGCATTTAAAGTTTCATAACGCATTATCACTTTGAACACACCCAGTTCGTTTTGTACGTTTTTATGGGGTAAATAAATTTTTATCAGAAATCTAACTCATTTCATCTTATTCTACACCCTTTTAGGTACCAGAATCCACTCTTAAGTCCAAACCCGTTTTTTTACACACTAGGTGGTCCCTTTTCTCGGAGAAGGTCACATATATCAAATTAGTGAACAAAAAACATCATATTTTTTCATCGTATTAAAGATGCCGAATTTTGTACCAGAAAATGATGTTTTGCGGAAAGCATTAATTTTTTGTTTTCATTTGAATAAAAGTGCTGCAAAGTCGCATCGAATGCTTTATTTTCAGAATCCTAAACGGAAAAAAACATGAGTTAATCCGGGACAACCATCAACTTCGGCTACAAAAGCAGATCGATTCGGCAGGAAGACAATGCTGTATCTGGTGGTACCAGAAAGGTGTGGTGTACCACGAGTTCCTAAAACCTTGTGAAACCATTAATACAGATCGCTACCGATAGCAAATGAACAACGACCAGAAAAGATTTAAAAAAAACTCAAAATTAGAGCATTGCAAATTTAAATAAAAATCGATTTTCATAATATATTCAATTTTAACCCTACAATGGTCTGGGAGAATTTCAATTGCTTAAATATTTTCCAACGGATTTTGGATTTTTATACCTTGTTAGAAAGGTTAGTCAGTCAAGATTACGATTCTTTTGACAATTGTCAGAAATTCAGTTATTTAGGAGCCAGTATTAAATTTCTTTGTAAATCGTACTTCAAAACTTTGAAGGGCCAGGGATAGCTCAAAAATTTTTCGATTGAGCTGAAATTTATTCTAGATTAGTTTTTCGAGTAACTTCACAAACTAAGCCCCGTAGAGCGGGTTTCAGAGTAAGTTTTTAAAGAAGTGCCAGTCTAATATGTATAAACTCTGAAACTCTGAGTTAATGGAAACACCCTGTATAATTATCAAATTGATTTCTGACCATTAATGTTAATGATCGCTTAGATCGACGTAAGGAAATCAGTCATTGACTTTGAATAAAAACTTAAAATTAAGTAAGTAAAAGAAGCAGAGTAGTTGTATACAAGTAGAAAATAAAAAATAGAAAAACCTAAATAACTGACAGGCATGTTGAAATTGGAATTCAAAATTGTTGTTTATATTCCCTGTACATAAAAACATACAAACCTAAATATATCATTCAAAATGTATCGAAGTTAAATTTCAACAAAATCAAAATTTACACACTTAATATTTTAAGACTTTATCTCTTTGCACACATCGTACTTTAAGCCACGCAAGTTTTTAACATTTGACAAAAAACAAAATCGTATTTTAATACCGTTATTTATTTTAAATAAAAATGTACATATGTCACTTTTCATAAAATCGTACAGTTTAATGTATCTTTTTGTCATATCGTTTTATGCATGTGGAATTTGGATTTAAGATACATATCTCATTTATAATGTGCGTTTTTTTTTATTTAATACTACTACACCTTTGTAAATGCATACTTTTAAATATTTGTTTATGAAATGTGCAACAATTGTTAACAGTTAATTTTATAGAGCTTTGAATGCCTTAACAGTACTTTGTTGAAAAGCTTTTAATAATTTGAATTAACAGTAAGTTAAAGAAAGCTTTTCAAGCTTTTGTTATTCTAAGGTGACCAGGTTGTTTTTATATCAGAATCTTAAAAATATCAAATCGTTCGGAAAACTTACCAAAAATGTCCACCTTTTCTGTAATTCATAAAGGCCTCTTGAATATGAGAGGAAATATGTTGTCCTGTAAAAAAAAATGGTAACTTTAAAATTCTATTTAGATCAGCGGTTCCCACTAAGTTTTGCTTCACGGACCCCTTGAGACATTTCTACTAGCTCACGGACCCCCAAACCAGTGTTGAGCGAGAGGTACTTTATAAATTATGGGGCAAAATTAATAAAAGCACCTGCTTATTTTAACTGATGGCCAATTTTAAGCAGGAATAAGGAAAAAAATATTTTTCAAATCAATATTTTGTTAAATAATTTAAAAATTATAAAACCAAATTGTTTTTTTTTTAAATAACTTGTTTTATGTTTTTTGTTGGATCTCTTCGCGGACCCCCATTTGGGAACCGTTGATTTAGATAGACCAGGGACAGTCCTTTAAAAACATAATTCCTTAATATAATTTTTAATCTTATTTAATTTTGAACAAAACGATTCGCGAATCTCATTTTATTGATTGAATTTTTCAATACTTTATTCAATCAATAACCGCTTTTTTTAATCACTTGGATTTAATAAATCCAAAAAGTAGTTTTCAAAGTGCTCAATAGATTTAGCTTCCACATATTTTTTTTTCAGTGTTTAACAAATTTAACCATGGAGAGGTACACAATTGAGCAGCGCATTAACATTGTTGAAGCCTTTTACGAAAATGGGCGTTCAAATCAAAATGCATTTCGTGCACTTTTTTGGTCAGCATAATCGACCAAATGTGTCCACAATCCACTGTGGGCCAGGGTCGCCGTTTTTTGGCCAAAAGTACAATTCAGGTAAATGGAAAATATCTTTATATATTCAAAATTTAGGATTGTTGAATATTTTGTGAGTGAAATATTGTATCATTGTGGTTACTCGTTGTTAGTTGGCGAGAGTTCAAAGTCAAAGTTTTTTAATTTTGTGACATTTTTTGTTTTATAATGATACAATAAAAAAATCATAAATAAACAATAATTTGTTCCAAAAACAATCTCAAATTATAAAACTGAAACTAGTTCTCAAAAAAAAAAAATAGAAACCTATTAAATATTTACGAAAAAAGTAACAAAATTATTAATTTTACCTCAAAAATGTGGTTTTTAAATATCAAAATTGGGATATTTTCTCTCGACTATCAAAAAAGCATTCAAATTTGAGCAACCACAGTAAAAAAATTATTAAAAATATTGCGAAGGAAATTATTCAAATTTTTTGCAATTTTTTCACAGAATTTTACAGAAATTATCAAAATATAAAAATAAGGTTTTATTTTATCAAATATTAACGCTTTAAGGGCGTACAAAGCTTCAAGCTTTCAATTTGAACTTATTATGCCACCACTTGAAGGCGTAACAAAGATATAAAAAATAAAAAAAATGATTACTGCGAAATCGACCTATCCTTCTTCCAATTTTTGTTAGAGAATTCGCACGGAAAACATGCTTGGCGAAAAATGGACAAAACAACATACTCCATCAGAAACGGATTGCAGAAAATTTTAAATATTGACATAAAACTAAAATTTTTGAAAACTCAAATCACCAAGAAATCAAATTACACTTGAAATATATAATTTAGAAATTAAATTTTCTTTTATTGTTATTAGCCATTCTTAATTGTAATAATTAAAAGGTCTGAAAATCCCTTAAATTTTGCAGATATTTTTATAAAATGTTCTGCCTCTGACTACTTTAGAAAAAAACATTTTTATATTGAAATTTTCTTTCATTCTTTATCAATATCAGCCAATTAATAAAGAAATTTTGTCTTTTAATTTTAATGCTGAATTATCTGTACCTTTACAGCGAGAACCATTCTTATGTTACCAAAAAGCGTTCCCGTACTCGAAAATTAGGTAAATGAGAGCGCTCAAAAGAGTGTATTTGTGTTTCTCTATTTACTATTAACTTCGGAAATTTGTAAAAGGGGCAGCTAGCTGGTGCAATGATAAACAAATAACACCATTGTGAAAAAATTTTAATTACCCGGTGAAAAATGTTCATATACGCTCAAACATGTTCATATATGGTTTATGTATGGACACATATGAACAAATATGGATTTTTTATGAACATATATGGATTTTATATGAACATATATGGAAGTATATGTGATTCCATATATGGAAAAAATTTCATATACAGACATATATGGAAGCATCTGTTATTTCATATATGGAAATGGCACTCATATATGGACAAATATGAAAGTATATGTTATTCAATTTATGCAAAAGGGACTTGTATATGAACATATTTCGAAGGACACATTTTTCCATATATGTAAAAGGAACTCATATTTGGATAAATATGGAATTATATTTAATGCCATGAATAAAAAAAGGAACATATGTAGCGCCTAATTTGAATGTCATACATAAATTTATATCTATCGTACAACCTTATAATAAAGGACAGCAACGTTCGCATGTATTCGCATATATTTAATAAATGTATATGTTCATATATGTCCATATATGAACATATACTTAGGTGTTACCTCATTTTTCGGATCCATACATATATGGTTTAACCATTAATGTTCATATATGGACATTTTTCACCGGGTAAGCAAAGAAATACACAAAATAAAACTTCTGAATGCAAAACTATGTGTATCAATGCGATTTTCCAAACTAAAACTCTAGGCATTTTAATTTTTTTTTTTTTTTTTAAATAAAGTTTTGGGCTAGAAAGGTGATTTTGTGTGTTCCCGTACTTTTGGGCAATTTTATCATTTAGAGAGAGGATTTTGGGCTTACCCCTATTTTACTGAAATTTTGCACAAAAAGTAAAGGAGCACACTTAACTTAAAATAACGAGTTTTTTGTAACGGTTATAAATTTACATAGTTTTATAAGTTTAAAAAAGAACCCCTTGAATTGTATTTAATTTTCGTTAACTAAAATAAGAAAACATTTTTTTTACAATTTGTTGACAATTAGAGATGTGAGAAGTTAGTGATGTGTTTTTTAGGGTATATTTATCATGTTAAACAGTTAACAGTTCAATGTTAACTTTAGAGTGGAACAAATCTGTACTCCAGAGTCAAATTTTTTAAGTCTGGAGTGGAATAAAAAAAGATAGATAAACATATCGAACAGCTGTTCCTTAACAATTAAAAAAAAAAAAAATTTTACAAAATTTCCCAAAAAGTTATTTTTTCTTCGGCCGGAGGCATAATTACTAATTTTTGTCATTATCCAACGTCATAATTGCTATAAAACGGGTAATAACATTATCCGCCTCAGTCGGGAACAAGATTTTTCAACTTCTAGTTAAGGGAACTTCATGGCTGTTTTTGGATTTTTCGTTCACCGGAAGCAAAATTTAATTAATTATTTTGTTCATCTCTCACTTTAATAAGAAAAAAAAACACATTTTAACTGCACCGATAAAATTCCATAGTTACATAGTTAACAAAATCCTTAGTTGAATTAAAATAAATTTTAAACAACTATTATAATTACTAACAACTATGGTTTTTGTAAACAAAAACAATTTTGTAATTACCCTGTAAAAAACAATTTTAAAAACTTCAAATCGACAAACAAAAAATTAGACCATAAAACCTAAAAAAAATAAAGATTTTAATTTTTCAATTACAAATACAATAAATTTTAAAAAATGTACATCAAAAGCAATAAGAAATGGATGCGAATGCTAGGTCTTTGTTAATTAGTTTGTATTTTTCAAGAGATAATTTAAACTCATGTTTGTTTTTTTATTTCACAGAAAAATAACACCAAAAATAGTAGAAAGATGAGGTAGAACATTTTTCGGAAATACAAAATATGGTACATATCAGTGTTGCCATTTCAGTGCTTTTTGGGTATTTTTTAGTGCTTTTTTCCTTCCCGTACCCGGTGATTTTTTACAAATACCCGTTTATAAAAAGCGGGTATTTACAGTGCTTTTTCAGATTTCTGGCAGTGCTTTTAGTGCTTTTTGCACAATTTATATTTTTGGTATTTGTTCTCCTTTTTTCAATTTTTCTTGAATTTTCTGTCAAAGTTGAAAAAATAATACGAAATATACAAAAAGTACATTTTTTCACAATGTTTGTAGTTCAATTTTAAATAACAACTTCGTTATATTTAAACCTCAAAATTTTTAAATATTAGTTTGGTGCTTTTTTACCCCTTTTTTGGTAATTTTTTGAACCTTTTTTACACGATTTTACAAAGCTGAAATGTGTTTTTAAAATCTTGACTTGAATTTTTCAAAAAATTATTTCGTGCTTTTTTACCCCATTTTTGGTAAATTTTTACCCTTTTTACCCGTTTTCAAAATGCTCACGGTGCTTTCCTGCCTTCAAGAGTTGGCAACACTGGTACATATAATGTTAAATCGGCATCTAAATAATAAAAATCATCAATATATGTAACATATTTCTCAAGGATGCACTCATAAGAAATTTTTTTACTAAAAATTGCATTTATGTGTATTTATGACCCTTATTTATTTGTTTCTTTTGTGTTTTCTAATAAAATAAAAAATTTAATAAATTAATTCAAAATCACATATTTATAAGTCAATAACAAATTTAATTTTTATATGGTTGTAACCTATTATATTAAAGACTTCTAAAATTTTAACTATAAAATCGTTGCCAATAATTGAATTTATAGTTGAATTTTGATATCTAAAAATCTTAGTTAACACCAACTAAATCAATTTAACTATATTATAGTTAGGTGTATTTCACCTATTAGATAGTTGAAATATTCGTTATAATCTAATCAACTAAGGATTTTTTTGGGTGTACCAATGTCTTAAAATTAACTGATAAATTTTTACTACAAAAATTTTAAAACAAAATCGGTAAAAACTACTAGGGCCAGATTCCCACAGTCGTAACCCAGGTAGAAAAATACAAACGGCACAATGTCGGCCCGGTATCGGAGACGGTAGTACATGTACTGGCAAAGCGTCTGATTTTTAACTTTCACTGTACTGGCATGTTGTCGAAATGATAACACCAATAAACGCTTGGCCGTAGTTATTTCCCAACGTTGGCGCAGGCTTGGGATTTTATTTTTTTGGTATTATCCCAGTACATTTAATAACAAATTTAGTAGTTTGCTAGAACTTTACTGTCCTCTTAGTGTACATCACAAATTTTTAATGTATTCTTTCGAAACTTCACAAGAAAATAATGGTGATGTCCCTCTTACATAAATAATTGTGTAATAGATGTAAAAATATGTAAAATTTATAAAATTGATAATTTTAATAGATTAAAAAAAGCTCGTTAATTTTCAGAAAATAGTACTGGCAAAGCACGTTTTAAGTAGTACCGGCATTTCGTAAAAAACAGTGCTCTTTCAGTACAACTTTTGTTGTAACGTCGGCAATTTCTACCTGGGAAGCGTTCGAAATTGTTAAAAAATCACGTTTTTAAAGTGCAAATAAAAGAACACGAATACTATTGTTACAACTTTAACGAACATTTGTAAAAGAGGACGAAATGCTTCTCCTCTAACCTAGTTTTAATCTTTGTAATGTTTTAAGTAACAATAATTGCTATCTAATAAAACTCCATCACGATTGCGATAATTTGCTACTTGTTTTTTACAGACAATTCTTTTTGTTTATAAAAAGTATATTTTAATAAAAATAAATAATTTTTTTTCTTTCGATTACAAAAATATGTGTTATTACTTCAGCCTATTTAAAACTCGAAGTAAAGATTCCAAACCGTTCTCCAGTTATTGTATTGGAGTTACAATACAAGTTTCTGATTTTTATTTGCAAACTAGAAATATATCAATAATAGCCGTTTTTTCTAATCACTTGGATTTAATAAATCCAAAAAGTGTTTCTAAAAGTGCTCAACAGATGGGGTTAGAATCTCTCTATTTTAAAAAAAATTTTCTGTCCGACACTTCTTTCACCCTAATTTTTAATACCGAATTCGATGATGAAGGATTTTACTTTAACTTTTAATTTTTAATTATATTTTATATAAAACAGCGATAAAAAGTCTGCCTTTTCAGTTTTATCACTTCAATTTATATTTTTACACAATTGAAAAATTCCATTGCAATATTTAATATTCGCTAATTGGATTTAATTAAATTACTTACTGTAGAGTGAAAAATTGCCATTTCTATTTCAGGTATTTCTCCATGTCCAAGATTACAAATATGTATTTGGTGAGGTGTAGTTTTTTTTTCAAAACATATTTCATAAAAAAAATTTAATAAAAACCTTTTATTTGTTAGTTTTTAAATTTTTTTGTTTCTCTTTTAATTGCTATTCGTATTTTTTTCTGACATTAAATTAATAGGCTGTTTCATATATTTGTGCTTTTATTATGGATTTATTAAATCCAGCTTTTTTTTGGATTTAATAAATCCACTTTTTGTATGGAAAATTCTAAATCCAGGTGATTAAAAAAACGCTAAATAACAAATATAAACTAAACAAGAATTTTTGAAATTCAAAAAATTCAACGAATTTTTTTTTTTTTTTAATAAATACCAAAAATAACTGTTCACTGTAAAATTACTGTTTTGGTAGTTCTTTATTGTGATAATAAAAATAACTGCTTTAAACAACTGTTACAAAATTACAGTACTTTTCGTTGGTTGTTTTCTGAAATAACCGTCATAAAAGTTGTTTTGCATTTTTCTACAGAAAAAAACTGTAATTATTGTTAAAAACAACAACTACTGATTACTACATAAACAACTGTCATGTAGTTACTGTCAAACTTTTTTGAGTGTATCTAATTTGATCTAAATTAATTGCATGGGATGTTTTGAGATTTATCACGATCTTAATTTGATAGTATTGGATATTATTGGATCTCCCAATTTTGGGATATATTAGGATCTAATTTAATCCTGTAAACTGCTGCAAAAACTAGAGGGATTAAACTAAAATAGAATTTTTCAGTTCCCTACAGAACCCTGAAAATATCCTTGAATATTAAGAAACATTATCATATTCAAATGATAGCTGATCTTTAAAGTTTAGTTCTCCGAAACTACACAGAAAAAATTCCATAGTTGCGTAGTTAAGAAATTTTATATTTATATTGAAAAACATTTAAATTAACTATTATAGTAAATACCAACTTTATTTTATATTTAAAAATTTTTTGGTTACCATTTAAATTTATAAATATTTAGTATCTAATTTAGTAAAACACTTGGGTGAAGTGAAGGGAACTTTCAATGTAAATTGTTTTTGTTACAAAAACAATTTCTATAGAAATAACGCAACACTTCACCGAAGTGTTTTAGAAAATTACCCCCTTAAAAATGTCAAATTGTTTTTGAAAAGAAAAAATAAATAGAAGTAAAAAAAGTACAAATAAATTTACAAAATTTCTGATACTTTAGGAAGTTAAAATAAAAAAATGCCGAAATATATTGTCAAAGGAGTGAATTCCAAAGAGAAAATTGTTTTGTGTAAAGGTGAAATTGTAATAAATTTTGATATTCCAGTTCTACAAAAGCCCGTTTGGAGGATATTTTTAAAGAAAGTTTCCATATATATTGTTCAAATAAAGTTTTAAAAATTTAAATAAGTTTGTATTTATTGTTAGAAATGAAAGAAAATTTGTGATTTTTGTAATTTCCATTAATGATTTTTAAATGGGATGTAGTTGTTTCCTTCTACATTAAATTTTTTACAAGAAATCGTTGCTAGCAATTATCTTCATAGTTGTATTGATATTTAGTTGACCCCAACTAAACCAATTCAACTATATATTAGTTAGGGGTATTTTACCTACAAGATAGTTGAAATTTTCGTTACAATCAACTAAGGATTCTTTTGGGTGTGGTTTTATTTAAATCTAGTTTACTTTCTTCAATTTAAATTTTTTTATTTTTCTTGTTGTGTTTTCTTCTGCTTCAAACTTGTCATTCAACACCAATTGATATCAAACTTATCGTGTTAAACAACGATTATTTAGCGTGTTTGAGGACAGAAAAATGTACTCTAAAACATCTCACTTAAACATGTTTAACGCTTAAACACGTAAAATCCAGTTAAACACGTATTTGTGAACACTGTGAACGCACCTTTAGTATGAAAAGAAAAAAAAAACAATATTTGTTACAGATTGGAGTACTCCGTCATTGTAAACGCGCCTTTAGGCTATAGAAAAATTTAGATTGAATGCAAATTCTTATCTTAAAAATATAATAATTTTAAGCTACATTTGTTGGTAATTATTTTTGCTTATTTTGGTTAATTTAGCTCGTTTTAGCAGATTTTGTAAATATTTGCTAATTTTTGCTATTTTCTCTTTAAAAGTTAGGTTTATTTTAGCTTTTTTCTTCAAAAATAGAGTATATATTTGCATTTTTCTTACAAAAGCGGTAGTGTCATAAATGTTTGAAAGTGGAGCTAGATTTGTTGAATTAAAATTATTAAAATTTAATTTTAAAATGTTTTTAATTTAAAAAATCAACCGAAGTAATAATAAACTTTTTCATTTTTCCATATAGTTTGAATATATATAGGTATAAAGCATCAATTTAAATACAAAATTTCTATTTTATAATGATATTAGGGGAGGAAATAATGAGGATCCAAAGAAATTAAGAGGCTTAAATTTTCATTTTAGCTGCTTAGTTTACCGTGTTTTCAAGTTTTTTGGTTGGCCTAGTTATAAGTCTCTGGTTGTGTCTGTCGATATCAGTCTGAACCATAGACTACAAAGAACTTTTACTCTTTGACATTCGCTATCAGTGGACTTAATTCATAAGAATGTTTTGGACAGAAGTCATACACCTATACAAAAACGAGTAAAAAATTTTCGGGCAAGCCGATACCCTACGCCACAAAGTGAATTGGGTCATCTTTGGGGAAGCTTGCTAAATTCCGCAAAGAGGCTTGATCTTTATAATATGGCCGAAAAATTGACGTTGCAATATTTCCAATGAATGTATCTTCAAAAGCCTTTTTTCTGGATATCCAATTTGTTGATAAAATTTTCTGCTATACATATATCCAAACCTCATAAAGATCTATTGGTTCGTGTTGGGAGACTTCCCTTGTTAGTGGGTAAACTAAAATAACAACCATATATCAATGGGTGCGTTCGGCAGATAACTTTAATAGTCAACAGTTCTACAACAGTTGTACAACTATCTGCTGAACGACCTGATCACTAACCGCTCAGTCTGAGCGCTCAGGTAGCGCTGTCATATTTTGGTAGCGTAAAAAAAGTTTGCTACTTTTGATCAATAAGTGATACTTTTGTTGTTGTTCATTTACAAAAAAAATTGTTTTGTAAGAATGACAAATAAAAACATACTCATAAAATTCAAAAACAAAAATTTAAAAAAATAAAAGGAAACTATAGAAAAAAGTGTATTTAAAAACAAAACAAATAAAACATCGTTCAGCAGAGTAAGTAATCACAAAGCGCTACAAGTCACCGGTATCAATTTAAGGTTTCTCTGCCGAATGCTACCAATGATTTTGTGTGTTTGAATGCCATTTAAGCCTAATTCGGACAAGCCCTTCCTGTCATAACATGGACCGATGTCAACCAAGTACAAAAGCATTTCTCGTTGAGTCTTTACAAACCCGTGAACTAATTTTTTTACAGTTGTTTAATTACAAGGTGATATGGACAGCTGGACAGAAAGACATAATTAAAATCGACTCAAAAAGTTATTCTGACAAGGAAACACTCACAAGGGAAGTATCCCAATGGGGTTCTCTCAAATTTTAATAAAATTCGGATATGTTATAGAAGAGAAAAAAAAATAAGAGAAGCAGCCCAATTTCACGTTCAAGGGACCAATCATCGATGAACTGAAGCATTCCCTAATGAATGTTCGGATGTTATTTTTCCGAAATAACTTTTTTGAAAATAATTTAGACCTGCTAGCTTTTCTTAATATAAACTGAGTTTAGTGCTTAACCGTAGTTATGAATGTCAAATTTATATGTAAATATCTGTAGTTAACGTTTAACCTTGGATATGTTGGAAATAAGTTAATAAACGGAATGGAACGGAGTGACTGGAATTGACACAGTAGACGAGTGGAAAGGAGTGGAACGGCGAACGAGTGATATTGAACCACTACGCAATGGGAACCAAATGGAATGGAAAGTGGAACGACTGGAATTAGAACAACAAAATTGGGAAATGAAACGGGAATGAGTGGATGTGAAGAACTTGATAAGGGCAACGAAATGGTATGTAACGAGGAACAAGTGGAATTGACAAAATTGGTTAATGGGAACGAAATGGAATGAAATAGGAAAAAAGTGGAACTGGAACGCTGAAATTGGGAAATGAAGTGGAACGGGGACGAGTGGAATTGAAGCACTAGACAAGTGGGACGAGATTTAATGGAACGCTGAACAAAGCAAGAAAATAACTGGATTTTAAGATTTCTTCTATACATACATATATGTTACATTTGTATATTTAAAATTTAACATCGCATAGCCAGGAGGCTGAAATTTTAAATTTTTTCTGAGGTGGACAAGACGTACCTACCTTTTGGTTAGAAACCTTAAATTAAAAATATATACTTCTTCCATATCTTCGGGCTAATTTTTAGTACTTTTTGGAATTCTTATCAGGAAAATTATAAAAAATGAGGGTTTGCTAATTCAATTATTTGGAATCTCCAAGAACTACGTGATAAAAAGGTGGTTCGAAGTAGAAAATGATACCGTTAATAACCTAGATCAAACCGCAGCAGTTTAGCAACGTTATCCGCTGAGGCACTATATTTGGGAATTTTTAGTGGGATTTCCGACCTCTTTTAAGCCAGAAATCTGAAACTGAACATTAAAATATACTCTATATAAAAAGGTCAAATAAAATTATTAACAAAAGAAAAAAACCCTTAGAAAAAGAATGGACTTTTCTTCTAAATATATTCCGAAATTTAAAACTACCGATAACAATTTAACGGACTTTTAAGCTATCTATTGGTAAAGTGGTGGAAAAAGCAGAAGCAGTTAACTTTTCAACAGAATTTTTAAATTTATTCGAACTGCCAGATCTAGCTTCTCATAAATTGTAATTAAATAAACTTTAAGGCACACCATCAACCCTGCAGGCTTTGGCCGCTTATATTATAATCTGGGCATTATAATATAACACTTCAAAACAATATCAAACGAATTAAATACCTAAATAACTTTTAAATAAAATAGAGTAAAAAAGTAAGGCTTTCTTTTTATCACAAGCCAATATTAAATTCATCGATATAAATGCCGAATTAGACACTTTTTGACATAAATATTTATGGCGGGTAATTATTAACACTACAGAATTCTACGGTAGGTTTTAAAACTTACACAGAAAGAATCAGTGGCGCTGTGCGATAATGATTAGCGCGTTGCACTGTTTCACACAAGTTTGCAGGTTCAATCCCCAGCGACAGTAACATCATTTGGAAAAAATAATATATGTATATGAATTTTTTTTGATTCCTTATATATATTGCAGCGTCCTTCTTCGGTGTTCCGTTTTGTTTAACCCCACCGAAGTAAAATAATAGAACAGTACTATGAACTAAACAGCTTCAACAAAGTTTGCCAACTCTCCATCAGATGGCGTGCAACAACTTGTCTACGATTCAACATCTCGCGCAATTACAGTGTTGCCATATTTGAAGTCCTTCATCTTTCACCACTTTCATCTTTTCTCTATCTCCTTTCCAAAAAAAGCAACACTTTAATTAATAGAAAAAATTTCCAGAGTGTTGCTTCTCTTTAAAAAAAATTAATGAAATTCTAATTAAATTATTAAACATGTTTCTCGTACCATTTTTGTAAATACAAAAAAAAAGAAAAACTTTTTGAAAATGCACCAATAATAAAATTTGTAAATCCAAAAAAAAAAATGTTAATTTGAATTTATATATTTAAAAAATTTTATACATGAAAAATATCAATTTACAAACATTTAAAAACAAAAAAATTAT
The DNA here is from genome assembly GCA_949987735.1 of Leucophora obtusa. NCBI lineage: Eukaryota > Metazoa > Arthropoda > Insecta > Diptera > Anthomyiidae > Leucophora > Leucophora obtusa. The sequence goes on along the minus strand of OX465295.1, from coordinate 291,373,793 downwards.
GGAAATTAAATTTCAATTTAAAAACGGAAGATGTTTATTTTTACAAATTTCATGGTGGTGCCTTTTTTCTTTTCGATTAGTTTTCTAATTCTTAACCCAAATTTCGTAATACCAACAATAAATTATTGATTTAATTAACACTAAAAAACTACTTCCAAACCTTTGCTAGACATTTCAAATGAAATAATTACAAATTCACATGACCCCAAAGAAAGTACAAATAAAGACAAAAAATTTGAAAAGCGACCTTGGAAATGTTGCAGTAATACCGTCAATTTATGTCACAATACACAAGTAACAGCTAAGGAAATTGTCTTGAAGAAAATTCAAGTGGAAAAGACAATTGACCATATAATCTAATTGTTGCATTACTTATAGTTATTGTATGTACATTTGCAAACTGCGAACAGAAATCTAAAGGAAAGGAAAATGTTCGCTGGCCTTGACTTTGGCCAAAAAAACAAAAACCTGACACCTTAAGACACATACTAATAAGATAGTATATAATCCCACTGAATTAATCGCTAAAAGTAATAGAAACGTTCAATTTTAACTGCTGCTTAATTGGATTTAAATAATTAGTTAGTCAAAAGACGTTCTCAAAACTTGGTATATAAAAGGAACATTTGAAATACTAAAAATGACAGTTTGACGGCAAAACGTCGGGTATACAATTTAAAATCGAAAAAAACGAAAAAAAACAGCAGTGAAACTAAAAAGGAATATAAACGCGGAACAAAATCAAAATTAAACTATGGGAACAAAATAAATTTAAAAGAAAGGATAACAAAACGATTTTATAGTAACCTTACCGTACTATATCTATCATTTTCAATTTTCAAACGGTTTTATTCGGTTACTTTTTAAATAATTCACAAACAAGAAAAATGTTTTCTTTAAATCCTCCCATGTTTGAACACTTACGTGGTGGCCGTAATGTGAGTTTAGCCGAAAGTGTACCAGCTGATATTCTTCATATGATAGATCCCTACTGGTATCAATGGCCTCCTATGGAACCTATTTGGTTTAGTATTATCGGTTTTATTATCACCATTTTGGGTGTCATGTCTTTGACTGGCAATTTCATTGTCATCTATATTTTTACCTCGGCCAAATCACTGCGTACACCCTCCAATATGTTTGTGGTGAATTTGGCATTTTCCGATTTCATGATGATGTTCACCATGTTTCCACCCGTCGTATTGAATGGTTTCTACGGCACCTGGATTATGGGTCCATTTTGGTGTGAACTTTATGGTTTATTCGGTTCTCTATTCGGTTGTGTTTCTATATGGTCGATGACTTTAGTAGCCTACGATCGTTATTGTGTTATAGTCAAGGGTTTATCGAGAAAACCTTTGACAATTACTTCGGCTGTGTTGAGATTACTGTTCGTTTGGGGTGTTTGTTTAACGTGGGCCATTCTGCCAATGGTCGGTTGGAATCGTTATGTTCCTGAGGGAAATATGACTGCTTGTGGTACAGATTATTTTGCCAAGGACTGGTATAATCGTTCGTATATTATTGTGTACTCGGTCTGGGTATATTTGACACCATTATCCACTATTATATTTTCATACTGGCATATTATGAAGGTAAGTGTAGATAATTTTGTCGCGTAGTCAATATAGGGATCCCAAAACGCGTTCGGGTACTAAAAATTGGGTAAATGAGAGCAGTCATGAGAGAGTAATATTCTTATTTTTATAGCACGAAGAAGAATTTTTTGTGTGAATTTTGATAAATTATTTTTAACAGCTATTATATCATCAGCTTTATTACCAGCTGGTTTTTGTTGTATCGTTCGTCAACTAAATAGTCCGATTGAACTAGTTCACTTTAGTTCAATTGTTCATTTTATTCACACAGAAAACAATATGTATCATTACAAAAATTTGAATAAAAGTTGCCAAAGTTTCTTGGTAATATTACAACTACTTCTTTTTTTTGTTTCCTAATTTCTATTACACTGTCAAAAAATTGACAAAAAGTAATTAATCTTACAGTTAGTGGGTGTCAAATTATCTTAAATCATTACTTAAGATAATTATGTTTAACATCAGTATTGTAAAGAACCTCCGGTTATTCGGGTTAATGCTGGGATAGGTCAGTGGCGTCAGGTTCTTCCTCTGACATTAAATTTTTCCTTTAATAAAGTTAAAACACTGTTCTTTGTATTTTTTTCACATTTTCACTATTTGTTCATTACTTGTTGCTACATGAGATATATAATTGTTGTTTTTACCTTTTGAAAATTTTGGATTATCTCCTTTAGAAAACCCGGGTTCTTTTCTATTGCAATCAAAATAACCAATATCAATTCAGACACCAATTGTTACGTTTTACCTTACAAAAAACGTACATTTATTTCCTTTAAATAAAACTGGCTGGTGCAATTAAAAACAACGAACACACACTTTTTGTTTATTATTTATTTGTTTGTTTATTGAACACTTTATAAACCATTTCACAATGATTTGCTAGAGCTCAACTGAACTGTACAAACGCTACTGAGTGACTGACTCAACTTAGCAAAATTTAACTCCACTAAAGCTAATGCGCTACTGACTCCCCAAACCTAAGCTGCAGCCCTTTTACACTGTAATATCTGTGATGGTAGAACGAACTCGAAAGTTCCAGAGACACCAAGCTCGAAGGTTCTAGAAGCACCCAGATTGTTACCTATGGTTGTAGAACAAACCACAAGATTCCAGAGTATTCATAGCCAAGACACCAGCCACATTCTTATCCAAGACACCAATCATATTCTTAGCCAAGACACCAACCACTTTCTCTATTCTTAGGTGTAGTATTACCAGATAGACAGGTTTAGTAAATCCCGTTTCTCGGGACATTTTTATTCCAAAATACCAGAAATGGACCAATCAAATTTCGTAACAATATACAACTGTGTTGTTTTATTTTTATCCTATGCCACTTCTGCCGCCACCATCTCTTAGCTGTCGTCGGGCTTCTTCATCGTACTTGAAATATGGAGTAAAAATTGCAAAGGGTTCTCCAGTTTATGCATTGGAGACACAATAAAATTGTCTGAGTGTGATTTCCAAACTAAGAATATATCAATAGTAACAAATATAAACTAAAGAAGAATTGTAAAAAATCAAAAAAAAAAATTTAATTAGTATATTTTTCTGCTAAATTTAGCACTCGGTTTTGAAAAATTAGTAAAATGTTTTGCTGAAATCAGCAGCGAGAATTAGTAAAAAATCCGTAATTTGTAATAAGAAAATAGCAAAAATGATTACTAAAAAATAAAATTGTACTAAAAACCAGTATAAAAATAGTAAAGTGCGATGGAAACTGTTTACAAATTTTTTTGCTAACTTTTTTTATCTGAGTGTATTGTTTAGTTTTTTGTATCAGTCAATAAAAAACAAACTCCAAAAAATACGTATTTTCTGAAGAAGTTGATATTTTCAGACAAATGTTTTAAGGTGCTTTCACAATGGTAGAGTGACTCTACTCTGCAGCACAGATTAAAATGTTGACTGTTCGAAATGCAGAGTAGAGTTACTTCAAAACTTATTTGACATTTAGTACTTACTTCATATTTTCGCCACTCTTTAGCCAGAATTTTTATCATTTTTTATTTCAATATTTTTTTTATTTTAAATAATACCGAAAACAACACAAATTTTATATTTATTTAATATATTTTGTTATTATTTTTTTTAATTTGTTGGCAATTAGAGATGTGAACAAATTAGAGATGTGTTTTTTTGGGTATATTTGTCATGTTAAAGAGTTAACAGACCAATGTTAACTCCAGAGTGTAGCAAATCTGTACTCCAGAGTCAAACAAGTTTTACTCTGGAGTGGAATAACAAGAGATAGCACAATACAAAAATGTATTAGTATGAAAGAGAAAAAAACAAAATTTGCTTCAGATTGGAGTACTCCGCACCTTTACTGTTTTATTTTTAGTTTTCCATTTTCAGAAAAAAATAATTTCGCTCTTTTCTGTTTTAAAATTAAAAATTCAAATAATTTCGGTTTGTTTTTTGGTTAAAATTATGTAGTTTGTTTATTCAAATTAGAAGAAATTCTTCACTCATACACACAAGCATAGCCAATAAAAATATGAATCTATGCAGAGGGTTTCCATCAGCTTGTTTTAAAAATTATTTATGAGCCAAAAAATTTCACGCAAGAAACAGAGGAAAAACAGAAGAAATTTAACAGCGAATGAGATAAAAGCAAAAACAGTTAAAAGCATTAACAGACCCGAGCATCCATACAAATAATTGAGCACCATTTAACATAATTTCTTGCGATGAAAACTCTTTCCTCTAAATCCTCTTTGATCCATGTATTGTGTGTGTTGAAGTGTTTTGAAAATTCAAATAAAAAAAAATTTCAAATATGAAAAAACAAACCACAAACTCCTTTTTTTCTAACGTTTTTATACCCTACACCACTATGTGGTCAGGGTATTATAAGTTTGTTCTGATGTTTGTAACACCAAAAAATATTGGTCCTAGACCCACCTTATAGTATACCGATCGGCTCAGAATTTTTTTTTTATTTCGTTTTAACGATGTCTGTCTGTCCGCCCGTCCGTCCGTCTGTCTGTCTGTCCATGCATTCTTGTGCGCACTCTACAGGTCGCAAATATTAAGATATTTTGATGAAATTTGGTACACCGACCTATGGCAGCCCAAGGACGAAGCCTATTGATTTTGGTTAACACCGGTCCATGTTTAGACCTAGTGCCCATATAAGGGTCCCCCCAAAATTGGCTTGGTTACAAACTGTAGGTCGCAAATATTAAGAAATTTTAATGAAATTTGGTTCGCTGACCCACATTATAGAAAATTTTGACACAAGTCCCATTTTAACCCATTCGAATTTCGGATCCAAACATTAGTTGGCTTTTAACCAGACTGGTGTAGGGTATTGTATAGTCGGCATACCCGACTTTAACCTTTTTACTCGTTTCAATTAAATATTGAAGATTTTTTTTTAAGAGACTTTTCGATTGTTTTAATTTCTTTTATAGATTATTTAAACAATCTTTCAAAAAGTATTGATTTATAACTGGTTTTAGCAAATCAGACAGTTCATATACAAAAGTATAAAATTCTCGTCCCGTTGAATTTTTTTACCTTTTGTAATGTCTCGGTTTGTGTATTTCAATCATAATTTTCTTATTGCGAACAACTGATGAGTTGGGGTGATGCCCACGAAAAAATTGTGTTGTCTATCATTGAAAATGTCAACCTTTTTGAAACAACAAATAAAATCTAATATGACAATATAATATTAGAACTTGGACTTGAGGTAGAACAATATTCTAACTAAATAAATGAAAATATAGAAAGTCCGACAGAACAACTTTTGTATTTTTTAATGCAAAAATTAAAATAATTGGTTATTTGTACAATGATTGAAAATAAATTAGCAAAATTGTTTGAATATAATAAAAAATCAATAGTCCTCCTTTTAATTATGTTTTCAATTAATTCAATATGTAATTTAGGTTATTTTTAACGACCCGTGAAAAAAACGATTAGATTCAATGAAGTTGGACTTAATCCAATTGTATCTATTCATATTAGAGAGTGAATAACAACGTATAAAATTAGATTTGAGTTTATCTGCGATTCTGATTTTCAAAATTTTCTTATTCTTTGCCTTATACAATTATATCCGAAAATATATTTTCTCTTATATCATTTTATATGCCATACACAAATGCTTTGAACAACATCTCGAATCGAACAAATTATATGTTGATTTAAATAGAATTATATACTTTTGCGTAAAATAATAAAGTTTTCTTCACAAGGTAAATGAAAAATATTCTTAAACTAGATTAAAAACTTTTTCATTAAGTGTATGAAACTTTAAATAAATAAAATGAATATTTTCACAATATTTTATGAAAAATTCCATTAATTCAATAAAAAGTTTTAGCGGACGAGGCCCAGTGAAAATTCATCGGTTTTATGCAAAAATTTATTAATATCATTCAGATAATTCTCTCAGTTAATTAATTGGTTGTTTTCCTACACTATATATATTCATATAAAAAACAAAATTTAATGCAATTAAATAAGACCAAAACTCCGATAAAATTAGATGAAATTATATCAATTCAAATATCTTTTTTATTCGTTTATATACAATTTGATATTCGTTTATATACAATTTCATTATCCGGATGAAATTTCACATAATTTAGTATGATGCCAAATAAAAAAAGATATGCTACCGAATAAATTTTTTTTCACGGGGATATAATATTGTAAGTGTACCTAAATTTTGAAGTTACCTTTCAAGTTTGCCTTCTATGTCTTTCTTGAGTAGGTCCTTAAGCTCTTTTGTTAGTTTATTGAGGATCATCATTTCTTTCTTACCCAAGTAAAAAAGTTTTGATATAGATTATAATGACTTTATAAAATTGCTTGTGGTAATATATTGCAAAATATGTATTCATTCAAAATTATGTTACAATCTCTAACATTGTATAACGTTGTATATTAAATATATAAATATATATTTTTTCATATTACGCTTCATATAGTGCAATATATAATAATATCCAATTACCCCAGCAAAAAAAAATCATCAAAAGAAGAGAACAAGAAGCAGTGATTTGGATTCGATATTGTGAAAATTTGGATCGGAACCAATGAATTTTACATAGGGTTGTCATAGGGTGGAAGTTTTCTTTTATGATCCTCTTGAAGTTCTTTTTAATTGGTGAAAAGGAATTAATTTTTATTCGTAAAAAATTTAAGCAAATCACTTGGACCTGACAACTTGTCTCAAAATAATTAAAGTTAAGTGCTTAACCACAGTTATAAATGTTAAATTTATATGAAAATATCTGTAGTTAGATAGATTTGGAAAGACTTAATTTCCTTCAAAATCACATTTTCGGAAGTTGTGAAAAAGAACTGCTTTAGAAGCGGAAAATCAGAACTTAATGATACTTTGGAATCAATGAAAAATTGATTCCTTAAGATCACTTCCACGTTTTTTGCTGGGTACATATCTATCTATATGTCACTACATATTAAAGTGAGTCCCTGCAAAGCGGTTGAAATTTCGGGAAGTTTAAAAAAATCCTTAGATTTTGGTAAAAAATATTTGTTATTATTGTTATTGATATATTATTTCTAATAGATTACACAGAGCAACACGAAAAAATATAAACACATACGGACACCACTACGTGATAAAATATAAATAAAAATGACTCGCGTCTCCCAGTTTTGCCCCAAGTCATGCACTTTTTTTTATGGGCACAAAAATATTTGGGGCGTCGGTGTCATTTTTGCAAAAATGTGATCATTTTCTCAGGCTCATATCTTGCAAACCGTTCGGAATTTTGATTTACTCTCTGAGGCAAAGTTGTAGCTCTTGTCATAAAGAACATATAAAATCAAAAAAACTTCATCTTCAAGATTAAAATCGGAAAAACTTTAAAAAATTCGATTTTACCTTTATTCCCCTGTTCAGGTCCTTAGGTACCAAACCGTTCAAAATTCAAGGAAACAATCAACTACAAAGATGTACCTAAGATCTCAATAAACAAATTTCTAGAACATATGAACTTCGTAGGAATGATTCTTAATACCGTTTAGGTAGCCGCAAAAGTGAAAAATTTCCGTAAAATTTTTTAATTTCATTTGTTTTTTCTTTACTTCAACATTGAGATACTATGCTATCTATTACAAAAATAATAAAAAACGAGTAAAAAGGTTAAAGTCGGGCATGCCGACTATACAATACCCTACACCAGTCTGGTTAAAAGCCAACTAATGTTTGGATCCGAAATTCGAATGGGTTAAAATGGGACTTCTGTCAAAATTTTCTATAATGTGAGTCAACGAACCAAATTTCATTAAAATATCTTAAAATTTGCGACCTGCAGTTTGTAACCAAGCCAATTTTGGGGGACCCTTATATGGGCACTAGGTCTAAACATGGACCGGTGTTAACCAAAATCAATATGCTTCGTCCTTAGGCTGCCATAGGTCGGTGTACCAAATTTCATCAAAATATCTTAATATTTGCGACCTCCAGCGTATAAACAATATAATTTTGGTAGGACCCTTATATGGGCACTAGGTCTAAACAAAGACCGATGTTCACCAAAATCAATAGGCTTCGTCCTTGGGCCAACGTAGGTCTGTGTACCAAATTTCATCAAAATATCTTAATATTTGCGACCTGCAGCGTATAAACCATATAATTTTAGTAGAACCCTTATATAGGCACTAGGTCTAAACATGGACCGATGTTCACCAAAATCAATAGGCTTCGTCGTTGGGCCGACATAAGTCGGTGTACCATATTTCATCAAAATATCTTAATATTTGCGACCTGCAGCGTATAAACAATATAATTTTGGTAGGACCCTTATATGGGCACTAGGTCTAAACATGGACCGGTGTTAACCAAAATCAATATGCTTCGTCCTTAGGCTGCCATAGGTCGGTGTACCAAATTTCATCAAAATATCTTAATATTTGCGACCTGCAGCGTATAAACCATATAATTTTAGTAGAACCCTTATATGGGCACTAGGTCTAAACATGGACCGATGTTCACCAAAATCAATAGGCTTCGTCGTTGGGCCGACATAAGTCGGTGTACCATATTTCATCAAAATATCTTAATATTTGCGACCTGCAGCGTATAAACAATATAATTTTGGTAGGACCCTTATATGGGCACTAGGTCTAAACATGGACCGATGTTCACCAAACTCAACAGACTTCGTCCTTGGGCCGACGTAAGTCGGTGTACCAAATTTCATCATAACATCTTAATATTTGCGACCTGCAGCGTATAAACAATAGAATTTTGGTAGGACCCTTATATGGGCACTAGGTCTAAATAAGGACCGATGTTCACCAAAATCAATAGGCTTCGTCCTTGGACCAACGTAGGTCTGTGTACCAAAGTTCATCAAAATATCTTAATATTTGCGACCTGCAGCGTATAAACCATATAATTTTAGTAGAACCCTTATATGGGCACTAGGTCTAAACATGGACCGATGTTCACCAAAATCAATAGGCTTCGTCGTCGGGCCGAGGTAAGTCGGTGTACCATATTTCATCAAAATATCTTAATATTTGCGGCCTGCAGCGTATAAACAATATAATTTTGGTAGGACCCTTATATGGGCACTAGGTCTAAACATGGACCGATTTTTACCGAAATCAATAGGCGTCGTCCTTGGGCCGACATAAGTTGGTGTACCAAGTTTCATCAAAATATCTTAATATTTGCGACCTGTAGAGTGCGCACAAGAATGCATGGACAGACAGACAGACAGACGGACGGACGGACGGACGGACAGACGGACATCGTTAAATCGAAATAAAAAAAAATTCTGAGCCGATCGGTATACTATAAGGTCTAGACCCACCTTATAGTATACCGATCCAATATTTTTTGGTGTTACAAACATCAGCACAAACTTGTAATACCCTGACCACATAGTGGTGTAGGGTATAAATATTCGTATTATGTTCATAATGTTGATGGCCCTGGACTTGCAAATAGCACTCTCTTAAGTTGTGGATCCAAATCGTCGTCCGAATCTGACTCTGATTCAGAACTTATGGTGTCCACAGGCACGTTGCTTCCAGACTGCCCTCCATCATCAGCTTTTTCTTCTTCAAATACTTCACTAACATCATACAGGGTGATCTTGTAACTCCACCAACATACCTGAAATGAATTAGAAAAGAAATCAAAAAAGGAATGTAAAACAATGCATCAATAAAATTGATATTACCTCTGCAAGCAATGCGTCGAGTTTTTTGCCTTTGTACCGTTTTTCCATGGGCATTGTGGTTTGGTGAAACCGTTCTCCTTGCTCATCGGTTCCGGTAGGGAGTTATTTGATAAAATCGTCAAAATGAAAATGAAGAAAATGTTTTAAATTTACTACAATACCTTTTTTAATTTTGTCATCGCTACGCTTTGGGAAAACGCTTTTCAAATAGTCGAATGCGTTTGGACAATTTACAACGGCCACTTCGATGAATTTTTTAACAATTCCCAATTGTATGTGGAGCGGCGGCAGCAAAATGTCAATTAAAGGTGCATTCTTCAATCTATATTGTTTCATTTGTTCCTCCACACTTCCTCTTGGACTCAACAAATTACATTGGAATTGATTCAGAGGTGAGCGCTAATCCCAATTACAAAGAAAACAAAAGAATTTTGGGAAGCCGCCGTTATCGATGATCCCTTGCAAAATGTTGATGACCTTCAAATCACAGCAAATCTTCCATTTATTTTCGTAGTATTTGCTTTTATATCGTTGCAGTAAGTGAACGAATTGTCATCATTTAGAGTGTCGAGGCTCTGAAATTCAGCTTGCCGTTTGCGGTACGCCGTAGAGTTAACATTAGCATGTGTGAGTTTTCTTTGCTTTAATAACGCTGTCAAAAATATGGCAAGTCGCTGCGATAGTCCCAATATGGCCACAATGAAATCCATTTCCATTTGTGTTATTAGTTGTGGTCCATCTCTTCCTTGTTGGGGCTCATAATAATCGGTATTAAATAAATCTTCATAATTAACACCACTTGCTCTACTCATTCCTGTAAATTCTGTCGTATGATCTGGAGTTGGCGGCCTTGGTGATACAAAATTTTCAGGTGCAAGCACTGGTAGTGTGGCTGTTAAAGTTGCTTTATAAATTTTGTTCTTCTCAGCATGTCGATGTAGACGAAATTTGTAATTTACGCATGCATAGCAACTGGTTGCATCATGATCACCTGGGCGATCTTTGCCTCCACTCAACCATGCCATGAGATAACATTGGCGACACACTGTATTAGATGTGTAATTTTCACCGGTCAAGTCTACTTCGTCGAAAAACAACTTATATGCTCTAACGAATTCACTAGTTTAAAGATTCCTTTCATTTTGAAATCTTGTAGGACTTTTTTTTCTGATTTGATGACCGCAAACGTAGCAAAACAAATCAATTTTTTCACGTTGCATATTGAAATTGTCAGTTGCCAATGTTGTGTGCGAATTATGCTGTAGCACTTTCTCTATAACTTTCACCGCTGAGCTCTTGTTGACGTCGCGCTTTATAATGCCTCGATGTGAGCATCGTGTCGCTTTTATATTGTGTGCTGCGTCCCTTGCTGCGTGTGCTGAGCTTACTGCTTTGGCTGTGCTGCTGCGGTCGGTGCGTGATCGCGTGAGTTGTTTCTTGAGATCTTAGGTACATTTTTGTAGTTGACTGTTTCCTTGAATTTTGAACGGTTTGCTACCTATGGACCTAAACAAGGGAATAAAGGTAAACAAATTTTGCAATTTTAATCTTGAAGATGAAGTGTTTTTGAGTTTATATGTTCATTTTTCATTCATTTTTGTTCTTTATGACAAGGGCTACAACTTTGCCTCAGAGAGTAAATCAAAATTCCGAACGGTTTGCAAGATATGAATGAGCCCGAGAAAATTATCACTTTTTTGCAAAAATGACACCGAGGCCCCAAATCCTTGGGGGCCCATAAAAAAGTGCATGACTTGGAGCAAAACTGGGAGACACGGGTCTTTTTTTTTGGTCTTTTATCACGTAGTGGTGTCCGTATATGGTTATATTTCCATGACTTAAAAAATTACACACAGTGTTATAGTTCGCTGAATCCAAAAAAACAAAAAAAAAAAATAAAAAAAATTTAATCGGCCGAAGGGGTTCTGAAATATTGCTACTTAAAGTTTGCTGAAAAACATGTTAGTTAGTCTAGAAACCAGTACGAGTTTAGAATTTCAGTCTTGAAATCACCAGTCTCGACATGTAGAGTATTTCTGAAACATTGATGTAGCTCCTGTGTTAGAGATTTATCAGAACTGGGTCGACAACGACAACGACATGTACTTTTTCATATATTTTGTATGTGAAGCAAAATATCGCCATGTCGTCCGGCGATTTGTTGTCGTAATAGAATCTATTCTATTTTCGTGGCGACACACTAATACACACTCAAAATATTTGTCAAATAGTTGCCATATTTTTAACTAATTAAGGGAACAGAGTTGCAGAAATTCGTATTACAGTTGCAAAAATTCGTACTTTGTTTACAAAAAAATTATTTTTTTGACAGAAAAAATATAATTGAAAATAAAAATGCATAATTTACCACAAAAAAAGCAAAATTAAATACAAAAAAATGTAAAACAACAAGAATTAATGGAAAACTAATTGAATTGGTGAAGAATTGTGGCGAAAAAATACAACCATGTTCTTGTTTTGCTTTAATTTTTTTCTAAATGTCGACAATCGATTGTCGCTGAATTTAAATTATTCGCCACGACTTTTGCTGTCGTCAGTCGACAATCGACACAGTTGTGATTATACTCTTATATTTAAAAGGCCGGTATTTAACTCTTTCTCTATCCTTGTACACCACACGGTACACATCTTTAAAAGAATATATACAATTTTATAATGCAAAAAAAAACTTTATACTTTTTGTAAATAAGTTTATTATGTTACATATTTTTTTCTAATTTGAGGACTCTTAACAAGAATCTGAAGTCAAAATAACGATACATCCGCAAACAAAAAGTCGTTAGTGAAAGGGTTAAACCTTTTATTCTTCATATGTGACGCGCAAAATAGAAAGGGACCTAAGGATAGAGAGGGACCTAACGTCAGGAGAGCATGGGATCGACGCTCAGATGTTGTCCACAAAAAAAAAAAAAATTGATTTTTTACCCTTAGGTCCCTTTCTCTATGCGCTGTCACATATGCAATATATTTTAAAATGCATTTATTATTTGAGAATATCTGTATCCAGATTTCCGCTTTGATATTAACTTTGTAGTCATATATTTAAAGCATTAAACACATAGACGACTGCAGCTACACGACTACAGCCTGTCAAAAATAAAATACACACGTTTATATGAAAACGATTATTTTGACACCAACACAGCTTACACGGCTACACGACTACTTTTGCCGCTGTAGTCAACTTAGGATAATTTCTATTTTTGTTGGCTACAAAACAAAAATAGTGTTGACAATATAACAAAATATGTAAAACAGGACAATTTTTCCCGCTAGAGGCGAAATAAAATCGCTAGTTCTGACTAGAAAATCACCGTTTTGGGAACACTGAAGAAACAGCTGTTTATATTTTACAATTGTTTGAAGGTTTCATTAATTTATATTTGGAAATAACTTTATTGTGATGTTTTGTAAAAAAATGGATCTTACAAAATTAACAAAATATTCCTCAGCCATTATTTTAGAAGCACAAACCAAAAAAGATTAATATTTATCAAAATGTCAAATATTTAGGATTATCTGTTTACATGTTGCTGTCGTTTTCAAAAAAATTAAGTAGCTGACTACACGACTACAATTGCAGCCAGCAGCATTTGTAGTCGTGTAGCTGCAGTCGTCTATGTGTTTAATGCATTATTCTCTTCTTGATACGAGTATTTGCAAAACATTTATATACGATTTATATTTTTGTTTATTTCAGAATATTAAGCGAAATTTAAAAACCTTAATTAACTCAAAATTTTTTGTAAACCCCATTATATGCTTAACACTTTAATATCAAACTAAGGATAACCTATTCTGTCTTTCTTTTCGCTTCAGGCCGTCAGAGTACATGAACAAGCCATGCGTGAACAAGCCAAGAAAATGAATGTTGCTTCACTGCGCAACAGTGATGCCGATAAAGGCAAGTCGGTGGAAATAAAATTGGCCAAAGTGGCACTCGTTACAATATCACTATGGTTTCTGGCCTGGACACCATATACGATTATAAACTATGCCGGCATATTTGAATCATTACACTTGTCACCGCTGAGTACCATCTGTGGTTCAGTCTTTGCCAAAGCAAATTCTGTTTGTAATCCGATTGTATATGGTTTAAGGTAAGAATGTTCAAAAGTATTTGAAGTCAAATTAATTTTATATTCCTTTTTTTATATTTTAGTCATCCCAAATATAAACAAGTATTAAGAGAGAAAATACCCTGTCTGGTGTGTGGCAAAGATGATGCGGCGGCTTCTGAAGTACGTACTCAAGCTACTGATGAAGTTAGTGAATCAGCAGCGTAGATGATGACTTAAAAAATACTTTTATGAAAATGATAATGATGAAGATAATGATGGTGACAATTTGGCGGCGATTTTAAGGACTACGACTTAATTTATTACTACTCCTATTTACTTTATATATTAGATTTTAGTTTGTAAATTTCCTATGTTAAATGACTGCTTATCGAATTGAACTAATGCTGTGTTTTTGATTAAAATCTTACGAATTAAGTACGGATAACAAAACTTTAAAAAATGTAAAAAAAAATATCTCAAAAGTGGTAATACACTTAAAAATATAAAAAGAAACATTGCAAGTTTAAAAAATAAACAAAGAAAAATTATAAAAACAAAATAAAAGAAAAAAGCAATTGATACAAAATCAAAATTTTTAAATGTTTTAAAACTAATTTCAATGGCAGAGTGTTCTTACAAAAAAAGGTCTCCTTATGGGATCCGTGAAATTTCTTTTTTTTTAATTTAAAATATTTTTTACCATCAAAACATTGCCACTTTAAAAAAAATATACCTTAGAAACAAGGCGAATAAAGACAGTAGGGTGGTAGCGAAATACAGGGGTATGGCATCACCAAAAACAAAAGTTATAACGACATCGTTATCACTAGATGGCACTTTGTTCAAAAAATTTACAATTTTCTTTTTTTATTTAAATTGAAATAATAACAAACAAAAAAGCAAATAAAAAAAAAGAATTCTCAAATTTTATTATTTGAAAATATTTTGCGCTTGATTTTTTCTTATTTTGCGCAGTTTTCAGCAATTTTTGAGTTTCTAAATATAGGCTCAGCTGATACTAAAGTGATACTAAATAGTTGCTCAGGTGATACTAAATTTCAGCGCCCCCTACCGGCGAGTAGTGTAAGTTTTGATTTCCTATCTCTATAATTAATAGTCTCTGCGAAATATAACATATACTTATAGGCATACTTGGGACAAGTTAATTAAATGGATCAATTAATTGATGATTTAGTTGGCATTACAATGCCAATGAAATTTTTTGGCATTACAATTGATCAATGCCAATGAAATTTTTTTGCAATTGGCATTGTTCAATGCCTAAATGCCCTATTATAATTGATGAAAAAAGCATTTGTTTTCATGTTTCAATAAAAGAACAAATTAAGAAAAAAAATTAAAAATTCGCGTGGGTTTTATCTTATATTCGCTATTTTGTCAAGTTTACATTACTAGAGACTGATTCCTCTAGACTAACCAGTGCTAAATGAAGAGTGAACAGCAGTATGCTTGATAAAACTTGATAAAATAGCGAATATTTATAGTTTTTATAGCTCAGAAATTTTACATTCTTGCCTTAATGTCCTTTTTTATAAAACAATATTTTTTGTATACAATGCTTTTTTCGTCAATTATATATACATTTCATTACCATTACGTGTACATTTCATTACCATTGTTTTAATAAATGCCAATTGAAAAAAATTTCATTGGCATTGAATGGTAATAAAATTTTTTGGCATTGAGCTCAAGTAATGCCAATTAAATTTCAATGCCACTGAAAAATTCCCAAGTATGCTTATAGAAAAGTATTTTTCTCAAAATATTAATGAAACCCGAGCGGATTATTGTGCCACTAAGAAAATCACTTTGTAATTTCAGAAGTCGGGCCCTTGTTTCTACCAACACCCTTGTATTTTATTAAAGTAGTTGCCAATGAGTTAATTACACTGTGAGACAAATGCTAGGGGTCGGGAAGGGTGATCGGGAAGGGTTCAACCTACCGGGGAAAGTTATATCGGTAAAAAAGAAGTTATACGTATCCCGGCGTTTCGCTGGGTCACGTCTAGGAATCGAGATAT
Organism: Leucophora obtusa; assembly: GCA_949987735.1. Taxonomy (NCBI): domain Eukaryota; kingdom Metazoa; phylum Arthropoda; class Insecta; order Diptera; family Anthomyiidae; genus Leucophora; species Leucophora obtusa. The sequence continues at coordinate 291,357,888 of OX465295.1, read as the reverse complement.
ATCGATTTGAAGTTAGTAACTATCATATAGGGGAAATTGTCTTTTTTTTGACATAACTCGAGAACCACTAGTCCGATTTTGCTCAAACAGTTTTAAAAAAATTAAAAATTACAATTCCTTTAATCTGTTCATATAACGTTTTTCTATATACTCAACAGTTTTGCCGGTAAAAATAAATGTATGAAGAAAAAAATATTTTTTGCCTAAAATATTAAAAAAAAGTAATAAACAAAAGGTTATTTGATTTTTATGGTAGCGGTAACAAACTAAAAAACGGTCATATATGTGCGTGGACAATTAAAAGGAAAAAAGGAAAGTGCAATTTTTTAATTATTTGGGTTTTTTCCGTTGGCTACCTGCATGATTTTGTTACAAATTGCACCCACATTTATGAGTGGTCATGTTTTAGAACGTTTCGAAAAATTTAAAACGCACACGAATCACGTATATAGCCACCCTTAAAAGATGCGCCAATTCATAAGTACCTCTCAGTAAAATATTGAATCGATTTTTGTCATTCAACAAGTGTCTCCGAACGCGTAAAGTACGATTTTTTTAAAGTGACGAAAAAGTAATAAAAGTATAAAACTGAAATGAGTGCAAATTGTCCAGAAAATATCAATTTATTTTGTTACGTTTGTGGCAAAAGAGCTTTTTCAACAAATACTGCATTACTCACCGAGCAAGTGGAGCGTGCTTTTAAACTTTATTTAGATTCCGAAATAATTCGCGGCGTTTCGTGGGCCCCAGACAAAATTTGTAAAACGTGCTACAATGCTCTTAACATGTGGATCCAAGGGAAACGCAGTTCACTTTCTTTTGGTGTACCAATGATTTGGACAATTCCGATAACTGTTACGCTTGCGCAAACAAAATATGTGGAGTAAATCGTAAAGGCCTTAAACGAAGAGTTTACATATCTGTTAGAAGTGCACAAATACCTCTACCGCATTCGGATGAAATACCAATTCCACCGCTTCCAAGTCCTGACAGAGAAACTTCTTTTTCTATTGAAACAATGGATCAATCGGATTTCACCTATAAACCAACACCAGAAGCCGGCCCATCGAACAAAATAATTCCAATATCACAAGCAAGAATGGACAAGATTGTTGCAGAATTAAACCTTTCTCAACGTGAAGCAGAAAAACTTGCCCAGCTTTTGAAAGAAGGCAGCAATTTGGAGCCTAATGTCAAAGTCACCGGATATCGAAGACGACAATTGCTATTCCAACGGTACTACACACTCAACGAAGGGAACACATTTGTTTACTGCCACGATATAAAGGGACTGATGGAGGCGATGGCCATTAATGACATGAGCGAAACATACGATTCGATGAAAATAATTTTGGATAAAGTTTGCTACACTGATCACATGTGGCGGATCAGTTGTGATCTGAAAGTCGTGGCGATGCTAAGAGGTCTCCAAGGAGGCTATACGAAAAACATGTGTTTCTTGTGTCTTTGGGATACCCGATTTAAAGGAAACCAATACGAAACGCATGACTGACTTCCTCGAGCTCCAACGGAGAAAGGACACAACTGCGTGCCAATGGAGAACGTCCTCATGCCCCCTCTCCATATCAAACTGGGAATCGTAAAAAATTTCATCAAGGACATTGTGAAGCAACCGAAAATTCTTGATTGTTTGAATAATATTTTCCCACGAATCAGCGAAGCAAAATTGAAGGAATGTGTTCTGAATGGGCCGGATATATGAAAGCTCGTGAAATCAAAGGAATTTAAAGGTGCTTTAGACGGTAATGATTACTTTGCGTGGAGGGCAGTGAAGAAAGTCATACGATATTTTTTGGGAAGTACGCGAGCACACAATTACCCCGCTCTTGTGACCAAGATGTTGCACTACTTCCAGAAAATTGGAGTGAATATGTCCCTCAAAATTCACTTCTTGCATCACCATCTCGATTACTTCAGCAAGCAGCTAGCCTCAGAGTCGGATGAACATGCCGAGCGCTTCCATCAAGTGGCAATGCCAATGGAAACGCGATATAAAGGCAAAAGGCTCGCTTCGCTGCTGGCTGAAATTTGTTGGTGGTGGCAAAAGACGTACGATCCCGACAATGAAGATGAAGAAGAAGAATATACAATGGGAGTTTCCTCCGAGGGTAAGTCACAAAAATGAAGTTAACCGACTGATTAAAAACAATTGATTTTTTCCAGATGAAGACAGATCATCATCCGATACAGACCTTAACAAGTGGGCGATCCACCACGCAAGAAAGTAAAGGGCGCAAACAAACGAAAATAAGTTTTGCGTTCATCGATTTTTATAACCTATGTATCTATGTAATAACCTAATAATTCCCTGCAATAATTTTTAATTTTACGTGTTAATAATAAATAATATATATGTAGTTTTTTAATGTTTAACTTTTCTTTTATGTAAGTAAAAGACACAACACTTTTTTATTTAAATTAATTCATGTTATGATTTATTGTTAAAATGTTTTTTACTGTCTTAAAAGTATAGTTTAATTATTGTTTATTACAGAAATATTTATATACATTCAATAGTTTATTTATTATTAATTAAACTTCTATTTAGCGATACGGAACTCCACACGTCTATTTAATTCAACTTTCACACAACGATTCATCTTCTCTGTCCGTAAAAAGGATAATCTATCCGTCTGTGTCAATTCCGTGTGGTCCACCTGTCTTATTCACACTAGACGTCCCTTAACCCTAGCAGATCGTCTTAACACTCTATCGCGCAATCCCACATTCGGCCCTCCTGATATAACATTCGACCCGAATGTAGTACCCCATGGCTTCATATATTCAACGACAGAGCTACATCTCCTAGATCCTTCACATTCTCCAACTTTTTCCACTTCATACCGACCATGATTAAGTTTTGCCACAACCTTATACGGTCCTAAAAACTTGGGTTTTAACTTTAAGCCGGAACCGAACTGTGTGCGCTTAATGGCGACCAGGTCATTAACATTATACTCCCTTTCAGGCACTCGATTCTTATCAAAACAACGTTTATTCTCCTGCTGTATTTTCAGGATATTTTCACGGGCTTCGTCCCGTAGGACATCACGTTTTTCCTGGAGTTCATTGACTGCTATATCCTCTAATAATACGCGAATATCTTGATTATCTTTGGTCTTCATTTCAAGACCAGTGAGTATCTTGAACGGCGCATTCCCGGTACTTCTAGTTGGGGTGTTATTTATCACTTGTTGAACTCTATCAACATACCGATACCAATTTTGTGGGTGCTCAATACACAGTTTTGTCAACATCGGCACAATAATTCGGTGTATTCTTTCCACCTGACCATTTCCTCGAGGTACTCCCGTGGCAATTAACAAATGTTGAATTCCTTCTTCCGTACAATAATCCTCAAATCCGTTCGAGGTAAATGCGGTGCCTCTATCTGTAATCACCCGTACTGGATTACCAAATACTGCCGCTTGTTTACGCATACGATCCACTACCTCATTAGTACCTGTACTCTTCGTAGGATAAAGCCAGACGAATTTCGAGAAGGCATCAACCACCACTAAAATGTGATTATACTGCTTCTGGGTTACTTCCATAGGACCAACATGATCTAAATGATAAGTCATCAATGGTTTGTCTGCCTTATCAATCGGATTAAGTAATCCTTCTTTCCTTCCGGCCTTTGACTCAGCCATAATACACACGACGCAATTCTTCACCACGCCTTCTACTTTTGCGTGCAATTTCGGAATGTAAAATGTTCTCTCGACCAAATCTTGGGTTTTACGAGTTGCAAAATGTCCTTGTCGGTGTGCCATTTCTATTATCTCGCGCTCCATGCTAAATGGTATTACCACAAGTTCCTTAGTTGGATCCTTATGGACAATGCCATATTTTAAGTAATAATCTTCGTAGTCCTCTTTTTCCAAAATTTTACTTATTGCCCTTATCCAATCATCATTTAATTGTGCCTCCTTTATCCTATGACGCAGAGAATCTTCCATCATCAAACATGAAACTCTACTTAAAGCATCCACGTGTCGCATCTTAGAACCGGATCTGTGCTCAATCACATAGTCGAATTCTTGAAGGAATAGTGCCCATCGGGATACTCTTAATGGAACATCCTGTTTTTTCATGGTCATTGCAAACGCATTACAATCCGTCACAATTCTGATTTTCATCCCCATCACATATATTCGCCATTTCTTCAAAGCCTCTATAATGGCCAATACCTCTAACTCGTATGAGTGGTATTTCTCTTCAGTGGGAGTAGTTTTGCGACTCATATACTGTATTGGATGCAATTGCTGGTCCTCAGAGTCCTTTTGTAGAAGAACAGCACCATAACCATGCATGCTTGCATCAGTATGTATTTCCGTCAAAGCCCTCGGATTATACAATCTCAAAACAGTAGCACTAACCAACGAAGACCCCAGCTGTTGGAAAGCTACAATTTGCTCATCATCCATCCTTAACTTCACGTTTTTTCGCAACAAATCGGAAAGTGGTTTCGCAACAACTGCATAATCTTGTATAAATCTACGGAAGTATGACGTTAACCCCAAAAATCTTTGCACAGCTTTTCGATCCTTAGGCAAAGGAAACTTTCCCACGGCAGCTGTCTTCTCTTCAGAAGGCAAAATTGTTGAATTTTCCACTACGTAACCCAAAAAAGTTATTTTCTCCTTCAAAAACTGACACTTGCTCCATTTTATATTAAGTCCGTTTGATTCCGCAACTTTTAAAACTTTCTGCAATTTTTCAAATCCCTCTGCTTCATCTTTTGATGGTATTACCATGTCATCCATATATACTACTAAGGTGCCATCTCTAATTAAATCCTGGAATATTGCTGCAATATAACGACAAAAAACAGCTGGTGAGTTGGATATACCAAAGGGAACGTATACGAATTCATACTGCCCATTATGTGTAACAAACGATGTATATTTCTGGGAATTCTCTTCAATAGGAACGTGGAAAAATCCATTTCTCAAATCTAGTGTTGTAAAAACTTTTGCTTCTTGTAGGCGCTGCAGCACGTCATCGATCATCACCATCGGGAAATTATCACGTAAAATTTTCTCATTCAGACATTTAGGCAAAAAATATTTTTTTTCTTCATACATTTATTTTTACCGGCAAAACTGTTGAGTATAGAGAAAAACGTTATATGAACAGATTAAAGGAATTGTAATTTTTAATTTTTTTAAAATTTTTTGAGCAAAATCGGACTAGTGGTTCTCGAGTTATGTCAAAAAAAAGACCACCAAAGGTGGCAATTTCCCCTATATGATAGTTACTAACTTCAAATCGATATATCTCGATTCCTAGACGTGACCCAGCGAAACGCCGGGACACGTATAACTTGTTTTTGACCGATATAACATTTCCCGTTGGTTTCATCCCATCCCGATTTTGACTGTCGCATAGTGTTACTTATCTAATGAAAAACTATTGTACTTTACGATTTTCATTGCTAATATCATTATTCTCATTATTTTCATATATTTAGTTAGAATATTCTCATTATTATTATTATTATTGAATGAATTGATATATTACTATTTCACTATTTTTCTGCTATTTATACAGATTTATTTCTGTGAGGGCAGTATTGGTACTCTAAAGATATTCTGTTGGAAAAGCTTTGAATTTTAGCCACAAACATTGCCACCAACCTTGATGACAATGCTTCACGGATATACGAAGGATGCATTGAGACATGCACAATGTGCTTTCAATATTTAAGTAATTAAGGACTGTAATGAATTTCAAAGTAAGCAATGATCTACATTTCAGATTATTAAAAAATAATATTGTCATTGATTTGTGTAAAATAATTAACACAAGTCGGCATGGTCGACCATATATTATCCTACACCAGGCTTGTGTAAAAATAGTCTATAAAGTGGTAAAGAAAATTAGAAAAGCAGTAAGACCTTTTGATTTTGCCTAATGTTAGGCGTATTTAGTATATGGGCACTATTTTTATTCGAAATAGGAACCGATTTCAAATAAAAACCACTATGGATTATCATTGGGCATAAGTGAGTTTATCAAAGTACATCGATGCGTGTATTTAACAAAAGCTTCAGCTAATTTCAGCAGTTTTTCCTGCAAGGTAATGTTTAACTAATTTTTAATAGATTTATCCAATATTTTTACAGGTTTATATATATGTATGAGTGTATTGATTTTTTCAATTAGTGTTCAACAATGCCACTTTTTTTAAGTTTCAAGTATATAATTTTGCCAGTTCGTATTTATTTAAAGTGTCCACTTAAAGAATTCTGTTGGCGAATTCAACTAAAAATAGAGATCATACCACAAATAAAATTGTAACTTGGTATCTTTATCAACTGTGTATACAGGCAAAATCTTTTAAATGATTTTTCGACACACACAACCTAATAAAACTTTGTTAATAAGGGCCCTGCAGAAAAACTGCTAAAATCGGAAGAATCTGTTTGCTAAATATTAGTAAGAAATAGAACAGCAAAATCTAAACTTTTAGTATCTACAAAAGTTTAGTTAAATTTAGAACAATCTATTCTGGTAAAAATAGTAGACCAGTGATTTAAAAAAAATTAAAAAAGTAATACTTTGCAAAAATAAAATAGCTTTGTATATCTTTTAGTCTCCTAATACTCCTGAAAATTTTGTAAATATGCACAAACTCCTGGAGCTTGGAAATTGATATGAAATTGCGCCCTTTGTCTTGAATCTCCTCTGGGACTAGGAAGTGAAAATTTTGTATATGGGTTTCTCCGCCAGCGTAAACTGAGGGCCTGACAAAACGCCTTAGACTATAAACTTTAAATTAAAAAACGAATGTAATTTAAACACTAAAACAGAGAAACGAAATGAAATTGAACGGGGAACGAATGCAACTGAAATACCGGACAATAGAGACGAAATGGAATGCAACAGTAAAGGAAATGGAATGACACGAGTGGAATTGATACACTGAAGTCGGAATGTTGGGAACAGGAATGAAGAACGAATTTTTATGGCGAGGGACAACAGGGAAAAACAACCCCCTTTAAGGGGGGTAAATACTGTAACAACACCATTTTAAAGGGCATATTTGAACGGTTGTCAAAAATTCAATTAACAATATTTTTAATATTTTATCTTTTTTATTTAAAAATCATGTTATTGTAGTATTTTTGAAAATATCAGTTTTATATTTCCCCAGCCAAAATCGCCAGTGTTGCCACTTCATTACTGGCCTTTTTTAAAAAAGGCAAAATCGGCTGCCACTGTGCAGTCTTCATTAATTATCGGAAAATAAAAATGTAAAGTGATTCTTAATCGCAGATAAATTCTATACTTAGTACTTATCGTGGCCCGATTTTTATTTTAAAATTCTTTTCTTAACAAAGTTGCCACACAAACTTAAAAATTCCAAAAAAGGCAAGAAAAAACACATTTGCTCGGGGATATAAAATTTATTTGACCAAAATTCAAAAAAAGGGCCACGATAAAGACTAGAGTTTTTTGTTGCCTAAGAAAAAAAAAACCCAGATCGAAATAGGTTAACCCGCCTTGGCTGTACAGTGGCAGCCGATTTTGAACTCATAGTTGTGGGAAAACGCGTTTAAAGTGTAAAATTAATTTTAGGCTAAGAAAACAGCAAAACTTCAACAAACTGTATATGAACAAAATTTATATCTCACAGTTTTCTACACGCGCACCAAATTTGGGAAGAATCGGGTAAAGGATGTTTTATATATTAACCTAAATATTCTTAAAAATGATGGTAGAGAATTTATTATACATTTCATTTCGGTCAAAATCTTTTATTTCCTACATTTTTTAATTTGTTTTGTATTTGTTTTTTTTTTTTTTTATTTTTTATATACATTAATTACTTTTATAGCCTAAACCACATAAACGCAGTGTCGACCGCAGTGCGACGTTTTGTCGATAAAGCAGTGTTTTTTGTATCTTCTCTATTTGTCACTGCCGAGAAATTAAAAAAGTTTCTAAATAAACAAGAGATGTTTTTAAACAAAACGCAATAAGAAATTTTTTAAAATATTAAATAGTTTTTGCGAAATTCAAGAGCAAAATTTGCCACTGTCCACTGGCACTTTCACTATGTGGTTTGGGATTATGGCTTATAAAAAGCCATCAGTACCTGCCTAATCTAATGTGCCTTCACTTACCATCGAGGAATCGTTATTGGCTTTTCTTTAAAGACTGCGTGCAATTCTTGCATCTTTGGATGTAGTTTTTCTCTTTTTGTCCTGCTGTATTATGCCGAAATAAGATTTATAATAAAGACAATAGCCGTTTTCTCTAATCACTTGGATTTAATAAATCCAAAAAGTATTTCTAAAAGTGCTCAACAGATGGGGTTAGATTTTTCCTATTTTAAAAAAATTTTCTGTCCCACACTTCTTTCACCCTAATTTTTAATACCGAATTCGATGATGAAGGATTCTACTTTAACTTTTAATGTATAATTATATTTTACATAAAACAGCGATAAACAGTCTGCCTTTTCAGTTTTATCACTTCGATTTATATTTTTACACAATTGAAAAATTCCATTGCAGTATTTAATATTCTCTAATTGGATTTAATTAAATTACTTACTGTAGAGTGAAAAATTGACATTTCTATTTGAGCTATTTCTCCATGTCCAAGATGAAAAATATGTATTTGGTGAGGTGTAGTTTTTTTTTCTAAACATATTAAAAAAAAAAAATTAAAGAAAATCCTTTTATTTGTTAGTTTTTCAATTTTTTTGTTTCTCTTTTAATTTTCATTCGTATTTTTTTTTCTGACATTAAATTAATAGGCTGTTTCATATATTTGTGTTTTATTGTGGATTTATTAAATCCAGCTTTGTTTTTGGATTTAATAAATCCATTTTTTGTGTGAAAAATTCTAAATCCAGGTGATTAAAACACGCTAAATGATAAAAAACGCTCCCAAAAAATTTTGTGTTCAAATTTCTGACTAAAATATATTTTACAAAAAAACATGCGGAAATTTTATTTCTTCGAATTTTTTATTGATATTTTATGAGCATATACTGAAGAGTATGCTCTATCCAAATAAAATTTCAGAAAAATTCGAAAACAAAATTTTTCCTAAAGTCGATACCCCCCTTAATTACCAGCGCAAACCATTTACGCCACAAATCTGAAACTTAGCATTAAAACATACTCGGCCAACATATTTCTGAGCGCTCAGAAATTATGACTCATTAAAAGCTCTAAAGGTATGATAGTTTTGAGATATCCCAATTTTTGGAGTCCTAAATGGAACACAATGGACTCTTAATTTATGAGCCTATTTGAAAATTTTTTAAATTTTTTTCTCATAAATGTATTATAAAGGGTTCAGAAAATTTTTCAATAATTTGCTATGATTTCAGAAGGTCAAAAAGGCTCTACTAGGAAATAAGTAAAAATCTTAGAAAAAGAATGCAATCCTCTTCTAAATATATTCCTATAATTAAAACCACCGGTAACGAAGTATCGAGCCTTTAAGCTCTATGTTGATAAAGTATTGGAAGAAACTGATGCAGTTCAGAGGGCCGGCCACTTTTCAGTTACCTGAGACGCCGCCGAAATAAGCGGCATTTAATGGCTAAAATACTTAGCCAACTTTATTCACATAATTAATTTACATTAAGTTCTAAATGTCATGAACAAAATTTTGTTTCTCTCACGCTAAGTTTCACACTGACGGTTTATTAGTTATTAACCCAAAATTTTTTTTGTTGTTTTGTTTTTGCTTTTGGTTAATACCCAGTTCAGAAACGGTAATTACATATCATTATTTTTGGACTACCAGTAATGACACCGTCTTATTTTCTGCATTATTTTAAAACATTAATAATGAGTTATTAATAACTAGTTACTAGTTCTATTCTATCAAAATGAAAAATAATGCGCTACCAATAACGACTTATTTCTATCATTATCTCCAACATAAATAATCCAAGTAAAATTTTTTACAATCGGTAGCCAACCTCACCTATTCTACAACTGGTTCCACTGCAACCGATTCCATGGAACTGGTTCCCGAACCAGTTCTTGGGATCCCATATGGAAAGTGTGACTGAAGTAGAATCAGTTCTAGTACTAGTTCCAGAACGGATTCAACCGGCAACCGGTTCCACTTTGGAGATATGGAAGTGGTTGCTTTTGGGACAATTTCAAACAAAAAGAATCGGTGTTAGAATCGACAATAGAAGGGGTAGTAAATGAAAAGTAGCTATTCTAAAACCGATTCTTTGGAACAGAAAATTTTCATGGGTTGTTCTAAATTTTTTTAAAATCTATTTTTAGACTCAGTATTTTTTCAACAATGGTAAGGATTTATGTAACCACATATCTTTTGATTTTTTGTATGTTGGCGAGTAAGCTGACTTGTTCATAGCCGGTCAATTATGTTTTATCTATGAAAAATAGCTCAGATGGTAGAGCTATTGACTGGCAGTCTGTAGTCCCAGGTTCGCTTTCCGCACGAGCTAAATGTATTTACACCGCCATACAAAAGTAATAAGAAATGTAATAATAAAATAACTAGTTACCATTAGCAGACATGTAGTTATATAACCACATATCTGGTAATGATTTTCTACACTGGGTAGTTCAGTTAAAATTAACCCTACAGTATGCGACACACCGTCAATATTTAATGAGACTTCTATCATATTAAATTTTTCCAAATTGTTTTAGACGTATAAGGGCCAGTTTTATAGAATAGACCGTGCTTTAAGAATAGACCGTGCTTAGCCAGCAAAATATTGGTAATGACACCTCATTACTATCTGCATTACCAAAAACGATATATCATTACCTTTTGCATTATTTTATAATATGAAATAATGACTTAATAATAACGGCCTATTGAATTCATTGTTTTTAAATATAAAATAGTTTAAATAAATACTTTTTACACAGTTAAATTTTATACATTTTTATTTATTATCCCAATGTAGAAAATCATTACCAGATATGTAGTTATGTAACTTCATACTTGGTAATGGTAACTAGTTACTTTTGTTATTACATTTCTTATTACGTTTATATGGCGATGTCGCGAAAAATAATGAGTTACGGTGATATATCATTATTTTTTGGACTACCAGTAATGACACCACCTTTTCTTCTGCATTATTTTAAAACATATAATAATAAGTTACTGATAATGATTTATTTTTATCATTATTTCAAATAGAAAATAATTTTCTAGATTTTTTTGAAAATTTTTTTAAATCTATTTTTAGACTCAATATTTTTTAAACACTGTAAGGATATATGTAACCACATATTTTTTGATTTTTTGTATATTGGCGAGTAAGCTAACTTGTGCGCAGCAGTTCAATTATGTTTTTATCTATTAAATATTACATGTCGATATAGCTCAGATGGTAGAGCAGTTGACTGGCAATCTGTAGACCCAGGTTCAATTCCCGCACCAGCAAATTTTATTTTAAAAAAAAATACAATAAAAAATATTTTTTTTTATATAATTTATTTTTTTGAAAATCAATTTTTAGACTCATTATTTTTGTCAGTACTGGTAAGCACATAGGTAACGATATATTTTTTTATTTTTCGTATGCTGGTGTGTAACCATAACTCATTATTTTTCGCGACATCGCCATATAAAGGTAATAAGAAATGTTATAACAAAAGTAACTAGTTACCATTACCAAGTATGTAGTTACATAACCACATATCTGGTAATGATTTTCTACGCTGGGTCTTGCATTGTTTTGGCTTATTGGAGTACACTTTTTATTTTAAATATCCCCAAAGAAAGAAATACAACGGTGTCAAATCACATGATCGTGGCGGCCAATAACACGGCCATTGAATTTCTCGCGCAAAAGAACCATTGTTTTGTTGGCTGTGTGGCAATTGGCACCATCCTGTTGAAAGCACATATCGTCCAGGTCCATATCCTCAATTTCTGGCCACAAGAAGTCCGCTATCATCTTGCAATAGCGAACACCATTCACTGTAACTGCTTGGCCGACCTCATTTTCGAAGAAGTACGGCCCAATGATGCCGCCAGCCCATAAACCGTACCAAAAAGTCACTCTTTGGCCTTTCAACAATCACTCGTGGACTCTCATTTGCCCAAATGAGGCAATTCTGCTTGTTAACGAATCCACTGGGGTGAAAGTGTGCCTCGTCGCTGAAGATGATTTTATTTGTAAAGTCACCATTCACTTCTGTCTGTTCAACCAACCATTCGGCGTATTGACGACGTTTGAAATGGTCAATAGGCTTTAGCTCTTTAGTCAACCGAACCTTGTAATCGCGTAAATTCAAATCTTTATTCAAAATTCGCATCAGTGATGTTCGTGAGATGTTCAATTGTTGGTCACGACGACGAGTCGAGGTTGACGACTCTTCTGCCACACTATCGCAAACAACAACAATTTTTTCCGCAGAACTGGGCGAGCATGCACAGGTGTTTTCACGTTTCCTACGAAGTGCACGAAATGCATTTTGATTTGGACGCCCATTTTCGTAAAAAGCTTCAACAATCTTAACGCACTGCTTAATTGTGTACCTCTGCATGGTTCAATTTCCCAAACAACGAAACAGAGAAATGTTGGGCAAAAAACTTGACGTTAAGGTGTGACTCACAATTAACATCGTGCGTTATGGTTGGACCACCCTTTATTATAAAAAAATTCAATATTTTGTATGAAAGTGGTTCATCTAAAAGAGGTTTCTTTTTTTATTCAAAAATTACCAAAAAAAAAAAAAACAGATTTTAAAAAATTCCATACGTTTAAGAATTATTCTTTCTTGAATTGTTCACAAAATATTCAAGTTTATTTCAGTTTTGAAGAACTTCTGAACTTTCTTTGGATTTAATAAATTGCCTCAAATATTTGCTCGTTTTATGATTTATTTCAGTCTTCTCATACCCAGCAGAAATTACTGCCTGGTTGGAAGCAGTTTTTTCAAGGAAAGTTGAGCAGGGAAGCGATTGAATTATTGATGATATCATGCCTGATTTTTGTTGGAGATAGCTCGCGTGTTTCGAGATCCGAAATGGCATGAATTCACAGCTTTTAATCAGTGCTCTTGTTTTTCTTTCAAAATGTCGCTAATTCACGCCTTCTCGGAAGTGCATATTGTAAAGCTTTTCAACTATTTGAAAAGCACAGCAAAAAGCGATGTAAGTAATTAATCTACTTTGGTTTTTAATAACTGCTGTTTACGAACCTATACATTTTTAACAGCAGTAGAAGTAGCAATAAGGAAGCAGTAAACTTTTTTATTGCTTCCACATTTTTGTTGGGTATTTTCGTCGAAAAAATTAGCAATATTTGACAAAAAGTTTTGAAAATATGTATTTTATTTGAATAATTTTTGACCCATAGAATAAGGCCTCTCACAAGAGTGTCAAAATTCTGCGGCCATAGCATGGCACAGTGAGCCAGCAACATCGTATTTTGGCCAAAACTAGAATATTGAGTATATGAGACTAAAAGATATAACAAAGGGGGGTTTGGTTGTTGCTGATCACGTATCTGAAATAAAAAATATAAAATTCAAAACGGCGGATCCAAGATACCGGCAATTAATTTTTAGTTTTTATTATATGGGACATAAAATAATCAATTATAATGGTGTAGGATCCGCTAATTAAAAATCTGATATTAAAATTTTTAAATTCAAAATGGCGGATCCAATATGGCGACAAACAATTTTTTCATTAAATTTCTTATGTCGCCTCATTTACTTCAAATTTCCACCAGGGAAAGTTTTTGGGTAGCAGATTACGAATCTGAAATCAAATTTTAAAAATTCAACATGGCGGATCCAATATGGCGGCCATGAATTTAAAATTGTTATGTGTTGGAAAATAAATTGCACTGTACAAAAAAAAAGGTTCTGATGACAACTAATTCTGGCAGAGGGACCAAAGAAAAATACAAGTGTATCTGCGTTTTAAAAGTTTTCGTCTGGCGCTATGTTTTTGGGGGGTTAAAATTTCACCTCTTTTGAAAATGTTTATAGTGAATCGGCATGTGAATCTGCCAGTTTAGGTATAGAATAAGGAGTGAGATCATTAAAATGATAACACACATAAAGTTAAATAAAAAACGAGTAAAAAGGTTAAAGTCGGGCATGCCGACTGTACAATACCCTACACCAGTCTGGGCAAAAGCCAACTAATGTTTGGATCCGAAATTCGAATGGTTTAAAAGGGGCTTGTGTCAAAATTTTCTATAATGTGAGTCAGCGCACCAAATTTCATTAAAATATCTTAATATTTGCGATCTGCAGTTTGTAACCAAGCCAATTTTGGGGGGACCCTTATATGGGCACTAGGTCTAAACATGGACTGGTGTTCACCAAAATCAATAGGCTACGTCTTTGGGCCAACATAGTTCTGTGTACCAAATTTCATCAAAATATCTTAATATTTGCGACCTGTAGAGTGCGCACAAGAATGCATGGACAGACAGACAGACGGACGGACGGACAGACGGACATCGTTAAATCGAAATAAAAACGAATAAAAAGGTTAAAGTCGGGCATGCCGACTATACAATACCCTACACCAGTCTGGTTAAAAGCCAACTAATGTTTGGATCCGAAATTCGAATGGGTTAAAATGGGACTTGTGTCAAAATTTTCTATAATGTGAGTCAGCGAACCAAATTTCATTAAAATATCTTAATATTTGCGACCTGCAGTTTGTAACCAAGCCAATTTTGGGGGGAGCCTTATATGGGCACTAGGTCTAAACATGGACCGATGTTAACCAAAATCAATAGGCTTCGTCCTTAGACCAACGTAGGTCTGTGTACCAAATTTCATCAAAATATCTTAATATTTGCGACCTGCAGCGTATAAACAATATAATTTTGGTGGGACCCTTATATGGGCACTAGGTCTAAACATGGACCGATGTGCACCAAAATCAATAGGCTTCGTCCTTGGGCTGCCATAGGTCGGTGTACCAAATTTCATCAAAATATCTTAATATTTGCGACCTGCAGCGTACAAACAGTATAATTTTGGTAGGACCCTTATATGGGCACTAGGTCTAAACATGGACCGATGTTCACCAAAATCAATAGGCTGCGTTATTGGGCCAACATAGGTCTGTGTACCAAATTTCATCAAAATATCTTAATATTTGCGACCTGCAGCGTATAAACAGTATAATTTTGGTGGGACCCTTATATGGGCACTAGGCCTAAACATGGACCGATGTTCACCAAAATCAATAGGCTGCGTTCTTGGGCCAACATAGGTCTGTGTGCCAAATTTCATCAAAATATCTTAATATTTGCGACCTGCAGCGTATAAACAGTATAATTTTGGTAGGACCCTTATATGGGCACTAGGTCTAAACATGGACCGATGTTCATCAAAACCAATAGGCTGCGTTATTGGGCCAATATAGGTCTGTGTACCAAATTTCATCAAAATATCTTAATATATGCGACCTGCAGCGTATAAACAGTATAATTTTGGTGGGACCCTTATATGGGCACTAGGTCTAAACATGGACCGATGTTCACCAAAATCAATAGGCTGCGTTATTGGGCCAATATAAGTCTGTGTACCAAATTTCATCAAAATATCTTAATATTTACGACCTGCAGCGTATAAACAGTATAATTTTGGTAGGACCCTTATATGGGCACTAGGTCTAAACATGGACCGATGTTCACCAAAATCAAACTTGTTCGTCCTTGGGCCAACATAGTTTGGTCTGCGTACCAAATTTCATCAAAATATCTTAATATTTGCGACCTGTAGAGTGCGCACAAGATTGCAAATCGAAATAAAAAAAAATTCTGAACCGATCGGTATACTATAAGGTGGGTCTGCGACCAATATTTTTTGGTGTTACAAACATCAGCACAAACTTATAATACACTGACCACATAGTGGTGTAGGGTATAAAAATTCTGAGCCGATCGGTATACTATAAGGTGGCTCTAGGACCAATATATTTTGGTGTTACAAACATCAGCACAAACTTATAATACCCTGACCACATAGTGGTGTAGGGTATAAAAACCGCATGGAATTCTAACCACTACGAACAAAGTTATCCACTTTTTCCGGAAACCCTCCTATTAAGACTTTTATGGTAGTTTCTGTCACGCTTGAAATCTTGCATGTCCTGGGAGACCTTTTTTGTGCCCTTTAGTTCTCTTTTAACAAGAGCCCAATATCTCTCCACTGGCCTGAGCTCCGGTCAGGTTGGTAGATTTGCCTCTCTTGGTACAAAAACCACATTATTATCATTATACAATTCCAGCGCTTTCTTGCTGTAGTGACAAGATGCTAAATCGGACCAAAAGAAAGTGGATACATTGTGCTGACTCAAAAATGGAAGAAGTCTCTTCTGCAGACATTCCTTGATATAAATTTCGCTGTTTATAGAGCCAGATGTCACAAATGACTGGCTTCTTTGGCCGCAGCTACATATGGCTTACCATACTAGGATTTTTTTAGGGAATTTAGTTTGCCTTTTCGACCTAAATTATTCTGCAACATTTCCTCGAACATCGGAACCATAAAATTCTTGACCAGGGAGCTGCGAAAAATCAGCCAGGATATAAGTTTCGTCGTCCATTACACAACAGGTGTATTTTTGTATAAAAATTGGTTTCAATTTTCGAGCTCTGGTTTTAGCCTCCAAATTTTTAAAAGCGTTTCTATCGGGAACTTTTTAAACTTTGCGTACACTGGGCAAACCGAGCTGGGCTAACGGATCTGTTTTTCTGCCAGATGTGTTAGGAGCTCTTTTAAGGATGCTTTTAACTTTACATGCCTTACCAATGTTACGATAACCAGTCGTTGTTCTTGTTCCCGGCTTCCTTTCAATTGTTAGGTGTTCCAGATACCTTTTTACCACTTTTGAAACTGTTTGCCGGCATACATTAGTTTCTTTGGCAATTTTTCCATATTTGGTTTTCTTCAAAATATTTAATTATTTTTGAACGCACTTTTCTTTCATCATCCATTCTTTAAAAAATTGCAAATTAAAACTTATGATGGAAATTAATTTATTAACTGACATATTTTTAAAATGTAAACTGCGGAAAAACAATGAGAAGCTTTAAACCGAAGTTATAGGTAAAAATGTGTGTTAACATTTTTATGATATCACTCCTTATGTTCAGCCAACTTATGTAAAACACTAAGAGGGACATTTTTGTGGAACATTTTAACCCTCTAACTCTGCAATTAAAGGGTGTCTTTTGGCCCTTTTTAAAAGTGTCGAAATAGACCCATAAGTTGAAGAGTTAGAGGGTTAAAATGTTCCGCAAAAATATTTGCCATGAAATTCTACTATAAGTCACTGAAGACATCAAAGTTAAAAATTTAACTTCAATGCCAGAAATAAGTCAAAACTTAAAATGTGTTTAAGGGTTAATTTCGTACTTGTTCAGAATTGGCACTCAAATGTCCCACAAACCTGGACTTTGGGGGCCTAGTCTGTACCAGAACCTTCATTTAAGGTAATTTTTAGTGCTAGTCTTTAGTTTTTACTAAAACTCTGGAATGCTGAAAATCAGCGAGTTTTGAAGGTACTTTTTCAGTTCAAGGGCAAAATCTCGAAAGTTTATGAACGGTCGCAAAAACCTAGGTAGAAGACATCTTATGGAACACATTGGCATTCAGGTTTTTCAAATATCTCTTGGAACATTTTGGAGCTTTTTTTTTTGAAAATTTAGGATTTTCAAAAAAAATCACATTTTTGAGGTAAAATTAATAATTTTGTTATTTTTTCGTAAATAATTAACAGCTTTCTATTTTTTTTTTTTTTTGAGAACTAGTTTCAGTTTTATAATTTGAGATTGTTTTTGTATCAAATTATTGTTTATTTATGATTTTTTTATTGTATCATTATAAAATAAAAAAACTTTGACTTTGAACTCTCGCCAACTAACAACGAGTAACCACAATGATACAATATTTCACTCACAAAATATTCAACAATCCTAGATTTTGAATATATAAACATATTTTCCCTTTACCTGAATTGTACTTTTGGCCAAAAATCGGCGATCCTGGCCCACAGTGCATGGGTAAAGTATTTTGAGTGTGTGAAATAGTAGATATGGATCGACAGGGGTGAATAGGGTACGAAGCAGACTTAATGCTAAAATCGGTTCTGTTCTTCAATATACCATAACTACATTCTAAAGAATTAGAGAATTTATTATTACTATTTGTAGTACTAATACCTTGTGTTAAATAAGTAGCGTGCTATTCAACGATTTATCAAAATTATTTACTTTATAAACAATTGTTTCTGTTTGGCTTTCATAATTTTTGTGTCCTTTAAATATGTATTAGGAACTAAATAAAGTTCTGATTTGTTATTGTCTATTTAAAAAATATAACGTATTTAATTATGAACAAGAATTAAATAATGAATTTAGACTGAGCAAAAACTACCTAATTTTCGTACAAAATTACTTGTTGTTTATTTTTTATATTAGTTTTGAGAAGTAAAACCTAGCAAGAGACAAAAACTTGGTAAGTTTTGCTTAGTCTAAATATTTTAAAACGAATTTTTACAATTAAGAAAAATTAGATCTTTCAATATTTCTGAACGAAAGCTCACAAGATTTTTCTTTTAATAAAACCACTTAACGAATATTATGCGATTTTAGTTTTGATTTATTGCATGCAGTCTGTGGCTTCCTGATTCTAAATACGGGTTTTAAATCTTTTCGTAACGTCATAATTTTGAGGAAAAGCTCATAAAACAATGACCCGCTTTACTAACGAATGTATTTAAGCCTTTTAAGTTTTCAAGCAATTTGAAATATTTCTAAATACCTACTTATATTTAGCATACCAAAACTTGATTAACTAATTTTATACTGGACAAAGTTTTTTAGTACCTCTAATACAATTTAGCACTTATTAGTGGAAACAAACAATTTTTATGTCCACATTATGCATGTTTACACCTCCTATTCGTATTAGGAAAAAATTACAAGGTATTAATATACAGTAGAAGTATTAATAAATACCATGGGGTCAATATGGTCAAATCAAGGCGTTGGTAGTGCGGTAAAATGACCTATATACAATTTCATCCGAGAAAAATATATTTAATCCTTTAATTCCCAGTGGAACATAGGGCCGAGAAATCGGCCCATATAATTATACCAACACACAAAAAAAATATACCAGAAAAAAATTTAACAAACTCGTTTGTTTGATATAAAAGTTAAATACAATAACGCCTTGAATTTGATTCAAACATTATGTTTATCACTATTGCAACTTTTAAAAATAACACTCAACAAAATGCATTTGATAAGCAAATAAGTGAATAATTTTTCATTATCAATAAACATAATACTTGAATTAAAGTAAAAATCAAATTTTTTTAATTTTGGCCGTTATTTTGATTTTTTTCAAGGCATGCTATGTTTTGTTTTTCTTTTTGTAAATTTGTCTATTACTTTTGGAGTTTCATATTTTAGTAGCTCTTTGGACTTTGATGCGGTTGCACAAATTAGAGATTAATCAGAACTGAGTCGACAACGACATGTGCTTTTCAATATATTTTGTATGGGAAGCAAAATGTCGCCATGTCGTCCGGCGATTTGTCGTCGTAATAGAATCTATTCTATTTTCATGACGACACACTAACACACACTTAAAATATTTGTCAAAATGTTGCCATATTTTTAACTAATTAAAGGAACAGAGTTGCAGAAATTCGTATTAAAGTTGCAAAAATTCGTACTTTGTTCACAAAAAATTTATTTTTTTGACACAAGAAATATAATTGAAAATAAAAATACATAATTTACCGCAAACAAGCAAAATTAAATACAAAAAAATGTAAAACAACAAGAACTAATGCAAAAGCAATTGAATTGGTGAAGACAAATACAAACATACTCTTGTTTTGCTTTCATTTTTTTCTAAACGTCAACAAATGTCGACGGTAGATTGTTGCTGAATTTAAATTAATCGCGACGACTTTTGCTGTCGTCGGTCGACAATCGACACAGTTGTGATTAACCTCTTATGTGTAAATCGGAAAAGTTTAATGAAATTATAAAGTTATTTTGTAATATGAAAGATTTAGAATTTTATTGCACCTTTTATAATTTTTGTTGTTTTTTATTTTTCAATAAATAAATTTAAATTAAATTTAACATGTTTTTTATTAAAAAAAATTATTAAAACTTTGAGTTAAATCAAAACATTCTTTCATTAAAAAATTACAAAAGTTCAATAATTGTGTTTTATCAAATCAACAACTTTCTTTATTGACAGAAAAATAAAATAATTTCAACAACGTGCTTACAATTTTCATTATCAATTCTGCAAAAATCGTCATTACAGGAAATTCAAAAAATTTTTTATTGAATCTGTGATTTTCGTATTCAAATATGAAAATTATTTTTTTGTGTGTATTGAAATGTAATTATATTAGTTCAGATCTTTTCTATTGTATTAGATATAATTGTATCCGAGAAATGGTGCGATATAATTGCATTAGATAATGCATTATTATGTTACATAGTATCGGTTTTGATCTAAACTGATAAAATTATATTAAAGTCATATGTATCCTAATGTTTACCTGATATAATTGTATTTAATACAACCCGAGTAAAAAAAATTATATATAATCATATGTGGCATATATTAGAATATATAATTGGACATGTGGTTATGTATATCCATATATAATTATATATGAGGTTTTTTCCGAAAAATTTTCCTTATATTATGCCATATATAATTTCATTTAATTAGATATCGGCCTTCATAATATTAGATATGGCATATATAATTATATATTACATATATAGAATATATAGAACTATATCTTAATATATATGGTGGCATTTTAGCAATATATAATTATATTTGGTATCATTTAAACAATATATAATTATATATGGTGACAATTAAACTACCCAAGTAAAAAAAAATGATATGGAGCCATATGAAGTTATATTTAATTATATATAATCTTTTATGTAATTAGATATAATTATATCCGAAAAATGAGAACGTCTTATTGTATCATATTGTATCGAATTGTATACAATTGTATACAAATTGGTACAATTTGATACAATTTTATGCAATTCGATACAATTGTATCCGAATTTTGTCCTCATCCAATTACATCAAATTATATCTTTTTGTATAAAATTATATAAAATGTTATAAAAGTGGACATAGTTTGATACAATTATATCTAAATATTAACCTTATACTTTTTATCATATTATATAGGACCATATCTAACAATATACATACAAAAATTATTTTTTTAAATAAAAAAAAATTTTCAATTACTTTTAATTGTAATGTTCTTTTTTGAATTGCAATTACAAATAATATGTAATTATAGATGAGTTTTTTTTTCAATTACAATTACATGTAATTGTGTAATTGCAAGTGTAATTAATTACAAAATGTAATGATTAACCCCAGGCCTGCTGGAGATCTTATAATTTCGATAAATCTTCCATTACTTTTATCCTGATTTATCATGACAGTGCAATAAACATGAAAAAAATTACTTTTAATTTAGTAATTTTAAAATAAAGTTAACAACACTGAAATTTTAAAGTTAATAGGATTATGATATACAACCAAGATATAAGAAATCAGACAAGTGTACGTTATAGTATAGGGAATTTCGTATTAAAGCTTCAGTGTTGTTAATGTTATGGGTGCGGTGCGTAGGCCATTTTTGACTCATGCTAAAAAAAAAACAAATTACTCACCAGAGCTTCGAAAAATTGAATTGAATGAATTCCTAACTTGAATCATTCAAATTGCATGTTCGTTCACCATTTTACTAATTGAATGAAGAAATTTTATTACCATTCACTTAGTGCAGTGTAGTTTGAAACTAACATATAATCAAAACCAAAGCATACAAGCTGTAACAAAGCATACGATACTATTTATTTCTTTTAGATGAATTTTAAACGTTTTTCATTTGTATTATGCTAATATTCAGCAATTACATGCAAATTTAAATTTTTCATTTGATTAAGTGAATGAAAACAAATCATTTTTCATTCACCTTTTTATTAAATGAATTCAAGTAAATTGGGTTTCATTCAGTTAGAATTCAATCAAAATAGAATGAATTCATATAATTTAAAGCTATTGGGAATTAAGCTATAGAATTAATTCCATAAGAATGCTATTAGGGAATGAAATTTAACCCAAATTTCATTAATTTTTAAAAAGTGAATGAAAGAATTAAGCCTTTTAAACCTTTGTTACTCACGCACGAGCATTTCGTTTCTTACTCAGCACATATGAGTATATTAAAAACTTACAATCAGAAAATTCTCACGCAAAACAGTAAAAATTACTAAAAACATATGATGCAAAAAATAAACTCACACACGAATCATGCACGGCTTATTCTTACTCACGCTCACGCACGAATCACTTAAGTATAGTAATTATTACTCACGATCACATGTGAATAACGTGACTCACGAACATTTCGTGTCAACCGCCAATCCCTAGTAATTACTAAATCTAAAACTAGTTCAAAATCATTTATAACATGGAACCAAATGTAATACAATACGGTTTTATATGGACCTTATATATTTTTATATAAAATCACTTTGAAAAAATTCCCTATGTGGGATGATATATGTCTAAGTTATATATGGGTTCATATTCGTCAATATATAATCATAACTAACACAAATTATAAAATATTTCTTATTTGGATCCACATAGTTTTATATTATTATGTATAGTGTCATACTAAATTATATATAAACGTACATGTAATTATACCTTTTATATGTTACTTTATGTACTTATATATAGCACATACATATATATGTAGGCAAATATGTAATAATATAAAATCACATATGTCTCCATATTAAAACCTTTGAGGAAAAAATATCTAACATATGACTATATAAAAGTATATCTGCTTGAATTTAAAAGCATATGTGGCCATATGTAACTATAAGTTACTATATGCAATTACATAAAATAATATATGATTATATCAAAACTTTTTTACTCGGGTAGATATTATCATATATGGTGCCATTTAAACAATATATGGTCATATATGGTACCTCATAAACCAAATCTTTAATTCAGTTCCAGATATGATAATATATGGTACTATATATAGTGCGATATATATTTATATATGGTGTTATTTAAGCTATATATTATCATATATGGTGCCATTCAAACCATATATTATCATATATGGTGCCATTCAAACCATATATTATCATATATGGTACCATTTAAACCATATATTATCATATATTGTGCAATTTCAACAATATATGCCCATATATGGTACCTCATGAACAATATTTTTAATACAGTTCCACATATGATAATATATGCTACCATATATAGTGCCATATATATTTATATATGCTGTTATTTAAGCAATATATTACCATATATGGTGCCATTTAAACCATATATTGTCATATATGGTGCCATTTCAACAATATATGGTACCTGATGAACGACATTTTTAATACAGATGCAGATATGATAATATATGCTACCATATATAGTCCCATATATATTGATATATGGTGTCATTTAAACAATATTAATATATAGTAATATATGGTATCATTTAAACAATATATTGTCATATATGGCACAATTTAAACAATATATGGTCAAATTTGGTACCACATCAACATTTTGAATACAATTCCATATATGGTTTAATTTGAATAATGTAAAACTGTATGGCGCTATAAAAAATATTATCAGATATGTTACTTCATTAACAATATTTATAATACAGTGTCATATATTGTAATATATGTATATCATTCAATATATATTGATGTATGGTAATGGTACAATAATTCCAATATCAGTTGAGATACAATTTGTGGGTCCATATCAACAATTTGTTCACGTACATTTAACATATATATTTGTACATTTAAGTTATAATTTATAAACACTTTATAAAGTCAAATAGTTCCATAAACCTCGTCTAACTGTATAGAATGTTTATGAATATACGATTTAATATATAATAATTACAACTACAAATTGGTGCCATTATCTAAAATTGAATTTAATGTTAACTTATAATAAAAGAAAAATGTATTTCCTAAAAATAAAAATATAGTGTTAATTAATGTTAATATACAATGCTGGCAAACCGTTGGCGATGGTCGGTTATGCTTTGGCAGAACGTTGCATTAACTATCTTGGCAAAAAAATAGATTTCAAAAAACATTTTTCAAAAAATTGAGAAAACTTTTTTAATATTTGCTTTTAAAAACATGAAATTTAACCCAGTCCACCAGATTGTCAGCCAAGACCTCTACACTCTAATCTAACGAGACTTGTATAGATGTGTGATAGCTACAAATTAAATGAATGATAAAAGCATTTCGAGCTAACTTATAAGAATCGAAAAAAGGTATTCCAGAAATTATTAAATGTATTTTAGAAAATTTTAATTGTATATCACAAAATATTATTTGCACTTCAGAAACTACAATATTACGCAAATTTAATTATTTATTTATTTAGTTGTGTCCAGAAATAATGAGTCTATTTCAGAATTTCATAGCTAATAGAGAAAAATTTCTCAAATACATTTCATAATTTCGGAAATACGATTGATAATTTCTGAAATACAGTTTGATAATTTCTGAAATACAGTTGTGAATTTCGGAAATACAATTAATAATTTCTGAAACACAATTGATAAAACTTAACTTTAATTGACTAGTTCTGAAATACAATTCATAAATATGAAAAATAATTGATGAGTTCTGAAACACAATTGATAAAACTGAAATTCAATTGATTATTTCTGAAATACAATTAATAAATCTTAAAACAATTAATACAATTGGAAATGGTGTAGAGCGTCAAAAAGATGTAAATAAAATTATTTTATTCAAAGATTCCAATTTAATAAAAAAATAAATATATAATTTTATAAAAAAATTTATAGAAAAAAAAATTTTAATTTTATAAAAAGAAATTAATTTTGTAAAAGAAATGCATATTGAACTCGTTACCTTCTGAGTTTAAACCTTATTTTAACAAAATATTGTAATTTTTATACAATCAGTGCTCTGCCAGTCTATTATTTTTTGAACAGTTGGCAATATATGTCTGGGATCTTATTTAATCCCAAATAAATGGAGATCTTACGTAGTACCCAAATATAATGCGGCATCTAATTTTATCTGTCATTTTTATGGATACTTTTAGATGTCAATCCCCAAATATATTGTTGTTTCTAATTCGATCTGCCATTTTAATACCGAAATAAATTGCTGGATCTAATTCGATCTGCCATTTTTCTGATAAATTTAGATCCAAGTTTATCCCCAAATATATTGCTGGATCTAATTTGATCTGCCATTTTTCAGATCAATTTATATCTAAGTTTATCCACAAATATATTGCTGGATCTAATTCGATGTGCCATTTTTCGGATCAAATTAGATCTAAGTTTATCCCCAAATATATAGCTAGATCTAATTCGATCTGCCACTTTTTCGGATCAAATTAGATATACGTTTATCCACAAATATATTGCCGGATCTAATTTGATCTGCCAAAATTGAGATCAAATTAGATCTAAGTTTATCCCCAAATATATAGCTGG
The DNA here is from genome assembly GCA_949987735.1 of Leucophora obtusa. Lineage (NCBI taxonomy): Eukaryota > Metazoa > Arthropoda > Insecta > Diptera > Anthomyiidae > Leucophora > Leucophora obtusa. The sequence continues at coordinate 291,332,265 of OX465295.1, read as the reverse complement.
ATCTAATTGGATCCGGAAAATGGCGGAAAATATCCGCAAATATATAGCTGGATCCGCCAATTTTCGGATCAAAATAGATCTAGGTTTATCCCCAAAAATATCACTGGACCTCCCAATTTTGAGATATAACTTGATCTTAGTTTATCCCCATATATACAATGGGATCTAATACGATATGATTGGATACACCCAATTTTGAGATCTAATTGGATCAGCTAGATATTACAGCAGATCTTAAAAAATATCAAATTGGATATAATTAGATATTGCGCGAGATCAATTTTTTTTACTCGGGAATACAATACAAAAACCATACTTTTTATCCGATGCTGTTATATCTGATGGAAAATTTATATAAATTTTGTCAGATTAGTTCCAAACTAATGCCATGTTATAAATTTATGTACTACCTAATACAATTAAATAGCGCCATTTCTCGAACGTAATTTCATTTGATCGAAATATAATTTTATCTAAACTAATGCAATTAGACTAAAATCGATATAATTATATGGGCCTAATTCTCGGAAAAAATTGTACATGAATGAGATATATATTAGGGTGGGTCGATTTAGCAATCGATATTGCGTACTCGATTTTTCGAAAGCTTTTAGCATGGGAAAAAAAAAGTTACTCTACGACATATCAAAAAAATCATTTTCGAGGCTCCCAAATTTAAATTTTTTGCAATTTTCTAATAAATGCTAGATTAGCGCCATCTTGAGGTGGCTTTTTGAAACAACTAATAAAGTTGTAAACAATATAACATTACAACCTTTCCAGAAAGGTATTACTTATGAAAATCGGATAAAAAATGTGGCAACTAGAGGTAAAAGTATATAAGTAAAATTATTTTCTGCTAGATGATGAAATGATGATAATGATGTTGATGACAACAAGGAGAAAATAATTTTACTTATATACTTTTACCTCTAGTTGCCACATTTTTTATCCGATTTTGAATCATATACAGCATGGCCAAAAATGTGCCCAAACTATGCTGTATATGAGTCACAAATGTCTGTCAGTCACAAAAACTGTCCCCGTACCATGCGCTATGCATACATATATATATATATATTATGTCCTATGGTTGCATTAGGAACAAAGGGCCACAACGAACTCTCTCCATTCGGTTCGGTTTGATGATAGATGTTTTATTTGTCTCCAGCTTAGACCGCTTAGGTTGACTTCGTTCTCGAATTGACGACGCCAAGTGTGCGATGGTCGGCCAATTCTTCGAGTGTTGCGCTGAGGGTTCCAATCAATAGCAACTCTAGCAATATCACCTTCAGGCCTTCGCAGAGTATGACCAATCCAACGCCATTTACGGCTAAGGATTTCGATATGAATTGGACGTTGATCTTTTTGTAGCCAGACTTGCGTGTTGGTTATGATGTTTGGCCAAAATATCTTTAGGATCCTTCGTTGGCATCGGTTAACGAATACTTGGATTGCGTTTGTGTCGTATGGTGACGTGTTCCAAGATTCACAGGCGTATAAAAGCACCGACTTGACGCAAGAATTGAAGATCCTGATTTTAGTGTATTTCGAAATAGCTGAAGATTTCCATATAGGGCGTAGCGTACCAAAAGACTAGTTAGCCTTTGAAATTCGATAAGCTACATCGTCTCTGCAGCCGCCCGTATGTGCTAAAATGTTGCCAGGATAGCAAAATGATTTTAATTCTTCTAGCTCAACGCCCTGTATATGGACCAACACCCAGCAATAAAAATTGCAAGTAATGCTTTACAAACTACTTCTTTCGATACTTCACAAGTATCCGTTAGTGGTATTTTTACTGCTTTTTTAGAAGTTATTCTGAACAACTTCAAAAATTCACTTCTTTCATTGCTTCTAAGGTATCCGTTAGTATATTTTTATAGCTTTTTTAGACTTACTTCTGAACAACTTCCAAAAAATCACTTAAGTATTGCTTCTAAGGAGTAATTGCTCTAAAAGTGATCGTAAAAAGTGATTTTGATATCATCTGACATTTCCAAACAGAGGGTACCGGGGTCGACCAATATTTTTTTATTTTCTTTTTTAATTAATTTGTTTAAATTCAATATTTTTTTAATTTTAAAATTTTTAAAAATATGTATATATAAAAAAATGGTGAGAAATTGCTTTTTATGCACATGTAAAAATAGTACTTGTTTAACAGTAACAAAGTGGTGTTTTTATTCCAGTCAATTTTCATATCAAAGAATAGCTCATCGGTAGAGCGCTAGACTAGCAATCGTAAGGTCGCAAGTTCGATACCCGGTGACGGCAATAAAAAAAACTTTTGTAAAATAAAAAAAATATAATTTTTTATTGTGAATAACTTTTTTTTAAACTTTTAATTGGTGAAAAAACGCTTCCTTTGCACTCGTTTAAAAAGTAGTGAAAAATATTGAAGTGGGAGTACTTCTCTCCTATGACAAGTCAATGTTAAAATCATTAGTGTTTATGTGAAAAAAGAAGTACATCTAGATCATCAATTGTAGTGCTTTTTCTACTACTTCAGCATTTCTTTTTTGCTGGGGAATTTACTGGTGTTTAAGGTATTTCAACGCATCACTTTGCTCTTCCTTATATTTATTTTTAGGCCAGCTTTTGCAGCTTCGATTTCGAGGGACTTGAGTTTGGCTGCCATATGGTTGTAATTGTGCGATAAAAGGTAGATATCGTCAGCGTATTCAAGGTTCTCTAGCTGATGATTGAGTCACCATCTTATTCCTATAGTTTTTTGAGTAGCATTTAGTACAATAACATCAATAACGATGTTGAAGAGACGAGAGGATAGAATGCATCCCTGGCGCATACCGGTTACGACGTCGAAGTGGTTGCTCAGTGCGTTATCATGAACAAATTGACATCTAACAGCTCTGTACAGAGCTTTAATTCTATTAATAATTTTTGGGGGGACACCTTTGCAGACAAGAGCATTCCAGATTGCATTGTGGTTCAGGGTGTCAAAAGCTTTTTCGAAGTCTATAAAGACCTTGTAGAGAGGGGATTGCCATTCTGCGGACTGTTCTAATATTATTCGTAAAGTATTGACGTGGTCAACGCATGACTTTTGAGGGCGGAAGCCAGCCTGTTCAAACCTGAGATCATTCATTACAGCATCTGAGATTCTTTTATTGATAATATGCGCTATTATCTTGTTCACTGTGCTAAGGATAGTGATACCTCTCCAGTTCTTGCAATCAGTGAGGTCGCCTGTTTTGGGGATATTAAAATAATACCTTCTTTAAGCTGCGAGTCGAGTTGAAGGGTGAGCCAGAAGTTTTCGACAAGTGGTACTTAGCAGTAGATTGGCTGTAATTTGACAATCAGCTTTGAGCATCTCGGGGGCTATGTTATCGGCACCGGGTGCCTTATTTCCCTTTAGAACCTTGATGGCATTTAGCACTTCAGCAATATCAGGACTCTGTATGGAGATATCTTGTCGTACGGTGTGTTCCGTACATGAACAGATATTTTCCAGGTTTGTTGGGGTATTAGAAAGCATGCTGGAATAATGCTTAGATGTTGTCACTATGCCGTCACTTTTTTTAAGTGGGTTGGTATTCGAGAAGTTTTTTCTGGTGAGCTTTTTGGTTATCCCGTATAGATCCTTGGATCTGTGCTCTTCGGAGGCTTTTTCAGCATCACTAGCAAGTTGATCGTACCAACTTCGCGAAACCAATATGTTCCCTGGCAGTATCTTTAAAGTTGTTCTTCGTGTTTTGTCACTCTACCTCTGGATGTACACGTTGTATCGCTAGACCTCCTTTTAGCTCTTCAATATAATTTATAAGTATTTGGCTGTTTTTTAGTTTTTTCATATCAGACTTCCGTTCAGTGCTTTCAGGCTGCCGAATAGCTGCAACTTTTGATCGGAGACTGCCAATTACCAAGTGGTGGTCTGGGAAGCAGTCCGCTCCGCTCTTGCATCGTACATCAAGAAGACTTCTGCGCCATGATCTACTTATGGCAATATGGTCAATTTGGTTCTCGGTAGTTTTATCAGGCGATACATATGTCACTTTGTGACAGGTTTTGTGGGAAAATGTAGAGCCACCTATAACAAGGTTGTAATTGTTGCAGATTTCAATGAAAAACTCTCCATTTTGAGCCATTTTGCATTCCCGACCAAAAAGCTGCATACATGGATTTATACAGGTTTAATATATGTTCGTACATGTTCGCTCTGAATGAAATAAAGGAAATACCGCTACGCTTACCGATACAGGACAATAACTACCGTAAGTTTGACTTCAATTCAACATACTAGCAGTGCAGTTAGTATAGAAAGCCTCGTGTATTCAATTCATAGTATGTAAATTCATTTTGTAGTGTTGTGTTAATTCATCTTTTAGTCATGTTATTATTAAACAAACCTCGTTACAAATTATCGCATGACTTAAATATTTCATTAATCACACACAATGTAGAAAAGTTTGACAAACTGCAATTGTAAGTGGCCACTTGAAAAATAACAACATTTTGTCAGATATAATAGACATCGTTTATGAGAAAAATGATTCAGTTCTTCAGCAGACATTTAAACGGAAACAACAGCCGCAATGATTTTAAATACCGCCACAGCCATGTTACTACTTTCAACGATGGCCAAATTAAACTCCAATCAAACCGAAATGGTCAACAATTCGTTAATTATTGATATTGTAAGTCAATTACGCGAAATATATGATTCTCATAATTACGTATTTTATATATCGGAACGTTTGCTGAATTCTACAGATATGGCTAGATTATTTGTGGGAAATTTTCAAAAGGCATTTCCAGAGGTACCCACTTTAATTTTTATTAATATTCCTGGATATATGAGAGGATTTTTAAGTTCTCCATCACTGTGTTTGATCTTAACTACCAGCAAGGATGATCCCATAATGGAAGTGACCGCATTAAGTCTTATAAGAGTCCGTTATATTAAGACTATTTTTATATTATATCCCGCAGCTGAAATAAAGGATATTTATACAAATATTAACTTGATTTACGAATGGATATGGCAAAAACAATTTCTTAATACCATTTTAATAACCATACGAAATAATGTCTATATAAATGATCCCTATCCAGTGCTAAGTGTTATTAATAAAACTGGTAATTGGAATGTTGCTGATTTCTTTCAAAAAAATGATTTCGATTTTAAAGGATATGTGCTAAAATTACCAATACATTATGATTTACCAAGGGTTTTTCGTATGACACGTAAACCACTTGGCAGACGTAGTGATTACGTTAGTGGCGTGGCAGGCAAATTATTTATGGAATTCATTCGTGCAATCAACGTTACATTGATTGGCAATTTTAAGGAAAGACAAAAGGCAGAATCACTGAATATAACTGGCATTATACGTATGGTTGAAAAGCAACAAATGGAGATTTCCATCAACGCGTATACGGCTATGTTAACATCAATGGCCGGTACCAGTTATCCAATAGGTATTAATGATTGGTGTATAATGGTGCCATTTCGTAGTCGTTCACCGGATTACATGTATCTACAAAAGACTTTTGGAATGTACACATGGTATCTGATGTGCTTCAGTATTGTCTATATAACCATTGGCCTTTGGTTATGTACTCCAGCTTATGAGAGAGATTTAAGTTTATCATTTTTACAATCTATATGTTCGCTACTCTCAATATCACCTTTGAAGGTTCTACTGCAACCTTACTCTCGCACACGTTTTCTATTTGTCATACTATTTTTAATGGGTTTTATCATTACGAATATGTATGTCTCGAAAATGGCCAGTTATTTGACGGCTTCAACAAGTCAACGACAAATCGATACTGTACAAGATGTTGTTGATGCCAATTTATCTATAATGGTGTTGGATTATGAATATGACTTATTGGTCGCTATGAATTATTCCAAAAGTTTTATGGACTTAATTATCATTTCCACCAAAAAGCAAATGGATGAACATCGTGATCACTTTAACAGTTCATTTGGTTATAGTGTCGCAACAGATCGCTGGGAATTTCTCGATAAACAACAGTCGTATCTCAAGAAACCTCTATTTCGTCTAACGCACATTTGTGTTGGTCCGTATTATTATGTCTTTCCCATGCAAGCTGACTCGCATCTATACCAAATTCTGAAAATCTTTATTATGATGGTCTCACAACATGGTTTATTACAACATTGGAAATCTGAAACTTTTGCAGATGCCTTATTTTTAGGTTATGTACACATATTGAGGGTTAATGAAGAATTTTCACCCTTGACGAAAACATTTTTTCGTTCGATCTGGTATGTTTGGGCATTTGGTTTATTTTTTGGTAGTTTAGTGTTTATTTTAGAAATTAAACATTTAACTTTAAAGGTTTTTAACAAATGGGTTAACTAGAATTCATGGAGTATTATTATAAAAGTGTTATTAGAAACATAAGTAAAGTGAATTTAATAAAATAATACTATATTGTAGCTTAATTAATAAATCATAAATTAAGCAAGGACAAAAATTAAAGGCGGGTATGTCGACTGTATGACACCCTACACCCTTACAGTATGATTGGGTTCATATTACGGGAATCGGAAGAGGAAATTTCAATAGTTCTACTAAAATACACCCACCTGAGGAGCAAAAGTATTTACATTGTTCAGATATTTTGCTTTAAATTTTTAACTATGAGAGCAAATCTAATAATTCTTTCTAGCATTATTTATTTATTAACCTGTCCCAATTGAAATTCAAGGTAAAATTTTAACTATTTTATTTGACCAGGAAAAAATTTTTATTTTCCTGGTTAACCCTCTAACGGGCAAGGATGTCTCACGGCAGCTATAATAAAATTACCAAAAAAAAAATGCATCAAATGTGTATTTTATAATCATAACTGAAGCAACTCCGATACAAAACATAATTCCTTAAGGGGGGACATTACATTCGCGGTAGAGAAAACAGACCTTTTTTAAAAATTCATAACTCAGTCAAAAACAAACATTTTTTTTTTATTATTGTAGAGAATTGAACAAATTACAAGAAAAAAAATTAAAAAAATTATATTTTTCACTCTAACATGGTTTTATAGAGCTCCAAACTGGCGGCAGAGAAAAAAAAAACGGGGCCTCATGGTTGCAGCGCTGGGAGTCGAAAAAATTGTCCGATCTGGAAAAAAAATGACTTTTTTAAATCTTAACACAATTGGTTATCGTATGACACGAGCTTTTTTTAAAAATTTTTTTTAAATTTGTGGTGATGTTCCAAATTTGAAAGTGTGTTTTTTCGAAAAAAAAAATATTGACTTTAAAAATTCATAAAAAATCGAAAAAAAATTTAAAAAAAGCTCGTGTCATACGATAGCGAATCAAATTTAAAAAAATACAAAAAAAAAAATTTTTCGTCAAAAAATGAACCCGCTAGTGCCGCAACCAGTAAAACATGGTTTCGAGATAAACGCGTTCAAAGTTTGTGAACAAAGAAAAAAAAGGTTACCTTCAATCTGCCATGCCTGCTTCGTACTGTATGCCTTCGTTATCTTGTGTTGTGCTGTTTCTTATAGTTTTTTGCAATCGTTTAGCAATTCGGCCTTCTTTTGAAACTTCATATGCCTTCACTCGAAATAACAACCACCAAAAGTCAGGTAGCAAGTAAAACAAGTATATAAATACCAGCTGCCGTACGTAGGTAGCGCGAAAATTAAAAATGCGCTCTCACTAATCCGGCTGTAACTTTTGAACCCGTAGGAATTTTTACATGAAATTTTTTTTCTTAGAATCTTAAGAATATTTGCTAAAATACAAAATTATAAAAAAAAATTCCCTTTCAAAAAACGGCCAATGTCATGTCCCCCCTTAAATCTTTTAAAAAGAACATTTTCGTATGCAGTGTACCGTTTGAAGGCGAGAAAACGTCAAAATTAAAATTTCAAAAAATAATAATTTAAAACCAACAAAATTTCCAAAAATCTGAAAAGCAAAATTTTTGATAATAAACTCAAAGTAATATTGAAGCTTTAACTTTTATAATCAGTCGTTGCTTCATGCCAGTCTACCTTTAAAAGACATCGTCTTAACTTGAAAACTAATGGACGAATGCTTGTGAAATTTGGCAAAAAGAATATACTTAGTATTGGTAGCAAAGCTTTTTAGTTTTTACAATATATACTGAAATTAAGGTACGTTTTCGCTCAATTAGGCATTTGCCGAAAAACAAAAATCACTAATTCTTCTTAAGTAGCAGCATGATAATAATTTTTGGATTGCGGTCATATGTAGGTGCAAGAAGTAATTTAACCTTTAACCTACAAATATTTATGTATTAGTTTTCAAGATTGAATCTAACTTATTTTGGCCCATATCGCCTAAAGTAAGCAGAAAAAGAAATAAAATTTTGTGGAAATTATAATTTACTAGCGAACCCCCTGCACACTTCGTAGTGCAAAATAGAAAAATAAAAAAATCAATTTAACCCTCTAATCGGCCTAAGCTTTTTTGCAATGAAATTTATACCATGTGTTCCTCACAAAAAATAAACAATAAGTTCTTCTACAAAATTTTTTTTCGTTGCCTACTTTAGGCGATATGGACCAAAATAGTTTAAGGGTGAATCTCGAAAACTAGCGCATAAAAATTACTAGGTTTAGGCACAAATTATTTCTCTTACCAAGATGTAATTGCAATAAAAAAAATACATTTTTTGTGCTGTTACTTAAGAGGTTGTAGCGAATTTCGTATTTGGAAAAATGCGAAATTGAGCGAAAACGCACCAAAACTTCAATATATATTATTCAAACTTATAAGCTTTGCTACCTATACCAAATATATTCTTTTTACCAAATTTCAGAAAAATCCGTCCATTAGTTTTGAAGTTAAGGCGATGTCCTTTAAAGGTATCCTTATGGAATCCTGTGCGTCCTTGGACCAAAGCAAGGAACTTTTTGAATAGATTAAGCTCCAATCTTACTTCATGGTCACTATCAATTGTTTTAGTCATATGTTAAATATGTTTGTAAGATTTTTGAAAATTTTGGTTGTTTTAAAATATTTAATTTTTGAAATTTTACGAAATTTTATCTTTGACACTTTCTCGCTTCCAAACCGTGCGTTGTATACAAAAAAATTCTTCACAAAAAATTTTATAAATTTTGTTTTCTGTTGAAAAAGCATAATTTCTTATTATAAAATACCCCCTTGGCGCTTTTCTGGTCAATTTTATATACCCCGCCTGGAGGCAGGCTTGCCGGTTAGAGGGTTAAAATTCATTTTAATCAGTGATAAACAGTTTTTATTGTAATGCTGTGTGGTACACAACATTTATAGTTTTTCCATTTTCGGTATAAATATACAAAACCGATGGTTTGCCAACACGCGAACAGGCTACATACAACTGTCCATGTGAGAAAACTGGATACTCTAAATTCACTCCATAAAATCCTAACGCTTGGCCTTGCATCTTATTAATAGTTACCGCAAACGCAAGGCGAACAGGAAATTTAAATTCAAGTGGCATATCAAACGGAATCATTGGGTTGCGTGGAATGAATACATTTTCGCCTTTAAATTTTTCAGTTAAAATAGTAGCTTCAATTACATAAGCCATCAATCTTTTAACAGAAAATATTGTGTCATTACACAAACGGGGTTGATTAATATTGCAAGGCATAATGATAGTGAATGCAAATTTCAATTGGAGATTATGCGGAAAATTCTGTTGGATAATTCACATAATTCAGTATCTATAGACTTATATTAAACCAAGTCGTCAGGAATCTTGGATTGTATAGCCCTGTTTCATTCACTAACATCTTTTTTATATCTTGAAGTTTCATTAACTCAATAATTCAATGGCAATTTCAAAGCAGAAAGTGGTTGCAATGCCAGAAGATTTCTGGCATGAAATCGATTGCAGGATTACGATTTACTTGACGTACTCGAAACAGAATATATTCCGATAGATGGTCTTGAAATGTTGTCCCTAATTTAGATGGATTCAATGGAAAACACGAAGACTAGAGTGTCCAAAAAACCGGCCATTTGGGAAAACCGGTTTTCGGTTTGTTCGAAAATTACTATTTTAAAAAAACCGGTTTCGGTTACGGATTTTTTTAAAAAACCGTTTTCGGTTTTTTTTTGTTATGAAAATAAATTTGTACAAATAGCAGAAAAAGCTAATAAAAATTAGTTAGAAGCGCCCTGCAGAAACAACTTCTAAACTCAGCTGAATCGGTTTTCTAAAGCGGGATTAAAATTATCTGATTTTACGTTTGATAAATCAAACAAAAAAATCCTATGAGATGATTTGATTGCCAAACAAATCTTTTCGCAAATCTATTTGCGTTTACATCAACAGATGAAGTGATGCCAACATTTTAAGAACAAAACTCGCAGGCAGGCCCAAAAAAGCGCTAAGTTATAAATCTGATCAAAATAGGTAATTTTCAACCAATTTATGCTTCCAAACATTTAAAAAGTGGTAAAAATCATTATTATGTTAAAAAAAAATTAGATAAAACTGTATCAAAATAAAGATTTCACTATAAAGCGCTAAATAAAAAATAGAAAAACGTCAAACTAGCACCTTTCTATAAAAAGCGCTAACCGAAGTTTTGAGTCATACAAAAGCGCCAAGGATAGCACGATCAGATGCAATTAGACAAAAATTTTAATTTTAGTTAATTGCAAAGAACATTTTACACTTCTGAAATCAGAAAAAATTACCGATATTAGTAAATTAATAACATCACAGAAAAACAATTACATTTCCAAAATTTAATTTATAATTTTTTTAATGGGAAGACAATCTACTCTTCTAAGACAGCAGTACTTACTATTTATTTTCGCTATTTTAACTCGACTAATACTCAGTGAAAACATCTACCGGTTTTAGCAAGATATTTAGAATGTTATTTGTATTCAACTAAAATTTATTTAAATATATCTAAATTTTTTGTAGATTTAACAGTTCTGGTTTCATCATCCAATCGTATATTTTTCTTAACTACGGTTAACTACCATCTTGTTAATTATCTTGAATCCAATTTGCTTCTTAATGATCGACAGTATGGCTTTCGTAGAAGTCGTTCTACGGGAGACCTGATGGCATTCCTTTCGGAGCGTTGGAGTCGGTCCATTCACAGATTTGGTGAAAGCAAAGTGGTTGCGCTGGATATTTCCAAGGCGTTTGATCGTGTGTGGCATAAAGCACTCGTATCAAAGCTTATTGCTTTTGGTGTCGGTGACGACTTCTCTCGATTCATATCGAGTTTTCTCAGGGATCGCACTATAAGAGTTGTTATAGATGGGGTCTCATCTAATGAGTTTCAGTTGAATGCAGGGGTACCACAAGGCTCTGTTCTTTCTCCTTCTCTCTTTCTTATCTTTCTGAATGACTTTCTCTGTCAGACTTCCAATCCTATCTACTCTTTTGCAGATGACAGCAACATTTGCCATTCATATTCCTTTGATCATAGGCCAAGCCTTGTGGAGGTTGAAGGCAAGCGGCAGATTATGAATGACACACTCAATCAGGACCTAATTACAATCTCCGAGTGGGGTCGCGTGAATAGGGTCGATTTTAATCCACGCAAGACCCAATGTTGTTTGCTGACTCATAGGACCGCTGAGCCATCAATGTCATCTGTATACATGGGTGGTATCAGTATTGAGGAATCTGAAGCTCTTAATGTTCTGGTCATGAGAATACAGTGTGATGTCCGTTGGAAGGATCACGTCATTCAAGTGTCGAAAGAGGCATTCAAGTGTCTTGGCTTTCTTAACCGGTGTAAGAACTACTTCACTTCCTCTGATCTTCTCACTATTTATACCACCCATATCCGGCCAAAGATGAAATACAACTCCCATATATGGGCAAGGGCTTCAAAGTCTATTTTGGAGCTTTTGGACCGTGTACAAAGGAGGGCGTCGGCGCTCATTAATGACAGTAGGGTATCCAGCTCTATTGACTCATTGGAGCATCGTCGGAATGTGGGTTGTGTAACACTGTTCTATCGTTACTACCATGGGAAGTGTTCTGCTGAGATAAGTGTACTTATCCCGGGGTCACGTGTTTTTGGCCGCAACACGTGCTTGTCTAGTAGATCTCATCCGTTTGTGGTCGATTGTCCAGTTAGTCGCACAACGCATTATAGAGAGAATTCGTTCATTAGTCGAACCGCCCGTATGTGGAATAAACTCCCCGCAGATGTCTTCCCTGATACTTACAATTTAGAGAAATTCAAGTCAAACGTTCATAAACACTACTCCTTTCCATAACCTATTTTCCTAATATCAACACAATGCGTTGCATCAGTAGGGGGCATCCCCTAAGTGTTGGTCTAATGTAAAAAAAAAAAAAAAAAAAATGTAACCAATTAATTACGCAGAAAAAAAGTAATTATGTTTTTTGTAGCAACATTCATTAGTCACCCAAAGGACTTTCGTATCTTATTTGTTTGAATACATGTGAAAAGATATTATTTTTATATAAAGGGGAACAAAACTGCAGATTCGTTTATTAACTTTAAGCCCTGGTTTATGTATTACGAAAATACTCTAGACGAAAGCAAAGTAACGAAAATTAGTTTTTGTTTCCCATGTATATTTGACGAAAGTAATTGTCAATTTCTTTCGTTTAGACTATTTTCGTAATAGGTAAACAGGCCCTAAGTCTTTAAAAATAAAATGCAGTCGAAATATAGAATTTTCGAATGATTAGCTTAAAAATAGTTTTGATAAAAACATTTTAATAAAACCGGTTAACCGACAAATAATAACCGGTTTTCGCTTTATTCCAATTTAGAAATTATTCGAAACCGGTCGGTTTTTTAAAATTAAAAAAACCGGTTAACCGGTTTTCGGTTACGGTTTTGGACACTCTATCGAAGACAAAATAATCGCATAGAAAGTTCGAATTTGATAAGGATGAGCGGCAATTGCTGCATCTGCAAATGGTTGTTCCCAACAAACATCATTTTTCAAAAAATTGAGCTGTTGATTTGAAATAATTTATTCTTAAACCTAATAATATTTATGAGCTAGTTTTCGATATTTACTCTTATACTGCATTTAGATTGAAGAAAACTACCTAGCTTTTGAATCTCGCTAGCTTTTAATTGTCAAAATGCATATATAGCGAACAAGCAAAAACTAGTTTTGTACGAAAGCTACGTAGGTAGTTTTTGCTTAATCGAAATTCAGTTTTTACCTATTTTGGCAGACATCGCCTAAAGTAGGCAAGGAAAAAAATGTGGTAGATGAACTTATTGTTTATTTTTCGTGAGGAACTCATGGTATAAATATCACTTCAGAAAAGCTCAGGCCGGTTGTAACGTGCCGTTACAAATAACCTACTTATTCATATGCCTAATGGAAATGCTGATACCCCTAACCAACAATATATTTTCACTTGACTGGGCAAATATTCTAATAATTCTTATTTGGTTAATAAGACATATTACTTATAATGGAAAAGTTGTATGGCCTAAGAGAGCTTGAATCCAGTTGGAGTTTTACTATACTTCGTCCCACGGCCGAAGTATTCAAGAATAAGCCAGCCCGATTACAGTTCCCAAATTAACCCGACTCACCTGCTTACTATTCTCGTGAGATACTCAGAACTATTTACTAATCGTAGTTACCATATTCCCTCGTTTCGCCGAAATAACCCGACTCAACTGCTTACTATTCTCGTGAGTTACTTAGAAATATTTACTAATCGTATTTACCATATTCCCTCGTTTACCTGAATTAATCCGACTCACCTGCTTACTATTCTCGTGAGTTACTTAGAACTATTTACTAATCGTATTTACCATATTCCCTCGTTTCCCTGAATTAACCCGACTCACCTGCTTACTATTCTCGTGAGTTACTTAGAACTATTTACTAATCGTATTTATCGACTCACCTGCTTACTATTCTCGTGAGTTATTTAGAACTATTTTCTAATCGTAGTTACGATATTCCATCGTTTCCCCGAATTAACCCGACTCACCTGCTTACTATTCTCGTGAGTTACTTAGAACTATTTACTAAACGTATTTACCATATTCCCTCGTTTCCCCGAAATAATCCGACTCACACGCCGACTACTCCCAAGCGCACTAACAGGAGATTGTCTGTAGTACGATAATAATCGTGCTGACACTCTAAAGGAAGCAGACCTTTAACGAACCTAGCCCCGCTGAGTTCTCCCCCGGCTGGAAACAAAAACTGCATCACAAATGGCGCCCGAGCAGGGACCCGCCTCCAACGACGCATCTAGTGGAACAGGATAACTCAACCACCAACGAACTTGGAGCGGGTAACACAGACATTTCCCAAAGCGCAGGAAACACATTGCAAGTAGATTCTCTTGGTTGGATCTATCTACTTCGGAAGGACAAATTGGTAGAAGTATGTCGGCAGAATGGTATCGCTACAGAGGGATCAACCGTCGACAAACTGTGGCGAGTGTTAGGCGAATTAGTTCGTAAAAAGCGACGGAGAGCCTCGTCAGAAAATTTGCTGCGAGCCTTAGATGAAGAGTTACTGGAGGAGGAGCGGAAACCGATTAATAGTCGACCCCCACCAACAATTACTCTTAATACGGCAACAACCGAGAAGGGCCCATCGGCCAGCGCACTAACCGATGCCGAAGTTATGAAAATAATATATAGGTGGGACTTAAAGTACGATGGGAGAGAGAACCTAATGGAGTTCATCGAACGGCTAGAGGAACTCGCTGAGTGGGACGAATTCAAAATGCAGGCAATCTGCTACTTTTTACCAAAACGTCACCTCTCGCACTTAGAGGAGGCGATTTACCATCGCAAGCAAGGGCCAAGGGAAACCGCCAAGGACTACGTTATGTCATTACAAACTTTGATTCGCCGTCATCCTCTACTCAGCAAAATGGACCACATTGATCGTATCTATGACGGCTTACGATGCGAGTATAAGTTGTACGTTCGGCGTCATGATTTTAAAACTTTGGATGAATTGATGGAACTTGCCGACGAGTACGAGTTGCTCCGCCGAGAGGAAGCTCGACACGGCAAACCACAACCCAATCACTGCTTAGGCGTAACAATGAACTCACCACCGTATGACCGAAGCACTCACTGCTGGCGCTGCAAGAGGCCAGGTCACACCCGTCGGCAGTGTCGGCAGCCACCACGAATATTCTGTTCCGGATGCGGTCGTGACGATATCATGTCCCGGGATTGCTCTTGCGCGAGTATGGTGCAAGAAAACGATCGTGGAGACGGCCGGTACTATATAGACATACGCGTCAACTCCATTGGAGCACGCACTTTGATTGACACCGGATCCACTCTGACGTACATCGGTGAAACTGTTCGGCGTCAATTGGAACAACTGAAGATACGACCCCGACCCCATCAGCGAATAGTACAGGTGGCTGATAGCTCTTGCGTAAGCAGCATTCAAGTATACCCGATTACGATCGAAGTAAATGGACACCGAACGCAGCTGCTAGCCTCCGCTCTGTCGGACCTAGCTGAACCAGTCATACTCGGCATGGATTTTCTTACACGTAGACGGGCTCAACTTACCCTAGACGGTGTACGATTAATTGCCTCCCGTCCGCAACCGCCAGCAGCTAACGCAACGCCCCTATGTGCCGTCACCAGCCGAGATAATCTTACGGTAACTCAGGAAGTAGCAATACTTACCGAATCCAAAAAGAAGTTCGAAGCCAACCGTGGACCATGCAACATCGGAAAAAACGTTATCACAATGAAACACGACCGGCCCATTAAGCAAAGGTATTACCCGCGTAACCCGGCAATGCAGGCAGCAATGAACCAGGAGGTAGATGAGTTGTTAGAGATGGACCGTATCGAACCATCGCACAGCCCTTATAGCTCTCCGGTCGTATTGGTTCGGAAAAAACAGGGTACTTGGCGAATGTGTATCGATTTTCGGCAAATAAATGCCGCTGCCGAAGCCGACGCCTATCCCTTACCTCAAATCAATGCCATCCTTGATCAGCTGCGCGAGGCAACATACATCTTCACTATCGATCTAAAAAACGGGTATTGGCAAATATCCCTCGCTGCTCAGTCATGTCAATTTACTGCGTTTACTGTTCCCGGCCGAGGCCTATTTCAGTGGAAAGTGATGCCCTTCGGCCTACATTCGGCACCCGCCACATTCCAACGAATTCTCGACCAGATCATCGGACCCGAGTTACACCCTCGTGCCTTCGCGTATTTAGACGACATCATTGTACTCGGCAAGACATTCGAGGAGCACCTAGGGAATCTGCAAATCGTGTTTAATAGGCTCTTGCATGCAAACCTACAAATTAATTTTGAGAAGTGTGAGTTCTTTCGCACGAGTTTGCGGTGTCTGGGCCACATTGTGTGTTCCGAGGGGATACATACTGATCCGGCCAAGGTTGAGGCCATGCGAGATATGGCGGCCCCAACAACAGTAAAGGAGCTTCGTCGAGTGCTGGGAGTAGCATCGTGGTACCGACGATTCGTACCTGGTTTCTCAAGTTTAGTGGCACCATTGACGAAACTCCTGAAGAAGAAGACCGTTTGGTATTGGGGCAAGGAGCAGGATAACGCTTTCGACACCCTCAAACAGAAACTGACAGAGGCTCCAATATTGTGCTGTCCAAATTTCGAACATCCATTCTTTTTACAAACTGCTGCCAGTGGAGAGGGGCTAGGAGCGGTTTTGTTCCAGCGTCAGGGCGAGCAAGAGAAGGTTGCCGCCTATGCTAGTCGAACGCTTAACGAAGCCGAACGAAAATACTCAGCCACGGAACAGGAATGCCTAGCTGTACTATGGGGAATTCGCAAAATGCGACCTTATTTGGAAGGATACCGGTTAACGGTGATAACCGACCATCAATCTTTGAAGTGGCTGCACTCCATCCAAAAACCTTCGGGGCGCCTGGCCAGGTGGGCCCTCGAGATGCAACAATACGACTTCGTCATTGAATACCGTAAGGGAACGCTGAATGTCGTGGCGGATGCATTATCACGTTGCCCTATACCCCGAGAAGCCTCGCATGGTCAGTTGGCGGCCACCTCAACACCAAAAGCTGGATGGTACCATCGGAAAGTATTGGAAGTAGAACAAACGAATGGTGGTTGGCCTGATTACCAACTAATAAACGGTCGTTTGTTTCGGCATTTTCCAAGGAAGTCCCGCATGTCAAGTGCCCCACAGTGGAAGCTGTGTGTACCAGAAGAGAACGTGGGACGCGTTTTGAGCGAAGTACATGACAATGCAACAGCGGGGCATCTAGGTGTTCACAAGACGGTACGCCGAGCTCAGGAATGTTACTACTGGCCAGGGATGGTAAGAGATATTCGCCGCTATATACGATCATGCGACATCTGCAGTCGATATAAGGTCGAGCAGACCAAGAGAGCAGGACTTATGACCACAATGAGCACTACTCAGCCGTGGGAAGTAGTCAGTATGGATTTTATCGGTCCACTACCCCGTTCCTCACACGGCCATATCTGGCTTCTGGTGATCATGGATAAGTTTAGCAAATGGGTCGAACTGATACCGATGAGACAGGCAACCGCCAGCGCCGTCGTTTCCGCTCTAAAGGAAAGGGTGGTATATCGGTTCGGCTGTCCCAGGGTCATTATATCGGACAACGGTCCTCAGTTCATTGGAAAAGTTCTGAAAACATTTTTGATCGAAAGCGGCATCGAACACCGGCTCACGGCCCCCTACACATCCCAGGAAAAACCGACTGAGTGCGCCAATCGCGTCATTAAGACAATGATCGCTTAGAATACCGGGGATAATCACAGACATTGGGACCGTTCGCTAGGAGAAATCTCATTTGCCATTAACACCGCCGTCCACGAGACAACAAAACGTTCGGCCGCAGTTATATTGTTCGGCAGAAATCTAACCCCCCCGCGGAAATATCTGGGAGAGGGAGTAGTCCCGAATGAACAAACAAGACTTCCGCCTGGCCCAAATGAATGGAAGGAGATCGCTATAACTGCCAACCAAGCATCTCAAAAACAAACAAAATATTACGACCTGCGTCGACGAGAATGGAACCCGAATATAGGGGACAAAGTATACGAGGTGATCGGGAAAGTATCACGAAACATAGTCTTGATAAGCCTTGGCGGAGGTAAGAAACAGCGGGTGCATATACAAGACCTAAAACCCTCCTACGACAGGTCAGAGTAAAAGACAGGAAGGAAGAATAGATAAAGCTACCTACACCTCTACATTTTTTTTTATATAGAGCAATTCCATATGAAAGCGATCACCTTTTGGACGACCCCTCTCCGATTCTAAAATAAATAGTCTCAATTGATTGCCCAGCAAAAAATAATGTACCTACATATTTTTTTTTTTTTTATAGTGACTGGTTTAGTGGTGGTGTACACCACTGTCATGTGACAAAATTGAAGAATTCTTCATAAGGGACCTCATTGAAAGTTGTTTTAAAAAAAACTACTAAAGCGATCGCAACGAGTGATAGCTCGTTGGAAAGGTATTGAACCAGGCTTTAATTGAAAAATAAAATTTTCCTAATTTTTCGCAGAAATTTACCTTTTTTCCCATGAAAATTAAATTTTCCCATGAAAATTAAATTTTCCGATTTTCCACAGAAGCTCCTAAATTTTCCGGCTAATTTTTTTTTTTTTTTTGGATTCCTCATAATTTTTGCTTTAAGAATCAGCAATAAAAAAATGGGCCCCGACTCCTTGTTTGGACAGGAGAGGAGCATTTAAGAGACCACCTTGTTCTCATTGTTTTTATATTTTTTATAATTGAATTATTTGTAATTATTTAACATTGTTTTATTTTATTATTAAAAATACATTTTAAAAATTATTTTACAGTTAAAAATACATTTATGAAGAAAAAATCTTTCTTATTTTGCTGCTTATACTTAATTACAATATTTATTAAAAATTTCAATTGTCTTGGCATCATTATAAAATTAAAGTAACTTTAAATTTAGCACGTCGGCAGACGAAGAGTACCGCTTTACATTAATTGACATATCAGAAATATTTGGTATGAAGCAATGAAACTTTTGCGTTCCAGTTATAGTTTTGACATTATTATATCTGTTTTGAATTCGTCGCTCCATGGCATCGTGTTCTTTTTGAGTGCATAAAACTGTGTTAATGGCAATTTCCTTGCTTTGAATCCACGAAAACAAATGTTGTACATTTAAGATCTGGTCAGTATATGGCCTTTGCAAACTTGCCTTAGTCGCCATGCGTTTTAGGGTTCCCCCTAACGCATCGCATGGGCACTTACCGTGGGACGTCGCAAAAAAGTGCCACTCGACCTTGCAGTTTTGTTCTTCTTCAATTATGCAAAGATTGTAAAAATTTTTTTTATTCTTGTACTGAGAAGCCGTCTGAGAAAAACATTACTTTGTCGATTGCATCGAATTTTGATCTTAAGAATCCAAACAGTTTCATTTGAAATAAATAAACGGACACATAATTATGAGCTAAACTCTCCGCGACAACAACAAGGCTTACGGTCTGTAGTTCGTTATCTTCGTTTTTGAAATAAATGCAAAAAGGATGCACCGTGCACTGGTCGTTTGCCCAGTGATAAGCCTGAATTTCATCCTGAACGAGAAAAGTGTAATTCTCGGCAAAGTCGCTTATCACAGAATTCATTTTGGGCTAATTTCTCCTTACTTTCCTTTAGAAATTTCGATTGCATCTCGGATATGAAATGGCGCGCCTTCAGTTCATTCAACTTGAATCCGAATTCCTCGATGAATTCCGGAATCTGCTTTACCACGGTCTCAAGGGAACATCTGCCGCTGCTAATTATCCACTGTTTGAAATGCACCTCCTGAATTAACAGCTGTTCAAACTTTTCCGCCAAATATTGGTCTAGCTCGTCAATCTTCGGACAATTGTCGCATTTGGACAGATGACAATTTTCCGTGGGGTATGCGCACAACGACTTCGACAGGAGGTCCCTATATGTTTCAATTTCACCGTGAAATACTTTCAATTTCTTGCATGGAAAGAACATTAATTTGATGTTTTGATGAAACATGCAAACGCAGACTGAATGCGTTCCGTGCCTGTCTAATGCCAGCACGCATTCTTTTGGTCGTAGGATGGCAAACTTAGAAAATCCCACTTTTTCTGCTGGGTATTTCTCTTTGAACTGATGGTATGCTTCGGATAGATTACATAATAATAATCTGCGCTGCTTGTGTACTTTTTCTCCATCTTCACGTGTGATAACATAGTCACGTGTACCTGGGCAGGCGCGGCTGTTGTCATCATTGCAGTAAAAATCTTGAATCAATTTCACCGTTGCTTCGCTGAGGGTGAATTTCCACCAAATTTCTTGGTGGGAGTCGCCAATATGCCCTTCTGTCGAACTAATTCTTTGCTTCTTCTCGCGATGTAAAAAGATGTTTGAAACTGTTCAGAAATCTTGCGTATAGACCATGATTGAAGCAGCACAGATAAAATGAGATATTTCTCCGGAAAAGTGGTCGCTAAATTGAATTTTCTTTTCAACTGCTCAATCATTTGTTTGCCGTCATCAACGTCATCTGCTTGACTGCATTCGTTATCAGAGCCTTCATTAAATATTGTCGCGATTGCACTCATAACCTTGCCTTTTTTCTCTTTCCTGTATTTTTCACTTCGCAACTTTCTTTTTGTAATAGGCGATTCACCTAAAGTGGTAATAGCCTCATTCAAAGGACTCAAAGACATATTGACCATCGGAATGTCTGCCTCACTATCAGATGAAACATTTTGTTCAATTTTCATTTCACTCTCGGATTGTGGTTGCATTTGTTTCAATGCATTTGCTTGTTGAGACAAATCGATTTTACACTTGGGGCAAATGAATTCTGCTTCTTCACCGTATTGTATATTTAATTCATTCATGTTTCGCTTCGAAACACCAGTTAATTTTAATACTTTTATCTTTTTCGAACGATGTCCACTCTTGTTAAACGGATTGCAGCAAAATTTATTCATTTTACTTTAAATTGTCTTTACAGCTTCACTCTTTACTTTACAAAAAAAACACTTTAACACTTTCACGTTTAGTATTCAACTAAAATTTGGCTCAGAGTGTGTGAAGTATTTATATTTATTTTTTGGTAAAAAATAGGTAAAAAAAAATAAGCGATATTTGCTTTTCTTTAATAGGAAAATTTGCGTGAACTACTGGTCATAAAATGTTTTTTAAAGAGGGACTTAATTGGTTACTGCCAATAAGCCGACCACAGGTCATAAAATGTTTTGTAAAATTTTTAAATTACCAGGTAATAAATATTTCGCCATATTTATGGAAAATCCGTGTTTTATGACTTGTTTCTGCACGTGTCATTTTAGGCGAAATATTTATTACCTGGTAATTTAAAAAATTTACAAAACATTTTATGACCTGTAGCCTCAGTCGGGTTTGGTGTGCCATTACATGCCACTGCTGCTATTATCCATGGATTTATGGCCGATCTTGTGAAGGCAGGCAGACCATATTCACTACACACTCAACTTGGGGCTCTTAAAAAAAATAGATTTTTTCTTCATAAATGTATTTTTAACTGTAAAATAATTTTTAAAATGTATTTTTAATAATAAAATAAAATAATGTTAAATAATTACAAATAATTCAATTATAAAAAATATAAAAACAATGAGAACAAGGTGGTCTCTTAAATGCTCCTCTCCTGTCCAAACAAGGAGTCGGGGCCCATTTTTTTTATTGCTGATTCTTAAAGCAAAAATTATGAGGAATCCAAAAAAAAAAAAAATTAGCCGGAAAATTTAGGAGCTTCTGTGGAAAATCGGAAAATTTAATTTTCATGGGAAAATTTAATTTTCATGGGAAAATTTAATTTTCATGGGAAAAAAGGTAAATTTCTGAGAAAAATTAGGAAAATTTTATTTTTCAATTAAAGCCTGATTCAATACCTTTCCAACGAGCTATCACTCGTTGCGATCGCTTTAGTAGTTTTTTTTTAAACAACTTTCAATGAGGTCCCTTATGAAGAATTCTTCAATTTTGTCACATGACAGTGGTGTACACCACCACTAAACCAGTCATTATAAAAAAAAAAAAAATATGTAGGTACATTATTTTTTGCTGGGCAATCGATTGAGACTATTTATTTTAAAATCGGAGAGGGGTCGTCCAAAAATTTGCCAATTTTGATCGTTTTCATATGGAATTGCTCTATATATATATTTTTATTGTGTGTCCCATTATTACTCACCGACATATGCAAGGACTATAAAAGGAAGCGCAAAACAAAAGCCAAGATCATTTGAATAATGGACCGCAAACAAACAAGACCACTTGCGCCAGGCAAGATAAGGGACTATCTACGTCAGACAGCAATGCCGAAAAGGGTTACCCCCTTCATTCCACCACCTGAAGCCCGGATCGGAGTAAGGAAAATTGTAAAGGCTCCAGTAGCTTCTTCGGAGGACCCGGATATCGATCGGGTTGCAAGAGATATCTGGCGGAGACGAAAGATCGAGCCCCTGCATGCCGTAACTAGCGCTCCACCCCCATTGGCACCCATTTCTTTGGACAACGGCTTGAAGAAGCTATCGGGTGGAACAGAATTACCCCGAACTACCTCTCCAGATCCACCGCCATTAGCTCCTTTGTCACTGATCACGCCTTTGGCCAGGCCACTGCAAGGAAAACCCGATGACCACCTCAAAACCAGGCCACCTCTGGCATCCCTGTCAACACTTAAACTCACCAGGGCAGAGGTCATAAACCAGGAAGAAGAAGACTGGAAGAACGACGTGCTTAACGTATGCGAGGCTACCTACAGCGAGGAGGAGGATTCTGATCCGTTTGACGGAATTATTATCCGAGACCCCGGAACTCGGAAAAGGAGGCGGTGGGTAGTTAGCCGAAAGGACAGGCTGAAGGTGGAAGTCGTTGTGGAAAATGCCATGGTACGACTAAGTAGTATGGGGAAGCAGAAGATATTTTCGCTTCACAAAGAGTAATATGGGACAATAGAAGAGAAAAAAAGAAGAAAAAAAAACAACAAACATGAATAACATAAAAAAAAACCAAAAAAAAAAAAAATGAATAAATTAAAAAAAAAACAAAAAAAAAATTTAATAGGGAATTTTTTTGCACATACCGAGCCGAAGCTCCTTGGTGTTCGGTAAAAATTACCTTCGGGTAGTGCAGATCGCAAGATCGAAACTCGTATAGTGCACTTTAAATTTACGGGGAATTTTAGTAGAAAGGGAAAAAAACAGTGGAACCACTTATTTTTTCTTCAAAGTAGGGGGGGAATGTAACGTGCCGTTACAAATAACCTACTTATTCATATACCTAATGGAAATGCTGATACCCCTAACCAACAATATATTTTCACTTGACTGGGCAAATATTCTAATAATTCTTATTTGGTTAATAAGACATATTACTTATAATGGAAAAGTTGTATGGCCTAAGAGAGCTTGAATCCAGTTGGAGTTTTACTATACTTCGTCCCGCGGCCGAAGTATTCAAGAATAAGCCAGCCCGATTACAGTTCCCAAATTAACCCGACTCACCTGCTTACTATTCTCGTGAGATACTCAGAACTATTTACTAATCGTAGTTACCATATTCCCTCGTTTCGCCGAAATAACCCGACTCACCTGCTTACTATTCTCGTGAGTTACTTAGAAATATTTACTAATCGGATTTACCATATTCCCTCGTTTACCTGAATTAATCCGACTCACCTGCTTACTATTCTCGTGAGTTACTTAGAACTATTTACTAATCGTATTTACCATATTCCCTCGTTTCCCTGAATTAACCCGACTCACCTGCTTACTATTCTCGTGAGTTACTTAGAAATATTTACTAATCGTATTTACCATATTCCCTCGTTTACCTGAATTAATCCGACTCACCTGCTTACTATTCTCGTGAGTTACTTAGAACTATTTACTAATCGTATTTACCATATTCCCTCGTTTCCCCGAATTAACCCGACTCACATGCTTACTATTCTCGTGAGTTACTTAGAACTATTTTCCTATCGTAGTTACGATATTCCCTCGTTTCCCCGAACTAACCCGACTCACCTGCTTACTATTCTCGTGAGTTACTTAGAACTATTTACTAAACGTATTTACCATATTCCCTCGTTTCCCCGAAATAATCCGACTCACTAGCCGACTACTCCCAAGCGCACTAACAGGAGATTGTCTGTAGTACGATAATAATCGTGCTGACACTGACATATACCCACAAATACAGGTATGTTCACTAAAATGACTACACTCATAAAAAGAAGCCCGTGAAAATAGTTCAAAACTCTGCTAAAATAACAGTAAATAGTGCCTTGAAGTTGTGAATTATCGCAGTAAAAAAAGAGATGCCGAAGCAGTAGAAAAAGCACTACAATTGATGATCTGGGTGTACTTATTTTTTAACATAAACACTAATGATTTTAAACTTAAGTTGCCATAGGAGAGGAGTACTCCCACTTCA
Source organism: Leucophora obtusa (assembly GCA_949987735.1). NCBI lineage: Eukaryota > Metazoa > Arthropoda > Insecta > Diptera > Anthomyiidae > Leucophora > Leucophora obtusa. Next base: position 291,307,838 of record OX465295.1, on the reverse strand, counting down.
ACATTTTTTGAGTACTTTTTGAACGAGTGCAAAGGCAGCTCACCAATTTAAAATAAAAAAAAATTATATTTTGGATAAAATGAAATGGCGCTATCGAAAAATGTATATATTTATATGTATATTTGGCAGCAAACATATAATATGTGTGTCAAAAAATTATGTTCCCATGCAAATATACAAATAATATATTTAGTTATAAAGCAACTATTAATATATGCCAAACAATAGGCGTATTTTTTTTACTTTCCAAGTTGCTCTATATTTTAATAAAAAAGAAATTTGTAAATAAATGTAAACAAAATTTAAAAACAATAAAAACAAAATACATAAATATTTGACCGACTCACCTTATATGGACAGAAAAAAAGCAAAAAAAAGTGCCCCCTCAAAATAAACCTTGGTTTGTTTTATGATGATTCCCAACCCAACTGGACCGTTTTTAAAAAAGGTATTTATACCCTACACCACTCTGTGGTCATTATACCCTACACCACTATGTTTATACCCTACACCACTATGTGGTCAGGGTATTATAAGTTTGTGCTGATGTTTGTAACACCAAAAAATATTGGTCCTAGACCCACCTTATAGTATACCGATCGGCTTAGAATTTTCTTTTATTTCGTTTTAACGATGTCCGTCTGTCCGTCCGTCCGTCCGTCTGTCTATCTATCCATGCATTCTTGTGCGCACTCTACAGGTCGCAAATATTAAGATATTTTGATGAAACTTGGTACACCGACTTATGTCGGCCCAAGGACGACGCCTATTGATTTTGGTTAAAATCGGTCCATGTTTAGTCCTAGTGTCCATATAAGGGTCCTACCAAAATTATATTGTTTATACGCTGCAGGTCGTAAATATTAAGATATTTTGATGAAATTTGGTACACAGAACTATGTTAGCCCAATAACGCAGCCTATTGATTTTGGTGAACATCGGTCCATGTTTAGACCTAGTGCCCATATAAGGGTCCTACCAAAATTATACTGTTTATACGCTGCAGGTCGCAAATATTAAGATATTTTGATGAAATTTGGTACATAGACCTATGTTGGCCCAAGAACGAAGCCTATTGATTTTGGTGAACATCGGTCCATGTTTAGAACTAGTACCCATATAAGGGTCCCCCCAAAATTGGCTTGGTTACAAACTGCAGGTCACAAATGTTAAGATTTTTTAATGAAATTTGGTGCGCTGACTCACATTATAGAAAATTTTGACACAAGCCCCATTTTAACCCATTCGAATTTCGGATCCAAACAATACACCAGACTGGTGTAGGGTATTGTATAGTCGGCATGCCCGACTTTAACCTTTTTACTCGTTTTCTTATTGCGGACAACTGAAGAGTAGAGTGATGTCTACGAAACAATTGTATTGTCTATCATGAAAATGATCAACCCCTTTTTGTAACAACAAATAAAAATCTAATATGACAATATCATATTAGAATTTGGACTTGAGGTGGAAGAATATTCTACCTAAATTTATTAAAATATATCATAGGAAAAATTTCGATCTCAAAATATCCAATTCGATCTGCCAAAACTAGCTTATCTATTTGTATCTAATTGGATCTAAATTAATCGCATGCGATATTTTGGGATATATCAGGATCTCAATTTGATATTATTGTATGTAATTTAATCCTGTAATATATTTTTCGTAATCATGTTGTATTCCCAAAATAAATAATTGTATTAATATATATAATTAATTAAAACAAATTGTGTTTTTTATTTTTAAAATAATTTTTTTTATTAATTTTTAATTAGTATCCTTTGTGCAAAACTTGAATACTTGTATTTTATATTTGGATTGCCCCTCATAGACAATCTTGTCTATATTGCGCTCTTACAATTTTTAAAAAGGTTCCTTAGAGGGAACATGTCACCCAACCTTTTGGGTAAAAATATCCAAAGCATTTGTCCCTCTTCATCGGTTAAGTTTGACAAAATCTTAGGTCCTTATATTGTGGCCTTAACATTACAGTCCGTAATTGTATATGGGTTTCCAATTTTGAGCTCATCCACTTTGGTATAGCCGCAAATTTTTTGTAATTTTTTATTTAATTCACTGCCAAAGTCCATACTAATTATTTTTGGTGGTACTTTTTATTTAATTTTAAAAATTTTTACTGTATAGTTAGTTAAATCTTAACTCAGACTAATGAACCTACTGCTGAGTGTTGTCCCATATATACCCAAGAAAAATATTGATAACAAAATATCAATATGAATCCCCCTCCCCACCCTAATCAATTTAATAAAATAAACAAGATTACATTTTTTATAAAATTTTTATTTATTAGGCAATAAGATTATTTTTTTATATATAAACGTTGTAATGTCCCCATTTCAAATTATGTTGTATGATATCGTCTTAACTTTGAACTCACACTCCCCTCATTTGATATTTGAGCATCATCAATGAGGTTTTCTCTAATGCTGTCCTCCATTAGCCACGACATCTGTGAGAGTCGACACTCATATAAATACTTCATTTGGTTGTTGTCGTCGTAACAAACAAACGAGTTATGTTTTAATAACTCGTTTATATCTTGGTTTGTGGGCGTGCTATTGTCTCGACTGGACATCATTTTTTTGGATTCCGGTGACGGAGTTAGATGTATAGCTAAATCCTCTTCCTGATTGTTTGAATCAATCCAACCGGAACACGGAATTGCGTCGTCACCAGGCGCATATCTGGGGACCAATTCACATATTGCAAAATCCTCTTCCTGATTGTTTAAATCAATCCAACCGGAACACGGAATTGCGTCGTCACCAGGCGCATATCTGGGGACCAATTCACATATTGCAAAATCCTCTTCCTGATTGTTTAAATCAATCCAACCGGAACACGGAATTGCGTCGTCACCAGGCGCATATCTGGGGACCAATTCCCGTGAGTTGTTAGGGATTATATTCATATCAAACTCCATTTTTATTTTTCTCTTCTGTTTGCAGATATTCTTAGATGGTGGTGGTTGTGGTGACTCAGAAATAAGTTCTTTTCAATTCGAATGTTTGTAACACACTAAAAACTTTATTCAAAAACAATGCTTAATAATAAAAAAAAATTCTTGAAACTAAACTACAACCACACTACCTACACATATCCTAAGTGTATATTTCACAGTGATCAGATGCACTAAACTTTTACTATCACTGTGTACCTGTTGTGTTTACCAGTTGTGATATCCTGCAGTAATTACTTATAATTATAAGCCATATGCTTACAACATTGAATTTCCATAAACATACAACAGCTCAAAATGTGAAGATCATTAGGAATTTCCAAATAATCCTTATCTCTAAAATACATACACAGATTAAAAGGAAAAACTACCTATGCATAGCTTACACAAACTTAGTTGCATATGTTATCATCAGGGCAGCGACTTTCATGTAAATGCGTGTTTGTAGTCAATAATCCGAAAATGATTTTGACCAAATACTTTTCCGAATCAAATAATTTTCAACAAAATGGCATCGATTTGTTGTTGCATATTTTGCTTTTAAGTGCATATTTTTTTGATTATTTTATGATTCTTATTGCATATTTTTCATTAAATTGCATACTTTTGCACATTTTTTTAAAAACTAAAAATAAGATTTAATGAAAAATAAAGAAAAGGAAGAATTTGCAAATCTTAACGCAGTATTTAACTAGAAGGAAAACATCAAATTGTCATCTACTTAGACATTTATATTGGATTTAATTTTTAACCAAACACTCCCGAGTAATAAATATGATTTTTAAAAATCGATAAATTCAAAGTGCATTTTTGGTTTTTATTGCATATTTCGATTTAAGTGCATATTTATGGTAAGTGCATTTTTTACTACATATTTTAAGCCCGTATTTTCAGTTTTTAAGTGCATGAAAGTCGCTGCCCTGGTTATCATATTTCTTGTTTACGTAGGTCTACTAAAATATAAAAAAACATGTTTAATGAATTTAAACAATCGTTGAATATGGTGATGAATTTTTTTTATTTCCTTTTTTATTTTTCAGTATACAAGTTGAAGGTATTATTAATTCTAAATGATTGAAAAGTGTTCTCAGAGCATACTAAACACAAAAATTTTTTTTAATCACTTGGATTTAATAAATACAAAAATCAGTTCTCAAAGTGCTCAATAGATGGAGTTAGTTTCCACCTATTTCAACAGCATTTTTCTATCCGATCTTCGTTCACCCTAATTTTTAATAACAAACACAATTATGCCGGATTTTATTGTAACTTTAAATTCTTTATTACATTTTATATAACAAGAAACAGTTTTCTTTTGAGTTTCATCACTTCAATTTATATTTCTACACAATTAAAATATTCCAAAAATTACCATTTCTATTTCAGCTAATTCTCCATGTCCAAGATGGAAAATAAGTATTTAGAGAAGTGTAGTTTTTTTATAAACATATTTAGTACAAAAAATTTAAAGAAAATGCTTCTGTTTTCTAGTTTTACAATTTATTTTGTTTCTCTTATAACTTTCATTCATATTTTTTTTGATATTAGATTAAAAGAATGCTTCATATAATTGTGTTTTTATTGTTAAGTGTAAACCCAGATAATTTGGATTTAATAAATCCACTTTTTGTATGAAAAAAATCTAAATCCAGGTGATTAAAAAATGCACTTGATGTCTTGCTTTCATCTAGGAGCGTTAATAAACATCTTAAATATTAAAGAAAAAAATAAAAACAACAACAAATTATCACAGCTTGCTTAGTCATACTACCCATACCGAAATACTACTCTGTTGTTTTGCCAGATCTAGCAATGTAGTGGCAACTATTTACGTGTAACCAATTGCTTAATTATTTTTTGCGTTTGTTAAATGTTGATATTAAACGAAAACGTTAATTACCACACTGCCACTTTTTTGAACATTTTACATTTTCCCATATCTACGAGGGCAGTTCGAAATGTTCTTAGCCTAACAATGAGGAACAAGAGCTAGATTTTTAAAATTATTTTATTTTTATACCCTACACCAATATGTGGTCAGGGTATTATAAGTTTGTGCTGATTTTTGTAACACCCAAAAATATTGGTCCCAGACCCACCTTATAGGATACCGATCGACTCAGAATTTTTTTTTTATTTCGATTTAACGATGTCCGTCTGTCCGTCCGTCTGTCTGTCCATGCATTCTTGTGCGCACTCTACAGGCCGCAAATATTTAGATGTTTCGATGAAACTTGGTACATCGACTTACGTCGGCCCAAGGACGAAGCTTATTGATTTTGGTTAAAATCGGTCCATGTTTAGACCTAGTGCCCATATAAGGGTCCCCCCAAAATTATATTGTTTATACGCTGCAGGTCGCAAATATTAAGATATTTTGAAGAAATTTGGTACGCAGACCTATGTTGGCCCAAGGACGAAGCCTATTGATTTTGGTTAATACCGGTCAATGTTTAGACCTAGTGCCCATATAAGGGTCCCCCCAAAATTATATTGTTTATACGCTGCAGGTCGCAAATATTAAGATATTTTGATGAAATTTGGTACACAGACCTATGTTGGCCCAAGGACGAAGCCTATTGATTTTGGTGAAAATCGGTCCATGTTTAGACCTCGTGCCCATATAAGGATCCTACCAAAATTATATTGTGTATACGCTGCAGGTCGCAAATATTAAGATATTTTGATGAAATTTGGTACACCGATTTATATCAGCCAAGGACGAAGCCTATTGATTTTGGTTAAAACTGGTCAATGTTTAGACCTAGTGCCCATATAAAGGTGCCCCAAAATTGGCTTGTTTACAAACTGCAGGTCGCAAATTTAAGATATTTTAATGAAATTTAGTTCGCTAACTCACATTATATAAAATTTTGACACAAGTCCCATTTTAACCCATTCGAATTTCGGATCCAAACATTAGTTGGCTTTTAACCAGACTGGTGTAGGGTATTGTATAGTCGGCATGCCCGACTTCAACCTTTTTACTCGTTAAATATAATCTCCCGAAATTTCAGTACACTTAGTCCAACGTTTTTCTAGCAATTCTATCCCTTGATTAAAATAATTTTCCTGAAGCTCCTCAAAATAATCGTTTACAGCTGCAATTGCATCTTCATTCGAGGTAAAACGTTTGCCAGCAAGGAATTTCTTTAGATTTTGGAACAGGAGCTAAATTAGAGAATTGAGAAATTTGCATTCGAACGCGTTCTTTGTCAACTGTTAACAAATGCGGCATCCATCTTGCAGAACGCTTTTTCATCTGTAATTCTCGATGCAAAATAAAATGTACTCAATTATTTGAGATGCGTATGGCATTACCTATTTCACGCACTTTCACTAGTCAATCGTCTAATACCATATCATGGACTTTAGCTATGATTTCTGGCGTTGTTGCAGTTTTTGGACGTCCACTTCGTGGTTCATCTTCAATGCTTGTACGACCACGTATAAAAACAGCAACCCAAATTTTGACTGTTGTATATGAAGGAGCACTTTCACCTAACACAATCACCATATCATTCTGAATTTCTTGTCCCGATAAACCTTTCTTATTTAACATGTGTTCATATCACGGATGGAAGTTTCCATTATACAAAGCTTTTTGCTGTTTATACCGCCATCTCTATGTCAGGCTAAGACCATTTCGTACTGCCCTCGTACAAACAAATTTATTTTCAAATACCTAAGTCTCTATATCAGCATATAAATTTAAATTATTTGAATTTTATAATACTGAATTTAGACTGAGCAAAAACCTATTGGCTATTTGGTTTTTCTTTGTCACAACACTTTTTTATTACTCACTTTTCTTTCTTTTTTTGATTCTTAAGTTAATGTAAAAACATTATTAATATATAATTAGAAAAGAATAACAATACACAATTTCAAACTAAACTGAAATATTCTTAAAGAGATAAAAAATATTTTTTGACACTTGCTTTACTCATATTTTTGTTGTAACAGGGTGTATCGAAAATTAATTGCAAATGATACCGGATGTATCAAAAATGCACATTTCAAATATTTTTACTTGGTTTTTGGCAATAACCAGGTAGAATCTGGTTTTCAGTTTGTATGAAAATTGTATGAAAAAACTAAAGTAATTTCGTAGTTTTCGGCTCAAAAACTAAAAATGGCCAAAAACTGCTAGTGTTTGCCCAGTCTAAATACACTATAAGGTATATATAAAGGTTTTTTGAGAATATCTTTTTTCGCAAAGTTTTTTTTGCAACTAACCACACAAAATAATTATTTTTATCCAGTTGAGATTTTTTTTTTATAAATTTAGTGGCTTTACAATCTCGTAGTCATAATTAATATTAAGTTCCATGGGTCTTTTCTGACCCCAGGCCACTAAGGGTTAAAGATTTTTTAAACAAATGTAAAGATAATTATAGTCTAACCAAATTTATGTGATGTTTTTTCGAAAACTGTGTAAATTTGATGAAAACATTCAAATTTTGTTTAATTTTTGACAAAATGAGCAATTTTTGTAAAATGTCCTGGAAAGTAGTCGCTCCAAACAGAAACTCGAATTATCATTTTTCCAATTTATTTTTTTTTCTTTAATATCAACTATTATGTGGTACAAATAGCAATCGACATCTCCAAATTAGGCATTTTAAAAAATCTTTAAAATTAATTTAAGAAAAAACACGTTTTTACATTTTTATCAAACTCGTGGGTCATTTTTCCACGCTTAAGTGGATTAATGAAGTCCGATGAAGTCAAAATTCCATGTATGAATCATTTTGACTATATTAAATTAACAAATGGAATAAAAAATAATTTTTTTCGAAATTTCGAATTTTGTGAATTTTTAATAGTAGTACACTTTTTTTCCAAAAGGGGCCATTTTCGTCCAACTTACGGCACGGATTAACGTTTTCCAAAAAAAAAATCGATTTCTTCCATTTGGGACCGTTTCCAGTATTTTTAAAGGACACTCTAATATATATAGATATAAAATATAAAAATCATCGTATATAAAATTTATATTATAAATATATTTTAACTTCCCGGCCAGCAATTTCGGAGCGCTCATAAATAAGATTTTTAAATGGATCATAGAAATGATTATTGTTTTTTTGAAAACACTCTATTTTTGGTAGAAAATATGAACCCTCAGAAAACAATCCTAAAAGTTGTCTCTACAATCTAAAAAGCTGTCTCAAAACGAGGGTTCATTTTTCGGACTCAAAGAAGATTCCAAAATTATTTAGATTTATGAAGAAAATTTCGATTTTATACGTTCTTTTTTCTGAGTGATTTCTGAGTACACAGCGGGCTCTTTTGGACGGACCACTTTCATAGGAAAAAGTGGAAAAATGTTTGTGTTTTTGGAGCTCATTTCTGAGTCATTAATGATCATCTTTGTTGGCTGGGTTATTATAACGACGACATAAATAAATACAAAATTTAAGGGCGAGTGGGGCAGGGATTGGTTTTACAGGCCATATTCCTTTTATTATCAATTTATTTAGATTAACCCAGGGAATTTTTCTGTTCCAAAGAAGCTGCTTTTTCTTTTGTAACCCCTTCTACTGTCAACGATTCTTCATCGAAAAAGCAATCGCTTCTAAGGCACCCAAACTGTAACCGGTTGCCTTAGAATGAGTTCTGGAACTAGTTCTAGAGCTTCTGGAATTGGTTCTATAACTTCTGGAACTAGTTCGAGAACTAGTTCTAAAAATTATTCTCCTTCAGTTATATCTTGCATATAAGATCCATGGAACGGGTTCCGGAACTAGTTCCATGGAATCGGTTCTAGCGGAATCACTTCCAGAACTAGTGTGCTTGGCAACCGATTGCAAAAAATTTTCCTGGGAAGACGAATGTAAACAAATACCTTCGTGTTTAATGCTATAAATTTTTCCACCGTGTTCCGTGTACAAACAGGCGGACGGACGGACAAGAGTAGCCAAATCGCTTCAGAAAGAGGTTCTGAAAAAAATCTTACACAATTTTTTTTACAATCCTTCATTCAATAATGGCGTTCATAAAAATAAATTTTGGATTATATTTTAATAGACACTCAAGAAAAAAAGAATAGATGCAGCGATTTTTCTCAAAAATACCAACCTTTGGGGCCCGGTAGCAACCCCTAAACCTTAATAAAAAAAATAAAAAAAAATCATGTGTTCATTTTTCACGGTGCTTAATATATATTCGGGCTGACCCATACCAAAATCCAACTTTTGTTTTTATGAACCAGCCTATTGTATATTGTACGTTATCCAATCCAACCGGAACACGGAATTGCGTCGTCACCAGGCGCATATCTGGGGACCAATTCCCGTGAGTTGTTAGGGATTATATTCATATCAAACTCCATTTTTATTTTTCTCTTCTGTTTGCAGATATTCTTAGATGGTGGTGGTTGTGGTGACTCAGAAATAAGTTCTTTTCAATTCGAATGTTTGTAACACACTAAAAACTTTATTCAAAAACAATGCTTAATAATAAAAAAAAATTCTTGAAACTAAACTACAACCACACTACCTACACATATCCTAAGTGTATATTTCACAGTGATCAGATGCACTAAACTTTTACTATCACTGTGTACCTGTTGTGTTTACCAGTTGTGATATCCTGCAGTAATTACTTATAATTATAAGCCATATGCTTACAACATTGAATTTCCATAAACATACAACAGCTCAAAATGTGAAGATCATTAGGAATTTCCAAATAATCCTTATCTCTAAAATACATACACAGATTAAAAGGAAAAACTACCTATGCATAGCTTACACAAACTTAGTTGCATATGTTATCATCAGGGCAGCGACTTTCATGTAAATGCGTGTTTGTAGTCAATAATCCGAAAATGATTTTGACCAAATACTTTTCCGAATCAAATAATTTTCAACAAAATGGCATCGATTTGTTGTTGCATATTTTGCTTTTAAGTGCATATTTTTTTGATTATTTTATGATTCTTATTGCATATTTTTCATTAAATTGCATACTTTTGCACATTTTTTTAAAAACTAAAAATAAGATTTAATGAAAAATAAAGAAAAGGAAGAATTTGCAAATCTTAACGCAGTATTTAACTAGAAGGAAAACATCAAATTGTCATCTACTTAGACATTTATATTGGATTTAATTTTTAACCAAACACTCCCGAGTAATAAATATGATTTTTAAAAATCGATAAATTCAAAGTGCATTTTTGGTTTTTATTGCATATTTCGATTTAAGTGCATATTTATGGTAAGTGCATTTTTTACTACATATTTTAAGCCCGTATTTTCAGTTTTTAAGTGCATGAAAGTCGCTGCCCTGGTTATCATATTTCTTGTTTACGTAGGTCTACTAAAATATAAAAAAACATGTTTAATGAATTTAAACAATCGTTGAATATGGTGATGAATTTTTTTTATTTCCTTTTTTATTTTTCAGTATACAAGTTGAAGGTATTATTAATTCTAAATGATTGAAAAGTGTTCTCAGAGCATACTAAACACAAAAATTTTTTTTAATCACTTGGATTTAATAAATACAAAAATCAGTTCTCAAAGTGCTCAATAGATGGAGTTAGTTTCCACCTATTTCAACAGCATTTTTCTATCCGATCTTCGTTCACCCTAATTTTTAATAACAAACACAATTATGCCGGATTTTATTGTAACTTTAAATTCTTTATTACATTTTATATAACAAGAAACAGTTTTCTTTTGAGTTTCATCACTTCAATTTATATTTCTACACAATTAAAATATTCCAAAAATTACCATTTCTATTTCAGCTAATTCTCCATGTCCAAGATGGAAAATAAGTATTTAGAGAAGTGTAGTTTTTTTATAAACATATTTAGTACAAAAAATTTAAAGAAAATGCTTCTGTTTTCTAGTTTTACAATTTATTTTGTTTCTCTTATAACTTTCATTCATATTTTTTTTGATATTAGATTAAAAGAATGCTTCATATAATTGTGTTTTTATTGTTAAGTGTAAACCCAGATAATTTGGATTTAATAAATCCACTTTTTGTATGAAAAAAATCTAAATCCAGGTGATTAAAAAATGCACTTGATGTCTTGCTTTCATCTAGGAGCGTTAATAAACATCTTAAATATTAAAGAAAAAAATAAAAACAACAACAAATTATCACAGCTTGCTTAGTCATACTACCCATACCGAAATACTACTCTGTTGTTTTGCCAGATCTAGCAATGTAGTGGCAACTATTTACGTGTAACCAATTGCTTAATTATTTTTTGCGTTTGTTAAATGTTGATATTAAACGAAAACGTTAATTACCACACTGCCACTTTTTTGAACATTTTACATTTTCCCATATCTACGAGGGCAGTTCGAAATGTTCTTAGCCTAACAATGAGGAACAAGAGCTAGATTTTTAAAATTATTTTATTTTTATACCCTACACCAATATGTGGTCAGGGTATTATAAGTTTGTGCTGATTTTTGTAACACCCAAAAATATTGGTCCCAGACCCACCTTATAGGATACCGATCGACTCAGAATTTTTTTTTTATTTCGATTTAACGATGTCCGTCTGTCCGTCCGTCTGTCTGTCCATGCATTCTTGTGCGCACTCTACAGGCCGCAAATATTTAGATGTTTCGATGAAACTTGGTACATCGACTTACGTCGGCCCAAGGACGAAGCTTATTGATTTTGGTTAAAATCGGTCCATGTTTAGACCTAGTGCCCATATAAGGGTCCCCCCAAAATTATATTGTTTATACGCTGCAGGTCGCAAATATTAAGATATTTTGAAGAAATTTGGTACGCAGACCTATGTTGGCCCAAGGACGAAGCCTATTGATTTTGGTTAATACCGGTCAATGTTTAGACCTAGTGCCCATATAAGGGTCCCCCCAAAATTATATTGTTTATACGCTGCAGGTCGCAAATATTAAGATATTTTGATGAAATTTGGTACACAGACCTATGTTGGCCCAAGGACGAAGCCTATTGATTTTGGTGAAAATCGGTCCATGTTTAGACCTCGTGCCCATATAAGGATCCTACCAAAATTATATTGTGTATACGCTGCAGGTCGCAAATATTAAGATATTTTGATGAAATTTGGTACACCGATTTATATCAGCCAAGGACGAAGCCTATTGATTTTGGTTAAAACTGGTCAATGTTTAGACCTAGTGCCCATATAAAGGTGCCCCAAAATTGGCTTGTTTACAAACTGCAGGTCGCAAATTTAAGATATTTTAATGAAATTTAGTTCGCTAACTCACATTATATAAAATTTTGACACAAGTCCCATTTTAACCCATTCGAATTTCGGATCCAAACATTAGTTGGCTTTTAACCAGACTGGTGTAGGGTATTGTATAGTCGGCATGCCCGACTTCAACCTTTTTACTCGTTAAATATAATCTCCCGAAATTTCAGTACACTTAGTCCAACGTTTTTCTAGCAATTCTATCCCTTGATTAAAATAATTTTCCTGAAGCTCCTCAAAATAATCGTTTACAGCTGCAATTGCATCTTCATTCGAGGTAAAACGTTTGCCAGCAAGGAATTTCTTTAGATTTTGGAACAGGAGCTAAATTAGAGAATTGAGAAATTTGCATTCGAACGCGTTCTTTGTCAACTGTTAACAAATGCGGCATCCATCTTGCAGAACGCTTTTTCATCTGTAATTCTCGATGCAAAATAAAATGTACTCAATTATTTGAGATGCGTATGGCATTACCTATTTCACGCACTTTCACTAGTCAATCGTCTAATACCATATCATGGACTTTAGCTATGATTTCTGGCGTTGTTGCAGTTTTTGGACGTCCACTTCGTGGTTCATCTTCAATGCTTGTACGACCACGTATAAAAACAGCAACCCAAATTTTGACTGTTGTATATGAAGGAGCACTTTCACCTAACACAATCACCATATCATTCTGAATTTCTTGTCCCGATAAACCTTTCTTATTTAACATGTGTTCATATCACGGATGGAAGTTTCCATTATACAAAGCTTTTTGCTGTTTATACCGCCATCTCTATGTCAGGCTAAGACCATTTCGTACTGCCCTCGTACAAACAAATTTATTTTCAAATACCTAAGTCTCTATATCAGCATATAAATTTAAATTATTTGAATTTTATAATACTGAATTTAGACTGAGCAAAAACCTATTGGCTATTTGGTTTTTCTTTGTCACAACACTTTTTTATTACTCACTTTTCTTTCTTTTTTTGATTCTTAAGTTAATGTAAAAACATTATTAATATATAATTAGAAAAGAATAACAATACACAATTTCAAACTAAACTGAAATATTCTTAAAGAGATAAAAAATATTTTTTGACACTTGCTTTACTCATATTTTTGTTGTAACAGGGTGTATCGAAAATTAATTGCAAATGATACCGGATGTATCAAAAATGCACATTTCAAATATTTTTACTTGGTTTTTGGCAATAACCAGGTAGAATCTGGTTTTCAGTTTGTATGAAAATTGTATGAAAAAACTAAAGTAATTTCGTAGTTTTCGGCTCAAAAACTAAAAATGGCCAAAAACTGCTAGTGTTTGCCCAGTCTAAATACACTATAAGGTATATATAAAGGTTTTTTGAGAATATCTTTTTTCGCAAAGTTTTTTTTGCAACTAACCACACAAAATAATTATTTTTATCCAGTTGAGATTTTTTTTTTATAAATTTAGTGGCTTTACAATCTCGTAGTCATAATTAATATTAAGTTCCATGGGTCTTTTCTGACCCCAGGCCACTAAGGGTTAAAGATTTTTTAAACAAATGTAAAGATAATTATAGTCTAACCAAATTTATGTGATGTTTTTTCGAAAACTGTGTAAATTTGATGAAAACATTCAAATTTTGTTTAATTTTTGACAAAATGAGCAATTTTTGTAAAATGTCCTGGAAAGTAGTCGCTCCAAACAGAAACTCGAATTATCATTTTTCCAATTTATTTTTTTTTCTTTAATATCAACTATTATGTGGTACAAATAGCAATCGACATCTCCAAATTAGGCATTTTAAAAAATCTTTAAAATTAATTTAAGAAAAAACACGTTTTTACATTTTTATCAAACTCGTGGGTCATTTTTCCACGCTTAAGTGGATTAATGAAGTCCGATGAAGTCAAAATTCCATGTATGAATCATTTTGACTATATTAAATTAACAAATGGAATAAAAAATAATTTTTTTCGAAATTTCGAATTTTGTGAATTTTTAATAGTAGTACACTTTTTTTCCAAAAGGGGCCATTTTCGTCCAACTTACGGCACGGATTAACGTTTTCCAAAAAAAAAATCGATTTCTTCCATTTGGGACCGTTTCCAGTATTTTTAAAGGACACTCTAATATATATAGATATAAAATATAAAAATCATCGTATATAAAATTTATATTATAAATATATTTTAACTTCCCGGCCAGCAATTTCGGAGCGCTCATAAATAAGATTTTTAAATGGATCATAGAAATGATTATTGTTTTTTTGAAAACACTCTATTTTTGGTAGAAAATATGAACCCTCAGAAAACAATCCTAAAAGTTGTCTCTACAATCTAAAAAGCTGTCTCAAAACGAGGGTTCATTTTTCGGACTCAAAGAAGATTCCAAAATTATTTAGATTTATGAAGAAAATTTCGATTTTATACGTTCTTTTTTCTGAGTGATTTCTGAGTACACAGCGGGCTCTTTTGGACGGACCACTTTCATAGGAAAAAGTGGAAAAATGTTTGTGTTTTTGGAGCTCATTTCTGAGTCATTAATGATCATCTTTGTTGGCTGGGTTATTATAACGACGACATAAATAAATACAAAATTTAAGGGCGAGTGGGGCAGGGATTGGTTTTACAGGCCATATTCCTTTTATTATCAATTTATTTAGATTAACCCAGGGAATTTTTCTGTTCCAAAGAAGCTGCTTTTTCTTTTGTAACCCCTTCTACTGTCAACGATTCTTCATCGAAAAAGCAATCGCTTCTAAGGCACCCAAACTGTAACCGGTTGCCTTAGAATGAGTTCTGGAACTAGTTCTAGAGCTTCTGGAATTGGTTCTATAACTTCTGGAACTAGTTCGAGAACTAGTTCTAAAAATTATTCTCCTTCAGTTATATCTTGCATATAAGATCCATGGAACGGGTTCCGGAACTAGTTCCATGGAATCGGTTCTAGCGGAATCACTTCCAGAACTAGTGTGCTTGGCAACCGATTGCAAAAAATTTTCCTGGGAAGACGAATGTAAACAAATACCTTCGTGTTTAATGCTATAAATTTTTCCACCGTGTTCCGTGTACAAACAGGCGGACGGACGGACAAGAGTAGCCAAATCGCTTCAGAAAGAGGTTCTGAAAAAAATCTTACACAATTTTTTTTACAATCCTTCATTCAATAATGGCGTTCATAAAAATAAATTTTGGATTATATTTTAATAGACACTCAAGAAAAAAAGAATAGATGCAGCGATTTTTCTCAAAAATACCAACCTTTGGGGCCCGGTAGCAACCCCTAAACCTTAATAAAAAAAATAAAAAAAAATCATGTGTTCATTTTTCACGGTGCTTAATATATATTCGGGCTGACCCATACCAAAATCCAACTTTTGTTTTTATGAACCAGCCTATTGTATATTGTACGTCATTAATTTTTTTAATAGGGTAGGCAAAATTAATTTTTTGAAATCCAAAAGTTTTTAATGAGAACAAATAACTTTTCAAACATATGATCTCTTCAGAATCCAATTAAGCCAACTCGCTTTGAAACAATTTTGACAGCTAGTCACAATGTTTTTTTTAATTCCCTGCGAAACATTTACTAATATCAAATAAGGCTAGGAAGGGACTTAAACGTAGATTGAAAATCTATTCTCAACAGAATTTCTCTATATTTTTTATTTGTTCAATATATACAAAAGAGACAAAAATCATATTGCGAACTGTTCTATTCTTATTTAACTCAGTGAATGTATTTAAAAACGGTACATTTACGTCTGGCTAACCCAGGCTTACACTCTCAGAACAATTCCGTTGTGGCAATGGAATTTTATGCCAACCGAATCGATTCGGTTCCTGCAACCTCGTAGTTCGGTTGGAGCAACCGAATTCAGTTGTGGCAACCGAACTCGATTTCAATTCGGTTCACACAACCGAATTATCGGTTGCCACAACTGAATTCGGTTGGGGCAATCGAATTGTGAGGTTGCAGCAACCGAGCCAATTCGGTTGGAAAAAATTCGGTTGCCACAACGGAATTGTTTTGAGAGTGTATCTTTATGAAATGAACAATTTACAGGGAAGGTCTGCAGAGTAATTTTCTCCAATTTTTTTTCGATTAATCAATAATTTTGAAATTTTATTCGATTATTTAGTTAAGAAAAAAACGCGAATAAAAAAAATTCGATTAACTGAATACCCTAACGAATACATAATTTTATTAGCCATGCTAGATTTGCAATTAATTTAAACATGCTATTTGAATTCCTAACTATTTTCGGAAATGTGCATTTGGGAGATTATGAAATTTCTAAAATTTCCTAATTATCGAAACACTTTTATGGTTTTTGTTTACAAAATGCTATGGTAATTATGCATCTTTTGAAAATGCATTTCATTTGGATAATCCATACAGTAAATACTAGGTAGATCATCATAAACAGTTTTTAATCACTCCATGTTGTATTCCATATTTAATCTACCTGTTTCGAATAAACATTCTTCCTTATTCTTATAGTTCTAGCGCGGTTTAAGGATTTATTATTTTGTATATAAGTTTCGCATTTTTTTTTCCGATAATTTAGTCTTTTATAACCACACTCAACGATCACTTATGTTTTAGTTGTATACGCGTTAATAAACATTTGGTGGATATTTTTAAATACGAAATATTTCAACCAGCGAGCAGGACGCTTCATCAATACACTAACGTTTTTGAATTTTCAACCGACATTTCAGTTTTCTAATATAACATTGATAGTACAAATAAGATGTTGGATTATGTTGGAGAAATGCTTGCGCTAGCACAGGAAATGCGCACGCTAACAAAGGAATGGGCAACCCTAAGAAACTACTTGGAAGTTACTTACACTGAAGACATGAGCACCAAATTAGAGAATCTTTTACTTTTAAAATCTGTAAAACTGGATGATAATGCGACTGATGAAACAAAGATGTTTGCAGAGATTTTAGGAAAAGTGCGTGCGATTAAACACCAAACATTCAGGCGAGCAGAGGAACTGATAACCCTAAAAAAATACTTAAAATTAACCTACTCTGAAGACATGAAAATCAATTTAGTGCCGTATTTACCATCAAGATCTGTCGAACCGGAAGATAACGTGACTGATCGTATAAATAATATGTCGGTAGAGTTGATTTTAGTACAATTGCGTGCGCTTAAATCGGAAATCGCCTGGCAAATTGAGGAAGTAATAACCTTAAGAAACCAGGTGAAAATAGCAAAAGAAAAAGAAAATAGGAATACGAATACGTATACACTGCATTGCGCATATATAATTACATTTGCTTTTTGTTATTTGTCTAAAGTTACAAACATTTTTTAACAGTTATAACTACTTTTAAGAGTGTGACAACTGATCTCTTATTATGCAGAATTCGACAGATTCATCTCATAGCTTTATAAAAGAAATTGTGCATTAATATTTTGTTAGTGTTTCATAACTATAATTATATTTTAAATTAATACATATAAAATTTATTTGCTTCATTGAATTATGAAATTTAACAATTAATAAATTATAAATCCATTGTAATATACGATATAAAAAGAATATTATTGTTAACTTTATTTAAATTAATGAAAATTGTGAGTATATTTTAAAGATTTATTAATCAGCTGGCTAACAACTTTAAGATATGCCATTTATAGATATTTAGCTTACAAAAATATATTTAAAAAAATTTATTTAATATATCTATTAATAAATAGTAATAATAATTACATTTTACTTTAAACAAAGAAGAATAATAAAAAAATAAAAATATATAAAAAAAGCACCAAATCTGTTTTCTGGGTGTATAAAAATTTCGCTAGCACTACTATAAATTAGTTAAAAATTACATTGCAGATAAAACTGTTGACACCAGCAGTTTTTTTTTTTACTGAATACTAGTAAAAGTAAAACTGTTAAATATTGAAAATTTTGGTTGTATTTGAGTTAAATTTTAGTTACACTCTAATTAAATTCTGTTGAAATTTACCCAACTTATAGTAGGAAACTGAACTCCTACTATAAATTGGGTAAATTTACTCTATGTGCGTAATTGAAAAAAAAATAAGCACATTGTGTTTAAGTTGGTGCACAAATAATTTGTAATTTTACATTGAAAGTGCGTAAAAATTAAATGAAATTTTGAAATTAATTTACTAAATTTGTGTGTAAAAAAGCACGTTTCACGTGTAAATGTACGCATAAAATACTTAAAAATCCACAAAAAATGCGCAAAAATCCACAGAAAGTGCGTAAAAATAAAATATAATGCGTACATTTACAACAGGTGTGCTAACTTTAAGCACCACTCAAAAATTTTTTTAAATAAAATAAATTAATTTTTAATACGTATTTTATTAATAATAATATCCGAGTCATTATCTCATAATCGTTTATGTCCAAATTAGTCGTTTTCGGATCTTAAGGCATTTGTATAAAATTCATATAAAAATTTGTTATAACTATTGAATGGGTGCGATGACTCCTGCTCAACAAAATGCCTTCTTTGAAAGGGGGGCAGTAACCGTCAACAATAATGGGAGAGAACGCCTTAAGAGAGATATGGCCTACGCAGGAACAACTGAGTGCAATGACTCCTGCTCAACAAAGTCAGTATTCATTGAGTACTGCCTAACTTGCAAAGAAAGCATTTTGTTGAGCAGGAGTCATTGCACTCAGTTGTTCCTGCGTAGGCCATATCTCTCTTAAAGCGTTTTCTCCCGTTATTGTTGACGGTTACTGCCTCCCTTTCAAAAAAGGCATTTTGTTGAGCAGGAGTCATCGCACCCAGTTGTTTTACCTAGGCCGTATCTCTCTTACGGCGTTTTCTCCCGTTATTGTTGACGGTTGTTGGTTGACTGCCTCCCTTGCAAAGAAGGCATTTTGTTGAGCAGGAGTTATTGCACCCAGTAGTTCCTACGTAGGCCGTGTCTCTCTAACGTCGTTTTCAATTTTGAAATGAGGTTTAGATACCACATGCGTTAATAATAATTGCCAAAAACAATTTCATGCTTATGTTGCTATTTCCAGACTATAATGTGTTTGTGGAAATGTTGTAATTCACAAAAAATAATCCGTTTTCGCTTTTTCTTTTTATTATTTATAATTTTTTTTCAATTTTTTCCAATTTGAAATGTCAGAGTATTTATTACTATTGTTGGATAGTATATTTACCAACTTTGTGCGTAAAAATTTTATTAAACAAAACAATAGTAATTTTAGGCACAATGTGTTTATTTATAAGCACATAATGTCTAAAAATACTTTGTGTGTGTATTATTGCGTATGAAAGTGTGTACAAAAAAAGTTTACGCATTTTTTGTTTATATTTACGGAATTTTCGTAAAATTAAACAAAATTTTACCCATTTTATAGTAGTAAATTTACAAACATTTTTTAGAGTGTATGTTAATTGAAAATAATAATTTACCCTGCTATAATGAGCAACTGAGCATTTAATAGTTCTTCAAATACCTTTCAATCGATAACAATTTTTATATATTTTCTGAGGAGCAAACCTAAAAAACCAAAAAATGTAAAATTTTTTTATCGCTTTAAACTCGTTAAAATAAAATTGGGTTTATTTGTTTATTAATTTTGTTCCAGTTTTATTGTAAAGAAAGAGTCAGCTGTTTAACGCAAAATTTTTCATTTTGTGATCCTTTTCCCAAACGTTTTGGCGTTGTTTGGATTTGGTGAAGTTATATAGAAGTATAGTAGTTTAAAGTTTTAATTTTATTGGATAAGACTGTATGAAATAGCCCGCAAAAATAGTATGAAACGTCTTCTGAGCCTAATTCTGAGTTCGGATGCCCAAAATGAAATGTTATCAGTGAAATTTGCTCTCGAACATATTCGCAGAACATTTAAATCCTTAAAACGCCCTTTTTTAGGGGACTTTTTTATTTTTTTTTTTTCAAAAAAAGTCTTAAATGTTGTTCAAAAAAATACTTAAAACTTTTTACTGTGGACATCCGAACACAGTATTAAGGTCGGTTAGGCGTTTATTGTGAACATCCGAAAACATAATTAAGCTTAGAAGAACTTTGATTTTTTGCGTTTTACTTCATGTAGGATTGGTCAATGAGAACGTGAAAAAGCTATATAACTCGACTGCACAAACACAGCCCCAAACCCTTTAGTCTTTGAACTATACACAATTGAAAAAAATGTCAGTAAAGTCAGCAAAAAATTGTTGCTGAGTCAGCAAATTTTTAGTCAAGAGAGTGCTGGTAAAAAAGGTTTGTAATTCCAGCAAAAGTAGCTGATTTTTACAAAAAAATAGTAATTTCAGCAAAAGTTTTGCTAACATTTCGTCGATTTCAAATGAAAAAACTCCTTGCTAAAATCAATAAAACACTTTCTGAATATTAGTAGACTGAAAAAAACTCAAAAAATTTGTAGAGAGATTTTACTTTAGTTAATTTATTTGCCGAAAATTAAGTCTAAAAATTGTGTTTTTTGTGATTCTTTCGAACATTATTTAGGAAACTTCGTAAAATATAAAAATGTCCAGACTTCGACATTAGTAGACAATTCTAAATAACGAAAAAGGAAATACACAATGGCTTTTGTATTGTAAAAACCTTTTTCTTAAAAAATCGAAAGGGAACACAAAAAAATTACCTAAACTACTGAAAAAAATGTCTGTCCTCATAAAAAAACCCGTACAAATAGTTCAAAATTCTGCTAAAATAACAGGAAATAGTACCTGTATTTGCGCCAGCAGAATTTTCAATGAAGTTGAAAATCATGGTCTGCCAAATTTAGGTAAGCTAAATTTCGCATACTGCTAAATATGTATATGGACAATTTTAGTTAAATTAGTTAGGAAATTTGCAGGCAAGGAAAAATTCTGAATTTTATTTAAAAATCCATAAATATTTTAAATTTTATTTTTGTTTAAAATAAAATTCCCAAAAACATATGAATTTTAAATTTGGAAAATAAAAATCTCAAAACCTGGTCGTCAAAAAAAGCGAGTGCAATAAGTTCTTCTGATAAGTACCAAAGATGACCAAGAATTTTTTTAATGGCTACAGGTGCAATCAACTCATTTACTTCTTCATAATAATTTAGGTCCTTTAATAGCTGTAGATCATTTCTTGGAGCACAAATCACCGAAGAAGTTACGTAAATTCTCACTACAAATATCTCGAATTGATGACTCTTTACTATCTGTTAGTTGGTATTCATTTCTAAATAAATAAATCTTCAAACAATAAATGGCTTTAGCCATCCATCTAGCCCGGTGAACAGCTCCAGGTGCTCTAAAAAATATTCCAGTTTCGGGAATACCTACTAAAAATATTAGAGATAACTTCAGTAGCTCTTTGTAGTCATCTCGAGTTTGATACTCTTTTAACTGATTTTGGGCAAAACAAATAGTCTCATCTGTAATATTGTTCACTTTTTTTAAAACAAAAAGATCAGAAATACCCGATTTATAGTTTTTCCGATTAATTTTGCTACAGGCTAACTTAAATCTATTATATATTAACGCCAGGTACCAAGTGCCTGGCGAAACACAGCTTCAAGCATTATTTCCAAAATATGATGACGACACGCCAGCCAAAGCATTTCCTTATCCATTTTTTGCTCTAACAAAATGCATGCACCATTTCTTCTTCCAGTATTTGTGGCAGTCGTGTCAAAGCTCATGCATTTGATTTTTCCGTTAAGGTTCCATTCTAGCACTGTGTCAAAAACTGCCGACGCAGCTGCAACCCCGGTTCCAGCACATAATTTCGGCACTGCAAGAAGTTTATCAACTCCCATACCAGATACCAGAATTGGGAGACGTTCTACGATTTCACTTCCGCTGATATCTTCTATCATTTTACCATCCCAGTGAATAATGAATGGAACGCCAGGCTTAAACTTTCTTTTTAAAGACTCGGCCATATTTTTCGAAAATCAATTCGTTGTCGGCGAACAGAGGAAGTACTTATATTATATTCTGAAGGATCCCCACCAATGTGTGTTTATATGTATTTATCCCCAATAAATATAAATTTATAATCTATAAAACCCATTTCATGCAATAACGTTTGGTGGTGGATTGCAAAAAATCGCGAAAAAAAAAATTTGCAAAAAGGATAATCCGATATGTTTAAAGCAAAAAAATATTGTAAAAAAGCAAGAAAAAAAGCAAAAGTAAAAAACTTGGAAAAACAATAGTTTTTTTCATTCAAATTTAAGCGAAAAAATGTTGTTTTTTGGGCAAAAAAGTATTTTTGAGCAAAAAGTCTTAAAAAGAGCAATTCAAAAATCTTTAGAAAAAGCTATTTCAAAGTTAAAAAACCGAAAATTCAAAAAAAGCAAAAAGAAGCAAATATGAGTGAAACAAGCAATAAAAAGCAAAACCAGCAATTTTGTCTACTCTGACTATATACACATTTCATAAAATAAAGTTTGGTGGGTAGTTGCGAAAAAAACATCTCGAAAAATAAAATTTGCAAGTAACAAAATTTTTTTCAATATACATATCTGTTTGCTGAATGTAAATCGCTGATTTATTTTTCATTTTGTTGTTTGTTCCATAAAGCCTTTTTTCGTCCTTTTCCGCGATTATTATACAATTTTTAAGTATGTTTTTTTTTTCTACCTAAAGGCTTTTTTAGCGTTACGCTATTATTTTGCAATTTTTTAAACTCGGTTTATTTTTTATTTATATCTAGGGACTATAATACACATCTCCTAAAATAAAGTTTCATAGTTAGTTGCAAAAAAACTTTGCGAAAAAAGATATTCTCAAAAAACTTTTATATATACTGTAGTTGTTGGCCATTTTGAGTTTTTGAGCCGAAAACTACAAAATTAATTTAGTTTTTTCATACAATTTTCATACGAACTGAAAACCAGATTCTACCTAGTTTTTGCCAAAAAAAACCAAGTAAAAATATATGAAATGTGCATTTTTGATACACCCGGTATCATTTACAATTAATTTTCGATACACCCTGTTACAACGAAAATATGAGTAAAGCAAGTGTCAAAAAAATATTTTTTATCTTTTTAAGAATATTTCAGTTTAGTTTGAAATTATGTATTGTTATTCTTTTCTAATTATATATTAATAATGTTTTTACATTAACTTAAGAATAAAAAAAAGAAAGAAAAGTGAGTAATAAAAAAGTGTTGTGACAAAGAAAAACCAAATAGCCAGTGTAAATGACTTGGCTTTTCCAATTTAGCTTTGTACAAAAACCAGCTGGTTTTTGCTCAGTCTAAATTCAGTATTATACAATTCAAATAATTGAATTTATATGCTGATATAGAGACTTCTGTATTTGAAAATAAATTTGTTTGTACGAGGGCAGTACGAAATGTTCTTAGCCTGACATAGAGATGGCGGTATAAACAGCAAAAAGCTTTGTATAATGGAAACTTCCATCCGTGATATGAACACATGTTAAATAAGAAAGGTTTATCGGGACAAGAAATTCAGAATGATATGGTGAATGGGTTAGGTGAAAGTGCTCCTTCATATACAACAGTCAAAAATTGGGTTGCTGAATTTATACGTGGTCGTACAAGCATTAAATATGAACCACGAAGTGGACGTCCAAAAACTGCAACAACGCCAGAAAGCATAGCTAAAGTCCATCATATGGTATTAGACGATTGACGAGTGAAAGTGCGTGAAATAGGTAATGCCATACGCATCTCAAATGATCGAGTACATTTTATTTTGCATCAAGAATTACAGATGAAAAAGCTTTCTGCAAGATGGATGCCGCATTTGTTAATAGTTGACCAAAAACGCGTTCGAATGCAAATTTCTCATTTCTCTGATTTAGCTCCCTCTGACTTCAACCTGTTCCAAAATCTAAAAAAATTCCTTGCTGGCAAACGTTTTACATCGAATGAAAATGCAATGGCAGCTGTAAACGATTATTTTGAGGAGCTTCAGGAAAATTATTTTAATCAAGGGATAGAATTGCTAGAAAAACGTTGGAATAAGTGTATTGGAATTTCAGGAGATTATATTGAAAAATAAAATAATTTTAAAAATCTAGCTCTTGTTTTTCATTGTTAGGCTAAGAACATTTCGAACTGACCTCGTAGATATGGGAAAATGTAAAATGTTCCAAAATGTGGCAGTGTGGTTATTAACGTTTTCGTTTAATATCAACATTTAACAAACGCAAAAAATAATTAAGCAATTGGTTACACGTAAATAGTTGCCACTACATTGCTAGATCTGTCAAAACAACAGAGTAGTATTTCGGTATGGGTAGTATGACAAAGCAAGCTGTGATAATTTGTTGTTGTTTTTATTTTTTTCTTTAATATTAAAGATGTTTATTAACGCTCCTACCCAGGTAGAAAAATACAAACGGCACAACATCGGCACGGTATTGGAGGCGGTAGTACATGTACTGGCAATGCGTCGGATATTCAACTTTAACTGTACTGGCATGTTGTCAAAATGATAACACCAATAAACGCTTGGCCGTAGTTATTTCCCAACTTTGGCGCAGGCTTGGAATTTTATTTTTTTGGTATTATCCCAGCACATTTAATAACAAATTTAGTAGTTTACTAGTACTTTATTGTCCTTTTAGTGTACATCACAGATTTTTAATGCATTCTTTTGAAACTTCACAAGAAAAGAATGGCTATGTCTCTCTTACATAAATAATTGTGTAATAGATGTAAAAATACATAAAATTTTTAAAATTGTTAATTTTAATAAACTAAAAAAAGCTTGTTAATTTTCATAAAACAGTACTGGCAAAGTACGTTTTAAGTAGTACCAGCATTTAGTAAAAAATAGTGCTCTCCCAGTACAATTTTTGTTGCAACGTCGGCAATTTCTACCTGGGTAGATGAAAGCAAGACATCAAGTGCATTTTTTAATCACCTGGATTTAGATTTTTTCATACAAAAAGTGGATTTATTAAATCCAAATTATCTGGGTTTACACTTAACAATAAAAACACAATTATATGAAACATTCTGTTAATCTAATATCAGAAAAAAATATGAATGAAAGTTATAAGAGAAACAAAATAAATTGTAAAACTAGAAAACAGAAGTATTTTCTTTAAATTTTTTGTATAAAATATGTTTAGAAAAAACAACCACTTCTCTAAATACTTATTTTCCATCTTGGATATGGAGAAATAGCTGAAATAGAAATGGTAATTTTTGGAATATTTTAATTGTGTAGAAATATAAATTGAAGTGATGAAACTCAAAAGAAAACTGTTTCTTGTTATATAAAATGTAATAAAGAATTTAAAGTTACAATAAAATCCGGCATAATTGCGTTTGTTATTAAAAATTAGGGTGAACGGAGATCGGATAGAAAAATGCTGTTGAAATAGGTGGAAACTAACTCCATCTATTGAGCACTTTGAGAACTGATTTTTGGATTTATTAAATCCAAGTGATTAAAAAAAATGTTGTGATTAGTATGGTCTGGGAACACTTTTCAATCATTTAGAATTAATAATACATTCAACTTGTATACTGAAAAATAAAAAAGGAAATAAAAAAAATTCATCACCATATTCAACGATTGTTTAAATTCATTAAACATGTTTTTTTTATATTTTAGTAGACCTACGTAAACAGGAAATATGATAACCAGGGCAGCGACTTTCATGCACTTAAAATATGCGCTTAAAATATGCAGTAAAAAATGCACTTACCATAAATATGCACTTAAATCGAAATATGCAATAAAAACCAAAAATGCACTTTGAATTTATCGATTTTTAAAAATCATATTTATTACTCGGGAGTGTTTGGTTAAAAATTAAATCCAATATAAATGTCTAAGTAGATGATAATTTGATGTTTTCCTTCTAGTTAAATACTGCGTTAAGATTTGCAAATTCTTCCTTTTCTTTATTTTTCATTAAATCTTATTTTTAGTTTTTAAAAAAATGTGCAAAAGTATGCAATTTAATGAAAAATATGCAATAAGAATCATAAAATAATCAAAAAAATATGCACTTAAAAGCAAAATATGCAACAACAAATCGATGCCATTTTGTTGAAAATTATTTGATTCGGAAAAGTATTTGATCAAAATCATATTCGGATTATTGACTACAAACATGCATTTACATGAAAGTCGCTGCCCTGATGATAACATAAAAAGTCTAATGTAACAGCAACTAAGTTTGTGTAAGCTATGCATAGGTAGTTTTTCCTTTTAATCTGTGTATGTATTTTAGAGATAAGGATTATTTGGAAATTCCTAATGATCTTCACATTTTGAGCTGTTGTATGTTTATGGAAATTCAATGTTATAAGCATATAGCTTATAAATTATAAGTAATTACTGTATGATATCACAACTGGTAAACACAACAGGTACACAGTGATAGTAAAAGTTTAGTGCATCTGATCACTGTGAAATACACACTTAGGATATGTGTAGGTAGTGTGGTTGTAGTTTAGTTTCAAGAATTTTTTTTTTTATTAAGCATTGTTTTTGAATAAAATTTTTAGTGTCTTACAAACATTTGAATTGAAAAGAACTTATTTCTGAGTCACCACAACCACCACCATCTAAGAACATCCGCAAGCAGAAGAGGAAAATAAAAATGGAGTTCGATATGAATATAATCCCTAACAACTCACGGGAATTGGTCCCCAGATATGCGCCTGATGACGACGCAATTCCGTGTTCCGGTTGGATTGATTTAAACAATCAGGAAGAGGATTTTGCAATATGTGAATTGGTCCCCAGATATGCGCCTGGTGACGACGCAATTCCGTGTTCCGGTTGGATTGATTCAAACAATCAGGAAGAGGATTTAGCTATACATCTAACTCCATCACCGGAATCCAAAAAAATTATGTCCAGTCGAGACAATAGCACGCCCACAAACCAAGATATAAACGAGTTATTAAAACATAACTCGTTTGTTTGTTACGACGACAACAACCAAATGAAGTATTTATATGAGTGTCGACTCTCACAGATGTCGTGGCTAATGGAGGACAGCATTAGAGAAAACCTCATTGATGATGCTCAAATATCAAATGAGGGGAGTGTGAGTTCAAAGTTAAGACGATATCATACAACATAATTTGAAATGGGGACATTACAACGTTTATATATAAAAAAATAATCTTATTGCCTAATAAATAAAAATTTTATAAAAAATGTAATCTTGTTTATTTTATTAAATTGATTAGGGTGGGGAGGGGGATTCATATTGATATTTTGTTATCAATATTTTTCTTGGGTATATATGGGACAACACTGAGCAGTAGGTTCATTAGTCTGAGTTAAGATTATAGTAAATATACAGTAAAAATTTTTAAAATTAAATAAAAAGTACCACCAAAAATATTCCAAATGGATGAGCTCAAAATTGGAAAGCCATATCAAATAGAGTGGGCCGAACTTTGCCGAATTACAAATTTCAAAAACGGAAGGTACGGAAAATTTGCATATGTGCCCAGTAAACAGTAAAAAATAAAAATTTTCAAAATCGGTTCACGTTTAAGGTTCCCGCAAAGCGGTTGAAATTTCGAAAAGTTTAAAAAAATCCTTAAATTCAGTTAAGAAATATTTGTTGTTGTGATATATTATTTCTAATAGATTATAGTTCGCTGAATCCAAAAAAAATAAAAAATTTTTAATCGGCCGAAGGCCTTCTGATATATTGCTACATTGTATTCAATTTTTGCACAAAGGATACTATGTAATTATATATCGAGAGCCTATATTCAAAATATGTCAACTTAAATTTGGTCAAAATGAGTTTCCGATGGCAAATAGCTCCCCTATGCAATACCCATCTGTAATATAAATTTCAAAGCAAAAATGTAATTTCCCAGGTAGAAATTGCCGATGTTGCAACAAAAATTGTACCGGGAGAGCACTGTTTTTTACGAAATGCCTGTACTACTTAAAACGTGCTTCGCCAGTACTGTTGTCTGAAAATTAACGAGGTTTTTTCATTTATTAAAATTAACAATTTTATAAATTTTATGTATTTTTGAATCTATTGCGCCATTCACATGAACGAGATTACTAATCTCCTCGTTTTTGGTTTTTTATTCTATTACCATATAATGTTAAAATATGATGTTATATTGGAATATAATAAAGAATAGAAATAAGATTTAAGTATCTCGTTCATGTGAATGACCTAATAGCCATTCTTTTCTTGTGAAGTTTCGAAAGAATATATTAAAAATCTGTGATGTACACTAAAATGGCAGTAAAGTACTAGCAAACTACTAAATTTGTTATTAAATGTAAATTAAACTACTAAATTTGTTATTAAATAAATGGGATAATACCAAAAAAATAAAATCCTAAGCCTGCGCCAACGTTGGGAAATATCTACGGCCAAGCGTTTATTGGTGTTATCATTAGTTGATCTCTTATTTTTAAGTAAATGAATGTTCCTTTTAGTTTGACTCTAGATCATAAATTAATATCACTTTCTGTTTAAATTATTTTCAAATCAAAGAAAGATGATACAATTTTTACAAGTAAATTACAAAGAATAAAAATATATTTGAAAGAATTCGATAAGACCAGCAATACAGAATAAGTATTTTCGGCTTTCGCTACAAAGCCATCATCAGTGTATTTCGTCTTGTGTGGGCTAATATTTTAATGTTTGTCTACTTATGTGACCGCTGAAAAAATTAATTTATTATAAATTTACCTCACATCTTATTGCATTTGGCATGCTGAATACGAATCTGGAAAAGATTTTGAAATCCAATGGCTAGTTTTCGAGATATGGTAATATTATCATATTATTCGTAAGGTTCTTTCTAAGGCACCCAGTGCACCAGGATCCCTTATGAGGCCTGATGGTACTTTCGCGGAGGGTAATAGGGAAACCATTGAGCTCCTGATGGAGACTCACTTTCCCGGTTGCAGAGAGGATGTGATGTCCAATGTCCCGTGGGACGCACTCTCATCGACTGCAATTCAGATAGGTGAGCACATCTGGTCAATGGTAGACGAACGCAAAATTGCTTGGGCGATACGGTCTTTTAAGCCCTACAAATCAGCAGGGCCGGATGGTATTTTCCCGGCACTTTTGCGGGAGTCCCTGGATATTATCATGCCATGGCTGCTGCGTATTTTTACTGGCAGCCTGGCATCGGGGTATATACCCTCTGGGTGGAGAGAGGTCAGGGTGGTCTTCATCCCGAAAGCGGGGAGGATAAACCACAGCACCGCCAGGGACTACAGGCCGATTAGTCTCTCGTCGTTTTTATTGAAAACGCTGGAGAGACTGGTGTATGTTCATGTGAGGAGCATCCTCTCTGCAGACAATTTCAGCAGAGCCCAACACGCATACCTCAAGGGGAGATCGGTGGAAACGGCTCTGAGTGAGGTAGTCGGCACAATTGAGGATGCTCTTCACGACCGTGAGTATGTGTTGGCGTAATTCCTGGATGTAGAAGGGGCTTTCAACAACGTGAGTATATCATCGATCATTAGCGCCTTGGAGGGTATTGGCACTGACCCGCAGATAACCCTGTGGACGGGCAATATGCTCAGGAGCAGGGCTATAAACTCGGACATAGGCGGTGATGGGGCGCGGAAGGTGGTCACAAGGGGTACTCCACAAGGGGGGGGTCATTTCTCCTCTTCTGTGGAATCTTGTGATCAATGGAATCCTTGACTCATTGGGGAGAACGGGGACGAAGGTTGTGGCATACGCCGACGACGTTGTGCTACTGATCAGAGGAAAATTTCTCCACACGGTCAGTGATCCCATGGAGTCGGCGCTTACGATGCTATCCAGGTGGGCAAGGGAGAACGGTCTGGGAGTCAATCCATCTAAAACCGAACTTGTTTTGTTCACAAGAAAGTACAAACCAGAGAGGTTTGATCTCCCTAGATTGGACGGAGTTATTCTTCAACTCTCGGGGGAGGCAAAGTATCTGGGTGTCATTCTTGACTCTAAACTTTCCTGGAAGAGGAATATCGAGGAGAGAATGAGAAAAGCCTTATGTGCTTTTTACACCTGTAGAAGGACCTTTGGGAAGAGATGGGGTCTACAGCCGTATATCATTCACTGGATGTATGCGGCGATTATTAGACCAATCTTGACCTACGGGGCACTGGTGTGGTGGAGGGCGGTGGACACGGGTTCATATCTCTCCACTCTCGCAAAGGTGCAACGACTGGCTTGTCTGGGTATTACGGGGGCGGCTCGTTCTACACCGCAGGTAAGTTTGGAGGTGATGCTTGGCATCCCACCACTGGATATTTATATCAGGGGCACGGCAGCAAAGGCAGCTCTCAGAC
The DNA here is from genome assembly GCA_949987735.1 of Leucophora obtusa. Classification (NCBI taxonomy): domain Eukaryota; kingdom Metazoa; phylum Arthropoda; class Insecta; order Diptera; family Anthomyiidae; genus Leucophora; species Leucophora obtusa. The sequence goes on along the minus strand of OX465295.1, from coordinate 291,277,401 downwards.
TCAGGGAGATGCAGGAGCTGAGGCAACGCACTTGGGGGCACAGTACCATTCTGCATGGGATTGGTGGTGCACTACTGGATCGTGAAACGGACTCGATTGTACCGGTCACGAATTTCCAGAGGACTTTTGAGGTGATTGTACCGACCAGGGAAGACTGGGCAGCCGACTCCGTTATTCGGAGTGGTGATATCTCAGTGTTCACGGACGGTTCGAAGACGGACATGGGGACAGGGTCGGGAGTTTACTCCGGCGAACTGGACCTTCGAATCTCCATACGACTCTCGGGCGATTGTAGCGTGTTCCAGGCGGAAGTGTATGCAATTGACGTGGCCGCACGGATGATAATGGAACGGGATTTGGATCCATCGTCCATTAGCATCTTTGCGGACAGTCTTGCTGCTTTGAAAGCCCTGGAATCCGATACTGTCCGATACAGAATGAGCGGGCTGACGAGTGTGCGAGGAATGGCTCCGAGTCGGTTGAGGACCCTATACAGACGGAGGTCCTGGTTCCGCTGGTGGAGCTATTCGGTGTGATAGCGGATATATCGGATAGGGAGACGAGGGCAAGGTGGACAACCTTGACCAATTGTAGGATATCTCCGACCCTATGGCCACTGCCAGATCCGGGGAGGACAAAGATTCTTCTTGGATTTGGCAAGCGGACGGTCGGGATGCTTGTAGGAGTTCTAACGGGACACTGCGCGATAGGCCGAATGGCTGCGCGTTAGGGTTACACCCAGGCGGACTACTGCAGGGGCTGTGGGGACGAGGAGGAGGAGGAGGAGACAGTGCATCATCTGCTTTGTGAATGTCCGGGACTGAAGGAACGGCGACTCAGATATCTGGGGTGCAGGTTCCTCGACGACCTGGACAGTCTACGCGATGTTTCTCTGTCTGGTCTTGCGAACTTTTTAAGGGGATCGGGATGGTTCTAGATTTCTCGGGTCGTGGTATTTCTTTCCATGTGGAGAAAACTAAGGGAATCACAATGGGCCCTATGGCCTCCGAGTGAACTCGCCGTTCTGGCGGGCTCCCATTCAACCTAAACCTATCATATTAGTAGTAAATAGTGGTTCCAAACAAAAAAATATGGTAATATACATGTAACTTTTAAAATATTTATCGGATTGAAATATTATATATGGGCGATTATAGTCAATGATACCAGCTTCCAAAATAGCACATTTGGAGTGACCCTGTTACAAATACAGCGCGAGTTAGAGAGTGCCAAAGTTGACCATCTCGAGTAGTTTTTAAATGTTTCTAATATGGAATAAAACATCTCATAAAATGCTTAAATAATAAACATTTTTCAAAAAAATCATATTTTTATTTTCCGACAAAATATGCTATAGCTTAAACCACATAAACGCAGTGTCGTCCGCAGTGCGACGTTTTATCGATAAAGCAGTTTTTTGAATCTTCTCTAAGTTTCTAAATAAACAAGACCTGTTTTTAAACAAAACGCAATAAGAATTTTTTAAAAATATTAAATCGTTTTCGCGAAATTCAAGAACAAAGTTTGACAGCACTGCCACTTTCACTATGTGGTTTGGGCTTAACTCGAAAAAATATTTGTTTTTTGATATACTAAAGTGATTTACAAAAGTGTGGGAAATTCTAGATTTTCAGCATTTGTATGAAAAAGGAGCCAATAAGATTACCAGTATAAGATTTCGCAAAGACAAAAATAAAGTATTGAGGAAGAACATATATTTTTTCAGAAATTTTAAAGAATCCATTTTTCGATATATGGCAATTTATATCGCGGATTTTATTAAATTAAGTTTTGAAAATTTTACGAAAAACGTCGCCGGAGTCTGAAAAGTCCTCAAAATTTGATTGAGTTGAATATCAGGATTTAAATCAGAGATTATTTTGTAACTACACAAAGTTTTATTTCCTGAAAAGTTTTAAAATTATTTTCATTATTTTTGTTTATATTCACTTTATTTATTAGAAGCTGATTTTTTATATTCCAGTTATAAATTTTAACTAAAAACTTCTAATATTAAAAAAATTCTTGTTTTTTAAGTATTTTTTCGGAATGTTTCGCAGACCTCCTAGGATGCAATTACGGACGCTCAGAGGTTCGTGATCAACATTTGGAAAACGTTGTTTAATTAAATTTTCATATCGGTTTTGATATAGCCGTGGCAACCAGCTGTCGTTATTAACAAAAGCAATAACTGGCCAACTTTGCTTTGACGCTAAACTAACACTCCATCTTTTAAAGTCAAATTTGCAGGTTGGGAGGAAGTATAGGATTTAACGCTAGTCAATTACTTGCATGCAATCAGAAATTGAGGACTTATTTCAAAAGAAATTATTTTAAGAACATAATTGTGTACTCTACAATATCAACATGTATGCTCATGATTGCCAAAAGACTGACTGGAATAAGTTCTATACGATCTTTTGGAAAAACCTAAAAAAGAACTTTTTCCGAATGAAATTTGGAGAATTTCAAGTGAAATTAATTGTGAATTCTATTTGGAATTTGTCAAATCTGATCTTAAAACTGAACAAAAATAACGTAATTAATTTTGTTCCTACAATATTGAGAAAATTTTAAGAGAAATTTCAATTTTTGATTTTGAAATGAGAAAATTCTAAAATATATTAGCATTTTCCATTTCAAATTTAGAAAATTCTATTAGAAATTCAGTTCTGCAATTTTAATGAAAAAAAAAATTCAAAATAAAATTTAGTATTTTTTCCCCTTAAGCAGTAAGTTGTTTTTCACGTGGAAAAATTATACTCAAACTTTAAAGGCCTCAAACCGTAATTTAAATTATAAAAATGAACAATTTTTCAATTTCATATCAAAGACACAATAACAATATACTACAGAAAATGTGATTTTTTCCCCAAGGAAAATAATAGTCTTGTACATTAAATTTGCGTGAAAACAATCTCTACTCAGTTTTAACATGAAATTCATTGTCGGGGAAAATTACTTTTTTTATATGGAGTATAACAATAACAATTTTTTCACGTGAAATCCGAACAATTTAATGTGCTTTACTATCAAAAAGTATTTTACTTTTAAAGTCGACTTTATATTAAAACATACGGTTTTGTTAATTTTGTGTATGAAAATCCTAAAAAATATTTACATTTTCAAACATTTTGATTGACTGAAAATTTCTAAAAATTTTTCAACTGCTAGGAAATTTTCCGAGGTAAACAATTATTTTGCCAATATGACCATCTATTTCACAATGTAGGGTAACCACTTATTTCCTAACTTCTGAGTAACCACTTATTCTATTTTTGTAAGTAACTTATTATTCTTTCACTATGGGTAACTCGTTATTCACACTTTTTTTGTAAACGAGAGGGTAATGACCACCCACGAACAAAAGTAATGTTGCGAGTAAATAGCCTGGTAAGTAGGGAAACCCTTTGTGTGCTACTTGCCTTTTTAATTACTCGGTAATGTCTGTTTTTGCTGGAAAAGTACTATAGTAAAGAAATTTTGAGCTCGAGGTCAATGATTTTATTATAAATATTCTCCTTATAAATCAATATTTCGATATTATTTGAATATCATCCTCAGGATTCTTCCAGTGAATGTTTACATAATTAAACATTTAGCTATAGTTGTGTATGCATCGTCATCTGTTACAGTGCAGTAAGAAGGAGTGAGATCATAAAAATGTTAACACACATTTTTGGCTATAACTTTGGTCTAAAGCTTCTCATATTTTTTTTTTGGGCAGTTTACGTATATTTAAAAAATATGTCACTTAATAAATTAATTTACATCATGAGTTTTAATTAATAATTTTTTACAGAATAGACGATAAAAGAAAAGTGCGTTCAAAAATAATTAAATATTTTTAACAAAACCAAACATGGACATACAAAAAAATTACCAAAGAAACTAATGTATGCCGCCAAACAGTTTGATCTCCTTACTATTTATACCACCTATATCCGGCCGAAGATGGAATACAACTCCCACATATGGGCAGGGGCTGCAAAGTCTATTTTGGAGCTTTTGGACCGTGTACAAAGGAGGGCGTCGGCGCTCATTAATGACAGTAGGGTATCCAGCTCTATTGACTCATTGGAGCATCGTCGGAATGTGGGTTGTGTAACACTGTTCTATCGTTACTACCATGGGAAGTGTTCTGCTGAGATAAGTTTTCTTATCCCGGGGTCCCGTGTTTTTGTCCGTAACACTCGCTTGTCTAGTAGATCTCATCCGTTTGTGGTCGATTGTCCAGTTAGTCGCACAACGCATTATAGAGAGAATTCGTTCATTAGTCGAACCGGCCGTATGTGGAATAAGTTCCCCGCAGATGTCTTTCATGATACTTACAATCTACACGCTGAAAAAAAACGGCCTGTCCCAAACATATTTTTGCTGGTAATATATATATATTTGGAGAAATTGTTAAACATATTCGCCGTGTTTTTACTAGAAACAGTATATATTTGCATGCAAATATATTATGTTTGCCAGCAAATACATTATGTTTGCCTGTAAATATATAATGTTTGGATGAAATGAAATGACGCTATCGACAAATATTATATGTTTGGCAGCAAACATATAATATGTGTGTCATAAAAAATTATGTTTCTATGCAAATACTATATATAAATAATATATTTAGTTATAAAGCAATTATTAATATATGACAAACAATAGGCGCATTTATTCTACTCTTCAAATTTCTCTATATTTTAATGGAAAAACATAAAAAGTAAAATTAATACATCTACTGTTTGGCGATTATTTAATAACTAAATATATTATAAATCACATTGAATTTTACATCTAATACAAATCTTTCATTGAAAAACAATAACTACAATCTCTTCATTTATTTTTTATTTATTTTTATTCACAAATATTAATTAAAAACTCTTATAATAAGTTAATACTTTAATATACACAATTAAATAATGTTTTTTTCTTTTTAACACAATTTTGTGTTTTATTTATACTAATTTATTTTATTTTTCACATCTTTCACAATAAAATTAATAAATAAAGGAAAAATATCACTTAATTTTCTGACTGGATGCAGTCTAGCTAAACTAAACAATTATTACCAACTACTATAATGGCTACATACAACTTTATATGTATCAAGAATGGAAATTCGCCGTTTTTCCATATATATGTTAATTGTATCCCACAAATATAATTATTACCGGGAAATATATGTATAGTAACTATAAAAACAATATAATTGGAAGCATACTCCAAATACATATATGGTAGTTTGTAAATATAATATAATTACCTCCAAACATAAACAAAAACGTCTTTTTCCTCCGTGTAGAGAAATTCAAGTCTCACGTTCACAAACACTACTCCCTATTTCCTCCTCCCCATAACCTATTTTCCTGATATCAACACAATGCATTGCATTAGTAGGGGCATCCCCTGAGTGTTGGTCTATAGTAAAAAAAAAAAAAAAGTGGTAAAACGGTATCTGGAACACCTAACAAACGGTATCTGGAACACCTAACGAAAGGAAGCCGGGAACAGGAACAACGACTGGTTATCGTAACATTGGAAAGGCATATAAAGTTAAAAGCATCCTTAAGAGAGCTCCTAACACATCTGGCAGAAAAACAGATCGGTTAGCCCAATGCTCGGACTTTTTTGAACATAAATGAAACGTAAGGCAGGACTAAAGTCCTACAAAGTTCAAAAGATCCCGACAGAAAAGCTTTTAAAAATTTGGAGGCTAAACCCAGAGCTCGAAAATTGAAATCAAATTTTATACAAAAATTCAACTGTTGTGTATAGGACGACGAAACTTATGTCCTTGCTGATTTTTCGCAGCTCCCTGGTCAAGAATTTTATGTTTCCGATGTTCGAGGAAATGTTGCGGAAAAATTTAGGTCGAAAAACAACCGAAATTTCCTAAAAAAATTCCTAGTATGGCAAGCCATATGTAGCTGCGGCCAAAGAAGCCAGTCATATGTGACATCTGGCTCTATAAACAGCGAAATTTATATCAAGGAGTGTTTGCAGAAGAGACTTCTTCCATTTTTGCGTCAGCGCAATGTATCCACTTACTTTTGGCCCGATTTAGCATCTTGTCACTACAGCAAGAAAGCGCTGGAGTGGAATAATGATAATAATATGGTTTTTGCACCAAGAGAGGCAAATCCACCAAACTGCCCGGAGCTCAGGCCAGTGGAGAGATATTGGGCTCTTGTTAAAAGAGAATTAAAGGGCAAAAAAAAAGGTCTCCCATGACATGCAAGATTTCAAACGTAGATGGACCACCTGCTCTAAAAAGGTGACAGAAACTAACATAAAAGCCTTAATGGGAGGGTTTCCGGAAAAAGTGGATAACTTTGTTCCTAGTGGTTAGAATTTCATGCGGTTTTTTTTGTTTGATTTTATATTAAATTTCATTTAATAAAAATTTGGTTTGAAATCTTAATATGCAGTGGTTTGTTTTTTATTTAACTTTATGTGTGTTAACATTTTTATTATCTCACTCCTTATTCTCCTTATAATATTTATAATAAATTAACTGATATAGAGCCAATGTTGCCAGTTTTGACGATTTATCGTCATTTTGACGATTTTTACTATCGAAAATAGCCAAATGACAATTTGACGATTCTCCTCTTCAAAATGACGATTTTTTCAATAGGAAATATAGCAGCAATTGTTCAAAAATACGTTATTTTGCCATTATCTAAATCCATAAATCTGAAAATTTAACGTGTTTTTCGTAACGTGTTTTGTAAATTCTTTAGTACACTCAAAAAAATAAGTTAGTAGAAACATTAGTAAAACGCCTTGTATATCAAGTGTACTAGATTTCAGCAATTTTTTTTCTGAAATTCCGTTTTCAGCAAAAATTTTAGTTATATTTTTTTAGCACTAAACTAATTTTGAACTAATGTTTTACTAATTTCCTTTCGCTACAAAAATTGTGCTGATAACTACATTCATAGCGTGGGCGACAACCAGATAGACAAGATGTAGATGTCGCAGCATATCTGCAAACGGAAATGACAAAAAAAGAAAAACAACTCAACACATATTCTATATTTAATTTTTCAGCAAATAAATTAACTAAAGTAAAATTTCGCTACACGTTTTTTGAGTTTTTTTCAGTCTACTAATATTCAGCAAAAAGTTTAATGATTTTAGCAAGGATTTTTTTCATTTGCAGTCGACTAAGTGTTAGCAAAACTTTTGCTGAAGACATCTATTTTTTTGGTAAAAATCAGCTCGCTGATTTTCAGCAAACCTTTTGCTGAAATTACCAACTTTTTTCCAAGCACGCTCCTGACTAAAAATTTGCTGACACAGCAACATTTTTTGCTGACTTTACTGACTTTTTTTTTGAGTGTAGTTACCTGTGAAATATCTCTAGACTAAGTACATTAAGGGCCTGTTTATTTATTACGAAAATAGCTAAACGACAGAAATTGACAATTACTTTCGTCAAAAATACATGAGAAACAAAACCAAATTTTCGTTACTTTGCTTTCGTGTAGGGTATTGTCATAATACATAAACCAGGGCTAAAATTGTGAAACTAAAAAAATTTTATTATACGAAAGACAAATCACAATTAAGCAGAAATGTCACCGTTTCAAAATAAAAGTCGTATGTTAAATTTTCGAAAGAAAAAATTCTACACAATTTTCACACGAAGTTCATTATGGTGGAAAGTCTTTTTTTTCCAAAATTTGTAAATCTAGTAAGTTGTTAGTTCAAGGGCAAGTAAACTCTTTTCAACATTAATTTTGCATAAGTTGAGTTTACACGATTCAGAAGGTACATAAGAGCTTATATGAAAACCTACTTTTTGAGCCTACACAAAATTTATTTTTTCTGAGTCGTTTGCATGTGACAATTTCAGTATTTAGAAAATAGAAAATTTTTTGATTAATTATTGAGCTTGGTTGCTTTTAGTAATTTCAAGATTTATAAATATTTGGAGAACATTTATTCAATAATTCAAATATTTTGTAGAAATTTTGAAATTCTTTAAAAGACCTAATTTGATCGACTTTAATTTGAAATAATACCCATATAACACTATGCGACAGTCAAAATCGGGATGGGATGAAACCAACGGGAAATGTTATATCGGTCAAAAACAAGTTATACGTGTCCCGGCGTTTCGCTTGGTCACCCCTAGGAATCGAGATATATCTGTTTTTTGACATAACTCGAGAACCACTAGTCCGATTTTGCTCAAGAAGTTTTAAAAAAATTAAAAATTACAATTCCTTTAATCTGTTCATATACCGTTTTTATATATACTCAACAGTTTTGCCGGTAAAAATAAATGTTTGTTACCGGTACCATAAAAATCAATAACCTTTTGTTTATTACTTTTTTTTAATATTTTAGGCAAAAAATATTTTTTTCTTCATACATTTATTTTTACCGGCAAAACTGTTGAGTATATAGAAAAACGTTATATGAACAGATTAAACGAATTGTAATTTTTAATTTTGAGCAAAATCGGACTAGTGGTTCTCGAGTTATGTTAAAAAAAAGACCACCAAAGGTCAAATCGATATATCTCGATTCCTAGGGGTGACCCAGCGAAACGCCGGGACACGTATAACTTCTTTTTTACCAATATAACTTTCACCGGTAGTGTGAACCCTTCCCGATCACTGACCCCTACCATTTGTCTCACAGTGTAATTTATACCAAAATTCTTCTTATTTTGAGCCTAAAACTAAAGCCGAGCACACACGGTCGATATATTTTATTTAAATTTTTTTTTTTTTTTTTTAAAGAAGCAACACTCAGGAAATTCTTCCTATTAATTAACGTGTTGCTTCCTTAAGAAAGGGGATAGAGAAGAAGTGAAAGGTGGTGAAAGATGAAGGGCTTCAAATATGGCAACACTCTATTTGCGCGAGATCAATAATTTCCATTGATCAATATTTTCCATTCTATGAAAAATTGTAAAATTTTGCAGATTTTAAAATAAAGCCACGTTTAGAGTGATTACGTTTTTATTTTGCAATAATTTATATGCTTTTTTAATTTTATTTATTTATTTTTCAACAACAAAAAACAAATTTAAAAAAATCAATATTTCAATATTGGCCACACACTTTTCAATAATATGAAATTTAAAAACAAAAATCCAAAACATTTTGAATTTTTCAATTTAATTGATAAACATTCAATATAAGGTACAGACCTTCAATTAATTTGTAAACAATCAAAAATTTATCCATAATATTGAACGTGTATGCCCTACTTAAAGCTTTTAAAATTTACAAATTTTTTAATCTGTCCCCAAAACGAAGTCGAAATCCCTAATTTGGGCCCAAATCCCCTAACCTAACAACTCTGCAAAACCTCATTTGACATAAAAAAATCCTCCTTTCAGAAAATTTCCCAAAATAAAATCCTCCTTTGACAAAATTTCCCACATGCTAGCGACATCTACAGTTTGTTTATAAAATTATCGATGTTGCATATCTATATTATATGTCTCTGGTCTTTTACGAATTGAATAAAATGACAATTTTGATAAGCCAATTTGTAAAAGATTAAAATTAATCAAAAAATTAATGATTCAAATTTATTGTAATTCTATAAGGAATATATCCACAAAAGTGTTCATTTGGATTCTCTCCTCTATTTCATATCCAAAATTCAGAGAAATCTGCCAGAAATTTCCAAACAAAATTTCTAACTTAAGAAATATTTATGACAAAAATCATTCTTAGCTGTGACTACAAAACTAGTTCTTTTATTTCTTTTCAAATAAACGAAAAATTTTACCTTGATGGTTCAGGAAATTATGAAATAGAAAACTTGTTTTAAAAATGACATTGGTTTTTAATTTTTTTTATTTTGGAAAATTGATACTTCCAGCCGAAATGACCCGAAAAAATGGTTAAAATGGACTTGTGTCAAAATTTTATATAAAATGATAAAATAAGAGAAAATCGGAAATTTAGCCCATACCGAATTTAATCAAAATCAATAGGCTTCGGCCTTGTGCCGACATAGGTCGGTATACCAAATTTCGTCAAAATATCTTAATATTTGCGACCCGTAGAGTGCGCAAAAGAATGCATGGACAGACAGACGGACGGACAGACGGACATCGAACAATGGTTCGAAACCAAAAAAAAAAAAACATGGTAATAATTATGGATCTTCTAAACTACTGATCAAATCGGAAAAAAATGTTCACAAGAACTGAAGAGAAAGAGCTAGGCTTTTAGGAATTTAGTATTGTAGCCACCCTGTTTTATAATAGGGTGTCAAAGTTGACCATCTCGGGTATACAAAAGCTTTATTGCCGTATAACTTTTACAAATGTGAACCGATTTTGTTGATCTAGGTTATAAGATAAAGAAAAAACATGCTTCATGTATCATAGTAGCTCTTATAGTTTAAAAACTATTTAACTTTGAATTTCAAAATCTTCATTTTTTGTAACAATACCAGAGCAAGTGAAAAATCATTTCTATTTTTTATGGAGGTATAGCTTTTTCGCAAAAATTACGAACAAAATACCGGGTTTTTAGATCTGTCCAAAAGTGTTTTTATTTAGAAAAAACAAACCGCGCCTTCAGAAATAATAACTTTTAGTTTTAAATGTGGATTGGCACTAATGGAATAATTTACGCTGCGAATTGCTTTCAAGAAAGGCAAAAAATTTATAAAACACCGGTTATTCGAACCGGTTTTAAATTAAAAAAACCGAAAACCGGTTTTTCAAAATACCTAGAAGTATTCGAAACCCGGTTTTTCAAATAGGTCGAATACTTGAGAACTCTAATCACATGTGTGATATGGCCATGATCAACGCTTGCCGTGACTTAAAAAACGGAGCCATAGAAAGTGTTGCATGAATTTGTGTGTGAAGTTACCCATTGCTTGACAAAATCTAGTATTTAAATGCGAATGAGAAAAGGTCGATAAAGTGAAATTCAGCGTTTAATCTCTGCTTTACAAGCGCCGCGTGATATTCGCTTGGATAAAGTGGGGCATTTACCATAATTTATAAAAGGAGGAAAACCGCAGTGAAAAAATCCGAAATAAACATCCCAAACAAATATCAAAAATGTACACTCATAAAAAAAAAGTTAGGACAAAATCTATTAAACGCCTTCTAATTCAGTTAAACTAATTTTTCCTGTTGTGGTAGTTATATAATGTTACCACAAAAACATATTTCTGCTGTACTTGAACTAATTTTTCCTCCTGATATTTAGCAATTTTTTTATAAATGATTTTGACAATGTTTTCAGCTAATATAGATAAATTTATTGGCAACTTTTTTAATATTTGTATTTTCAAAAGAAAACGATAGGGGCGCTAGTGTATAGTGATTGATGGTGAAGTGTGTATTGGTGAGTTTGCCGATCAATACAAATTAGAAAATTTCTAGTAAGTGTATTTTAATGTGTGTGATGAGCAGAGAAGACAGAAAAAAGCAAAATTCGGTGTGTTTAAAACAAAAAAATATTGTAAAAAAGCAATAAAAAAGCAAAAGTGAAAAAACTTGGAAAAAACTGTTTTTGTTCTAAGAAATTTCAAAGTTGAGAAAAAAATATTATTTTTGTGAGCAAAAAAAGTATTTTTGGGCAAAAAGTCTTAAATAAAAAAGCAATTCAAAGCTCAAAAATCTTAAGAAAAAGCTATTTTAAAGCTAAAAAACGGAAAATCAAAAAAAAGCAAAAAGAAGCAAATATGAGTAAAACAAGCAATAAAAAGCATAAAAAGCAAAAATAGCAATTTTGTCTTCTCTGGTGATGAGTCATCAATAGGGCAAGGAATTTCATGCACTTAAAAATGGAAAATATGCGCCTAAAATATGCGGTTAAAAAAGAAAAATATGCATTAAAAATATAAGAAATATGCACTAAAAACTATTATTTTTGAAAAATAATGCACTCTAAAACTTAAAAATGTTTAAATAAAAATTCAAATTAACAGCAAATAATAAATATAATTTAAATTATAAAATAAATAGTTTTACATATGCAGAAAAAAAATAAAAACCGTTTTTTTGCGCCGTTTGTTTAACATTTATGTAAATAAAAATATTAACTCGATGAGAAATTTTAAGTTTAAATTTGTTTGAAAAAATAATAAAGAAATCAGTGTTGTCAGTGACCATCTAGGCGAAGCTGTCACCAGCAAGGTCGTCTACTTTAGCATTGTAAACAATGTCATCTATTTCGTCGTCAACAACAAAGTGGGGCAAGTTGTCGCCCAAATTGTCAAACATAATTCAAAGACAATCTCAGCGAAAATGTCGCTCAGGTGGTCGTGTACGATTTTGCGGACAATCGTTTGAAAACGTCGTCAACGATTTGTATGGACTGTCACTAATATGTCGTTTACGAATTTCTATGGTCGTGCACCCATCGTCGAGGATGTCTTCAAGATAGAGCCAACTGCGTGATGACGCTTACCAATACAAATAAAAATAATATGCCGCTTGTAAGAAAGTTCTAGTAAATAAAATAATAGGTTTGTTCCACGTAATTCTGGGTAAAGTCTGGTAAAATGAGAGTAAACAAATAATTATCTCAAAAAATGGTAAAATTGCTCACAATACCGGGAACGCACAAAACCAAATTTCAAGCCCAAAAATAAACGTCAAAGTTATTCATATAAACAAAAGCTATTTTTAACAATAAAATATCGAAGGGAATAAAGAGAAAGTGTTAAAACGTAGTATTTGTTAACGATATTAATTAATGTTTACAACTTTTGTCAATATTTTAATTATTTTTACAAACAATTTATAAACAACAAGTGATTTGACAGTTTTACCATTTTACCCGAAAAAAAAGTGCGGGTAACTTCTGGTAAAATGAGAAACAAATTATTCTCTCATCAACGCTCTCATTTACCCAATTTTTAACAATAGAAACGCTTTTTGGTAAGATTGGGTTCCCGCGGGCACCCGCGGTAACGTACGTGGAACAGAGCTAATATGATACGATCATGTTTTCTCTTGTTTCTGTTAGTCAGCAACAGTGTTGCCAACAAAAAATGATATCAGTATGCGAATTTTATTATATTTTTCAACAAAAACCGATTTTAAGAATTATATTGCGGCTGATAAAAAATCTCTAAATTTTTGGCTAATAGCTACAGGACAATTTTTCCCGCTAGGGGCGAAATAAAATCGCTAGATCTGACGAGAAAATCGCCGTTATGGCAACACTGGTCAGCAAAGGAACGCAAAAGAAAACGGAGTTACATATACTGGACATTAACATTTCGCAGTTAAAATTGTATTTAAAAAATAAAAAATAAAGGTTTGTTTTATAATATAAACTATATTTATTTAAGGAAATACTAGAGTTTGCTAAAAACCGAAAAATCTGAAAACCGCGGTTTCGGTTTTTCAAAATTATAAAAACCGCGGTTTCGGTTAATTTTCGGTTTTCTTGTGCTAATAATAAAATTGTTTTAAAATAATTAAATAAGTATACAGTAAAACTCGCTTAAGACGACCTCTGGTGGACCTGAAAAATTAGTTCGTTATAAGCGAATTAAAGGGATTAAAAGTAATTAAAATTTTTCTAATTATTCATAAAATATTATTAAAATTCCTTAGAGCAATTTAATAAATTTGGCAATTCCTTTATTTGGTTTCCTAAATAAATTGTTTGCAATATAATTAAGAAAAAATGTCTGAGTGTTCGGTATAAAATTTGTCAAAATACAAAGAGATTAAGAAAAAATTGTCAAATTTTGTAAAGTTCGTATTAAAAATGGAAAATTGTATGAAACTTTGTTTATGGGACCATAAGAAGTAGTTCGTTTTAACCGATGGTTCGTCTAAAGCGAGTTCGTATTAACAGATGTTTTTTATATTGAAATTGTTGCCAAAACATCGGGACTTAATTCAGTTCGTATTAATCGAGAATTCGTCTTATCCGAGATCGTATTAAACGAGTTCTACTTTATAAAGTAAATGGTTTAAAACACACCTTATTACTTAAAATTCAATTGAATTTCTCACTCAAATATATGCAATAACGCCGTGTCGAGGGCTTTGCGGGAGAAAAAAAACGCGGAAAACTATTATGAATTAAATTGTTGTATTCTTTTGTCCGCAACTAAATCTGTATTTTCAAGAGTATAAATTTAAATTTTAGCAATTTATTTAAAACAATATAAAGATAAAATTTCATAGACTTCGCGGACTACGAAAAAGGACTTTTTGAAAAATACACGGTCAAAATCTGAACTGAATATGCGAAACTCAATATCTCTTAAACCACTTGACTTTTTGGTGCAATTTTTTTTTTAATTATAAGCCTCAGTTTATGTTATCCGTAATAATAAAAATAAAAAATTCTTTAAAGTAATATTTAGTGGAGAAAATTTTAATTACAATTAAAGCACATTAAGTTGTTTTTCACGTGGAAAAATTTCACTCGAACTTTAAATGCCTCAAATTGCAATTTAATTTAAACAAATGAACAATTTTTTTAATTTTATAACAAAAACACAATCAAAATAATCACAAAATGTCATTTTTTCCCAAGAAAAATAATAGTCTTTTACATTAAATTTGTGTGAAAACAAACTCTACACAATTTTCACGTGAAACTGATTGTCGTGAAAAATAATTTTTTTATATGGAGTATAACAGTTTTTTCACGTGAAAACGAAACAACTTACGGTGCTTAAATACAAAATTTTGTAAAATAGGAGCTGAGCTCTTTTTGAAATTCAAGATTCAATAATATCCCAGCCGACATTTTTCTGAGCGTTCAGAAATTTTGACTCGTACAAAACTCAAATTTTGGAGTTATAAATGAAGCATATAAGGCTGCATTCACACCTAATTCTTAAACACGTGTTTAGCTAAAACACTTATTTTAGCTCTTTATACTACTACAACAGTTCTTTATTCTTTTACACTCGTTTTAGCTAAACACGTGTTTAAGATTTAGGTGTGAATGCCGTTTTAGACTCGTATTTATGAGTTCATTAAACATTTTTTCAGAGTGCTCAAAATTTTGGATTTATAAATGAAACATTAGACTCGTATTAATGAGTGCATTAAAATTTTTCATTATTGAAAAATTAATAATAAACTACTTATAATCGCTCAGAAAATTATAAATTTTCCAATAATTCTCATAATTCGGAGTCCGCATCAGAAGGTGTTAGGGCTATTTTATGAATCTCTTCTCATTTAAATTGTACACAGAAAAAATAGTAGGCACCAACAATGGAATTTGTAAAAGCAATCACATTTTCTTTTAAATTGAAATTTTATTCCCAACAATTGTTTGTTTGAAATATTTGTAACTCGTTTGTAAATTGTTATCTTTCATATAAAAATTGTTTAAAAATAGAAATTCAAAGTTACAAAAAAGAAAAGAATTTTTTTTTGCATTTACAAATTTCTTTATTGGTGAGTTTTTTGTGTTTACAAATTTGGTATGAGAAAGGTGTTTAAAAATTTAATTAGAATTTTGTAAATTCTTTCTGTGTATACTCCGATTAAATTATTTTAATTGGTTAAAGTATTTAAGAAAAACCGACTTCTTTTTGTCGGTTTTCGGTTTCGGTTTTGAGGCTTGAAAAACCGCGGTTTCGGTTTCGAATAAAACCGAACAGCAAACTCTAGGGAATACTATTAAATATGTTTTTATCTTTTATTTCAGCCCTTTAACATTTTCATCTAAATTCGACCCGCAGGTAGACGAAGAAAAGGAACCAAATAATACAACTCCAGCGGAGGTTTAACATATTGGCAAGAAACTAAAAGTGATATATAGTGCAAATAGTGTTTTTGGATTGTGTAATTTATTTGAAAATAAAATTAACAATATTTACATTAATTTGTTTTTATTCAATAAATAACAAAAAGTGATTGTAATTTTAGCAGCATGTTTTGCAGATTTCAACTGACCCATTTTCATTTCTATTAAACGAAAATTCTTCTAAATTTTTGAATGTTAACTGAATTTTTTACCTGTTTATAACCAACTAAAATTTAGCAGAAAACATGTGCTGATTTCAGCTGAGTAATTTTCATTTCCATTAAACAACATTTCTTATAAATTATTGTATTTGAACTAACTTTTTTACCTAAAATTTAGGTCACCTAAATTTAGCAGACCATGATTCTCAACATCATTGAAATTTCTGCTGGCGCAAATTCAGGTAATATTTCCTGTTATTTTAGCAGAATTTTTAACTATTTGTACGGGCTTTTTTTATGAGTGTTGCATACATTTATATTTTTTACCTGAAAAATACTTTTTTGCTGAGTTTCATCAAATTTAAATACCACTGCTTATAATTTTAGCTAATATTACTTAATTTCACTGTATATTTTTTGATTTTCTTGAATTAAATTTGTTTATTTTTGTTAAAAAAAATTTTCTTGGTACAAAATATACCTGTTCGAATTTTGAACTCCGGGTGCCTAGTAGCACCGCCAGGAACCAACCAGGTATTTTTCACTTAGTTCAGGTAAATACCACTTATGAAAAAAGATGTAGAACAAAAGTTGCTTAGAATTGCGATTTTTTTAACATATCGTTATATGAAATCAAAAAAGCCGTAAGTTACATTTAAACAATTTTACAGGAGAAGCAAAAAACTTAATAAAATTAAAAATAAACCAAATTTTTTCAAATTTTTTTTCAGGTGAAGCTTATTTTTGGTTATTGAATAAGTATCTGAAGAAAAATTTCCAATTTTTGCATTATTTACAGAGGTACGACGCTTACGTCTTCGAGGATTGATTTTTTCTGAAACCAAAAGGCCGTAAGTCAAATTAAAAAATTGGTTTAATTTTTAGGAAATATTTTCATATTTTCTTCATTAATAGGTTAAATATAAATTAGTTTCACTATCCAACAAAATAAAAACTAGACCTGGGGAATTTCAATTACATTTTAATTACAATTACTTGCACATATTCAATTACAATTGCTTGCAAATTTTCAGTTACAATTACAAGCAAATGTAATTGAAATTAAAAAAAAAAACTCAATTGCATTTGCATGTAATTGTAATTGAAAATTTTCAATTACATGTAGTTGAAAGTGATTTCAATTACATTTAGAATTAGGAAATGTTTGTTGTTAAAATTTTGCAAAAAAAATTGGCTGGGATAGGCGTGGCCAAGCATAAAAAGAATAAGTTATGTTGGGTTGATCTCAAACTCGCGCTTTTTGTCATCATTTCTTTTCCCAATAAAATGCAATTGTAATTCACATTTTTTTCAATTACAATTACATGTAATGTGTAACTGATAATAAAAAACAGTTAGTTTTTTTCCCGAAAGGCTTAAGTAACCTTTTTGGGGTACGAATTTTTTGCGCTTGCACTTAGGGCTTTTAGAATTTTGTTAATAAAATCGTGGTTTTTAGCCGTAGGATTTTGCAGGAATGTATATTTTGATACGATGCATCATAACCAATCAAAAAGTCGATTTTGAATTTTTTGTAACTTACGGCTTTTTTTTATTTCATATGACGATATATTTTTTCCAGCTGAAAAAAAGTCAGGATATTAGTGTTAAATCAAGATCTGAAGCACATAGTGTTCGGATTAACGGTATTCAGATTGTCGAGTGGCTACTGTATATAGAATTTTTTTTATAAAGTGGTTCGTGTTTCGTGTAGAGATGCCAAACGGGAAATCCTGAAATCCCGGGATTTTCGGGATTGGCAAAATCCCGAATCCCGGGATTATTTCCCAAAAATGCCGGAATTTTCTTATCTATTAATATTGATATGAACGCAAATAAACAAAGTGGGCAATTTTAGATTACCGACGTGTTTTCTTAAATTTTCTTATATTTACAAGAAACTGATGCCAAGATATTGGTAAAATTAGAAATTAAGTAGATTATTCGAGTAAACTATGCAAAGACCTTGCCAAAAAATTTGAAAATTTGGTAAACAATATTAAGTTTTTGAGTAATTCATGCTAAAAATCAAGTTTGTTTGTTATTTTACCGGTTTATTCTTCCAAGCGAAATTCGACTTCTGAAACCTAATTTTGGCTGGGACTGTAAGCTTGAATTCTTAAATGAAAACATTTGATGACGATAACCAAATAACTATGTTGCTGTAATTACACGATTCAGTGGGTAAGGTTGTCGCAACGAAGCTGTTTTAAGATCTGCTTACAAAATACTGGGCGCAAGTGCAGGCTTTCATATGTTATCCCAGTCAGAAAAATACAAACGGGAAAGCGAGGGCAAGGTACTTTAACAGGTGGCATAAATACCCTACGGGGAAAGGGACCGGTCCCAGATGACACGCAGGATAGGTCCCAAGGGGGCGGAGACCGGTCGCTGATCGGTCTTTTTGTTTGAAAGAGACATATCACTTTAACATGGCGTTGTCATTGGAAATGACCAATTGCCACAGTTTAGACACATTGTGGCAGTAAGGTGGTGTGTCTAAAAATAGCTTTTCAAAAAAACTAATAAAAAATTAAGAATTAAAAATAATCTACTTGGCGTCGAAGTAGGGCTCGATAACACAACCTTCTGCTTGTAAAGCAAACGCTCTACCGTCTGAGCTAACGTTGCTTATGCGTGATGGCTGGCTGATGGTTATGTTTTTCGTTTCTGTTCAAATAAAAAAGAGAAAGAAAAAACAAACACACACACAGCAAATAAAAAAAACATGGCAAAGAAAAAAATAGAAAAGAAAACAACATTAACACACACACAAATATGGTGGAAGTGCTTTGAATATGCCCCCGATTGACCGGTCATGGGATATGTCCCTTAATGGCAGTTGACTTGGTTTTTTCGTTGGCCAAAATTAAATTAAAAAATCAATTAAAAATTAGAAAATTACCTCAAAACCTCTGATAATATAAATAAAAATTTAATAAATTCCCCTTAAATTACAAAGAAAAGTTAAATGAAATACCAATTGTTAAAACTAAAACAGCTTTAACATTAAAAAAACGTTGAAAATACAAAACTTAAAATTTCTTAGCAAAACATTATAGAAATTTAAAATAAGAGCTAAAATACGCAAATCGTGAAAAAATAAAGTTAAAAATAAATAAAAGAGTAAAATAAATAAAAAATATTTTTAAAAATATGCCGCGAATTTTGTTTTTATTTCGGTATCGGTCAAGTTTTTTTAAAAGCAACAGTGAAATTAACGGATCAGAAAATATTTAGAAAATTAATTAATTTTCTTTTGTTCATATTTGTACTAATTTAGTAATATGCCTTCGGTTGACCGGTCACGGGATAGGTCCTTGGAGGGCAATTGACTCCTCATTCCCCGTAGGGTAGTGACAAAAATTGCTTTCCCATATCGAAAATGATAACGTCATTAGACAAAAGGACCGGCTCACAGTGCTTTGTCCTATAGAAAAAAATCAAAAAAAAAATTTGTGTCTCCGATTTCGACTAAAATATATTTTTTGTATATATTAGGTATGGGCACAAAAATGGCTTGAAGGGCCAAATTTAGGAGTTCACAAACTTACGGCGGGCCGCACCAATTAATACATTACTCGACAAAAATAAATTTTTTGTACAGCCTTCTGCTAAAACTTTTTTGAGTATTTTGGATTCCTAAGCCCAGATCTAAAGTCAAAAAAAGTCCATTGAATAACCTTGGAGTTGTGGGCCTTTCTTTTTTATCCCCTCACCCAGGGAAATACTTTATGATTTTTATATTTTTGATCTAAATATATTTAAAAATATAGGCACAAACTCAATAAATGTTTTTAAAATATTTTGGCGTCCTTAATATAAATCTGGACTTAAAAAACTTTGTCGAATTAATCTTCGAAAATATAGTTTTTGTAATTAAAAAAAATTTAGTTTCAGGTTTTTAACAATTTGTCAAATATTTTTAAATTTACTTGATGGATTTTATTTCCTTGTTTTATTTATTGAAATGTGTAACATGAATTACGTAAAGAATGGAATTTTGATACAAAACGTGGAAAAATATAATTTTTATAGAAAATGTGAAGGTAAATGGCATTTAAAACTCGACCTATCGTGTCGAAAATTTATAACAAATATCAAACCTCTCAGGCTCTCATTACATTACATTAAATTAATTCCTAAATTTTAAAAATTCCGTCACTAGACTGAGAACCCAGCCAGAAAATTTGGATATTTTTGTGAGGGTTCTTATTCAGTAAGTCAAAAATTATTCAAACAAAGCACAAAAATTTTTTAAATTTTAAGCCTCTTTGTCAAAACCTGCACAGTTTCTTAATCCAAAGATGATTCAGAAATGTAATTAAATGTGAATATTTTGTGAACAATTCAGAAATGACTGCAAAAAAGATACATTTTTTAGCATAAAGAATTTTTTTAAATATTTTTCATTTTTGAATTGAAAAAGAATGCTCTTTTGAATGTGCCACTATCATACAAGTGAAAGTTTAATATTATGGGATTTCATATAAAATCGTAAATTCCTTGGAAAAATTGTATAAATACAAACAATAGTGGTATTCATCTAACTGTATTTATGCCCTCGTAAACCGTGTATTTTTGTAATCGCGTATATTTATAGCTTTACCTGTTTATTTGAATGAACGCACCTTTTAAAACTATTCACATCTCAATTTTGCATTTAGCCACTTTTTCGATCTTTTCATAAATTAAACACAGAATTTTTGAAATTTGTATTATTTAAAAACAAATAAAACAGAAAATAAAAAACAACACACAAAAAAATTCAAAATAATTTTATTTTTGACAATATTCAAATGTATGTACATATAAATACGAAAAAGTTTACACACAAAAATGTAAGCGAATATTTACCAGGGCTCGTAAACTAGTTTTGACATTAATCGAGTAAACTTACAACTTAAAATAGCGATTTGTCGATTTTAGTTCATTACACCCCCCAGTTTTATTGGAAATTGTCCCAAATGGAAGAAATCGATTTATTTTTTTTTTTTTTTGGAAAACGTTAACCCGTGCCAAAAAATTCCCAAAATTCTAAAATTCGAAAAAAAATAATTTTTTATTCCATTTATTCATTTAATATAGTCAAGATGATTCATACATGGAATTTTGACTTCATCGGATATCATTAACCCACTTTAGCCTGGAATCCAAAATGTCCCACGAATTTGATAAAAATGCAAAAACGTGTTTTTTATACCCTACACCACTATGTGGTCAGGGTATTATAAGTTTGTGCTGATGTTTGTAACACCAAAAAATATTGGTCCTAGACCCACCTTATAGTATACCGATCGGCTCAGAATTTTAATTTATTTCGATTTAACGATGTCCGTCCGTCCGTCTGCCTGTCTGTCTATCCATGCATTTTTGTGCGCACTCTACAGGTCGCAAATATTAAGATATTTTGATGAAACTCGGTACACCAACTTTTGTCGGCCCAAGGACGACGCCTATTGATTTTGATTATAATAGGTCCATGTTTAGACCTAGTGCCCATATAAGGGTCCTACCAAAATTATATTGTTTAGACGCTGCAGGTCGCAAATATTAATATATTTTAATGAAATTTGGTACACAGAGCTAAGTTGGCCGAAGGACGAAGCCTGTTGATTTTGGTGAACATCGGTCCATGTTTAGACCTAGTGCCCATATAAGGGTCCTACCAAAATTATACTGTTTATACGCTGCAGGTCGCAAATATTAAGATATTTTGATGAAATTTGTTAGACCGACCTATGCCAGCCCAAGGACGAAGCCTATTGATTTTGGTTAACACCGATCCATGGTTAGACCTAGTGCCCATATAAGGGTCCCCCCAAAATTGGCTTGATTACAAACTGCAGGTCGCAAATATTAAGATATTTTAATGAAATTTGGTGCGCTGACTCACATTATAGAAAATTTTGATACAAGCCCATTTTAACCCATTCGAATTTCGGATCCAAACATTAGTTGGCTTTTAACCAGACTGGTGTAGGGTATTGTATAGTCGGCATGCCCGACTTTAACCTTTTTACTCGTTTTAAATTAATTTTAAAGATTTTTTAAAATGCCTAATTTGGAGATGTCGATTGCTATTTGTACCACATAATAGTTGATACCCAGCAAAAACAGATATTACCGAGTAATTAAGCGAGTAAGTAGCACACAGAGGGTTTCACTACTTACTAGGCTATTTACTCGCAACATTACTTTTGTTCGCGATGTCCAAAAATTCATGGGTGGTCATTACCCTCTCGCTTACAAAAAAAGTGGGAATAACGAGTTACCCATAGTGAAAGAATAAGTAGTTACTCACAAAAATAGAATAAGTGGTTACTCAGAAGTTGGGAAATAAGTGGTTACCCTACATTGTAAAATAGTTGGTCATATTGGCAAAATAAAACTTTTTAACTTGGAAAATTTAGTTCAAAACAAATTTATAAATAAAATGTTAATATAAAAGACTTAATCAGTACTTATTTAATCAATTACCAGTAAGTGATTACTTTGCACGAATATATAAGTACTTCTATAACTTATTATCGGTAAGTCATTATTTTGTATTTTAAAGTAATGTAAAAGGTAATGACCTATCGTTACTTGGTAATCCGTATGGTAATGACCTGTCATTACCATGTTTTTGCTGGGTATTAAAGAAAAAAAATAAATTGGGAAAATTATAATTCGAGTTTGTGTTTGGAGGACATTTTACAAAAATTACTCATTTTGTCAAAAATTTTAAAAATTTCATTGTTTTTATCAAATTTTACGCGGTTTTCGGAAAAACAGCACTCAAATTTGGTTAGATTATAATTGCCTTTTCATTTCTTTAAAAAAAAAATTAAACCGTTAGTGGCCTGGGGTCGGAAAAGACCCATTGGACTTAATATTAATTATGACTACGAGATTGTAAAGCAGTGGTCGGTACCCATAGCCACCAGTGGCCCGATCATAATCGGCTTTTCACACGTACACGACACGAATGGCAATAAAACTCTCAACTAAGAGCGTAAAATTTATTCAGTAGCATGGTAGCTTTCAACAAAGCAGGTTGACGTCGCTTTGGTTAAGAAATTTTAGAAAAATATTACACTCTTAAAATTTTACGAGAACAGGAAATTTACTATGAATTATTTTTATTTCTTTAATTCATTAAAATTTACTAACTAATGGAATACTTTTTTAAGCATAAATAATTTATAACAATTATCTTAATTTTTGCATTAAAAATACAAAAATTGTTTTTTCGGACTTTCTATATTTTCATATATTTAGTTAGAATATTCTTCTACCTCAAGTCTAAATTCTAATATCATATTGTCATATTAGATTTTATTTGTGGTTTCAAAAAGGGTTGATCATTTTCATGATAGACAACACAATTGTTTCGTAGGCATGACTCTACTCTTCAGTTGTCCGCAATAAGAAAATGATAACTTTCTTACTCAAACCGAGACATTACATAAGGTACAAAAAATCAACGAAACGAGAATTTTGTACTTTCGTATATGAAATGTCTGATTTGGTAAAACCAGCTATAAATCAACTCCTTTTTGAAAGCAACAATTACATAAAAGTACCCTTTGGGTTCTATTTATATGTATGTTCGTTGTCAATACATTTTGTAAGAACAACTAACTTTAAACTCAAAACTAAATAAATATTTGAATGAGATTTTAGCCGTGGTATGCATATTTTCAACAATTATTTTAATTTTTGCATTAAAAATACAAAAATTGTTTTTTCGGACTTTCTATATTTTCATATATTTAGTTAGAATATTCTTCTACCTCAAGTCCATATTCTAATATGATATTGTCATATTAGATTTTATTTGTTGTTTCAAAAAGGGTTATGACAATATCATATTAGAATTTGGACTTGAGGTAGAAGAATATTCTAACTAAATATATGAATAAATAATTTATATGTGACCTTCTCCGAGAAAAGGGACGTAGTGTGTCAAAAAACTTAGTGTTCAAAAACTTGGGAAAATCGATATTTTCTCATTTTTATCGATTTCCCAAGTTTTTGACACACTAGGTTTTTTGACACACTAGGTCCCTTTTCTCGGAGAAGGTCACATATACAAAAAAATAAATATTTTTTAAATAATGTGTATAATAAAATTTATTATGAATTATTTAAAAAAATTAAATTACTATAAATTATTATTTTTTTATTTCTTTAACTCATTCATGCATTCATTCATTATTACATTTCTTCATTAATTCATGTTCTTAATATACAAATATAAATTTAAAAATGAGAAACTAATTTCTCACAGTGTAGAAACACAATACTTTCACATTCTCTCTTTGTGCCGACCACTGTTGAAAAGCCATTAAATTGATAAAAAAAAATCTCAACTGGATAAAAATAATTATTTTACTTTTGGCCAAAAACGCCCCACTCCTTAAATTACCGTTACCGAAATAACTGAAATACCGTTTTCCCTAAAATACCGATACCGAAATAAATGAATTATCGATACCCTTAAAATACCATTACCGACATAAATTAAATACCGTTACCCCTTCACTACCGTTACCGTTACCGTTATTTTTAATTTTCTGCTTTTGGTAATTCCATGTGGTTATTCAGTATTTTTCGTACATAAATTTGGTAAATTGGTTCTGTTTTTAATCTCGTTTGTTTTTTATAAAAAAAATGCGGGATGCACCGAAATAATTGACTACCGTTATCCTTAAAATACCGTTACCGAAATAATCAAAAACCGTTATCCTTAAAATACCGTTACCAAAATAACTGAAAACCCGTTATCCTTAAAATACCGATACCGAAATAAATGAAATAGCGCTACCTTTAAAATACCGTTACCGAAATAATCTAAAATAGCGTTACCCTTACCGATAACCGCATCGTTTCGGTTATCATCCGTGGTAAAACACTTAAATAAGCGTGCTATTTTTGCGTTTTTTGTGCCAATTTTACTACTTTTTCGTGCCATTTTGCCTGCCAATTTCAACTTGTTTTGTGCCATTTTAAACTTGCCCTGTTCATCACATATTTCTGTTGATTTTAGCAAGATGACTATTATTATATTTAACAGTTTATTTTTGGTTTTCTAATCTTACTAATATTTAGCAAAAATCAGGAAAAAATTTTCTGAAAAGTCACCTTTAAATAAATTTAAATGTTTACTTTTAAATAATAAACCTGTAAAAATAGCTATTTTCACAGGTATATTACTATGACTGTATGAATAAAATTTTATTGTGTTCAACAGTTTTACCAAATGTAAGTGCTTCAAGGACAATTCTCAAAATAGATTTTAGAGATCCTTATGAGGTCCGTAGAACAGCCTTAAATAGTTCGTAAAATGAAAGGTATTATTTTTTTAATTCAAACTCATAAAAAATAAGAGACTCCTAAGTACTTCTATTTCATATTGAGCCATAAAGTATTTTTCCCGGGCTTAAATAAAGAAGAAGGAATTATTCACTTAATATTCGTATGTAGGAGGCGAAAATGTTTTAAAAAGTTTTAGAGGAAGTCTGTGCAAAAAAGTCGATATTTGTTGATCGGTGTAATTTTTTTGAAGCTCCGCAGAATATTTATTTTGTTATCTATATTATGTTTTCTATATTATGTATATTTTTAAATTCTGATTTTAATATCTTTTAAAATTAATTTAAATTTTTTTTTAATTTTGCTTAAAATTTAAAAAAAAAAATTGATTGTTTTAAAATTGATGAAGGGCCGCATGAAATTGGTTGACGGGCCGCATTTGCCCATGTATGGTGTATATACTAAAATTACTTAATCTTGTAAATATTATCCTTTCTGGAATAATTCATTCTGTCTACACTAGAGGTTGCTAAAGTCGCTAAATTTTTAGCATAGAATGTAATTAAAAAAGATGAATTTTTTCTATCTTACAAAAAAAATTAATTTTTAGAGATATCTTTAAAATTTTTCTTTTTTTAAATATTTGAATATATTCGAATCAATAAGAGATAATAAAATTGTAAAAAATCTGCAATTAACATATCATACTAATCCTTGAGTTTTTACAATTTGTTTGCTGGGAGCCTAAAACTATCAAATGTTAAATGGAACTTTAAAAAAATTATGTTAATTGATTTAAAAATTTTAAAATTTTTTGTCATGCTCTTATAATTTTATATAAGAAAAAATAAAGAAAAGAACCAATTGCTTAAGTTAACTATAAAATTTTTTTTTCCCAAGTGTCCAAATATGTATTTTTCAGGGTTGGCAGGCAATACCGCTAAAATTCCGTTATCGATTCAAACCCCTTTCAACTGACTACGGTTACCCCTAAAATACCTTTACCGAAATACCCGGAACACCGTTATCCTTAAAATACCGTTACCGTAATAACTGAAATACCGTTATGAAATTTTGGCACCGTTATATTTTTTAACGAAATAATTTAATTGCACTATAGTTCTTTTTTTTTAAATCAAATGAAAAAATTCACTTGTGAACGCGTTCAATTTAATGCAACGAACGGATACAATATGAATTAATTCCCACTGAATTAATCCATTACTGAATTTATTCAATTTCGTCCAGTGTGCTAAAAATTGACTTAATTCATTACCGAAAAATTTCAATTTCAATTTCGTTCAGTGTACTAAAAACTGTTTTCTTCGTTCAAAAAAAAATTAAGTTCACTGAATTAAAAACCCAAAATTACATTCACTGAAATCAAAAGAGTTTACAATGACGTCATTAAATTTTTCTTTAAGTTTTCTACTTCATTTAAACTTAACCAAAAACTAGTAGTTTTTGAAAACAACTTGTATGTACCTGTCAAATTCCAAACTAAGAGTTTTTAAAAACTACTAGTAAATTGGGTTTTATAAAATTAAGCGGGTTATTTTGTAAAACGCAACGCCTTGCGTTGTTTACAATACAAATTGTTTTTGTAACAATAACAATTTACACACAAATCAACCCAACGCAAGGCGTTGCGTTTTACAAAATGACCTACTAAATAAAAAGGTATAACAAATATGTAATACACAATGTAATAGTTAAGGATTTCTATTCAAGTTAATTTATTGAAACAATTTTAATCGGACTGGAAATTTTCTCATCAAATCCGTAAAGATATACAGAATCCAATATAAGAAATTTGCGTTTAAAAATTTCCGTACAAATAAAATAATGAGGAAGATGTTAAGCAAATTTCAAATAGTTGGATTCTATAAATTCACTTTACGGATTTAATGATAAAATTTCCGATTGGACAAATGTTTTTTTTAAATATTGTAACAAATTTTGATAGATACTTTTAGGTGTTACTTACTTGTTATACGTATTTAATTTTAAATAAAGAAAAAGTTTTATGACCATATTGTAATGTCATTTCCGTTACAATGCCGTTTACAGAATCCAATTCTTTTTCCATCCAATTTCGGCACTGCAACCGATTCCATGGAACTGGTTCCGGAACCAGTTCCTGGGATCCTATATGGAAGGTGTGGGTGGCTTAGAATCAGTTCCAGAACTAGTTCCAGAACTGATTCTAGAGCAACCGGTTCCACTTTGGAGCTATAGAAGGGGTTGCCTTTGGGACAATTTCAAACAAAAAGAATCGGTGTTAGAATCGACAGTAGAAGGGGTTGTGAATGAAAAATAGCTATTCTACAACAGATTCTTTGGAACAGAATATTTCCCTGGGTAGTTTATATATTTTATTTGTTTTTTTTTTTCATACACGTTAAAATAATCACAATTTAGCTATTTGGCAAAAAACCATATTTTTCAATAAAAATCACCGTTTTTAAAAATAATTTTTTTTTGAATTTTTCTTGAAATGCACACGCCTTTAGAAATCATGTATAAAAAATTGTTAAAATTCAAGAGACATGCATTTAAGGGTTAACAAAAATTATTCCTATTTTAGGCTTATAATCAAATTTGCTGATTTTAGAGAAATTTTTGTTAAATTAAACAATTTGAAATTTAAAGGGAGGGAAACAAATACGGCGATCTTTAAAACATCGAATATCGTCATCTACCAGGTAATGGCAGAGAGATTAAATCTTATATTTAACCAATAAATTTTGTAAAATTTAACAAATTCATGTATAATTTTCACAACGGCATTGTGAAATTCGTGTAAACTCTGGAGAACTACCTACTATGTATAAAAAACACAAAAAGTTTACCGATATTCTTCCAGTAGGTTTTTTTGCGTGTATGTATCTGTTAAAATTCTTGTAAAATTTTCCTTTTAGCCGACGTTAGCTGATTAGCCGCCGCCAGTCGACAGTATTTTTTTAAGCCAGCCGCCGCCGACCATTTTACCCATTAGCCGACGCCAGCCGATAGAATGGACCGGCTTGTATCACTGCTGTATCTTAGCGAAAATATAGTTAATTTAAATTTCTTGTGTGTAGAAAATCGACAGATCTCAATCAAATTCTCATTAAAAAATTTATCTATACTATTATTACATACCGTAGACAAAAAATTTAAAATTATGATCATATTTTGAAGTTTCAATATAAATTCGATAGCTTCAAAAGAGAAACAATTGTAGAGTCTGTGTAATAAATTTTTCAAAATTTCGTATTTTAAGCTCATTAAGTTGTTTCGATTTTACATATAAACAAAATGTTTGCGTTTGTTGTAACAACATCTTTACTATAAAATACAAAATGTTTTCATTCACAATTTAAATAACCATTTAAGGACTTTAAAGTTCAAGTTCGATTGAATTTTTTTCAAGGCAAAATGAAAAAACGACTATCCGTACTCAGGGGTATGGAATCACCAAAAAAATAAGTTATAAAAAAATCGTTATCACTAGATGGCACTTTGTAAAAAAAATTGACAATTTTCTTTTTTATTTAAATTTAAATAATAATAAACAACAAAGGAAAAAATACAAACAAATATTTCAAATTTTATTATTTGAATATATTCCGCGTTTGTTTTTTCCGTATTTTGAGCAGTTTTTGAGTTTTTAAATATAGGTTCAGCTGATACTAAAGTGATACTAAATAGTTGCTCAGGTGATACTAAATTTCAGCGCCCCCTACCGGTGAGTAGTGTAAGTTTTGATTTCCTATCTCTATAATTAATTGTCTCTGGTCCGTACTTACCTGATTTTCTTTTATTTTTTGTAAACAAATAAAATTTAAAAATTTGGGGTCGCCTTTGTATAAAAGCTGTTTTCGCACAAAGACTTCGCCGGAACTCGAAATGGAGCAATAATCTTGTGTGCCCTGCTGTACCTTTACCAACAAACGCATAATTCATTTGTTAGCTTTTGTTGTTTCAGATATTTTATGAAATAAAAAATTTTAAAATTTCAAATATTTTTATGACAAATATTTTTGTTTACATTTGAAAGAGAAAAGCCAAGAATTTTAAAGACTTGGTAGCATTTTTATAACTACTTAATTTTTAAGAAGCTAAATTTATACCTACACTCTAATTAAATTCTGTTGAAATTTACCCAACTTATAGTAGGAAACTGAACTCCTACTATAAATTGGGTAAATTTACTCTATGTGCGTAATTGAAAAAAAATACGCACATTGTGTTTAAGTTGGTGCACAAATAATTTGTAATTTTACATTGAAAGTGCGTAAAAATTAAATGAAATTTTGAAATTAGTGTGTTAATTTACTAAATTTGTGTGTAAAAAAGCACGTTTCACGTGTAAATGTACGCATAAAATGCGTAAAAATCCACAAAAATGCGCAAAAATCCACAGAAAGTGCGTAAAAATAAAACATAATGCGTACATTTACAACAGGTGTGCTAACTTTAAGAACCACCCAAAAATTTTTTTAAATAAAATAACAAATTAATTTTTAGTACGTATTTTATAAGTAATAATATCCGAGTCATTCTCTCATAATCGTTTATGTCCAAATTAGTCGTTTTGGGATCTTAAGGCATTTGTATAAATTTCATATAAAAATTTGTTATAACTATTGAATGGGTGCGATGACTCCTGCTCAACAAAATGCCTTCTTTGAAAGGGGGGCAGTAACCGTCAACAATAATGGGAGAAAACGCCTTAAGAGAGATATGGCCTACGCAGGAACAACTAAGTGCAATGACTCCTGCTCAACAAAGTCAGTATTCATTGAGTACTGCCTAACTTGCAAAGAAAGCATTTTGTTGAGCAGGAGTCATTGCACTCAGTTGTTCCTGCGTAGGCCATATCTCTCTTAAGGCGTTTTCTCCCGTTATTGTTGACTGTTACTGCCTCCCTTTCAAAGAAGGCATTTTGTTGAGCAGAAGTCATCGCACCCAGTTGTTTTACCTAGGCCGTATCTCTCTTACGACGTTTTCTCCCGTTATTGTTGACGGTTGTTGGTTGACTGCCTACCTTGCAAAGAAGGCATTTTGTAAAGCAGGAGTTATTGCACCCAGTAGTTCCTGCGTAGGCCGTGTCTCTCTTACGGCGTTTTCAATTTTGAAATGAGATTTAGACTACCACATGCGTTAATAATAATTACCGAAAACAATTTCATGCTTATGTTGCCAGACTCTAAGTGTTTGTGGAAATGTTGTAATTCACAAAAGATAATCCATTTTCGCTTTTTCTTTTTATTATTTATAATTTTTTTTTCAATTTTTTCCAATTTGAAATGTCAGAGTATTTATTACTACTATTGGATAGTATATTTACCAACTTTGTGCGTAAAAATTTTATTTAACAAAACAATAGTAATTTTAGGCACAATGTGTTTATTTATAAACACATAATGTCTAAAAATACTTTGTATGTGTAATATTGTGTATGGAAGTGTGTAGGAAAAAAGTTTACGCATTTTTTGTTTATATTTACCGAATTTTCGTAAAATTAAACAAAATTTTACCCATTTTATAGTAGTAAATTTACAAACATTTTTTAGAGTGTACTTAAAAGTTTTATAAATGCTTAAATTTGTATGGAATATTTATACAAAATTCGAAAAAAACAAACTTTATATAATTTTATATAAAAAAAATGTTCTTACGAAAAGCAGTATCCCAATTGATTTTTAATTAAATTTAATTCTTAAAAAAAATCTTTTTACAGTTTGACAAACTTTTCATAAAAAAAGTTCTCAAACCAAAATGGGATATTTGTTGGTTCTTTAGGAAAATTTACTCAAGTACTTGGTCGTTTATGTATACTTTTTCTCGTATTTGATTAAATATTTTGTGATTTCTTTCAGAATCTGAAACATTTTAGTATGGGGGTGATTTTTGTTAAATTGCTTTAAAACAGTTTTGGACTTTGGAAAAACTTTTGTTTCTATATTGCTTTTTTTCTTTTCACTTTTTTCTTTTAATTTTTTTCTTTTCTTTCCCCTTTTTTTTTGTTTTCAATTTTGGTTTGGGGGGGGGGGGGAAACTTTTGTTTCTACTTATATTGCTTCCTGTTTGAATTTTTTCCTTTTTTCTCTTTCCTTTTTTTCACTTTTTTCTTTTCCCTTTCCCTTTTTTCTTTTCCCTTTCCCTTTTTTCTTTCCTTTTTTTCTTTTCTTTCCCCTTTTTTTCATTTTAGGAGGGAAAATTCCCATTTTCCCCCTTGAAACCGCGTGAACAGCATTATAACCGGGTATCGAATATAGATTCACACAGTCAGTATGGACCCAAGTTTCTTGACTCAAAAGTAATTTAAATTTATTAAATTTGGTTATCGATGAAACACTTCTCACATTTATAGAAATTAAATTAAAAAAATTTGAATTTATTTTTGAAACAGAATCATTATATGATTTTAAATTATAAAAGTAATTTGAATTATTCATTTAACAAAGAAAAAAATAATTTAATTATTAACATAATAAAAAATTTAATAATTAGGAGACTGGAACGAATTGTCTTCTTCATCATCTTCCTCTACTTCTTCCTACTCACTTTCCAACGAATCTCCATTTATTGTGGTAACATGGCTTCTCCTTAATGTTGGTATACCTTGTGATACTCTCATAAGAATTTTGTCAACGTCATCATTTTTCATCTTTTCTTACAAAAACTTTAGCATCTCTTGCAAAAACAAATTTATATCCCACAGTTCTAACAGATTTAGCGTAATTCAGGAGTTCCATGGACTCTCTACACAAAAAAACATTAATGAAAACAGTTTTCAACTCATCACTCTTCATTGCTTGAGCTTGGGGTTTTCAGCCATAATCTTTTCTTTTGGAGTTCTCGTAATGAATTTTACCACGACAGATTTTTTCTTGTTTGCTTTTTTATTTTTATTTTGTAGGAAATAAGCATCATCAACCTGATCTGCAATAATTTCTGCAACAATTTTCCCAGCAATGTCAAGAACAACACCAATTTCTTTTTTATCATCACCTACTTCAACTCCATTTATTATACAATCCTTTTTAACATTATTATCATTCAAATATTTACTTGAATATTTTAAAAAATGTACTTCTTCCCGTAACGAATCATCTTCCTTTTGTAGGCAATCAAGTCTTCTTTTATTTGCTGCAACTCCTTTCAGTATAAATATTGTCATACTGCGATGGTATGAACGATATTGTTTTTTGTAACTTCATCCAGCTGATCTAATTATTTTAGTTTTGTTTTGATCTCTAACAAGTCACTTGACACCGATGATTCCTCAATACCACCTCCACAGAAATGACAATTGTATGCAAGAGAAGAGTTGAACTGTAAATTCCTTCAACACAAGTAAGTAACTAGAATCTTTTAGGCCTTCCTCAAAATAGTGAGAATTGAGCTTTAAACTAAAAGTTAAATTTCAAGATTAAATAATAAAATCTCTAGATTCAACTAAACTAACTAGCTACACAACTTCGATAACACACTCAACATAATCTGCTTTGAAAGGACTCAAAGTCTTTTTAACTCGCAACGCTGTTGGTCGGACCGAAGGTTTAGCATTCCAACATTCTTGCATAATTTTATCTAATGCAGCTAAAACGTCATCTTCTTGCCAGCGTGAGGGTATAGGTGGCCGGAAACCTTGAACACACACCACAGCATGCATTTCTTCAAATGTAGGATCAGGGGATACAACATCATGATATGGTATAGCGTAATCTTCACAAGTGCTGTCTTCGGATCCCAAAGCGGGGGTACAACAACGTCTAGCTATTTCCCAGAGTACTAAACCAACAGAATACATATCAGCACGTTTAAATTCTTCAAATTGTTGAGGATTTAAAGTTTGATTCAATACTTCAGGAGCCATATAACGTTTTGTGCCAACACTAATATTTTGAGCAATATTTGTTTCATCCGATTCGGAAATATATTTAACTGCCAAACCAAAATCTGCTATAGCACACTGACCATTATGTTTAACCAAAATATTCTTACTCTTAATATCACGATGAGCTATGGCGGGCTTGCGACGGGTACCGTAAATGTCATCATGTAGGTAAGCCAAACCCGAAGCCAATGAATATGCCAATACTTGTAACTCTTGTGGACTGATAACCGACTTCGATAGATATTCATGTAAACTACCTTTTTCATGATATTCGGTTATCAAAATCATTTGAGTCCAACTGCCATTTCCTTTAATATCGGCTGCTATAAAACCCAAAATATTTTCATGTGCCATCAAAACTGTCTGATAAATTTCTGTTTCATGGGACCAAGAATCCTCTACCGTAGTAATAAATGTTTTAACAGCAACTTTTTCATTACGCCATTTAGCCAACCATACCTCACCATATCTACCCTTGCCGACCAAATGTTCCATTTGTATTTGTTTAGCTATAGTTCTTTGAACTAACAAAGGTAGTCCTGATCCAGAACCGGAATTTTCTTCAACCATTTGTGACAGCGGTGTTAATTGGCTATTAGACATGCTAATTGGTAGTATTGGCTGCCTTTTCAGTTTCTGTCTTCGCTGATAAGTCAAACATACAAAAACTACCGTAACAATGAAGGCGACAAGGCAAATGATCATTGCGGCAATTGTGGCCAGATAATGTACTGACTGTAAACCAACTGGCAATACGGGGGCAGGTGTGGTAAGTTTTGGTGTAAAGACAGGATGTAAATTTCGATTACAAAAATCTCCGGAATCACAACAATCGATGTTTTTACCATGCATGTGGGGTACTGTATAAACTGTACACATTAAGAAACCACCATTTTCTTTGGGTGGCATGCATCCATATGTCCGTTCTTCTTCATATGTGCCAGTGGTTTCATCATATACTTCTTCAACAAAACTAAAACAGTATCCCCCTGGTCTGGTTTCACAGGTGCCATTCACAATATTATTGGGACAATTGCCATCACAATAGCAGCTCAAAGAACGGTTATTCATAACCTTTTCTGTCACATTCATTGAATCATCGATATCAGCTACAGCGAAAAAATCTGCTGCTTTTAATTGCAAAAACAAAAATATTGCTAGAATTAACACAAATTCCATTTTTGATGATTTTATATTTTCTAGTTATGATGGAAAAACAACCAAACTGTATGGCTTTCAAACACGTACTAAACGGTAGCTCAGTGTTAAATTTAAAACCAATTCAACATTATATTCTCGCGTAAACATTTTTTTTCCTTTCTCTTTCTCGCCAGCTCGATCCTTTACCCTCGTTTTATAAATTACTGTATAACGAAACACACGTAAGAAAAGTGATGCATTAAACACATAGACGACTGCGGCTACACTACTACACGACTACAAATGCTGTTGACTTCAATTGTAGTCGTGTAGTTAGCTACTTAATTTTTTTGAAAACGACAGCAACATAGTACAAAGCTGATGCTAAAAATTTGACGTTTTGATAAATATTAATCTTTTTTGGTCTGTGCTTCTAAAATAATGGTTGATGAATATTTTGTTAACTTTGTAAGATCCATTTTTTTTTTACAAAACATCTCAATAAAATTATTTCCAAATATAAATTAATGAAACCTTCAAACAATTGTAAAATATAAACAGCTGTTTCTTCAGTGTTCCCATAACGGTGATTTTTTAGTCAGAACTAGCGATTTTATTTCGCCTCTAGCGGGAAAAATTGTCCTGTTTTACATATTTTGTTATATTGTCAACACTATTTTTGTTTTGTAGCCAACAAAAATAGAAATTATCCTAAGTTGACTACAGCGGCAGAAATAGTCGTGTAGCTGTGTAGGTGTCAAAATAATCGTTTTCATATAAACGTGTGTATTTTATTTTTGACAGGCTGTA
Organism: Leucophora obtusa; assembly: GCA_949987735.1. NCBI lineage: Eukaryota > Metazoa > Arthropoda > Insecta > Diptera > Anthomyiidae > Leucophora > Leucophora obtusa. The sequence continues at coordinate 291,242,362 of OX465295.1, read as the reverse complement.
GTCGTGTAGCTGCAGTCGTCTATGTGTTTAATGCATAACATTATAGCAGAAGTTGTCCTTTTCTCTTTTATTGTGTCATTGTTTTTCCAGGTCTGCTTCTATAAATAGTAAAGACGCAGACACAGAAAATAATCTCTACCTATCTCCACATGAGATCTAGATGCTAATGACCGTTTAATGATTAACACTAATAGAACAGCTTACGTATAAAGTTTCTTAGAAATACTAATCTTATTTTTATTGCCGTGTTTCAAAGGATCACACATTATAAATTAAACTGAGTTTACAAAATTTGATGATTTTATTAGCCAAAAAGTAATGTAACCTCGGAAGCTAAATTTAAAAAGCAGATTTTGGAAATCTGGTACAGCGACTTTCATGCTAATGCATCTTCACGAGTTTGATCAAATACTTATCCGATTCAAAGTATTTGCAACAAAATGGTATTGATATATTAGTGCATATTTTTATATAAAAGCGTATTTTTTATTGCAAATTTTGCATTTAGTTGTTATTTTAACATACATATTTTAGAACAATTAGAGTTAATATCCAAATTTCATAACGCGGTGATTGAAAAATGATATTTTGTAAATCCCTACGTCTTTGTGAATGATTTTTAAGTTATCACTTGAATTGTCAAATGTTTACATTTTACAGTTGCCATTTTTATAAAAAATGTAAAAATTTTATCCGTTTTTTGTAGTGATTCTTATAATTTAGTATTGGCAACCCTAATTGCACAAAAGGCAAACAAAAATAACAATTTAATACAATTTATAAATGGATAATATTTAAATTTAGATGAAGGTGGATGCAAATGTGATTAAAAAGTGTATTTGTGTGATGTTATTAAATGTAACAATAAAAAATAAAATTCTTACAAAAAATAAAATGGCGGTATATATGGTCCAGTGTTACCATATATTTTTTAGAACAACTGTAAAAAAACTGTTTATAGACAAACTGTAAAAAAATTTAAAAATCAGAAGAAATTCTTGGATCCCGAAGTATCCTGGGATTAAAATAAATATTATCCCAGGGTCTCAATTTTAAAAATATCGAGATCTGAATAATTTAATTACCTTTGACATTTATACACTAATAAAAAAAAGTCCGTAAAAAATTTAGTTAAAACTACTAAAAATTAGTTAAAAATGATGCTGCATAAAAAAACTGCCAAATTAGCAGATTATATTTGCTATATATTAGTAATATAGGAATAGCAAAAATAAAACTGTTAAATGTACATAATTTTAGTTATATTTGATTTAAATTTTTGTAAATGGAAAATAGCAAATTAACCTGCTAAAATCAGCAAAAAATTTTGCTAAATTATTACCCAGCAAAAAATTTTTAGAATTTGGAAGCAGTAAAAATACGAAGCGCCTATAAACGCGCTACAAATTCTGCTTTACAGAGTTACGCCACTTTATGCGTATACAATACACAAAAAATTTTGCAATTTGATTGAATACCCTGCAAAACTGCCTTAAACGAAGGAAATCCTAAGCAAGTTATTTAAAAAATTATAGTGCTACGCTATTCCCTTACGACGAAGCAGTTTGTAAGGAAGTAAAATAAAATGTAAGTTATCCAAATATTAATGCGCACGAAATCTGAGTCATCTCAATCGTGTTTTACCCTTCTTTAGTAGAGTTTAATGTATAGACGCCACATAAACATGAGTCAGTCTGCATTTTGAAGTCGGCAAATGAATGCATTTATTTTCATAAGAAGTCGCGCTTAAATGCGCTGAATGAAAATCATGAATTTACTGCATCTTTTCAGCAGCAAAAACACTTTTTCCAAAAAAGTGCATGAATTTATTTGCGGTACGAAAAACATGAATTTACTGCAATTTTTCAGTAGCGAATAATGCGCTTTTTCTAACAAAACAACGTGCTTCCAAGCGGGCCCTTTGTATGAAAAAATCATGCCTTCCGTAAGCAGCTTTGTAAGGGATTAATTTTATTTATTCCCTTACAAAGCTGCATCCAGTGAAGCACGTTTTTTGCTGGGTAGTAGCCTAAAAATCACAAAAAAGAATTAAAATTTTCGAAGTTTATTTTAAATTAATAAGAGGAATGTTTAATTGATCTCTTATTTTGGTAAATGAATGTTCTTTAGTTTGACTCTAGATCAGGGCTGGCAAAACAATGACACGCGAGTGGATTTTAGGTGGCACGCGTTGTTGGATATTTTAAAAAAATTTTAACTATTAGAAGACCAGCAAAAAATTTAGTTAAATGTTAAATTTCGCTACAAAAATGTGTGATTTAACTCCATAATGGTGAAATTTTTCATAGAGCTTGTAAATCGTCTTTTAAAACGAATAAATTTCTGTGCTGCCACCGTTTTTTGTTTAAAAAAATATGGTTAATACAGAACTCGCAAATTCGATTATCAGAAAATTCTTGGAAATTTTCTTAAAATTCTAGATTTAAAGAAGTTTAAATGTTTCGATGAGAAAATGCCTCATAATGAGAGAAATAAAAAGTACCAGAAAATTGCACAAAAATGAAAAACAACTTGTAATAAAATTGGATCTAAAAAAATAAGTTTTTTAAAGGAAAATAAGTGCTACGAAATAACCCTCAATGAAATAAAGGCTAAAAATAAGTTTCATAATGAAATAACCCCCTTTGTTGGAATTTGAAATTGGGTTTTTATCGTGTTTCGCAGGGTCATTTCATCTAAAATAGAAATTTCTCTGTTCAAATACATAATATTCGCTTTTTATTCATTATTATGATAATAAAAACCGCGCAATTTATTTTAACAAAATCAAATTTTTGCCCAAAGCACACTTTTCAACTAGTTTCTTACGTACTTAAATAATTAATGGCGCCCAATAATTTAACTTTTTCTAACAATATGAAATAACCACCAAAAATGGAATAACCCCCCAAAAAATGAAAAGGCAATAAAGTTCAAACTATTTGAATTTTATTTCATTGGGGATTTTTTCATAATGAAATAATCTCAATATTTAAAGATTAAATAAACCCTCAAAAATTAAATAACCGTCAAACATTTCAACGTCATTTCTTCGATGTTATTTAATTTTTCCCTTTGTGGGATGACATTTTTAAGAGAAATTTTCCAAATTTTAAAAATTTTTAAAAATTTTTAAAAATGGGCCTTCAAAAGACAACTAAAATTAAGGTTGCACGCGAGAAATTTTCACAAAAAAAATTGTCCGTTTCTGGCACGCAGCGAAAAAAGTCTTGCCACCCCTGCTCTAGATCATAAATTAATCTAACTTTCTGTTTAAATTATTTTCAAATTAAAGAAAGATGATACAAGTAAATTACAAAGAATAAAAATATTCTAAAGAATTCGATAAGGCCAGCAAGACAGAATACGTATTTTCGGCTTTCGCTACAAAGCCATCATCAGTGTCATTCGCCTTGAATAGATTAATAATTGATAATTGTCTACTTATGTGACAGTTGAAAGCAAATCGAATTTGTTATCAACAACTCAACTTAGACTAATATCAACGAAATCTAACAATGATATTTTTATCCTTTGTTATTATTACTCTTTTTTGCTTTGAACCTTAATTCTTAAGATATCTCAGCTGATTCTATTCAACTCTGTGTATGATAACCACAGATTTTTTGAATTACAACGAACCGTTAAAGCTAAATTTAAATGTATGTTATTTAAATTATATTTTGCATATATTTAAGGTTCAAAGCAAAAAAGATTAATAAAAAGAACTATAACAATTGAATTAATTCTTTAAATTTTGGAGAGATTCAACCTTACAACTTGAGAAATGCACTAGATTTTAGAATTCAACGAGCAGATACCAATGCTATACAAAGATCATTATTTCATAAAGGACAAAGTCTTTATAATATGATGCCAAATGATGTTAAGAACGAATTAAACGCCAATAATTTTAGAAGAAAGATTGTCATATATATTAGAAATGTTAACATAAACCAGAGCTTACAAAATTAATTATTTAAAATGAATGTTAAATGCTATTTAAAAAGTATTGAAAATACTACTAATAAATAAATAAATAAAAAAAAATTGTTTTTTGTTGAACACGTTCAGTTGAAAAATGAGGGGAATGTTTAGTTAAGAAAAGGCATTCAATCCATTCTAAAGAAAATTTAATTGGATTGGTAGTGAATTCATTAAAAACCTATTCAGGTGGAAATTATGTGTGGTAACAAAAAAGAAGCACTGGCAAAGCGCAAGTAGACCGCGGTCTTACAAAAAGAAGTACTGGCAAAGCATTAAATTTGGACGCCTTCCCAACGCTTTAAAAGGGTGAACTCCCAGCGCTTGTTTTCCTATAACATTATTTTGTTTTTGAAAAAGAAACTCCAAAAGATTGAATACTTAAATAATTTTTGACTCCACAATACAATAACTTCAACAATCGTCTATTTTTAGAGTAATTTAAAATTCTTCAGTGATGAGGGCTCATAATTTGGTGGCAGGGAAAATACTTGATTTTTACGTTTCTTGGTGCTATCTCAATACTTTGCAAAGCATTAAATAGATCGGTGTTATCATTTGGGTGTCAGAAAAGCACTTTAATTTTTTTATTTGCGGGTTGGCAAAGCATTTGATTTTTATGTTTATGGATGCTTTCCCAGGGATTGGTAAAGCATTGGAACGGTGTTATCATTTGGGCGTTGGGAAAGCGCTGTTAACAAGCACTCGTACCACCCACTTCGGTGATTTGCCAGTGCTGGCCCCTTTGTAATTTTCTACCTGGGTAATTAAATCTTCAAAGCTCACCTCACCCCCATGAGAAGGTCATCTCTGAACAAAAATGGATATTGTTTGGGCGTTGGACCATTTCGATATTTTTTAAAAGTCCATTTTATAAAATGGACCATACCTCGAAAACGAACCCATATAGAGTAAAATAGACATAGCAATTGCCCCCTTAGAGTATCAATATATGCCCTTATTAGAGAAAAAAGTACAAATAAAACTGAAGTTTTACAAATTCTTTGATTAGTCGCTTCTATTTCCATTCCATTTCTTTGCACTTGCTCCGTTCCATTCTTCTTTTAACTGCAGTGTTTCAATTCCACTCGTTCCCCATTCTATGCCATCTCACTCCTCATTCCATTTCGTTCTATAGTCCACTCCATTTCGTTCCCTCTTCGAATCCATTTCCATTGTCTATGATTTCAATTCCACTCGTTCAATGTTTATATCCATTTCGTTCCATTTGTGTAGTGTTTCAATTCCACTCGTTTCCTATTTAGTTTCTTAATTTTAGTGTTCCATATACATTTGTTCTTTAAGTATTAGGTTTCTAGCTAAAGACGCTGACGTTAGGGGGGTGCGGGGGGGCAATTTTCCCCTTTGGGACCACGTTCCTGTCCAAAGTCCTAAAAATGCCTTGTCGATAAGTTAGCCCATACTCCAAGGAAAACATATTATATATTACAGGTTTCTAGCCGAAGGGTTCGGTTAGGTCATCAAGGGGGAGAATTATTCCGTTTTTACCCCTCCGGGTAGGAATTTCCAAAAATTCCGTCTTAGAGGACGTCTGCGTTGGAGGAGGAACCTACTACATACATAATTTTAGGTCTCTATATCCAGCAGTTTGGCCAGGCCGTCAAGGGGGAAGTTTTTTCCCTTTTTACCCCTCCCGGTATGAATTTCCAAAAATACCGCCTTAAGGGACGTCTACGTTGGAGAAGGAACCCAAACTCCCTAGTTCCAGCAGTTTGTCCAGGCCGTTAAGGGGGAGACTTTTCCTGTTTTTGACCCTACCTGTGGAAATTTCCAAAAATCTCATCTTAGCGGATGTTTCCTCCCCACAATAGAGGAGGAACTTTAATACCAAATTTCAACTTCCTACCTCCAGCGGTTTGGGCAGGCCTTTAAGCGGCACTTTTTGCTTCATTAATCCCCATTTTTGCAATGTCCCTGTCCAAAATTCCAAAAAGCACCTTCCCGATAAGTGAGCCCATACTCCAAGGAACATATGTTTTAAATTTCAGGTTTCTAGCCAACTTTTACTATTTGTGCCCCTCTCGGTAGGAATTTCCGAAAATCCATCGACAGGGAATTTCAGCTTCCTAGTTCCAGCAGTTTGAGCAGGCTGTCAAGGGGGACACTTTTTCTTTTTTTGTCGCTCCCGGTTGGAATTAGGCTGGAAGAGGAACCTAAGTACCGAATTTCAGCTCTATATCCAGCAGTTTGGGCAGGTCGTTAAGGGGCCACTTTCCCTTTTTGAGCCCCCATTTTATAACGACCCTGTCCAAAATTCAAAAAAGTATCTTTCTAATAAGTTAGCCCTTACTCCAGGGACCCACATTTTAAATTTCAGGTTTCTAGCCGAAGGGGTTTTTACAGGCCACCAAGGGGAGGCTTTTCTTCTTTTTGAATTTACAAAAATTTACAAAAATTCCATCTTCGCGGCTATCTGCGATGGATGAGGAACATTCATACCAAATTTCAACTTTATTGCCTCAGCGGTTTGGGCAGGCCGTTATTGGGGACATTTTTCCCTTTCAACCACCATTTGTACTATGTTGCTGTGCCAAAATAAAAAAATTACTTTGCCGGTGAGTTAGTCCTACTCCAAGGAATACATATTTAAATATTTAGGTTGGCCGAAAGGGATTGGCAGGCCGTCAATTCGGAGACTTTTCCCCTTATTTCCCCTCCCAATAGGAATTTCAAAAATTCCGTCTAAGCGGACGCCTACACAGAAGGAGGAACTCACATACCGAATTTCCTTTTGGGATATCCTGTAGGAAATTCCAAAAATACAAACTTAGTCGATGTCTACTACAGTGGAGGAACCTTTATACCAAATTTCAAATTCTTACCTCCAGTGATTTGGGCAGGCACTTTTCCAATTTGTGAGACTGTTTATGGGGAGACTTTTCGCCTTTTTGCCCGTTCCGGTAGGAATTTCCAAAAATCCCTTCTTAGCGCACGTCTATGCCGAATATCAAGAAACCTTGTTTTAGTGGAGATATCCGTGGGGGGAGGAAAAAGCGAAATTTTTTGGAAAAAGATACTTTGTCTTTACAAAGTACTTTCTTTGTACTTTTTTTGAAAAAGATTTTTTTTGGGAAAATGTATTTTTTTTGGAAAAAGGTACTTTTTTAAAAAAAAAGTACTTTTTTTGAAAAACGTATTTTTTTTTGGAAAAATGTATGTTTTTTGGAAAAAGGTACTTTTTTTGGAAAACGTATTTTTTTTTTTGGAAACGGTACCTTTTTTGGAAAACTGTACTTTTTTTGAAAAAAGTACTTTTTTTGGAAAAAGGTACTTTTTTTGGAAAAAGGTACTTTTTTGGAAAAAGGTACTTTTTTGGAAAAAGGTACTTTTTTGGAAAAAGGTACTTTTTTTGGAAAAAGTTACTTTTTTGGGAAAAAGGTACTTTTTTTGGCAAAAGGTACTTTTTTTGGAAAAAGGTACTTTTTTTGGAAAAAGGTACTTTTTTGGAAAAAAGTACTGTTTTTGTCCCCTTTTTGCCCCTCCCAATAAGAATTTCCAAAAATGCCATCTCAACGGACGTCTACACCGGTCGAGGAACCTACATACCAAATTTCAACTTCATAGCTCCAGCAGTTTGAGCAGGCCGTCAAGGGGGAGACTTTTTCCCCTTTTTGCCCGTCCCTGTAAAAATTTCCAAAAATCCGGTCTTGGTGGATGTCTACGATAGTGGAGGAACCTTTATACCAAATTTCAACTTCCTACCTCCCGCGGTTTAGGCAGGCCGTCAATAGGGGCCTTTTTCCCCTTTTTAACACCCATTTTTACAACGTCCCTGTGCAAAATTCCAGAAAGTACTTTCCAGAAAAGTTAACCCATACTCCAAGGAACACATATCTTAAATTTCAGCTTTCTAGCCAAAGGGGTTTTGGCAAGCCGTCAAGGGGGAGACTTTCCCCCTTTTTGCCCGTTCCGGTAGGAATTTCCAAAAGTCCCATCTTAGCGGACGTCTACACCTTCAGAGGTTTGGGCTGGGCGATGTTGAGTCAGTCAGTCAGTCAGTCACTCACGGAACTCTTTTATATATATAGATTATTTGATAGTAGCGGTTTTCCTATAAATTCGTATTCTACTCGTAAACGATGTAAACCTGGTATATTTATGAGTTTAACGTCAAAATCCATACATCAAAAATATGGTTTGTATTTATATGTACCATAGTTGGGAATTTTTCATTAATTGAAATTTTATTACTATTAGTTGATACTAATGTCAATGAAAAAAATTTCATTACCGTTTAATGGTAATGAAATATTTTTCTTTAGAAAAAACATTACTGTATAAAAATACTAATTACAATTGATTAAAAACCATTTGTTTGCAAACAAAATCAGATAAATGAAAGCAAACAACGCGTTTGGCCAGGGAAGTTATAAAACATAATTTTTTAAGGAGGATCCATTCCGTTCTAATGTACCTGGATACGAAAACCAATGGAATTTAAAGTAATATTTAATTTCAAATGATCATTAGCCTAAATGAGCAATTTCCATCCCCGATTTCAGCGAGTTTTTCTCCATTTTTAGTTGTTTTCTCTTTCTTACTAATACATTTTTGTATTTGGCTATCTTTTTTTATTTCACTCCAGAGTTAAATTTGTTTGACTCTGGAGTACAGATTTGTTGCACTCTAGAGTTAACATCACTCTGTTAACTATTTAACATGACAAATATAACAAAAAAAATCACATCACTAATTTGTTCACATCTCTAATTGTCAACAAAGTATAAAAAAATATTGAAAAATAAAAGCAAACAGTTTCAATTTGTAATAATATATAAAATTAAAAATTATTTTATAATAATAGGAGTGAAAGCCATGCCAAGATATTCGAAAAAACTGCGTAAGTACTGAAACGTCACATATTTTTTTGAGGTAACTCTACTCTGCATTGTGAACAGTTAACATTTGAATCTGTGCTGCAGAGTAGAGCCACTCCACCATTGTGAAAGCACCTTCAAATAATTTTTTATTTTATACATTATTACAAATTGAAACTATTTGATTTTATTTTTCAATATTTTTTTATAATTTGTTGACAATTAGAGATGTGAACAAATTAGTGATGTGTTTTTTAAGGTATATTTGTCATGTTAAATAGTTAACAGATCAATGTTAACTCTAGAGTGCAACAAATCCGTACTCCAGAGTCAAACAAGTTTAAAGGCGCGTTTACAATGATAGAGTGACTCTACTCTGCAGCACAGATTAAAATGTTAACTGTTCACAATGCAGAGTAGAGTTACTTCAAAAAATATTTGACACTTTAATATTTACATTTTGTTTCGCGAATTTCTAGGCCTTATTCCGAGAACCCAATTTTTAAAATAATTTTTTATTTTATAGTAAAATTCCCAACACAAATATTTTGTATTGGTTTTATGTTTTTAAATATTTTTTTCTAATTTGTTGACAATTAGAGATGTGAACAAATTAGTGATGTGTCTTTTTATGTATATTTGTCATGTTAAACACTTAACAGAGCAAAGTTACCTCTAGAGTGCAGCAAATCTGTACTCCAGAGTCAAACAAGTTTTACTCTGGAGTGGAATAAAAAGACATAGTAAAATACAAAAATGTGTTAATATGAAAGAGAAAAAAACTAAATTTGCTACAGATTGGAGTACTCCATCATTGTAAACGCACCTTAACTCTGGAGTGGAGTAAAAAAGATAGCCAAATACAAAAATGTATTAGTAAGAAAGAGAAAAAACCTAAATTTGCTACAGATTGGAGTACTCCATCATTGTAAACGCACCTTTAACCGCAAGAAGAATGTTGTCATTTGTTGACCTGTATTATTTCTTATATAAAACAATCGTCGTATTGAACAAAAAATACATGACTAAATGTTAAAGTTGTTCACAAGGTGTACTAAGTGTAGTATTGTACTAAACCAAACAGAGTTGTTAAAATGTTTCATCAATTTGACGATGATTAACACACTTAATATAGCCCTTTCAACATGGGTAAGTAAAAATAGAGTATCAAATCAAATAGTGTAAATTTTTAACAACTCTGTCTTTGTTAGAACAATATAATATATATAACACATAATTAATGTATGTGTTATATGTGTTGCACACCCCTTTCAAATGACCTAATTATACAAATTAAATACAAATTTAAAAGCTTAAGTGGCCACTACAAATAATAACAGTCATTGTTAGTGCAGTCAAATATAATTCAGTTCTTAAACAGACATTTATAAAGCAACAACAATCGCAATGATTTTAAATACAACTGTGACAATGTTACTACTTTCAACGATGGCCGAAACAAATACCAAACAAATCGAAATGGTCAACAATTCATTAGTTATAGATATTGTAAGCCAATTAAGCGAAATATATGACTTTAATAATTTTGTGTTTTATATATCGGAACGTTTGCTGAAACACACAGATTTCGTTACACCATTTTTGAAAAATGTCTGGCAGACATTTCCGGCAATACCCACTTTACATATTATAAATAATCAAAACCAAATGAGAGGATTCTTGACATCACCATCAATGTGTTTTGTCTTAACCACTGGTAAAGATGATTCCATAATGGAATTGACTGCATTCAGTCTTAAAGGAGTGCGTCATATTAAGACAATTTTTATATTATTACCTCTAGATGAAATTGAGGATGTACATGGAAATATTAACGTGTTATACAAATGGATATGGCATAATCAATTTCTGAATACCATCTTAATAACCAAACAAAATAATGTCTATATACATGATCCCTATCCAGTGTCAAATGTTGTTAATAAAACTGAAATTTGGAAAGCTTCAGATTTTTTTCCAATAGATTATTTCAGTTTCAAAGGATATCTATTAAAATTGCCTATACATTATGATTTACCACGAGTTTTTCGTATGACACGCCAACCAATCGGTGGACGTCATGATTTTGTTAGTGGTGTGTCAGGTAAATTATTTATGGCATTTGTTCGCGCTATTAATGCAACACTAGCTAGTAATTTTACAGTAAGACACAGGGCAGAAACATTGAATATAACTTCCATATTGGAAATGGTAAAAGATAAACAATTGGAGATTTCCATAAATTCATATACGGCTATGTTATCCTCAAGCGATTTAAGTTATCCAATGGGTATCAATGATTGGTGTATTATTGTACCATTTCGCAGTCGTTCGCCGGAGCGCTTTTATCTACAACAAATCTTTCGCGAATATACTTGGTATCTGATGTGCTTTAGTACTGTCTATATAACCATTGGCCTTTGGTTGTGTTCACGATCGTACAATAGAGATTTAAGCTTATCATTTTTGCAATCGATATGTTCGCTACTGTCAATATCACCCTTGAAGATTCTAACTCAACCTTATGCTCGCGTACGTTTTTTATATGTTATACTATTTATCATGGGTTTTATCATTACAAATTTGTATATTTCGAAAATGGCCAGTTATTTGACTGTTTCAATTATGCAAAAACAAATTGATACTGTGCAAGATGTAATTGATGCCAATTTGGCCATAATGATGCAGGGTTATGAATACGATATACTGGCCGCTATGAATTATCCAAAACAATTTTTAGATTTAATTATTATTTCCACCAAGAAGCAAATGGATGAACATCGTGAAAGTTTAAACAGCTCATTTGGGTATAGCATTCAAACAGATCGTTGGAATTTTCTCAATAAACAACAATCGTACCTCAAGAAACCTCTATTTCGTTTGACGAACATTTGTATTGGTCCTTATCATCATGTATTTCCCATACAACTTGACTCTCATTTACACCAACCTCTTAAATTCTTTATATTGAAGGCCTCACAATTTGGTTTAATGCTACACTGGGAGTCCGAAGCTTTTGCCGATGCTTTATTTTTAGGTTATGTTCACATGTTTATGCTTAATGAAGAGTTTTTGCCCTTGACGTGGACATTTTTTCGACCCATTTGGTATGCCTGGGGATTTGGTATGCTATTAAGTGTTATAGTGTTTTTTGTAGAAGTTAAAGGTATAAATTTTAATATTTTTATAAAATATATTAGACAGAATTATAAAGTAGTATTATTTAAGTGTAAATAAGAGAATGTAACAAAGGGTCTGTTTGTTTACATTTCTAGTAAAAAATAGTAAATTCTGTATATACTAAAAAATGGCCAAACATTAATTACTTTTCATATGGAATGCAAGAAAATGCTATAAAAAGTAGTAAATCGAAACAATTGAATTAAAAAATTGGCTAATATTTCGTTTAAAATTAATCTAAGATAAAATAATTAGTAAAAATTGTAAAAACTAGCATGTAAAAAAACAGACAAAAATTTGTAATAAACTTTAAAATATATTATGTAAATAAATTAGTAAAGCATAAAGTAAACGAAAATCTTTTATTAAAAATTTGAAATATATTAAATTAACCTTACAAATTTTAAAAAACCTTTTTTTATTAGTAACATAGTGAATAGCGTATTCAGTCGATTAATCGTTATTTGATTAATCGAATAATTTAAAATGTCCAAATTTCGAATAACGAATAATTCGAATAATTTAATACGATTAATCGATTAATCGAAATTGATAAAAAATTACAAATATGTTTATAAAATATAAATTTGTTATTGAAGAAAATATGCTAAAATTCCAAAACTTATTTAACATATTGTGAAAAATAATTCTCTGGAGGCTTGTCCCTATCTGGATTTCATTCTGGCATAACGAAATCATCAGGGAACGACTTTTTAGAATTTCTAGAAATATTTGTTAGCTTAAACTCAATGAGAATGTCTTGTTTTCGTCTAGGAGCATTAATAAACATCTTAAATATTAAAGAAAAAACAAAAACAAATTATCCCAGTTTGCTTTATCATCTTCCGGCATACTACTCTGTTGTTTTGAGAGATCAAGCAATGTAGTGGCAACTATTTACGTATGACCAAGTTTTTAATTATTTTTTGTGATTTTTTAAATGTTGATATTAAACGAAATCGTTAATAATTATTATAATAATTAATTATAATTAATGCTCAATGCAATAAAGCTTTTTTAGTGAGTACTCTGCATTCATAATATCTCTAAGAAAATTAAATTAAGGGATGGAGGGAAGTAAACGTAGAGCGAAAATTACATAATTCTCAACAGAATTTCTCTAAATTTACGTTTTTTATATGTTAAATGCATACGAAAGAGGTACAAATTAATGTACGATTGTTCTCCCCAAAATCCTTGAATATATTATTTATATAGCGCTACGATTAGGTCTAATTCAGGCTTAGCTTTATAAAATGCAAAATTTACCATAAAGATTGGCGGTGTGGTTCTCTCCGATTTGGATAAAATTTTAATTTATTACAGAGGGGACACAAAAAATAAAATATGATCTCAATTAGTAAATATTTTAATTGTGTGAATTTTAGAGAGTTGAAATCATTTTTGTTCCTTTTTTAAATAAAATTATTAAAAATACAAAAAATGTATATATATTATTTTACATAATTTTTTTTTCGATTAATCGATTAATTTTTAAATTTTATTCGATTAATTGGTTAAGAAAAAAACCCAAATAATTATATGCACGATTAATCGATTAAAATAAAAAGTCGATTAATTTAATACCCTAATAGTGAAGTTATCAAGTGTACATAGTAAAATGACAACTTAACTACCGAATTTTTTGGTTAAAAAGTTATAAAATTGCACCTCTGGAGCCGCGCATGAAGATACTAATTTGTTTCTAGCTATAAGAGAAGACCTATGCTTGCCTTTCATTTTCATGAAGTGTAATTTGTACGGAGAACTCCGGAAACTGAGTTATGGACCCAAGGTTCCAGAATTATGTCTAGGTTTAGGTACTCTTCCGCGGGAAGAACCTGGAAGTTGTCTGTATCAATGCTAAGTGTGCTGCAGATTAATCGGCAGGATCGTGTCGTGATAGTTGGGGGTTCTGTTAACTGAAATTTAACCATTGCCGTTGTCAACGCCGTCTTCATCACTATGACCATTTGGGAAGAACTTTACTTTGGCCTCCTTAACAGCGAAGAATTGACTGTAGAATCATCCATTTCAGATATGGAGAGGCTCATGCTATTGCTCCTACGAACGTATCACCGTCCAGGTGTCCATAGGAACATCAGGATTAAAAGTTCAGAGACACTCTAGCATCTTCTGAGTGTCGTAAATCATCTTTGTTAATCAAAGTCTAGTGCGCAGTCTCATTGGAATATCAATAACTTACGCCATCCCATGCTCCGCTTATCTTCGTAATGCATTTGCTTAGGAACTCCTTTGAGGACGCGTCCATACAATTTAATAACATTTTTTTTAAACAAATCGGTTTATGTAAAGTCATTTATGAGATAAAATCACATAACGTGGAGTACTACATAAATGTTTGTAACTCTAATGTTACAGACATAAATTCTGTTTCTTTGTAAACACAAACAACACTGTGTATTATGGCTAATAATTTTAGCACTTATACAAACAAATATTATTAATAAAAAGAATGTTACATTTTTGTATTTGAATTAGTTCGATAATGTTTCTTTGTCTACTTACCCGGCAGAAATTACTGCTTGCTTGGAAGCAGTTTTGTCAGGGAAAGTTGAGCAGTGAAGCGATTGCATTATTGATGATATCATGCCTGATTTTTGTTCGAGATAGCTCGCGTGAAAGCACTTGTTTCGATATCCGAAAAGGCATGAATTCATCGCTTTTAATTAGTGCTCCTGTTTTTCTTTTAAAATGCCGATAATTCATGCCTTCTCGGAAGTGCATATTATAAATCTTTTCAACTATTTAAAATCATGCCTTCTCAAAAGCACAATATTCCTGAATATTTTTCCGTGAAGAAAAAATGCGTCTTATTTTTAGTAAAACCTCTTATTTTCATTAAAATAACTTTTTTCCGCATTTTAAAAAATTTTGATAAAAGAACCGCAAAAATATTTAAGTAATCAAAATGTATTGAAAAGCACAGCAAAAAGCGATATAAACAATTAATCAAATTAGGCCTTTCATTCGAACTGTTTACGAAGCCAAACATTTTTAGAAGGGGTAAAAGTAGCAGTAAGGAAGCAGTCAACGTTTTTATTGCTTCCACATTTTAGCTGGGTACTTCTTTATTAGTTAACAAATTAATAGGAACATTGATCTTTCGCCTTCAAAAATTGGGTCCTCCGACACCTTTTCTACAAAAGTTTTCTGAAGACGTTCAGTAGTGGGAACAGAAACATGTAAAAACTTATTGGTCGAAAAATTATATAGAGACCGCATTTTCCTGTTTTTCTAATCAATTCCACAAAGGGACCCAGCAAAAAAAGACATGCCGAAACAGTAGAAAAGACAATACAATTGATGATCTAGATGTACTTCTTTTTTAACATAAACACTACTGATTTTAACATTGAGTTGTCATAGGAGAGGAGTACCCCAACTTCAACATTTTTTCAGTACTTTTTGAACAAGTGCAAAAGAAGCTCTTATTCACCAATTAAAAGTTAAAAAAAAATTCTTCCCAAAAAAATTATATTTTTTTTTATTTTACAAAAGTTTTTTTATTGCCGACACCGGGTTTCGAACTTGCGACCTCACGATTGCTAGTCGCTGTGCTCTACCGCTTAGCTATTCTTTGATATGAAAGTTGACTGGCATAAAAACACCACTTTGTTACAGCGAGATATTGTTGCTTATTCTCCTCAATAAATGTACTTATTAACCAAGTGTAAAAGGTGCACTCCAATTCAATATTGTTTTCAGTACTATTTTTACGGGTGCATAAAAAGCAATTTCTCACCATTTTTTTAATATATACATATTTTTAAAAATTTTAAAATTAAAAAATATTGAATTTAAACAAATTAATTGTAAATATTAAAAAAAAAATTTTTTTTAAATAAAAAAATATTTGGCCCGCCGGGAATCAAACCCGGGACCCCCCTCTGTTTGGAAATGCCAAATGATACCAAAATCACTTTTTACAATCAATTTTAGAGCAATTACTCTTTAGAAGCAATACTTAAGTGATTTTTTGGATGTTGTTCAGAATTAATTTTAAAAAAGCTGTAAAAATATACCAACGGATACTTTGACAGTGAAAGAAGTGATTTTTTAAAGTTGTTCAGAATAACTTCTAAAAAAGCAGTAAAAATACACTAACGGATACTTGTGAAGTATTGAAAGAAATAGTTTGTAAAGCATTACTTGCAATTTTTTTTGCTGGGGAGTTTTTCTGGACGAGTTTTAATGAAATTTTTCAGTAAACTAATAAAATTTTCTTCACAAAGTAGATGGAAATTTTCTGAAATTTGATGAAAAAGCTTCATATATTTTATGAATCCAGTTTTAACGAAACTTTTTCAGTGAGTATATGAAACTCTTAAAAAATAAAATGAAATTTTTCACAACATTTTATGAAATAATCCATTAATGTATGAAAGTATGTATAGTTGATCTTTTAATTTATAAATTAATGTATCGTAAGGTCTTTTTCGCGTTCCGCCACTATTTTGCAATTTTTTAGGTGCGGTTTTGTTAATATAATACCCATTTCATATAACAAAGTTTGGTGGCTAGTTTCAAAAAAATAAGTCGCGGAAAAAAATTTGCAAAAAGGAAAATTCTTACATCAGTATATTTGTTTGCAGAATGAAAATAACTGATTAAGTTTTTTAATTAATTTTTTGTACCATAAAGCCTTTTTTCGCGTTCCGCCATTATTTTTGCAATTTTTCAAGTCTGGTTTTTTTTTAAATTACATTCTGGGGACGATAATACCCATAACTCTTACCAAGGACTGGTGGTTAGTTTGCAAAAAAAAAGTTTGCGAAAATAATTTTGCAAAAAGTAAAATTCTTGCATCAATATATTCCTTTGCACAATGTAAATAGCTGTTTAAATATTTCAATTAATTTTTTATACCACAAAACCCTTTTCGCAAATCGGAATTTGCAAGCTTAGAAATGATTATAAAATCTATAAAATGACGTTTACAAATGCCAAATCTTTCTTATAATTGAAGTATTAGTAATCGTAATGAATCTACTATACAATTGGTATTATTAATGAAATCGATGTATTTCAAAGCATTAGCATTAGTCCAAGTAATAATAATGCCGAAAATTTCATTAGCATTAGTTTCAATTTAATGGTAATGAAATCACCAATTAATTTGTCCAAATAATTAATTAGTTTCATGTATAGCGTAGGTTGTATAACTAAGATAGCCCTTAAAAATTTGGACTGCTAGCCTCAGCGGTTCCCAAACGATGACGTTTTAAATTTGGGGAAAATTATCAAATTTGTTAAAAACTTTTCTTATATAATTGGGTCTAACTTTTGCATAATTTGAGCTATGTGACTGGTTCGTACATCATTTTAAACGTCCCAAAATTGCGCTTTTTACTGTTTTCTCTCAAAGGTCTTATGGATTTTTTAGAATCCACACTTTATGAAGCTGTCTTTCAAAAAATTTAATTTTTAGTTTTTTTGTTTAAATATATATATTGGTTCCCATCTCATTCTCTACGTTGTCACCGAATCTCAATATGGTAATATTATGGGTTCCGGATTTATCAATAAAAACTGTAAAATGTTTAAGAATTTTCTAAATTGACCCAACATAAACTTATTATTGAAGCTTTGAAATGCACTTTAACCACTTATGTGACTATTTATCGTTATCAAAGGTCAAAATATATTTTATCTTATCTTTTTAATATTTTTTTATTAATCCTTATGCTGCCTACACACGAGAAACATTCGTCACAGAACACGTGTTTCTATTTTTTTTTTACATTTTTTGTACAGACGATGCCACACAATAACAAAACGTCAAAGGAAATTTAATCAGAAATTCAGATATGCCACTTTTATTGAAGAAAATCCTAAAAAAAATTAGAACTTTTTATTTAAAAAATTTTCAGTTAAAATCAGAATTTTTACTTTACGAAATTATAAATGAAAATGGCTAAGCCCACCCTAGACTACTTTTTGCCCACCCCAGAATTTAAAAAAAATCTGTCTATATTTCTTGTTCTATGATTATTTATTTTTAAATATCAGTTAATCCTGTGTTATTGATTGGGAAAATGTAGCCTAGTTTCCTAGGGAGATAATTTTTTGGAATCTAAGGGTCAATTTTAAAGCCAGAACTAATATCGACTTTTGTCTGGAATATTTCTTAAATAAGAAAGGATGTTTAAAAAATTTTACTTAAGAAATATTTTAGAAACAAATCTATCTTAGTTCTGGCTATAAGAGAAAAATTTCTTGGATTTAATAGTTTTTTAAAAGAATAATTATTTAATATTACACTCATAGAAAAAAATCTGTAAAAATAGCAGAAAAAGCAACTAAAAATTATGCCAAAGAAAGAGCTGTTTTTTTTTTTTTGCAAAATTCTAGTAAAATAAGAACAGCAAAACTAAAGCTGTTAAACTTGCAAAAATTTAGTTATATTTAAGTTAACTTTTAGTTAATTGAAAATGACAAATTGTATTGTAAAATCTACAGAAAATTTTGCTAAATATTAGTTGACTAAAAATATCAAAAACAAACCGTTATATCTATAATTTTTTGTTATTTTTAAACTAAATTTAGTTGAATGCAAAAAGCAGTTAAATTAGCTGAAATATTTACTAAAAAGAATTGTAAAACTGTAGCTTTAACAGGTTTATTTTTACTGTTCTTATTTTCCTTGTATTTAGCAAAAAAAATCTGCTAATTTAACAGTGTCTTCTGCAACATCATTTTTAACTAATTTTCAGTTTCTTTTTTCTGCTATTTTTACAGATTTATTTCAATGAGTATACTATTTTGAGGAAATTTCAATATGTTGTAGAAGCAAAAATTATACGATGAAAATGTCAGTTTTTGATCATCTCGGTAATTTAAGTGGTCAAAATATGGGGTAATTATGGGTTCGTCAGAAGTGGAAGAAAATATGAGACAGGTTGATATTAGATTTCTTTTCTCCATCAAATATCAAAATTTTATACTATTCTGAGCGTATAGCATTGCGCCACGAGGTTTTCTTCAGAAAAAAGGATGCATTTTCTAGAGTTTTCTATAAAAAAAACATTTGAAAATTTTATCAAAAGGGAGGGAGTTATTTTTAAGTCTTTTTTTGTATGAAAAAATCGCAAGTATAATGTCGAAAGTGTTTTTTAAGATTAAGGGTCTAAGAATGGGCAAATAAAGAGCCAAACATAAATGGAGCCCTTGCCCACCCCAGAAAAGTGGTCTAGGTACGCCTATGATTTACCCAACAAATTTAATTGTCCAATAATCTAAAAACTGACAGCTTTAAAAATGAATTGTTTCTACTGTAAAAAGTTAAAATGCGTTGCGTTTTGTATTACGATTAAATGGAAAGAAAGAAAAATTTTCCTATTTCATCTAATAATACATACAATTTTTTTTACTTCTTTGGCGTTATCTTTTTTCTCCTTAGGGGGATTTCCCGATTCCTCTCCCCCTTGGAGCCGGCAATGTATTCAAGTTCGTAGTAGTTGCAAACTATTTTTTTTTAACAGAAATAACACTAAGGAAATTCTTCCTATTATTTAAAGGTGGTGAAAAATAAAAAACCTCAAATATGGCAACAATTTAATTGCGAGAGATGCTGAATCTTATAACAGTTGTTGCGCGCCATCTGATTAAAAATTGGATACCTTTGTTGAAGCTTTTTAGTTCATAGCCCTGTTATATTACTTTACTCCGCTATGGGAACGCCGAAGGAGGACGCTGTGATATATATTAGGGATGATGTTTTCTTTTCTAAATTGATGTTGCCGTCACTGTGGATCGAACCCGCAACCTTATGTGTAACAGTCGAACGCGCTAACGACAACACCCACAAACTCAATTGAAATATTAATTAAGGCTTATATTCACAAAAATGTTTTAATTTTATTAAAGTTTAATAAAACAAATTAACATGCAAGACAACAACAAAAATCGTTCAATTAGCCTCTAATAAGACAAAAACTTTCTTGTGAATAAGCATGTAATTCTAACAAAACTAAGAAACTAAAATAGTTTTTTTTTTAATTTTTCCTTTATTCAATAAAATACAAAATACTACAAACTGATATTGAACTAAAATTCCCTCTATTTCCCCTCTCAAAAATCATACACATTCTTTATAAAAAAGAAAGAAAATTAACATTTCAAACATATATTTTTAACTTTATACATACTCGTATTATTCTATAAAATATTTTGTACAAAATTCATAATCATCTTCAACAAACCCAAAAAACCAATCAAATATCATATAATCATCAGCAAAGTCATAGCCATGATCAATGTTGTCATCATCATCATATAGTCCTCGTTACCATTATCAAATTGCTCATCATGGGAATTTCATTTACTCATAATATGCCTGTAAATCTTCAACTATAAAGCTGCCATTATGATGTTGTTCATCATTAAATGGCAATATTGATCTGGATGATAACAGCTTTTGTTGTTCTTGCTGCTGCAGCTGATGTTCTTGCTGTTGTAGTTTTTGTTGTTTCCTTTCATGACTCAATTCATCTTGAGTAAACATGGCATGTCCTTGCAGCATAATAAAATCTATAAGACGTTTATTCGTTATCATTTTCATGGCATTTGGATCGGTGCGTTTGCGTAGATAATTAAAACAGCAGGTTCTAGAAAAAATTAAATAGAAAATTAGTATCAACACACAGTAGCGTGGCAAAAAAATTTATAGTGAAACTCTTTTTTTCTAAATTTTACCAAAACGCGAGTGTTTATATTAAGATTTAAACGCAGTGTTACCCGATTTATTCTTCCAGTGTGAATATTAAAAAAAAAAAAAAACTTACCTAAAATGTTTTGTTCCGCATGCACTGGCACACTCATTGCCACATGAATCACATGGAATAGCCATCGTGGTTAAGAATTGCATAAAAAATATACCTAAAATGGAAGAGTTAATAGAGTTAAGATTAGTTGTTGTTGATCACAAAATAAATAATTTATTTTTAAAGTGGCGTAAGTTCAATTCAGAAAAAGATATTTTATGGTATTTTGATACCAAAAGCAATATATTGAGTTAATGGAATAATGTTAAATTAAAACAAATAAATGCCATTTTCGGCATTTATATTTTGTATTAAAACACTGTACATTATAAATTTTCGAGCCCAAACATTAATCGGGTTCCGAAATATAGCGTCAAAAACAACTATAACTGAATAACTTTGAGTGAAACCCGTCAAAGTTATGGAGGTTAAAAGTTAAAATTTAAAAAAATCGTAAAAATTCATCTTAAGCTATAAGCCAAAAATAAAACATTGAATATCTGCATGTTAAATGCCTAAAATTCAATTAAAAATAGCAATTTTGCGTGTAATGCCCCTTAAACGCAAGAACAGTTTTTAGAGGTAACCCCATATTGTACTAAAAGTTGGACAACTTGGGAAGCTATGCTGACACACAAAATTTTCGAAAAATCGGGATTATAACATATATCTCGATATACATGATTAATTTTTTTTTAATATTTTTCTTTTAATTGCTTCTTTACTAAGACATAACATTTATGAAGGTAGATTTTACATCAATTGGTTAAAACCATAAAAAACTCTAAAATCCACAAAAACGCGAACAGTGTTAATCCTAAATATGACTACGAGTCCTGTGCCTACATTTCACCACAAAAAATTGATATTGATTGCATTTGAACATTTTTTTATATAAAAAACTAAATGGAGAACCACTAAACTTTGAAGACATTTCGCAGAAAATCCGTACTTCACAATAACTTTACCATAAAAGTTCAATAGTTATTTAAAAAGTAAATCGGTAAAGTTGTTTCAATTGAATAAGGTGTTAAATTGCAAAAAAAATATATTATTTTAACTGTTTCTATCAGTCATTCAATAAACTAAATAAAAAAATACCGACTTTCGGTATAAGTTAAAATATTTAGTCAAAATTTTCTGTAAAATAAATCAGTTGTTATAATATAATCAATTTTAAAATAAACGAGAAATCTGTTATTTTTACCGACATTGTCAGTTAATTAATTAATAACTAAAAATAAACGACAATTGTTCAATTGTTTTAAACGAAAAGTGGGCAGTCCTTTTTTAAACTTATTTTCAATTGTTTTAATGTACATAATCGGTTGATTTTAAGGAAAAAATATTGTGAGTGTAGAATTAATGGTCAGAACTCTATTAATTTTTTAAAGTTAAGATTTTGTCATCCCGTGTAATTTTCATTACACAAATTATAAATAAGTTGATTATACCCAGCAAAAAAAAATTGCAAGTAGTGCTTTACAATCTACTTCTCTTAATGCTTCACAAGTATCCGTTAGTGTATTTTTACTGCTTTTTTAGAAGTTATTCTGAACAACTTCAAAAAATCACTTCTTTCATTGCTTCCCAAGTAGCCGTTATTACATTTTTACAGCTTTTTTAGAATTACTTCTGAACCACATCAAAAAAATCACTTAAGTATTGCTTCTAAAGAGTAATTGCTCGAAAAGTGATCGTAAACAGTGACTTTGGTATCATTTGGACATTTTCAAACAGAGACCAATATTTTTTTTTTTTTTATTTTTTTTATTCTATTACCCAGCCAACAAAGATGACCATTAATGACTCAGAAATGAGCTCCAAAAACATAAACATTTTTTCACTTTTTCCTATGAAAGTGGTCCGTTCAAAAGAGCCCCCTGTGTAATCAGAAATGACTCAGAAAAAAGAACGTATAAAATCGAAATTTTCCTCATAAATTTAAATAATTTTGGAATCTTCTTTGAGTCCGAAAAATGAACCCTCATTTTGAGACAGCTTTTTAGATTGTAGAGACAACTTTTTGGATTGTTTTTTGAGGGTTCATATATTCTGCCAAAAAAAGAGTGTTTTCAAAAAAACAATAATCATTTCTACAAGCCATTTAAGAATCTTATTTATGAGCGCTCCGAACTTGCTGGCTGGTTAATTTTTTTTTAATATTTATAATTAATTTGTTTAAATTCAATATTATTTAATTTTTAAAAATATGTAGATATAAAAAAATGGTGAGAAATTGCTTTTTATGCACCCGTAAAAATAGTACTGAAAACAATATTGAATTGGAGTGCACCTTTTACACTTGGTTAATAAGTACATTTATTGAGGAGAATAAGCAACAATATCTCGCTGTAACAAAGTGGTGTTTTTATGCCAGTCAACTTTCATATCAAAGAATAGCTCAGCGGTAGAGCTCAGCGAATAGCAATCGTGAGGTCGCAAGTTCGATACCCGGTGGCGGCAATAAAAATACTTTTGTAAAACAAAAAAAATATAATTTTTTTTTGTGAAGAATTTTTTTTAATTGGTGAAAAAGAGCTTCCTTTGCACTCGTTCAAAAAATACTGAAAAAATGTTAAAGTCGGAGTACTCTTCTCCTATGACAACTCAATGTTAAAATCATTAGTGTTTATGTTAAAAAAGAAGTACATCTAGATCATCAATTGTAGTGCTTTTTCTACTGCTTCGGCATCTCTTTTTTTGCTGGATAACATCCATAAATAGCCACAATTATTTGGTTAAACTTTTTTGTATTTGATATCTGCAATGCAAAGTTTGCTAAATTGGCTTCTGAAAAACTCGTATGTATGAAAAGTTATTTAGTTTTCATTAAAAATTATTTAGATCGCAATAAAGATTAACTTTAACTATAGTCTTGTAAAAAAGTTATTTGTAAATTCCTTTGTTTTACTTTTTAAATTGCATTTTATAAAAACTTCTGGAGATGATTTAAAAAAGAATTTATTTGTCTTTTAATTCGCCCTTTATAAAGTCGAATCATTTACTCATTAAACAAGCTTTATAACACTGCGTATTATTCATAAGTGCTCTCGTTTAATATCAATATTTATAAAATCTTAATTTAAAATTTGTTATACGCAAACATATAGGTCTCACTACATTACTGGATTTGGCAAAATAACAGAGTAGTATTTTGGAATATGACAAAGCAAATTGTGACAGTTTTTGTTGTTGTTTTTTCTTTGATATTTAAGACATTTAATAACGCTACTAGACGAAAACAAGAATTGAGATTGTACTTTACCGTAACAAGTATTTCTAAAAATTCTTAAAATACGTCCCCTGATGATTTTCTTAGGAATGAAATCCGGATAGGCACAAGCCCACAGGAATCTTTTTCTTTACAATTTTTTAAATAAGTTTTTGAATTTTGGCACATTTAAAATGTCCAAATTTCGAAAAACAAATAGCTCGAATAATAAAAAATATATATTTTTAAAATATCTTTGTATTTTTTTACCAACTTCGATTAATTGTATTAAATTATTCGAATTATCGTTATTCAAAATTTGAACATTTTAAATTGTTCGAACAATTTTTAAGGAAAATATATAAAAATAAAAATTTTTTTGGAAAAAAACTGAAGATTATTATAAAAAAGTTCGAAAATTTGGATATTAATAAAAATTAATAAATACCGATAACTATCAACAAAAATAACGGTATCGGTAACGATAACGGTACTTGGAAAAAATATTACAGGTATTGGTAACGGTAACGGTATTCAATTTGAAACGGTGTTTTAGCGATAACGGTATCCAAACTTGGTTTGAAATTAAGTGTAACTTATACCACATTAAAATAGAGCTGAAATCACAATTGTTTAAGATAATAATAAAAAATATATTTAATTTCACAATTTTCTTGAGCGTAAGGTTTGTTTTTAATTATAAAAAAGTTTTTTATTTTCGATATTTCGCTACTCCATTGTGTAGCATCTTCAGGAAATAAGAAATTAACAAATTATGAACAATTTGAAAGTTTGAAAAAGTTGAAAAATATTTGTCAAATATAAATTTCTTGTATGTATACATTTATACCAGCAAACAAAATTTTTGGTATAAAAGTATAACAAACAAAAAAATAATAATAATAAACAATAAAAAATGTATTAATATAATATTTATGTGTTATAAATTAATGTAATGTGTGCTATTTCTTTTGTATTAAATATCTGTAATTCTGAGCTACATTTTATAATTATGTTCTGTATTTAAAACTGATACATTTTCAAAGTCAGGATAGTGATTAAATATATGCAAAACTGTTAATGAAAATCATAAAAGAGGAATACCACAACTTAAAAATCTCTTTTTACCATAGAAATTAATACTGCATAAGTGATTAATCCATTAACGGATTACCCCCTATTCATTTATCCGATTGTGACGAAAGTTAATAAAGACAACATTTCAAGTATTTACATGGATGTGGTATACCTTTTTTTATCTGCTCTACCAGGAACTTATGAATTAACTACTGCTATAAAATTGTTCCTTCATGTTTTTTTAATAGAATTTGTTTAACGATTTAAACTCATCATATCATATTTACTGAAAAAGTATTAATGTTTTTGGTAAAGATATTTCATAAAACTGTAAAACGGCTATTTTAATATCGATGTCACAAAGTCATACTTGTAGCCTAGGTTAGTTGTCATAAGATAGAGGACACCTAGCACTATCAGGTGCCAAAGGGATTTCCAAATCCCCACTTCTCAATATTTCAGAGCCATTCCCTTAAAAGTTTTCTAAATAGAAATATTTTCTAGCTTATTAACCGCTAATTACGCCTCTAAGAGGTGGTACAATATTACCCCAACATTTTTTGAAGTAATATTCATTCTTCACCTGTCCATGAAAATTAATTCGAGGTATGTACTTCTTATTTAGCTCCAGCTAGATCTTTTCTAAAATGTATATCTTTTTGGGTATTCAAATACCCAATAGCCGGAAATGAGTTAAATAACTCCAGCATGGATAACCGGTCATATGGGATACACTACTAAATTTCTCTCTACCAATAATGTTAATCTTTTAGCAATAATACAAGCTCTTAAGGCTGGTTTACACTATAAGATTTTCGGAAAGATTTTGCAACCTTACCTATATGTTTTGCATGTGTACTAAAGCAAAATCCTACCTTTAAGGCCTTTAAGGCCTAAAGGCTGGTTTACACTACGAGATTTTCGGTACGATATTGCTTTAGTACACATGGAAAACATATAGGCAAGGTTACAAAATCTTTCCGAAAATCTTATAGTGTAAACCAGCCTTAATTGATGAGCAAAAACAACAGAAGATGATACGACAGCGGCAATGCCAACTTAGTGCTTTTCGAATAAGGTTTTGCATTTTGTTGTCAGCTTTATTTAGTGTCCTTTTTTCTTGTTTTTTTTTTTTTTTATTTGTAGTTTAATAATATTTAAAAAAAAACAGACTTTTAAACATACACTCACAATATATTTTCCATAACCGATTGAGGTTTATTTGAAAAGTAATAGGTAAAGTTTGTTTTCAATTGAAGAATCAATTAAAATACATTGAAACATATTGTTTAACTTTTTTTATCAACCAATAAAAAAAAACACAAAAAATATGTATAGTCTGTAGGAGTTGATATTTTCAGTCAAATATTCTATTTTTAGATTTCTATTTTTAGAAACAATAATTTGAATAATTTCCTTGTTTTCTATTTTAAAACAAAAAATTTTTGTTAAAATAGTTTGTTTATATACAAAATTATTTTCATTCAAATTACAAGAAATTCTGTACTCATACACACAAACATAGCCAATAAAAATATGAAGGTGTATCTTGGTGTGTGGTGTTTTGAAATTTCAAACAAAAAAAAAACTTTCAAATATGAAAAAACAAACTACAAAATTGTTTTTTTTTTCATTTTGTCAGTTAAAAATTGATAATTGTTTTAACAGACTCTTTAATTATTTTTATTTCTTTTATGGATTGTTTAAACAATTTTTGAAAATAAATAGCAAAATGGTTTGAATATAATGAAAAATCAGTAGTCCTTTTTTTATTTGTAATTAATTAATTAATTTAATATGTAGTTTATGTTGTTTTTAACGATAAAATATTGTGAGTGTATACTTTAAAGGCAACATTCTTAACATTAAATAATTTTTTCTTTTTATTAAGAGTTTTTATTAAAAATAACCGACTAATTTTTTTTAAATAAAATATAATTATGTACAAATAAATAAGATTTAATAACTCTGGAATTAAGTCTTTCTAAGCGGTTTCTGTTTGTAAAAAGTTAGCTTCACTGACTATACATAAGCTTTTAAGAATAATCAACAATCAAATGTAACATGAATTCAGTACTCAAATAGATTTTGCAAAGTAAATACGAGTGAATCTGAAAATATTGTCGTATTATTAATTAATTGAAAATTAAAAATAAACCAAAATGTTTAGCATATTTTTAAAAATTATTGTATCAATAATAAGTTTAATTATCTTAAAACAAAGCTTATTTGCGAAAGGTAAGCTTGGGAATAAAAACAACTCATTTAGGAATTGATTGTAATGTGACGGCTATTTTTATGCATCCGTACTACCGAAATACGCAAAAAACAATAATCACAACAAAAGAAAAAAACCTTTTGGAGCTTTCATACAAAATGTACTAACCAAGATTTTTTTTTTTGACAGAACGTCATGCTTTGTAATTTAATTTTGGGAGATGCTTTTAGCAGAGCTATGGAATCTCCAAACAGTAAGTTATAACGACATCGTTATCAATAGGTGGCACTTTATTGAGTAAACTCAGAGTAGAGATACAATCTTGCGGCTGCGGATTCCGCAGCGGTGAGAAAGAACAAATTAAATGACTGTGGCTGCGGTGACGGTTGTTTTTACACATACATTCACATTCTCTTTACATGCATGTGTGTGTACATTTTGTGTATGTGTGGAGAGCACCAGGGATGGAAAATGAGGTTTTTGTTTCGGTATAGAAATTTTTTAAATTTTTTTTATTTCATCTTCGGCAAAGATCATTAAATTAAAATGATACATTTAATAAGTTGAAAACTAGAAATAAACATGAAAAAGAAGGATTTTTCACAATAAAAGTTAAATCGTTTAAATTTTTTCATCTCTGAACATCACCAAATATCTGGATTATTTTTTGGAAATATGGCAACATTGTAGTGAGAATAAAAATATGCGAGTATGAGAAAAAATGCAGAGAAATTAAATTAAGTTTTAATTTAGAGAGAATCCGCAGTGCGTTTTTAATTGTCAAAACTCCATATAAAAAAAAATAAACGCAGAAGAATCCGCAAGATTGTATCTCTACATTTTCTTATCTTTTCCATAATTTATTTTGAAAGTTTTACTGCTTTGCATTTCCATAAAATAACATAATAGAAAATTATTTTTATTTACAATAAACAAATTCTTCCTTGCAAATTCTTACTGGCAAAAATCTGTCCAGTAAAAATTTGCAAAAAAAGAAGAAGACTTAGAAACTCTCATCATAAAACTGTCACTTTATTCTCTCTTTTTTCTTTCTGTTTACTGAGTATTTGTATTAACGAACGACATCCAGTACAAATTTGTGCAAATTGTCCAGTAATCGAATGGACCTAATAACAACAAACATAAACTAAACAAGAATAAAAAAATCAAGAAAATTTTTTATTTTTTAAATAACTAATAAAAATAATTGTTTACGGTGGGTCTCATACTGTAGGTTTAACTTTAACTTAACTATAAACAAAAGAAAATATCAAAAAAATTTACACAAAACAACAAAAAATTTTTGGGTTAACTATTAACTAAAGTTTAAACCTGCAGTATGAGACCGACCGTTACTGTTAAAATTTATTTAAATAAATAAATACTGTTGGTTTATTATACTGTGTGATAAATGGTAGGGGTCAGGGATCGGCGGGGGTTCTGCTTACCAGGAAAAGTTATATCGGTCAAAAAAAGTTATACGTGTCCCGGTGATTCGCTGGGTCAGGTCTATTAATCGAGATATATCGATTTGAAGTTAGTAAGTATCGTACCAAGGTTTGAAAGGCTTAATTCTTTAATTCATTTTTTAAAAATTAATTAAATTTGGATTAAAATTCATTCTATAATAGCATTCTTATGGAATTAATTCTAGAGCTTAATTCTATATAGCTTTAAAT
The DNA here is from genome assembly GCA_949987735.1 of Leucophora obtusa. NCBI lineage: Eukaryota > Metazoa > Arthropoda > Insecta > Diptera > Anthomyiidae > Leucophora > Leucophora obtusa. The sequence goes on along the minus strand of OX465295.1, from coordinate 291,213,386 downwards.
TATATGAATTAATTCTAATTGCATGTAACCCAATTTACCTGAATTCATTTAGTAAAAAGGTGAATGATAAGTGACTTTTTTTCATTCATTTAGTCAATGGAAAATTTAATTTGCAGTCACATGCCGAAATATTGGCATAATACAAATTAAAAACATTTAAAATGCATCTCTATATGTGACAGCGCATAGAGAAAGGGACCTAAGGGTAAAAAATCAATTTTTTTTTTTTTGGTACACCAAAGTTACACGTATTTAAATCTTTAAAATGGCTCTCCTGAACAAAACCCTTTTTTTACCCTTAGGTCCCTTTCTATTTTGCGCGTCACATATATAAAAGAATAACGTTATTGACTGACTGACTCAACATCGCCCAGCCTAAACCGCTGAAGCTAGAAAGTTGAAATTTGGTATGCTGGTCAGTGTTGCCAGGAGATTTTTTTTAAATCCCTACATTAATGGAAAAAAATCTCTCTTTTTCCCTACAAACAAAAAAATATTGCCTACATTTTTCCCTACACATATTTATACCCTACACCACTACTTGGAGAGGGTATAATAAGTTTGTGCTGATGTTTGTGACACCAAAAAACACCAGACATGAAACATAGACCCACATTTTAGTATACTGATCGACCCAAAATCACTTTTTGTTTCGATTTATCAATGTCCGTCTGTTAGTCCGTCTGTCTGTTCATGCATTCTTGAGCGCATTCTACAGGTTGCAAATATTAAGATATTTTGATGAAATTTGGTACCCAGACCAATGTCGGCCCAAGGACGAAGTCTATTGATTGTGGTTAAAATCGGTCCATGTTTAGACCTACTTTTTTAATAAATGCAAAAAATTTGCTTTTTAGCACTAAATTATATTTAATTTTATTATAAATTTGTACAGGGCAAAGCCCAGACTGCTTTTTGGCCACCCCAGAATTTTGATGGCAAAATGTAGAACAATATTATTTTTTTTAATATGTCTACTGGTTTCCTAGGAAGATAATTTGTTGAAATCAAAGGGTCAGTTTTATAGTCAGAACTACTGTTTCCAATTATTCGACATAGGCGGTTAACCGGTTATTGCATTATTCGAAAAATCACTAAAACTGATTAACCGGTTATTCGGGTCGGTTATTCGAGAAAATTGGCGATTAATCGATTAATCGTTTAAAACAAAATTAATGTAAATATTTCCTAAACTTTTTATCAACAAAAACAGCTTCCTGTTTTTGTTAAATATCAACATGACACATGAACACGATGTATTTAAAAAAAAATCAAATTAAAAAAGCATATCTACACTAGAGAGAAAATGCTAGAGATAAAACAAAAATCACCTCTAATTAGCTCTATTTTGAATGAGTTTAGCTATTTTGGAGTGTTTTTGGTCCATCTTTAGCAGTTTTCTCTCGCGCGTAAATGTACCTTAAGGTTGAAAAGTTTCGGAATCTGAGATTATCTAAATTGAAACATTTCTTATACTAATAGAAAAATTTATGTAAAATACCAATTTACTCTAAAAAAATTTACAAAAAAATTTTCTGAATAGTAGAGTTAGTAGACTAAAGAATATTATAAACAATTGTTAAAATTCTCATTATTTTTTCCGTTTTTAAGGGCCATTGACAATAAACAAAATTATCCAAAATTTATGTATTTAATAAAATTCTAATTAAATTAGAATTTTTCCAAATGTATTTCAGAAATTTCTATTTTTATTTTAAAAGCATTTTTTCAAACATACATGCTTTCTCTTTCTCTTAAGTCTTATAATTCCTATAAATTTTTCATTATGAAAGAGAAGACATATATGTTTGTAAAAATGCTTTTAAAATAAAAGTATAAATTTCCGAAATACATTTGGAAAAATTTGAAATCCAATTGGAATTTTATTAAATACATTTGAAAAATTTTGGAATACAAATAAAGTCTTTTTAAATACATTTGGAAATTTAGGAAATACATTTGGAGAATTTTGAAATCCAAATGGAATTATTTTGAAAGCAATTTTACAATTCTGAAATACACATTTTAAATTCTTAAATACAAATAAAATATATTTGTATAATTTTGAAATATATTTTGAAAATTTTAAAACACATTTGGGATATTTTGAAATGTTGGACAAATATCAAAGTTTTTTAGACAATTTTAAACAATATTTGGACAATTTTGGAAGATTTTTGGACAATTCTAAAACATTTTTACACAATTTTGAGTGATTTTTTGACAATTTTAAAACATTTTTGGAAGAATTTAAAAAATTTGGATAATTTTAATACATTTTTAATCAATTTTGAAATAAAACTGAAAATGGTGTAGTTGAACATGTTTCTTTGGAGAAGTGAGAAAAGGTAGAGTTTCTACAGAATTAAGATGTCGGCTGACAGTTGTAGGACACATATTTGAAAAAATGCAACCTTGCCTTAAAGGAGATGGAAATAGAATTTACATTAGCTTTAATTTTTAAAAGAACAGAATCAAAAATCGCCTACTGTATTGATTAAAGCCTATAGAGCACTTCGACGCTGATCCAGCCAGACACTCGTGTATTTTGGGTAGTTTTTGAAACACCTTTATTTTGATTAAAAAAGCTATCTAAAGGCTTACCGACCTTCTTCACTCAATTTTAAAAGAATTTGATGGTATTTTAGTAATTTTATTTTTATTCTAAGCTTTTCTTGTAATTTTTTAGCCAAAGTTAAGAAAATTATGAAGTTTTGGGAAAAAAAATAAGGGAAAAACTCTATATTAAAATTGTAACCGGTTAATCGAAATGTTTTAACCGATTATTCGGATCGAATAATTATTTGAGTTTAAATTATTTGTTTCGACATTAACCGAAATAGAGGCAATTAATCGAGGAATCGGTTAATCGATTAACCGAATTGGAAACACTAGCCAGAACTAAGATCGATTTTTGTATTAAATATTTGTTAAATAAAAAATGTTATTTGAAAACTTCTTACTTAAAAATTTTTAAGAAACAAATCGATCTTAGTTCTGATTATAAAACTGGCTCTAAGGGGGTTTTGTTTAAGGAAAAATATATGAATCACAGAGGTATTCAATAAGCAACTGAAGGCATTTGATTCGAAAATGGAAAAGCATTTTTAATAGGAAAATATAGCAGAATATTTTTTGGTGAGATAAATATCTTAGATATTATAGTTTTTTAAGGAATAATTAGTTAATATATAACAAGGGAGTTACTGCAAACTAGACACTACTATTTTAATGAAATTTCAATATGTTGTAGAAACCAAAATGCTAAGATGAACATCCCACAGTTTTTGAACACCTCGGTAATTTAAGTGGTCAAAATATGGGGTTAGAATGGGTTCGTCAGAGGTAAAAGTAAGTATGAGACAGGTTAATCTTAGATTTCTTTTTTCTATCAATTATCCAAATTTCATACTATTCTGAGAGTATAATATTTCCTGCCCGAGGTTTTCGTGAGAAAAATTTTCTGCAGATTTTACAGTACAATTTGCTATTTTCAATTACCTAAAAGTTAGCCTAAATATAACTAAAATTCTGTAAATTTAACAGTTTTAATTTTGCTGTTCTCATTTTACTAGTATTTAGTAAAAATATCTGCTAATTTTAGCAGTTTTTTCTGCAGCATAATTTTTAACTAATTTTTAGTAACTTTTTCTGCTATTTTTACTGATTTATTTCTATGAGTGTAATTATAAATTGTACTATAAAAATTTTTAAATTTAAAAAATCCCTACAGTATGACTGAAAAAACAAAATCTGTCCCTTTTCCCCTACAGATGAAATTTTCGCAAATAATCCCTACGAAAAGGGAAAAATCCCTACACTTGGCAACACTGATGCTGGTTCCTCTTTCGGCGTAGACATCCGCTAAGACGGGATTTTAGGAAATTCCTACCGGAACGGGCAAAAAGGGGGAAACAAAACTCTTTCGTTGAAAGTACTTTTTCAAAAACAAATACGTTTTACAAAAGAAAATTGCCTTTTTCCAAAAAGTTTCATTTTCACAAATAGCATTATTTTTTTCAAGAAGTACATTTTCTAAAGAAAAGTACTTTTCCAGAAACAAAGACCTTTTTCCAAAAAAAAAAAAAATAAAGAATATAGATTCCTCCTCCGCAGGAGATCTCCACTAGAACGGGATATTTTCAACAGGGAAAAGTCCGGCCTTTTCCAAACAAAACTAACTAAAAAAAGTACTTTTTCCAAAAAAATACCCTTTTCCAAAAAGTGACTTATACAAAAACAGTATCTCTTTGTAAAATAATTCCTTTTTTTAAATAGCACTTTTACCAAAAAGGACCTTTTCCCAAAAAAACTACCTTTACAAAAAAACAAGTTGGCATAACTTTTTTTGGAATTTTTGAATATTCCAACAGTGAGTGCCTAAAAGAGGAAAAAGACCTTTTCCATAAAGGACAGGAACGTTGTAAAAATGGGGGTTAAAAACTGGAAGAGTACCCCCAGGTACCCCCGTTGCCCAAACCGCAGGGGGTAGGAAGTTGAAATTTGGTAAAAAGGTTCCTCCTCTGTCGTAGACATCCACTAAGACTGCGTTTTTGAAAATCTCTAGAGGTAGGGGCCAAAAGGGGAAGCTGAAAATCGGAATGTAAATTCCGCCTCCTGTGTAGATCATAGATTACATAGATATTTCACTCTTCTTCTTCTTTTGTCAACAAATAAATTTTTACACATACATTGAAATTTTGTTTGTATAGGTATACCACGTATGTCTAACACATTCTCATAAGATACGTGCACTGACAGCGAATGTCAAAGAGTAAGAGTTCTATCTATTGTTGGAAATTCCTACAGGGAGGGGCAAAAAGAAGGAAAGTCTCCCCATAATGGCGTGTCAAAACCGCTTTGGCTAGGAACCTGAATTTTAAAATATGTGCCCTGGAGTATGCACAAACTTATCAGTAAGGTACTTTCTTGAATTCTGGAGAGGGACGTTATCAAATAGGGGCTCAAAACGGGAAAGGGGCCCCTAAACTGCCTGTCCAAACTGTTGAGACTAGGAAGCTGAAATTCAGTATATGAGTTCCTACTTCAACATAGATAGATGTCTTCTAAAACGGCATTTTTGGAAATTCCAACCGGGAGGAACAAAAAAAGAAAAAGTGTCCCCCTCGACAGCCTGCACAAACTGCTGGAACTAGGAGCCCCCTTTAATTACATGTGCAAACACTTTAAGCAAGGAATATGAAATTTAGCATTGAAGCACACTCTACAAAAATGTTAAACAAATTTACAAAAAACCTTAGAAAAATAATGCAATTTATATATTCCTATATATCGCTAAAAGAAACCGGCGCAGTAAACTTTCCAACTAAATTTGTGAATTTACTTAAATTGCTCCTTTTATATAAACTAGAATTATATAAACTTTAAGGAACGCCAACAACGTAGCGGGCTTTGCCCGCTATCTTTAATATTATAAATCGCTTGCCAACCCTGCTTAAGGTTTTTTTATTTTCATTCAAAACACAAATGAACAAAACTTACTACGGGTCTATCTACTTAAGTCCACACTTTACCAAATTATCTTGACATACACACGTATTTTAAACCCATTATTGTGTCGCAATTATTTATTTGTGGTGGCTGGGTAAAAGCATTTATTATAAAAAACTGTATTTTAATTAAAAAAAAGCGAATTTAAAAAAAATCTGTGGGGGCTGCGCCCAAATAGCGAATACGACCGATCTACGACGATTGCTTGAACAACAGGCAATTAGTTGTTACATGCTCACGTGTTGGTATACTAAATGACTTATTTATATAAACATGAAGAGGCAAAAAATAGTGTTTTTACTTAAACATTAAATTTACCTTAATAATTATTTTACCTTCACAACAAATATTGTGTTTTATTTTACCTAAAAGAAATTTAATTCTAAACTTTAAGGCATGCTAACAATGTAGCGGGCTTCGCCCGCTAGTCTAACATAAATAAATAGTACTGTATACTTTGTTATAGCTTGCACTCTCAGAACAATTCCATTGTGGAAACCAAATTTTTTGCCAACCGAATTGATTCGGTTGCTGCTTTGGTGTGCTTTGGTTGCTGCTGTATGGGTGCTTTGGTTTTGATTATGTGTTAGTTTCAAACTACACTGTACTAAGTGAATGATAATAAAATTTCTTCATTCAAATAGTAAAATGGTGAATGAACATGCGATTTGAATGATTCAAGTTAAGAATTCATTCAATACTTATGAAAGCTTTGGGAATGAAGCTTATGAATGAATTCTTTACGAATGGTTTAACGGAATGTTGTATGAACATTTTTAAATTCTGAATTCAACTTTTCGTGATTTAAGCTTAACCCTCTAAACGGCCTAAGCTTTTTTGCAATGAAATTTATACCATGTGTTCCTCATGAAAAATAAACAATAAGTTCTTCTACAAAATTTCTTTTCGTTGCCTACTTTAGGCGATATGGGCCAAAATAGTTTAAGGGTGAATCTCGAAAACAAGCGCATAAAAATTACTAGGTTTAGGCAAAAATTATTTCTCTTACCAAGATGTAATTGCAATAAAAAAATTACATTTTTTGTGCTGTTACGTAAGAGGATGTAGCGATTTTCGATTTTCGAAAAATGCGAAATTAAGCGAAAACGCACCAAAACTTCAATATATAGTATTCAAACTTATAAGCTTTGCTGCCTATACCAAATATACTCTTTTTACCAAATTTCAGAAACATTCGTCCATACATTTTGAAGTTAAGGCGATGTCCTTTAAAGGTATCCTTATGGACTCCTGTGCGTCCTTGGACCATAATAAGGAACTTTTTGAATATCTTAAGCTCCAATCTTACTTCATGGTCACTATCAATTGTTTTAGTCAATTTAAATATGTTTTTAAGATTTTAGAAAATTTTGGTTGTTTTAAAATATTTAATTTCTGAAATTTTACGAAATTTTATCTTTGATACTTTCTCGCTTCCAAACCGTGCATTGTATACAAAAAAATTCTTCACAAAAAATTTAATAAATTTTGTTTTCTGTTGAAAAAGCATAATTTCTTATTATAAAATACTCCTTTGGCGTATTTCTGGTCAATTTAATATACCCCGCCTGGAGGAGGGCTTGCCGGTTAGAGGGTTAATTTGAATTAAGTCCTTCGAAGCTCTAGTATCGTATAGGGGAAATTGTAATTTTTTGTGCCTTTTCATGCATTTTGACCTCTAAATGTCCGAATATCGCAAAGTGATGTTCAGCAAAGTTGTTGACCTCAAAGCGATCTTCGGACATTTAGATGGTCAAAATGCATGAAAAAGGCACAAAAAATTACAATTTCCCCTATGCGATACTTAATAACTTCGAATCAATATATTACTTTTACTACTCAAACCAGGGGTCTCACATGGTCCTTTTTAATGGCAATAAATACCGGTTTATAATGCAGCAGATAGCGCTGACTGCTGTTTTGTTTTTTCTGGCAATACTGCTTCATTTTATTGGGGAGCAGTGCTGCCCGAAAAGTTTTAGCTCATTCCCATTTTGAATGTTAAAATCCCCAATGTTATACCCAATTCATTTTAATTTTAAGAAAAACTCAATTTAAAAGAAAAATATAAGAGCTAAGTTAGCATCGCTCTTAAGTTAGGCGAGTTCACTCGGAGGCTATAAGGCCCATTGCGATTCCCTTAATCTAAAACCATCCCGAAAAATCTAAAACCATCCCGATCTCCTTAAAAAGTTCACAAGACCAGACAGAGAAACATCGCGTAGAGTGTCCAGGTCATCGAAGAACCTGCATCCCAGATATCTGAGTCGCCTCTCCTTATGTCCCGGATATTCACAAAGCAGATGATGAACTGTCTGCTCCTCCTCCTCGTCCTCACAGCCCCTGCAGTAGTCCGCCTGGGTGTAACCCCAACGCAGAGCCATTCGGCCTATCGCGCAGTGTCCCGTTAGGACTCCTACAAGCATTCCGATCGTCCGCTTGCCAAATCCAAGAAGAATCTTTGTCCTTCCCGGATCAGGCAGTGGCCATAGGGTCCGAGATATCCTACAATTGGTCAAGGTTGTCCACCTTGCCCTCGTCTCCCTATCCGATAAATCCCCTTTCACACCGAATAGCTCCACCAGAGGAACCAGTACCTCTGTTTGTATAGGGTCCTCAACCGACTCAGAGCCATTCGTCGCACACTCGTCAGCCAGCTCGTTGCCCGCGATCCCAGCGTGTCCTGGGACCCACGCTAGCCTGACCGAGTGCCGACGAATACGGTTGAGGCATTCAATACAGTGCCGCACACACTCCGATCTGACAGTATCGCATTCCAGAGCTTTCAAAGCAGCAAGACTATCCGCAAAGATGCTAATGGATGATGGATCCAAATCCCGTTCCATTATCTTCCGTGCGGCCACGTCAATTGCATACACTTCCGCCTGGAACACACAATCGCGCGGGAGTCGTATGGAGATTCGAAGGTCCAGTTCGCCGGAATAAACTTCGAACCGTCCGTGTACACTGAGATATCACCACTCCGAATAACGGAGTCGGATGCCCAGTCTTCCCTGGTCGGTACAATCACCTCAAAAGTCCCAGACAAGCCAGTCGTTGCACCTTTGCGAGAGTGAAGAGATATGACCCCGTATCCACCGCCCTCCACCACACCAGTGCCCCGTAGGTCAAGATTGGTCTGATAATCGTCGCATACATCCAGTGGATGATATACGGCTGTAGACCCCACCTCTTCCCAAAGGTCCTCCTGCAGGTATAAAAAGCACACAAGGCTTTTACCATACTCTCCTCGGTATTCCTCTTCCAGGAAAGTTTAGAGTCCAGAATGACACCCAGGTACTTTGCTTCCCCCGAGAGCTGAAGGGTAACTCCCTCCAATCTAGAGAGATTAAACCTCTCCAGTTTGTACTTCCTTGTAAACAAAACAAGTTCGGTTTTAGACGGATTGACTCCCAGACCGTTCTCCCTTGCCCACCTGGACAGCATCGTAAGCGCCGACTCCATGAGATCACTGACCGTCTGGAGAAATTTTCCTCTGATCAGTAGCACAACGTCGTCGGCGTATGCCACAACCTTCGTCCCCGTTCTCCGCAACGAGTCAAGGATTCCATTGATCACAAGATTCCACAGAAGAGGAGAAATAGCATCGCTCTTAAGTCCAGAAAATTATTAAGAAATGAGTCAGCAAAGTAAATAGAACTGAATATTTTACGAAGAAATTTTTACTTTTTCAATCAATCTTTTAAGGCCTCAAATCTTTATTAAAAACCCCTGGTACTTTTTTGAACCTACACAAAATTTATTTTTTCTGCTTCCTTTGCATGTAACAATTTTAGTACTATTTTGAAAAAAGAATTTTTTTTTTGATTAATAATTGAGCTTGATTGCTTTTCGTTATTTCAAGATTTATAAATATTTACAGAACATTTCTTCAATAATTCAAATATTTTGTAGAAATTTTGAAATACTTTATCAGACCTAATTTGATCGACTTTAATTTAAAATAATACGCATATAATTTATCCGAAAATTCTTTTTATTTTCGGCCTAAAACTAAATCTTTTAAAATTTACTATTTTTTAATCTGTCCCCAAACCGAAGTCGATATCCCTAATTTGGCCCCAAATAACCTTACCTGACAACTCTGTGAAAACCTCATTTGACAAAATAATATCCTCCCTTGACAAAATTTCCCAAAATAAAATCCTCCTTTGACAAAATTTCCTACATGTTAGCGACATCTACAGTTTTTTTAAAGTTATCGATGTTAAATCTCTATATTATATGTCTCTGCAAACAACTGTCATATAGTCGCGGTCAAACTTTTTTGTTTGAGTGTAACGGCAATCTCTGAGTGGTAACTTGTGAATAGGATTGATTCCAATATACGCAAGACTCAGTATTATTTGTTGACTCATAGGACCTTTGGGTCAACATCTGTGTACATATGCAGGTGTTGTCAATATTGACGAATCAGAAGCTCTTGATGTTCTGGGTATGAGAATCCAATTTTATGTCCTTTGCAAGGATTATGTTATTCAAGTGTCGAAAGAAGCATGCAGCTGTCTTGGCTTTCTTAACTGGAATAAAAACTACTTCACTCCTTTTCTATGGGAATACAACTCCCATATATATGGGCAAGGTTTCAAAATATATTTTGGTGCTTTTAGGGCGCACATAACTGGCAGTAGCATATTAAGCTCTATATACTTATTGGAGCATCGTCGGAATGAGGGTTGTGTTATACTGTTGGACAATTTCTTCCTGGGGTATTTAAATCTTATGATACGAGTAGTACAAACTGTGAATTTCAGTATTATCATATTTAAAAGAAATTAATATTTATAAAAACTTTTTTTATTTCTCAGCTAATGAATGTGCCTTAAATACGGAATGCAAACCTATAAGAGAATGTCCAGGGGTTCTAAACAATTTTCATTTAATTCGTAGAAAACCATACTGTAATTTAAATCAAAGAGGTACTCATGTTTGTTGTTTGTTGCCACAACCAAAATATAATCAAGAAAAAGATAATTCAATTCGAGCAGTACGAGGTAAACAATCACTAAAATCATGTTTAAATATTTTTTTTTCTAATCAAGAGTTACTACATTTGTATTTTTCAGAATGCAAATCATATCAAAGTCTTTATTCAGCATGTGAAAAACCTTTAATTGTGGGTGGTAAAAAGGCAGATCCTAAGGAATATCCATTTATGGCATTGTTGTACTATAAAGATGGTGATTCCATACAGTGGCTTTGTGGTGGAACTTTGATAAGTAATAAATATATATTGTCAGCAGCACATTGTTTTTATGTAACAAAGTAAGTACTTACCAAAGCACATATTTGTAAACAGTAAATCGATACACAACTCGCAAGTATTCTCAGCTGAACTATGCAAATTTTGATAGAATTTATATATGTGATAGAGCAAAGGAATCTAAGTTTAACACGGCTGGGTTTTGGGTTGTACTAGGGATTTAAGGATATTTATAACTTGAATGTATTCTTCAAAAGGAGAAATTTAATACTTCGATATATGTTAAATTTTTATTTTTTGTTATATTAGCTACATTTGGAAAATGTGGTTTTAATTGACAGAGGATTGTTGTAGCTTTTAATCAACCACTTGGATAAATATGGTCTCATAACCAAATTTGGGTACTCCAAATTCAAAAAAATATGGTACTTTTATAATTTCGAGTTCATATTATCTCGGAATTTATTGTAGATCAAAATTTTAGCAGGACATGGTTAAATCCTTTAGATTTTCAAATACATCGAAATATCTGGAATTGATTCATTCCGTATTGGAATTGATTCATTCCGTATTAGAATTGAACGTTTTCAGTTTTGAGTATTTTTTTTTTAAGAGAAGCAACACTCAGGAAATTCTTCCTATTAATTAACGTGTTGCTTCCTTTGGAAAGGGGACAGAGAAGAAGTGAAAGGTGGTGAAAGATGAAGGGCTTCAAATATGGCAACAGCAACATTTTGTGCTGACTTTACTGACTTCTTTTTTTTAATTTATCAATATTAAGGAATCGGATACTCTTGATGTTCTGGGCATGCAAATTCAGTGATATTCGTTGGAATTAGCATATTTTTCAGATGACGAAAGAAGCATTCAAGTGTCTTGGCTTTTTGAAACGGTGTAGGAAATATCTCACTCCATCCGATCTCCTTACTATTTATACTACCTATATCCGACCGAAGATGGAATACAGCTCCCATATATGGGCCAGCTCTATTGACTCATTAGAGCATCGTCGGAATGTGGGTTGTGCATCACTGTTCTATCGATATTACTATGGGAAGTGTTCTGCCGAGATTAGTGAACTGATTCCTAGGCCCAGGGTTTTTGTTCGGAACACTCGCTTTTCTCCTAGAGCACATCCGTTTGCAGTCGATTGTCCCGTGGATCGCACAAAGCGAGAATTCGTTTATCAGTCGCACAAGCCGTATGTGGAACAGACTCCCCGCGGATGTCTTTCCAGTCATTTACAATATAGAGAAATTCAAGTCCAATGTCCACAAACACTACTCCCTCTTTCCTCCCTTCCATAACCTATTATCCTAATCCTAACACAATGCATTTGCATCAATAGGGGGCATCCCCTGAGTGTTAGTCTAAAAAAAAAAAAACAATGTGAAAAGAAAATTAATTTTTCGAAAATATAGTTTCTGGAATTAAATTAAAAATAAAAAAAAATAAATCCGAAACGGATTTATTTCTTTTATAAATCCATTTTGGATTTAGCTTAATTTAATATCTGTGTTCACATTTGAACAAAATTTTATGATTTTCTTTCACATTATATTAGCGAATATATATTAGATTTTGATAAAAATATTAAATTTTGAAAATTAAAAAACAAAATGTGAATTTTTTAACAAAATAAATCCATTGATTAAAAAAGGCCTTTGTTTTTATACAAGGTTGCCAAGTAATCGAAAAAGTAATTATTTTTTTAATTTAAAAAAAGAAACAAAATCGGTCATTTTTACTGTTTTATAGATCAAAAACAGAAATGTCTATATGGCTCTTGTTTACGGTATAAAAAAAATCAGAAGATCGTTATTCGGATTTGTGTCGATATCTGAATCATCTATTTTACAAAAATAAATCAAAATTTTAAACTCTCAATTTAATTAATTGATTTTTAATAGAGCATTTAAATCTTCATCTTTCATTACAGCAATCCCAATAGAGTTCGTTTAGGTGAATTGGATTATTCCACCAGCACCGATGATGCTTCTCCTATAGATTTTGTAATTCAAAATTATATAACTCATCCCCAATATTTTATCACCGACATACAAACAAAATATAATGATATTGCTTTAGTTCAGTTGGATTCGGAAGTAAAATATAATGAATACATTATGCCGGCCTGTCTACCGCTTGTAGACGGTAGAGAATTTCAAGAATATCTAGCCGCCGGCTGGGGTAGAACAAGCGATACGGCTCGTGAAGCTTCTTCACATTTGCTTAAAGTTAAACTCGATCGTTTTGATGACAGTACCTGCGTTGACAAGGTCGAAGTTACCGAAGAATTGGAAAAGGGTGTTAATAATCGTACGCAAATGTGTGCTGGTTCATTTAGTGATAATCGTGATACTTGCATTGGTGATTCGGGTGGACCCTTGTTTGTTGATCATCCCGATTATAAATGTTTATTTCTGGTTTTGGGCATAACATCGTATGCCGACGGTGGTTGTGGTAATGTCGGTCATCCAGCTGTATATACGAGAATTACATTATACTTAGATTGGATTGAACAAATTGTATGGAATGAACCAGCAAGATTATCGTAGGGTCATAAGAATTTTGATACAATAAACTTAGTCAGTAAAAATTTTACAAAATTCAATTTTATCTATTCTACAACTTTTTCGGGTTTAATCCAATTTGACGCTGCTCCAAGCAGACGTGGTGTGGATTTTTAAGAAGTTTTAAAACACCATTATTTTGGACTTTTTTAAGTTATTTTATACAAATAGAAAATTTGATATTTTTTCAAAATATTTGTAAATAAATCAATTTCAAAAAATATTGCGAATGCCTTTCAGAAATTACAATTTCCTTTTAGAGCTTATGATCTACATTTATATTCAGAATTCAGATACAATCAATTTATTTTCACAGTAGTCGCATTATTTTCAGAAAATATCCAATATTTTTAATTTTTTATTGATTGTATTGTATTTCTGATATCATCAGTCATATTTAAGAGATATATTTATTTAGGGAATTATCAGTTGTATTTCAAACTCAACACTACTTTTTTAAAGAACCTTAATGGTATTTCCGAAAATATCAATTTAATTTCAAATATTATTATTTGTATTAAGTGAATTAAATATGCTAAAATCCCAAACTCATTTAACAAATTGTGAAAAATAATCCGTTGTAGGCATGTGACTATCCGGATTTCATTCTTGTATAAGGAAATCGTCAGGGGACGATGTTTTTAGAATTTCTGGAAATATTTGTTAAGTTAAATGAGAATTTCTTGTTCTCGTCTAGGAGCGTTATTAAACATTGAATATATCAAAGAAACAACAAAAAATTTTCCACAATTTGCTTTGTCATCTTCCAATTTATTATTATTATTTGTATTTCAGAAATTTTTGCTTTATATTTAAATGAAAATTTCTGAAATGAAAGTGGCAACATTTGCGAAAAAGGAGACACGGAGGAGATTAGAAGATAAACAAAAAATCTAAAAGTACAATTTTTTTATGTGTCTGTTTGATCACTTTTGAAAGTAAAAAAAAACAGAAAGCTGAATACGAAAGAAAAATATGAATTAGCTACACTACATTCAAGGTCTTACTTGGGTTAGATGGCCAAACTGTCGAACTTTAGTATAGTTACGTTTGTAATGTAGGAATATGCACAGGTTCGACGGGTTGTTGTTGTCATATGTGACGCGCAAAATAGAAAGGGACCTAAGTATTGAAAGGGACCTAAGGTCGGGAGAGCATGGGATCGGTCTCATTCGATGCTCAGATGTTGTCCACAAAAAAAAAAAAATTGATTTTTTTACCCTTAAGTCCCTTTCTCTATGCGCTGTCACATATAGAAAAAATCTGACAATAAAATATAAACAATAATACAATTTAATGGAAAATCACTGATGAAGCCTGTCCATAGAAAAAGGCAGAAACTAGATCTAGTTTGATTTGCAAATTAATGTGTTTATAAGTTTTAGAGAATTTACGAATTTATTATTCTTCTTAACCTCAAACCTACTAAAAGAAAATGATAATATTTGAAATGTAAATGATAATATTTGAAATTCAATTAACATCTTCGGAAATACAGTTGACGTTCTTTAAAACAAATTGTGTTGAGTCTGAAGTACAACTGATATTTAAAGGCAAGCAGTTCAAAAAAATTATTGCTCAATGTTCTTATACCATATAGTTTGTTCACAAGGGGTGTGCTATCTGTTGTATCGTCCTAACAAAAAACAGACTTGTTAAAATTTTTATTTTACTTTAACAACGATTTCCTACTGGGTTTTTTCTTTATTAGCACACTTGAACATAGGACACTAAACATACGTAATTGTATCGTTTCATTCTCAAATGTTGTATTTTTTCAATTTAAATTTTAACAACTCTGTATTTTATTAGGGAGATACAATGATACAACAAATAGCACACCCCTTGTGAACAACCTTATAATTTGATTTCTACCTCAATTCAATTTGGATTAACAGCCGACCTTCCTTTTAATTTCATTTCAGAAATATATCTGAATGTTTGTCAATTTTTTTTTTTTTTTTTTTTTTTGATAATCTGTATAAAATTCAATATTTGCTATGTAATTTTATACCTCTCCCAAAATCAAAAATTGTTGTTGTTTCACATGATATTTATGTCTAATTTGACACACTCCTAACGTTGCCATACTAAGTTAGGTCGTACGCTTAAATATATTTTTAACAGTTTTATTTATAAATATTTTTATATTCAATAAAAAGAAAAAGAATTTTTAATTTAATTTTTTTAGCTTATTTTTGAACAATTTGTTTTTCTTACTTACACATTAACAACATATAAAAATGCATTTTAAAATGCATTTTATCTCTCAGTTTATATTCTTTCGTTAATTTTTTTATATTTTTAAAACACATCAAATAATTTTTAAAGTTTTGTTTTTTAATTACGCTTAAAACACAAAACGTTTGCCTTGTTTTAAGGTCACAAACTAAAAGAACATTTTCTTGGACAAACTTTCTATTTTATATGCTTCCTTTATTCGTAAAAATCCTTTTTTAAACCAAGAAAAAAAATCTAAAAAATTATTGAAGCATTAAAAATTGTCCATTAAAAAAGTTCTTGTCTCTATTATTAACACTGCATAGAACTTTTTATAATTTTGTTTGTATTTTATTTTTGTTTTATGTATAAAATAAATTTTACATAATATGAATGGTCAATTATTTTGCATCTTTGGAATATAAAATTGTTATTTTATGTATAGGAAAATATAAAAAGTTCACTTACAATGTATAAAGTAAATGTTATGAATATTTTAAATGTAAGTCACATGTTGTCAGTTTTTGTCTTAAAACCTTTCCTTTTATCTAGATATTAAGAGGAAGTTTTTTGTAATTCTAATATGTGTCTGCAACAGGTATTCAAAAGAAATTACTTTGATTTTACTTATATTTTTTTCTTTGATGTTAAACTTTTCTGCTGATAATATGATTAATAAAGTTAAAATTACAATACCTTTAGCCTAAATTTATTAACATTTTTTTAATTTGAGAGCAATTTTTTGTCAAATACAAATTTATGATAGAATAGACTTTCGTAATTATTTAAATTCCCATGAATAAAAAAATATATTTATTTAAAATTAAATAAATTTATTCAATTAGATTAACTTTATATCTTAATATAATTAGACTTTGTTTTATTGAATTATATTAATCTATTTGAATAAACATTTCGCGGGTTTTTCATCTTCTCCTTATTTGGGACATCTAGACGTATGTTTGATATTAATTAATTTATAATATTATGTATACGTTCAGGTGTACAGATATAATATTTGCAAGTCTGTCCTACGTTGAACACCGGCTAACCGGATAGATCGCAAACCGGTTTTCATAACAGGTATTACAGTCTGACCGAAAAACCGGATAGACCGAAAATCCCGGTAGACCGGTCTACCCATAAAACCGGTCAGTGCTATAGAACCACTGAACTATAGACAAGTTTCCAAATTTGGTAGCAAAAAGACAATTTTTCAACTTCAGATTTTTAAACATTTTTTTATGGCAGTTGGTACATCCTGTTTATGTATAAACAGCTGCTAATGTTTACATTTTTTATAGTACATATTATCAGTTGTGAACAGAGCTTTGAAGAATTAAATCGCTTTTGAATGAGTTCAATACCAATCGAATTCAATTTTCTTTAGAATTTAATGAATTCCTTTTTTTAAGTAATTTACTGAATTCGTTCAATTGAACATGTTCAAGAAAAACAAATTCAATGAATTAATTCAATTGCTATAGTTCTTTTTATTAAATCAAGTGAATTAATTCCATACTGAAATAATTCACCATGAATTCAATCAATTTCATTTTCGTTCAGTGAATTAAAAAAATATGTTCAGTAAATGAATTGAAAAATAAAAAATTACGTTCACTGAATTCAAAAGCTTTTTTCTGCCATTCAGTATACAATGGAGTGTTTTCAAAATATTTTGGGAATAATTCAGCAATTTCTTATTGGTTACTATTCTTTATATAAAAATAGAAAACAAATTTCAGATAAAATGAAAGAAAATTCCAAAACTCCAAAGACACTGTAAAAATTTTCCAAAAATGGGATGTTTTACTCGAATTCGGAGTGGTCTGGGGGAAGAAAAATTTACAAGTGGAGAATATTTTTTCTCTTAGGCCCATCTAAAGGAAGTATGCTTTCAGAAAAATATAAAAACCATATGTGTTCTTAAAGAAACTTATAATCTGGAGGCAAAAGAGTCTTGCCTCCAGTCTTAAAGTGCGAAGTTTCATCTCATACCGACCAACCAATAACGGCTGAATTCTTTCAAAATATTTTGAAAACACCACTCCAGTGTGCAGAAAACAAGTTTTGAATTCAGTGAAGGTAATTTTTTGTTTTTCAATCCATTGAACGTATTTTTTTTTTTTTAATTCACTGAACGAAAATGAAATTGAACGAATTCAGTGGTGAATTAATTCACTTCTAATCCGTTCGATTTATAAAATTTAATGCGTTCACCAGTGAATTAACTCATTTAATTTAATAAAAAGAACTAAAACAAAAGAAGTCGAACGAAAACAAATATGAATTAATTCCATTCATTCTTTTGGGAATTAATTCATTGAATTTTTAATTCAGAATTCAAAAACTGAATTAAAGAATTAATTCTTCAAAGTTCTGGTTGTGAAGCAATACAATTTTTATAAAAGTAAAACATTGAGTACGTTTACCAGACGCTCAACTGTTGCTAATCCACTACTCAACAATCTGGTGAACGATTTTATTAGCTACCGCTAAGTCAACATGTTGTGGTAGCGCTACCTTGTTTTGGTAGAGTAAAAATTTTACGCTACTTGTGAGCAGTTAATGATACATCAGCTGTCGTTTGTTTTTTTTGTATATTTTTTTTAAGAATAATAAACATATACAAATATAATTATTAGAAAAAATCAATATCTACAAATATTTTTATTTTAAAACAAAAACAAAAGTAGCATCGTTCACCAGATTAAGGTAATCATAAAGCGCTACATATCAATTGTAGCGGTAGCGGGTTTCTCTGGTAAACCTGCCCATTGTTTTCAAAATTATATTTTTATTTAAAAAAAAAAATCTGTGAATATGGATTCCAATGATAGAGGTGTATATTTTTAAAAATTATTAATTGTTGAATTATTAATTTTATTTAAAAAAAACTTCGGTACCGGACTCGTATTTCCACATGGTAGATCCGAATGAATCCAAACTTCGTAAAGTTATTACATTTGGTTTATTCATTTGGTTCATATTTTGATAAATGTTTACATTTAGTACTTATTTTGATGTTTTTAATGGGTCAAGTTTTTTGTAAAATTGTGAATAGTGTTATACTACATTTATACCTGTGCAAAAACTACCTGATTTTGGCTTACATTTTGTCGGCAAAATAATAAGTTAAACTGACGCTTGCAAAAGAAAAAAATTCTTGCTAAAATCAATAACATTTTATGCTGAATATTAATAAACTGAAAAAAAAACTCAAAAAATTTGTAGAGAAATTATAATTTGCCAGGGTGAATATATGTTCGTGCATGCTCATAAACATGCATTCATGTCCATACATACATAAATCTCCATACATGCGTCATATATGTTCACTAGACCATACACTCAACGAAAAAAGTCTGTAATGGCTACTGAAAATATTGCTGTTATTACGTGAAATTTAACTGTTTTGAGGCCAGCGGTATTTTTTGCTAATTCTAGCAACACATGTCTGCTGATCTGTAGTACAATAAAATTAGTAGAAAAAATTAGTAGCCGCTACTAAAGTTTAGTAAAATTTATGTAAACTGCAATTCAAAATCGATTTGCTAAAATCAGTTAAAGAACTTACTAAATATCATAATTTTAGTACAATGAAATTAGTATAACTGAAATTAGCAAAAAATGTAATAAAAAATAAAAAAACTGTAAAATCTATAAAAAAAATTTCTTTCGAATGTAATAAGCGTATAATTACTTCATCGTACTTGAAATTTGGAGCCAAAATTGCAAACGGTTCTCCAGTTATTACGTTTTTATTAGGGTTGGCAACCGTTTCATAAAGTTAGTGATAAGTGATAACGTTATTTCAACAGCATTTCGTTATATTATTTTAAGGTTATCGGGATTTTAAGTTACATAGTTAAGTTATTTTAGGGTTAACTGTATTTTAAGGTTAGCGGTATTTTAAATAATTTCGTTAGGGTATTTTAAGGTTAACGGTATTTTACGCTATTTCGTAGTATATTTTAAAGATATCAGTACTCCTAGTATAAGATGTACATATTTTAGTAATTACCCAGTCAGAAAAATACAAACGGGAAAGCGGTGGCAAAGCACTTTAACAGGTGGTACAAGTACTGGCAAAAACTGCTTTCCCATTCTCAAAATGATAACATCATTAGACAAAAGGACCGGCTGTTCAAAAAGCGCCGGAAAAGCACTGGAGGAACAAAATTTTTAAACGTTGGCAAAACGCTGGCAGAACCAATAAATAAGTGGTCTGGAAATATATTTTCCAAAATAAAATTTAAAACGAGTAAAAAGGTTAAAGTCGGGCATGCCGACTATACAATACCCTACACCAGTCTGGTGTATTGTTTGGATCCGAAATTCGAATGGGTTAAAATGGGGCTTATGTCAAAAATTTCTATAATGTGAGCCAGCGCACCAAATTTCATTAAAATATCTTAATATTTGCGACCTGCAGTTTGTAACCAAGCCAATTTTGGGGGACCCTTAGGGCACTAGTTCTAAACATGGACCGATGTTCACCAAAATCAATAGGCTTCGTCCTTGGGCCAACATAGGTCTATGTACCAAATTTCATCAAAATATCTTAATATTTGCGACCTGCAGCGTATAAACAGTATAATTTTGGTAGGACCCTTATATGGGCATTAGGTCTAAACATAGACCGATGTTCACCAAAATCAATAGGCTTCGTCCTTGGGCCAACATAGGTCTATGTACCAAATTTCATCAAAATATCTTAATATTTGCGACCTGCAGCGTATAAACATTATAATTTTGGTAGGACCCTTATATGGGCACTAGGTCTAAACATGGACCGATGTTCACCAAAATCAATAGGCTGCGTTATTGGGCTAACATAGGTCTGTGTACCAAATTTCATCAAAATATCTTAATATTTACGACCTGCAGCGTATAAACAATATAATTTTGGTAGGACCCTTATATGGGCACTAGCTCTAAACATGGACCGATGTTCACCAAAATCAATAGGCTTTGTCCTTGGGCCAACATAGGTCTATGTACCAAATTTCCTCAAAATATCTTAATATTTGCGACCTACAGCGTATAAAAAGTATAATTTTGGTAGGACCCTTATATGGGCACTAGGTCTAAACATGGACCGATGTTCACCAAAATCAAACTTGTTCGTCCTTGGGCCAACATAGGTTTGCGTACCAAATTTCATCAAAATATCTTAATAGTTGCGACCTGTAGAGTGCGCACAAGATTGCATGGACAGACAGACAGACGGACGGACAGACGGACATCGTTAAATCGAAATAAAAAAAAATTCTGAACCGATCGGTATACTATAAGGTGGGTCTACGACCAATATTTTTTGGTGTTACAAACATCAGCACAAACTTATAATACCCTGACCACATAGTGGTGTAGGTTATAAAAAGAAAAGAGAAAAAGGAAAAGAAAAAAGGGAAAGGTAAAAAGGGAAAGGAAAAAGGAAAAGAAAAATGGGAAAAGAAAAAAGGGAAGAGAGAAAAAGGAAAAAATTAAAATAGAAAGCAATATAGAAACAAAAGGTTTTCCAAAGTGAAAAACTGTACTAAAGCAATTTAACAAAAAATTCACCCCTATACTCAAACGTTTCAGATTCTGAAAAAATCACAAAATATTTAATCAATTACGAGAAAAAAATACACAAATTACCAAATACTTAAGTAAATTTTTATTTCTGGCAATCTTTCATTTAGAAAAAAAAAAACTACAAATGAATACGTTTATGTAAATTTTCCTAAAGAACATTTGGGATATTTTTCGTTTGAGAACTCTTTTTATGAAAAGTTTACCAAACTATAAAAAGATTTTTTTAAGAATTAAATTTAATTAAAAATCAATTGTGATACTGTTTTTCGTAAGAACATTTTTTTTATATAAAATTATATAATAGTAAAAATCAAAGAATCTATATTTAGGGCAAAGACTTTAAAAACTACATTTTTACAGTAACCTTAGGAATTTTTTTCCCTTTTCCCTTGAAAAAAATTCACCCGAACTTGAACTCTAAAGGCTTCAAATGGTTATTTAAATTGCGAATAAAAACATTTTGTATTTTATAGAAAAGATGTTATTACAACAAACACAAAATGTTAATTTTTCACCATATAAATAATACTAAATTTGCTGAAAAGCAAATGATGCAGAATTTTCACATATAACACTTATCGTTAAAACCATTTTGCTTATATGAAAAATCAAAACAACTTACTGAGCTGAAAATAACAAATTTTTAAAAATCATTTTTTTTTCTTATTCCGCAGACTCTACAATTGTTTCTCTTTTGAAACTATCGAGTGTATATTAAAACTTCAAACTATGATAATAAATTTTAATTTTTTTCTTTCGGTATGCAATAATAGAATAGATAAATTTTTAAAAGAGAATTTGACTGAGATCTGAGGATTTCCTACACACAAGAAATTTAAATAAACTATATTTTCAAATTGGAAATTTATTTATTCTAGTTCGAGGCCGATTTCCTTATTATGAATTAATATAACTAATAAGTACTTTTTCTAAAAACTGCAATCTGTCTTCATCAGGATATTTTCCTGACAAATACTTCACAGAGTTTTTGTTTAAAAAAAGGACTTATGTTAATTCATAATAAGGAAATTGGCCTCGAACTAGAGTTAATAAATTTCCAATTTATCAATTAAGAATGTCGAAAAAACAATTTTTATTTCTAAACAAAAATTGAAAACCAACATTTTTTTTCGCTAAAAAAGCAATGAAGTAAAATTTAAATATAAAATGTTAAAAATTATTTATGGTCTTGAAATCTACGGAGATTAAGTTTCCATTTGAGTATAATAATGTATTTGTATGTACGAAGATTTTCCAGGAATAAAAAAATTGTAATTTTTTAGTTCAGTTATCATTTTTACAATTTTAAATTTTACAAAACTAGATAATTTAATAAACAATGCCTCAAAATATTAAAAAAAAAATCGAAATTTCAACCAAACTTTACATGAAAGTTAGTTTCTTAAATGAAAAACAGTGTTTCTTTTAACAGTTAAAACAGTTTTTTTCATATAAATAAAATAATTATTAAAATTTATGTTAAAATTTCGATTTGTTATTCAAATATTTTAGAGCATATCCAACGTTTAGGTACACAATTTTAATACAAAATATTGTTTACTAAAGACAAAATATAAACCCATTGTTATTGTGAAAAATTATTTTCCTTTTATGGAGCGTAATAGTTGTTTCACATGAAACACGAACTATTTTCCAAAAAAAGAAAATTCTATGTACAGTAACTCGACAATCTCAATGCCGTTAATCCGAACGTTTTGTGCTTCAGATCTCTAATTAATTTCATGGTTCTCGAAGTTTTTCAAAAATTTCTTAAATTTTATTAAAAGTTTCATGATTGTTATGAAACTCCTTTTAATGAAACTTTTTCATTGGGTGTATGATATTTATAATAAATAATATGAAATTTCTGCATTAAGACCTGCTAACTTATCTTAAAATAAACTGACTTTAGTTCTTAACCAAAGTTATGAATTTCAAATTTATATGGAAATTTCTGTAGTTAATGTTTAAACTTGGTTATGTTGGAAATAAGTTACTCGCCCTAAATCAATTAAAAGTTTCAATGGACGAATTCCAGCGAAACTCCATTAATTAAATGTAGAAATTCATAGAGGATTTCTATATAGGAATATCTATTTTAAGAATCAGGAGGACTTCCTGTACGGCAAAGTTTCCAGAATTAAACGAGTTCTGTAAAATAAATATACTGGAAATCTAAGTGGTCTTCTACGGAAGAGTCCTCACTATTCGAGTAATATTTTCATAAAAGAGCCTTTTAAGTGTTCGGGATGAATTTCTCAAAATCGTTAAGTTATCGTAATAAATTGCTGTTAGAATCTTACAATTATTTAAAGAAATTGTAAGAGATTTCATTATGAAACAGTCCTCAGAATCCGAAATAATTTTCATAAAAGTAAATCCCTATAATCTTAAAATTACACACGTTATAAGATACTATTCGGCAAATATTCTCCCAATACATATACTAATAAAAATACACAGAGGGAATTTTACTGGACGAGTTTTTTTTTTAATTTTACAGTAAGCCAATGAAGTTTTATTCACAAAGTAAATGAACAATTTTTTTAATTATATAATTTATGAATCCCGATTTTTTGATTGAGCGCATGAAACTTTTAATAATTAAAATGATATTTGTCACAACATTTTCATTGAATTAAAAGTTTCAAAGTGAAACTTCATTGGCTTAATGCAAAAATTCATTAATACCATGCAGGTAATTCTCTTAGTGTAGTGCTGAAGCTTCAGAATAAATTTTAGGTTTTTCTTCAGATATGCTTACTTTTAAATTTTTTTTATTTTTTTAAAGAGAAGAAAAACTCAAGAAATTTGTTACATTAATTAATATGCTACCTTCTTTGGAAAGAAGATAGAGGACAGTTAAAAGGGGGTGAGAGATAAAAAGCTTCCATTAGTAATATTACTACCTATTTAAAAAATAAAACCATTGGCCCTTACTATAAAAGAGTATTTTAAACTTAAAGTCGACTTTATTTTTAATCATACGGTTTTGCTCATTTTGTGTATGAAAACCCTACAAAAATATTTGTATTTTCAAACATTTTGATTGGTTGAAAATAAATTAACCAATCAGAATGCTCCAAAAAAACGAAGTCAATGTATACTGCCACCCAATATTTTAACTAAAGTCGACTTTAACTAAAATATGTGTTTGGAAAATATTGATAGTAAGGCTGATAATTTTTTTCCCCCATTCAGTAAAAGGAATATTTTGATAATCAGAACTAAAAACGATTTTTGTCTTAAATGCAACTTACCATAGACGAATAGCATTGTATACCATAATTCGCGAACACTTTAATATTTTAGCAATTTCAGTTGGAGATTTAATCTCGTTGTGGAATTGAGATATAAGTCTTCGTTTTTCTGGATTACAATGTTTTCCACGTCCCATATAGGTACAATTAGAAAAGAATTTACTTATTTAAAACGCAAAGTGCATCGAGTAAAATTTTTACAATTATTGCAAGTGTCCTATTTTGATGTCCAAGTCAAATATAAACAAAGTAAAGTAATTTTGTTGTAAATATTTGCTTGTTTTAAATATTGCAAAGTTTTATATATAATCTGAGACTACTTGATTACAGTTTACTATAATAGAAAAGAAATATAATTATTGCTTTATAATTATTAAGAGATGAAGATAATTTTGTATGAAGTGTTCTATTTCTATGTACATAGCTGTATATAAGAAATTTTGTTTAAAATTTTATTACTTAAGTCAAATTTTAGAAAAAATTAATTCTTAGTTTTCGCCCATAATAGTTTGTTCTAAAACAATTACAAAAGGATTCGTTACTTCCGAAAAATTACTCAGTTTCGGTCTAAACCCAATTTCGAATTTTGAAAAATGTAACATGTAATTTTTTCACACAAAGGTAGTCACAAAATTTTCGGTAGAACAATTATTAGGCAAAAATGGGTTAACAGGTGGTTAATTATAAATATTTCGACTGATATAGCAACCCTATGGATTATACGTGACGTATGAGTAATAAACAAAATTTTAAAATTTCCCACCGCCCCCCCCCCCCCCCCAAAATCGAAAGCTGGAACCGCCACTGTAGAAATTTGACTATAAAACGCGTCCTATTATTTCTGCAATAAATTGCACTTTTTTAACCCAAAATTTGTTGTAATTAGATCTGTTCCACGAAACACATTGCTTTCCAAATGCTATACAGGCGACGGAAATAGTACAGCGAGTACAAAACTTATATTTACATGTATCCGGCTCATGTTCCCGGTTTGAAATAAAATATAGAAAATTTTGTTAAATCTTTCAGCAAATCATGTTGTTACTAATTTTGCATAATAGCGTATGTGATTTAATTTTGTTTTATTCTTTGAATTTGAAACTTTTTTTATTAGGATTTTACTTGCTTGTATTTTTTTATAAAGATAATATTACGACCGTACGTATAGTTAACAATACCATTTGTAATTAATCAAAACAAAGTTATTTTTTTTTTTTGTTAATTTTTAATGTTTTTTAGAGAAAAAAAACCTAACGTAATTTTATTTCGTTAGGGTATTTTAGGGCTAACGGTATTTTAAGTTACATCGTTAGTGTATTTTAAGGTTATCGATATTTTAATTTATATCCTTAGGGTATTTTAAGGTTAACGGTGTTTTAAGTTATTTCGTTAGTGGTATTTTAGGGCAAAAAATAGTTCGTTGAAAGGGTTTTGAATCGTTAACGGTATTTTACGGTTAGTGTTTGCCAACCATGCTTTTTATTAATTGGAGATACAATAAAATTTTCTGAGTGTTATTTCCAAGCTAAGAATATATCAATAGTTACAAATATAAACTAGCCGAGTAAAAAAAATTGATCTCGCGCAATATCTAATCATATCCAATTTTATATTGTTTAAGATCTACTGTAATATCTAGCTGATCCCATTGTATATATGGGGATAAACTAAGATTAAATTATATCTCAAATTTGGGAGGTCCAATGATATCTTTGGGGATAAACCTAGATCTGATTTGATCCGAAAAATGGCGGATCCAGCTATATATTTGCGGATAAACTTAGATCTAATTTGATCCGAAAAATGGCAGACCGAATTAGATCCAGCAATATATTTGGGGATTAAGTAAGATCTAAATATATCCAAAAAATGACAGATCAAATTAGATCCAGTAATATATTTCGGGATTGCATAAGATCTTAACTTTTCCAATAAATTGCAGATCGAATTAAATCCAGTGATATATTTGGGGATTTGAAAAGATCTTATTTTATCGCATAAATTGCAGATCGAATTAGATCCAGCAATTTATTTCGGCAGATCGAATTAGAAACAGCAATATATTTGGGGATTGACATCTAAAACTATCCAGAAAAATGACAGATAAAATTACATCCCGCATTATATTTGGGTACTACGTAAGATCTCCATTTATTTGGGATTAAATAAGGTCCCAGACAGATGTTGACAACAGTTCAAAAAATAATACACTGGCAGAGCACTGATTTTATAAAAATTACAATATTTGGTTAAAATAATGTTTAAAGTCAGAAGGTCTCGAGTTCGATACCGTTCACGGCTATGCAATTTTTTATAAAATGAATTTTTTTTTATAAAATTATAATTTTTTTTCTATAAATGTTTTTATAAAATTATATTTTTTTTTTATTCAATTGAAGTTTTTTTAATAAAATAATTTTATTTACATCTTTCTAACGCTTTACACCATTTCCAATTGTATCAATTTTTTTTAAGATTTATCAATTGTGTTTTAGAAATAATCAATTAAATTTCAGTTTT
Organism: Leucophora obtusa; assembly: GCA_949987735.1. Classification (NCBI taxonomy): domain Eukaryota; kingdom Metazoa; phylum Arthropoda; class Insecta; order Diptera; family Anthomyiidae; genus Leucophora; species Leucophora obtusa. The sequence continues at coordinate 291,186,495 of OX465295.1, read as the reverse complement.
ATCAATTGTATTTCAGAACTTATCAATTATTTTACAGATTTACGAATTGTATTTCAGAACTAGTCAAATGAATTTCAGTTTTATCAATTGTATTTCAGAAATTATTAATTGCATTTCCGAAATTCACAACTGTATTTCAGAAATTATCAAAGTGTATTTCAGAAATTATCAATTATATTTCAGAAATTATTAAATGTATTTCAAAAATTTTTCTCTACTAACTATGAAATATAATCAACAAGTTCTGAAATAGATTTGATTATTTCTGAAATACAATTAATAATTTCTGAAATACATTCGATAATTTCTGAAATACATTTAAAATTTCTGAAATGCAATTAATAACTTCTGCAATACAGTTAATATTGTAGTTACTGATGAGTTACCATATATATATTGTTTAAATGGCACCATATATGACAATACATTGTTTAAATGGCACCATATATGGTATATGTTCCCTATTAAAAAAAAATAATATGGAGCTTTATATGGTAATATATAACTTAGAGTGATCCATGTACCATTTGATCCGAAAAATGGCCCGATAAAATTGTATCAGTTGTTTATCAGTTTTTAATCGTATCAGTTTAGATCTGACCTGATTAAATTATGTGTTAATCAGATTAAATTGTATCTGATTTTTGACCTGATAAAATTTTATTGGTTTATATCACATGGTATCAGTTTAGGTCCAAATAGATATATTTGTATACAAAATTATATAGTTATACATATCCCAATTTTGACCTGATATCATTTTAAAACTTTAATACAATTGTATAAGGTAAATGTCGGATACAATTATATTTTATTTATATAAAATTAAACCAATTACGATCAAACCTGACACCATTACAAAAATCGGATACAATTTCATCTGATTAACACATAATTTAATCAGGTCAGATCTAAACTGATACAATTAGATAAAAATTGATAAACAATTGATAAAAATATATCGGGCCATTCTTCACATTCTTACTCGGGATGAGCATATATTGTTGAAATGGCACCATATATGATAATATATGGTTTAAATGGCACCATATATGGTAATATATTACTTAAATAACACCATATATAAATATATATGGCACTATATGTAGTTCCATATATTATCAAATCAGGAACTGTATTCAAAATGTTGATCATGAGGTACCATATATGGCCATATATTGTTTAAATGGCACCACCCATGTGAAAATCGAAATATATATGAACATAACATGATCATACATTGGCTCGTATGTGATCATGCATGGGCATACATAGTCATATACTAACATGCATAGTTCAATGTATGACCATACATGATCTCATATATTTCCATATACCTTTGGATCCGAAATTTGAGGGTATATGGAGGTATATGGCCATATATGATCATATATGAGCATACATGAATCATATGTGAGCATATATGGTCATATATGAACATGTACAGTCATATACCCTCAAATTTCGGATCCAAAGGTATATGGAAATATATGAGATCATGTATGGTCATACATTGAACTATGCATGTACGTATATGACAATGTATGCCCATGCATGATCATATACAAGTCAATGTATGATCATGTGTGTTCATATATATTTCGATTTTCACATGGGCATATATAATATATAATGAGGTACCATATATGACCATATATTGTTAAAATGGCACCATATATCATAATATATTGTTTAAATATCACCACATATGGTAATATATGATTTAATTGATACCATATATCAATATATATTGCACTATATACAGTAGCATATATTATCATATAAATTAAATTAAAAATGTTGTTCATGAGGTACCATATATGAGCATATATTGTTTAAATGCACCATATATAATAATATATGGTTTAAATGGCACCATATATGGTAATATATTGCTTAAATAACACCATATATAAATATATATGGCACTATATATATTAGCATATATTATGATATCTGGAACTGTATTAAAAATTTTGATCATGAGGTACCATATATGACCATATATTGTTTAAATGGCACCATATATGATAATATCTTGTTTAACTGGCACCATATATAGTTATATATTGTTTAAATAATACCATATAAATATAACTAACCATATAAGATCAGCCATGCTATGTAATATATAATCATATATACCATATCTAATAGTATAAAGGCCGATATCTAATTATATGAAATTATATATGGCATAATATAAAGAAAAATTTTGGAAAAAGACGTCATATATAATTACATATGGGTATACATAACGACATGTCTAATTAATATTGTAATATATGCCAGATATGATTATATATAATTTTTTTTACTCGGGTAAACAAGAATTGTAAAAAATCAAAAAAAAAATTTTTAAATTTGTATATTTTTCTGCTAAATTTAGCACTCGGTTTTGAAAAATTAGTAAAATATTTTGCTGAAATTAGCAGCGTGAATTACTAAAAAAATCCGTAATTTGTAATAAGAGAATAGCAAAAATGAATACTAAAAAAAAAATTGTACTAAAAATCAGTATAACAATAGTAAAGTGCGATCGGTAACTGTTTACAAATTTTTTATCTGAGTGTACCACAAAAAAATAGTTTGCCATGCACTTTCGAATCTAAATTATTTTTGTAAGGCAGTTTCGAAAAAAAATGTTTGCCGAATGTAGGGGTGGTCTTTTTAAATTTTTCCTTACTCCTTTGGCATTTACAGTCGGATCTTACCAATATTTTGCTTGACCTCAAGTACCCCGTTCTTGTATTTATCCACCAGTTCTCAGTTCCTCCCACCCTAATATACCATCCTAATGTCAGAAAATTAAAGCTCGCTTAGAATCATTAAAGTTTTGCTAAGGAAATATTTCGATAATTCCAGCAGAAATATTTGAAAAACAATAATTTTTTTGTTTCCCAACGTAGGGGTCGCCTTTTTAAAATTTTCTCAAAGCAAAACATTGCTCTCCTCAAGACAAAAACATAGATATATCAAGTAAGTTTCTTCTAACTTATTTTTTTGAGTGTACTTAATTATGTTTTTTATCGATATACTAAAATCGCTTCAAAAAAATTATTATGTAGCCAAATGCTACTTAATGTCTGAAGACCTCTTTCTAACGACTTTGGGTTAATATTCAACTGACTTTCGACAAGAACCTCCCAGTGTATAAACGGTAATGACATATCATTATTTTTCGGACTACCAGTAATGACACCCACTTACCTTCTGCATTATTTTAAAACATATAATAATGAGTTACTGATAATGATTTATTTTTATCATTATTTCAAATAGAAAATAACTTTCTAGATTTTTTTGCAAAATTTTTTAAATCTATTTTTAGACTCAATATTTTTTAAACACTGGTAAGGATATATGTAACCACATATTTTTTAATTTTTTGTATGTTGGCGAGTAAGCTTACTTGTGTGCAGCAGGTATATATTTGTTTGCAGAATCTAAATCGCAGATTACGTTTCCTAATTAATTTTTTGTACCACAAAGTCTTTTTTCACGTTCCTCTTTTATTTTGCAATTTTTTATGTACGTTATAATACATATTTCATACAACAAAGTTTGGTGGCTAGTTGCAAAAAAGAAATCGCGAAAAATAAAATTTGCAAAAAGGAAAAATTTTTCATCAATATATTTGTTTGCAGAATGTAAATCGCTGATTAAGTTTTTAATTAATTTTTGATACCATACCCAGCAAAATATTGGTAATGACACCTCATTACTATCTGCATTACCAAGAACGATATATCATTACCTTTTGCATTATTTTATAATATAAAATAATGACTTCCTAATAACAGCATATTGTATTCAATGTTTTTAAATATCAAATAATGACTTACGCGTAATAGTTTAAATAAGCACTTTTTACATAGCTAAATTTTATACATTTTTATTTATTATATGTAAATATGTTTTATGTTTAAATTTTTATGACGAGTTACACACTAGAGAAAACTTAACTTTTTCTGAATATATTTCCTTAAGCTAATAGTATATGCCTAACTCCTTATTTTTAAGAATCAAGTAAGCAATCCGATAACCACTTATAATTAAACTTTTTGTAAGCATGTGTGTAACCACTTATTATTCAAAAACTCATAACTACTTATTTCTCATTTTTTCGTAAGCGAGCGGGTAAGCGTGACTACTTATAAAAACGACCACGCCAAACAAAAATAATGAGTTTAGAGTCCAAAAAATAAGTTGTGGGGAGCTATGAATTTCTATTATATAACCACTTATTTGGTAATGAAAGATTTTGCTGGGTAAAGCCTTTTTTCGCTTTCTGCGATTATTTTGCAATTTTTTAAGTGTGGTTTTTTTAAATTTATAATCTAGGGACTATAGTACCAATTTTATACACTAAAGTTTGGTGCTTAGTTTGCCAAAAAAAATCGCGAAATAAATATTTGCAAAAAGGAAAATTTTTGCGTCATTATTACATTCATTTGCAGACTGTTAATTGCTGATTGAGTTTTTTAATTATTTTTTTCTACCACAAAGTCTTTTTTCGCGTTCCGCTATTATTTTGCAATATTTTAAGTGCGGTTTTTTAAATTTATAATCTACGGAGAATAATGCCCATTTCATAAAACAAAGTTAGGTGGTTAGTTGCAAAAAAAAATAAAAATTGGCATCGTTTGCATAATGTAAATCGCTTACTATTTTTTAATTCATTTTTTGAACCCCAAAGCCTTTTTTCGCATTCCCACATTATTTTGCAATTTTTTACGTATGGTTTTTTAAAATTCATAATCTAGGGCTATAATACTATTGGAATAGTAAATTAAGGTTCCATTCTTGATTTTTATAATAACTAAATTATTATTTTCCATCCCTGGTTACTATCGATGTTTTGAGTCATACAAAGAGCGCATATAATGACCCTGCAAACATTTGGAAGATATTTTCCAAGAAGATATTAAAGCGATATCTTCTATTTGTCATTTCCCACCTAGCATTTTATGAAATTTTTGATCACATTCGAGTCATTTATGACTCCTCTGGACGATTAAAATGATCATAATTGAGCTCATTTTCTGATCATAAATGATTGTTTTGTCGGGAGAAAATGGTACCCTACCCGCGACTCTTCTTGATGAGTCTTTTATGACTCGCTTTTCTGATCAGTTTCGACTCATTTCTGACTCGTATTTCTAATCATTTGTAAGTCTTTTTCGAGTCATTTATTAGTCATTTTCTAATCATTTGCGAATCTTTTTCGAATAATTTTTGGTCGTATTTTTAATCGTTTGGGAGTCTTTTTTGAGTCATTTTTAGCCGATTTTCTAATTGTTTACAATAAAAACCAAAATATTTGTTTGATGCCAATTATTATTTAATTAAGATTATTCAAATAATACCTATACAATAATATAAACAAAATCATAATAAAGTACAAAAATGTTTGTTAATGAAATTTTTCTGAGAACTTATGTTTTAGTTCTATTAGTTTTTCGGCTTCTTTTTTTTGATTTTTAATTGTTTGGCTGACATGATCTTTATTTTATTTAAAAATCACCTTTCACTAAAATTATAATATTAAATTATATTTACTTTTGTTAAATTCCACTTTATACCACGAATCCACTGAGATAAATAAACAAAAATTTACTATATTCAAATATTGGACGTTTGCTTCAAAGCAAGTAAAATATTGTCCCGTTATAAGCAAAAACAAAAACATAATAAGCACATTTTCAGCTGCGCAAAATATTATTCTAAAATAACAGTCACATTTCAAACGCCTGTATGATCAATTTGCGATTGCTGTAGGTTTTGTTATTGTATTTTGAATGAATCACTTTTTAAACAAAAACAACATAACAGCACTTTTTTAGATGCGCAAAATAATTTTCAATAAGTCACTTTTTAAGCATAAGCGAGAATCATTTTCGTTTCTTTTTTCAAGCGCGCAAGTGATTAATCAGTATTTGGTCATCAAAAGTACTCGAAGAAGACTCACTTAGATGATTTTTGAGAAAACAATCTTCCAAATGCTATGTGGGTTGAATGAAAATAATCAAGTAGTATTTACTTTGAAATTGTCTTACTTTTATCATTTGGAAGATAATTCGGCGGTACTTGGAAGAAAAATAATTCAATAATTTCATATTTTTTCATAACTTTTTATGACAATATTGCGGCAATAGGTGTGTTTGGGTACTTTTCCAGTAAAGTCCAGTAAAAATTACTCAGTAACAAATTTACAGAGAGTAAGGCAAAATTTACTCTGAAAAAGAAAAATATCTAAAAATGTACGCAAACAGAAAAATTGTAAGAATTAGTAAAATACTGCTGCCAACTTCTTCCGTAAAAATATCGCTAAATCAAACTAAAAAATCACTAGAAAATATCGAAATTATAAAAAAAATTAAATAGCGAAAAATCCCTAAATTACACGAACTTTTTAGGTTCTGTTGAAATATTTCACAAAAATAGCTATATTTTTCAAACTTTCTTAAAAAATTATTGATACATCGCCAAATTTTTCGAACTTTTTTGTTTTCCATAAAAATTTACCGATAAATCGCTGAATAATAATGATTCAAAAATTCTGTCAAGGAAATAAATGTAAAAAAATGCTAAGAAAATGTGAAGACTGTCTTAAAAAGACAAATCGCTAGTTTTCCCGCTAATAGCTAAATTATATTTTATCCCGCTAAACGAGTTGAAGTATCGCTAGATTTGCCGAGAAAATAGCTAAATTGACAACAGTTATTAAAATAGCTGATTGGGAAATAAACCTATTCAAATTATTGGATTAATAAGTAAAACCTAATAAAATGATCACTTACTTACTCCTTCCATCGTAAATAAGCTTATATTTAAATATTTTTTATTTTTACAAAAAATTATTTCAAAATTATTTAGACAAATGTTTTGTTTCTTCAATCATATGTTTTAAATCATATGTTTTTTTTTCTTACAAATTCTTACTAGCAAAAATTCATCCAGTAAAAACTTGTAAGTTCTCTGGTATTGAACTGTCACTTTACCCTCTATTTTTCCTCTCTCCTTACTGAGTAATTGTGTAAACAAAAACCTTCCAGTAAAAACTTGTACAAATTTGTACGAATTTGTACAAATACGCAAACACACTTAATATCACCTTTGTATCATTTGGAAGATAAAGCCAATTTGTTTGCAATCTTTTGTCAATTTGTAAAAAATTAAAACTAAATTTATACAAAAACAATCAAAAGATATATAGGAAATAAATAAACTCGTGAAAACTCAAGATTAATTGAGCGGGAAAAATCGGCTTAGATGATCTCAAGATAATTTATATGTTGGTCAAGGGATTATGTATGCAGATATTCTTTTTCAGGCTTAAATTTAATAATAGAAAAGTAAATCGGTTTTTTTTGTACCCGGTAGTTTATTTAGCGATATCACCCTTTTATCTTCCATATGAGTTATTGCTTTCGTATTGCCTGAAAGTATTGTTTTCGGGTAACAGTTGTTTCCCACGGAGGAAACTTCCGGAATACGAAATTGATATTGCCGGCAATAAATGTTTTCTTTCTGGCGATATGATCGGAGAATCTTTTTATCCAATAGGGGGAAAAAGCTGCATAGAGAGAGCTCTCTGGATAGAATTCCAATAAATTCCCTTTACGTAATAATTAATTAACATCATGCGGATAATTCATTAAAATCATGCAGATAACTCACTCAATGTGTGAAGGCAGACACCTACGTACACTTAAGGGGCCTAGAGACGAATATTTGGATGGCCAGTTCCCTACTTGTGTCATCGATGATCTAACTACCCTACCGCTCCGCCAGTCCCTAAAATGTCAAATTTACCAGTTCCTCCATCCATCGCAACACCCTGCAAACAAAATGAAAAAAGAAACCACACACATTTCAACAACAGAAAACTAATATCGAAAAACCCCCAGCACCCGTGCAATAATATAGCCGTGTAGGCACCTGGGCAATTCCCGAAGCGCTTTCGTCCCCTGCCAAAGGGACTCATCAGCAGGATTAACCTACTAGTCCTACTATATAATATGCTCCCGAACATAACAAACCAAATCCTAACCCATCCCAAAAAATCTTAAATCAAAACAATCCAAAAAGCCTTCCCCATCCATCCCAGTACCACGCCCGAGAACCAATAGCCGCTGGTCACAACACCCGCGGACTATAACACACACTCGCAAACCACACAATAAAATTCAAACAACAAAAATAACCCATCAATACCTCATATTTCAGATTTATCAATTGTATTTCAGAAATTAGCAATTGATTTTCAGTTTTATCAATTGTATATCAGAAATTATCAATTGTTTTTCAGATTTATCAATTGTATTTCAGAAGCTATCAATTGTTTTTCAGATTCATCAATATCAATAAGATTTTTTAGAATGTTTATTTTGATTGAATCAAAATATGAAAACGTATCAATTTTTTATATTTTTTTACAAAATAAAAAAAATATGCATTAAAAAGGAACTAAATATGCATTTAAAGTCAAAATATGCAGAAACATGCATTTTTGACAAAATATGCAAAAGTATACGATGCCATCTTGTTCTAAATTTGATGATTCCGATAAATATTTAGGCCATATTAGTTTTGGACTATCGAGAAAAAATATGTTTTTGCATAGAATTCCTTACCCTACACTCATAAAAAAAAAGTTAGTACAAAAGTCTGTTAAACGCGTTCTAATTCAGTTGAACTAATTTTTCCTGTTGTTTTCGTTTAAATCCGTTGTTTAGCTAAAGTTGTTAGTTATCCAATTTTACCACATAAAAATATTTCTGCTGTACTTAATTGAACTAACTTTTCCTCCTGATATTTAGCAATTTTTTTATAAATGATTTTGACGATGTTATCAGCTAATATAGATAAATTTATTGGCAACTTTTATAATATTTGTGTTTTCAAAAGAAAACGATAGGGGTGCTAGTGTATAGTGATTGATGGTGAAGTGTGAATTTGTGAGTTTGCCGACCAATACAAATTAGAAAATTTCTAGTAAGTGTATTTTAATGTGTGTGATAAATCATCACTGATGACGCTTACCAATACCAATACAAATAAAAATAATTAAGAAAGTTCTAGTAAATAAAATAATATGATACGAGCATGTTTTCTCTTGTTTCTGTTAGTCAGCAAATGACCGCAAAGAAAACGGAGGTATACTGGACATTAACATTTCGCAGTTAAAATTGTATTTAAAAAATAAAATTATAGAGGTTTGTTTTATAATATAAGCTATATTTATTTAAGGGAATACTATTAAATATGTTTTTTTCTTTTATTTCAGCCCTTTAACATTTTCATATAAATTCGACCCGCAGGTAGACGAAAAAAAGGAACCAAATAATACAACTCCAGCGGAAGTTTAACATATTGGCAAGAAAATAAAAGTGATATATAGTGCAATAGTGTTTTATTCGAAAATAAAATTAACAATATTTACATTAATTTGTTTTTATTCAATTAATAACAAAAAGTGATTGTAATTTTAGCAGCATGTTTTGCAGATTTCAACTGACCCACTTTCATTTCTATTAAACAAAATTCTTCTAAATGTTTGAATGTTAACTGAATTTTTTACCTGTTTATAACCGACTAAAATTTAGCAGAAAACATGTGCTGATTTCAGCTGAGTAATTTTCATTTCCATTAAACAACATTTCTTATAAATTATTGTATTTGAACTAACTTTTTTACCTAAAATTTAGGTCACCTAAATTTAGCAGACCATGATTCTCAACATCATTGAAATTTCTGCTGGCGCAAATTCAGGTACTATTTCCTATTATTTTAGCAGAATTTTTAACTATTTGTACGGGCTTTTTTTATGAGTGTAGTAATTACTTCAGCCTATTTAAAATTTGAAATAAAAATTCCAAACGCTTTGCCAGATATTATGTTTTATGCATTGGAGATACGAAACAAGTTTCTGATTTTTATATGCAAACTAGGAATGCATATATCAATAATACACTCATAAAAAAAAGTCCGTACAAATAGGTCAAAATTGTGCTGGCGCAAATACATGTACCATTTCCTGTTATTTTAGCAGAATTTTGACCTATTTGTACGGACTTTTTTAGAGCACATAACAGAAAAATTAGTTCAATTTATTCAGGACGCGTTTAACAGACTTTTGTACTAACTTTTTTTTATAAGTGTAACAAATATAAGCTAAACAAGAATTTTTAAAATTCAAAGAAACTCAACATAATTCTTTTATTTTTTAAATAACTAACAAAAACAACTGTTCACTGAAAAAATACTATTTTGATAGTTGATTATTATGATATTAAAAATAACTGATTTAAAGAACTGTTACGAAATTACAGTATTTTTAGTTAGTTGTTTCTTTAAATAACTGTCATAACAATTCCCAGCAAAAATATTAAGGAGTACTTCAAAAAGAATGACTGTTTTATCTACATCCAATAAAATAATATGCAAAAATAAAATAAAACAAATACAACAACACATAGCGACATGACGTACAAGCATAGTTTTCTACTGAAAAATTATGAAATTTACAGCAGTATCGGATCTTTTCTATGACACGCACGTGTTAAATTCATTGGTGGAAATGCCAAATTTGAACTACTTTTATTTTTGAGTTCTGTTTTTTCTGGAGCTGTTAGTAGTTCAAAATTTGGCATTTCCATCAATGAATTTAACACGTGCGTGTCATAGAAAAGATCCGATACTGCTGTAAATTTAACAATTTTTCAGTAGAAAACTATGCTTGTGCGTAGGGTTGCCAGATCCAGATTCGCAAAAAGCTGGACATTCGGATTAAAAAAGCTGGATTTTGCAAAAAAAAACTGGACATTTTCAAAACATGTTTTAACGAAAAAAAAGTTGTCGAGTTTTGTTTTGTATTGAGAATTTTTATTTAAAAAATATTTTTGCACATTGCTAGGAACATAAAGTATTAAAATACAATAAAACTTAAAAAAAATTATTCAGTCTTTTAAATATGTATGATTTAAAATAATACACTAAAAAATAAAACTTAAAATTCTAAAATTCAGTCTCTTAAATTTGTGAGAATTAAAACTAAATAATAAAAACAAAAAAATTACAAAAATCTTAATACTAGAAAAAAAAAACAAACAAAAATTAAATGATCAAATAGCAATTCAATCTAGTAGTTTATGTTACTAAAGTACTACCCAAACAACTTAAGGTTCGTACGGGTAATTGATATTCATATACATATGTATATAATTTTCAATTTGTTATCAGTTCCGTAAAAATTATTTTCGGAAAGCTTATGTTTAGGGCTCTCTAAAACAGTCAAAACCTTAAAGTAATGTGTTTGCGTTTACGCATACGCAGTTAATTAACCGGATTTTTCATTGAACTAAAAAAATAACCATTTAAGTTCCGTACTTTCATAGAAATTTAAATATTATTATTATTATGCACAAAATAATGATTGTTGAAATTGATAAATGACACTTAACGTCCACTTAACGAAACACAAAATTGTATAAAAAATTTCCTCAATACAACCACGGTTCAATGAAAATCGGTAACAAATGAAATTTAACAAATTTCAGTATATAATTGTGTTATTATCTTTTTTTTCTGAAATATCATCGAATTTGTGTTATTTATAATCATTTACCCTCAACTTTAACATTTCGACACTAAAAATGTCAATGATAAGCTAAAAACAGCAGGCACTTTTTCAAAAGTTATTGTGTTAAATGTACTAATAAGGGTATTTATAACTAAAAATGATTTTGTTTGTTTTTTTTTCGAAAATTTATATTTAGCTGGACGAATTTTATTTTAGCTGGACACTGGACAAGCATAAAAAAGCTGGACAATCCAGGCGAGTCCAGCCCCAGAGAAACAAGCCAGCCGCCGTAAGCCGTTTAAGCCGCCGCCGCCGGTCATTTTTGCCTCAGCCGCCGCCGCCGATTTTTTTCGGCTTATTTCGGCTGGAAGTATCAATTTTCCAAAATAAAAAAATTAAAAGCAAATGTCATTTTTAAAACAAATTTTCTACTTCATTATTTCCTGAACCATCAAGAGTATTTTTTTTAGTTCAAAAAAAATAAAAGAACCAGTTTTATAGTCAGAGCTAAGAAGGATTTTTGTCATAAATATTTCTTAAGTTGGAAGTTTTGCTTGAAAACTTCTGACAGATTTCGCTGAAATTTGCATATGCAATAGAGGAGAGAATTCAAATGAACACGTCTTTAGCACCCATAGTTTTGGATACAAATTACACAGTGTTACAAAATAAAAAATATGCATATATACTTTTCAAATGACCAAGGGGGTAATTTTCTAAAACACTTCGGCGAAGTGTTGCGTTATTTCTGTAGAAATTGTTTTTGTTACAAAAACAATTTACATTGAAAGTTCCCTTCACTTCACCCAAGTGTTTTACGAAATTAGATACCAAGTGTAGATTGTAGGCAGAGCTTCGAAAGAATTAATTAAATTTTAGCTTAATTCGCACAAAACCGGATTCAGCTTTAGAAATTGAATATATATCATTCCATCAAACCATTCCTTTATAATTAATTCATAGGTTTCATTCCCAAAGTTTAATATTAAATAGAATGTATTCTTATGTTGAATACATTCCTTATGAAATTACAATCAATTTAAATAATTAATTTTTTCATTAATTCTAATCTTTTACAAAATGGCTTATCAAAATTGCCATTTTATTCATTCAGTAAAAGATCTAAGATATGAATATACTAATGATTCTGACAACACTTTAGTTTATAATTACAAATTAAATAAAAATGTGGCTTATTTGAGGGATTTAATATTGATATCATATACAAAACCCATAAAAATAATTAAAAACGCAACATTTGTTTTAATCTTTTACAAACCGAATGAAACGTGAAAGATCATTATAAAAAGAATGAATTCTTCTAAGTTTTTCAACTTTGACATCATTTCGAGCATAATTTTTTTGGAACCATATTTTTTTCTAGTTTATTCTAAAAACACATTTCATTTTGAGTGAAAATAGAGTTTGTTTATTTCTAAGTTCCGAATCCACATAAAAAATTCTAAATTGAAACATTCCGAATTTTTTTGCTGTTCTGTGATCCACATCCGAATTATTTTCTTCGTTTTATTTCGTGTTGGAAAAGCTTGGTGAAAGTAAAACGAATATTTTGTTGCAAAATTTAATATGTTAAAATTAATTTAAAAATTTGTTGAAACAGTCAATTTCCGATATTTTGAATTTTGTGTGATTTTACAAAACCACTCTAATTAAAAAGTTTCGAAATTCAGAACAGGGGTGATAGTGTCAAAACTCTGTTTTTGAGCGACTTCAAGCACTTAACAATTTGAAATTCAGCAATTTTTCAACCGATTTTGAATATTGTAAAGTTTTTGGAAAGACAAAAATTTTAGCTTTCCAAATATATATAGAATTATTTATTTGTAACTGAAATATGTTGACAGTTTTTTTTTTAAATATTAAAATTAATTTTTTTTTTATTTGTATACTTTGACGGCTTTTTTACAGTATTAAACAGATCTTTACTATTGTAATTTATTCTGAAAGTGGGTTTAGTTCTTAGTACAATCAGATTCTTTTGTTGAAATTAATTGAAAATTGAAAAAGTTATCGTAATTTTTCTAAACATTTAATTTCAGCAACTCGATGTTCTTGTTTGCACAATCATTAAGGTTAATATTTCCAATTTTCTTATAAATGCAGAGATTCCATGTTTATAAAAAAATGTATAACTTTGACAATTTTAAAGCGATTAAAGTAGAACTTCATTTTACCCTGAATAAAGAATAAATTAGATAAAAATTAGTTTTTTTAAACAAAATATTGCAATTAAAAGCCGTCAAAATTAAACAAAATAAGAAAAAAATTAAGAAAATCAGTTTTATTTGAAAATATTTCCACACAATTTTGTTGAATATATAAACATATGTATATATTTGGTAAGCCCAACTATCTCTCCTAGCTCCGTTCAAAAACTAAAAATCCTAAATTTGTAATTTTTATCGATGAATTTAACTTAAAATTATTTTTTATTTGATAATTCCAAATTTTTTGCACAATTTTCTACTGCTATATTTTGGAAAAAACCTTAAACATCTTTAAACTACGTGTATAATGTTCTATCAAGCCGATCAAGCCGCCGCCGCCGCCGATTTTTATCCGGCTCAACCTTAATCGCCGCCGCCGCCGCCGATTTTTTGCTTGCGCCGCCGCCGCCGATTATTTTGATCGGCTTGTTTCCCTGTCCAGCCCGCCTGGCAACCCTACTTGTGCGTCATGTCCATACATGAGACTAATTATTTAGACAAATTAATTGGTGATTTCATTGCTATTAAATTGAAACTAATGCTAATGAAATTTTTGGCATTATTATTACTTGGACTAATGCTAATGCTTTGAAATACATCGATTTCATTACTAATACCAATTGTATAGTAAATTCATTACGATTACTAATGCCTCAATTATAAGAAAGAATTGGCATTTGTAAACGTCATTTTATAGATTTCAAATTCATTTCTGAGCTTGCAAATGCGGAATGCGAAAAGGGCTTTGTGGTATTTATTTATTTATTTATTTATTTAATTGATTCCATTTCCTGTACAACAAGACTGAGTCTTATATTTATAGTACAGGAGCGTATTACGTTACAAAAAAAATTATTTTCATATTATTAATTAATTATAAATTATTAACATAACAAACTTATTACAAATATAACAATATTGATAATCATAAAGAAAAAAAAATAAAAATTATTTGAAAAAATTAAATAAAAATATTTTGAAACTATTAGCATTGCTATTTACTTGTTGACTTAGTGGAAGATTATTCCAAAGACGAGCGGCATGTACATAAAATTGCCATTCAGACATTAGGAATTGATGTCGAGGTATTACAATATTTCGGTTTCGTGGCGATTGGAAAAAACGTATTTTGTCAAATAAATACCTGGGGGTTTGACTGTTTATTAATTTATGCAAGAACATCAGGGTGCGAATTTTTATCAGATTTTCGAAAGAGACTCCGTAAAGGTTATTTGAAACAGAGGAAACATGATCAAACCTTTACAATCCATACACATATCTAATAATATTGTTAAATAAGACATTTAGTTTTCTATAGCTAACTGAATCACAGCTTCCAAATAATTCACAACCATACATCAGGGAGGGAATCAAGTACGTCTTGGCAAGTAATGCCCTAATTCTTAACGGGGTGAAATATTGTGTTGACCAGACAGCTCGTAGCTTTACATAGGTTTGACCAACCAGTGAATTGACATGATCAGTCCATGTCAAATTGCTATTGAAAATTATGCCAAGATTCTTCGCTGTGTTAACAATTTCAATCTTCTCACCATTTAAAACAATATCCTCAGAAATCGAGGGAACTAAACTTTTCTTTCGTATTACAATACATTTAGATTTACGCGGGTTCAGACAGAGTCCATTTGCAGAAGCCCAAAGGTAGATTCTGTTTAAGTCATCATTTAGATAAGCTATACCTGAAGCAATATTTTGAACTGGGCTACTTAAAGTTAGCTGCACGTCATCTGCGTATAAATGTACTTTACATTTAGTCAGTTGCTCTGGCAAATCATTTGCGTATAAGGAAAATAAAAGTGGACCTAAAATAGAACCTTGAGGCACCCCCCTAATAAGGGATAAGCTATCTGAATATACATTGTTTACAAACACCGATTGTGTGCGGTTCGAAAGATATGATGATATAAGTTTAGTAGATGTATCGTTAAATCTAAAAAAGTATTTCAGTTTTTTAATGAGTATATCATGGTCTACCGTATCGAAAGCCTTAGAATGGTCCAGAAGCACTAAAAAATTAATGTTCCCATTTTCCAGTCCTTGCCGTATATTCTCACTTACTTCCGCAAGAGCCGTAACGCAGCTATGATTCTGACGAAAACCAGATTGCATACTGTTAAGCAAATTATGATTATTGACATATGTAATCGTTTGTTTATACAAAAGTTTTTCTAAAACTTTCGATAGGAAACACAAGATGGCTATAGGTCTGTATTCTCCATTCGACTTAGGTAATGGCAAAATTTTTGCATGTTTCCAGTTTAACGGATACATACTTGACATTATAATAGTATTAAACAGATGAGTAACATACGGCAAAATCAAGGGCAAAAGTAATCTTATGAATTTTGGGTGTAAGTTATCACTACCCACTGCGTTTGATTTTATCAAAGAACATGTTGTAATAACGTCATATTGAGTAACGCAAGAAAATTGAAAATGTTCACCGATTATCTCATTATCAGTATCTAACGTGTCTGAGGAAAAATTAAAAAAAGTGGGATTTGCTTGGGTTACAGGGGTGTTAGTAAACGTTCTGTTAAGCATATTTGCATCCACTTGGCAGTCAATATTGTTGTTTGCATTGCCAATTCCTATTTCACGAATAGTGTTCCAAGTTTGTTGAGTATTGATTGCAGTACTAAATCGTTTGGAATAATATTCGGTTTTTGCAAATCTGATACGTTTATTAACATGTTTTCTGGCAGCGGAATATTGTATTTTAAGCTCGGAAGTTTTAAATCTTTTCCACCTGGCATATGCAAAATCTCTTTGGTGTATAGCATTCTCAACAGCATTTGAAAACCAGAGTTTTTGTTTAGGTGTTGTTTTCTTATGTTTCAGAGGTACAGTTAAGTCAAAAAGATGTTGAATATTGTGCTCCAAAAATAAAGATTGCTCATCAACGGAGGACATAAAATAGATGTCACTCCAGGCAATGTAAGAGGAATATTCATATAAACGATTAAAATCTAGGTGTTTAAAGTCACGATAACTGAAACACTGTTTAGCTTGTTGAACTTGAAAGTTATAAGTTAGAAAAATAAGGTCATGCTTAGAAAAACATGGCGCAGATATCTGATCATACAAAATTACGTTAGCTGTGTTAGACACAAGGAAAAGGTCAATCAGCGTGCTTGTTGTGGACGTATGGTGTGTTGGGTTTGTCATGTTAACTGGAAAAAGGCCAAGCGATAACATATTATCAGGGAGTGCCGTCTCCATTAAGACATTTGAATTAAAATCTCCAGTAATGACTATATCATCATACTCTGAGGCAAGATTTTCAAGTGTAGAATACAAAACGGTTAAAGGTATTCTCTTATTTGGCCTATAAACGCAACCCACCAACAACTTTTTGCCAAATGATAAAATTTCAATAAAAATAAACTCAACTACTTGCTCAATTGAACTATTTTCAAAAGATGACTTACAGCATATTTTGCAAGAACTACTATTTTTTTTTGCAAATATGGCAACACCACCTCCGTGGCCTCCCCTGTCAGATCTAAAAACTTTGTAGCCATAAGGACATATGAGACCATCGGGGGTTGATGCTACTAGCCATGTTTCCGAAACACAAATAACATCGATGTCGGAGTTCTCAAAGACTAATTTAAATTCATCGACTTTATTATTTAAGCTTTGGGCATTGATGTGTACGACTTTAAAACCTTTTTATGCTTAGCCAAGATCCTGACCATATTCATTGTTGAATCTTTGGATCTTCCACGTTCATCAGTGTTAAAAGTCATAAAAAAGTATATTGAAGTGTGCAATGCTAATAGAAACAAAAATTATATAAAAAACGACTAAATATAAAATTACTTTAAAAAAATGAAAAAAATAATCAAAATTTAAAAACTGTAAAAAATCAATATTAAAAATTAACGTTAGATAAAATATTAAGGTCATATAATCATTAAACGATGTCAAAACAATTAAAAAAATAATTAAGTAAAAAGCAGTATAAAACTTAATCAGTAGAACGAAAAAACTGCTTCAATTGCTCCGGAAAAATAATATTAATTGGTTCATCATTTTCGCTCTGCTTAACGTGAACAATACCTCGTAGAGTGAACACTGTCTTCAAAAGCATATCCTTCTTTAGGCCAAGAGCTGTTTTAAAAATGCCATAATTGTGTGGTGTCAGATTTTCGTTAATGTAAAAAGGGGTATCACTTTGAAAACCAGCATTAGATAGACGCAACGGCGATTTAAATTTGTGCCGATGGGCTGCAACAATTCTTAGAAAATAGTTTTTGTCATACGGTGTATTAAATTTTATTACAATGGGTGGATCATCGATATTTCGATAGTTTTTATAGTGTTTTACACGAAAAATAGATTTAAACGATGGGGAAGTAATATTTAAGGTGTTGCATATATTTTCAAAGATTTCATATAAGTTTTCATTATTATAAAATGGTATACCAGTAATACGTACATCTGATGCCACCATAGAATTTTCTTGATTTAAACATTTTATTTTTAAACTTTCAACGTCAGATTTTAGGCTGTCAATTTCCTTATTAGCCGTCTCTAGTTTAATCACCCTATCATTTAATTCCTTTACTTCTCTTTTCACATCGTTTATTATTTCATCTTTAAAATCATTAAATTTTTGCTCAATTTCAGTTATTAAGCATCTCTTACTTTCCGCAATCATATTTTTTATTAGTTCGGTTTGTTCTCTTATAAATTCGTCATGTTTTGTAAATTTAGCATCTAACCAATTCCACAAACGACTGCGTGAGCAAGAGTCATTTGTGTTTGGAAAAATAAGATCTGCCACTGCGGGAATATTATCAAAAGAGCTAAGCTCTGCTTCATCTGCTGTTCCCTTAACTTTACGCTTCGACATAACCGTATCAGCAGACAAAGAGATATGGTCACTTTCTGTTCTCTTAATTCTACGTGTTGACATTACAGTGCGTGTATTTATTGCTTTTTAATGTTTTCTTCTATTGTTTTTTATTATTGTTAAAAAAAAAAAAAAATAATGTTTTGTGTATCGGTTTTTGTTGTTAGAATATAAAGTTTATTAAAATCTTGCTTATTGCAAGAGAAATATGAAGTATAAAATTTTGTTGTTACTCTTATAATTTTTGTTTGTAGATTTTTGTTTGCAGTTTTTTTTTCTGTTTTTTCTGTTTAGAATTTTAATATTTAATATTTATTTTGTTTATTAGGTTTAGATTCTAAAAATTTTTCTATATATAGTTTTGACTTCAAATCACTGATGTGTGTATATAATATTTTTTAATAAAAGTTGTTCGAAATTAATAAAAATTGGTTACAATTAGGAGCTAAATCAAAACACAACCGACACAACCGACAATATTGACATTTTTTGTCAAAAAAAAAATTAATTAAAATACTTAATCAGCGATTTACATTGTGCAAAGGAATATATTGATGCAAGAATTTTACTTTTTGCAAAATTATTTTCGCAAACTTTTTTTTCAAACTGACCACCAGTCTTTGGTATGAGTTATGGGTATTATAGTAACCAGATTCTAATTTTATAAAAACCACACTTAAAAAATTGCAAAATAATGGCGGAACGCGAAAAAAGCTTTATGGTACAAAAACTTTATCAGCGATTTTAATTCTGCAAATAAATATTTATACTGATGTAAGAATTTTCCTTTTTGCAAAAGTTTTTTTCCGCGACATTTTTTTGGGATTTTTTTTTCAACTAGCCACCGAACTTTGTTCTATGAAATGGGTGTTATAGTCCCTAGATTATAAATTTAAAAAAACCGCACTTAAAAAATTGCAAAATAATCGCGGAACGCGAAATAAGACTTTATAGTACAAAAGTTGAATAAAAAAACTAAATCAGCGATTTTTATCCTGCAAAAAGTTTTCCTTTCCGGAAATTTTTTTCCGCGAATTTTTTCGCGATTTCTTTTTTTAATTAATCACAGAACTTTGTTCTATGAATTGGGTATTATAGTCCCTAGATTATAAATTTTTAAAAACCACACTTAAAAAATTGCAAAATAACCGCGGAACGCGAAAAAAGACTTTATGGTACAAAAGTTGAATTAGAAAACTAAAACAGCGATTTTTATTCTGCAAACTGATGTAAGAATTTTCCTTTTTGGAAGTTTTTTTTCCGCGACTTTTTTCGCGATTTCTTTTTTCAATTAATCACAGAACTTTGTTCTATGAATTGAGTATTATAGTCCCTAGATTATAAATTTTAAAAAATTGCAACATAACCGCGGAACTCGAAAAAAGGCTTTATGGTACAAAAGTTGAATTAAAAAACTAAATCAGCGATTTTTATTCTGCAAACAAACATGATGATGTAAGAATTTTCCTTTTTGTAAATTTTTTTCCGCGACTTTTTTCGCGATTTCTTTTTTCAATTAATCACAGAACTTTGTTCTTTGAATTGGGTATTATAGCCCCTAGATTATAAATTTTAAAAAACTACACTTAAAAAATTGCAAAATAATCGCGGAGCGCGAAAAAAGACTTTATGGTACAAAAATTGAATTAAAAAACTTAATCGGCGATATTCAATCTGAAAACAAATATACTATGTTAGAATTTTCCTTTTCGCAAATTTTTTTTCCGGAATTTTTTTTCCAACTTGTTCTATGAAATGGGTGTTATAGTCCCTAGATTATAAATTTAAAAAAACCGCACTTTAAAATTTGCAAAATAATCGCGAAACGCGAAAAAAGACTTTATGGTACAACAATTGAATAAAAAAACTTAATCAGCGATTTTCATTCTGCAAGCAAACATATTGATGTAAGAATTTTCCTTTTTGGATTTTTTTCCGCGACTTTTTTCGCGATTTCTTTTTTCTTTCTATGAATTGGGTATTATAGTCCCTAGATTATAAATTTTAAAAAACCACACTTAAAAAATTGCAAAATAATCGCGGAACGCGAAAAAAGACTTTATGGTACAAAAGTTCCATTTTTGTTTGCAGATGGTTAATCGCTGATTAAATTTTTTATATATTTTTGTGCCATAAAGCCTTTTTTCGCGTTCCGTGATTATTTTGCAATTTATTACTGTGGTTATTTAGAATCATAACCTAGGGTCTATAAGACCAATTCATAGAATAAAGTTCGGTGGCTAGTTGCAAAAAATACCGCGAAAAAATGCGCAAAAGAAATTTTGCAAAAAGGAAAATTCTTACATCAGTATATTTGTTCGCAGAATGAAAATCGCTGATTAAGTTTTTTAATTAAATCCAGGGACAATAATACCCAATTCATAGAACAAAGTTCTGTGATTAATTGAAAAAAGAAATCGCGGAAAAAAATTTCCAAAAAGGAAAATTCTTACATCAGTATGTTTGTTTGCAGAATAAAAATCGCTGATTAAGTTTCTTAATTAAAATTTTGTACCATAAAGTCTTTTTTCGCGTTCCGCGATTATTTTGCAATTTTTTTAGTGTGGTTTTTTAAAATTTATAATCTAGGGACTATAATACCCAATTCATAGAACAAAGTTCGGTGATTAATTGAAAAAAGAAATCGCGAAAAAAGTGGCGGAAAAAAATTTCCAAAAGGAAAATTCTTACATTAGTATGTTTGTTTGCAGAATGAAAATCGCCGATTAAGTTTTTCAATTAAATTTTTGTACCATAAAGACTTTTTTCGCGTTCCGCGATTATTTTGCAATTTTTAAGTGCGGTTTTTTAAAATTTATAATCTAGGGACTATAACACCCATTTCATAGAACAAAGTTCGGTGGCTAGTTGAAAAAAAGCAATCTATCCATCCCCCTTTTTTTTGTAAACAAATGCTTTTTTTTACTCAATTGTTCATAGGTTTTAAGGCATTAGTGCGATTTCATTAGCATTAGTATTACAAATTCTAATGCCAGAAAATTTCAGTACCATTAAATGGTAATGAAATTTATTTGCCATTGGCGTTAGTCAACTAATGATAATGAAATTTCAATGCCAATTAAAAAATCACAAGTATGGTCATGTCAATATGTATTTATTTTGAATGTAGAGAAAAAAGGCATACATTAAAAAGTGGATGTTCTCTTTTTGCAGGGTAAAAACAGTAAACAGTTGTTTTCATTAGTTATTTAAAAATAAAAAATTTCGTTGAATTTTGATGAAAAAACAATAACAGAAAGCTGAATAGGAAAGAAAAGTATGAATTGGTTACTTGCATCAACGACTATATAATTAAAAGACTATCCAAATCTCTGTTAAATCACTATCTTCTTAATTTATATCGAAAATTCAGCCATAAGAATTACACACGTCTGCAAAGGCTAACATTTTCGATATAAATTGTCAATCTCCGAAAGAGAGCGGCGAATACCGCCTGCTTGCATTCAAGGCCTTACTTGGGTGAGGTTGCTAAGCTTTCGCAAATTTGTGCACTCATAAAAAAGTCTGTACAAATAGTTCAAAATTCTGTTAAAATAACAGGAAATAGTACTTGTATTTGGGCCAGCAGAATTTTCAATGAAGATGAGAATTATGGTCTGCTTTATTTATGTAAGAGTAATTTTACACACTGCTAAATACACAGACAATTCTAGTTAACTTAGCTAAGAAATTTGAGCTAAGTTCAACAGAAACATTACCTGATTTAACTGAAAATTTCTGCTAAAATGTCGCTTACAGTCTTGGTTTTTTGGGCTCTACGGATCTGTCCAGAGACAGACCCATATTTATTTTTGGAAGTATAGGTGGCTTATAAAGATTGATAAGTTCATAGTATCGAATTTTGGTCCATCTTGCTCTATCTTTCCGAGATATAAGCTATTTTGTGATTAGACAATAAAAAATTATGAAAATATAGCGCCATCTCTATGTGATATTGATAGCAGAGACACAAAAATATAAACTTTGGGAAATAATTGGGGTTTAAACAATAAAATCGATGAATTTAGACTGGTTTTTGAAAATTCAAATATAGACATTGTTTGTGTCTCTGAAACCTGGCTCTCATCTACGACACCAGATAGTCTTATATGCCTTCACGGCTATAAAATTTTTAGACATGATAGAGTTGGATACGCTGGCGGGGTGGCTATTTTTGTGAAGGACAGCATATCGTGCAAAGTTTGCATTCGATCCTCGAATGATACTTCGTTAAAAGAGAAAAAAGTTGAATACATTTTTATTGAGATTTTATCAGACGGTAAGAAAATGTTAGTAGGATGTGTATATAGGCCAAATAAGAGGATTGCCTTTTCGAATCTGTTTTCAACGTTAGAGACACTTGCCGCGGTATACGATGACGTTATTATAGCCGGAGATTTTAATTCTGATATATTAATAGAAACAATATTAACCGATAATATGTCATGTTTTGGGTTAACGCCTACCAATACAATAAACCCAACACACCATACTGCCACGAGTAGAACTTTACTTGATATATTTTTTGTTGCTAACATAGCAAATGTTATGTTGTATGATCAGGTGTCTGCACCTTGCTTTTCAAAACACGACTTAATATTTTTAACTTACAATTTTACCCCTCAATTCATAAATGCTTTGCAAAGTTATAGCAGATTTACAAAACGTCATTTTCATACAAAATTTGTTCAATAAACCTCCTACAATTTTACAAAGCGTTTATGAATTTAGGGGTTAAAGTTCAACGGACACAACAAACCATTTACTTTCGTGATTTTAATAACATGAATTATAATTTCCCGACTAAAAAAGTTTTCATATATTCTTATATGATTTGATATAATTATAACTGTTTATATGTGTGGCTTTATATGACCATATACATTTATATTAACACTTTGGTTTTATAAATATGTTTGATATGACGTTATATATAATCATATGCGATTTGGTCTCCAGCTATATATTAAGAGATCTGCAAATATAGTTTATATATAATTATATATAATGGCGTATAAGCTTCTCTAAACAATCTTATATCAAAAAATATAACAAAGTTAATATAAAATTGTATTAATTTTATGTATTAATTTATCTGACATGATATCTAATTATACAAAATTTTATAAAGTTTAATTGCACTATTAAAATTAAAAAACAACTCCGAAATTGTGGATCTGGTTTTGAAGTTTGCACTTTGATATATAAATAAATGTTTATAATTGAATAAAACATATATTTTTCAAATAGTTGGCGAAATACTCTTTATTAAACTAAAAAAAATTTTTAAGAAATAAATAATGGAAACATTTTTTTTTTATTGTGAGGTCAAAATAATTATTTTTACTTTTAAATTTAAAAATTAGACAAACATATGTTGAAATAAATATGGTTTAAGTTCATAAAAAAAATTAATTGTGAAAGTTAATTTTTTATCATGTTGGTTTTTAATTTTTATTTAAAAAAATAAAAATTGTTTTTTTCGACCTTTTTAATTCATTAATTAAAAATTTATTAATTCAGTTCGAGGCCTATTTCCTTATTATGAAATAACATAATAAGTACTTTTTTCAAAAACTGTTTTTTTTTTCTTCATCAGGATACTCTCCTGACAAATACTTTTGCTTTCAAAAAACCTCTACACTTTCAGGAATGAAAAGACGATCGTTTCGGGGATTTTCCAGGTCCCCTTCATCAGTTTTCTTTAGAAAGTGGTGGCGTAATCCCCGAAACGATCGTCTTTTCATTCCTGAAAGTGTAGAGGTTTTTTGAAAGCAAAAACTGTGAAGTATTTGTCAGGAGAGTATCCTGATGAAGAAAAATAGCAGTTTTTGAAAAAAAGTACTTATTATATTAATTCATAATAAGAAAATTGGCCTCGAACTGAATTAAAAAATTTCTAATTAGTTAATTTTTTATTTTATAAGAAAGACACACATTTTATAAGAAAGACCAAAACTCTAACCTAGAAAAAGTTGTTCCGACAAATTTTTGTAATGTTTTATTTTGTCAGCTATTTCCAAGTATATTAGCAAAAATTGTTCTAAACATCTAGCATTAGTATTTAATATGAATGAAATAAGTGATCTCAATAATATTTACTAAAATTTCCTTCGAAAATCTTCATAAAATTATATGTATTTATATATAATTTGATGCAGTTAGATAGACCCATTTTTCGGATCAAATTGTATCAGCTGAGATAACATGCTTATCTCGCTTGATATAATTTTATATTCCAATATTCGGATCAAATTATATATGGATGTATATATGGGTTTATATATGGTGATATATGATTATATAACAACTTTTTTAGTCGGGTTGCTCCAAGAGAACTTTTTACGAGTAAATTGGAACGATGATACTGTCCCAATAAAATCTAAGAACCTATCTACAAAATCAAAAACTTGGTTTTCTACTGCCTTAAAACTACTCATCCACAACAGAGACTTGGGCTACTCTAGGTGGAAGCATTTTAGAACACCTGAATTAAAGTCACAATATAGAGCTGCTAGAAGTAATGTTAATAATAATATAAGAAAAGCGAAAACTGAATACTATTCTACGCGTTTTGGCGCCGCAATTGACTGTAAACAAACCTGGAAACAGATTCGGGAAATTGGAATAGATAGAGTAAACAAGATAAACAACTGTCAAGTTGATGCTGATGAGCTTAATAAATCCTTTACGAATATACCCCTGATACCTGTTGATAACAATTTTTACAACTTCCCATGCTTGAATGCAAATAATGCCTCAATTGATGGTAATCATTTCGAATTTTCATGCGTTAGCCAATCTCATGTCTTTTCGTCGATGAAATCTAATGCAGGGGCTGTGATAATATGCACCCACGGTTTGTAAAATTATTGCTGCCTTTAATCTTACCACATGTGACGCATTTAATTAATACTATTATTATGTCAAGTACTTTTCCATCAAGATGGAAGCATGTAAAAATAGTCCCACTACCGAAAACAAACTCGGAGTTCAGACCTATTGCTATTTTGTGTTATTTATCAAAAGTCCTAGAAAAACTATTGCACATCCAAATGAGCTCGTTTATCAAGGAGAACAATTTGTTAACTGATAATCAATCAGGATTTCGCTCAAATCATAGTTGCGTGTCGGCCTTGCTGGATGTCTCCGAAAGCATACGTCGTGAACTAGATAAGGGTGATTTAAATTTTTTGGTACTACTTGATCATTCAAAGGCCTTTGATACAGTTGACCACAGTACTCTCTGCATGAAACTTATGCACTTTTTTAAGTTTTCTAATTCTTCTCTGAGGCTTCTATCTTCATATCTTATTGATCGTTGGCAGTCCGTTTTTATAAATAAAACGTGGTTTAATCCATTAAAACTCATTAGGGGAGTGCCTCAAGGGTCAATTCTTGGGCCACTGTTGTTTTCAATATATGCAAATGATCTACCACAGAATATTTCTCATTGCAAAGTTCACATGTATGCAGATGATGTGCAATTATATCTAAGTAGTCCAACAGAATCCGTCGCCGATAATATCATTAGACTAAAGGCTGAGTTACCCAACCGTAAACGTATCTGTAACGAATCAGCTGTTCCGATACCACAAGAAGAAATGTATACGAATGGTTACTAACACGTAAATGTAAACGAACTTGCCGGATCATTCTGTTGAAATCAGAATTTTCTATCCGGCATCAAAACAGCTGAATGATTTTAGTCGGAAAAAATATGAAATGAATAAAGAAAATTGATTCAAACAACAAATAAGGAATAAAAATTAACAAATAAATGGAAAATTTTAGAATAAAATATAAAACCACATGAAATAGATGCTAAATAGTAATGTCGTTTACGATAATCTATAAGTGTACTTTTTAGCTACGGCACGGTACAGTTACATCACATTTACGTTTACGGAACCATAATCCGCCCTTAAAGGCTGAGTTACCCAACCGTAAACGTATCTGTAACGAATCAGCTGTTTCGATACCACAAGAAGAAATGTATACGAATGGTTACTAACACGTAAATGTAAACGAACTTGCCGGATCATTCTGTTGAAATCAGAATTTTCTATCCGGCATCGAAACAGCATCGAATGATTTTAGTCGGAAAAAACATGACATGAATAAAGAAAATTGATACAAACAACAAATAATGAATAAAAATTAACAAATAAATGGAAAATTTTAGAATAAAATATAAAACCACATGAAATAGATGCTAAATAGTAATGTCGTTTACGATAATCTATAAGTGTACTTTTTAGCTACGGCACGGTACAGTTACATCACATTACGGTCCCATAATCCGCCCTTAAATGATGATTTGAACAAAATTTTTCGCTGGGCAACAGCAAATGGACTTTGTCTTAATCCACATAAGTCTAAGTGCATGATAATTCATAAAAAATCAATCAATCCTGCTATAGATAATAATATTTTAATTAATGGGGAAAAAATACCGATTGTAAATTCTGCCAAAAACCTTGGGTTGATTTTTAACAAAAATTTAACATGGACAAATCATGTAAACCTACTCGTTGGTCAGACTTACAATAAGTTAAGGTCCCTCTGGTCATCACAATACTTCACCCCTTTAAGAATAAGAATTCTTCTTGCTAAGACAGATCTAATTCCCGGAATAATTTATGGGTGTGAAATTTTCGCAAGCTGCGACTCTATTAGCAAAAGAAGGCTTAACGTTTTATTTAATAATATGTTAGATATGTCTATGGATTAAGAAGGGATGCGGAAGTCTCTAATTTTTCCAAAAATCTTTATGGCGTTTCATTCGATAATTTTCTTAAGATACGTGTACTTCTCTATCTTCATAAAATTATCTACACACAAACCCCACAATATCTTTTCGAAAAACTTCGCTTTGCCAGATCGCAAAGAGGGAAAAATATCATTATCCCTCCACACCGTTGCCTTGTATCTGAATGGCAGTTTTACCTGCATGCTTCACGTCTTTGGAATATTCTTCCACATACCCAACAACTTATAGCAACGCAAATAGTTGTAAACAGTTTTTATTTAAGTTTTTTGGTTAAATATAATTTATGTTCTTGAATAATTGTTCTAATATAAATATGTTAATTTTAATGTAATTTTTTGGATATTGCATTCCTGTACTTTAAATATAAGATTAAATCTTGTTGTACAGGAAATGGAAAATAAAATAAATAAATAAATTAGCTGAAAAATTTGTAAAATTAAGAAACATAAATTACTAAAAAATTAAGATGCAAAGTTAGTTTAAACAGGCGGTATTCGCAACGACTATGGTAATTACACATACTTTTGTAATCGAAAGAAAATTTTTTTTTTTATTAAAATATAATTTTATAATACCAAAAGAATTAACTGTAAAGAAATAGAAGTTTTTACCCATTTTGTCAGTTGTTTTAAAATTGTTGTAGTAAAAAATTGTCAGTTATAAAAAGTCGTTATAGAAAATATTTTTGCAATATTTAGCAGTCAATTAAGACTTTTATTTTATCAAAATTGTATTTGATTCGCCAGGAAAATTCCACTTTTTGTTAATTTCGATTTTGAAAAATTCGATTTGTATGGAAGCGTTTTTACTAAATACGACAACGCCTTAGATAATCAGGGGGATTAACAAAGTTTTAGTTATTTTAAAGCTAAATACCTTTGTCGCCTTTTTAACTGCATATACCTTTGTTTTAACTGTCATTTTCAGTAGATTCTACCGATTTACTTTTGTGAGTGTACATATACGGAACATTAACGGACCTATATTGTTAAGGGCGGATTATGGGACCGCAAACGTAAATGTGATGTAACTGTACCGTGCCGTAGCTAAAAAGTACACTTATAGATTATCGTAAACGACATTACTATTTAGCATCTATTTCATGTGGTTTTATATTTTATTCTAAATTTTTCCATTTATTTGTTAATTTTTATTCCTTATTTGTCGTTTGAATCAATTTTCTTTATTCATTTCATATTTTTTCCGACTAAAATCATTCAGCTGTTTCGATGCCGGATAGAAAATTCTGATTTCAACAGAATGATCCGGCAAGTTCGTTTACATTTACGTGTTAGTAACCATTCGTATACATTTCTTCTTGTGGTATCGGACCAGCTGATTCGTTACAGATACGTTTACGGTTGGGTAACTCAGCCTTTATTGTATTTTCGTATGTTTGACGAAAAACTTCATCTAGAAACACCAGCGCAATGTAAACATCCCAGTGTAGAAAATCATTAGGCGCGTTCGTAAACTTACTACAAGTTACTACGTTTACTACAGCTGGAAAAATTCAACACAAAAAGTAAACAAAACTTTCCAATTGTAGTAAAAGTAGTAAGAAATTCGAGTAAACGAACACACTGATTACCAGATATGTGGTTATGTTACTACACTCAGGGAATTATGTCGGTAAAATCAACTGCAAATGACAGTTAAAATAAGTGCATTTGAAGTTAAAAAGGTGTAGACTACATTTTCATTTAAATCAACTGCAATGTGAAGTTATTTTTAACTGTTAAAAATCAACTGACAAATGTAGTAAAAACAACTACAAATGCAATTAAGCAACGTAGCTGCAAATTATTGTAAAACTATACACAAAGGAATTTATGTAAATACTCTTAATTTAATTTTATTCCATAATAAATTTAAAATTGAGAAATCAAAATTTACATTTAATATCACTTTTATTGTTCACTATATTGTTCTAGATGTCCATCTGTGAGGGTCGAAATATTGTTTGGCTTCCTTTTTTCTGCAAGTAGAAAGGGATGAAAATATAAAAGAACTGAAAGAAAATAAATACAATTAGGTTGTTCACAAAGGGTGTGCTATCTGTTGTATCGTTATATGTTCCTAACAAAAACAGAGTTGTTAAAATTTTTATTTGACTTTAACAACATTTTTCTATTGGGTTTTCTATCTGTTAGCACACTCAAACATAAGACACTAAACGTACATACGTAAGAATTTGGTATCGTGCTATTCGCAAATGTTGTATATTTCCAATTTAAATTTTAACAACTCTGTTTTTTGTTAGGACGATACAACAAATAGCACACCCCTTGTGAACTACCTTAATATATTTTAATATTCCCGTAAATAAATTATATTTTATGTTATAAAACTTACCTTATTATTTTAATAATTCAATAAAATATATAACTTTTTTCTTATTACGCGTCTTCACCCTTTATCGTTGTTTTATGACTAAGACAAGAGAAAACATGTTCTTCTCATATTCTTTTACTAGTGCCACTAGATGGCACTTTGTTCAAAAAATTAACAATTTTCATTTTTTTTTATTTAAATTTAAATAATAACAAACAACAAAGCAAAAAAACAAACGGATATATCAAATTTTATTATGTATTCCGCGCTTGTTTCTTCCGTATTTTGAGCATTTTTAGCAGCTATGAGTTTTTAAATATAGGCTCAGCTGATACTAAACTGATACTAAATAGTTGCTCAGGTCAGAGACTATTAATTATAGAGATAGGAAATCAAAACTTACACTACTCACCGGTAGAGGCCGCCGAAATTTAGTATTACCTGAGCAACTATTTAGCTCCAGTTTAGCATCAACTGAGCCTACACGCAGAAAAAACAGGTGTATCTTTTAAAAAGCCTGCTATGTAAAATTTGCATAGTATTGAACTAATACAAAAATACAAGCCCCAAATTCCTGGTAATTAATTGATATGCATTTTTGCTAAATTACGAATGCTTTTTTTTGTTAAGTTGGTTAAGTACGTGCTTTGTTAAATTTACATTGGTGAAATTTATTTTAAAACGTACTATGTAAACTTTGCATTGATCAAATTTTGAAAATAAAATAAGCAATAAGTATATTTTTCTAATAAGACAGGTAAATGTCAAAAAGCGCTTAGAATTGCCTTTGACATATTTTCTCAAGTTTTTATCTTATATGTAATATTATTAATGCAAACAAAAATAAAAAATATTAATGCAAATAAAAACAAAAATAATATATTTTTAGTGTAATTTTCATGTCAAAATTGCTTACTTGTTGAAAAAATACAAGCCTAAAAGTATTGAGTAATTACTTTTCAGCATTGGGTACCCTAAAAAAAGTCGGAAATGAGAACTCGGTCAACACTCAACACTTACATACATAGTAATTTTTTATTTAGTAAATTTTTTTTTTTTTTGCAAAATGTGTCTTACAATTCTCATTTTTTTTTACACAAATAGTTTTTATATACATACATACACTCAGAAAAGTTCTGCAGTTACTACATGACAGTTATTAATGTAGTAATGCGGTTGTAGTTATTTTAACTACAATTGTAGTTAATTTACTTAGAACAAAATTTTTCAATGTTTTTGACAGTTATTTTTTTAAACAAACTACAAAAATTACTACATTGTAGTAACATTTATTTTATGCAGTTATTTTGAATTTTATTTACAAATACTTAAATTTTCAAGTGTATATGCACACACACGAAGCAAACAGAAGTATGTGTATGAATCACTTGTTTAGAAATTTCTAGTGAAAGAATATGAGTATAACATGTTTTCTCTTGGCTTAGTCATAAAGCAACGCCAAAGAGTGAGTACGCGTAATACGGAAAAGGTTATATATTTTTTATTAAATTACTAAAATAATAAGGTAAGTTTTATAATATAAATTTATTTACGGGGAATGTTGAAAAATATTGTATTTATTTTCTTTCAGTTCTTTTATATTCTCATCCCTTTCTACCTGGAGAAAAAAAGGAAGCCAAACAACAGCATATTTCATCCCTCACAGACGGACATGTACAACAATATCTTAATAGTGAAAAAAAGTGACATTAAGTGTAAATTTTGATTTCTCAATTTTAAATTTATTATAGAATAAAATTAAGTTAATAGTGTTTACATAAATTTTTTTTTATTAAATTAATAATTAAAAAAAAAATTTTTATTTATGTTTTTTTAACTACATTTGCAAGTTGTTTGTACAGTTTTACAATAATTTGCATGTATGTTGTTTCAATTGCATTTGTAGTTGTTTTTACTACATTTGTCAGTTGATTTTTAACAGTTAAAAATTACTTCATATTGCAGTTAATTTAACTGCAAATGTAGTCTACACCTTTTTAAGTGCAAATGCAGTTATTTTAACTGTCATTTGCAGTTGATTTTACCTACATAATTCCCTGAGTGTATATGTACAACCACATTATTATACCTACAGTTATTGAACGGAAATGACGAATAGAGCAATGAATTGTTGGTAAACACAATTACAGTTCGGCAGCAGAGGAATTGAGGGCCACGAAAAATATTAAAATATAAATAAAATTAAAATAAAAATACAGAATTTGCAATTTTTCTTTTATGTATTTAAAAAATAAACCATGTTTTTTTTTACTAAAAGAAAAAAGTTAATTTTCCTTTGCGTGTTGTTATATTAAACAAAGGCTTCGATTAAATTACATATATATCTCTTTGAAAATTTACCTAAGCGTCTTGACAAATTTGTTGTTAATTTTATGTAGTTGTATATCTACAACGGAACTTTGTAAACTTTTACTCTAATTTTTGTAAATGTTACACCTTTTTTTTGCGTGTATATTGAAAAACTCAAAATCTGTTGAAAACTGCTCAAAATAAGGAAAGACAAGCGCGGAAAATTTTCAAAAAATAAAATTTGATATATCCGTTCGTTTTTTGCTTTGTTGTTTGTTATTATTTAAATTTAAATAAAAAAAAAGAAAATTGTAAATTTTTGAACAAAGTGCCACCTAGTGATAACGGTGTCGTTATAACTTTTGTTTGTGGTGATGCCATACCCCTGGCTCAGGTAATACTAAATTACAGCGCCCGCTATTAGAGATGAGCGATATTTTCATACCGGTGATTTAATCACAGTTATTGATAAATCACTGGTAACGGCAGTGATCAAATATTTCGAGTCGCAGTTACTCGGAATGTCGTTCTTTTAATATTTTTGTACTATTCTTTCTTGCAAACTTCATTGTGCACAGTAATACAGTTTTTTTTTTCAATAACAGTGAATTGCTTTCACACTCTTCAGAATAAAATGTCTCCTTCTATCATGTCTTTGTTACCGGTCGCAACTATTCTTCTTTTAAGGCCCAATTTTTAGGAAGTGGATTATCTTTAAACTTAGTTTAACGCAGTTTGTAACTGGAATACTGCTTTTAAAATGTGGTTTATTTTGTTTTATTTCAATAAAGAAATAAATTATACTCGAGAAAAAGTTTTTGCGGCAAATTTTTGTTAATAAACTTTGAAATGGCTGACAAAATTCGTTTTCGGTTTAACTAAATCAAGTTTAACTGACCTCTTAAAAACTCGCCATGAATATTATTTCGTTTATTTGTCAGAAAATCGCAGTCTTTTAGAACGATTTGCAAAAGAACGATTTGCAAATCACATTCATTGAAAACAATGTTACTGAAAAATCGCCGGATCGCCAATCTCTATTACAAACCCGTGATCACGGTCACTGTTTAAAAGAACGGTGATTTAAAAATCACGATCACTGGTAGCAGCGTTATTCAAAAATCACCAGATCGCTCATCTCTACCCTCTATCGTTGAGTAGTGTAAGTTTTGATTTCCTATCTCTATAATTAATAGTCTCTGAGAAATAGTTTTAAAAAAATTTACAAAAAATCGAGAACATTACTTTAATTTTGAAATAATGATAAAAATAAGTCATTATTTTTAATACCTACATTAATTTTTAATTTGAAATAATGAAAAAAGTAAGTATTTATTAGTAACTCGTTATTATATCTTTTAAAATAATGCAGAAAGTAAGTCGGCGTCATTACTGGTAGTCCAAAAAATAATGATATGTCATTACCGTTTCTACACTGGGATGCTATAACGTATTTAAAATTTAACAGTTCTTGCATTTAAATGTTTGAAGAAGATGCAACCGCTGTATCGAAACAGCTGAATATACTGCGACGCCAATGGTGCCAGATGTGAAAATTTTAAACCATTTTGACGATTTTTTTAGTGAAATTTATACAAATGACGATTTTTTAATAAAAACTCCATATGTTTTGACGGTTTTATTAAATTACTGATTTTTAACGAATTTTAAGCAGAACTATAAAGAAAAGCGTTTAAAAAACGCAAATTATTTTTTTCGATTCATGATTTTGGAGTTCCCAATACTTGTCGGGTCTGAGTGGAAAACATGTTCGTGGTTAAATACAATTATTTGGAACTAGGTTAATTTTTAAATTACACACCTTCACGAAATGAATTTTTGTTACAACATTTTTATACATTTAGACAAGCTGATTCTAAATCTGCTTTCTAAATATCTCAATCACGGCACATTTTTTAGAAAATCGATGTTAAAGCAGTTAAAATGAATTGAATTTCGTATAAGGCTGCATTCACACCTAATTCTTAAACACGTGTTTAGCTAAAACACGTATTTTAGCTAAACACGTGTTTAAGTTTTAGGTGTGAATGCCGTTTAAAAAAAATATGGGAAACTACACGCAGAAAAAAAGGTGTAACATTTACAAAAACTAGAGTAAAAGTTTACAAAGTTTCGTGGTAGATACACAACTACATAAAATTAACGACAAATTTGTCAAGACGCTTAGTTAAATTTTTAAAAAGATATATATGTAATTAAATCGAATCCTTTGTTAATTATAACAACACGCAAAGGAAAATTAACTTTTTTCTTTTAGTAAAAAAACATGGTTTATTTTATAAGTAAATAAAAGAAAAATTGCAAATTCTATATTTTTATTTTGTTTATTTTAGTTTGTTTATTTTAATTTTAATTAATTTTATTTATATTTTAATATTTTTCGTTGTCCTCAGTCCTCATATAGAGTCAAATTAACAATTAAAAAATTACTTTGATCAGTTGACACATAAACTAACCACTGACGAGTCTTTGGGTGAGACGAAACTGCGGCAGTCTGGTGATTCC
This sequence comes from Leucophora obtusa, assembly GCA_949987735.1. Classification (NCBI taxonomy): domain Eukaryota; kingdom Metazoa; phylum Arthropoda; class Insecta; order Diptera; family Anthomyiidae; genus Leucophora; species Leucophora obtusa. The sequence continues at coordinate 291,151,855 of OX465295.1, read as the reverse complement.
CTTGTGTCTGTTAAATTTTTCAATAAAAATGTTTTCTTCTTCTTCTTCCTATAAATCAACTCTAAAAAATATATTTTTTTGTTTTTCCTGCATTAATATTTTTTATTTTTTTGCATTAATAATATTATAAAATAAAAACTTGAGAAAATCCAGCATGATTATTCTTTTACCTAGTGTTTTGACATGCAATAAAATGATAGCAAGCAATTGTCAAAATGCTCTCATCTCAAGTGAAGACACTCAATTTCAATTTTATTGCAATATCATGATATCGCTGACATGCCATCGGCTCTTGCAAGAAAAGTGTTTAGTTTTTTACTATTTGTCGGTAAACATTAATGTTTCATAAAATTTGGTGTTTTTCGAAGAAAAATCTATGATATTTTTTATTCATGAAATGGTCAAGTCTTCTCCACCACTTTGCAATTGATATCATTTTGACGTTTCGCTGAAATGGTTTTGACATTTCATATCATATAATTTATTGCATTTCAAGACACCGGGTTATATTAGAGATGTACATCCACCATATTGATTTGAGTATGGCAAAGGAAATTCTAAGCGCTTATTAGAAAATGTACTTATTGCTTTTTTATTTTCAAAATTTCATCAATGTAAATTTTACATAGTACGTTTTTAAATAAATTTCACCAATATAAATTTAACAAAGCACGTACTTAGCCAACTTAACAAAAAAAATCATTCGTAATTTAGCAAAAATGCATATCAATTGATTACCAGGAATTTGGGGCTATTTTTGTAATAGTTTAACATTTGCAAATTTTACATAGCAGGCTTTTTAAAAGATACACCTTTTTTTTCTGCGTGTAGTGTTTTTATGATGTATAACTGCCGGCTATTTCTTGACGATTTTTCATAAAATTGCTGACGATTTTTACGATTTATTTTTACATTTTTGACGATTTTTGACCAAAAAGGTTTGGCATCACTTGCCACGCATATGTTACTAATTCACAGCACTGTTGGTAAAAGTGGCACAAAAGTGCCATTTGTGGCACTATTGAATGTTCAATGGCACCTTGGCACTCCATAGAACTTTGGCACTTTTTACGAAAATTTCTATATAATTTGATAAAAGGTCGATATCGCTGGTTTTTCATTAAAAGCCACGCCTATTAAGAAGGGGTAGCAAAATTAAAAAACAAATGCTACACTAAAAATATCTACAAATTTTTGGACCACCTTCCAGTTCTTCGGGGACAATTTAATCATTATTTTGATATTTAAAAATAAAAGCAACGGGGATAAAATTAGAAAAACCTTAATTGATTCTATTGTATTGTCAAATTTAATTGTAAAATTTTTTGAAAGTCTTGGACCTGCTAACTTATCTTAAAATAACGTAAGTTTAGTGCTTTACTATAGCTAAGAATGGCATTTTTATATGAAAATATTTGTGGTAGGTAATGTTAAACTCGGGTTACTTTTTAGATAAGTTGCCCGCCTTTTTTTTTTGTCTTTTACTTAACCCTTAAATGCATGATCTCTACAATTTTAACCATTTCTTTATATATGATTTCTAAAGGCGTGTACATTTCAAGAAAAATACCAAAAAAATTGCCAAATAGCTAAATTGTGATTATTTTAACGTGTATGAAAAAAAGAAACAAAAAAAAATATATGAAATATTAATTATACATTTATTGTTGCCAAAATTAATTTTATTGCGAGAATACCACTTTAAATATTTAAACAAACATTTTTGAATATTGCACTTTTTGTAAAAAAAAACGCGTGTTTTACATTTTTCAGAAACATACGAAGCAAAACCAAGATTTTTCCTATAACTGTTTAAAAAATCTGAGTTATAGTTTATAAGAGCACTTTGTGCAGAAGGGCCCCAATGCCCAAAAATTGAGTTTTATGCATCAAGTGGCGTTTTTTATTAAGAAACTGGTATGTTGCCAAATGGCTACACCATGCATTTAAGGGTTAAAGTAACAAATGTATAAATATTTGAAATAAAAGCTGAACATTTTTTTTTTTGAAACATTAAATGTTGCTTAATTTTTTTTTTTTTGGCACTTTTAAAGCTTTTGTGGCACTTTTTTGGCATCATTGAGGCACCAAACGAAAATTCTCAAATACCATCACTGATTCACAGTGCATTCCTTGTAAAAAAAACAAATGTAAGAACTAGTGCTGCCAGAATCGCCGATTAAAAATATGCAAAATGCCGATTTTTGGTGGAAAAATGTCGATTTTTTGTTAAAACCCAAAAACACCCAATTTTAATTTTTAGCGATTCATTATGCACAGTATATAAAAAAGAATTAATTCTATCTTTAAGATCCTTAAAGAATGTCCCATATTCGTAAATAAATTTGAAAATCAGAATTTTGTTTCTAATGCAATAATGGGCAAGTTTACCAGAGAGACCCGCTACCGATACAAATGATATGTAGCGCTTTATGATTACCTTAATCTGGTGAACGATGCTACTTTTGTTTTTGTTTAAAAATAAAAATATTTGTAGATGTTTCATTGATTTTTCGAAATTTTTTATTCCTTTATAATCATATTTGTATATGTTTATTATTCTTTAAAAAAAATATACAAAAGAACAAGCGATAGCTAATGTATCATTAACTGCTTATAAGTAGCGTAAAATTTTTACGCTACCAAAACAAGATAGCGGTACCACAACATGTTGACTTAGAGTTAGCTAATCAAATCGTTCACCAGATTGTTGAGTAGCGGATTAGCAACAGTTGAGCGTCTGGTAAACGCACTCAATATTCTTTTGCTACTTTTGATATTGTTGTTGGAAAGTTATACAATATGGAAAGATGGAAAGTTATTGATATGCCATGTTGGAAAGTAATACAATATATTGAAAAACATTCATAAAGCGTTTGATTCTTTTTGCGCAAATAAGGAAAGTGAAAAATATTTTTTAATGTGTTGTCATGGCGCAGTTTTTATATCCCCCAAAATAGAAGAAAAAAGTTATGCTATATTTTGTGCGAAAGTAATGTACAATAATATTGGTAATAATATTGTGAATAAATTTATGTAATTTTCGGCATTTTGGGTTTAACCAAAATTATTCAACAAATAAGGATATAATCCCATTCCTGTGATTCATTTACATATGGTATATGTGGTACACTTTATAGCCAGGTGTGATCAGTTCATATCAAAAGTGATCTGGAAAATTGGCTGATTTTCATTGCCAGATATGACCAGAGCTGTAGATATTCGGAACTAGATTTTAGCCATTTGTGCTGGCACTAAAAAATAGATAAATAAATTTTGTTAAATAATTGTCCGTTAAAAAGATGACTTCATAAGTATAAGTTCTCTAATTTTAGTTTAAAGTTCTCATGAGATCTGAGAAGATCTGATATTTTTACACTGGGATACAGCATATAATAAAAAATATTAATTCTGAGATGTATTTATAAAGGCACTATTACTCGCAAGAGAAAACTGCTCGAGATAGAGCGAAAACACCTCTGATTTGTTAAAATCATTCACAATATAGGTTTCTGAGATGTATTTTGCTCTATCTCTAGAAGTTTTCTCTCGCGTGTAAATGTGCCTAAAAGTTTTGATATTTTATGTATATTTTGACGATTTTTTATCAAAATCATCTGGCAGCCCTGGTAAGAACAAAAATTGTATTCGGGTTTTTTTAGTTGCATACCGGAATTTCATTTTATTCACCGAAATTAAGTAGGATCCGTATAGAAAATATCTTCAACACACTGACTTAATATTGTTTCTACCAAATATGGGTGCACGGTTAAAAGATTTGCCACGCTTTAGTGGTTCTTTAAGGGCCAACACAGATTTGGAGGCTAAATTGCCTGTGAATAATGATAAAGAACTGATGGATGAGATGAAAAAGGAAAGAGATTCTTTTCTAAAAACGTAAGTGTCAAAAATACGGGAACTACCAATTTAGATGTGAATTTAATGTTTTGATATTTTCTAGGCAATCTGAAGATAAACGGACTATAAATGAGGTATTGCAACATATGCCACCCAATAGACGAGATCAAATTAAGATTCACATGCAAAAACTTCGAAATTTAGTACAAGAATGTATGGGCTATGATGAACAACCACCAGTGGTGGAACATGCTACCCTTTTTCTGTTTTGGTTAATGTTGGAGCAGAAAGTAATAACGGTAGCCACTACCATAAGGGTACGCTCAATTTTTGGTACTATATTTGGTAATAAATTGTCTATAATACATCAGACAGTTTGGTCCATAAGAGAGTTATTAGAAGATTATGAGGTGGAATATTTAAAGGAATGGAATAAACATTTGGGAAAGAAATCCAAAAATCAAAAACTCTGGGGTGAACATATTAAAGTTAAATTTAAAACAGTGCCAAACGAGCCGGTAGGAAATCTTGTAGATTTGGCGCCTACAGCTATTAATATAAATTCCACAGCCTTGGGTTTTTCCATGCAATGGGATCAAGAACCTGAACCATCAGGTAGTAAACCAAAATATCATAAAATAGTTAATACTTTTTTGGAAATGTCACAAAAGGAGGAACATTCTCATTTGCTGGGAAGCATTACAGAGTTATTAAATTCTAAAAAATCCAATAATGAATTACAAAATGATATAATTGAATTATTAGGATTTGAACATTTCGATTTAGTGCAAAGTGTTTTAACGGAGCGGGTAAAAATTTGCCACCAACTCCAAGAACTGGAACAAAAAGAAAAACGTTCAAAGCGTACCAAACAATTACAACAAAAGCAAGTTAAAAACTCTGAAACCGAATTAAGACCCACAGTCGCTTCCCAAGTTGTAGTACAATCAGCGTTGGAAAAAGTGTTGAGTAAACAGCAACGTAAAGAAGAAAAGAAAATGCAACGTTTAATGCAATCTTTGGGACGTAATGAAAAAGATGAAGATGAACAGGGAGAAATTATAAATCCAATACAATTACGTATGCAACAACAACGTAAACTTCTCGAAAATGCCCAACATCAGCCACTATTTAAAGCTACACAAAATCTTAAAGAATTTAGATCTACTCAATCACAGCAACAACCAAGATATCCTTATGTTTTTGATAGTCAACTGGAAGCTAAACAGCATGCTGGTTTTATTGGTGGCAATCGTATATCTCTGCCCGATTCCGCTGAACGTATCGATACTAAACAATCTGAGGAAGTGAGAATTTCTGCCACTGAACCACCTCCACTTTCCGTAGGCAATAATCGTATTAATATTTCCGATTTAGATGATATTGGTAAAATGGCTTTTGCTAATTGTAAAGAATTAAATCGTATCCAATCTGTAGTTTATCCGGTGGCATATCATAGCAATGAAAATATGTTGGTTTGTGCTCCCACTGGAGCGGGCAAAACTAATGTTGCCATGTTGGCTATTGTCCATACAATACGTTCTCATTTGGAAAATGGCATCATCAATCGTGATCAATTTAAAATTGTCTATATTGCTCCCATGAAGGCTTTGGCTTCTGAAATGGTGGCTAATTTTTCAAAACGTTTAAAAGAATTAAATATTGTAGTTAAGGAATTGACCGGTGACATGCAGTTGTCCAAGGCCGAAATGACAGCTACTCAAATTTTAGTGACCACACCAGAAAAATGGGATGTTGTGACAAGAAAGGGTAAGTGCTAATGATTTTTTTTATATAAAAGTTGCATTTCGAGCAATTTCTTTATAAGTCGGTTGTGGTGTAATGGTTAGCGCGTTGGAGTGTTACACGTAAGGCTGCTGGTTTGATCCCCAGCTTATATGAGTTTTCTATATCTCATTCATATCGTAGAGTCCTTCTTCAGTGTTTACATAGCACTTAACAACGCCGAAGTAAAATAATCATAGCTAATTCCTATTCTCACTTTCACCATTCACCTCAATTTTCGAATCTCATTATTTTCCTTGTAATAATTTTTACAAGTTTTATTTATAGTTGCAGTTGCAGATTTCATAACAGAGTTTGATGTAATAATAAAACAAAAACAAGACATTTTTATTGTTGGTGACATGAACATCGATATTCTTAAAGAAAATATTACAACAAAAAAATACTTGGATATGGCCCTGTCGAATGGTCTGCAGTGTATAATAAATTATTTAACAAGAGAAGATCTAAACAGAAATACTAGTACATGTATTGATCACTTGTTTATTAAAAGCAATCATCCAAACTCACTTACACATACTTCCGTCATTAGAACAACAATTTCCGACCATTACTCTCTTTTTTGCTATGCAGAAGAAAATGATATAAATATACAGAGATCGGAAAAAAGGCTTTACAATCGAGTACAAATCAACTCTCATATTGTAAACCGTGAAATAGAAGATACTAAATGGAATGACATAATGCATCAAAGTACTAATGATAACGATATATACAATAAAATATACAAAAGCTACTGTGAAATATACAATAAATCCAAACAAATTAAAAAACCAAGTAAAGCAAGAATATCAAACCCGTGGTTAACCGAAGAATTAATTAAATGTTGTGATTTTCGGGATAAACTTTATAGGAAATGGCGAAATAACCAAAAAAATACTAATTACGAAAAAGAATATAAAAAGTTTAGAAACATTTTAAATAAAAAACTAATTTTTGCTAAAAACGAATACTATCAGAAAATAGAAACAATATACGAACATGGCAATTACAATTAATAAACGAAATTGTCGAAAAAAAAACAAATAATATGTATTGACAGTGTAATAACAAGAAATTTTAAAAATGGAAAACTACAAAACATTACCGAAAACTTTGCAATTAAATTTAAAGAAAATGTACGAAATATAATACACAATTGTAACATTAAAACGATATGTACACTGCTGTTCTGAGTTTAGAGGGTTTTGATGCACAAGGAAGATACAAAGTAGAACCTTTTAAAAACAACTACGGAAAAAACACCTTATTTACAACATTACCAACGATTTTCAACAAGTTGCCATTAGATATTTTAAACACCAAATTTAAAAGAAAAAAACTCATAAAAAACTTTTTTATTAACTTGCAATGAATGAATTGTTAAATGAACTAATATACATCATTTTTATCTTGCAGACAAGCCAACTGGCTCGCAGGGATATTATTAAGACAAACTATATAATTTATATAAAATTAAAAATAAAATTGAATTGAAAAAAAGTTTTCCAATATTTGTTAGTTATAAAGAGTTTGGATAACATTGAAAAACTACGGGTTGTTGAAAAAATTATCATAGAGACAATCTGACAATAAAATATAAACAATAATGCAATTTAATGGAAAATCACTGATGAAGTCTGTCAATTAGACGGTACCACCTTACAGGCAAAAAAAAAGTGCGCGGTACACCTTCAAATATAAAGTATTTTTGCAAGACAATTTTTTTTTTTTTGGCGAACGTAGGGATGGCCTTTTTTAATTTTTCGTTATAGCTTCGGCATTTAAAGTCGGATTTTAAAGTGTGATATATCGATTTTTTTGCATCGAGGAGACCAGTGTTCTGCTATAAAGAAAAATCCAATGAAAAAAAAATTTTAAAAGGCACCCCTACTTTCGGCAATCAAGAAATAGAAAAATTTCTGCTGGGTTTATCGAAAAACTTCCTTAGCAAAAGTTTAATGATTTTTTGAAAGCTTTAATTTTCTAACATTAGGGCTGTACCAACCAGAGAACGGTTTGAGTGCCTTGTTTTATGCTTTTGAATGCAATCACAAAAATGTGCATATTGTTGTCAATACACATCATTTCAGTAAAGCAATACAGACACAATTGAAAAAAGTGAGTATGACGAAAGCCATGCATTGCACTGCATGTCTTCTGTTAATCTTACCTAACACTCACAAAAGCAAAGAATATAAAATGATTGGTATGAATACAAACCGATTGTTACGAATAGTCTCAATGTTGGTTGTATAAAAATTGAAAATTTTTATCTGTCAAATATTTTAGTATATATTTCGTGTCTATTTTTTTCACTTAAACATTAACAAAATGAGAAAATATATGCATATTTCATATTTAAATAAAAAAAATGGAAATTTCTTCACACTGCATTTTTCAAAATACTGCAACAGGTCAACGAATACTAAATGAATGTTGTGATTGGTTTTATTTTTTTAATGCGTCATCTCTTCATTTCGTTGCTTGACATGTAGTGGCATTATAAAAATAATGCGTAAAAACCACTCATCAAAAACAATGAATGTATATAAAAGCAATAGCATTAGTTATTGTTGTTGCATGAATACATGGCAAAAGCAATGAATGGTATGACTGCACAATAAAAACGAATGTACTCAAACCGTTCTCTGGTACCAACTGAGATCTGGTGGGTAAATACTAGAACGGGATACTTGAGGTCAATGGTCCTTAGAGCAAAACATTGGTCCCCTAGAGAGAAAAACATCGACGTATCATACTTTAAGATCCGACTGTAAATGCATAGATACAACGAAAAATGTAAAATGGCGATCCCTACATTCGGCAAAAAAAAAAAAAAATTTTTTTTTTTGAAAACTCATTGAAAAAATAATTTAGATTGGACGGTGTACGTGTGATCATTTGTATTATTCGGTAAAAAATGAGATTCAAAAATTGAAGTGAATTGTAAAAGTGAGAATACCCAGGTGGATATTGGAGACGGTAGAAAAAAAATGTCAATGGTACAAAAAAAGAGGCATTTCCACAGCGTTGATTATGGTAGGAGAAAAAAACATTATTTTGGATTGCTTTTCGAACGTTCACGAACAGTATTTTAGGAGTACTTTTCATACAAAATTTACAACCGTTTGTGAAATAAAAACACCCCAGCAAAAAAAAACCGAATGCATTCTACAAGAATGCATTTTTCACTGCATATAAAGTAGCTATATATGCTGATTTCTTACTTCCAATAAACGTATTTTAAATGACTTCCAAAATGCCATTAATTAAAAACTTTTTACTTCCCAGCAAAAAAATACCTGACCAAGATCCGTAAAAGCACCTATACTGTTCGGCACAAATGCGTTCAAATTGAGGTGAAAAAGGCATTTTTTTAACATTGGCTTGTCATAGGAGAGAAGGTGTTTATGCTACTTTAAGTCTGCTTTGCACGTCATAAAAATGAATGCTTGGATGTTCTTTTTTATACAGGAAAGTAATTCATTTTTGTTACTATCTAAGGAGAGATGAAATGTAACTTCTTGGGAATGCATTAAAATATATATTTAAGAAGTGATATTTATGACTTTTGAATGCATTCCCAAGAAGTTACTTTTCATCTCTCCTTAGATAGTAAAAAAAATGAATTGCTTTCCTATATAAAAAAGAACATCCAAGCACTCATTTTTATGACGTGCAAAGCAGACTTAAAGTAGCATAAACACCTTCTCTCCTATGACAAGCCAATGTTAAAAAAATGCCTTTTTCACCTCAATTTGAACGCATTCGTGCCGAACAATATAGGTGATTTTACGGATCTTGGTCAGGTATTTTTTTGCTGGGACTGTTAAAACATTGCTTTAAAGCGTTTTTCTAACGTTTGCAAAAAGTACTTTATCAGTACTACTTTTAAAGAATATATAACCGATTATTTAAAAACACTGTCAAAACGTTGATTTAAAGCTCCTTCAAAATGTTCGAAAAGTGCATTCCAAGTACTTTTTTGTTTTACAAAATTGTCTACAGTTAAACAAAAAATGCAGGAGTTAAAGTATTTAGTGTAGATGAGGAAAAAAATTTTATGATTTGACCGTTAAATTTAGTTTTTAATTTCTATATATGAGGAAAAAATTTAATTTTTTTAAATTAAAAAAAAAAATTTAAGTAGAAATTTTCGGGTGAGTGACATTTGAGTCACACTCATTCACGCTCACGAGGGGAAAATTCCATTCATGCACAATTACTCACTCTCACTCAAGTGAGAGAAATTACTTTTTATTCATACCCATGCGGGATCACGCTTTATGCACGTAAATCACACAAATTAGCGAGGAAAAATCCTCTCAAGTACTATTGATCTTTAATGTTAAGTATTAAATTCATCTTTTATAAACTACCCAGCAAAAAAAATGAGGAAAGAAAAGAAATTAAAACACTGCAACTGTTGAACAGGAAGTAGTTCTGATTTGGGGGTTCCATTGATGAATTTAACATTGGCTTGTCATAGGGAGGAAATTGTTCTTTGTTCTTTTTTAAAACAATGTAAATTTGAACCTGCGATATAGAAGTTCGTTTTCACTTCTTTTTATTTTAAAGTGTGGGCCGTTAAAAAGTGTAACACATAAAAAATTGAATAAGATGACTGGAATAAGTTAAAATTACAATAAAAGAAAAACTACTTGCTTTGGCATTTCTTTTTTGTTTATAAATTTATATTCCGTGTCATTTTACATATTTTGATCTCATGATATACATTTTTTCATTTTATTTTATATGCCTCCCATAAGTAATTTTACAGTGTCTTGGGTGACTATTTTGGGACCAGCTGGCCCAAAGTATCTAAAATTTGTAATGGTTTAGGGCACAAATATTGTCTTCTTTATTTACCTTTTCACCAGATCCCAGTATCTTTCAATTGACCGCTGTTCTGGGCAGTTTCGTGGGTTGGACCAATAGGTAAATTACTGATCGAATTTTTTGAATTTCTGATGGTTTTTTTTTTAATTTGAAATGGACATTTCTTTTAGAATTTTCTCAATCAAAAATCTAAATTTCTCTTCAGATTTTCTCAATTTTATAACAAAAAAAAATTAATTTCATTTAGAATTCTCCAAATAAAATTAATCGACAAAATTGGTGATTAATCGATTAATGCAAAATTAATGTATTTTCTTAACTTTTTATGAATAAAAACACAAAGAGCTGTCTTTTTTAATATTAAAAACTAGAAGAGCCATATATATAAAAAATGTTATTTAAGCTCTGTTTGAAAATACCAATTTACTTTTCAAAAATAAGCAAAAAATTTTGCTCAATATTAGTAGTCTGAGTATATCATAAATAAATGTTAAATTCTCAGTCTTTTCGGTTTTTTAAAGGCCATTAACAATAAACAAATTTTGAGCTAATTTACGCAGAGAGAATTAAATTGGACGAGTTTTAATGGAAGCTTTCACTAAACTAATGAAGTTTTCTTCACAAAGTTAATGCAAAAAAAAATTTACGAAAAAGCTTTTTCATTGGATGTATGTAATTTTCAATAAATAATACGAAATTTTTCCTAAAACTGCATCAATTCAATGAAAAGTTTATTACAGTGTTGTTTAAACATCATAAATTACTCTCTAAAATCTCAAAACTTAGTCTTTTTTTTGCCGTTTTTGAATTGTTCTAAATGAGTGTTCTGTCTGTCTGTTTTTAACACCTTGGTTACCCAGTGGTGTACCAGTGCTTGATTTTTTGTACCACTTGCAATTTCTGACTTTGATCTTTTGAATTTAATAATTTGCCTCAAATTGTTGTGCCTTTTATGAGTCTTTTCAGAAGGCTCATATTTTCGTCCAAAATATGAGCGATTTTAAAAAAAAAAAATTTAGAATTTTCAAAGACTTCGAATTGCCGAAAAGACTTTTATTGTTTGCTTCATTCACATTTTGCTGATGTAGAAGACTACATTTAATATGAGATTTTGATGCTTTAACCCTTAAATGCATGATCTCTTCGATTTTAACCATTTTTTCATATCTGATTTCTAAAGGCGTGTACATTTCAAGAAAAATACTTTAAAAAAAATATATTTATAAAAAAGGTGATTTTTTGAAAAATATGGTTTTTTGCCAAATAGCTAAATTGTGATTATTTTAACTTGTATGAAAAAAAAACAAAAAAAAATCTGTAAACTATGAATTATACATTTACTGTCGCCAAAATGACTTTAATTGCGAGAATACCACTTTAAATATTTAAACAAACATTTTTGAATATTACAATTTTTGTAAAAAAAAACGTGTGTTTTATATTTTTCACAAACATACGAAGCAAAACTAATATTTTTCCTATAACTGTTTAAAAAATCTGAGCTAAACTATAAGAACACTTTGTAAAGAAGGGGCCCCAGTGCCCAAAAATGCAGTTTTGTGCATCAAGTGGGTTTTGTTATTAAAAAACTGGTATGTTGCCAAATGGCTACACCATGCATTTAAGGGTTAATTTGCATTGCAGTAATGCCACCACTTTCTAATGAAAACTGATGAAGGGGACCTGGAAAATCCCCGAAACGATCGTATTTTCATTCCTGAAAGTGTAGAGGTTTTTGAAAGCAAAAAACTCTGTGAAGTATTTGTCAGGAGAGTATCCTGATGAAGAAAAATTGCAGTTTTTGGAAAAAAGTACTAATTATGTTAATTCATTATAAGGAAATTGGCCTTGAACTATAATTAATAAATTTCTAATTAATTAATTAAAAAGGTCGGTGAAAAACAATTTTTATTTTTAAATAAAAATTTAAAAAAATCTTATTTTAGTTGGCTCATGGAATAGTGTCCAAACTTTGCTGGCTGGGTAGTTTTTTTTTAAAGGCTGCTTGAACCAAATAGTCTGTAATGGCTACTGAAAATTTTGCTGTTATTACGGGAAATTTAACTGTTTTGAGTCCAGCAGTATTTTTTGCGAATTTTAGCAACACATGTCTGCTAATCTGTAGTACAACAACATTAGTAGTCGCTACTAAATTTTAGCAAACTGCAATTCAATGATGATGCATTTTAAATCGATTTACTAAAATTAGTTAAAAAACTTACTAAATATCAATCATTTTATTGCAATGAAATTAGTATAAATAATTAGTTGCAGCTACTAAATTTCAGTAAATTGTTGTAAACTGGAATTTAAAATCAATCTGCTGAAATTAGCAAAAAGTGTACTAAAAAATAAACAAACTGTAGAATCTAAAAAAAAATAATAAAATATTTTTTTTTCTTTCGATTGTAACAAGCGTATAATTACTTCATCGTACTTGAAATTTGGAGTCAAAATTGCAAACGGTTTTCCAGTTATTAGCTTTTTATGCATTGGAGATACAATAAAATTTTCTGAGTGTTATTTGCAAACTAACGGTGGGTCTCATACTGTAGTTTAACTTTAACTTAACTATAAACAAAAGAAAATGTTAAAAAAATATACACAAAACTACAAATTTTTGGGTTAACTATTAACTAAAGTTTAAACCTGCAGTATGAGAACCACCGTAAGAATATATCAATACTAACAAATATAAACTAAACAAGAATTGTAAAAAATCAACGAATTCTTATAAATAAAATTTTTTAAATTAGTATATTTTTCTGCTAAATTTAGCACTCGGTTTTGAAAAACTAGTAAAATGTTTTGCTGAAATCAGCAGCGAAAATTAGTAAACAAATCTGAAATTTGTAATAAGAGAATAGCAAAAGTGATTACTAAAAAAAATTGTACTAAAAATCAGTATAAAAATCATGGATGGTAACCGAAACGATAAGGGTTTTTTGGTTATTTCGGTAACGGTATTTTAAGGTTAGCGATATTTTGATTATTTCGGTAACGGTATTTTAAGGTTAGCGATATTTTGATTATTTCGGTAACGGTATTTTAAGGATAACGGTAGTCAGTTATTTCGATGCAACCAGCAATTTTTTTTACAAAAAACAAACGAGATTAAAAACAGAACCAATTTACCAACTTAAAGTACAAAAAATACTTAATAAGCAAGTGCAATTACCAAAAGCAGAAAATTAAAAATAAAGGTAACGGTATTTTAGCGGTAACGGTATTTCGTTTATTTCGGTAACGGAATTTTAGGGTATCAATACCCTAAAATGCCGTTACTGTTATCCTTAAAATTTTCAGAGCTCTGAAAACCATTTGCAGAGTGGAGTACTCCAGCATTTCGTATCGACCTTTAAGTCGGATTCACAATGCTGGAGTTCTCCACTCTGCAGAGTGGATTTTGGTCACTTCTTTTTCGCACTTACATATTTTTTGTATCATGTCATCTCTATTTTAGTACATTTCACTCTGTAGGGTGGAGTACTCCATCATTGTGAATGTGGCTTTAATGTAAAAATCGTAAGTTTCGAAATTTTTAGGAATTTTTTTTGTAAGTTTTATATGAAAATTTTCATATATCAGCAATACAAAACAAAAACCGGTTTTTCAAAAAGGCAGTTTTTAGAAGAATTCGAAAGCCAATTTTGCAAATAGGTGGAATACTTGACAACACTAATTTGACATACTGATGCATTTTAAAATCTGACATATTTCTCAAAGATATTTTGATTAAGAAAAATTATTTTAATTAAAGGTTAAAAAAGTTATTAAGAGAAAAATGTGTATTACATTTCTTAACGGTGCACTTCTTATTAATCTGTGTAAAATAAACTTTTGTTTAGAAAAGATTTCCAACATTTTACGTTTTACGTTTTTACAAAGTAAATGGTGTCGTAATCTAAGGATTTTTCCATAAAACAAAGATTACTTCTAATTTAAATTTGATTGTTATTTGAACCAAATATCCTTCAGACTAAACTAAACATTTCTTAAACTACTTTAATTAACAGATTCCTTAAAAAAGAAAGACGCAGAAAAATTCGAAGTCTATTCAATGGAGTTCAAATTTAGTAGAAGGCTGTACAAAAAGTCGTTTTTTTTTTTTGATGAGTGGTGTAATACGGTGCGTCCCTCCGTAAGTTTGTGAAATCTAAAATTTGGCCCTTTAAGCTATTTACGTGCCCACCCCTGCTATAAACTATTATAATCGACTAATATAAATATGTATTTTATTTCGCTTCTTCATTATCTCTTTCCTTTTGCTTCCAGGTGCTGGTGATGTAGCCTTAATTAGTTTAGTAAAACTTCTTATTATAGATGAAGTACATTTACTACATGGCGAAAGAGGACCTGTAGTTGAAGCTCTCGTAGCACGTACCCTACGTCTGGTAGAATCTTCTCAAAGTATGATACGTATCGTAGGTCTCTCTGCCACCTTACCCAATTACATAGATGTATCGAATTTCTTAAGGGTCAATCCAATGAAAGGTCTTTTCTATTTCGATGCACGCTTTAGACCAGTACCACTCGATACTGTTTTTATAGGTGTCAAAGCTGTCAAGCCTCTGCAACAATTAGCTGATATGGATCAAATATGTTATCAAAAGTGTTTGGAACAAGTACTACAGGGACATCAAGTTATGGTGTTTGTACATGCTCGTAATGCTACCGTACGTACGGCAAGTACTCTCAGAGAATTGTCACAACAAAATAATACAAATGCTGCATTCTTACCTGATACAAATACTAGTAATTATGGTTTGGCTTTAAGGGCCATACAAAAATCTCGAAACAAACAATTGGTGGAATTATTTTCTGCGGGTTTTGCTATGCATCATGCGGGTATGTTACGAACGGACCGTCAGTTGGTAGAGAAATATTTTGGAGAGGGACATGTTAAAGTATTGGTGTGTACAGCCACTTTAGCTTGGGGTGTTAATTTACCCGCACATGCTGTTATTATTAAAGGTAAGTTTAATTTTTTAATTTCTCATAATTTTCCCTAAACTATTTTATTTATTCTCTTAGGTACCGATATTTATGATTCCAAGCATGGTTCTTTTGTGGATTTAGGTATATTGGATGTTTTACAAATTTTCGGACGTGCTGGTCGTCCGCAATTTGATAAAAGTGGTGTTGGTACTATCATTACCACCTATGATAAACTTAATCACTATCTGTCCTTGCTAACCAATCAATTTCCCATTGAGTCCAATTTTGTACAATTTTTAGCTGATAATCTTAATGCTGAAATTGCTTTGGGTACCATCTCAAATGTAGAAGAAGCTGTAGAATGGCTTAGTTACACTTATCTCTTTGTACGTATGCGTATAAATCCTCATGTTTATGGTATAGAATATGCTGAAGTATTACAAGATCCTCAGTTGGAAACTAAACGACAGGCTTTAATAGTTGGTGCTGCTATGAGTTTAGATAAGGCTCGTATGATACGTTTCAATCAAAGAACATTAGATTTTAATGTTACCGATTTGGGTAGAACGGCTTCTCATTTTTATATTAAATATGATACGGTGGAAATCTTTAATGATTTACTTAAGCCCTTTATGAATGAAGGTGACATATTTGCTATGATTTCTCAGGCTCAAGAATTTCAACAATTAAAAGTTCGCGACGATGAATTGGAAGAATTAGATGATTTGCGTCATAATTATTGTAAAGTTAAAGCATTTGGTGGTAGTGAAAATGTTTGTGGCAAAGTAAATATATTAATGCAAACTTTCCTTTCCCATGGTTATGTGAAATCCTTTTCCTTAGTTTCCGACATGTCATATATTGTGCAAAATATAGCCCGTATTGCCAGAGCTTTATTTTCCATAGTACTACGTAATAATAATGCTATTCTATCGGGGCGTATTTTACAAATTTGTAAAATGTTTGAAAAACAACAATGGGATTTTGAAACGCCCATGCGTCAATTTGGTAATATTAATGCAGAAACTATTGATAAGCTAGAAGGTAGAGGTGTTAGTTTGTATACTCTAAGAGAAATGGAACAAAATGAATTAAAGGAGATTTTACGTAACGCTAGATATGCGGAAAATGTTTTAAAAGCTGCCAAAGAATTACCTATGCTGGAAATTGAAGCTAGTCTACAGCCCATAACACGTACAGTTTTAAGGATAAAAATTGATATATGGCCAAATTTTAATTGGAATGATCGCGTTCATGGCAAAGTTAGTGAAAGTTTTTGGCTGTGGATTGAAGATCCAGAAACAAATTATATATATCATTCGGAATTGTTTCAGGTAAGTTAAAATGTTTGTTTTCATATTAGGTCCGTTCCTTTCGGTTACCGCGGGAACCCGCGGAATCCCAAACTTACCCAAAAAGCGTTCCCGTACTCGAAAATTGGGTAAATGAGAACATTCAGGAGAAGGCATTTGTGTTTCTCTTTTTACCAAAGTTACCCAAACTTTTTCTTCGGTTAACTTTGGTTAATTGTAAAACTAACAGCTGATGCAATAATAACCAAAAACAACAATTGAAAAATTAAATTAAACAAACCAATACGCAAAAGAAATGTGTTATTTATAATAATTAATTGAATAAAATCAATAAGAACTTTTAAATGCAAATAAATATGTGTGTTTATTCAATTTTTCAAACAAAAATTGTACGCATTTTCACATTTTTCTTTGAAATGTATTTTTGGGCTCGAAAATTTTGGGTAATTTTGTCATTTTGTGAGAGGATTTTTTGCTTACTCTAATTTTACCGAACTTTACCCAAAAAGTAAAGGAACGGACTTATTAATAGAGAATTTTAATTAAGAATTTACTAAATATAGAATTGTTCAATTCTCAAATTCCATAAGTACTTAAAATTATAAGATATACATATATTCTTATATATACGAGTATAACAGAATAACTGACTGACTGACTGATTCAACATCAGCCAGCCCAAACCGCTGGAGGTAGAAGTTGATATGTGTAGGTTCCTCCTCCGGTATAGGCGTCTACTAAGAGAAGATTTTTGGAAATTCCTAATATGAGGGCAGAAAGGGTAAAGTCCCCCTATTGATGGCCTGCCCAAACTGCTGGAACTAGGAAGCTCCTACGGTGGACGTCCGCTTAGACGTAATTTTTTGAAATTGAAATTGTTATAAGGTCTTTTATATGTCTAAATTATTTAGAACCTCACATATCAGCTGTTTTATAGTGCGGCTATAGTTATGAAACGGAGTGTATACTCTCTTCTTTTTTCTAACCTGGAGCAACTTTATCCGGCGAACGTGCTCCAAATCCTTTTGGTCCGTGCCGGAATCGAACAAAATCCAGGACCATGGTTCTGCTCAGTTTGCCAGGACCGGTTACACTCTGGCGGAACATCAGTCAGGTGTAACATCTGCAATCAGTGGGTTCACCTCAGGAAGGACAGCAGTAGAAACTGCAGTGGATTAAGAACCCATAGGGACTGGGACGTAAATTACGTGGCCTCATGCTGTATTGGCCAGCGTAGTAGCTCATCGTCATCGGAGTTGTCAACATCGGCGACATCGTCGGCTCTGACATCATCGGTCACGATGATCCCGATCCCGTCCCAACAGCAACAACCACAGCAACAACAACAGCTACAACACCAACAGCAGACACCACAACTAATACCACGTGTGGTTGTCCCCCGACCTGAGGTGATAACCCTTATGCAGTTTAACTGCAACGGCCTCCAAGGTAAGATCACGGAGATAACTCGGTTTATGCAGCTCCACAAAGTCATGGTCGCTGCGGTCCAAGAAACTAAACTCAATGCCACCTGTAGCCTTCAGAGTTGTAATAATTACAACATTCTGGCAAGGTTCGCACACGGAGCGGAGGCGGGGGCCTCGCATTCATTATCGACAACACCGTGCAGTACAGAATGACCTCGCATGACCCAAATGTACGTAATATATACATGGAACACCAAGGTATAGCAGTAAGGTCAGGAGCTGTCGAGATCGAGTTGTACAATGTGTATATTTCGCCGGTTGCGAGCTGCGCCGCAGGATATCACCCGGACATCAGATTCCTTCTGGTGGGTGATAACCGCATGGTGATGGGCGATTTTAACTCACACCATGAGCTCTGGCACTCCAATCTGGGGGAAGACCAGAGAGGGATAGCCCTGGCGGAACAAGTCGATGACTCCACATTCTGCACACTGAATGAGGGCGCCCCCACCAGAATTGTAGGAAGTTGCAGTAGCTCGCCAGCATAACAATTTCAAGTATATGTCTGATAAATTACGCCTCCTGGCGGCCGATTATATTGTTGGCCTCAAACCACCTTCCTATAGTTTTTGCGCTCGATAGACCAAGTGACTTCATCGTCTCTGAACTCCGCACGTACATTAACCACAAAAAATTTTTTAGCGTTCAGAGAGTTCACCAACCGCAAATTCAATGACCTACTCACCCCAACCGATGTGCGCTCCGCAGAAAGGAAGTTTCGTGAAATCGTCAACGCAGCGGCTGCTCGCTTTATTTCGGCTGGAAGGATCACCAACATCACACCAAATTTCCAAGCCGAAGCGGCAGAACTCGCAAATGAGCGGGACGAGCTTCGTTCGACCAACCCCAGCGACCCCATGCCGAAGCCATTAAAAGAGTCAAGCCATCTAGAGCTCTGAGACCCGACGGAATTTCCATGCTGATGATCAAACAACTGGAGATGCCAGGATTAGAGTACCTGACAAAGGTCTTTAACCTTTCCTTATCCACCCTAATTGTGCCCGAGGTCTGGAAAATGGTGCCACTTTTCAAGCCAGGAAAGGATGCGAACCATTGAGCATCATACAGACCTATCTCCCTACTGTCACCGGTCGCTAAGACACTTGAGCTCTACTCCTCCCCAGGCTCACACAGCATTTTCAGCTTGCTCAGCACCAGCATGGATTCCGAAAGCAGCATAGTACAACAACAGCTTTAACCGCCATTGCCACACAGATAACCAGCGGTCTAAATCAGAGCCGCCCTTGCGAAAGGACGCAGCATAGTACAACAACAGCTTTAACCACCATTGCCACACAGATAACCAGCGGTCTAAATCAGAGCCGCCATTACGAAAGGACGGTTCTAGTGGCGCTTGACCTATCGAAGGCATTTGATACGGTCAGCCACGCGACCCTCTTCAGAGACATCGCCGACTCCAGGACGAAAGAAGTAAGGCTGGAACTGAATGTAGTAGTCGATGGCGTGCGAATTCCGACACTTAACCACCTCAAAATTCTTGGAGTTACATTCGACAGCCTGTTTATATCCTCAGCGCACACCACTGCAATTTGCAACAAGATGCAGAGTAGGAACAAGGTCCTCTAGTCGCTAGCCGGCAGCTCTTGGGGTACGGACAAAGAAGCCTTGTTGGCAACCTACAAAACAATTGGTCGGTCAGTGGTTAATTATGCTGCGCCAGTGTGGTCGCCTAGAGTCAGCGATACCCAGTGGAGAAAGCTCCAAACCTGCCAAAATGCTGCCCTCAGGACAATTACTGGATGCATACAAATGTCCTCCGTTCAGCATCTTCACGAGGAAACGAAGGTCCTAACAGTAAAGGAACACTGCCAAATGCTCTCGAAGCAGTTCCTGCTGGGATGTCATCGGAGGAGCCACCCGAATTACAATCTTACGGAGGTGGACCCCCCCCCCCCCGAGACATGTCAGAAAGGACCTTCGTATCTTTGAGGGCACGGTGCATTGAGCGTTATATGAGAGATCCGCTGGACGAAGCACCCTACAGGGCAGTTATAAACGATATTCACCGGGACACGGTAAATGACGCCATGAATTCTTACCGGATGAATATCGTTCGTGGAGGTCGTCCCCCGACTCACCTAGATAGTGGTAGTCGTTGCTACAACAACAACAAGGAAAAGAAATTTTAAGCTTTCTTCTTCAAGATTTTCGTCCATTAAACTACCCCAGTTTTTTTCTAGTTGGTTCAAAATGGAAATTTTGGAAATATTATTTATTTAATATTTTCATTAAGGCCCGATTACTGAATGTCCAGTTAGCTATTAACTGGGACTTTAACTAACACATTTGTTGTTGTTTCCCTTACAGAATTTTAATTTAACTGTCGGCTAAATAATCTAACCTAAATATATATACTTAAAATTATTCAGATACGGCATTTTGGTTCCGTCGAATATCATAAACTTTAACCTGGAACCGAAAATGACCCACAAATTTTCCAACAGAATTTTTAAATTCCCTTGAATTGCCAGGGCTCCCTAAAAATTAATTGGAATTAATTAAACTTTAAGGCACTTGTATATCATGTAAAAATTTCAGAGTGGATAGTTTTTGAATTCACTAGTTAGCCAATTTTATGTGACATGAAATCAGCCAAATCATTAAAATTGTACGCAAGGTGACCCACTGCAAAGCAACAGTAAAAATTATGCTCTTTCCAGTAGTAATTTTTTTTTTAATTTTTAAATAAAAGCCCATGAAACGAACGCACGCAATCAAGTTTGTGGCTCTGTGTTTTTAGAGAAAGAGAATATAAAAAAAATTAGAAGAATTGATTTATATAATCCATTTATTTTTTACTATTTCCATTCCAGGCCACTCGTAAATTTGTTTATAGCGGTAAACCCCAACAGCTGGTCATGACAATACCCCTTAAGGAGCCATTGCCACCACAATATTATATACGTGTGGCAAGTGATAATTGGCTAGGGAGTAGTACTTGGATACCGCTGACATTCAAACATCTTGTACTGCCCGAACATCATCCACCTTTAACTGAATTACTACCTTTACATCCACTGCCAGTTAGTTGTTTACAAAATCCACTCTACGAGTCCCTGTACAATTTTTCACATTTTAATCCTATACAAACACAAATTTTCCATTGTCTTTATTATACCGACAATAATGTGCTGCTAGGAGCACCTACAGGTTCTGGCAAAACTATTGTTGCGGAAATTGCTATGTTTAGAGCATTTAATAAGACACCTAAAGCCAAAGTCGTATATATAGCGCCTTTAAAGGCTTTAGTAAAAGAACGTATAAGTGATTGGAAAAAACGATTTGAGGCTGGCCCTTTACGTAAGAAGGTCGTCGAATTAACTGGTGATACAACGCCCGATATACAGGCTATAAGAGAATCACAACTTATTGTTACAACACCCGAAAAATGGGATGGTATAAGTCGTTCTTGGCAGACTAGAGAATATGTACAAGATGTTGCCTTAATTGTTATAGATGAAATACATCTATTGGGTGAAGATCGCGGTCCGGTGATAGAAGTTATTGTTTCCCGAACCAACTTTATTACCTCACACACGGGTCGTACAATACGAGTGGTGGGTTTATCGACCGCTTTGGCAAATGCTCAAGATTTAGCCAATTGGTTGGGCATTAAACAAATGGGTTTATATAATTTTAAACCATCTGTAAGACCGGTACCTTTGCAAGTTCATATCAATGGATTTTCGGGTAAGTTTCGAATTGTTAAATACATTACCAACTTTCTTTATACAATAAAATTTTCGTTAGGTAAACACTATTGCCCTCGTATGGCTACAATGAATCGGCCAACATTCCAAGCAATCCGCTCCTATTCTCCCACCGACCCAGCCATTGTATTTGTGTCTTCCAGAAGACAAACTCGTTTAACAGCCTTAGATCTTATAACATTTGTAGCTGGTGATGCAAATCCAAAACAATTTTTACACATGGAAGAATATGAAATGCAGCAAATTTTGCAGGACATTAAAGATTCAAATTTGAAATTTTGTTTAGCCTTTGGTATAGGTCTTCATCATGCTGGTCTACAGGAATCAGATCGTAAAACATGTGAAGAATTGTTTCTGAATCGTAAAATTCAAGTTCTCATAGCTACTGCAACATTAGCTTGGGGTGTCAATTTACCCGCTCACTTAGTGGTTATTAAGGGTACGGAATATTTTGATGGTAAAGTTAAGAAATATGTCGATATGCCCATAACAGATGTTTTACAAATGATGGGTCGAGCAGGCCGTCCACAATTCGATAATGAAGGTGTAGCCGTGGTCTTAGTACATGATGTAAAGAAAAACTTTTATAAAAAGTTTTTATATGATCCATTCCCAGTGGAATCCAGTCTGCTGGAAGTCTTACCCGAACATATTAATGCTGAAATAGTAGCGGGTACTGTTCAAACGAAACAGGCAGCTTTGGATTATCTTACTTGGACTTATTTCTTTAGACGTTTGCTAAAAAATCCAACATACTACAAATTAGATGGTTTAGAACCCACCCAACTCAATGCCTTCCTTTCGTCGTTGGTGGAAAAGGTTATTTATGAATTGGAAGCAGCCGCTTGTTTAGTACAAAGAGATCATATTTTAATACCCACTTTCTTGGGTCGTATATCATCATTCTATTATTTGTCTTATCGTACAATGAAATATTTTCTAGATGATTTAGATGTTCAAATGTCTATTGCTGATTTATTGTTGGCTATTGCAGATTCCTATGAATTTGATCAACAGCCAGTGCGTCACAATGAAGATAAATATAATGAGTAGGTTTGATTTTTATTGTTTTAAAAATTGTACTAATTTGCCCTATTTTTAATTTTTTAGAGAATTGGCTGATGTTTGTCGTTTTCGTCCCAGATCACCCACTTGGGATTCACCTTATACGAAAACATTCCTTTTAATGCAAGCACATTTTTCAAGACTTAGTTTACCCAATTCAGATTATCTTACCGACACTAAATCGGCTTTAGATAATGCTACACGTGTTATGCAGGTAAGTTTTACTTTAAGAGTTTTAGAAGGGCTTAATTTTTCTAATAACTAACTACAATCGGCCTAATTACATTTTTCATAGTCGAATTCGAAAGTAAGTCGCATTTGCTACAAAGTCGCAAACGCGTTTTGAATGAAGTGAAAAATTTTGACTAAAAATTCGACAAACGTAACCAGGCCGAATATTGTACAAAATCTTGGGAAAATATATGCCGCATATGCTTGAATATATGAACAAATTAAAAATTTTAGCGATATCTACGATAAAAATACAAAAAGAATTATTGTTTTAGCAGTGGGATTATATATCTATGGACTTTCTTCTTGTTCCCAAATCTAAGAACTCGGCTATCACTTTCGGTTGAGTCTAGATGGATGCTCGATATGAGTTGGGTTGTAGAACAAATGAGTTAAATTCCAGTGTGATGTTAAATTCCAAAGTTAAATTCCATCAGTGTTGCCATTTCAGTGCTTTTGGGGTATTTTGGTGCTTTTTTATATATTTAATCTTCAAAATTTCTAAATATTAGTTTGGTGCGTTTTTACCCCTTTTTTTGGTTAGTTTTTTAACCTTTTTTACGCGATTTTACAAAGCTAAAATGTGTTTTGTAAATTCCTGACTTAAGTTTTTCAAAAAATTAATATCGTGATTTTTTTTAATAATAAATACAGCATTTATTTACTTCAAATTACATAACCTAAGCCCTGGGGGCCATTGATAAATAAAAGCTACTACAAAAAAAAATAATTTAAATAAAGATAATAAAAATAAATAATAATAAAAATAAATAATAATAAAAATAAATAATAATAAAAATAAGTAAAAAATACAGTAAAACTATCATATAAAAAAATACTGAAAACATTATCTTGAATAATATAAATAGATATTTAAATAAAAATAATACAATCACCAGATTTTCCTAAGTGCAGCAATAATTAAAAAAGAAAAAG
The DNA here is from genome assembly GCA_949987735.1 of Leucophora obtusa. NCBI lineage: Eukaryota > Metazoa > Arthropoda > Insecta > Diptera > Anthomyiidae > Leucophora > Leucophora obtusa. The sequence continues at coordinate 291,127,669 of OX465295.1, read as the reverse complement.
TCGAGAGAGATAAAAATGGTAGCACAAACAAAAAGCTATAACTCATGAATAGCTACATAATCCTTAAGCTTTCGCCTAAAGACCTGGGGTGAAAAAGCAAAACCTCTCAGGTATAGAGGTAGATTGTTCCATATTTTTGAAAGCCTAATCTGAAATGATCTCTCGAACATAGTAGTATGATGTGTTGGATAAACCAATTCGGGGTTTCTATCCGAGTTGGACAAAAGAAAGTTGTCAACTATATAGTCCGGAAACCCATTAACCCAATAACCTCATACCTACATAATTAACAAAAGAGCACCCAAGAAATTGGATTACGTACGGAGTCACATGAGAGCGAAGTCTTAGGCCAAAAACATATCTAATAATTCTATTGAAAATCTTGGTAAACCTATTAAATTCACCGCCTGTGGTACCAGAAAATACCTCGACACAACATAATATATGAGGCATCAACAAGGCATGTGCCACACGCATCCTAATTGAGAGAGGCAGATACAAGTCAAGAGAATACAACCTTCTCAACAATAATGATATTTTCGAAGAAATGTTCTTAATATGCGATGAGAAATTTAAATGATTGTCAATTAAAACTCCAAGACACTTAATCTTATCCACAAATTCAACTCTCATGCCATCGAGAGCAACCATTATAGTATCAGTATCGAAACCAAAACCTATTAACTTCGTCTTTCTTGGATTGACAACAAAACCATTGCCAGAAGACCAAGATATAACTTCATGTATGATGAAATTTACACCCTCTTCCAAGACATCTACAAATTGCGAATCGGCATAGCAAAGAAACTGAACATCATCCGCATAAACGTAAGACTGACATGATAGACCATTCCCAAATGTAAGAAGATCATTCAAGTAAATCATGAACAGTAGTGGGCCAATAACAGACCCCTGAGGTACACCACTGGTTATTGGTTTCATTAAAGAAAAAGAATCGCCAATCGAAACAAACTGACTTCTACAACTCACCCCATTTTTGGTAAATTTTTACCCGTTTTCACAATGATCAAGGTGCTTTCCTGCCTTCAAGAGTTGGCAACACTGAATTCCATTTAACATAACACTATTACTTTTAGGCTGGATTACTGAATGTTCAGTTAGCTACTGGGACTTTAACTGATACATTTGTTGTTGTTTCTCATATAAAATTTAAATTTAACTGTGGAATAAATTTTAACTGGACATTAAGTAATCGGGGCTTAAGTTTCAATTAGACGTGCCATATCGCCATAGCCGTAACCATATCGCCATAGCAGAAAACCAAAATTCAATTGGTTTCTACGGTTATGGCGTTATGGCATGTCACCAATAATCGTATACATTGTAGCCCATAAGATTTTTTTTAACAGCTGTTTTATATGGTTATGGCACGTCTAATTGAACCTTTAACAGTCTTTGTTTCTCACTCTCATTTAATGTTTTCTGTTGCCTACATCGCAGTGTTAAATTCCATTGCAGAACACCGTAAACATTAACAGAACTTGGAAAATAAGTACCAAATGTTATAATTAATACTCAATATTATGAATCGATTCATGACCAGATTTACTCTTTTGGATAATATTCATCTAAATCGAGCCCGTACCGTGCGTACAGAAGAAGCCATCGCCTCTGTAGACGTGAGTATGACAGAGGACTCGAATTTATCGATCCGACGCCGTTCTCAGCGACTCGGTCGTGATTCGTGATTTTTTTTATTGCTCATGTCATTGCAAATCATTCGAAGGTAATGGTTACAACAAAACGGCGTAACATGCCATACAGCGCGTGAAACCATCACTTTGTTGAGCCAAACGTTTGGTGACCAAATTATTTCAAGAAATGGACCTGTAAATTGGACACCTCTTCGTGTGATTTGACACCTTAGGGCTACTTTTTGTGGGGGTACGTCAAATCCTTGGGTTATGCAGATAAACCCGCAATGATTGATCATTTAGAAGCCAACATTCGACACACTATTGACGAAATAAGACCGGGTATGCTCAAAAAAGTGGTGCAAAATTGAACCGACAAGATGGCGTTCATAAGGCGCAGTCGCGGAGGCCATGTGCCAGAAATTATTTCTAAATATTCAATGCCATGAAATTTGTGAGCTAATAAAATTTTGGTCATTTCATTGAATTTTGTTCATTCCATTGAATTTGTTGCTTTATTTAACCCATTCACTACCGACTTTTTGTTTGCGGATGTATCGTTATTTTGACTTCAGATTCTTGTTAAGAGTCCTCAAATTAGAAAAAAAATATGTAACGTGTTTGCCCCCTCCTACTCCTATATACCTAAAATGATGTTCGAAAATCGATTTTTTAAACTTCTCATCCCTGTTTTACCCCTTAAATATTCGAATAGCCAAAAATCCTATGGTCGATTTTGTTCTCGTCATAAAACGAAGCTATATGCCAAGTTTAGTTTATGAGAAACTCCAAATCCCCCTTTTCTCAGACATTATGATATATTCAAAAAATTAGACTTCATTAACGAATATTGCGACTATATTGCCATGTTGAATTGCTAATACATGTAGTGATTTTTCTTTGTAGGCCAATAGTCTAATAAACTTATTTACAAAAAATATAACATTTTTTTGCATTATCAAATTTTATGTATTCTTTTAAAGATGTTTACACTGTAGTATACAAGGGTAGTGAAAGAGTTAAGAAAAAAGTTCTATGCCTCTAAAAAAAACACCCTAATTACTAGCTAAATAGTACTGCTCCATTTAAACGGTTAAACGAATTGATCTAGAAATATCGAATAACATGAGTTTTTATATTTAGCCCTTCTTTCAGAATATGTTTTTTTTTTTTTTTAATATATTTGTATTTATTGAATCTTTCTCTTAAAGAAAATAACAATAAGTTTTCAAATCTTAAATACTACCTTATACTTATTGTACCAGACCAATGCCAGTTTCCAACTAAATGATTTTAGATTTTGATATACATCATTCCAATGTCAGGTCTAGCGTGTCTTCTCTTCAGACGCATATGACCATCGCTAGAAAGTATGCTGCGGGCTAGGGGATTTGGATGCTCAATAAGTTTGTTTACGTATTTTAAACTGCTTTTTCTTGCCTCTTCGAGAACAGTGGGGATGTTGAGATCCTCGTGAAGGTTTGAATTTTTGAAATACCAAGGGGCACCAGTTATAATTCTTAGAATCTTAGATTGTCTTCTCTGGAGTTTTTCGATATTTGAAGCAGAAGCTGTACCCCACAGTTGGATACCGTAGGACCAAATTGGTTTAATTACTACGTTGTAAATGAGAACTTTGTATTCTAGACTAAGAGTGGATCTCGAGTTTATAAGCCACATCAATTGAGATGTCTTCAATTTTGTTTGAATTAATTTGGATTCGATATGTTTGATGGGGCTGCAATTTTCCTTTCGTAGAGTAAAGGTTACATGAGCACACTTAAATGGATTAATCTTTATTTTCCAGTTTTCGAGCCATTTTTCTAGTTAAGATATGTGGGCTTGAAAATGATTAGATGAAGTTGTGGGACAAAAGAGTGTGCTGATAATCGCTGTATCATCAGCAAATGTGAACGTTTTCATTACGCTATGGGTGGGCATGTCTGCAGTGTACAATAGGTATAGAAAGGGACCCAATATACTACCCTGTGGAACGCCTGCACTTATTAATAGCGTACTTGAGAAGTTTTCTTTCACCTTGATTACAAAAGAGCGGTTCGACAAGTAATTTTCGAGAATCTTGTGAGTATTTTGTGGTAAAGTGTGGGTAATTTTCCAAATAAGTCCTTTGTGCCAAACTTTATCGAACGCTTGAGAGGTATCGATAAATAGAGCTGAACAGTAAAGTTTTGATTCAAATGTTTCCCTTATAATGTTGACAATTCTATGCACTTGTTCTATTGTACTATGGCTTTTTCGAAAACCGAACTGATGCTGAGGTATAATACCATGATCGTTAGTATAAGGTATAATAACATTAAGGAGTAGTTTTTCATACACTTTTGATAATATTGACAGCAGGCTGATTGGTCTATATGATGATGTTTGCGTAATGTTTTTGCCGGGTTTTGGGATCATAATTATTTGTGACTGTTTCCAGTTTAGGGGAAAGTGCTCTAATCTATTTATGGCGTTAAATATAAACATCAGTGTTCTAACTGCACATTCGGGAAGTTCTTTAATCATTTTTCCCGATATTTTATCGTGTCCTGGAGAATTTTTTACGTCAAGCTCTCCAATAATATTCATCACTTCTGGGAGTCTGAATTTAATTGGATTTATAGGAGTACTACAAAATGTTTGCAGATCGCAATTTATGTTTGCAAAGACGTTTGGTGTGAATACTTGTTCCAAGTTAGCTTTTTCGAGGTTATTCCTAGCCCAATCGCCATTGGGAAGTCGAATTGGTGACTCTAGTGTTGTAGGGCATTTAAATTGCTTTGTAGCTCGCCAAAGGCTATGATTTGTTCTATCGGTTGGGTCAAGATTCGATAGATAGTCTTTGGGAGAAGATTCACGGAAGTCTTTTAAAGCGGCACGTAATTGTCTGCTGGATGATGCAAGTTGTTTCTTTAGAGTAGGTGATCTATGTATTTGCCATTGCCTGCGAATTTCTCTTTTCCGTTTAATTAGATTATCGATGCTAATTGGGTATTTATATCTGAAATTGCTGCTTGTCGGTTTTTCAGGGAAGCTAATTTTGCAGCTGAGAATAAAATATCCGTAAAGACAGCAACTGCTGAGTCGATCTCGTTACTACTTTTCAACGAAATATTTTGGGGTAGGTGAGAACTTACATATATACTTTTTGTATTTCAACCAGTTGGTATTTTTATTAGGAATAGTAGCTTTAACAGGAGAAATGTGTTGTATGCTGCGCATGTTTATTAAAACCGGGGAGTGATCAGACGATAGCTCATAAAGCGGGGTGGCTAATATTTGTTCACGTTTAATGCCTCTTGTAACTCCGAAATCTATTAGGTCGGGAATTTTTTCACGATCTGTAGGCCAGTAAGTGGGATGGCCAGATGAAATAACATCAAGTTTAGCAGTCGAAACTGCATAAGTAATTGACGGCCCCTTGGCGAGATGAGTCTAGAGCCCCAATGGGTGTGTTTCGCATTAAAGTCTCCTGCGACTAAAAATTTTGTACCCAGTGTGGAAAAGAAATCGAGAAACTGTTGTTCTGAGACTGTAAACCCGGGTCGACAATATACCGAAGATATATTTAATTTATCCATGGGGCTATTATAACAGATAGTTGTAGCTTGAAGATAGTCTGTTGAGTAGTTTTGCAGGGCATAGTGCTTAAAATTTGCTTTGACAATAATGGCCGTGCCGCCGATTGCTCGACCGCTGGGGTGTTTAATGTCATACACAGTATAACCTCGGATTCTAAAGCAGTTATTTGATGTGAAGTGTGTTTCTGATACTAGCATTATATCAACCTCTTTCGAGTGTAGAAAATATTCTACTTCGTTTTTATGATGGCTTAGGCCGTTTGCATTCCAATGACATATTGTTATGGGATTCATTTTTGTGCTAGAGATTGGATAAGTATAGATTGATTTCTCATCATTTCCTGCATCATACCTGTCATTGTGTCCATAAAAGTGTGCATTGAATCTACTAAAAGTTTTATAGAGCCCTCCAAAGTAGACTTGTTGGGGTTCAGAAGCAATTCTAAGTAAAAAGTTCGCCGTACACCCTCCAATATGATGTATTTTTGGAAGGCGATTTCAAAAAAAAAATTTTTTAATTTTTTGTTATAGCTTTGGCATTTAAAATCGGATTTTAAAGTGTGATATAATCGATTTTTTGCCTCGAGGAGACCAGTGTTTTGCTATATAGTAAAAATACAACTAAAAAAAATTTAAAAATTTTTTGAAACCTCCTTGCAAAAATACTTCATATTGGAGGGTGTACGGCGCACTTTTTTTTTTGCCTGTAAGGTGGTACGCTCTACTGGGCAGCCTCTATAATTTGCGGTATGGTTGGCTCCACAGTTACTACATTTTTTTATTCTGGGATCATTTTTTGGACTTTTGCATTCAAGAGTTCTGTGCAGTTCTCCGCAAATTACGCAAACTGGCGGGAGTTTGCAGTAACTTTTTGTGTGGCCATACTCTTGGCAGTTTTGACATTGAACCGGGTCTTTCCGTTTATGGGGTTGTTCGACCGCTATTTTACGGTGTAGGAGGTATCTTATGAAGTAGATTGGGTGGGTTTCATTCTTTTTTATCTTATTTTTGTCAAAGGCAATTTCAACTCTAAAGAGTGGTTGGGGAATTTTATTTTTATTGATCACATTTTGGATCGACTTGACTTCATATCCTGCTGATTAAAGAGCATCTTTAATTTCGCTAGTGGGCACTGAACTTTCAATGCCTTTTATTACTACTATCAAACCTTTTGCGCTTTTTAATTGATAAGTGTAGGAATTTTTCTTTTTCTCATCGAAATTGTTAGTGACTTTCCTAAAGTATTTTTCAGAATACACCTGCACTTTTGTTTCATAAACATATCCTTTTCGTATGGAGACAACATGGAAATTGTTGGAGCCGATAAGGGCAGCTAAATTATTTACTAATAAGTTGTTACTTTGTTCGAGGACATAAATTGGAGGAGGTTTTTGTTCTTTAATAGGGGTGGTAGCGACTTCAGCATTGTCCTCTTTTGCAAGAATGGCATAATAATTTGTAAAAGTTGGGTTTTGGGTTTTCTGTTGTTTAGATTGCGGAATATGTTTTGTGGAGTTTGGGCTTCGTGGCCTTTTCAAAATTTCAAAATAATGATTCATTCCGGTTTGAATGGTTTTCTTCGGCGGGGTATTTAGAACCCCATTTTCGTTACCCACGTTTTCAGGTTTTGGAGGGCTACCTGGCATTCCTTCTATTATCTGTAAAAGCTTTTATTTTGAACTTTTAGTAAAGCTTCAATTTGAAAGCTCTAACATTGAGAGTAGCTTGAAAAGCTTTTTTTTATGAACACAGGGTAATACTGTTTTGAGTATGAACAAGGCAATACAGAGAAATACAGAAAAGCCGTTTTTTCTAATCACTTGGATTTAATAAATCCAAAAAGTATTTCTAAAAGTGCTCAACAGATGGGGTTAGATTCTTCCTATTTAAAAAAATTTTTCTGTCCGACACTTCTTTCACCCTAATTTATAATACCGAATTCGATGATGAAAGATTTTACTTTAACTTTTAATGTATAATTATATTTTACATAAAACACCGATAAACAGTCTGCCTTTTCAGTTTTATCACTTCAATATATATTTTTACACAATTGAAAAATTCCATTGCAATATTTAATATTCACTAATTGCCCTACGGGAAATTTTAACAAACTGTTACCGAACTGGCCCCTTTATATGAAATAGACTGGTCACTTTTACATGGCGTTGTCATAGGAGGGGGAAATTGACCCCCTGTGACATGTCACAAGACAAATCTTAGGACAGGTTACTGAACTCTCATAAAAAACAAAGTTCAGGAACCTGTCCTGGGATTTGTCTTGTGACATGTCACAAGGGGTCAATTTTCCCCTCCTATGATAACGCCATGTAAAAGTGACCAGTCTATTTCATATAAAGGGGCCAGTTCGGTGACAGTTTGTTAAAATTTCCCGAAGGGCAATTAGTGAATATTAATATGGATTTAATTAAATTACTTACTGTAGAGTGAAAAATTGCCATTTCTATTTGAGCTATTTCTCCATGTCCAAGATGAAAAATATGTATTTGGTGAGGTGTAGTTTTTTTTTCTAAACATATTTCATAAAAAAAAAAATTAATAGAAATCTTTTATTTGTTAGTTTTTCAATTTTTTTGTTTCTCTTTTAATTTTCATTCGTATTTTTTTTTGACAATAAATTAATAGGCTGTTTAATATATTTGTGCTTTTATTGTGGATTTATTAAATCCAGCTTTTTTTTGGATTTAATAAATCCATTTTTTGTATGAAAAATTCTAAATCCAGGTGATTAAAAAACACGCTAAATAGCTGTGTTTGTGCGGCAATCTATCAACGTTGGCTTATGTCATACCCATATAAATTTGACACTAGCCAACATTTAGTGTTAACTCTTAAAGTTACTAATGTCAAATTTGTATGGGAATGACATAAGCCAACGTTGACAGCTTGCCGCACGAACACAGCTAATGTAGGCGCGCTTTTTATTCTTGTGGAGTCTCAATGTATATTAACGAATTAAGGGTAGAAACAAAAGATGTAAAAAGTTGTTTCACCTTAAATTTTTGCAGCTTTTTATTTATTTTGTTGATGCGAAGACAAAACTCCAGTAATTAGGAACACTTTTATCACTCACAAATCAAAAAGTAAACACTTCTAAGCTTTTAGGTTTATGTTTTACTTTAATTTTTAATTATTTAATTGTAGCACTTTTTAAGTTTTACTTTGACAGCTTCCAGGGTTGCCAAAAAGCAGAATATGTATATTAGATTTTGTCACGGGTGCAATTAAAAGTTAAAATTTATCGGACGATGTTTTAACAAAAATAAAGTTTTCAAGTACAAATTATATTGGATTTAATTATTTTCTAATGAGCGGGAATTCACGGGATACAAGGAAATTTAAAAACAATTCCCGCTATCCCTGGAAATGAAAAAGTCCGGGAAAAGAAAAAGTGTAGGCTTTTTAATGTCAAAGAATACCAGTAGAGCACTGTTAGAGTGGAAACCGAGTTCCTAACCTTTGCTGGCACCGAGCAAGCGAAACGCTGAGAACTAGAGATCTGTATAAAGAAAATATCAATGCAAATCCTCTAAAGAATTCAAAAAACGAGCTGGTGCACTTTTGAGAAGAGCAAATAAAATTGTGGAAGGACCATAACATGAATATGTTATCTAATAACAAAATGTTAAGTGTTTCAAGCAAAAAAGTTCCGAACAATTTGAACCCCTTGTTATACACACTTGATATGTGATTGGGCCGTTAAAAATTGGTTCATAATTAATAGTTTTGGACCTATAGACTGGAGTTTGGCCTATTGTTTCGTGCATTTCCGTTGCACCTTTTTTTATGTACCATGCTTTAAGAGATAGCAAGCGTTATTACTTACACTTTCGAACGGACCCCGGACATTGCAACCGTTTGGAAAATGACCATAACTGACAACCTTTTGAAGAGTTTTCGGTTTAAAGTTACTTCATTTCGTACACTTTTGTAGAAAAATAACTTTGTTTTTTTAACTTTATTTAGAACACTTTTCAGACAAGTTTTACCTCATTTAGTACACTTTCAAAAGAAAAAAATATATAATTTGGCACTTTTGTGGGGATTCAATGGTTATTGTGAGGATTCGTAAATTTCATCGTAAGATTTTCTTATGAAAACTGACAGTATCTTTTTAGTACACCTAACTAATTAAATTGCGGCCCTATGTTCCACTGGGAATTAAAGGATTAAATATATATATATAACTAATTAAATGCTTATGCATAATAATTTTAAAACCTTATAACACGTTTATAAAATGAATTTTGTATGAAAATTTTGTTTTATTAGCTATTTATAAACTTAAAAAGTGATTATGCATATGACCCTTAAACTTTCGTACGCTTTTAACCAATAAAACTTGAAAACTCCTTTAAAATTTTTCATATTTATAAAAAATATTCTTTCTAGGCAATGGTTGATTACACCGCTGAGCGTGGTTGGCTCTCTACCACCCTTAAAGTACAACAAGTTATGCAAAGTGTTATACAAGCCAGATGGTTTGATGAAAGTGAATTTCTTACACTGCCCCATGTCAATAATGCCAACATACATCTGTTCTATAACATACAAAACAATTATGAATATTTAACATTGCCGGCATTAAAAGAAATCTGTCGTAATGATTATGAAAAGTTGGCTGGACCCTTAAGAGATATGTTTGAAGAGCCAGAAATTGAACAAATCTATAAAGTTTTACAAGATTTACCAGAAATTGCGGTAAATATATCAGTACAAGGAAGACATTATGATCGTGTGGAAGCAACAAGAGAAATTCCAACAGATTTTAAGTCAGATAAATGGACAGAAATACATCCAAATGAGGTAAGTTTGAATTATGCAATGGGGACTTAATTTGAATTCTAATATATTGTGTTTCTTTAATTTAAGGATTATGTTCTTTGTATTAATATGAAACGTTTAAATACAAATCGTTATTTTAATACCAACATCCATTGTCCCAAATATCCCAAAGGTAAAAATGAAGCATGGTTTTTGACCTTGGGATCCCAGGGGACCGATGAACTTTTAGCCATGAAACGTATTAATATACGTAGTTTAAAGGCATCCAATCGTATAACATTTCAATGTCCACCCCGCAAAGGTCGCCTGCTGTTAACACTTTATTTAATGTCAGATTGTTTGATTGGTTTAGATCAACAATATGATTTACAATTTGAAATTGTAGATGCTAAGGAGCAACTATAACAACCCTTAAAAACAATGAAATGCAATTTGTATATTATAAAAGACAAATAATTTAAAAGAGTTTAATTTAGAATTTGATTATAAACTAAGTAATTCGACTGCAAATGTGTTTATGATTTTTTTAATTTATTCAATTTTGTTTTGTTTTTATTTTGAATTTGGACAGCTTTAAGTTAATAAGTCCATAAATTCTTTAATATGACTGCGAAGACGTTGTATGTTACCAATTGTAATCTTTAATTATATTGTTTTTTTTTTTATTACATATGAATTTTGTATGGTTCATTAGTTTTCTTTAAGATAAATGAACGTAAAAAAAATGTTATTTAACAATAAATATAAATTTATAAAATTTATTATTTACTACAACTAAACATTTTCACAATTTTAACACTATTTTATTTTGGGCTCATTTGTAGAGAGTTAAACATGAATTATTTTGGTAACCAGTGAACGTTTTTTTTTTCAAGGTTAAGAATTGCGAATATCAAGTATTTGCTGCCATGCTGAGATTTACGGGCAATGACTTTATATGTAGATGTTATAGGGGTAACAATATGTCTAAGATGTTTGCCTAACAAACAAATATTTCAAAAAATCATTTAGCAAACGTGGCTGTCCATACCATTTGCTTTGGCATTACACATGTTGATGAGAGGTCATCAATGATGGTGAACGGGTACTGAGAAAACACGCGAGCTTCTTCAATTCAGCTATCCCTTCAAACGTTATTCTTGCCCATACTTTAAAATAAGACAAAGTGGAGTTAGTCTTAAGGACGCGTAGCGTTCCCATGACAGTATGTTCTACACACCGGAGTGACTTAAAACCCATTGGACACCAAAGTCTAATGCTGTCAACTCACAAAGAAGGTCGCCGTATTTGGTTCAATCAGATTTGAATGGATTTTGGATATGTGATAGAGATGACAGACAAAATAAACACATTCACCTTTTCAGCGGCCCAATCTCATATTTGAGGGTTAACAAGTGGGGTCAAAAATGTTCCTGTTAATCGTGTTTTAATTTTTTTTCATGTTTGTTCCAAGAAACAAATTGGGTATTAAATGAAGGATGCATTGAAGATATATTAAATATATATGTTCCCTCGGTTCCTATAAGGAGCATAGGGATTAAATAGCGAACAAAATATTAAAAAGTTTTCAAACAAAAAAGTTCTGAACAACCTTAAAACTGATTTTTATCCCCTAAATATTAATTTGGGCCGATATGTTTAGAACCCAATGTTATTTAATTTTGTACCCTCTATGACATATCCAAACTTTATCGAAATCTGCAGGAACCCAGAAAGAGACTCCTTGTCAGTAGAAACCCAAAAATATGTATGTTTCTTTTCATATTTTTTCTTTCGGTAAAAAGCACTACAAATTTGAATTATTTGTGCCTTAACCATACCAAACCACGGTTATCAAATCTCGAGGAAAAACGAATAACTCCGCGATCTGCACTGGATTATAGAGAGCTCGCCAGACAAAATTTACTCACTAACCTCTCTTTCTAGATCCTGCAAAGGAAGCAGGCCGTTCAAGGTAGCTCCTACATCCTTGCAAGGAGGTGTGTCATACCAGGTCATATCCTTGAAGGTCCTGTGAACATCTTTGAAGGTACTGGGAAAATCCTGGAAGGTCCTGTGAGTCTCCTTGAAGGTACTGCGAATATCCTTGAAGCTCCTGTGAATACACTTGAAGGGCCTGTGAATATCCTTGAAAGATCTGTGAAAATACTTGAAGGTCTTGCATCCTTGATGGTTCTGTGAATATCCTTGAAGGACCGGTGAATATCCTTGAAGGTCCTGTGAATACACTTATATGAATATCCTTGAAGGTCCTGTGAATATCCTTGAAGGTGCTGCGAGTCTCATTGAAGGTCCTGTGAATATTCTTGACGGTCCTGTGAATATCCTTGAAGGTCTTTCGAATATCCTTGGAGGACCTGCGTGAATCCTTGAAGGTTCTGAAGATACTGCCCTGTGAATCTTCCCCCCCCCCCAATTCAAGATATTCCACCGTACCAACCTGGTAGCCACCAGAGCTGTAACCAACGGAATTGACTACGCCCGAAACGTGTGCCGTCCCAGGTTAAAAATTTTGGAGATTTTTACATTTTTAATTAGTTTTTGTGACAAAAAAGGGATAACGTTATAAATGAACTAAAAAATACAAAAAACATAAATACAAAAATGAAACTCAAATAAAAAAATTATTTCATCATTATCATCTGCTGTGTTGATTTTGTGTTTTTGTATTCCAAAAACCATATTTTGTTTGTCAAACAAGCTGGCCAGCATGCTTTATCATATATAGGACGCTTTACAATGTCGTAATTACTGTGTGAATGAGAAAAATGCAGACTAGGTAGGGTCATAACCACCTCTTTAGTGATTTACCATCCCCTCCGATTTAAAGACATCGCAGAAGATTTTTCGCAAAGTCACAGCGGCAGCCAATGGCAATCTAAGCTACAGTCGACCAGGCAGGTGAAGCAATAGTCAATTCTCTCCCAAATCCGACAAAACGTGATGATGGGTTCGGAAAATCATTCGCCAACAATAAAATATTGGACTCTAAGAAATGCGCGAGCACTTCGAGAAAGACATGGCGAAACGGGGTGAAATGACAAAAATTCTTGATATTCCAGAAAAGTAACTAACCAAGTCGTTTGCTTCCATGGAATTTCCATACTAATGCTCAACCAACTAAATGTGCCGGGAAAAGAGTACATGGTCAAATCTTCAATCCGTCCATTTCCGCTCTAGTTATACCCGAGGTGTGAAAGGTGGGTAGAGTCGAACCGATATCAAAATCGGGGAAAAAGACGACCCTTCTTGATAAATTTAATATCAAAAATTGCTAGTAGTAAGTATTAACTTTTCTATATTTATACGAATGTTGTTGACAATTCAGGGGCACCGGTAGAACGTTTTTTGGTCGAATTGATTGACGATCAGGAAAAAGTTCTGTTTAATTTAGCTAAAAATTCTCTGGATTAAGCAAAATTCTTTGCTAATTTAACTATAAAGCTAGGGTGTTATTATGTAATTCGATTCGAAACGGAAATGCTTTCGAACGGAATTGTCACATTGAAAATCAAGTACCAAAAAACAGTTTTTAATGGGGGAAAATATTGAAAATGTGTATGCTAGACTATCGCATACACATTTTCAATATTTTCCTCCATTAAAAACCATTTTTCTGTACTTGCTTTTCAATGTGAAAATTCCATGGATGGTAACCGAAACGAATGCGGTTATGGTTAGGGTAACGCTATTTTAGATGATTTCGGTATCGATATTTTAAGGGTAACGCTATTTCATTTATTTCGGTATCGGTATTTTAAGGATAACGGTATTTGAGTTATTTCGGTAACGATATTTTAAATATAACGATATTTGGGTTATTTGGGTAACGGTATTTTAAGGTTAATGGTATTTCAGTTATATCGGTAACGGTTTTTAAGGGTAACGGTAGTCAGTTATTTCGGTGCATACCGCATTTTTTTTTTTTTCAAAAACTAAACTATAAACAAAACGAATTAATCGACTTAATTTATCTGAAATACTTAATAAACACGTACAATGTCCAAAAGCAGAGAATTAAAAATAACGGTAACGGTATTTTAAAGATAAGATAATTTTTTTTTATAATGATTTTTTTACTCAGTAGCAGTGCAGTTCCACAATGCCTGTGTATAAATTTCATATAGTAGGCTTTGATAGTGTTCATTTGAGAGCTGTTTTTCATAGTGTTCATTTTTTCTCACAGCAAATTTTACGGAAAAATAAATTGTTTGTTTAAATTAGTCTCAAAAATTGTGTGATGAATTAAATTCAAAAAATCAAAAGAATTAAGTAATAGAAAAATATAAAATTTAAAAAAGTCTTAATCCGATGGGGTCCGGTAGCATGTTAATGTTTGAAATTTAATTCCAAATATCTCCGTTAGGGGGTGCTGAAAAGCCATAAAATTAATAAAAAAATATTTATTTGGTATAGATCTACATTTACACGAAGTTTGGTCGGAAAATTCGCAGCCATTTAAAGTTGGGGTCGAAAGGGTTAAGTTCAATATTTTGAAAGAGTCTCTGCATACTTTCAATAAAAACAGTAAGTACACAAATGGTTCAAAATTATTGGAAGAAAAATAGAAAGCTTTATTGGTACTCATCAGGCCTGTTCTGGATATCACTTAATGCCGAAGTGATTTGAAATCACTTAAAAGGTGTTCTGAACAGAAATACTTTGAAAATCACGTGATTTTAAACCGGTCAGATAAGTTAAGGTTATTTCAAATCACTTGCTGTTTTTCTGTACGTACTTTGACCTTACACATGGGCAATTTAGTGTATTTATATTTTGCCCTAATTTTCAGGATTGAGGTATTTGATCTTGTGTTGTTATATTCCGGCCAAAATTATTTGAAATTAAAAGAAGAAAAAAGAAAAACTTGCCTAAAAGCTAAATAAATGCCAAGAATCGCCGTTTTCTCGAAATCCGTAAAAATAAAATCTCTGCCCCAGCCAAATGAAAAAAGGAATTCCTACAATTTTTCTAGTTTTTAATCTACAATATGTTCTTAATAAAACCTTAAAGTCCAATCGTTGATTTTTTAAAATTTCTTTAAAAAAATTTTTAAAATTGTAAAATTGTAGATTTGAAAACCGTGTTTAAGAATTCCGACCTTTTTGGCACTAATTTAAAACGAGTTTGCAAAGCACATGATAAAAAATACTTTTTAATTGAGTACCTTGGAGTTAATAAAATAAGAAAATGTTTTTGCATTACATTATTTCTACAAATTTCAAAATTTGGGCTCGAACTTCTGGATTAAGCGTTCTGCGACAAATTAGTTGCCGGGGGCAATTGTAATAACTTGGTTTTTTTAACCGATTTTAGTTTTTATTGCCTTATTAGAAACATAATTTACTGTTTATTACGATTTTATAATCCTTTTAATTCAAGATTAATTTAAAATATTAAAAATTTTAACAAATTAAAAAAAAGTCATATTTTTCCCAGTAAACCGTTTTTCAAACTTCAGGGCCGTTGAGGCACGTGTTCCTCTTATCCGATTGTCCAATTTTTTTGGGAGACGTTGTTTTACAGCCAAGTACATATTTTAAGAGGGGGGCCCAGTCAATAACTGACATTTTTTTTTGCTCCATACAAAGTTGGAACCCTAATGTACACACATGTACATTAGACCGTACCTCAAAAAAAAAAGTTCACCGTACACCCTCCAATATGATGTATTTTTGGAAGGCGATTTAAAAAAATTTTTTTTTTGCCGACCGTAGGGGTCGCCTTTTTTAATTTTTTGTTATAGCTTTGGCATTTAAAATCGGATTTTCAAGTGTGATATATCGATTTTTTTGCCTCGAGGAGACCAGTGTTTGCTATATAGTAAAAATCCAACTAAAAAAATTTTAAAAAGGCGACCCCTACGTTCGGCATCCAATATATAAAAAAAATTTCTACTGGGTTTAGCGAAAAACTTCCTTAGCAAAAGTTTAATGATTTTTTGCGAGCTTTAATTTTCTGACATTAGGGTTGTACATTAGGGTCGTACATTAGGGTTGTAGCAACTGAGATCTGGTGGGTAACTACTAGAACGGGATACTTGAGGTCAAAATGTCCTTAGAGCAAAACACTGGTCTCCTCGAGAGAAAAACATCTATGTATCATACTTTAAGATCCGACTGTAAATACCAAAGATATAACGAAAAATGTAAAATGGCGGCCTCTACGTTCGGCATAAAAAAATAAAAAAAATTTTTTTGAAACCTCCTTGCAAAAATACTTCATATTGGGGGTGTACGGCGCACTTTTTTTTTGCCTGTAAGGTGGTACGCTCTAATGTACATATTACCTCAAATTTCGTAAATGTATCCATGTATGGTCATGAATGCATATTTATGAGCATGCACGTACATACATCCAACCTGTATGGATCCATATATGTTGATTTTTAGCTGGGTGCTACAAAAATTGTGTTGATAACCACATTTATAGCGTGGACGACAATTAGATAGACAAGATGTAGATGTCACAGCTTGTCTGGATGTAGTACAGACAACGGAAATGATAAAAAGAAAAACAACTACCCCGGTGAAAATGATCATATATGATGATATATGACTAAATATATGGGTTCATATATGATTCCATATATGCTCATATCCGTAATTTGAGGGTATATGGCCGTATATGATCATATATGGACATATATGAGTTCATATATGCTCATATACCTACTTTCGCTCATATATAAAAATACGATTTTTTTGTATTTTTCAACAAAAACTTTAGAGAAATTGATAGTTAAAGTAAATTATTAACAATATCATAAATTTGTTTTATTTCAAAGTCTAAATAATACAAAATCTATCGTATAACACATCTATTTACACGCTAATAACAATTTAGAAATTTTAAACTAAGTTAATGGATTAATAAATATAAATTATTGTACTTCAAGTAGAGATTATTCGACAACTTTCCAAATGTATCTCATACGTTTTCAATTGCATTTCAAAATGTACCAAATTTTTATAGATTATAATAGGATAGTCTGGCCATGCTCTTCATATTGGTTGCAAATGCCAGCTATAATAAAAAATAGTAAATTTTAATACAATTGTTGGAAATTAAATTAAGAGATTTGTATTGTTTTAATTTGTTTGCCCCCAACATGTTTCTTCAATGAATGATTTATAAGACTTTATATTTTTTTCTGAAAGGAATATGTCTGAACAAGAAATTAATTTAAAAAACTCCTTATCTCAAAGTAGGATATAGTTTAATTGGGTTGCACTCCATTAAATAACATGCTCTTAATAAACAAAAAGAAAATGTTCTAAATTCAAAATTTTTAAATTGCTTTTAAACGAATTTCAATTTGTGATCATAATTTATTTATTGCACAGACGTAAAGTCCAATTCATTCAAGAATCCTTGTAAATATCGTTCATTATACATTCATACCAATTTAGCTTAAAAATTCCTGCGGATTTTAATTCAGTAGAATATGTATCAAAAATAAAAATTTATATGACTTCTGATATGAACGTACGTGACATATATTATCATATATGTAACAATACATGAATTCGTATATGAAGATGTATGGCATATATGGAGCAATATATGCAAGGAATTATCATATGTGGTGTCATACATTTCCATATATGAACTTTTATTTTGGATACATTTACCCATATATGCTCCAATATATGTCAGATATGTTAATATATCATTTATATATGAGCATATATGATCACTTTCACCCGGGGAAATAAAAAATTGAGTTAGTGCCTTTCTACATTAAGAAATCGATTTTAAAATTAAAATAAATTATCTTACTTTAAGTAAGGAATATTCGATTCTATTTGAAATTGTATCTACCCAGGTGAAAATGTTCATATATGTTCATATATTGTCATATATGGTTTCATGTATGAGCATATATGGTTTAATGTATGATCATATATGAACATATATGTTATGTATGGAAGCATATATGGGTAAATACATTCAAATGTATGAATCCATATATGATAATATACTGCATTTATTGGCCCATATATTGGTTAATATATTCCATATATCTTCATATATGAATTCATATATTATTCCATATATGGGTAATGTTTTAAGTTTTTTTTTATCATGGGGGTAATTACGTGAGCGGATTCAAAAAATATTGAAATACAATACATTTGATAATTTCTTAAATACAATTGGCAATTTCTAAAATACAGTTGCCCGTTTTAGAAATACAATTGATTATTTGTAAAATACATTTGATAATTTCTGAAATGCAATTGCGAATTTCTGAAATACAATTAACAAATTTCTGAAATACAATTTTCAGTTTCTGAAATACAATTTATAATTTCTGAAATACAATTGGTAGTTTCTGATATACAATTGATAAATATGAAAATCAATTGATAATTTCTGAAAAGCAATTATAAAACTGGAAATAAATTGATTATTTCTGAAATACAATTGGTAAATCTGAAAAACAATTGATAACTTCTGAAATAAAATGATAAATTTTGAAATACAAACGAAAATGTTGCAGTAAGATAAAAACAGCAAAAATAAAACTTCTAAATTTAGAAAATCTGCAGAAAATTTTGCAAAATATTAGTAAACTAAAAATGGCTAAAACAAACTGTTGTATCTATATAAAATCAACAGAAATATTTGCTAAAAATATTAAACTGTTAATTTCAGAAGTCTAGATTTGTATCTCCATTAAAAACAAAAAAACGAGAAAGGAACTTTGAAAATTTTAAATTTTATGTGATGTTTTTTGTCTACTACTACAATTTAATTTTATTTTCTAATCACTGAAATTTAGCTCAATTATAACTCAAATTTTGTAAATATATTAAACAGTTTTATTTTTGTTGTTCCTATCTTATTTATATTTAGCAAAACTACTCTGATAATTCAGCAGTATTTCATTTTGAACTAATTTTTAGTAGCTTTAACTAAAATTTTTACACACTTTTTTCATTAAATAATCAAAAATCAGTAATAAAATATTTTCTAAGCTTGAAGTAAAATGTTTATGTCCATTAAAAATTTCATAATTTCTCAATTTTATTCAAATGTACAAATTCATCAGTAACATATGAATAGAATTATAATATTTACATTTAATTTGAATAAAAAAAGCAATATTTTTATTAAAAAATAAAAATTTTATATGAACATTCATATATCTCCATATATGGCCATATACCCTCAAATTTCGGATCCGAACCCATATATGAACATTTTCACCTGGGTAATATGTTTTCCGGAAACACATGATCATACATTGACTTGTATATGATCATACATTGGCATGCATATTCATATACGTCCATGTCTAGTTCGATGTATGACCATACATGATCTCATATATTTCCATATATTTTTGAATCCGAAATTTGAGGGTATATGGAAGTATATGCCCACATATGATCATATATGAGCATATATGTACGGTCATATACCCTCAAATTTCGGATCCGAAGATATATGGAAATATATGAGATAATTTATGATCATACATCGAACTAGACATGGACGTATATGACTATGTATGCCCATATATGATCATATACAAGTCAATGTATGATCATGTGTGTTCATATATATTTCGATTTTCACATGGGACACCAATACTAGGAAATACTAGATATGCGTGAAGAGGGATGACTAGCTTCTGATTCATCCTTTACAGATAATTACAAAATGATTTTTTTATTGTTAAAATACAAATGTAAATGGTGTTAATTTAATTATTAAATACTTTTATTGATTAAATACAATTAGAAGGTCTAAAAAATATCAGATTTTTTCATTAAAGTGAAAAAAGTACAAACATTGATAAAAATAAACATATTTGAACCATAAAACAGTTTACTTTATAAACTGTTTCTGCATTTCAATCCATTGAGGAGATACACCCGCTTAAAGTGTTTTTCCTTTGGAAAGCGTTGGACGATAGGAATTACTGAAAAATCATATTAGGGTTAAAGTCTATGTTCGTACCAAAATTCCTACCAGGTTAGTGATAAGTGTTAAATTTAGAAAAATCTATGCCTCCATATATGGACATTTCTGACATTAAAATGAGAAACTTCGATTCATATATGGAATAATATATAGGGTAGAGGGGGGATCCTTCGCCATTGGGGCACATACACTAATCCCATTTTTCTCCGATGTTAAGGGAAATAAAAAATTGGAAAAAAAAATATATTTTGTGCATTTTTCAATTACCTTTCCTTGACATCCACTTTGACGAATTTATATCACATGTGGTCGCAGATAGACGTGTTTTTGTGTTTTTTGTGGTGCCAAAAAAATAATTGAAAGCAACTACGATTTGCAATAACTTCCTCAAATCGTGTAATAAAAAAATAATTTTTCATTATGTTAGACCTATGATCCTAAGCTTTCAGAAAATAATAATTTGATTTTAATAAATGCTTAAAAAGTGTGAAAAAATATTAATTTTATGTTAGTGCCTGTCTCTGGGGCACAATCACCAGATGGCCCCTCGAGCTACGAAGAGTTGGTGCATCCCTGCCTAAAATGCTCTATAAGACTTTTCTATATGTTTAAAATATGTTTAATGGTAAAATAGAACAATCGCGTTCATTCTTAAATTTATATTAATTATTCAGTTTTTTGTAATTTTGAATAATCATTATATTCCAGATTTAAATTATTTTTTTTTAATGTAGTGGAGATTTATTGATTAAAAAGAATTATACACCTTAAAGAACTTATTCTAAATTATTTATTTCAGTCATTAAAACATTGACTTTGACGTATTAACAATATTTTTTTTGTTGAAATTGTATCTAGCTCTTTTGGCGAATATCCCCCAGGTTTGGGGCAGTTACGCCGATTTGGGTTACTTTGAAAATCATTAAAAAAGTAATAGAAAATATGCAAATAATTAGAATAAAAATCATAGAAATTAAAGCCAAGATATGTAGATCTTCAATTTGAAAAAAATTTTTGAAAAATAATTAGGGGTTAAGAAATGACAGAGCTTTGAAAAAAAAGTGGCGAAGGATCCCCCCTCTACCCTATATATGAATTCATATATGAAGATATATGCCATATATTGAACAATATATGCAATATATTATCATATATGGTGTCATACATCCCCATATATAACCCTTATCTTTGAATGTATTAGCCCATATATGTTTCCATATATATCATATATGTGCAGATATGACTCATATATGTTCATATATGCAACCATATATGCCAATATATGAACATATAAGATCATTTTCAACCGGGTATTTAAATTTTCAGCAAATAATTAACTAAAGTAAAATTTCGCTACAAGTTTTTTGAGTTTTTTTCAGTCTACTAATATTCAGCAAAAATTTCAGTGATTTTAGCAAGGATTTTTTTCATTTGCAATCGACTAAGTATTAGCAAAACTTTTGCTGCAGATTACTATTTTTTTGGTAAAAATCAACTCGCTGATTTTCAGCAAAACTTTTGCTGAAATTACCAACTTTTTTGCAAGCACGCTCCTGTCTAAAAATTTGCTGACACGGCAACATTTTTTGCTGGCTTTACCTGACTATTTTTTTTTTTGAGTGTAGGCATGTGAGGGATTCCTTGATGTATCTTTGTCCGGTCTCGCAGACTTTCTGAGAAAATGCAGATATTTTAGTCATTGTTTTTTATGGGAGTTTGCGGAGAGACTGGGGAATCGCAATGGGACATGAGTGTCTAAGCCTGTTGATGGGGTCCCAATCAACCTTATTTTAAGGTGATGTCAATTCCCCCTCCGTTAGTGGCTGTAAGTTTTCCAAACAAGTGAGCTTACAGTAAGATCTGTGCCAAAATTGAGATTAAAAAGAATTAAGAATTTTCCTATTTGGGGGGAAGGCAATGAAGGGTTGAACTGAAAATTAAAATAATTGTTGAACCAAAGCATACCACGGCTAAGTCTCATGCAAAATATTTATTTTGTTTGGCATAAATCTCAACGTTTTTGAAACAACAAATAAAATCTAATATGACAATATCATATCAGAATTTGAACTTGAGGTATAAAATTTCTATTATAAAATTTCCAAATTGATTAAAAGTTAAACAAAACTTTAATATTTCATGACGTCTTAATAAAGTCATTTAATATAATTTTAATTTTGACCTATGCTAAGGAACAATATGTATATCTAGGAAAAACCAACCTACAGAAGCAAAAAAAAAATCCTTAACACAAAAAGCAATTACCACCAACCAAAATGACCACCAAAACACTTTACATTCGCAGCAGGATAATTGTTAAGGAAAATACAATACAATACGATAAGAAACAAGCGCAGTTGTAGTGGTAGCTTGTATCGTATGTACTATATGTACGTGTATGTATTTTCCTATAACACCAAATGAAAATCAAAGAAACCATTCGAAAATTTAAGATGCACTGATAGTCATACTTAAGTAACAATTGTGTTCAAAACGTTGAACGTAACGGTCGTTAAACAACGGATTTGAAATCAAACGGAAGTGAAAGCAATTTGAATAAAAAAGAAAAATTGCATAAAATTTTTCAGAATATTTCAAAAATTTGCATAAAGCCTAACTTAAATATGATAACTTTAAAGCCATGTTTAATATTATGGCTCTTAAGTATTCACATCTGCTTTTGCACTGAATCTGAAATTAATATGGCTAATGTAAGAAAAGTTATTTGAAAATTTTATAAAGTGTTCAAAATTCAATATTTGTTAATAAAATTTAATTCAAACTCCCTTCTAGCACAAATTAAGTGGCATCATACAATGGAAATATGAAAAACGCCCATTTTGTAATGCATTTACTGGTGAATATTAGCAAAAAAAAAAAAAAATATTTAATAAAAAAATTGAAAATTAAATATTTAAAATATTCCTTTAAGGTTGTGGCAAGAAACGTACATCATCTCATCCTCCCTATCCAGTTATAAAACGCAATGAAATCGATGATAAATCATTGTACAACAACGATTATGTTTCCGAGGGTCTCTCCGATTTAATCGATATAAATGCCGAACCTGCCGTGGAAAACGTTCAGAAACAAATTATGTCGCAGGCCAAAATATATGAGGCTATAAAAGAAGCCAGCAAAGAAATTTTCCGTCAAAAAAATCAACAAAGACTAAATAATTTACGGCATAATCAATTACTGAAGGAAGAACAGGAAAAAATGGAAGAGGTTGAAAATGTTTAATTAGGATAATCGAAAGAAACAAAATGAAGAATGAAGGACAAATGTATTGAAAATTATTAATGTAAAATAAATTATAAATTAGAAGCAATGATTAAAATAAGATTTTTAATTAAAAGCTTTCCATCGAAAATGGCTTTATTTCGTAATTCAGAATATCAGATACACTCAAAAAAATTCAGTAAAGTCAGCAACAAAGTTAGCTGAATCAGCAAAAATTTAGTCAGGAGGGTGCTATCAGAAATATTGCTAATGTCAGCAAAATCATTTTGCTGAAAATCAGAGAGCTGACTATAAATGAAAAATATCCTTGCAAAAATCAAAAATTTTTTTTCCTAAATATTAGTAGACTGAAAAAGACTCGAAAAATTCATAGAGAAATTATACTTTAATTATTTTTTTTTTGCTTAAAATTAAATCTACACCCCAAAAATTCATTAGTTGATTATAACGAATATTACAACTATCTACTAGGTGAAATACCACCAATATGTAGTTGAATTGATTTAGTTGATGATAATTAAGTTTTGTAGATATCAAAAAATTAAAAGAAGTCAACTATATTATTATAAAAAATAGTCAATCGACACTATAGATACACACAGAAAATAAATTGGTTGGAATTCCATCGGAACCAACGAAATATTTTCATCATTCAATAATTTTAATTGCAGTTATTTAAAATTAATCATCAGGAAAGTTATATTTATTTGTGAACAGAAAATATATATGAAGAACCAAAACACTGTCACCTTATCCAAAATATTGGCTTTTCTAAACAATATTGAAAAAATACTAACTTCCACATTACCTTCAATACCAACAACCACCAATTTATCGAAGACTTAGTCATTACAATAAAATATCGGCAGCAAAAATCTAGTATCAGTTGTGTTTCAATAAAATCGATCACTCTATCCAAAGTATTAGTTTTTTCAATCAATTTAAAATTTCTTTTTTAACTACAGTAGCTTTAACCATTAATGTCCATTATTTTGGTAATTGTAATAATATATTGAGACAAGGAACAGAAGTTTTATTTATCATAATAAAATTTTGGAATCTATCATATTTTTTCGTTTCATACATATGCGTGTTTAAATTCTAAGTTAGACAACAACTAAACGTAAGTATCTGTGGCGCAGGAGGTAGAGACACAGCCTTATAGCTTTAGAGATTTGAGTTCAAACCTCAACCAAGGCATTACTTTTTTTTTAATAATTTTTTTATTGATTCAAATTAAAAGACACAATTGATTTTCTGTTGTGAATATAATTTTATTCAAAACAAATTTTCAACCCGAAGAAATTCAAATTTGAAATTTGACAAAAAAAATTTATGTCGAGTTTAGCCTAGAGGAAAAGCAATGGGCTGACAAACGGAAGGTCGCCGGTTCAATCCCGGTTCGCGATATAAATTTAAAAAAAAAAATTTTTTTATTCAAATTAAAAGACACACCTGATTTTCTGTTGTTGATATAATTTTATTTATAGACAAAATATTCAAACCTGAAGAAATTTAAATTTGAAATTTGACTACAAAAATTTAAATAGAGCTTAGCTTAGAGGGAAAGCAATGGGCTGACAAGCGGAGGGTCGCCGGTTCGATCCCAGTTAGCGACATAAAAAATTTTAATTTTTAAATAAATTTTGTGGAACGTGTTTTTCTATTTATAGAATTTATAATTCACAAACATTAAAGTAGTCTATTAACACAACAAAAATTCTAAATAAATTTCGGTAGTATCAATGGTATTGAAAATAAAAAAAGGGATTGTACCTAGAACTACAAAAATTCGGTTGGCGAAAAATTCGGTTGGAACTACGAATCTGTTTTCTGTGTGTATCGTTTTATTATAATTTAAAACGAAAATTACAAACATTTTCATAAAATTTTTATTAAAAATAATTTTAAATGGCACAACATTTGAAAAGGAAATAGAATAAAGCCAACACAATCTATATATATACAGTGAGGAGCAAAAGTGTAACAGGGTACATATTGTTCAGTTATTCTGCTTTATATTTTTAACTACGAAACCAAATCAAATAATTTTTTCTAAATTTATTTGTTTATTAATCTGTTCTAATTATAAATCAATAACAATATTTAAAGTATTTTAATTAACGAAGAAGATGAAGACATTATTTTTCTATGTATGTTATGACAAATGTTACACTTTTGCACCCTGTTAAGTTTTGATAAATTTCTTAAGAAATTTTTAATATTAACTGTAATTGGGAAAATATTCCATTTATTTGGTGAAAAAATTGAGTATTAAGCAATATTTCTCTATTGTTCAGGTCGCAAGCCCTTTTTAAGGGCTGGCTATGTTTATCATGCTTAAAATTTTCTTAAATCCAAAAGTATTAAATATATTTCATGTCGGGCAATAGCACGGACTATTTTTCATTGAGAAATGTGCTGGTTCGGTTGCTTTTCCTACTAAAATTTTTTTTAGATGATTTTTGAATTTGGGCACAGTTCTACACTTTTCGCAAAAAATGTGATAGTTTTCTATGATAGCTAGTAAGTTCAGTTATTAAATTTTGTGGCATTCATTTTCCTTTGATATACCGTCAATATAGAACATCAGATGAAACCCATTTTACTAGGTAGCCCCATATCCTGAAGTAGATTGCTACAAGTTTCTATGTTTGATGCCCTCTTTTTGGGGGAAACGTCGTAAGGTCGATAAACGAATTAAAAGCATATTATTTTTATATATTTTATTTAAAAATGTGTCAGTAGATAATTTTGTAAACAAAACTGGTTCATATTACTAGTTTAATAACACTATGCGACAGTCAAAATCGGGATAGGATGAAACCAACGGGAAATGTTATATCGGTCAAAAACAAGTTATACGTGTCCCGGCGTTTCGCTGGGTCACCTCTAGGAATCGAGATATATCTTTTTTTTGACATAACTCGAGAACCACTAGTCCGATTTTGCTCAAACAATTTTAAAAAAATTAAAAATTACAATTCCTTTAATCTGTTCATATAACGTTTTTCTATATACTCAACAGTTTTGCCGGTAAAAATAAATGTTTGTTACCGCTACCATAAAAATCAATAACCTTTTGTTTATTACTTTTTTTTAATATTTTAGGCAAAAAATATTTTTTTCTTCATACATTTATTT
Source organism: Leucophora obtusa (assembly GCA_949987735.1). NCBI lineage: Eukaryota > Metazoa > Arthropoda > Insecta > Diptera > Anthomyiidae > Leucophora > Leucophora obtusa. The sequence continues at coordinate 291,101,304 of OX465295.1, read as the reverse complement.
TTACCGGCAAAACTGTTGAGTATATAGAAAAACGTTATATGAACAGATTAAAGGAATTGTAATTTTTAATTTTTTTAAATTGTTTGAGCAAAATCGGACTAGTGGTTCTCGAGTTATGTCAAAAAAAAGACTACCAAAGGTCAAATCGATATATCTCGATTCCTAGGGGTGACCCAGCGAAACGCCGGGACACGTATAACTTCTTTTTTACCGATATAACTTTCCCCGGTAGTTTGAACCCTTCCCGATCACTGACCTCTACCATTTGTCTCACAGTGTAATAATTCTGATAACACTACCATATACGGATCCCCAAACCATGAAAGCTGTTGACATGTTCACTACAATTTTATGCGCCCTAATGAAAATGGGTTTCATGCTATGTTTTAAATTGACAGTATATTGAAGAAAAATTAATGGCTTAGAATTAGAAGATTGAATTTACTAGCTACCACCCGAGTAAAAAAGTTTTGATATAATCATATATTATTTTATGTAATTACATATAGTAACTTATAGTTACATATGGCCACATATGCTTTTAAATTGAAGCATATATACTTTTATATAGTCATTTATTAAATATTTTTTCCTCAAAGGTTTTAATATTGAGACATATGTGATTTTATATTATTACATACTGGCCTACATATAAGTGTATGTGCTATATATAAGTACATAAAGTAACATATAAAAGATATAATTACATATACGTTTATATATAATTTAGTATGACACTACACATAATAATATAAAACTATATATGGAGCCATTTAAGAAATATTATATAATAGGTGTTATATATGATTATATATTGACGGATATGAACCCATATATAACTTAGTATGGTTTCATATCTACAATATCCCGAGTAAAAAAGTTTTGATATAATCATATATTATTTTATGTAATTGCATATAGTAACTTATAGTTACATATGGCCACATATGCTTTTAAATTCAAGCAGATATACTTTTATATAGTCATATGTTAGATATTTTTTCCTCAAAGGTTTTAATATGGAGACATATGTGATTTTATATTATTACATATTGGCCTACATATATATGTATGTGCTATATATAAGTACATAAAGTAACATATAAAAGACATAATTACATGTACGTTTATATATAATTTAGTATGACATTATACATAATAATATAAAACTATGTGGATCCATATAAGAAATCTTTTATAATTTGTGTTAGTTATGATTATATATTGACGAATATGAACCCATATATAACTTATAACGTTCTTTATAAAATCATCTATAATTATATATCATCCCACATAGGCAATTTTTTCAAAGTGATTTTATATAAAAATATATAAGGTCCATATAAAACCGTATTGTATTATATTTGGTTCCATGTTATCAATGATTTTGAACTAGTTTTATATTTAGTAATTACTAGGGATTGGCGCGTGACACGAAATGTTCGTGAGTCACGTTATTCACACGTGATCGTGAGTAATAATTACTATACTTAAGTGATTCGTGCGTGAGCGTGAGTAAGAATAACCCGTGATTGATTCGTGTGTGAGTTTATTTTTTGCATCATATGTTTTTAGTAATTTTTACTGTTTTGCGTGAGAATTTTCTGATTGTAAGTTTAATAAGTAAGTTAATATGTGCTGAGTAAAAAACGAAATGCTCGTGCGTGAGTAATTTGTTTTTTTTTTGGTTTTTTTTTTTTTTTGAGCATGAGTCAAAAATGGCTTACGCACCGCACCCATAACATTAACAACACTGAAGCTTTAATACGAAATTCTTATACTATAACGTACACTTGATTGATTTCTTATATCTTTGTTGTATATCATAATCCTATTAACTTTAAAATTTCAGTGTTGTTAACTTTATTTTAAAATTACTAAATTAAAAGAAATTTTTTTTCATGTTTATTGTACTGTCATGATAAATCTGGATAAAAGTAATGGAAGATTTATCGAAATTATAAGATCTCCAGCAGGCCTGGGGTTAATCATTACATTTTGTAATTAATTACACATGCAATTACATAATTACATGTAATTGTAATTGAAAAAAAAACTCATTTATAATTACATATTCGGCCTTATTACGAGTGTCGTAGTCGTAGTCGAAACTACTTACTGAAAACTCACTAAAAACGCAACTTTTTCAAAAATTTTTCAATTGGATTTACCATATATAGCACTCAGATTTAAAAAAAATCCACCATGAGAGTTTCATTTCTTTATAATTTTCCATGGAGTCGAAAATTTCGACTACAAATTCGACACTCGTAATCAGGCCGATTATTTGTAATTGCAATTCAAAAAAGAACAATTACAATTATAAGTAATTGAAAATTTTTTTTATTTAAAAAAATTATTTTTGTATGTATATTGTTAGATATGGTCCTATATAATATGATAAAAAGTATAAGGTTAATATTTAGATATAATTGTATCAAACTATGTCCACTTTTATAACATTTTATATAATTTTATACAAAAAGATATAATTTGATGTAATTGGATGAGGACAAAATTCGGATACAATTGTATCGAATTGCATAAAATTGTATCAAATTGTACCAAATTTTATACAATTGTATACAATTCGATACAATATGATACAATAAGACGTTCTCATTTTTCGGATATAATTATATCTAATTACATAAAAGATTATATATAATTAAATATAACTTCATATGGCTCCATATCATTTTTTTTTACTTGGGATTTCATACTTTCTTTTATATATAACGATATAACGTTCTTTATAAATTCATCTATAATTATATATCATCCCACATTAGCAATTTTTTCAAAGTGATTTTATATAAAAATATATAATGTCCTTTTAAAACCGTATTGTATTAAATGTGGTTCCATATTAAAAATGATTTTGAACTAGTTTAAGATTTAGTAATTACTAGCGATTGGCGCATGACACGATCGTGAGTGAAGTTATTCACAAGTGATCGTGAGTAATAATTACTATACCAAAGTAATTCGCGCGTGAGCGTGAGAATATATAATTCGTACGTGAGCGTGAGTAAGAATATATAACCCGTGCATGATTCGTGTGTGAGTTTATTTTTTGCATCATATGTTTTTAGAAATTTTTACTGTTTTGCGTGAGAATTTTCTGATTGTGAGTAAGTTTTTAATATACTCATGTCTGCGTGAGTAAGACACGAAATGCTCGTGCGTGAGTAATTTGTTTTTGTTTAGGAGCGTGAGTCAAAATGGCTAACGCGCCCATAAAATTAACAATACTGAAGCTTTAATATGGAATTCTCTATACTATAACGCACACTTGACTGATCTCTTATATCTTGGTTGTATGTATATCACAATCCTATTAAGTTAAAAATTTCAGTGTTGTTAACCTTATTTTAAAATTACTAAAAACAAATAAAAATTTGTTCATGTTTCATGCACTGTCATGGTAAATCTGGATAAAAGTAATGGAAGATTTATCGAAATTATAGGATATCCAGTAGACCTGGGGGTTAATCATTACATTTTGTAATTAATTACACATGCATTTACACAATTACATGCAATTGTAATTGAAAAAAACTCAATTACAATTACAAATTATTTGTAATTACAATTACAAATTATTTGTAATTGTAATTCAAAAAAGAACAATTACAAGTAATTTGTAATTTGAAAAATGTCAATTACATTTTTTGGGAAAATAAATAATGACAAAAAGCACAAGTTAGGGGTAAGCCCAACATGACGTATTCTTTTTATACGCATCCATGCCTATGCAACCTATCCCAGTCAGATTTTTCTACAAAATTTTAACAAAAAACACTTTTTACTTGTAATTTCAATTACAAATTACAAGTAATTGTAATTGAAATCCCTCAGGTCTGATCTCCAGATATTGTATATCTTTTTTTATTTAAAAATATAATTTTGTATATTGTTTGATATGGTCATATATATTATGGTAAAAATATAGGGTCAATATTTAGGTATAATTGTATCAAACTATGTCCACTTTTATAACATTTTATATAATTTTATACAAAAAGATATAGTTTTATGTAATTGGATGAGGACAAAATTCGGATACAATTGTATCAAATTGCATAAAATTGTATCAAATTGTACCAAATTGTATACAATTGTATACAATTCGATACAATATGATGCAATAAGACGTTCTCATTTTTCGGATATAATTATATCTAATTACATAAAAGATTATATATAATTAAATATAACTTTATATGGCTCCATATCATTTTTTTTTACTTGGGCATAGAAAAATAAGGCATTTTTTTGTCAAAAATTTAGAATTTCGGCCAAATTTGCAATATACATAAACTCATAGAAAAAAGTTTGTAGAAAAGTTAGTAAAACTGTTAGTACTTCAACTTAACAAACTTTTAACTAATTTTTAGTTAATTTTTTTGCTACCTCCACATTACTAACTTACAAACTTTTTTGCTATTTTTTTTTTGCTGAATTTAGTTACTAATTTTTAACAATAAATTTGCTAACTTTACAGTAATTTGCTGAATTTTAGTTACTAATTTTTAACAGAAGATTTGCTAATTTTACAAATTTTTTGTAAACTAAACCACCAATTTTGGAGCGCTTATAAACACAATGTTAAATGACTCCTAAAAATTACTGCATATTTTTAACTCGACAAAAATAATGCAAAAAGTTTTTAAATAAAGCTAAATTGAAATGGTTGAAAATTTGTCCTACTCATAAAATATCTAAATTATTAAAATTTATGAGAAATGTTTCTATTTATCGCAATACATTAATTTTCAAAGATCAAAACTTATTTTGGACGAACCATTTTAATAGGACAATTGTGATTAAAAATATATCTGGGGAGCAAGTTGAGTTTACGGGGATGACCCTAATTTTTTCCCCCAATATTGTACTTTTTAAGCTTATTTAAAGAATACAATATTTTTAATCGCCCACACCTGCTTTCCTGTGGGTGGAGCTTAGAGGTGAAAATGGAAACTCAAATAAATTCGGAAGTACATATCCGATCAGCAAACAATGAAAATCAAAAGAAGGGTCTCTGAAATACATTTTGTTATGGTTAGAGGGTCCCTTCTTTTGATTTTCATTGTTTGCTGATCGGATATGTACTTCCGAATTTATTTGAGTTTCCATTTTCATCTCTAAGCTCCACCCACAGGAAAGCAGGTGTGGGCGATTAAAAATATTGTATTCTTTAAATAAGCTTAAAAAGTACAATATTGGGGGAAAAAATTAGGGTCATCCCCGTAAACTCAACTTGCTCCCCAGATATATTTTTAATCACAATTGTCCTATTAAAATGGTTCGTCCAAAATAAGCTTTGATCTTTGAAAATTAATGTATTACGATAAATAGAAACATTTCTCATAAATTTTAATAATTTAGATATATTATGAGTAGGACAAATTTCCAACCATTTCAATTTAGCTTTATTTAAAAACTTTTTGCATTATTTTTGTCGAGTTAAAAATATGCAGTAATTTTTAGGAGTCATTTAACATTGTGTTTATAAGCGCTCCAAAATTGGTGGTTTAGTTTACAAAAAATTTGTAAAATTAGCAAATCTTCTGTTAAAAATTAGTAACTAAAATTCAGCAAAATACTGTAAAGTATACAACCATACAAGGTAGATGCATTAGGGAGAGTTTGACAGTTCAGGGTTTTATTATGACAGTTCAGGGATTTTTTCGTATACTTTCGCTATGTATCAAAAGTAGCCGATTACATTTTTTGTTGTTGTTTGTTGTTCTAATGCATCTATCTAGTATGGTTGTATCATGGGTTAACATATTATTGTCTATAAATATTACCACTTTTACAAAAAATCATTCTTGTGAAATTTTCGTTGGCATTGAAATATAATTGGCATTACTTTATCTCAATGTCAATGCCAAAAAATTTCATCACCATTCAATGAAAATGAAATTTTTTTCAATTTGCATTGATGAAAACAATGGTAATGAAATGTACACGTAATTGAAGAAAAAGCATTGTAATATAAAAAAAATATAAGAAATAAGCGAATTTTAAATTTTTATTTGTTAATTTATTTTTTTATTAAAACATGAAAACAAATACTTCTTTCATCAATTATAAATGGGCATTTAGGCATTGAACAATGCCAATTGAAAAAATTTCAATTAATTGACACTGTTCCCAAGTACAGTTGGGCGTCGATTATCCGGGATGGTCGGGACCGGAAGCATTCTGGATAATCGATTTTTCGGGTTAACTGAGGTAAAATTTTTTACGCTTTTTAATATAAATGTTTGTTTTATTTAATCAATATACACACTTACAAAATATAATGTTAATAAGTTTTTAATTGCTACATATGTAATTACTTAAAAAATTCATTTATTGTGGTTCGTTTCTTTTCCTTAACTTTCATATTTTCCGCTAAGAGCTTCTCTTAGATACGGTGTATTTTATCTTGTTCTCTAATGTTCTATAATATTAATCTTTCTATAATATGTCCTTTGAATTTTTATGGCCATCTAAGAAAAGTTCATAATGGCAACTAAAACTGCTTTCAGGGAAACACTTCCACACTCATAAAAAAAAGTTAGTACAAAAGTCTATTAAACGCGTTCTAATTCAATTGAACTAATTTTTCCAGTTGTTTTCGTTTAAATCCGTTGTTTAGCTAAAATTGTTAGTTATCAAATTTTACCACAAAAACATATTTCTGCTGTACTTGAACTAATTTTTCCTCCTGATATTTAGTTATTTTTTATAAATGATTTTGACAATGTTATCAGATAATATAGATAAATTTATTGGAAACTTTTTAATATTTGTGTTTTCAAAAGAAAACGATAGGGGCGCTAGTGTATAGTGATTGATGGTACTTGATGGCGCTTGATGGTGAAGTGTGTATTGGTGAGTTTGCCGACCAATACAAATTAGAAAATTTCTAGTAAGTGTATTTTAATGTGTGTGATGAGTCATCAATAATGACGCTTACCAATGCAAATAAAAATAATATGCGCTTGTTTAGAAAGTTCTAGTAAATAAAATAATATGATAAGAGCATGTTTTCTTTTGTTTCTGTTAGTCAGCAAAGGAACGCAAAAGAAAACGGAGGTATACTGGACATTAACATTTCGCAGTTAAAATTGTATTTAAAAAATAAAATAATAGAGGTTTGTTTTATAATATAAACTATATTTAAGGGAATACTATTTAATATGTTACTTTTTTGCTTTTATTTCAGTCCTTTAACATTTTCATCTAAATTCGACCCGCAGGTAGACGAAAAAAAGGAACCAAATAATTCAACTCCAGCGGAAGTTTAACATATTGGCAAGAAAATAAAAGTGCAAATAGTGTTTTAGGATTGTGTAATTTATTTGAAAATAAAATTAACAATATTTACATTAATTTGTTTTTATTCAATTAATAACAAAAAGTGATTGTTATTTTAGCAGCATGTTTTGCAGATTTCAACTGACCCACTTTCATTTCTATTTAACGAAAATTATTCTAAATTTTTGAATGTTAACTAAATTTTTTACCTGTTTATAACCAACTAAAATTTAGCAGAAAACATGTGCTGATTTCAGCTGAGTAATTTTTATTTCCATTAAACAACATTTCTTATAAATTATTGTATTTGAACTAACTTTTTTAACTAAAATTTAGGTCACCTAAATTTAGCAGACCATGATTCTCAACATCATTGAAATTTCTGCTGGCGCAAATTCAGGTACTATTTCCTGTTATTTTAGCAGAATTTTCAACTATTTGTACGGGCTTTTTTTTATGAGTGCAAAAAAGGCTTGTTTCCTCTCCATTGTAGATTTTCTTATTTATAAGATTTTCCTTTGATGTGTGTTCTTGCAACTGATTTCCAAAAATTGTGGCAGATACATAGTCGGCAGATGCTTTGTGGATTCCATGTTGTTTTTAAAGTTCTGTAACTAGCCTCGAGAATATTCACATGCTAAACTTATATTTAATTTTTAATGGAAGAACTCAGCCTTTTCCATTGTCATTAAACTGGAAATTGGGATTCCTTTAAAACGTTTTTGTCGGAACCATTCGTATTACGCTCTAATGCACTTTTTAAAGTTTTTCGATTTTGGAAGCGAGTAACTGAATCACTTTCTGCACAATATTTTAATATTTTAGCTTTATTTGACTAAAGCAAATTTTTCTTGAATAGTTAATACTTTTCTTTGCTTTTTACTCGATTCTAAAATTACACATCAACACTCCTTACTACGTAAATTTCAAATGCAACTAAACACCAGAGGAAAAACATGCAAACAAGGGAATTACCTTATTTCGTTTTAGACACATATTAATTTTAGTGTTGCTAACATGTTGAAACCAAATTTCGTCAAAATAAATAGTAGATGTTTTTCAATCCCGGATAATTGATGTAATCACGGTTAATCGATTGAAATAAAAAAATCTTCCTTTCCTTATAGATCCCGGATAATTGATGTTCCCGGTTAATTGAATCACGGATAATCGATGACCATCTGTATGTTTTTAAATACACATTTATTTTTTATTTATTAATTTTCATTTCATTTGCTCCTTTTTTACCTTTTTCCAGTCCATTAGTAATCTGCAAAAGTTTTGTTGATTTCAGAAAATTTTAGCAAAAATTTTGTAGATTTAACAGTTTTTTTTGCTATTTTCATTTTACTATTATTTAGCAATTTTTTTGCTGATTTCAGCAACTTAAATTGTTATTTGCAATTAACAAAAATTTAGCTCAAATATTACTAAAATTCTGTAAATTTAACAGTTTTTTTTGCTGTTTTTATTATACTATTATTCAGCTTTTTTTTTTTGCTAATTTTAGCAGGTTAAATTGTTATTGGCAATTAACAACAATTTAGCTCAAATATTACTAAAATTCTGTAAATTTAACAGTTTTTTTTGCTGTTTTTATTTTATTAATATTAAGCACACTGATTCTGCTAATATTAGCAGTTTTTTCTGCAGCATCATTTTTAACTAATTTTTAGTAACTTTTTCTGCTATTTTTACGGACTTATTTGTATGAGTGTAGTAGGGTATTCAATCGATTAATTGTTATTAGATTAATCGAACAATTTTTCGAATAATTTAAAATGTCCAAATTTCGAATAACGAATAATTCGAATAATTTCATACGATTAATCGAAATTAGTAGAAAATTATAAAAATGTTTAAAAAATATCCCCTCAATTCATAAATGCTTTGTAAAGTTATAGCAGGTTTACAAAACGTCATTTTCATACAAAATTTGTTCAATAAACCTCCTATAATTTTACAAAGCGTTTATGAATTTACCCCTATAAATTTTTTATTAAAGTAAATGTGCTAAAACCTCAAAATTTTTTAAAAAAAATTGTGACAAATAATTTGCTGTAGGCTTGTACCTATCCGAATTTCATTCTGGCCTGAAAAAATAATTAAGGGATGATCTTTTAGAATTTCTAGAAATATTTTTTAGCTTCAACTCAATGAGAATTTCATGTTTTCAAGTAGGAGCGTTAATAAACATCTTAAATCCCAAAGAAAAAAACAGAAACAATATAAAATTATCACAGTTTGCTTGTCATCTTTCAAATTATTACCCTGTTGTTGTGACTTATCTAGTAAAGTAGTGGTATCTATTTACGTATAATAAATTTTTAATTACTTTTTACGACTTTTTAAACGTTGATATTAAATGAAAGCATTAATAATTATTGTAATTAAAGGTGCTTTCACAATGTTAGAGTGACTCTACTCTGCAGCACAGATTGAAATGTTAACTGTTCAAAATGCAGAGTAGAGTTACTTCAAAAAAAATATTACGCAGATTTTGCGAATATCTTGCCACGGCTTTCACTGCTGTTATTACAAAAAAATTTTTATTATATATTTTATTCTATATTGAAACTATTTGTTTATATTTTTCAATATTTTTTATAATTTGTTGACAATTAGAGATGTGAACAAATTAGTGATGTGTTTTTTTAGTTATATTTGTCATGTTAAACAGTTAACAGAGTGCCCGAGTAAAAATAGTTATATATTGTCACATATAATGTGATTGGGCTATATCTGACAATGAATGGAGTAACATTAAGACACATATCATTATATACAACTACATCTGATATTATTTTTTCAACGAATTTTATGTATGGTAATTGATATTATTACATATCCCCAAATCTGACTCCATATATAACTACATAAGCCTTATAAAACTAATGAAATTATATGTAGTGATCTATATGATTATATATGATTTGATACTAAGTTTTATAACACTGTATGTGTCGTTGTACTAAAAATATATTTTAATTTTATATAACTTTCTATATAATCCCATACAATTAATATATAGTTCAACATCAAATTTAGTTATCTGCAAATTCAGAGTTAATTACTCCATAGCCAAATAATTTTCACGTGATGTTTTTGCATGTAAAATCATATTAAAAAATGATGCGTACGATTTAGAAGACAAAAGTATTCAAATAAATTTTTATTTTATGTTTTAAAATTTGGGTCTTCAAAATTGTTAAAACAATAGACATTTTAATCTCAATTTAATAGCTGGTATGCATAAAAAGTATGCCTACTATCAGACAAAATTTTATAAAATCAGATATTTTTATATCGAATTAGATATAATTTGATGTCCTGGATATGGACAAATCTCGGATCAAACTTTATCAAATTATATCTAATTTGATATAATTAGACACATCTAGATGACCCATTTTTCGGATCAAGTTTTATGCCGTTGTATATGGGGATTTATCAAAAAAGATATAATTATGTATGACACCATATTAAGTTTTTTACCCGGGTGATTTAACTCTAGAGTGCAACAAATCCGTACTCCAGAGTAAAACAAATTTGACTCTGGAGTGGAATACAAAAAGATAGCAAAATACAAAAATGTATTAGTAAGAAAGAGAAAAGAACTAAATTTGCTACAGATTGGAGTACTCCATCATTGTAAACGCAACATAATGATTATTAAAATTATTAATTATAATTAATTCTCAATGTAGTAAACAGTGTTGCCATTTCAGTGCTTTTCGGGTATTTTTTGGTGCTTTTTTCCTTCCCGTACCCGGTGATTTTTTACAAATACCCGTTTTAAAAAAGCGGGTATTTACGGTGCTTTTTCAGATTTCTGGCAGTGCTTTTAGTGCTTTTTTACAGTTTCTATTTTTGGTATTTGTTCTCGTTTTTTTACATTTTTCTTGAATTTTCTGTCAAAATTTAAAAAATAATACGAACTATACAAGAACTACATTTTCGCACAATATTTGTAGTACAATTTTAAATAGCAACTTCGTTACCTATAAACTTAAAAATATTGAAATATTAATTCGGTGCCTTTTTACCCCTTTTTAGGTAATTTTCTGAACCTTTTTTACACGATTTTTCAAAGTTAAAATGTGTTTTTAAATTCTTGATTTAAATTTTTCAAAAAATTAATATCGTGCTTTTTTACCCCATTTTTGGTAAATTTTTACCCTTTTTACCCGTTTTCATAATGCTCACGGTGCTTTCCTGCCTTCAGGAGTTGGCAACACTGGTAGTAAAGCTTGTTTAGTGAGCTCTCTGAATTAATAAAATAAAAGGATGGAGGTACGGAAACGTAAAGGGAAAACAATTTCTCAACGGAATTCCTCTCTACATTTACGTTTTTTATGTATTCAATGCATACGAAAGAGATACAAATTAATGTACGGGGTTTTATATTCTTCTTTTGAAGAGTTACTGAATTTATTTTTGTTCCTTTTTTTAAATAAAATTATTAAAAACACAACAAGTGTATGTATATTATTTTACATAAAATTTTTTCGATTAATCGATTAATTTTAAAATTTTGTTCGATTAACCGGTTAAGTAAAAACCCCGAATAATTATTTGCACGATTAATCGATTAAAATAAAAAGCCGATTAATTGAATACCCTAATACATAGTCTTCAAAAACATCTTTTTTAATAGGGAAACCAACCCAATCGAAAAATTTTTGAATACCAAATAGAATGTCTCGTTAAATATTTTTGGATTTACTAAAAAAATCAATATGGTTAATATTGTCATACCCCAAGATGGGCTTGCGACCTGAACAATAAGTAAAATTTTATTTGACACCTAATTTTTGAAGACATAAATGCAATGTTTTGCAACAATTCACCCAAATGCATAGAAAAACAGAAAAACTTTCATGATTTTTAAGTTTATATTTAAAATTTTTAAAGAAAATTATAAAAAATTAACTGGGTGTTAAATAAAATAGTTAAATTTTTTTTCTTGTTTTCTAATTAGGACAAGTTAGTAAATATATAACGCTAGAAATAAGTATTGGATTTGCTTTCGTAGTTAAAAATTTTAAGAAAAATATTTGAACCATGTTAACCCTGTTACTCTTTTGCTCCTCACTGTATATAAAAATAAGTTGTCCTATGTTCATCATTTTATAACTCGAGAACCACTCAAACCAATACATGCGTTGGAAAGGTCTATTTTCACTTATGGTTCTTAAATGAAAAATGACGAAAAATGGCTACACTCAAATAAAAAAGTTTGTAAAAAAATTTGTAAACAGTTTCCAATCGCACTATACTATTTTTATACTGATTATTAGTATAATTTTTATTTTTAGTAATCATTTTTGCGATTCTCTTATTACAAATTACGGATTTTTTTACTAATTTTCGCTGCTGATTTCAGAAAAACATTTTACTAATTTTTCAAAACCGAGTGCTAAATTTAGCAGAAAAATAATAATAATTTAAAAATATTTTTTTTTTTTGATTTTTTACAATTCTTTCTTGTTTAGTTTATATTTGTTACTATTGATATATACTTAGTTTAGAAATAACACCCAGAAAATTTTATTGTATCTCCAATGCATAAAATGGCAATAACTGGAGAACCGTTTGCAATTTTGACTCCAAATTTCAAGTATGATGAAGTAATTTATACGCTTGTTACAATCGAAAGAAAAAATTTTTTTTGTTTTAGATTTTACAGTTTTTTTATTTTTTAGTACAATTTTTTGCTAATTTCAGCAGATTGATTTTAAATTACAGTTTACAGCAATTTACTGAAATTTAGTAGCTGCAACTAATTATTTATAATAATTTCATTGTACTAAAATTATGATATTTAGTAAGCTTTTTAACTGATTTTAGCAAATCGATTTTGAATTGCATTTTACATAAATTTTACTAAAATTTAGTAGCGGCTACTAATTTTTTCTACTAATTTTATTGTACTACAGATCAGCAGACATGTGTTGCTAAAATTAGCAAAAAATACCGCTGGCCTCAAAACAGTTAAATTTCCCGTAATAACAGCAAAAGTTTCAGTACACACAGAAAAAATTTCAGTTAGACATCGGTTGAAAATTCTATAGTTTAGTTATTGAATAACTATTTCAGTTTTGCGTATGTTATTTATGTAATCAGAAAGGATATTCGGTTATTATGCAAGTGAAAATATACCCAAAACGACTGGAGTTTTTCAGTAAGAATTTGTTGGGTATCCCAACTATTTTAAATTAAAAATATGGTTGGTAAAACTTTCGGTAGATACAAATGTATATTATACTGTAAAATAAACATAGCTCCCAATATTTGATTGCTGTAGTAATCTAATTACTTTTACGAACGAATATTAGATTGTATAGTATTGCTGTCAAAACTATTAAATATTATAAAATTTCAAAGAGCAATTTCCTATTTAAAAGAATTTAAAGTTTATCTTAAAAAATAACTTATACATTTAAAGGGAAATATATACAGAATATATTTATCAGCAAGAAAATATTAATTGTGAGTAGATATTTTCATAAACCCCGAAAATGATTTTAACGAATGGTTTTTTGCAGCCCTATTTTAAAAAATTTATCTGATGATAGTCCTTGAAGTAAAATAGCATGAAAATAACATTCAACCGAACTTGGTGGTTTAAGATAAGGATTTAGAAATGCTTTAAGTAAATAGATGTTTTGATTTCAAGAAGGCATTAACAAGAATCCCCCATCTGCTGGATTCATTTATAAAGTAAAAGGTCTACAGACCAATCCAATTATAAAGGTAAATTTCCTAAGAATGTAGATTACATAAGGGGGGAAAATCCATAGAATTTGAAGCATTCCATGCTGAAAATCTTAACTTTTTGTGCAGAAAAAGCCTTTTTTGTCGTCTTCTTTAGCCTCTGTTTTTTGCCAATAAAATCTCATACAAAATCTACAAATATGTGTAAAACAATATATCCCAGAAACATTTTTTTATACTTAGGAAAGCCCTTTATTTTATTTTTGTTTCTTTAGAAATTTGGTTAAAAATATATTTTTCTTAAAAACTTTATATTTTGTTGCGTTTTTAAAAATTTCAATTAGTATTTTATTTTATTTAAATTATATTATATTTTTTGTTGATAAATAAATACAAACTAAAAAAAAACAATTTAAATATTTTAATTGGAAACAGTGTGGCATATTTTGAAATTCAGGTGCAGGAACCGAACTATTTTTAGTTACAGTTAGTAGTCACAACTGATAATATACAACTTCATAACCACATAATTCAATAATGGCGACCGAATTCAACATAAAATTTCATAAAAGTTGTCGGAACCGCCACAATTCGATTGGCAACAAATTCGGTTATCACAACGAATCTGTTTTCTGGGTGTAGCCATTACAGACTTTTTTGGTTGAGTGTACGCATACGCGTTATACGCACACTTTTGTGATGGTATGTTTTTCCCATATAAAATGTGTGATCGATATACAAATTTTTATTTTTCAACGGATTTCTCTGAAATTTGATTTTTATACCACGGGCGAGGTCGCCATATCCTGTTTAGTGACCACGCCCATATTTACGCTCACTTTTTCTTTAAAAATATAAATATGTCATATAACAAGGGACATTCGCACTGAAATTTTGTATTTTCTAACCGATTTCGCTCAAATTTGGAAGACATGATTATTATAGCCTAGCCGAAGTCACCATGTGATTCTAATTCGATACGCCCCCTTTTAAGCCTACATTTTTTAAATTATGTGCTTTTTATATAACAATGGATTTTTTTATATCGCTATGGAAATTTTTATTTTCCAACGGATTTTGCTCAAATTTGGTACTCATGATGCCAATATTGCAGGATGGGTCACGATGTACTCTTCATTGATCACGCCCAGTTTTACGCCTACTTTTGAAAAAATTATTAATTTGTTATGTAACAATGGATGTTCGCTACGGAAATTCTAATTTTACAGCGGATTTTGCTCAAATTTGGAACACATTATCCTGACGATCCTGATATTTCTGGCCAGGTCGAGATATATTTCTTATCAACCATGCTCATTTTTCAGCCCATTTCTTTTAAATTATGAATTTATTATATAACAATGGATAGTTGCTACAGAAACTTTTATTTTCAAACTGATTTTGCTCAAATTTGGTACACATGATCCTTTTATCCGGGTCGGGACAGATTATACTCAAATTTAGTTAGTAGGCATGATCCTTATATCCCAGGTCAGGTCACCGCATACTTTTTATTGATCACGCCAAATTTTGCGCCTTTTTTAATATAAGAGTTCTTTGGGATCCATTTTGGATTTTTATTATAAAAATAATTATTTTTTAATGGATATTGTCGTAATTTTGTATAAATAATCGCCAACTCCAATCATTGTCATAATCATGTATGTTTGTCATAATCCTTTTAATTTTTTGTTTATTGCTTTTCAAATGTTGCTGAAATTTGATGAAGAAAGTGTACAATTCTCATAATCATTTCAATAGTTCAGTTCTAATCATTTTGTTTTCAGATTTTTGGCACCAAAATGGCTGGGGTTCACGCCAAAATGGGTACGATAGTGAGCTCCCCCCTTGAGCCCAAAAAAAAAATTATTTTTGCAAATAATGTCGATTAATTTTTTAAACAGGCGTTTTAGAATTTCACATTAAACAATCATTTTTAATTTTGAAATTTTGTGTAGATTCTTGGATTCAAGAAATAATTTGTTTTGTTCAGGAAACTTGACAGATTATACATTTTTTTAAAAGATAATTGACAAAATTTTTTTATATTGAAAAAATTTTTTTAGAGTTATTTTACTTAAAAATTAATATTAAGGGCCAATTTTATTATCAGAACAATGATCCATGTCAAACGAAATTACTTAAGAAATATTCAAGAAAACAATCGTTCTTAGTTGTGACTATAGAACTGGCCCTTATATTTTAAAGTTACCACAAGTTTCTTTTTGTTTTGAAATTTAAGTGCACTGTTATTAAAATCTCTTAAGTGAACTTCTTAATTAATTTTTTAAATTTCATAGTCTTAGGATCACTATTTCAACCGTACACTCAGGGAATTATGTAGGTAAAATCAACTGCAAATATCAGTTCAAATAACTGCATTTGTACTTAAAAATGTGTAGACTACATTTTCATTTAAATCAACTGCAATGTGAATTTATTTTTAACTGTTAAAAATCAACTGATAAATCTAGTAAAAACAACTACAAATGCAATTAAAACAATATACATGCAAATTATTGTAAAACTGTACAAACAACTGCAAATGTAGTTAAAATAACATAAATAAAATTATTAATTTAATAAAAACAAATTTATGTCAGTACTCTTAACTTAATATTATTCTACAATAAATTTAAAATTGAGAAATCAAAATTTACACTTAATATCACTTTTATTTTTCACTATTAAGATATTGTTGTAGATGTCCGTCTGTGAGGGATGAAATATAGTTTGGCTTCCTTTTTTTTTCTCCAGGTACAAAGGGATGAAAATATAAAAAAACTGAAAGAAAATAAATACAATATTTTTTAACATTCCCGTAAATAAGTTTATATGTTAACACTTACCATATTATTTTAATAATTTAATAAAATATATAATGTTTTCCGTATTACGCGTCTTCACTGTTTAGCGTTGTTTTATGACTAAAGGTTCAATTAGACGTGCCATATCGCCATAACCGTAACCATATCGCCATAGCAGAAAACCAAAATTCAATTGGTATCTACGGTTACGGTTATGGCGTTATGGCATGCTACCAATAATCGAATACATTGTAGCCCATAAGATTGGTTTGAACAGCTGTTTTATCTGGTTATGGTTATGGCACGTCTAATTGAACCTTAAGACAAGAGAAAACATGTTCTTCTCATATTCTTTTACTATAAATTTCTAAATAAGTGATTCGTACACACATTCTTCTTTTCTTTGTACCTACACTCTTTGAAGTATTCGTAACAAAATTCAAAACAACTGTATAAAATAAATGTCACTACAATGTAGTAGTTTTGTAGTTAAAAAAAACTGTGAAAAATATTGCTCTAAGTTATTGTAGTTAAAATAACTACAAACGCATTGCTACGCAAATAACTGTCATGTAGTAATTGCAGAACTTTTCTGAGTGTACGTTTCAAGACACCTTAAAATCTCTGAAAAAAATTTCATTTAAGTGTTTGATTTTATTTAAAAAGAAATTGTAGACAAATTGAATATCATTGCATATTTCCTAGTGTTTCAAAAGTTTTTCTATTCGAAAAAATACAGGCGATTTTAAACGTTTAGGTTTTAATTAAAAATTTGCATTGAATTTGACAAGTTAATTAATACAAGTAGTTTTTAACTACTATTTTTTCGTTAACTATAAATGTGGTATTAAAATACGTTAATTTTAATTTAATTTTTAGTACACACACAAATAAAAAATATTTAGATCGAGAAGAAAGCTCCTTACTTTTAACCAGGGTTGGCAGGCATACCGTTATCCTTAAAATACCGTTACCAAAATAACTGAAATACCGTTATCCTTAAAATACCGATACCGAAGTAAATGAAATATCAATACCCTTAAAATACCGTTACCGAAACAAATTAAATATTGTTATCCCTAAAATACCGTTACCGTTATTTTGAATTTTCTGATTTTGATAATTTCACGTGGTTATTGAGTATTTTTTGTACATTAAGTTGATAAATTGGTTCTGTTTTTAATCTCGTTTGTTTTTTGTAAAAAAAAATACGAGTTGCATCAAAATAACTGACTACCGTTACCCCTAAAAAACCTTTACCGATATAACTGAAATACCGTTAACCTTAAAATACCATTACCGAAATAACCTAAATATCGTTAATTTTAAAATACCGTTACCGAAATAACTCAAATACCGTTATCCTTAAAATACCGATACCGAAATAAATTAAATAGCGTTACCCTTAAAATAACGTTACCGAAATAACCTAAAATACCATCCATGCTATTAACCTACTTTAATGGAATTTTTCATAATATATTAAGGTTGTTCACAAGAGGTGTGCTATTTGTTGTATCGCCCTATAGTCCTAACAAAAAACAGAGTTGTTAGATTTTAAATTGAAAAAATACGACATTTGAGAATAGCACGATACAACATTTTACGTATGTTTTACGTATGTCCTATGTTTGAGTATGCTAACAGATAGAAAACCCAAAAGAAAATCGTTGTTAAAGCCAAATAAAAATTTTAACAACTCTGTGTTTTGTTAGGATGATACAACGATACAAAAGATAGCACACGCCTTGTGAATAACCTAACTGTGGAAAATTTCATTTTATTTATTAAGGCACATCTACACGAGAGAGAAAACTTCTAGAGATAGAGCAAAAAACACCTCTAATTAGCTCTATCGTGAAGGATTTAAGCTATTTAGAGGTGTTTTTTGCTCTATATCTGGCAATTTTCTCTCTCGTGTAGATGTGCCTTTAAAAGTATCATATACTCAATGAAAAAGTTTCCTTAAATATATGAAGCTGTTTTTATCAATTCTAAGAAATTTTTCATTTATTTTGTGAAGAAAAATTCATTAGTTTAATGAAAAATCTTATTAAAATTCGTCGAGCAAAATTCTCTTTGAGTAGCGGTGTATTTTTTTAGGAAGTTACCTGTCTTTTAGGAAGTTGCCTATCTTACCTAAGAGGTTACCAATCTTAAATTCCAATCCAATAATAGTATTGTAGAAGGTTTTGTTGGGATTTGGATTTATGGCGCCTTTTGCCGCAGAGCTCTACCACATATCGCAATTTCATTAGGATCGGATGGAACCCGTTGGGATAGTTTCCTCTTTAGTTTCTTAATTTTTGGACCATTTTTAAAAAAGGTATTTTTTTAGTTTTTGTAAGAAATTTGCATTTTAGCTGTAGACAACATACCCAATATGGGTATCATATGAAAGGTTTTTTTGAGGCGCGTCCAGCGGTATATATAAAATGTTCAAGCGTATCCAGACATGTCCTATTTTCAAGGATATTCTATAAAAAAAACAAATTTTAGACTCTTTTGTTCAGAGATGTTTGTTATTGAAATGTCAAACTTACATATCATAATCTGTAGTCGATTTCAGTGAACACGTGTTTCAGATTTCTTTGAAATTCTCGATTTTTCGCGTTTTATCAGAAATTCAATGTGGAAGAAAACATGTGTTCTAAATAGGGCAATATGGATACCAAAACTTTTCTTTTGATAAGTAAATCATCGCAAAGTGGATATAGTTCGAAATTTTGCAAATTTCATATATTTTGCGTGATGCTGTGGACCAAATTTTGTTAAAATTTTTGAGTTACTGTAATAATCTGCATTTGAATTCAGTATCTAGTTGATGTAAGATAAACATGCAACTTAACAGAAAAAAATCCAGCACGCGCTTTTTTGGCGGAATATCTTTTTTTCGGGAAAAAAATTTTTATAAAATTTTAATAATAATTTTAATTCAGTATTAGTATATGTAAGGATAAAAATGCAACTTAACAGAAAAAACCCAACACGCGCTTTTTTTTGGCGAAATATCTTTTTTTCGGGAAAAAAGTATTATAAAATTTTATTTAGGGTCAGCATATACATATTTAGATTTTTCTTAAAAAAAATTACAGACACGCGTATTTTAATAAAAGATTTTATTTAATAATAAACCTACAAAAAATTTTATAAATTTTTTTTATTGATTTGTGGTAACTCCAAATTTGACCAAAATTTGGACCAGAGCACCGTGAAAAATGTATCAAATTAGCAAAATTCTAAACTATATCCACTTAGCAATTATTTACTTATCAAAAGGAAAGTTTTTGTATCCATATTGCTCTATTTTAAACATATTTTCTCCACCATATTGAATTTCTGATAAAACGCGAACAATCGCGAATTTCAAAAAAACCTGAAACACGTGTTCACTTAAATCGACTAGAGATTAAGATATGTAAGGTTGACATTTAAATCACAAAATTCTTCATACAAAAGAGTCAAAAACTTATCTTTTTTGTAGAATATCCTTGAAAACAGGACATTTCTATGAATGATTGAACATGTTATATATGCCGCTGGACGCGCCTCAAAAAAACCTTTCATATGATACCAATATTGTGTATATTGTCTTTCGATAAATACCAAAATTCTGCCAAAAACTAAAAAAAATACCTTTTTTTAAAACGGTCCAGCTCGTGAGATCTCAAGCTAGACCCGAAATATTTTGGGAATCATCATAAAACAAACCAAGGTTTATTTTGAGGGGGGCACTTTTTTTTACTTTTTTTCTGTCCATATAAGGTGAGTCGCTCTACTATATATACATATATATTTTTTTTGATCGGGTTAATAAAATTTTAAAATATTCGCCATATTTAGGAATTTATTTTTTGTTTTATTTTTTTATTTTATATTTTTAATTTGTTTGATATGTTTTTAATTTGATCAAGTTGGGTACGATGAGTTTCGATTAAAAATTAACCGAATTAATAGAGATGGAACTTTACAAAAGTTGACTTAAGCTAAACATGGGTGTTTCAATGTATTTCCATTGTATCGCTTTTTCCCTTAATTCAACTTAGCTAAATATAGTTGGGCCTTTAGATTTCTAAAACGTGGATATCATAAATATAATCAATTCACAAATTATAAATCTTAGGGCCATTAACAATAAACAAATTAACCTAAAGTTTGTCAAATCCCATACAAATTTTAATTTTTTAACTTTCGGTTTGTGATAACTTTAGGTTATTTGTTTATTGTTAATGGGGGTTAGTGCGAATTTCCATAAACAACCATCAGTTTCAATTGTGACAAATTTGTTTTGTCCGAAAAATTTAATTAATTTTAACTTTAGTGTTATTGTAATCATTTTATTTGGGTTCTTTTTTCCAGTATTTACTGTAGTCTTTTCCTAAGATTCAACTACAAAACTTCTAAATTTGTTGAAATCATATGTTTTTGCTAATTCTAAGGCCGCTAACCTAGTTGTAGTGTGCTTTCAACAATAATTTCGAATATATATTGCGCCACTGCTGGCTGCTACATGGCAACAAATATGCTTTTCGTATGCCGGCTACTTCCGTCTATTTATAAAATTAAAAGAGAATTCGTAATAAAATTGTGAAGAAAGTTTTTGTTTCGGAAAACGGTTCATCGGCAATTTTCCCAACTACATGCGGCAATTTCGAAAGTATTTTCAAATCGAACGGTAGCATTTGCCAGTGTTTCGCGGAAGCAAAATATTAAAAAAAAAACTTAAGAATTGCATAAAAGTGAAAATAAGAAATTTTTGAAAATCAAAAAATACAGATAGAAAATTTAATACAATCAAATCAAAAATACAAAAACATTTTATTTTTGTTTTTGAATATAGTTTATAGCGGTAAAAACAAACTAAAAAAAAGTATTTGTAATAAAATAATTTTACATCGCATACACGAAAAAAGTGAGTAAATTTTATTTTTAATTAAAGAAAAATATAATTCAAATTAATATTTTTAAATATTTCCTCATTTTTTAATAAATTTATGAATGATTTTAATGCAAATTTAACTACATAATAAAGTTTTTTCTGCAGTTGATTTTAAAATAATTCTAAGAATAGAGCTGGTAGTTTTCTTCGCCGCCTGTCTGGTTTTTTCCTATTCTATGAATATCACATTGCACTTTTCTTTTTGTTTTTTTTTTCTTTAAACTATTTTTCAACTAAAAATAAAATTATCTATTTTTACCGCCTATTTCCTAAAGATGTGTTTTAAAAACAGTTTTTTACGAAAAGTGCTTATACTTCCTTGAAGAAATGCAGGATTTTTATGTATGGTGAAGGTGTTAAAATAATGTAAATTTTGTTAGAAAAGTATTGTTTATAAATATTATTTTGTTTATCACGGATTTAACAAATCAAATTAGTCATTTTATAGAATTGTACTGTTTGTATCAACAAAATTTCTTTGTTGCTGATGTTGGCATATTTTCTAAATTTATTTCAAAACATCGAATGTGTGTTAGCGAGTGTGTAGGTTTTAAAAGAATTTCATCAAATTTTATAGAATCTTTTAGAATGAAAGTGACAATTGTGTTATTTTTATCCAAAATATATTCAGTACAGTAAAAGCTTTAGCAGATGAATATTTATGTATTCCTATAAATGCAAACAAAAAAATGCAAACTGTACACCTGAAAAAGTTTGACAATTACTACATGACAGTTGTTTTTGTTGTAATTAGTAGTCGTTGTTTTTAATTGTAATTGCAGTTTCTTTTCTATGGAAATATACAAAACTATTATGAAAGTTATCTAGAAAAACAGCTAATGAAAAATATTGTATTTCGTAACAGTTGTTTAAAGCAGTTATTTTTAATGTTATGATATTTACCTACCAAAATAGTATTTTTGCAGTAAACATTTATTTTTGTTATTAAAACATTTCGTTGAGTTTTTTAAATTCTTGTTTTTCTAAAGAAAAACTTTGTTTTTTTTAATTAAAATATATTTTTTAATAAAAAATGCAGTAGTTTTTGTCAGTTATTTTTAAATTTTTTTGTATTAGAAATTTGTCAGTTATTTTGCATTTTTAGTTATTTTCAAACAGTTAAAAATAGATACATTTTTAGTTCGATATATTTGTTTTAACATTTATTAAAGTATTTTCAATATATTTAAGAGAATATTTAATTATCAACTGCATTTCAAAAATTTAAATATATGTATGTATGTACTATTTATTACTGACCCACAACTTAACGCTATAATCGGCAAAATCACCTGTAGATGGGCTTGTAAAATTCACCAACAATTTGTCAAATGGTTATTTTTAATCAGGAATTTTGCTATTTTGATAGAAAACAAAAACTTAATGTCCCTTTGTTTATACGCTAGTCCTTATTATTTTTACCAGTTTCTTATCTTAAAATCGTTTTCAATGAAATATTTGCTAATTTTTTAATTCAGTTGTTTCGATTTACTACTTTGATATCGTTTACTTGCATTCCATATGAAAAGTAATTCCTTTTTGGCAATTCTTTAGAACTTTCAAAGTTTACTATTTTTTACTAGAAATGTAAACAAACAGACTTTTAGAATTTGTTGGTAAACAACATTTTTCGTGTTAGAAGCGAGAAAGTCAAAATCAAAATTTCTTAAAATTTAAAAAGAAATAAATTTTGAAAGGAAACAAATTTCAAAACATTAATGGTGGGTCTCATACTGCAGGTTTAAACTTAAGTTAATAGTTAACCCACAAATTTGTTGTTGACATTTTGTTTATAGTTAAGTTAAAGTTAAACCTACAGTATGAGACCCACCGTAAAAATATGTCTGTTTGTTTACATGCTAGTTTTTACTATTTTTACTAGTTTTTTCTCATAAATTCGTTTTTACTGTGAAATGTGCAAATTTTTTAATTCAGTGGCTTCTATTGACTACTTTTGATACAATTTTCTTCCATTTCACTTGAAATGAAAATCAGTTTTGGAAATTCTGCGGCACTTTCTACGTTTACTAGTTTTTACTACAAATGTAAACAAACAGAACTAATAATAGTAAATCTTACTAAAAAATATCGATTATCAAAACAGGAAATATTTAAACCTTAGATTTTGAAATAAGTACATACTTTGTTAAAGGGATTAAAAAAATCCTTTGTACTTTTAAAGAAGATCGCCTTTACTTGAAAATTTAAAATTTTAGTTCATCTATCACTTTAATACCCAGTGTAGAAAATCATTACCAGATATGTGGTTATGTAACTACATACTTAGTAATGGTAACTACTTACTTTTGTTATTACATTTCTTATTACATTTATATGGCGATGTCGCGAAAAATAATGAGTTGTCGTTACACACCAGAATACGAAAAATCAAAAAATATATAGCTACCTATGTGCTTACCAGTACTGACAAAAATAATGAGTCTAAAAATAGATTTTCAAAAAAATTAATTATATAAAAAAAATATTTTTTATTGTATTTTTTTTTTAAATAAAATTTGCTGGTGCGGGAATCGCACCTGGGTCTACAAATTGCCAGTCAACAGCTCTACCATCTGAGCTATATCGACATGTAATATTTAATAGATAAAAACATAATTGACCTGCTGCACACAAGTAAGCTTACTCGCCAACATATAAAAAATCAAAAAAAATATGTGGTTACATATATCCTTACCAGTGTTTAAAAAATATTGGGTCTAAAAATAGATTTTAAAAAATTTTCAAAAAAATCTAAAAAATTATTTTGTATTTGAAATAATGATAAAAATAAGTCATTATCCGTAACTCATTATTATATGTTTTAAAATAATGCAGATGGTAAGTGGGTGTCATTACTGGTACTCCAAAAAATAATGATATGTCATTACCGTTTCTACACTGGGCATTGTTGTGTCAGAATTATTTATTTGTGGTGGCTGGGTGAAGGCTTTTATTATAAAAACTGTACTTTAAATAAACAAAGCGAATTTGCGCACCCAACCACGAATACGACCTATCTACGCCGATGGCTTGAACAACAGGCAATTAGTTGTTACATGCTCACGTGTTGGTATACTAAATGATTTATTTATATAAAAATGAAGAGGCAAAAAATAGTGTTTGTACTTAAACATTACAATAAATTTACCTTAACAATTATTTTATCCTAATAACAAATATTGTGTTTTATTTTATTTTATTTAAAAGAAATTTAATTCTAAATTTTAAGGCACGCTAACAACGTAGTGGGCTTCGCCCGCTATCTTTAATATTATAAATCGCTTACCAACCCTGCTTTAAATGTTTTATTTTCATTCAAAACACAAATGAACAAAACTATTTACGGGTCCATCTATCTATGTGCGCACTTTACCAAATTATCTTGACATACACACGTATATTGTCAAGAATTATTGTTGTGTCAGAATTATTTATTTGTGGTGGCTGGTTGAAGGTTTTTCTTATAAAAAAAACTGTATTTAAAAAAAAGCAAATTTTAAGAAAATCATAAGGGGGCAGTGCCGCCCCCCCCCATCAACCACGAATACGACTTATCTACGCCGATGGATTGAACAACAGACAATTAGTTGTTACATGCCGACGTGTTGGTATACTATATGATTTATATTTATATAAAAATGAAGAGACAAAAAATAGTGTTTGTACTTAAACATTATAATAAATTTACCTTAACAATTATTTTACCTTAGCAACAAATATTTTGTTTTATTTTATATTCACATTCGTTAAAGGGGTAAATACTGTAACAACAGCATTTTAAAGGGCATATTTGAACGGTTGTCAAAAATTCAAATACCAATATTTTTACTATATTAGTTTTTAATTTAAAATATATTTTATTGTAGTATTTTTAAAAAATATAAGTTTTAAATTTCGCCGACCAAAATCGCCAGGGTTGCCACTTTATTTTTGGCCTTTTTAAAAAGCTGAAAAATTTGTAAAATTAAGAAACATAAATTACTAAAAATTAGGATGCAAAGTTACCCCTAAATTCACAAACGCTTTGTAAAATTATAGGAGGTTTATTGAACAAATTTTGTATGAAAATGACGTTTTGTAAACCTGCTATAACTTTACAAAGCATTTATGAATTGAGGGGTTAGTTTAAATACGGCTGAAAGAAATTATTATGCTAAATGGGATTTACAAAAATATTAGTTCAATCCTAAATTTTAAGACAAAATAACAGAAAAAATCATTTCATTTGCGTCAGAACGCGTTTAACAGACTTTTGTACTAACTTTTTTATAAGTGTAGGGTTTATTCACTTTGTCGTTGGTATGACATACATTGGTGGACTATTATCAAAATAATTTATTTTTTCGAAACAAAAATGTTGAAATTCTTTCAAGAAACTGCTTTTTTGCAGAATTCTACATTTATTATCTATCTTAAAAAAGTCATAACTTTTGGACAATAAGTTAAGTAGGAAAGATCTAAAAGTTGGTTCTAATATGCATATAAGCTCAATTTTGCCATTTCCTCAATAAATAAAAGGAGTTTTTCTTATTTTTTTGCGATTTGAAATCGTAAAATTGTAATAAAAATTTTAAAAATCACAAATTATTTCACATTAATTGGAAAACTATAATATACATAAGGCCAAAGTTATGTTTTGCGACATTTTTAAATCGTCCTGTATATTAAATTAATGCGAAAAAACTTCCACCGCAATTTTGTAACAATTCCAGAGCAAGTAAAAAATCATTTTTGTTTTTTATGGAGGTTAATAGATTTTTTCGCAAAAATTACGAAAAAAACTCTCGGCTTTTAGATCTGTGCGAAAGTGTTTTTATTTAGAAACAAAAAAAAAACACAAACAGCACCTTTAGAAATAATAACTTTTAGTTTTAAAGGTGGATTCGCACTAATGGAA
Organism: Leucophora obtusa; assembly: GCA_949987735.1. Taxonomy (NCBI): domain Eukaryota; kingdom Metazoa; phylum Arthropoda; class Insecta; order Diptera; family Anthomyiidae; genus Leucophora; species Leucophora obtusa. Next base: position 291,074,627 of record OX465295.1, on the reverse strand, counting down.
TAATTTAAGCTTCGAATTTCATGAAAGGAAGAAAATAGTAAGTTTAAAGATTTTTAGCAATTCCTTGCAAGTTTTATAAGAAAATTTGCATATATAGCAATACAAAATGATTATTTACAAAAACCGGAAAACCCGGTTATTCGAACCGGTTTTGAATTAAAAAACCGTAAACCGGTTTTTCATAAAGGCGGTTTTTAGAAGTATTCGAAAACCGGTTTTTCAAATAGGTCGAATACTTGACAATTCTAATCGGCTGCCACTGTGCAGCCTTCATTAATTACACTGCATGACACCCAACAAATTAATGGAGATCTATCTGACCATCACTTCTATATATTTCGGACATGCTGATTACAATGGCATACTTTATTTTTCGATCAATGGTACAGATTTTTCGCAAAATGTCTTTAAAGTTTGGCGGTTGTCCATTCAGTTTTTTATATAAAAAATTTTTCAAATTCAATTAATATGAATTTTTTTGTGTTAAAATGGTAGCATTCGGCAGAGAAACCTTAAACTGATACCGGTGACTTGTAGCGATTTGTGATTACTTACTCTGCTGAACGATGTTTTCTTTGTTTTGTTTTTAAATATACTTTTTCTATAGTTTCCTTTTATTTTTTTTAAATTTTTGTTTTCGAATTATGTTTGTATGTTTTTATTTGTCATTCTTACAAAACAATTTTTATTGTAAATGAACAACAACAAATGTATCACTTATTGGTCAAAAGTAGCTAACATTTTTTACGCTACCCAAATATGACAGCGCTGCCTGAGCGCTCAGACTGAGCGGTAAGTGATCAGGTCGTACAGCAGATAGTTGTACAACTGTTGTAGAACTGTTGACTAATAAATTGTATCTGCCGAACGCACCCAATGTAAGCACAGGACCTGTGGCCCAGAGCTTTGAAGAATTAATTCCGTAATTCAATTTTTTAATTCTGAATTAAAAATTCGATGAGTTAATTCACAAAGCACCATATATTGAATGGAATTAATTCATATATGTTTTCGTTCGATTTATTTTGTTACGAATTAATTCAATTGCTATAGTTCTTTTTATTAAATTAAATGAATTAATTCACTAGTGAACGCGTTCAATTTTATAAATCGAACGGAAAAAAAGTGAATTAATTCCTTACTGAATTAATTCCAGTGTTGCCATAACGGCGATTTTCTAGTCAGATCTAGCGATTTTATTTCGCCCCTAGCGGTAAAAATTGTCCTGTAGCTATTAGCCAAAAATCTAGCGATTTTTTATCAGTTTTATGTTGAAAAATATTATAAAATTATCATATTGATATTCTTTTATTATAAAAAAAATAACTTCTTAAACGATTTCAGTAAAAAAACTTTATAAAAAATACACATTTCGATAAAATTTGGGTATGTAGTTTTTCTCCGTAGAATGCACTCTTTTGAATATTTTCAACACTAATATTAATTCAATCGAAATCGGGATTCATTATTTGCAGCTTAATCGTAAATTTTTTTATTATTTAAAAGTTAATAACACTTCTAATGAACATATTAAACAACTTTTTGAGCAAAAAACTCCTTTAAGTACCATTTTTAAACAATCTAGCGACAAAATCGCTAAATTCTTGCACTGTTTATAAATCTAGTGATTTTCTAGCGATTTTTGGGTCTGATCTAGCCATTTATTTTGAAAATTTGTTGGCAACACTGATTAATTCACCACTGAATTCGTTCAATTTTATTTTCGTTTAGTGAATTAAAAAAAAAATAAAATTATGTTCAGTGAATTAAAAAAAATAAAATTACGTTCAGTGAATAAAAAAAAACAAAATTACGTTCAGTGAATTAAAAAAAAATCGTTCATTGAACTCAAAGACTGTTTTCTGCCGTTCAGTAGTAGAAAACATTAATTTACAAATAAAATTTGCAACTAAGCAATTTGACAGCGTTCGCTAGTAAAAATAAACAAATTACATATATTAAGTGTTAGAGAAATCCGATGTACTTCATCAACCTACATGATTAAAAAATAAAGCCTTATACTATTAAAAATAAAAACTTTACAGATATAGATGAATTTGGAAAAAATATAACTATTAATTTTAAAAATTTACGTTTCCCAGTAAATATAAATGCGATGTGCTAATCTTGATATTTAAACTACTACTTAGCATGTTATATAGGTTTTTATGGTTTTTTGCTATTTCAGCGACTTCAATAAATGTAATGCCTTATATATGTATATATATTTGTTCCTTTTACTCCTGCAAGGAGCATAGGACCACAAATGCCTTAATAAGGAAGAAATTAAAAGAAAAATATTTCAATAAAAAAAATGTCTATCATAGGCGTACCTAGACCATTTTTCTGGGTGGGCAAGGGCCTCATTTATGTTTGGCTGTTTATTTGCCCATTCTCAGACCCTTAATCTTAAAACACACTTTCGACATTATGTTTGCGTTTTTTTCATACAAAATCCCTTTTGATAAAATTTTCAAAATTTTCAAATGTTTTTTATAGAAAACTCTGAAAAATGCATACTTTTTTCTGAAGAAAACCTCGTGCAGGGAATGCTATATGCTCAGTATACTTTATTATTATTTGATGGAGAAAAGAAATCTCAGATCAACCTGTCTCATATTTTCTTCCACCTCTGAAGAACCTATTCTTACCCCATATTTTGACCACTTAAATTACCGATTTGATCGAAAACTGACATTTTCTTCGTAGAATTTTTGCTTCTACAACATATTGAAATTTCCTCAAAATAGCACACTCATAGAAATAAGTCTATAAAAATAGCAGAAAAAGTAACTAAAAATTAGTTAAAATGATGCTGCAGAAGAAACTGTTAAATTAGCAGATTTTTTTTTTTGCTAAATACAAGTAAAATAAACGTGTTAAATTTTACAATTTTTTTAGTAAATATTTCTGCTAATTAAACATTATAGACTGCTATTTGCATTCAACTAAATTTATCAAAAATATTTTTGATATGAATGCTTCACTTGCCAAATCTATTAACTCCATAAAGAAAAATTAATGAGTCTCAATGAGAAATATGAGAAAAGTGTAAATATTGCTTTTTTTAATTCTTGTTAAATTATAAATTTTGTCATTTAGTACACTAAAAAAAAAACTTAAGGTAATATTGCCTAAAACTATAGGGTGATATCACCTATTTCCAAAGGCAACATAGAGTTTGCTATGTTTTACGGCAATATTACCATAAAAATAGGTGAGTTTCAATTTGACTTTTATGTTCGAAAAAATCACCTATAATTTTTGTTAAATTAACTAATAAAAATTGGTTTATTGCCAATTTTAACGTTGGTGAAATATTGGTATTTTTGCTTTGATATTATGTTATTTTTAGAAAAGGCCCCTAAAAAATACTTTTTATATTTTATTAAATTTATAATTATTTATTAAAAAAATATAAAAATACATATAAATTTTACATTTAATTTAATTACACGAATAAAAGATACATAATTAAAATTAAGCTTTTAATGTTTTTCTATAAAAGCTTTTAATACAGAAAACCTCTCAGAATCTGAGGGTTTTTCTATTTGAAAAATTACTCAAAATAAGGGTTCTTTCAATTGGAAAAATTAATCAGAATTTGGGAGGTTTTCTAAATGCAAAAGTTCACAGAATTTGATAATTTTCTATACCAAAAAGTTTATGAATCGGCAACTTTTTCTATACGGAAAAAGTATTTGAAATCTGAAGGTTTTTCTGTTGCAGAAAGTCCCAAGAATCTGAAGATTTCTCTATACCAAAAGTCCACAGAATTTGAGTGTTTTCATGTAGAAAAAAGCCGTTTAAATACGAGGAGTTTCCTGTAAGAAAAAGTCCTCCGAATCAAAGGGGTTCTCCACATGCAAAATGTTTAAAGAGTCTAAAAAGTTTGCAATAAGAAAAAGTCCTCAGAGCCTGTATTTTTAATGGCTTTTATATAGGAAAGTTTTCCTAGAATTTTAGGGGTTTTTTCCCATAGAGAAACCCTCATAATGTAAGGAACAAAAACCTTTACAATCTGAGATCTTTTTCCTACAGAAAACCCTTCAGCTTCTGAGCCCTTGTTCCTATTGAAGAACCCTTAGATTCCAAGGACTTTTTCTTATAGAAAAAACACTCAGATTCTAAGGAATTTTTCCAATAGAAAATCCCTCAGTTTCTGAGAAATTTTTCAGTGTCTCAGGCACTTTTTTTCTGTTTCTTTTTCCTATAATAAAATTGTAAGATTCTGAGGACTTTCTAATAAAAAAAAAACCACTCCGATTTTAAGGAAGTATTTTCCTATAGAGAAATCCTCATACTCCGAGATCTTCATCTTGTAGAAAAACTCTGAGATTCTGAGGACATTTTTCTTTAAACGCCACAGATTTTAAGAACTTTTTATATTGGTAAAACCTTCAGCGTCTGAAGAACTTTTCCAGTCGGAAAACCCCTCAGAAGAATATGTAAAGAAACTCAGAATCTTAGTTTTCCATAGAATCTTGTAGCCTGAAGAAAAGTATTCTCAGAATCATGAAGTTTTTTCTTTGAAGAAAAATCCTTCAGAATGTATATATTTTAGATTTTGCATTTAGATTTTGAGGAATATTTAACAAAAATGTCCTCAGGATTTTATGTCGAAAAACCCCTTTATAATATATAAGTTTCTCTTTTAGAAAATCTCCTCGGATCCTAAGAGATTTGCTGTAGAAAAACAATCATTTACATTTATGTGGCCTTCTATAATGACAAGCGTACAGATTCTTAGGCTCTTCCATTAAAAATCACAGACTCTGATGTGGTGGCTGTGTTGTTCTGAAGGCACACATTACTTAAAAGAATTTTCTCCGAGAGTTGCTGAATATTCCACTACTTCCGCCACCATTATCTACAAAATTAAACGAAACACAGATTATTCAATAAATTGAACTATTGAAATTATATTTACCCCATTTAGCGCATCTTTTGACATTTTTTCAAGATTAAAATTACATTCAAATATTGTGGTTTAATTGATAGGAGGCAACACAAGGTAACAAATAAAACTAATTAAATTGTGACATTTCACTTTTCAATTTAATTTTCGAAGATGTTGCCTAACTTCAATAGTAGAAATTACATTGCCTTAAGGTAAAATTGTAAAGTAAAAATTACCTATTTGCATAGTTATTAAAACTATTTTCCTTAATAACATACAAAAATATGGCTACCTATGCCAGCCAAGGCAATATACACTCGAATATTTTTTTGTGTGTAGTATTAATATTTATTATCAGAGAAATTTGTTTTGAATATTTTACAGATAGGGGTCAATAAAGTGTTTTGAAATTAAAGTTTAATAAGATTCTCAAAGTGGAGTTAATCGTTTTGGCAAGTGAAAAATTCATATAACAGTTTGTGTTTGTTATTTTTAGTCTACTAATATTTAGCAAAATTTTATGTAGATTTTACAAAACAATTTGTCATTTTCAATTTACTAAAAGTTAATTTAAATATAACTAAAATTCTGCAAATTTAACAGCTTTATTTTTGCTGTTCTTATTTTACTAGTATTTAGCAAAAAAAAAAAACAGTTCTTTCATTATTTTTAACTAACTTTTAGTTTCTTTTTTTGCTATTTTTACAGATTTATTTCTATGAGTGTAATATTAACTAATTATTCCTTTAAAAAACTATTAAATCCTCTTAAAGCCAGATATAAGATCGATTTGTTTCTTAAATATTTCTTAAGTAAGAATTTTTAAACAATATTTCTTATTTAAGAAATATTCAAGACAAAAATCGATATTAGTTCTGTAGTGGAATTCTCTAACATTTTAACGACAAAATTCGGTGGTTATGTTTGTCAGTTTACTATGAAAACTTGTCAATTTAACTACCGAATTTTGTCGTTAAAAAGTTACAGAATATCCTCTCTGGATGTAAAACTGACTCTTAGATTCCAACAAATTATCCTCCTAAGAAACTAGACGACATTTTCCCAATCAAAAACACAGGATTAACTGATACTTAAAAAAAAATAATCATACAACAAGAATTATAGACAAATTTTTTTAAAATTCTAGGGTTGGCAAAAAGCAGTCAAAAGGGCTTTGCCCACCCCAGACCGGCCTAAGTCCGCCAATGACATCTACAGCGGCCTATACGTTAAAATCGCGATTTTTCAAAAATTTTATATGGCAGCATTTTTCATACAAAATTTGTTTCATAACACTTCTAAGTATAAAGGCAAACACACACGTTCAATATTATTGACCAATGTTTTTAAAATCAACCAATCACAACAAAGTATTTAAAAATAAAATGTTCTGATTGGTTGATTTTTGAAAAATTAATCAATAATATTAATCGTGTATACCCTACACTTAAAAAAAAGTCAGTAAAGTCAGCAAAAATTGTTGCTGTGTCAGCAAATTTTTAGTCAGCAACGTGCTTGCAAAAAATTTGGTAATTTCAGCAAATTACTGATTTTTACCACAAAAAATAGTAACCTCAGCAAAAGTCTTGCTAACACTTAGTCGATTGCAAATGAAAAAATCCTTGCTAATTTGCTTCTTTTTATTATATTAGCAATTTCTGAAAAGATTTTCCGATTTCGTGGCTATTAATTATTATTTTTCGTTCCTCAATTGTTAGTTCCCTTCGAGACATTTTTACAAATCATGTTACTTCACTTTTTTTTTAATAAAACACTGACTTTTTGATACTTGTTACAAATTAGAAATGCATATTTTATATTTGAAATGTACAGTTATAAATATCAAAAGAGATTTATTAAGAACAACAGAGTTGCAGTGGCTTTTTCAAACTGCTTTTAAAGGGTACCAAGGCTTTTGCCGTGCAAAAATATGGAGTTGTTGCGAATTCCGAATTAAATTTTTTTGTTTCGCATAGCACATGACTAATTTTTTGTTTTGTTATAGTACACTCAAAAAAATAAGTTAGTAGAAAAATTAGTAAAACGTCTTGTATATCAAGTGTACTAGTTTTCAGCAATTTTTTTGCTGAAATTCCGTTTTCAGCAAAAATTTTAGTTATATTTTTTTAGCACTAAACTAATTTTGAACTAATGTTTTACTAATTTATTTTGCTACAAAAATTGTGCTGATAACCGCATTCATAGCGTGGACGACAACCAGATAGACAAGATGTAGATGTCGCAGCTTGTCTGGAAACGGAAATGACAAAAAAAGAAAAACAACTACACATATTCTATATTTAAATTTTCAGCAAATAAATTAACTAAAGTAAAATTTCGCTACAAGTTTTTTGAGTTTTTTTCAGTCTACTAATATTCAGCAAAAAGTTTAGTGATTTTAGCAAGGATTTTTTTCATTTGCAGTCGACTAAGTGTTAGCAAAACTTTTGCTGAAGATTACTATTTTTTGGTAAAAATCAGCTCGCTGATTTTCAGCAAACCTTTTGCTGAAATTACCAACTTTTTTGCAAGCCCGCTCCTGACTAAAAATTTGCTGACACAGCAACATTTTTTGCTGACTTTACTGACTTTTTTTTGAGTGTACACAAGCTAATACATGAGATAAAAATAAATCTCTATATATAAAAGAATAACGTGACTGACTGTCTGACTCAACATCGCCCAGCCCAAACCGCTGAAGCTAGGAAGTTGAAATTTGGTATGTAGGTTCCTCTTTCGGCGTAGAAGTCCGCTAAGACGGGATTTTTGGAAATTCCTACCGGAATGGGCAAAAAGGGGAAAAGTCTCCCCCTTGGCGGCCTGCCAAAACCCCTTTGGCTAGAAAGCACAAAAATTGTGCTGATAACCGCATTCATAGCGTGGACGACAACCAGATAGACAAGATGTAGATGTCGCAGCTTGTCTGGAAACGGAAATGACAAAAAAAGAAAAACAACTACACATATTCTATATTTAAATTTTCAGCAAATAAATTAACTAAAGTAAAATTTCGCTACAAGTTTTTTGAGTTTTTTTCAGTCTACTAATATTCAGCAAAAAGTTTAGTGATTTTAGCAAGGATTTTTTTCATTTGCAGTCGACTAAGTGTTAGCAAAACTTTTGCTGAAGATTACTATTTTTTGGTAAAAATCAGCTCGCTGATTTTCAGCAAACCTTTTGCTGAAATTACCAACTTTTTTGCAAGCCCGCTCCTGACTAAAAATTTGCTGACACAGCAACATTTTTTGCTGACTTTACTGACTTTTTTTTTGAGTGTACACAAGCTAATACATGAGATAAAAATAAATCTCTATATATAAAAGAATAACGTGACTGACTGTCTGACTCAACATCGCCCAGCCCAAACCGCTGAAGCTAGGAAGTTGAAATTTGGTATGTAGGTTCCTCTTTCGGCGTAGAAGTCCGCTAAGACGGGATTTTTGGAAATTCCTACCGGAATGGGCAAAAAGGGGAAAAGTCTCCCCCTTGGCGGCCTGCCAAAACCCCTTTGGCTAGAAAGCTGAAATTTAAGATATGTGTTCCTTGGAGTATGAGCTAACTTTTCTGGAAAGTACTTTCTGGAATTTTGGACAGGGACGTTGTAAAAATGGGGGTTAAAAAGGGGAAAAAGGCTCCCCTTGACGGCCTGCCCAAACCGCTGGAGGTAGGAAGTTGAAATTTGGTATAAAGGTTCCTCTACTATCGTAAACATCCACCCAGACGGGAGTTTTGGAAATTTTTACAGGGACGGGCAAAAAGGGGAAAAAGTCTCCCCCTTGACGGCCTGCTCAAACTACTGGAGCTATGAAGTTGAAATTTGGTATGTAGGTTCCTCGACCGCTGTAGACGTCCGTTGAGACGGCATTTTTGGAAATTCTTATCGGGAGGGGCAAAAAGGGGACAAAAAAAGTACCTTTTCCCAAAAAAAGTACCTTTTTCCCAAAAAAGTACCTTTTCCAAAAAAAGTACCTTTTTCCAAAAAAAGTACCTTTTTCCAAAAAAAAGTACCTTTTTCCAAAAAAAAGTACCTTTTTCCAAAAAAAGTACCTTTTTCCAAAAAAGTACCTTTTTTAAAAAAAGTACCTTTTTCCAAAAAATGTACCTTTTTCTAAAAAAATGCACCTTTTCCAAAAAAAAAAGTACCTTTTCCCAAAAAACATAAATTTTTCCCAAAAAATACCTTTTTCAAAAAAAGTACCTTTTCCAAAAAAAAGTACCTTTTCCCAAAAAAGTACCTTTTTCTAAAAAAATGTTCCTTTTCCCAAAAAACATACATTTTTTCAAAAAAGTACCTTTTTCAAAAAAAGTACCTTTTCCAAAAAAAAGTACATTTTCCAAAAAAAGTACCTTTTCCCAAAAAAAGTACCTTTTTCTAAAAAAATGTTCCTTTTTCCAAAAAACATACATTTTTCCAAAAAAAAAAACACCTTTTAAAAAAAATACCTTTTCCAAAAAAAGTACAAATAAAGTACTTTGTAAAAACAAAGTATCTTTTTCCAAAAAATTTCGTTTTTCCAAAAAGTACCATTTAAGATAATATATAATTTTAAAAAAACTACTTTTTTCCTCCCCCCGCGGATATCTCCACTAAAACAAGCTTTCTTGATATTCGGCATAGACGTGCGCTAAGACGGGATTTTTGGAAATTCCTATCGGAACGGGCAAAAAGGAGAAAAGTCTCCCCATAAACAGTCTCACAAATTGGAAAAGTGCCTGCCCAAACCACTGGAGGTAAGAAGTTGAAATTTTGTATAAAGGTTCCTCCACTGTAGTAGACATCGACTAAGTTTGTATTTTTGGAATTCCCTACAGGATATCCCAAAAGGAAACTCGGTATGTGAGTTCCTCCTTCTGTGTAGGCGTTCGCTTAGGCGGAATTTTTGAAATTCCTATCGGGAGGGGAAATAAGGTAAAAGTCTCCCCCTGACGGCTTGCTCAATCCCTTTTGGCCAACCTAAAATTTTAAATATGTATTCCTTTGAGTAGGACTAACTCACCGGCAACGTAATTTTTCTATTTTGGAACAGGAACATAGTAAAAATGGTGGTTGAAAGGGAAAAATGTCCCCACTAACGGCCTGCCCAAACCGCTTAGGCAATGCAGTTGAAATTTGGTATGAATGTTCCTCATCCATCGTAGATAGCCGCGAAGATGGAATTTTTGTAAATTCCTAAAGTGAGGGGCAAAAAGAAGAAAAGCCTCACCTTGGGGGCCGGTAAAAACCCCTTCGGCTAGAAACCTGAAGCTTAAAATGTGGGTCCCTGGAGTAAGGGCTAACTTATTAGAAAGATACTTTTTTGAATTTTGGACAGGGTCGTTATAAAATGGGGGCTCAAAAAGGGAAAGTTGCCCCTTAACGACCTGTCCAAACTGCTGGAACTAGGAAGCTGAAATTCGGTACTTAGGTTTCTCTTCCAGCCTAATTCCAACCGGGAGGGACAAAAAAAGAAAAAGTGTCCCCCTTGACAGCCTGCTCAAACTGCTGGAACTAGGAAGCTGAAATTCCGTGTCGATGGATTTTCGGAAATTCCTACCGAGAGGGGCACAAATAGTAAAAGTTGGCTAGAAACCTGAAATGTAAAACATATGTTACTTGGAGTATGGGCTCACTTACCGGAAAGGTGCTTTTTGGACAGGGACATTGCAAAAATGGGGATTAATGAAGCGAAAAGTGCCGCTTAAAGGCCTGCCCAAACCGCTGGAGGTAGGAAGTTGAAATTTGGTATTAAAGTTCCTCCTCTATTGTAGACATCCGCTAAGATGAGATTTTTGGAAATTTCTACAGGTAGGGTCAAAAACAGGAAAAGTCTCCCCCTTAACGGCCTGGCCAAACTGCTGGAACAAGGGAGCTTAAATTCGGTATTTGGGTTCCTTCTCCAACGTTGACGTCCCCTAAGATGGTATTTTTGGAAATTCATACCGCGAAGGGTAAAAAGGGAAAAACTTCCCCCTTGACGGCCTGGCCAAACTGCTGGATATAGAGACCTAAAATTATGTATGTAGTAGGTTCCTCCTCCAACGCAGACGTCCTCTAAGACGGAATTTTTGGAAATTCCTACCGGGAGGGGTAAAAACGGAATAATTCTCCCCCCTGATGGCCTAACCGAACCCTTCGGCTAGAAACCTGTAATATATAATATGTTTTCCTTGGAGTAGGGGCTAACTTATCGACAAGGCATTTCTAGGACTTTGGACAGGAACGTGGTAAAAATGGTGGTTCAAAAGGGGAAAAGTGCCCCCCCCCTTAACGTCTGCGTCTTTAGCTAGAAACCTAAAACTTAAAGAACAAGTGTATATGAAACACTAAAATTAAGAAACTAAATAGAAAACGAGTGGAATTGAAACACTACACAAGTGGAATGAAATGGATATAAACGTTGAACGAGTGGAATTGAAATTATAGACAATGCAAATGGATTGGAAGAGGGAATTACCTGTTTAAACACTATCCACGGAATATGAAACTTATGTAGCATTGAAACATACTCTCCAAAAAGTTAAACAAATTTTCTAAAAGAGAAAAAACCTTAGAAAAGGAATGGAACTTATATATTCCGATATATAAACTTCATGTAACGAAGCACCGGTGGAAGAAACCGACGCAGTAAATTTTTCAACTGAATTTGTGAATTTACTTGAATTGCCAGGTCTACCTTTACATAAACTGGAATTAAAAAAAAAAAACTTTAAGACACGCTAACAACGTAGCGGGCTTTGCCCGCTATTTTTAATATTATAAAATGCTTTCCAACCCTGCTTTACGTTATTTATTTTCATTCAAAACACAAATGAACAAAACTACTTACGGGTCTATCTACCTAAGTTCGCACTTTACCAAATTATCTTAACATACACACGTATATTGCAATTTATTATGGATTCATTACTAACAATCCACTTTCATGAGAAAAAGTGATCAAATAATTATTTATTTTAAACCCATTGTTGTGCAGAATTATTTATTTGTGGTGGCTGGGTGAAGGCTTTTATTATAAAAACTGTACTTTAAATAAAAAGCGAATTTAAAAAAATTTGTCGCCCCCCCCCCCCAAACTTTAAGGCACGCTAACAACGTAGTATCACATATTTTGTAAAATATTTTTTGGGAAATTTTAAAAACACTTTTATTTCAAGTGGGGTACCATGACTTATGCTGCTCACTGTAAGTAGTTATAAAAATGCTGCCAAGTCTTGAAAATTCTTGGCTTTTCTCTTTTAAATTTAAACAAAAATATTTGTCATAGAATTTTTTGAAATTGTAGTATTTTATAAAATTGATAAAATATTAAAAACAACAAATGCTAACAAATGAATTAAGTATGTGGTTGTTAGTAAAGGGGAGAATGCCACTCAAGGTAATGGCTCTATTTCGCGTTCCGGACAAGCCCATATACGAAAACAGATTTCGTCCAAAGGCGGCCCCAAATGTTTTAATTTTATTTGTTTACAAAAAATAAAAACAAGTCACGTAAGAACGGACAGTCATTTTTTATAAGTACTTATAGATATAGATATAAAATTCAAAAAAAAACAAACCTATAATATTTATACACCACTACATGGACAGTTTGTGCTGGTTTTTGTAAAACCAAAAAATTTTGGACCCATGTGTACAGATCGACTCATAATCACTTATTTCCTTATTTGTTTTTTATAATTATCTACATCATTTATATTCAATGACAAATAATTACGATACAATTGTATGTATATGTATATATTTTATTTAGAATTATTTTTGTATTTTTATATATTTTTAGAAATTTAATTAAATCATGTCGACAATGTGGAAGTCTGAACAATTTTACATTTTACGAAAGAATCGCAATCAGCAAAAAAAATAATTAAAGTAAAATTTCTCTACAAATTTTTTGAGTTCTTTTTCGGTCTACTAATATTCAGGAAAAAGTTGTGTTAACTTTAGCAACAACTTTTTTTTATTTGCAATCGACTTAAACGGCATTCAAACCTAAATATTAAACACGTGTTTAGCTAAAACGAGCGTAAAAGAATAAAAAACTGTTGTAATAGAGTAAAGAGCTAAAATACGTGTTTAAGCTAAACACGTGTTTAAGAATTAGGTGTGAACGCAGCCTAAACGTTAGGACAACTTTTGCTGAATTTACTAATTTTTTTGCTGAAAATCAGATTGCAATTTTTCTACTAGCACCCTCCTGACTGAAATTTTGCAGAGTCAGCAATATTTTTTGCTGACTTCACTTACTTTTTTTGAGTGTAGTACCCATATAAAGGTCCCCCAAAATTGACGTGTTCGCACAATACGAATATGTATATTTTAATAGAATTTGATAAAGATAATAAATAACATGAAATATGAAAAATACCACATAACATAACTTAACCAAAAATATTTATCTCAAATATTTTGTTTATAATTAAAACAAAATAATTTGAAAACTATTCAATTGAGGTTAACAAAACTTTTGTTTATAACAAAAATAAAGAATTGCGTTTAAATTATAGCACATGCAGAAATAAAGCTGTTGCACATGATAAAAATGACTACAGATGTAAAACAAATAAAATAAATTACAAAATTAAAAATTTAATACGACATTTTATAACATAAAATTTATAATTTATATTACAAAATGTTTCCCGTATTTTAATGATTTTGATGATGATTTTTCGAATTTATTTTTAGACAACAACACACAAATATGTCAGATGCTAATAGCGAAACATCGGCGGTGACACAACAGCAACAACAACAAAATGGTAAAGAACGTTCCAAATCAACAGAGGAAAAGGAGATACCACGCGAACCAGCATTGGTGTGCAAAGATATTAATGTAAGTTCATACAGATTAGGTTAAATACAGCCCTTTTTACATAATCACACTTTGTTTAAGTATCAGAGTTGCATTTTGTTTCCTATATTCGAAATACAAATAATCAGTGTTGCCAACTGTTGAAGGCAGGAAAGCACCATGAGCATTATGAAAACGGGTGAAAAGGATAAAAATTTATCAAAAATGGGGTAAAAAAGCACGACATTAATTTTCCAGTCAAGTATTTAAAAACACATTTTAGCTTTGTAAAATCGTGTAAAAAAGGATCAAAAAATAACCAAAAAAAAGGGGTACAAAAGCACCAAACTAATATTTCAAAATTTTGAATTTGAATATAACGAAGTTGCTATTTAAAATTGTACACTCATAAAAAAAGTCCGTACAAATACATAGGTCAAAATTGTGCTGGCGCAAATACATGTACTATTTCCTGTTATTTTAGCAGAATTTTGACCTATTTGTATGGACTTTTTTAGAGAAAATAACAGAAAAATTAGTTCAATTTAATCAGAACCCGTTTAACAGACTTTTGTACTTTTTTTATGAGTGTACATTGTGAAAAAATGTATTTTTGTATAGTTCGTATTATTTTTTCAACTTTGACAGAAAATTCAAGAAAAACTGAAAAAACGAGAACAAATACCAAAAATATAAATTGTACGAAAAGCACTAAAAGCACTGCCAGAAATCTGAAAAAGCACTCTAAATATCCGCTTTTTTTAAACGGGTATTTGAAAAACATCACCGGGTACGGGGATGTAAAAAAACCGAAATTAAATTCATAATTTTGGGAGGGTTCGGAAGGCCCTTGGGGGGCAAAAAAACGGGGGAACATAGTAACATGCAAGTGTGGCTACTTAAATTAAAGGAAATTTTTCTGATACCCCCTATTGGTCGAAAAATGGCTCTAGTTAGGGTTACGTTTTATGGAGAAAAAAAAATAACATTTTTGGAATCGTGAGACAAGTTCATTTAATTTATGTACCCACACTTCCATGTTACTATGTTCCCCGTTTTTCCCCCCACGGGCCTCCCGGATCCAAGCCCCTCCCAAAATTAATTTCGGTTTTTTTCTTTTTTAATTCTAGAGAGGATCATATTTTTTTTTTTACGAAACCCCACAAACTGCAGTTTAGCCAAAAATTGTACTAAAAATCAGTATAAAAATAGTAAAGTGCGATTGAAAACTGTTTACAATTTTTTTTACAAACTTTTTTATCTGAGTGTATCTTTTGTTAGTTTTTGAAATATCTCTTCTCTCTATCTCTTTCTGTCTTAAAAATTTAGATTAAGACTGAATTGGAATGCCTCGTCAAATTATTAGATGGTAAAATTTTCAAAGAAGAAGAAGTATCCATTGAAGAATTACATCAGTATTTAATCGAAGATGAAGGCTCCTGGGCGTTGGGTGATAATTTTTTACTCTTTGTCCAGAGAGTGTTAAGGGAACAATCCTTCTCCCCCGACACACGGACACATTTAATACGCACATTGGCTTATGCTGCCCTCAAAGATGACGTCATCATAATTTTGCATCAGGATCGTCGTGATCATACATTAATGAATTATGGTTTTGATATTGAAAAGCAAACACCAGAGGAACAACAAGCCTGGGCTCTATTTGTAAGTATTCAAATGAAAATCTGAACATAAATTACACCATTTCCTAAGCACGCAAATGAAATTAATTTTTTATATAAAAATATTAATTCTGATTTTCACAATACATTTGTTGTTGTTTTCCCATATAAAATTTTAATTTAACTGTTGGCTAAATTTTAACTGAACATTCAGTAATCCGGCCCAGATAAAACTAAATTATTTAAAAAGGAGTCAGTTTCAAATTAAATAACAGTTTCTACATGAAATTGACTATCATTTAAAGGGGATACTTATATCTGGGCAATTCCATATAAAACGGCCCAACACAGGAAAAAAATAATTTACTTATTTTTAATAAAAATCGGTCAATTGATGTCTACAAGAGTGTGGCAATTATGGACAAATGGAAAAATTATAATTTTTTTTTATTTTTGGGCAACTTAACGTAAAACGGCCTTACACAGAAAAAAATGTAATTATTTTTATTAAAAATCGGCCAATTGTCTACAAGAGGATGACAATTATGGATAAATGGAAAAAATTATAAATTTTTTATTAATTTGGCAACACTTTGTAATGAGTCTGAACACTCTGCTCTCCTTCTTTGTATGTTTGGAATTAATTTAAATAATCTGATTTGCAAATTAATGTGTTTATGATAACTTTAAAAAAAAGGTCTTGTCTTCTTCTTAACCTCAAACCTACTAAATTGAAATTAATAAAAATGTATATTAATTACAATATTAATTGAAGCTGGTCTATATGACGCGTTTAAAAAAACAACACTGTACTGAAAAAAACATTGTAAAAATGCCCTGTTGGCAGGTCTCCAATATACACAAATTGCCTGCTCTTGAACGTAAAAAACATACGTCAGTGTGGCAACATTTGCGAAAAAGGTGACACGGAGGAGATTAGAAGATAATCAAAAAAATCTAAAGCAGAATGTGTGTATGTGTCTGTTTGATCACTTCTGAAAGTAAAAAAAATAACAGAAAGCTGAATAGAAAGAAAACTATGAATTAGCTACACTACATTTAAGGCCTTACGTGGGTTAGATGGCTACTCTGTCGAACTCTAGTATATTTACGTTTATAATGTAGGAGTGCATGGGTTCGATTCCTACAGCCGACGGGTTGTTGAAAAATTATCCATATAGAGAAAATCTGACAATAAAATATAAACAATAATAAAATTTAATGGAAAATCACTGATGAAGTCGGTCCATAGAAAGAAAGGCAGACACTAGATCTAGTCTGATTTGCAAATTAGTGTGTTTATAACTTTTAGAAAAAAACGTTTATTCTTCTTCTTAACCTCAAACCTAGTAAATTGAAATATCTTATTATTTTCTTATGTGTTTAGCTTTATAGTGGTTATATAATTGCCCAGCAAAATCTTTCATTACCAAATAAGCGGTTATATAAAGAAACTCAAATTTATTACTCCCAGCAAAATCTTTCATTACCAAATAAGTGGTTATATAATAGAAATTCATAGCTCCGCACAACTTTTTTTTTTGGCGTCTAAACTCATTATTTTTGTTTGGCGTGGTCGTTTTTATAAGTACCCGACTAAAAAAGATGTAATATAATCATATATCACCATATATAAACCCATATATACGTCCATATCTAATTTGATCCGAGTATTGGAATATATAATTATATCAAGCGAGATACGCATGTTATCTAACCTGATACAATTTGATCCGAAAAATGAGTCTATCTAACTGCATCAAATTATATATAAATACATATAGTGGGTTATTTTGTAAAACGCAACGCCTTGCGTTGCGTTGATTTGTGTGTAAATTGTTATTGTTACAAAAACAATGTGCATGGAAAACAACGCAACGCAAGGCTTTGCGTATTACAAAATAACCCCCATAATTTGATGAAGATTTTCAAAGAAAATTTTAGTACATATTGTTGAGATCACTTATTTCATTCGTATTAAATACTAATGCTTAATGTTTAGAAAAATTTTTCCTAAAAAACTTGGAAATAGCTGACAAAATAAAACATTACAAAAATTTGTCGGAACAACTTTTTCTAGGTTAGAGTTTTGGTCTTTCTTATAAAATGTGTCTTTCTTATAAAATAAAAAAATGAACTTCCACAATTAATTTTTTTTTTTCACGGAAAAATAAATGAACTTAAATCATATTTATTTCAACATATGTTTGTCTAATTTTTATTTTTAAATTTAAAAGTAAAAATAATTATTTCGACCTTTAATTCCACAATGAAAAAACTAAATTTTTTCTTTTTTATTTCTCTACAATTATTTTTATTTTAATAAAGAGTATTTTGCCAACTATTTGAAAAATATGTGTTAAATGCAATTATAAACTTCAAAATTTCCTTGAGCTTAAGGTTTGTTTTTTAAATATAAAAAGTTTTTTTATTTTTGATATTTCGCTACTCCATTGTGAAGCATCTTCAAGATGATCCAGATCCACAATTTGTGAGTTTTTTTTTTAATTTTTATAGTGCAATTAAACTTTATAAAATTTTGTATAATAAGATATCATGTCAGACATAATTACATATAAAATTAATATAATTTTCTATTAACTTTGTTATATATTTTGATATAAGATTGCCCAGGTAGAAAATTACAAAGGGACCAGCACTGACAAAGCACCGAACGCCCAAATCATATCACCGTCCCACGGTGCTTTCCTGGCACCCAAATGATAACACTGATCTATTTAATTCTTTGCAAAGTACTGAGATGGCACCAAGAAACACAAAAATCAAGTGTTTTCTCTGCCACCAAATTATGAGCCCTCATCACTGAAGAATTTCAAATTACATTAAAAACAGATGATTATTGGAGTTATTGTATTGTGGAGTCAAAAATTATTTAAATATTCACTCGCTTCTTTTTCATGATTATATATAATGTCATATCAAACATATTTATAAAAGCAAAGTGTTAATATAATATGGTTATATAAAGCCACGCATATAAACATTTATCAAATCATATAAGATTATATGAAAACTTTTTTAGTCGGGTAGTCACGCTTACCCGTTCGCTTACGAAAAAATGAGAAGTAAGTAGTTATAAGATTTTGAATAATAAGTGGTTACACACCTGCTTACAAAAAGTTGAATTATAAGTGGTTATCCGATTGCTTACTTGATTTTTAAAAATAAGGAGCTACACAAATAATATTGGCTTAAAGAAATACATTTAGAAAAATTTAAGTTTTTCTAGTGTGTAATTTTAGGACTCGTCATAAAAATTTAAATATAAAACATATTTACATATAATAAATAAAAATGTATAAAATTTAACTGTGTAAACGGTACTTATTTAAACTATTACGAGTAAGTCATTATTTTATGTTTAAAAACAATTACTACAATAGGGCGTTATTAGGAAGTCATTATTTTATATTATAAAATAATGCAAAAGGTAATGATATATCATTTTTGGTAATGCAGATAGTAATGAGGTGTCATTACCAATATTTTTCTGGGCTGCTTATAATTCGGCGTCAGTGCTAGTTATTTTTGTTAGACGAAGCCGTTTTTATAAGCAGTCTAGCTTACGAGCGACTACTTATTTAATTATAAAAATAATATGATACTGGTAACTACTTATTTTTTAACCACTAATAAGTAAATGAGTAAGAATTATTATTTATCAACTTGTAACCACTTATTTTTTAACTGCGTATCAGCACACGAATAACTACTTATTTTGGTAAGTAATTATTTTATATACTTTTGTAATTCAGCGGGTAAGCGGGTGCACAAATTTTGTGCGTTTTTTCATGCAGCGAATATGGACAACTACTTACAAAAACGACTTTGTCGAGTAAAAATAATGAGTTTTGACACCGAGTTATAAGCAATAGAACCTAATTCTACTGCTTATTATTTAGATATTAGTAATGAGCACCCATTAGTGAGATTTTGCTTTTATCGTAAATTTGACAACTTTCGATAAGTTAAACTTCAAAAAATCATGGTATTTTTCAACGATAGCACATTAGCACCTAAACTGTGAATTCCTTCATTATAAGTAAATGAATGTTCTTTTTAGTTTGACTCCAGATCATAAATTAATATCACTTTCTGTTTAAATTATCTTTAAATCAAAGAAAGATGATACAATTTTTAAAAGTAAATTACAAAGAATAAAAATATATTTGAAAGAATTCGATAAGACCAGCAATACAGAATACGTATTTTCGGCTTTCGCTACAAAGCCATCATCAGTGTATTTCGTCTTGTATGGGATAATATTTTAATGTTTGTCTACTTATGTGACCGCTGAAAGAAAATCGAATTTCGTATCAACAACTCAACTTAGACTAACATCAACGAAATTTAACAATGCTATTTTTATCCTTTGTTATTATTACTCTATTTTGCTTTGAACCTTAATTCTTAAGATATCTCAGCTGATTCTATTCAACTCTGTGTATGATAACCACAGATTTTTGAATTACAACCAACCGTTAAATTGTAAATAAAGTGTGTTTATTCAATTTTTCAAACTAAAATTATACGCATTTTTACATTTTTCTTTGAAATGCATTTTCGGGCTCGAAAAGTGGTTTTGTGCGTTCCATTACTTTTGGGTAATTTTGTCATTTTGTGAGAGGATTTTTTGCTTACTCTCATTTTACCGAACTTTACCCAAAAAGTAAAGGAACGCACTTATTAATCACAAGGTGTTTTTTTAATTTCCTGCGAAATAGTTGCTAAAATCAAATAAAGGGATGGAGGAACGTAAACGTGGAGGGGAAATCAATTCTTAACAGAATGTCTCTCTACATTTATGTGTTTTATGAGTTGAATGCATACGAAATAGATACAAATAAATCTACGAGTTGTTCTATTCTTCATCTCATTGAAGATATTATAGAGCGCTATGTATAATATACGAACGTCTGGCTAATTTTTATAAAATGCTAAATTTAAAGAAAGGTCTGCGATGTGGTTCTCCCCGATTTGGATAAAATTTGAATATATTACAGAGAGGAGAGAAGTAATAAAAATTTTTATAAAATATGATCTCAATTATAGCATTTTTTATTTTTATGAATTGTAGAAGAGTTTCCGAAACTCTTTTTGTTTTTTTTTTTTGTTAAATAAAATTATTAAAAATACAACAAATGTATGTATATTATTTTACATAACATTTTTTCGATTAATCGATTAATTTTAAAATTTTATTTGAACGATTAATAGATTAAATTAAAATGTCGATTAATTGAATACCCTAGTTCATACCCAATAAACCAAAGAGCGATACGATAGCGAAATCGCTATCACCTTAAATATCCGAAAACAATATCATATTCCAACAAGATTATAATATCGTTTTCGATAAGGTTATATTTTCATATATATATTTTCAGAAACAAATAAAATTTATAAAATTCTGCAAGTTTTTCTTCGTTTGGCTATTTATCCTTTTTTTATTGGACTATTAGTTGCAAAATCTAGGTGAGTTCGGCTTTTCTTCTTAATATAACAATCTCATTATCCATTATAACTTCATTTCAGCTCATATTAAGGAATTCCGGTTTTGCTATCATATATGATATCATTTTCGATATCGAATTCGCCTGGAATACGGATAATGTTGCGATGCTGGACCAGATTTTTGGCCATTTTACTATCGTTATTCCAGCGAATTTCGAATCCTTGGGAAAACGATATCGTTAGGAAAGGTACATTTTAGAACAAAAAATCTATCGTTTTCGTATCACAAGTGATTATCATATATGATAATAAATATCACCTAGGTGATATCGTTTCGATATCGTGACGATATCGTTTGGTTTATTGGGATATTATACAAATTCCAAATTTTCGTCCGGGTTTTACGTTGCAACTTTGTTTATTCCTTTTTTCCGGAAGTTTTCTGTTTCCATTTATCTTTGTATTCTGCTTTTTCTGCAATGCAATTTAAATTGGAAGCATGGTCCATTAAAGCTTTAAAATTCAAATAGAATTAAGGAGTTCAATTTAATTTTCATTGGAAATGGTGTAATAATTATTAAGTTGCTTTAAGTTAAAAATTCTTAAATCCTATACTAACAATAATATAAATATGCACATATATTTTTACTCCTTTTCTTTAGATGTGCAATCTTTTTGAACATTTAAGCCCCTCCGAATGGTTGCTGTATATATCCGAATGGGATTATAATGGTCAGACATTATCGAATATTCGTGTTACTACCAAAATTGCTGTTCATTGTATTCTATCCAGCTGTCCTGTTTTGAAAAATACAGGTTCAATGATGTTATATAATATTGCCATTAAAGAAGTTAAGACTGTGGTAAATATTTTAAGAAATTTCTTTAAATAAAATCCTTTAACGTTTTTTTTTACATATTGCAGGTTTTTGATGATGTTGCCGTTGAATTAACTATGGCAATTTTACAATTTTTCCAAAGCAGCCCTAATGAAGATCAAATTTTCCGTGCTTGCAAAGCTTTGGCTAGATTTTTAGAAGTAAGTTTAACACTTTAATGATTTTTCTTCTGATTGGGATAATGTTTTCACCATAGGTTGGAATAGAAAATATAAAAATTTTAATTTATCGCTTAATTTAAGCGATAATCAGGGTGTAAAATGTATTCAGCCTTACCAGTAGAGTTGTCAAAACAGGTTTTTCGAATTATTCGATAAACCGATTGTTTTCTATATTTCCGGTTTTTTTAAACCGGTTTTTGAAAAAGGGCGGTTTTCGAATTATTCGAGAAGCCGGTTTTTTCGTGTCGAATAATTCGAAATTTTTTTTTTCAGTTTTTTTATTTATTTACATAACATAAGAAGATTCTTACAAAGTAATATTACAAACAATTAAAGAGTTCAGGCATTGAATTGTCCTTTTCTACTTAGAAATATTTACATAGAGTATTATTACTAGTATTATAAAAATAAAATTTTCTTGTTTAGGCAAAAAGTAACAAAAACCTAATTAAAGCAAAAAAAAAAAAAATTATATTGAGATAAAACTTAAAACTACGTACTAACAGTCAATTCGTTAATATGTGCATATTCAGACAATTGACATCTGAGATCATAATTGTGTGTGAGTATCGAAATTCTTTGTTCAACCATATCGATACAATTAATAGAGTGCAGCCTTTCAGTAGAAAAGTGCCAAGGAAGATTATAGATCATCTTCAGTAGTTTATTTTGACTTATTTGAAGTCTTTGTTTGTGACACTTTGCTACATCGTGCCATACTGGGGCTCCATAATACATTATGGACATGAAAATAACTTTAAAAATTATGACTTTGTTGTCTTGGCTTAGGGTAGACTTTCTGTTTATAAAAGAGTACATAAGTCTTATAATATTATTTAATTTGTTGATTATATAAGATATATGAGCACTAAAATTAACTTTTGAGTCCAGAATAATTCCTAAGTATTTAATTTTAGTTTCCCATTTTATATTTGTGTTGTTAAAACAGAGTTCACTTTGGGGAGTAAAACAAAGCTTTCGTCTTCTAGTGAAATACATTGCTTGAGTTTTTTGTGGGTTAATGAGGATTTTCCATTTTTTGAAATATTCCTCTAAGCGTATTAGAGCATTTTGGAGACTGTTTATAATGTCGTCAGCCAGTACCCCATGACAGAGAATCGCAGTGTCATCTGCAAATATAGACGAAGAGCAGTCAATCAACGTAGGAAAGTCAGATGTAAATATGTTGTATAAGATTGGTGACAGACAGGATCCTTGTGGACAGCCTGCAGATATTGCCATTACTGATGAACAGTTGCTTCCTATATAGACTTTGTATGTTCTGTTCGTCAAAAAGCTCTGAATTAGTTTTATAATTTCTGAAGGAAAATTAAATTGAATCATTTTATAAATTAAGCCATCATGCCATACCGAGTCGAACGCAGATTTAATATCCAATAATACCATTCCCGTGGACTTCCCAGCATTAAAATTATTTTTGATTTTGGTTTTTATTCTAACTAATGGGTGAGACGTATTGTGGCCAGTTCTGAAACCGAATTGCTGTATTGGGAAAATATTGTTTTCATTACAAAATTTTAAAATTTTTTCTTTAACGATTTTTTCTAAGATTTTACTTAAAGATGATAATAAGCTGATTGGTCTATAAGACAATGGACAAGATGATAATTTGTTCGGTTTACAAATTGCAATAACCTTAGCTTCTTTCCAGCAATCTGGGAAATAAGAAAATTTTAAACAGTTGTTAATAATAATAGTCAGATTTTGTATTCCTTTTTTAGGAAGGGCGTTTAAAATTCTGTTACTTATCCCATCAGTACCCGGAGACTTTTTCCTTTTAAGATTTTTTATTATATTTGTTATCTTTTCAGTTGTAACATAATAATCACTATTTATGCTGGTATTGACGTGTTGGAAAGTTTCTAATGCGTTGTTAACAGTAGAAATAGTGGCATTGTCGCTTAAGTTGGCTGAAAGCGTGTGGTTTAATTTGAATGTGTTGGCTAGCAATTCACATTTCTCTTGAGCTGTTGAGTAACGAATGCCATTGTGTTTGAGAATTCGCATAATATTATACTTCTTTCGCAGTACTTTTGAAATATTCCAAAAGGGAGAAGAACTTTTTTCTAGGGATGCCAAAACTTTGCCCCAAGACTTGTTTCTTTCAATAATGAGTTCTTCCTTAACTTTTTTATTAAGTCGGTTCATTTCCATTTTATCATAGTTAAGTCTATTGAGCATCCAACGCCGTCGATAAAAATTTCGAGTCATAATCATATTTTTAATATGAACAGGTAAAGGCTTGTTTTTAGGCAATATAGCTTTTCTAGGAATACTTAGCTCTGTGGCGTCATTAATTATTCTATCAAATGTGTCTATCATAATATTAATATCGTTTCTTTCTATACACTCTACGCTGTTTTCAGATATATTATGATTGATTGATTGTTTAAATTGTGCCCAGTTGGCTCTACCAAAATCATAAACAGAATTATACGAATTGCAGATTGATTCAAAAAGGGTAATTACTACCGGCAAGTGATCAGAACTTAAATCGTTCAATGCAATAGGTTCAGTGATTTTCAAAGGTATATTGGTCAGATAAAAATCCAAAGTTGAGGCTTGATGTGATTCGTTTGATGGTAAATAGGTGGGATTGCATGGATACTTAATCCATACATTGTTTAATTCAATTTTTTCATGAAGAATATTTCCCCAGCAGTTGGCACGCAAACATCCCCAAGACCGATGTCTGCTGTTAAAATCTCCTCCCAGTATTAGATTATCGTTGGTGCAGCGTGTAAGCTTTAATATATCCGCAGCAAAATTATTCTTCTTAATGCCGTCAGGGCCAGCTGCACCACCAGGAAAATAGCAGGAATATATGAAAATAGGACCATCAGGCGATTCTAATTTTATACCGATATTTTCAATTAGCACTGTATCTATAATTGGGACTAATTTGTGACGTATAGATTTTTTGACAAAAATAGCTACACCGCCCCCTCTTGAATTATCTCTGTCATTTCTATAGCAGTAAAAATCATTATTTCTTACAGACACATCTGGAGACAACAATGTTTCTGACAATAAGCAGATATCTATATTATTAGTTAGCAGAAAATCAAATAATTCACCTTTTTTATGTCGAATGCCTCTAGCATTCCATATCATTATTTTTGTTGCAAAATTAGTTGAAAATGTTGTTGTTGAAGTCTGAGTCATTATGAAAGAAATTTACATGCTATACTTGACACTACTTCTAGTTGGTCAAGTTTGGATTTACATGCTCTTAATTTATGTATAAGTTCAAATGTTATATTTTTAATCTCATCAAATGAGAATAAATCATTATTAATACTTGTATTTAAATTAGACCAGCCATTAGCGGGTGGGGCTCCTGAATGAAGCGCAGGAAATTGGGACCCGCTATGAATAGGAACATGAGATTGGTGGTTCGAATAACTACCACGTCTCTGTGATCTGGAGTTTTTGGCATTGATACGTTGTTTTATATCTATATAATTTTTGCGATTACGGCAATCAGCTGAAGACGATTGGTGATTACCACTGCAATTGGCACATTTAATAATGTCTGAGGTACACTCATCAGTTCTGTGACCACCAGAGCATTTAGAACAAAAAGATTTTACAGCACAGCGTGAGGAACCATGTCCAAACATCTGGCAGTTATAACATTGTGTTATTTTGTTTCTTCTGTTTCTATGAAACTCCCATTTTACTTTAAGATATTCGATAGAAGAATAATTTTGTCTAAGCTCTTTAAGAGTTATTGATTGTCGTTTGAAATACACAACATAAAATATGTGGTCAGTGTTTCCCCTTCCTGACTTTTGAACCATTTTAACATCAATGCATTCTAAGCCCATACCTATTAGTTTATTTTTGAGGATAGAAACATTTGTTTTTTCTAATCCAAAAAGTAAGGCTTTGTATGGCCTGTCAGTTTTTGCAGCATACGTGAAAAACTCAAAGTTATTTTTTGATAAGATTTTGGCAATTTTATCAAAATCTTCTTGAGTTTGACAAAAAAGTTTCAAACCAATTGAGATTTTTCTAATAGCATAATTAGTTATATTACATTTTTTACACTGTTCATGCAATTGCTCTATTTTGCATTTGATTACGGTAAGTGGAGGAATGTGTTGTTTAGTTGTTTTTGTAACTAATATTTCATCGTTATTATCATCTAATGTTTGAAGAGGCTGGTAATAATTGTTACTGTTTGTTGTGGTATTGCCACTAGAATTAATATTTGTTTTTTTCATTTTAGCTTGCATATTGAGAGCATTAATATCATTTTCACGAGTACGTTTAATTGTTGTTGATTTTTATTTATGTTTTAATTACTTATTCTTGATTTAGTCGAAGCGCAACTACGTCTTGATCACACGAAATTACAACATAGACTGATTCGAAATTTTCGAATATTTATAAGGCGAAAATTTCTAACAAATTTTCTTCATTTGTTCAATATTTATGCAAAATACTTAAGTGCATATGCATAATTTAAAAGACCTTATAACACATTTATAAAATGAATTTTGTATAAAAATTTGTTTTATAAGTCACTTAAAAATTTTCAAAGTGATTATGCATATGACCCTTTATGTTTGATTCCCTCCTTTAGGTAGGGCTTATTCACTTTGTCGTTGCTATGACTACATTAGTGGATTATTATCAAAATAATTTATTTTTTCGCAACAAAAATGTTGAAATTCTTTCAAGAGACTGTTTTTTTTTTTTGCAGAATTCAAAATTTTCTCTCTATCTTAAAAAGTTTGTCCTAAAATGCATATAAATCTCATTACAATTTCTACACTGGTATTAGTGCCAGCAAACGGTGTAATTTTGACGTTTTTAAAATACCCAACCGTCGAACTAGTTCTAAAAATTATTTCTTTTTGATTATAATTCCAAAACTAGTTCACAAAATAATCATTTCAAACCAGTTGTGTACTAGAGTAGAGAAAATAAAAAATCAGTTGAATGTGTTTTTATCAGCCTTTACCCTCTTTGTTTTTATTCTGCCCGCCAATTTTTTTATTAATTATTTATTATAATTATCGTTTAAAAATTAGTAAATATTATTTTTTGAATGATTTTTTTTGTATTTTTAAATGTATAACTTTTTATGCAAGGCCTAAGAAATTGATTTGACAGTGCAAGCGATGAAAGTATGTTTCTCATTATTTACAAAATACGCATTTTCACCAGTGTAGCCACTTTTTGAATAATTATTCAAAAACGGGACTGTTTACACATTCCTTGGATAATTTTTGAATAATGACATTTTTGTGTAATTTCAGTTTACATTTAAAATTTTACTAAATTACATGCTTTTAAGTCCCATAGCAGATAAATCAGTTTGTTTGTGTAACATCTACCACAAATTTCCAGTTTCTGATGAATTAGTTTTGTAAATTTGTTCAACACGGATCCCAACTTAGTTAGAGGAAGTCAAAAATGTTGGTTTAGACTTTATTTGTAATGTTGGTTTACACGTATAAAAAAATTAAAAATATGAACAAACGTAAAGTAAAAAATGTTAATATAAATTTATTAACATCACCAACTAATTTCAGGTATTTTGGTCTGCGAAAAGTATAAAATAGTTTTTAAAGACTTTTATTGCCTCATGGCAATAACAATCCACTACATCCCAGCAAAAATAAATGGAATGACTTCTAAATGAATCACTTCCTGCATTACATCACAAAGAATTACTCCCTCAGGAATGGGTTTTAAACGATATCTAATGCTGCAATAAATATATGCTAGTCAGAAGTTCTTTTTCATGGGTGATAAGAAGTTAATATTTTGTATGAGGGTTGCATAGCAATGTGCTGGCAGAGAAATCATCCCACCAGGTCGAAGAAAATTTTTTTGAACTTTTTTTACACAATTAATAATTTTTTGTAGTTTTCACTGTAAAACTTTTATTTTTTCTATTTTGTACACTCAAAAATAAATTTTTGAAACGATTTAAATTTTTTTTTTAATTTTCTATTAATTTTTAATTAAATTTTATGGAAATATAAAAGTTCTAAATAAATTTGTAATTCTTCAAATACTTTTTGTTAAAATACGTAAACGGTGTAATATTTACCTTTTTAGTATTTTAACAAAAATGCATTTTGTTTGTATTTAAAAAATTTTAATTTAAAAAATCCATCTTGATAAAATTTTTACTAAATATATTTAGAAACTAAATATAACAGAAAAAGAAAAATCCTGTAAACATTTTAGTTAGAACTATTAAAAATAAGTTAAAAATTACCTTGCAGAAAAAAAAATTTTTTTATCTACTAATATGCTGCAAATTTTTTCCGGATTTTATCAAGGTAATTCGTATTAAAAGTTAATTTAAATGTAACCAAAATTTTGTAAATTTAACAGTTTTATTTTACCTTCTTATCTTACCAGTATTTAGCAAAAAACAATCTGCTAATATCAGCAGTTTTTTTGCAAGGTCATTTTTAATTACATAATTTTTAGTAGTTTTTTCTCCTATTTTTACAGCTTTATTTCCGAGTGTATTATTTTTATAAAAAAAACACTTTAAAAAATCCAATATGTTATATATTTTTGTTAATAAAAATAGAAAGAAATAAAGATAACAATTTACTGAACAAGACTGCTAAAAGTCAGCTATCAGTTATAACAAGCCATAGCATAGTGGGTAGAGCGTATGCTTGAAATGCCAACGAGTGTGGGTTCAAACCCCACAAGATGCATGACGATTTTTTTTTTAAATTAAATTAAAATAAAAACAAGTGTTTCAAAAAAGAACAACTTCCCTCCTATGACAAGCCAATGTTAAATTCATCAGTGAAAACCACAAATTTTCACAACTCCCCAGTGTAGAAACGGTAATGACATATCATTATTTTTTGGACTACCAGTAGGGTTTGGGATTTCCCGGACTTTTTTATTTCCCGGGAAACGGGAATGAAAAAATTTGATTCCCGGGATTCCCGGGAATCCCGGGAAATATTTTTGAACAAAATTGTTAATGAAAACCACCTATATAAGTAATTTTTGTTAAAAAAAACTATTTCAAAACAAATGCAGTCTGTGTAGTGAGAATTCAAAGTAAAAATATCAGAATGTTTAACATTTGATTTCATATAAATTACTCGCAGCACTGCCAAATGAATTTCATGATTCCAGCAGAAAGCACCTACTACTGGACTGTCGGAAACAAGCCATTTCATCACACTTGGCCCACTAGATATGGTGGCCACAATGTTATTTTCCAAAGACAAATAAAAATCTTCTAGTCTTATTTCTACAATTCTTCTTATTTCATCAGCATTACATCTTCCTGATATATAAACCAACCCCAGGTTATAAAATGAATTATTTCCGTTTATAGATATGTTCAAATATCTCTTTGCTTTGCTAATTTTAGCTGAAACGTTATTCTTGTTGTTGTTTTCTTCAAGAGAAGTTGCATTACCATCAATTTTTTTTTTTTTTTGTGAACCAAATTTAGATGTCGGATAACCAAATTTAGATACCACCGTTAACCATTAGTCTTTTCTTTTCACATTTATTAATGAAAACGTTACTTATAAAATTATTGACCCTTAATATAAAGGAGTATTTTAAATTTAAAGTCGACTTATTTTGAATCAAACGGTTTTATTCATTTTGTGTATGAAAACCTTACAAAAATATTTATATTTTCAAATATTTTGATTGGTTGAAAATAAATTAACCAATCAGAATGCTCCAAAAATAAACAAGTCAAGGTATACTGCCACCCAATATTTTAACTAAAGTCGACTTTACCTAAATTATACATTTGAAAAATTTAGATAGTAAGAAACAAAGCTTTTTTTTCATATTTCTTTTGAACATTTTACCAAGTTTTTAGGTTTTACTACTTAAATTTTGAATAAGTTATGCGAAAAATCTTTATTAGTTGAAATGCTCCTAATTACTTGGCAAAGATTTATTTTACCAATGACATTTTTGTTTTGGTATTTAAAATGTTTTTTATGACTAAAATTAAAAAATCCTATTCGAAACAAAAACAATTTAAAAAATTTAATATTTTTAAAATTTCCCGTTTTCCCGGGAAAAATATATTATTTTCCCGGGAATTCCCGGCAAACTTTTCCCGGGATTTCCCGGGAATTCCCGCCCGGGAATTCCCGAACCCCAAACCCTAACTACCAGTAATGACACCCACTTACCTTCTGTATTATTTTAAAACATATAATAATGAGTTACTGATAATTACTTATTTTTATCATTATTTCAAATAGAAAATAATTTTTTAGATTTTTTTTTAAATTTTTTGAAATCTATTTTTAGACTCAATATTTTTTTAAACACTGGTAAGGATATATGTAACCACATATTTTTTGATTTTTTGTATGTTGGCGATTAAGCTTATTTGTGTGCAGCAGGTCAATTGTGGTTTTATCTATTAAATATTACATGTCGATATAGCTCAGATGGTAGAGCTGTTGACTGGCAATCTGTAGACCCAGGTTCGATTCCCGCACCAGCAAATTTTATTAAAAAAAAAAAGACAATAAAAAATATTTTTTTTTATATAATTTATTTTTTAGAAAATCTATTTTTAGATTCATTATTTTTGTCAGTACTGGTAAGCACATAGGTAACGATATATTTTTTAATTTTTCGTATGCTGGTGTGTAACGACAACTCATTATTTTTCGCGACATCGCCATATAAAGGTAATAAGAAATGTAATAACAAAAGTAACTAGTTACCATTACCAAGTATGTAGTTACATAACCACATATCTGGTAATGATTTTCTACACTGGGTCCCTATTCAACTGTTGTTATGTTTTTACTACTTCTTTTTCCTCACTCTTTTTCCACACTTTTTTCCTGGGGTGTTTCTGCTGCTACGAGTAAATTAAAATGAATATTGCACAGTTTACTTGAATGGTGTGTGGCGAGCAAGGTTGCCAATTTAGCCATTTTCCGGCTAGATCTAGCCCTTTTAATTTCATCTAGCCATAAAAAAATGGCTAGATTGGATCTAGCCGGAAGATTTAGCCATTTTATTTTCCCCTAGCCATTTTTTGCTTGAATTTTTGCGATTTTAAAAATTTTAGTGCAAAATTTTCAATTTTTGAAACATTTAAATCGAATGTAAAAATTACATGTGTCTGTAATTTTTACATTCGATTTAAAATAATATTTTTTGTAAAATTTGAATGAACATATTTTAGAAATTCGGAAAACATTAAAATTTAAAGGCCACTTTTATGAAAGTCGTGTTAAAACTCTTTATTATCACTGGTTTATTTTAAAATTCTTAAGTTTTAGCATTAGTTTCCAATTTTAGCCAATTCTAGCCATTTTTTCTCCGTAATCTAGCCATTTTTTCAGTTCAAGTGTTGGCAACCTTGGTGGCGAGTAAGGTGACTTGAACAAACTCGTTATTGTGCAAGTGACTTGCATAGTCTATTTGCCGCATAAGTGAAAGAGAGCAATCCCTTGTTTCATTACCGTGATTTACAAAATTAAAAACTGGAAAAATGAGGTGAAGTGAGGCATTGCATTTTATGAAATTTATTAGATATTAATTTAAAAAACAAAGCATGCTTCTATTTAACTTTTAGTATGTTAATTAGTTTGAAATATATTTAACGCCTACAAATAATATTTGAATTAGTTATACTCTTGGGGAACATCACAACATTTCAGACTTATATCTATTCTAGATTCCCGTGGATATTAATGGGTTAAAGATTTATCATACAGTTTCAAATGCATTTTCCCAAAAAAAAAAAAAAATAAATTCAGTGAAATCATTTTCCAAACAAATAAACTTCACTCCCACGATTAAAAATAAATTTTTATAACATTTTTCTATTTATTTTTTATATAAGGTTTCATCGGATGTTGCTGCCATTATACAAATGATTGGACCACATCCAAAACAATTTTCGGGTAAAAGTGAACGTGTCGATGATCTAATTAAAATTATTAGTCGTAAAGTACCCGCTTAATAAGGAGAAGAAGGATGCGGAGAACAGACACAATATAAACAACAACAAAATGATTTCTCAATTAAAATATTTTAAATTTTAATAAACAAAAACATTTTATTTATAAGTTTTATGATTTATCCAATATTCACATATAATTTTTTTATAAAAAAATACATTTTACCAAAAAAAAACCACAATTCATTAAACGAATTTTTCCAATTAAAATAAAATATAGCCCCGGTTTATGTATTACGAAAATGGTGTAAGCGAAAGCAAAGTAACGAAAATTTGTTTTTGTTTCCCATATATTTTTGACGAAAGTAATTGTCAATTGCTATCGTTTAGAGTATTTTCGTAATAGATAAACAGGCCATAAGTTAAAATCTCTAATCGAGAGTTAAATTTTGATAGTTTAGGATAGTTTTATAGTCAGAACTTATAACGATTTTTTTTCTAAAATTTGACTTGAGCAAGAAATTTTCAAACAAAATTTCTTACTTAAGAACAATTTCCGACAAAAATTGTTCTTATTTCTGACTATAAAACTGTCCCTTAGATCATAGAAATGCGATTGAACAAAAGGTTTGTTTTCTCGAAATTTTTATACAATATTCCACACAAATTTTAGTAGGTATAAATTTAGCTTCTTACGGTGGGTCTCATACTGTAGGTTTAACTTTAACTTAACTAAAAACAAAATAAAATGTCAAAAAAATGTACACAAAACAACAACAAATTTTTGGGTTAACTATTAACCTAAGTTTAAACCTGCAGTAAGAGACCCACCGTTAAAAATGAACTACTTCGTTATGAAAATGCTACCAAGTCTGCAAAACTCTTGGCTTTCTTTTTTAAATTTAAACAAAAATATTTGTCATAAAATTATTTGAAATTTTAGTATTTTTAATTTGATTAAATATCAAACACAAATATATGTGTTTGTTTCTAAAGTTAGAGCAGGGGACACAAGAAAATTGCTCTATTTCGCGTTCTGGCAAAGTCCATAAAAGTACAAAAAGGCCCCAAATTTAATTATTTATTTATTTTTTTTTACAAAAAATAGAAGAAAAGACAGTTAAGTAGGGATGGTCGTTTTTTCAAGTCTCCCATAGATTATCAATATTTTTGATAAATTTTTTGTTCTTTACAAAGATTTTTACTAGGGATACCGATTCCGAAAATCCCGGGATTTTCGGGATTTAGAAATCCCGAAATCCCGGGATTGGTCTTGAAAAAAATCCCGGGATTTTCGATTTCATTAACGGTTTTCACAAGGGGTGTGCTATTTGTTGTATCGTTGTATCGTCCTAACAAAAAACAGAGTTGTTAAAAATTAAATTGAAAAAATACAACATTTGAGAATAGCACGATACAACATTTTTACGTATGTTTAATGTCTTATATTTGAGTGTGCTAACAGATAGAAAACTGAATAGAAAATCTTTGTTAAACGCAAATAAAAATTTTAACAACTCTGGTTTTTGTTAGGACGATACAACGATACAACAGATAGCACACCCCTTATGAACAACCTAATTATTTGGCATATTTTATCTCTTTTTTTTTATTTGTTTTCATTGTTATATTCGACCTAAAGCACATAAATCTAATATCTTATTAAATGTTACTAAAGAACTAATTTTTCCCATTCATAAATAACAGATTAAAATAGATTACAGATTAAATAAATCTGAATAAAAACCTTAATAATTTAAAAACTTTTATTCAGCTGTGAAACTTTTCAAAATCGTAATTTAGCTTTTAATGGACATATTTTTGTTTATTTTATTGATGATTTGCTAAAATCATAACATCATGCAAAATAATTTTGTCGACTAAAAACAGCAAATTTTTGTTAAATTAGAAAAATCTAACAATCAGCAGAAATATGTGCTTAATATTTTTTGTTAGTTGATTTAAAAAAACTAATAGTCGCTAAATATTTCGGATGATTTCGGCAGAGTAGTTTGTATTTGCATTCAATTAATTTTAGCCAAATATAACTAAAAATTTGTAGATATAGCAGTGTTTTAGCTACTTTTGGTTAAAAAGTTTCTTCAGAGGTAAATTGTAATTTGCAATTTGCTTAAATTTAAGTCATTAGTATATTTCTTATATTTCGGAAATTTAACAATTCTTTAGTAAACAAGTTCTGTTGATTTCAGTAGTTTTACTCGCGGAACCTTTTTTGCTATTGTAATTTTTGGTAGCTTTTTCCGCTATTTTTGCATACTTATTTCTATGAGTGTAGTTTCTGTTTAAAGTCAGATTCACAATGCTGTATTGAGTGGATTTTGTTCCTTTCTTTTTTGCACCTATATATTTCTTGTATCATGCTATCTCTATTTTACACACTCCACTCTGCAGCGTGGAG
The DNA here is from genome assembly GCA_949987735.1 of Leucophora obtusa. Taxonomy (NCBI): domain Eukaryota; kingdom Metazoa; phylum Arthropoda; class Insecta; order Diptera; family Anthomyiidae; genus Leucophora; species Leucophora obtusa. Next base: position 291,040,458 of record OX465295.1, on the reverse strand, counting down.
TACTTCAGCATTGTGAATCCGGCTTAATTTGTTTATTTCTTCATACTACAAGAAATAATAAGTAGATTTATAATGAATTATTTAAATTTAAAAGATTTATTTCAGCTATTTACTTTTAAAATTAAAAATATGATGAAACAATCCCGAAACCCCGAAAAATCGCGAAATCCCGGGATCCCGGGATTTTTACTTGTGTGTACTTACTAGTATCCCCGAGTGCTTTCAAACTCTACAAACAAGCTGGCTTACTTTACCCAGGGTATGGCCGCATTGTAATGGCCCACAAGCTAATATACTTCGTAAGTACACACAAGTATAGTGGCATGTAAGTTAGAAAAATTTTTTGGAAAATTTCAATTTTCTGGAAATTTTCAAAATCCCAAATCGTAAGTACACACAATGTGAAGTAGACGAAATCGATTACATTGCGTGGACTTACACGATTTTCTAAAGGGAAATAAAAAAATAATAACTGTAAACTTGGTTTTATGTATTTTAAAATTTGCTAAATTTTGTAATTTTTTTTACGAAGCAAAATATTGATCAATTTCAATTATATTTTTCTGATAACATTGAAAGTGTTTGTGAAAAAATCAATAAGATGAAAATAAATTATATTGGTGTGTGCTCGGCTTTACAAATAGTGAAAGATATAGATTTGAAATTCGAAAAAAACAAACCTAAAATATTTTCGAAATAATGTAGTTTTATATATTTGTTTTTGAAATCATTACTACTTTAATATCTTTGGATTTGAAATCATAAACAGTAGGCGTGTTCCCTTACTCGAAATTCTTACTACTTTTACTACAATTGGAAAGTTTTGTTTACTTTTTGTATTGAATTTTTCCAGCTGTAGTAAAAGTAGGAACTTGTAATAAGTAAACGAACACGCCTAACATGTTTGACCGTTTTGGTTTGTATTTCGATTGAAGAAGAAAAAAAAGTCTTAAATTCAGAAATTTTCGATACTGACATTTAGGCTTTTTAATGAAAAGAATATTTACCGAAAAGCAATATCCGTATTTAGCAGTTTAAACTTTATACCGAAGCCCAAAACTTTTTAAAACTACCAATTACATATTACAATCCCCACAACATAAGGGAAAAAAGAAAAATGTTGACTTATTGGCACGTAATTGCAACCAATGTTTTTGATTTGAAACAAACATTTCCGAAGGCAACTGGGTCTCCTGTGGAGCCGTCTCTGGATGAGCTAAAAATGAAAATCATAATTTATTGAACAATTCAATAATACTACATTTATACCTGAGCAAAAAGTACCTGCTTTTTGAGTATTGTAGTTTTTAACTTGTTAAAACGCATACAAAAAAACTATCAAAAACTAGTTTCATACAAAAACTAAGTGGTTTTTGCTCAAGTATAAATGTAGTGTAAGATCATACCAAGCACCTACCTCCTTTCTTATCATATTTCGGAGTATGTGTTATCGAAATAACATCTTCTGGTTTACGCAACAATATTTTACCAACTCCTTTACACATTCTTAATACCTCATGATTACTTAACTTATCCAAATGTTGCTGTTCCAGCAGTGGACATGCTACTATCCATTCTCGTACATCATCGAAATCATTTAACAGGCGTACTGCTCCATCTACACTAAAATGTATATGACGTTGATAGATAAAGTCTAACCAAGCTTCACATATTATTTTTAATATCAATTTCAAAATTACAACATCTTTGGTAGCTTTAATACAGGGTAAATAGATTTGATCTAATATATAGGCCACATATACACTAGGATTTTCATTATCAAACGTATTCTTTTGCCAGTAGGTTGCCGAGGGAAAACATAACGTAAAATTGGCCAAACTAATGAGACGACAAACATCGGAAAGAACTTGAACACACTCATCGGTAGTTTTCTGAAATTGTAAAAGAAAATAAGTTATAAAACTCAAGACCCTACGACCGGAGTATACTTTTGTAAAGGTCTTTGGTGACTTAATTCCATACATGGGAATTTTTCATTACCAATTGAAATTTCATTACCATTAGTTCATACTAATGACAATGAAAAAAATTTCATTACCATTTAATGGTAATGGAAAATTTTTCATTAGAAAAATCATTACTAATGGTAATGAAATTACACTAATGTATAAAAAAACTAATTACAATTGATTAAAAACTATTTGTTTACAAAAAATTCAGACAAATGAAAACGAACAACGGGTTTGGCCGGGGAAGTTATAAAACATCATTTTTTAAGGAGGATCCATTCCATTCCGTTAAACTTTACCTGGATACAAATAACAATGGAATGGAAAGTGACATTTAATTTCAAATGAGCATGAACCTGAATGAGCATATTCCATCTTCGATTTCAGCGAGTTTTACTCCATTTTTGCGTTTTTCTGTCAATGGCAATTATTTTTTTTAATTTATTCATTATCAATGGTTATGAAATTTAAAATCATTGTCATTAATCAATGAAATTAAATTTTAGAATCATTACCATTAATTAAAAAAATGGTAATGAAAATAATTTCATTACAATTGATATCAATGCAATGGTAATGAAATCATCAATTAATCAGTCCACCTAATTAATTAGTCCCATGTATGCTTAATTCCTTATTTGATTTCCTATTTTGATAAGGTTTTCGAATAACTAAAACATACAGACTTCAATTAATATATTTCGAGCTGCATTTGAGACTTTACTACACCGCAAATTTGTTTCTTCACAAAACATGTTAAGATATTTCAAAGTATTACATTTTCCCCTCAAAATACTTTTTGAATTTTTGCAATACTCGTATGTAAATATTAAAGTTTTTTTCCCCCCAATAAAAACAAAACTGATTTTTTAAACAACGAACTCACATTCAGCGTCTCAAAAAACATTACATTTTTATCGTCTGCTTGATCGTTTCTTTTTTAGGAAAGGTTGTAGCAACGAACGCAACCAAAATAGGTAACACCCGAATCGTAAGTTTATTCACTCGAAAAACCATCAAATCTTAAAAATACATTTTTTTCTTTAAACCTCCTTCAGATTCTTAGGAATTATTTGCATAGAAATATCTTAATCTGCATTTATATCTGCATCCAAATCGATTATATGCATGTTGGTAATATACATATGTTAGTAATAGGAAAAAAAAATGGAAAATATTTTTAGTATTGCCAATGCATACCTAATACAAAACCACTAATGATATCTCAGCACCAAAATTTTTTTTTTATTTGTTGACCTTATGAAAAAAAATTTTTTTAATATATGGGAATATCTAAGAAACAGGTCGATTTCAGATTTTAAAAATGAAAAATTTCAAATTAGTGCCACACATTTTTTTTTTTAGATTAACTTATTTAAAATACATTAAAAAGAAGTAATCTGTTCGCCTGAATAAATTTTTTTGAGTGCTGAGAAAGTTTTAAACAAAAACCGAACACATTTTCGCTAATAAATATGTGACCTTCTCCGAGAAAAGGGACCTAGTGTGTGAAAATGAAGTTTTGAGAAGAACGCATTTAAAATTTTAATGTTTTTCTCATTTTTATCGATTTTCCCAAGTTCGTTTTGTACGTTTTTATGGGGTAAATAAATTTTTATCAGAAATCTAACTCATTTCATCTTATTCTACACCCTTTTAGGTACCAAAATCCATTCTTAAGTCCAAACCCGTTTTTTGACACACTAGGTCCCTTTTCTGGGAGAAGGTTACATATTTTAAAATTTTTGGATTTTCGGGCATGCGAATACACATTTTCAAGTAACTTTTCCGTGCTGAGTCCGAATTTGGTTTCCAAATTTTTCCAGCACATCTGGTTTTTGAGAAAATTGAGGTCAAAGTTACCAAAAACCTTTTTTTTTTTTGCTATTTTTGAGTTGTTTTAACACACTTTTACCTGGATTTAATGAAAAAAGATGACACAAAGTTTTCAATCATCAAGGTATATTTCCATTATTTATTATAAGTAATGTTGTTTTTTTTCAATTTTTCCGTCCGTCCGTCTGTCTCTCCATGTATTCTTGTGCGCACGCTACAGGTAGCAAATATTAAGATTTTTTGATAAAATTTGGTAGACCGATTTATATCGGCCCAAGGACGAAGTCTATTGTCCCATATAAATTTCCCTCAAAACTGCAGCACAAAATTGAATGGCACATCCACGGTTTAAAGAATTATGGGATCAAATATGTCTTGAATGGTACATATTTTCATTACTATTATTATCTGAAAGTGCTAAACGGATCGGACGAATTTCGTATTCCCTACAACATATCTTTCTCCAAAATTCGCTAAAAGGTTAAATTCAATTTGAAGGCACATCCACAGTTTTAAGAATTATGGAGTCCAATCTATCTTATCATAGCTGTCATGATGTGAAAGTGCTAAATAGATCGGATTTTATTTTTAGGCTTTACATCAATTTTCGCTGTACAATACGCTAATAATCCAACTTTAAATTGACTAGCACATCCACAGATAAAAGAATTAATGGCTGAAATCTGGTTTATATGATATATATCGCAATTAGTATTGTTGTGTATAAGTGTTAAAACGATCGGATTATCCGTTTGGTTTCTACATCACTTTTAGCTCCAAAAATCTATGAAAAGCTACAAAATTTAACCTAAAATGGGTCTGGACACGAAACTAATAGTATGATCCATTTAGCACTTACACACAATAATAGTATCACCGATATATACCGATCACGCAGGACTGCAACTAATTATTTCTCAAATGTGCCCTTCAAAAAATATGAAATTTTAAGTTGTTCACTAGGGTTTATGTCTCGGGAATTCCCGGGACGGGATTCCCGGGAATCCCGCACTTTTTTGAATCCCGCAATCCCGGGAATTTTATGCGGGATTTCCCGGGATTTTTTTTTAGTCTTTTACAGTAGTTTTAGCTAGTTTTATTGCAATTTTAGAAGCTTTATTTAAATTTAAAGCATTGATTTTTTAAAATGAATTTAAATAAAGAATATTTAAAATTAAAATATACGGTTTAAATTTTAATAATCTGAATTAAGCCAAATTGTTTTTGGATGCCAATTGAATTTGGTTTAGTTAAACCAAAAAATATTATATTAGCAATTACAAAATTTACAAACTAAAATACTTGTCGTTCGGGAATTTTTTTCTTCTTTAAGATGATGATATTTGTTCAAATAAAGCAATATTTATATAGGCTTTTTTAAACTACAAGATTCTCGGAAAGATTTTGCAACCTTGCCTATATGTTTTGCACGTGTACTGAATTAAAATCGTACTGAAAATCTTATAGTGTAAACCAGCCTTATACAACATTTCAATATCATTATTTCAGTTCCAAATACCTCCACTAAACTAGGGATTAAAGTTAAAAATAGTCATTTTTTCGTATTTTCAATTATTTTGAGTTTCTTTTACTTCAAATAATTTCATTTAAAGTTCAATTGCTATTCCTTTATTTTAAATATATTTTTTAAATATTATTAATTTTTAAAATAATAAATACATCAGATGCTTTTTAAAATTATTTTGAATTTTGTATATGCTAATTTAAAATGCAACTAAATATGAAAATTAAATAATTTCTTTTTAAGAAGTTGTGGCATAAAAAATTTCTATTCAAGAAAACTAATTAAAGTTATGCAACTATTTAATATTTTAGTGTCTACTTTTATAAAACAATTTAGGCGAATTTGCCTAAAAATTTCTGTGAAAAATGCTCACTTTTAAACTTTTTTATAAAACTAATTCTAGACGGATACTTCTGAAAATCTGCATAGAAGAAAACAAAATATCTAGAAATAGAAATTTTTGGATTTCATGTATAAGAAATATTTAAAAAATTGATTTTAGTTCTGACTATAAAACTGGTCCGACACAAGTTTGCACCCATTAACAATTCCAATATATCCTGAAAAAATAATATAACCGTCTTTCACTTTTTTATATCAATTCGTTTAACAGCTTAAACCGCGAAATTAAAATTTAGTTAATATATTACTAAGAGTTTTTTTTTTTAATTAGGACGGCCTTCCATATAAATATATTACATAAATACTAATTCACGATTTAAATTGTTAAACGAATTGACCTGGAAAAAGTGGAAGACATGGATATTTAGCCCTCCTTTCAGAACATTTTCTCATGGATACAACCAAAAGATAAACTTTGTCGAACGGTGTTTAATCAAAAAGTAGTTTTTCAAGTACAATATATGTCGAATTTATATATTTTCTAACGAGCGGGAATTCCCGGGATCCCGGGAAATTCCGAAAAAAATCCCGCTGTCCCGGGAAATGAAAAAGTCCGGGAAAAGAAAAACCCTATTGTTCACGCATAGAGGTGAATAGATTATTATTGTCATATTTTCTTTATTTTTGAAGGCACACTTATTAATTTGATCTCAATTTTTTGTTTACTTGTCAGTTATATGGCAGTGTCAAAAAAATTTCAATTACATTGAGGTTGAAAGCGCAAAAATTAAAAATGTCTGAAATTACTCTTTATTCAAAAAACAGAGTTACAGATTTTAAAGACTACCATTTGTTCCTAATTGAGGGCACCTATTTTTTTCAATAAGTGGGAAATTTTCTAACATCATAATTATTATCCACCAAAGGTTTTGGGCGATTTCCTTTTATGCTGAAAAAGTTATAACCAAAAGAGTTGAAAAACTCTTGAAAGTTACAAGCAAAATTAGGGTAGTTTTTAATTGAATAGACCACATTAGCAGTATAAATGTTAAAATTTAAGATGTTCGCCTGATTATATTCGTTGACTCGAAAATGCTGATGACATCAAAAATATTATATATTGTTATTAAAATGGTTTAAATCCTGAGTAACATGGAATCGCCCGGTTCCGTAGATTAGCCCACATATCGGCCATTCCAAGACAGATCTGCCAAAATCTGACCTTGAGATTTCTGATTTTACTTACATTTTGCATTTTCGAACTCTATGTAACCACCTATAGATTTATTTCCTGGAAATTCTAAAAACTCCGGCTTTTATTCGCGATTTTCTTTTTTCGAAAAATGAAAAATTACAAAAGGTGTATAAGTTTCAAAATTTGTAATTTCTTTAATATTCATCGGATTGTCAACATTTAAATTGCATCGAATAGCACACACTTCTGCATTGTGGAATACAATTTCTTAATGTCAGAAAGGAATGCATTTTTCTAAAATTTGGACACTCTCGATTAAATAAAAAAGAATGCACATTTTCGAAATATGGGATTTTTATAAAAAAGCAAAAAATTTAATTTTTTAGGTTCCGTGGTTGATCTATTTAAAAATGATGTTAGCTATCTTTAAAAAAATCATAAAAATATTTTTGTCGTTTATTTAACCTTCTTTTACAATTTTTAATTTCACAATTTTCTTGAGCGTAAGGTTTGTTTTTTATATATAAAAATTCTTTATTTTCGATATTTCGCTACTCCATTGTGTAGCATCTTCAGGAAATAACAATTAAATTAATAAATTAACAAATTATAAACAATTTGAAAGTTTGAAAAAATTTGAAAAGCATTTGTCAAATATAAATTGTATGAATACATTTATACCAGTAAACAAAGACTTTGATGCTACACAATGGAGTAGCGAAATATCGAAAATAAAGAATTTTTATATATAAAAAACAAACCTTACGCTCAAGAAAATTGTGAAATTAAAAATCATAAAAATAGTTCAATTGATGTTTTCTGAATTTCAATTGATATTTTCTGAATTTCAAGTGATATTTTCTGAATTTCAAATGATATTTTCTGAACTTCAAATGCTATTTTCTGATTTTCAATTGATATTTTCCCAATTTTTAATTGATATTTTCTGAATTTCAAATGGAAATTCTGAATTTCAGTTGAAATTTTCTAAATTTCAAATGAAAATTCTGAATTTCAATTAATATTTTCTGAATTATAATTGCAAAATTTGTTGATACGAGGATGGATAAATAAGTCCGTGACTTTTTGGATGAAACACAGATCTTTTAGCAAAAAAAGTTTCTATTTTTCAACATAGTATCCTTTTAGCTCAATACACTTAGTCCAACGTGTCTTCAGTTTTTTTCTTCCTTGCAAAAAATAGGATTTCTTGACATCTTAAAATAGGCATTTTTTTAAGCAATAATTTCATCGTTGGAGCTAAATCTCTCTTTCCACCGAGCCATTTCTTTAGGTTTGGAAATAGAAAATAGTCACTGACGGATAAATCAGTATATCGGGGGCTAAATATTCTTACCCGCATTGCAGATGAATAATGCCAAACACTTCTTTGAAGTTGTCACACGATAGCGTTTATGGTTAATTGTGGGCAAACGCGGCACCCATCTTGCGGGCAGCTTTTTGTAACCCAACTGATCATTTAAAAACGAAACCACAGTGCCATATTAAATGTCAAAAATCAAAAATCTCACGCACTTTCATTCTCCGATCGGCTTACACCATATCCCGTATTTTTCGATATTTTCGTGTATATTGCCCTCACATCCACAACGTTCAACGCCACTAGAGTCCCTATAGTACTTATGAAGCTTTTCCGTAGTTTGAGCAGGGGGTATCCATTAAGGTGTTTTAAGATTTCTGAAAAAATTCACACGCGAATGAGAAGAAAAACACAAAGAATTTGAAGAAATTTAACAGCGAACGAGAGAAAATGAAGGACGTCACGAAAACAATAAATTTAATAAAAACGTGTTTAAAAGCAAAAAAAAATCATTAAAAACAAAAAAAAATAAATAAAATTGATTATTTATTATTTATTTTACTCTTAAAGTTGTTTTTGTTACCGCTTTAATCAATAATCATAAGAAACAATAAAAACAGTGCCCTGTTAACTTTTTCGGTTTTCCTTTTGTTTCTCTTATTCTTCAAAGGAATTAACAGGAACCCAATCCATATAAATTTTAAGGGAACCAAAGAGTACACTTTTTTTTTTGGGAACTCTTTAGCCTATATCCTCGTTGGTTTGAGTGACGGTTTCATTTCGCAAAAAATAATGTTTGATGATTATTCAAAATTTTTTTTTCCAATTTTACAAAAATCTCCGAGGTTGTATGCTTTGACCAGAGCATTGTTGCATTTCATCTAACTACGAGGGAAGTTCGAAAAGTCACGGACTTATTGATCCGCGCTCGTATAAAATACATACCTTTAATTTATCAATATTAACGTTAACTTCACATATTAGTTTAGTGCGCAAAGCTACACAGACCAACATTAAAATGTCAGTTAAATCGGCAGTTAATTTTGGCAGTTTAAAATTTATAAATACATTCAAACATAATTTAACGTCGTGTTCTAAAATATGAAAGAAACGATCCATTTTCCATTCATTGCATAATTGTTTAGATTCTTCTTTAACCCACAAACGCATACTGTGGACCGAATGATCTGTAACAAAAAATTAATAATAAAAATGTTTCTAAATCTTAACACAACAAATCTTACCAATACGATGTAATATTGGAATTTGTTCCGCCACCGGTAATAAACTGGAATTGTTTACATCAGGACTATGAAAATAATTATTACTTAAATTGATTAAATTTGTAAACATGGAGATCCAAACCGTGCCAGTAGGAGTTCCTAAATGCTAGATAAAATCACGTGTCATTGAATTAAAAAATGGTATATAGAATTATTTCAAAATCTTACATTATTTGTTGACTGTTTATTTTGTTCCATAAAAAGATCAACTGTTTCAGTTTGTGCTGCGCCCGATATCAAAGTTAAACGAAATAAACGATCCCACAAATTGTTGCATACAAAATTTGTTAAGATCTCGCCTATGCCTTGCAATGTCGAATATACTGGTTCGGGAATGTCTGAATTGTTTCAAATTAATATTAATACTTATAACAATTATGTGAAATTTATGTTTTAAAATTCACCTTTAACATTTTGCATAAACAGCCAATTTCGTATGGAATCTACATGTGCTAGGGAATAACATGAAATCGGCGTATCAATCCACCATAATATGATATGGTCTAATATTATTCCAACATATGACCACATTAAACGCATGCCACGTAAAACAAATTCATGTAAATCTTCTTGACTGGCTTTACCTAAACGGAAAAGTTTTAAATTATAAACGTAAAGTAAAGGACATGATCTGGAATTTACACTCAAAGCACTTATTCTACCAAAAAAGTTCTTTAGGTACAGTAAAGTTACTTACCAAAGATCGTTGGGCAAATATCAAATGCTTTTTCAATAAACTGTGCCACAAAATTCCGTTCATTCTGTAGGAAAAATTCAATATGTTTACTGCGTAAAGTTATTACACTACCACGATTAGTGACAACATTTATACCCATATCATTATCCATATTTAAATCACATGCATTTTCATTCAAATAATGTTGAAATTCACCATCACTGGTTAGATTTAAAGTTAAAATACGTAAGATTTCTAAACTGGAACAATTTGATTCGTTAGTTTCATGCCAAGCCTCTTGTTCACCCATATTGAAAAGACCGAACATGAGGTCTAAAGAATTTTGTTCAATACGTTGTTGGGCAGCTAACTGAAAAATGAAAAATATGACTTTTAGATATGAACGAATTCTTCTTTTAAGATACAAACCTGTAAAACATAAGCAAAATCTATAGATTTATACGGTAATAACAGGGATGGATACATGTTACTGCATATATTTGAATTTAAGGAACCATCAGAACCGAATTTCTTAGATTCTCCATTTGAAATCTCTTCCAAAGGTTTGCGACATTTATTATAGAGTTGGGTAATTTGAAAAGCCCAGTTTAACCAAACTTCCGAGTTCATAGACTTTTTTAAAAGGAAACTTAGCTAAAAGTAATTTCAAAATGTTGGTTTTTAATTTTTATTTAAAAATAAAAATTGTTTTTCGGCCTTTTTAATTGTAATTTAAAAATTTTAAAGAATAACAAATTTTTAATATCTAATTTTTGAGGATTATCAGTAAAAGCTTGTTCGTTTACTTACTACAATACAAAAAGTAAACAAAACTTTCCAATTGTAGTAAAAGTAGTAAGAAATTCGAGTAAACGAACACACTGTAAGCTTGTTTGTTTACTTACACTCAAAAAAATAAGTTAGTAGAAAAATTAGTAAAACGTCTTGTATATCAAGTGTACTACTTTTCAGCAGAAATTCCGTTTTCAGCAAAAATTTTAGTTATATTTTTTTAGCACTAAACTAATTTTGAACTAATGTTTTACTAATTTATTTTGCTACAAAAATTGTGCTGATAACCGCATTCATAGCGTGGACGACAATCAGATAGACAAGATGTAGATGTCGCAGTTTGTCTGGAAACGGAAATGACAAAAAAAAGAAAAACAACTCCACACATATTCTATATTTAAATTTTCAGCAAATAAATTAACTAAAGTAAAATTTCGCTACAAGTTTTTTGAGTTTTTTTCAGTCTACTAAGATTCAGCGAAAAGATTATTGATTTTAGCAAGGATTTTTTTCATTTGCAGTTGACTAAGTGTTAGCAAAACTTTTGCTGAAGACTACTATTTTTTTGGTAAAAATCAGCTCGCTGATTTTCAGCAAACCTTTTGCCGAAATTACCAACTTTTTTGCAAGCACGCTCATGACTAAAAATTTGATGACACAGCAACATTTTTTGCTGACTTTACTGCCTTTTTTTTTTGAGTGTACTACAAATTACTACTTTTACTACAGCTGCAAAAATTCAATACAAAAAGTAAACAAAACTTTCCAATTGTACACCGAAAAAATTTCATAGTGATATAGTTAAAAAATATCATAGTTGAATTGAGATTCCTTTAAAATAACTATTATAATCATTAACAACTACGGATATTGTTAAAACATATTACTTTTGTTACCCTGTAAAATTCAATTGTCAAGAATTTAGAATTTATTTCTAAATTTTCTTAAAACTTGTAACATTTTAATTTTGAAGCAAAAACAAAATTTTCATTTTTTGTGGTAAACTACATTTAAAATTTACATTATTTAATATTAAGAGAATTTATATACATATTTCAGGTGATATATTTAGAACAGAAATATCTACAAAGAAGACTAAACTCAATAAAGGAAGATATAAAAATGAACGAATTACTGATTCGGAAATTTTTCAAATTTAGGAAAGGTTTGGGTTTTAAAACTGAAGCAATAAATTATCTAATGTTAAATTTAACGTATATTTGATCCTGTAATTATAATCTTTAAAACTCCAAATTAAAATATGTAAAAAATATGTATTTCGTTCAATTTTTATTAATTGGAAAAAATTTTAAATGAAAAGATCTGTAGTACTTGCTTAACCATTAATGTATTGGAAATAGCAGATATCCACTAATTTTAAATTGTCTTTAATTTGAACTAGCACATCGTTGTAAGTAGCTACATTCCTGGTTGAATTGCCGACATTAAAAAATTTTAGTTGAGACCAACTAAATCAAATCAACTATATATTAGTTAGGGGTATTTCACCTACAAGATAGTTGAAATATTCGTTATAATCAACTAAGGAATTTTTTGGGTGTAGTAAAAGTAGTAGGCACAAGCTTTATATCTAAGCTTACCGTTTTCTTTAACACAAAGGTCAATTGACAAAATCTTCTATCATTTAGTTCCATTATAATATTGAATTTCTTCATGAGCAAAGCATTATAAGGACTACGTTTTATTTTCTTCGATAGCGATTGAAAGTCCTTATTATTTGATTGATCCTTTAAACTCCAATATAACTCAACAATGCGTTCACATTCATCCAACATAGTGTCCTTGAAAATAAAGTACCCCAATTAACTTAATTTATATTATAATTCACTAGTTCAACTCTTACATGTTCACTAAAGATATCAACTTTAACATCTATTACCAATCTTTTGGTTATATGCCTCAATTCGTTTCCCAATTTGTGAAGTTCTGCAAATGTATGCATTGGTTGTGATTTATTACGACAATACCACTTTGGTGTTGAACTCATTTTCGAAAATTTCGAAATTATTTTCCTATAACAAATCTTTAAAAAAAATTTAAACAACATTCATTTGTTGTTTTAACACGCGCGTTGCGAACTTATTTAATCGATGGTCTTTTTTGGAGAAAGACAAATGTGCCTAGCAACGTTCAATTTAGTACAGTGAAACACGATTGTAACGACCAGTGACAAAATAGCAATTCTCAAGAGATTTTGATTTGAAACTTGCTTGGTATAAAAGTTTGTATTGCCTCAGGCATGGCCCCTACATTCATAGAAATAAAATCTGTTCTAATAGTAGTATACTTAAGTTAAAAAAACTTTAGTGCTTACTTTAAAATATAGGGTCCAGTTTTATATTTTAAAAAAGGATTTTCTTCTTAAATATTTCTTAAGTAAAAAATTTCGTTTGAAATCGATCTTAGTTCTGACAATAAAATTGTCCCTAAATATTAATTTTTTAGTAAAATGCCTCAAAACATTTGTTCAATTTCAAAAAAATGGTAATGGAAAAAATTGTTTTTGAGAATTACCTCTTGAAAAAATGTAGAATCTGTCAGGTTCCCCGAAATTCATGAATTCAAGAATCTGCGCAATTATTTGCATATATTTAGTTAGAATATTGTTTTACCTCAAGTCCAAATTCTAATATGATATTGTCATATTAGATTTTATTTGTTGTTTCAAAAAAGGTTGATCATTTTCATGATAGTTGTTTCGTGGGCATCACCCCAACTCTTCAGTTGTCCACAATAAGAAAATGATAGCTTTAATACACAAACCGAGACATTACATAAGGTACAAAAATTCAACTGGACGAGAATTTTGTACTTTCGTATATGAACTGTGAGGTAGAACAATATTCTAACTAAATATATGAAAATATAGAAAGTCCGAAAAAAACAATTTTTGTACATTTTAATGCAAAAATTAAAAAAAATGTTTGTTTAATGTGAAATTCTTAAATGTCCCTTAAAAAATGTCCCGAGTAATTTGAATACCTTAGTATTTATATTATCAATTGCTTACCGACACTGCATGTATTTTCGCTCATACGTATCAACATAAAGTATTTAAAGTAAACTACGTTTAACCGATTAATGTATAAAAAATTATAAACAGTTAATGTTTATAATAGTTTAGGTTTAGGTATAATCGAACGTGTGTCAGTAACACTTTTTAGGATGTAACGAAGTTATGTTAGATGCGAAAATCTATAAACGTTGAGTTTTCAACGTTGTTAATTATCCACGTTGCAAGTTAACGTGCATATGAAAAGTAATGTGCTAGTTTTCGTCTTAACAATGTTTTCGTTAACACAGATACTGTAGTTATCTCGTGCACTCAAAAAAAAGTCAGTAAAGTCAGCAAAAAATGTTGCTGCGTCCGCAAATTATTAGTTTACTTTTTGTACGAATATTTGACATTCTACTCTGAGAGAATTATCATCACTTCAGTAATGAATTTCTTCATTGTTTCAATGAAAATTGTCACTGGAACTCGTCCATTGACGTCTTTAGTACATATCTGCACCCGCTAAGTTGTTACCTAAACGGCGTTGTTGGCATTTCCAGCTCGGACATCTCAGTTATTCGTGTAAAAATCGATTAGTTATTTTTAACCGTAATTGCACTTGTATTTTAGTGTATTTTACTGTGTTTTAGTACACTTAAAATATTGATTCAGAACTCAAGTTATAACCCATTCACAAGCAAGTTTTGTTGGCGATTAAGAAATTAGATCTGAAAACTAATCAAAACTGTTCACATGAGGTTGAATGAGTTTTCATTATCTCGTTAACAGCTGTTTCGTTAAACAAAAAAAAAAAAAAAAAAAAAAAAAAACAAAAACACTTATAATCTAACCTAAAATTTATCAAAAATATTTCAAAAAGCACATTCTTTATGGCCGGAACACAATATTTATTAACTTTTGCTAAGATACAACGGTATTATTGATGTGGAAAACCTTATTAAATAGGGAAGAACAGTTCAAAGATGAAATTTTTTTTTTTGGTGAAGGCAAGACTGCAGCTTTTGAAGATCTGTTTCCATAAAATTTCTTCGTCGGAAGTAATAATTACTTTACATTTAACACGATTGTACTAAAATACACATTTGAAATGATCTACCATTTAGTTTTTTAATTTTTATTAGAAATTAAAATTAATTAGTATTTATATATTTTTTCTTTTTTTTATTTACATTTACGCCATTACGGAGTATGTTCACTGCAAGCTAAAATGGAAAAATCAACTCTAAACACAAGAATAGTAGTTGCGAACCCTGACTTTGAAGGGATGATTGAGGGGGTTTATAAATTATCTCATCAAATTGAAGTGATTATTAACAGAATATTTGTATGGAAAATCTCGAGATAATGGAAAAATTTTCAAGATAACTGAAACCTCGTTCAGCTGAATGGGGTATTAGCCTGTTTTCAATACTAATTTTCGTAAAACAACGACAAAATTAAATAAAAAACACGATATAATTATTTTTCTTATAGATTTATATCTTTTGATTTTTATTAATGTATAGTATTTGTTTTTTCTTTTTTTCAATAATATATAGTTTGATTTTTTTTTTAATATTTATTTCTGATAATATATGTAGACTTTTCTTTACTTTCACATGGTATATTTTTTTTTATTCACTGTTACACAATATTTTTTTTATTTTTTGTTTGTATTCATTACAATTCTATTGAAATAAATGAAATGTAAATAGTATATTTTACAATCTTTTCTGTTACACACATTTTAAAATGTTATATTTTTAACTGGTTTCAAATTTTTTAAGCGAAATTATCATCATCAGTTTAGCTATCACAATAAATTGTTACAATTATAGTTAGTAGTTTTGAAATTTGTTTTGTTTTTTCTTTCGATTTTTTGTTTAAATTGTTAAACTTACAATTTACGATATAATAAGTGTAATAAAATATTTATTTTGCTTTTTTAAGTAGTAATTTTTCATTGTGTTGTGTTTTTTCATTTCGAAAAGGATAAACATTAGACTTTTATAATTATATTTGCATTTTTTTTTAATTGAAATAACAAGTTAACATTTGGATTGAGAGTTGAAAAAAACCCAACTAAAAAGTAAACTAAATTAAAAACTTGAAACATGAATTTCTTCTCAAAATTTTAAATTGATTTTTACAAACTCCTATTAACCCATTAACGCCCAAATGAAATCTGGCGGAGAGAATTCAATAAAAATATATTTATATAAAAGGCAAAGGCGTCAAATAGGAAAGAGTGAAGTCAGAATTGAAAAAAAAATTGTAAGATATCCTTGGAAATAGGCAAAGAACGAAAAGAGCAAAACAACTCCCCCGCATGAACCGTTTATAAATTTGGTATCGCAAAACTCAAATCAATAGATTTAATTAGCGCGTGAATAAATAATAAACACTACTAAAAAATTCATAACACTTTTATTAAAAATTTCAACAATTCAAATTTTTGCTTTCCGAAAAATTTTGCAAAGATTTCCTATTTTTCAATTACTGTCAAATAAGATAGATTTAACGGCGTAAGAATATTTAGATCAGGAAAAACTTTTGTTTTTTGAATTTAAAATGTGGCGGCCAAAAAATTATTTCACTTAAGTTAAAGGTCTTAGATAAAATCGTAAAAACTGAGGTGCACTCATAATAGTACGATGTGCGTTAAAGGGTTAATACTCCAAAAAAAATTTTGAATTGTTTAATTTACTTACAAATAATAAAAAGAACCAAGTTGGCTGAATTTTCTGGTTATGTACCATTATGGCACCCAACATGGGGACAGATACTTTAAAATTATATTGGAAATTTTTGAAATCAATTAAATGTAAAACAAGACACATGTTGGTGTCTTGTTTAATGAAAAGGTTGATTATATGGCTAAACGTGTTGTTACTATTGGACAACCGCGTAGGATAATGTTCTTAAATTCGAGTAATGAAAACACTGAATATTAAAACTAAAGCATGCCATTATGATTGTGATTTATCACTCAAGGAAACTAAGATAATTAATTAGCTTATGACAAATCATAGATACGATAAGAAATATCTTAATATGTTTGGTGTTGAGCAGTCCAGTATCTGTAATTTTTGGGGCACTGAAGAGACGGCTGAACATCTTATATTTGAATGTAACAATTTCCAAGCTACACGTCTAAATTTTTCGATCTTTGAAATCTATGATATTCCTACGGAATTGCTGAAGAAGGGAATATTTCAACACTTTTCGCTTTTGTTAAATTTTTTGTAAAATTTAATTCTAAAGGATAATTTTTTGTTTTAGGAAGTTGTTATCATCCTTTTGTAAGTGGGATATCCCTTACAAAAATATGATAACACAAACAGTTTAAAAAAAAGGCAATTAAACGATTTTCATACATCCTCTTAAATGCATTACTATCAATTATACATAATCGGATTAGGCAATAATATGCATTATGGCGCTTTTCGTGGGTCCTTTATTTTTACCATTTCATTAGGCAATTTTTAATCATTATTTAACAATTTAACAATTTAATCATTATTTAAACAAGCAAGTTGCTCGATTCGTTATAACGACTTTTCATTATCTTATTAATTTGGCGCCAAACACAGGTTTTGGAATTTTAATTAAATTAAGCCATTTTGTTCTGTGTTTCCTTGCTTCGCCCTTACTATAGTCCTTCTTTAGCGCCGATTAATGCCGCAATATAATATGGCACCGAAATTGGATGCGACATTTAAAAATTTGCTGTATTTAAATTTTATTAAAAAAATTTGTTATGGTAGGCAAACCTCTTGGGTGTTTGTCCATCCTTACCCTCAAAGTAGTCAAATCTGTCGACCTTCCTTTTCTAATTCGGTCCCATGACATCCCATATAGCGCCAAACGTAACTTAATTTTAAGATGTTGTTTCCCAATTAGTTACACTCACCCATTCGTCGCACGACGAAAGTCTTGTGGAAACCCCACATAACTTTTTTGCACAGACAATATGGTTTGCTGAGGATTTTTTCCCCATAGAAAACTAATAAGTTTCTAAGAACTATTTGCCAATAGAAGCTCTTTAGTATTACATTTTTTTCTATAACAAAATCCTCAGATTATGTAATGGGTTTTTCAGTGATGAGTTTACGCTTTGCAAGTTTTTGTCAGTTGATAGTCTTCAAGTCATCGCACTTGTTTAATACTGAAAAAAATCCAGGATGATAAATTGCGACGAAAATTCGAAATATACCCGAAGTAAACTCATGACTGATCACCACAAACCGTCAACAATAAACTCTCAATATACTGGAACTTTCTTATACATTTTGCAGAGGATTAGGATTTTTAACTATTTTTCACTTCCCGATTCCCCGGATTTTTCCTTATAATTCCCGGAAATTAAAAAAAAAAATACTAAACCATCGATCACATATCCATATATGCAGATAATATATTTATTATAGCCTCCGGATCTCATGAAGAAATAACATCAAATCTAAATTTATGTGACTCAATCATAAACAAATGGACAAACGACGTAGGAGCGGTAATACCAATAGACAAATGTGAAGCCCTTCATGTTTGCAAGAAATACAAATGTAACTTATAAGCATAAAAGATTTTGCGGTCGAAATAAAAAAGAAAATGAGAATTCTTGGAGTCACATTCACAAAAAATCTTCTCTGGAATGATCATACCAAGAACATAATTGATACAACTTAAAAAAGTAAATAATCTATTGAAAATAATTTGCACAAAACGTAAAGGCCCCCACATGGAAACAGGAATTTCAATATGTCGAGCGCAAGTAGAAGGATCAATCCAACACTGTATAACAATGTATGGATGGACAAAGCAAACTAATATAAACAAAATAAGCGCGGCCATGCACAGATGTTTTCGCACAGCCACAGGTATACTACAGACGACTCGTATAGATGCCCTAGTAGTAGAAGCAAAAATAAATCAATTTGAATTTATCTTAAAAAAACAGTCAATCAAAATGCTATCTAAAGGCTTAATCAATCCTGACCATGCACTGCACTAAAAGTTTTGGCAAATAATTAATAAGGTAGATCTACCCAATCCATGTGATCTCCAAAATATAATAAAATATGCGAAAGATATTCAGATACCCCTGCCAACCCGTGAAAGCACAACAACAGTCGGTAATTCATCAAATAAAAAATTAACCGTTAATACTTCACTAAACACGGTAAAAAAAGAAGGGATGAACCCACATATTTTCAAACAACTTTTCTTGCTGGAAAAAGAAAAATACAATGCAGATATTATAATATTCACAGATGGGTCTTTTTCTAATGGAAATACGTCGTACGCTGCAGTTGAACAAGAAAATGGTAACTTCAACATTATCCATCAAGATATACTTCCCCACCAGGCCGGTATTTTCCCGGCTGAATTAGCTGCCATAAGATTTGCTGTATGTTATGCATCAAAAAAACAACAGAAAACACTAATTTGCTCCGATAGCCTCAGCGTAGTTAAATCATTAAAACATGACAGTGAAACGAGAAGATACATCCTTAAGGATATAAAATTGCTAAACGAAGTTATCATTCTTTGGATTCCCGGACATCTCGGCATCATAGGGAATGAACAATTTAATTTAAAAAATTAAGTATATTCTAAAATCTGCCAATGTATTAAATGAAATTTAAATTACAACATATATAGTGTCATGGCCTAGTTGCCCACACTATTTCTACTACGTATTTTATAAATTGATTTTTTGTAAAATACTTTTAAATAAATAAATAAATACTAAACCATCCATTTATCTTAGCTTGAAAATCCGCAAACCCCTTAAAAATTAGCACATCTCGAAAAATCTCAATGCATTTTAACTTTTTATGGAGATCTTCAGGGATGTCTTACGATATTGAAGGCAAATTTACAGGTCAAAAAAACACGAAAATATGAACTAAGCAAACGTCTGCTTCAAATCGATTGTGACACGCGCTGTGTGACATGTTGCGTCACAGATCTCCCACACGAAGGCAATTTAATTCAGGAACAAAGTCATTCCTCCATTATTTTTTTTCAAAGTTATGCCCGGCCTCGTGTTTGAAAAGCAAACCAAACATTCACATTTTATCGATGTAACGGTGACAAAACAATCAAAATACCACAAAAGCTTCCTAGTTTGGTAAGAAGTTTGTGATTGCGGCAAAGAGTCAATCTTTTGTTTGATTGGACTCAATAAATTCGGATATTTATAAGAAATGTACTTAAAAGAAATCACCGCCATTTCTAAGACAGAACAGCGTTTCTCAATTTTTCTGGCTAGATTTGGCATCATTCGATTACTGTTAAAGAACATAGAATGGTACACACAGAAAATGAATTGGTTGGAATTCTATCGGAACCAACGAAATCTTTTCGCTTTCAATAATTTTAATTGCAATTACTTTAAATTCATCGTCAGGAAAGTTAAATTTATTTGTGAACAGAAACTAAGCGTGTTCGTTAACTTATTTCAAGTTACTACAGCTGAAAAAATTCAATACAAAATGTAAACAAAACTTTCCAATTGTAGTAAAAGTAGTAAGAAATCGAGTAAACGACTATAAGTGTGTTTGCATTTGTTTAAATAATTTTTAAATAATTTTTTTTAGAAATAAAAAATGTTTAAATATAAGCTTATTTACGATGGAAGAAGTAAATAAGTGAACATTTTATTAGGTTTTATTTATTAATCCAATAATTTGAATAGGTTTATTTCGCAATCAGCTATTTTAATAACTGTTGCCAATTTAGCTATTTTCTGTCAAATCTAGCGATATTTCAACTCGTTTAGCGGAATAAAATATAATTTAGCTATTAGCGGGAAAACTAGTGTTTTTTTTAAGTCAGTCTTGACATTTTCTTAGCATTTTTTTATATTTATTTCCTTGACAGAATTTTTGAATCATTATTAATCAGCGATTTATAGCTAAATTTTTATGGAAAACCTAAAAGTTCGAAAAATTTGGCGATGTATCGATAAATTTTTAAGAAAGTTTTAAGAAGTTTGAAGAACATAGCAATTTTTGTGAAATTTTTCAACAGAACCTGAAAAGTTCGTGAAATTTAGCGATTTATCGCAAACTTTTTAAAGTTTTTTATAATTTAGCTATTTTCTAGTGATTTTTTAGTTTGATTTAGCGATATTTTTAGGAAAGAAGTTGTCAGCAGTATTTTACTAATTCTTACAATTTTTCTGTTTGCGTACATTTTTAGATATTTTTCTTTTTGAGAGTAAATTTTGCATTACTCTCTGTAAATTTGTTACTGAGTAATTTTTACTGGACTTTACTGGAAATAGTCCAATTTGGCACATTATCCAAGAAATCGGTTTTTCTAATCAATATTGAAAAAATACTAACTTCTACATTACCTTCAACACCAACAACCAGCAATTTATCGAAGATTTAGTCATTTGAATAAAAGATCAACAGGGTAGAAATAAAATAAATACTAAAACAATAACAAAAAACAAAAATTAAATTCAGTCTTGTTCAAAAAGTAAAGCCTGGATCAGCCAGACGTAAACGTAAACGTATCTCTGCATAGCTGAATTAATAAGTTAAATAAGAACAGAAGATGTGCTGTGTTTTTTGTTTTATTCTTATGCATTCAATATAGAGCAAACGTAAATACACAACAAAAAACTGTTGTGAATAGATTTTCGTTGTATATTTACGTTTGCTCTATATTGCATGCATAAGAATGAAACAAAAAACACAACACATCTCCTGTTCTTATTTAACTTATTAATTCAGCTATGCAGAGATACGTTTACGTCTGGCTGATCCAGGCTTAAGTAATTAATCAAAAAACACTGGACAAAATAATAAGTACATTTAGTTAAAATAAGCAAAACAGTAAAACAATTTTTTCTGCTAAATTGAGTGATTTTAGCTGAGTTTCGTTAAAAGCCGGTATATCCACCATTATTTTGACTTTTTTGGCATGCTGGCAATAAGCTCTCTACTGGTATTTCATCCAAGTTTTTTGAACAAAATTCCATAACTGATCCTTATTTTTAAAAACCTCCTTTCCAATACTTTGTTTTAACTCTCCCCAAAGATTTTCGATGGGGTTTAAATAAGTCCGGAGATTGAATTGGCCAGTCAAGAAGGGCCACATGATCGTCTTGGAACCAATCCTTTACCAACTTAGAAGTACACACAGAAAACAGATTCGGTGCTGACAATCCCATTTATTACCAATCGAATGGTTTAGTTGCATCAAATGAATTTTTCGTTTGCGCCTACCGAATTATTCTTAATACAACTGAAATTCCGTTCTCACAGTCAAATTAGTCTTGTCTCAACTGGTTTTCTGTTGCCACAACTGAAAAATTCGGCTACCATAACCGAACCATGCGATTGACTACAAATGGGGTTATCAGAACTGAATCTGTTTTCTGAGTGTATGCTTTGGATCGTTATCCTGCTGGAATGTTCATCCAAGAGGCATACTTTCCTCAGCATAGGTCAACGTCGTATTTTCCAAGATATCTGCCCAGGACCAATTGGAATGACTTATTGCAAACGCCAACCTAGCCTTTAAATTTTTTTTTGTCTAAGCAAAGGGACTCTTCTGGCTTTCCGTCCTGGTAAATGAGCTTCTTGTAGTCTACGACGAACCGTTCCCGATGAAATTACATTTCCAATATCTGTTGAATTCGCTCTTCAAGATACAAATGGGTCCTTCTTCGCAAGAGTTACAATACGGATATCTGTGATTTTTGAAGTTTTTTTTGGGTATTCCGCGGGTTTCGACGGGATTTTTAGGCTTTAAAGCATTTTGTACAAAAAATAGCGACCGATTAATAGTTTCTGCTATAGAACGAAGACTTTGGCCATTTTCTCTTAGTCTTGAAACAATTTTTCTCTCCTCCTGAGAACAATGACTTTTTCGACTCATCGCTGATTTTTTTTTTTTACTATATATTTCGTTATGAATAAAGATAAACAACAGTAAAATAGCTAGCCTTTCCAAAAAACTAGAGCAGACTGCGAAAATATTAAAGAATTCAGCAATGTATTTATTATGTTCCCAAGTACTGAAATCACACCTGTACAAAACTAACACACAATGAAAACAACGGGGAAGCCCCAGTTTTGTTTTTACTTTTAAAAGCATTGCAATATTAAAGTTATTTCAATAAAAAAGAATTGCCATGTTTACTTTCCGTTAAAGTAACTAAAATTAAACATAAAGAGAAAATAAGCAGGTGTACTTCTTATTTTGACCATATGTGTATATAGGGTAGAGGGCGGATCCTTCGCCAGTGGGGCACATACATTAATCCCACTTCTTGTTAAGGGAGATAAAAATTTGGAAAAAATATATTCAGCCTGATTGCGGTTGTCGTTGTCGTATTACGACAGCAGGCGTTGTCGTTGTCGTTTTTATTATATTTTGGTATTGTGTAAAATATACGACAGAGAATATAAGAAAATAAAATATTTCATCTATTTTTGTGGTGTTTTCATAAAATAATCAAAAAAAATAAATTTTGTAATAATAAAACGATTATTGTTTCATAAAATCAAGGTGTCAGAGTGAAACTTTTCATTTTAAGGATAGTGTGTTTTTCCACAAGTTGTAAAATACCCAGTGCGTTAAATTTTTCTTTTAAAAAATTATTATTTAAATAAAAAAAATTTATTCTTTAATTTAACTTGTTAATATATTAAAGTGATTTTATGTTTAATTTCACTTATTTTAATACTTTTTTAAAAGTTTTTTGAGGCTGTCGTGCACAAAAATTTATACGACAGTTTTTGGTGTATTGACCAAAAAAAACGACACTCGCGGTACCAAAAAATGCCTTTTGGCAAAAACGACAAATTTTCTTGTCGTATACGACAACCGCAATTAGGCCGATTTTGTGCATTTTTCAATTACCTTTCCTTGACATTCACTTTGACGAATTTATGTCAAATGCGGTCGCAGACAGACGTGTTTTTGTGTTTTTTGGGGTGCCAAAAAAATAATAGGAAGCAACTACATTTTGCAATAGCTTCTTCATATCGGGTGATAAAAAATAATTTTTCATTATGTTAGACGTATGATTCTAACCCAGTGTAGAAAATCATTACCAGATATGTGGTTATGTAACTACATAGTAGTTACCTACTGGTAACTATTTACTTTCATTATTACATTTCTTATTCGTGGTCTTTATAAAATCCCCAACGGAATTGGATTGGAAACGGATTGGATTCTGTAAACGGGCTTATAAAAATTAACGGAAATGGCATTATAATGACGTTATAAAACTTTTAATATATTTATGTTTTAAAAATTTAAATAAAAACATATAATAAATATATAACATTTGAAATTTTTTATTAGAATTAATTAATTTAATGAAAATAATTTTAATCGGATTGGAAATTTCCTCATCAAATCCGTAGAGAGGATTTATAGAATCCAATATCGGAAATTTCCGTTTAAAAATTTCCGTACAAGCAAAGCAATGAGGAAATTTTCTACATTTTTCTTACGGAAATTTCCAATTGTTGGATTCTATAAATCCACTCTACGGATTTGATGAGGAAATTTCCGATCAGACTAAAATTGTTTTCTTAAAATAAAAAATTTGGATAGCCAATTTTTAGCGTTATTAATTTGTTACACATATTCATTAGATTTTCTGAAACATAAATATTTAAAAAGTTTTATAACGTCATTGTAATGCCATTTCCGTTAATTTTTATAAGCCCGTTTACAGAATGCAATCCGTTTCCAATTCAATTCCGTTGGGGATTTCATAAAGGCCACGATTACCTTTGTATGGCGATGTCGCGAAAAATAATGAGTTACACACCAGCATACGAAAAATCAAAAAATATGTAGTTACCTATGACTAAAATAATGATTCTAAAAATAGATTTTCAAAAAAATACTTTTTATAAAAAAAATATTTTTTTAATGTAAAAATTTTTTTTAATAAAAACATAATTGACTTGCTGCGCACAAGTCAGCTTATCCGCCAACATACAAAAAATCAAAAAATATGTGGTTACATATATCATTACCAGTATTGAAAAAATATTGAGTCTAAAAATAGATTTCAAAAAAATTTACAAAAAAATCTATAACATTACTTTATTTTTGAAATAATGATAAAAATAAGTCATTATTGGTAATACATTATTTTTTAGTTCAAAATAATGAAAAAAGTAAGTATTTATTAGTAACTCATTATTATATCTTTTAAAATAATGCAGAAAGTAAGTCGGTGTCATTACTGGTAGTCCCAAATATAATGATATGTCATTACCGTTTCTACTCTGGGAAGCTTTCAGATAATAATAATTCTATTTTAATAAATGCTTAAAAAGTGTGAAAAAAATATTAATTTTGTGTTAGTGGTTGTCTCTGGGGCACAATCACCAGATGTCTCCTGGAGCTACAAAGAGTTGGTGCATCCCTGTCTAAAATGCTCTACAAGAGTTTTCTATATTCATAAAATATATTTAATAGTAAATTAGAGCAATCGTATTCATTCTTAAATTTATATTAATATTTCAGATTTATGTAATTTTGAAGAGTCATTATATTATAATTTTTAAGTATTTGTTTTAATATATTGGAGATTTATTGCTTAAAAAGAATCACATATCTTAAAGAACTTATTATGAGTTATTAATTTCAGTCAATAAAAGATTGACGCTGCTGTATTAACAAAATTTGTTGTTGAAATTGTATCTAGCTCTTTTGGCGAATATCCCCCAAGTTTGGGGCAGTTTGAGTTACTTTGAAAATCGTTAAAAAAAATAATAGAAAATATGCAAACAATTGGAATAAAAATCGTAAAATTAAAGCCAAGATATATAGATCATCAGCTGTGTTTTCGACTTAACTATATCCGTTAACTCATAAAAAAACTCGAAAGTAGATAAAAACGCGTTTAAGACGAAAACTAATATATTACTTTTTGTATGCACGTTAACTTCAAAGAGCAGAAACTCGTGTTTGAAGACCAATGAATGAACAAAATTGGTGAACAGTGGACAATGGTGGATGTCAAACGGGATTTTTGGTATTAATCAAAATCAGGTCGACTTTACATAACATTAAATTATTTTGTTTAATTTTTTACTCAAATGTTTTTAACTTCCAAATCCATTTTTCTGAAAGTGCGGCTATACCCTGTGTAGAAACGGTAATGACATATCATTATTTTTTGGACTACCAGTAATGACACCCACTTAACTTCTGCAATATTTTAAAACATATAATAATGAGTTACTGATAATGACTTATTTTTATCATTATTTCGAATCGAAAATAATTTACTAGATTTTTTGAAAATTTTTTTAAATCTATTTTTAGACTCAATATTTTTTAAACACTGGTAAGGATATATGTAACCAAATATTTTTTGTTTTTTTGTATGTTGGCGAGTAAGCTTACTTGTGTGCAGCAGGTCAATTATGTTTCTATCTATTAAATATTACATGTCGATATAGCTCAGATGGTGGAGCTATTGACTGGCAATCTGTAGACCCAGGTTCGATTCCCGATTTATTTAAAAAAAATAAACACAATAAGGTAGTTCATAAGGGGTGTGCTATCCGTTGTATCGTTGTATCGTGCTAAGAAAAAACAGAGTTGTTAAAATTTTTATTTGTGTTTAACAAAGATTTTCTATTCAGTTTTCTATCTGTTAGCACACTCAAACATAGGACACTAAACATACGTAAAAAAGTTGTATCGTGCTATTCGCAAATTTTGTATTTTTTCAATTTAAATTCTAACAACTCTGTTTTTTGTTAGGACGATACGACGATACAACAAATAGCACACCCCTTGTGAAAACCCTTAATAAAAAATATTTTTTTTTATATAATTTATTTTTTTGAAAATCTATTTTTAGACTCATTATTTTTGTCAGTACTAATAGGTAACCACGGCCGAAGGCGTTCTGAAATATTGCTACTTGAATTTTGCTGAAAAACACGATTTTTCATTTTTCAGTCGGACCTTCAAAAAGTTTGTCTAAACATGTTATAAATTTTTTTAATTTTTAAATCTACTATCGATATAAAATTATCTTTCATTTCAGTTTAAAAAAGTTGAAAAATGTTGAAGGGTATTCCAAGGACGCTGCGACAAAAGTTGTAAAAATTTTCACAGTTAAAAGTGATTGTTTTTTGTGATCACTGTTTTTTTATTAAGTGATCAGAGATTTTACCCATTTATTGTTTTGGATCAACATAAAATAACATTTATATGACTAGTCCATCTTTTTTAATAATTTTGGGTATTTTGATAATAAATATAAAATAGCGTGATCGGATCTCGAGATTTGGGACACAATGCTCGAAAAGTATCCTCTTTTTTGTCCACACAATGTTCGAAAAGTATCCTACTTTTTATTTTTTGTTGTATTAAAAGAATATTTTAGTATAAAATTAAATACCTAAAAGTTTTTTTGTAAAAGTTTTGAAAAATATTTTATACACTGTGCCACAAAAGTATATATTAAAAAATTTAATTTAATAGAACTTAATACATTAGCGTTTAGTAAATATTAAAAAAATTAAATTGGATTTAAAATTTTGTAACACAATATTCGAAAAGTATGCCCTTTTTTGTCCACACAATATATGAAAAATATTCTACTTTATATTTTTTGTTGTAGTAAGAGAATATTTTAAAATAAAATTAAACACTTAAAAGTTTCATTGTAAAAGTTTTGAAAAATTTTTTATACACTGTGCCACAAAAGTATAAGTAAAACACATTTCGAACATTGTGTGGATAAAAAATAGGATACTCTACCAACATTGTTTTACTAAATTTTGAATCCAAGCACGCAATTCAGTTTTTATGATATTTACTAAAAACTAATGTATTAAGTTATAAACAATTACATTTTTATATATATGGGCATTTCCACCGAAAGGTCCACCGAGACTAAAATATTAAAAGTTCTTGAAAACACTTTGTTTTATCATATTTTCATAGGGAAACAATCAAATTTAAATAATGTAAAAAGATTTCGCATTTATTCATAACCCATTTCTAGGTATTCGAATGCAAAGTCGCACAAGCGCATCTTTTCCTATTTGGATATTTCTATTGCACATTTTGTTTTGATAAAAGTTTTTAAACAGAGACGTTATGCATTGACTTTTGCTTTCTAAAATATTTCTAAAGGTACAAAGAGTCATAAAAGAATGCATAAGAAACAATGCGATTGAAAATAACTGTAAGTTTTTGATTTGCATTTTCGCATATTTCGATGTCCCGTGCGACATTGAAAAACAACATTTGTTATCAGTGCGTCGAAAGTACACGCAGAAACCTCATCAAATATTGATTACAAACAGAGATTTTTTATACAATTAAAATAAAAAAAAACCTACCTGAAAAATAAGAAGAATTGTGATCTTGGTACTTATACACAGTTGGTCACGTGCGACATCGTAAGTGTGAAATTTAAAAATTTTAAATTATTTTTCTTATGTATATGATTTATGTATGTAAATACATACTTTAAAATTTTTTTTAAAATTGGCATGCACCATGGTCAAGAAATAAAAGCAGGTAGGACTGCCTATTCTAAAAAAAAACTGTGTTTTTTATTTTCATATAAATAAATACTTCCAAGCAAAAGTTTTTTGAACTGGTTGCCTCTGAATCTGTTCTAGAACAGGTATTTTTACCACCGGCTACGTGGAACAGGTTCTAGAACTGATTCCTGGGAATCAAAATGGAAGGTTTCACTGTCGCGGAACCAGTTCTATAACTGGTTCTAGAACCGGTTCCAAAGTAACCTGTTCTAGTTTGGAGGAAAAGAACCTGTTGCTTTTGGGACAAACTCAAACAAAAATCACCGATGATAGAACATAAATTAGAACAGGTTGCATACACGTACAAGTTGTTCTACAATGGGTTCTTTCCATCCGACAATTTTGCTGGATTAATACATACTACATATTTCTTTTAAGTTTGTTTTTGGTTATTATATTCAAATAAATACCTTGAATACTTCTGTCGATTTAAAAACATTTTTACTAAGCTTGTTTATATATAATTTCGTAAAAAGAGCAACAGAAACAACATAAATCTCATGATGGAAAAAAATGTCCCGTGCGACATGTCACGTGCGACAGTGAATAAAATTAAATTAAAAAAATAATACGAATCGTTTTTGAGTAAAATTACAACCATTTTTAAAAGACATCAATGCACAACAGTGTAAAATTAGTCACATTGAAATATTGCTTCAGGTTTCGCTGAAATCGGCATTTTAATTGTTAGCCGCGAAAACCACTTCTGTTTTTGTCCCGTGCGAATGCCTTGGTTTTTTACAATTATCTTGAAAACAAAAAATTGCTAAAAATCAACCTCAGCACCAATTGTAGGGCTAATAAAAAGATATAAGTAAAGCCTATTGTCAAAATAAAAATCCGTTTATTTTGACTTTTTTTCACTTTAAAGGTGTTCGACGGTCCCGTTCGACATGATGGAAATGCCCATATACTTTTGTGGCACATTGTATACAATATTTTTCAAAACTTTTACAAAGAAACTATTAAGTGTTTAATTTTATTCTAAAATATTCTCTTACTACAACAAAAAATATAAAGTAGAATACTTTTCGAATATTGTGTAGACAAAAAAGGGTATACTTTTCGAACATTGTGTTACAAAATTCTAAATCCAAGCACGCAATTTAATTTTGTATAATATTTACTGAACATTAATGTATTAAGTGATATTCAATTACATTTTTTTATATACACTTATGTGGCACAGTGTATAAAATATTTTTCAAAACTTTTACAAAAAAACTATTAGGTATTTAATTTTATTCTAAAATATTCTTTTAATACAACAAAAAATATAAAGTGGGATACTTTTCGAACATTGTGTTGACAAAAAAGAGCATACTTTTCGAGCATTGTGTCCGAAATCTCGAGATCCGAACACACTATTTTATATTTATTATCAAAATACCCAAAATTATTAAAAAAAGATGGACCAATCATAAAAATGTTATTTTATATTGATCCAAAACAATAAATGGGTAAAATCTCTGATCACTTAATAAAAAAACAGTGATTACAAAAAATAATCACTTTTGACTGTGAAAATTTTTACAACTTTTGTCGCAGCGTCCTTGGAATACCCTTCAACATTTTTAAACTGTTTTACACTCAAATGAAAGACAATTTTATATAGATAGAAGATTTAAAAATGAAAAAAAATTAAAAACATTTTTAGACTATCTTTTTGAAGGCTCGACTGAAAAATGAAAAAACGTGTTTTTCAGCAAAATTCAAGTAGCAATATTTCAGAACCCCTTCGGCCGATTAAAAAATTTTTATTTTTTTTTGGATTCAGCGAACTATAATTTATTAGAAATAATATATCACAACAACAAATATTTTTTAAAAAATTTAATGATTTTTTTTAACTTTCCAAAATTTCGAAATTTCAGCCGAACGTGAACCGATTTTCAAAATTTTTATTTTTTACTGTTTTCTGGACGCTTACGCAACTTTTCCGCACCCCCCGTTTTTGAAATTCGCAATTCGGCAAAGTTCGGCCCACTCTAATATACAACCTTATTTTGGGCTTGTATGAGTGAGTTGCAGCCCCTCTCTCTCATTGCACTGACAAAGAACGTTTGTATAATAATTTGAAAATTTTAAATGTTTTTAATGGGAATATAAAATAAAAATTTAAAGCAAACAAGAACTACAAAAACAAATATCAAAAAACCACAACACAAAAAAATAAAAAAACTTAAAAATAAATTATTAAAAAAATGTATCAATAAACATTATGCAGAGTGTAAAAAAATCTGACAAGCAAGCGATGTGACAACCTACTTCATTGAATGCTTGCCCACATAGCATTTGGAAGATTGTTTTTCAAAAATCACCTAAGAGAGTCTTCTTCGAGTACTTTTGATGACCAAATACTGATTAATCACTTGCGCGCTTGAAAAAAGAATCGAAAATGATTCTCGCTTATGCTTAAAAGAGATTTATTGAAAATTATATTGCGCATTTAAAAAATGCTTGTTATGGTGTTTTTGTTTAAAAAGTGATTTATTAAAAATACAATAACAAAACCTACAGCAATCACAAATTGATCATACAGGTGCTTGAAATGTGACTGTTTTCAATGTTATTTTAGAATAATATTTTGCGCAGCTGAAAAAGTGCTTATTATGTTGTTGTTTTTGCTTATAACGGGACAATATTTTACTTGCTTTGAAGCAGACGTCCAATATTTGAATATTGTAAATTTTTGTTTATTTATCTCAGTGGATTCGTGGTATAAAGTTGTGTAATTTTGTAAAAGTAAATATAAGTAATTTAATATTATAATATTTATATATTATAATTTTAGTGCAAAGTGATTTTTAAATTAAAAAAGATGATGTCAGCCAAACAATTAAAAAGCAAAAAAAAAGAAGCCGAAAAATTAATAGAACCAAAAAATAAGTTCTCAGGAAATTTTCATTAACAAACATTTTTGCTATTTTATTATAATTTTATTTATATTATTGTATATAATTTTAATAAACTTAATTAAATAACAATTTACATCAAATAAATATTTTGTTTTTTTAATGTAAACAATTAGAAATACGGCTAAAAAATGACACGAAAAAGACTCCCAAACGATCATAATCACGACCAAAAATGACTCGAAAAAGATTCGCAAATGATTAGAAAACGACTAAAAAATGACTCGAAGAAGACTTACAAATAATTATAAATACGAGTCAGAAATGAGCCGAAACTGATCAGAAAAGCGAGTCATAAAAGACTCATCAAGAAGAGTCGCGGGTAGGGTACCATTTTCTCCCGACAAAACAGTCATTTATGATCAGAAAATGAGCTCAAATATGATCATTTTAATCGTCCAGAAGAGTCATAAATGACTCGAATGTGATCAAAAATTTCATAAAATGCTATGTGGGTGTGTACGACTAAGTGAATTTATTTATTTTTTGGTTCTATGTGTGAGCTTATGTAGGTGTGAGAAAGCGCCCATGGGCATAGGTGTTGCCGACGTCTGGTCTAAACCAATAATTTAAAACCCAAATAAATAGTCGACCCGAATAATCGGTTAAATTAGGTCGATTAACCGGTTACATTTAAATATGGAATTTTTCCTTTGTTTTTCCATAAAGCTCCATAATTCTTGCTTAACTTTGGCTAAAAAAAATTGCAAGGCTTAAAAAAACGATAACTAACTAAAATACGATGAAATTCTTAAAATCGATTGAAAGAGGTCCTTAAGCATTTAGATACCTTTTTTGAGCAAGACCAAAATAAAGATGTTTTCTAAAATTCTCGAAATGCTATATAGGCTTTAGGAAATACAATAGACTGTCAACTCTGTTTTAATTCTTTTCAAAATTAAAACTAATGTCAATTATATTTCCATATTTTTCAAGTGACATGTTAATTCTGTAGAAACTCCCACTTTTCTTACATCTCCCAAAAAGTGTGTGTATAGTCGGTTCAAAGCCACATAAATTCTACAACATGTTCCACAAGAATACCATGGAATCTGAACCCGTTTAGTGCCATTAACAATAAAGAAATAAGTTAATAGAATATAAAAGTTAAAAGATATTCTATTAACTAATTTGACATTTGTCACTCTACAGTGAGAATTGTCTACTTGCTATTTATGAATTCCTACATTGATTCAATGAAGTTTTGCTGGAATTCGACCATTGAAACTTTTCATGAATTGATGCAGTTTTTCATAATTTATTTCATATTATTTATTAAAAATTTCATACAGCCAATGAAAAAGTTTTATTAAAAAGAGCTTCATTAAGGAACTTTTTCATTGACTTTGTGAAGAAACTTGTTAGTTTGGTGAAAATTCTCATTAAAACTCGTCAAATGAGATTCTCTCGGCGTAATTTAGCTCAAACTTTAGGTTATTTTGTTTATTGTTAATGGCCCTTAAAAAAACGAAAAAAAAGACTGAGAACTTAACAGTTCCTCATGATTTTCTTTGTCTACTAATATTCAGCATATTTTTGAGAGTAAATTGGTATTTACAATAACTAAAATTTGACTCAAATAGAATTTCAATTTGTTTTATATCGAAGGGTCAATGTAAAAAGGCGCAAACTCGTTTTTTTTTATTTCTTCGGGGAACGAGGAAGAATTTTAATAAAATCTTTAAAACTTTAGATATACAATTTTTTTAAATGCAATATTATATTTATTGTAGTATCAAGTAAAAATTGCATTCAATTTTGTGTCTAAAGTTTTTCAGATTTTTAAAAATTTTTTCTAAAGAAATAAAATATCTATATTGCTGTTAACTTACTAAAAAAAAAAAATCTGCTAAATACCCAGTGTAGAAACGGTAATGACATATCATTATTTTTTGGAGTACCAGTAATGACACCCACTTACCTTCTGCATTATTTTAAAACATATAATAATGAGTTACTGATAATAACTTATTTTTATCATTATTTCAAAAAGAAAATAATTTTTTAGATTTTTTGAAAATTTTTTGAAATCTATTTTTAGACTCAATATTTTTTAAACACTGGTAAGGATATATGCAACCACATATTTTTTGATTTTTTGTATGTTGGCGAGTAAGCTTACTTGTGTGCAGCAGGTTA
Source organism: Leucophora obtusa (assembly GCA_949987735.1). Lineage (NCBI taxonomy): Eukaryota > Metazoa > Arthropoda > Insecta > Diptera > Anthomyiidae > Leucophora > Leucophora obtusa. Next base: position 291,006,878 of record OX465295.1, on the reverse strand, counting down.
ATTATGTTTTTATCTATTAAATATTACATGTCGATATAGCTCAGATGGTAGAGCAGTTGACTAGCAATCTGTAGACACAGGTTCGTTTTTTTTATATAATTTATTTTTTTGAAAATCTATTTTTAGACTCATTATTTTTGTCAGTACTGGTAAGCACATAGGTAACGATATATTATTTGATTTTTCGTATGCTGGTGTGTAACGACAACTCATTATATTTCGCCACATCGCCATATAAAGGTAATAAGAAATGTAATAACAAAAGTAACTAGTTACCATTACCAAGTATGTAGTAACATAACCACATATCTGGTAATGATTTTCTACACTGGGTAGCTAAAAATAGCTTAAATAATTCAAAATAGAGCTGTTTAGATGTGTTTTTGCTCTATCTCTAGCAATTTTCTCTCTCGTGTAGATGTCCATTTTTAAGTTTGTATGTCGCGTTGATATATATTTAACAAAATAAAAAATTAAGGAAATTAGTTAATTTTGCATTAAATGATTAATTGATTAACCGCAAATTTCCTAGATTAAGCGACCTGAATAACCGGTTATTCAATTTTAGTGATTTTTTTGAAAATACATTAACCGGTTAACCGCCTATGTTGAATAATTGGAAACACTAATATTTAACAGGTTATTTGTAGCCATTTCGGGTTCCTCTTGTTCTTTTTCATGAAAGAAAAACCAATTTATTGACAATTAACTTATTGAATGTGTTGTTAAGAATGACAACTATTTTATTCTTCCCCATTCTCATACATTACTCTTCTTATAAATAAGAATAGTTAAATGAAAGTAAATATTTTTAATATAGTCATTTTGGGCTGTCTCAGCTCAGAGTCAAATCTGCCATGATCAACTAGATAATAGCCTATAAAACCTCTCGTAGTAGACACCTTATGTTATGATCGAATGGATCACTTCCTAGAGAATGTGCAGGCCTGGCTATCATATCGACTGTTCGGACAGTGTTCCAAATGTGCTGTTGGATTAGGTGTATCTTGTTTTCATATATTCTACTTACGACAGTTATAATTTTATAAATAAATTTGTTTTGTTATCGCTATTTAATGAAATAATGATAGTTTTTTTAGGAATTCAAAGTACATTTTAATTGGTGTTGGAAATTAGTGCTAATATCGTATCCTTAATGGAATAACGTTGTTTTCAACAAATACAAATATTCCTTTGTGTTAAAAATGTTTTTACTTTTTTTTGTTACAATTGTACACTTATTCTCCTAGCGTCGTCATATGACTTCAAATTTATGTACGACAAAAAGACCTTCAGTTTCGCGTTCTTAAGGCCCTGGGTAATAAATCAAAAGTTTTAAACAGCTGGAAAAATTATAAAAATTAATTATTCAGAATGTAAGTTAAGCAAACATAAAAAAAATTAATAAATCAAATATTAATTTACATACAAAAATGTTTTGGTTATTATTTTTGTAACCCACAAACAATTAATATTATTGAATTGAGTAAACCGTTATTGGTTTTAAAAACAGCCCTGAAGTTATCCCTTAACTGAATATTGATGTAATAGTACTTTTGATAGAAATAGTAACGTTGAATAATGTCAAAAAATTACGTTATTCTTGCAGCCGGCCGAAGAAAAATAACTTTTTGGAAAATTTGTTATATTTTTCGTTTTCTGTTTACACTTGTTAAGGGACAGCTGTTTGAAACGTTTAACTTGAACATTTCATTTTTATGTGTGAACAGACATGTTTAGTATTTCCATTAACGTGTTTAAGAATCGTACTGTGAACAGCTTATAACTTTTCTTTAAAAACTACAGATTTTTTTTTTTGTTTGAGTGTAGGTAAATTTTACAACATGTGACTTATCTTGTTCTAGATATGGTAAATATGAAATTTTCAATATAAAACCTTTTCACATGGTTATAGAACACTCACACAGAAGCAGGGTTAAAATTCGATAAAGATCAAAGAGCGGCAGATGAACGTGTCGAGGAGGATTTATGATCAAAATTAATGCCTGTAGTTTTTTTTTTGTTCTTACTCTCAATGCAATTATTAAACTGTGTATTATTTGCAATATTTTAAAAGAATTTTTTGTGATTTCGCGTTTTATATTGTTCTTTTTTTTTTGTTAGTATGTATTTGAAGTTTTCTTTTAAGTAAAATTTAAAATATTTTTATATTTTTTTTATTATTTTATTTTTTCTTAATTTTTTTAATAAAAATATATATATGCACTCTGTTTTTTCTTTATATAATTTGCACATTTTTAAACTAAAAAAATATATATATATTTCGTTATTTAAACACAAAAAATCAAAACAAATTATTTTTTAAGAAGCATTTATATATAAAAAAACTGAAAACATTTAATATAAAATAGCAAATTAATGCTCTTTTTCATGTTTCTTAAGCCAAATATATGAAAATGTATTAAACTTTTAAACTCAAATTGTAACCTGTTTTCCTTAACGTTTTTACTCTAGTAAAAAAAAACTTAAATTAAACACACATATAAATAAAATATTTTTATGAAGATATAGTATAATACAATTAAATGTGAGAGCCTTAATATATTGGGTTCTTGAAATTAAGAGAATTTTTTATCACGAACAAGTTTTTTCAAATTAAACAACAATTTAAAATTTTGTAGCAAAAGAACTTGCTTAACGTTTAATATCTACCTTAATTTTTTATATTAGATAATTGCTCAATGGTTTTATGTTAGGTAGTAAAGAGTTATACTAGTCATAGAAAATGTTTCCATTTAAAATCGAAAAAATCTCAGATTTGTTTATTAGGACAAATGTAATTCCCTTTAATATAATGGCGCCCAACGTGAGAATAAAAAGTAATTCCTTTTAATAAAATGGCGCCCAACGTGAGAATAAAAAGTTTTATATTAAATTTTTACGCGTTTTCCGCGGAATTTGACAATTTCAACAATTGTAGCAGACTATTAATTATAGAGAATATCATATAACTTACACTACTCACCGGTAGTGGGGTCTAAAACTTAATATTACCTGAGCAACTATTTAGTATCAGCTGAGCTAATATTTGAAAACATAAAAATTGTTAAAAACAGCACTAGAAGGCGCTAAATATGTTTGATTAACAAAATTTTAGGTGTCAGTCTATTGAACAAAGTGTCAACTAGTGATAACGATTACTTATTAGTTATTTTTTTGGTGATGCCATACCCTTGAATTGAATCCACATATTTTGCATTTATCTTCGACACGATTTTAAAACGAAATGGTTTCCAAGGAGGACAAATTATGCTGAGGCAACAATTGTAGTATTTTACAAAACCATGTCTCATAACTAGGGCAATTTTTTTTGTTGGACATTATGTCATTTTTGCAATTTTTTCAATTATTTTCTTAAAATGCTATTTTTGCGGATCCTTACAAAAAAAAAGACATTTTCGGGTTTTTTACTTTTCATAAAAAAATGCAATAAAATACAGTAAAAATCAAATGTTGATAAAAATTAAATTTAACAAAAATTTCAAACCTTATACATATCATCATACTAATTTACGCCGTTTGCAATTTAGCTGTTCAGCTGTGAATTCCTTTATTATTGTTTTTTGTTAAAAATATTTTACGAAAACACTTAAATCAGGTAGTATTTTTTATTTTATTTTTTGGAATTAGCATGCAATTTTTACCATTTTTCGTGTCAATTTTGGTATTTTCGATTTCAGCTTTATTTATGCCATTTTAAACTTGCCCTGCTGATAATAAAATGGCGCTCCACGATCTGTGTGACATTTTTAATATAACAATTTTATTTACAACTTATCATAAATCTTAAATTTAAATTGACCGTCTAAAAAAAAGCCAGATTTGTGCAGAAGATTCAACGGCTCACTCAACAGGAGTAATCAAGAGAAAGTGTGTGAGCTCTGCAAACAGATAATGGTAGGTTCAAAATCCGGCACCCGTGACACTAAAATTTCTTAAATAAGAAATTTCCACGGTTGGAAATAACATCCCATCGATGATAATAGGGCCTAATTGCGGTTGAAACTTAAATACAACTCTTTCGGTAAATCTCAATTTAAAAGATATATACAGGGAACCAGAGCTTCGAAAAACTTAATTCAGTTTAAGCTTAAATCACGAAAAATTGAATTCAGATTTTAAAAATATTGATGTACAATTCCCTTAAACCATTCGTAAAGAATTCATTCATAAGCTTCATTCCCAAAGCTTTAATATGAATTGAATGAATTCCTAACTTGAATCATTCAAACCCCATGTTCATTCACCATTTTACTAAGTGAATGAAGAAATTGTATTACCATTCACTTAGTGCAGTGTAGTTTGAAACTTAGTGCAGTGTAGTTTGAAACTAACATATAATCAAAACCAAAGCATACACGCTGTAACAAAGCATACGATACTATTTATTTCTATTAGACGAATTTTAAACGTTTTTCATTTGTATTATGCTAATATTTCAGCAATTACATGCAAATTAAAATTTTTCATTTGATTAAGTGAATGAAAACAAATCATTTTTCATTCACCTTTTTATTAAATGAATTCAGGTAAATTGGGTTTCATTCAGTTAGAATTCAATCAAAATAGAATGAATTCATATAATTTAAAGCTATTGCGAATTAAGCTATCGAATTAATTCCATAAGAATGCTATTATGCGATGAAATTTAACACAAATTTCATTAATTTTTAAAAAGTGAATGAAAGAATTAAGCCTTTTAAACCTTTGCAGGGAACTCGCTCGTAAAATTTCCAAAAATTATTTTTATAACTGTTTAGTAAAAACTCCAATTGCAAAAGACCTATATGACGAAAATATTATCGCGCTATCGTTATTTCATGAAAAAACGATATCTTTAACAAATCTGCATTTTTCTTCACAGTACCTATTACTTATGAATCATTAATGATATCGTTCTCGGACAAACTTATTCGAAATTATATCGGTACGAATTCGAAACGATGTCAATAAGTTTGTTTGAAGCATAAAAAATATGATTTTTTGACTATTTTGGAATGGAGCATATGGGTGATCTACCTTGGGAATCATGTGTGTTCTCTGACAGCTCAAAGCAGATCAACGAGGACAAGGCTACTGGAATCTGTAGACTCAACTTTCAACGTGCCCTATCAATTGGCAAGTGCACCCACTCATATTCCAGAGTAATCATCGCTATATCTATGTGTGCGTCTGAGGTCTAAGAGGCCTTCGAGGGATTGCTCACTGAACATTCTAATCTTAGTTACGACTTGAGGACTAGGGGTGTTATATAGATATGTTAGGTTTTGCGAATTGGATGTTGAGACGGCGGAACACGTACTTGGAGCATCTCCAACTTAGCGGCAAAAGATTCCACTTTCTTAACAGATACACCCAATTTAGAATTTTGTGTCGGGCGGGATGGTTGAGTTAATCTAGAGTATCAATATATAGGGACTCTTCCATCTTTAAACAGAAACCGAAAAATAGTTTGTATCTACTCAGCCTTATTGCGGTTGTCGTTGTCGTATTACGACAGCAGGCGTTGTCGTTGTCGTTTTCATTATTTTTTGGTATTGTGTAAAATATACGACAGAAAATATAAGAAAATTAAATATTTCATTTATTTTTGTAGTGTTTTCATAAAATAATCAAAAAAAATAAATTTTGTAATAATAAAACCATTATTGTCTCATAAAAGCAAGGTGTCAGAGTGAAAATTTCCATTTTAAGGATAGTGTGTTTTTCCACAAGTTGTAAAATACCCAGTGCATTAAATTTTTTTAATTTTTCTTTTAAAAAAATTATATTTAAATAAAAAATTTCTAATTTTATTATTATATTAAAGTGATTTTACGTCTAATTTTACTTATTTTAATACTTTTTTTAAACCTTTTTTGAGGCTGTCGTGAACAAAAATGTATACGACAGTATTTGGTGTATTTGACCGACAAAAATGACATTCGCGGTACCAAAAAATGCTTTTTGGCAAAAACGACAAATTTTCTTGTCGTATATGACAACCGCAATTAGGCTGACTATAATTAAAAAGTTGTATACGATTGTGGAAGGACGTTTGTGATGTCCTATATCGGAAACCGGAAGGGTTTGGGGTCCGAAAGTTTATGTTTTGTTTAAGCGTAATAACATACATAACAGCAATTGAAGAACTAACTTCTGTTTCACAGCTGTTCTACAAATACTATAATGTTTACCACACTAAATTACGAATGCTTACTCTCTAAATTAGGAAGTGTATTGATTAGGAAAACTGCAGATATTGAAGAGTTTATAATTTAACCCTAATTCTAAATAATCGTTTAGCACCTATAGAAATTTAAGCAAATTTTAAGCAGTAAATATAATATTAGTGGGAGTTTTAAACAAAGAATGGGGAAACCTAGCTTTTTGGTAAATATCGAATTTTATCCCAAAAATCTAATTTTTACTTCAAATTTTCTCAACTCAAAATAGGAAATCGCAAATTAATTGGAAAATCCCACAATAAAATGGAATTTCACTAATTTCAAATAAAACTCTTAATTAAATAAATTATTTGAGATTTTTTTTTCGATTCTAAATGGAAAACATCTTTTTCATATCAAGTATTGTGAAATGTGTAGCAAAAATTTTTCATTATTATTTTAGTAAATATATTCAAATCTATAAAAAGTTCTCATCTAAAATTATCCCTTATTCAAGAACGATACCAATTTGCATGACAGTTGATTTAATGTTTTTACTTATCTCTCACACTTCATTGCCTTGTACATGATCTGCAACTACGAGTATATATAATGTTAAATATATATTTTATAATTAAAAAGGTGTTAGTGTTGATTCTTGTTTTGTTTGTATACATATAGTATTTTTGTATGTACTACATAATAAAGTTTTTAAATATATTTATATTGAATGTATATAATAATATGTAATTTTCTTTATATAATAAAAATCGTTTTTCATCATTTTTTTCATCGTTCTTCTTCATCTTCCGATTAAATCTTTTCTTTTTTGTTTTAAACCGTATTAGTAGTATTAGTTAAATTATTATTAATAGTTATATTATTTGTATTATCATTAATATTATTAATAATAGTTGTATTTTGTTGTTGTTGATTTTGCTCTTCAAGAGTTGGAATATTATCTTGTAATTTCAGGATTTGTAATCTTGGATTATAATAACCTGCTAAGTAATATGTATCATTATTATCGTATATCGATTGATATTGCTTCGAATCAGATCCAAATTTATTATAATAACGACCAAATTGTAAAACTTCACAACGATGCGATATTGTTTGTACATCATTTTCATCTTCGTGGGGGGATTCAAAAAGAGCACCCTGTAAAATGAAACAAAAAAGAAGAAATTTGAAAAATATATATGGTAATTCTGGCATGTGATCATGAAAACGATCATTTTGATTTCGATCGATTTGGTTAAAAATCAAAAAGGAAATAATGAATAGAGAAGTCAAAGAGGTTTGAAATTGTTTTTAACTGCTTTAGTTGAATCAGGTATTGATTTACATCTTCTCATCGCTTTTATATTAAAAATAATACGAAATTTTCAGGATTGAAATTTCAAAAACGATCAATTTGAAACCGATCGATCAAATGTCAGATTATCTTTTTTCGACCAACTACGACTGGAATACAACTAATATTCCGAATGACCTTTAATAAAAACTATTTAAGAAGCTGCGAAATGTCAGCATCCGAGAGATCACTGAGATCATGGAAGTACGCCGATCCCAGTGGAATCATGCTCTCCTGCTCCTCCTCGTCTATACACCTCTTTGTGAAGTCGTTTGATTGTACCCCCAACCTCTGTGCGTGCTTCCCAATGAGACAGTGGCCCGTAATGAGCGCCACCATATTAGAGATCTCTTCCAGGAAACTGATAGTAGAAGAGCCCCCTGAGTGGGCCAGAAGTTTGTTTAAAATTTGTCACCCCCATTAAAGCGCCATAGATTAATCAGAGTGGAGCCGTATATTCTACGTACAAGTCGTCATGTAAAAGTCGACGCTACGTCTCCTTGCCGGTGAACCATAAGCCCAGGAATCTTAAGCTGCCTACACACGAGGAACATTCGTAACAGAACAATTGTTTCTATTTTTTCTTTCTTTTTTATACAGACGATGCCACACAACAACAAAATCTCAAACGAAGCATCAGTTCTGTTTGTTTGTCGAAATGATCACATGAAATACGCGCGGAAGAAAATGAAGTTAATTAATTTGTTAATTGTTAATTTTTTATATGCTGCTGTTTTTTTAGTTTTATTTTTTTAGCTATCACATTTTATGTCCCATAATTCTCGCAAATATATTCATTTATAAAATTAATCCAGTTTTCATTATTTATAATTGTCTTCATTTCCATTTTCCTTAATGTGTAATTACAAAAGCGCCTCACAGCATGACTGCTCTCAATGAACTAACACAGCAAAAACAGTAATATCGACACACTCGATGAAACTTTGAGTTTGGAAAAAAAAAAAAAATATCAAAAAATTTTGATAACACGAATGTCAACACGATACATTGATTCACACGAATGAAAATTCGTCAAAAAAATTGACATTTTGTGACGAATGTTCCTAAGTGTGTAGGCAGCTTTAGGTCGGTATATCCCAACAAACCAAACGATATCGTTTCGAATTCGTAACGATATCATTTCGACGATAAGTTTGTCCGAGAATGACATCATTAAGGATTCATAAATAAAAGGTACTGTAAAAAACATTCGTTACTGATATAGTTTTTTCATGAAATAACGATATCGTTATGATATCGAAAATATCAGGCAGCGCGATAATATTTTCGTCATATTCCAAAGTTTTAGTTGTTATTTTATCACTATTCCATGAAAATATGATATCATCAACGAGATCGAAAGAAACAAACATATGTGATAACTTTAACGATTAAATTAGAACAAATATGATTTCTTCGGAAATTTTATCGTTATTTTGAAAAATTATATCATCACGAGTTCACATTTTTGTATCATAAATGATAACAAATATGGTACTTAATATAAAATCGTTAACGATACTGTATCGTTTAATGGTTTATTGGGATGGACCGCACAGACGTTCGTGCACTATGGCCACACCCATTGCCAGCCAGTTGTGTCGTCGATCGTGGCCTTATGGCCGCTTCAGTTGCTACATTTTTCTCCAGTACATTCAGATAAAAAAGTTAGTAAAAAAATTTGTAAACAGTTTCCAATCGAACTGTACTATTTTATTTTTATACTGATTTTTAGTACAATTTTTTTTGCTATTCTCTTAATACAAATTACGGATTTTCTTACTAATTCTAGCTGATGATTTCAGCAAAACATTTTACTAATTTTCAAAACCGAGTGCTAAATTTAGCACAAAAATATACTAATTAAAAAAATTATATTTACAAGCATTCGTTGATTTTTTTCAATTCTTGTTTAGTTTATATTTGCGTCCGCTTAAAGCTGGCTGTGAGCCGAAAACTGATCGGCTAGCCAAATTTTAGTCGGCTCATACAAACAATCTGCTTAGGGGGTAAAAAAAGCAAGGTTGGCAACCGATACCATTATAATACAGTTATCCGTTTCAAAACCCTTTCAAATTGACAACCGCTACCGATACCAATACCGAAATTCTTGATTTCAAAAAATACCGGTATCCCAAAACCTTTACCCTTAATACCGGTGTCGTACCGGTATGGAATCGGTTTTAAAAAAATTGTTTTTTTTTTCACGTTTTTAGCAAAAATACAAATTTTTTTAATATAAAATTTCCAAAATTGGTAAACAATTAAACTTTATTATTCATTGTTAATAGAAAATCGTGTTATAAATTCAAAGTGCGGTTATCAGCCTTTAGTTTGCATTAGCAATATTGTTTTTAATCTATTTAACTTCATAAATATTCTCTAACTTGTGACAAATTTAGTAAATATAATTTAATTTCCAAACTGGTTTCTTAAACCTTTAATTGAATTTACAGTTTCTTTTAGAGAATCCTTTTATTAATTTTATAAACTTATTTTTTTTATTTTATTATATGATCTCAATACAAATATAAAATATTTTTAGTGAATCAACTCGTGTTCCTAATAGATTTTAAAAAAATTTTTGTGTTTAAAAAATAAAACACTTACATTAGAAATTTTTAATAATTTATTATGTTTTGTTGATATTATAAAAACATTTCCATAAACTATACTTATCCTTTATAAAAATTTAATAAAATTGAGTTTTTTATAATTAAGAACGTTTTTTTATATTTTTGTAAATTTTGTCAACAATACCGGTATATACCGGTATATACCGGAATATACCGGTAGTAATGTTTCGGTATCGGTATAACCGATAAATGATTAAAATACCGTTACCGATACCGAAACAAATAAAAAATCGATACCAATACCGATACCTATACCGTTATTCGTTTCGGTTGCCAACCTTGAAAAAAAGAGAATTAAAAACAAAATAATATATTAAAAAAACGGCTAATATTTTTAAGTCGGTCGCTAGCCGAAAAAATTTCGGCGGTAATGGCTCGGCTCAGCCGGTTTTAAGTCATTTGGCGCAGGGCTCTGAATATTAGCTGTTACCGTAGTACAAAAATTCTGTTTTCAACAGGTTCATCAGGAACGTAACCTTCCGTTATTATTATTTATCATTTATTTATTTATTTGCTGTTCTACACACAAGACTAAGAGTCTCATATTACAGTATAGAACCAGGCTCTATGCAAGATGCTCACATACTGTTACGCGCTTTCTCACTGGCTCTGGCTGAGATTTGAAGAAGTTACATTGCAGCTAATGGGTGTAGTTTTTTGAATATAGTTTTTAATACTATACATTTTAATTGAAACCATTTTTAATAGTTATTAAAATTTTGCAATAAAACTGAACCCATCACTCCATATTAAAATTTCTTCAAATGTCGGCCAGAGTCAGTTAACAGAGAAAGAGACGCTTGCATCCTCTTGAGATTCTATGCTCGTTGATAGAACTGAGTATTTGTAGAGGTAAAAAAACGTTAATATAATAAAAAAAAAAAAAACTTTTAACTTAAAAACTAATTACAAAAAGAAGAAAAAAAAAATCATTACAAATCATAAGGACATCAAACTAATTTTAAACATTTTCTTATCAAATCATTGTGAGAAGAAATTAATATTTTTCTTGAACTGTTGTGCGTTACATAAAAGTTGAATGTCATGAGAAAGTCAATTCCAGAGAGGAATTACATGAACATAAAACTGCCATTTGGACATTAGGCTATTATATTCAATTGATAATAGTCTCTTACCTCTGCTAGAAAAGTTTGAGAAATTAAGTTTTTCAAAAAGATGTTTAGGTTGGTGGGTATAGATGATTTTATGTAGGAATATTAAAACCCGCGTTTTGAGCAAGTTTTCGAAACTAATGCTGTATAATTTAATAGAAAACATTGATACCCTCGCACGTCTTTACAGACAAACTAAAGGCTCCATAGACTCCGCGTTCTGTAACGTTACTGTAACGTGCCGTGCCAGATGGCTCTTTTGTGTGGTTAGTCTTTTCCTTAACAACGTATCAGCTATTTTGTCAGAAAGTTTATATTCCTTGTTTAATTCGTCGTATTTTCCGGAACTTAAAATATATAATTTTACCGTGATTCAACACAATTTTAGTTTGTTTTATATAAAATTTTTATAAACTATAAATTAGCTTTTAAAATTAAAAAAAAAATTGTTTTATCGTTTTTTTTTACTTGTTTTTAAGTAAAATTTTAGCAGAGACAAAATTAGTGGGCTGCGGTGGGCGAAAAGCTCATACAAAGAGAATTAAAAAAATTATAGAAATAAATAATTTTAGCCTTTTTGGAAAAACAAAAAAAAAATTATGGTATTTTTAAGTCGGTCGCTAGACAAACATTTTTAGGCGGCAGCGGCTACTTAAAATCGACAGCGACTTGGCTCAACTTAAATACCCAGTAGCAAATGGTCGAAATAGCTCTAAAGAGTACTAGTTTTTTGACTAGTATAACAAAACTAGTTATCAAAATAATCATTTTAAACCAGTTGTGTGCTAGTTAAACCCGATCTATGTAGGACTTGTTTAAAAAATTACATAAATTAAAGTACGACATTTGAAATTCTTATTTTATTTAAATTTCTATTTAATAAAAAAAAAATCAAGAGTATGGAAATAAAATATAAATTTTAAATTGTGAATTGAATCCTCGTTGCAAATCAACTGGTACAGTACTGGTGCCAAAGAGTCACTCCGGAACTAGTTTGATAAATTTCTTATAAGTACCAATAAAGCTTTCTCTTCCTAAAACAGTAATTTTGAACCATTTGTGTACTTATTGTTTTTTGAAATTCTAGTTTTGTTTAAATTTCTTTTTAATAATGTAGTGTGAGTTTTCCAATAACAAACTAAACTTTATAACAATAACAAAATTGTGACAACACATACCATTTACCTCAGTGTTGTCACAATTTAGTTTAGAATAAGGGTGTAAGTATTAAAATTTTTATTGCGATTAGAAATCGTAAACATAAAATATTTTAAATTCCGTTAGGTAAATGGACCTAATTATCTCAGTAAAAGGAAACTATCGGTCGAATCTACGTTTCATCAAAGAAAAATCTTTGATTTTTATCTAATAATTCAGGTCTTAACCAACTAGTACAGTACTATTTCCAAAGAGTCACTTCAGAACTGGTTCCGCGAGTGTTACATTAGCACCAGTTTTGCTCCCTATTTTTCGTCCTTAAATTGTAATTTTCAAACTAGTTCTACAACTAGTACCAAAGTGGGAGTTTGGCGACAATTGCTCCAATTCCTTTGACATCTCCATATTAAATTCTGCAGTTGTTTGTATGGAGAGGCGGTAGAACTCGTACTAGTTGCCTGGTTCAAATAAACTAAAAAACTGGTTCTGAACTAGTATTTTTTGCTACTGGGTATATTCAGAAATTAATGTGGATATAATTTCTAAAAAATTGGATATTAATATGTTGATGTAAATAGTTTTGTCAATCGTTCTCTCAATAAAACGCCAAATTTCCTAACCCGGCTGGTGACATACAGGTACAAACCATTGACGCTGCCACCGCCGTGTTTGACTGTAGCCTTTAAGTTTTTGTTTTGGTGATCTGTATTTGGCATACAACAACACCAAATTTAAGCTCGTCGGAAAATATTTCTTGTTCTCAAAATCTTAAATCTTTCGAAATATGATCTATGGCGAATTTAAGCCGCGCTTAACCGATTCTTATTTACAAAAGGTTTTTTGCGGGCTACTCTACCATAAAAATCATTGACGACGGATAGTTTCTGCAATACACGTATTATTAAATTAATTTTTAACTTGAACAGCCAATTTTGGAGCAGATAATTTTGGATCTTTTCTTATTTTTCGAACGATATAGAGCTCGTCAGTTTAATTTTGTTGTGAACTTATCTCCCCTTATTATACAGCTTTTTTCGGCGTGAGTGACCACCATGACCATGGCTGATGACCAATTCTCCTGGTTTTATGGTAGTAAGTCGTCCCATTATCAAAAATTGCGCTTGTGAACCATTTGACTGGCGAAAATATAATAAAAATTAATCTTAATCATTGCGAACATCACAACAAAGAATACACATAAAAATGTAACCCTATTCGAAGAAATAGTGCGATCGTAACAATTCTCCCAACTAGGTGGTTGAAATAAGCTGTGACGTAAAATTGTGTGTCACATCTACGTTAACTGTTCTAGCTAATCTGGGGAACCACCTTTTTGTTTTTTATTTTACATAGTCTCTTTAAATTGTGACATATACAAAACTACATTTAAATAGTTTAGATTTTTTGTTTTGCGTAGAAGTTATACTCAGTTAATAAACCAAAAAGAAATCAGATGCAAGCCAAATTCCACGAAGGTGTAAGAAAGGCACTAAAACTTTAAAAGAAACTGTGATGAAAGTCACCAATCCGACATATGTCACTTTCTTGCTACATTTTCAAATAGTCTTGTCTATTTAATGGATGCGAAACAATTTTTACTGCAACTTTGCAACAATTCCATGAAAGTGAGACATCATTTTTTTATATAGAGTGTGACAGATATTTTCACAAGAGTTACGAACAAAATACTGGGCTTCAAGGAGGTTAAAGTTCACAAAACTAATTTTTTTTAAGGTTTAAGAAGTTTACACCTACCGGATATTTTAAACTTGGACATCCTGTTGTTTCCTCTGGATGATAAAACCATCTTACACGCACTATTTTATTATTGCATGAATTTTCCCACATTGATTCGATGCGACCAATATAGGGACGATCTGGTCGACCAGTTGATAAAAATACTGCACAATCCCCAACCTAAAAGGAAAACAAATCAATGTTTATTCAAAGTCTTCGAAAATTAAAATTTCAAATAAGCCACAAGCAAATACTTACAGTAATAGTTTCTTTTCCCCTTTTTATAGTTTTATAAAATTGTTTACGAATTCTACCCTTCGAACCCTTAGTGCCAAATTTGCAATAGGCGGTACCCAACCAACCCCAAAGTTGACGTTCGGGTAGGAAAGCGGCAATTTTACTGCCTTTAGAATTATTATGCTCCACCATATCATCAGCTTTCGCCTGAAAATAAAGAACACAAGAAAATCATTAACCATTTAATAAAAAATCTAACCAAAAATCTTACCTCATCTGATATTTCCGACATTAAATTTGAAGTACTTTCTTCTTCCATATCTAAATGTTCAGTTTTAACTTTAATATTGGCCGCTGCTGAAGAAGAAGAATTTAATGAAGAGTGTCCTCCTCCGTGATTACCATGTAATTCCTGTTTGATTCTAGACACATTTATACTATCATCTTCATCAGCCATTTGTGAATCTTCTGTTTGAGTATTATGATCAGCATCATCGTCATAATTTTCTTCTTCCTCCTCTTGCTGTTGTTGTAGATTTGAATGTGTATGATTTTGTTGTTCCATTGCTGATGTTGTGCGTTCAGTTTTCTTTATATATGCGGATGATGATGGTGCGGTCGATGGTTGCTGATTGTACGATGTTTTATCTATTTCAGATACGATACCTATTTCCATAAGATTTTTACGATGTTTCTTGTGTTTCTTTCGTTTCTTATGTTTATGATGTTTGCGACTGCAATCAGCAGACTCCAACGAATTATTTGCACCACCCGTTGAAGAGATACCGCCACCGTTTGCCGTCGAATTGCCATTACTCAAAGCCTTCTTCTTTAAACTTTTATTGCGTTTCTTTTCACTGCGTTTAGCAGCAAATATTTCCATAGCTGTAGCCTGATGATAGTCCTTAGTAGAACCATTTGCTGTTAGACGTGATGATGTTTCTTCGCCGCCACTACCATCATTATGATCCTTCTCATCGCCCCGTCTATGGTGATGATGATGTTGGAGATGATGATCTATATCATTATTTGACGATAATTTATTAACACTGGATTTCTTATGTTTGCCTAAAGAGTAGAGGGGATTATCGTTGTACTCTGTTGTGTTGTGTTGGGGTAGTAGTAGTTTATTTAGTTTTTTTTTTTAGGGAGGTTAGGAAGTAGGGAGTGTTTTTTAGGTAAGTAGTTTTTTAAGAAAATAAAAGAGAAATAAAAAAAGACAAAATAAGAATTTACATTTATAAAAAAACCGAGTGTATTCAGATGAAATGTATTTTCCAAAAGTGTGTAATTGAAGTTAGAGTTTTTATGCCAAAATCAGAGTTTTTAATACGAAACCCATCAAGGTTATAGAATATAGTCAATACACGCTAACTGATTTTTTTAAACGTGTTTTTAAATATACTAAATACGCTTGTAATTACCCAGCAAAACCTATTACCCGGTAATGACTTTTGTAAGAAGAAATAAAGGTAGGTAATCTCTTACTTTTCTATTACAAAACCTATTATTTTAACAAGGGCATGTCAATCAAGGTAACTCCTTGTCTAGTAATATGTTATTCTGAACTTACATGTTACGCTTACCTCTAGGTTGCAAATAACCTTAAAATAATATGTTTTTTTTTTTTCTTAAAAATTAAAATTTACATATTTTTTAACAAAAAATTTCGCAGAAAAGAAATTTATAAGTTTTGATTATAAAAATAAGAGTTTTGTAATGAAGGGGTAACCTCTTACTTTCCTGTTACGAAACATTTTAACAAGGGCATGTTCATCAATGTAACTCCTTACCTAGTAACATGTTAGTCTGAACGATTTGATATATTACCAGCTAATATGCATAGTAATACCCACATATTACCAAGAGTTTTCCGGGTATTAGGCTTAGAATGGAATTCTAAATCTTTCGTCTCAAAATATATGACCAATCTTTTACTGAAGCTTGTGCTTTTAAACAGTTCCCAAAGTATGGCGCAAAAAAATTATGTGAAATAAAAATGGCGCACAACACGGGACGCAAATGAAATTAACACTTTGTTTGAAATGTATCCGATTATTGTGTCTCAAGTCGCAGCGCCGTTATTAATTCGCATAAATGATTCTATATTTTTTAGAGTTGATATAATTATCTAAATTTTAAGCTATGTTCTGTCCCATAATATCGAAGCAATTATTGTATTACTATTAAGAAATCCTATAGTTGTTGTGAATATTAAAATCAGCGACTTAATTTTTAATAAACAATAATTGGCGCCCAATGCAAGAATCTAATTATTTACTTAAGGAAAACAATTTAGATTTAGGACACGTTTTCTTAAAAATTTATAAAGCTCATCAAAGTAATAATAAACTCCGATTGTACAAGTATAAAAACCGATCACTTTAAAATATTTATTAAACTTTCCAATAGAAATTCTTAAATAATTAATTCTCAAGGCTTCTTTCCAAGTAGGGTTGTCAATTTCGACAGATTAATTAATAATATCTTAAGAACCGGAATTACTAATACTTCGGGTCCAATAGTTACAGAAAAGCGATCGTGTTATCTTAAAAAAATATGTTGTTATGCCCTCAATGGATAGTTCCAACCATACCACGAAACTACTCTACTCTACTACTATCTACTATACTAATCTACTTATTTTGAGAACAATAAATGCCGCCAAAGACATTTTTTCGTTAAAACGAACTTTTTTCTTTTAAAGAACCTTTAGACGCGGCCGAAATTTTGTTATAGAATTTCTTACTCTATTTTTTATAGAAAAATTCTCATGTTAAAAAATTAGAAGAAAAATAATTTAATGAAATTAAATTTTGAAAAAAAAACAAAAGTTGTATGTGTTATATATGGAATGACTTTCATGCATTTTCATCATCATTATATTTGTTAAACTATTATCTTAAATATTTCATACACACTTACCAACTTGCGGATAATCACTGAGTAATAAACGTATATTTTGTAAGCGGATCCTACCGCTATCACCATCATCAAATTCTACACTAACAAATTCTTGTGACGTTACACCATCATCGGAAGACTCACTTTCAATAGCTCGACCGGGATATAAACAACGATACTGTTGACTCCAATAGGCACATAGACGTGTACCAACGGGTATATCTTCAATTGTTTTAGGAGCAAACTCAAGAATCTAAGGGGATTAATAAAAAAGAAATTATTTAAAGAAAAATTGGATTACAACGTGGGACCGTTTTAGCAATTGTTAGTTTTTCTATTATTCCGGTTACTTGGTAATTTAACAAATTTTTGCGATTAACCCTGACTAAGAAGCTTCCGTCAAATCTTGAAGACAGCAGTTAAGAGAAACCAGTTGGCGTTAACTTGGATATAAAACCAGGGTCCGTAACGGTTATGACTTTTATCATAAAAGTCAGAACAAAAAAGAGCAAATATAAAAGTTATTTTTTGAATTTTATTTTTTCGAGCTGAAATAAAAGTTATTTTTTTACTTTTATTTTTTCGAGCAAAAATTAAAGTTATATTTTTACTTTTATTTTTTAAGCAGAAATAAAAGTAATTTTTTTTCGAGCAAAAATAACACTATGCGACAGTCAAAATCGGGATGGGATGAAACCAACGGGAAATGTTATATCGGTCAAAAACAAGTTATACGTGTCCCGGCGTTTCGCTGGGTCACCCCTAGGAATCGAGATATATCTTTTTTTTTGACATAACTCGAGAACCACTAGTCCGATTTTGCTCAAACAATTTTAAAAAAATTAAAAATTACAATTCCTTTAATCTGTTCATATAACGTTTTTCTATATACTCAACAGTTTTGCCGGTAAAAATAAATGTTTGTTACCGCTACCATAAAAATCAATAACCTTTTGTTTATTACTTTTTTTTAATATTTTAGGCAAAAAATATTTTTTTCTTCATACATTTATTTTTACCGGCAAAACTGTTGAGTATATAGAAAAACGTTATATGAACAGATTAAAGGAATTGTAATTTTTAATTTTTTTAAAATTGTTTGAGCAAAATCGGACTAGTGGTTCTCGAGTTATGTCAAAAAAAAAGACCACCAAAGGTCAAATCGATATATCTCGATTCCTAGGGGTGACCCAGCGAAACGCCGGGACACGTATAACTTCTTTTTTACCGATATAACTTTCCCCGGTAGTTTGAACCCTTCCCGATCACTGACCCCTACCATTTGTCTCACAGTGTAATTGTTACTGTTTCGACAAAAAACACATTAAAATATTAAAATCTTGACAAATTCATATCAAACACATTAAAATATGAGAAAACCCTATAAAAGCGAGCTCCATGGGAATTTTTAGTTGTTATTGATTTTAAAAAAATGTCTACTCTTGCCCAAAAAAATAAAAGTAAAAAAATAACTGTTATTTTCTGCTTGAAAAAATAAAATTCAAAAAATAACTTTTATTTTTGCTTAAAAAAATAAAAGTCAAAAAATAACTTTTATTTTTGCTCGAAAAAATTAAAGTCAAAAATTTTAAAAGCAATGCATTTTTTGGAAGACTAAGCCACAAGGATCATTATGATGTCCTTGCATCAGTTCTCCGATATTTGGTTATATGTAGTCATGAAGCCGTAATATTCCATCAGGACAACGCTCGGCCTGATGTTGCAAGATCAGTTAAAAACTATTTAGAAAATGGTGATAGCCTCACTCGCTTTATAGTCCAGACCTTGCCCCGTACGACTACCATTTGTTTTGATCGATGCAGAATGCTCTCACTGGAATATGCTTCTCACTGGAATTTGCTTCACTTCAGAACAGGGTATCCGAAATTGGCTTGATTCGTTCTTGGCCTTAAAAAATGAGCAGTTCTTTTGGCGCGGAATCCATATGTTGCCAAGGGAAAAAAATCTTAGCTAGCGATGGCCAATAATTTGAATAAATGTGTATTTTACCAATAAACACCCAAAATTTGTAAAAAAAAAAACCCCGCATTTTTAAGTTATACTCGTACACCTATTATCATGCGCGGCTCCAGCAATTAATATAAGGGGGAAATTCATACGCCACAGTAGACAAACACATTGCGTTGGGCACTGTGGCGTATGATTTTCCCCTTATATTAATTGCTGGAGCCGTGCGTGCCTATTCTTATAAACTCTGCGTGGATGCAAGACCTCTTCAATATTATGGCGTTCGACAAATCAGGGACATAAATCGATTGATGTGGGAATCAGTAGTTGACTTCAGATGGAAGAGACGGCAGATCTTGAGTTGAATATCAGTTCAAAGACTCTCCAACGAAATATTATTTCCTGCAGGGGAAGGGTCACTATAACAACTTGTAGTGACATTTGAATATTTTAGAATAATTTGGAGAGTTTTATGAGAGGAGCATTTATCCACTGTCTACTCAGTTTAGACAGTGTGAAAAGATTACAATCGGGGGTGTTCTGAAAACCGAATCGAAAATAAAATTATTAATTTTTTGTACAGTAAGCACAAAATCCTCTCACAAAATGACAAAATTACCCAATAGTACAGTAACGCAAGAAAACACTTTTCTAGCCAAAAAACTTATTTCAAAGAATAATGTGAAAAAGTGATGGGACTTGAAAATTTTGTTTTGTGCCATGTGTGTGACTAAAATGTGCCAAATGGGTTTTTATTGTGCCAAAACTCAATTTTCACTCAGTACCCGTGATTTCAACTTTAATTTCATTTCGTAATAGCATTCTTATGGAAAGAATTCTATTTTCAATGAATTCTAACCGAATGAATTAAAATTTTCTTGAATTCATTTAATTAAAAGGTGAGTGATAAAAGAAATCCATTCGATTCTTATTAAAGATTTGGGAATGCAGCCAATGAATGAATTCTTTAGGAATGGTTAATTCTTTCGAAGCTCGGAGCTAAATTTAAAGCATTTGAATTTTTAAAATTCTATGGGTTATTCATTAATATCTTCGATGACATTTTTTAGTTTTGCTTTGTTCGAAAAGGTATTTTAATACCAATAAATGCTTATAAACTAAAAATTAAAGAATTTTTAAGAATTGTTATTTTTAATTAATTTTCTATTAAATTTTGTAGATAACCAAAATGTGCCAAAATAGTATCAGTTGTGCCATTGTACCAATCAATTTTAGATTGTGCCAAAAATGGCACAATTGTGCCACAAATCCCATCACTGATGTGAAAAGCGTATAATTTCAGTTTCCAAATTGTCACAAATATACATATTTATTCGCATTTAAAAGTTGTTTTTGATTTAATTCAATTAATTCTTCCAAAAAAAACAAGTTTCTTTTGCCTATTTCTTTATTTAATTAAAATTTTGAATTTATTTCCACAATTGTTTTTTGTTACCAAAGTTTACCCGAAGAAAAAGTCTGGGTAAATTTTGGTAAAAAGAGAAACATTAATACACTCTCATTAGCGCTCTCATTTACCCAATTTTCGAGTACGGGAACGCTTTTGGGTAAATTTCGGTAACTTTGGGTAGGTACGGGAACGCACTTATTAATTAATAACGCATTACAATCATGATAATCTAATTATAAAGCAGGATAAGGGTAATGTCTGGCTGCCAACAAATTAAGTTTCATTACAAAATGGAGTTTCACTGCCATTACGGCCCTATTCAAACAACCCCACTTCAACGGCCTCAGGTGCAGAGATACAAGCCAGCCTATATTAGGCGGTCAGCCGCCGCCAGACGGCATCTTTGCCAAGCCAAGCCGATTCAGCCGCCGACAGTAGCCGAAAATCAGCTAAAGCCGGTAGCAAAATGCAAAAATATTTATTTTATGAAAATAAATAAAATTTAAAAACTTATGCAAAAACTCTCCTAAAACAAATGGTTGACAGTTAATGCATTTTCAAGTGCTTTATAGAGTTCTCTCTTTTGTTTTCAGTCTGATTTTAGCAAGGAATTTTTTATTTGCAATCAACAATTTTTTTTTTTTTTTGATTTTCAGCAAACAGCTTTTGTTAAAATTGGAAACATTTTTGCACGCAGCAACATTTTTTGCAGACATGACATAGTGTAGGTTTCATGCCAAAGCTTAATATTAAATAGAATTTATTCTTATGTTGATTTCATTCCTTATCGAATTACAATCAATTTGAATCATTAATTATAATCTTTTACAAAATGGCTTATCAAAATTGTATCAATTCGTAAAAGATATCTTAGGTATGAATATATTACTCATTGCCACATTCTAGTTTATAATCCCAAATCAAATAAAAATGTGGCATGTTTTAGAGACTTATCATTGTTATCATAGACACAACCCATAGAGTTAATGAAAGGTAATTAACAGGGCAGCGACTTTCGTGCACTTAAAAATCGAAAATATGCGCTTAAAATATGCAGTAAAAAATGCAAAATATTCACTTAAATATAAACTTAAATGGAAATATGCACTAAAAACCTCAAAAATATGCACCAATAATCCAAAAATAAACGCTTCAAACCAAAAACTTCACTTTAAAATTATCGAATTTAAAAGTCATATTTATTACTCGGGAGCGTTTGGTTAAAAATTAAAACCAATATAAATGTCTTAGTAGAAGATACCTTGATGTTTTCCTTCTAGTAAAGTGCTGCGTTTAGGTTTGCAAATTCATCTTTTTCTTTATTTATCATTAAATTTTACTTTTAGTTTTTTTAAAAACTATGAAAAAATATGCAATTTAATGAAAAATATGCACTACAAACCATAAAATATGCACTTAAAAGCAAAATATGCAAAAATATGCATTTATAATAAAATATGCAACAACAAATCGATGCCATTTTTTTACAAATTCTTTGATTCGGAAAAGTATTTGGTCAAAACCATTTTTGGATTAATGACTACAAACATGCATTTGCATGGGTCGCTGCCCTGGTAATTAATATTGATTCAAATCAAAATTAAAAAATGTAAACATTCGGCCTTTTTGTAGAATTTAATTAATCAAATATTTTATCAATCAAGTGAATAATAATTTATAAAGAGAATGAATTCATGAAAGAGTTCACTCACAATGTATAAAAATTAAAAGAATAAAGCCAGGGAATGAATTCATATGGAATGGTATAAACGAATGATATATTAATAAATTTTAATTAAACTTAATAAAGTGAATTTAAGATATGATACCTATGATATCATATCTATGATACCAACCCAGTTTCCTTTAAAATAAAAATTTCACTTACCGTATCCTTAAAAATCTCCTCTCTTGACATAATATGTGATTTATTGCCCCTTTCCCCGTCCAAAGTTATGGCATAAACATCCGGTGGTTGTAAAGGTTTCATAATGCCCGCATAGAAAAGCCCACCCATATCGGTGAGAACTCTAGTCTCATTACGATACAAATGATCTTGAGTCAACATTAAAGACCGATCAATAGGATTCGTTTTACGAGGTTTAGAAACACAAGGTTGTTTATTAGTTTCCGAATCAGAGGTGGTAGAACGATTATGATAATTGTTTTCGCCACTAACGCCTTCATCTTCTTCAATGTCTTCAGCATTATCTTCTTGTTCCTCTTCTTCTTCTTCATCTTCGCCGGCACTTGAACGATGTGATGATGTAGAACTATCCAGCTTTGGTTCTTTACAAACAATAGCATGCGCTAGTTTTTCTGAGGAAACGTGTTTTTGGCCTAAACGCAGTGTACCACCACCTCCTCCTCCACTACTATTATTTACTGCTAAGCAGACTGCAGACGAACGCTGATCTAGGGAACTAGGTTCCAAACGTAAAGGTTTATAAATGGCTGTTAACGACGAGTTGTTGTGATTGTTATTGTTGGTGGATATTGTAGAGGTGGTATTATCATTTTCTAAATCTAAATCTGGTGGTGGAGGGAATTGGGGATGTGTATTAAGGTTGTGGTGATGATGATGATTTTGAGACTTTGTTGATTCGGTAGCAAAGCGTATAAAACTAGAAGGAGCCAAATAATTACTGGTTGCCGTTGATGTCGATGTTGCACCAGTATGGCTAGACGAGTTGGTAGAAAATTTACCAAATTTATAATCACATAAAGGAGACGATGATAAAGCTGTTGCTTGTACATTATTTGAAGAACAAGAAGAGGCGGCTCTTTCGGATGCTGCAAGCGATAGAGCTGGATTGCCTACAAGAGAAATTTGCTGAGCGGCTGCTTGTAATTTGGAGCATTTCTTTTTCTTTTTGTTTTTCGATATTTCATCCAATTTACGTTTCTTTTTACGATATTGTCGTGTAATATCGGCCAAACGCATACGCATATTAGACTCCATTATGCCAAATATTTCTTGAGGAGTAGGCCATTTACCAATACGTTGGAAATTTGGATCTACACAGTTTTGAAAAGCCGTTTGTAACTCTTGCTGCAATTGGGGATCATCAAAATCTAAATCAGCCTGTTGAGTTTCAGCCGCTAATAATTTGTGACGTTTCTTTTCCTTGGAATATTTCTTTTTATTCTTTTTACATTTTGTGGATTTTTTACTACTACTGCCACCACTTGTATTGTCATTGTTGGCGGCATTAGCCGAAGAAGAAGAAGAAGTCTTTGACGATTTGGAATGTTTATGTTTTTTACGTTTAACTGGTTGCTCGAGAGTATCCGTAATATGAACCGAAAAACAGGTACCATTGGTACTGGGTAATTCCAATGTTTCCAATGAAGGAAAGGAGGAATTCTGTTCTGTCATTTGAAATGAAGATGATGGTTTAACAAATGTTGATGGTGGAAAGGAGGCAGAAGAAAACTGATGTGGTGAGTTAGAGGAAGACGCTCTAAAAAGACCGTTAGTAGCATTAAGATTAGAAATACTTTGTACTTCCTCTTCTTCATGTATTCTTTGTTCAGCCAAAGCACATAAGAGTTTCAAACCTCCTAATGGTTCTACATCTTCAGTTTGCGCTAATGTGTTGGGAGGAGGTGCTGTCATCATGTGATATGCTGCTGCTGGTGGTGGCGGTGAGGGAGGAGTTGGTAAATTCTCATTTTGTAAAATCATTGAATTTCGCTGTTCACTTAGATGGTGTGTATTTATTAAAGAGGAATTTAATTCCATGTTATTATGAGGATCTGTAATAGCTTGATGGCACATAGATTGTTCACTCATAAGATCCATAGGTTCCTGTTTAACTCTTATTGTTGTGGACTTGGCTAAAGTACTGGTACTAATGTTGGATAATAATTCTAAACCGGTTAGATCTTCTGGATTAGTATGAGGAGTAGCGGTACTACTGGAAATGGCTGGAGTTAAGCAAAAATGTTCTTCCGAATGCCCCTCTTCTATAAGGGAAGTATTTAGTACTCCAGTTACTGACTCTTGCTGCTGCTTAAGAGGATTTTTAATAATTTCTTCTTCTTCCTCGTGCTCCTCCTCTGGTTGCGTTATATAAGTAGAACTCTCGACGTGTGGCGTCTCCGCTCTTTGTGTAGCCTTGGTAAGTTCTAATGGCTGTTGAGCCTCTGTATCATGGTAGAGTTCATCATTTTGTGTTAGCGGTGGTGTACATTGAGATGTAGTACATTGTTCCGAGTTTGCCGAATTTGTAGTGCCCACATTACATTGTGATTGATTAAGTGGACAGGAAGAATTTTCATCTTCACTACAAATGGGCGTGTCGGTTTGTATATTAACATCTTGCATTTGTGGTGGTGGTTGTGTTGGAATGGCATTAGGAAGATTAGGATTAACAGCACGTGGTACTCCTACTACTATTTGCGGTGAGGTAGAAGTATCCAAATGTTGTGATTTAAAATGTAAACCAGACATATCATCTCCTAATGGAGTAGGCGGACCTATCGTAGCTGTTAGATTCGACGGTGTATTGGAAGGGCAAGACATAAAGTTTGTATTGCCACTACTTAGGGGTGTAGTTACGGCCATAGATGTGAGGGGAGTTGTTGTGACATTAGGTGAACTATGTGGAGCTTGTGTAGTGGCCACTCTATTTAGAGTAGCCGATAAATTGAGCAATGTTGGTGTGGGTGAAGGTGTAGCAGTCTGAAATAATAGTTGCGTTGATAGTTGTGGTGTATTAGCGGCCGCAGCGGCTGATTCTATGGTAGCTGATGTTGGAGGAGTAGGTAAACGCATCAAATTTAAAGCTTGTGTTGTGGGGGTGGTTAATTCCAACAAATTCGTTGCATTATGTGGCGTCGTTGTCATATGGGATATTTTCTCTCTATTATCATAATGAGCCTGTGGAGGTTGTGGCATATTTAAATTAGCAGCCGTTAAAGTTGTGGTAGTTTTTGAAGCTGCCGCCATAAAGTCCGAACTACTCCACTCCTCTAACTTTAAAGCGGAGGGTGGTATTAGCAATGGCTGTGGTGCCGAGGACAATGAAGAGTTATGATGTTGTGAAGATATTAAAGAATGGCCAGGAGCTAAAGCCAATTGTGGTGGTGGCGGTAGAGAAGCTAAAGCTTTGTGTTTAGATGACTGGCCAGTGTCGTTTATAGAACCTCCTCCTGCACCATTTGCTGAAGCTAAACTCATATAACGTGTTGTTGTTGAACTACTCGAACTACTCATTGTGGTTCCTGACGTTGCTCCGGAAACGTTACCACCTAAACTTAAATTTATCGAACTACTCGAACTATTTGTTTGTTGATTATGCTGGCACAGTGTGGAAGTTGCAGCTGCAGCCGCTGCTGCCGCCGCTGCAGCTGTTAAATAATTTGAACCCAATAGCTGCAATGACGTAGCATATGGTTGAGCTGCTGCCGCCGCTTGCAGTGTTGAATGTGGACTCATGGATGGAAATATAAAATTTGGCGGCGGTTGTAGTGTGGCCGGTGCTGTACCCTGTGGTATGTATGAGGGCCAAACAAAGGCCGCTGCTGCCGCCTGTTGGAAGGGATCTGTGGGTGTACATAGAATTGGATAATTTGATAATCCTTTTTTTGTTTTTTTTTTTTTTTTGGATTTTTAATTTTTTTTTTTGCACAAGCGTGAAACAACGAAAAGAATAAATTAATCATAATGTTTTTTTTTGTATTTTTTATTTTTTGTAACAATTTCATGTTTTGTTGGTGGTGAAGGTAGTGGTAGAAAAATTTTGTTTTGTTTGTGTATGTGATAGACAAAAAATGGGGCAAATTGGTGGGAAAAAAGAGAGAGGGGAATGTAAGCAGATTAGTTTTATATCGCATTAATATTTTTTTTTTTTTCAATAATTTGAAGCAATAAAATGTTTTACTTAGATTTAAGATAAAGGGGTTCTTTGCAAAAAAAAAAAAAAAAAACAAAACTACAAGATAACAGATGATTGACAGATAAGACATTACTCGTGCACACAAAGAGTAACCGTTGTGCCACGACAAAAGCAATGCAGACTAAGGATTTACTTTAAGGTCGATATCTGCACTATACCCTCCTTCGGCATGGAAAGAATGGTGCCATCAGGTGACATCATCAAAAGATGATACAGCCTAAATTATAATTTTATTGGTTACTACAGTTCTAGCCACACACCAGTTACAACGGTAGTACGTCCAGGTCTTTTGTATAGATTAATTGTTTGGTGGCCAGATGCTGACTATATCCTGAAACAATAATCTGCCGATAACAAATGTTAACCTCTATTTCGACTGTAAATTTATAGTTAAATATATGCACCACGTCTTTAAACAAGATGACTAAACAGTTGAATTCAAGACTCATATGAATCACATTGAATATAAGAATTATATAGCCGAAAGAACTTATGAAACTAGAAACTACATTACAGTTGCCTTTAGAACGGTAGTGTGTTGGTACGCCTCCACCTGCTTGATATCTTAATTTTCGACATCACTAGGATAGGACTAACAAGAGAAGAGCCACATATAGATACCTTTAAAAACAAGAAACAAAATAAGCCTTCCCTAGATCAAGGTAACACAAGTAATCAGCTTCGCCTCCTGATGAAACGACTCGAAAGTGGTGGAGGGAATTAAACTAAACACTGTATTTTTGAAATACTCAATTAAGCATGACTCGGAGACTAAAAACCACTGTCTATCAGTCAAAGGTGCTGGATATAAGAGAGGGAGCTAACTGGTTGAAACGCAATATAGTTTATTTAGAAAAAGTTTTTATTTGTCAACATAGTCTCCTTTTAGCTCAATACACTTAGTCCAACGTTTCTCCTTCCTTCCAAAAAAAAAATAGGATTTCTCGAGGCCTTCAAAATAGGCATTTGTTTGAGCAATTTCTTTAGGTTTGGAAATAGAAAATAGTCACATTGGGATCCCGAGTAAAAAAAGTTAGATGTTATAAAATACAACCATATCTTTTTTTAAATAAAGCCCAAAATACAATTTAAACCGAAAAATGGTGAATCATTCTGTATTAATTTAGATCAGCCTTGGTTCTAATATGATCAAATACGATCCGAAAAATGAGTTTATCTAATTATTAGTGTCCGACCGAACTCACTTTTTTAAGGCCGAACCGAAGCCGAAGCCGAACTTCGGCCAAAATTACTAAGTTCGGCCGAAACCGAAGCCGAATACTTTTGTGTTTGAATAAAAACACAATTTTATGCAACTTTTTCAAATTCAAAAACGCGGATATCAATTTCTAAATATTTTTAAATTGCAAAAACATAAAAAAGTTGTATTTTTCTCTCTTCAAGTAAAAATGAAGTTAAAAATGTGCATATTTATAAGTTACTATACAAAATTAAAAGGCTAAATGTTGCAAAATATTGATTTATAGATAAGTTCGGTATTCGGCCAAAATTTTCCCGAACACCGAACTTGGCCGAACATCACTTTTTGGCCGAACTCCGAAGCCGAATACTCGGTCGGACACTACTAATTATATAAAATTGGATTTAGTACATAAAATTAGATTTACATTTTATTTTATTTTAGACAAACATAATTCATTCAAAAATCGCTCAGATTGTATTAAATGGTCCATTCTATTGAAATTGGTTTTTGATTGTCATTATGTCACATCCTATTTTATATGATTATATACTAAGCCCATTTTACGGATCGTATTTTATCATATTAGATCAAAGGTGGATCTAAATTAACACCATTTTTCGGATCAAATTTTATTTTGGGCGGCATTAAAAAAAGATATGATTGTATGTTGTACCTCATTAATTTTTTTAATCGGGACAAATCAGTTTCGAACACCTGTTAAATGCAAAGTTAATGATGGAACTTGCTCAAAATTTGACAGTATACTTGAACGGAGCAGTGTTGCATTTCATGTAACTACGAGGGAAGTTCGGAAAGTCTCTGACTTAATAATCTGCCCGCGTATTAAGAAATGTTTACATCTAATCCGACAGCAAAGTTTTCCTAGAAACCATGGAATTATTTTTGTTATTGGCTCACGTATTTAAATAAGATCGCCAAGTAGTTAAATGTAAGACTTGTAGGATTACACAATTTTAGCAGAAACCGCTCGAACGAAAAAGAGACGGAGGGCATTTATCAATTTATGGCAAAAGTTCTTGTAACTGGATTTGAGGTATTTTTTTTAAATTTTTTGATCTTTCAGATGACAAAATTCGACGTGTTCTTAGCTTTATAATAAACTTTAACTGGTTCAAAGTTGGAGACTTCGGGAAGATTAAGACAAGAGTCCATTCAGAGAAACTAGACACATCTAAACTATTGTATCGCGATTTCCGAGCCAATTTTCTGCAATTAATACAGTTGTCACCAAGGTGGTGTTCACCTCTTCTGTATGTTTTGGTAATCAATGAGCAGCTGATGAGACAATGATCTTGGATTAAGGACATATGGTGGCCTGATCTTACTATATCTGATCGTATGCAGCAAGACATACAACTTTAGCGTGGTGGGAAGATACCAAGACTAACTAGAACTAAATATTAAATAACCATTTTTTAATTCTGTTTTACCCCTTACATATGGCATTGGGATGGGGAAAAATAAGTGTTCATTAACTTATTTCCTCTACAACATAGTGAACGAACCACATCCTCAGACCTTTCTTGTTAGTCCAAATTCCTAAAAGGAATCAGTGGTCAAATCAAATGTGGGTACCACCTAAACAAACAGACGGAAGTTTATGCTATTTAATTCTGCTCTATGAAGCGTTTAAGCGAAGGTCTGAAGAAACAAGGACATATTTAGATTATGCCCGATTGCTAGGCTACACTTAGGACTTTTAATGCTGCCTTTGGTTAAAGTTACTTTATTTAGGGCCATGTTGGCGATAAGAGTAGGTGTACACAAAGGGAATGCCCGGGAAAAGCTAAGGGAAATGAGTGAATCAAAGCTCTCCTACCACTAGGAGAGTAGATAGCAGTAAAAAATGTACTTTCTCTCAACAAAGGAGACCTTAGAGTTCAAAAGAAATTCCTACTAGACATGGTAACCTCAAGTACTATCAGTATAGGTAACTTGAAGGGCAGACAAAAGGTTTATTGGCTTAATTAGAAGCCTAAACTCTCCTCAGCGAAACCGGCTTCGTACATTTCACTGAAGAAAAAACTAGCCCGGTCGTAGGCCGGCTACACAAAAAATTTTTACTCTTTGAACATACCACAGAGTAGAAAATCTCAAGCCCGGCCGCAGACAGACTACAGAAAAAAACTTTACTGGGATTATTCCCACAATGGAATATGATCTTTTGAAAAACCAAAGAGATTATATTATAAAAAGCTTCATTATTATTGGAAACGGTCTATAAAATACAATTTTAAAATTCAATTTTCTATAAAATTGTTTGATGTACACAAATTGTCAAGTTTTCTGTTTTCCACTTGTTATATCTCTTTTGTAGTTTCTTTTTTTTGTTTTCTTAAAAGGAAACCCCTTTTCTTATTTAAAAAAAATACTACAAATCAATTGATTCATCATATCTCATCACTTACCTAATGATGTTGCTGTAGCTGGTAATAAAACCACTTGACCACGACTTGCCTCTCTTGAGTACTGTAAACCTACTGTAGCGGGGGACATTGATATCACTGATTCAATAGGAAGCGCATCTATACAAAATATTAAACACTTTGTTAAAGAGGAAACATCTTAAAATACAAATAAATAATATGTAATAATTACTTGAATATTGCCAAAATGTAGAAGGAGCACGATTAACACTTTGTAAACTTGCCGCATTTGCTAATGCCAATTCATCAGCTGCAGCAGAACTGGTCATTAAATCGCCATTACCAGTAAAATAAATATTGCCACAACCAGTGCCAACACCACCTGTAATTATATGAAAACGAAAGTAGAAGAGGAATATTATTAAATTGTAAATACACATTTTGACAATTAGGTTGTTCATAAGGGGTGTGCTATCTGTTGTATCGTCCTAACAAAAAACAGAGTTGTTAAAATTTTTATTTGTGTTTAACAACGATTTTCTATTCAGTTTTCTATCGGTTAGCACACTCAAACATAGGACACTAAACATACGTAAAAATGTTGTATCGTGCTATTCTCAAATGTTGTATTTTTTCAATTTAATTTTCAACAACTCTGTTTTTTGTTAGGACGATACAACGATACAACAAATAGTACACCCCTTGTGAAAACCCTTAATATTAAAAATTGTTATTTTATATCGTGCATGAATAATAATGTTAAAATAAATAATAGTTTAAAGGTTATTATTTGTGTAAAAGCTCGCCTTTTCTTCATAAAGCCTAAATGTATACTACAAGTTTAAAACAAATATTTATGGTTAAATAATATTAGATTAATTGTAAAAATATCAATAGCAGAAGATTTTCGGAAATGCACTTTAAAAATTCAATGAAAAAGTGTGTTTTTTTCATGGATGGTAACCGAAACGATGCGGTTATCGGTAAGGGTAACGCTATTTTAGATTATTTCTGTAACGGTATTTTAAAGGTAACGCTATTTCATTTATTTCGGATAACGGTTTTTTAGTTATTTCGGTAACGGTATATTAGGGATAACGGTTTTTTCATTATTTCGGTAACGGTATTTTAGGGTTAACGGTATTTCAGTTATTTCGGTAACGGTATTTTAAGGATAACGGTAGTCAGATATTTCGGTGCATTCCGCAATTTTTTTTACAAAAAACAAACGAGATTAAAACCAGAATCAATTTACAACAACAAAAAATACACAATTACCATGTACAATTACCAAAAGCAGAAAATTGAAAATAACGGTAACGGTATCTTAGGGATAACGGTATTTCATTTATTTCGGTAGCGATATTTTAAGGGTATCGATATTCCATTTATTTCGGTATTTTAAGGATAACGGTAATTCAGTTATTTCGGTAACGGTATTTTAAGGATAACGGTATGTTTGTTATTGCGGTAACGGTATTTTAGAGATAACGGTAGTCACTTGAAACGGTTTTGAATCGATAATGGTATTTTAGCGGTATTGGTATTGCCTGCCAACCCCGATGTTTTTACATGTTGACAACACTGTTTTGAGTGTCAGCAAACATGTCACGTGATTTTTGTTAAGTTTGTTTCCATTTCATCATACAGACTGACTCCTACACTTGCAAATTGTACAGATTATTTTGAAAAGCCTGGCGCTGTTCGCGAAAAACATATAAAAAAAAAACAATAAAAGACGACTGGAATAAGTAAGAATTAAAACCAAACCTATTTGTTATTATACAATATTTCTGTTACAGATTTCTATTCTGTGCCAATTAATATGATGATATACATTTTTTTATTCTATTAAATATATTTTTGGTAACATTTTTAGTACCAAACTCGGGCAAAGAGATAAATGCATAAGAAAACCTATTTATAAAAAATTCGACCAAATAAATAGAGCGAGGGTTGAGCGAGATGAGGTGATAAATACCAACTGGCAACATCTGTCCATTTATTTCGAAAATTGGACACGGTTTTAGGCACTGATGTGGTCTCTTTTAGTTCTCTTTTGAACAGAGCCCAATATCTTTCAATTAGCCGCAGTTCTAGGCAGTTTAGTGGGTTTGCCTCTTTCGGTACAAAGATAACACTATTTTCATAGCACCATTCTATTGTGCTTTTACTCTAATGGGATTCTGTACATATTCCTATAGAAAATTGTCAGATTCTGAGAACTTTTGTCCCACAGATTTGAAGGACTTTTTCCTATTAAAAAAACTATTAGATTTTAAAGTATTTTTCCTAACGAAAATCTCTGAAATTCTGACAACTTTCTAAAAAAGCCTCGAATTCTGATGACTTCTTCCTGTGAAAACCCTCCTATTCTGAGGAGCTTTTACCATAGAAAAACACTCAGATACCTGGGATTTTTAACACTCTTTCCTCAGCCTCAGATTTTGAAGATTTAAAATCATAAAGAAAAGCCCTCGGATACTGAGAACTTTTTCCTGAAGAAAAGCCTCTGATGACTTCTCCAAGTGGAAACCCTCCCATTTTGAGTAACTTTTATTATAGAAAAACAGATACCTGGGATTTTAAGACTCTTTCCTATAAAAAAAAAGCTTCAGATTCTGAAGACTTTTTCTTACGAAAAACCCTGTAACTTTCCTGAAAAAAGCCTCCCGATTCTAAGGACTTTTCGTAATGTAAATCCCTCCAATTGTGAGCGATTTTCCCCTTAGAAAATCCTCAGGGTCCAATGAGAACTAGGGATTTTTTATAAAAAAGCACGTAATCTGATGTTGTTTTTTTTAGGGAAAAGAGCCCAAAAATTAAGGATTTTCATATAGGAAAGTATGCTCAGAAACTTAAGTTTTTTCCTACAATAGTTTCCTCAGAATCTAAGTCTTATATCAGTTTTAAATGCATTACATTTCTTTTGTTTTTGAACACTGGTACAACATAAATTTATTCAAAGTATTGGTCATCGTTAGCTATGACCTTTTCCCATCTTTCTGGCAACATATGGATTCCACGCCAAACGAACTGCTCATTTTTTGAGGCCAACAATTACTCAAGCCACAGTGTGAGCGTTCTGCATCGATCGCAACAAATGGTGGTCCAACGGGGCAAGATCTGGACTATAAGCCGCGTGAGGCAAAACTTCCCAAACTCTATTTTCTAAATAGTTTTTAACCGGTATTGCAATATGTGGCAGAGCGTCGTCATGATGGAATATTACGGCTTCATGTCTGGTCGCATATTCCGGGCGTTTTTCGGCCAATGATCACTTCAAACAAATCAGTTGTGTTCGGTACAGGTCCCCTGTGATCGTCTGGCCCGATTTTAGCAGCTCATAATAGATGGGACCCTTCTGGCGCCATGGATATTCGGCTTTGGAGTTGATTTGGCTGGTTGGCCGGGCTTTATATACGATTTCTGGCGCTACGGGTTGTCGTAATGGATCCATTTTTTATCACCAGTAATGATTCGATGCAAAAATGACTACTTTTTTATGCTTTTACAGCATTTCGTACATGCAAAATTGTCTTTCCTTGCATTTGGATGAATGCTGATGCTTGCAAACGTTTTGAAATCACTGCTTGAGTGATTCCCAATAATTTAGCAAGTTCTGTCTGACAACAATCTTCATTGAGTAATGCCTACAATTCATCATCTTCGAATTTTTTTGTCTGACCTGGGCGGTCTTTGTCTACCGTGTCAAAATCACCACTTATGAACCACACAAACCATTTCTCTCGCACGTTGAAATCGATGGAACATATTCAGCATAAGCTTCGATGGGCAATCGATGTGCTTTAGCTGCACTTTTTTTTTCAAATTGAAGAACTAAAGCAAAACTTCCCGCAAATGATGCTTTGTTGGCACAAAATTCGACATTTTCGAAGCAAACAAAAAATGTTATTTACACTATTGAGTTCAATGTCTAAGTGAGAATATATGTATGACAGACGTTTACCCTATAAAATGCCATATAAGTTATTAAAGACACAAACCATTTGTAAAAGATACGCCATCTGTTGTGAATCCCGTATTTTCAAGTAATATGAGGATAACTATTTATATTTTGAGCCTAACAATGAAAAAACGGAAATTTGTTATTGAAAACGTCGCTATGGAAGTATCCAAATAGAAAAAAGTTTTCAATAGGAAGAATTTATGGAAACGATAGGGAAAAAGTGTGGAAAGTTTTATTCAATCTTTAAGAATCGAGATGTTTTATAAAATAAAATATCATTATAATCGGCTAAAGGCATTTATAGAAATCACTAAGATATTTGGGAGGTTTTACAGTAGTTTGACACTTTTAAATAAAAAAATAAATTGTATACCGTCGGGTTGAATAATGTTTGATTTTGGGTATGTTTCAGAACCAATACACTTTCTTTTCTTTGACTGTTAATGAATACAAACTATAAACATATTTCATTAAAAAAAAAACCAATTTATTTTTCATAACTTTTTAATACTTTTAATTTAACAAAGGAAAAAATATTTACAGCTACTAAAAGTATGCTATAAAATTTATTATAATATACAGCCTATAAATATGCTTTATCTTTTAATAAAACAACAATCTTAATATTGTTATACACAAACACACAGATAAATAAACTTATACATAAACAAATTCCCGCGTTTTAACAACAATATAAAGTTCTCAATAACAATTCCAAGCATAAAATTTAATTGTAAAATCTGTATTTGGAAGAAAATAAGAACATCATTCACGTTTTCTACCTCAAAAAAAAATATATATAACATAAATATTTCACAAAATAAATCTATTACACAATAAAAAATGTGACGTAAATTATAATATTTTTATCCAATTATTGTTGGTAAAAGTAAAATGTCTTCCATTGTATAAATAAAATAGAAAAATACTGTTAACATACGCACAATTAAGTTATAATCCGTTTTAGATTTTATGTTGTTGGGTTAAAACTTTAACTTGAATTTCACAATATTTTTCTTGCAAATAAATGTTAATATTTCTTGCATTAAATTCAATTAATTTTTTTATATAAATTCTTTCCGAAAAAATGATTAATATTTCATATTTAAGTTAAATAATTCGTTTCTATTTTAAAAGAAAATAGGAAATACGACAAGGAAGTAAATCCAGTCAACAGCAGCAGCTGTAGACAACATTTTGTTCGAAACGCTAAACCTCAACTGTAATTGTATGTGTATCACTAATACTACTATACAACTCAACACTGATGAGCAAAAATCAAATGACCTTGAACTATTTTATTAAAGCTGCCTGCAAAAACCAACAACAACAACAATCACACAAATGCATTTTGTTGTTGTAAAAAGGGTTCTGTTATAATTGTTGTTTTAAGTGTATGTGTGTGGGATTTAAATAAATTTTAAAATTGAATATTGTTGTTGTAGTTGTAAATAATTATTGGTTTTCTTTTGAAAATACATATCAGAAAAAATTTTTTAGTGTTAACCCTCTAGCCGGCAGGCCCGCATCCAAGCGGGGTATACTAAATTAACCACAAATGTGCCGAATATTTTATAATAAGAAATTATGCTTTTACGATAAAAAAAAAAAATAACAAAATTTATAAAATTGTTTAATTCAGAATTTTTTCGTATGCGGTTTGGAAGCGAGAAAGTGTCAAAAATAAAATTTCATAAAACTTCGAAAAATAAATATTTTAAATACAATTTTCAAAAAATCTTGAAATCATATTTAAATCGACTAAAAACCATTGATAATGACCATAAAGTAAGATTGAAGCCTAAGCTTTTCAAAAAAAATTCTAACACACAGGATTTCATAAGGATACCTTTAACCCTTTGACGACCATAGGCAAGAATGCTTGCCCAAGGGTTTTTCGCGTTTATAATTGCCCAGACAAAAGATAGGGTAAATATTTCCAAAGCTGATTTGTAAAGGAGAAATGGGGGAACAAAAATGTAGTAGGCAGCAAATCCCTACCTAGTCCCGCTTTCCCCTTGCGAGCCCTCGAAGTTGGTTATTTAGAATTCTTAATTTAAGGGGTAAAAAGCACAAACTTTGACAAGCGAAATAAAGGGCAAGCAAGGGGTCTATTAGGTCAATGTTTTGGAACGTATCCATAATTAATTTCCAAAACACGAAAATAAACACCCTGCCGGACCGGCAGGGTCGTCAAATGGCAAATATTTTTGGCAAGCGAAATGAGGGGTAAGGAGGGGTTCTACGGAGCCAAGGACATGGTCTTAACTTGACAACGAATAGTTGGATTTTACTAAAATTTGACACCAACAATCTAGGAACATCTGCAGTCAGAATTTTTTAGTTATTGAAGTAGTATTTCATTTCTGTTATTTTAAATGAAAATAACATTCATTTGTGGAAGACATGTAAATTTTAACTACATTCGTAGATCATTAAAAAACAAACAACATAAAATACTGAAAATTCGTAACTTTCATTTTATGCAGTCGTTTTGTTTTTTAAAAAATAAACCATATATGTAAGTAAATTTTGTTAGTTGTTTTGACTAATTTGTGATTCATTTTTTCGTCTAGCAGCGTTATTAAATATCCTAAATAACAAAGAAAAACCAAAAACAGCAAAAAAACTGCCATGTCCATCGAGGTAACTCCTTACCTAAAATAATACGTTTTTTTCTTCTTAAAATTTCAATTTTTTATATATAGAGTATTAAATGAAAAATTACATATTTTTAACAAAAAATGTTGGAAATTTTTTTTTATATAAGTTTTGGTTATAAAAATAAGCATTTTGTAATGAAGCGGGTAAGCTCTTACTTTCCTATTACTAGACCTATTATTTTAACAAGGGCATGTCCATCGATGTTATTCTGAACTTACAGGAAAGGAGTGTATAAAAACATTTTGTTTAAATTTTAATTTTTTAAAACGAATATCAATTTTAAATTCATAGGTTTTTAACAAAAAATTGAATTTCTTAAATTTTCTAGAAAAACGAATTAATTATACCAATAAAACATTCAAACGTATGAATTTGGCATTACAAGTAATGCAAGGGTAAGCGGTTTGAGCGCTATGTTTACATACGTCTGGATAATTTAGGCTTAATTTTTATTACATTCTGTTAGTAATATATTTAAAATAC
The DNA here is from genome assembly GCA_949987735.1 of Leucophora obtusa. NCBI lineage: Eukaryota > Metazoa > Arthropoda > Insecta > Diptera > Anthomyiidae > Leucophora > Leucophora obtusa. The sequence continues at coordinate 290,969,580 of OX465295.1, read as the reverse complement.
AACAAAATTTGTATATTATTTTATATAAAATTTTGTTTGATTAAACGATTTGTAAATTTTATTCGGTTAACCGGTTAAAAAATAAGCCCGAATAATTATTTGCACGATTAATCGATTAATAGTCGAATTATTGAATACCCTAGTTTTTAAATTACCATCTTAACAGCAAAAAAAGCAGTGTAAAAACATCGAAGTCAATTTTATAATTATACCCTACACCCAGGCGCGAATACAACGGGGTGGGGGCTATGGGGCCTAATACCCCCCTTGGGGACAAAAAAAAGTTTTTTTTCCAAATACACAGAAAAAATTATTAACCTTAAATATCTAATTAAATATATATTAAAAATAAAAATTGTTTCTAAACAAGTATTTAATTGAATCAATTAATATTTTAATTAAATTTTAAATATTTATATAAATATTTGTTACATAATTATGTGTTGTATAATTCCTAAACTTCTTTTTTCTTAAACTGTATGCATATATAGAAAATTTTTAGTAGAAGAACCAAAACCTTTGCAGTTCACAAACAAAACAAACACATATGCAGTTCTACAAATATTTATATAAACATAAACACACACTTTTTTAAAATTTCATATTATTTTTTTTATTTTCAATTAATGATTTAATTGACATTATTACTACTTCAATCGAAATTTGTTTCAATTAATCGTATACAATTTTAAGTAGTTAATAGTATCATTTGAGTGATAGGTGCAAAATCAATTAAAATTTTAATCTGGGATGGTAACCGAAACGATGGGGTTATCGGTAAGGGTAACGCTATTTTAGATTATTTCGGTAACGGTATTTTAAGGGTAACGCTATTTCATTTATTTCGGTATCGGTATTTTAAGGATAACGGTTTTTTGATTATTTCGGTAACGGTATTTTAAGGTTAACGGTATTTCACTTATTTCGGTAACGGTATTTTAAGGATAACGGTAGTCAGTTATTTCGATGCATCCCGCAATTTTTTTTACAAAAAACAAACGAGATTAAAAACAGGACAAATTTACCATCTCAGTGTACGAAAAACACTAAATAACCACGTGCAATTACCAAAAACAGAAAATTAAAAATAACGGTAACGGTATTTCAAGGGTATCGATATTTCACTTATTTCGGTATCGGTATTTTAAGGATAACGGTAATTCAGTTATTTCGGTAACCGTATTTTAGGGATAACGGTATTTCGGTTATTTCGGTAACGGTATTTTAGGGGTAACGGTAGTCAGTTGAAAGGGTTTTGAATTGAGAGAACGGTATATTTGCGGTATTACCTGCCAACCCTGATTTTAATTGATATAATCAATTTCGTTGTTAAAATTCGTTTTCAGTTTTTCTGTGTAATGCTGTAATGGAAAATGTGATTAGTTTTGGAAACAGACATTTTAGAAGTTGACATTAAGCAAACATTTCTAGTTTTGAGATTTTGTTCTAGTTTTGTAAACCTATTAGAATAGGAAACATTGTTGTATATGAAAAACTCTTTGACTTGGACCGGTTCTTTTATATGAAAAGGACCGGTAACTTTTACATGGGCTTGTCCTAGGAGGGGGTCAATTGCCCCTTGTGACGTGTCACAGGACCCACGCAAAAGAACCAGTCACAGGACTAACCCAAAAGAATCTGACGCAGAATAACAGTCAGATTACTGACCAAAGAACCTGACAAAAAAAACGTGTAAAAGTATGCAAAAACATGCATTTTTGTCAAAATATGCAATTACGAAACAGTAATTTTGTTCTAAATTTGATGATTCGGATAAATTTTTAGTCAACATTAGTTTTCGACTATCGAAAAAGTAATGCATCTGCGTGGAATTCCTTGCCCTATTAATTACCAATTTAGATTTAAATTTTTGTTATTCGCAATATATTTTTACCAGGAATTAAATTCTACAAATCTTATTTGTTTTGGTTCAGTCAAATGCCTGATTTTTATGAAGTTTTAAAATTATTTATCTTTGGTTATTTATTGCAGACAGAAAATCAAAACAGAATTTCCAAAAAGTTACCTCAATTTGTGAACTTGATTTTAACTGAAACAAATGGCTTTCAAAGAAGTTTATTTCATGCAATTTTTAAAGGACTTGAATTTTTAGTTTTTCGAAATTTTATGTATTGCGTAGTTTAAAAGCAAAATTGAAAAAAATGCTTTAATACGAAATTTTAACGGTCCATATTTCCAAGTATATAAAAAAATTCAAAAAAAAAAGGAAAATTAAATTCGGAATATTTCGATAAAAAAAACTTTGTTTTTTCACAGACGTCAGATTTGGATTTAGCTCACAGTTTGTCTTTAGAAAAATATAGTTTAGTCCCCGTGTCAGACATTTTTCGGTACTTAAGTTTCCTGAAATACTAACATGTTCTCATCAGTGTGCCCCACTGTACGTACAAGAGTTTCGCAACAGTTGTACAACAATCTGGTGAGTGATTTGATTACTAAGCGTCTACTCAACAAGTTAAGTATTCATCCAATAACAATTAATCATACAATCGTTCGATCAAAATTGTTTTGATCGTTTAATCGATCAAAATAAATACCCGAATAATTGACAACTCTAATATTTGTACCACTGGAAAGTTATAATTCAGTACCACTTTCACCTGTCGCGGGACAGGTACTTTCAGACGGGTGCTCTTTTCACCAGTCACAGGACCGGTATTTTGAGACCAGTCCTGTTTTTACCGGTTACAGGACAGGTCACCGGTTAAGTACTTTCAGTCCGGTTCTGTTTCCACTAGTCATGGGACAGGTCCTTCCAGACCGGTCCTGTTTTCTCCGGTCACGAGACAGGTCACATGATAGGTTCTTTCAGACCGGTCCTGTGTTTACCGGTCACGGGACAGGTGCTCACGACACAACTGACCCCTATTTCCCAAAGAGACAGGTTTGATATGAAAGTTGTAGAATTTGGAGTAATTTTTCTTACAAAAGAATCACAGACACGGCATATTCCTATTATCATATTCTGAATTTTTTTTCGTATCAGAATCTCTATTGTGTTTCCTATGAAAATATTATTTAATTTTTAAATGACTTTTACACTTATTAAGTTTGCGAATTTAGAGATATTTTCTCTTAAAAATATCTCGGATTCTGTACTGCGATTTCTTAACTTATTTATGACAAAATTCGATAGCTAACGAAAAAAATTGTTGAATGTGGAAAAATATATCGTTAACTTATTACAATACCAAATTTTTATAAGTTGATGTTAACAATTTTTTGGTTCTTATAACAAATTACAGAATAAGCTTTACTTTGACTTCACCGACAGTTCTTAGTTAGCAAAAACTAACTGTTATATCTACAAAATTTTTTGCTATTTTTAAGCTAAATTTAGTTGCATGCAAATAGCAGTTTATCCTGCTAATATCAGCAGAAATATTTGGTAAAAAAAAACTTAGACAATTTAAAATTTGTTTGTGATTTTTTATTTAGGAAAATTTTTTGCTGATTTTAGCAGGTTAATTTGCTATATTCCATTAATAAAAATTTAACTCAAATATTACTAAGATTCCGTATATTTAACAGTTTTAATTTTGCTGTTCTTATTTTACTAGTATTTAGCAAAAAAAATCTGCTAATTTCAGCAGTTTTTTCTGCAGCAGCAAAACTTTTGCAGATTACTAGTGGACTGGAAAGAGGTAAAAAAGGAGCAAATGAAATGAAAATTAATAAATAAAAAATAAATGTGTATTTAAAAACATACTTGGGACCAGTTTATTGAATGTGTCAATTAATTGAAATTTTTCAATTGGCATTGTTCAATGCCTAAAAGCCCATTTATAACATTGTTCAAGTTTTTAACACGAAATTTGTGGTACTAACGTGAAAACCATATGGTTGTGTTTGGATGAGCCCCCTGACTACTACTCCACATATGAAAGTGCAAATTTGGCTCCTTGGGAAAAATGTATGGCGTTTTTTTTTGAATTTCGGTCAATTCGTCAATTTTTGACCATTTTCAGCCCATTTAAGTCGCTTTTCCTGTATTCAAAATTTCTTGCGTTATCTTTATACGGCTCACAATTACTATTTCCACCATTAGAACGCACATTTCAACTGAGAAAATCAAAATTTTTAGCCTATTTTCATGATTTTTGCCCATTTTTCATCGATTTTCCCCATTTTTGTGCTGTTTTTATGCGCTTTTTTGTAGTTCTTGCGCAAACTTATCGACATAATTCTTACCGTTTTTCCTTTTTACAATATATTATGCAATATTGTTGCCATTTCAAGCAACTCAACACACTTTTTAAATACAAAAACCATAGTTTTTTACGCTTTTTCGGTAATGTGCGTGGACAATTAAAAGAAAAAAGTAAAGTGTACTTTTTAATTATTTGGGGTTTTCCGTTGGCTACCTGCATGATTTTATTACACAAATTTGTTTTACACAAACGCACACGAATCAGGTATATAGCCACCCTTAAAAGATGCGCCAATTCATAAGTACCTCCCAGTAAAATATTGAAACTTACGTAGTATTTATAGATATTCATTGATCGATTTTTGTCATTCAACAAGTGTCTCCGAACGCGTAAAGTACGATTTTTTTAAAGTGACGAAAAAGTAATAAAAGTATAAATAAAGTTTCCAGTTTCAAGTGATTAATTTTTACGGTAAAAAATGGATGAATGCCTGAAAAACTTCAATCATTACTGTTATATGTGCGGAAAGTGGACCATTATGTCGTCTAAGAAAAAAATTACTGATGAAATTGCAACATTGTACGAGCAGTACTTCAATATTCCAGTGATTCGTAATGTTGACTGGGTGCCTAAAATAGCTTGTTCATCGTGTGTAGCACGTTTGTATGATTGGCGAACAGGTCGACGGGAAAGCATGCCATATGGAATACCGATGATTTGGTCAGAGCCAGTCGACCACGAAAAAAACATGTGCTACGTATGTAAAAATAATGTTGTGGGTATGAACAGAAGAAAGGCGATGGAATATATTTACCAAAGTGTTCCGTCAGTTCAAACCACTCTTCCCCATTCTCCGCCAGTGCCAATCCCGAGAAAACCGAGTCCAACTGAAGAATACATCCCACCATCTTTTTTTTCGGAGCCAGAATCGAATTTTTCTTTGTATCAGCCATCAAATATTACGCCACCATGCAAACACATTGAAGTTACACAACAGCGCTTGAACATAATGTCAAGACAACTAAAGTTGTCACAAAATAAAACCATAATTCTTGCTCAACATCTTAAAGCTGTGAACATCCTGTCACCAGAAGTTAAAGTGTTCGGTTCGCGTGGTCGACAGCATAAATTTCTACCGTTTTTTACTCGCAACGAAAACAATTCATTTACGTACTGTAATGATAGCGATGGTTTGATGTCGGCCATGAATTACACGTACAATGCGGACCAATGGCGGTTGTTCATCGATGGATCGAAGAGCAGTCTCAAGGCTGTGCTGCTGTATTTCGATAATACAAAAAACTCTGTGCCAATTGCGCTTGCCGTGAAAACAAAGGAAACGTATGATTCCATGAAACGAATCTTGGATTCTGTGAAATACCATGAACATTGTTGGAAAATATGCGCTGATTTGAAAGTGGTTGCACTTATCTGTGGCCTTCAAACTGGTTACACTAAAAATATGTGCTACTTGTGTACGTGGGATTCGCGATATACACCACAGTATCAAAAACGAGATTGGTTACCGAGAACAAATCGTCTAATCGGGCAGCAGAACGTTATCCACGAGAAGTTGGTGCCGATGGATAAGGTATTGGCTAAAAATTTTGATTTTCTCAGTTGAAATGTGCGTTCTAATGGTGGAAATAGTAATTGTGAGCCGTATAAAGATAACGCAAGAAATTTTGAATACAGGAAAAGCGACTTAAATGGGCTTAAATGGGCTGAAAATGGTCAAAAATTGACGAATTGACAGAAATTCAAAAAAACGCCATAAATTTTTCCTAATGAGCCAAATTGGCACTTTCATCGGTGGAGTAGTAGTCAGGGGGCTCATCCAAACACAACCATATGGTTTTAACGTTAGTACCATTTTACAACTTGAACAGTGTATTTAATTGGTATTAAAATTATATCATAGTGGTAAAATGATGGAAATTCCAAATGATTTCCAACTGATTTATTCTATGTGTGTGTAATTTTATATAACTTTCTATATAATCCCGTAGAAATTATTTTCAACAGTTCAACATTAAATTTAGTAGTATACAAATTAAGATTTAATTACTCCATAGCCAAATAATTTTCACGTGATTTTTTTTCATGTAAAATCATGTTAAAAAATGTTGCGTACGATTTAGAAGACAAAAGCATTCAACTAAATTTTTATTTTATGTTATAAAATTGTTCAAACTATATAAATTGACATTGAAATTATGCTGTTATGCATAAAAAGTATACCTACTATCAGACAAAATTATATAAAATCAGATATTTTTATATCGAATTAGATATAATATGATGTCCTGGATATGGACAAATCTCGGATCAAACTGTATTAAATTATATCTTATTTTATATAATTAGATACATGTAGATGACCCATTTTTCGGATCAAGCTGTATGTGGCTGTATATGGGGACTTATCAAATAAGATATAATTATATATGACACCATATTAAGATTTTTACCCGGGTAGTATAAATAATTAGTTGCAGCTACTAAATTTCAGTAAATTGCTGTAAACTGCAACTTAAAATCAATCTGCTGAAATTAGCAAAAAAGTGTACTAAAAAATAAAAAAACTTTAAAATCTTAAAAAAAATAATAATTTTTTTTTTCTTCCGATTGTACCAAGCGTATAATTACTTCATCGTACTTGAAATTTGGAGTCAAAATTGCAAACGGTTCTCCAGTTATTGCCGTTTTATGCATTGGAGATGCAATAAAATTTTCTGGGTGTTATTTCTAAACTAAGAATATATCAATAGTAACAAATATAAACTAAACAAGAATTGTAAAAAATCAAAAAAAAAAAATATTTTTAAATTAGTATATTTTGCTGCTAAATTTAGCACTCGGTTTTGAAAAATTAGTAAAATGTTTTTCTGAAATCAGCAGCGAAAATTAGTATAAAAATCCGTAATTTGTAATAAGAGAAGAGCAAAAATTATTACTAAAAATAAAAATTGTACTAATAATCAGTATAAAAATAGTATAGTGCGATTGGAAACTGTTTACAAATTTTTTTACAAACTTTTTTATCTGAGTGTTGATATGACATATTCTAAGTCTTATTTCACTTAAGCTTATTTGTTGAAACATAACAAGTTCTTTGCTGACTCTGTCATTATCGTCAATTCGAGTCAGTGAACTAATTCGTTCAAATCTTCTGTTTTGAGCTGTGAACGGAATAAGTGTTGTGAACAGATATTTTCGTTTCACAACTTTTTGACGCACTATTCTCCTTTTCCATGTTTTTTTTTTCTTTCAATGTAGTTTTCTACACGCTGAATGCATCAGAAAATATGCAACGTTTTAAAAATAAAGAGATTGGTTTCGCTGCTTTTTCTTGATTTCGAACTAAAACATTGCTATTTCCTAAAAAATCATTTTAATTTCAAACATTGTAATTGAAAAGAGATACAAACACTTGTTCGAAGACCGAATAATAACGATCTAGTTCATATCATTAAAAAAGTGAATCGTTCAATTGAACTAGTTCATTCACGAACCACACAACTCTGTTATACAAACGCTTAAATGCTTACAAAAAATACTAAAAGTGCCGAAATAAAATAAAAAATAAGAAAATATTAAACGAAAAGTGTTTTATATGTTTAAATAAAAATATTACTTAAAGTCATATGATTTTATTTAATTAGATTTTTTTATGATTAAAATTTTGAAAAAATATGTATTTTTTATTTAAATTATGTTTTTTAATTAAAAATAAATAAAAACCAACAATTTCGATTGTAAATTTTGTTTAATAAAGTTTAATTGTATCTACAAAAAGCTTAATTGTATTTGCAAACTATTTTTATCTGTGTACAAAAAATAGAGTGATATTTCTATAATAAGAGTGATATTTCTATAGAATACAGTCCTCAAACACAGGAAAATGTTTTCATAATTTAAAAATGGAAAAATTTCTCGAGTTGATCCATAGGAAGAAGAAGAAAACATTTTTATTGAAAAATTTAACAGACACAAGGGAATCACCAGACAGCCGCAGTTTCGTCTCACCCAAAGACTCGTCAGCGGTTAGTTTATGTGTCAACTGATCAAAGTAATTTTTAATTGTTAGTTTGTCTCTATATGAAAAACTTTTTGTGTATTGCCATGACCGGGGATTGAACCGGCAGCCCTCTGCCAGTGGGTATCGATCCCCCCTTGTCTCGCTCAATCGGCTCTCTTTTTATTTGTTCGCGAACTCGGGCACAAGCAAAATAACACTTGCTTTGCTTGTGTAAAATCAAAGAGCGGAAAATAAGGAGAAATTCCAACTATTATACAGGGGAATTGCGGGGAAATTAGATGCTTTTGAGGGGAACGAGATTAAAAATACGTAATAAAATTTTAAAATAATTTGGTGTCTCCAACACACATTAGGTTTAATATTTTTTTCTATCAATTAACTTCAAAATCAATCGCAGAGAAAATTATTTTACATGGGGAGCATATAATTCATACACAAAAAATTCCTGTAGGGAAAATGAGGAAAGCATAGGTACTTATTAAAAATTTGTTCATTAAAATTCGTAGATTTTATCAAGTTTTGTATAAATTGTGTAGGTACTTCATTGTGTAAATGATGTTGTGTTAGAAGTTGACAACACTCATTTCAAAGGAAATTTTACGTCATCACATTTTCCCCTCACAGTACTCACAGCATCTTTTATGTGCGCAAACTGTTTTCACCCGGTTTTTATTTGCTCGCCCGAGTTCGCTAAAAATATAAGAGAGTCTTTGGAAGGATCGTCTCTCTCTATATGTATACTCTTTGGTGTTGCTAATCGAAGTTTTTCAATCACAGCCTATACAATGTATGTTTTGTAATCAGAAGAGCCAGAATTAACTAATACTTGAGCAATTTATTTTTCAATTAGAATGTTTCCTCTCTGTAATTATATTGTTTTTTCTAATTTTTCACAAGTAATTATCACATTATGATGCGCTTTTTTCACATTCAATAGTTGGATACCGAGTGTTGATTGGAGAACCGTTTTTCAAAGAAACTATTGGAGGTTTCCACATAACTGTATAGCTGTAAATTTTATGTGAAACTGACCTCTGAAAATTAAATAATATTATTTTTAAGTCCGTAAGCTCGCAGGACAGTCCTTTTATTGGAAAATTTTTAAAAAATGCAACTTTGAAGGTTCTGAAAGCTTTGATTCCTTGAAAATATGTACAATCATGTGATATCTGAAGATTTTTAAGTATTTTTCAGCCCTAAATCCTCTAAGATCTAAACTATTATAAAACATGTCATAGATGGTTTTGGGATATGATTAAAAATCTATAATTTCAATGTACTAGTAGGGTATCAAATTTAAAAGCCTCTTCCACAATGCCGCACTAATACAAATTAATGAAAAAAAATCACCCTTAAATAAACTAAAAATCAATTATTTATTTGAAATATGAGATTGACAAAAATTAAAGTTGACTGGTGGCTGTAAATAAAACCCAACACCGTCCATATTTTTCGATATAATTGTATACTCAAAAAAATTAACAATAACAACAATAACTTTTAACAAAAACGTGCCAATTCCTCCTGCTATTTGAATTGCAATATTTTTCTTTGAAAGAAAAAAAAAACAGAAAAACCTGTTAAAGAAACAATTATAAAAGGATTTGCAATTAAGGATGTGATATGTAACGAAGTACAACAAGCACGAGAACAAGCCATAAACAAAGTGAACTATACAAAAATATCCAGAGGGGAAGTAGAGTTTGGTTAAAGGGATGATGATAACGATGATGATGTTATTCTTGTAATTTAAGTGGGTTGTAGAATGGTGTATACAAAATACATTGGTATGAGATGTTACCATATGGACAAAATCCCATACTCTTAAGATCAAAATTAAATACACACAGTCTGTGGGTGTTTTTTTCCTATTCCTAGCAATAATAATGGAAGGACATCAAATAAGCGTAAACGTTCACATTCATTTAATCATATACAATGTACAAAATTTCTCAAAAAATATTTGTCATCCCTTATAGGAATGGTTTGTTTTGTTTGCTTGTTGTTATGAAAAGTTGTTTGGGTAGATCGCTAGGTAGACTCCCATATAAGTTAAAATAAAACAAGTAAAAAATCAAAAATTTTACAACAATATTAATAATTATAATAAACGATAACTAACCATAAACTCGAGGCAAGGATAAGAGCACTTAAAAAATATATTGAAAAATTTCATATTTTATAAATACAATTGCGCTCCAATACACAATATTTCCTTTTCTCTTAACTCACTATGGGCGAGAATCTAAAAGGAATATTTATAAGGTACTATGCGAGAGACCATTCCCCTTATGCTGAAAGTTTGTTTAGCTAATCCCCAATAAATGTGCAGTTAATATATACCCCGATGCCAGACTACTAGTAAAAATATGAAGCAGCCATGGCATGCTAATGTCCAGGGACTTCCGCAGAAGTGCAGGGAAGATACCATCCGGCCCTGCCGATTTGTAGTGCTGAAAAGACCGTATCGCCCAAGCAATTTTGCGTTCGTCTACACTCTCGGAACAATTCCATTGTGGCAATGGAATTTTTTGCCAACCGAATTAATTCGGTTGCAGCAACCGAATTTAGTTGTGGCAACGGAATTCAATTTCAATTCGTTTGCGACAACCCAATTGTCGGTTGCCACAACTGAATTCGGTTGGGGCAACCGAATTACGAGGTTGCAGCAACCGAGCCAATTGGGTTGGAAAAAATTCGGTTGTCACAACGGAGTTGTTTTGAGAGTGTACCAAAATAAATATAACTATTGAATCATCTTTTTACAGGGTAATTCTTTAAACGATATTTTTATATAAATTTTTATTTGGCGCCTTTGGAACGCAAAGATCTAAACAAAGAGATATCAACTGATATCAACAGATATGGAACAATATATGATCCTATATGACTAAATCTGGCCATTAAAATAACACAATTTTCTCTAT